>CM075625.1:26419804-28819804 GCA_037962945.1 Sarcoramphus papa | reverse complement strand
ACAGAATTGAAGGAGTGGTATAGTGCTCTGGAAGAAGATGGAAACTGAAGTTGGGGACTGTAAATGCTTTATGTGTTGCACTGTATTACATTAGGAGACTGTTATTAAGAGTATTGAAATTAACTCTTTGTTAATAATAATGACAGAATTGCAAACCTTAAAATTCCAGTTGTCATATTTTGTAATCAAATATTTAGATAATTATTATTCCCGCAACATTTATTTTTATAAAATAGCACAGTGAATATCACAATAAAAACTACTCTCAAAATTCCAAAATACTAATCACCCATACTTAAAGGAACCATTGGCCTCAACCATCCATGCTACTAATGGAAGGGAAACACTAATTCAGAAACATCTCAACAAAAAAAAAAATTGAAAGAAAATTAGATCAGATGTAAACCATATCTCCGTGCTTTAGTGCTGAGTTACAAGATGCCTGCTTATTTGAAGAAGGTCCAAGAGCATAGAGATTTTGAGTAATTTACTCTGGTTTTAGCATTTCCGTTTCTATCAGTCTGTAGACTTGACTGTACTGTTTGAATGCTTTTCTCATATTTTTACTGTTTCTTCCTTTCTTATTGATTGCTAATGATTTGCTATGAGAATTCAATACCCAATACTCATTACTACTTTAAATAGCTTCTGAGAGGAAGACTTGAAGAAGCCAATTAGGTTTCAATTTTGTCAGAGTATTGGTGAAAGCTAATAGATCATTTGATTGATTTTATTTTTTTTAAAGCCTTTACACAGATACAGCATTCCCAGAGGTTGTAAAATTCCCTAAAATATATCATCTGAGTGTAGATTTTTAATTCTCCCTTCTTCCAGTATTCATACAAAACTATTTCTTTGTATATATAGTCTTATGTATGATGATGGTGTCCCTGTTTGGTTCACGTAACTACCTTCATGCAGATTTTGCCAAAAGGCTTGAAAGAGGCTTCTTCATCTCTGTGTAAGGAAGTCTCCCATCCTGCATTATATGGCCATTTTCCAGCATGACTAGTCACATGCAAGAGGTTGAAATTCATAGTGTAAGATTATTTGTGAAATCATTGATATTTGTGGAAATAGAAGAGATCAATTAGGCTTCATTTAGATACAGGTATCGTTTTACATCTCCAAAAAGCTGCAGACTCCCACATACAATACTCCTTATTTCTCTACATTTTGTGAATTTCTTCTTTCATAGGATGGAGTTTCAGCATGGGCTCTGCCTACCAGTTTCACAGCTGGCGAGTATTTGTGATCGTCTGTGCACTGCCCTGCGTCTCTTCTGTGGTAGCTCTCACCTTTATGCCAGAAAGTCCACGGTTCTTGCTGGAGGTATAACTTTCAAAATGGTTTTTAGATTCCAGTCAAAATTATTTCTGTGTTTACATCATAACATCTGTATAACAGGCATTAAGATTGTTCAGTGACTATAGTGAATATCTTAATCTGTTTTGTTTAAATGCTTTGATCAAATGTTTAGGTTGGAAAACATGATGAAGCTTGGATGATACTCAAGCAAATTCATGACACAAACATGCGAGCTCGTAGTCAGCCTGAGAAAGTCTTCACAGTGAGTATTGCTTTTAAAGCTAATCGCTTAGCACATCAGCCAGCTTGCTGACTGGCAAGGTCTGGAGTGCTTAAGCAATCAATATTAATATTCTGCATGACAAAGCCAATCATTTGCACTCTAAATATCTAAATATAAGAACTGAATTCCTACTGAAATTGTTACATATTCAGCAGATGTTAAGACATCAGCCTTTGGCCAGCATATTCTTGAGCGTATGAACCTGTGGTGTGATCATTTTCTCTCTTGTACTGAGATACTTAATAGACTCCATCTGTGTTTTTTTATTAAGTTTACTTCATCCTTAATAATAACAGCAAGAACATAGTAGAAGTCCAAATTAGTTGTCTGTTGTGTCTTTAAAGCTTTTGAAATGATTTTTCATTTTTATCAGCTACAATAGTAATTTTAAAAAATTCATTTTCATTTCTGTGAAATAGTAATTTTTCAGACATTTAATTTTCTCAAAATATCTTGGAAGCTCAACTGCATCTTGTTGTTGACTTGCAGGTCTAATGATAAGACCATATTCAAAGTATTGATGGGTTGTTTCTATTTGGAGGAGAAATTGGCAGTTCAGATGTGGGGCTTTTTTTATGGCATCTTCCTTATTTATAAAGAATATACACAACAATTTTGTCTTCCTGAATACGGTAGGACCAAACAGCAGAAGGCATTTTCTTGCTTTGAAATCCAGTCTGCCTTTCCAGCTCGTGCTGTGCCGTGGGAGTGCTGGCACTCTGCTCCCTCTCAGAGCCATGTGTGGGATTTTTTTTCCTCTTCCAGAGGCTTTCTCCATGCTTTAATACACATATAACTCAATTAAGAAATCCTCTTAAAGGTTCTGCATTTACAGGCAGTCTCAAGGAATGACCATCTGACCATATAACTTTATTCCATTGAGACTTGCAATTTATTGCCTTGGATGCTGTTTCCATTGCCTCCATTTAATTTTTTCCACAAAAAAGCTCGAGAACTCCTATATTTAGCCTGAAAGAAGGCTGGTTAGCATATCTATCATGTTAAATCTACATTTATTGATACACCAGTGACCTACCCCATATCCCGTCTAATCTAAATTTTTTTTTTTATTATTTCATTTACAAGTAAAGGGATTTGCCTAACACCGTACAGCTAGGGTCTAATTTCACACTTGGCTCATGCTGATCTGAGCTGCTTTCAGACAGAGTATTCCTGCCCCCAGTCACTTTGTTTTTCTTCTGCCAGCATTGATATTCATTGATTGATTGCACAGTCAGCTGTAGCATAGACCCTATCCCCCTATGGTGTTAGTTTAGGCATGAGGAAGAAGACAGACAAAAAGTGGGAGGAAGGATCAGCTACAGTCTCACATCAGTTTGACGTAATTGTAATCGCATCATAAAGCAGCCGTGGAGAAGAAAACAAAGCACATGCTTGTTGTTTCCAGTTCTTGTGATCTAACAAGTCTGTCTTTCTACGGTTGTTAAAATGTAACACTGAACCATGTTAAACTCAGCAGTTTATTTATAGCTATTTTCGTTAATTGACCAGCCATGAATAAGGAGAAAACCACCACTCTCTTGGGATTTTTTTGCCAATTTTTGCCATGAGCATTGAAAAGATTCAACTCTTGATATTGAGTAGTTGCAGGATTAGAAATACTGTACTGTATGTCAAGGTTACACACTGATAGAAGTCCCTAATTTTAGCTTGCATTAATATGATTAGAAAATGCATCATTGTCTCCTCTTTGGACACTATTAGCACTTTATCTTATAAAACCCAGAATGCAAACAAAGTCTGCATAATCTGTTTGGGACATCCTTTTAGTCTCTCTTTTTTAAAAATTTAAATTAGTCCTGGATATTGTGGCATTTTGTCTCAGTAATTTATTCACATGGCTCTCCTAAGCCCCGTTGCTTCATCCAGTATCATTCTATGACTCGTGTTAATATTTTCCTCCACTTTGTGTCACTAGTTCCATCAAACAGATGATAGTCTTTGATAGCATGTTTTCTAATTCTACAGCTGATGTAACTTTTTCTCCATTACTGCTATAGTTTTAGTGTGCTTTCCCTTGATATATTTTCCTAATTATATTGATGTTATCTTTTCCTAGAAGCTTATTTCACAAGTCATGTTTATTCTTGTTGCTCATATTATTGAGGATTTTATCTTCAAACCTTTAGAACAGAAAAAGCATCAACTGATGAACAGTTGGTTTTAGAGTTAGAAACTCCAAAATGGATGTATTCTAGTGACTGACCGTGGAATTTGTGGAGGTGGTGGCTCTTAATACTTTTGAAAATCTCTCCTGAGAGCAGTGACACTAACAGAGCTGGTAGTAAGTTGACAGTATCTTCCATTATGGGACTACCCACATTAAATGTTTATGTACATGCTTAATTACCTTCCTGGGTCCTTAAAATGTACATTCATTAGATCAGTTGGTTTAAATGTTTAAGTAAAAAAAATCTCTTTGTATCCCTAAAACCAAAATTCTCTCTGCTCTTTCATTGCCATGTATTAATTATTTTTTCTACAAACATTTTCCTTTGCAGCATGTCTTGATTTTGTAAAATTTAAAAAATTGCATATTTCTAGCCATTGCTTTTAAAGAGTAGTTTCATTTTCATTGAAATAGATATTCTTTATTGTTTTTTCTTTAATTCTTCATATACTGACAGCTGAATTTGCATGGTCCAGATGGACCATTGTCCTGATTCAATAGGACTTTTCTTATGTTAAAGGACCATCAAGGCCATGGGCTTTTTGTCTCCAGTCAAATACAGTGGTCCTAGGATATATATGATTCCCCCAACCTTCACAGCTCCAAACAAGTCAGGTGGCCAGGATAGTGAAAAGGCTGCCTCTCAACCTACAAGTGTTGTTCTTGCTTATACAGCGTGATTCAAAAGGCATGCCCTTTCTGCCCGGAGGTGTGGCATGAGAGCACATGAGGATGTCTGTATGTACGAGGTCTTAAATAATCTTGGAGGATTCAACTCAGTCTTTTGTATAAAATGTTTCATAAAAGCAGTTTAAGAAAAGCTTAAAATCAACTGAATGATGCAGACAGGATTATTGCTATTGGAAGAGGCATGATGAGAAGGGTACAGGCTTTTGATATAGTCACAGTTTGGCAAGACAGTGAGCTGCAATGTTTCAGAAATGAAGGTGGTTATAGCTAAAACTACTTAGTGGGCTTTTGTTTGGTTTTGTTCATGGGATGAGGCTGCTGGTGCATCTTAAACAGTGTACATCTGTAAAAGCAGTGGGCTGAAAACTAGAGCTTTACTGTCAATACTGCTATTCTTTGATGTCCTGTAATCCACCATGATACATCTGTGGGTGGTGGTGTCATTCTGTTAAGAAGAAACACAAGCTATTGCTACCTTCAGAAATTGCAGCCAAACATTGAACACTCAGTCTGTTGCTCTCTCCCTCCTTATATGTCAGTCCCTTTCCCCATTTTATTTATTTTCTTTCCATTCTCTTTCTATTTGCCGTCTTTTTAAATAAACTGTGGATGAATACACTGCCTTTTGTGATATTGCTATGATCCTGGGACCAGAGTGGAAGCCAAAACCAAAACCGTACAGAGGTATAAGTTTGTCAGGTCCTGAAGTGGCTGAGAAAACCATATAACATATTCTTGTTCTGCTACACAGGAGAGTGCAAGTAAAAATTAGCATTGTAGACAACATTACATTCTCTGTCACTGGTATTTCTGTATTTTTCCCTGATGACTGTTTATCTCATTTCACTTTAGATGTAGATGATTGCTCATAACAGCAATAACATGCATGGTTCCAGATAATTTCTCATAACTTTTTCTCTCTTCATTAAAAAGAATAGTTAAAATTGATATCCAAAAGACAAGGAGAATTCCCTGTCTACCACTACAGGAAATAAGAACAAAAGAAAAATGTTATTCAGCTATTAATTCTTGACATTTCAAATACTTCTATTTTCATACTGTATCCTTAATCAATAGAGTTTCAACAATGTTGTGATAGCAAGTCAGAAACAACTTAATAGCAGACTTTGGACATGCTTAATTGAGGGTTTAAACAATGTTTTATCCTTTGTGGCATTAGAGATATGTACAGCAACACTCTAGCAAAACCTGACAGTAACAGCTTGTTTTATTCAGAGGAAATGGATTTCCTGCATGGTTTGAAAGCAGAGTTTTTCAATACAGTTGCATCCATAATGAACTTTGGCATTACAGTGTGCTACTATTCTTTTATATTTCTAAAGCATTCCTAGTGTAGACACAGGTTTAATATCTTCTCATTTTTAGTTTATGGGATTTATTAAAACGTTCTAATACTCCTCGATAGGCAGTTAATGATTCAAGAAAATGCAAATATTTGCTGTTCTGGTTTTATTTCTAGGTTAACAGAATCAAAACTCCGAAGCAGATAGACGAGCTCATAGAAATAGAGAGCGATACAGGAACTTGGTACAGGAGGTGTTTTGTTAGAATTCGCACAGAGCTATATGGTGTAAGTAACAACACCTCTGTTCATTCTGTAATTACCTTTCTCTTTTTTAATTAGCGTTCAGAAATGGGATTAATTGATTGAGCTCATGCTGGTGATAGCTGCAATGCTACATTTTCCATGCAACTGGGAGATTCAGGAATCAGTGTAAGATTCTGGTTTCTCAACCCAGAAGAGGCACAGGTGAATCACAGAGGTTGGTTCCAACTTCTGAGGAGGAAAATGCTGCATTGGCCTTTACACAACTGATGGCTAATAGTTACACAGCCATATGCCCGAGCACTACAATATAATATGTAGTGGGAATGCATATTAATATATACCTATGGAAAGAGGTGGCACATGATGAGATGAAAAATTATCAGCAGGAACTTGAGGCGGCCACATTACTTACAAATGGTAAAGTCATGAATAAATTGTGTAAATTAATGTCAATAAAACCTTTATAAGGCATTGTATCTGCATGTATTTTTAGTCATGCTGAATTTTTTACCAGAAAACTACTTTAGGGCTATTGCAGAGAGTTTAATACAAGCTCACTGGGACTGTGCTCCATATCCTTTTTTACAAAACCAAAATTATGCAGTGTCTTTGAACCTTGTAATGAAAATTGAGAAAAGTCTCATTAATTTAAAAAAACACTAAAAATGTCAAAAATAGCTTTTCACAACTGTTAAAAATCTGGCATCTTAAAGCTCTCCAGAACTATGATGAAGTGTTGTAAACCAAGTTTTGTCACATATTTACAATCAAAATTGCTTTGCTTAGAAAAATAGCATTTTCCCTATGAAAAAAAATCCAGAAAGTGTCTACTTTTTAAAAGTTATTTGTCCAAAAATAGAGTAGTTGAATATTGAAATGTTATGATTTGGCCTTGTTACTAAAGCAGCTTTAAAGGAGTTGCAGCTTGGTTGTCTCACATCCTTGTTATCTCACTGGACTAGCCACTGGGTCTGAGTGTCTTCCCTGTTGCATGATGTGTGCTAAAATCTCCTAGGACAGACTGCCTCTTCTCTTCAAAAGGAGGAGATCATCTTGAGATATGGGAGGGGGAACACCATTCTCAGTCAGCTCTGCTGTAGCATCTCTGACCTGGGGGTAGTCCCAGCTTTTCCTCATATAGTTAAAGTACCAATTTATAGCTGTGATTGATAGGTTATTGCAGATCAGACTCTAAGTGTGTCCCTGTTGAATTATGGAATATAGTTTGTCTAAACTTAAAGCAGTGTAATACTGGGAAATGAGAAGGAAACATTTCTGACAATCTCTGGTTTGTTTGAGATAGATAGTGAAATGAAGCTAACTAGAGATTAGGAAAGTTTGAGGAGATCAGAGCAGGGGTGAATTAATGACACAGTCCACACTGATGGATGAAAAATTGGACATGAGCCAGCAATGTGCACTTGCAGCCCAGAAAGCCAACCATATCCTGGGCTGCATCAAAAGAAGCATGGCCAGCAGGTTGAGGGAAGTGATTCTGCCCCTCTACTCTGCTCTGGTGAGACCCCACCTGGAGTCCTGCATCCAGCTCTGGAGTCCTCAGTACAAGAAAGACATGGACCTGTTAGAGTGGGTCCAGAAGAGGGCCACAAAAATGGTCAGAGGGCTGGAGCACCTCTCCTATGAAGAAAGGCTGAGAGAGTTGTGGTTGTTCAGCCTGGAGAAGAGAAGGCTCTGGGGAGACCTTATTGCAGCCTTTCAATACTTAAAGGGGGCTTATAAGAAAGACGGAGAGACTTTTTACCAAGGCCTGTAGTGACAGGACAAGGGGCAACAGTTTTAAACTGAAAGAAAGTAGGTTTAGATTGGACATTAGGAAGAAATTTTTTACGATGAGGGTGGTGAGACACTGGAACAGGTTGCCCAGAGAGGTGGTAGATGCCCCATCCCTGGAAACATTCCAGGTCAGGTTGGATGGGGCTTTGAGCAACCTGATCTAGTGAAAGATATCCCTGCCCATGGCAGGGGTTTGGACTATATGACCTTTAAAGGTCCCTTCCAACCCAAACCATTCTATGATTCTATGAAAAGAAGCTGGAAAGACACAGAACATGCACAACCTGGCTATAGCTGGAGATTAACATACTTGTATCAGAAGTACAACTATGACCTCAGTATCAAAGAGCTGATCTGCTCTCTCTGATGCCCTGAAGAAGCAAGCAAATCAGAATCAAAAAGCTTCTATCATTTAACAAAATTATTCAAAATGCAATTTAAAATAAATGTATTTCCTAATGATTTACAGATTTGGTTGACGTTTATGAGATGCTTCAACTACCCGGTGAAGGATAATACGATCAAACTTACAGCTGTATGGTTCACACTGTCTTTTGGGTAAGAGTGGTTGAGATTCTAAACCATTTTTTATATACTTTGACAGACAGAAGAATCATCTGCATGCAAATCTCTGTCACTATGATTACCTTTTTTGTTTGGAAAGGTTTTATTCAGTATCTTTCCACAAAACATTATATTTATCGGTTAGTCTATTCTTGGTTGCAAGTCTGACTCATCAAGAATATCTGCTTCAGAAAACTGGCATCTTCTTTGGTCAGCATCTTTCAATATTTTTATATAGTCAATCAGCAAACACAGAGGAACTGTGCCTGCCTCAACATTTTAAAAATGTGAGCTTGGTACTCTACCTGTACTAACTTGAAAAGAAGTATGTGTTTTAACCAGGGAGGTCAGACTTCATTTGTACAGGGTTTAGAAGATGTACTGGGTGTTGTCACCCATTGTTCCCAAGCCCACTGTTGTCATTGCAGGCACATGCTGCTATAGTTCATCTGTTTGTATCTAAAGGCAATCGTGCTGTGTGGATTTTTTTGTACTATTTTTAAAACTAATTTAAGTTTAAAGCAGACTCTAGAAAAGATTTCTTCTTTGTACCTCTCATGGTCTGCAGTCTATGGAAAACTCCATTCTTTGTGTCTGGGCACTGCAGGGGCTCCCCAGTGTCTGGCAGGGCAGGGCCTGGCAGCTGGGGCCCATCCCACCGCCCCAGCCAGGAGCAGGGCAGACGGAGGTACCCGGGCATCGGGCACCTCCCTGGGGATGGGCACGGGCTGAGGCCGGGCCAGGATGTAGGCCTGTGGATGGGTCCGGTTCAGCAGGGCCCATGGCCGGGCAGGGCTGTGGGGAGCTGGATACTGGCCCTGTTGTAGCATCACTGGGGCAGGGGATGACAGCCCCAGGGGGGCTGACATGAGATCCTGGGCTGTGGGCAGGGTGGGGGAGCCCTGGGGGGGTGTGCAGGGATGTCAGGGCTGGGAGTGCTCTCAGGGCCTGGACACATTGGTTTCATGCAGAAGTGAATTCCACGTTGGATCTGTTCTTTACACATGATACATGGAGAACATGATACAGGGCACAACAGCTCCATCATGTAAGTAGCTGAGGTAGCTGCTTGTCCTCACCTTGCACAGGTTTCTGAACCAATAAGACTGGCAACTGAGCATTTTCTGTTTTTCACAGATACTATGGCTTATCTGTCTGGTTTCCTGATGTCATTAAACATCTGCAGTCAGACGAGTACGTGTCCCGAGTGAAACATTTCCGCAATGAGGAGGTTTCACATTTTGTCTTCAACTTCACACTGGAAAATCAGATTCACAGCAATGGAGAATACATCAATGACAGGTTTAGAGATTTCCTAATATCCTGACTTGGCTGGAATAAATAAATGCATGTTTTAAAGCATGTCCTAATAATCTAATATTTTTCTTCATTAACTAATTGTCAGGGTTTAACCCCAGCCAGCAACTAAGCCCCACTCAGCCACTCGCTCATTCCCCCCCTGCATCAGGATGGGGGAGAAAATTGGAAGAGTAAAAGTGAGAACGCTCGTGGATTGACATAAAGACAGTTTAATAGGGAAAGCAAAAGCCGCACACACAAGCAAAGCAAAACAAGGGATTCATTCACTACTTCCCATCGGCAGGCAGATGTTCAGCCATCTCCAGGAAAGCAGAGGTCCATCACGCATAACAGTTACTTGGGAAGACAAACGCCATCACTCCGAACGTCCTCCTCTTCCTTCTTCTTCCCCCAGCTTTTTATTGCTGAGCATGACGTCATATGGTATGGAATATCCCTTTGGTCAGTTAGGGTCAGCTATCCCGGCTGTGTCCCCTCCCAGCTTCTTGTGTACCCCCAGCCTCCTCACTGGTGGGGTGGTGTGAGAAGCAGAAAGGGCCTTGACTCTGTGTAAGCACTGCTCAGCAATAACAAAAACATCCCTGTATTATCAACACTGTTTTCAGCACAAATCCAAAACATAGCCCCATAGTAGCTACTATGAAGAAAATTAACTGTATGTCGTGGTTTAGGCCCAGCTGGCAACAAAGCACCACGCAGCCACTCACTCACTCCTCCCCCCCAGTAGGATGGGGAGGAGAAAATACAACAAAAGGGCTTGTGAGTCGAGACAAGGCCAGGGAGGGATCACTCACCAATTATGGTCACAGGCAAAACAGACTCAACTTGGGGAAAAAGAAATCAAGTTAATTTGTTACCAATCCAATCAGAGTAGGATGATGAGAAATAGAACCATATCTTAAAAACACACCTTCCTCCCACCCCTCCTTTCTTCCCGGGCTCAGCTTTGCTCCCGATTCCTCTACCTCCTCCCCCTGCCAGCAGCACAGGGGGACGGGAATGGGGGTTGCAGTCAATTCATCCCACATTGTCTCTGCTGCTCCTTCCTCCTCGGGGGAAGGACTCCTCCCACTCTTCCCCTGCTCCAGCATGGGGTCCCTCCCACGGGGCTCAGCCCTCCATGAGTTTCTCCAACTCAAGTCCTTTCCACACACTGCAGTCCTCCGCAAACTGCTCCAGCATGGGCTTTCCCATGGCCTTTTCCGTGCCCAGCCACCTGCTCTGGCATGGGGTCCTCCATGGCCAGAAGGGGAATCTCTGCTCCACAGTTAACTCTCCACGGGCTGCAGGGCAACAGCCTGCTGTCTCACCACAGGCTGCAGGGGAATCTCTGCTCCGGCGCACCTCCTCCCTCTCCTTCTTCACTGACTTTGATGTCTGCATGGTTGTTTCTCTCACATCCTACTCCTCTCTTCACTGTAGCTCTTCCCCTCCACAATTCTTCCTCCCCAGCAGTCTTTTCCCCTTCTTAAATATGCTATCGCAGAGGCGCTACCACCATTGCTGATTGGCTTGACCTTGGCCAAAGGCGGGTCCGAGTTGGAGCTGGGGAAGCTTCTAGCAGTTTCTCACAGTTGCTGATTGGCTTGACCTTGGCCAGAGGCGGGTCTCAGTTGGAGCCAAGGAAGCTTCTAGCAGCTTCTCACAGGACCCACCCCTGTAGCCCCTCCCCTGCTACACAAACCCCACACACTGTATCCCAGCCAAAACCAGCACACTAATAATAGATGGTTTTGTTACTTTTTAATGGGAATTTATTTTTCTTCTTGATTTCTTATGACTTGATCTTGCTCTGGAGCATGGGGAGAAGTGGACGTGTACATGCCCTGGTGGTTCCTGTGTGAGGATCCTCCATGCAAACCCAGCTTCCTTGCCCTCCCAAAAAACAGACTGAAAAGCCTAAGTTAATGATACTTCCTTTCACAGTGGGATTCAAAGGTTTTCAGACCCAACACATGCAGCATATTGTAGGGGGCTGGATGTACTTTCATCTCTGTTGCTGGTTCTTTTCTTGTATCGATGAAATATGCTTCTGTGAAAACATTGAGCATTGAGAGGATAGGATTTTATCACAGAAAAATAAAAGCTAAACATTACTGTAAATCAATAAAAAGTATGAACTGCTCTAAAATGAGAAACAACACGTTGGCAATGCTTTTTGTGTTTTTTAACTGAATCTGTACATATTAAGGCTCTATCTAGACTTTACAGATAACTAGATAACTTAGGGGGAAATTAAACACAGCTGTTTTAGGTATCTGGTTTCTCTTAAGAAATATACAGAACAACCATGTGAATGGTCTCTGGGATGTTATGGTGCTAATTATTACTTCTATAGGAAAATGTATATCTAAGCGAATAAAATTAATGATTTTGGTAATTCAGGGCTTTTTTTTTTATAAGAACTTGAGTTTTGATGCAGTTAAAAGTTTATGCATTGCAGACAAAAATGAAGTTATCTTGATTTTAAACTAGCCATAGCTTCCCAGTTCCGTTCCTTTCCAGAAGGTAGATGTTCTCCTAAAAGCAAAGAACCATTTATTATCATTAAGTTTTAGTTGCTTTGCACTGTCAACCAAGATCTTATCAATTTAAACTGAAAATTCTTGTAAAACACTAAATCTAACACTAATCTCCTCTAAAACACTAATTTACTCTTTCAAATGTGCAAATTTAATAGGCCTCTGACAGTTATTTGAGATTCACAAAACATTTTCCACAGTAGTATGAACTCTTGATATTCTTCCTCCACAAATGTTTCAATGCTCCACTCACCCCTAATTTCAGTTTCCTTCATGTTCTTTCTTAACTAGATGATCCATCAATACTTTTTACTTCATTACATTTCTGTTGGGTTTGAATCCATATCATTGCAACACCAATTTTAATATAGTCACAAGATATTTCCTGTCCAAAGGTAAAAAGTGCATCAGAAGAATGTAGAACATATAGTCTGTCATTTCTGTTCCAACTGACTAATCTAATTGCTAAATTCTCTTTGTTCTCTGGAATTAAGCTACATTTTAAAATGGAAAGTGCTATATGAAAAATGATAATGAGTTGACACTGAATGCCAGTCTGATTTTAATCAGTCTGTCATAAATGAGAAATGATATAGTAACTGTCCTGGTTTTGGCTGGGATAGAGTTAATTTTCTTCTTAGTAGCTGGTACAGTGCTGTGTTTTGGATTTAGTGTGAGAATGATGTTGATGATAACACTCTGATGTTTTAGTTGTTGCTAAGTAGCGCTTATCTTAAGCTAAGGACTTTTCAGTTTCCCATGCTCTGCCAGCAAGCAGGTGTACAAGAAGCTGGGAGGGAGCATAGCCAGGACAGCTGACCCAAACTAGCCAAAGGGATATTCCATACCATGGAACGTCATGCCCAGTATATAAACAGGGGGGAGTTGGCCAGGAGGGGCAGATCACTGCTCTGGCATTGGTCAGCAAGTGGTGAGCAATTGCATTGTGCATCACTTGTCTTTTCTTGGTGTTATTTCTCTCTATTTTTTGTTATATTACTTTTCATTACTGTTATTATTATTATTATATTTCATTATTATTATTGTTAGTATTATATTTTACTTTAGTTATTAAACTGTTCTTATCTCAACCCACGACTTTTACCTTTTTTTTTTTGATTCTCCTCCCCATCCCACTGGGAGGGGGGAGGAGTGAGGGAGCAGCTGCATGGTGCTTAGCTTGCTGGATGAGGTTAAACCACGACAGTCCTTTTTGGTGCCCAACGTGGGGCCCAAAGGGTTGAGAGAATGACAGATCTGACCAGTGCGTGTTAAAACGAATTTGTTATAAGCATTCATTATATTAGTTTAGTAGTCGCTGGTCACAATGTTGATTTATTGGCTCTTAGAGCTGTGGCGCTCGTTCTTAGAGTTGTGTTATGTATCACCTTACTTGCCATATATAGTGCTTATCACCCATGGCAAGTGGATTAAGGTTTTCGCTTTGCTGTACTATGTACGATAAAATTATCGGTCGTGGGACTAATCTGGTATTTGTACTCAGCATTGCCATTATCTCCGTACTTCGGGAGCCATCTAGCGGAAACTCTTAATAATTACACCCTTTACCTTTTCTCCTCGGAGAGCCAATCTATGGGGGAGACACCTTCCTTCACCTTCCCCTCCTCGTCCAGGCTAATTACAGTAGCATTTGAGAATTTTGAAAATTTTGAATATCCTTGGAATGTTGAAACTAACATGGTCCTATTGCTAGGAATTAGCATGTTTCCGAATGTGGTTCAGGTCTTGTTCAGGGTTAAATAGTTGTTTAAGAGGATCACCCAGAGGTCTGCCCCAAGGCTGGAGAGTTATGAGTGGCAGGGTGTGTGGGGTAGCATGGGCAAATGCCTAGGACGGTGGGCACCTCCAGTGTTTTGGAACTTCACCCTTGAACAAGTGCAGAATCCTGAAAAACTAGTAGAACATTTGGAAAAAGCATGCTGTCACCCCGACAATTCCCAGGAGACACAAATCACTGCAATGTGCTGGTGCCTGGCCCATGCCTACCGAGCCCTGTTCAACACTATTCAGGACCCTCAAGGGGAAGAGAAGGTCTCTGGATCTGACAACAAAATGACAGGCACTGCAGCCACTTCAACCCCGGCGACAGGCACTGCAGCCACTCCAAGCAAAGGCCACCTGGTTAGTCAACACTAGAGGATCTGTCAATCGAGCTGGCCCCGCCCATTCAGAACTTTTACATACTGTAGAAGGGGATAAAGTTCCTGTAGTGCACATAAAAAATATGCCAGGGAAAACAGTTTGGGTTACTCCTGCCTCAGGCAAGGGCAAACCCATTTGTGGGATTGCTTTTGCTCAAGGGCCTGGGTGCACTTGGTGGGTGATGCGGAAGGATGGGGAAGTCCGATGTGTGCCTCAAGGGGACTTGATTTTAGGTGAGAACAGCCAATAGATTAAATTGTATGATGTTGATTGCTATATAATCCTGCCAGTGTATGTCATCATTATTGTAATTGTTATATGCTACATTAATGGTATTACAGTAAGAATCACTTAGATGAATGAAGAATGAACTTTGACAAAACTGAGTGAAGTGCAGTAGTAATGGAACCAGGACTGACTTCAGCATGCAACAATCCGACACCACACACCATCCTCCTGCTGCTCCCAATGTCACCTGCCTGCCACATCATACCAAAGCCCAATCCTGCTCTGCCGACTGAGCGGGCTTTGCCCCATTCCTCCTGTCCAGACAGACTGTTATGACAGATGGAGCCCAAAGTCATGGACTGAATGAACGCAACAGACAGTTGATAGAGATGGCCCATAGGCTGTGGGAATGATATCTGTGTGTGTATATTAAAAGACAGGAAAAGTGGTGGTGATTAATTGGAAATGTATCAGAAAGTGTGGGATCTGGGCATGATGTAAATGGTATAGAATAAGGGGTGGATACTGTCCTGGTTTCGGCTGGGATAGAGTTAATTTTCTTCTTAGTAGCTGGTACAGTGCTGTGTTTTGGATTTAGTGTGAGAATACTGTTGATAACACTCTGAGGTTTTAGTTGTTGCTAAGTAGCACTTATCTTAAGCCAAGGATTTTTCAGTTTCCCATGCTCTGCCAGCAAGCAGGTGTGCAAGAAGCTGGGAGGGAGCATAGCCGGGGCAGCTGACCTGAACTAGCCAAAGGGGTATTCCATACCATGGAACATCATGCCCAGTATATAAACAGGGGGGAGTTGGCCGGGAGGGGCGGATCGCTGCTGGGGCATTGGTCAGCGGGTGGTGAGCAATTGCATTGTGCATCACTGTTTCTTTTCCTTGGGTTTTATTTCTCTCTTTTTCCTTTTTTTTTGTTGTATTCCTTTTCATTACTATTATTATTATATTTCATTATTATTATTGTTAGTATTATATTTTATTTTACTTTAGTTATTAAACCATTCTTATCTCAACCCACGAGTTTTACTCTTTTTTTTTTTATTCTGCTCCCCATCCCACTGGGAGGGGGGAGGAGTGAGCGAGCGGCTGCGTGGTGCTTAGTTGCTGGCTGGGGTGTTGTGGTTTAACCCCAGCTAGCAACTAAGCACCACGCAGCCATTCACCCCTCCCCCCTCCCAGTGGGGTGGGGAGGAGGATCGGGAAGAAAAAGTAAAGTAAAATATAATACGAACAATAATAACAATAAAAATATAATAACAATAATTGGAATGAAAAGGTATATAACAAAAAAAAGAGAGAAATAAAACCCAAGAAAAGACAAGTGATGCACAATGCAATTGCTCACCACCTGCTGACCGATGCCCCAGCAGCGATCCTCCCCTCCCGGCCAACTCCCCCCTGTTTATATACTGGGCATGATGTTCCATGGTATGGAATATCCCTTCGGCTAGTTTGGGTCAGCTGTCCTGGCTATGCTCCCTCCCAGCTTCTTGTACACCTGCTTGCTGGCAGAGCATGGGAAACTGAAAAGTCCTTAACTTAGGATAAGCGCTACTAAGAAGAAAATTAACTCTATTCCAGCCGAAACCAGGACATGTGGTTAAACCACGATATAACTAAAACTAATGGGCTGAAAACACCATTTTTCTGACCAATACACAAAGAGAATTTATTAGCTAATAAGCCTTTTCCTGTGTGTCATGGTTTAACCCCAGTCAGCAACTAAGCACCACGCAGCCATTTCCCCCTCCCCCTCCCAGTGGGGTGAGGAGGAGGAGGAAAGCAAAGGAAAAAAAATTAAAACTCGTGGGTTGAGATAAGAACAGTTTAATAACTAAAGTAAAATATAATACTAACAATAGTAATTATGAAATATAATAATAGTAATGAAAAGGAATACAATGAAAAAAAAAGGAAGGGGGGGGGAAAGGAAAAAAACCAGTGATGCACAATGCAATTGCTCACCACCCACTGACCAATGCCCAGTTAGTTCCCGAGCCACGATCCGCGCCTCCCGGCCAACTCCCCCCTGTTTATATACTGGGCATGACGTTCTATGGTATGGAATACCCCTTTGGCTAGTTCAGGTCAGCTGTCCTGGCTATGCTCCCTCCCAGCTTCTTGCACACCTGCTTGCTGGCAGAGCACGGGAGACTGAAAAGTCCTTGGCTTAAGATAAGCACTACTTAGCAACAACTAAAACATCAGAGTGTTATCAACATTATTCTCACACTAAATCCAAAACACAGCACTGTACCAGCTACTAAAAAGAAAGTTAACTCTGTCCCAGCCGAAACCAGGTCACTGTGATAAACACAATTAGCTTTTGCTCTACTTTCTCATAAAGATGTGATTCCAACAACTTTATTGGTGAAACAGTTTAATTCCTACTATTTTGTAGGTAGCATATTTTGTGTGTTCCTATTCCTACTATTAGTCTTGTTATAAGAAAAATATTTAGCTAGTCACACCAGGTTTAATTAGAGCCAGGTCTGTGTTCAGAAAGCTTTGCCATTTTAACAGTTCTTACTGTCATATAACTATTAAAGCACTGCTTTTTAAAGTGTTGCCACTTTGGGTGAAGTCTGCCAGCAAAACTGCCCGTTTCTATTTGTAGCTTTTTCCACGCCCTCATGTGAAATAAAAGACGTCAGAAAAATAATTATATATTGCTACATTTGTCTTTTTTTTTTGTTAGCATAATGTTAGTTGATACGAGTATACTAGAAAAGGCTTACAGCATTGTTTTAGCCTAGTAAAGTTGAGGTAGAAAGTTACTGCTAGTAATACACTTTGTCCTTGACTTTTTCTATGAATGACTTGATTTACAGTCATGATCAAAGACCTAGGAGTTAAATGAGAGTCAATAGGAAGGAGGATGTTCAGAAATAAGAAAAGCTACTGACAATTTGTTTGTGCATGTTTTATGTACACAGTACTTGCATTTGCATCCACAGACACAGGAGTAACAAACACATACTTCCAGTTAGATACCTAGCTGTATAACTGCCAATGTAATTGTTGTGTTCGTGTTAAACCATTTTGTGAAACCATTTTTAAACACTTGGACCAGTGTGTTTTGGATTTGAGTCTAACATGGTGCCCAGTGTGTTCATCTGGAGAAATAAAGGTTTCAATAATTCTTTCTTTCCAGCTTGTTGGTACCACCAGGTGCTTGTTTGTTCCAAGAGACCGGGTTTCTAGAGCCTGAGCTCCCAATTTCCAACTGTAATGTCAAATTACAAGTAATAGTGATTTTACAAAGCTATTCCATGAATGTCATGACATTGTTTTTCGTTGATGATTAAAGGGAAGTAATAACTGAAATACTATCAAAGAAATTGTATTACTGGTTATGGCTGGCAGCTATGTGGAGCTATTTGTCTTATTAATGCTTTTTCTGAATGATAGTATTCTAGAATCAGCTAATTGTTAATTATGTTTCCAGAATACCTTTAAGGAATCACTGTTTCTGGGGTTGAGATTTTTTAGACCTGTGTAGCTGTGTCAGCTTGACCTGTTGCTCTTTCTAACCTATGAAGGTAGACTGACAGAAATTATTTGTATTGAACAGGTTTATTATGATGAAATTTAAATCAGTAACCTTTGAAGATTCCCTTTTTAAGAATTGTGTGTTTGAAGACATTACTTCACTGAACTCATACTTCAGGAACTGTACTTTCGTGAATACCACCTTCTACAACACAGGTATTACAAGAAAAAACCCTGAACACTCATTGTTTAGCTGCATGTTCTCTTCTTACTATTTTGGACTGTTTATAATTTCTGGATTTCTAATAGGGCATACAAGAAGCCTTCTTGTAGGGAATAAAAAGCTATAAAAAGCAACAGGCCTCAGTAATGTAATACCAGAAAAGAGAAAGGATCACACCCCATTAGAGATACCACAGGCCTAATATTGACTCAGATAATAAACATCTCTTTGATTTTAATAATCTCTAAAGAGATTCAGTCTGGAGAGGAGAAAATATGTTTACTGCTTTACTGATAGCTTTAATTAGGTGTATTTTTAATTGATCTAAATGGGACTGGTGAAATGTGTTGTTCTATTGTGCTTGCTGTGGCATGGGGATCTGAGTTCAGGATTCAAACTACCTTATCTATAATCATTCCCAGTTGTCCTGGTTTTGACTGGGATAGAGTTAATTTTCTTCTTAGTAGCTGGTACAGTGCTGTGTTTTGGATTTAGTGTGAGAATGATGTTGATAACACGCTGATGTTTTAGTTGTTGCTAAGTAGCGCTTATCTTAAGCCAAGGACTTTTCAGTTTCCCGTGCTCTGCCAGCAAGCAGGTGTGCAAGAAGCTGGGAGGGAGCATAGCCGGGGCAGCTGACCTGAACTAGCCAAAGGGGTATTCCATACCATGGAACATCATGCCCAGTATATAAACAGGGGGGAGTTGGCCGGGAGGGGCGGATCGTGGCTCTGGCATCGGTCAGTGGGTGGTGAGCAGTTGCATTGTGCATCACTTGTCTTTTCTTGGGTGTTATTTCTTTTTTTTTTGTTATATTCCTTTTCATTACAATTATTATTATTATATTATTATTAGTCTTAGTATTATATTTTATTTTACTTTAGTTATTAAACTGTTCTTATCTCAACCCACGAGTTTTACTTTTTTTTTCCTCCTCCTCACCCCACTGGGAGGGGGAGGGGGAAGCGGCTGCGTGGTGCTTAGTTGTTGGCTGGGGTTAAACCATGACACCAGTCTACTAAGTATTCTACCAAAAATAGGAATGTGTATTTTCATATGTTTAAACAGAGGACTCTTTTTTTTCAGTTTAATACAATATAAGTGAAAATAGAATATGGCCAACTAAGCTTGTTGGAAAGATGCGGCATTTCTTATCGCTTTCCTGTAACTCCAGCAATCATAATAGTAATAGAGTTATGTTTCAGAACAAGCAATGCCCAGCTTTCTTTGCCTGGAAGGAAAGTATTCTTGATTCAATGTTAAAAGGCTGACAGGAGGAACAGAAAGAAAGAGAAAAGTATAAGGAGAGATCTCTGAAAAGGTATTCGAAGAAGAATGGCCTGAACTGTTGCATGTAGTAACTCATTCATGTTCAAGCTGAAGACAAAGCGGCCTGCTCAGAAATGAAAATGGGTTTAATCTGAATTCCGTAGGAACATTTCCCTTTAAAAGAAGTCAAACCAAACTGAGCACGATCAGCAGTCTCATCTGAAAGGCTATCTGGTGTGGAAATAGAAGGTCTGATACCGAGCAAGACCAAGTGATAGAAACTTGCAGATATCCAGTGCTTTTTATGCAAGACCAGCTGGTGCTGAGAGGTCTTAACCAAATACAGTCCAAGCAGAGCTGAAATACATTAATATAATTTGCCTAATTCCAGGCCTTAGTTGCTCTTTTTCATGAGCTTTGCATATTTTTCTATTAAGATAAAAAGGTATCAAAATTAACAGCAATAACTAGTCCCATTTTACAAAGCAGTGAAAGCTCCTAGTTGTCATTAAAGTTGCCTAAACTTGAAATGTTTTTAATCAAAAGCTGCATATGGAGTTGGCCGTTAGCTGAAATCTTTCTTTTTCTTCTTTCCACAGATCTCGAGCAATATAAATTTGTTGACAGCGAATTGATAAATTGCACATTTTTCCACATCAGGACAGGATGCCAGATTTCTTTCAATGACGACTACAGTGCCTACTGGATCTACTTTGTTAATTTCCTGGGAACTTTGGCAGTGTTACCAGGGAATATTGTGTCTGCTCTCCTGATGGATAGAATTGGACGGTTAACGATGCTAGGTAGGGGCTTCACTTTAAAACAGGGAACAGCACCAACACCTAAAGCTCTCCTGATAAAGTAACGTGTTCTCTTTTTAAAGGATTTGGTTCAGAGAGATGCAGAACATTCCTTCTACAGATACTTCATTTATGTGGTATTCTAAGTGCAGTTTTAAAAAGCCCCCAATTTAGAAACTCTAGGAACAAATGGGTCTGTAACCAGTTCTACTATGTCACATTATCAGTCATTGCTCTTCCACACTGATATTATAAGACTGCAATTTAGGCATTTGGGATGAGATTTTGGAGAGTGCTGACCATTAGCTTGTCTTTGCTCTAACTGAAAGGAAAGCAAGATGTATACAGGTAACCCTCAGTTAGTGAAACAGCTCCTAGGAAGAGTCAGCAGTCCTTTGCCTGTTATCTACTTTGCAAAGTAACACAGCTGAAAGATATCTACTGTGGATTATCTGCAATCACAAATCTGTTTTCATTTTACTTAAATAACTATGTGGTAGTTCATTATGTTCATTTTCTAGGAGAATATCTCTATATAAATGCAATTCCCACTCAGTGTTTTTATTACTACAATATATGAATGAGTTTTATGTAATTGCAGCAGATGATGAATGAAGAAGAATAGGGGTAGTTTTCCCCAGGCAGATTGCTTTGGGAGTTTGGAGAGGATTCTAGCTTAATACATTATTATATATACTAATGTTTGAGGAGTTATGGTTTTTTCCCTGAGCCCCTTATAATGTTTGTCTGCCTGACTGGTCTTACCAGCAGAGGATGTCTCTTTAGTTTTTAACTCAAATATATGGGTAAGTTATTTAGCTACACTGTGTGAATAGAAACATTTGACACAACAAACAAAGATCGTTCTTTAAATACAGCTCCACTTAGTGTTCATTTCATCTGTTTTGTACCTAGGTGGTTCCATGGTTCTTTCTGGCATAAGCTGTTTTTTCCTGTGGTTTGGGACCAGTGAATCCATGATGATAGGTATGCTGTGCCTGTACAACGGTCTCACCATCTCAGCGTGGAACTCTCTTGATGTCATTACTGTGGAGCTGTATCCTACAGACAGAAGGTATGTGCAGATACATCTCCATTAACCTTGCTGACTATAGCTCTATGTACCAGCAGAAATGGTAAATAGAAATGGTTAAGTATGAGCTTTACAGTGGTAGTGATGTTTTGAGTGGGCTGAACAAATAGTTTGTCTTATGAATAACAAGGAGGGGAAAAATAATCAAAAAGATTATTTTTTTGAGCTATTTGGTATGTATTTTGCATCAAATATCACCTAATCAGGAATATACCACAAATGTAGTTTCATATGGAAAAAAAAAAAAGAAGGTCTAACTGCTGTTCTCATTTAAAACACAGCTAATGAGTAGTATTTCTGAAAACAGTAATGGAATATTTCTGGGTTTCCCCTAGTGCAACTAGCTATGATGGCAATAGTTGGTCCAAAATAGCAATATAGTTGCATTTGTCTGTTGGCTGTGAAATGGTGGGGATGATAATAACAAAAAATCACTCTTTGGAGCTGAACAGTATCTTCTGGAAGAGATTGTGGGCTTGAACCATGCTGAGCTGTTAATCAGTCTGCTACGAATTTGTACGCAGGGTCACTAGGAGTCTGTACATACTCATCATTAAGCAGATACAAAAATGTCTCAGGTGCTGCTCTTGACCCTTCAAGGCTCTTGCAGGAAAGCTCAGGACAGTTTCCATGTCCTGCAAGCATTGCTGCTAGACGACATGGGGTTTTTTTTGAGATACAGGGTACTCTTTAATGCTGATCTTATGTCACTGAATGGACTGAAGGAAGAACAGTCGAGTCATATGCCATTGTATGTCAAGTGTAAAAATAGAAAAGCCACATTTTCTTGAATAGACTGGTATCTTTTCCCCCCTCCCCCCCTCCTTAAAAACATTCTGTGTAAAATTGCCCAGATTCCTGCCAAGGGACGGCGTGTCCTTTCTCTTATCACAGTGCTATTCATTATGGCATTCACTAGAAGTTTCAAATATGGTGAAAAAAATTTCCAGTTTATAAATGCGTGATGCCTTGTTGGCAAGTCTAAGTTTTTGGACACAGGTGCAACTGGCTTTGGTATTGTCCATTAGGAGAGGAAGACTGTAGACTGGCTTCTCTGTTTTCTTTTCATTGGTGTTTAAAAAAAAATATATGCTTCTTCACACAAGAAATAGATCTCCATTGTTGTGGTTATATCAAATAACCATACTAAGCTACTTATGAATCCAAAACACTAAGCTTTAATATTAAGCACTACTATTTTTATTACACCTCAGGAAATTGCTCTTCTGGCAAGAATTATTCCATCAGCCAAACTCTATGATATAATTCTAATAAATATCCTTTAGAAATAGCTATCTTCTTGACATTCCTGAACGTAGTAGGCACAAATATTTTCTTAAAATGAAGAAAAATAATTGAAAAAGCCATTGATGTTAACGGAAGAAAAACTGATCATCATTACTAGAAATTATAAAAAGAATGTAACTGATATCTATTCTAGGGCATCTGAATTTTGTAGATAATAGTTGTTTTTAATAGTTTCCGCTAGCTTTGAGATTGTAGCAATTTTTTCCCCATTTTCCTTTTTTAAAAAGCTTATGTGTGCAATAATAGCTGTATTGAATTCCACCTCAAAAATTTACTTGCAGCTGAGTTGTTGGGGTTTTTTTGCAACAACTTGGATAGAAAAACTTGTCATTTTATATTATCAATATAAAAAGGCTGATAGGCCAAATCTACCTTTGTCAGGAAAGACATTGCTGACATATACTGAAGATGAGATTTTTTTCCCAAAAGTTCTGGTTCTATCACTGCCAGTTTTTGCCAGTTGGGTTATAAGGAAACAAGCAATTCTAGAAGTCTCTTCCTTATACGTGTTTTTTTTTTTAGATTGGGGCAAAGCTTCTTCATGTTTCGTAGAACTATTTGAAAATGAATACCTTCAGGGACTCAAATAAAAAACTGTGGGAAACAGTCTTTCTCTGATATTTTTTTGTCCAGACCAGCTACAGTTTAACAGCCACCATTACCCACCTCTAATGGTCCTGTCTTTCCTTCTAAGATTCCTCTGATCTCCATAGCCTAGCATGACTTGCCACAGTTTGCTGGGAATTTCCAGGTTCTGCAAGTAGCTGTAGGGCTGAACAGCCTTTCCAGGCATATATGGTACACAAAGCTGCCTGATCTGTTTTTGCATACGAGGTCCTTCATACTTAAAATGATGTGCTCCACTTTCAGTTTAAAGCTGCATCCAGAGTTAATCTGGTCCTGAAACTGGCTTCCAGTTTTCCCTCAAAAGGTGATCTAGGCACAACAATTTTGCTCACTGTGTCACCATTTTACTATTCCAATATGTACTTTTTCCTTACTCCCAACTAGTGAAATGACCACAAACCAGCAGCAAAGCGCAGCTGGAGGTTGGGCTGGAAGAAATGTGTGTGGAAGGAGGCCAGTTCACGATACCATGCACAAGAGACCAGGCTGTGCAGCCCCTCCTTTTCCTCCTGCACAACTCCTCATGGAAATCAGCCAGTTGCCAAACCACTGGGGCTTTGCCAGTGTCATGCAGGGTAGTACAAAAGGTGTTTCATAAATCACACTCCAGGTTATTTATGGATCATACTGGCTTTTTGCCAGGTAGGGGTGTGGTGAGCAATTTGGAAATGTGCAGTGTATATGATACATGGGACACATTTGTTTCCTCTTCATCAGCTACCTGCAGGGCAAAGTTAAGGTTGCTTCAAAATCTTAACAGATTTGGATTCTGTATGCATTCAAACTCACCTACGTATTTACATTTTAATTTACTTATGCCTGGATTTGAGGTAATTAAGTAGTTTGTCCTAAATTCTTGATAAGCACTTTCAAACTTTATGCCATTGTAGCATAGCTTTTGTCTGCATATTCTTTATAAAACCTCATTTGATTTGCACAACTGCTAAAATAAGAGATGTTAGAGACTGTATAGATCTCAAATGGTTCTCAGGTAGATGAAGAAGTTATGTTAAAAGGTGATAATATGTTACCAATGCTAGTCATAGGTAGGTTTCTGTCTTCCAGATGATACACATGGTGGTAACGAATAATCATTTAATAATATTATTTTTTTTTTTTACTTTTCAATACACAAATTTTAAAGGACACCCATGATGACTAGCTATAAACTAGCTAATTTCCAATAAGCAAGTAAATTAATCCAGCTCCACAATGTAAAGAACTTGTATTATCTCATCTTCTGTCTCATCTTTTCTCTCGTCTTTTGTCTTCTCTTAATGGCCTGTGCTATCCTGGATTGCTCAGCAGTCAGCTGGTTCTGAAAAGTCTTTGGTCGGTCATGACTCTCTTGAAAGCCAAAGCATTCCATAGCCATGGAAGCTCTGCTCTGAAGGAGAGTTATTAAACGTCTTGCAAACATTTTTGAGTGCTCCTAGAGTGATTTCCTACTCTTTCATAAACTTTCTGTATTTTTAGAACACTACTTTGAAAGAAGGTGATGTAGAAATTGAGGCACAGAGGAAAAAGATATTTTTTAAAATTACTTTAGGTGCCCAATTTGATACATGTGGTACCTATGATCCCAGTCACTGAGCATTTTAGAAGAGGGAATGGGCTGAAAGTATAACTTCCACTGCAACTATAAGCGCTCAGCACTTCAGCAACACAAACCTGAAGATGCAAAGATGAGCACACAGAAAATGTGAAATGCATACTTAATGACTGTTTAGTTAGCTTTAAGTGACTTGCTAGCATCATATAAGAATTCTGTGGCAGGAGCAGGGATTGTATCCTTTCTCCTGACAGCACTCAAGTACCTTAACCATGAGACTCTGCTTTCTCATCTTGCAGTCCCCAACCTTATTCACAGTGCACCTTTCAGCTTCTGCAACAGATGAGGGAAACCAAGTTTCCTTCACTACATACATGTTTTATTCCTCAAGCTCTCTTTTTTTCTGTGCTTTGGCAGTGATGCAGAAAAAAATATTGCACGATGAGGTAATTATAGAATGCGTTGTAATGTGTGCGCCCAAGGGGCTTGCAATAACATTGCACAATTTCCTAGCTCTGCCTGTAATACAAATATGAATGGAAGAGAGTTAAAATTATCTGAAGAAGTAACATTTAGGAGATTTTTATGACTTATAAATGCAATTGTTACTTTCACATAAATGATAAATATCTTCTTGTGAACTAACTTGGGAAGCACCAACTTGATAAGCCAAGACTCTTGTCAAGGAGTGGATACAAATAAGCCAAACCTAAACAGAAAGTGGAATAGAAATAGGTCATCTCCTTGTATCTCCTGCAATCTGACCTTGATCTACTCTGCATCATAACCAACAATTCATCAGTTTTACTACAGCTGCCAGACATCTGGGTTTGAATCTTGGCCAGGAATATTTAGAATTCAAGGTGTGCTATAAAATGAAGTCATCCTGGTTTGCCTTTTTTAATACCTCTGAAATAAGTTCATAAGGGTTTGGTCATAATTAAGAAATAAGTCACCTATCTTCAGTTCATTATATTTATCTTTTGCTCCTCTTCTTGAGTCCTGAGAATTTGTCCCCAGGGTAATAAACATTATTCATGGGGTGTCTTAAGTCCAACTTTTTATTGTTGTGGCTGTCAGAAGTTTTCTATTCTTTTGAGTCATAACAGCAGTCATCAACTTACAGTAGACTTCCTGACAGCTATTTTCTACTGCCATCCTGTGGATGTGGTTCAACTGCATTTTGCTGAAATCTCATGTTGGTGTTTTTAAGGCATGAAATGCTGAACCTACGCAATTCCTTAGGCAGTAGGCCAAGGCAGGAAGGCAAATTCCACGGTTTTACTTGCACACTGAGTGCTGTAATTGGCCAGGCTATAATATGCATCTGTGTACACATTTTTTTTAAAAGATCTGAAAATGGACATTAGAAAATTGTCCATAGCACATTCAGAAACTCTGTTTTCATAGCCTTTGCATGTTATCAACATCCACAAAAATGGGATTCAGAGTCTTTTGTAAAGTGCTGGATAGGCTCAGCACTAGCTCTGGCAAGAAAGTTATGAAATATCTGTGCTACACGTTCAGTAGCGCTCCACTGCAGTACAATGAAGTTGTTAGGTGCTCTGACTATCAACAATGGAAAAGTGGGCCTGAAATATTTTATGTAGGAATATAAGCACCTGGTCTAAGAAGGAGCACATGTGGCAACCAGGAAACAAGCTCTTTTAATCTAAAGGCTTGGATAATCCCTCTATTTTTAACTGTTTGGATTCTTGCTATTTGTTATGTGGGGCTTAGGTGAAAGGAAGCTAAGTATTTTAATTTGTCACAGCTTTCCCAGCACCAGAAGTAAAATACATTTGGGAAAATTCCTTTTCTCTAACATCCAGCTTTCTCTCAGACCTGACACTTTTATATGACTTCTGCATTTTTCTTCTATCAATACTAAAATCTGTAACTTTTTTTTTTTTTCTAAAGGCAAGCCCAAATTGATTCATCAGCATTGTCTTACTGATGTGCTTGAAGGATTTATTGACATTCTCTAGCTGGACAAGGGATTCTTGCTACCAAACTCCCTTGGCCAGTAATGAGGATTGCTCATGGAGTCAAAAAGACATTTTTGTGCCAGTGCTTTAACCAGTAACTGATCAACATAAGGGAAATTGATGTATATAGTAATGGCCTTATGCCTTTGGATTTTTTCATTTAATTCATTCATGATGCTGAGATGACACGTCACATATCTTTGATCATTTGCAGACTTTCCATACATTCTAGCACTTTCCTGAAACACTGTAGCAAAGACTGTATTTGTGCTGCAAGAGAAAAACTGTGCTCGTATATGTATTTGTATTACGGCATATATATTGCATGGCTATTTTTACTCCTTGGATTCAGTAGAATGACTTATGAAAGTGTGAATTAATACAGATTTTAGCTGATTTGAATCACAAACACTGTTCTAAGAAAGATGCTTATAAACCAACAAGTCTGAATTTGCTATCCCTAGAGCTTAACAGTTTGCTCAATGACTTCGTTCTGAGTATTAATGCACAACAAATTCACATTCAAACACAGTATTAAAATTGAAGGATATGAAGACAGAAGGTTGAACAGTGACAATGCTTTTCAGGTACAAGTCGAAACATTTTGCTTAAGCCTGTAAAAATCTTACTGTTCCTGCCGATGATGCACATTTTTTAGGCAAAAGGACATGCCTGAAAACTGCTTAAGATCAAAAGATTGAACTTCTGCGTTGTTCATTTTGTATCATCAGGACAGCCAAGGGCAATAAATATGGGCATACTTTATATTACTCTTCTTTGTTTATAATTTGATAACATTAATGGGATTAGACTAATAACGACCCCTTACAATTGGAAAAATTGAATAAGTCCATTTTACAAAGCAGAAATGGTTTTTCAGTGCCAAAAAATTACCTTAATTTTGCTCAAAGATAAGAGATATTCTATTACAAAATTACTTTAAACCTGTCGTGGTTTAACCCCAGCCAGCAGCTATGCACCACACAGCTTCTCCCTCACTCCCCCCCCTGCTCCCAGTGGGATGGAGAGGAGAATCAGGGAAAGAAGGTAAAACTCGTGGGTTGAGATAAGAACAGTTTCATAACTAAAGTAAAATATAATACTAACAATAATAATAATGAAATATAATAATTGTAATGAAAAGGAATATAACAAAAATAAAAGGAAAAAGAGAGAAATAAAACCCAAGGAAAAGAAACAGTGATGCACAATGCAGTTGCTCACCACCCGTTGACCAATGTCCCAGCAGCGATCAGCCCCTCCCGGCCAACTCCCCCCTGTTTATATACTGGGCATGACATTCCATGGTATGGAATACCCCTTTGGCTAGTTCAGGTCAGCTGTCCTGGCTATGCTCCCTCCCAGCTTCTTGCACACCTGCTTGCTGGCAGAGCATGGGAAGCTGAAAAGTCCTTGGCTTAAGATAAGCGCTACTTAGCAACAACTAAAACATCAGCGTGTTATCAACATCATTCTCACACTAAATCCAAAACACAGCACTGTACCAGCTACTAAGAAGAAAATTAACTCTATTGCAGCTGAAACCAGGAATAAGGCAATCTTGGGTAGATAACCCAAGATCTAGATCACAGTGGCAGCCCTGAATGTGCTATCTGTAGAGCCTAGCACATGAAAATAAATGGTCCAAATTGCTCAGAAAAATATATTCAGACCCCTGTTATAACTAGCTGATATAAGCAAATAGCATCTGTGAAACAGCTTACTTTTCTAACCTAGTATAAAACAACAGTGAATGTAAGTTTTGTACTATTGCCTTTCCAAAGATTTCCTGCCTGCATCCAAATTTGCATTACCTAGATCTATGTGTTCCTTGGGGAGTTCTGGTATCTGAATATACTGAGGCTGTTGATGACTGTGTCTCTTTTCTCTATGTGAATATTGGGGTTTTTTCTGTTACTGTTATTTGGGAGCAAGTTTGGTTTTACATCAGTACTGGCAGCCAAAGAAATCGTATTTACACGTGCAGACATTGATCACAACCAGTCACCACTATAACTTTAGAAATACTTTCTGTGTGTAAACAAGGCTGAAATTGGAACAGTTCTGACTTTTCCTCTCCTTCTTTCCCTGACTTGTTCAAAATAGCTGCAGCCTGTTATTACCCTATCAGATAGACTCTTTTCCAGGCTAGCTGTGTTGTCTTTAAACTTTTCCTACCTGTTTGGGATAAAGTCTACTTTCATAGAATCATTTAGGTTGGAAAAGACCCTTAAGATCATTGAGTCCAACTGTTAACCTAACACTGCCAAGTCCACCACTAAACCATGTCCCTAAGTGCCACATCTACACATCTTTTAAATACCTCCAGGGATGGTGACTCAACCACTTCCCTGGGAAGCCTGTTCCAATGCCTGACAACCCTTTCAGTGAAGACATTTTTCCTAATATCCAATCTAAACCTCCCCTGGTACAACTTGAGGCCATTTCCTCTTGTCCTATCACTTGTTACTTGGGAGAAGAGATCGATACCCACCTCGCTACAACCTCCTTTCAGGTAGTTGTAGAGAGCAATAAGGTCTCCCCTGAGCCTCCTTTTCTCCAGACTAAACAACCCCAGTTCCCTCAGCCGCTCCTCATAAGACTTGTGCTCTAGACCCTTCATCAGCTTCGTTGCTCTTCTTTGGACATGCTCCAGCACCTCAATGTCTTTCTTGTAGTGAGGGGCCCAAAACTGAACACAGGATTCGAGGTGCGGTCTCACCAGTGCCAAGTACAGGGGGACAATCACTTCCCTAGTCCTGCTGGCCACACTATTTCTGATACAAGCCAGGATGCTATTGGCCTTCTTGGCCACCTGGGCACACTGCCAGCTCATATTCATCTGGCTGTTGACCAGTCTTTCTTCTTCCTGCTCCTCCTTCCTACCTGCGCTCTCATTCACCCTAGAAGATGCATCAGTCTGGAGCTCCTTCCCTGTCAGGAGCTTCTTCCCGTTCTGGTCAGCTTCCTGCAAGTATTCTTCTGATGCTCTGCTTTATCTGCCATTGTAGTACAGATGTTTCTGTGGTAGAGACTTGATCTTCTTCTCATAGGCTTTGAAAGTTTACTCCAGTAGGGTGGCTCTTTGCTGTTTCCTTCAGTGCAACTTCCACTCCTCCTTTGGACTGACTTCTCCAAAAGTCTTCCTAAAGCTTGCTCATTCCTTCTCTGAGGAAGGAATTTTCAAGGAACTGCTGCAAATGTTTCTGTGTCAGAAAAGCTTCACAAGCAACGCTTCCAAAGTTTCCTTATCTGCCTCTCTCAGCAGTGCACTCTCAGGCAGCCCTCGCTGGTCTGCACTGTCAGGCAGCAGAGCATGTCACTTTGAAGATGGTCACCTCCAGGATGTGCACATTTAGCTTTTTAGGCACTAAGTATTATGTAAGTACTGCAAGTTTAATCAAATTTAGAAAAAACAAGCAAGTAAGGGCTTTGACCATTCAGGAAGCATATCTGAGTCTCTTCCGCTTGTTTTTTCAACCTGTGTTTCTGGGTAGTTTCTGCTCTGCCATCCAAATGATCTTTCTCTCCTTCCTTAGATATCACTGATATTTCTTGTCGTGCAATATCTGGATGGGTACCATGTTTTACAAAAAGAGGAATTAAGATTACTTCAGGCAAAATCATAATTACTTTGCTAAATCTCGGGTATTTTAAAGAGACTGAAACACTGCTGTCCATTGCAAGAGACATATAGCCAAAGTTCTAATAAATATATTATGGTTATAATCACCCAGCAAAAGAGACTAACTTGTGTCTTGTCCTGGAGTCAGAAAAGGCATATAATACACAGAGCTGACACTGGAACAGTAAGTATCGACTCTTATGATTTTACTTCCATAAGAAATGTTTTAGAGGGTTGACTTTGGTCTGCAACCATGGACAAATGAATATTTAACATTAACGGAAAAAAAAAACCTTTTTGAAGGTATATTAACTAGTCTGTTCCATCACTTAATTCTGTCCTGCAAACATTCTGTTAACTCAAGAATTTGACAATCAAAGTACCATTACTTCAAATTAGCACATTTCTGAATCTTGTTCAGATTCTGAAGTTGACTCTGTGGGTTAACTAGAGTTCAGCTTTTTAGAGCAAACTAGAGCCGTTTAGAAATATGCCAGAAGGATCTAGACCTACCTTCATCATTCTTTTGGTGCAGGGTCCTCAAATATACCAGGACTGGTATAATTCTGAAGCACAGCATGTCAGATATAGTCAGGGCATGGACAGCGCTGAAAACACTTATATCCCCATCAACTGTACTAGACAGAAGCTTTTACCACTCCCCCAGTATAAGACTTGGATGTAGGACACTGAAGGGCCTGAGTGATCGACACTATTGAGACCAGTGACCAGATTTGCAGAAGAGCAGTGTAGGTGAACTAGTGACACTCTGGGCTGTGGACATGTCCATTGGTTGCTTGAGGGAGAGGATCTCTTCTCCCTTGATACCATGGTTTGCTGTTTTCAGAATCAAAAAATAGTTCTGTGAAGAACCTTGAGAGTTTATATCCTTGATCTCAGTTGGGATCAAGTCTGCTTACTTCAAGTTGATTCTCTGGGCTGCTCTTTAGGATCTCCAGTAGAAGTTCCTCAAACTTACTTCTTAGGAATTTGGGCCGCATCTGAGCACAGGACTTCTTCCTTTCCCTCACATGTACCTCAGTACAATAACTAGGGCTCTTTTTAGTCACTCAGTCCATTAGTATTTCTGTTAATCCCTGCTGTTTAGACTGGGGGCTTTTTCCTTCTAATGGCAATACTTAATATTAACAAGAAAGAAACATTTTGTTCTGAAAAGAAGTTTCTATCCTCCTGATTCTTATTATTTTATCCCAGTGAGCACAGTGTGAGCTCCGCATAGTCCTTCTCTCACTTCTAAGAGATTTGAGAAATGTTAGAGATTCTACTATTGTACAGATATTTTTAAGACACCTTTGTTAGGACAAGGTTATTCCTGCAACTATGAATCATACAGTCATGTCAAAACAGAATTTATTAAAATGATAGCAGTTTGCATAATACATCTACACACAGGCTACCAAATATCTAAAATACTAAATCCAGATTACTAAAATCACGCCTCTGCAATGCAAAAGCCCCTCTGAGTTACCAGTGTCATACTTTCTGTTGGCAATCTATTTCCTTTCCCTTTTCTCTAAAGTTTCTCAGATGATAGCTCTTCTGCACCAAGCAGGGTTTTTTTTATGCCCCATTCTCTTTACCCCTAAGAGACAGCCATTCATTATTGTTGGAGGTCTAATTAGCCTTTTGAGAAAGCACTGGTTGAACATGTATACCACCTGTAAGAAATCCATTTCTATTCAGTACCCCAAGATGATCGATCTTTTATTCTGATTACTTCCTTCCCAAATTACAAAGTAGCTCTCAAAAGATTCCCCACCTCCTGTCTCCCAGTCCAACACTTTAAATGTTACTGAATTTCCATTTGCAAGTCCTTTGCTCTAGTGTAGAGGTGCAAAGTTACCTATTCAGTCATTCATTTCACCTTTTGGTCCCTGAGGCAATAGAATGAATTTGCCTTAATAAAATGCTGTAGCAGCTGAGCTTTGATTTCACATTATAAAGAAAAGGTGCAGAATCCTTGTTGGCATAAATTCTGTTTAAGATATTGGGGCTGTACTGATTTATTCCCACTGAGGGTTTGTCTCAAAGGCTTTACTCTTTCACCCATTTTTAACTGTATTCTGTTTTCTCTTCTAGGGCAACAGGCTTTGGCTTTTTGAATGCATTATGCAAAGCAGCAGCTGTACTTGGAAACTTAATATTCGGTTCCCTTGTTGGTATCACCAAAGCAATCCCTATTCTCCTTGCTTCTACTGTTCTAGTATGTGGAGGTCTGGTAGGACTTCGACTTCCTGACACAAGAACCCAGGTGTTGATGTAACTGGAAAAAGCCATTTACTATTTATTTCCTCCTTCATACAAATGTCAACTCTCCTGACTTACAGTGCAAAGGCTTCAGATTCTCAACGCTTAGTAGAGTGCTCAGATGGCAGAAATCAAACTCAAAAGATACTTTGGAGTGGCAGAGATTTAGAAACCTCTGTATGAAAGTCTTAAATTTCACTTTTGTTTGCTTTTGCATACTTTGCTATTTAAAACCACTTAACTTCAAACCGCAAAGCTACCTCTTAAAACACTTTCAGTGACATGTCCAGGAAGGTAAAAAACATACTGATAATTAGATATTTAAAATGCAAGCAGTCATATTATTTAAAAATACATGCTAAATTTGGCCATGGCATTGTGAGCTTTTGTAACAGTACAGACATGTAAGTCAATTAACAGTATTGGTGCAAAGAATGTTAATCTTACATGTATCAATGCATGCAGCATTAATCAGGAAACTGTATAGACTTCATCAGTACTGAGAATACTGATCTTCTGTGGCTGTGCTTAGATGGTAAAAACTTGTGGCAATGCCTCTTTCTTGGGAAACCTTTTTAGGTAGATTCAATCTAAAGTAAAGATTACCAACTACACCTCATATTTGCTGAGGAGAAGGCAACAGCTACTGCAGGGAGATGAAAATCCCATAATGGGTGAGCAGCAAAGAGAATAATAAAATAAGCACTTTCACTCTTTGCTGCTGGTCCTCCAGAATTTTTTTTTGTTTTCTTTTCACTTGTGGCATCTGGAATATTTTTGCCATTTTAAAACAGTGAATTTGTCTTACTCCAGGAGTGAATCAATGCAAACCAGTATTTATGTTGTTGTAAGTATGAATAAAGGAAGAATCAGGCCAGTTAACTATATAAAAAGATGTTTTCAGAAAAGTTTGTTTGGTATTTACACTTCTAATACATATTTCTTTGTTATAGAATGGTTATAAAAATATGTGGCTGTAGAATGCCACCTACTAAATTTAGTCAGGTCATAATTTCAATATAGAGTATAATGTAATTAAAACATCTCAAAATAATTTTTTTAAAACAATTTCAAAACAAAGAAAAGCAATAATAAAACCCACCTTAATTATTTTCACAGTTTATACACTCCTTCATATAACCATTTACTCAGCTGATTTTTAATAGTTCTAGAGATATCTCACCATTTAACACTTTCAAACATCTCTCTGAAAGGCCATTAAAAAAGAAGCCATGCCAAGGCTGTAGGGAGTGGTAATGTATTTATTAGACCAAGTGTAAGGATGGAGAGTAAATGGTAGTGAAGATATTCCTTCTAAGCCATATGCTGTAGACTGTTCTGGATTACAGTAAAGAGTTTCCCACCAGTCCTACTGCTCTGTAAAATGTTTTGGGATCTCTTTAAAATGTTAGCATTAAAAATTAAATATAGATACATCTATAAAATTAGCAGACAAAAGAGGCAGATCCTGTGATGACAGAAACTGGCATTGCTTTCAGTGGAGCTAAGACAACTTGTATCAGCTGATGAACTATCTATCTGCAGTTTCAAGTTTTAAAGAAAAAACTTGGTATAAAACATAAGGGAAAACTTATCAGTACTTTTTCTGATTATGTCTGACATCATTTATTAGATGGTTGAATCATTGCCAAAGAAATTAGGCTTTCATATAAGGTCATCGTGTAGTAAGATAGATTCCCCCCCCTCCCCCCCCCCCCCATGAATTTCTCTCTTGCTCGTATATGTGAACTACTTACCTTTGGGTAGTAATATCTATCACTGCATTCTGTGTCAGTCATTGTCTTAGTTGTATTGAAAGAGTCAGTAAAAGACAGTCCACATAAGATGACCATTCATTACATTTAAAGTTCACTGTTTAATTTACTGAATCTAGAAGTTACATTTTTCAGTTATTAACAAATGCCTGTGCTACACATTGTAGCACCAAAATGTTAGCCCAAGATGTGGTTTTCTGCTATTAACAAATGAGAAAATTTGCTAAATTAAAAAAGCATGAGTATGGAAAACTAGTGGGTTTTTTTATGTTGATAATTTAAATATGATATAGTAAGAAACAAAGTTTAGGAAGAGTGTTTATTTTACAATATAAACAGTCAAAATATTTGAGATAAAATATTTGATATTTAAATTTGATTTAAACATGTCTTAAATTTCTAAACTATGTTTAAAAAAAAAAGGAGGAAGAATTATTTTTCACCAAGTTCCAGGTTAAGAACAAAATGCTGGCCTTAGTTTTGCATCTGTGGCTTTTGTCCACTAGTCATAGTCTTAATATTATTTCAAGGCTGTTTTCTCCAATGAGAATTATATTTGAGCTCTGCTTCTCTGTGCATTAGTAGCATGTGTTCACCTCCTCATACTGTACATCTTATTTTGAAATCTGAAGCCTCTGTACATGTTTGGAGTAAACATCAACAGCAATGGTAAAAATATTACATTGTCTTGCTATGCACTGTCCACTTAAAGTAGTATATTCTGTCCATCTCTGTATGCAATTCCGAAGAACATCCAGATCCAATACTTCATGCCACCTGACCAGTGTGGAGAAAATGGGCCACAGGAAAATAAGGTTCAACTTTTGAGGCCTCCAGTTCAAGGCTAACACACTAAAATCTCATTACATGTAAAGTTAGGCTGATTTCAATGCTGATTCTTATCCTAAATCCTGACCACATCATAAGTATATGATTAAGTCTGGATGTAGTTAAGTGAGCAGCATGAGAGCCTATGTTGTGCTTTGAATATAGCAACAGCAGGGATTAGTAAAGATGAACAAAATTCCCAACAACATGGACCTTGCATGGTTCGGGATTAGAGCGAATGTTCTAAGGTAGGAAAAGGAAAAAAAGGAGGGTAGTGGGTAGGAAAGGGGAGAAAAAGTAAATGGAAGAGAAGGACAAAGAGAAAAAAATCCATGAGCATTTCCAACATATTAAACAAAACCTAAAGCTAGAGTCTTCCTAGTGTGAGCTAGCATCAAAGCTGTTTGAACAATCAAGACATTTGGGCTTGAGTGCAGTAAAGATTCATCCCATGAAGACAAAAGGAATGAATGCAATTTCAAGCTATAAATACTTGGTTAGATAGGTACAATGCACAGGCTGGAACAGAAATATTTAATCTATGGAGATCTGTACACAAAAGTGATTTGGCTGGTCTTTAGTGAATCTGTCTTTTTTTGCAGCTTCCAAAGCAATTTCAGGTAATAAATATTGGACAGTAGGAATTAGAATAGAATAGTTCAGTTGGAAGGGACCTACAACGATCATCTAGTCCAACTGCCTGACCAATTCAGGGCTGACCAAAAGTTAAAGCATGTTATTAAGGGCGTTGTCAAGATGCCTCTTAAACACTGACAGGCATGGGGCATTGACCACCTCTCTAGGAAGCCTGTTCCAGTGTCTGACCACCCTCTTGGTAAAGAAATGTTTCCTAATGTCTCTTGGATCCTAAGGTTCTACTTTTTTGCTCAGCCTCTTACTTTCTAATTTTGCACATCTACCACCTGCCACTCAGTTTTCACCAGTAGTCCTGACTAAGCAAGTTGAAGCTACTTGCTGCTAATGGACAGCACTCATAACTCATCGCAAGCATAGTATTCTGTAAGAGTCCGATGTCTTATATGTTGTTCCAGTTTCATCTGTTGTCTATAGCTAGAGTTGTCACCTAGCATTTCTCTCTGATAATGCTGCATGTTTTCTATCCATGTATTTCTGATAATACATGTCTTCTGTACTCTTAATGTCTGCCTTGTAAATATACGCCTGTCCCCCACTGGCTATGTGATAGAAATCATTTGTGAATCTCATGTAGGCCTGTCTTACCCAGTTAAAAGGTGATCCTTCAAAAGAAGAGGGTGGGGAAAAAATAATGAAATGGAATCAAATTAAACACAAACCATGAAGAGTAAGATTTCAAGGTCTAGGGTTCAATTATTTTTAATTTTGGCAGCTGTTTTCTTTAAATCCTAGCCTGCAGCTATATAATACTGTAGATTGTAAAGAATAAGTATTACACAGTTAGAGGTGAATACATATACAGACACACATGTGGGTGTGTATACATGCATATATACACACACACACCTGTAACAGCTGGATGTAAGACTTACAAAACATATTCTCATCTCATTCTCTATGTCACTAAGTGTTACTTTCTGCATTATGCATTATGCTTTGAACACAAATAACATCCTGCTCTGTTCCTTGTGCAGAACCCTTTACTTATTCATGCACAAAATTGTTGGGATGACAAGATTCATCTTAGCTGGCCATTAGCTTTCGATCATCGGAAGAAAACTCCTGAAACGGTCTGAAAAATTAACTTTGACTTAGCTGTAGCCTTCCCCCTGCCACACTGTGCCAAACAGCAAAACAGCACACTGTGTAGAGCACTGGTCATGTTCCAGTGACTAGGAGACGCAGCACTCTCAGATACAAAAAATCCTAACAGCTATGAATTTTGTCATATTCAACTTCCTTCAAAACGTTCCATGTGGATCTCAACATGTTAACTTGTGTAACGTATGACAAAATGTCTGTGTCTTCCTGTATTGTATGTTTTTAATTGTTTCTGCATATATAGCTGCTGTCGTTCTAGTAATGTGGCTAAACAATTGTTTACTGCTGTTCTTATCAGCAATCTTTGACCAGCCTGAAAAAGAGCCATTGCCAGGGTGTCTTTCAATTAATGATTAACATCCATGAAGATCTACTACAGTAATTAGTACTGTATAAAGTAATTATGGCTATAATTCGAGTAAATCCATGGTGAAAATAGCAGCACATGCACACACTCACTCACACAGAGCAATGAGAGTGGAGAGCTCTTTTAAAAGCTCTGGCATCTGCTACATTTCTCCTTCCCTATTTGCAGGATGTTCACTCTTTGCAGTGTGCTTCCTCTGGTGGGGGACATGCACACATGCTGCAGAACTAAGAAATCAGCAGAAGAAAGGGCATACTCCTTCCAAGGGACTTAATGTATATTTGCTATAGGAAAGCTAACTTTATAGTAAGAGTAAAACAAACAAACAAACAAAAGCCCCAAGCAGCTTGCATTCTTTTCTTTTTTTTCATGTGTTCTATGAGTTGATGAACTGAATACCAGTCTATACCAAACCTTTGGGAGGAGAGTATGAAAGGGTAGCAATGCTCACGTAATAGTACTTTTGGAAAGTAATGGTTTCCTTTTGGAATAAGGAAAACATATACTTACTGAGTGAGACTGTAGCATATAGTTTCTAATAGTGATCATGAATAGACAGTTTCAAGTAGAAAATTGCCATTCAGATTTAAAGTAGCAGTAGGTGATGTTACCATCTATTTGGAAATTTGTAAATATAGATTAAAACCAATAGTTTAGAAGGAAAAAGAGAATATTAAAATTTGGAGAGCGATCTTACAAAAAACAACCAACCTCCAATCACCTTTTTTGGACAAACCTTACAGCTCTTTCGTGTTTCTTCCTGCCATGGATCCCTTCTGGTATGGTGACTGATTTCATTAGTGCTTCACTAGTGAAATCAAAGTTTTTGATCAAAAATGAGAACAGGTATGAAATTAGCGCTGCAGGAAAGTTAGCTCATTTCTAAAGAGTTAAAAAAAATGCACCAAGCTGTTAGTGACTGCATTTATTGTCTTCCTAGTGTTTTAGGATCCTACAAAGTGTTACATGAAACTAGTGATGTGTGTGTAAGCTGATCCCTGTTTAAATCAGTGGAGCAATTTGCAGGATTGGGATCTTAGCTTTCTCTTTCAAAAATATTAAATACATGATTGTGTATAGTGTCATGTTGGAATTGCTGATGTGAGAGAAATGTGTTCATTTAGCCCCTTTTTTTAACATGAATAATTTTAGCCTAGCTTTTCCCTATGAATGCAATGTTTCCCAAACAGTAAAAGTTTTAAATAGCATTCCATGCTGCAAGCCTAATAAATCAACTGACAGCTTATTTTAGCCTTTTTCTATAGAATGTTGTATTAGAAATCCCAATTAAAACTTCCCAAAATTACCCTCAGCTGCATAACATTGTGACAACTAAATTGTATCTTATCCTTGTGACAATTTACTGTACACAAGTAGATTTTTTTTTTTTTAAGTGGGCAGTTTCCTTTGCGGTGTAATAATGTATGTGCAGAAGTCAGGCAGCAAGGATGAGGTACTGAAAGTACAGCTCTTTGCTGTCACTGTAATTTATTGGCATTGTCAGGTTACTGATTTTCTTAAAAACTTGTTAGCACCTTCTAATGCTGAGCAACAGAAGGAAAAAGCGTATTCTTTCTTCGTTTTTCGTGAGCTATTTTCTGCTTCCAGTTTCTCCTACTAAACTTCCACTCAAATTGCCAACTGGTCTGAGCCAACTAGGAGTATAATTTTTCAAACTGTCTTTAGTGTACAAAAGCGCAGGTGTGTTAGTGTGCATATGTTGTCAAGAAAATCAACCATTTCTGACAGTCTCCATTTCTTAATGTGAGGAAACATGTACATATTGTATATACGGTAATGAGATACTTTGAAGTTGAATCCCCATTTATACATGCTTACTTCCAGATCTACTAATCTGCAACAAGATCTTGGCAATGGTCCTGACCTCTCTGTTTCTTTCTTTCTTTGTTTTCTTTACTGCTGTGTGTGATCTCCTGTAATGCAGGTTACAGTCATCACTATTGTATATATGTTTGCATGTGTGTGCATTGATAAATTCTCTTTTTTGGAGTTCTGAATTTTTCATTTCAAGTCCAGATGGTACAATTGTGAACTCATCTTTCCAGTATGCTTCTCTGTGTCAGATTGCCAACTTCCAAAATGTTTGATCAAGTGTTTTGATTAAGTCCCCTGAGGAAAGCTGTCTGTATACTTGTGAAAGGGCATGCTCTGTGTAGGATGACTGTGTACAGTATAAATCTATAAAATGTGGAAGTGTTTATAAATTTATCTGCCAAATATTTATCATCCATGTAACAAATGCAAAGTTATTTAGTGTACATCAGATTAATAAAGGGGTATTTTTTTCTCCACTATATTCAAATAAAGATTTGTTCTCTGTAATGGATACATCAGGGGTGCGTGTGATGATAGCCAGAACATCATTCTTCACTACCCACAAAATACTGAAAACATTTGTTTTACCTTAATTAGTTATTTTACAAAGGCTCTCTATGTATCTCATCTTTAGTGCCTGTAATAGAGGTTGAACATGTATTAAAAGAAAACATGGAACAAGTTAATAAAGTTAAAGAAATGTAAATGACCATAAAAAAAAAGACAGAGTAAAAGTTGCTATGGTTGCAAGAGACAAAGTTCTCTTCCAGTTAACCATCTGGGATTCATATTTTTATGGTATATAATTGCACAAAATAGAAATCTGGTCTTTCACTACATAACTGCACTGCAGGGGTATGTTATCACTCAAAGGGTCTAATCTAACTTTGTGTGAAAAGCATACTGCTGCAAGGTATGATCCATGCATCCAAAAGGCCAATAGGAATTTATACAATAAACTATGGTTCCATAAGAACTTGGTATTCACAAAAAAACCCCCACCCAAACAAAAAACTGAAGCAGCACTGCAACAACATTAGTTCTTCATTGCATTTGTGTACGAAGGGCCTCAGAAAAGCTTCAACTGATCAAATGTGGTAGCTTTAAAGTAACAAAAAACTGCTGAGTTAGTTATATTCTGCCACCTCCGTGGCTGGATCAGAAATACATTTCCAAATATAGGTTATTCCAAACAGATGATGGACTAAACAAAGCACATGAGCCTCTTCAGCTGTGTCACCAATAGGGAAAATTTAAGCAACATGTAAATTGAAGTGTTTTTCAGCACATGCAAGAACACTGACTGCAAAACCCAACAACCAAGGACACGTGATTTTGTGACTGTTCTTTGGCAATCGGAGTTTTTTCTATTTGTGGTACAGTATAGAAAAAACATTCTTCACTTATTAAGTATAACCAACAGAAGTACTAATCCGTATTTTAAGTCTGCTTAGATCTACACCCTTATCTACCTGTGTTTGAAGGAGATTTTTAGTATAACTATACTGCTCTCTTCCTCTAGTGGAGATGAAGCTTTTATGCTTGTGTCTCCTAGTCTCATTCTGGGAAGAAATCAACCGCTTTTGTGTAGAAGATAAGATAACAATCCAAAAGGGAGTGTGGGAGAAGTTTTGCACATATTCTTCATAGCTACCTTTCAGAAACTTCACCTAATCTCCAGAAAACCTTCAGTAGCAGGGGAATCTTGTGTCGGAGCACATCATCCTGCAAAAAGGACGCTCCTGCTTGTAGGACTGCATTTCTCCGAAGAATTTTGAAGGCATACGTGTGTATACTCCTGGCTGACACAGTTATGCTAGGAAAAAGGTGATACTTAATTCAGACAGACCATTGCATGCTTAACTTAGAGCTCTCTGTGTGTGTATGTCTACATATTGTGTGAGACAACACAAGTACATAGAGATTGTGGATGCAAATGTAAGAGGAGGAGACAGCATTTTGTGGTATGCGGCATTGTGTATACCTAAGACCAAATGTTAAGACAGATCATGTGCATCCTCCATATGTCTTGCTTTCCACTAGGATGCAAACTAGACTATGATTATTATTTAATCCATTGCAACTATAAAGTTACGCACATGATATATTAAGCTGATGTGAAATCAGTATCTAATTCAAACTGCTCCCCCTCCCATTTAGTCATATCTGGAAGGTTTTTATGGTGCTTTACATTGACAACAGAGTGTATTGGGTTTGCGTGGCAAGGTTTTGGTAGCGGGGGGGCTACAGGGTGGCTTCTGTGAGAAGCTACTAAAAGCTTCCCCTATGTCCGATGATAGAGCCAATGCCAGCCGGCTCCAAGATGGACCTGCCACTGGCAAGGCCTAGCCAATATCAGCAATGGTGGTAGCACCTCTGTGATGATAACTTATTTAAGAAGGGGAAAAAAGTTACTGTGCAGCAGCAATTGCAGCCGGAGAGAGGAGTAAGAATATGTGAGAGAAACAACTCTGCAGACACCAAGGTCAGGGAAGAAGGACGGGGAAGAGGTGCTCCAGGCGCCATAGCAGAGATTCCCCTGCAGCCCCTGGTGAAGACCATGGTGAGGCAGGCTGTCCCCCTGCAGCCCATGGAGGTCCACAGTGGAGCACATATCCACCTGCAGCCTGTGGAGGACCCCACACCAGAGCAGGTGGATGCGCCCGAAGGATGCTGTGACCCTGTGGAGAGCCCATACTGGAGCAGGCTCCTGGCAGGACCTGTGGACCCGTGGAGAGAGGAGCCCACGCTGGAGCAGGTTTGCTGGCAGGACTTGTGACCCCATGGGGGACCCACGCTGGAGCAGTCTGTTCCTGCAGGACTGCACCCTGTGGAAGGGACCCATGCTGGAGCAGTTTGTGAAGAACTGCAGCCCATGGGAAGGACTCACATTGGAGAAGTTCGTGAAGGACTGTCTCCCGTGGGAGGGACCCCACACTGGAGCAGGGGAAGAGTGTGAGGAGTCCTCCCCCTGAGGAGGAAGGAGCGGCAGAAACAACGTGTGATGAACTGACCCAAACCCCCATTCCCCGTCCCCCTGCACCGCTCGGGGGGAGGAGGTAGATAAAATCGGGAGTAAAGTTAAGCCCGGGAAGAAGGGAGGGGTGGGGGGAAGGTGTTTTAAGATTTGGTTTTATTTCTCATTACCCTACTCTGATTTGACTGGTAATAAATTAAATTAATTTTTTTCCCCAAGTCGAGTCTGTTTTGCCCGTGATGGTAATTGCTGAGTGATCTCCCTGTCTTTATCTCGACCCATGAGCCTTTCATTATATTTTCTCTCCCCTGTCCAGTTGAGGAGGGGAGTGACAGAGCAGCTTTGGTGGGCACCTGTCATGCAGCCAGGGTCAACCCACCACAAAGAGAAAAGAAACATTGGCTCAAAGTTCTTCATAGACTTTCCTAAGAATCTTAAGCTGAACTAAAAATCATACCATTCTATGTGTTTTCTGGTGGCACTGTATGTAAACTTTCACAGTATTCAGGTGAAACCACTCATTCTGCAGAAAGCATGCAGATGCATTTCATAGAATCATAGAATCATTTAGGTTGGAAAAGACCCTTAAGATCATTGAGTCCAACTGTTAACCTAACACTGCCAAGTCCACCACTAAACCATGTCCCTAAGTGCCACATCTACACATCTTTTAAATACCTCCAGGGATGGTGACTCAACCACTTCCCTGGGCAGCCTGTTCCAATGCCTGACAACCCTTTTGGTGAAGACATTTTTCCTAATATCCAATCTAAACCTCCCCTGGTACAACTAGAGGCCGTTTCCTCTTGTCCTATCACTTGTTACTTGGGAGAAGAGATCGATACCCACCTCGCTACAACCTCCTTTCAGGTAGTTGTAGAGAGCAATAAGGTCTCCCCTGAGCCTCCTTTTCTCCAGACTAAACAACCCCAGTTCCCTCAGCTGCTCCTCATAAGACTTGTGCTCTAGACCCTTCATCAGCTTCGTTGCTCTTCTTTGGACATGCTCCAGCACCTCAATGTCTTTCTTGTAGTGAGGGGCCCAAAACTGAACACAGGATTCGAGGTGCAGTCTCACCATCGCTGAGTACAGGGGGACAATCACTTCCCTAGTCCTGCTGGCCACACTATTTCTGATACAAGCCAGGATGCTATTGGCCTTCTTGGCCACCTGGGCACACTGCCGGCTCATATTCAGCCGGCTGTCGACCAACACCCCCAGGTCCTTTTCCACCAGGCAGCTTTCCAGCCACTCTTCCCCAAGCCTGTAGTGTTGCATGGGGTTGTTGTGACCCAAGTGCAGGACCTGGCACTTGTCCTTGTTGAACCTCATAGAATTGGCCTCGGCCTATCAATCCAGCCTGTCCAGATCCCTCTGTAGAGCCTTCCTTCCCTCAAGCAGATCAACACTCCCACCCAACTTGGTGTCATCTGCAAACTTACTGAGGGTGCACTCGATCCCCTCATCCAGATCATTGATAAAGATATTAAACAAAACTGGCCCCAATACTGAGCCCCGGGGAACACCACTTGTGACTGGCCGCCAACTGGATTTAACTCCATTCACCACAGCTCTTTGGGCCCAGCCATCCAGCCAGTTTTTTATGCAGCGAAGAGTGCACCTGTCCAAGCCATGAGCAGCCAGTTTCTCCAGGAGAATGCTGTGGGAAATGGTGTCAAAGGCTTTACTAAAGTCCAGGTAAACAACATCCACAGCCTTTCCCTCGTCCACGAAGCGAGTCACCTTGTCATAGAAGGAGATCAAGCAGGACCTGCCTTTCATAAACCCATGCTGACTGGGCCTGATCGCCTGGTTGTCCTGTACATGCTGTGTGATGGCACTCAAGATGATCTGCTCCATAACCTTCCCCGGCACTGAGGTCAGACTGACAGGCCTGTAGTTCCCCAGATCCTCCTTCCAGCCCTTCTTGTAGATGGGCGTCACATTTGCTAACCTCCAGGCAACTGGGACCTCCCCGGTTAGCCAGGACTGCTGATCAATGATTGAAAGTGGCTTGGTGAGCACTTCCGCCAGGTCCCTCAGTACCCTTGGGTGGATCCCATCCGGCCCCATAGACTTGTGTGTGTCTAAGTGGTGTAGCAGGTCGCTAGCCATTTCCCCTTGGATGATGGGGGCTTCATTCTGCTCCCCATCCCTGTCTTCCAGCTCAGGGGGCTGGGTACCCCAAGAACAACTGGTCTTACTATTAAAGACTCAGGCAAAGAAGGCATTAAGTACCTCAGCCTTTTCCTCATCCTTTGTCACTATGTTTCCCCCCGCATCCAATAAAGGATGGAGAGTCTCCTTAGCCCTCCATTTGTTGCTAATGTATTTATAGAAACATTTTTTATTGTCTTTTATGGCAGTAGCCAGATTAAGTTCTAGTTGGGCTTTGGCCCTTCTAATTTTCTCCCTGCATATCCTCACAACATCCTTGTAGTCCTCCTGAGTGGCCTGCCCCTTCTTCCAAAGGTCATAAACTCTCTTTTTTTTTCCTGAGTTCCAGCCAAAGCTCTCTGTTCAGCCAGGCCGGTCTTCTTCCCCGCCGGCACGTCTTTCGGCACATAGGGATGACCTGCTCCTGCGCCTTTAAGATTTCCTTCTTGAAGAATGTCCAGCCTTCCTGGACTCCTTTGCCCTTCAGGACTGCCTCCCAAGGGACTCTGTCAACCAGGCTCCTGAACAGGCCAAAGTCTGCCCTCCTGAAGTCCAAGGTAGCAGTTCTGCTGACCCCCCTCCTTACTTCTCCGAGAATAGAAAACTCCATCATTTCATGATCGCTATGCTCAAGACGGCCTCCAACCATCACATCACCCACAAGTCCTTCTCTGTTCACAAACAACAGGTCCAGCTCCCTCACCAACTGTGTCAGGGAGTTATCTTCCACGCGCTCCAGGAACCTCCTAGACTGTTTCCTCTCCGCTGTATTGTAATTCCAGCAGACATCTGGTAAGTTGAAGTCCCCCATGAGAACAAGGGCTAGCAATCATGAGACTTCTCCCACATCATGTTACTTCTTGCTCTTGGAGTGGACCTAACTGGTCTGATTAGGACTGCAGTAATGATTTTGTATTACTATAGCAGACTAATGTTATATGTGCAAAATAGCTTGGGAAGACACCAAGAGCCACATTACACAGAGACCTCCTGGTAGATCATAGAAGCAGGGGCCTGACCACATCAATTGCTGAATTCCTGAATTATGCAAACACCAAGGTTTGTCAGCTGTGATCTGTGTACCACTATTGACTGCACTATGGTACACTGCCTTCTTCAAAATGCCATATGTCCTGGTTTCGGCTGGGATGATAGAGTTAATTTTCTTCCTAGTAGCTGGTATACTTCTGTGTTTTGGAATTAGGATGAGAATAATGTTGATGATAACGCACTGATGTTTTAGTTGTTGCTAAGCAGTGTTTACACTAAGTCAAGGTCTTTTCAGCTTCTCACACCACCCCACGAGCGAGTAGACTGGGGGGCACAAGAAGCTGGGAGGACACACAGCCAGGACAGCTGACCCCAACTGGCCAAAGGGATATTCCATACCATATGATGTCATGCTCAGTTTATAAGCTAGGGGGAAAGCTGGCCGGGGGCAGCTGCTCGGGAACTGACTGGGCATTGGTCGGTGGGTGGTGAGCAATTGCATTGTGCATCACTTATTTTGTATATTCTAATTCTTTTATCATTATTATTATCATTATTATTATTATTATTTTCCCTTCCTTTTCTGTCCTATTAAACTGACTTTATCTCGACCCATGAATTTTACTTTTTTTTCCCGATTCTCTCCCCCATCCCACTCGGGGGGAGGAGGAGTGAGAGAGCAGCTGTGTGGTGTTTAGCTGCCTGCCGGGTTAAACCACGACAGTCCTTTTTGGAGCCCAGCGTGGGGCACGAAGGGTTGAGATAACAACAGATCTGACCACAGCGTGTTAAAACGAATTTGTTATAAGCATTCATTATATTAGTTTAATAGTTGCTGGTCACAATGTTGATTTATTTGCCCTCAGAATTGGTGCGCTTGTTCTCAGAGTTGTGTTATGTAATAACTTACTTGCTGTATATATTCCCTGTTGTGATGTTTATCATCTCTGGGGACTGGGTTAAGGTTATCATTTTGTTGTACTGTGTAACACTGGCTTATGATATGATAAAATTGCTGGTTGTGAGACTAATCTGGTATTTGTACTCAGCATTGCCGTCATCTCCGTACTTTGGGAGCCATCTATGGGAAACTATTAATAATTATACCCTTTACCTTTTCTCATCGGAGAGCCAATCCACGGGGGAAGACACATTTCTTCAGCTTCCCCTTCTCCTCCAGGCAAATTACAGCAGCTCTTGAGAATTTTGAATATCCTTGGGATGTTCAAACCAGCATGTTCCTGTTGCTATGTCTCCTGAATGTGTTTTGGGTCTTGTTTAAGGCTAAACAACTATTTAAGAGGATCACCCAGAGATCTGCCCCAAGGCTGGAGAGTTATGAGTGGCAGGGTGTGTGGGACAGTATGGGCAAGTGCCTAGGACAGTGGTCACCTCCAGTGTTTTGGAACTTCACCCTTGAACAAGTGCAGAATCCTGAAAAACTAGGAGAACATTTGGAAAAAGTATGCTGTCACTCCGACAATTCCCGGGAGACACAAATCACTGCAATGTGCTGGGGCCTGGCCCATGCCTGCCGAGCCCTGTTCAACACTATTCAGGACCCTCAAGGGGAAGAGAAGGTCTCTGGATCTGACAACAAAACGACAGGAACCACGGTTACTCCAACCCCCGTGACAGGCACCGCGGCTACTCCAACCCCAGCGACAGGCACTGCGGCTAAGCAAACCCCGGCGACAGGCACTGCAGCTGAGCCAAAGAACCAACCCGTGCCGGTATCAGTTGCCCCTATACACAGGAAGAAATATTGGAAGCGGAAGTCAGCTCGTTTAGTAAGGGATGAAGGAGCTGCTTCTAAGAGGGAGCAGGAGGAAGAAGTGGACGAAGCAGACTCCTCCGAAGCAGGGCCATCACGAGAACAGGAGGAGGAAGAGAGGCAGCTGCTGCTCGGGGAGGAGGAAGAGGAAGAACTCATAAATGAGGCGGTAACCACCCAATCCCTATCCCTGAGTGAGCTGCGAGATATGCGAAAAGATTTCAGCTGTCATCCAGGTGAGCACATTATCACCTGGCTGCTCCAATGTTGGGATAACGGAGCCAGTAGCCTGGAATTAGAGGGTAGGGAAGCCAAGCAGCTGGGATCCCTTTCTAGGGAAGGGGGCATTGACAAAGCGATTGGAAAAGGGGCACAAGCCCTCAGCCTCTGGAGGCGACTTCTGTCAGGCGTGAGGGAAAGGTATCCCTTCAAGGAAGATGTTGTATATCACCCAGGCAAGTGGACCACCATGGAGAAAGGTATCCAGTACCTAAGGGAATTAGCTGTGCTGGAGGTGATTTATGATGACCTAGACAACAAGCAGTTATCCAAATATCCAGATGAAGTCCACTGCACATGATCCATCTGGCGGAAGGTTGTATGGAGTGCACCATTGTCTTATGCCAACTCATTGGCAGTAATGACCTGGAAGGAAGGCGAGGGACAAACGGTGGATGAATTGGCCAGCCAACTCCAGCAATACGAAGAAAGTCTCTCTTCCTCCCTCATCTTGGCTGTGGAGAAACTGGTTCAGCAACTCAAACAGGATAGATCCTACTCCCCACCTGTACGGACCAATATCTCAGCTATTAGGAGTGAATGTTCCTCTGCTCAAGAGATAGAATATAGAAGGTACACACCGCGGGGTACCCTCTGGTTTTACCTGCGTGACCACGGAGAGGACATGAGGAAGTGGGATGGAAAACCTACCTCAGTCCTAGATGCATGGGTATGTGAATTGAAAGGAAAAACAATCACAAATGAGGGTTCTTCCAGAAAAGATGCCGCTCCGGTTTCCAGCAAGCAATTCCCCAGACAGTAGAAGGGCTTCTGACCCTCTTGAAGGGACCTCTAAGTCATTTTTACAAGAAGTGAGTAACGAATACTCTGACCAGAATTAGAGGGGCCCTGCCTCCAGCCAGGTGGAGGAAAGGGACAACCGGGTTATTGGACTGTGTAGATTCGATGGCCTGGCACATCACACCCACAGGAGTATAAGGCTCTAGTGGATACCAGTGCACAGTGTACTCTAATGCCATCAAGCTATAAAGGGGTAGAACCTATTTGTATCTCTGGTGTGACAGGGGGATCCCAACAGTTAACTGTATTGGAGGCTGAAGTGACTGGGAATGAGTGGCAAAAACAACCCATTGTGACTGGCCCAGAGGCCCCATGCATTCTTGGCATAGATTATCTCAGGAGAGGGTATTTCAAGGACCCAAAGGGGTATCGGTGGGCCTTTGGTATAGCTGCCTTGGAGATGGAGGAAATTAAAGAGCTGTCTACCTTGCCTGGTCTCTCTGAGGACCCTTCGGTTGTGGGGTTGCTGAGGGTTGAAGAACAACAGGTGCCAATCGCTACCACAAGGGTGCACCAGCAGCAATATCACACCAACCGAGACTCCCTGATTCCCATCCATAAGCTGATTCGTCGACTGGAGATCCAAGGAGTGATCAGCAGGACTCTCTCACCCTTTAACAGCCCCATTTGGCCAGTGTGAAAGTCTAATGGAGAATGGAGACTACCAGTAGACTATCGTGGCCTGAATGAAGTCACACCGCCGCTGAGTGCTGCTGTGCCAGACATGCTAGAACTTCAATATGAACTGGAGTCAAAGGCAGCCAAGTGGTATGCCACAAGTGATATTGCTAATGCATTTTTCTCAATCCCTTTGGCAGCAGAGTGCCGGCCACAGTTTGCTTTCACTTGGAGGGGCGTCCAGTACACCTGGAATCAACTGCCCCAGGGGTGGAAACACAGCCCCACCATTTGCCATGGACTAATCCAGAAAGCCCTGAAAAAAGGTGAAGCTCCAGAACACCTGCAATACATTGATGACATCATCGTATGGGGCAACACAGCAGAAGAAGTTTTTGAGAAAGGGGAGAAAATAATCCAAATCCTTCTGAAAGCCGGTTTTGCCATAAAACAGAGTAAGGTGAAGGGACCTGCACAGGAGATCCAGTTTTTAGGAATAAAATGGCCAGATGGACGTCGTCACATCCCAATGGATGTGATCAACAAAATAGCAGCTATGTCTCCACTGACTAGTAAACAGGAAACGCAAGCTTTCTTAGGTGTTGTAGGTTTTTGGAGAATGCATATTCCAAATTACAGTCTGATTGTAAGCCCTCTCTAGCAAGTGACCCGGAAGAGGAACAGTTTTAAATGGGGCCCTGAGCAACAACAAGCCTTTGAACAGATTAAACAGGAGATAGTTCATGCAGTAGCCCTTGGGCCAGTCCGGGCAGGACCAGATGTTAACAATGTGCTCTACACCGCAGCCGGGGAGAATGGCCCTACCTGGAGTCTCTGGCAGAAAGCACCAGGGGAGTCCCGAGGATGACCTCTAGGGTTTTGGAGTCGGGGATATCGAGGATCTGAGGCCCACTATACTCCAACTGAAAAGGAGATATTGGCAGCATATGAAGGAGTTCAAGCTGCTTCAGAAGTGGTTGGTACTGAAACACAGCTCCTCTTGGCACCCTGACTGCCAGTGCTGGGCTGGATGTTCAAAGGGAAGGTCCCTTCTACACATCATGCAACTGATGCTACATGGAGTAAGTGGGTTGCACTGATCACACAACAAAGTCAAATAGGAAACCCCTAGTCGCCCAGGAATTCTGGAAGTGATCATGGACTGGCCAGAAGGCAAAGATTTTGGAATATCGCCGCCAGAGTAGGAGGTGATGCATGCTGAAGAGGCCCCACTGTATAATAAACTGCCAGAAAATGAGAGGCAATATGCCCTGTTCACTGATGGGTCCTGTTGCATTGTAGGAAAGCATCGAAGGTGGAAGGCGGCTGTATGGAGTCCTATATGACAAGTTGCAGAAACTGCAGAAGGAGAGGGTGAATCGAGTCAGTTTGCAGAGGTGAAAGCCATCCAGCTAGCTTTAGACATTGCTGAACAAGAAAAATGGCCAATACTTTATCTCTATACTGACTCATGGATGGTGGCAAATGCTCTGTGGGGGTGGTTGCAGCAATGGAAGCAGACCAACTAGCAGCACAGAGGTAAGCCCATCTGGGCATTGTAGCAAGATATTGCTGCTCGGCTAGAGAACCTGGTTGTGAAAGTACATCATGTAGATGCCCATATACCCAAGAGCCGGGCCACTGAAGAACATCAAAACAATCAACAGGTAGACAAGGCTGCTAAGACTGAAATGGCTCAGGTCAATCTGGATTGGCAGCATAAGGGTGAATTATTTCTGGCTTGGTGGGCCCATGACACCTCAGGTCATCAGGGAAGAGATGCAACATATAGATGGGCTCGTGATCGAGGGGTGGACCTGACCATGGACACTATCGCACATGAATGCGAAACGTGCTGCAATTAAGCAAGCCAAGCAGTTAAAGCCTCTTTGGTATGGGGGACGATGGCTGAAATAGAAATATGGGGAGGCCTGGCAGATTGACTATATCACACTCCCACAAACCTGCCAAGGCAAGCGCCATGTGCTTACAATGGTGGAAGCAACCACCGGATGGCTGGAAACATATCCCGTGCCCCATGCCACTGCCCGGAACACTATCCTGGGCCTTGAGAAGCAAATCTTATGGCGACATGGAACCCCAGAAAGAATTGAGTCAGACAATGGGACTCATTTCCGGAACAATCTCATAGACACCTGGGCCAAAGGGCATGGCATTGAGTGGGTATATCACATCCCCTATCATGCACCAGCCTCCGGGAAAATCGAGCGATACAATGGACTGTTAAAGACTACATTGAGAGCAATGGGTGGTGGGACCTTCAAACATTGGGATACACATCTAGCAAAGGCCACCTGGTTAGTCAACACTAGAGGATCTGTCAATCGAGCTGGCCCCGCCCATTCAGAACTTTTACATACTGTAGAAGGGGATAAAGTCCCTGTAGTGCACATAAAAAATATGCTAGGGAAGACAGTCTGGGTTACTCCTGCCTCAGGCAAAGGCAAACCCATTCGGGGGACTGCTTTTGCTCAAGGACCTGGGTGCACTTGGTGGGTGATGCGGAAGGACGGGGAAGTCCGATGTGTGCCTCAAGGGGATTTGATTCTGGGTATGTCGTGGTTTAACCCCAGCTGGCAACTAAGCATCACACAGCCACTCGCTCACTCCCCCCCGGTGGGATGGGGGAGAGAATCGGAAGAGTAAAAGTGAGAAAACTTGTGGGTTGAGATAAAGACAGTTTAATAGGCAAAGCAAAAGCCGCGTATGCAAGCAAAGCAAAACAAGGGATTCATTCACTACTTCCCATCGGCAGGCAGGTGTTCAGCCATCTCCAGGAAAGCAGGGCTGCATCATGCATAACAGTTACTTGGGAAGACAAACACCATCACTCCGAACATTCCCCCGTTCCTTCTTCCCCGTGCTTTATATGTTGAGCATGACGTCATATGGTATGGAATATCCCTTTGGTCAGTTAGGGTCAGCTGTCCCGGCTGTGTCCCCTCCCAACTTCTTGTGCACCCCCAGCCTACTCGCTGATGGGGTGGTGTGAGAAGCAGAAAATGCCTTGAGGCTGTGTAAGCACTGCTCAGCAATAACGAAAACATCCCTGTATTATCAACACTGTTTTCAGCACAAATCCAAAACATAGCCCCATACTAGCTACTATGAAGAAAATTAACTCTATCCCAGCCAAAACCAGCACAGGGTGAGAATAGCCAATGATTTGAATTTTATGATGTTGTCGTGGTTTAACCCCAGCCAGCAACTAAGCACCATGTAGCTGCTTGAAAAGGAAAAAAATTAAAACTCGTGGGTTGAGATAAGAACAGTTTAATAGCTAAAGTAAAAATAAAAATACACTACTAACTAAGAATAATAATAATTGTAATGAAAAAGAATACAATGAAAAAAAAGAAATAAGAAAAGACAAGTGATGCACAATGCAATTGCTCACCACCTGCTGACCGATGCCAGAGCCGCGATCCGCGCCTCCTGGCCAACTCCCCCCATTTATATACTGAGCATGACGTTCCATGGTATGGAATATCCCTTTGGCTAGTTCAGGTCAGCTGTCCTGGCTATGCTCCCTCCCAGCTTCTTGTACACCTGCTTGCTGGCAGAGCATGGGAAACTGAAAAGTCCTTGGCTTAAGATAAGCGCTACTTAGCAACAACTAAAACATCAGAGTGTTATCAACATCATTCTCACCCTAAATCCAAAACACAGCACTGTACCAGCTACTAAGAAGAGAGTTAACTCTGTCCCAGCCGAAACCAGGACAGAGTTAATTGCTATATAATACTGTATGTCATCACTACTGTGGTTGCTATATGCCATATCAATGGTATTACAATAAAAATTGCCCAGATTAATGAAGAATGAATTTTGATGAAACTGAGCAAAGTGCAGTGATGATAGAACCGGACAAGCGCAGCGATGATGGAACCAGAACTGACTTCAGCATGCAACAATCCAACATCACACACCATCTCTCCTGCCCTGAAGGACTACTATGACAGATGGAGCCCAAAGTCATGGACTAAATGAACTCAACGGACATTTTAGAGGGATGGCCCATAGACTAAGGGAATGATATCTGTGTGTGTATATATCAAAAGACAGGAAAGGATGTATTGGAAAGTGTGGGACCTGGGCATGACATAAATGGTATAGAATAAGGGGTGGATATTGTCCTGGATTTGGCTGGCCGGGGGCAGCTGCTCAGGAACTGACTGGGCATTGGTCAGTGGGTGGTGAGCAATTGCGTTGTGTATCACTTGTTTTGTATATTCTAATTCTTTTATCATTATTATTATTATTTTTATTATTATTTTCCCTTCCTTTTCTGTCCTATTAAACTGACTTTATCTCGACCCATGAATTTTACTTTTTTTTCCCAATTCTCTCCCCCATCCCACTGGAGAGGGGAGGAGCGAGCAAGCGGCTGTGTGGTGTTTAGCTGCCTGCTGGGTTAAACCATGAGACTGTATTAATTCTGCTCAGAAAGCTGAATGCCATCCCTATGTTTAGACCTGGAGACAGAAGCTGTAGCTGCTGACATCAGTGGTAATATCTGAACAAACTACATCTGGAAATGTCCAAATGCACTGTCCAATGCTGAAAAAAATAGATACTTAAGAATCATTAGCTACAAGAATGAAGTGTGAAATGCCTGCTATAACCACTTAAAATGTTGGTTGGATATCTAGATAGTTTGGCTGAATTCTGATCAGATAGAGACTAAGCTAACCTCAATTCTCCCACAGGCTAATGGCACTTGTATTAAAAAAGTTTCATAATAATGTACAGAGTTGGATTATTGCAGAACAACAGTGGTTTTGTCAGTGGTTACAATAGCTCTGAATTGTGGATTGTACAATAGGTTGCATCATAACATATTATTTGTGTTTTCCCGTATTCATCATCCGACACTGACGATTCATTAAATAAGAAGGGAAATTCCCAAATACACCTGAAAGAGCAAAAGGAGAGAATGGGAGGATAGGGATGAGCCATTTTTATGTTCTTTTTATGTTCTTTTTATGTTCTTTTCCTCCAGGACTTTCTTTTTCTCCTCACCCAAGGAACCCAAAACTGAGGCTAGAATCGTGCAATTTTCACCTGATTATTTTGAGCACTTCATCTAAGGCCACGTTTCCTTCAGGTGCTCTCCTACTAGTCACTGCCTTTAAACTACTGCAACAACCACAAATTCCATCAGAGAAGGAAAATGTTGGTCTTCAGGACCTGTGTGCCCATACAGACTGCAAACTACTTAATCCCGGGAATCTCAGGGCATTTCTGAGTTGAAATAAAAACATCCTTTGCTTTGCAGTCAGACCAGCTGGCAGACTTTACAGAGAGTAGGAATGAGAAACCAGATAAAACTAAGAGTAATACACCTTCTCCAGCATCCTGGAAGTGAAGCCATTAGTGGACTCTTATATTTGCTACACCATTTAGCTTTGAGTGGCTGTCCTTGCACACACTCCCCCAAGGACGCCCTTGCAAACTCTGGATTCTGCCTACAAACAGTGTTTTGCAGCGTTGGTGGTAGAGCTAGACCATTTGAAAGGCAATCCTCCTGGTATGTAGGATTACATAGCAGTTAGGATCTTTTTTTCCAGGTTTATTTCCCATCCAACAGGTCCAGGGCCCTGGCGAACTGCTATCTATTGATATGTTCCCCTGCTATTCTGTTCATAATGAGTTACAGAAATTATTTTTTTATTAGTGTCCAGTAAAATTATATGGAAAATAAGCTCAGGCTCCTTGAGCACAATTACTCAGCAGCCCAATTCTCAGTATGCAGGAGGAGTTTGACTTCACCTTTTCAGTCTTTAGCTAAAATCAGAGCTTTTTAAATTTGAATAAAATGGTGAATGTTCAGAAAAAAAGAGGTCACTAGCTATTAGTAAAGATGTTGAAGTAGGACCAAGGAACAATAAGATATTGCTATACTCTTGTTACAGGAATATCAGTATTACACTGCTAATGTGAACTCTAGCCAGTCTTTGGTAGGGCTGTCTTACTGTGTTTTGTGAGCTAAAATACATATAAAATACGTAATTGCTAAGGACAGGAATACATGATGTGACAGATGCACTCCTCCTGTTTGAACTAACTGAACTTTGATCCAGGCAGATGCTCAGCAAGTAGGCCTAACCAGAGTTAATCTTATTGTGTGAGGCTATCAGTGAGAACTCAGCACCAAACCCCCCAAAAAAACGGTTTGGCTGGAGACTGGGCTGATAAGTGGCCGAAACTGCATTAACACAGCAGAAAATCTGACTACAAATCATCCACTTTACACTATAAATATCTGCAGCCATCAGGGCTCATTGAGCTCTCCCTCCATAGCAGCTGGCTGCACGGCAGTGATCTCCCCTTGAGTAGGGATGCCTCTCAAGGTTACCCCTCGAGGCTGAGAGATCCCTTACCTGACACCAGACATTGATGGGTTGGTAAATGACATTTTTTGCATGTGATAATCTTTGTATCCCATACTAACTTTAAGTGTAGTAAATAGTAGAGTATTGACCGCCAATCCATCTGTACTTATTAAATATTTTACATACCTAAATTTACTGATCAGAACTCAATAAACTAACTACTAGATCAGATCTGTCTGAGTGATCTCTGACTCTTCTCCTGCAACACATGGGCATATGGAAGCCAATTCCCAGGGAAAAACTCTGGACTTTGCCTGGCAAAAGCATATCAGAACTATTGACTGATCATAACACCTCCCCCCCCAAAAAAGTGGATAATAGCGCACATCTGTTTAAGAAGTCAGCTGTAATTAAATATGTTGCTTTGCATTGTTATTGTTACATGAATGTTGAAACCAAGGAAAAATATCTGTTCACTACAACACAGGACCCTCCCTATGTGGAAACATGTCACTGGTCATGTCAGGGGAGCATATTTTATTGCAGAAGCCAGTATCTGTGTATAGAAAATAAACAGGTCTACATTGATATAATGCAATTGCCAATTTGACCTACAGGTGGAGTAGGAAAAATAACTAATAGAAAGGATCAGGAAAGATCTTCTTATCATAAAACTCGCACAGTTTCAGCTATCATTGCACAGCAGCAGGCTGAGATCCTTCACTTGTGGGTAAACTTACTGCCCGGGAACCACGTGCTTTGTGACATGGGCGAGCAAAATGTCCTGAGCCAGGGACTAGCTCACCTCTGCCCACAGGCAGTCAGTGCTCAGGGAGAGCATTGTGCAGCCCCGAGTCATCCTGACTACTTCAACCAGGGCATTTTCAGGGGCTTTGTAATTGCCACAAAGTTTGGCTCCAGGATGAAACTTTGCAGATAGCACCATGGAAAGCTTCCAGCAGAAAAGAGACATTTAATAAGTTCTAGAGGTACAAACCAAAAATGATTTCACATCCTTTTTTTGCTTGCCTGCCACAAGAATTAGCCACGTGTTTTGGTGGGGCCTTGAGAAGGGCAGTTGATGAGGACCCGAACATGCAAATTATTTGCAAAGCTCACAACAACCCTGGCATCCTGTGTTCTGATGAGCAGCTTTCGAGGTCTTAGCATAGCACTCTTGTTTAAAACCAGTTCTGAAACCTCTTTTTTGACAGAAGTATGAAAACCCTTGACAGTGTTAGGGGTCACCTTACTTCCACCCAGGGTAGACAGAAAAGGTGTTGCTTGGCAATGAGACCATCCGTTTGGAGGATGCTGCACCCTCCTGAGCATTTTCCTCTATCAATGCCTGCCAGTTGGGGCAGTCTATGGACCCTGCCTGTAGGTTTCATTTTTCATTTGTACTATCTAGTAGGTAGATGAGAGACTTTTGAAGGTGTGTTCACAGTTGTTAGTACTGATAATATTTTTTGGAGTAGTTGCTAGAGACATAGGCTGGGTGTCCACGCTAGCATGTTAACAATGATGAAGAGTTTGCTTGTGAAGCCAATCTCCTGGTCATCCTGGCTTGCTGTGCTGTTGCCCACATGGTGGGGCAGTGTCTGGGCAGGTGAATGGGGCCTGGGAGGATACGGTGCTGAGGGTACGCTCTGTGCCGCATGGTGCTCCAGCCCCAGGTTGGTACTTTGTCTGCTTGCCTGATGTACAGAAACCCCTTGAATGTGCTGGGGGCCCAACAGGCACACCACATAAAAGGGGCTTTGCTGTATAGATCTGGTCTGACTGGTCTCAGGATGTGTGAATTTGGACATGTGGCACTTGCTAGTCTGCCATAAAGTCCATATTTGTTGGAGATGAGGCTTTGACTTTGAGCAAAGGGCTCATCCTTTGTGCCTTGGTTTCTGCCTGGGTGCTAAGGATGATTTACCTTGTTGCCAGAGCTGCTCAGAGTACTTTTAAGAATTTCAGGCCCTTATTTATTGTGGGGAAAGAATGACCACGTTAAGCATGCTGAATATTGATTTGAAGATATGGTCTATCCTCTCAGTATTTATGCTTTGCTGTGATAGTTCAGAGCTTTTTGCTGGGGTGACCAGGGAGAAGTTGTTTTGAGTCGTAGCCACTCTCCTGGTGTTTGGCCTTCTGTCCTAGGGTGCAGACAGGAGTGGATGAGAGCATCCTTCTTTGCTTTTCTGATGCCAGCTCCTCTCTGACCAATGCTGCTTGCTTACTCAGGCTCCAGTGGCTATTCTGTCCTTCCCTGAATGAGAGGTTGTGGCTGCTGTATTGCACTGCATCCTCTTTTTTAGGATGGTTTTTTTGCTGTAGGAACCTTTGAGATAACATTCCTTTCAAGGGACTGGGCAAAGGCTCCTCAAATATGCCATGTTGATGCCTATATTTAAAAAAAAAAACAAAACAAGGAACTCCTGCAAACCTTAAGCACTGTCTGTGGTGATATCACAAGTATGGGTGCATATGATTGGTTTTTTAGCTCTAGCCTGTGTCTAGAGAACCAAATATGCTTTATCTACACTGTAGTTGCCTGCCATTTTGGGAGGAGGAGAGAAGTAGCATCTTAAAAAGCCAAAAAAAGTCTCTAACTAGAAAACTTATGCCAGTGTTATCTGAGCTCTTATGAAGCACATCATAAGTTGTAGGCTCTCTGTATAACTAAAACTGCACTTTGGATCACTTGCAAACACCTCCTGGTGTTGAACACAACATCTATGCTGGCTTTCCTAGAAGAGTTAAGTTGTCCAAGTTAGGGTATCAAATTGCTAAGACTCCTTGCTTTAGTGACCTAGTACTGTTTTAAACATTTAACTTAACTTGGATTTTTGACTGTGGTGGGTTGACCTTGGCTGGCTGCCAGGTGCCCACCAAGCCACTCTATCACTCTCCCTCCTCAGCAGGACAGGGGAGGAGAAAATAAGATGAAAAAGAACTCATGGGTTGAGATAAAGGCAGTTTAATAAAGCAAAAGCAAAGGCCGCGTGTGGAAGCAAAGGAAAACAAAAAGATTTATTCTTTACTTTCCATCAGCAGGCGATGTCCAGCCACTTCCTGGGAAGCAGGGCCTCAGCATGTGTAGTGGTTGCTCTGGAAGACAAAAGCCTTAATAATGAATGCCCCCTCCCATCCTCCTTTCTCTTAGATCTTATCGCTGAGCATGATGTCATAGGATATGGAATATCTCTTTGGTCAGCTGTTCTGGCTATGTCCCCTCCCAGCCTCTTGCCCACCCCCAGCCTACTGGCCTTTGGGGGAGGGATGTTGGAGAGACAGCCTTGATGCTGTGGGAGCACTGCTCAGCAGTAGCCAAAACACTGGTGTGTTTCTAGCTACAAATACAAAGCACAGCACTATGAGGGCTGCTATGGGGAAAGTTAACTCCATCCCAGCCAGACCCAATACATTGACTTTGGCTTCAGGCTTCTGGCAGAGCTTGTGTTGCTCTGAAGAAGGTTAGCGTTCTACTATGATAATTCTCTGCTAGGAAATACATGGACCAGTCTGTGGTTATCAGTGTCATTTCATTTTGATAACTAGAGAAGAAGACGTGCAAATCTTGGTTATGTTTTGTAGCCTGATGAATACTACTGGGAGAAAAGTGTCCCTGGGCATAAGACCTTGTAGCACAAAGGGAGAGTAACTGGGAAGACATACCCCTAACTTAAAAACTAGTTTTGTATTACAAGTCTTGCTGATGTAGTAACTCAAAGGTGTGCATCTGGAAAAAAAATCCTCAGAGCTGATCACTTTCATCTCTAAAGTCAGGAAATACCTGAATGAAACCAAGCAAGAGGATCCCTTTTTGGGTGCTAGTTCAGGGTGAACACTGTTCATGGGAGAAACAGGACCTCAGAACAAAGTCTTTGAGCCTTCTCTTAGCCTATTAGGGCCAAACCCTTGTGGCTTCATGGACTGCTTGTTGAAAGGTGCCTCCAACTCTGCATGCTGTCAATAGCTTAAAGATGTGGAAGAGATTTCTGTTGGTGTTCCATTGAGTCTTTCAGATGTTCATGTCAGCACTAACTCAAGTGAGATCATACAAGTACGAGGAAGCAGCTTATACAGCAGAAACAGTGTTAACAGGTGCACTGCAACTGAATTTACGTAGCTGGCTTCCAGTCTGGCTACAGCTGTTGCCTGGCTTATTTCTCAGTCCCAGCACAATCAGTTGCAGAGGTTGACAGAATTGCAGAGAACTGGCGCTTGTAATACAATTCAAGGTATGAGCCATTTTTAAGACAAAATGCTTGGTGCTGTTGAAGATTACAAAGAAGAAAAGTATAAATCTTGCTTTATAAATAAAGCTTCACAGATTAAATGTGAAGTTTTGAACATAGGAAGATAGCAAATCAGGCAGCAGAGTATCTTTGAGAGCCTTTTTCCTAACACTTTCAGGACCTTTATAGCTAGGTCTCCCTGAAACCTGCATGCAGAAACAAATACTTATGTTTTGTAAATGTCTGAATGGCTTCACCATGCTTCCAAGAATGTAATAAAGCTACAATGAGTGAGAGCATGAAGGTCTGGATTTGCGAAGGATTTCAGGCATTTCCATGCTCAGAGTAGCTGAATTAACATACACCCCAGGTCCCTGCGTACAGAGTGGGAGAGAAATTAGATGCTTCAGCATCATCAAACATGTTGAAAAGGAGGTGTGAGGAAACCTGTCAAAGGAATATCATGCAGGCTCATCCCTGAAACTTTTCTTCTGCATCAAGGCATGTAGTGAAGGCAGGTTTTGCAGCTGGGAACACCCTTCTGGTGGTTTCTTGGAGACAAGCAGCTGAAGAAGTCTTCATCTTTCCTGCTGAAGCTGGAAAGCCAGCTTCACCAGGCATGGATGGGTAAATATGGGGGAGACTTTACTTTGGTATCTAGTGATGAGGGTGTTGCTTGTGCTTCTGGTCCTGGCTCCCAGGGCTGCTTCTGTCTGGTGCTAGGAGTTAGGAGATGAGACAAAAGCAACATGAAGCTTTGTGAGGGAGAGCTGTCCTGCCTGTAGAGACAGGCAGGGCAAACCTAAAGTGAAACACAGCCTATGCCTCTCTATGAAACTGCACCTAGCTTCTTACTTCGGCAGGATGTGAAAGCTTGCAAACCGGTGGCTTTTCAAAAAGTGTTTAACTTCAGAAACTATAAATTTGTCTACATGTCTGTATTGAGCATGGGGAAACAAATGGCTATTTTTCAACTGAAGAAGAAAAAGAAATCTTTTGGTAAAAGTTCCATAGGATTTTTTCTAAGTGAAAACAGATGGGGTTTTTAAAGCTGAAACCCCCCCCCCCCCCAAAACTTAACTGTATCCTATGCATATATATTATTTTGGGTATATACTTTCTGTAGCACTTGTAGCTTATGTGAACACTTTTTTTATTGAGGGGTGTAATTTGGCAACCAAATACACTGTTTATATCTTCCACTCTTTTGTAGGTTGCTAATAATTAAACTGCTGAATGAGAACTTGAAAAGTTTAACTAACTGCTTTGTTTAACCAAGTGCACATAATTCATTGGGTAGGAGTGGTTCTCTGTGTGCTTTTTGTACAAAGCAGGCTCATCTCCCCTGAAGTCCCTTGGTAAAGAAAGGACAGAGCTATGTTACAGCATGCTTAAAGCTACTTGAATGCTGTTGAAACAGAAAATATTAATATTGCGCTGGAAATGGGGTTTATAGCACACACAAGTGTGCTAGATCAACTCTAATACTTGAGGCAGGGAATAGGAAGTATGTAGATTTGCAGCTTGCCTCTAAGTGGTGTTTCAATTACGTAGTTCTAGCTCAAGATTTGCTTGATACTGTTGCTGATTCAAGCTGACTATGATTTACTAGGAATAATCTTACATGTAAGGTGGAAAAAATGCTTGGCAGTGATAGGCAGGACTGGTGGGTCTTATTTCACTGAGATAAGAGTGTGCTCTCCTGTGCTCCACTCCTTGCAGGAAATAATTAACCTGCTGTGTTTGCTTCACTTGTTCAGGCTGTTTTGGTGGGGTTTTTTTGGAACAGGTATCCTTGAACTGCTGCATGTTGTGGAATGAAAGTACAGGTGCTGGACAGAGGGGAAGTGGTGCCCACCCTGGCCAGGGGAGGGCAGGGTCCAGGTGCCCCCACCCTGGGGAGAGTAGGCAAGTGGGGAGGACTGCCTGCTGTGGGCTCATTCATGGGACAGCACTTCCTGTACCTTGACGCTTGTGTTAACCTTCAGAAAACAACGTCATCTTCAGCCTGGTGCCAGCTGGGCTTTGAGGAGGATTGTCCGCAGGATGTATACTGCCTTACCTTCAGAGCTGGAGGGAAGAAGGGGGGAGTGGGGAGCTGCTGAGCACCTGGCACAGGGGCAGGTTTGTGTTGGTGACCAACACCTTGCCCTGGCACTGCTCCAGCTGTGTTTTGCCAACTGCTGTGGCACTGGCTGGGCGTACCCTGGTCCATGGGGGTGATGGGCTGGCAGGGGCAGGCAGTGCCTGCAGGGTGCTGTGTGATGGCCGAGGGCCTTGGTAGAGTGTTGGGGTGGGCAGGAGAGGGAGGGGATAGGGCCATGGTATTTGCATGGAGGTCTGTGGAGTGGAGAAAAGGAATGCTTTGGTTTGGAGATCAACTTCCCTGCTACCCGTCAAGGGAGATAATGAACCAGGTGGTATTCATACAAACTCTGCATGGTACCCTTCTCTTGCTTCTAAATATCTTTTGAAATGCATAAGCAAATAAACAACCATTGAGAACTTGTGCTGGTGGCTGATTTCAGTGTTAAATTCCTGTTTTGTTCAAGTGAGTATGCACTAGCAAGAAACACTTACCTGGAGGAATTATGTCAGTTCTTTGTTATCACTTATTGCCCAACTTAAGAGATTGGCCAGGTATAAATTCTTCAGGAGTCAGATTCAAGGAGCACCTTATGGCTCTGACTTGCAATCACTGGCAAACAGCTGCCAGCCCCTAAGGAGCTGCTACCTCAAGGTGTGGTGCCTGCCAGCCAAGCTCCAGAGCTGGCAGAAACTGTCCTGATGCCAGGTGCTTCTCTTGGCTTCGGTCTATCAGGATAAGCAGCCTGTGGCTTCAGCTAAAGTAGGTGAAGAAGGATGTAGTCTCTGCCAGTTAGGAAATATTGTAGTCATGCATGCTAGCCATCCTCTATTGGCTGTTCCTCCTGAAAATTAAGGGTATCCTCCTGCATTTGTGCTTGATTTGTAAAGCTGCTCAGTACACTGGTTATATTTACAGGATCAGAGCCTCACAGCTTCTAGGAGTGCAGCACAGATTAATCAAGGGGGAGTTGGAATGGGAAATACCCGAACTCTGTACAGAAATATTCTTCATTAAAGCTGCTGCACATAGAGATCTGGAAAATGTGTGTGCAATGGGGCAGCAAAACGTGCCGGTGGCATGTGAGTGTGGAGGTGAACCAGGGCATGTGGGAAGGAGCAGTGTGAATCACCATGGTGTCCCCCTGGGTGCCCCTGCTGCAGTGCTGCTGCCACCCTGGTGCCCTGCCTGCCTGCTAGGGCTTGGGCTGCTCTCAGCTCTCCTGCTGCCAAGGGAGTTTGGAATTACAGAAATGTTTGAGGGAATTTGGTCTCTAATGCTGTAGTTTCATAAAGCTGTAAGTGTCAGTAAAGGCATTGCAGTGTTTGCCAGGTACCGCTGCAATGGTAAGAAAATAGTAAGGAACTGTCTAAATACTAGACTACTTGAACAAGAAAGAAAAATAAATGCTTCTTGTACATAAAGTAAGATTCAAGATGCTTTTCCAACCCTTTTCTGCTGGTAAAGTTACTCTTGACTTGCAGGGCCTCAGAACTGTAAGGATGAGATGTGACTTGTGGTATGTGCTGCTTATTTCTGGGATTTTTAGTTTTTTGAGGCTGACTTACCCAATCTGGGTAAGAGTCTGGCTGGCCTCTGTTCAGTGGTAAACAAGTCTTAAATTCCATATGTTCTCAATACAATGTAGCAGAAGAAATAATGCATTGAAATATCAGCATGGATATGTGGTGGTGTAACTGAAAAGGAACACAAGAGTCATTTAGATAAATCTGGGACAGAGCTTTTACCAAGGAAAAATGGTCAGCTGTTTTTACAGAACCAGGCACACAGTAAACATGACTTCACTATATCTGAGCTCAGAACTTGTTTTGAATATTGCTTTTCAGACCACAGCAGAACAGATTTCTTCACTGTGATTTAGTGGAGGCTGGGAGATGAACCAGCCTTGGTTTGGTGTTTGAAGTTGCATGGCAGCTGACTACTGAAGGTGGGAAGACAGCTTACCTGCAAGTATCAGATGTGACTGCCTGCTGCTTTGAATTTATATCACCTCTGACCATGGTAATGTTGTTTAATAAATGGGTTGGAATGCTCCAAAAAATATACAGCTTTTATATGTAAAGCAAGCTGCTTGCTTGTGCTCCAATTTCTATCTTCATGTGTATCATGAGAAGTAAGACCACATGGTTTTGCTGAAGATTTCACTGATGTGAGTTATGCTAGAACAAAATGAATCAAATTTCTTAGTATTGTGGATAGTAACAGGCAAAACAAGGACTGGTGTTTCCCATAACACTGAACCGTGACAATAACACTCAGTAGTTTCCCCTTTTTTTTGCCACACTTAAACAAAATTAAGTAGCTCTGTAAATGTTTATGGAGGCTTCTGATAAAAAGAGAGGTGGATTTCTGTAACATTCATCTGGATCCTTCTTCCTAAAACCATGGTGGGAGGGTGCTGATTGGCAGTAGGCTGCTTCTGTTCAGGCCGCAAATGCTGCCCATTGATGGTTGTATCTGGAATCCCTGAAAGGATGAAGAAATGAGCAGTTGAGATTTTGGGGCTCCTATAGCAGTAGCAGAATTGGTCTGCACTAGCTTCTTTGGCACACTTGAGATGCAAATTTACATTCAACCAAGTTATTTAAATTTATTTATTTATTTCATCAAGTTATAAAATATTATGCTTTCTTGGAAGTTGACCATTTGCATGAAAACTCTTACCAATTAAAGTATTTTACTTGAGCTCACTCTTGAAAGCCTTTAGTCTTCAGGCCAGCAGAAGCAGAAAAACTGCTGATGGTAAGAGAACAAGCCTTGTTGTGATGCTGGGTCTCTACAGAAAGAGTTCCCATGTAGTACAGAGGAATGGCAGAGACTCACCTGGGCAAGATACTACTGATGGAGTAGCTATTTTTCAGACTGCTCTGCTCCGCTCCCTGTAGCAGCTGTAAATGCCTTATTATAAGGAGACTGACCATAGAGTGTGAGCTGAAAACCAGGACAAAGCTTGGAGGAAAAACCATTACAAGTTCTAGCAAAAGTGCTAAATTTTGAAGTAGTGCTTTAACAAAGGAAACAGACTGCAGCTATGCAAAAGTTGATAAAAGTCAGTGCTTAGCCCTTGAGGATGTGAATTCCCTTGTTGGGTAGAGACTTCAAAACTTGCAAACTAATAGCTTTGATGCTAAGTTTGTATGTTGCTTGTGCTGTGGTTGCCATAACAGTGATTGAAAGCTAGTTATGCTTCCTGTGTTTTAGTGGTCTTGGTATTGCTATTTCAAGCAGAATGCTTATTTTAAGGTATTTACACAATGCTTCCAATATTATCCTGATATTTTATTCAAGATTGACATTTAATGTCACTGCAGTGCTTTTATTAGTGGAAATGGATTCAAGGCAGTGAGGAGGCTCTTATGGTCAGTACTTGCTGCATTAATCCAAACTTTACTTTTTGGAGTGGGCTATAGAGTAGACACAAGCAAGTAACCTGAAAAATTAAGTTCTTAAAGATGAGACTGACAAAGTCTTGTGTCAGTTCAGAGGGAATCTGAATTTATTAGAACTAATACAGTTATACTTAAACTTGTGAGTGCATGATTCGGATGAAAACATATCTTGTGTGTGCAGCTGTCAGTGACTTGTTCTTGAAATGGAAGTACTCTGTTTAAGTAAGGAGGAACATCTGGCTCACTCCATATCTGATGATTCTGCAGTGATATGTACAATGGTAGATGTGTCATTGTAATTCAGAGCAGTTTTGACTCTCAATATTTAGGTACTGGACCTATTGAATGAAAGGGTGGGGCTTTGTCTGCTCTTTTCAAACCTTGCTTGAAGGTCTGTGATTAAAGACTTTTTAAATTGTTGGTGCTGTTGTTCCCTCCTATGGTTCTAACTCCTGATGATGAAGGAAAAAGTTAATTCTTATTACTGGGTATGTAAGTGATAAATAAGGGGCAGACAACTTGGAGTTGTCCAGAAACAGTGTGGGCAATTGCCCTGCAAGCAGTGTCTGCCTGTCTGTGCATTGTGCTCCTGAAGAGGCCTAGCAGGGAGTACTGGGAGGAGGTTACCCTGGAGCCAGCGGTGCCAGCTCCAATAACTCTGCAAGCACTTGCCTGCCTACCATGGAGTGGAGGCAGCCAAGCAGGCTTCATGTGATAAATGAGGTCATTATTGATATGGGACTGCCTCTGAACTGGTTACCTGCATGGATACACTGAGTTTGTCTTCCTGCAAGAATGTATCATCTTACCCATGAAGCAGGAACAAAGAAGGTGTCTCCATCCCCTCTGTCTTTCTGCACCTGTGTGGACCAGCATGGTCAGCAGGGCCAAGAGGTTGTAGGGTGAGGTCCTGGCTTGTGAGCCTGATTCTGTACCTCCATCCTCCTTTTTTGGTGGTTCCTGCTTGTGCTGGGCCATCTCAGCTGGAGAAACAGCTGCTGAGTGCACTGCAGTCTGGGAGTTGTTTCACCAGCAGCTCAGCTGCCTTCCCAGGGGAGCAGGGAATGTCGGAGGGAGGGTAGGAACTGCCATGGCCCTGTTTGGTCTCTGCCTCTGGGTGCCCAGGGGTCTTGTTCATTGCCTAAACTTACCATGCCTATATGTTGATGTTCTGCATCATACAGCATTTCTTTACTTTCTTGTGAATTTTAAGCCATTTTTTGTATTAAAACTGTTCAATCTCATTCTTTGGGTCTGTAGGTGCAAACTAAATTGTTTCAGCTGTATTATCCCTAATGCTTGTTTTTTTCTCCCCACTAAGATTAAAAAAGCCATTGTGCCTGTAAATCAAAGAATTTGAAGTACAAACTTCAAAGATATTGTGATTGTAATTATTTAGGAAGGAAAAGCAAGGCAGTTAGAGGGAAATGTGCTCTCCAAGTTTAAGGCTGCAAACCTCATAGCATGCATATTTCTTTTTTTATTCACTTGCCTGTGTTTGTATCTTTAAAGAAAAAAAAAGTGCTGCAACATTTCAGGTGTTTTCTGGAGCTCCTTTCAGAGTATGGAGGGAGTGAAGTGGATGATTTGTTTGGACCTTGGTAGAAGAAGGACTCTGCAACAGACTGGCTGGGGAAGGAGCAGGGGATGATGAATTGTCAAAGGAAGAATTAAGACCAGATGTCGGGCCTGAGGGTCTCTACACTGTAATCTTTCTCATGATTTCAAACTTACCCAGTGCTTAAGTGATGCTTTTGCTTATGGCTTTTCCTAGACAGATGTTTCAGTCCTCCTGAGTCTTAGGGTTCAGACCCTGAGGCTCATGTAGCTCTTGTCTGAGTTACTCAATGACACTCACAGGCACAGCTTTCTCAGGTTGTCTTTCTTTTTCACTCCAGTGTTCCTGCTTGTCATCATCCTTTTCTGTTCTTTAAGCTATCTATACCTTACCACATTTCTTCCAGCTGGTTACTGTACTGTGAGTTTCCTGGTAGGAAGCTTTTTGATGTCAACCTCCCAATGATCTGAATATTGAATCCATTTGGCAATTGTTCCCTCCCAAACAGAATATTATGCTAGACTTTTTTCAGGAGATGCGAGGGGCTCTTTCCTTCCCCTCTTTCTCCCTCCCCCTGTTCCTGTTGTTCTTGTGTCTTCCTCCTTTCTCACAGCCAAGAGTAGCCCCTCCCTAACCAGCCTTCAGGTAGTAGGGGTTTACTACAAGTGTATCTACAAATTGCTGTTCTGGTCCCAGACTGTAATGCAGATGAGCTTTTTGACACTTTAAAGACTGAAAAAGAAATCAGACAAGGTTCTGATTTGGCCAAAAATCATGTGTGGCATTTGTAGGGCATTACCTTAATTGGTTACTGTTTAAATGGCAAGCAGTCTTTTGAATTTATACCAAAGAATAACAAAAGCTACTGAAAACCTTAATTTTATGCTCCTCCTTGTGAACTTCAACTAGTTAGCCTTTTGAAGCATGAGTGGCTCTTGTCAGATGTGCTTAGCTTCTTCAATCCCTAGGGTCCCCCTTTGCCACAGTAAGTCTTGTACTTTATTCTGGTCCTACATGTGGACTAAGATGTCTCAAACAATTAGGGTGATCTTAGCTACTGGTTGCACAGTGAAGCATCTAAACTGGCAGCAGTAGGAGCATGATAGAGCTGTGGGTCAACATCAATGTGTGTGAACAGATGAGGGGTGGACAAATGTGAACTTGGGTTTCCTGCTGCCACTATGGTGAGTTCAGTCTGCGTTCTACCCTTCCTCCCAATGGTCTCCAGTCCCTCTTTCCTGTTCTTCTACTCTGCTTCTGCAGTGGCTTTCTGCCCTTGATCCACAAATGTTTATATGGGTGGGGTTGTGGCCACAGGCAGTGGTGTGACTACATATAATGAAAGTTGCCTTTGGGATTCAGCAGAAAGCTGCAGGTATGTCTCCTTTTGCTGTTAACTTGTGCCTCTGCTTCCAGCTCCTTGCTTAGGGATGAATGCCTTTCAGATGAGCTTTTCACCCTTTTTGGATAATCTTCAAAGTATTTTACCCTCCAAAAGTCACTCCTCCCTTTATGTAGGTGTGCATATGTATTTGACTTATTTATATACCTGCAATTCTTTTCAGAAGAAAAATGAAATATAAACTTTCTAATGCTAGAAAGAAACTTGATGGCATTTGTCGGTGTGGTGGGTTGACCCTGGCTGAATGCCAGGGGCCCACCAAAGCCGCTCTATCACTCCCCCTCTTCAACTGGACAGGGGAGAGAAAATATAACTAAAGGCTCGTGGGTCGAGATAAGGACAGTTTAATAAAGCAAAAGCAAAGGTCGTGTGCAAAAGCAAAGGAAAACAAAAGATTTTATTCTCTACTTCCCATCAGCAGGCGATGTCTGGCCACTTCCTGGGAAGCAGGGCTTCAGTATGCGTAGTGGTTGTTCCAGAAGACAAACATAAATAACGAATGCCCCCCCTTCCTCCTCCTCCTCCTAGCTTTTATTGCTGAGCAGACATCATATGGTATGGAATATCCCTTTGGTCAGTTTGGGTCAGCTGTCCTGGCTATGTCCCCTCCCAAGATCTTGCCCGCCCCCAGCCTACTGGTGAGGGGGGGCAATGTTGGAGAGACAGCCTTGATGCTGTGCGAGTACTGCTCAGCAGTAGCCAAAACACTGGTGTGTTATCAACACCTTTCTAGGTACCAATACAAAGCACAGCACTATGAGGGCTGCTGTGGGGGAAAATTAACTCTATCTCAGCCAGACCCAATACAGTTGGCAAGAGACTTAGCATTTATCTTCTGACTAAACCCAATTACAGGGTTGATACTGAGGCATGCTGTAGATGCTAACATTTTCCCATGTCTCATAGTTGAGTAGTGTATTTTACTGGCCTGGCAATATTAAACTATCCTTTTCATTATTTCATTTACATTCTGCTTGTGTTAAGTTGAACTGAGGTCACAGTAGGTAAAATGTAAGGAAATAGAATCCATATGGTAAAATTCTGGCTCTCTTATTGAAGATTGTTAATGTATATTGCTAATAAAAAGCAAACAGGTTAAAGTAATTCCAGTGAAATGAACAGAGCAAATGGTAAATGTGTCAAAATACATGGAATTCAAATCACAAGTTCTTTATTTAAGACAGCAGTGAACATATAAAGCTGACAGAGGAACCTTTCACTCTACTATTTGTTTCCTCATGAATTAACCTCTGGAGAAGGAAAGCCTGTTGGAAATTCCTGCTGGAATGTGTGATATTTTGAATGCCTCTAGCCTCCAGTGATGTGCTAATCTGACCAATCAGCTCTTCAAAAAAATTTGGTTTTTTTAAAGCCCAAATGAAAAATGTCATTCTGGCTGTAAGCATGTGGAAACTAAGCAAACCTTCCAGCCAGACCAACTACTTACCAGTGTAGCCTTTTCCAAGCTGGCTTCAAGCTTGACCATGTTAATGACTTTTGGACTAAGCAAGTGGAGATAGGATGGCCTGTAAGGGAAAAATAACTTGTAATTGGTGTTCAGTGCCTCTTCAGTTCTATCACTCTGAGTGCTTCTTTAGGCTTGCAACTTTATTTCAGGCCACCTGACCAGGAAGACCGAGTGGATGAGGCCCTCTATAGACAGATAGGAGCAGCCTCACATTCACAAGCCCTGGTCCTCATGGGGGACTTCAACCACCCCGATATCTGTTGGAGGGACAACACAGCAGGGCATAAGCAATCCAGGAGGTTCCTGGAATGCGTTGATGATAACTTCCTTCTCCAAGTGATGGAGGAGCCAACGAGGAGAGGTGTTATGCTGGACCTTGTTCTCACCAACAAGGAGGGGCTGGTGGGGAATGTGAAGCTCAAGGGCAGCCTTGGCTGCAGTGACCATGAAATGGTGGAGTTCAAGATCCTTAGGGCAGCAAGGAGGGCACACAGCAAGCTCACAACCCTGGACTTGAGGAGAGCAGACTTTGGCCTCTTCAGGGATCTGTTTGGTAGAGTACCATGGGATAAAGCCCTGGAGGGAAGAGGGGCCCAAGAAAGCTGGTTAATATTCAAGGATCACCTCCTCCAAGCTCAGGAGCGATGCATCCCAACAAAGAGGAAGTCAGGCAAAAACGCCAGGAGGCCTGCATGGATGAACAAGGAGCTCCTGGACAAACTCAAACACAAAAAGGAAGCCTACAGAGGGTGGAAGCAAGGACAGGTAGCCTGGGAGGAATACAGAGAAATTGTCCGAGCAGCCAGGGATCAGGTTAGGAAAGCTAAAGCCCTGATAGAATTAAATCTGGCCAGGGATGTCAAGGACAACAAGAAAAGCTTCTATAGGTATGACAGTGATAAAAGGAAGACTAGGGAAAATGTGGGCCCTCTTCGGAAGGAAACAGGAGACCTGGTTACCCAGGACATGGAGAAGACTGAGGTACTCAACAACTTTTTTGCCTCAGTCTTTACCGGCAAGTGCTCCAGCCACATTGCCCAAGTCGCAGAAGGCAAAGGCAGGGACTGGGAGAATGAAGAACCGCCCATCATAGGAGAAGATCAAGTTCGAGATCATCTAAGGAACCTGAAGGTGCACAAGTCCATGGGACCTGATGAGATGCATCCGCAGGTCCTGAGGGAACTGGCAGATGAAGTGGCTAAGCCACTATCCATCATATTTGATAAGTCGTGGCAGACTGATGAATTTCCCACTGACTGGAAAAGGGGAAACATAACTCCCATTTTTAAAAAGGGAAAAAAGGAAGACCTGGGGAACTACAGGCCGGTCAGTCTCACCTCTGTGCCCGGCAAGATCATGGAGCGGATCCTCCTGGAAACTATGCTAAGGCACATGGAAAATAAGGAGGTGATTGGTGACAGCCAACATGGCTTCACTAAGGGCAAATCGTGCCTGACAAACTTGGTGGCCTTCTATGACGGGGTTACAGCATTGGTGGATAAGGGAAGAGCGACTGAAGTCATCTACCTGGACTTGTGCAAAGCATTTGATACTGTCCCACACAACACCCTTGTCTCTAAAAGGGAGAGACATGGATTTGACAGGTGGACCACTCAGTGGATAAGGAATTGGCTGGATGGTTGCACTCAAAGAGTTGCGGTCAACGGCTTGATGTCCAAGTGGAGAGCAGTGACGACCAGCATTCCTCAGGGGTTGGTATTGGGACCGGCGCTGTTTAACATCTTTGTCAGGGACATGGACAGTGGGATTGAGTGCACCCTCAGCAAGTTTGATGACAACACCAAGCTGTGTGGTGCGGTTGATACTCTAGAGGGAAGGGATGCCATCCAGAGGGACCTTGACAGGCTAGGGAGGTGGGCCCGTGCAAACCTCCTGAAGTTCAACAAGGCCAAGTGCAAGGTCCTGCACATGGGTCAGGGCAATCCCAAGCACAAATACAGGCTGGGTGATGAGTGGATTGAGAGCAGCCCTGTGGAGAAGGACTTGGGATGTTGGTTGACAAGAAGCTCAACATGACCCGGCAATGTGTGCTTGCAGCCCAGAAAGCCAACCGTATCCTGGGCTGCATCAAAAGAAGCATCACCAGCAGGTTGAGGGAAGTGATTCTGCCCCTCTACTCTGCTCTGGTGAGACCCCACCTGGAGTACTGCATCCAGCTCTGGGGCCCCCAACATAAGAAGAACATGGACCTGTTGGAGCGAGTCCAGAGGAGGGCCATGAAGATGATCAGAGGGCTGGAGCACCTCTCCTATGAAGACAGGCTGAGAGAGTTGGGGTTGTTCAGCCTGGAGAAGAGAAGGCTTTGGGGAGACCTTATAGCAGCCTTCCAGTACCTAAAGGGGGCCTACAGGAAAGATGGGGAGGGACTTTTTACAAGGGCATGTAGTGATAGGACAAGGGGTAATGGCTTTAAACTGAAAGAGGGTAGATTTAGATTAGATGTAAGGAAGTTCTTCACTGTGAGGGTGGTGAGGCACTGGAACAGGTTGCCCATAGAGGTTGTGGATGCCCCTCCCTGGAAGTGTTCAAGGCCAGGTTGGATGGGGCTTTGAGCAACCTGGTCTAGTGGAAGGTGTCCCTGCCCATGGCAGGAGGGTTGGAACTAGACGATCTTTAAGGTCCCTTCCAACCCAAACCGTTCTATGATTCTATGAGGCAAGAAGGTGTGAGGGGGGGTGTCCTGGTTTTGACTAGGACAGAGTTAATTTTCTTCCTAGTAGCTGGTATAGTGCTGTGTTTTGGATTTAGTAGGAAAATAATGTTGATAACCCATTGATGTTTTTAGTTGTTGCTAAGCAGTGTTTATACTAAGTCAAGGATTTTTCAGCTTCTCATGCCCAGCCAGCAAGAAGGCTGGAGGGGCACAAGAAGCTGGGAGGGGACACAGCCAGGACAGCTGACCCAAACTGGCCAAAGGGATATTCCATACCATATGACATCATGCCCAGTATATAAACTGGGGGGAGTTGGCTGGGAGGGGCGGATCGCTGCTCGGGAACTGACTGGGCATTGGTCAGCGAGTGGTGAGCAATTGCATTGTGCACCACTTGTTTTGTATAGTCTAATTCTTTTAGTATTACTATTGTCATATTATTATTATTATCATTATTTTTCCTTCCTTTCTGTCCTATTAAACTGTCTTTATCTCAATCCATGAGGTTTTTTTTTTATTCTCTCCCCCATCCCACTGGGTGGGGGGGGAGTGAGCGAGCGGCTGCGTGGTGCTTAGTTGCTGGCTGGGGTTAAACGAAAACAGTCCTTTGTGGCACCCAACGTAGGGCACGACGGGTTGAGATAACGACAAATCTGACTGGAATGTGTTAGAACAAATTTGTTATAAACATTAATTATATTAGTTCAATAGTCGCTGGTCACAATGCTGATGTATTTGCTCTCAAAGTTGGTGCGCTTGTTCTTAAAGGTGCGTTATGTAATACCTTATTTGCAGTATATGCTCCCTGTTGTGCTGTTTATCACCCGTGGGAACTGGGCCAGAGTTATCATGTTGTTGTACTTTGTAACACTGGCTTATGATACGATAGAATTGCTGGTCGTGGAACTAATCTGGTATTTGTACTCAGCATTGCCATCATCTCTGTACTTCAGGAGCCATCTATCAGAAACTATTAATAATTACACCTTGTACCTTTTCTCATCGGAGAGCCAAGCCACGGGGGAGACACATTTCTTCAGCTTCCCCTTTTCCAGGCAAATTACAGTAGCTCTTGAGAATTTTGAATATCCTTGGGATTTTCAAACCAGCATGTTCCTATTGTTATGTCTCCTGAATGTGTTCCAGGTCTTGTTTAAGGCTAAACAACTATTTAAGAATACCACTTGGAAATCTACCCCGAGGCTTAATAGTCATGGGTGGCATGGCATGTGGGAGAATATGGGCAGATATCTAGAGAACTTCTCACCTCCAATGGTTTGGAACTTCACTCCTGAACAACTATAGGACCCTGATGAAGTGATAGAATATTTGAAAGGAAAATGCTGTGGCTATTCCAAAGAGGCACAACTTACCGCACTGTGCTGGGCCCTGGCCAGTATCTACCAAACACTGCTCGATACTGTGCAGCATCCTCAGGGGGAAGGGAGGGAAAACAGACCTACAGGCACTGCGGCTACTCCAACCCCTGCGACAGGCACTACGGCTGAACCAGAGAACCAACCTGTGCCGGTATCAGTCACCCCTGTACAGAAGAAGAAATATACAAAAAATTCAGTTCACTTAGCAAAGGATGAAGGTGAACCAGGGTCATCACGAGAACAGGAGGAAGAGGCAGAACCAGAGGTAATCACTCGATCCCTATCCCTGAGTGAGCTGCAAGATATGCGAAAAGACTTCAGCTGTCATCCAGGTGAGCACATTATCACCTGGCTGCTCCGATGCTGGGACAATGGGGCTAGTAGCCTGGAATTAGAGGGTAGGGAAGCCAAGCAGTTGGGATCCCCTTCTAGGGAAGGTGGCATTGACAAGGCAATTGGAAAGGGGACACAAGCCCTCAGCCTCTGGAGGTGACTCCTGTGAAGTGTAAAGGAAAGGTACCCCTTCAAGGAAGATGTTATATGTCAACCAGGCAAGTGGACCACCATGGAGAAAGGTATCCAGTACCTGAGGGAATTAGCCGTGCTAGAGATGATTTATTATGACCCAGAAAGTGCACAATTACCCAGAGATCCAGATGAAGTCCAATGCACACGACCCATGTGGCGGAAGTTTGTACGGAGTGCACCATCGTGGTATGCCAACCCACTGGCAGTACTGACCTGGAAAGATGAGGAGGCACCAATGGTGGATGAAATGGCTCGCCAACTCCGGCAATATGAAGAAAATCTCTCTTTGTCCCTACGAGCCTGTGTCTCGGCTGTGGAAAAACTGTCCAAAAAATCTGAAAAACTGATCAAACTGATTGAAAAGTCCTACTCCCCACCTGTACGGACCAATATCTCAGCTATTAGGAGTGAATGTTCCTCTGCTCAAGAGATAGAATATAGAAGGTACACACCACGGGGTACCCTCTGGTTTTACCTGCGTGACCACGGAGAGGACATGAGGAAGTGGGATGGAAAACCTACCTCAGTCCTAGATGCATGGGTATGTGAATTGAAAGGAAAAACAATCACAAATGAGGGTTCTTCCAGAAAAGATGCTGCTCCGGTTTCCAGCAAGCAATTCCCCAGACAGTAGAAGGGCTTCTGACCCTCTTGAAGGGACCTCTAAGTCATTTTTACAAGAAGCGAGTAACGAATACTCTGACCAGGATTAGAGGGGCCCTGCCTCCAGCCAGGTGGAGGAAAGGGACAACCGGGTTATTGGACTGTGTAGATTCGATGGCCTGGCACATCACACCCACAGGAGTATAAGGCTCTAGTGGACACCGGTGCACAGTGTACTCTAATGCCATCAAGTTATAAAGGGGCAGAACCCATCTGTATCTCTGGGGTGACAGGGGGATCTCAACAGCTAACTGTATTGGAGGCTGAAATAAGCCTAACTGGGAATGAGTGGCAGAAACACCCCATTGTGACTGGCCCTGAGGCCCCATGCATCCTTGGCATAGATTATCTCAGGAGAGGGTATTTCAAGGACCCAAAGGGGTACTGGTGAGCCTTTGGTATAGCTGCCTTGGAGATGGAGGAAATTAAAGAGCTGTCTACCTTGCCTGGTCTCTCGGAGGACCCTTCGGTTGTGGGATTGCTGAGGGTTGAAGAACAACAGGTGCCAATCGCTACCACAAGGGTGCACCAGCAGCAATATCGCACCAACCGAGACTCCCTGATTCCCATCCATAAGCTGATTCGTCGACTGGAGATCCAAGGAGTGATCAGCAGGACTCGCTCACCTTTTAATAGTCCCATTTGGCCAGTGCGAAAGTCTAATGGAGAATGGAGACTACCAGTAGACTATCGTGGCCTGAATGAAGTCACGCCACCGCTGAGTGCTGCTGTGCCAGACATGCTAGAACTTCAATATGAACTGGAGTCAAAGGCAGCCAAGTGGTATGCCACAAGTGATATTGCTAATGCATTTTTCTCAATCCCTTTGGCAGCAGAGTGCCGGCCACAGTTTGCTTTCACTTGGAGGGGCGTCCAGTACACCTGGAATCGACTGCCCCAGGGGTGGAAACACAGCCCCACCATTTGCCATGGACTAATCCAGAATGCTCTGGAACAGGGTGAAGCTCCAGAACACCTGCAATACATTGATGACATCATCGTATGGGGCAACACAGCAGAAGAAGATTTTGAGAAAGGGGAGAAAATAGTCCAAATCCTTCTGAAAGCTGGTTTTGCCATAAAACAAAGTAAGGTGAAGGGATTCAGTTTTTAGGAATAAAATGGCAAGACGGACGTCGTCACATCCCAATGGATGTGATCAACAAAATAGCAGCTATGTCTCCACTGACTAGTAAACAGGAAATGCAAGCTTTCTTAGGTGTTGTAGGTTTTTGGAGAATGCATATTCCAAATTATAGTCTGATTGTAAGCCCTCTCTAGCAAGTGACCCAGAAGAAGAACAATTTTAAATGGGGCCCTGAGCAACAACAAGCCTTTGAACAGATTAAACAGGAGATAGTTCATGCAGTAACCCTTGGGCCAGTCTGGGCAGGACCAGATGTTAAAAATGTGCTCTACACCGCAGCCGGGGAGAATGGCCCTACCTGGAGTCTCTGGCAGAAAGCACCAGGGGAGTCCCGAGGTCGACCCCTAGGGTTTTGGAGTCAGGGATATCAAGGATCTGAGGCCCACTATACTCCAACTGAAAAGGAGATATTAGCAGCATATGAAGGAGTTTGAGCTGCTTCAGAAGTGGTTGGTACTGAAACACAGCTCCTCTTGGCACCCCGACTGCCGGTGCTGGGCTGGATGTTCAAAGGGAAGGTCCCTTCTACACATCATGCAACTGATGCTACATGGAGTAAGTGGGTTGCACTGATCACACAACGGACTCGAATAGGAAACCTTAGTCGCCCAGGAATTCTGGAAGTGATCACGGACTGGCCAGAAGGCAAAGATTTTGGAATAACACCAGAGGAGGAGGTAATGCGTGCTGAAGAGGCCCCATTGTATAATAAGCTGCCAGAAAATGAGAGGCAATATGCCCTGTTTACTGATGGGTCCTGTCGCATTGTGGGAAAGCATCGGAGGTGGAAGGCAGCTGTATGGAGTCCTATACGACAAGTTGCAGAAACTGCAGAAGGAGAAGGTGAATCGAGTCAGTTTGCAGAGGTGAAAGCCATCCAGCTGGCTTTAGACATTGCTGAACGAGAAAAATGGCCAATACTTTATCTCTATACTGACTCATGGATGGTGGCAAATGCTCTGTGGGGGTGGTTGCAGCAATGGAAGCAGAGTAACTGGCAACACAGAGGTAAACCCATCTGGGCTGCCCCATTGTGGCAAGATATTGCTGCCCAGCTAGAGAACCTGGTTGTGAAAGTACATCATGTAGATGCCCATATACCCAAGAGCCGGGCCACTGAAGAACATCAAAACAATCAACAGGTAGACAAGGCTGCTAAGACTGAAGTGGCTCAGGTGGATCTGGATTGGCAGCATAAGGGTGAATTATTTTTAGCTCGGTGGGCCCATGACACCTCAGGTCATCAGGGAAGAGATGCAACATATAGATGGGCTCGTGATCGAGGGGTGGATTTGACCATGGACACTATCGCACAGGTTATCCATGAATGTGAAACATGTGCTGCAATCAAGCAAGCCAAGCGGGTAAAGCCTCTTTGGTATGGGGGACGATGGCTGAAATATAAATATGGGGAGGCCTGGCAGATTGACTATATTACACTCCCACGAACCTGCCAAGGCAAGCGCTATGTGCTTACAACGGTGGAAGCAACCACCGGATGGCTGGAAACATATCCCGTGCCCCATGCCACTGCCCGGAACACTATCCTGGGCCTTGAGAAGCAAATCTTATGGCGACATGGAACCCCAGAAAGAATTGAGTCAGACAATGGGACTCATTTTCGGAACAATCTCATAGACACCTGGGCCAAAGAGCATGGCATTGAGTGGGTGTATCACATCCCCTATCATGCACCAGCCTCCGGGAAAATCGAGCGATACAATGGACTGTTAAAGACTACATTGAGAGCAATGGGTGGTGGGACCTTTAAACATTGGGATACACATTTAGCAAAGGCCACCTGGTTAGTCAACACTAGGGGATCTGCCAATCGAGCTGGCCCTGCCCAATCAGAACTTTTACATACTGTAGAAGGGGATAAGGTCCCTGTAGTGCACATAAAAAATATGCTAGGGAAGACAGTCTGGGTTACTCCTGCCTCAGGCAAAGGCAAACCCATTCGTGGGATTGCTTTTGCTCAAGGACCTGGGTGCACTTGGTGGGTGATGCGGAAGGACGGGGAAGTCCGATGTGTGCCTCAAGGGGATTTGATTTTAGGTGAGAATAGCCAGTGAATTAAATTGTATTATGTTAATTGCTATATAACCCTGCTACTGTATGTCATCATTACTATAGTTGTTATATGCTATATCAACAGTATTACAGTAAGAATTATCTAGATTAATAAAGAATGAACTTTGATAAAACCAAGCGAAGTGCAGTAGTGATGGAACCAGGACTGACTGCAGCATGCAACAATCCAACACTACACACCATCCTCCTGCTGCGCCCAATGTCATCCGCCCGCTGCACTGCACCAAAGCCGGATCCTGCTCTGCCGACTGAGCGGACTTCACACCATCCCTCCTGCCCAGACAGACTGTTATGATAGATGGAGTCCAAAGTCATGGACTGAATGAACCCAATGAACATTTTAAATGGACATTGTAAAGGCTTATACATTAAGGGAATGATATCTGTGTGTATATGTATTAAAAGGCAGCAAAAGTGGTGGTGATTAATTGAAAATGCATTGGAAAGTGTGGGACCTGGACATGATGTAGATGGTATAGAATAAGGGGTGGATACTGTCCTGGTTTCAGCTAGGACAGAGTTAATTTTCTTCCTAGTAGCTGGTATAGTGCTGTGTTTTGGATTTAGTAGGAAAAGAATGTTGATAACACACTGATGTTTTCAGTTGTTGCTAAGCAGTGTTTATACTAAGTCAAAGATTTTTCAGCTTCTCATGCCCAGCCAGCAAGAAGGCTGGAGGGGCACAAGAAGCTGGGAGGGGACACCATCAGGACAGCTGACCCAAACTGGCCAAAGAGCTATTCCATACCATATGACATCATGCCCAGTATATAAACTGGGGGGAGTTAACTGGGAGGGCGTATCGTGGCTCGGGAACTAACTGGGCATCGGTCAGCGGGTGGTGAGCAATTGCATTGTGCATCACTGGTGGTTTTTTGGTTTTTTTTTTTCCCTTCCTCCCCCTCCTTTTTTGTTATATTCCTTTTCATTACTATTATTATTATTATATTTCATTATTACTATTGTTAGTATTATATTTTACTTTAGTTATTAAACTGTTCTTATCTCAACCCACGAGTTTTACTTTTTTTTTTTCCCCTCTTTCCTCCTCCTCACCCCACTGGGAGGGGGAAGGGGGAAGCGGCTGCGTGGTGCTTAGTTGCTGACTGGGGTTAAACCACGACAGTACCCCAGACTGCCCTTCCCCTGGTTCCTCTGGTGTTTTAGTTGAAAATGGCTGGTGCAGTGAGGGAGTGAATATGCTCACAGAAAGATCAGGGAGAGGGATTTCAGGTGCTGACATTGTGACTGGGCACAACTGTCACAAAGGTTCATATATATGAAATTGAGAGGGGAGTCTAGAGAGGAGGCTTAAAAGTAGGAGAAATTTGTGGAAGGCCATTGAATACATAGTAAGGGCCCTGGCTGCAGCTCCTGAGCTGTGAGGCTGGGTGGGTGTGCACGGGTGTGGTGGGTTGACCTTGGCTGGACACCAGGTGCCCACCAAGCCGCTCTATCACTCCCCCTCCTCAACTGGATAGGGGAGAGAAAATATGATGAAAGGCTTGTGGGTCAAGATAAGGACAGGGAGATCACTCAGCAATTACCATCATGGGCAAAACAGACTTGACTTGGGGAAATTAATTTAATTTATTTCCAATCAAAAGTCAGAGTAGGATAATGAGAAATAAGAACAAATCTTAAAACACCTTCCCCCCACCCCTCCTTTCTTCCCGGGCTCAACTTTACTCCCGAATTCTCTACCTCCTCCCCCCGAGCAGTGCAGGGGGACGGGAATGGGGGTTGCAGTCAGTTCATCACATGTTGTCTCTGCCGCTCCTTCCTCCTCACTCTCTTCCCCTTCTCCAGCGTGGGGTCCCTCCCACGGGAGACAGTCCTCCACAAACTTCTCCAACATGGGTCCATCCCACAGGCTGCAATTCTTCACTAGCTGCTCCAGCATGGGTCTTTTCCATGGGGTGCAGTCCTTCAAGAACGGACTGCTCCAGCGTGGGCTCCTCTCTCCATGGAGTAACAGCCTCCTTCAGGTGCATCCACCTGGTCCAGTGTGAGGTCCTCCATGGGCTGCAGAGTGGATATCTGCTCTACTGTGGACCTCCATGGGCTGCAGGGGGACAGCCTGCTTCAGCAAGGTCTTAGCCACAGGCTGCAGGGGAATCTCTGCTCCAGCAGCTGGAGCACCTCCTCCCCCTCCCTCTTCACTGACCTTGGTGTCTGCAGGGTTGTTTCTCGCACATATTCTCACTCCTTTCCCCAGCTGCTGTTGTGCAGCAGTTTTTTTTCCCCTTCTTCTTAAATATGTTATATCACAGAGGTGCTACTACTGTTGCTGATTGGCTCAGCCTTTGCCAGCAGCGGGTCCATCTTGGAGCTGGCTGGCACTGGCTCTGTCAGACATGGGGTAAGCTTCTGGCATCTTCTCACAGAAGCCACCCCTGCAGCCCCCCCTGCTACCAAAACCTTGCCACGCAAACCTAATACAGGAGGATGCTGCTACATGCCAGCCATGTTTGCCCATGGGGCACCCTGTCACTGATCTTACAGTAAGTGTCAGAGCATCAAATGCATCATAAGTCACGCTCTGTGGTAGGAGTGTCTTTAAAGCCTGGCTTTCAAACAGGCTCTCTAAGATGGGTAAATAGCATGATTTATATCAAACATCTATCTACACATTGTGTCAAACCTCTTTTTCTCTGTTAAAGAAACAAAGCACTTGAAATAATGTGGCATCAGTGAATGTTACAAGCTGGAACATCTTCCTTTCCTGACAGCTTCCAAGCTGCAAATTGCATCACCTCCCTTGTCATGGCCCAAGGAAAGCACAGTGTGTTTAACTCAAATGTGTCTATGTTCATCTGATGTACAGACTTATTCATGTGGGATTTGCTTTGCAGCATGTTTGGGAGAGTGCCAGCCCTTGGTCTCAGCTGTGCTCTTTGCTGGGACAGAGTTCAATGGGATTTGTGACTGAAGTTGTGTTTTAGGGCTTCTGGTTTTTCTGATGAACATCTACAGAATAGGGAAGAGTCAACATGATATGCCCATTAACTCTGAGTTACACTTTCTTCAGCTGCTTTCAGAAACAGAAATAAAAACTCTTCATGTTTTTGTTGAACATGAGCTGTTGGGAGAGGGGGAAAAAGTATTTTTTATAAAGTATTGATGGCACTGAAAGAGCTGTGTTTGCAGGTTTTTGGATTTTTAATAGCATGCTTTTATAGTATTTTCACATCTTCTGTTTGTGCCCTTCCCCTTGTTTTCCTCCCCATGATCATTGATCTAACCTAAGCTTCATACTTAATACTGGGATGGCTACTGTCTTTTTTGGGAGGGCTTATACTTTAATTGGAGTCTTGGTAAATGCGAGAGTAAAGTATTGAATGGTATTGGCATATTTCTTTGTTCAGTTTGTGAAGCTGGCGGATGCTTTTTTAATATTCCTGCTGCTTTCTGTCCCCAGAGAGAGACCTTGATCTGCTGCTGCTGCTAAATAAACATATTTCTGTTGTGATTCCAATTTCAACATTTTCTCCACTTCATCAAGGTCAGAGTGGTATCACATGATGGTTACTAGCACATATTGCTTTCCCTAATGAGAAGTAATAGGAGAGAATGTACTTTAAAACAGGAATTTATTCCAGAAGGCTCCTGGGCTTATGCACTTATGCACACACATACTTCACACTGGTATGAAAATGGCTTTCTGATCTTCCAGTAGGCTTTAAGAACAGTACACCAAAATAGCCCCCTTTTTTTTTAACCAGGAGAGTGACAGAATAAGATGAAACAAACATTTAATTTTTGTAAACTAAATGCTATGACAGCTTTTCATGCTTTTGGCAGGCATGAAAAACCAGTCCAGTTCTTTGAAGAAAAATTCTGAGCTCTTGGCTAATGTTCTCTGTGCTAAGAAGGCACCGAAGGAATGACTTCTTGTTGGCTTTAGGTCTCCCACTTCTCAGTTTCATTTTAAGAGCCAGGTGAACAAAGTTCCTGACCTTTCTCTGCTAGTCACTTCCTTCTTTTTTTAGCCATTTGTTTTAGGCCAGAGAAGTGTGCTGGGACATGCAGCAGTATGATGGAGTGGGCATCTTGCAGGGGTGGTGTTGGTTTTTTTGGGCATCTGTAGCAGAGCAGCAGAAGCAGATATAGCAGAAGCAGCTGCAGCTGGGGTTTTCCTCCTGCAACAGAAGAGGAATATCTGCTCTTCTCAAGACTGGCCGAGCAAGGATTGGGGAAAGGGATGTGCAAATTTGTTAGCTGAACTAGGTGTCCAAATATTTAACATGAGGCATTCAGCTTTTTGAGTGCTGCTATTGAAATAAGCATGTGTCTAGTGTAAAACGGCTATCACCTTGAAGTAGTAAATCCTTTTGTGTGGCTGTCTGCTAGTAAAACTTCTGTCTGGGGAGCATTAGAGCATACAAGCAAAACAAGAAAACTGCTTTGTTTAGAAGTACAGCTTTGGTAATATCTGATAAAGCACTTTCAGTGCTTTAACAGTTGTGAGAGCTTTTGTACAATACCACTTTCATCCATGTCTGACACATTAAATGTTGAAATACTATTGAGTCAGTGTTGCAGAATGTTTTCATGATGACCATATTACTCCAAGGAATCTGATCAAGGGGCCAAAAAACTGAATAACCTCAGGCTTTTTTTCACTCCTACATCATCTATTAGAAAGTTTCTCAAGGTGCGCATTCAGAAATTGTGATGAAGTGCCCTGACATAGTATGTCCTAGAAAGTGGCTTAATGAGTTTAAAGTGCAATCCTGATTTGAATAGGGGTCATGTGTTAAAAGTGCTTGAGCTGGTGATACAAATGAGCCTTTGTTTTAATTCGCTTCTGTTAGCTATGCTGGCTTACAGTGCTACAAGTGAACTGTATTGGATTTTCTTAGAGGTAAGACTTCTAACTACAATTTATTAATTGATGTAAAGACATATTAAAGACTTGATCTGCAGAAGGTTTTTTAACAGCTGCAAATAATAGGTGAAATAATAGCTTGAGTCCCATGGTAGATTTTTCAAGGTTGGAGACTGGAAGAAGTGTTTTGAATTATAAACTTGGCATACCTGTGCAGGAGCCAAAGATGGACTCCTGCCATTTTCCTGAGTGAAACTATGTGAGAAACACTCAGTAGGTGCTTTGTAGTGAACCCGACCTGTTCTTCTTCTCCCCTGGGAAAGCACTGGGATATGTGAGAGGGGACTGATAGCCTTGTTCCGTTTGACTTGTTTGTGTATTCAGCGGGCTTGACAGTTTTCCATGATGTGGATGGTAAAGAAACATGCACTCGAGTAGCTAAGGAGCCCATTAATAGCCTTTTTTCTAAAACTTTTAAAATGCAATCTCTTAGGCTCTCTACATGCTCATCTCTGTGCCTGTCCTGTTAAAGTCAGCAGCAGCTCTGTTCTTCTAGTGTGGAGGAGTTACAGCTGGCAAATCTTTACCCTTGATCATGTGTATTGGAGGGACTAAAATGCTTTTAAGGGTACTGACCTGATGCTAGCTGCCAAAGTATTTCATGATCTTTTTTCTACCACTTCTTTCCTTCCACTCCCATTAGGTCTCAAATTAGAAAAGCACTTCACTAATACAGTATTACAACTGAACATATAAATCTATAGATCAGGAGGGCTAAAGGTTCAAACTTTGACATAGTTATTGCATTGCTTAAATCTGCTTTTTTATAGGCCTGCCTGTCATGCTTTTTCAGAGTACTTGAGAAAATACTGTATTTCAGATAACCTGTCTGGCAGTGGTATGTATGTGCAACATCATTGAACTTTGAGTAACCTATTTGAATAGATTAGGGATGAATACAGCAAATATCCTGTCTCAGTATCTATATAAAAGACATTGCACAGTAAGTATGGCACTGCTGTAACACACATGGCTTTCTGCTACGCAGGTGGAGAATGAAAACTTTTGAACATGGTGCAGATGGTTTACTGCTGTCATTGTGTATCAAAGCATAAGATTTGGAGAAGGAAATAGCAATACTTAGACTGGATGTGCATTGGTAAAAGAAACAGGTGAAAGATGTTCAGATGTTCCAATGTTCCCTCTGATATTGCAACCAAATGGTTGTGTCAACAGTGAAGGAGGGAAGAGAAAGATTAAGTAAAAGTGCTCTGTTCTGGGTGTGAGGCTTGATTGGGTGCATTTGTCCCATCAGCTGGCTCTGAGGGTTGGGGGACTGCATGTGGTGTTGGTGAGTCAGGGGTTGCAGTTCACTAGCTGCTGCTGCTGCTAAAGCATGTTCCTGATTTTTGAAGAAAGCTTATGTATGTCTGTCCATCTGCTTTAGCCTCAGACTATGTCCTGGGAAAATCAGCTGGTAAAGTCATGAATGGTCTTTATGGAAGAAGTTAGACCAGGATGATGTCAGACAAACTGAAGTATGAGCTTGAAGGAGAGGAAACAGATGAAGAGCAGAGGCAAACATGTGGCCTGACAGTGGGGGAGGGGGTAGGGGTGGCCCATGCAGGGAGTAGAACAGCTCCAGCAAACTCTGCAAGCCTCTCCCAAGAACCTGTCCCAACAGAATCATGGTCAAGCAGCCCAAGAAGCTGGAAAAAGCAGTGAAGAAGGGGCTGGAGGCCTGAGAATGGCTTTTTGGATGAGAGGGGAGAAGCTGCCTCAGAGGGTGAAAATAGAGACTGTTCCTTCCCTGCCTTAAAAAGGCAGGGGGGAGGGGGATAGACAGGAGCGCAAGGCTGTGCTGTTGAGTGGGCAGAAAGGGCTGGTATTTAGTGTGATGAGACTTGTCATCTTTCTTCATCTGCTCTGTTTGAAGTTGTGAAAGGGATAGGTAAAGAGGCAGGTGGTAACATGGTGAGGAGGGAGATGGCGGCTTGGAGGACAGTCAGCTGGAGTAGGCTTGCCTGATGGTGGGCTTTTGATGGCTGCCAGCACATAGTCTTATTGGAACCCTCTCAGTTTAGCTGCTGGGGTGGGAATATTTTGTAATGTAATAATATTTTATAATGTATGTAATATTTTATGTAACAGCAACATTAGTCTTGGTTTTTTTTTTTTAAATTCTTTGTGATTTTGGAAATTCTGAATTGGTGCAGTTCAAACATTGCTCCTCCCTCAGAACAAGTGCTAATGAGTGCTCACTTCTGTAGAGATAAGGTCTTTGTTCTGCTCCATCCAAATGTTGAGCTGTAAACTTTGTCTACTCATGCTGTAAACAATGATTTGCATCTAATGATGAATTGCTAAAGCACACTGTTCCTTGCTCTTTAAAGCACATCTAAGCTACTTTTAGCTATCAACATATTTATGCTAGCTATGTACTTGTTAGGGGGCTTAGCTGCAAAGAGGGGAACAAGATCTGCTGATCCTTGGCAGTGGGTCTGTAACTTGCATCTCTTGGGGTGCAGTAAGACCTGTTAGTCACTGACCCCTAGATTAAACAACTTCTGAACATGTCAGATTAAACAGTTTCTATAACCAAGATACCTGACAATCAAATGGTAATTTCCTATAGTAATTCTGACGTTTAAAAACCAGGGTGTTAATATACTTAATGTAAATGTGTTTTCTGGCAGTGTTTTTTGTTTTGAAGATGTGCATTATACTTGTAGTCAACGGTTGAATAGCCAAGACACTTAAAGTGAACAAAACAAGACATTTACCAAAGTAGCACTTGAAAGATGGAGACTTGTGCTGTTCATAGAAGCACAGTTAAAAAGCCATCGAACCAATGAAGTAGTCTGGGAATGGGGAGAGAAGACAAAACCTAAGGAGTCATCAAAACAGGAGGATCATTCTTGGAATGAACGGCGTCTACTTGGCCAGTATTTTGTACTGTCCTGATAAAATCTGTGACCTGTGAATTGTCTAAAAAGAAAACTCAGCCAGACAAAGCATCATGTGGTTATATTCCCTGGGTCAGCTGTTCAGGATCACTCACTGCATCTTGCTTAACTCTGAAGCTGTTCCTGACTTGCTATTTGTCATCTCCAAGAAGTGAATGTGAAACATGTTCCAATTCTTGTCCTGTGGTTTTTGTCTTCTCTTATTTTGACTTTGCATGGGAGGAAAACTTTAAGCATTTGGTTTACTGCAGATGTATCTTGTGCAAACTCAAGCAATACTTCCTGAGTAAAGCATAGGAAGTCTGTGTCTTCTTTCTGATTATAGCAGTTATTCTTAACACTGAGAAGCAGAAATATAATCTGTACAAGAATATTGAGCATTTCTTTATGATCTTCCATACAACTGTTCCTATTTTTCTATGCTTTCATTTTTTAAGAAATCCTAAAATCCAAGAGCTCTGTTCTCACTTGCCATCTACTAACTGATGCAGTTTTACTCCCCTGTAAGCACAGCATTGCCTGCTGTATTCCTACTTCAAAGGCTTTCCCTAGCTGCTGTGTTTCCCATCTGCCTCAAATTGGTATGCCTGATCTGAAACACACTGAAAATCCTTGACTGTTTGAGTAGTATGACCAATATTTAAAAAGCTGTTAGCCAGTGGCAAGCATGAAAATTGATATGTGCTCAGGGAAACATCCTTTTAAGAAGCACACATCATCGGGAAGAAAGGTGGCTGTGGGGGTGAGACCATATATTTTTCAACAGGTCTTGTTCCCAAACTTAGATGAAGTCTTAGCTAGTGTCTCTATTTTTTGGGGAGAAAAAACCCCAAACCTCCTGAAGTTTTATAACTCCTGTTCTGCCCCCTCATCTTTGGTTTAAGAAAGGAGTTTTTCTTCTGGCTCCCTACTATTCTCTTACAGCTAAATCCAGGTCTTCCTGCTGTTGCATCTTCCTCAGCCTCTGCAAGGGTTAAGACACTTGCTGCCTATATATAACTGACAATTAGCCTCCATCCTTTACGTATGTTCCCTGCTTTGCCTCAAACAGGTATGGGTCTTTTTGTATCTTAAACATCAGGAGCAGAAGTGAACAGAATAAATAATAGTCTCCCTGGTGTTGTAAAGACAGTAAATAACTGAAGTGCTGTAGCAGTCTGCATGCTCAGAAAGTTGGTGATACTTTTATGTTGCCTTCACATTTTAAGCTTTTTTGCAGTAAAGAGAAACAGTAACTATATATTTTAATGAGATCTTAAATTCTAAGAAAGTTCATTTCCCCAGGTCAAACTTCTTGTTTGCAAGGGATGGAGGTTTGCCAATATGCTGTGCTTGTAATGAATTATTGTGCGATATTTGTCCTTTAAAGCCATCCTGCCTCATAACTGCATGGTATCAACTCAAGAATGCTGCTTTTTACATGAGAACAGGTATAATGACATGGAAAACTGATCTGCATCTGATTCTCACTGCTCAGCTTGATGTTCAGACTGGGGCTTAATAGGTGCAAAATTTGTCAATATAAGTCATCTAGACATTGGGTTTATTAATAAGCATGTGTCTACACCTTGGTGTAGTCTGTTTGCATGAGGTTTTTTCATAGAAATCATGCTTGGTACAGTCTAAGCCTCCCTGGCCTGAATAGCTTTCCTCCTCTTTCACAGTTGTACCCCAGCAGCTGCGATGCTGGGAGAGGTTTTCTTCTCCCAGTTCCAACTGTGCACTGCCTGGGTCCTGGGGAAGGAAGTGGTGGCCATGGCACTGCTGTGGCTGGTATGCTGTGCTCCTTGCTGGCTGACATTGTTTATCCCTGGAAAAGAGAATTGATTTGGCTTCAGTACAGCTGTTCGTTATTTTGTGCAGAGCAGATACTATTGCTGTGGTGGTAGCAATATATTCTGGCAAAGGAAACACTTGCTAAAGTGAAGGTGTAAGCCATATGTAGGTCTCCTCATAATAGATATGCATGCTAGGTTCACTTCTGTTCATGCAATTCCTGGTTCCCCATTCCTGTTGCGGCCAGCCTTGCATGAGAAGGGAGAAGAGATCTGTTGCTAGTTACCTGGAATTTATTTTCAGCTAGGAAGTCATCCTGAAATGGAAATCCAGAGTCAAATTACATTTGCTCTTTGCTGCTCCAGTGCTCATTTATAGTTGGCCTGTAGATTATTAATCCCTGCAACACCTTTTGCTCCTACTGTGAAGAGCAGAAGGGAAGTTTCATTGATGACTGATTTTTCCAATTGCTGTACTTGAAGGTAGAAGCACTAAATATTCTTGGTTCAGCTAATGCTCTCCTCTGATCCTTAAAGGGTGATTTGATGGCAGCCAGATGTTAGTCATTGTTAATCTTCAGCCCACAAGTTCCAGGCATTAAAACAATGATTGCCTTTTATCCTTGAATTTGGAAGCTATTGCAATTTGCTTGGTATTTCTGTTTAGCATTTGATGTAGGAATAGTGATACAGCCAGTGTGCTGGGCAGTGAAGAAAATAGTGCTGGCTGTGGCTTTCATTGCATCTAGAAATCAAATTAACATTCAGTATTTCTAGGTTGTGGTCCATCTGATTCTCCCCATGAGTGCACATATGCTTAAGTGCACATATCCATCACTGCCTTGCTAATAAGACATTGTCACAATTAAGTAGGAAGTGTCTAAATCCCAGTGTTTGTGGCCTGTAACTATTCTTACTCATGAGTGTTATCTCAAATAATGAAAGGAGATGTTTGGTTTCCCTTTTACTGGGGAACTCTCTGGTACAGTGGAGATCAGTACTTGAAATGACAGTAGTGAGTCAAAGGCTGGTTATAATATATGGGAAAGCAATCATGACACTATGAAAATAGCTTTCAGCTGGACTCCAGGGTTCCTCCCTAGGTACTAATCACTTGTCTGAGGTTATTGCTGCTTCCATCAGGGTACTTCTGGAGATCTGGAGGTATCGCAGCAATTGTAGTAGCCTGTTCTGGATCAGAATGGGTTAGGCTTAGTTGCTTTAGTTTGGTTGAGTTAACCACACTTGGTTAGAGACAGTTGCCAAGCTCCTTTCTGTCCAAGATTCACTTCCTCTGATGAAATGGATATATTAGAGAAGCCCTCTGCGCAAGTACTATTGAGCAGAAGAAAATTTATCATGAAGGGGATGTTTCAGGGCTTTGAAAAGAAGCAAAAAAACCTCACCATATTCTTCTTTTCAATCTTAAAAATTATTCCAAAGCATCAGCTTTGGGTTCTTAGGAAAATAATTCTTGTTTTAAAATGATTCCCATCCAGGATGCAGTTAAATACCACTTAGTTACAGAAAAATGATTTAAATCTAGGTTAAGCATAAAAAGAGCAATCTGGTGTGTTCAGTGATTGTGCACAGCCATGCTGCGAAAGCAGCGTTTGCAGGTCAGTATGCTTGTTACTTGAAGGGGTAGTGACGGGGACACAGCCTTTCTGTACTTGTTCTTGCTGCTAAAGGTGGATGGGTCACACAGCTGTAACATCTAACTTGCTGTGTCCAGATGGTCAACTTCAAATGCTGTATATTTGGTTTCACTTTTTTGTTAATAATCCAGATAGGGCCTATAAATCCTGGGCTAAGAATTCAGGCTAGAATGTAAACTTACCTTGAGCTGCACAACAGCTTAGCTGGCTCTGGCCACTTGTGCCTTTGAGGGCAGAGTAAAGCATTTTCAGAAGATTCAGTACTGCTGTCCTCAGACTCATGGCAATGCCTAGGTTTGTAGAGGAGATGCTAATAGCAAGCATACATAGAACAAGTATTCAAATCAGGTAAAACAGCTGACTTGTGAATATGTCTCAATGAAATACACTGACCTCTTCAACAAAGAGCAAGCATGTAAATCTTTAAGATGTTGGGATAACACTGCCTTTATAGTTGGGTGACAGCCTTTGTTCTCCATGGAGCTGAGGAGTTCTCATCTGTTGCACTAGTCAAAAAATTGAGCAGCAGCTGACCAGAGCAACTCAACTCTCCTAAGGATAATTAGACTAATCCCTCTTAGTCATTTGTGCATTCCATATAAATGCACAGAAAAACATCTAGACATATTAAAACAAAGTATTGATTGAATTTCAGCCTGAAGTGGCTCTGTGCTGTGTTTTGATGCCTTTGGAAGCAACCAAGTAACTTTGAGCCTTCAGTCCTTGGGAATGCTCCTTCTCTTGTGCACCATCTGCACACACCTTTGTGTTCTCAGAGTGCAACTGCTGGAATAAATGACTGCACTCTAACAGCTGTTTGAATAGTGTCCAATACTTTTTGTGCAAAGAAACCTGAATTACCATACCTTAAATTTAGGGCTAATAGTACTCAGAACTGAAACTAGCTACAAACCTGCTGCATTTCTTCAGGCTCTGGTTATGCCTGGGTCCACAAGTTGTCCATAGGCCTTATGAGTTGATAGTTCAGAGAAATGACATGTTTTTAAAAAAAAAAAATTGCTCTTAAGTTCTGAGAAATGGAGACTCAAATGATTTTGAGACTAATTAGTAAATGTATTTGCACATCTGTGTTGAACATGCTGGGGAGCAAAGTATAGAGCTATGGGATCTCCTTTCCAGCCTGTATAACTGTCACTCCATTTTATATTCTTTAGCATGCTTCTGATATTCAGGGTGTAAATAAATTTTCATAATGAACTTTGAGATTAACACAAACATCCTGTTCAGAAGGCAACCTTTTAGATACAGGACTTGAATTGTATTAAACTATTCGCATTGAGTCTCCTGGTGGTGTACCTGCCTTGTCCTGAATGCAGGAGGAAATTGCATTGCGTTAGACTTGCTTTGTAAAGTGTGCAATTAACTTTCACCTTTTGGATACCAAAAGCCCAATACACTTAATCATGATGAGAAAGCCTTCTCTGAGAGTGACTTCAGAGGAATATGAAATTAAGATACATTGCTCACATGAGTAGATGAGAACCTGGTCCTAAAAGTAACAATTTCAGATGCAGTCAGACAAAAAGTGCTTTTGTAAGTATTTGGAGAGGATGCAGGCAACAGATCTGGCTAGTCCAGTGGCTTGACTTGAGTACTAATATTTGAGCATAAGGATAAACAGTACATACAAAACTGTGCACCACTTTATTCTGGCTGACAAAACTCAAAATGATACTGCTGACTAGCTCTTCTAGATCTCCAGTTTTTCATCAGAAATAGTGATTTTTCTCTTGTTGGTTTAAACTTGCATATAGATATGATAGTGGTTGTCACCAATTAGACTTGACTCACCCAGGTGGGCATTGGTTACTGCTCCTTCTCCAGCCAGCAAGCAACCTATGGGGAAGCTGCTCTTCAATCAAAGACCTAATCTGCTTTAATATGACCAGGAATGATTGCTGTACCCAGTGAGTGCATGAATTGGACAAAACCTTTCCTTTACTCCTTTGCTAAGAGCCATGCTGTCCTCTAGTCTTCCACCTCCTTCACAGGTGTGAAGACCCATTTTTTCACCTTTTTGAGAAGTTAAAAGGTCTATCTGACTGCTTTTAACTCACTATACAATTTTAGTGTGTTCAGGTATAGCAACAGGCAGTGGTCTTCCATTTTAGAAAAGCAGATGAAACCAAACCTTGAATTTGTCTTGAAGCATTTTGCATTGGGTAATTTTATATAAAATACAGGAACCGGTAGGATTTCCTGGTATTAAAAAGATTAATGTTCAGAAATCCTCATTTACATTTTTGGTAAAAGGCAAACTGTGCATTGGTAGGCCTGTTTCTCCCCTTCATGAAAAGACTATCATGGTTTGATGGAATAAAGTTTTTTCTAACATTCAAAAACAGAGCTTTAAAAGCATCTAAATGTAGAACAGCTTAGCTTGGTGGAGCCTTCCTGGTGACTATGTTTTTTTTTTAAAGAATACTGTACTGCTAATGTAGTATTCCACGAGCGTAGCAAAAACCAAGAGGTGAAACTGAGGTTTTGGTAGTCGAACATGATTCAAAAACCAAAACATGAAGACGTCTGTACTTTCAGTGACTAAACCAATGTGAAGCAGTGTTTGTAGCCAGTGGGGGATGTGGGGCTGCTGGTCCTGTTGTAACCTGGCAGCTTTGCACCTCTGCAGAGTGGTGCCACAGTTCATGTGATAGCTTAGCACATGCGAGTTTTCTCTTGTACATGGGTCTAAAGGCACAGATGATGCAGCCCTCACTCTGCTCTTCTGTCAGAGGCATGGCTGCAGTGGAGGAGAGAGGTTGAGACCATCTGGATATCATTTCAGTGACTGGCGTGGACTGACTCGGGGTAGGGTGGAGATGGGACAGGGCAGAGCTGGCTTTGTCCCATACCCTTCTGATGAGGACTTCTTGGACCATGGAAGGGATCTGGTATGTGTGTTTGAATACTGATCTAGTGCTGTCTGTCTGGGAGAAATCAGTGTGCTCCATGGCTGGAGCCCAAAATACTTCAGCATGCTGTGCTCTCTGCTAGAGCTGAAAGAATATAGTGTAGCTTTGGTCTCTTCTTGACTAGAGGTCAGGAAGGTGATGTAGCAGATGACTGACTTTTACAATATTGTAAAGCATGCTCTACTTTTAACATGGGGGCTGCTTTTTTTAATGGTAACTGTGTTGATTTGTTAACCTCATGAAGAGCAGAGCCATATGTAAAGTACATAAGTTGCATATAAATCATCAAAATTTTGGTTAACTTTAAACAGTCGTTATTACTTTAGTGACCAGAGGTAGCAGCTTCTGGGGGGGGTGGAAATGAGTTTTTGGTGTCGTATGGAGGAGATGTACACATGCAGTAAACTCAGTCACAGCATTTCTGGTGTTTTCAGGTATCCCCATTATTGGGGAGGGGAGAAATGGTGGTTTGAGTCTAAAGCAGGGAGACATCAGTACAGCAAACCTGTATTTTGTTCTGGTATGCACCACTGCCTTAAATGAGCAGTGCTGGTTCTTTCTTGGAGTAGCTGTCTCCTAAATTTCCCAAACTTAAGCAGTTAATAAATCCATCATTTGCATAGCATTTAAAGTGACTGATTCAGTGTATGGTTAGCCTTCCTGGTTAATAAATACTTTAAACGGGACTCAGCAGTTGTGTAAGACCAGATGCTTCCAATATACCTAGAACAGAGTTAGTGTCAGATCTTATTGTGACAGGTACACCCGCCTTGATCGAGAGCGGAACTTCTCGGCCAGTGAAAAGAAAAAAAACTAGAAGCCTCAGTTTGGGGGTCAAGCCACCCCACCCGCATGGTGGAGTCGGGTTAGGACCACCAGGTACACACTTCAGTCAAGGAATAAGGAAGTGTTGGCCCTCGGCCAATGAGGACTAACATCACCTTATTTGACCACAGATCAGATTTGACTAGGGTATAAACGGAGCCCCCTCTGGGGGGGGCAAATTGAGTCAGTTCTCCTCGGAGCAGCGGGTCTGCAGTCGGGGACTCTCCCCTTGAGTCAGGATGCTGCCTAAGGTAACTCCTGCAGGTTGAGAGCCCTCATCTTTTAGGCGATATGTGCATTTTGGGTTATCATTTCTAAAGCTTAAGAATTCTTAAAAGTCGGTTGTGTAGTATTAATTTCCCCTTACATCATTGAACCTGTGGTTTACTAATGTTGTTGCAGTTCTGAACGATTTTGACTGAAGAATAAATTTTGTTGAGTTTAACACCTGTTTAATTTGATTGTGTGAGCCTCCGTGACACTTATCTAAGCTGCAAAATAAAAACAAGAAGGAAAACAATGTATGTTAATGTGTCCCATCCTTTTATGTATGGACAATGTTTCTAGTGTCCTAGTGTCTTTGTCAGCTGTGGAGAGGCATTTTAATCTTCTGCCTCTGTAGAACCCTGGTTCCGAAACTGTGTTAGACTTTGAAACAAAGATTGGCTTTACAAACAAGATCCAATTAGTGACTAAAGAGGAAACATTCCTCTTGGGGTAGATAAGTGTCTGGATTTGGTGAAGAACTGGAAACACTTCTGTGATAATTAGCAATATTCCTCAAGACAGTCTGTAAAGAGAAATTGTTTCCATAGTCTTTTGGGTCTTTTTTCATCTGTTTCTCAGATTGATTAATTGAAGGGTTGGACAGGGTTGAGTAGAGAAGGCTTGTTGTAGTCCCGTGGTGCTGCCTTGTGCACAGGGTTAGTGAAACTGCTGCTTATAGCTGTGGAAACTCTTAGCTGGCAAATACAGGTAAAGTAACTTGCAGCTCAATGTGTGCTTGCATATCTACTATGCATCACCCATTAATAAACCAATACATGCAAGCATGTGATCACATAGCTCCAGTTTTTTGGACTGTACAATTGTGTATCTGCCTGTTTGCTTCTCTAAGATGCTCCTTTTCATTTAAGTCAATAGTGAGATTTTTAGCTGCTATTCTGTACTGAGCAGTGACCAAACTTGCGTGGACCCCACAGTCCACTAGAACAATAGAAACCTTTGAATTGCATGTTCTTCCCTAGTGTGGCCCTCCCCTCGTTTTGGAAAGTGACTCACAGGCTAGGCCTGGCATAGTTGCCAGAAAATGATGTCATTTGGATAATGTAATATCCCACGTACAAACCAAAGGCTGTTTAGAAATTGGGCTGACAAGAACAAAAAGGAAATAGCTGCATATCAGATGCATATCTCAATTTTAAAATCAGTATAATTGTGTGTGTACTTATTAAATACAGAGGTAGTGCAAAAGGCATAAAGAAAAGCTGCAGTGTTCCTCAAACCATGTTTTCAGATGATCAGAGGGTGGGTAATCCTGTTCTGTCTGCCTTGTGCCAGCACTAGTTCACACAGCCAAGCTGTGTGTCAGACCAGGGAATTGATCCGGTCAAGCACTAACATGTATCTTGTGGTGTTGCATTAGTTCTCGGCAGGATCAGTTCCCCAGTCACACTCTCCTTGCAGCCCCTGGGGCACCAGCATGGCCAAAAGGTGGAGGGAAAATGCAGGCAAGAATGAGCAGCAAAGAATGGGAAGGGAAGAAGCATGTTAACTAGTCCAGTGGCCAATCTATTTGTACCTCACTGGAGTGAGTGGCTTGACATAATTTCAGATGCAAAGGTCTAATGTTTTGAAATGAGATGTTTCTTTGTGTCCCCTTCCCCACCCTGCCACATGGTCCAAAAAACCTGGTTTGCCAATGGCCCTTGTGCTGTTGGTGGGACCTGGGGAAGGGCTGAACTGGGGAGTAATTTGCCATCCCTGGGCCTCCTTTGCCCCAGTGGCTTGGGGTGGTCTGTAACCCTGATACAGCAGCTGGGGTTCCTGGCCAGTGCCTGGCACGGGCAAGTGAAATGCTCTGAACCTGCATCAAATAAGACTGGGGCCAAAGTGGTGTCCCTTATAAAATGGCAAAGGCAGTGGAGGCCAACAGGTAAGACTTGATGGGAAAATAAACAGTCTTATAAGCTCTATTTTTTTTCTTCTCCTTTTATTCCTCTCCTGTCACTGGCTCTTGATTTAGCTGCTAGAAATGAGAATAATATCACAGAGCCAAAATACTTAGACCACCAATGTAAGAAAATTCTGGTCCAGTGATTAGGATGCTAATCTTTTTCAGGAGTGCTTTGGTAGTATTTTCTCTTGGCTACTCAGTATAAACATACTGGATAATACGGTTTTATGTCTGTTACTGGCCTTCTGGACTGGTTATGTATTTAATAATTTCTGTTTTCTGTCTAATATCTATCACATCTAAATCTCAAAAATGTAACTAGTGGACTAGTAACCTTTGTATTGGGTTTGCATGGCAAGGTTTTGGTAGTGGGGGGGGCTACAGGGGTGGCTTCTGTGAGAAGATGCCAGAAGCTGTCCTCATGTCCGACAGAGCCAATGCCAGCAGGCTCCAAGATGGACCCGTCGCTGGCCAAGGCTGAGCCAATCAGCGACGGTGGTAGCGCCTCTGTGATAACATATTTAAGAAGGGGAAAAAGGCTGCTGAAAGATGTGCAGCAGAGAGAGGAGCGGGATGTGAGAGAAACAACTATGCAGACACCGAGGTCAGTGAAGAAGTAGAGGGAGGAGGTGCACCGGAGCAGAGGTTCCCCTGCAGCCCGTGGTGAGACGGCAGGCTGTCTCCCTGCAGCCTGTGGAGGTTTAACGGTGGAGCAGAGATTCCCCTGCAGCCCGTGGAGGACCCCACGCCGGAGCAGGTGGATGCGCCCAAAGGAGGCTGTGACCCCGTGGAGAGCCCGCGCTGGAGCAGGCTCCTGGCAGGACTTGTGACACTGTGGAGGGGAGCCCATGCTGGAGCAGTTCATTCCTGAAGGACTGCACCATGTGCAAAGGACCCATGCTGGAGCAGTTTGTGAAGAACTGCAGCCCATGGGAAGGACCTACATTGGAGAAGTTCGTGGAGGACTGTCTCCTGTGGGAGGGACCCCACGCTGGAGCAGGGGAAGAGTGTGAGGAGGAAGGAGTGGCAGAGACAACGTGTGACCCCATTCCCCTGTCCCCCTGTGCTGCTTGGAGGGGGGAGGAGGTAGAGAAATTGGGGGTTGTGGTTTAACCCCAGCCAGCAACTAAGCACCACGCAGCTGCTTCCCCATCCTCCCTCCCAGTGGGGTGGGGAGGAGGAAAGGAAAAAAAGTAAAACTCATGGGTTGAGAAAAGAACAGTTTAATAACTAAAGTAAAAATACACTACTAACTAAGAATAATAATAATTGTAATGAAAAAGAATACAACAAAAAAAAGAAATAAGAAAAGACAAGTGATGCACAATGCAATTGCTCACCACCCACTGACCGATGCCAGAGCCGCGATTTGCCCTTCCTGGCCAACTCCCCCCTGTTTATATACTGGGCATGACATTCCATGGTACGGAATACCCCTTTGGCTAGTTCGGGTCAGCTGCCCCGGCTATGCTCCCTCCCAGCTTCTTGTACACCTGCTTGCTGGCAGAGCATGGGAAACTGAAAAGTCCTTGGCTTAAGATAAGCACTACTTAGCAACAACTAAAACATCAGAGTGTTATCAACATCATTCTCACACTAAATCCAAAACACAGCACTGTACCAGCTACTAAGAAGAGAGTTAACTCTGTCCCAGCCGAAACCAGGACAGGGGTGAAGTTGAGCCCGGGAAGGAGGGAGGGGGGGAGGTAAGGGGCTTTAAGATTTGTTTTTATTTCTCATTATCCTACTCTGATTTGATTGGCAATAAATTAAATTAATTTCCCCAAGTGGAGTCTGTTTTGTCTGTGATGGTAATTGGTGAGTGATATCCCTGTCCTTATCTTGACCCACAAGCCTTTTGTCGTATTTTTTCTCCCCCTGTCCAGCTGAGGAGGGGGAGCAATAGAGCAGCTTGGTGTGTTCCTGGCATCCAGCCAAGGTCAACCCACCACAACCTTGAAGGATTTAGTCACTGTTTGACAAGAAGCCATCCCACCTGATGGGCAGTGGGAATGTTTCAGCCAAGTCATTGCCAGGCAGACCTCAAATGTATAATGTATCTTGGGCTGTTTCAACAAAAAGCTTCACTCCTGTCAGTGCCAGCACCACGTGTTTCACAGGTGAACGTGGAGAGCTGCAGGAGGAGGATGAGCTGCAGGAATGCTCTGTATTGAGGAGATGCTGTGAGCTTGAGTCACGGTGCACCTTGGCTGCAGGAAATGACCTCACCCAGCGCACTGCTGGCCTCGATGCTCTTGGGGTTCAGCCCTGACATAGGCTATCACAGATTTCTTTTAGAATGGAAACATCAATAATACCTGTGTTTTCTTCTGGTTTCAACTTAAATTACTGTCTATTTAAAAGCCTTGTGCTGCTCAAAAGATCTGAGCATTTTCACACAGCGGTGTGAAAATGCAAAATAAATGAGACCCCTTAGGGGGTGTATACTTCAAAACATGTTGTTTGGTCACTACCGTGCAGTGCAGATATGGTTCTCTAGTCATTTTGATCTGCCGTGTGAATGAACACGAGAATTTTCTCCTTAATCTGTGCCTTTTTTCTTACTATGTTGTGATAGTGACTTTAGAAGTACGACGGTGTCCTGGTTTCGGCTAGGATAGAGTATATAGTGCAGTGTTTTTGATTTAGTAGGAAAATAATGTTGATAACACACTGATGTTTTTAGGTGTTGCTAAGCAGTGTTTATACTAAGAAGTCAAGGATTTTTCAGCTTCTCATGCCCAGCCAGCAAGAAGGCTGGAGGGGCACAAGAAGTTGGGAGGGGACACAGCCAGGACAGCTGACCCAAACTGGCCAAAGAGCTATTCCATACCATATGACATCATGCCCAGTATATAAACTGGGGGGAGTTGGCCGGGAGGGGCGGATCGCGGCTCGGGAACTAACTGGGCATTGGTCAGCGAGTGGTGAGCATTGTGCATCACTTGTTTTGCATAGTCTAATTCTTTTAGTATTATTATTGTCATATTATTATCACTGTCATTATTTTCCCTTCCTTTCTGTCCTATTAAACTGTCTTTATCTCAACCCACAAGTTTGGGGTTGTTTTCGATTCTCTCCCCCATCCCACTGGATGGAGGGAGTGAGCAAGCGGCTGCGTGGTGCTTAGTTGCTGGCTGGGGTTAAACCACGACAACATGTACAAATCTGGCTTGCATTACATAAAAGAATGAGTTGGACAGCATGGGGCTGTTGATGTGTTAGGCTGCTTCATTAATAGGATTGCGGCTGTGATGCTTTTGGTCTCCATGGTCAAATGAGGGAAAAGTCCCTGACCTCGACTTTAGGATATAAAATTGGGAAGCAACAGGAGGATCAATAATTAGAGAATTTGCTTTGCATTATTTTTATCATTTTTTCCTTCTTTGTTTCCAATAGAGATCAGGCCTTCATTTTTGGCACACTGACAGTACTGTGTAGTGGTTAAGAGCAATGGAGTCCATTGGTCTGCCTAAGGTAAGCCTTTAAATTTTAGCGAAGAAACTGGCTCAAGGCACTGACTCACTAAGATCCCCTTCCATCTGCTTGAGTATAAACGGTTGCTTACAGTAAGTCTACTGGGAAGGCTAGTTCAGGAAACAAATCTGAAGAGAAGGCAATGCTGAAAGCAGCGATAGTATCAGTTATGTGCTATTGCTGCCCGTGTGCTTGAGCTCCTGTGGATGACAAGTGCCATGAGTGGAAATGCTCAGGGTGTTTCTCCTGTGGGAATTCAAATGAGGACGCTAGCAGTGTTTTAGCTATATCTTATTGCTAGTACAGTCTCTGTGGGGGCCTGAAAGGAATATGATTTAAAATGGAAAACTGAAATATTTTCTTTCTTTATGTTACTACCTCTCATTATGTCTCTTGCCTCTTCCTCTTAATGTGTGTCCTAGTTTCTCTGCCTCTGCCCTGTTTCCAGACTGTCCTTGCACACTCCAGCATGGCTATGCTGCTCCTCTTCTGCCAGCTGCTTTTTGGGTCACCTTTCAAATTTATCTTCCTCCTTGTGGGTCTTTGCTTGTCATCTCCCCCCTCTGCTGCTGTTTCTGGGCACCAGTGAGTCTTGGATGAAAATCCTTTAAGAAAGGGCTGTGTGGAAACACCTACTCTGCTTGTGCAGACATCTCGGCACCCACGCACAGCCTGGGGCAAGTACTACCTCGCCAGCAGCTGCCCCAGGGTGCCTGGGTGGGGGTGGCCCTGGCGCTGCTGTGGGGTCAGGCACAGTGGGGATGCTCAGATGGCTGCCTGAAGGGCTGTAGGGGCTAGTGGCCAGTCACTGTGGGCAAACTCGTTGCAGGTGCCCATAAGCAGAAAAGGGCGCCCATGCCTGCCTTCAGAAATTGCCATAGAGACGGGGAGGGTCCTGCCTCTCCCAGGTCAGGTATTTCTTTTTGCTAACTTGAGTCCTCTGTTCAGCTGGCTGATTTCCACCCTGCCATTCCTTCTCCAAAAGGTTTTGCTTCTGCTGCTGCAGAGTATGCGGAGGGTCATGGCCAAAAGCTTTCCTGAGTCTCCCTCCCAAAGCTGTTGTGAGCAAATGATGAAGAGGTCACTGTGCTCCTGACTTGGTCTTGTCCTATTAACTGTGGGACGGCACAGCCCTGAGTGCCCAGCCTGGGCTGGAAGCACACTGCCAACTCTTATGGTTAGCCAAGTCTTATTTTATTTTTGTGGAGAAACAGTGTTTAGTGACTGGGACCAAGGCCAGGAACAAATTAATGGTAGAACCAGAACTGGAACTTATTGGCTTTTTGGCTAAACTGCTTAATATTCCTCTATCTGAATAGCTTTCTCTGTAAATGATGTATTTACACAGTTGGGGGTGTTGGCGATTAGAATTTTGCATTTTTAAAGAATACTTGGCAGGTTTGGCTCACAATGAGGATTTGCAAATTGTAACTGCATCCCAGGTTTTGGGTGTCTGTAGGAGGACAAACCCTACTGGCTGAGCTCGTGCCAAAGGACCTTTTCTAAATATCTTGATGGAATGCTCTCTATATTCCTTATTTTTCCTTTTATTAAGTAACTTTTACGCTTCATTAAACTCTCCTTATGAAAACTACTGATAAAGTTAAAATAACATTGGAAGAGACTTGATTCATAACTGTATAGAAATAACAGCTGAACTTCTAGAAGTCCAAGGTACGGTTCTGCAGAAGGCCCATTTTAGCTACTCTTCTGCCCAGTAATATGTCATCTTCTTTAACTGTGGATAAAAGATAAAAACCAAAAAACACAGAGACTACAGATGTCTACGATAAGAAAAACATCCCTAGGATGATATATTGCATTCATGCTCTAAGGTAACTGGTAACGGGAGTAAAAGTTAAAGTAACTGCCAAATCTAGGAGTGTAAGTCTTGAATGGCTTGAGGGTAACCAGTATGTCACAATCTGTCAGAATTTACAAGTTCATTAATTTAAAGTTGGAGACAAGTCCAACTTTGTCAGAAATATTGGGCAAATTATTTCCAAAATAGAAATGGACTACTGAATTTAGTGCAGGCATCTCCCCCTCAATGTGTACACCCCCTCACAAAGTACATGTATCATTTCAAAATACATACTAAGACAGAAACCAAATAAATGAACAAAACCTTAACAAAATATTAGCATAACAATGGGGCAGAGGTGCTGATCAGAGTGAAAAGGATGATGAACTGACATACTTCTGCCCCAAAAGAGGAGCAAATAATTACTGTATTCTGAGGTCATTTATGTGAAAATTAACATTTTTGCAAGCTTTTAAAGTTCTGAGCAACTTGATTTTGAACGTAGTCAGGAAGGCTTTGAGCACATCACTGAAGTAGAGCTTAAGATTTTCTGTCCTGCCTTAAGGATTTCCTTGATGTTTGGTACTTTTAGCGCTAAACATCTGTCTCATGCTGTCCCTGGCGTGAGGGGCAGTGGTGTTGGCAGACAGCTCCTCCCTCTTGTGGCTCTCCCAGCTCATTTCCTGCACATGGAGACCTTTTTCCTTTCATTACTTACGAGGCTTGCAGAGAATATAGTTAACTTTTACGCTCCAAACTCTCGTCTACGTTCCTAATGGCGTTCAAAGCCGCATCAGCTGCCCCAGGGCTTATAGGTCAGAAAATATTCAATACATGCTGTAATTGAAATTTTTTACAGTCTAATCCTTGAAATGATGTGTCCCACTCGTGCACTCTGCTATGTGCGCTTACTGCCAATAAACAGGGCATACCACCAAAATTCATGATATTTTTTCAAATGCTGGGTGTTTGGAGTTGGCAGCCCTGGTACTGTCTTGTCAGCTCTGACAAGTGTTGCCATTTGAAATTATTATGCCTGGTGTAATATTAACTGGACAGTATCACCAGGACTGTATGAGGGTAGCTCTCACCTAAAACTTTGTAGTGTGGTCTTTTCTGTCAGCATGTAAGCTTGAAGCGATTTCTTGAAGTAGATGCATGGGGCTCTAATGTTAACCAGCTGTCGTGGTTACACCTAGCCACATGTTATATAACGTGATTATACCCAGCTTCTTGCACACCTGCTTGCTGGCAGAGCATGGGAAACTGAAAAATCCTTAACTTAGGATAAGCGCTACTTAGCAACAACTAAAACATCAGCATGTTATCAACATTATTCTCACACTAAATCCAAAACACAGCACTGTACCAGCTATTAAGAAGAGAGTTAACTTTGTCCCAGCCGAAACCAGGACACCAGCTCAGGCTGAAACAGTGGGCTGTGTGCCCCTCTGGCCATGTTATGGGCCAGCTCAGATGTTTTGCAGGAGAACAGAATGAGGTTTTCCAATATTTGCTTACTCACGTATGGAGGACGACTTTATCAACTGTGGATTTGAATGCTACATGAACAATAAGCCATCCATTAGATACCTTAAGATCTGCCTAATCTTTGCAATGACAATAACCCTTCATCTTGAACTGAGTTTTGCAATGGGTTGACCTGTGGTAGTTTTCCTTTCTCCATCTTGACATGCCCCGGGATTTATGCTAGTATCAGAACTAGTCTGTGTTGTCTTGGCTTTCATTTCCAAGTTTTCTTGTTTAAATTACTTTTCCTTGCTGCATATCAACACAAAGCTATAACTCCATACTTATGAGCTGTTATTTTAGAAATGGACTTCATGTGCATCAAATGTGTCATGCCACACTGAAGGAGAATAGGCCTGCAATGTTTCAGCTTATAATGCTTTCCCATGGCAGCGTAGGGCCCTGCACCTGCATCACATGCAGGATGTAAGAATCAAAGAAACAATTGTTGAGCTTCATTTATTTCCATGCCTTTTCCTAAAATGCAAGTTTTAAGTGTCTTTCAAATCAGACTCCAGTGTCATTATTGAATTGCACACAGCCTACGTTGAAAGCAGGCTGGGAAACAACAGAATTAAGGACAGGGCGCTTGCTTGGCCAGCAGTGTTCCCCATTGGGTTGGTGTCAGAGGAACCCTGAGCTGCAGGAATACAGTTCTGTTCCCCTTCTGCCATTGCTGTAACCACTGACCTGCTGGCGTCTGTCCCCCTGGCTCTATGCCATGCACCCCACCTGCTCTGCTCTGGGTTTGTCAGAGCATCCTCTCCAGGGAATCAGTACAGAGTTCACTGACCCTAGAAAAGTCCATGTCCCTGTTGTTCTCAGGGTCCAGCACCACAGCATCTAGAAACACCAATTGCAAGCAAGCTTTTCCCTTTTGCAGTTGTAGCATATGCATGTGACAACTATATGAAGAATCACCATTGGGTTTAAATGCTAAATTCTAATACGTCTTGGAGCACGTGCTCAAGTTTCAAAGGCTTATAACTTGGGAAAATACTTTCTCCGAGAGGTGAGGGGTTGACCTGCTTTCCATTCTTTCTTAGTTGTTACCAGGTCATTACTCCAAAGCATCATGATTCTTGAGCTTTCCAACAAAACTATGTGAACTTAACACAGATAGGATATCCTATTTTATTCCCATTCTTGGAAATCCTGAAGCCATCTTCAGTTGAGATTTTTTCCTAAACGAATTCATTTAAGCACAGTCAGCGTGCATAATTTAAGTGCTTAAAACTGATAAGATTATAAATAATTGCCCCTTTAGTAAGAAGTATGAAATAACCTTAACTGTAAGTAGTGGGAGCAAAAAGCTCCATCTATCCAAAGGGTCTATTTGATGTCTGAAATGTTACCATTTCATAGGGAAAGTCTTTGGTTATTTGAGGTTTTGCTGATCTTTGAGCAGCTAGAGGGCCTGAAGATAGGATTTGACTCTAAGCAAAATGGTTTAAATATATTTTTAGGATATGCCCTTACAGTATGTGAAACAACTTGCACTGTCAAATACAGCACTGCTCTGGCCAGGAAGGAGTGACTTAGCAAACAATTTCTAGATTCCTGTTGAATATAATTACCCTCTTGCTTTTCTGCTGTTGAAACATCAATACTTAGCCAGACTTGAAAAATACAAAGGCATAGTTCTCATTTCTTGCACCATTTTTCTTATGAAAGCTGATATGAAAGCTGATTTGGATTTGGTCCTGGACTAAATGAGGTTAAGAACTGCTTCATTTAAATTAAAATATTAACAGTGATTCTTGTTCCTAAATAGCAGTGCTTATGAGATTCCCCCCCCCCCCCCAAATATTTAGTTTTCATATGATCTTTGCAAGCAGATCACTGCTACATCCTGGACAAACTATCCCTCTGAAGTTGGACAACTTAAAAACATTGTCTTCCTAGGAAGCAGTGGAATAACAAGCATATGTTTTAAAAAAGCACACTATTTTCAGGTCTGTTTTTATGGTTTGTTATACATGAGCTAAGCTTAAAACAAGACCCAGGAACCTCTGGTTGATATGAACTGCAGCTCTGCATGGGTGATGCAAAGAGAACTTCACCTGGGAACTGCCCTTTCCCCTTTGTTTATCCCCTGCTCCTGATGCCTCATATCCAGCTTTCTTAACCCCAGGCCCTCTGCTTTTGACTTTATGTGGGTTCCCTGAGGTTCGAGTTACATCTATAAAAGCATTAAGCAAGCTGTTTCAAGTGGAAATTATACCTTAATACAGAGTAGGAGTGTCTTTGTGTTCCCTGCGAGACTCAAAGCACATTTTCAGCACCACCTGGTGGTTAATAAGTTTATCCAAAGGAGTGTAGGCAGTAACGCACATGGCTCGACATCCTCCTGGAAGTGCTGAACAGCAAAAACATGAGTCTCTAATGTTCATACTTTTAATGCCCACTTTTTTTTCTGCATCTCCTTAGTGTGGTGACCCCCAAAAAACCAGTATAGCCCCGTGATACTGCTGATCTCCATAACTGTTGGTATGACACCCAGCACTTCAGCCAGGACTGCATCCCTGCCTTGAACTTAGAGTAAAATCTCTTTAAAAGCCTACAAGGAAAGACTGGCAGGCAGTTTAGGATAAAGGAGGGCGCTGGTTCATTACTACAGGCATGTGAGTTGTTTTCCTGCTATAGCTAACTTGCATTTAAGACTGCTTTGAAAGGTGAGAATGGCAGTGGCAATGATTTGAGGGGCTGCAGCAGTTGTCAAAAGAGTGTCAGTCTACATGAGATGTGCTGTTGTGTCAATCCAGGCTGTGATAAGGCAGAGGAGTAGCTGCGGTAGCATGGAAGATGAAATGCTGATTCTTTGTGCTCGGAAATAAATGACAGCTACAAATACTTGCTTTGAAATCTCATCCTGCAATTTGCTAGTACAAAAACCAAACAAACAACCCCACCTCCACAGAAAACAAAGGGAAATGTGCATTGCAGCTTGGGGTTTTTGTTTGAGGGGCATGTTTGCAATGTATGAAGTTGTAGGTGAAGTCATTTAAAAAAGAGGTGCAAAATAATCCTTTTGGAGGAACACGTTATTTGTCTTGTTTTTAAAATCTACCTGTTGAGAGTTGATTCCTGCTCACAACTCACTTGTTCATGGAGTTTCACTGATAAATTATAGAAGCACCAGTCTTTTGTAGATAAATACATGCCTTGTGTTTGGAAGATATTGAGAAAAATATGTATTTAGCTGTTTCTTCAGATACCACCCCAGAGCTCTATGAATAACGGGTATAGATTTTTCATGCTATATTAAAAAAAAAAATATTTGTTTCTGGATAGCACTTTTACATTGAGCTTACTTCATTTTCCAAAAGCTAAAGAGTTAATGAATCAAGTATATTTGAGAGGGGCTTGGATGGGCTTTTACAGGTCCTTGGTCTTCTACACTTAGTAAGAAGGGTGTCAGTGATTTGTGTGTCTTACATTAGTACGTCCTTATAATTAATAGCTGAAGTCAAAACAGTACACAGATCCAAAGCTATAAGCAGTACTAAAGTGCATCTGCATCTTGATTTTTTTTCTTCCAATACTAGGTTTTGAATTTCTTTAATTATCTTCCACTAAGATTTTCTACTTGTTTACACTTTCCCTGTGATCTGATATACACTGACAGTGCCTCTTAGAGATGCTTCTTTGAAACATCAAGTCAGAAAAGACTTGTCTTTCTGTACGACTTAAAATACAGCATAAAGAAATTTGTAGGGTTAAGTTTATTCTGTATCTGTCCATGAAAGTCAAGGGTTAAAGGACAAGCTTCACAGTGATAGTTATTCTAATAAAAACACTTTTCTCTTGTACAGAAAGCAAACACTTCAACAACATGCAGGACTTCAAATTCTAATATTTTTCTTTGCAGCTTATATCTGTTCAAACTAGGATTAGCACCACAGATCCAAGACCTACTGGGAAAAGTAGACTTTACAGGTAATAAACTGCTTATCTAATCATATGTTAGATAGTTTCTTCATCCAGTAAATCTGCTAACATTGTGCATATTTTCTATTATGATCTTTCTCCTCTCGCAAGGTTGTCCTGAACACATCCTAATTAAATAGGTGGGAGGCTGCTATTTTGTTAATGAATGTCAATCTTTGAAGGACAGAAAGGAGTGAATTTGCATGGAATACTTGTCATATCTTAGATTCCTTCAACATGGGGAGGAAAAACTGCTAAGAATTCCTGGCCACAAGCGCTTTCAAAAACATTGCACCCGTATTTGTAGGTATAGTGATTCATAATGAAATTCTTACGACTTTGTTCTGATAATATTTCTTTTATGTGAACAGAGGAAGAAATCAGCAACATGCAGAAGGAGCTAGAGAAGTACGGTATACAGAAGCCATCTTTTAGTAAAATTGGTAGGATTCTGGCCAGTGAATTATCAGTGGATGAAGCTGTGTGTAAGTGTGGCTCTTGTTCTGTTTTCTACTAATTAGACAGAACGCCAACAAAATATTTTCTGCCTGTGTTTTAATTCATCTAGTTTGCCACCTCTAAATAACAAGAAATGCAAGCAAGTTTTCATTGACTGTCACACTGCATTATTGTTACAAGGCCTTTTGCAATTTTTCAGTCTGAATTTTTGAGCATCTCCATGGATCCATAGGAAGTGCTACCAGAAACAGATTTCTTACCAGCTTTTACATGGGTTTAATGTTTTGGTAGCTAGTGCTCCTCTAGAATGACTAATTGAGCTCTGTGTGTGCCTCTGCACTATAGGGGGTACTGTGGAGACAGCCGTGGGAATAAGGTATCTTCTCTGTGCCCCCTTCCTGTATTGGACTCTTGCAGTTTTCCTCAAACACCAGATCAGGTTGCTGTGAGGACAAGGCACTGTTCCAGATATAGACAACTTTCTCGTGTATGGTGGTGCATACCAAGGAGGAACCACTTGCCTCCATTGGTAGCTTTCAATCTGTCTGACTGCTGGCATGTGACCCACAGCATGGGAAAACACTGCTGGAGGGCATGTCCTGCTGGTGCATCCAAAATAAGCTGTTCCTTTTTAGGGGGTTCGATGCACAGTTATGGTCCTTTTGAGTCTGTCTTGAACAGCTTCCACTCAAAAATGAAATTAAATGCTTTTTTGCTGCCCAAGCCTATCCATCTGTAAATCTGTTGTCTTTTCTTCATTTCAGTTTATTTGTGGAATGAAAAGATATATTTAAAAAGAAAAAAAATAAAATTGCTTGAACTTAAATGACATGAAATGAAGTATGTCCACTTAAATCCACACTTGAGCTCTAGTTATTTTGTTCTGAAAATCCTAGCCTTTTTCAGAGGGGCAAAATGAAGAACAGAAGGGCCGGCTTGAGCATGTTCAGTGGCACAGTGGGTCATTGATACAAATCAGTAACAGTACTGCAGACTAACCTTTAAACACGGGGGGGGGGAAGCTGCATTATAATTAAGTTCCATTGCAACTTTGTTAAACCCTACAAAGCAGCATAATTGAAACAAGCTGATTCATGACTTTTGTGCTGAAATTTCTAGACTTTAACTTAAAACATGCTTCCTCATGTTGATTCACATTGTCTGTGTTGTATATTTTGGAGCCTGCTATAGCTTAATATGTATATGCTTGTTGAAAGCTTGCTCTTAAAATACTGCCTTTGGAAGTGGGGGTAGTTTGTCTCCTTTTTTTAGCAAATTTTCATAGATTTAGCGACTACCAAGCACTTTTCTAGAGAGCTTCCTTCCCTGAAGATGAAAGGGCTGCAACTTCCTTCTCTGAAAGCTTTTTATAGTGTGTGTAGGTTTTCCTTTAACTTCTGAAGTGTTTTCAGTCTTCCATAGAAAAGCAGGGTTTCCTGATGCTGGTTCTGTCTCTTTGGGGAAGGAGTGTGCTGTAGATAACACGCCCTGCCCCAGAACAGGAAACATCTGCTATGGGATCCCTCATGCACTAGTGAGGTTGGGCGTGGAGATCCTGCCAGAGGAAAGGGTCTACCATCCTGCTTCCGAAATGGAGTAAGCAAAAGGAGATATGAAACAAAACAACTGCTGAGGACTCCTGCTGTGCTGTCAGCAATAGTAGAAATCAGTGTGCAAAGAGTAAGCTTAAGTGCTTTCAAAGCAAGCTTATTCTCCAAATAACCCTCTCCGTTATTCCATACCTCTAGGCTACTCTTGCAAGTCCATTCGGGTTTCTCACTGTTTCTCTTGGTAGATGGGTTCACAACATCCACCAATACATATTCACATATCTCCTAACCTTGAACCTATCTGTTGACTACTTTTTGCTAGCTCTACTTATGTCAATGAGGCCTCTTACACAACTGTGGAAGAGATTACATCCTTCCTATGTGTTTTGTTATATGAGGATGTGGGGGTGATATGTGTGTCTTAAGAACTGCAGTCTTCTTTTAGCCTCTTGAAGTTGATCTGGGTGTTCACAGAGTTCAACATCAGAGGAACCAATGTTGCTCTCTGCTTCTCCATCATGCCAACTGCTTACACTTGTCCTCTGATGCTGTGCTGAACTGAGCTAGAGGGAAATAATTTTAAAACAACTTTCTGTCATGAATTTAATGCTAAGCAGTGGATGATCCACCAACAGCTAGGCAAGTCATTCCAGTAACTGCCCTCTCTGAGAATGTATGGCTTCATGCTTCATTTGCCCATGTTGAGTTTCCAGTGGTCTGCTCTTCTGTTCTACTTCCCTAAATTTGTACATCCCTTTGTCTTTCTAAAAACTCAAATTTCCTGGTCATTGACAAGCATCTTTCATTTCTTTCATATACTGAAAGAAACTGAAGGCTCTAAACTCAGATATATAGACCCTCAGTTAAACTTAATCCAAAAAAGTGCTTTTTACTGAATGCTTTTTTTCCAGTTTAGCAAAACCATGCAAGGCCACACAGCAAGTAAATATTGATAGAATAAGGAAAGATGGCATTCGTGTTTTCCCTCACACATCTCATTGGTGGCATGAAAGTAAATCCTAGACAAGCTGCTGTGGTGATAAATGGGGAGCTGCTGTGTTCCTCCTTTGGGGTAGGATCTAGATAAAAATTTATCAGGAATTACCTTTTATATGATAATGTCTGTAAAATCTTTGAGACGAATGTGCCACCAGGGTTTTGTTTTTACAGGCATACCTGCCTTATAAAGGGTCATCAAGAAGGGTACGCCTATACCCTTGCATGCTCCTAAATATTATGTTTCTTAAACAAGTCTGAACACATTGAAAAAAGCAATAGAACAAGAAGAGCATAACAACCACGGGAAGTAAAATCAAGAAGGGTGGTAGTTGTTAGGTGGTAGAGTAAGTGCAGAGCCCCAGTGTTGGTGGGGCATTGAATAGAATACAAAGACAAAGGCGAAGGCTAGCAACAGCTTTCAGCCCAGGCCACTTGTGTGTGGAAGTCTAGGTAGTGACTTTACAACCTGTTGCAGGGTCTGGCGAAAGTGAGTGTTAGGGGGTAGAGCAAGCGCAGAGCCCCAGTGTTGGTGGGGCTGTGAAAGGGCTGCCAAGGGAATATGAGGGCCAGCATGAGCTTTCAGTCCTGGACAGATCTCTATAGGAGACGTAGCTGACACCTGTCTCTATCGAAGCTACCCTCTGGTTTACGTTGAGCAGGTAGCTGAGTGTGACGGTTACGTCGTATAGGAAGAGCAGAGCCCAGTCTTGGTGGGGCTCTTAAGGGGCTGCCAGGGAAAGATTACGGCCAGCAACAGCTTTCCTTCCTGGCACCTACTGTCCGAGATCCCTTGGTGGTGCTTCTGCGTTTGGGAACAGGGCTGTTATGAGGGTGAGTGCTAGGCAGTAGAGCAAGAGCAGAGCCCCAGTGTTGGTGGGTCTGTGAAAGGGCTGCCAAGGGAATATGAGGGCCAGCATTAGCTTTCAATCCAGGCCACTTCTGTGTCAAAGTCCTAGCATGTGAGTCTACATTTTGTTTCTGGGTCCAATGAATGTGAGTGTTAGGTGGTAGAGCAAGGGTAGAGCCACAGTTTTGGTGGGGCTCTGTGAGGGACTGAAAGAGTTAATGTCTGTTAATGTCTCAAACATTGTAGCAACCAAGGTGCTGTGTGACCCTGAAACATTCTTTAGTTATCTAAAGAAATGTGGGGATTTGAGACATTCTTTGGTTATCTAGAGACATGTGGGGGTCTGCTTGCAAGCGTGGAGACATTCTCTAGTTATCTAAAGACATGTGGGGCTTTGAGACAGCCAAATGTTCAGTAGAATGAACAAATGAGTAACGGCTAAAAGAAAGACGATTCCACAAGAACCTAGGTCACCTAGAGGGCAGCTGAGGAAGACTTCGGCCTTCATCCCAGCAACCCCCAGGAGGCAGACTACGACCACCTAGCAACTGCCGGCGCAAGCGCACACACAACGCCGACACGAAAGCGGGGACTATAAACAAGGGAACCCTTCTCCAGTGTTTTGCGCGCGCCCATCACCGGAGGATTGCCACGCTCGTCGCCGACATCGCGGGAAGATTGCCACGCTCGTCGCCGACATCGCGGGATCCAAGGGTGGTGACTATCTCTTCTCTTTTCCCCCTCTTTCTTTCTTTTTTTTTCCTTATCCCTCTCTTTTCTCTCTTCTTGTGAACGTTTTGCTGCAACCCACGCTGCCCACCGTTGTGCCTTCCGCAGTTTGGATTGTTCGAATAAAGCGTTCAAAGTGATCGTTTGGTGTCGTTTCACCTTAATTTAGCCCGGGGGGATCCCAGAAGCTCTACGGCCCTCTGGTCTGTCCGGTCCGGGTTGTAACAGGCTCTGAAAGGATAACCAAGGGAAGGTGAGGGCCAGGAAAAGCTTTCAGTCCTGGCACCTTCCTTGTGGGAGTAGTCATTGGACGTTTTTAGTTTCAGAGCTGAGCTGTACCGAGACTGAGAGAGAGCGAGCATAACATTAGGTGGCTAAGCAAGTGCAGAACCCCAGTGTTGGTGGGGCTGTGAAAGGGCTGCCAAGGGAAGGTGAGCTCCAGCAACAGCTTTCAGTCCAGGCCACTTATGTGTCAGTCCTACACAGTGATTTTACATTTTGTTGCTGGGTCTGGCGAGGGTGAGTGTTAGGTGGTAGAGCAAGCGCTGAGCCCCAGTGTTGGTGGGTCTGTGAAGGGGGGGGGTGGCCAAGAAGAATTGGAAGCTACAAACAGCTTTGAGACCTAGCAACATCTGTGTGGGAGCCCTTGCTGGATGTTTTCTCTTTTAGACATGGGCTCTGGCGAGATTGTATGTTAAGTGGTAGAGCAAGCACAGGTCCCCATTGTTGTTGGGGCTCTGAAAGGATAGCTAAGGGATGGTGAGGGCCAGGAACAGCTTTCTGTCCTGGCCACTTCTGTGCAGGATTACTAGGTCCTTAGTGTCCGTTTTGTTTCTGGGTTCAAACTGAATGGACTCTGGTGGTAAAGCAAGCACAGTGTTTCAGTGTTTGTGGGGTTGTGAAAGGGCTGGCAGGGGCAATTATGACCTGCAAACAGCTTGCAGTCCTGGCCACTTCTGTGTCTGAGTCCTATGTGGTTAGGGTCTGTTTTGGAGCTTGGCTCCAGCACTGGTAAGGGGGTAGGTGAGGTTTGCCTTCTCCTTCTCTTCCTCCTTCTTTGTCTCCTCCTCCTTCTCTTCCTCTGGTTGCCTCCTGTTGCCTCTTGATGCCTCCTCCTATTTGCACTTTTGAATTCTCCTTCTGTTGCCTCTTCATGCCTTCTGCTTCTGTTGCCTCCTGTTGCGTCATCCTCCTATTACCTCCTGTTCCCTCCTCGTTCTGTTCTTCCTCGTCTTGTCTTCTCCTAGTCTCTTCACTTCATTGCCTCCTGTTTCCTCCTCCTCCTCCTCATCCTGTTCTGCCTTTGCCTCCTCCTCCTGTTGCCTCCTGTTGCTCCCTCCTCCTCTCTCCTGTCGTTAACTCACTTGCTACCTGTAGCTGCCCTCTCCTGTTGCCTCCTCCTCTTGTTGCTGCCTTTTGCCTCATCCTCCTGCTCCTCCTGTTGCCTCCAGTTGCCTCCTTTTTCCTCTTTTTACCTCCTGTTGCTGTATTCTCCTCTTGCCTCCTTCTTCTCCTCCTTCTGTTGCCTGCTCTGGGCTCCTGTTGCCATTTGTTGTGTCCTCCTCTTTTTCCTCCTCTTGTTGCCTTGTCCTGCTCCTCCTCCTGTTGCCGCCCCCTCCTCCTCTTCCCTCCTCTTGCATCGTGTTTCAGCTGGGATAGAGTTAATTTTCTTCTTAGTAGCTGGTACAGTGCTGTGTCTTGGATTTAGTGTGAGAATAATGTTGATGATAACACGCTGATGTTTTAGCTGTTGCTAAGTAGCGCTTATCTTAAGCTAAGGACATTTCAGTTTCCCATGCTCTGCCAGCAAGCAGGTGTACAAGAAGCTGGGAGGGAGCATAGCCAGGACAGCTGACCCGAACTAGCCAAAGGGGTATTCCATACCATGGAGCATCATGCCCAGTATATAAACAGGGGGGAGTTGGCCGGGAGGGGCGGATCGCTGCTCGGGCATCGGTCAGTGGGTGGTGAGCAATTGCATTGTGCATCACTTGTCTTTTCTTGGGTTTTATTTCTCTCTTTTTTTTTTATGATCCTTTTCATTACAATTATTATTATATTTTTATTATTCTTAGTATTATATTTTATTTTACTTTAGTTATTAAACTGTTCTTATCTCAACCCACAAGTTTTACTTTTTTCCAATCCTCCTCCTCACCTCACTGGGAGGGGGGAGGGGGGAGTGGCTGCGTGGTGCTTAGCTGCCAGCTGGGGTCAAACCATGACAGTCCTTTTTGGCGCCCAATGTGGGGCACGAAGGGTTGAGATAACGACAGATCTGATCAGAGTGTGTTAAAACAAATTTTTTGTAAGTATTCATTGTCACTGGTCACTATGTGGATTCTTTTGCTCTCAAACTTGATGTAGTTGTTCTTAAAATTATGTTATGTAATACCATACTTGCAATATATGCTCCCTATGCTGTTTATCACCTCTGGGAACTGGACTAGAGTTATCATTTTCTTGTTGTTTGTAACACTGGCTTATGATATGATAGAAGTGCAGGTCGTGAAACTAATTTGGTATTTGTACTCAACATCGCCGTCACCTCTGTACTTCGGGAGCCATCTATGGGAAACTATTAATAACTACACCTACCTTTTTGCCTCTGAGAGTAAATCTATGGAGGAGACATCTCTGTACTTCAGGTGCCATCTCCTGGAAAATATTAATAATTACACTTTTTACCTTTTCTCCTCGGGGAGCCAATCTATGGAGGAGGCAGCTTCCCACATCTTCCCCTTCTCTGCCAGGTTAATTACAATAGCGTTTGAGGAGTTTGCAAATTTTTAATAGCCTTGGGATGTTGAACCCACACACATGGTCCTATTGCTAGGAAGCAGAATGTTCCTGAATGTGGTTCAGGTCTTGTTTAGGGTTAAAGAACTATTTCAAAATACCACCAAGAGATCAACCCCGGCGAGAGGTACTGCGGCTACTCAGACCCCAGCGATGGGTAATGCAGCTGAACCAGAGAATCAACCAATGCCAGTATCAGTCGCCCCTACAGAGAAGAAGAAATATACAAAAAAATCAGACTGCTTAACAAAGGATGAAGGTGAACCAGGGTCATCACGAGAACAGGAGGAAGAGGTAGGACCACAGATAATCACCTGATCCCTATTCCCGACAGAGCTCCAAAATATACAAAAAGATTTCAGCCGTCATCCAGGCGAAATTGAAATTTCCAAAGTTGAAAACGTCCAGCGACTGCACCCACACAGAAGGTGCCAACACTGAATGCTGTTGCTACCCCTCACCTTTCCTTGGAAGCCCTTTCACAGGCCCAACAACACTAGGGCTCCGCACTTCCCTAGCCACCTAAAGTAATGGTCACTATCTCTCAGTCTCATAGAGATCGCCTCTGAAATTGAAAACATCCAGCAATTCCTCACACATGGAAAGTGCCAGGACTGAAAGCTGCTGCTTGACCTCACCGTCCCTTGGCTACCCTTTCAGAGCCACACCAACCGTGGGGCTCTGCACGGGCCTAGCCACCTCATGTTATGCTCTCTCTCTCTCGCAGGCTAGGTAGAGCTCAGCTCTGAAATTTTAAATGTACAGCGACTGCTCCCACATGGAAGGTGCCAGCACTGAAAGCTCTTGCTAGCCCTCACCTTTCCTTGGAAGCCCTTTCACAGGCCCAGCAACACTGGGGATCTGCACTATTCTAGCCACCCAAAGTAATGGTCACTCTCAGTCTAGTAGAGCTCAGCTCTGAAATGGAAAGTGTCCAGCAAGTCCTCACACATGGAAAGTGCCAGGACTGAAAGCTGCTGCTTGACCTCTCCATCCCTTGGCTACCCTTTCAGAGCCACACCACCTATGTGGCTCTGCACCTGCCTAGCCACCTCATGTTATGCTCTCTCTCTCTCTCGCAGTTTAGGTAGAGCTCAGCTCTGAAATTGAAAACATCCAGCGACTGCTCCCACATGGAAGGTGCCAGCACTGAAAGCTCTTGCTAGCCCTCACCTTTCCTTGGAAGCCCTTTCACAGGCCCAGCAACACTGGGGATCTGTGCTTCTCTAGCCACCTAACATAATGGTCACTATCTCTCAGTCTCGTAGAGCTCAGCTCTGAAATGGAAAGTGTCCAGCAAGTCCTCACACATGGAAAGTGCCAGGACTGAAAGCTGCTGCTTGACCTCTCCGTCCCTTGGCTACCCTTTCAGAGCCACACCAACTCTGGGGCTCTGCATGGGCCTAGCCACCTCATGTTCTGCTCTCTCTCTCTCTCGCAGGCTAGGTACAGCTCAGCTCCAAAATTGAAAACATCCAGCAACTGCTCCCACATGGAAGGTGCCAGCACTGAAAGCTCTTGCTAGCCCTCACCTTTCCTTGGAAGCCCTTTCACAGGCCCAGCAACACTGGGGATCTGTGCTTCTCTAGCCACCTAAAATAATGGTCACTATCTCTCAGTCTCGTAGAGCTCAGCTCTGAAATGGAAAGTGTCCAGGAAGTCCTCACACATGGAAAGTGCCAGGACTGAAAGCTGCTGCTTGACCTCTCCGTCCCTTGGCTACCCTTTCAGAGCCACACCAACCGTGGGGCTCTGCACCTGCCTAGCCACCTCATGTTATGCTCTCTCTCTCTCTCAGGCTAGGTAGAGCTCAGCTCTGAAATTGAAAACATCCAGCAACTGCTCCCACATGGAAGGTGCCAGCACTGAAAGCTCTTGCTAGCCCTCACCTTTCCTTGGAAGACCTTTCACAGGCCCAGCAACACTGGGGCTCGGCGCTTCTCTAGCCACCTAACATAATGGTCACTATCTCTCAGTCTCATAGAGCACAGCTCTGAAATGGAAAGCGTCCAGCAAGTCCTCACACATGGAAAGTGCCAGGACTGAAAGCTGCTGCTTGACCTCTCCGTCCCTTGGCTACCCTTTCAGAGCCACACCACCTATGTGGCTCTGCACCTGCCTAGCCACCTCATGTTATGCTCTCTCTCTCTCTCGCAGTTTAGGTAGAGCTCAGCTCTGAAATTGAAAACATCCAGCGACTGCTCCCACATGGAAGGTGCCAGCACTGAAAGCTCTTGCTAGCCCTCACCTTTCCTTGGAAGCCCTTTCACAGGCCCAGCAACACTGGGGATCTGTGCTTCTCTAGCCACCTAACATAATGGTCACTATCTCTCAGTCTCGTAGAGAACAGCTCTGAAATGGAAAGTGTCCAGCAAGTCCTCACACATGGAAAGTGCCAGGACTGAAAGCTGCTGCTTGACCTCTCCGTCCCTTGGCTACCCTTTCAGAGCCACACCAACCGTGGGGCTCTGCACGGGCCTAGCCACCTCATGTTATGCTCTCTCTCTCTCGCAGGCTAGGTAGAGCTCAGCTCTGAAATTTTAAATGTAGAGCGACTGCTCCCACATGGAAGGTGCCAGCACTGAAAGCTCTTGCTAGCCCTCACCTTTCCTTGGAAGCCCTTTCACAGGCCCAGCAACACTGGGGATCTGCGCTTCTCTAGCCACCTAACATAATGGTCACTATCTCTCAGTCTCGTAGAGAACAGCTCTGAAATGGAAAGTGTCCAGCAAGTCCTCACACATGGAAAGTGCCAGGACTGAAAGCTGCTGCTTGACCTCTCCGTCCCTTGGCTACCCTTTCAGAGCCACACCAACTCTGGGGCTCTGCATGGGCCTAGCCACCTCATGTTCTGCTCTCTCTCTCTCTCGCAGGCTAGGTAGAGCTCAGCTCCAAAATTGAAAACATCCAGCAACTGCTCCCACATGGAAGGTGCCAGCACTGAAAGCTCTTGCTAGCCCTCACCTTTCCTTGGAAGCCCTTTCACAGGCCCAGCAACACTGGGGATCTGTGCTTCTCTAGCCACCTAAAATAATGGTCACTATCTCTCAGTCTCGTAGAGCTCAGCTCTGAAATGGAAAGTGTCCAGCAAGTCCTCACACATGGAAAGTGCCAGGACTGAAAGCTGCTGCTTGACCTCTCCGTCCCTTGGCTACCCTTTCAGAGCCACACCAACCGTGGGGCTCTGCACCTGCCTAGCCACCTCATGTTATGCTCTCTCTGTCTCACAGGCTAGGTAGAGCTCAGCTCCAAAATTGAAAACATCCAGCGACTGCTCCCACAGGGAAGGTGCCAGCACTGAAAGCTCTTGCTAGCCCTCACCTTTCCTTGGAAGCCCTTTCACAGGCCCAGCAACACTGGGGATCTGTGCTTCTCTAGCCACCTATCATAATGGTCACTATCTCTCAGTCTCGCAGAACTCAGCTCTGAAATGGAAAGCGTCCAGCAAGTCCTCACACATGGAAAGTGCCAGGACTGAAAGCTGCTGCTTGACCTCTCCGTCCCTTGGCTACCCTTTCAGAGCCACACCAACCCTGGGGCTCTGCACGGGCCTAGCCACCTCATGTTATGCTCTCTCTCTCTCTCAGGCTAGGTAGAGCTCAGCTCTGAAATTGAAAACATCCAGCAACTGCTCCCACAGGGAAGGTGCCAGCACTGAAAGCTCTTGCTAGCCCTCACCTTTCCTTGGAAGACCTTTCACAGGCCCAGCAACACTGGGGCTCGGCGCTTCTCTAGCCACCTAACATAATGGTCACTATCTCTCAGTCTCATAGAGCACAGCTCTGAAATGGAAAGTGTCCAGCAAGTCCTCACACATGGAAAGTGCCAGGACTGAAAGCTGCTGCTTGACCTCTCCGTCCCTTGGCTACCCTTTCAGAGCCACACCACCTATGTGGCTCTGCACCTGCCTAGCCACCTCATGTTCTGCTCTCTATCTCTCTCGCAGTCTAGGTAGAGCTCAGCTCCGAAATTGAAAACATCCAGCGACTGCTCCCACAGGGAAGGTGCCAGCACTGAAAGCTCTTGCTAGCCCTCACCTTTCCTTGGAAGCCCTTTCACAGGCCCAGCAACACTGGGGATCTGCGCTTCTCTAGCCACCTAACATAATGGTCACTATCTCTCAGTCTCGTAGAGAACAGCTCTGAAATGGAAAGTGTCCAGCAAGTCCTCACACATGGAAAGTGCCAGGACTGAAAGCTGCTGCTTGACCTCTCCATCCCTTGGCTACCCTTTCAGAGCCACACCAACCGTGGGGCTCTGCACGGGCCTAGCCACCTCATGTTATGCTCTCTCTCTCTCTCAGCCTAGGTAGAGCTCAGCTCTGAAACTGAAAACATCCAGCGACTGCTCCCACATGGAAGGTGCCAGCACTGAAAGCTCTTGCTATCCCTCACCTGTCCTTGGAAGCCCTTTCACAGGCCCAGCAACACTGGGGATCTGCACTATTCTAGCCACCTAAAGTAATGGTCACTCTCAGTCTAGTAGAGCTCAGCTCTGAAATGGAAAGCGTCCAGCAAGTCCTCACACATGGAAAGTGCCAGGACTGAAAGCTGCTGCTTGACCTCTCTGTCCCTTGCCTACCCTTTCAGAGCCACACCACCTATGTGGCTCTGCACCTGCCTAGCCACCTGATGTTATGCTCTCTATCTCTCTCGCAGGCTAGCTAGAGCTCGGCTCTGAAATTGAAAACATCCAGCGACTGCTCCCACATGGAAGGTGCCAGCACTGAAAGCTCTTGCTAGCCCTCACCTTTCCTTGGAAGCCCTTTCACAGGCCCAGCAACACTGGGGATCTGTGCTTCTCTAGCCACCTAACATAATGGTCACTATCTCTCAGTCTCGTAGAGCTCAGCTCTGAAATGGAAAGTGTCCAGCAAGTCCTCACACATGGAAAGTGCCAGGACTGAAAGCTGCTGCTTGACCTCTCTGTCCCTTGGCTACCCTTTCAGAGCCACACCACCTATGTGGCTCTGCACCTGCCTAGCCACCTCATGTTCTGCTCTCTATCTCTCTCTCGCAGTCTAGGTAGAGATCAGCTCCAAAATTGAAAACATCCAGCGACTGCTCCCACAGGGAAGGTGCCAGCACTGAAAGCTCTTGCTAGCCCTCACCTTTCCTTGGAAGCCCTTTCACAGGCCCAGCAACACTGGGGCTCGGCGCTTCTCTAGCCACCTAACATAATGGTCACTATCTCTCAGTCTCGCAGAGCTCAGCTCTGAAATGGAAATTGTCCAGCAAGTCCTCACACATGGAAAGTGCCAGGACTGAAAGCTGCTGCTTGACCTCTCCATCCCTTGGCTACCCTTTCAGAGCCACACCACCTATGTGGCTCTGCACCTGCCTAGCCACCTCATGTTCTGCTCTCTATCTCTCTCGCAGTCTAGGTAGAGCTCAGCTCCGAAATTGAAAACATCCAGCGACTGCTCCCACAGGGAAGGTGCCAGCACTGAAAGCTCTTGCTAGCCCTCACCTTTCCTTGGAAGCCCTTTCACAGGCCCAGCAACACTGGGGATCTGCGCTTCTCTAGCCACCTAACATAATGGTCACTATCTCTCAGTCTCGCAGAACTCAGCTCTGAAATGGAAAGTGTCCAGCAAGTCCTCACACATGGAAAGTGCCAGGACTGAAAGCTGCTGCTTGACCTCTCCGTCCCTTGGCTACCCTTTCAGAGCCACACCAACCGTGGGGCTCTGCACGGGCCTAGCCACCTCATGTTCTGCTCTCTCTCTCTCTCAGGCTAGGTAGAGCTCAGCTCTGAAATTGAAAACATCCAGCAACTGCTCCCACATGGAAGGTGCCAGCACTGAAAGCTCTTGCTAGCCCTCACCTTTCCTTGGAAGCCCTTTCACAGGCCCAGCAACACTGGGGTTCGGCGCTTCTCTAGCCACCTAACATAATGGTCACTATCTCTCAGTCTCATAGAGCACAGCTCTGAAATGGAAAGTGTCCAGCAAGTCCTCACACATGGAAAGTGCCAGGACTGAAAGCTGCTGCTTGACCTCTCCGTCCCTTGGCTACCCTTTCAGAGCCACACCAACCGTGGGGCTCTGCACCTGCCTAGCCCCCTCATGTTATGCTCTCTCTCTCTCGCAGGCTAGGTAGAGCTCAGCTCCAAAATTAAAAAACATCCAGCAACTGCTCCCACATGGAAGGTGCCAGCACTGAAAGCTCTTGCTAGCCCTCACCTTTCCTTGGAAGCCCTTTCACAGGCCCAGCAACAGTGGAGATATGTGCTTCTCTAGCCACCTAACATAATGGTCACTATCTCTCAGTCTCGTAGAGCTCAGCTCTGAAATGGAAAGTGTCCAGCAAGTCCTCACACATGGAAAGTGCCAGGACTGAAAGCTGCTGCTTGACCTCTCTGTCCCTTCGATACCCTTTCAGAGCCACACCAACCGTGGGGCTCTGCACCTGCCTAGCCACCTCATGTTATGCTCTCTCTCTCTCAGCCTAGGTAGAGCTCAGCTCTGAAATTGAAAACATCCAGCAACTGCTCCCACAGGGAAGGTGCCAGCACTGAAAGCTCTTGCTAGCCCTCACCTTTCCTTGGAAGCCCTTTCACAGGCCCAGCAACACTGAGGATCTGTGCTTCTCTAGCCACCTAACATAATGGTCACTATCTCTCAGTCTCGCAGAGCTCAGCTCTGAAATGGAAAGCGTCCAGCAAGTCCTCACACATGGAAAGTGCCAGGACTGAAAGCTGCTGCTTGACCTCTCCATCCCTTGGCTACCCTTTCAGAGCCACACCACCTATGTGGCTCTGCACCTGCCTAGCCACCTCATGTTATGCTCTCTATCTCTCTCTCGCAGTCTAGGTAGAGCTCAGCTCCAAAATTGAAAACATCCAGCGACTGCTCCCACAGGGAAGGTGCCAGCACTGAAAGCTCTTGCTAGCCCTCACCTTTCCTTGGAAGCCCTTTCACAGGCCCAGCAACACTGGGGCTCGGCGCTTCTCTAGCCACCTAACATAATGGTCACTATCTCTCAGTCTCGTAGAGCTCAGCTCTGAAATGGAAAGTGTCCAGCAAGTCCTCACACATGGAAAGTGCCAGGACTGAAAGCTGCTGCTTGACCTCTCCATCCCTTGGCTACCCTTTCAGAGCCACACCAACCGTGGGGCTCTGCACGGGCCTAGCCACCTCATGTTATGCTCTCTCTCTCTCGCAGGCTAGGTAGAGCTCAGCTCCAAAATTGAAAACATCCAGCGACTGCTCCCACATGGAAGGTGCCAGCACTGAAAGCTCTTGCTAGCCCTCACCTTTCCTTGGAATCCTTTTCACAGGCCCAGCAACACTGGGGCTCGGCGCTTCTCTAGCCACCTAACATAATGGTCACTATCTCTCAGTCTCGCAGAACTCAACTCTGAAATGGAAAGCGTCCAGCAAGTCCTCACACATGGAAAGTGCCAGGACTGAAAGCTGCTGCTTGACCTCTCCGTCCCTTGGCTACCCTTTCAGAGCCACACCAACCGTGGGGCTCTGCACGGGCCTAGCCACCTCATGTTATGCTCTCTCTCTCTCGCAGGCTAGGTAGAGCTCAGCTCCGAAATTGAAAACATCCAGCGACTGCTCCCACATGGAAGGTGCCAGCACTGAAAGCTCTTGCTAGCCCTCACCTTTCCTTGGAAGCCCTTTCACAGGCCCAGCAACACTGGTTCTCTGTGCTTCTCTAGCCACCTAACATAATGGTCACTATCTCTCAGTCTCACAGAACTCAGCTCTGAAATGGAAAGTGTCCAGCAAGTCCTCACACATGGAAAGTGCCAGGACTGAAAGCTGCTGCTTGACCTCTCCGTCCCTTGGCTACCCTTTCAGAGCCACACCAACCGTGGGGCTCTGCACGGGCCTAGCCACCTCATGTTCTGCTCTCTCTCTCTCGCAGGCTAGGTAGAGCTCAGCTCCAAAATTGAAAACATCCAGCGACTGCTCCCACATGGAAGGTGCCAGCACTGAAAGCTCTTGCTAGCCCTCACCTTTCCTTGGAATCCTTTTCACAGGCCCAGCAACACTGGGGCTCGGTGCTTCTCTAGCCACCTAACATAATGGTCACTATCTCTCAGTCTCGCAGAACTCAGCTCTGAAATGGAAAGCGTCCAGCAAGTCCTCACACATGGAAAGTGCCAGGACTGAAAGCTGCTGCTTGACCTCTCCGTCCCTTGGCTACCCTTTCAGAGCCACACCAACCGTGGGGCTCTGCACGGGCCTAGCCACCTCATGTTATGCTCTCTCTCTCTCGCAGGCTAGGTAGAGCTCAGCTCCAAAATTGAAAACATCCAGCGACTGCTCCCACATGGAAGGTGCCAGCACTGAAAGCTCTTGCTAGCCCTCACCTTTCCTTGGAAGCCCTTTCACAGGCCCAGCAACACTGGGGCTCGGCGCTTCTCTAGCCACCTAACATAATGGTCACTATCTCTCAGTCTCGCAGAACTCAGCTCTGAAATGGAAAGTGTCCAGCAAGTCCTCACACATGGAAAGTGCCAGGACTGAAAGCTGCTGCTTGACCTCTCCATCCCTTGGCTACCCTTTCAGAGCCACACCAACCGTGGGGCTCTGCACGGGCCTAGCCACCTCATGTTCTGCTCTCTCTCTCTCGCAGGCTAGGTAGAGCTCAGCTCCAAAATTGAAAACATCCAGCGACTGCTCCCACATGGAAGGTGCCAGCACTGAAAGCTCTTGCTAGCCCTCACCTTTCCTTGGAAGCCCTTTCACAGGCCCAGCAACACTGGGGATCTGCGCTTCTCTAGCCACCTAACATAATGGTCACTATCTCTCAGTCTCGTAGAGCTCAGCTCTGAAATGGAAAGTGTCCAGCAAGTCCTCACACATGGAAAGTGCCAGGACTGAAAGCTGCTGCTTGACCTCTCCGTCCCTTGGCTACCCTTTCAGAGCCACACCACCTATGTGGCTCTGCACCTGCCTAGCCACCTCATGTTATGCTCTCTCTCTCTCACAGGCTAGGTAGAGCTCAGCTCCAAAATTGAAAACATCCAGCGACTGCTCCCACATGGAAGGTGCCAGCACTGAAAGCTCTTGCTAGCCCTCACCTTTCCTTGGAAGCCCTTTCACAGGCCCAGCAACACTGGGGCTCGGCGCTTCTCTAGCCACCTAACATAATGGTCACTATCTCTCAGTCTCGTAGAGCTCAGCTCTGAAATGGAAAGTGTCCAGCAAGTCCTCACACATGGAAAGTGCCAGGACTGAAAGCTGCTGCTTGACCTCTCCGTCCCTTGGCTACCCTTTCAGAGCCACACCACCTATGTGGCTCTGCACCTGCCTAGCCACCTCATGTTCTGCTCTCTCTCTCTCGCAGGCTAGGTAGAGCTCAGCTCCAAAATTGAAAACATCCAGCGACTGCTCCCACATGGAAGGTGCCAGCACTGAAAGCTCTTGCTAGCCCTCACCTTTCCTTGGAAGCCCTTTCACAGGCCCAGCAACACTGGGGCTCGGCGCTTCTCTAGCCACCTAACATAATGGTCACTATCTCTCAGTCTCGTAGAACTCAGCTCTGAAATGGAAAGTGTCCAGCAAGTCCTCACACATGGAAAGTGCCAGGACTGAAAGCTGCTGCTTGACCTCTCTGTCCCTTGGCTACCCTTTCAGAGCCACACCAACCCTGGGGCTCTGCACGGGCCTAGCCACCTCATGTTATGCTCTCGCTCTCTCGCAGTCTAGGTAGAGCTCAGCTCTGAAATTAAAAAACATCCAGCAACTGCTCCCACATGGAAGGTGCCAGCACTGAAAGCTCTTGCTAGCCCTCACCTTTCCTTGGAAGACCTTTCACAGGCCCAGCAACACTGGGGATATGCGCTTCTCTAGCCACCTAACATAATGCTCACTATCTCTCAGTCTCGTAGAGCTCAGCTCTGAAATGGAAAGTGTCCAGCAAGTCCTCACACATGGAAAGTGCCAGGACTGAAAGCTGCTGCTTGACCTCTCTGTCCCTTGGCTACCCTTTCAGAGCCACACCAACCGTGGGGCTCTGCACCTGCCTAGCCACCTCATGTTATGCTCTCTCTCTCTCAGCCTAGGTAGAGCTCAGCTCTGAAATTGAAAACATCCAGCAACTGCTCCCACAGGGAAGGTGCCAGCACTGAAAGCTCTTGCTAGCCCTCACCTTTCCTTGGAAGCCCTTTCACAGGCCCAGCAACACTGGGGCTCGGCGCTTCTCTAGCCACCTAACATAATGGTCACTATCTCTCAGTCTCGCAGAACTCAGCTCTGAAATGGAAAGTGTCCAGCAAGTCCTCACACATGGAAAGTGCCAGGACTGAAAGCTGCTGCTTGACCTCTCCGTCCCTTGCCTACCATTTCAGAGCCACACCACCTATGTGGCTCTGCACCTGCCTAGCCACCTCATGTTCTGCTCTCTCTCTCTCGCAGGCTAGGTAGAGCTCAGCTCCAAAATTGAAAACATCCAGCGACTGCTCCCACATGGAAGGTGCCAGCACTGAAAGCTCTTGCTAGCCCTCACCTTTCCTTGGAAGCCCTTTCACAGGCCCAGCAACACTGGGGATCTGTGCTTCTCTAGCCACCTAACATAATGGTCACTATCTCTCAGTCTCATAGAGCATAGCTCTGAAATGGAAAGTGTCCAGCAAGTCCTCACACATGGAAAGTGCCAGGACTGAAAGCTGCTGCTTGACCTCTCTGTCCCTTGGCTACCCTTTCAGAGCCACACCAACCCTGGGGCTCTGCACCTGCCTAGCCACCTCATGTTATGCTCTCGCTCTCTCGCAGTCTAGGTAGAGCTCAGCTCCGAAATTAAAAAACATCCAGCAACTGCTCCCACATGGAAGGTGCCAGCACTGAAAGCTCTTGCTAGCCCTCACCTTTCCTTGGAAGACCTTTCACAGGCCCAGCAACACTGGGGATCTGTGCTTCTCTAGCCACCTAACATAATGGTCACTATCTCTCAGTCTCGTAGAGCTCAGCTCTGAAATGGAAAGTGTCCAGCAAGTCCTCACACATGGAAAGTGCCAGGACTGAAAGCTGCTGCTTGACCTCTCTGTCCCTTGGCTACCCTTTCAGAGCCACACCAACCGTGGGGCTCTGCACCTGCCTAGCCACCTCATGTTATGCTCTCTCTCTCTCACCCTAGGTAGAGCTCAGCTCTGAAATTGAAAACATCCAGCAACTGCTCCCACAGGGAAGGTGCCAGCACTGAAAGCTCTTGCTAGCCCTCACCTTTCCTTGGAAGCCCTTTCACAGGCCTGGCAACACTGGGGTTCGGCGCTTCTCTAGCCACCTATCATAATGGTCACTATCTCTCAGTCTCGTAGAGCTCAGCTCTGAAATGGAAAGTGTCCAGCAAGTCCTCACACATGGAAAGTGCCAGGACTGAAAGCTGCTGCTTGACCTCTCCGTCCCTTGGCTACCCTTTCAGAGCCACACCACCTATGTGGCTCTGCACCTACCTAGCCACCTCATGTTCTGCTCTCTATCTCTCGCAGTCTAGGTAGAGCTCAGCTCCAAAATTGAAAACATCCAGCAACTGCTCCCACATGGAAGGTGCCAGCACTGAAAGCTCTTGCTAGCCCTCACCTTTCCTTGGAAGCCCTTTCACAGGCCCAGCAACACTGGGGATCTGTGCTTCTCTAGCCACCTAACATAATGGTCACTATCTCTCAGTCTCATAGAGCTCAGCTCTGAAATGGAAAGTGTCCAGCAAGTCCTCACACATGGAAAGTGCCAGGACTGAAAGCTGATGCTTGACCTCTCCGTCCCTTGGCTACCCTTTCAAGAGCCACACCAACCGTGGGGCTCTGCACGGGCCTAGCCACCTCATGTTATGCTCTCTCTCTCTCACAGGCTAGGTAGAGCTCAGCTCCAAAATTGAAAACATCCAGCGACTGCTCCCACATGGAAGGTGCCAGCACTGAAAGCTCTTGCTAGCCCTCACCTTTCCTTGGAAGCCTTTTCACAGGCCCAGCAACACTGGGGCTCGGCGCTTCTCTAGCCACCTAACATAATGGTCACTATCTCTCAGTCTCGCAGAGCTCAGCTCTGAAATGGAAAGCGTCCAGGAAGTCCTCACACATGGAAAGTGCCAGGACTGAAAGCTGCTGCTTGACCTCTCCGTCCCTTGGCTACCCTTTCAGAGCCACACCAACCGTGGGGCTCTGCACCTGCCTAGCCACCTCATGTTCTGCTCTATCTCTCTCTCGCAGGCTAGGTAGAGCTCAGCTCTGAAATTGAATACATCCAGCAACTGCTCCCACAGGGAAGGTGCCAGCACTGAAAGCTCTTGCTAGCCCTCACCTTTCCTTGGAAGCCCTTTCACAGGCCCGGCAACACTGGGGCTCGGCGCTTCTCTAGCCACCTATCATAATGGTCACTATCTCTCAGTCTCGTAGAGCTCAGCTCTGAAATGGAAAGTGTCCAGCAAGTCCTCACACATGGAAAGTGCCAGGACTGAAAGCTGCTGCTTGACCTCTCCGTCCCTTGGCTACCCTTTCAGAGCCACACCACCTATGTGGCTCTGCACCTGCCTAGCCACCTCATGTTCTGCTCTCTATCTCTCTCTCGCAGTCTAGGTAGAGCTCAGCTCCAAAATTGAAAACATCCAGCAACTGCTCCCACATGGAAGGTGCCAGCACTGAAAGCTCTTGCTAGCCCTCACCTTTCCTTGGAATCCTTTTCACAGGCCCAGCAACACTGGGGCTCGGTGCTTCTCTAGCCACCTAACATAATGGTCACTATCTCTCAGTCTCATAGAGCTCAGCTCTGAAATGGAAAGTGTCCAGCAAGTCCTCACACATGGAAAGTGCCAGGACTGAAAGCTGATGCTTGACCTCTCTGTCCCTTGGCTACCCTTTCAAGAGCCACACCAACCGTGGGGCTCTGCACGGGCCTAGCCACCTCATGTTATGCTCTCTCTCTCTCACAGGCTAGGTAGAGCTCAGCTCCAAAATTGAAAACATCCAGCGACTGCTCCCACATGGAAGGTGCCAGCACTGAAAGCTCTTGCTAGCCCTCACCTTTCCTTGGAAGCCTTTTCACAGGCCCAGCAACACTGGGGCTCGGCGCTTCTCTAGCCACCTAACATAATGGTCACTATCTCTCAGTCTCGTAGAGCTCAGCTCTGAAATGGAAAGTGTCCAGCAAGTCCTCACACATGGAAAGTGCCAGGACTGAAAGCTGCTGCTTGACCTCTCTGTCCCTTGGCTACCCTTTCAGAGCCACACCAACCGTGGGGCTCTGCACCTGCCTAGCCACCTCATGTTATGCTCTCTCTCTCTCACCCTAGGTAGAGCTCAGCTCTGAAATTGAAAACATCCAGCAACTGCTCCCACAGGGAAGGTGCCAGCACTGAAAGCTCTTGCTAGCCCTCACCTTTCCTTGGAAGCCCTTTCACAGGCCTGGCAACACTGGGGTTCGGCGCTTCTCTAGCCACCTAACATAATGGTCACTATCTCTCAGTCTCGTAGAGCTCAGCTCTGAAATGGAAAGTGTCCAGCAAGTCCTCACACATGGAAAGTGCCAGGACTGAAAGCTGCTGCTTGACCTCTCCGTCCCTTGGCTACCCTTTCAGAGCCACACCACCTATGTGGCTCTGCACCTACCTAGCCACCTCATGTTCTGCTCTCTCTCTCTCACAGGCTAGGTAGAGCTCAGCTCTGAAATTGAAAACATCCAGCGACTGCTCCCACAGGGAAGGTGCCAGCACTGAAAGCTCTTGCTAGCCCTCACCTTTCCTTGGAAGCCCTTTCACAGGCCCAGCAACACTGGGGATCTGTGCTTCTCTAGCCACCTAACATAATGGTCACTATCTCTCAGTCTCATAGAGCTCAGCTCTGAAATGGAAAGTGTCCAGCAAGTCCTCACACATGGAAAGTGCCAGGACTGAAAGCTGATGCTTGACCTCTCCGTCCCTTGGCTACCCTTTCAAGAGCCACACCAACCGTGGGGCTCTGCACGGGCCTAGCCACCTCATGTTATGCTCTCTCTCTCTCACAGGCTAGGTAGAGCTCAGCTCCAAAATTGAAAACATCCAGCGACTGCTCCCACATGGAAGGTGCCAGCACTGAAAGCTCTTGCTAGCCCTCACCTTTCCTTGGAAGCCTTTTCACAGGCCCGGCAACACTGGGGCTCGGCGCTTCTCTAGCCACCTATCATAATGGTCACTATCTCTCAGTCTCGTAGAGCTCAGCTCTGAAATGGAAAGTGTCCAGCAAGTCCTCACACATGGAAAGTGCCAGGACTGAAAGCTGCTGCTTGACCTCTCCGTCCCTTGGCTACCCTTTCAGAGCCACACCAACCGTGGGGCTCTGCACCTGCCTAGCCACCTCATGTTCTGCTCTATCTCTCTCTCGCAGGCTAGGTAGAGCTCAGCTCTGAAATTGAAAACATCCAGCAACTGCTCCCACAGGGAAGGTGCCAGCACTGAAAGCTCTTGCTAGCCCTCACCTTTCCTTGGAGGCCCTTTCACAGGCCCGGCAACACTGGGGCTCGGCGCTTCTCTAGCCACCTATCATAATGGTCACTATCTCTCAGTCTCGTAGAGCTCAGCTCTGAAATGGAAAGTGTCCAGCAAGTCCTCACACATGGAAAGTGCCAGGACTGAAAGCTGCTGCTTGACCTCTCCGTCCCTTGGCTACCCTTTCAGAGCCACACCACCTATGTGGCTCTGCACCTGCCTAGCCACCTCATGTTCTGCTCTCTATCTCTCTCTCGCAGTCTAGGTAGAGCTCAGCTCCAAAATTGAAAACATCCAGCGACTGCTCCCACAGGGAAGGTGCCAGCACTGAAAGCTCTTGCTAGCCCTCACCTTTCCTTGGAATCCTTTTCACAGGCCCAGCAACACTGGGGATCTGTGCTTCTCTAGCCACCTAACATAATGGTCACTATCTCTCAGTCTCGCAGAACTCAGCTCTGAAATGGAAAGTGTCCAGCAAGTCCTCACACATGGAAAGTGCCAGGACTGAAAGCTGATGCTTGACCTCTCTGTCCCTTGGCTACCCTTTCAAGAGCCACACCAACCGTGGGGCTCTGCACGGGCCTAGCCACCTCATGTTATGCTCTCTCTCTCTCACAGGCTAGGTAGAGCTCAGCTCCAAAATTGAAAACATCCAGCGACTGCTCCCACATGGAAGGTGCCAGCACTGAAAGCTCTTGCTAGCCCTCACCTTTCCTTGGAAGCCTTTTCACAGGCCCAGCAACACTGGGGCTCGGCGCTTCTCTAGCCACCTAACGTAATGGTCACTATCTCTCAGTCTCGCAGAGCTCAGCTCTGAAATGGAAAGTGTCCAGCAAGTCCTCACACATGGAAAGTGCCAGGACTGAAAGCTGCTGCTTGACCTCTCTGTCCCTTGGCTACCCTTTCAGAGCCACACCAACCGTGGGGCTCTGCACCTGCCTAGCCACCTCATGTTCTGCTCTATCTCTCTCTCGCAGGCTAGGTAGAGCTCAGCTCTGAAATTGAAAACATCCAGCAACTGCTCCCACAGGGAAGGTGCCAGCACTGAAAGCTCTTGCTAGCCCTCACCTTTCCTTGGAAGCCCTTTCACAGGCCCAGCAACACTGGTTCTCGGCGCTTCTCTAGCCACCTAACATAATGGTCACTATCTCTCAGTCTCGCAGAACTCAGCTCTGAAATGGAAAGTGTCCAGCAAGTCCTCACACATGGAAAGTGCCAGGACTGAAAGCTGCTGCTTGACCTCTCCGTCCCTTGGCTACCCTTTCAGAGCCACACCAACCGTGGGGCTCTGCACCTGCCTAGCCACCTCATGTTCTGCTCTCTATCTCTCTCTCACAGGCTAGGTAGAGCTCAGCTCCAAAATTGAAAACATCCAGCGACTGCTCCCACATGGAAGGTGCCAGCACTGAAAGCTCTTGCTAGCCCTCACCTTTCCTTGGAAGCCCTTTCACAGGCCCAGCAACACTGGGGATCTGTGCTTCTCTAGCCACCTAACATAATGGTCACTATCTCTCAGTCTCGCAGAGCTCAGCTCTGAAATGGAAAGCGTCCAGCAAGTCCTCACACATGGAAAGTGCCAGGACTGAAAGCTGCTGCTTGACCTCTCCGTCCCTTGGCTACCCTTTCAGAGCCACACCAACCATGGGGCTCTGCACCTGCCTAGCCACCTGATGTTCTGCTCTCTATCTCTCTCGCAGGCTAGGTAGAGCTCAGCTCTGAAATTAAAAAACATCCAGCAACTGCTCCCACAGGGAAGGTGCCAGCACTGAAAGCTCTTGCTAGCCCTCACCTTTCCTTGGAAGCCCTTTCACAGGCCCAGCAACACTGGGGCTCGGCGCTTCTCTAGCCACCTAACATAATGGTCACTATCTCTCAGTCTCGCAGAACTCAACTCTGAAATGGAAAGTGTCCAGCAAGTCCTCACACATGGAAAGTGCCAGGACTGAAAGCTGCTGCTTGACCTCTCCATCCCTTGGCTACCCTTTCAGAGCCACACCAACCCTGGGGCTCTGCACCTGCCTAGCCACCTCATGTTATGCTCTCTCTCTCTCACAGGCGAGGTAGAGCTCAGCTCCAAAATTGAAAACATCCAGCGACTGCTCCCACAGGGAAGGTGCCAGCACTGAAAGCTCTTGCTAGCCCTCACCTTTCCTTGGAAGCCCTTTCACAGGCCCAGCAACACTGGGGATCTGCGCTTCTCTAGCCACCTAACATAATGGTCACTATCTCTCAGTCTCGTAGAGCTCAGCTCTGAAATGGAAAGTGTCCAGCAAGTCCTCACACATGGAAAGTGCCAGGACTGAAAGCTGCTGCTTGACCTCTCCGTCCCTTGGCTACCCTTTCAGAGCCACACCAACCCTGGGGCTCTGCACCTGCCTAGCCACCTCATGTTATGCTCTCTCTCTCTCGCAGGCTAGGTAGAGCTCAGCTCCAAAATTGAAAACATCCAGCGACTGCTCCCACAGGGAAGGTGCCAGCACTGAAAGCTCTTGCTAGCCCTCACCTTTCCTTGGAAGCCCTTTCACAGGCCCAGCAACACTGGGGATCTGCGCTTCTCTAGCCACCTATCATAATGGTCACTATCTCTCAGTCTCGTAGAGCTCAGCTCTGAAATGGAAAGCGTCCAGCAAGTCCTCACACATGGAAAGTGCCAGGACTGAAAGCTGCTGCTTGACCTCTCCATCCCTTGGCTACCCTTTCAGAGCCACACCACCTATGTGGTTCTGCATGGGCCTAGCCACCTCATGTTCTGCTCTCTCTCTCTCGCAGGCTAGGTAGAGCTCAGCTCCAAAATTGAAAACATCCAGCGACTGCTCCCACATGGAAGGTGCCAGCACTGAAAGCTCTTGCTAGCCCTCACCTTTCCTTGGAAGCCCTTTCACAGGCCCAGCAACACTGGGGCTCGGCGCTTCTCTAGCCACCTATCATAATGGTCACTATCTCTCAGTCTCGCAGAACTCATCTCTGAAATGGAAAGCGTCCAGCAAGTCCTCACACATGGAAAGTGCCAGGACTGAAAGCTGCTGCTTGACCTCTCCGTCCCTTGGCTACCCTTTCAGAGCCACACCAACCCTGGGGCTCTGCACCTGCCTAGCCACCTCATGTTCTGCTCTATCTCTCTCTCGCAGGCTAGGTAGAGCTCAGCTCCAAAATTGAAAACATCCAGCGACTGCTCCCACATGGAAGGTGCCAGCACTGAAAGCTCTTGCTAGCCCTCACCTTTCCTTGGAAGCCCTTTCACAGGCCCAGCAACACTGGGGATCTGTGCTTCTCTAGCCACCTAACATAATGGTCACTATCTCTCAGTCTCGCAGAACTCAGCTCTGAAATGGAAAGCGTCCAGCAAGTCCTCACACATGGAAAGTGCCAGGACTGAAAGCTGCTGCTTGACCTCTCCGTCCCTTGGCTACCCTTTCAGAGCCACACCACCTATGTGGCTCTGCACGGGCCTAGCCACCTCATGTTATGCTCTCTCTCTATCTCGCAGGCTAGGTAGAGCTCAGCTCCAAAATTGAAAACATCCAGCGACTGCTCCCACATGGAAGGTGCCAGCACTGAAAGCTCTTGCTAGCCCTCACCTTTCCTTGGAAGCCCTTTCACAGGCCCAGCAACACTGGGGCTCGGTGCTTCTCTAGCCACCTAACATAATGGTCACTATCTCTCAGTCTCGCAGAACTCAGCTCTGAAATGGAAAGCGTCCAGCAAGTCCTCACACATGGAAAGTGCCAGGACTGAAAGCTGCTGCTTGACCTCTCCGTCCCTTGGCTACCCTTTCAGAGCCACACCACCTATGTGGCTCTGCACCTGCCTAGCCACCTCATGTTCTGCTCTCTATCTCTCTCTCGCAGTCTAGGTAGAGCTCAGCTCCAAAATTGAAAACATCCAGCAACTGCTCCCACATGGAAGGTGCCAGCACTGAAAGCTCTTGCTAGCCCTCACCTTTCCTTGGAAGCCCTTTCACAGGCCCAGCAACACTGGGGATCTGTGCTTCTCTAGCCACCTAACATAATGGTCACTATCTCTCAGTCTCATAGAGCTCAGCTCTGAAATGGAAAGTGTCCAGCAAGTCCTCACACATGGAAAGTGCCAGGACTGAAAGCTGCTGCTTGACCTCTCCGTCCCTTGGCTACCCTTTCAAGAGCCACACCAACCGTGGGGCTCTGCACGGGCCTAGCCACCTCATGTTATGCTCTCTCTCTCTCACAGGCTAGGTAGAGCTCAGCTCCAAAATTGAAAACATCCAGCGACTGCTCCCACATGGAAGGTGCCAGCACTGAAAGCTCTTGCTAGCCCTCACCTTTCCTTGGAAGCCTTTTCACAGGCCCAGCAACACTGGGGATCTGCGCTTCTCTAGCCACCTAACGTAATGGTCACTATCTCTCAGTCTCGCAGAGCTCAGCTCTGAAATGGAAAGTGTCCAGCAAGTCCTCACACATGGAAAGTGCCAGGACTGAAAGCTGCTGCTTGACCTCTCCGTCCCTTGGCTACCCTTTCAGAGCCACACCAACCGTGGGGCTCTGCACCTGCCTAGCCACCTCATGTTCTGCTCTATCTCTCTCTCGCAGGCTAGGTAGAGCTCAGCTCTGAAATTGAAAACATCCAGCAACTGCTCCCACAGGGAAGGTGCCAGCACTGAAAGCTCTTGCTAGCCCTCACCTTTCCTTGGAAGCCCTTTCACAGGCCCAGCAACACTGGGGATCTGTGCTTCTCTAGCCACCTAACATAATGGTCACTATCTCTCAGTCTCGCAGAACTCAGCTCTGAAATGGAAAGCGTCCAGCAAGTCCTCACACATGGAAAGTGCCAGGACTGAAAGCTGCTGCTTGACCTCTCCGTCCCTTGGCTACCCTTTCAAGAGCCACACCAACCGTGGGGCTCTGCACGGGCCTAGCCACCTCATGTTATGCTCTCTCTCTCTCGCAGGCTAGGTAGAGCTCAGCTCCAAAATTGAAAACATCCAGCGACTGCTCCCACATGGAAGGTGCCAGCACTGAAAGCTCTTGCTAGCCCTCACCTTTCCTTGGAAGCCTTTTCACAGGCCCAGCAACACTGGGGATCTGCGCTTCTCTAGCCACCTAACGTAATGGTCACTATCTCTCAGTCTCGCAGAGCTCAGCTCTGAAATGGAAAGTGTCCAGCAAGTCCTCACACATGGAAAGTGCCAGGACTGAAAGCTGCTGCTTGACCTCTCCGTCCCTTGGCTACCCTTTCAGAGCCACACCAACCGTGGGGCTCTGCACCTGCCTAGCCACCTCATGTTCTGCTCTATCTCTCTCTCGCAGGCTAGGTAGAGCTCAGCTCTGAAATTGAAAACATCCAGCAACTGCTCCCACAGGGAAGGTGCCAGCACTGAAAGCTCTTGCTAGCCCTCACCTTTCCTTGGAAGCCCTTTCACAGGCCCAGCAACACTGGGGATCTGTGCTTCTCTAGCCACCTAACATAATGGTCACTATCTCTCAGTCTCGCAGAACTCAGCTCTGAAATGGAAAGCGTCCAGCAAGTCCTCACACATGGAAAGTGCCAGGACTGAAAGCTGCTGCTTGACCTCTCCGTCCCTTGGCTACCCTTTCAGAGCCACACCAACCGTGGGGCTCTGCACCTGCCTAGCCACCTCATGTTCTGCTCTCTATCTCTCTCTCACAGGCTAGGTAGAGCTCAGCTCCAAAATTGAAAACATCCAGCGACTGCTCCCACATGGAAGGTGCCAGCACTGAAAGCTCTTGCTAGCCCTCACCTTTCCTTGGAAGCCCTTTCACAGGCCCAGCAACACTGGGGATCTGTGCTTCTCTAGCCACCTAACATAATGGTCACTATCTCTCAGTCTCGCAGAGCTCAGCTCTGAAATGGAAAGCGTCCAGCAAGTCCTCACACATGGAAAGTGCCAGGACTGAAAGCTGCTGCTTGACCTCTCCGTCCCTTGGCTACCCTTTCAGAGCCACACCAACCCTGGGGCTCTGCACCTGCCTAGCCACCTGATGTTCTGCTCTCTATCTCTCTCGCAGGCTAGGTAGAGCTCAGCTCCGAAATTGAAAACATCCAGCGACTGCTCCCACATGGAAGGTGCCAGCACTGAAAGCTCTTGCTAGCCCTCACCTTTCCTTGGAAGCCCTTTCACAGGCCCAGCAACACTGGGGATCTGTGCTTCTCTAGCCACCTAACATAATGGTCACTATCTCTCAGTCTCGCAGAACTCAGCTCTGAAATGGAAAGCGTCCAGCAAGTCCTCACACATGGAAAGTGCCAGGACTGAAAGCTGCTGCTTGACCTCTCCGTCCCTTGGCTACCCTTTCAGAGCCACACCAACCGTGGGGCTCTGCACCTGCCTAGCCCCCTCATGTTATGCTCTCTCTCTCTCGCAGGCTAGGTAGAGCTCAGCTCCAAAATTGAAAACATCCAGCGACTGCTCCCACAGGGAAGGTGCCAGCACTGAAAGCTCTTGCTAGCCCTCACCTTTCCTTGGAAGACCTTTCACAGGCCCAGCAACACTGGGGCTCGGCGCTTCTCTAGCCACCTAACATAATGGTCACTATCTCTCAGTCTCGTAGAGCTCAGCTCTGAAATGGAAAGTGTCCAGCAAGTCCTCACACATGGAAAGTGCCAGGACTGAAAGCTGCTGCTTGACCTCTCCGTCCCTTGGCTACCCTTTCAGAGCCACACCAACCGTGGGGCTCTGAACCTGCCTAGCCACCTCATGTTCTGCTCTATCTCTCTCTCGCAGGCTAGGTAGAGCTCAGCTCTGAAATTGAAAACATCCAGCAACTGCTCCCACAGGGAAGGTGCCAGCACTGAAAGCTCTTGCTAGCCCTCACCTTTCCTTGGAAGCCCTTTCACAGGCCCAGCAACACTGGTTCTCGGCGCTTCTCTAGCCACCTAACATAATGGTCACTATCTCTCAGTCTCGCAGAACTCAGCTCTGAAATGGAAAGCGTCCAGCAAGTCCTCACACATGGAAAGTGCCAGGACTGAAAGCTGCTGCTTGACCTCTCCGTCCCTTGGCTACCCTTTCAGAGCCACACCAACCGTGGGGCTCTGCACCTGCCTAGCCACCTGATGTTCTGCTCTCTATCTCTCTCGCAGGCTAGGTAGAGCTCAGCTCCGAAATTGAAAACATCCAGCGACTGCTCCCACATGGAAGGTGCCAGCACTGAAAGCTCTTGCTAGCCCTCACCTTTCCTTGGAAGCCCTTTCACAGGCCCAGCAACACTGGGGATCTGTGCTTCTCTAGCCACCTAACATAATGGTCACTATCTCTCAGTCTCGCAGAGCTCAGCTCTGAAATGGAAAGCGTCCAGCAAGTCCTCACACATGGAAAGTGCCAGGACTGAAAGCTGCTGCTTGACCTCTCCGTCCCTTGGCTACCCTTTCAGAGCCACACCAACCGTGGGGCTCTGCACCTGCCTAGCCACCTCATGTTCTGCTCTCTATCTCTCTCGCAGGCTAGGTAGAGCTCAGCTCTGAAATTGAAAACATCCAGCGACTGCTCCCACAGGGAAGGTGCCAGCACTGAAAGCTCTTGCTAGCCCTCACCTTTCCTTGGAAGCCCTTTCACAGGCCCAGCAACACTGGGGCTCGGCGCTTCTCTAGCCACCTAACATAATGGTCACTATCTCTCAGTCTCGCAGAACTCAGCTCTGAAATGGAAAGCGTCCAGCAAGTCCTCACACATGGAAAGTGCCAGGACTGAAAGCTGCTGCTTGACCTCTCCGTCCCTTGGCTACCCTTTCAGAGCCACACCAACCGTGGGGCTCTGCACCTGCCTAGCCACGTCATGTTCTGCTCTCTATCTCTCTCTCACAGGCTAGGTAGAGCTCAGCTCCAAAATTGAAAACATCCAGCGACTGCTCCCACATGGAAGGTGCCAGCACTGAAAGCTCTTGCTAGCCCTCACCTTTCCTTGGAAGCCCTTTCACAGGCCCAGCAACACTGGGGCTCGGTGCTTCTCTAGCCACCTAACATAATGGTCACTATCTCTCAGTCTCGCAGAGCTCAGCTCTGAAATGGAAAGCGTCCAGCAAGTCCTCACACATGGAAAGTGCCAGGACTGAAAGCTGCTGCTTGACCTCTCCGTCCCTTGGCTACCCTTTCAGAGCCACACCAACCGTGGGGCTCTGCACCTGCCTAGCCACCTGATGTTATGCTCTCTATCTCTCTCTCGCAGGCTAGGTAGAGCTCAGCTCCGAAATTGAAAACATCCAGCGACTGCTCCCACATGGAAGGTGCCAGCACTGAAAGCTCTTGCTAGCCCTCACCTTTCCTTGGAAGCCCTTTCACAGGCCCAGCAACACTGGGGATCTGTGCTTCTCTAGCCACCTAACATAATGGTCACTATCTCTCAGTCTCGCAGAACTCAGCTCTGAAATGGAAAGCGTCCAGCAAGTCCTCACACATGGAAAGTGCCAGGACTGAAAGCTGCTGCTTGACCTCTCCGTCCCTTGGCTACCCTTTCAGAGCCACACCAACCGTGGGGCTCTGCACCTGCCTAGCCCCCTCATGTTATGCTCTCTCTCTCTCGCAGGCTAGGTAGAGCTCAGCTCCAAAATTGAAAACATCCAGCGACTGCTCCCACAGGGAAGGTGCCAGCACTGAAAGCTCTTGCTAGCCCTCACCTTTCCTTGGAAGACCTTTCACAGGCCTGGCAACACTGGGGCTCGGCGCTTCTCTAGCCACCTAACATAATGGTCACTATCTCTCAGTCTCGCAGAACTCAACTCTGAAATGGAAAGTGTCCAGCAAGTCCTCACACATGGAAAGTGCCAGGACTGAAAGCTGCTGCTTGACCTCTCCATCCCTTGGCTACCCTTTCAGAGCCACACCAACCCTGGGGCTCTGCACCTGCCTAGCCACCTCATGTTATGCTCTCTATCTCTCTCTCACAGGCGAGGTAGAGCTCAGCTCCAAAATTGAAAACATCCAGCGACTGCTCCCACATGGAAGGTGCCAGCACTGAAAGCTCTTGCTAGCCCTCACCTTTCCTTGGAAGCCCTTTCACAGGCCCAGCAACACTGGGGATCTGCGCTTCTCTAGCCACCTAACATAATGGTCACTATCTCTCAGTCTCATAGAGCTCAGCTCTGAAATGGAAAGTGTCCAGCAAGTCCTCACACATGGAAAGTGCCAGGACTGAAAGCTGCTGCTTGACCTCTCCGTCCCTTGGCTACCCTTTCAGAGCCACACCAACCCTGGGGCTCTGCACCTGCCTAGCCACCTCATGTTATGCTCTCTCTCTCTCGCAGGCTAGGTAGAGCTCAGCTCCAAAATTGAAAACATCCAGCGACTGCTCCCACAGGGAAGGTGCCAGCACTGAAAGCTCTTGCTAGCCCTCACCTTTCCTTGGAAGCCCTTTCACAGGCCCAGCAACACTGGGGATCTGCGCTTCTCTAGCCACCTATCATAATGGTCACTATCTCTCAGTCTCGTAGAGCTCAGCTCTGAAATGGAAAGCGTCCAGCAAGTCCTCACACATGGAAAGTGCCAGGACTGAAAGCTGCTGCTTGACCTCTCCATCCCTTGGCTACCCTTTCAGAGCCACACCAACCCTGGGGCTCTGCACGGGCCTAGCCACCTCATGTTATGCTCTCTATCTCTCTCGCAGGCTACGTAGAGCTCAGCTCTGAAACTGAAAAACATCCAGCAACTGCTCCCACACGGAAGGTGCCAGCACTGAAAGCTCTTGCTAGCCCTCACCTTTCCTTGGAAGCCCTTTCACAGGCCCAGCAACACTAGGGCTCGGCGCTTCTCTAGCCACCTAACATAATGGTCACTATCTCTCAGTCTCGTAGAGCTCAGCTCTGAAATGGAAAGCGTCCAGCAAGTCCTCACACATGGAAAGTGCCAGGACTGAAAGCTGCTGCTTGACCTCTCCATCCCTTGGCTACCCTTTCAGAGCCACACCACCTATGTGGCTCTGCACCTGCCTAGCCACCTCATGTTATGCTCTCTCTCTATCTCGCAGGCTAGGTAGAGCTCAGCTCCAAAATTGAAAACATCCAGCGACTGCTCCCACATGGAAGGTGCCAGCACTGAAAGCTCTTGCTAGCCCTCACCTTTCCTTGGAAGCCCTTTCACAGGCCCAGCAACACTGGGGCTCGGTGCTTCTCTAGCCACCTATCATAATGGTCACTATCTCTCAGTATCGCAGAACTCAGCTCTGAAATGGAAAGTGTCCAGCAAGTCCTCACACATGGAAAGTGCCAGGACTGAAAGCTGCTGCTTGACCTCTCCGTCCCTTGGCTACCCTTTCAGAGCCACACTAACCGTGGGGATCTGCACCTGCCTAGCCACCTCATGTTCTGCTCTCTATCACTCTCTTGCAGGCTAGGTAGAGCTCAGCTCCGAAATTGAAAACATCCAGCGACTGCTCCCACATGGAAGGTGCCAGCACTGAAAGCTCTTGCTAGCCCTCACCTTTCCTTGGAAGCCCTTTCACAGGCCCAGCAACACTGGGGATCTGTGCTTCTCTAGCCACCTAACATAATGGTCACTATCTCTCAGTCTCGCAGAACTCAGCTCTGAAATGGAAAGCGTCCAGCAAGTCCTCACACATGGAAAGTGCCAGGACTGAAAGCTGCTGCTTGACCTCTCCGTCCCTTGGCTACCCTTTCAGAGCCACACCAACCGTGGGGCTCTGCACCTGCCTAGCCACCTGATGTTATGCTCTCTATCTCTCTCTCGCAGGCTAGGTAGAGCTCAGCTCCGAAACTGAAAACATCCAGCGACTGCTCCCACATGGAAGGTGCCAGCACTGAAAGCTCTTGCTAGCCCTCACCTTTCCTTGGAAGCCCTTTCACAGGCCCAGCAACACTGGGGATCTGTGCTTCTCTAGCCACCTAACATAATGGTCACTATCTCTCAGTCTCGAAGAGCTCAGCTCTGAAATGGAAAGCGTCCAGCAAGTCCTCACACATGGAAAGTGCCAGGACTGAAAGCTGCTGCTTGAACTCTCTATCCCTTGGCTACCCTTTCAGAGCCACACCAACCATGGGGCTCTGCACGGGCCTAGCCACCTCATGTTCTGCTCTCTCTCTCTCTCTCACAGGCGAGGTAGAGCTCAGCTCCAAAATTGAAAACATCCAGCAACTGCTCCCACATGGAAGGTGCCAGCACTGAAAGCTCTTGCTAGCCCTCACCTTTCCTTGGAAGCCCTTTCACAGGCCCAGCAACACCTGGGCTCGGTGCTTCTCTAGCCACCTATCATAATGGTCACTATCTCTCAGTCTCGCAGAGCTCAGCTCTGAAATGGAAAGCGTCCAGCAAGTCCTCACACATGGAAAGTGCCAGGACTGAAAGCTGATGCTTGAACTCTCTGTCCCTTGGCTACCCTTTCAGAGCCACACCAACCCTGGGGCTCTGCACCTGCCTAGCCACCTCATGTTCTGCTGTCTCTGTCTCGCAGGCTAGGTAGAGCTCAGCTCCAAAATTGAAAAACATCCAGCAACTGCTCCCACAGGGAAGGTGCCAGCACTGAAAGCTCTTGCTAGCCCTCACCTTTCCTTGGAAGCCCTTTCACAGGCCCAGCAACACTGGGGCTCGGTGCTTCTCTAGCCACCTAACATAATGGTCACTATCTCTCAGTCTCGTAGAGCACAGCTCTGAAATGGAAAGTGTCCAGCAAGTCCTCACACATGGAAAGTGCCAGGACTGAAAGCTGCTGCTTGACCTCTCTGTCCCTTGGCTACCCTTTCAGAGCCACACCAACCCTGGGGCTCTGCACCTGCCTAGCCACCTCATGTTCTGCTCTCTCTCTCTCGCAGGCTAGGTAGAGCTCAGCTCTGAAATTGAAAACATCCAGCGACTGCTCCCACATGGAAGGTGCCAGCACTGAAAGCTCTTGCTAGCCCTCACCTTTCCTTGGAATCCTTTTCTCAGGCCCAGCAACACTGGGGATCTGTGCTTCTCTAGCCACCTAACATAATGGTCACTATCTCTCAGTCTCGTAGAGCTCAGCTCTGAAATGGAAAGTGTCCAGCAAGTCCTCACACATGGAAAGTGCCAGGACTGAAAGCTGCTGCTTGACCTCTCCGTCCCTTGGCTACCCTTTCAGAGCCACACCAACCCTGGGGCTCTGCACCTGCCTAGCCACCTCATGTTATGCTTTCTGTCTCTCAAAGGCGAGGTAGAGCTCAGCTCCAAAATTGAAAACATCCAGCGACTGCTCCCACATGGAAAGTGCAGCACTGAAAGCTCTTGCTAGCCCTCACCTTTCCTTGGAAGCCCTTTCACAGGCCCAGCAACACTGGGGATCTGTGCTTCTCTAGCCACCTATCATAATGGTCACTATCTCTCAGTCTCGCAGAACTCAGCTCTGAAAAGGAAAGTGTCCAGCAAGTCCTCACACATGGAAAGTGCCAGGACTGAAAGCTGCTGCTTGACCTCTCCGTCCCTTGGCTACCCTTTCAGAGCCACACCAACCCTGGGGCTCTGCATGGGCCTAGCCACCTCATGTTATGCTCTCTCTCTCTCGCAGGCTAGGAAGAGCTCAGCTCCAAAATTGAAAACATCCAGCGACTGCTCCCACATGGAAGGTGCCAGCACTGAAAGCTCTTGCTAGCCCTCACCTTTCCTTGGAATCCTTTTCACAGGCCCAGCAACACTGGGGATATGTGCTTCTCTAGCCACCTAACATAATGGTCACTATCTCTCAGTCTCATAGAGCACAGCTCTGAAATGGAAAGTGTCCAGCAAGTCCTCACACATGGAAAGTGCCAGGACTGAAAGCTGGTGCTTGACCTCTCCATCCCTTGGCTACCCTTTCAGAGCCACACCAACCCTGGGGCTCTGCACCTGCCTAGCCACCTGATGTTCTGCTCTCTATCTCTCTCGCAGGCTAGGTAGAGCTCAGCTCCGAAATTGAAAACATCCAGCGACTGCTCCCACATGGAAGGTGCCAGCACTGAAAGCTCTTGCTAGCCCTCACCTTTCCTTGGAAGCCCTTTCACAGGCCCAGCAACACCTGGGCTCGGCGCTTCTCTAGCCACCTAACATAATGGTCACTATCTCTCAGTCTCGTAGAGCTCAGCTCTGAAATGGAAAGTGTCCAGCAAGTCCTCACACATGGAAAGTGCCAGGACTGAAAGCTGCTGCTTGACCTCTCCGTCCCTTGGCTACCCTTTCAGAGCCACACCACCTATGTGGCTCTGCACCTGCCTAGCCACCTCATGTTCTGCTCTCTATCTCTCTCTCGCAGTCTAGGTAGAGCTCAGCTCCAAAATTGAAAACATCCAGCGACTGCTCCCACAGGGAAGGTGCCAGCACTGAAAGCTCTTGCTAGCCCTCACCTTTCCTTGGAAGCCCTTTCACAGGCCCAGCAACACTGGGGATCTGCGCTTCTCTAGCCACCTAACATAATGGTCACTATCTCTCAGTCTCGCAGAACTCAGCTCTGAAATGGAAAGTGTCCAGCAAGTCCTCACACATGGAAAGTGCCAGGACTGAAAGCTGCTGCTTGACCTCTCCGTCCCTTGGCTACCCTTTCAGAGCCACACCAACCATGGGGCTCTGCACCTGCCTAGCCACCTCATGTTCTGCTCTCCATCTCTCTCTCGCAGGCTAGGTAGAGCTCAGCTCCAAAATTGAAAACATCCAGCGACTGCTCCCACATGGAAGGTGCCAGCACTGAAAGCTCTTGCTAGCCCTCACCTTTCCTTGGAAGCCCTTTCACAGGCCCAGCAACACTGGGGATCTGTGCTTCTCTAGCCACCTAACATAATGGTCACTATCTCTCAGTATCGCAGAACTCAGCTCTGAAATGGAAAGTGTCCAGCAAGTCCTCACACATGGAAAGTGCCAGGACTGAAAGCTGCTGCTTGACCTCTCCGTCCCTTGGCTACCCTTTCAGAGCCACACCAACCCTGGGGCTCTGCACCTGCCTAGCCACCTCATGTTATGCTCTCTCTCTCTCGCAGGCTAGGTAGAGCTCAGCTCTGAAATTGAAAACATCCAGCGACTGCTCCCACATGGAAGGTGCCAGCACTGAAAGCTCTTGCTAGCCCTCACCTTTCCTTGGAAGCCCTTTCACAGGCCCAGCAACACTGGGGCTCGGCGCTTCTCTAGCCACCTAACATAATGGTCACTATCTCTCAGTCTCGCAGAACTCAGCTCTGAAATGGAAAGTGTCCAGCAAGTCCTCACACATGGAAAGTGCCAGGACTGAAAGCTGCTGCTTGACCTCTCCGTCCCTTGGCTACCCTTTCAGAGCCACACCAACCGTGGGGCTCTGCACGGGCCTAGCCACCTCATGTTCTGCTCTCTATCTCTCTCTCGCAGGCTAGGTAGAGCTCAGCGCCAAAATTGAAAACATCCAGCGACTGCTCCCACATGGAAGGTGCCAGCACTGAAAGCTCTTGCTAGCCCTCACCTTTCCTTGGAATCCTTTTCACAGGCCCAGCAACACTGGGGATCTGTGCTTCTCTAGCCACATAACATAATGGTCACTATCTCTCAGTCTCGTAGAGCTCAGCTCTGAAATGGAAAGTGTCCAGCAAGTCCTCACACATGGAAAGTGCCAGGACTGAAAGCTGCTGCTTGACCTCTCTGTCCCTTGGCTACCCTTTCAGAGCCACACCAACCCTGGGGCTCTGCACCTGCCTAGCCACCTCATGTTCTGCTCTCTCTCTCTCGCAGGCTAGGTAGAGCTCAGCTCTGAAATTGAAAACATCCAGCGACTGCTCCCACATGGAAGGTGCCAGCACTGAAAGCTCTTGCTAGCCCTCACCTTTCCTTGGAATCCTTTTCTCAGGCCCAGCAACACTGGGGATCTGTGCTTCTCTAGCCACCTAACATAATGGTCACTATCTCTCAGTCTCGTAGAGCTCAGCTCTGAAATGGAAAGTGTCCAGCAAGTCCTCACACATGGAAAGTGCCAGGACTGAAAGCTGCTGCTTGACCTCTCGTCCCTTGGCTACCCTTTCAGAGCCACACCAACCCTGGGGCTCTGCACCTGCCTAGCCACCTCATGTTATGCTTTCTGTCTCTCAAAGGCGAGGTAGAGCTCAGCTCCAAAATTGAAAACATCCAGCGACTGCTCCCACATGGAAAGTGCAGCACTGAAAGCTCTTGCTAGCCCTCACCTTTCCTTGGAAGCCCTTTCACAGGCCCAGCAACACTGGGGATCTGTGCTTCTCTAGCCACCTATCATAATGGTCACTATCTCTCAGTCTCGCAGAACTCAGCTCTGAAAAGGAAAGTGTCCAGCAAGTCCTCACACATGGAAAGTGCCAGGACTGAAAGCTGCTGCTTGACCTCTCCGTCCCTTGGCTACCCTTTCAGAGCCACACCAACCCTGGGGCTCTGCATGGGCCTAGCCACCTCATGTTATGCTCTCTCTCTCTCGCAGGCTAGGAAGAGCTCAGCTCCAAAATTGAAAACATCCAGCGACTGCTCCCACATGGAAGGTGCCAGCACTGAAAGCTCTTGCTAGCCCTCACCTTTCCTTGGAATCCTTTTCACAGGCCCAGCAACACTGGGGATATGTGCTTCTCTAGCCACCTAACATAATGGTCACTATCTCTCAGTCTCATAGAGCACAGCTCTGAAATGGAAAGCGTCCAGCAAGTCCTCACACATGGAAAGTGCCAGGACTGAAAGCTGGTGCTTGACCTCTCCATCCCTTGGCTACCCTTTCAGAGCCACACCAACCCTGGGGCTCTGCACCTGCCTAGCCACCTCATGTTCTGCTCTCTATCTCTCTCGCAGGCTAGGTAGAGCTCAGCTCCAAAATTGGAAACATCCAGCGACTGCTCCCACATGGAAGGTGCCAGCACTGAAAGCTCTTGCTAGCCCTCACCTTTCCTTGGAAGCCCTTTCACAGGCCCAGCAACACCTGGGCTCGGCGCTTCTCTAGCCACCTAACATAATGGTCACTATCTCTCAGTCTCGTAGAGCTCAGCTCTGAAATGGAAAGTGTCCAGCAAGTCCTCACACATGGAAAGTGCCAGGACTGAAAGCTGCTGCTTGACCTCTCCGTCCCTTGGCTACCCTTTCAGAGCCACACCACCTATGTGGCTCTGCACCTGCCTAGCCACCTCATGTTCTGCTCTCTATCTCTCTCTCGCAGTCTAGGTAGAGCTCAGCTCCAAAATTGAAAACATCCAGCGACTGCTCCCACAGGGAAGGTGCCAGCACTGAAAGCTCTTGCTAGCCCTCACCTTTCCTTGGAAGCCCTTTCACAGGCCCAGCAACACTGGGGATCTGTGCTTCTCTAGCCACCTAACATAATGGTCACTATCTCTCAGTCTCGCAGAACTCAGCTCTGAAATGGAAAGTGTCCAGCAAGTCCTCACACATGGAAAGTGCCAGGACTGAAAGCTGCTGCTTGACCTCTCCGTCCCTTGGCTACCCTTTCAGAGCCACACCAACCGTGGGGCTCTGCACCTGCCTAGCCACCTCATGTTCTGCTCTCCATCTCTCTCTCGCAGGCTAGGTAGAGCTCAGCTCCAAAATTGAAAACATCCAGCGACTGCTCCCACATGGAAGGTGCCAGCACTGAAAGCTCTTGCTAGCCCTCACCTTTCCTTGGAAGCCCTTTCACAGGCCCAGCAACACTGGGGATCTGTGCTTCTCTAGCCACCTAACATAATGGTCACTATCTCTCAGTATCGCAGAACTCAGCTCTGAAATGGAAAGTGTCCAGCAAGTCCTCACACATGGAAAGTGCCAGGACTGAAAGCTGCTGCTTGACCTCTCCGTCCCTTGCCTACCCTTTCAGAGCCACACCAACCCTGGGGCTCTGCATGGGCCTAGCCACCTCATGTTATGCTCTCTCTCTCTCGCAGGCTAGGTAGAGCTCAGCTCTGAAATTGAAAACATCCAGCGACTGCTCCCACATGGAAGGTGCCAGCACTGAAAGCTCTTGCTAGCCCTCACCTTTCCTTGGAAGCCCTTTCACAGGCCCAGCAACACTGGGGCTCGGCGCTTCTCTAGCCACCTAACATAATGGTCACTATCTCTCAGTCTCGCAGAACTCAGCTCTGAAATGGAAAGTGTCCAGCAAGTCCTCACACATGGAAAGTGCCAGGACTGAAAGCTGCTGCTTGACCTCTCCGTCCCTTGGCTACCCTTTCAGAGCCACACCAACCGTGGGGCTCTGCACGGGCCTAGCCACCTCATGTTCTGCTCTCTATCTCTCTCTCGCAGGCTAGGTAGAGCTCAGCGCCAAAATTGAAAACATCCAGCGACTGCTCCCACATGGAAGGTGCCAGCACTGAAAGCTCTTGCTAGCCCTCACCTTTCCTTGGAATCCTTTTCACAGGCCCAGCAACACTGGGGCTCGGTGCTTCTCTAGCCACATAACATAATGGTCACTATCTCTCAGTCTCGTAGAGCTCAGCTCTGAAATGGAAAGTGTCCAGCAAGTCCTCACACATGGAAAGTGCCAGGACTGAAAGCTGCTGCTTGACCTCTCCGTCCCTTGGCTACCCTTTCAGAGCCACACCAACCCTGGGGCTCTGCACGGGCCTAGCCACCTCATGTTCTGCTCTCTATCTCTCTCTCGCAGGCTAGGTAGAGCTCAGCTCCAAAATTGAAAACATCCAGCGACTGCTCCCACATGGAAGGTGCCAGCACTGAAAGCTCTTGCTAGCCCTCACCTTTCCTTGGAATCCTTTTCACAGGCCCAGCAACACTGGGGATCTGTGCTTCTCTAGCCACCTATCATAATGGTCACTATCTCTCAGTCTCGTAGAGCTGAGCTCTGAAATGGAAAGTGTCCAGCAAGTCCTCACACATGGAAAGTGCCAGGACTGAAAGCTGCTGCTTGACCTCTCTGTCCCTTGGCTACCCTTTCAGAGCCACACCAACCGTGGGGCTCTGCACCTGCCTAGCCACCTCATGTTCTGCTCTCTCTCTCTCACAGGCTAGGTAGAGCTCAGCTCTGAAATTGAAAACATCCAGCGACTGCTCCCACATGGAAGGTGCCAGCACTGAAAGCTCTTGCTAGCCCTCACCTTTCCTTGGAAGCCCTTTCACAGGCCCAGCAACACTGGGGATCTGTGCTTCTCTAGCCACCTAACATAATGGTCACTATCTCTCAGTCTCGTAGAGCTCAGCTCTGAAATGGAAAGCGTCCAGCAAGTCCTCACACATGGAAAGTGCCAGGACTGAAAGCTGCTGCTTGACCTCTCCATCCCTTGGCTACCCTTTCAGAGCCGCACCACCTATGTGGCTCTGCACCTACCTAGCCACCTCATGTTCTGCTCTCTCTCTCTCTCTCTCAGCCTAGGTAGAGCTCAGCTCTGAAATTGAAAACATCCAGCGACTGCTCCCACATGGAAGGTGCCAGCACTGAAAGCTCTTGCTAGCCCTCACCTTTCCTTGGAATCCTTTTCACAGGCCCAGCAACACTGGGGATCTGTGCTTCTCTAGCCACCTAACATAATGGTCACTATCTCTCAGTCTCGCAGAGCTCAGCTCTGAAATGGAAAGCGTCCAGCAAGTCCTCACACATGGAAAGTGCCAGGACTGAAAGCTGCTGCTTGACCTCTCCGTCCCTTGGCTACCCTTTCAGAGCCACACCAACCCTGGGGCTCTGCACCTGCCTAGCCACCTCATGTTATGCTTTCTGTCTCTCAAAGGCGAGGTAGAGCTCAGCTCCAAAATTGAAAACATCCAGCGACTGCTCCCACATGGAAAGTGCCAGCACTGAAAGCTCTTGCTAGCCCTCACCTTTCCTTGGAAGCCCTTTCACAGGCCCAGCAACACTAGGGCTCGGTGCTTCTATAGCCACCTAACATAATGGACACTATCTCTCAGTCTCGAAGAGCTCAGCTATGAAATGGAAAGCGTCCAGCAAGTCCTCACACATGGAAAGTGCCAGGACTGAAAGCTGCTGCTTGACCTCTCCATCCCTTGGCTACCCTTTCAGAGCCACACCAACCATGGGGCTCTGCACCTGCCTAGCCACCTCATGTTCTGCTCTATCTCTCTCTCGCAGTCTAGGTAGAGCTCAGCTCCAAAATTAAAAAACATCCAGCGACTGCTCCCACATGGAAGGTGCCAGCACTGAAAGCTCTTGCTAGCCCTCACCTTTCCTTGGAAGCCCTTTCACAGGCCCAGCAACACTGGGGATCTGTGCTTCTCTAGCCACCTAACATAATGGTCACTATCTCTCAGTCTCGTAGAGCTCAGCTCTGAAATGGAAAGCGTCCAGCAAGTCCTCACACATGGAAAGTGCCAGGACTGAAAGCTGCTGCTTGACCTCTCCGTCCCTTGGCTACCCTTTCAGAGCCACACCAACCCTGGGGCTCTGCACGGGCCTAGCCACCTCATGTTCTGCTCTCTATCTCTCTCTCGCAGGCTAGGTAGAGCTCAGCTCTGAAATTGAAAACATCCAGCGACTGCTCCCACATGGAAGGTGCCAGCACTGAAAGCTCTTGCTAGCCCTCACCTTTCCTTGGAAGCCCTTTCACAGGCCCAGCAACACTGGGGATCTGTGCTTCTCTAGCCACCTAACATAATGGACACTATCTCTCAGTCTCGAAGAGCTCAGCTATGAAATGGAAAGCGTCCAGCAAGTCCTCACACATGGAAAGTGCCAGGACTGAAAGCTGCTGCTTGACCTCTCCATCCCTTGGCTACCCTTTCAGAGCCACACCAACCCTGGGGCTCTGCACCTGCCTAGCCACCTCATGTTCTGCTCTATCTCTCTCTCGCAGTCTAGGTAGAGCTCAGCTCCAAAATTAAAAAACATCCAGCGACTGCTCCCACATGGAAGGTGCCAGCACTGAAAGCTCTTGCTAGCCCTCACCTTTCCTTGGAAGCCCTTTCACAGGCCCAGCAACACTGGGGCTCGGCGCTTCTCTAGCCACCTAACATAATGGTCACTATCTCTCAGTCTCGCAGAGCTCAGCTCTGAAATGGAAAGCGTCCAGCAAGTCCTCACACATGGAAAGTGCCAGGACTGAAAGCTGCTGCTTGACCTCTCCGTCCCTTGGCTACCCTTTCAGAGCCACACCAACCCTGGGGCTCTGCACGGGCCTAGCCACCTCATGTTCTGCTCTCTCTCTCTCTCAGCCTAGGTAGAGCTCAGCTCTGAAATTGAAAACATCCAGCAACTGCTCCCACATGGAAGGTGCCAGCACTGAAAGCTCTTGCTAGCCCTCACCTTTCCTTGAAAGCCCTTTCACAGGCCCAGCAACACTGGGGATCTGTGCTTCTCTAGCCACCTAACATAATGGTCACTATCTCTCAGTCTCGCAGAGCTCAGCTCTGAAATGGAAAGTGTCCAGCAAGTCCTCACACATGGAAAGTGCCAGGACTGAAAGCTGCTGATTGACCTCTCTGTCCCTTGGCTACCCTTTCAGAGCCACACCACCTATGTGGCTCTGCACCTGCCTAGCCACCTCATGTTATGCTTTCTGTCTCTCAAAGGCGAGGTAGAGCTCAGCTCCAAAATTGAAAACATCCAGCGACTGCTCCCACATGGAAAGTGCCAGCACTGAAAGCTCTTGCTAGCCCTCACCTTTCCTTGGAAGCCCTTTCACAGGCCCAGCAACACTAGGGCTCGGTGCTTCTATAGCCACCTAACATAATGGACACTATCTCTCAGTCTCGAAGAGCTCAGCTATGAAATGGAAAGCGTCCAGCAAGTCCTCACACATGGAAAGTGCCAGGACTGAAAGCTGCTGCTTGACCTCTCCATCCCTTGGCTACCCTTTCAGAGCCACACCAACCGTGGGGCTCTGCACCTGCCTAGCCACCTCATGTTCTGCTCTATCTCTCTCTCGCAGTCTAGGTAGAGCTCAGCTCCAAAATTAAAAAACATCCAGCGACTGCTCCCACATGGAAGGTGCCAGCACTGAAAGCTCTTGCTAGCCCTCACCTTTCCTTGGAAGCCCTTTCACAGGCCCAGCAACACTGGGGATCTGTGCTTCTCTAGCCACCTAACATAATGGTCACTATCTCTCAGTCTCGTAGAGCTCAGCTCTGAAATGGAAAGCGTCCAGCAAGTCCTCACACATGGAAAGTGCCAGGACTGAAAGCTGCTGCTTGACCTCTCCGTCCCTTGGCTACCCTTTCAGAGCCACACCAACCCTGGGGCTCTGCACGGGCCTAGCCACCTCATGTTCTGCTCTCTCTCTCTCTCAGCCTAGGTAGAGCTCAGCTCTGAAATTGAAAACATCCAGCGACTGCTCCCACAGGGAAGGTGCCAGCACTGAAAGCTCTTGCTAGCCCTCACCTTTCCTTGAAAGCCCTTTCACAGGCCCAGCAACACTGGGGATCTGTGCTTCTCTAGCCACCTAACATAATGGTCACTATCTCTCAGTCTCGCAGAGCTCAGCTCTGAAATGGAAAGTGTCCAGCAAGTCCTCACACATGGAAAGTGCCAGGACTGAAAGCTGCTGCTTGACCTCTCCATCCCTTGGCTACCCTTTCAGAGCCACACCAACCCTGGGGCTCTGCACCTGCCTAGCCACCTCATGTTCTGCTCTATCTCTCTCTCGCAGTCTAGGTAGAGCTCAGCTCCAAAATTAAAAAACATCCAGCGACTGCTCCCACATGGAAGGTGCCAGCACTGAAAGCTCTTGCTAGCCCTCACCTTTCCTTGGAAGCCCTTTCACAGGCCCAGCAACACTGGGGCTCGGCGCTTCTCTAGCCACCTAACATAATGGTCACTATCTCTCAGTCTCGCAGAGCTCAGCTCTGAAATGGAAAGCGTCCAGCAAGTCCTCACACATGGAAAGTGCCAGGACTGAAAGCTGCTGCTTGACCTCTCCGTCCCTTGGCTACCCTTTCAGAGCCACACCAACCCTGGGGCTCTGCACGGGCCTAGCCACCTCATGTTCTGCTCTCTCTCTCTCTCAGCCTAGGTAGAGCTCAGCTCTGAAATTGAAAACATCCAGCAACTGCTCCCACATGGAAGGTGCCAGCACTGAAAGCTCTTGCTAGCCCTCACCTTTCCTTGAAAGCCCTTTCACAGGCCCAGCAACACTGGGGATCTGTGCTTCTCTAGCCACCTAACATAATGGTCACTATCTCTCAGTCTCGCAGAGCTCAGCTCTGAAATGGAAAGTGTCCAGCAAGTCCTCACACATGGAAAGTGCCAGGACTGAAAGCTGCTGCTTGACCTCTCCGTCCCTTGGCTACCCTTTCAGAGCCACACCACCTATGTGGCTCTGCACAAGCCTAGCCACCTCATGTTCTGCTCTCTCTCTCTCTCTCGCAGTCTAGGTAGAGCTCAGCTCCAAAATTGAAAACATCCAGCGACTGCTCCCACATGGAAGGTGCCAGCACTGAAAGCTCTTGCTAGCCCTCACCTTTCCTTGGAAGCCCTTTCACAGGCTCAGCAACACTGGGGATCTGTGCTTCTCTAGCCACCTAACATAATGGTCACTATCTCTCAGTCTCGCAGAGCTCAGCTCTGAAATGGAAAGTGTCCAGCAAGTCCTCACACATGGAAAGTGCCAGGACTGAAAGCTGCTGCTTGACCTCTCCGTCCCTTGGCTACCCTTTCAGAGCCACACCAACCGTGGGGCTCTGCACGGGCCTAGCCACCTCATGTTATGCTCTCTCTCTCTCACACGCTAGGTAGAGCTCAGCTCTGAAATAGAAAACATCCAGCGACTGCTCCCACAGGGAAGGTGCCAGCACTGAAAGCTCTTGCTAGCCCTCACCTTTCCTTGGAAGCCCTTTCACCGGCCCAGCAACACTGGGGATCTGCGCTTCTCTAGCCACCTAACATAATGGTCACTATCTCTCAGTCTCGCAGAGCTCAGCTCTGAAATGGAAAGCGTCCAGCAAGTCCTCACACATGGAAAGTGCCAGGACTGAAAGCTGCTGCTTGACCTGTCTGTCCCTTGGCTACCCTTTCAGAGCCACACCAACCGTGGGGCTCTGCACCTGCCTAGCCACCTCATGTTCTGCTCTCTATCTCTCTCGCAGGCTAGGTAGAGCTCAGCTCTGAAATTGAAAACATCCAGCAACTGCTCCCACATGGAAGGTGCCAGCACTGAAAGCTCTTGCTAGCCCTCACCTTTCCTTGGAATCCTTTTCACAGGCCCAGCAACACTGGGGATCTGTGCTTCTCTAGCCACCTAACATAATGGTCACTATCTCTCAGTCTCGCAGAACTCAGCTCTGAAATGGAAAGTGTCCAGCAAGTCCTCACACATGGAAAGTGCCAGGACTGAAAGCTGCTGCTTGACCTCTCCGTCCCTTGCCTACCCTTTCAGAGCCACACCAACCCTGGGGCTCTGCACCTGCCTAGCCACCTCATGTTCTGCTCTCTATCTCTCTCTCGCAGGCTAGGTAGAGCTCAGCTCTGAAATTGAAAACATCCATCGACTGCTCCCACAGGGAAGGTGCCAGCACTGAAAGCTCTTGCTAGCCCTCACCTTTCCTTGGAAGCCCTTTCACAGGCCCAGCAACACTGGGGCTCGGTGCTTCTCTAGCCACCTAACATAATGGTCACTATCTCTCAGTCTCGCAGAACTCAGCTCTGAAATGCAAAGTGTCCAGCAAGTCCTCACACATGGAAAGTGCCAGGACTGAAAGCTGCTGCTTGAACTCTCTATCCCTTGGCTACCCTTTCAGAGCCACACCAACCGTGGGGCTCTGCACCTGCCTAGCCACCTCATGTTCTGCTCTCTCTCTCTCGCAGTCTAGGTAGAGCTCAGCTCTGAAATTGAAAACATCCAGCGACTGCTCCCACATGGAAGGTGCCAGCACTGAAAGCTCTTGCTAGCCCTCACCTTTCCTTGGAATCCTTTTCACAGGCCCAGCAACACTGGGGATCTGTGCTTCTCTAGCCACCTAACATAATGGTCACTATCTCTCAGTCTCGCAGAGCTCAGCTCTGAAATGGAAAGTGTCCAGCAAGTCCTCACACATGGAAAGTGCCAGGACTGAAAGCTGCTGCTTGACCTCTCCGTCCCTTGGCTACCCTTTCAGAGCCACACCAACCGTGGGGCTCTGCATGGGGCTAGCCACCTCATGTTATGCTCTCTATCTCTCGCAGGCTAGGTAGAGCTCAGCTCCAAAATTGAAAACATCCAGCGACTGCTCCCACATGGAAGGTGCCAGCACTGAAAGCTCTTGCTAGCCCTCACCTTTCCTTGGAAGCCCTTTCACAGGCCCAGCAACACTGGGGATCTGTGCTTCTCTAGCCACCTAACATAATGGTCACTATCTCTCAGTCTCGTAGAGCTCAGCTCTGAAATGGAAAGTGTCCAGCAAGTCCTCACACATGGAAAGTGCCAGGACTGAAAGCTGCTGCTTGACCTCTCCGTCCCTTGGCTACCCTTTCAGAGCCACACCAACCCTGGGGCTCTGCACCTGCCTAGCCACCTCATGTTCTGCTCTCTCTCTCTCTCTCGCAGGCTAGGTAGAGCTCAGCTCTGAAATTGAAAACATCCAGCGACTGCTCCCACATGGAAGGTGCCAGCACTGAAAGCTCTTGCTAGCCCTCACCTTTCCTTGGAATCCTTTTCACAGGCCCAGCAACACTGGGGATCTGTGCTTCTCTAGCCACCTAACATAATGGTCACTATCTCTCAGTCTCGTAGAGCTCAGCTCTGAAATGGAAAGTGTCCAGCAAGTCCTCACACATGGAAAGTGCCAGGACTGAAAGCTGCTGCTTGACCTCTCCGTCCCTTGGCTACCCTTTCAGAGCCACACCAACCGTGGGGCTCTGCACCAGCCTAGCCACCTCATGTTCTGCTCTCTCTCTCTCTCGCAGGCTAGGTAGAGCTCAGCTCTGAAATTGAAAACATCCAGCGACTGCTCCCACATGGAAGGTGCCAGCACTAAAAGGTCTTGCTAGCCCTCACCTTTCCTTGGAAGCCCTTTCACAGGCCCAGCAACACTGGGGATCTGTGCTTCTCTAGCCACCTAACATAATGGTCACTATCTCTCAGTCTCGTAGAGCTCAGCTCTGAAAAGGAAAGTGTCCAGCAAGTCCTCACACATGGAAAGTGCCAGGACTGAAAGCTGCTGCTTGACCTCTCTGTCCCTTCGATACCCTTTCAGAGCCACACCAACCGTGGGGCTCTGCACCTGCCTAGCCACCTCATGTTCTGCTCTCTATCTCTCTCGCAGTCTAGGTAGAGCTCAGCTCCAAAATTGAAAACATCCAGCGACTGATACCACAGGGAAGGTGCCAGCACTGAAAGCTCTTGCTAGCCCTCACCTTTCCTTGGAATCCTTTTCACAGGCCCAGCAACACTGGGGATCCGTGCTTCTATAGCCACCTAACATAATGGTCACTATCTCTCAGTCTCATAGAGCTCAGCTCTGAAATGGAAAGTGTCCAGCAAGTCCTCACACATGGAAAGTGCCAGGACTGAAAGCTGCTGCTTGACCTCTCCGTCCCTTGGCTACCCTTTCAGAGCCACACCAACCGTGGGGCTCTGCACCTGCCTAGCCACCTCATGTTCTGCTCTCTCTCTCTCACAGGCTAGGTAGAGCTCAGCTCCAAAATTGAAAACATCCAGCGACTGCTCCCACATGGAAGGTGCCAGCACTGAAAGCTCTTGCTAGCCCTCACCTTTCCTTGGAAGCCCTTTCACAGGCCCAGCAACACTGGGGCTCGGCGCTTCTCTAGCCACCTATCATAATGGTCACTATCTCTCAGTCTCGTAGAGCTCAGCTCTGAAATGGAAAGTGTCCAGCAAGTCCTCACACATGGAAAGCGCCAGGACTGAAAGCTGCTGCTTGACCTCTCTGTCCCTTGCCTACCCTTTCAGAGCCACACCACCTATGTGGCTCTGCACCTGCCTAGCCACCTCATGTTATGCTCTCTCTCTCTCTCTCGCAGGCTAGGTAGAGCTCAGCTCTGAAATTGAAAACATCCAGCGACTGCTCCCACATGGAAGGTGCCAGCACTGAAAGCTCTTGCTAGCCCTCACCTTTCCTTGGAATCCTTTTCACAGGCCCAGCAACACTGGGGATCTGTGCTTCTGTAGCCACCTAACATAATGGTCACTATCTCTCAGTCTCGCAGAACTCAGCTCTGAAATGGAAAGTGTCCAGCAAGTCCTCACACATGGAAAGTGCCAGGACTGAAAGCTGCTGCTTGACCTCTCCATCCCTTGGCTACCCTTTCAGAGCCACACCAACCATGGGGCTCTGCACGGGCCTAGCCACCTCATGTTCTGCTCTATCTCTCTCTCGCAGGCTAGGTAGAGCTCAGCTCTGAAATTGAAAACATCCAGCAACTGCTCCCACATGGAAGGTGCCAGCACTGAAAGCTCTTGCTAGCCCTCACCTTTCCTTGGAAGCCCTTTCACAGGCCCAGCAACACTGGGGATCTGTGCTTCTCTAGCCACCTAACATAATGGTCACTATCTCTCAGTCTCGTAGAGCTCAGCTCTGAAATGGAAAGTGTCCAGCAAGTCCTCACACATGGAAAGTGCCAGGACTGAAAGCTGCTGCTTGACCTCTCCGTCCCTTGGCTACCCTTTCAGAGCCACACCACCTATGTGGCTCTGCACCTACCTAGCCACCTCATGTTCTGCTCTCTCTCTCTCTCTCACAGGCTAGGTAGAGCTCAGCTCCAAAATTGAAAACATCCAGCGACTGCTCCCACATGGAAGGTGCCAGCACTGAAAGCTCTTGCTAGCCCTCACCTTTCCTTGGAAGCCCTTTCACAGGCCCAGCAACACTAGGGCTCGGTGCTTCTATAGCCACCTAACATAATGGTCACTATCTCTCAGTCTCGAAGAGCTCAGCTCTGAAATGGAAAGCGTCCAGCAAGTCCTCACACATGGAAAGTGCCAGGACTGAAAGCTGCTGCTTGACCTCTCCATCCCTTGGCTACCCTTTCAGAGCCACACCAACCGTGGGGCTCTGCACCTGCCTAGCCACCTCATGTTCTGCTCTATCTCTCTCTCGCAGGCTAGGTAGAGCTCAGCTCCAAAATTAAAAAACATCCAGCGACTGCTCCCACATGGAAGGTGCCAGCACTGAAAGCTCTTGCTAGCCCTCACCTTTCCTTGGAATCCTTTTCACAGGCCCAGCAACACTGGGGATCTGTGCTTCTCTAGCCACCTAACATAATGGTCACTATCTCTCAGTCTCGTAGAGCTGAGCTCTGAAATGGAAAGCGTCCAGCAAGTCCTCACACATGGAAAGTGCCAGGACTGAAAGCTGCTGCTTGACCTCTCCATCCCTTGGCTACCCTTTCAGAGCCACACCAACCCTGGGGCTCTGCACGGGCCTAGCCACCTCATGTTCTGCTCTCTATCTCTCTCTCACAGGCTAGGTAGAGCTCAGCTCCAAAATTGAAAACATCCAGCGACTGCTCCCACATGGAAGGTGCCAGCACTGAAAGCTCTTGCTAGCCCTCACCTTTCCTTGGAAGCCCTTTCACAGGCCCAGCAACACTAGGGCTCGGTGCTTCTATAGCCACCTAACATAATGGTCACTATCTCTCAGTCTCGAAGAGCTCAGCTCTGAAATGGAAAGCGTCCAGCAAGTCCTCACACATGGAAAGTGCCAGGACTGAAAGCTGCTGCTTGACCTCTCCATCCCTTGGCTACCCTTTCAGAGCCACACCAACCGTGGGGCTCTGCACCTGCCTAGCCACCTCATGTTCTGCTCTATCTCTCTCTCGCAGGCTAGGTAGAGCTCAGCTCCAAAATTAAAAAACATCCAGCGACTGCTCCCACATGGAAGGTGCCAGCACTGAAAGCTCTTGCTAGCCCTCACCTTTCCTTGGAATCCTTTTCACAGGCCCAGCAACACTGGGGCTCGGTGCTTCTCTAGCCACCTAACATAATGGTCACTATCTCTCAGTCTCGTAGAGATGAGCTCTGAAATGGAAAGCGTCCAGCAAGTCCTCACACATGGAAAGTGCCAGGACTGAAAGCTGCTGCTTGACCTCTCCATCCCTTGGCTACCATTTCAGAGCCACACCAACCCTGGGGCTCTGCACGGGCCTAGCCACCTCATGTTATGCTCTCTCTCTCTCACAGGCTAGGTAGAGCTCAGCTCCAAAATTGAAAACATCCAGCGACTGCTCCCACAGGGAAGGTGCCAGCACTGAAAGCTCTTGCTAGCCCTCACCTTTCCTTGGAAGCCCTTTCACCGGCCCAGCAACACTGGGGATCTGTGCTTCTCTAGCCACCTAACATAATGGTCACTATCTCTCAGTCTCGCAGAACTCAGCTCTGAAATGGAAAGTGTCCAGCAAGTCCTCACACACGGAAAGTGCCAGGACTGAAAGCTGCTGCTTGACCTCTCCGTCCCTTGGCTACCCTTTCAGAGCCACACCACCTATGTGGCTCTGCACGGGCCTAGCCACCTCATGTTCTGCTCTCTATCTCTCTCTCGCAGGCTAGGTAGAGCTCAGCTCTGAAATTGAAAACATCCAGCGACTGCTCCCACATGGAAGGTGCCAGCACTGAAAGCTCTTGCTAGCCCTCACCTTTCCTTGGAAGCCCTTTCACAGGCCCAGCAACACTGGGGATCTGTGCTTCTCTAGCCACCTAACATAATGGTCACTATCTCTCAGTCTCGCAGAACTCAGCTCTGAAATGGAAAGCGTCCAGAAAGTCCTCACACATGGAAAGTGCCAGGACTGAAAGCTGCTGCTTGAACTCTCTATCCCTTGGCTACCCTTTCAGAGCCACACCAACCCTGGGGCTCTGCACCTGCCTAGCCACCTCATGTTATGCTCTCTATCTCTCTCATAGGCGAGGTAGAGCTCAGCTCTGAAATTGAAAACATCCAGCGACTGCTCCCACATGGAAGGTGCCAGCACTGAAAGCTCTTGCTAGCCCTCACCTTTCCTTGGAAGCCCTTTCACAGGCCCAGCAACACTGGGGATCTGTGCTTCTCTAGCCACCTAACATAATGGTCACTATCTCTCAGTCTCGCAGAACTCAGCTCTGAAATGCAAAGTGTCCAGCAAGTCCTCACACATGGAAAGTGCCAGGACTGAAAGCTGCTGCTTGACCTCTCCGTCCCTTGCCTACCCTTTCAGAGCCACACCAACCCTGGGGCTCTGCACCTGCCTAGCCACCTCATGTTATGCTCTCTCTCTCTCACAGGCTAGGTAGAGCTCAGCTCTGAAATTGAAAACATCCAGCGACTGCTCCCACATGGAAGGTGCCAGCACTGAAAGCTCTTGCTAGCCCTCACCTTTCCTTGGAATCCTTTTCACAGGCCCAGCAACACTGGGGCTCGGTGCTTCTCTAGCCACCTAACATAATGGTCACTATCTCTCAGTCTCGTAGAGCTCAGCTCTGAAATGGAAAGTGTCCAGCAAGTCCTCACACATGGAAAGTGCCAGGACTGAAAGCTGCTGCTTGACCTCTCCATCCCTTGGCTACCCTTTCAGAGCCACACGAACTCTGGGGCTCTGCACCTGCCTAGCCACCTCATGTTCTTCTCTCTCTCTCTCTCAGCCTAGGTAGAGCTCAGCTCTGAAATTGAAAACATCCAGCGACTGCTCCCACATGGAAGGTGCCAGCACTGAAAGCTCTTGCTAGCCCTCACCTTTCCTTGGAAGCCCTTTCACAGGCCCAGCAACACTGGGGCTCGGCGCTTCTCTAGCCACCTAACATAATGGTCATTATCTCTCAGTCTCGCAGAACTCAGCTCTGAAATGGAAAGCGTCCAGCAAGTCCTCACACATGGAAAGTGCCAGGACTGAAAGCTGCTGCTTGACCTCTCCGTCCCTTGGCTACCCTTTCAGAGCCACACCAACCGTGGGGCTCTGCACCTGCCTAGCCACCTCATGTTCTGCTCTCTATCTCTCTCGCAGTCTAGGTAGAGCTCAGCTCCAAAATTAAAAAACATCAAGAAACTGCTCCCACATGGAAGGTGCCAGCACTGAAAGCTCTTGCTAGCCCTCACCTTTCCTTGGAATCCTTTTCACAGGCCCAGCAACACTGGGGCTCGGTGCTTCTCTAGCCACCTAGCATAATGGTCACTATCTCTCAGTCTCGTAGAGCTCAGCTCTGAAATGGAAAGTGTCCAGCAAGTCCTCACACATGGAAAGTGCCAGGACTGAAAGCTGCTGCTTGACCTCTCCGTCCCTTGGCTACCCTTTCAGAGCCACACCAACCGTGGGGCTCTGCACCTGCCTAGCCACTTCATGTTCTGCTCTATCTCTCTCTCGCAGGCTAGGTAGAGCTCAGCTCCAAAATTGAAAACATCCAGCGACTGCTCCCACATGGAAGGTGCCAGCACTGAAAGCTCTTGCTAGCCCTCACCTTTCCTTGGAAGCCCTTTCACAGGCCCAGCAACACTGGGGATCTGTGCTTCTCTAGCCACCTAACATAATGGTCACTATCTCTCAGTCTCGCAGAACTCAGCTCTGAAATGGAAAGCGTCCAGAAAGTCCTCACACATGGAAAGTGCCAGGACTGAAAGCTGCTGCTTGAACTCTCTATCCCTTGGCTACCCTTTCAGAGCCACACCAACCGTGGGGCTCTGCACCTGCCTAGCCACCTCATGTTATGATCTCTATCTCTCTCATAGGCGAGGTAGAGCTCAGCTCTGAAATTGAAAACATCCAGCGACTGCTCCCACATGGAAGGTGCCAGCACTGAAAGCTCTTGCTAGCCCTCACCTTTCCTTGGAAGCCCTTTCACAGGCCCAGCAACACTAGGGCTCGGTGCTTCTCTAGCCACCTAACATAATGGTCACTATCTCTCAGTCTCGAAGAGCTCAGCTCTGAAATGGAAAGCGTCCAGCAAGTCCTCACACATGGAAAGTGCCAGGACTGAAAGCTGCTGCTTGACCTCTCCGTCCCTTGGCTACCCTTTCAGAGCCACACCAACCGTGGGGCTCTGCACCTGCCTAGCCACCTCATGTTCTGCTCTATCTCTCTCTCGCAGGCTAGGTAGAGCTCAGCTCCAAAATTAAAAAACATCCAGCGACTGCTCCCACATGGAAGGTGCCAGCACTGAAAGCTCTTGCTAGCCCTCACCTTTCCTTGGAATCCTTTTCACAGGCCCAGCAACACTGGGGCTCGGTGCTTCTCTAGCCACCTAACATAATGGTCACTATCTCTCAGTCTCATAGAGCTCAGCTCTGAAATGGAAAGTGTCCAGCAAGTCCTCACACATGGAAAGTGCCAGGACTGAAAGCTGCTGCTTGACCTCTCCATCCCTTGGCTACCCTTTCAGAGCCACACCAACCCTGGGGCTCTGCACGGGCCTAGCCACCTCATGTTCTGCTCTCTCTCTCTCGCAGGCTAGGTAGAGCTCAGCTCCAAAATTGAAAACATCCAGCGACTGCTCCCACATGGAAGGTGCCAGCACTGAAAGCTCTTGCTAGCCCTCACCTTTCCTTGGAAGCCCTTTCACCGGCCCAGCAACACTGGGGATCTGCGCTTCTCTAGCCACCTAACATAATGGTCACTATCTCTCAGTCTCGCAGAACTCAGCTCTGAAATGGAAAGTGTCCAGCAAGTCCTCACACACGGAAAGTGCCAGGACTGAAAGCTGCTGCTTGACCTCTCCGTCCCTTGGCTACCCTTTCAGAGCCACACCACCTATGTGGCTCTGCACGGGCCTAGCCACCTCATGTTCTGCTCTCTCTCTCTCTCAGGCTAGGTAGAGCTCAGCTCCAAAATTGAAAACATCCAGCGACTGCTCCCACATGGAAGGTGCCAGCACTGAAAGCTCTTGCTAGCCCTCACCTTTCCTTGGAAGCCCTTTCACAGGCCCAGCAACACTGGGGATCTGTGCTTCTCTAGCCACCTAACATAATGGTCACTATCTCTCAGTCTCACAGAACTCAGCTCTGAAATGGAAAGCGTCCAGCAAGTCCTCACACATGGAAAGTGCCAGGACTGAAAGCTGCTGCTTGAACTCTCTATCCCTTGGCTACCCTTTCAGAGCCACACCAACCGTGGGGCTCTGCACCTGCCTAGCCACCTCATGTTCTGCTCTCTATCTCTCTCGCAGGCTAGGTAGAGCTCAGCTCTGAAATTGAAAACATCCAGCAACTGCTCCCACATGGAAGGTGCCAGCACTGAAAGCTCTTGCTAGCCCTCACCTTTCCTTGGAATCCTTTTCACAGGCCCAGCAACACTGGGGATCTGTGCTTCTCTAGCCACCTAACATAATGGTCACTATCTCTCAGTCTCGCAGAACTCAGCTCTGAAATGGAAAGTGTCCAGCAAGTCCTCACACATGGAAAGTGCCAGGACTGAAAGCTGCTGCTTGACCTCTCCGTCCCTTGCCTACCCTTTCAGAGCCACACCAACCCTGGGGCTCTGCACCTGCCTAGCCACCTCATGTTCTGTTCTCTATCTCTCTCTCGCAGGCTAGGTAGAGCTCAGCTCCAAAATTGAAAACATCCATCGACTGCTCCCACAGGGAAGGTGCCAGCACTGAAAGCTCTTGCTAGCCCTCACCTTTCCTTGGAAGCCCTTTCACAGGCCCAGCAACACTGGGGCTCGGTGCTTCTCTAGCCACCTAACATAATGGTCACTATCTCTCAGTCTCGCAGAACTCAGCTCTGAAATGGAAAGTGTCCAGCAAGTCCTCACACATGGAAAGTGCCAGGACTGAAAGCTGCTGCTTGAACTCTCTATCCCTTGGCTACCCTTTCAGAGCCACACCAACCGTGGGGCTCTGCACCTGCCTAGCCACCTCATGTTCTGCTCTCTCTCTCTCGCAGGCTAGGTAGAGCTCAGCTCTGAAATTGAAAACATCCAGCGACTGCTCCCACATGGAAGGTGCCAGCACTGAAAGCTCTTGCTAGCCCTCACCTTTCCTTGGAATCCTTTTCACAGGCCCAGCAACACTGGGGATCTGTGCTTCTCTAGCCACCTAACATAATGGTCACTATCTCTCAGTCTCGCAGAGCTCAGCTCTGAAATGGAAAGTGTCCAGCAAGTCCTCACACATGGAAAGTGCCAGGACTGAAAGCTGCTGCTTGACCTCTCCGTCCCTTGGCTACCCTTTCAGAGCCACACCAACCGTGGGGCTCTGCATGGGGCTAGCCACCTCATGTTATGCTCTCTATCTCTCGCAGGCTAGGTAGAGCTCAGCTCCAAAATTGAAAACATCCAGCGACTGCTCCCACATGGAAGGTGCCAGCACTGAAAGCTCTTGCTAGCCCTCACCTTTCCTTGGAAGCCCTTTCACAGGCCCAGCAACACTGGGGATCTGTGCTTCTCTAGCCACCTAACATAATGGTCACTATCTCTCAGTCTCGTAGAGCTCAGCTCTGAAATGGAAAGTGTCCAGCAAGTCCTCACACATGGAAAGTGCCAGGACTGAAAGCTGCTGCTTGACCTCTCCGTCCCTTGGCTACCCTTTCAGAGCCACACCAACCCTGGGGCTCTGCACCTGCCTAGCCACCTCATGTTCTGCTCTCTCTCTCTCTCTCGCAGGCTAGGTAGAGCTCAGCTCTGAAATTGAAAACATCCAGCGACTGCTCCCACATGGAAGGTGCCAGCACTGAAAGCTCTTGCTAGCCCTCACCTTTCCTTGGAATCCTTTTCACAGGCCCAGCAACACTGGGGATCTGTGCTTCTCTAGCCACCTAACATAATGGTCACTATCTCTCAGTCTCGTAGAGCTCAGCTCTGAAATGGAAAGTGTCCAGCAAGTCCTCACACATGGAAAGTGCCAGGACTGAAAGCTGCTGCTTGACCTCTCCGTCCCTTGGCTACCCTTTCAGAGCCACACCAACCCTGGGGCTCTGCACCAGCCTAGCCACCTCATGTTCTGCTCTCTCTCTCTCTCGCAGGCTAGGTAGAGCTCAGCTCTGAAATTGAAAACATCCAGCGACTGCTCCCACATGGAAGGTGCCAGCACTAAAAGGTCTTGCTAGCCCTCACCTTTCCTTGGAAGCCCTTTCACAGGCCCAGCAACACTGGGGATCTGTGCTTCTCTAGCCACCTAACATAATGGTCACTATCTCTCAGTCTCGTAGAGCTCAGCTCTGAAAAGGAAAGTGTCCAGCAAGTCCTCACACATGGAAAGTGCCAGGACTGAAAGCTGCTGCTTGACCTCTCTGTCCCTTCGATACCCTTTCAGAGCCACACCACCTATGTGGCTCTGCACCTGCCTAGCCACCTCATGTTCTGCTCTCTATCTCTCTCTCGCAGGCTAGGTAGAGCTCAGCTCCGAAATTGAAAACATCCAGCGACTGCTCCCACATGGAAGGTGCCAGCACTGAAAGCTCTTGCTAGCCCTCACCTTTCCTTGGAATCCTTTTCACAGGCCCAGCAACACTGGGGATCTGTGCTTCTGTAGCCACCTAACATAATGGTCACTATCTCTCAGTCTCGCAGAACTCAGCTCTGAAATGGAAAGTGTCCAGCAAGTCCTCACACATGGAAAGTGCCAGGACTGAAAGCTGCTGCTTGACCTCTCCATCCCTTGGCTACCCTTTCAGAGCCACACCAACCATGGGGCTCTGCACGGGCCTAGCCACCTCATGTTCTGCTCTATCTCTCTCTCGCAGGCTAGGTAGAGCTCAGCTCTGAAATTGAAAACATCCAGCAACTGCTCCCACATGGAAGGTGCCAGCACTGAAAGCTCTTGCTAGCCCTCACCTTTCCTTGGAAGCCCTTTCACAGGCCCAGCAACACTGGGGATCTGTGCTTCTCTAGCCACCTAACATAATGGTCACTATCTCTCAGTCTCGTAGAGCTCAGCTCTGAAATGGAAAGTGTCCAGCAAGTCCTCACACATGGAAAGTGCCAGGACTGAAAGCTGCTGCTTGACCTCTCCGTCCCTTGGCTACCCTTTCAGAGCCACACCACCTATGTGGCTCTGCACCTGCCTAGCCACCTCATGTTCTGCTCTCTCTCTCTCTCTCGCAGGCTAGGTAGAGCTCAGCTCCAAAATTGAAAACATCCAGCGACTGCTCCCACATGGAAGGTGCCAGCACTGAAAGCTCTTGCTAGCCCTCACCTTTCCTTGGAAGCCCTTTCACAGGCCCAGCAACACTAGGGCTCGGTGCTTCTATAGCCACCTAACATAATGGTCACTATCTCTCAGTCTCGAAGAGCTCAGCTCTGAAATGGAAAGCGTCCAGCAAGTCCTCACACATGGAAAGTGCCAGGACTGAAAGCTGCTGCTTGACCTCTCCATCCCTTGGCTACCCTTTCAGAGCCACACCAACCGTGGGGCTCTGCACCTGCCTAGCCACCTCATGTTCTGCTCTATCTCTCTCTCGCAGGCTAGGTAGAGCTCAGCTCCAAAATTAAAAAACATCCAGCGACTGCTCCCACATGGAAGGTGCCAGCACTGAAAGCTCTTGCTAGCCCTCACCTTTCCTTGGAATCCTTTTCACAGGCCCAGCAACACTGGGGCTCGGTGCTTCTCTAGCCACCTAACATAATGGTCACTATCTCTCAGTCTCGTAGAGCTGAGCTCTGAAATGGAAAGCGTCCAGCAAGTCCTCACACACGGAAAGTGCCAGGACTGAAAGCTGCTGCTTGACCTCTCCATCCCTTGGCTACCCTTTCAGAGCCACACCAACCCTGGGGCTCTGCACGGGCCTAGCCACCTCATGTTCTGCTCTCTATCTCTCTCTCACAGGCTAGGTAGAGCTCAGCTCCAAAATTGAAAACATCCAGCGACTGCTCCCACATGGAAGGTGCCAGCACTGAAAGCTCTTGCTAGCCCTCACCTTTCCTTGGAAGCCCTTTCACAGGCCCAGCAACACTAGGGCTCGGTGCTTCTATAGCCACCTAACATAATGGTCACTATCTCTCAGTCTCGAAGAGCTCAGCTCTGAAATGGAAAGCGTCCAGCAAGTCCTCACACATGGAAAGTGCCAGGACTGAAAGCTGCTGCTCGACCTCTCCATCCCTTGGCTACCCTTTCAGAGCCACACCAACCGTGGGGCTCTGCACCTGCCTAGCCACCTCATGTTCTGTTCTCTATCTCTCTCTCGCAGGCTAGGTAGAGCTCAGCTCCAAAATTAAAAAACATCCAGCGACTGCTCCCACATGGAAGGTGCCAGCACTGAAAGCTCTTGCTAGCCCTCACCTTTCCTTGGAATCCTTTTCACAGGCCCAGCAACACTGGGGCTCAGTGCTTCTCTAGCCACCTAACATAATGGTCACTATCTCTCAGTCTCGTAGAGATGAGCTCTGAAATGGAAAGCGTCCAGCAAGTCCTCACACATGGAAAGTGCCAGGACTGAAAGCTGCTGCTTGACCTCTCCATCCCTTGGCTACCCTTTCAGAGCCACACCAACCCTGGGGCTCTGCACGGGCCTAGCCACCTCATGTTATGATCTCTCTCTCTCACAGGCTAGGTAGAGCTCAGCTCCAAAATAGAAAACATCCAGCGACTGCTCCCACAGGGAAGGTGCCAGCACTGAAAGCTCTTGCTAGCCCTCACCTTTCCTTGGAAGCCCTTTCACCGGCCCAGCAACACTGGGGATCTGTGCTTCTCTAGCCACCTAACATAATGGTCACTATCTCTCAGTCTCGCAGAACTCAGCTCTGAAATGGAAAGTGTCCAGCAAGTCCTCACACACGGAAAGTGCCAGGACTGAAAGCTGCTGCTTGACCTCTCCGTCCCTTGGCTACCCTTTCAGAGCCACACCACCTATGTGGCTCTGCACGGGCCTAGCCACCTCATGTTCTGCTCTCTATCTCTCTCTCGCAGGCTAGGTAGAGCTCAGCTCTGAAATTGAAAACATCCAGCGACTGCTCCCACATGGAAGGTGCCAGCACTGAAAGCTCTTGCTAGCCCTCACCTTTCCTTGGAAGCCCTTTCACAGGCCCAGCAACACTGGGGATCTGTGCTTCTCTAGCCACCTAACATAATGGTCACTATCTCTCAGTCTCGCAGAACTCAGCTCTGAAATGGAAAGCGTCCAGAAAGTCCTCACACATGGAAAGTGCCAGGACTGAAAGCTGCTGCTTGAACTCTCTATCCCTTGGCTACCCTTTCAGAGCCACACCAACCCTGGGGCTCTGCACCTGCCTAGCCACCTCATGTTATGCTCTCTATCTCTCTCATAGGCGAGGTAGAGCTCAGCTCTGAAATTGAAAACATCCAGCGACTGCTCCCACATGGAAGGTGCCAGCACTGAAAGCTCTTGCTAGCCCTCACCTTTCCTTGGAAGCCCTTTCACAGGCCCAGCAACACTGGGGATCTGTGCTTCTCTAGCCACCTAACATAATGGTCACTATCTCTCAGTCTCGCAGAACTCAGCTCTGAAATGCAAAGTGTCCAGCAAGTCCTCACACATGGAAAGTGCCAGGACTGAAAGCTGCTGCTTGACCTCTCCGTCCCTTGCCTACCCTTTCAGAGCCACACCAACCCTGGGGCTCTGCACCTGCCTAGCCACCTCATGTTATGCTCTCTCTCTCTCACAGGCTAGGTAGAGCTCAGCTCTGAAATTGAAAACATCCAGCGACTGCTCCCACATGGAAGGTGCCAGCACTGAAAGCTCTTGCTAGCCCTCACCTTTCCTTGGAATCCTTTTCACAGGCCCAGCAACACTGGGGCTCGGTGCTTCTCTAGCCACCTAACATAATGGTCACTATCTCTCAGTCTCGTAGAGCTCAGCTCTGAAATGGAAAGTGTCCAGCAAGTCCTCACACATGGAAAGTGCCAGGACTGAAAGCTGCTGCTTGACCTCTCCATCCCTTGGCTACCCTTTCAGAGCCACACGAACCCTGGGGCTCTGCACCTGCCTAGCCACCTCATGTTCTTCTCTCTCTCTCTCTCAGCCTAGGTAGAGCTCAGCTCTGAAATTGAAAACATCCAGCGACTGCTCCCACATGGAAGGTGCCAGCACTGAAAGCTCTTGCTAGCCCTCACCTTTCCTTGGAAGCCCTTTCACAGGCCCAGCAACACTGGGGCTCGGCGCTTCTCTAGCCACCTAACATAATGGTCATTATCTCTCAGTCTCGCAGAACTCAGCTCTGAAATGGAAAGCGTCCAGCAAGTCCTCACACATGGAAAGTGCCAGGACTGAAAGCTGCTGCTTGACCTCTCCGTCCCTTGGCTACCCTTTCAGAGCCACACCAACCGTGGGGCTCTGCACCTGCCTAGCCACCTCATGTTCTGCTCTCTATCTCTCTCGCAGTCTAGGTAGAGCTCAGCTCCAAAATTGAAAACATCCAGCGACTGCTCCCACATGGAAGGTGCCAGCACTGAAAGCTCTTGCTAGCCCTCACCTTTCCTTGGAATCCTTTTCACAGGCCCAGCAACACTGGGGCTCGGTGCTTCTCTAGCCACCTAGCATAATGGTCACTATCTCTCAGTCTCGTAGAGCTCAGCTCTGAAATGGAAAGTGTCCAGCAAGTCCTCACACATGGAAAGTGCCAGGACTGAAAGCTGCTGCTTGACCTCTCCGTCCCTTGGCTACCCTTTCAGAGCCACACCAACCGTGGGGCTCTGCACCTGCCTAGCCACTTCATGTTCTGCTCTATCTCTCTCTCGCAGTCTAGGTAGAGCTCAGCTCCAAAATTGAAAACATCCAGCGACTGCTCCCACATGGAAGGTGCCAGCACTGAAAGCTCTTGCTAGCCCTCACCTTTCCTTGGAAGCCCTTTCACAGGCCCAGCAACACTGGGGATCTGTGCTTCTCTAGCCACCTAACATAATGGTCACTATCTCTCAGTCTCGCAGAACTCAGCTCTGAAATGGAAAGCGTCCAGAAAGTCCTCACACATGGAAAGTGCCAGGACTGAAAGCTGCTGCTTGAACTCTCTGTCCCTTGGCTACCCTTTCAGAGCCACACCAACCCTGGGGCTCTGCACCTGCCTAGCCACCTCATGTTCTGTTCTCTATCTCTCTCTCACAGGCTAGGTAGAGCTCAGCTCTGAAATTGAAAACATCCAGCGACTGCTCCCACATGGAAGGTGCCAGCACTGAAAGCTCTTGCTAGCCCTCACCTTTCCTTGGAAGCCCTTTCACAGGCCCAGCAACACTAGGGCTCGGTGCTTCTCTAGCCACCTAACATAATGGCCACTATCTCTCAGTCTCGAAGAGCTCAGCTCTGAAATGGAAAGCGTCCAGCAAGTCCTCACACATGGAAAGTGCCAGGACTGAAAGCTGCTGCTTGACCTCTCCGTCCCTTGGCTACCCTTTCAGAGCCACACCAACCGTGGGGCTCTGCACCTGCCTAGCCACCTCATGTTCTGCTCTATCTCTCTCTCGCAGGCTAGGTAGAGCTCAGCTCCAAAATTAAAAAACATCCAGCGACTGCTCCCACATGGAAGGTGCCAGCACTGAAAGCTCTTGCTAGCCCTCACCTTTCCTTGGAATCCTTTTCACAGGCCCAGCAACACTGGGGCTCGGTGCTTCTCTAGCCACCTAACATAATGGTCACTATCTCTCAGTCTCATAGAGCTCAGCTCTGAAATGGAAAGTGTCCAGCAAGTCCTCACACATGGAAAGTGCCAGGACTGAAAGCTGCTGCTTGACCTCTCCATCCCTTGGCTACCATTTCAGAGCCACACCAACCCTGGGGCTCTGCACGGGCCTAGCCACCTCATGTTATGCTCTCTCTCTCTCACAGGCTAGGTAGAGCTCAGCTCTGAAATAGAAAACATCCAGCGACTGCTCCCACAGGGAAGGTGCCAGCACTGAAAGCTCTTGCTAGCCCTCACCTTTCCTTGGAAGCCCTTTCACCGGCCCAGCAACACTGGGGATCTGCGCTTCTCTAGCCACCTAACATAATGGTCACTATCTCTCAGTCTCGCAGAACTCAGCTCTGAAATGGAAAGTGTCCAGCAAGTCCTCACACACGGAAAGTGCCAGGACTGAAAGCTGCTGCTTGACCTCTCCGTCCCTTGGCTACCCTTTCAGAGCCACACCACCTATGTGGCTCTGCACCTACCTAGCCACCTCATGTTCTGCTCTCTCTCTCTCGCAGGCTAGGTAGAGCTCAGCTCCAAAATTGAAAACATCCAGCGACTGCTCCCACAGGGAAGGTGCCAGCACTGAAAGCTCTTGCTAGCCCTCACCTTTCCTTGGAAGCCCTTTCACAGGCCCAGCAACACTGGGGATCTGTGCTTCTCTAGCCACCTAACATAATGGTCACTATCTCTCAGTCTCGCAGAACTCAGCTCTGAAATGCAAAGTGTCCAGCAAGTCCTCACACATGGAAAGTGCCAGGACTGAAAGCTGCTGCTTGACCTCTCCGTCCCTTGGCTACCCTTTCAGAGCCACACCAACCGTGGGGCTCTGCACCTGCCTAGCCACCTCATGTTATGCTCTCTCTCTCTCACAGGCTAGGTAGAGCTCAGCTCTGAAATTGAAAACATCCAGCGACTGCTCCCACAGGGAAGGTGCCAGCACTGAAAGCTCTTGCTAGCCCTCACCTTTCCTTGGAATCCTTTTCACAGGCCCAGCAACACTGGGGCTCGGTGCTTCTCTAGCCACCTAACATAATGGTCACTATCTCTCAGTCTCATAGAGCTCAGCTCTGAAATGGAAAGTGTCCAGCAAGTCCTCACACATGGAAAGTGCCAGGACTGAAAGCTGCTGCTTGACCTCTCCATCCCTTGGCTACCCTTTCAGAGCCACACCAACCCTGGGGCTCTGCACCTGCCTAGCCACCTCATGTTCTTCTCTCTCTCTCTCTCAGCCTAGGTAGAGCTCAGCTCTGAAATTGAAAACATCCAGCGACTGCTCCCACATGGAAGGTGCCAGCACTGAAAGCTCTTGCTGGCCCTCACCTTTCCTTGGAAGCCCTTTCACAGGCCCAGCAACACTGGGGCTCGGCGCTTCTCTAGCCACCTAACATAATGGTCACTATCTCTCAGTCTCGCAGAACTCAGCTCTGAAATGGAAAGTGTCCAGCAAGTCCTCACACATGGAAAGTGCCAGGACTGAAAGCTGCTGCTTGACCTCTCCGTCCCTTCGATACCCTTTCAGAGCCACACCAACCGTGGGGCTCTGCACCTGCCTAGCCACCTCATGTTCTGCTCTCTATCTCTCTCGCAGTCTAGGTAGAGCTCAGCTCCAAAATTGAAAACATCCAGCGACTGCTCCCACATGGAAGGTGCCAGCACTGAAAGCTCTTGCTAGCCCTCACCTTTCCTTGGAATCCTTTTCACAGGCCCAGCAACACTGGGGCTCGGTGCTTCTCTAGCCACCTAACATAATGGTCACTATCTCTCAGTCTCATAGAGCTCAGCTCTGAAATGGAAAGTGTCCAGCAAGTCCTCACACATGGAAAGTGCCAGGACTGAAAGCTGCTGCTTGACCTCTCTGTCCCTTGGCTACCCTTTCAGAGCCACACCAACCATGGGGCTCTGCACGGGCCTAGCCACCTCATGTTCTGCTCTCTCTCTCTCACAGGCTAGGTAGAGCTCAGCTCCAAAATTGAAAACATCCAGCAACTGCTCCCACATGGAAGGTGCCAGCACTGAAAGCTCTTGCTAGCCCTCACCTTTCCTTGGAATCCTTTTCACAGGCCCAGCAACACTGGGGATCTGTGCTTCTCTAGCCACCTAACATAATGGTCACTATCTCTCAGTCTCGCAGAACTCAGCTCTGAAATGGAAAGTGTCCAGCAAGTCCTCACACATGGAAAGTGCCAGGACTGAAAGCTGCTGCTTGACCTCTCCATCCCTTGGCTACCCTTTCAGAGCCACACCAACCCTGGGGCTCTGCACCTGCCTAGCCACCTCATGTTATGCTCTCTCTCTCTCACAGGCTAGGTAGAGCTCAGCTCTGAAATTGAAAACATCCAGCGACTGCTCCCACAGGGAAGGTGCCAGCACTGAAAGCTCTTGCTAGCCCTCACCTTTCCTTGGAAGCCCTTTCACCGGCCCAGCAACACTGGGGATCTGCGCTTCTGTAGCCACCTAACATAATGGTCACTATCTCTCAGTCTCGCAGAACTCAGCTCTGAAATGGAAAGCGTCCAGCAAGTCCTCACACATGGAAAGTGCCAGGACTGAAAGCTGCTGCTTGAACTCTCTATCCCTTGGCTACCCTTTCAGAGCCACACCAACCCTGGGGCTCTGCACCTGCCTAGCCACCTCATGTTATGCTCTCTATCTCTCTCATAGGCGAGGTAGAGCTCAGCTCTGAAATTGAAAACATCCAGCGACTGCTCCCACATGGAAGGTGCCAGCACTGAAAGCTCTTGCTAGCCCTCACCTTTCCTTGGAAGCCCTTTCACAGGCCCAGCAACACTGGGGATCTGTGCTTCTCTAGCCACCTAACATAATGGTCACTATCTCTCAGTCTCGCAGAACTCAGCTCTGAAATGCAAAGTGTCCAGCAAGTCCTCACACATGGAAAGTGCCAGGACTGAAAGCTGCTGCTTGACCTCTCCGTCCCTTGGCTACCCTTTCAGAGCCACACCAACCGTGGGGCTCTGCACCTGCCTAGCCACCTCATGTTATGCTCTCTCTCTCTCACAGGCTAGGTAGAGCTCAGCTCTGAAATTGAAAACATCCAGCGACTGCTCCCACATGGAAGGTGCCAGCACTGAAAGCTCTTGCTAGCCCTCACCTTTCCTTGGAATCCTTTTCACAGGCCCAGCAACACTGGGGCTCGGTGCTTCTCTAGCCACCTAACATAATGGTCACTATCTCTCAGTCTCGTAGAGCTCAGCTCTGAAATGGAAAGTGTCCAGCAAGTCCTCACACATGGAAAGTGCCAGGACTGAAAGCTGCTGCTTGACCTCTCCATCCCTTGGCTACCCTTTCAGAGCCACACCAACCCTGGGGCTCTGCACCTGCCTAGCCACCTCATGTTCTTCTCTCTCTCTCTCTCAGCCTAGGTAGAGCTCAGCTCTGAAATTGAAAACATCCAGCGACTGCTCCCACATGGAAGGTGCCAGCACTGAAAGCTCTTGCTAGCCCTCACCTTTCCTTGGAAGCCCTTTCACAGGCCCAGCAACACTGGGGCTCGGCGCTTCTCTAGCCACCTAACATAATGGTCATTATCTCTCAGTCTCGCAGAACTCAGCTCTGAAATGGAAAGTGTCCAGCAAGTCCTCACACATGGAAAGTGCCAGGACTGAAAGCTGCTGCTTGACCTCTCCGTCCCTTCGATACCCTTTCAGAGCCACACCAACCGTGGGGCTCTGCACCTGCCTAGCCACCTCATGTTCTGCTCTCTATCTCTCTCGCAGTCTAGGTAGAGCTCAGCTCCAAAATTGAAAACATCCAGCGACTGCTCCCACATGGAAGGTGCCAGCACTGAAAGCTCTTGCTAGCCCTCACCTTTCCTTGGAATCCTTTTCACAGGCCCAGCAACACTGGAGCTCGGTGCTTCTCTAGCCACCTAGCATAATGGTCACTATCTCTCAGTCTCGTAGAGCTCAGCTCTGAAATGGAAAGTGTCCAGCAAGTCCTCACACATGGAAAGTGCCAGGACTGAAAGCTGCTGCTTGACCTCTCCGTCCCTTGGCTACCCTTTCAGAGCCACACCAACCGTGGGGCTCTGCACCTGCCTAGCCACCTCATGTTCTGCTCTATCTCTCTCTCGCAGGCTAGGTAGAGCTCAGCTCCAAAATTGAAAACATCCAGCGACTGCTCCCACATGGAAGGTGCCAGCACTGAAAGCTCTTGCTAGCCCTCACCTTTCCTTGGAATCCTTTTCACAGGCCCAGCAACACTGGGGTTCGGTGCTTCTCTAGCCACCTAACATAATGGTCACTATCTCTCAGTCTCATAGAGCTCAGCTCTGAAATGGAAAGTGTCCAGCAAGTCCTCACACATGGAAAGTGCCAGGACTGAAAGCTGCTGCTTGACCTCTCCATCCCTTGGCTACCCTTTCAGAGCCACACCAACCATGGGGCTCTGCACGGGCCTAGCCACCTCATGTTCTGCTCTCTCTCTCTCACAGGCTAGGTAGAGCTCAGCTCCAAAATTGAAAACATCCAGCGACTGCTCCCACATGGAAGGTGCCAGCACTGAAAGCTCTTGCTAGCCCTCACCTTTCCTTGGAAGCCCTTTCACAGGCCCAGCAACACTGGGGATCTGTGCTTCTCTAGCCACCTAACATAATGGTCACTATCTCTCAGTCTCGCAGAACTCAGCTCTGAAATGGAAAGTGTCCAGCAAGTCCTCACACATGGAAAGTGCCAGGACTGAAAGCTGCTGCTTGACCTCTCCGTCCCTTGGCTACCCTTTCAGAGCCACACCAACCCTGGGGCTCTGCACCAGCCTAGCCACCTCATGTTCTGCTCTCTATCTCTCTCTCACAGGCTAGGTAGAGCTCAGCTCCAAAATTGAAAACATCCAGCGACTGCTCCCACATGGAAGGTGCCAGCACTGAAAGCTCTTGCTAGCCCTCACCTTTCCTTGGAATCCTTTTCACAGGCCCAGCAACACTGGGGTTCGGTGCTTCTCTAGCCACCTAACATAATGGTCACTATCTCTCAGTCTCATAGAGCTCAGCTCTGAAATGGAAAGTGTCCAGCAAGTCCTCACACATGGAAAGTGCCAGGACTGAAAGCTGCTGCTTGACCTCTCCATCCCTTGGCTACCCTTTCAGAGCCACACCAACCATGGGGCTCTGCACGGGCCTAGCCACCTCATGTTCTGCTCTCTCTCTCTCGCAGGCTAGGTAGAGCTCAGCTCCAAAATTGAAAACATCCAGCGACTGCTCCCACATGGAAGGTGCCAGCACTGAAAGCTCTTGCTAGCCCTCACCTTTCCTTGGAATCCTTTTCACAGGCCCAGCAACACTGGGGCTCGGTGCTTCTCTAGCCACCTAACATAATGGTCACTATCTCTCAGTCTCGTAGAGCTCAGCTCTGAAATGGAAAGTGTCCAGCAAGTCCTCACACATGGAAAGTGCCAGGACTGAAAGCTGCTGCTTGACCTCTCCATCCCTTGGCTACCCTTTCAGAGCCACACGAACCCTGGGGCTCTGCACCTGCCTAGCCACCTCATGTTCTTCTCTCTCTCTCTCTCAGCCTAGGTAGAGCTCAGCTCTGAAATTGAAAACATCCAGCGACTGCTCCCACAGGGAAGGTGCCAGCACTGAAAGCTCTTGCTAGCCCTCACCTTTCCTTGGAAGCCCTTTCACAGGCCCAGCAACACTGGGGCTCGGCGCTTCTCTAGCCACCTAACATAATGGTCATTATCTCTCAGTCTCGCAGAACTCAGCTCTGAAATGGAAAGTGTCCAGCAAGTCCTCACACATGGAAAGTGCCAGGACTGAAAGCTGCTGCTTGACCTCTCCGTCCCTTCGATACCCTTTCAGAGCCACACCAACCCTGGGGCTCTGCACCTGCCTAGCCACCTCATGTTCTGCTCTCTATCTCTCTCGCAGTCTAGGTAGAGCTCAGCTCCAAAATTGAAAACATCCAGCGACTGCTCCCACATGGAAGGTGCCATCACTGAAAGCTCTTGCTAGCCCTCACCTTTCCTTGGAATCCTTTTCACAGGCCCAGCAACACTGGGGCTCGGTGCTTCTCTAGCCACCTAGCATAATGGTCACTATCTCTCAGTCTCGTAGAGCTCAGCTCTGAAATGGAAAGTGTCCAGCAAGTCCTCACACATGGAAAGTGCCAGGACTGAAAGCTGCTGCTTGACCTCTCTGTCCCTTGGCTACCCTTTCAGAGCCACACCAACCGTGGGGCTCTGCACCTGCCTAGCCACTTCATGTTCTGCTCTATCTCTCTCTCACAGGCTAGGTAGAGCTCAGCTCCAAAATTGAAAACATCCAGCGACTGCTCCCACATGGAAGGTGCCAGCACTGAAAGCTCTTGCTAGCCCTCACCTTTCCTTGGAAGCCCTTTCACAGGCCCAGCAACACTGGGGATCTGCGCTTCTCTAGCCACCTAACATAATGGTCACTATCTCTCAGTCTCATAGAGCTCAGCTCTGAAATGGAAAGTGTCCAGCAAGTCCTCACACATGGAAAGTGCCAGGACTGAAAGCTGCTGCTTGACCTCTCCATCCCTTGGCTACCCTTTCAGAGCCACACCAACCATGGGGCTCTGCACGGGCCTAGCCACCTCATGTTCTGCTCTCTCTCTCTCACAGGCTAGGTAGAGCTCAGCTCCAAAATTGAAAACATCCAGCAACTGCTCCCACATGGAAGGTGCCAGCACTGAAAGCTCTTGCTAGCCCTCACCTTTCCTTGGAAGCCCTTTCACAGGCCCAGCAACACTGGGGATCTGTGCTTCTCTAGCCACCTAACATAATGGTCACTATCTCTCAGTCTCGCAGAACTCAGCTCTGAAATGGAAAGTGTCCAGCAAGTCCTCACACATGGAAAGTGCCAGGACTGAAAGCTGCTGCTTTACCTCTCCGTCCCTTGGCTACCCTTTCAGAGCCACACCAACCGTGGGGCTCTGCACCAGCCTAGCCACCTCATGTTCTGCTCTCTCTCTCTCACAGGCTAGGTAGAGCTCAGCTCCAAAATTGAAAACATCCAGCGACTGCTCCCACATGGAAGGTGCCAGCACTGAAAGCTCTTGCTAGCCCTCACCTTTCCTTGGAAGCCCTTTCACAGGCCCAGCAACACTGGGGATCTGTGCTTCTCTAGCCACCTAACATAATGGTCACTATCTCTCAGTCTCGCAGAGCTCAGCTCTGAAATGGAAAGTGTCCAGCAAGTCCTCACACATGGAAAGTGCCAGGACTGAAAGCTGATGCTTGACCTCTCCGTCCCTTGGCTACCCTTTCAGAGCCACACCAACCGTGGGGCTCTGCACGGGCCTAGCCACCTCATGTTCTGCTCTCTATCTCTCTCAGCCTAGGAAGAGCTCAGCTCTGAAATTGAAAACATCCAGCGACTGCTCCCACAGGGAAGGTGCCAGCACTGAAAGCTCTTGCTAGCCCTCACCTTTCCTTGGAAGCCCTTTCACAGGCCCAGCAACACTGGGGATCCGTGCTTCTCTAGCCACCTAACATAATGGTCACTATCTCTCAGTCTCGCAGAACTCAGCTCTGAAATGGAAACCGTCCAGCAAGTCCTCACACATGGAAAGTGCCAGGACTGAAAGCTGCTGCTTGACCTGTCTGTCCCTTGGCTACCCTTTCAGAGCCACACCAACCGTGGGGCTCTGCACCTGCCTAGCCACCTCATGTTATGCTCTCTCTCTCTCGCAGGCTAGGTAGAGCTCAGCTCCAAATTTGAAAAACATCCAGCAACTGCTCCCACATGGAAGGTGCCAGCACTGAAAGCTCTTGCTAGCCCTCACCTTTCCTTGGAAGCCCTTTCACAGGCCCAGCAACACTGGGGATCTGTGCTTCTCTAGCCACCTAACATAATGGTCACTATCTCTCAGTCTCGCAGAACTCAGCTCTGAAATGGAAAGCGTCCAGGAAGTCCTCACACATGGAAAGTGCCAGGACTGAAAGCTGCTGCTTGAACTCTCTATCCCTTGGCTACCCTTTCAGAGCCACACCAACCCTGGGGCTCTGCACGGGCCTAGCCACCTCATGTTATGCTCTCTATCTCTCTCATAGGCGAGGTAGAGCTCAGCTCCAAAATTGAAAACATCCAGCAACTGCTCCCACATGGAAGGTGCCAGCACTGAAAGCTCTTGCTAGCCCTCACCTTTCCTTGGAAGCCCTTTCACAGGCCCAGCAACACTGGGGATCTGTGCTTCTCTAGCCACCTAACGTAATGGTCATTATCTCTCAGTCTCGCAGAACTCAGCTCTGAAATGGAAAGTGTCCAGCAAGTCCTCACACATGGAAAGTGCCAGGACTGAAAGCTGCTGCTTGACCTCTCTGTCCCTTGGCTACCCTTTCAGAGCCACACCACCTATGTGGCTCTGCACGGGCCTAGCCACCTCATGTTCTGCTCTCTATCTCTCTCGCAGGCTAGGTAGAGCTCAGCTCCAAAATTGAAAACATCCAGCGACTGCTCCCACATGGAAGGTGCCAGCACTGAAAGCTCTTGCTAGCCCTCACCTTTCCTTGGAATCCTTTTCACAGGCCCAGCAACACTGGGGCTCGGTGCTTCTCTAGCCACCTAGCATAATGGTCACTATCTCTCAGTCTCGTAGAGCTCAGCTCTGAAATGGAAAGCGTCCAGCAAGTCCTCACACATGGAAAGTGCCAGGACTGAAAGCTGCTGCTTGACCTCTCCGTCCCTTGGCTACCCTTTCAGAGCCACACCAACCATGGGGCTCTGCACCTGCCTAGCCACCTCATGTTCTGCTCTCTATCTCTCACAGGCTAGGTAGAGCTCAGCTCTGAAATTGAAAACATCCAGCAACTGCTCCCACAGGGAAGGTGCCAGCACTGAAAGCTCTTGCTAGCCCTCACCTTTCCTTGGAAGCCCTTTCACAGGCCCAGCAACACTGGGGATCTGCGCTTCTCTAGCCACCTAACATAATGGTCACTATCTCTCAGTCTCGTAGAGCTCAGCTCTGAAATGGAAAGTGTCCAGCAAGTCCTCACACATGGAAAGTGCCAGGACTGAAAGCTGCTGCTTGACCTCTCCGTCCCTTGGCTACCCTTTCAGAGCCACACGAACCCTGGGGCTCTGCACCTGCCTAGCCACCTCATGTTCTGCTCTATCTCTCTCTCGCAGGCTAGGTAGAGCTCAGCTCTGAAATTGAAAACATCCAGCGAATGCTCCCACATGGAAGGGGCCAGCACTGAAAGCTCTTGCTAGCCCTCACCTTTCCTTGGAATCCTTTTCACAGGCCCAGCAACACTGGGGCTCGGTGCTTCTCTAGCCACCTAACATAATGGTCACTATCTCTCAGTCTCGTAGAGCTCAGCTCTGAAATGGAAAGTGTCCAGCAAGTCCTCACACATGGAAAGTGCCAGGACTGAAAGCTGCTGCTTGACCTCTCCATCCCTTGGCTACCCTTTCAGAGCCACACCAACCGTGGGGCTCTGCACGGGCCTAGCCACCTCATGTTCTGCTCTCTATCTCTCTCACAGGCTAGGTAGAGCTCAGCTCTGAAATTGAAAACATCCAGCGACTGCTCCCACATGGAAGGTGCCAGCACTGAAAGCTCTTGCTAGCCCTCACCTTTCCTTGGAAGCCCTTTCACAGGCCCAGCAACACTGGGGATCTGTGCTTCTCTAGCCACCTAACATAATGGTCACTATCTCTCAGTCTCGCAGAACTCAGCTCTGAAATGGAAAGTGTCCAGCAAGTCCTCACACATGGAAAGTGCCAGGACTGAAAGCTGCTGCTTGACCTCTCCGTCCCTTGGCTACCCTTTCAGAGCCACACCACCTATGCAGCTCTGCACAAGCCTAGCCACCTCATGTTCTGCTCTCTATCTCACTCTTACAGGCTAGGTAGAGCTCAGCTCTGAAATTGAAAACATCCAGCGACTGCTCCCACATGGAAGGTGCCAGCACTGAAAGCTCTTGCTAGCCCTCACTTTTCCTTGGAAGCCCTTTCACAGGCCCAGCAACACTGGGGATCTGTGCTTCTCTAGCCACCTAACATAATGGTCACTATCTCTCAGTCTCGTAGAGCTCAGCTCTGAAATGGAAAGTGTCCAGCAAGTCCTCACACATGGAAAGTGCCAGGACTGAAAGCTGCTGCTTGACCTCTCCATCCCTTGGCTACCCTTTCAGAGCCACACCAACCGTGGGGCTCTGCACCTGCCTAGCCACCTCATGTTATGCTCTCTATCTCTCTCGCAGTCTAGGTAGAGCTCAGCTCTGAAATTAAAAAACATCCAGCGACTGCTCCCACATGGAAGGTGCCAGCACTGAAAGCTCTTGCTAGCCCTCACCTTTCCTTGGAATCCTTTTCACAGGCCCAGCAACACTGGGGATCTGTGCTTCTCTAGCCACCTAACATAATGGTCACTATCTCTCAGTCTCGTAGAGCTCAGCTCTGAAATGGAAAGTGTCCAGCAAGTCCTCACACATGGAAAGTGCCAGGACTGAAAGCTGCTGCTTGACCTCTCTGTCCCTTGGCTACCCTTTCAGAGCCACACCAACCCTGGGGCTCTGCACCAGCCTAGCCACCTCATGTTCTGCTCTCTCTCTCTCACAGGCTAGGTAGAGCTCAGCTCTGAAATTGAAAACATCCAGCAACTGCTCCCACATGGAAGGTGCCAGCACTGAAAGCTCTTGCTAGCCCTCACCTTTCCTTGAAAGCCCTTTCACAGGCCCAGCAACACTGGGGATCCGTGCTTCTCTAGCCACCTAACATAATGGTCACTATCTCTCAGTCTCGCAGAGCTCAGCTCTGAAATGGAAAGTGTCCAGCAAGTCCTCACACATGGAAAGTGCCAGGACTGAAAGCTGCTGCTTGACCTCTCTGTCCCTTGGCTACCCTTTCAGAGCCACACCAACCGTGGGGCTCTGCACCTGCCTAGCCACCTCATGTTCTGCTCTCTATCTCTCTCTCGCAGGCTAGGTAGAGCTCAGCTCTGAAATTGAAAACACCCAGCGACTGCTCCCACAGGGAAGGGGCCAGCACTGAAAGCTCTTGCTAGCCCTCACCTTTCCTTGGAATCCTTTTCACAGGCCCAGCAACACTGGGGATCTGTGCTTCTCTAGCCACCTAACATAATGGTCACTATCTCTCAGTCTCATAGAGCTCAGCTCTGAAATGGAAAGCGTCCAGCAAGTCCTCACACATGGAAAGTGCCAGGACTGAAAGCTGCTGCTTGACCTCTCTGTCCCTTGGCTACCCTTTCAGAGCCACACCAACCCTGGGGCTCTGCACGGGCCTAGCCACCTCATGTTCTGCTCTCTATCTCTCTCGCAGGCTAGGTAGAGCTCAGCTCCAAAATTGAAAACATCCAGCAACTGCTCCCACATGGAAGGTGCCAGCACTGAAAGCTCTTGCTAGCCCTCACCTTTCCTTGGAATCCTTTTCACAGGCCCAGCAACACTGGGGATCTGTGCTTCTCTAGCCACCTAACATAATGGTCACTATCTCTCAGTCTCGCAGAACTCAGCTCTGAAATGGAAAGTGTCCAGCAAGTCCTCACACATGGAAAGTGCCAGGACTGAAAGCTGCTGCTTGACCTCTCTGTCCCTTGGCTACCCTTTCAGAGCCACACCACCTATGTGGCTCTGCACGGGCCTAGCCACCTCATGTTCTGCTCTCTATCTCTCTCGCAGGCTAGGTAGAGCTCAGCTCCAAAATTGAAAACATCCAGCGACTGCTCCCACATGGAAGGTGCCAGCACTGAAAGCTCTTGCTAGCCCTCACCTTTCCTTGGAATCCTTTTCACAGGCCCAGCAACACTGGGGCTCGGTGCTTCTCTAGCCACCTAGCATAATGGTCACTATCTCTCAGTCTCGTAGAGCTCAGCTCTGAAATGGAAAGCGTCCAGCAAGTCCTCACACATGGAAAGTGCCAGGACTGAAAGCTGCTGCTTGACCTCTCCGTCCCTTGGCTACCCTTTCAGAGCCACACCAACCATGGGGCTCTGCACCTGCCTAGCCACCTCATGTTCTGCTCTCTATCTCTCACAGGCTAGGTAGAGCTCAGCTCTGAAATTGAAAACATCCAGCAACTGCTCCCACAGGGAAGGTGCCAGCACTGAAAGCTCTTGCTAGCCCTCACCTTTCCTTGGAAGCCCTTTCACAGGCCCAGCAACACTGGGGATCTGCGCTTCTCTAGCCACCTAACATAATGGTCACTATCTCTCAGTCTCGTAGAGCTCAGCTCTGAAATGGAAAGTGTCCAGCAAGTCCTCACACATGGAAAGTGCCAGGACTGAAAGCTGCTGCTTGACCTCTCCGTCCCTTGGCTACCCTTTCAGAGCCACACGAACCCTGGGGCTCTGCACCTGCCTAGCCACCTCATGTTCTGCTCTATCTCTCTCTCGCAGGCTAGGTAGAGCTCAGCTCTGAAATTGAAAACATCCAGCGAATGCTCCCACATGGAAGGGGCCAGCACTGAAAGCTCTTGCTAGCCCTCACCTTTCCTTGGAATCCTTTTCACAGGCCCAGCAACACTGGGGCTCGGTGCTTCTCTAGCCACCTAACATAATGGTCACTATCTCTCAGTCTCGTAGAGCTCAGCTCTGAAATGGAAAGTGTCCAGCAAGTCCTCACACATGGAAAGTGCCAGGACTGAAAGCTGCTGCTTGACCTCTCCATCCCTTGGCTACCCTTTCAGAGCCACACCAACCGTGGGGCTCTGCACGGGCCTAGCCACCTCATGTTCTGCTCTCTATCTCTCTCACAGGCTAGGTAGAGCTCAGCTCTGAAATTGAAAACATCCAGCGACTGCTCCCACATGGAAGGTGCCAGCACTGAAAGCTCTTGCTAGCCCTCACCTTTCCTTGGAAGCCCTTTCACAGGCCCAGCAACACTGGGGATCTGTGCTTCTCTAGCCACCTAACATAATGGTCACTATCTCTCAGTCTCGCAGAACTCAGCTCTGAAATGGAAAGTGTCCAGCAAGTCCTCACACATGGAAAGTGCCAGGACTGAAAGCTGCTGCTTGACCTCTCCGTCCCTTGGCTACCCTTTCAGAGCCACACCACCTATGCAGCTCTGCACAAGCCTAGCCACCTCATGTTCTGCTCTCTATCTCACTCTTACAGGCTAGGTAGAGCTCAGCTCTGAAATTGAAAACATCCAGCGACTGCTCCCACATGGAAGGTGCCAGCACTGAAAGCTCTTGCTAGCCCTCACTTTTCCTTGGAAGCCCTTTCACAGGCCCAGCAACACTGGGGATCTGTGCTTCTCTAGCCACCTAACATAATGGTCACTATCTCTCAGTCTCGTAGAGCTCAGCTCTGAAATGGAAAGTGTCCAGCAAGTCCTCACACATGGAAAGTGCCAGGACTGAAAGCTGCTGCTTGACCTCTCCATCCCTTGGCTACCCTTTCAGAGCCACACCAACCGTGGGGCTCTGCACCTGCCTAGCCACCTCATGTTATGCTCTCTATCTCTCTCGCAGTCTAGGTAGAGCTCAGCTCTGAAATTAAAAAACATCCAGCGACTGCTCCCACATGGAAGGTGCCAGCACTGAAAGCTCTTGCTAGCCCTCACCTTTCCTTGGAATCCTTTTCACAGGCCCAGCAACACTGGGGATCTGTGCTTCTCTAGCCACCTAACATAATGGTCACTATCTCTCAGTCTCGTAGAGCTCAGCTCTGAAATGGAAAGTGTCCAGCAAGTCCTCACACATGGAAAGTGCCAGGACTGAAAGCTGCTGCTTGACCTCTCTGTCCCTTGGCTACCCTTTCAGAGCCACACCAACCCTGGGGCTCTGCACCAGCCTAGCCACCTCATGTTCTGCTCTCTCTCTCTCACAGGCTAGGTAGAGCTCAGCTCTGAAATTGAAAACATCCAGCAACTGCTCCCACATGGAAGGTGCCAGCACTGAAAGCTCTTGCTAGCCCTCACCTTTCCTTGAAAGCCCTTTCACAGGCCCAGCAACACTGGGGATCCGTGCTTCTCTAGCCACCTAACATAATGGTCACTATCTCTCAGTCTCGCAGAGCTCAGCTCTGAAATGGAAAGTGTCCAGCAAGTCCTCACACATGGAAAGTGCCAGGACTGAAAGCTGCTGCTTGACCTCTCTGTCCCTTGGCTACCCTTTCAGAGCCACACCAACCGTGGGGCTCTGCACCTGCCTAGCCACCTCATGTTCTGCTCTCTATCTCTCTCTCGCAGGCTAGGTAGAGCTCAGCTCTGAAATTGAAAACACCCAGCGACTGCTCCCACAGGGAAGGGGCCAGCACTGAAAGCTCTTGCTAGCCCTCACCTTTCCTTGGAATCCTTTTCACAGGCCCAGCAACACTGGGGATCTGTGCTTCTCTAGCCACCTAACATAATGGTCACTATCTCTCAGTCTCATAGAGCTCAGCTCTGAAATGGAAAGCGTCCAGCAAGTCCTCACACATGGAAAGTGCCAGGACTGAAAGCTGCTGCTTGACCTCTCTGTCCCTTGGCTACCCTTTCAGAGCCACACCAACCCTGGGGCTCTGCACGGGCCTAGCCACCTCATGTTCTGCTCTCTATCTCTCTCGCAGGCTAGGTAGAGCTCAGCTCCAAAATTGAAAACATCCAGCAACTGCTCCCACATGGAAGGTGCCAGCACTGAAAGCTCTTGCTAGCCCTCACCTTTCCTTGGAATCCTTTTCACAGGCCCAGCAACACTGGGGATCTGTGCTTCTCTAGCCACCTAACATAATGGTCACTATCTCTCAGTCTCGCAGAACTCAGCTCTGAAATGGAAAGTGTCCAGCAAGTCCTCACACATGGAAAGTGCCAGGACTGAAAGCTGCTGCTTGACCTCTCCGTCCCTTGCCTACCCTTTCAGAGCCACACCAACCCTGGGGCTCTGCACCTGCCTAGCCACCTCATGTTCTGTTCTCTATCTCTCTCTCACAGGCTAGGTAGAGCTCAGCTCCAAAATTGAAAACATCCAGCGACTGCTCCCACATGGAAGGTGCCAGCACTGAAAGCTCTTGCTAGCCCTCACCTTTCCTTGGAATCCTTTTCACAGGCCCAGCAACACTGGGGCTCGGTGCTTCTCTAGCCACCTAGCATAATGGTCACTATCTCTCAGTCTCGTAGAGCTCAGCTCTGAAATGGAAAGCGTCCAGCAAGTCCTCACACATGGAAAGTGCCAGGACTGAAAGCTGCTGCTTGACCTCTCCGTCCCTTGGCTACCCTTTCAGAGCCACACCAACCGTGGGGCTCTGCACCTGCCTAGCCACCTCATGTTCTGCTCTCTATCTCTCACAGGCTAGGTAGAGCTCAGCTCTGAAATTGAAAACATCCAGCAACTGCTCCCACAGGGAAGGTGCCAGCACTGAAAGCTCTTGCTAGCCCTCACCTTTCCTTGGAAGCCCTTTCACAGGCCCAGCAACACTGGGGATCTGCGCTTCTCTAGCCACCTAACATAATGGTCACTATCTCTCAGTCTCGTAGAGCTCAGCTCTGAAATGGAAAGTGTCCAGCAAGTCCTCACACATGGAAAGTGCCAGGACTGAAAGCTGCTGCTTGACCTCTCCGTCCCTTGGCTACCCTTTCAGAGCCACACGAACCCTGGGGCTCTGCACCAGCCTAGCCACCTCATGTTCTGCTCTATCTCTCTCTCGCAGGCTAGGTAGAGCTCAGCTCTGAAATTGAAAACATCCAGCGACTGCTCCCACATGGAAGGTGCCAGCACTGAAAGCTCTTGCTAGCCCTCACCTTTCCTTGGAATCCTTTTCACAGGCCCAGCAACACTGGGGATCTGTGCTTCTCTAGCCACCTAACATAATGGTCACTATCTCTCAGTCTCGTACAGCTCAGCTCTGAAATGGAAAGTGTCCAGCAAGTCCTCACACATGGAAAGTGCCAGGACTGAAAGCTGCTGCTTGACCTCTCCATCCCTTGGCTACCCTTTCAGAGCCACACCAACCGTGGGGCTCTGCACCTGCCTAGCCACCTCATGTTCTGCTCTCTATCTCTCTCACAGGCTAGGTAGAGCTCAGCTCTGAAATTGAAAACATCCAGCGACTGCTCCCACATGGAAGGGGCCAGCACTGAAAGCTCTTGCTAGCCCTCACCTTTCCTTGGAATCCTTTTCACAGGCCCAGCAACACTGGGGATCTGTGCTTCTCTAGCCACCTAACATAATGGTCACTATCTCTCAGTCTCGTAGAGCTCAGCTCTGAAATGGAAAGCGTCCAGCAAGTCCTCACACATGGAAAGTGCCAGGACTGAAAGCTGCTGCTTGACCTCTCTGTCCCTTGGCTACCCTTTCAGAGCCACACCAACCGTGGGGCTCTGCACGGGCCTAGCCACCTCATGTTCTGCTCTCTATCTCTCTCGCAGGCTAGGTAGAGCTCAGCTCCAAAATTGAAAACATCCAGCAACTGCTCCCACATGGAAGGTGCCAGCACTGAAAGCTCTTGCTAGCCCTCACCTTTCCTTGGAATCCTTTTCACAGGCCCAGCAACACTGGGGATCTGTGCTTCTCTAGCCACCTAACATAATGGTCACTATCTCTCAGTCTCGCAGAACTCAGCTCTGAAATGGAAAGTGTCCAGCAAGTCCTCACACATGGAAAGTGCCAGGACTGAAAGCTGCTGCTTGACCTCTCCGTCCCTTGGCTACCCTTTCAGAGCCACACCAACCCTGGGGCTCTGCACCTGCCTAGCCACCTCATGTTCTGTTCTCTATCTCTCTCTCACAGGCTAGGTAGAGCTCAGCTCCAAAATTGAAAACATCCAGCGACTGCTCCCACATGGAAGGTGCCAGCACTGAAAGCTCTTGCTAGCCCTCACCTTTCCTTGGAATCCTTTTCACAGGCCCAGCAACACTGGGGCTCGGTGCTTCTCTAGCCACCTAGCATAATGGTCACTATCTCTCAGTCTCGTAGAGCTCAGCTCTGAAATGGAAAGCGTCCAGCAAGTCCTCACACATGGAAAGTGCCAGGACTGAAAGCTGCTGCTTGACCTCTCCGTCCCTTGGCTACCCTTTCAGAGCCACACCAACCGTGGGGCTCTGCACGGGCCTAGCCACCTCATGTTCTGCTCTCTATCTCTCACAGGCTAGGTAGAGCTCAGCTCTGAAATTGAAAACATCCAGCAACTGCTCCCACAGGGAAGGTGCCAGCACTGAAAGCTCTTGCTAGCCCTCACCTTTCCTTGGAAGCCCTTTCACAGGCCCAGCAACACTGGGGATCTGTGCTTCTCTAGCCACCTAACATAATGGTCACTATCTCTCAGTCTCGCAGAACTCAGCTCTGAAATGCAAAGTGTCCAGCAAGTCCTCACACATGGAAAGTGCCAGGACTGAAAGCTGCTGCTTGACCTCTCCGTCCCTTGGCTACCCTTTCAGAGCCACACCACCTATGTAGCTCTGCACAAGCCTAGCCACCTCATGTTCTGCTCTCTATCTCACTCTTACAGGCTAGGTAGAGCTCAGCTCCAAAATTGAAAACATCCAGCGACTGCTCCCACATGGAAGGTGCCAGCACTGAAAGCTCTTGCTAGCCCTCACTTTTCCTTGGAAGCCCTTTCACAGGCCCAGCAACACTGGGGATCTGTGCTTCTCTAGCCACCTAACATAATGGTCACTATCTCTCAGTCTCGTAGAGCTCAGCTCTGAAATGGAAAGTGTCCAGCAAGTCCTCACACATGGAAAGTGCCAGGACTGAAAGCTGCTGCTTGACCTCTCCGTCCCTTGGCTACCCTTTCAGAGCCACACCAACCGTGGGGCTCTGCACCTGCCTAGCCACCTCATGTTATGCTCTCTATCTCTCTCGCAGTCTAGGTAGAGCTCAGCTCTGAAATTAAAAAACATCCAGCGACTGCTCCCACATGGAAGGTGCCAGCACTGAAAGCTCTTGCTAGCCCTCACCTTTCCTTGGAATCCTTTTCACAGGCCCAGCAACACTGGGGATCTGTGCTTCTCTAGCCACCTAACATAATGGTCACTATCTCTCAGTCTCGTAGAGCTCAGCTCTGAAATGGAAAGTGTCCAGCAAGTCCTCACACATGGAAAGTGCCAGGACTGAAAGCTGCTGCTTGACCTCTCTGTCCCTTGGCTACCCTTTCAGAGCCACACCAACCCTGGGGCTCTGCACCAGCCTAGCCACCTCATGTTCTGCTCTCTCTCTCTCACAGGCTAGGTAGAGCTCAGCTCTGAAATTGAAAACATCCAGCAACTGCTCCCACATGGAAGGTGCCAGCACTGAAAGCTCTTGCTAGCCCTCACCTTTCCTTGAAAGCCCTTTCACAGGCCCAGCAACACTGGGGATCTGTGCTTCTCTAGCCACCTAACATAATGGTCACTATCTCTCAGTCTCGCAGAGCTCAGCTCTGAAATGGAAAGCGTCCAGCAAGTCCTCACACATGGAAAGTGCCAGGACTGAAAGCTGCTGATTGACCTCTCTGTCCCTTGGCTACCCTTTCAGAGCCACACCAACCGTGGGGCTCTGCACCTGCCTAGCCACCTCATGTTCTGCTCTCTATCTCTCTCTCGCAGGCTAGGTAGAGCTCAGCTCTGAAATTGAAAACACCCAGCGACTGCTCCCACAGGGAAGGGGCCAGCACTGAAAGCTCTTGCTAGCCCTCACCTTTCCTTGGAATCCTTTTCACAGGCCCAGCAACACTGGGGATCTGTGCTTCTCTAGCCACCTAACATAATGGTCACTATCTCTCAGTCTCATAGAGCTCAGCTCTGAAATGGAAAGTGTCCAGCAAGTCCTCACACATGGAAAGTGCCAGGACTGAAAGCTGCTGCTTGACCTCTCTGTCCCTTGGCTACCCTTTCAGAGCCACACCAACCGTGGGGCTCTGCACGGGCCTAGCCACCTCATGTTCTGCTCTCTATCTCTCTCGCAGGCTAGGTAGAGCTCAGCTCCAAAATTGAAAACATCCAGCAACTGCTCCCACATGGAAGGTGCCAGCACTGAAAGCTCTTGCTAGCCCTCACCTTTCCTTGGAATCCTTTTCACAGGCCCAGCAACACTGGGGATCTGTGCTTCTCTAGCCACCTAACATAATGGTCACTATCTCTCAGTCTCGCAGAACTCAGCTCTGAAATGGAAAGTGTCCAGCAAGTCCTCACACATGGAAAGTGCCAGGACTGAAAGCTGCTGCTTGACCTCTCCGTCCCTTGCCTACCCTTTCAGAGCCACACCAACCCTGGGGCTCTGCACCTGCCTAGCCACCTCATGTTCTGTTCTCTATCTCTCTCTCACAGGCTAGGTAGAGCTCAGCTCCAAAATTGAAAACATCCAGCGACTGCTCCCACATGGAAGGTGCCAGCACTGAAAGCTCTTGCTAGCCCTCACCTTTCCTTGAAAGCCCTTTCACAGGCCCAGCAACACTGGGGATCTGTGCTTCTCTAGCCACCTAACATAATGGTCACTATCTCTCAGTCTCGCAGAGCTCAGCTCTGAAATGGAAAGCGTCCAGCAAGTCCTCACACATGGAAAGTGCCAGGACTGAAAGCTGCTGATTGACCTCTCCGTCCCTTGGCTACCCTTTCAGAGCCACACCAACCCTGGGGCTCTGCACGGGCCTAGCCACCTCATGTTCTGCTCTCTATCTCTCTCGCAGGCTAGGTAGAGCTCAGCTCTGAAATTGAAAACATCCAGCGACTGCTCCCACATGGAAGGTGCCAGCACTGAAAGCTCTTGCTAGCCCTCACCTTTCCTTGGAATCCTTTTCACAGGCCCAGCAACACTGGGGATCTGCGCTTCTCTAGCCACCTAACATAATGGTCACTATCTCTCAGTCTCGCAGAACTCAGCTCTGAAATGGAAAGTGTCCAGCAAGTCCTCACACATGGAAAGTGCCAGGACTGAAAGCTGCTGCTTGACCTCTCCATCCCTTGGCTACCCTTTCAGAGCCACACCACCTATGTGGCTCTGCACCTGCCTAGCCACCTCATGTTCTGCTCTCTATCTCTCTCACAGGCTAGGTAGAGCTCAGCTCCAAAATTGAAAACATCCAGCAACTGCTCCCACATGGAAGGTGCCAGCACTGAAAGCTCTTGCTAGCCCTCACCTTTCCTTGGAATCCTTTTCACAGGCCCAGCAACACTGGGGATCTGTGCTTCTCTAGCCACCTAACATAATGGTCACTATCTCTCAGTCTCGTAGAGCACAGCTCTGAAATGGAAAGTGTCCAGCAAGTCCTCACACATGGAAAGTGCCAGGACTGAAAGCTGCTGCTTGACCTCTCCGTCCCTTGGCTACCCTTTCAGAGCCACACCAACCATGGGGCTCTGCACCTGCCTAGCCACCTCATGTTATGCTCTCTATCTCTCTCTCACAGGCTAGGTAGAGCTCAGCTCCAAAATTGAAAACATCCAGCGACTGCTCCCACAGGGAAGGTGCCAGCACTGAAAGCTCTTGCTAGCCCTCACCTTTCCTTGGAAGCCCTTTCACAGGCCCAGCAACACCTGGGCTCGGTGCTTCTCTAGCCACCTAACATAATGGTCACTATCTGTCAGTCTCGCAGAACTCAGCTCTGAAATGGAAAGTGTCCAGCAAGTCCTCACACATGGAAAGTGCCAGGACTGAAAGCTGCTGCTTGACCTCTCCGTCCCTTGGCTACCCTTTCAGAGCCACACCAACCGTGGGGCTCTGCACCTGCCTAGCCACCTCATGTTATGCTCTCTATCTCTCTCGCAGTCTAGGTAGAGCTCAGCTCCAAAATTAAAAAACATCAAGAAACTGCTCCCACATGGAAGGTGCCAGCACTGAAAGCTCTTGCTAGCCCTCACCTTTCCTTGGAAGCCCTTTCACAGGCCCAGCAACACTGGGGATCTGTGCTTCTCTAGCCACCTAACATAATGGTCACTATCTCTCAGTCTCGCAGAACTCAGCTCTGAAATGCAAAGTGTCCAGCAAGTCCTCACACATGGAAAGTGCCAGGACTGAAAGCTGCTGCTTGACCTCTCCGTCCCTTGGCTACCCTTTCAGAGCCACACCACCTATGTAGCTCTGCACAAGCCTAGCCACCTCATGTTCTGCTCTCTATCTGACTCTTACAGGCTAGGTAGAGCTCAGCTCCAAAACTGAAAACATCCAGCGACTGCTCCCACATGGAAGGTGCCAGCACTGAAAGCTCTTGCTAGCCCTCACTTTTCCTTGGAAGCCCTTTCACAGGCCCAGCAACACTGGGGATCTGTGCTTCTCTAGCCACCTAACATAATGGTCACTATCTCTCAGTCTCGTAGAGCTCAGCTCTGAAATGGAAAGTGTCCAGCAAGTCCTCACACATGGAAAGTGCCAGGACTGAAAGCTGCTGCTTGACCTCTCCATCCCTTGGCTACCCTTTCAGAGCCACACCAACCGTGGGGCTCTGCACCTGCCTAGCCACCTCATGTTATGCTCTCTATCTCTCTCATAGGTGAGGTAGAGCTCAGCTCTGAAATTAAAAAACATCCAGCGACTGCTCCCACATGGAAGGTGCCAGCACTGAAAGCTCTTGCTAGCCCTCACCTTTCCTTGGAATCCTTTTCACAGGCCCAGCAACACTGGGGATCTGTGCTTCTCTAGCCACCTAACATAATGGTCACTATCTCTCAGTCTCGTAGAGCTCAGCTCTGAAATGGAAAGTGTCCAGCAAGTCCTCACACATGGAAAGTGCCAGGACTGAAAGCTGCTGCTTGACCTCTCTGTCCCTTGGCTACCCTTTCAGAGCCACAACAACCCTGGGGCTCTGCACCAGCCTAGCCACCTCATGTTCTGCTCTCTCTCTCTCACAGGCTAGGTAGAGCTCAGCTCTGAAATTGAAAACATCCAGCAACTGCTCCCACATGGAAGGTGCCAGCACTGAAAGCTCTTGCTAGCCCTCACCTTTCCTTGAAAGCCCTTTCACAGGCCCAGCAACACTGGGGATCTGTGCTTCTCTAGCCACCTAACATAATGGTCACTATCTCTCAGTCTCGCAGAGCTCAGCTCTGAAATGGAAAGCGTCCAGCAAGTCCTCACACATGGAAAGTGCCAGGACTGAAAGCTGCTGCTTGACCTGTCTGTCCCTTGGCTACCCTTTCAGAGCCACACCAACTGTGGGGCTCTGCACCTGCCTAGCCACCTCATGTTCTGCTCTCTATCTCTCTCGCAGGCTAGGTAGAGCTCAGCTCTGAAATTGAAAACATCCAGCAACTGCTCCCACATGGAAGGTGCCAGCACTGAAAGCTCTTGCTAGCCCTCACCTTTCCTTGGAATCCTTTTCACAGGCCCAGCAACACTGGGGATCTGTGCTTCTCTAGCCACCTAACATAATGGTCACTATCTCTCAGTCTCGCAGAACTCAGCTCTGAAATGGAAAGTGTCCAGCAAGTCCTCACACATGGAAAGTGCCAGGACTGAAAGCTGCTGCTTGACCTCTCCGTCCCTTGGCTACCCTTTCAGAGCCACACCAACCATGGGGCTCTGCACCAGCCTAGCCACCTCATGTTCTGCTCTCTATCTCTCTCTCACAGGCTAGGTAGAGCTCAGCTCCAAAATTGAAAACATCCAGCGACTGCTCCCACAGGGAAGGTGCCAGCACTAAAAGGTCTTGCTAGCCCTCACCTTTCCTTGGAAGCCCTTTCACAGGCCCAGCAACACTGGGGATCTGTGCTTCTCTAGCCACCTAACATAATGGTCACTATCTCTCAGTCTCGTAGAGCTCAGCTCTGAAAAGGAAAGTGTCCAGCAAGTCCTCACACATGGAAAGTGCCAGGACTGAAAGCTGCTGCTTGACCTCTCTGTCCCTTCGATACCCTTTCAGAGCCACACCAACCGTGGGGCTCTGCACCTGCCTAGCCACCTCATGTTCTGCTCTCTCTCTCTCTCTCTCAGGCTAGGTAGAGCTCAGCTCCAAAATTGAAAACATCCAGCGACTGCTCCCACAGGGAAGGTGCCAGCACTGAAAGCTCTTGCTAGCCCTCACCTTTCCTTGGAATCCTTTTCACAGGCCCAGCAACACTGGGGATCCGTGCTTCTATAGCCACCTAACATAATGGTCACTATCTCTCAGTCTCATAGAGCTCAGCTCTGAAATGGAAAGTGTCCAGCAAGTCCTCACACATGGAAAGTGCCAGGACTGAAAGCTGCTGCTTGACCTCTCCGTCCCTTGGCTACCCTTTCAGAGCCACACCAACCGTGGGGCTCTGCACCTGCCTAGCCACCTCATGTTCTGCTCTCTCTCTCTCACAGGCTAGGTAGAGCTCAGCTCCAAAATTGAAAACATCCAGCGACTGCTCCCACATGGAAGGTGCCAGCACTGAAAGCTCTTGCTAGCCCTCACCTTTCCTTGGAAGCCCTTTCACAGGCCCAGCAACACTGGGGCTCGGCGCTTCTCTAGCCACCTAACATAATGGTCACTATCTCTCAGTCTCGCAGAACTCAGCTCTGAAATGGAAAGTGTCCAGGAAGTCCTCACACATGGAAAGCGCCAGGACTGAAAGCTGCTGCTTGACCTCTCTGTCCCTTGGCTACCCTTTCAGAGCCACACCACCTATGTGGCTCTGCACCTGCCTAGCCACCTCATGTTCTGCTCTCTATCTCTCTCTCGCAGGCTAGGTAGAGCTCAGCTCCAAAATTGAAAACATCCAGCGACTGCTCCCACATGGAAGGTGCCAGCACTGAAAGCTCTTGCTAGCCCTCACCTTTCCTTGGAATCCTTTTCACAGGCCCAGCAACACTGGGGATCTGTGCTTCTGTAGCCACCTAACATAATGGTCACTATCTCTCAGTCTCGCAGAACTCAGCTCTGAAATGGAAAGTGTCCAGCAAGTCCTCACACATGGAAAGTGCCAGGACTGAAAGCTGCTGCTTGACCTCTCCATCCCTTGGCTACCCTTTCAGAGCCACACCAACCATGGGGCTCTGCACGGGCCTAGCCACCTCATGTTCTGCTCTATCTCTCTCTCGCAGGCTAGGTAGAGCTCAGCTCTGAAATTGAAAACATCCAGCAACTGCTCCCACATGGAAGGTGCCAGCACTGAAAGCTCTTGCTAGCCCTCACCTTTCCTTGGAAGCCCTTTCACAGGCCCAGCAACACTGGGGATCTGTGCTTCTCTAGCCACCTAACATAATGGTCACTATCTCTCAGTCTCGTAGAGCTCAGCTCTGAAATGGAAAGTGTCCAGCAAGTCCTCACACATGGAAAGTGCCAGGACTGAAAGCTGCTGCTTGACCTCTCCGTCCCTTGGCTACCCTTTCAGAGCCACACCACCTATGTGGCTCTGCACCTACCTAGCCACCTCATGTTCTGCTCTCTCTCTCTCTCTCACAGGCTAGGTAGAGCTCAGCTCCAAAATTGAAAACATCCAGCGACTGCTCCCACATGGAAGGTGCCAGCACTGAAAGCTCTTGCTAGCCCTCACCTTTCCTTGGAAGCCCTTTCACAGGCCCAGCAACACTAGGGCTCGGTGCTTCTATAGCCACCTAACATAATGGTCACTATCTCTCAGTCTCGAAGAGCTCAGCTCTGAAATGGAAAGCGTCCAGCAAGTCCTCACACATGGAAAGTGCCAGGACTGAAAGCTGCTGCTTGACCTCTCCATCCCTTGGCTACCCTTTCAGAGCCACACCAACCGTGGGGCTCTGCACCTGCCTAGCCACCTCATGTTCTGCTCTATCTCTCTCTCGCAGGCTAGGTAGAGCTCAGCTCCAAAATTAAAAAACATCCAGCGACTGCTCCCACATGGAAGGTGCCAGCACTGAAAGCTCTTGCTAGCCCTCACCTTTCCTTGGAATCCTTTTCACAGGCCCAGCAACACTGGGGCTCGGTGCTTCTCTAGCCACCTAACATAATGGTCACTATCTCTCAGTCTCGTAGAGCTGAGCTCTGAAATGGAAAGCGTCCAGCAAGTCCTCACACATGGAAAGTGCCAGGACTGAAAGCTGCTGCTTGACCTCTCCATCCCTTGGCTACCCTTTCAGAGCCACACCAACCCTGGGGCTCTGCACGGGCCTAGCCACCTCATGTTCTGCTCTCTATCTCTCTCTCACAGGCTAGGTAGAGCTCAGCTCCAAAATTGAAAACATCCAGCGACTGCTCCCACATGGAAGGTGCCAGCACTGAAAGCTCTTGCTAGCCCTCACCTTTCCTTGGAAGCCCTTTCACAGGCCCAGCAACACTAGGGCTCGGTGCTTCTATAGCCACCTAACATAATGGTCACTATCTCTCAGTCTCGAAGAGCTCAGCTCTGAAATGGAAAGCGTCCAGCAAGTCCTCACACATGGAAAGTGCCAGGACTGAAAGCTGCTGCTTGACCTCTCCATCCCTTGGCTACCCTTTCAGAGCCACACCAACCGTGGGGCTCTGCACCTGCCTAGCCACCTCATGTTCTGCTCTATCTCTCTCTCGCAGGCTAGGTAGAGCTCAGCTCCAAAATTAAAAAACATCCAGCGACTGCTCCCACATGGAAGGTGCCAGCACTGAAAGCTCTTGCTAGCCCTCACCTTTCCTTGGAATCCTTTTCACAGGCCCAGCAACACTGGGGCTCGGTGCTTCTCTAGCCACCTAACATAATGGTCACTATCTCTCAGTCTCGTAGAGATGAGCTCTGAAATGGAAAGCGTCCAGCAAGTCCTCACACATGGAAAGTGCCAGGACTGAAAGCTGCTGCTTGACCTCTCCGTCCCTTGGCTACCCTTTCAGAGCCACACGAACCCTGGGGCTCTGCACGGGCCTAGCCACCTCATGTTATGATCTCTCTCTCTCACAGGCTAGGTAGAGCTCAGCTCCAAAATAGAAAACATCCAGCGACTGCTCCCACATGGAAGGTGCCAGCACTGAAAGCTCTTGCTAGCCCTCACCTTTCCTTGGAAGCCCTTTCACAGGCCCAGCAACACTGGGGCTCGGCGCTTCTCTAGCCACCTAACATAATGGTCATTATCTCTCAGTCTCGCAGAACTCAGCTCTGAAATGGAAAGCGTCCAGCAAGTCCTCACACATGGAAAGTGCCAGGACTGAAAGCTGCTGCTTGACCTCTCCGTCCCTTCGATACCCTTTCAGAGCCACACCAACCGTGGGGCTCTGCACCTGCCTAGCCACCTCATGTTCTGCTCTCTATCTCTCTCGCAGTCTAGGTAGAGCTCAGCTCCAAAATTGAAAACATCCAGCGACTGCTCCCACATGGAAGGTGCCAGCACTGAAAGCTCTTGCTAGCCCTCACCTTTCCTTGGAATCCTTTTCACAGGCCCAGCAACACTGGGGCTCGGTGCTTCTCTAGCCACCTAGCATAATGGTCACTATCTCTCAGTCTCGTAGAGCTCAGCTCTGAAATGGAAAGTGTCCAGCAAGTCCTCACACATGGAAAGTGCCAGGACTGAAAGCTGCTGCTTGACCTCTCCGTCCCTTGCCTACCCTTTCAGAGCCACACCAACCGTGGGGCTCTGCACCTGCCTAGCCACTTCATGTTCTGCTCTATCTCTCTCTCGCAGGCTAGGTAGAGCTCAGCTCCAAAATTGAAAACATCCAGCGACTGCTCCCACATGGAAGGTGCCAGCACTGAAAGCTCTTGCTAGCCCTCACCTTTCCTTGGAAGCCCTTTCACAGGCCCAGCAACACTGGGGATCTGTGCTTCTCTAGCCACCTAACATAATGGTCACTATCTCTCAGTCTCGCAGAACTCAGCTCTGAAATGGAAAGCGTCCAGAAAGTCCTCACACATGGAAAGTGCCAGGACTGAAAGCTGCTGCTTGAACTCTCTATCCCTTGGCTACCCTTTCAGAGCCACACCAACCGTGGGGCTCTGCACCTGCCTAGCCACCTCATGTTATGATCTCTATCTCTCTCATAGGCGAGGTAGAGCTCAGCTCTGAAATTGAAAACATCCAGCGACTGCTCCCACATGGAAGGTGCCAGCACTGAAAGCTCTTGCTAGCCCTCACCTTTCCTTGGAAGCCCTTTCACAGGCCCAGCAACACTAGGGCTCGGTGCTTCTCTAGCCACCTAACATAATGGTCACTATCTCTCAGTCTCGAAGAGCTCAGCTCTGAAATGGAAAGCGTCCAGCAAGTCCTCACACATGGAAAGTGCCAGGACTGAAAGCTGCTGCTTGACCTCTCCGTCCCTTGGCTACCCTTTCAGAGCCACACCAACCGTGGGGCTCTGCACCTGCCTAGCCACCTCATGTTCTGCTCTATCTCTCTCTCGCAGGCTAGGTAGAGCTCAGCTCCAAAATTAAAAAACATCCAGCGACTGCTCCCACATGGAAGGTGCCAGCACTGAAAGCTCTTGCTAGCCCTCACCTTTCCTTGGAATCCTTTTCACAGGCCCAGCAACACTGGGGCTCGGTGCTTCTCTAGCCACCTAACATAATGGTCACTATCTCTCAGTCTCATAGAGCTCAGCTCTGAAATGGAAAGTGTCCAGCAAGTCCTCACACATGGAAAGTGCCAGGACTGAAAGCTGCTGCTTGACCTCTCCATCCCTTGGCTACCCTTTCAGAGCCACACCAACCCTGGGGCTCTGCACGGGCCTAGCCACCTCATGTTATGCTCTCTCTCTCTCACAGGCTAGGTAGAGCTCAGCTCTGAAATAGAAAACATCCAGCGACTGCTCCCACAGGGAAGGTGCCAGCACTGAAAGCTCTTGCTAGCCCTCACCTTTCCTTGGAAGCCCTTTCACAGGCCCAGCAACACTGGGGATCTGCGCTTCTCTAGCCACCTAACATAATGGTCACTATCTCTCAGTCTCGCAGAACTCAGCTCTGAAATGGAAAGTGTCCAGCAAGTCCTCACACACGGAAAGTGCCAGGACTGAAAGCTGCTGCTTGACCTCTCCGTCCCTTGGCTACCCTTTCAGAGCCACACCACCTATGTGGCTCTGCACGGGCCTAGCCACCTCATGTTCTGCTCTCTCTCTCTCGCAGGCTAGGTAGAGCTCAGCTCCAAAATTGAAAACATCCAGCGACTGCTCCCACATGGAAGGTGCCAGCACTGAAAGCTCTTGCTAGCCCTCACCTTTCCTTGGAAGCCCTTTCACAGGCCCAGCAACACTGGGGATCTGTGCTTCTCTAGCCACCTAACATAATGGTCACTATCTCTCAGTCTCGCAGAACTCAGCTCTGAAATGGAAAGCGTCCAGCAAGTCCTCACACATGGAAAGTGCCAGGACTGAAAGCTGCTGCTTGAACTCTCTATCCCTTGGCTACCCTTTCAGAGCCACACCAACCCTGGGGCTCTGCACCTGCCTAGCCACCTCATGTTATGCTCTCTATCTCTCTCATAGGTGAGGTAGAGCTCAGCTCTGAAATTGAAAACATCCAGCGACTGCTCCCACATGGAAGGTGCCAGCACTGAAAGCTCTTGCTAGCCCTCACCTTTCCTTGGAAGCCCTTTCACAGGCCCAGCAACACTGGGGATCTGTGCTTCTCTAGCCACCTAACATAATGGTCACTATCTCTCAGTCTCGCAGAACTCAGCTCTGAAATGCAAAGTGTCCAGCAAGTCCTCACACATGGAAAGTGCCAGGACTGAAAGCTGCTGCTTGACCTCTCCGTCCCTTGGCTACCCTTTCAGAGCCACACCAACCGTGGGGCTCTGCACCTGCCTAGCCACCTCATGTTATGCTCTCTCTCTCTCACAGGCTAGGTAGAGCTCAGCTCTGAAATTGAAAACATCCAGCGACTGCTCCCACATGGAAGGTGCCAGCACTGAAAGCTCTTGCTAGCCCTCACCTTTCCTTGGAATCCTTTTCACAGGCCCAGCAACACTGGGGCTCGGTGCTTCTCTAGCCACCTAACATAATGGTCACTATCTCTCAGTCTCGCAGAGCTCAGCTCTGAAATGGAAAGTGTCCAGCAAGTCCTCACACATGGAAAGTGCCAGGACTGAAAGCTGCTGCTTGACCTCTCCATCCCTTGGCTACCCTTTCAGAGCCACACCAACCCTGGGGCTCTGCACCTGCCTAGCCACCTCATGTTCTTCTCTCTCTCTCTCTCAGCCTAGGTAGAGCTCAGCTCTGAAATTGAAAACATCCAGCGACTGCTCCCACATGGAAGGTGCCAGCACTGAAAGCTCTTGCTAGCCCTCACCTTTCCTTGGAAGCCCTTTCACAGGCCCAGCAACACTGGGGCTCGGCGCTTCTCTAGCCACCTAACATAATGGTCATTATCTCTCAGTCTCGCAGAGCTCAGCTCTGAAATGGAAAGTGTCCAGCAAGTCCTCACACATGGAAAGTGCCAGGACTGAAAGCTGCTGCTTGACCTCTCCGTCCCTTCGATACCCTTTCAGAGCCACACCAACCGTGGGGCTCTGCACCTGCCTAGCCACCTCATGTTCTGCTCTCTATCTCTCTCGCAGTCTAGGTAGAGCTCAGCTCTGAAATTGAAAACATCCAGCGACTGCTCCCACATGGAAGGTGCCAGCACTGAAAGCTCTTGCTAGCCCTCACCTTTCCTTGGAATCCTTTTCACAGGCCCAGCAACACTGGGGCTCGGTGCTTCTCTAGCCACCTAACATAATGGTCACTATCTCTCAGTCTCATAGAGCTCAGCTCTGAAATGGAAAGTGTCCAGCAAGTCCTCACACATGGAAAGTGCCAGGACTGAAAGCTGCTGCTTGACCTCTCCATCCCTTGGCTACCCTTTCAGAGCCACACCAACCATGGGGCTCTGCACGGGCCTAGCCACCTCATGTTCTGCTCTCTCTCTCTCACAGGCTAGGTAGAGCTCAGCTCCAAAATTGAAAACATCCAGCAACTGCTCCCACATGGAAGGTGCCAGCACTGAAAGCTCTTGCTAGCCCTCACCTTTCCTTGGAATCCTTTTCACAGGCCCAGCAACACTGGGGATCTGTGCTTCTCTAGCCACCTAACATAATGGTCACTATCTCTCAGTCTCGTAGAGCTGAGCTCTGAAATGGAAAGTGTCCAGCAAGTCCTCACACATGGAAAGTGCCAGGACTGAAAGCTGCTGCTTGACCTCTCCATCCCTTGGCTACCCTTTCAGAGCCACACCAACCCTGGGGCTCTGCACGGGCCTAGCCACCTCATGTTATGCTCTCTCTCTCTCACAGGCTAGGTAGAGCTCAGCTCTGAAATAGAAAACATCCAGCGACTGCTCCCACAGGGAAGGTGCCAGCACTGAAAGCTCTTGCTAGCCCTCACCTTTCCTTGGAAGCCCTTTCACCGGCCCAGCAACACTGGGGATCTGCGCTTCTCTAGCCACCTAACATAATGGTCACTATCTCTCAGTCTCGCAGAACTCAGCTCTGAAATGGAAAGTGTCCAGCAAGTCCTCACACATGGAAAGTGCCAGGACTGAAAGCTGCTGCTTGAACTCTCTATCCCTTGGCTACCCTTTCAGAGCCACACCAACCCTAAGGCTCTGCACCTGCCTAGCCACCTCATGTTATGCTCTCTATCTCTCTCATAGGCGAGGTAGAGCTCAGCTCTGAAATTGAAAACATCCAGCGACTGCTCCCACATGGAAGGTGCCAGCACTGAAAGCTCTTGCTAGCCCTCACCTTTCCTTGGAAGCCCTTTCACAGGCCCAGCAACACTGGGGATCTGTGCTTCTCTAGCCACCTAACATAATGGTCACTATCTCTCAGTCTCGCAGAACTCAGCTCTGAAATGCAAAGTGTCCAGCAAGTCCTCACACATGGAAAGTGCCAGGACTGAAAGCTGCTGCTTGACCTCTCCGTCCCTTGGCTACCCTTTCAGAGCCACACCAACCGTGGGGCTCTGCACCTGCCTAGCCACCTCATGTTATGCTCTCTCTCTCTCACAGGCTAGGTAGAGCTCAGCTCTGAAATTGAAAACATCCAGCGACTGCTCCCACATGGAAGGTGCCAGCACTGAAAGCTCTTGCTAGCCCTCACCTTTCCTTGGAATCCTTTTCACAGGCCCAGCAACACTGGGGCTCGGTGCTTCTCTAGCCACCTAACATAATGGTCACTATCTCTCAGTCTCGTAGAGCTCAGCTCTGAAATGGAAAGTGTCCAGCAAGTCCTCACACATGGAAAGTGCCAGGACTGAAAGCTGCTGCTTGACCTCTCCATCCCTTGGCTACCCTTTCAGAGCCACACCAACCCTGGGGCTCTGCACCTGCCTAGCCACCTCATGTTCTTCTCTCTCTCTCTCTCAGCCTAGGTAGAGCTCAGCTCTGAAATTGAAAACATCCAGCGACTGCTCCCACATGGAAGGTGCCAGCACTGAAAGCTCTTGCTAGCCCTCACCTTTCCTTGGAAGCCCTTTCACAGGCCCAGCAACACTGGGGCTCGGCGCTTCTCTAGCCACCTAACATAATGGTCATTATCTCTCAGTCTCGCAGAACTCAGCTCTGAAATGGAAAGTGTCCAGCAAGTCCTCACACATGGAAAGTGCCAGGACTGAAAGCTGCTGCTTGACCTCTCCGTCCCTTGCCTACCCTTTCAGAGCCACACCAACCCTGGGGCTCTGCACCTGCCTAGCCACCTCATGTTCTGCTCTCTATCTCTCTCGCAGTCTAGGTAGAGCTCAGCTCCAAAATTGAAAACATCCAGCGACTGCTCCCACATGGAAGGTGCCAGCACTGAAAGCTCTTGCTAGCCCTCACCTTTCCTTGGAATCCTTTTCACAGGCCCAGCAACACTGGGGCTCGGTGCTTCTCTAGCCACCTAGCATAATGGTCACTATCTCTCAGTCTCGTAGAGCTCAGCTCTGAAATGGAAAGTGTCCAGCAAGTCCTCACACATGGAAAGTGCCAGGACTGAAAGCTGCTGCTTGACCTCTCCGTCCCTTGGCTACCCTTTCAGAGCCACACCAACCGTGGGGCTCTGCACCTGCCTAGCCACCTCATGTTCTGCTCTATCTCTCTCTCGCAGGCTAGGTAGAGCTCAGCTCCAAAATTGAAAACATCCAGCGACTGCTCCCACATGGAAGGTGCCAGCACTGAAAGCTCTTGCTAGCCCTCACCTTTCCTTGGAATCCTTTTCACAGGCCCAGCAACACTGGGGTTCGGTGCTTCTCTAGCCACCTAACATAATGGTCACTATCTCTCAGTCTCATAGAGCTCAGCTCTGAAATGGAAAGTGTCCAGCAAGTCCTCACACATGGAAAGTGCCAGGACTGAAAGCTGCTGCTTGACCTCTCCATCCCTTGGCTACCCTTTCAGAGCCACACCAACCATGGGGCTCTGCACGGGCCTAGCCACCTCATGTTCTGCTCTCTCTCTCTCACAGGCTAGGTAGAGCTCAGCTCCAAAATTGAAAACATCCAGCGACTGCTCCCACATGGAAGGTGCCAGCACTGAAAGCTCTTGCTAGCCCTCACCTTTCCTTGGAAGCCCTTTCACAGGCCCAGCAACACTGGGGATCTGTGCTTCTCTAGCCACCTAACATAATGGTCACTATCTCTCAGTCTCGCAGAACTCAGCTCTGAAATGGAAAGTGTCCAGCAAGTCCTCACACATGGAAAGTGCCAGGACTGAAAGCTGCTGCTTGACCTCTCCGTCCCTTGCCTACCCTTTCAGAGCCACACCAACCGTGGGGCTCTGCACCAGCCTAGCCACCTCATGTTCTGCTCTCTATCTCTCTCTCACAGGCTAGGTAGAGCTCAGCTCCAAAATTGAAAACATCCAGCGACTGCTCCCACATGGAAGGTGCCAGCACTGAAAGCTCTTGCTAGCCCTCACCTTTCCTTGGAATCCTTTTCACAGGCCCAGCAACACTGGGGCTCGGTGCTTCTCTAGCCACCTAACATAATGGTCACTATCTCTCAGTCTCGCAGAACTCAGCTCTGAAATGGAAAGTGTCCAGCAAGTCCTCACACATGGAAAGTGCCAGGACTGAAAGCTGCTGCTTGACCTCTCCATCCCTTGGCTACCCTTTCAGAGCCACACGAACCCTGGGGCTCTGCACCTGCCTAGCCACCTCATGTTCTTCTCTCTCTCTCTCTCAGCCTAGGTAGAGCTCAGCTCTGAAATTGAAAACATCCAGCGACTGCTCCCACAGGGAAGGTGCCAGCACTGAAAGCTCTTGCTAGCCCTCACCTTTCCTTGGAAGCCCTTTCACAGGCCCAGCAACACTGGGGCTCGGCGCTTCTCTAGCCACCTAACATAATGGTCATTATCTCTCAGTCTCGCAGAACTCAGCTCTGAAATGGAAAGTGTCCAGCAAGTCCTCACACATGGAAAGTGCCAGGACTGAAAGCTGCTGCTTGACCTCTCCGTCCCTTCGATACCCTTTCAGAGCCACACCAACCGTGGGGCTCTGCACCTGCCTAGCCACCTCATGTTCTGCTCTCTATCTCTCTCGCAGTCTAGGTAGAGCTCAGCTCCAAAATTGAAAACATCCAGCGACTGCTCCCACATGGAAGGTGCCAGCACTGAAAGCTCTTGCTAGCCCTCACCTTTCCTTGGAATCCTTTTCACAGGCCCAGCAACACTGGGGCTCGGTGCTTCTCTAGCCACCTAGCATAATGGTCACTATCTCTCAGTCTCGTAGAGCTCAGCTCTGAAATGGAAAGTGTCCAGCAAGTCCTCACACATGGAAAGTGCCAGGACTGAAAGCTGCTGCTTGACCTCTCCGTCCCTTGGCTACCCTTTCAGAGCCACACCAACCGTGGGGCTCTGCACCTGCCTAGCCACTTCATGTTCTGCTCTATCTCTCTCTCACAGGCTAGGTAGAGCTCAGCTCCAAAATTGAAAACATCCAGCGACTGCTCCCACATGGAAGGTGCCAGCACTGAAAGCTCTTGCTAGCCCTCACCTTTCCTTGGAATCCTTTTCACAGGCCCAGCAACACTGGGGATCTGCGCTTCTCTAGCCACCTAACATAATGGTCACTATCTCTCAGTCTCATAGAGCTCAGCTCTGAAATGGAAAGTGTCCAGCAAGTCCTCACACATGGAAAGTGCCAGGACTGAAAGCTGCTGCTTGACCTTTCCATCCCTTGGCTACCCTTTCAGAGCCACACCAACCATGGGGCTCTGCACGGGCCTAGCCACCTCATGTTCTGCTCTCTCTCTCTCACAGGCTAGGTAGAGCTCAGCTCCAAAATTGAAAACATCCAGCAACTGCTCCCACAGGGAAGGTGCCAGCACTGAAAGCTCTTGCTAGCCCTCACCTTTCCTTGGAAGCCCTTTCACAGGCCCAGCAACACTGGGGATCTGTGCTTCTCTAGCCACCTAACATAATGGTCACTATCTCTCAGTCTCGCAGAACTCAGCTCTGAAATGGAAAGTGTCCAGCAAGTCCTCACACATGGAAAGTGCCAGGACTGAAAGCTGCTGCTTTACCTCTCCATCCCTTGGCTACCCTTTCAGAGCCACACCAACCGTGGGGCTCTGCACCAGCCTAGCCACCTCATGTTCTGCTCTCTATCTCTCTCTCACAGGCTAGGTAGAGCTCAGCTCCAAAATTGAAAACATCCAGCGACTGCTCCCACATGGAAGGTGCCAGCACTGAAAGCTCTTGCTAGCCCTCACCTTTCCTTGGAAGCCCTTTCACCAGCCCAGCAACACTGGGGATCTGTGCTTCTCTAGCCACCTAACATAATGGTCACTATCTCTCAGTCTCGTAGAGCTCAGCTCTGAAATGGAAAGTGTCCAGCAAGTCCTCACACATGGAAAGTGCCAGGACTGAAAGCTGCTGCTTGACCTCTCCGTCCCTTGGCTACCCTTTCAGAGCCACACCAACCGTGGGGCTCTGCACCAGCCTAGCCACCTCATGTTCTGCTCTCTCTCTCTCACAGGCTAGGTAGAGCTCAGCTCCAAAATTGAAAACATCCAGCGACTGCTCCCACATGGAAGGTGCCAGCACTGAAAGCTCTTGCTAGCCCTCACCTTTCCTTGGAAGCCCTTTCACAGGCCCAGCAACACTGGGGATCTGTGCTTCTCTAGCCACCTAACATAATGGTCACTATCTCTCAGTCTCGCAGAGCTCAGCTCTGAAATGGAAAGTGTCCAGCAAGTCCTCACACATGGAAAGTGCCAGGACTGAAAGCTGCTGCTTGACCTCTCCGTCCCTTGGCTACCCTTTCAGAGCCACACCAACCCTGGGGCTCTGCACGGGCCTAGCCACCTCATGTTCTGCTCTCTATCTCTCTCAGCCTAGGAAGAGCTCAGCTCTGAAATTGAAAACATCCAGCGACTGCTCCCACAGGGAAGGTGCCAGCACTGAAAGCTCTTGCTAGCCCTCACCTTTCCTTGGAAGCCCTTTCACAGGCCCAGCAACACTGGGGATCCGTGCTTCTCTAGCCACCTAACATAATGGTCACTATCTCTCAGTCTCGCAGAACTCAGCTCTGAAATGGAAAGTGTCCAGCAAGTCCTCACACATGGAAAGTGCCAGGACTGAAAGCTGCTGCTTGACCTGTCTGTCCCTTGGCTACCCTTTCAGAGCCACACCAACCCTGGGGCTCTGCACCTGCCTAGCCACCTCATGTTATGCTCTCTCTCTCTCGCAGGCTAGGTAGAGCTCAGCTCCAAATTTGAAAAACATCCAGCAACTGCTCCCACATGGAAGGTGCCAGCACTGAAAGCTCTTGCTAGCCCTCACCTTTCCTTGGAAGCCCTTTCACAGGCCCAGCAACACTGGGGATCTGTGCTTCTCTAGCCACCTAACATAATGGTCACTATCTCTCAGTCTCGCAGAACTCAGCTCTGAAATGGAAAGCGTCCAGGAAGTCCTCACACATGGAAAGTGCCAGGACTGAAAGCTGCTGCTTGAACTCTCCATCCCTTGGCTACCCTTTCAGAGCCACACCAACCCTGGGGCTCTGCACGGGCCTAGCCACCTCATGTTATGCTCTCTATCTCTCTCATAGGCGAGGTAGAGCTCAGCTCCAAAATTGAAAACATCCAGCAACTGCTCCCACATGGAAGGTGCCAGCACTGAAAGCTCTTGCTAGCCCTCACCTTTCCTTGGAAGCCCTTTCACAGGCCCAGCAACACTGGGGATCTGTGCTTCTCTAGCCACCTAACGTAATGGTCATTATCTCTCAGTCTCGCAGAACTCAGCTCTGAAATGGAAAGTGTCCAGCAAGTCCTCACACATGGAAAGTGCCAGGACTGAAAGCTGCTGCTTGACCTCTCTGTCCCTTGGCTACCCTTTCAGAGCCACACCACCTATGTGGCTCTGCACCTGCCTAGCCACCTCATGTTCTGCTCTCTATCTCTCTCGCAGTCTAGGTAGAGCTCAGCTCCAAAATTGAAAACATCCAGCGACTGCTCCCACATGGAAGGTGCCAGCACTGAAAGCTCTTGCTAGCCCTCACCTTTCCTTGGAATCCTTTTCACAGGCCCAGCAACACTGGGGCTCGGTGCTTCTCTAGCCACCTAGCATAATGGTCACTATCTCTCAGTCTCGTAGAGCTCAGCTCTGAAATGGAAAGCGTCCAGCAAGTCCTCACACATGGAAAGTGCCAGGACTGAAAGCTGCTGCTTGACCTCTCCGTCCCTTGCCTACCCTTTCAGAGCCACACCAACCCTGGGGCTCTGCACCTGCCTAGCCACCTCATGTTCTGCTCTCTATCTCTCACAGGCTAGGTAGAGCTCAGCTCCAAAATTGAAAACATCCAGCAACTGCTCCCACAGGGAAGGTGCCAGCACTGAAAGCTCTTGCTAGCCCTCACCTTTCCTTGGAAGCCCTTTCACAGGCCCAGCAACACTGGGGATCTGCGCTTCTCTAGCCACCTAACATAATGGTCACTATCTCTCAGTCTCGCAGAGCTCAGCTCTGAAATGGAAAGTGTCCAGCAAGTCCTCACACATGGAAAGTGCCAGGACTGAAAGCTGCTGCTTGACCTCTCCGTCCCTTGGCTACCCTTTCAGAGCCACACCAACCCTGGGGCTCTGCACCAGCCTAGCCACCTCATGTTCTGCTCTCTCTCTCTCACAGGCTAGGTAGAGCTCAGCTCCAAAATTGAAAACATCCAGCGACTGCTCCCACATGGAAGGGGCCAGCACTGAAAGCTCTTGCTAGCCCTCACCTTTCCTTGGAAGCCCTTTCACAGGCCCAGCAACACTGGGGATCTGTGCTTCTCTAGCCACCTAACATAATGGTCACTATCTCTCAGTCTCGCAGAGCTCAGCTCTGAAATGGAAAGTGTCCAGCAAGTCCTCACACATGGAAAGTGCCAGGACTGAAAGCTGCTGCTTGACCTCTCCGTCCCTTGGCTACCCTTTCAGAGCCACACCAACCGTGGGGCTCTGCACGGGCCTAGCCACCTCATGTTCTGCTCTCTATCTCTCTCAGCCTAGGAAGAGCTCAGCTCTGAAATTGAAAACATCCAGCGACTGCTCCCACAGGGAAGGTGCCAGCACTGAAAGCTCTTGCTAGCCCTCACCTTTCCTTGGAAGCCCTTTCACAGGCCCAGCAACACTGGGGATCCGTGCTTCTCTAGCCACCTAACATAATGGTCACTATCTCTCAGTCTCGCAGAACTCAGCTCTGAAATGGAAAGTGTCCAGCAAGTCCTCACACATGGAAAGTGCCAGGACTGAAAGCTGCTGCTTGACCTGTCTGTCCCTTGGCTACCCTTTCAGAGCCACACCAACCCTGGGGCTCTGCACCTGCCTAGCCACCTCATGTTATGCTCTCTCTCTCTCGCAGGCTAGGTAGAGCTCAGCTCCAAATTTGAAAAACATCCAGCAACTGCTCCCACATGGAAGGTGCCAGCACTGAAAGCTCTTGCTAGCCCTCACCTTTCCTTGGAAGCCCTTTCACAGGCCCAGCAACACTGGGGATCTGTGCTTCTCTAGCCACCTAACATAATGGTCACTATCTCTCAGTCTCGCAGAACTCAGCTCTGAAATGGAAAGCGTCCAGGAAGTCCTCACACATGGAAAGTGCCAGGACTGAAAGCTGCTGCTTGAACTCTCCATCCCTTGGCTACCCTTTCAGAGCCACACCAACCCTGGGGCTCTGCACGGGCCTAGCCACCTCATGTTATGCTCTCTATCTCTCTCATAGGCGAGGTAGAGCTCAGCTCCAAAATTGAAAACATCCAGCAACTGCTCCCACATGGAAGGTGCCAGCACTGAAAGCTCTTGCTAGCCCTCACCTTTCCTTGGAAGCCCTTTCACAGGCCCAGCAACACTGGGGATCTGTGCTTCTCTAGCCACCTAACGTAATGGTCATTATCTCTCAGTCTCGCAGAACTCAGCTCTGAAATGGAAAGTGTCCAGCAAGTCCTCACACATGGAAAGTGCCAGGACTGAAAGCTGCTGCTTGACCTCTCTGTCCCTTGGCTACCCTTTCAGAGCCACACCACCTATGTGGCTCTGCACCTGCCTAGCCACCTCATGTTCTGCTCTCTATCTCTCTCGCAGTCTAGGTAGAGCTCAGCTCCAAAATTGAAAACATCCAGCGACTGCACCCACATGGAAGGTGCCAGCACTGAAAGCTCTTGCTAGCCCTCACCTTTCCTTGGAATCCTTTTCACAGGCCCAGCAACACTGGGGCTCGGTGCTTCTCTAGCCACCTAGCATAATGGTCACTATCTCTCAGTCTCGTAGAGCTCAGCTCTGAAATGGAAAGCGTCCAGCAAGTCCTCACACATGGAAAGTGCCAGGACTGAAAGCTGCTGCTTGACCTCTCCGTCCCTTGCCTACCCTTTCAGAGCCACACCAACCCTGGGGCTCTGCACCTGCCTAGCCACCTCATGTTCTGCTCTCTATCTCTCACAGGCTAGGTAGAGCTCAGCTCTGAAATTGAAAACATCCAGCAACTGCTCCCACAGGGAAGGTGCCAGCACTGAAAGCTCTTGCTAGCCCTCACCTTTCCTTGGAAGCCCTTTCACAGGCCCAGCAACACTGGGGATCTGCGCTTCTCTAGCCACCTAACATAATGGTCACTATCTCTCAGTCTCGCAGAGCTCAGCTCTGAAATGGAAAGTGTCCAGCAAGTCCTCACACATGGAAAGTGCCAGGACTGAAAGCTGCTGCTTGACCTCTCCGTCCCTTGGCTACCCTTTCAGAGCCACACGAACCCTGGGGCTCTGCACCTGCCTAGCCACCTCATGTTCTGCTCTATCTCTCTCTCGCAGGCTAGGTAGAGCTCAGCTCTGAAATTGAAAACATCCAGCGACTGCTCCCACATGGAAGGGGCCAGCACTGAAAGCTCTTGCTAGCCCTCACCTTTCCTTGGAATCCTTTTCACAGGCCCAGCAACACTGGGGCTCGGTGCTTCTCTAGCCACCTAACATAATGGTCACTATCTCTCAGTCTCGTAGAGCTCAGCTCTGAAATGGAAAGTGTCCAGCAAGTCCTCACACATGGAAAGTGCCAGGACTGAAAGCTGCTGCTTGACCTCTCCATCCCTTGGCTACCCTTTCAGAGCCACACCAACCGTGGGGCTCTGCACGGGCCTAGCCACCTCATGTTCTGCTCTCTATCTCTCTCACAGGCTAGGTAGAGCTCAGCTCTGAAATTGAAAACATCCAGCGACTGCTCCCACATGGAAGGTGCCAGCACTGAAAGCTCTTGCTAGCCCTCACCTTTCCTTGGAAGCCCTTTCACAGGCCCAGCAACACTGGGGATCTGTGCTTCTCTAGCCACCTAACATAATGGTCACTATCTCTCAGTCTCGCAGAACTCAGCTCTGAAATGGAAAGTGTCCAGCAAGTCCTCACACATGGAAAGTGCCAGGACTGAAAGCTGCTGCTTGACCTCTCCGTCCCTTGGCTACCCTTTCAGAGCCACACCACCTATGTAGCTCTGCACAAGCCTAGCCACCTCATGTTCTGCTCTCTATCTCACTCTTACAGGCTAGGTAGAGCTCAGCTCTGAAATTGAAAACATCCAGCGACTGCTCCCACATGGAAGGTGCCAGCACTGAAAGCTCTTGCTAGCCCTCACTTTTCCTTGGAAGCCCTTTCACAGGCCCAGCAACACTGGGGATCTGTGCTTCTCTAGCCACCTAACATAATGGTCACTATCTCTCAGTCTCGTAGAGCTCAGCTCTGAAATGGAAAGTGTCCAGCAAGTCCTCACACATGGAAAGTGCCAGGACTGAAAGCTGCTGCTTGACCTCTCCATCCCTTGGCTACCCTTTCAGAGCCACACCAACCGTGGGGCTCTGCACCTGCCTAGCCACCTCATGTTATGCTCTCTATCTCTCTCGCAGTCTAGGTAGAGCTCAGCTCTGAAATTAAAAAACATCCAGCGACTGCTCCCACATGGAAGGTGCCAGCACTGAAAGCTCTTGCTAGCCCTCACCTTTCCTTGGAATCCTTTTCACAGGCCCAGCAACACTGGGGATCTGTGCTTCTCTAGCCACCTAACATAATGGTCACTATCTCTCAGTCTCGTAGAGCTCAGCTCTGAAATGGAAAGTGTCCAGCAAGTCCTCACACATGGAAAGTGCCAGGACTGAAAGCTGCTGCTTGACCTCTCCGTCCCTTCGATACCCTTTCAGAGCCACACCAACCCTGGGGCTCTGCACCAGCCTAGCCACCTCATGTTCTGCTCTCTCTCTCTCACAGGCTAGGTAGAGCTCAGCTCTGAAATTGAAAACATCCAGCAACTGCTCCCACATGGAAGGTGCCAGCACTGAAAGCTCTTGCTAGCCCTCACCTTTCCTTGAAAGCCCTTTCACAGGCCCAGCAACACTGGGGATCCGTGCTTCTCTAGCCACCTAACATAATGGTCACTATCTCTCAGTCTCGCAGAGCTCAGCTCTGAAATGGAAAGCGTCCAGCAAGTCCTCACACATGGAAAGTGCCAGGACTGAAAGCTGCTGATTGACCTCTCTGTCCCTTGGCTACCCTTTCAGAGCCACACCAACCGTGGGGCTCTGCACCTGCCTAGCCACCTCATGTTCTGCTCTCTATCTCTCTCTCGCAGGCTAGGTAGAGCTCAGCTCTGAAATTGAAAACACCCAGCGACTGCTCCCACAGGGAAGGTGCCAGCACTGAAAGCTCTTGCTAGCCCTCACCTTTCCTTGGAATCCTTTTCACAGGCCCAGCAACACTGGGGATCTGTGCTTCTCTAGCCACCTAACATAATGGTCACTATCTCTCAGTCTCATAGAGCTCAGCTCTGAAATGGAAAGCGTCCAGCAAGTCCTCACACATGGAAAGTGCCAGGACTGAAAGCTGCTGCTTGACCTCTCTGTCCCTTGGCTACCCTTTCAGAGCCACACCAACCCTGGGGCTCTGCACGGGCCTAGCCACCTCATGTTCTGCTCTCTATCTCTCTCGCAGGCTAGGTAGAGCTCAGCTCCAAAATTGAAAACATCCAGCAACTGCTCCCACATGGAAGGTGCCAGCACTGAAAGCTCTTGCTAGCCCTCACCTTTCCTTGGAATCCTTTTCACAGGCCCAGCAACACTGGGGATCTGTGCTTCTCTAGCCACCTAACATAATGGTCACTATCTCTCAGTCTCGCAGAACTCAGCTCTGAAATGGAAAGTGTCCAGCAAGTCCTCACACATGGAAAGTGCCAGGACTGAAAGCTGCTGCTTGACCTCTCCGTCCCTTGCCTACCCTTTCAGAGCCACACCAACCCTGGGGCTCTGCACCTGCCTAGCCACCTCATGTTCTGTTCTCTATCTCTCTCTCACAGGCTAGGTAGAGCTCAGCTCCAAAATTGAAAACATCCAGCGACTGCTCCCACATGGAAGGTGCCAGCACTGAAAGCTCTTGCTAGCCCTCACCTTTCCTTGGAATCCTTTTCACAGGCCCAGCAACACTGGGGCTCGGTGCTTCTCTAGCCACCTAGCATAATGGTCACTATCTCTCAGTCTCGTAGAGCTCAGCTCTGAAATGGAAAGCGTCCAGCAAGTCCTCACACATGGAAAGTGCCAGGACTGAAAGCTGCTGCTTGACCTCTCCGTCCCTTGGCTACCCTTTCAGAGCCACACCAACCGTGGGGCTCTGCACCTGCCTAGCCACCTCATGTTCTGCTCTCTATCTCTCACAGGCTAGGTAGAGCTCAGCTCTGAAATTGAAAACATCCAGCAACTGCTCCCACAGGGAAGGTGCCAGCACTGAAAGCTCTTGCTAGCCCTCACCTTTCCTTGGAAGCCCTTTCACAGGCCCAGCAACACTGGGGATCTGCGCTTCTCTAGCCACCTAACATAATGGTCACTATCTCTCAGTCTCGTAGAGCTCAGCTCTGAAATGGAAAGTGTCCAGCAAGTCCTCACACATGGAAAGTGCCAGGACTGAAAGCTGCTGCTTGACCTCTCCGTCCCTTGGCTACCCTTTCAGAGCCACACGAACCCTGGGGCTCTGCACCTGCCTAGCCACCTCATGTTCTGCTCTATCTCTCTCTCGCAGGCTAGGTAGAGCTCAGCTCTGAAATTGAAAACATCCAGCGACTGCTCCCACATGGAAGGGGCCAGCACTGAAAGCTCTTGCTAGCCCTCACCTTTCCTTGGAATCCTTTTCACAGGCCCAGCAACACTGGGGCTCGGTGCTTCTCTAGCCACCTAACATAATGGTCACTATCTCTCAGTCTCGTAGAGCTCAGCTCTGAAATGGAAAGTGTCCAGCAAGTCCTCACACATGGAAAGTGCCAGGACTGAAAGCTGCTGCTTGACCTCTCCATCCCTTGGCTACCCTTTCAGAGCCACACCAACCATGGGGCTCTGCACGGGCCTAGCCACCTCATGTTCTGCTCTCTATCTCTCTCACAGGCTAGGTAGAGCTCAGCTCTGAAATTGAAAACATCCAGCGACTGCTCCCACATGGAAGGTGCCAGCACTGAAAGCTCTTGCTAGCCCTCACCTTTCCTTGGAAGCCCTTTCACAGGCCCAGCAACACTGGGGATCTGTGCTTCTCTAGCCACCTAACATAATGGTCACTATCTCTCAGTCTCGCAGAACTCAGCTCTGAAATGCAAAGTGTCCAGCAAGTCCTCACACATGGAAAGTGCCAGGACTGAAAGCTGCTGCTTGACCTCTCCGTCCCTTAGCTACCCTTTCAGAGCCACACCAACCATGGGGCTCTGCACAAGCCTAGCCACCTCATGTTCTGCTCTCTATCTCACTCTTACAGGCTAGGTAGAGCTCAGCTCCAAAATTGAAAACATCCAGCGACTGCTCCCACATGGAAGGTGCCAGCACTGAAAGCTCTTGCTAGCCCTCACTTTTCCTTGGAAGCCCTTTCACAGGCCCAGCAACACTGGGGATCTGTGCTTCTCTAGCCACCTAACATAATGGTCACTATCTCTCAGTCTCGTAGAGCTCAGCTCTGAAATGGAAAGTGTCCAGCAAGTCCTCACACATGGAAAGTGCCAGGACTGAAAGCTGCTGCTTGACCTCTCCGTCCCTTGGCTACCCTTTCAGAGCCACACCAACCGTGGGGCTCTGCACCTGCCTAGCCACCTCATGTTATGCTCTCTATCTCTCTCGCAGTCTAGGTAGAGCTCAGCTCTGAAATTAAAAAACATCCAGCGACTGCTCCCACATGGAAGGTGCCAGCACTGAAAGCTCTTGCTAGCCCTCACCTTTCCTTGGAATCCTTTTCACAGGCCCAGCAACACTGGGGATCTGTGCTTCTCTAGCCACCTAACATAATGGTCACTATCTCTCAGTCTCGTAGAGCTCAGCTCTGAAATGGAAAGTGTCCAGCAAGTCCTCACACATGGAAAGTGCCAGGACTGAAAGCTGCTGCTTGACCTCTCTGTCCCTTGGCTACCCTTTCAGAGCCACACCAACCCTGGGGCTCTGCACCAGCCTAGCCACCTCATGTTCTGCTCTCTCTCTCTCACAGGCTAGGTAGAGCTCAGCTCTGAAATTGAAAACATCCAGCAACTGCTCCCACATGGAAGGTGCCAGCACTGAAAGCTCTTGCTAGCCCTCACCTTTCCTTGAAAGCCCTTTCACAGGCCCAGCAACACTGGGGATCTGTGCTTCTCTAGCCACCTAACATAATGGTCACTATCTCTCAGTCTCGCAGAGCTCAGCTCTGAAATGGAAAGCGTCCAGCAAGTCCTCACACATGGAAAGTGCCAGGACTGAAAGCTGCTGATTGACCTCTCTGTCCCTTGGCTACCCTTTCAGAGCCACACCAACCGTGGGGCTCTGCACCTGCCTAGCCACCTCATGTTCTGCTCTCTATCTCTCTCTCGCAGGCTAGGTAGAGCTCAGCTCTGAAATTGAAAACACCCAGCGACTGCTCCCACAGGGAAGGGGCCAGCACTGAAAGCTCTTGCTAGCCCTCACCTTTCCTTGGAATCCTTTTCACAGGCCCAGCAACACTGGGGATCTGTGCTTCTCTAGCCACCTAACATAATGGTCACTATCTCTCAGTCTCATAGAGCTCAGCTCTGAAATGGAAAGTGTCCAGCAAGTCCTCACACATGGAAAGTGCCAGGACTGAAAGCTGCTGCTTGACCTCTCCGTCCCTTGGCTACCCTTTCAGAGCCACACCAACCATGGGGCTCTGCACGGGCCTAGCCACCTCATGTTCTGCTCTCTATCTCTCTCGCAGGCTAGGTAGAGCTCAGCTCCAAAATTGAAAACATCCAGCAACTGCTCCCACATGGAAGGTGCCAGCACTGAAAGCTCTTGCTAGCCCTCACCTTTCCTTGGAATCCTTTTCACAGGCCCAGCAACACTGGGGATCTGTGCTTCTCTAGCCACCTAACATAATGGTCACTATCTCTCAGTCTCGCAGAACTCAGCTCTGAAATGGAAAGTGTCCAGCAAGTCCTCACACATGGAAAGTGCCAGGACTGAAAGCTGCTGCTTGACCTCTCCGTCCCTTGCCTACCCTTTCAGAGCCACACCAACCCTGGGGCTCTGCACCTGCCTAGCCACCTCATGTTCTGTTCTCTATCTCTCTCTCACAGGCTAGGTAGAGCTCAGCTCTGAAATTGAAAACATCCAGCGACTGCTCCCACATGGAAGGTGCCAGCACTGAAAGCTCTTGCTAGCCCTCACCTTTCCTTGGAAGCCCTTTCACAGGCCCGGCAACACTGGGGATCTGCGCTTCTCTAGCCACCTAACATAATGGTCACTATCTCTCAGTCTCGCAGAACTCAGCTCTGAAATGGAAAGTGTCCAGCAAGTCCTCACACATGGAAAGTGCCAGGACTGAAAGCTGCTGCTTGACCTCTCCGTGCCTTGCCTACCCTTTCAGAGCCACACCAACCGTGGGGCTCTGCACCTGCCTAGCCACCTCATGTTCTGCTCTCTATCTCACTCTTACAGGCTAGGTAGAGCTCAGCTCTGAAATTGAAAACATCCAGCGACTGCTCCCACATGGAAGGTGCCAGCACTGAAAGCTCTTGCTAGCCCTCACTTTTCCTTGGAAGCCCTTTCACAGGCCCAGCAACACTGGGGATCTGTGCTTCTCTAGCCACCTAACATAATGGTCACTATCTCTCAGTCTCGTAGAGCTCAGCTCTGAAATGGAAAGTGTCCAGCAAGTCCTCACACATGGAAAGTGCCAGGACTGAAAGCTGCTGCTTGACCTCTCCATCCCTTGGCTACCCTTTCAGAGCCACACCAACCGTGGGGCTCTGCACCTGCCTAGCCACCTCATGTTATGCTCTCTATCTCTCTCGCAGTCTAGGTAGAGCTCAGCTCTGAAATTAAAAAACATCCAGCGACTGCTCCCACATGGAAGGTGCCAGCACTGAAAGCTCTTGCTAGCCCTCACCTTTCCTTGGAATCCTTTTCACAGGCCCAGCAACACTGGGGATCTGTGCTTCTCTAGCCACCTAACATAATGGTCACTATCTCTCAGTCTCGCAGAGCTCAGCTCTGAAATGGAAAGCGTCCAGCAAGTCCTCACACATGGAAAGTGCCAGGACTGAAAGCTGCTGATTGACCTCTCTGTCCCTTGGCTACCCTTTCAGAGCCACACCAACCGTGGGGCTCTGCACCTGCCTAGCCACCTCATGTTCTGCTCTCTATCTCTCTCTCGCAGGCTAGGTAGAGCTCAGCTCTGAAATTGAAAACACCCAGCGACTGCTCCCACAGGGAAGGGGCCAGCACTGAAAGCTCTTGCTAGCCCTCACCTTTCCTTGGAATCCTTTTCACAGGCCCAGCAACACTGGGGATCTGTGCTTCTCTAGCCACCTAACATAATGGTCACTATCTCTCAGTCTCATAGAGCTCAGCTCTGAAATGGAAAGCGTCCAGCAAGTCCTCACACATGGAAAGTGCCAGGACTGAAAGCTGCTGCTTGACCTCTCTGTCCCTTGGCTACCCTTTCAGAGCCACACCAACCCTGGGGCTCTGCACGGGCCTAGCCACCTCATGTTCTGCTCTCTATCTCTCTCGCAGGCTAGGTAGAGCTCAGCTCCAAAATTGAAAACATCCAGCAACTGCTCCCACATGGAAGGTGCCAGCACTGAAAGCTCTTGCTAGCCCTCACCTTTCCTTGGAATCCTTTTCACAGGCCCAGCAACACTGGGGATCTGTGCTTCTCTAGCCACCTAACATAATGGTCACTATCTCTCAGTCTCGCAGAACTCAGCTCTGAAATGGAAAGTGTCCAGCAAGTCCTCACACATGGAAAGTGCCAGGACTGAAAGCTGCTGCTTGACCTCTCCGTCCCTTGCCTACCCTTTCAGAGCCACACCAACCCTGGGGCTCTGCACCTGCCTAGCCACCTCATGTTCTGTTCTCTATCTCTCTCTCACAGGCTAGGTAGAGCTCAGCTCCAAAATTGAAAACATCCAGCGACTGCTCCCACATGGAAGGTGCCAGCACTGAAAGCTCTTGCTAGCCCTCACCTTTCCTTGGAATCCTTTTCACAGGCCCAGCAACACTGGGGCTCGGTGCTTCTCTAGCCACCTAACATAATGGTCACTATCTCTCAGTCTCGTAGAGCTCAGCTCTGAAATGGAAAGCGTCCAGCAAGTCCTCACACATGGAAAGTGCCAGGACTGAAAGCTGCTGCTTGACCTCTCCGTCCCTTGGCTACCCTTTCAGAGCCACACCAACCGTGGGGCTCTGCACCTGCCTAGCCACCTCATGTTCTGCTCTCTATCTCTCACAGGCTAGGTAGAGCTCAGCTCTGAAATTGAAAACATCCAGCAACTGCTCCCACAGGGAAGGTGCCAGCACTGAAAGCTCTTGCTAGCCCTCACCTTTCCTTGGAAGCCCTTTCACAGGCCCAGCAACACTGGGGATCTGCGCTTCTCTAGCCACCTAACATAATGGTCACTATCTCTCAGTCTCGTAGAGCTCAGCTCTGAAATGGAAAGTGTCCAGCAAGTCCTCACACATGGAAAGTGCCAGGACTGAAAGCTGCTGCTTGACCTCTCCGTCCCTTGGCTACCCTTTCAGAGCCACACGAACCCTGGGGCTCTGCACCTGCCTAGCCACCTCATGTTCTGCTCTATCTCTCTCTCGCAGGCTAGGTAGAGCTCAGCTCTGAAATTGAAAACATCCAGCGACTGCTCCCACATGGAAGGGGCCAGCACTGAAAGCTCTTGCTAGCCCTCACCTTTCCTTGGAATCCTTTTCACAGGCCCAGCAACACTGGGGCTCGGTGCTTCTCTAGCCACCTAACATAATGGTCACTATCTCTCAGTCTCGTAGAGCTCAGCTCTGAAATGGAAAGTGTCCAGCAAGTCCTCACACATGGAAAGTGCCAGGACTGAAAGCTGCTGCTTGACCTCTCCATCCCTTGGCTACCCTTTCAGAGCCACACCAACCGTGGGGCTCTGCACGGGCCTAGCCACCTCATGTTCTGCTCTCTATCTCTCTCACAGGCTAGGTAGAGCTCAGCTCTGAAATTGAAAACATCCAGCGACTGCTCCCACATGGAAGGTGCCAGCACTGAAAGCTCTTGCTAGCCCTCACCTTTCCTTGGAAGCCCTTTCACAGGCCCAGCAACACTGGGGATCTGTGCTTCTCTAGCCACCTAACATAATGGTCACTATCTCTCAGTCTCGCAGAACTCAGCTCTGAAATGCAAAGTGTCCAGCAAGTCCTCACACATGGAAAGTGCCAGGACTGAAAGCTGCTGCTTAACCTCTCCGTCCCTTAGCTACCCTTTCAGAGCCACACCACCTATGTAGCTCTGCACAAGCCTAGCCACCTCATGTTCTGCTCTCTATCTCACTCTTACAGGCTAGGTAGAGCTCAGCTCCAAAATTGAAAACATCCAGCGACTGCTCCCACATGGAAGGTGCCAGCACTGAAAGCTCTTGCTAGCCCTCACTTTTCCTTGGAAGCCCTTTCACAGGCCCAGCAACACTGGGGATCTGTGCTTCTCTAGCCACCTAACATAATGGTCACTATCTCTCAGTCTCGTAGAGCTCAGCTCTGAAATGGAAAGTGTCCAGCAAGTCCTCACACATGGAAAGTGCCAGGACTGAAAGCTGCTGCTTGACCTCTCTGTCCCTTGGCTACCCTTTCAGAGCCACACCAACCGTGGGGCTCTGCACCTGCCTAGCCACCTCATGTTATGCTCTCTATCTCTCTCGCAGTCTAGGTAGAGCTCAGCTCTGAAATTAAAAAACATCCAGCGACTGCTCCCACATGGAAGGTGCCAGCACTGAAAGCTCTTGCTAGCCCTCACCTTTCCTTGGAATCCTTTTCACAGGCCCAGCAACACTGGGGATCTGTGCTTCTCTAGCCACCTAACATAATGGTCACTATCTCTCAGTCTCGTAGAGCTCAGCTCTGAAATGGAAAGTGTCCAGCAAGTCCTCACACATGGAAAGTGCCAGGACTGAAAGCTGCTGCTTGACCTCTCTGTCCCTTGGCTACCCTTTCAGAGCCACACCAACCCTGGGGCTCTGCACCAGCCTAGCCACCTCATGTTCTGCTCTCTCTCTCTCACAGGCTAGGTAGAGCTCAGCTCTGAAATTGAAAACATCCAGCAACTGCTCCCACATGGAAGGTGCCAGCACTGAAAGCTCTTGCTAGCCCTCACCTTTCCTTGAAAGCCCTTTCACAGGCCCAGCAACACTGGGGATCTGTGCTTCTCTAGCCACCTAACATAATGGTCACTATCTCTCAGTCTCGCAGAGCTCAGCTCTGAAATGGAAAGCGTCCAGCAAGTCCTCACACATGGAAAGTGCCAGGACTGAAAGCTGCTGATTGACCTCTCTGTCCCTTGGCTACCCTTTCAGAGCCACACCAACCGTGGGGCTCTGCACCTGCCTAGCCACCTCATGTTCTGCTCTCTATCTCTCTCTCGCAGGCTAGGTAGAGCTCAGCTCTGAAATTGAAAACACCCAGCGACTGCTCCCACAGGGAAGGGGCCAGCACTGAAAGCTCTTGCTAGCCCTCACCTTTCCTTGGAATCCTTTTCACAGGCCCAGCAACACTGGGGATCTGTGCTTCTCTAGCCACCTAACATAATGGTCACTATCTCTCAGTCTCATAGAGCTCAGCTCTGAAATGGAAAGTGTCCAGCAAGTCCTCACACATGGAAAGTGCCAGGACTGAAAGCTGCTGCTTGACCTCTCCGTCCCTTGGCTACCCTTTCAGAGCCACACCAACCCTGGGGCTCTGCACGGGCCTAGCCACCTCATGTTCTGCTCTCTATCTCTCTCGCAGGCTAGGTAGAGCTCAGCTCCAAAATTGAAAACATCCAGCAACTGCTCCCACATGGAAGGTGCCAGCACTGAAAGCTCTTGCTAGCCCTCACCTTTCCTTGGAATCCTTTTCACAGGCCCAGCAACACTGGGGATCTGTGCTTCTCTAGCCACCTAACATAATGGTCACTATCTCTCAGTCTCGCAGAACTCAGCTCTGAAAAGGAAAGTGTCCAGCAAGTCCTCACACATGGAAAGTGCCAGGACTGAAAGCTGCTGCTTGACCTCTCCGTCCCTTGCCTACCCTTTCAGAGCCACACCAACCCTGGGGCTCTGCACCTGCCTAGCCACCTCATGTTCTGTTCTCTATCTCTCTCTCACAGGCTAGGTAGAGCTCAGCTCTGAAATTGAAAACATCCAGCGACTGCTCCCACATGGAAGGTGCCAGCACTGAAAGCTCTTGCTAGCCCTCACCTTTCCTTGGAAGCCCTTTCACAGGCCCGGCAACACTGGGGATCTGCGCTTCTCTAGCCACCTAACATAATGGTCACTATCTCTCAGTCTCGCAGAACTCAGCTCTGAAATGGAAAGTGTCCAGCAAGTCCTCACACATGGAAAGTGCCAGGACTGAAAGCTGCTGCTTGACCTCTCCGTGCCTTGCCTACCCTTTCAGAGCCACACCACCTATGTGGCTCTGCACCTGCCTAGCCACCTCATGTTCTGCTCTCTATCTCTCTCACAGGCTAGGTAGAGCTCAGCTCCAAAATTGAAAACATCCAGCAACTGCTCCCACATGGAAGGTGCCAGCACTGAAAGCTCTTGCTAGCCCTCACCTTTCCTTGGAATCCTTTTCACAGGCCCAGCAACACTGGGGATCTGTGCTTCTCTAGCCACCTAACATAATGGTCACTATCTCTCAGTCTCGTAGAGCACAGCTCTGAAATGGAAAGTGTCCAGCAAGTCCTCACACATGGAAAGTGCCAGGACTGAAAGCTGCTGCTTGACCTCTCCGTCCCTTGGCTACCCTTTCAGAGCCACACCAACCATGGGGCTCTGCACCTGCCTAGCCACCTCATGTTATGCTCTCTATCTCTCTCTCACAGGCTAGGTAGAGCTCAGCTCCAAAATTGAAAACATCCAGCGACTGCTCCCACATGGAAGGTGCCAGCACTGAAAGCTCTTGCTAGCCCTCACCTTTCCTTGGAAGCCCTTTCACAGGCCCAGCAACACTGGGGATCTGTGCTTCTCTAGCCACCTAACATAATGGTCACTATCTGTCAGTCTCGCAGAACTCAGCTCTGAAATGGAAAGTGTCCAGCAAGTCCTCACACATGGAAAGTGCCAGGACTGAAAGCTGCTGCTTGACCTCTCCGTCCCTTGCCTACCCTTTCAGAGCCACACCAACCGTGGGGCTCTGCACCTGCCTAGCCACCTCATGTTATGCTCTCTATCTCTCTCGCAGTCTAGGTAGAGCTCAGCTCCAAAATTAAAAAACATCCAGAAACTGCTCCCACATGGAAGGTGCCAGCACTGAAAGCTCTTGCTAGCCCTCAGCTTTCCTTGGAATCCTTTTCACAGGCCCAGCAACACTGGGGCTCGGTGCTTCTCTAGCCACCTAACATAATGGTCACTATCTCTCAGTCTCATAGAGCTCAGCTCTGAAATGGAAAGTGTCCAGCAAGTCCTCACACATGGAAAGTGCCAGGACTGAAAGCTGCTGCTTGACCTCTCCATCCCTTGGCTACCCTTTCAGAGCCACACCAACCGTGGGGCTCTGCACGGGCCTAGCCACCTCATGTTCTGCTCTCTATCTCTCTCACAGGCTAGGTAGAGCTCAGCTCTGAAATTGAAAACATCCAGCGACTGCTCCCACATGGAAGGTGCCAGCACTGAAAGCTCTTGCTAGCCCTCACCTTTCCTTGGAAGCCCTTTCACAGGCCCAGCAACACTGGGGATCTGTGCTTCTCTAGCCACCTAACATAATGGTCACTATCTCTCAGTGTCGCAGAACTCAGCTCTGAAATGCAAAGTGTCCAGCAAGTCCTCACACATGGAAAGTGCCAGGACTGAAAGCTGCTGCTTGACCTCTCCGTCCCTTGGCTACCCTTTCAGAGCCACACCACCTATGTGGCTCTGCACAAGCCTAGCCACCTCATGTTCTGCTCTCTATCTGACTCTTACAGGCTAGGTAGAGCTCAGCTCCAAAACTGAAAACATCCAGCGACTGCTCCCACATGGAAGGTGCCAGCACTGAAAGCTCTTGCTAGCCCTCACCTTTCCTTGGAAGCCCTTTCACAGGCCCAGCAACACCTGGGCTCGGTGCTTCTCTAGCCACCTAACATAATGGTCACTATCTGTCAGTCTCGCAGAACTCAGCTCTGAAATGGAAAGTGTCCAGCAAGTCCTCACACATGGAAAGTGCCAGGACTGAAAGCTGCTGCTTGACCTCTCCGTCCCTTGGCTACCCTTTCAGAGCCACACCAACCGTGGGGCTCTGCACCTGCCTAGCCACCTCATGTTATGCTCTCTATCTCTCTCGCAGTCTAGGTAGAGCTCAGCTCCAAAATTAAAAAACATCAAGAAACTGCTCCCACATGGAAGGTGCCAGCACTGAAAGCTCTTGCTAGCCCTCAGCTTTCCTTGGAATCCTTTTCACAGGCCCAGCAACACTGGGGCTCGGTGCTTCTCTAGCCACCTAACATAATGGTCACTATCTCTCAGTCTCATAGAGCTCAGCTCTGAAATGGAAAGTGTCCAGCAAGTCCTCACACATGGAAAGTGCCAGGACTGAAAGCTGCTGCTTGACCTCTCCATCCCTTGGCTACCCTTTCAGAGCCACACCAACCGTGGGGCTCTGCACGGGCCTAGCCACCTCATGTTCTGCTCTCTATCTCTCTCACAGGCTAGGTAGAGCTCAGCTCTGAAATTGAAAACATCCAGCGACTGCTCCCACATGGAAGGTGCCAGCACTGAAAGCTCTTGCTAGCCCTCACCTTTCCTTGGAAGCCCTTTCACAGGCCCAGCAACACTGGGGATCTGTGCTTCTCTAGCCACCTAACATAATGGTCACTATCTCTCAGTCTCGCAGAACTCAGCTCTGAAATGGAAAGTGTCCAGCAAGTCCTCACACATGGAAAGTGCCAGGACTGAAAGCTGCTGCTTGACCTCTCCGTCCCTTGGCTACCCTTTCAGAGCCACACCACCTATGTAGCTCTGCACAAGCCTAGCCACCTCATGTTCTGCTCTCTATCTGACTCTTACAGGCTAGGTAGAGCTCAGCTCCAAAACTGAAAACATCCAGCGACTGCTCCCACATGGAAGGTGCCAGCACTGAAAGCTCTTGCTAGCCCTCACTTTTCCTTGGAAGCCCTTTCACAGGCCCAGCAACACTGGGGATCTGTGCTTCTCTAGCCACCTAACATAATGGTCACTATCTCTCAGTCTCGTAGAGCTCAGCTCTGAAATGGAAAGTGTCCAGCAAGTCCTCACACATGGAAAGTGCCAGGACTGAAAGCTGCTGCTTGACCTCTCCGTGCCTTGGCTACCCTTTCAGAGCCACACCAACCGTGGGGCTCTGCACCTGCCTAGCCACCTCATGTTATGCTCTCTATCTCTCTCGCAGGCTAGGTAGAGCTCAGCTCTGAAATTAAAAAACATCCAGCGACTGCTCCCACATGGAAGGTGCCAGCACTGAAAGCTCTTGCTAGCCCTCAGCTTTCCTTGGAATCCTTTTCACAGGCCCAGCAACACTGGGGCTCGGTGCTTCTCTAGCCACCTAACATAATGGTCACTATCTCTCAGTCTCGTAGAGCTCAGCTCTGAAATGGAAAGTGTCCAGCAAGTCCTCACACATGGAAAGTGCCAGGACTGAAAGCTGCTGCTTGACCTCTCTGTCCCTTGGCTACCCTTTCAGAGCCACAACAACCCTGGGGCTCTGCACCAGCCTAGCCACCTCATGTTCTGCTCTCTCTCTCTCACAGGCTAGGTAGAGCTCAGCTCTGAAATTGAAAACATCCAGCAACTGCTCCCACATGGAAGGTGCCAGCACTGAAAGCTCTTGCTAGCCCTCACCTTTCCTTGAAAGCCCTTTCACAGGCCCAGCAACACTGGGGATCTGTGCTTCTCTAGCCACCTAACATAATGGTCACTATCTCTCAGTCTCGCAGAGCTCAGCTCTGAAATGGAAAGCGTCCAGCAAGTCCTCACACATGGAAAGTGCCAGGACTGAAAGCTGCTGATTGACCTCTCTGTCCCTTGGCTACCCTTTCAGAGCCACACCAACCGTGGGGCTCTGCACCTGCCTAGCCACCTCATGTTCTGCTCTCTATCTCTCTCTCGCAGGCTAGGTAGAGCTCAGCTCTGAAATTGAAAACACCCAGCGACTGCTCCCACAGGGAAGGGGCCAGCACTGAAAGCTCTTGCTAGCCCTCACCTTTCCTTGGAATCCTTTTCACAGGCCCAGCAACACTGGGGATCTGTGCTTCTCTAGCCACCTAACATAATGGTCACTATCTCTCAGTCTCATAGAGCTCAGCTCTGAAATGGAAAGTGTCCAGCAAGTCCTCACACATGGAAAGTGCCAGGACTGAAAGCTGCTGCTTGACCTCTCTGTCCCTTGGCTACCCTTTCAGAGCCACACCAACCCTGGGGCTCTGCACGGGCCTAGCCACCTCATGTTCTGCTCTCTATCTCTCTCGCAGGCTAGGTAGAGCTCAGCTCCAAAATTGAAAACATCCAGCAACTGCTCCCACATGGAAGGTGCCAGCACTGAAAGCTCTTGCTAGCCCTCACCTTTCCTTGGAATCCTTTTCACAGGCCCAGCAACACTGGGGATCTGTGCTTCTCTAGCCACCTAACATAATGGTCACTATCTCTCAGTCTCGCAGAACTCAGCTCTGAAATGGAAAGTGTCCAGCAAGTCCTCACACATGGAAAGTGCCAGGACTGAAAGCTGCTGCTTGACCTCTCCGTCCCTTGCCTACCCTTTCAGAGCCACACCAACCATGGGGCTCTGCACCTGCCTAGCCACCTCATGTTCTGTTCTCTATCTCTCTCTCACAGGCTAGGTAGAGCTCAGCTCCAAAATTGAAAACATCCAGCGACTGCTCCCACATGGAAGGTGCCAGCACTGAAAGCTCTTGCTAGCCCTCACCTTTCCTTGAAAGCCCTTTCACAGGCCCAGCAACACTGGGGATCTGTGCTTCTCTAGCCACCTAACATAATGGTCACTATCTCTCAGTCTCGCAGAGCTCAGCTCTGAAATGGAAAGCGTCCAGCAAGTCCTCACACATGGAAAGTGCCAGGACTGAAAGCTGCTGCTTGACCTCTCTGTCCCTTGGCTACCCTTTCAGAGCCACACCAACCCTGGGGCTCTGCACGGGCCTAGCCACCTCATGTTCTGCTCTCTATCTCTCTCTCGCAGGCTAGGTAGAGCTCAGCTCTGAAATTGAAAACATCCAGCGACTGCTCCCACATGGAAGGTGCCAGCACTGAAAGCTCTTGCTAGCCCTCACCTTTCCTTGGAAGCCCTTTCACAGGCCCAGCAACACTGGGGATCTGCGCTTCTCTAGCCACCTAACATAATGGTCACTATCTCTCAGTCTCGCAGAACTCAGCTCTGAAATGGAAAGTGTCCAGCAAGTCCTCACACATGGAAAGTGCCAGGACTGAAAGCTGCTGCTTGACCTCTCCATCCCTTGCCTACCCTTTCAGAGCCACACCACCTATGTGGCTCTGCACCTGCCTAGCCACCTCATGTTCTGCTCTCTATCTCTCTCACAGGCTAGGTAGAGCTCAGCTCCAAAATTGAAAACATCCAGCGACTGCTCCCACATGGAAGGTGCCAGCACTGAAAGCTCTTGCTAGCCCTCACTTTTCCTTGGAATCCTTTTCACAGGCCCAGCAACACTGGGGATCTGTGCTTCTCTAGCCACCTAACATAATGGTCACTATCTCTCAGTCTCGTAGAGCACAGCTCTGAAATGGAAAGTGTCCAGCAAGTCCTCACACATGGAAAGTGCCAGGACTGAAAGCTGCTGCTTGACCTCTCCGTCCCTTGGCTACCCTTTCAGAGCCACACCAACCATGGGGCTCTGCACCAGCCTAGCCACCTCATGTTATGCTCTCTATCTCTCTCTCACAGGCTAGGTAGAGCTCAGCTCCAAAATTGAAAACATCCAGCGACTGCTCCCACAGGGAAGGTGCCAGCACTGAAAGCTCTTGCTAGCCCTCACCTTTCCTTGGAAGCCCTTTCACAGGCCCAGCAACACCTGGGCTCGGTGCTTCTCTAGCCACCTAACATAATGGTCACTATCTGTCAGTCTCGCAGAACTCAGCTCTGAAATGGAAAGTGTCCAGCAAGTCCTCACACATGGAAAGTGCCAGGACTGAAAGCTGCTGCTTGACCTCTCCGTCCCTTGGCTACCCTTTCAGAGCCACACCAACCCTGGGGCTCTGCACCTGCCTAGCCACCTCATGTTATGCTCTCTATCTCTCTCGCAGTCTAGGTAGAGCTCAGCTCTGAAATTAAAAAACATCAAGAAACTGCTCCCACATGGAAGGTGCCAGCACTGAAAGCTCTTGCTAGCCCTCAGCTTTCCTTGGAATCCTTTTCACAGGCCCAGCAACACTGGGGATCTGTGCTTCTCTAGCCACCTAACATAATGGTCACTATCTCTCAGTCTCGCAGAACTCAGCTCTGAAATGGAAAGCGTCCAGCAAGTCCTCACACATGGAAAGTGCCAGGACTGAAAGCTGCTGCTTGACCTCTCCGTCCCTTGGCTACCCTTTCAGAGCCACACCAACCATGGGGCTCTGCACCAGCCTAGCCACCTCATGTTCTGCTCTCTATCTCTCTCTCACAGGCTAGGTAGAGCTCAGCTCCAAAATTGAAAACATCCAGCGACTGCTCCCACAGGGAAGGTGCCAGCACTGAAAGCTCTTGCTAGCCCTCACCTTTCCTTGGAAGCCCTTTCACAGGCCCAGCAACACCTGGGCTCGGTGCTTCTCTAGCCACCTAACATAATGGTCACTATCTCTCAGTCTCGCAGAGCTCAGCTCTGAAATGGAAAGCGTCCAGCAAGTCCTCACACATGGAAAGTGCCAGGACTGAAAGCTGCTGCTTGACCTCTCTGTCCCTTGGCTACCCTTTCAGAGCCACACCAACCCTGGGGCTCTGCACGGGCCTAGCCACCTCATGTTCTGCTCTCTATCTCTCTCGCAGGCTAGGTAGAGCTCAGCTCCAAAATTGAAAACATCCAGCAACTGCTCCCACATGGAAGGTGCCAGCACTGAAAGCTCTTGCTAGCCCTCACCTTTCCTTGGAATCCTTTTCACAGGCCCAGCAACACTGGGGATCTGTGCTTCTCTAGCCACCTAACATAATGGTCACTATCTCTCAGTCTCGCAGAACTCAGCTCTGAAATGGAAAGTGTCCAGCAAGTCCTCACACATGGAAAGTGCCAGGACTGAAAGCTGCTGCTTGACCTCTCCGTCCCTTGCCTACCCTTTCAGAGCCACACCAACCCTGGGGCTCTGCACCTGCCTAGCCACCTCATGTTCTGTTCTCTATCTCTCTCTCACAGGCTAGGTAGAGCTCAGCTCCAAAATTGAAAACATCCAGCGACTGCTCCCACATGGAAGGTGCCAGCACTGAAAGCTCTTGCTAGCCCTCACCTTTCCTTGAAAGCCCTTTCACAGGCCCAGCAACACTGGGGATCTGTGCTTCTCTAGCCACCTAACATAATGGTCACTATCTCTCAGTCTCGCAGAGCTCAGCTCTGAAATGGAAAGCGTCCAGCAAGTCCTCACACATGGAAAGTGCCAGGACTGAAAGCTGCTGATTGACCTCTCTGTCCCTTGGCTACCCTTTCAGAGCCACACCAACCCTGGGGCTCTGCACCTGCCTAGCCACCTCATGTTCTGCTCTCTATCTCTCTCTCGCAGGCTAGGTAGAGCTCAGCTCTGAAATTGAAAACATCCAGCGACTGCTCCCACATGGAAGGTGCCAGCACTGAAAGCTCTTGCTAGCCCTCACCTTTCCTTGGAATCCTTTTCACAGGCCCAGCAACACTGGGGATCTGCGCTTCTCTAGCCACCTAACATAATGGTCACTATCTCTCAGTCTCATAGAGCTCAGCTCTGAAATGGAAAGTGTCCAGCAAGTCCTCACACATGGAAAGTGCCAGGACTGAAAGCTGCTGCTTGACCTCTCCGTCCCTTGGCTACCCTTTCAGAGCCACACCAACCCTGGGGCTCTGCACCTGCCTAGCCACCTCATGTTCTGCTCTCTATCTCTCTCACAGGCTAGGTAGAGCTCAGCTCCAAAATTGAAAACATCCAGCAACTGCTCCCACAGGGAAGGTGCCAGCACTGAAAGCTCTTGCTAGCCCTCACCTTTCCTTGGAATCCTTTTCACAGGCCCAGCAACACTGGGGATCTGTGCTTCTCTAGCCACCTAACATAATGGTCACTATCTCTCAGTCTCGCAGAACTCAGCTCTGAAATGGAAAGTGTCCAGCAAGTCCTCACACATGGAAAGTGCCAGGACTGAAAGCTGCTGCTTGACCTCTCCGTCCCTTGCCTACCCTTTCAGAGCCACACCAACCCTGGGGCTCTGCACCTGCCTAGCCACCTCATGTTATGCTCTCTATCTCTCTCTCACAGGCTAGGTAGAGCTCAGCTCCAAAATTGAAAACATCCAGCGACTGCTCCCACATGGAAGGTGCCAGCACTGAAAGCTCTTGCTAGCCCTCACCTTTCCTTGGAATCCCTTTCACAGGCCCAGCAACACTGGGGCTCGGCGCTTCTCTAGCCACCTAACATAATGGTCACTATCTCTCAGTCTCGTAGAGCTCAGCTCTGAAATGGAAAGTGTCCAGCAAGTCCTCACACATGGAAAGTGCCAGGACTGAAAGCTGCTGCTTGACCTCTCCGTCCCTTGCCTACCCTTTCAGAGCCACACCAACCGTGGGGCTCTGCACCTGCCTAGCCACCTCATGTTCTGCTCTCTATCTCTTACAGGCTAGGTAGAGCTCAGCTCTGAAATTAAAAAACATCAAGAAACTGCTCCCACATGGAAGGTGCCAGCACTGAAAGCTCTTGCTAGCCCTCACCTTTCCTTGGAATCCTTTTCACAGGCCCAGCAACACTAGGGCTCGGTGCTTCTCTAGCCACCTAATATAATGGTCACTATCTCTCAGTCTCGCAGAACTCAGCTCTGAAATGGAAAGTGTCCAGCAAGTCCTCACACATGGAAAGTGCCAGGACTGAAAGCTGCTGCTTGACCTCTCCGTCCCTTGGCTACCCTTTCAGAGCCACACCAACCATGGGGCTCTGCACCAGCCTAGCCACCTCATGTTATGCTCTCTATCTCTCTCTCACAGGCTAGGTAGAGCTCAGCTCCAAAATTGAAAACATCCAGCGACTGCTCCCACAGGGAAGGTGCCAGCACTGAAAGCTCTTGCTAGCCCTCACCTTTCCTTGGAAGCCCTTTCACAGGCCCAGCAACACCTGGGCTCGGTGCTTCTCTAGCCACCTAACATAATGGTCACTATCTCTCAGTCTCGTAGAGCACAGCTCTGAAATGGAAAGCGTCCAGCAAGTCCTCACACATGGAAAGTGCCAGGACTGAAAGCTGCTGCTTGACCTCTCTGTCCCTTGGCTACCCTTTCAGAGCCACACCAACCCTGGGGCTCTGCACCTGCCTAGCCACCTCATGTTCTGCTCTCTCTCTCTCACAGGCTAGGTAGAGCTCAGCTCTGAAATTGAAAACATCCAGCGACTGCTCCCACATGGAAGGTGCCAGCACTGAAAGCTCTTGCTAGCCCTCACCTTTCCTTGGAAGCCCTTTCACAGGCCCAGCAACACTGGGGATCTGCGCTTCTCTAGCCACCTAACATAATGGTCACTATCTCTCAGTCTCGCAGAACTCAGCTCTAAAATGGAAAGTGTCCAGCAAGTCCTCACACATGGAAAGTGCCAGGACTGAAAGCTGCTGCTTGACCTCTCCGTGCCTTGCCTACCCTTTCAGAGCCACACCACCTATGTGGCTCTGCACCTGCCTAGCCACCTCATGTTCTGCTCTCTATCTCTCTCACAGGCTAGGTAGAGCTCAGCTCCAAAATTGAAAACATCCAGCAACTGCTCCCACATGGAAGGTGCCAGCACTGAAAGCTCTTGCTAGCCCTCACCTTTCCTTGGAATCCTTTTCACAGGCCCAGCAACACTGGGGCTCGGTGCTTCTCTAGCCACCTAACATAATGGTCACTATCTCTCAGTCTCGCAGAACTCAGCTCTGAAATGGAAAGTGTCCAGCAAGTCCTCACACATGGAAAGTGCCAGGACTGAAAGCTGCTGCTTGACCTCTCCGTCCCTTGGCTACCCTTTCAGAGCCACACCAACCCTGGGGCTCTGCACCAGCCTAGCCACCTCATGTTCTGCTCTCTATCTCTCTCTCACAGGCTAGGTAGAGCTCAGCTCTGAAATTGAAAACATCCAGCGACTGCTCCCACAGGGAAGGTGCCAGCACTGAAAGCTCTTGCTAGCCCTCACCTTTCCTTGGAAGCCCTTTCACAGGCCCAGCAACACTGGGGATCTGCGCTTCTCTAGCCACCTATCATAATGGTCACTATCTCTCAGTCTCATAGAGCTCAGCTCTGAAATGGAAAGTGTCCAGCAAGTCCTCACACATGGAAAGTGCCAGGACTGAAATCTGCTGCTTGACCTCTCCGTCCCTTGGCTACCCTTTCAGAGCCACACCAACCCTGGGGCTCTGCACGGGCCTAGCCACCTCATGTTCTGCTCTCTATCTCTCTCGCAGGCTAGGTAGAGCTCAGCTCCAAAATTGAAAACATCCAGCGACTGCTCCCACATGGAAGGTGCCAGCACTGAAAGCTCTTGCTAGCCCTCACCTTTCCTTGGAATCCTTTTCACAGGCCCAGCAACACTGGGGATCTGTGCTTCTCTAGCCACCTAACATAATGGTCACTATCTCTCAGTCTCGCAGAACTCAGCTCTGAAATGGAAAGTGTCCAGCAAGTCCTCACACATGGAAAGTGCCAGGACTGAAAGCTGCTGCTTGACCTCTCCGTCCCTTGCCTACCCTTTCAGAGCCACACCAACTGTGGGGCTCTGCACCTGCCTAGCCACCTCATGTTCTGTTCTCTATCTCTCTCTCACAGGCTAGGTAGAGCTCAGCTCCAAAATTGAAAACATCCAGCGACTGCTCCCACATGGAAGGTGCCAGCACTGAAAGGTCTTGCTAGCCCTCACCTTTCCTTGGAAGCCCTTTCACCGGCCCAGCAACACTGGGGATCTGCGCTTCTCTAGCCACCTAACATAATGGTCACTATCTCTCAGTCTCGCAGAGCTCAGCTCTGAAATGGAAAGTGTCCAGCAAGTCCTCACACATGGAAAGTGCCAGGACTGAAAGCTGCTGCTTGACCTCTCCGTCCCTTGGCTACCCTTTCAGAGCCACACCAACCGTGGGGCTCTGCACCTGCCTAGCCACCTCATGTTCTGCTCTCTATCTCTTACAGGCTAGGTAGAGCTCAGCTCCAAAATTAAAAAACATCAAGAAACTGCTCCCACATGGAAGGTGCCAGCACTGAAAGCTCTTGCTAGCCCTCACCTTTCCTTGGAATCCTTTTTACAGGCCCAGCAACACTGGGGCTCGGTGCTTCTCTAGCCACCTAACATAATGGTCACTATCTCTCAGTCTCGCAGAACTCAGCTCTGAAATGGAAAGTGTCCAGCAAGTCCTCACACATGGAAAGTGCCAGGACTGAAAGCTGCTGCTTGACCTCTCCGTCCCTTGGCTACCCTTTCAGAGCCACACCACCTATGTGGCTCTGCACCTGCCTAGCCACCTCATGTTCTGCTCTCTATCTCTCTCACAGGCTAGGTAGAGCTCAGCTCCAAAATTGAAAACATCCAGCAACTGCTCCCACATGGAAGGTGCCAGCACTGAAAGCTCTTGCTAGCCCTCACCTTTCCTTGGAATCCTTTTCACAGGCCCAGCAACACTGGGGATCTGTGCTTCTCTAGCCACCTAACATAATGGTCACTATCTCTCAGTCTCGCAGAACTCAGCTCTGAAATGGAAAGTGTCCAGCAAGTCCTCACACATGGAAAGTGCCAGGACTGAAAGCTGCTGCTTGACCTCTCCGTCCCTTGGCTACCCTTTCAGAGCCACACGAACCCTGGGGCTCTGCACCAGCCTAGCCACCTCATGTTCTGCTCTCTATCTCTCTCTCGCAGGCTAGGTAGAGCTCAGCTCCAAAATTGAAAACATCCAGCGACTGCTCCCACATGGAAGGTGCCAGCACTGAAAGCTCTTGCTAGCCCTCACCTTTCCTTGGAAGCCCTTTCACAGGCCCAGCAACACTGGGGATCTGCGCTTCTCTAGCCACATAACATAATGGTCACTATCTCTCAGTCTCGTAGAGCACAGCTCTGAAATGGAAAGCGTCCAGCAAGTCCTCACACATGGAAAGTGCCAGGACTGAAAGCTGCTGCTTGACCTCTCTGTCCCTTGGCTACCCTTTCAGAGCCACACCAACCCTGGGGCTCTGCACCTGCCTAGCCACCTCATGTTCTGCTCTCTCTGTCTCACAGGCGAGGTACAGCTCAGCTCTGAAATTGAAAACATCCAGCGACTGCTCCCACATGGAAGGTGCCAGCACTGAAAGCTCTTGCTAGCCCTCACCTTTCCTTGGAAGCCCTTTCACAGGCCCAGCAACACTGGGGATCTGCGCTTCTCTAGCCACCTAACATAATGGTCACTATCTCTCAGTCTCGCAGAACTCAGCTCTGAAATGGAAAGTGTCCAGCAAGTCCTCACACATGGAAAGTGCCAGGACTGAAAGCTGCTGCTTGACCTCTCCGTCCCTTGGCTACCCTTTCAGAGCCACACCACCTATGTGGCTCTGCACCTGCCTAGCCACCTCATGTTCTGCTCTCTATCTCTCTCGCAGGCTAGGTAGAGCTCAGCTCCAAAATTGAAAACATCCAGCAACTGCTCCCACATGGAAGGTGCCAGCACTGAAAGCTCTTGCTAGCCCTCAGCTTTCCTTGGAATCCTTTTCACAGGCCCAGCAACACTGGGGATCTGTGCTTCTCTAGCCACCTAACATAATGGTCACTATCTCTCAGTCTCGCAGAACTCAGCTCTGAAATGCAAAGTGTCCAGCAAGTCCTCACACATGGAAAGTGCCAGGACTGAAAGCTGCTGCTTGACCTCTCCGTCCCTTGGCTACCCTTTCAGAGCCACACCAACCATGGGGCTCTGCACCAGCCTAGCCACCTCATGTTCTGCTCTCTATCTCTCTCTCACAGGCTAGGTAGAGCTCAGCTCCAAAATTGAAAACATCCAGCGACTGCTCCCACAGGGAAGGTGCCAGCACTGAAAGCTCTTGCTAGCCCTCACCTTTCCTTGGAAGCCCTTTCACAGGCCCAGCAACACCTGGGCTTGGCGCTTCTCTAGCCACCTAACATAATGGTCACTATCTCTCAGTCTCGCAGAACTCAGCTCTGAAATGGAAAGCGTCCAGCAAGTCCTCACACATGGAAAGTGCCAGGACTGAAAGCTGCTGCTTGACCTCTCTGTCCCTTGGCTACCCTTTCAGAGCCACACCAACCGTGGGGCTCTGCACCTGCCTAGCCACCTCATGTTCTGCTCTCTCTGTCTCACAGGCTAGGTAGAGCTCAGCTCTGAAATTGAAAACATCCAGCGACTGCTCCCACATGGAAGGTGCCAGCACTGAAAGCTCTTGCTAGCCCTCACCTTTCCTTGAAAGCCCTTTCACAGGCCCAGCAACACTGGGGATCTGTGCTTCTCTAGCCACCTAACATAATGGTCACTATCTCTCAGTCTCGCAGAGCTCAGCTCTGAAATGGAAAGTGTCCAGCAAGTCCTCACACATGGAAAGTGCCAGGACTGAAAGCTGCTGCTTGACCTCTCCGTGCCTTGCCTACCCTTTCAGAGCCACACCAACCCTGGGGCTCTGCACGGGCCTAGCCACCTCATGTTATGCTCTCTCTCTCGCAGGCTAGGTAGAGCTCAGCTCCAAAATTGAAAACATCCAGCGACTGCTCCCACAGGGAAGGTGCCAGCACTGAAAGCTCTTGCTAGCCCTCACCTTTCCTTGGAATCCTTTTCACAGGCCCAGCAACACTGGGGCTCGGTGCTTCTCTAGCCACCTAACATAATGGTCACTATCTCTCAGTCTCATAGAGCACAGCTCTGAAATGGAAAGTGTCCAGCAAGTCCTCACACATGGAAAGTGCCAGGACTGAAAGCTGCTGCTTGACCTCTCCATCCCTTGCCTACCCTTTCAGAGCCACACCAACCGTGGGGCTCTGCACGGGCCTAGCCACCTCATGTTCTGCTCTATCTCTCTCTCGCAGGCTAGGTAGAGCTCAGCTCCAAAATTGAAAACATCCAGTGACTGCTCCCACATGGAAGGTGCCAGCACTGAAAGCTCTTGCTAGCCCTCACCTTTCCTTGGAATCCTTTTCACAGGCCCAGCAACACTGGGGATCTGCGCTTCTCTAGCCACCTAACATAATGGTCACTATCTCTCAGACTCGTAGAGCTCAGCTCTGAAATGGAAAGTGTCCAGCAAGTCCTCACACATGGAAAGTGCCAGGACTGAAAGCTGCTGCTTGACCTCTCCGTCCCTTGCCTACCCTTTCAGAGCCACACCACCTATGTGGCTCTGCACCTGCCTAGCCACCTCATGTTCTGCTCTCTATCTCTCTCTCGCAGTCTAGGTAGAGCTCAGCTCTGAAATTGAAAACATCCAGCGACTGCTCCCACATGGAAGGTGCCAGCACTGAAAGCTCTTGCTAGCCCTCACCTTTCCTTGGAATCCTTTTCACAGGCCCAGCAACACTGGGGATCTGTGCTTCTCTAGCCACCTAACATAATGGTCACTATCTCTCAGTCTCGCAGAACTCAGCTCTGAAATGCAAAGTGTCCAGCAAGTCCTCACACATGGAAAGTGCCAGGACTGAAAGCTGCTGCTTGACCTCTCTGTCCCTTGGCTACCCTTTCAGAGCCACACCAACCGTGGGGCTCTGCACCTGCCTAGCCACCTCATGTTATGCTCTCTCTGTCTCACAGGCTAGGTAGAGCTCAGCTCTGAAATTGAAAACATCCAGCGACTGCTCCCACATGGAAGGTGCCAGCACTGAAAGCTCTTGCTAGCCCTCACCTTTCCTTGGAAGCCCTTTCACAGGCCCAGCAACACTGGGGATCTGTGCTTCTCTAGCCACCTAACATAATGGTCACTATCTCTCAGTCTCGTAGAGCTCAGCTCTGAAATGGAAAGTGTCCAGCAAGTCCTCACACATGGAAAGTGCCAGGACTGAAAGCTGCTGCTTGACCTCTCCGTGCCTTGCCTACCCTTTCAGAGCCACACCACCTATGTGGCTCTGCACCTGCCTAGCCACCTCATGTTCTGCTCTCTATCTCTCTCGCAGGCTAGGTAGAGCTCAGCTCCAAAATTGGAAACATCCAGCGACTGCTCCCACATGGAAGGTGCCAGCACTGAAAGCTCTTGCTAGCCCTCACCTTTCCTTGGAATCCTTTTCACAGGCCCAGCAACACTGGGGATCTGTGCTTCTCTAGCCACCTAACATAATGGTCACTATCTCTCAGTCTCGCAGAACTCAGCTCTGAAATGGAAAGTGTCCAGCAAGTCCTCACACATGGAAAGTGCCAGGACTGAAAGCTGCTGCTTGACCTCTCCGTCCCTTGGCTACCCTTTCAGAGCCACACCAACCATGGGGCTCTGCACCAGCCTAGCCACCTCATGTTCTGCTCTCTATCTCTCTCTCACAGGCTAGGTAGAGCTCAGCTCCAAAATTGAAAACATCCAGCGACTGCTCCCACAGGGAAGGTGCCAGCACTGAAAGCTCTTGCTAGCCCTCACCTTTCCTTGGAAGCCCTTTCACAGGCCCAGCAACACTGGGGCTCGGCGCTTCTCTAGCCACCTAACATAACGGTCACTATCTCTCAGTCTCGTAGAGCACAGCTCTGAAATGGAAAGTGTCCAGCAAGTCCTCACACATGGAAAGTGCCAGGACTGAAAGCTGCTGCTTGACCTCTCCGTCCCTTGGCTACCCTTTCAGAGCCACACCACCTATGTGGCTCTGCACCTGCCTAGCCACCTCATGTTCTGCTCTCTATCTCTCTCGCAGGCTAGGTAGAGCTCAGCTCCAAAATTGAAAACATCCAGCAACTGCTCCCACATGGAAGGTGCCAGCACTGAAAGCTCTTGCTAGCCCTCACCTTTCCTTGGAATCCTTTTCACAGGCCCAGCAACACTGGGGATCTGCGCTTCTCTAGCCACCTAACATAATGGTCACTATCTCTCAGTCTCGCAGAACTCAGCTCTGAAATGGAAAGTGTCCAGCAAGTCCTCACACATGGAAAGTGCCAGGACTGAAAGCTGCTGCTTGACCTCTCCGTCCCTTGGCTACCCTTTCAGAGCCACACCACCTATGTGGCTGTGCACCTGCCTAGCCACCTCATGTTCTGCTCTCTATCTCTCTCGCAGGCTAGGTAGAGCTCAGCTCCAAAATTGGAAACATCCAGCGACTGCTCCCACATGGAAGGTGCCAGCACTGAAAGCTCTTGCTAGCCCTCACCTTTCCTTGGAATCCTTTTCACAGGCCCAGCAACACTGGGGCTCGGTGCTTCTCTGGCCACCTAACATAATGGTCACTATCTCTCAGTCTCGCAGAGCTCAGCTCTGAAATGGAAAGTGTCCAGCAAGTCTTCACACATGGAAAGTGCCCGGACTGAAAGCTGCTGCTTGACCTCTCCGTCCCTTGGCTACCCTTTCAGAGCCACACCAACCCTGGGGCTCTGCACGGGCCTAGCCACCTCATGTTATGCTCTCTCTCTCGCAGGCTAGGTAGAGCTCAGCTCCAAAATTAAAAAACATCCAGAAACTGCTCCCACATGGAAGGTGCCAGCACTGAAAGCTCTTGCTAGCCCTCACCTTTCCTTGGAATCCTTTTCACAGGCCCAGCAACACTGGGGATCTGTGCTTCTCTAGCCACCTAACATAATGGTCACTATCTCTCAGTCTCATAGAGCACAGCTCTGAAATGGAAAGTGTCCAGCAAGTCCTCACACATGGAAAGTGCCAGGACTGAAAGCTGCTGCTTGACCTCTCCATCCCTTGGCTACCCTTTCAGAGCCACACCAACCGTGGGGCTCTGCACGGGCCTAGCCACCTCATGTTCTGCTCTATCTCTCTCTCGCAGGCTAGGTAGAGCTCAGCTCCAAAATTGAAAACATCCAGCAACTGCTCCCACATGGAAGGTGCCAGCACTGAAAGCTCTTGCTAGCCCTCACCTTTCCTTGGAATCCTTTTCACAGGCCCAGCAACACTGGGGCTCGGTGCTTCTCTAGCCACCTATCATAATGGTCACTATCTCTCAGTCTCGCAGAGCTCAGCTCTGAAATGGAAAGTGTCCAGCAAGTCTTCACACATGGAAAGTGCCAGGACTGAAAGCTGCTGCTTGACCTCTCCGTCCCTTGGCTACCCTTTCAGAGCCACACCAACCGTGGGGCTCTGCACCTGCCTAGCCACCTCATGTTCTGCTCTCTCTCTCTCTCAGGCTAGGTAGAGCTCAGCTCCAAAATTGAAAACATCCAGCGACTGCTCCCACATGGAAGGTGCCAGCACTGAAAGCTCTTGCTAGCCCTCACCTTTCCTTGGAAGCCCTTTCACAGGCCCAGCAACACTGGGGATCTGCGCTTCTCTAGCCACCTAACATAATGGTCACTATCTCTCAGTCTCGCAGAGCTCAGCTCTGAAATGGAAAGCGTCCAGCAAGTCCTCACACATGGAAAGTGCCAGGACTGAAAGCTGCTGCTTGACCTCTCCGTCCCTTGGCTACCCTTTCAGAGCCACACCAACCGTGGGGCTCTGCACATGCCTAGCCACCTCATGTTCTGCTCTCTCTCTCTCTCTCGCAGGCTAGGTAGAGCTCAGCTCTGAAATTGAAAACATCCAGCGACTGCTCCCACATGGAAGGTGCCAGCACTGAAAGCTCTTGCTAGCCCTCACCTTTCCTTGGAAGCCCTTTGACAGGCCCAGCAACACTGGGGCTCGGCGCTTCTCTAGCCACCTAACGTAATGGTCATTATCTCTCAGTCTCGCAGAACTCAGCTCTGAAATGGAAAGTGTCCAGCAAGTCCTCACACATGGAAAGTGCCAGGACTGAAAGCTGCTGCTTGACCTCTCTGTCCCTTGGCTACCCTTTCAGAGCCACACCACCTATGTGGCTCTGCACCTGCCTAGCCACCTCATGTTCTGCTCTCTATCTCTCTCTCGCAGGCTACGTAGAGCTCAGCTCCAAAATTGAAAACATCCAGCAACTGCTCCCACAGGGAAGGTGCCAGCACTGAAAGCTCTTGCTAGCCCTCACCTTTCCTTGGAAGGCCTTTCACAGGCCCAGCAACACTGGGGATCTGTGCTTCTCTAGCCACCTAACATAATGGTCACTATCTCTCAGTCTCGTAGAGCACAGCTCTGAAATGGAAAGCGTCCAGCAAGTCCTCACACATGGAAAGTGCCAGGACTGAAAGCTGCTGCTTGACCTCTCCGTCCCTTGGCTACCCTTTCAGAGCCACACCAACCCTGGGGCTCTGCACCTGCCTAGCCACCTCATGTTCTGCTCTCTCTCTCTCACAGGCTAGGTAGAGCTCAGCTCTGAAATTGAAAACATCCAGCAACTGCTCCCACATGGAAGGTGCCAGCACTGAAAGCTCTTGCTAGCCCTCACCTTTCCTTGGAAGCCCTTTCACAGGCCCAGCAACACTGGGGCTCGGTGCTTCTCTAGCCACCTAACATAATGGTCACTATCTCTCAGTCTCGCAGAACTCAGCTCTGAAATGGAAAGTGTCCAGCAAGTCCTCACACATGGAAAGTGCCAGGACTGAAAGCTGCTGCTTGAACTCTCTGTCCCTTGGCTACCCTTTCAGAGCCACACCAACCGTGGGGCTCTGCACCTGCCTAGCCACCTCATGTTCTGCTCTCTCTCTCTCTCTCACAGGCTAGGTAGAGCTCAGCTCTGAAATTGAAAACATCCAGCGACTGCTCCCACATGGAAGGTGCCAGCACTGAAAGCTCTTGCTAGCCTTCACCTTTCCTTGGAAGCCCTTTCACAGGCCCAGCAACACTGGTTCTCGGCGCTTCTCTAGCCACCTAACATAATGGTCACTATCTCTCAGTCTCGTAGAGCTCAGCTCTGAAATGGAAAGCGTCCAGCAAGTCCTCACACATGGAAAGTGCCAGGACTGAAAGCTGCTGCTTGACCTCTCCGTCCCTTGGCTACCCTTTCAGAGCCACACCAACCGTGGGGCTCTGCACCTGCCTAGCCACCTCATGTTCTGCTCTCTCTCTCTCGCAGGCTAGGTAGAGCTCAGCTCTGAAATTGAAAACATCCAGCGACTGCTCCCACATGGAAGGTGCCAGCACTGAAAGCTCTTGCTAGCCCTCACCTTTCCTTGGAAGCCCTTTCACAGGCCCAGCAACACTGGGGATCTGTGCTTCTCTAGCCACCTAGCATAATGGTCACTATCTCTCAGTCTCGCAGAGCTCAGCTCTGAAATGGAAAGTGTCCAGCAAGTCCTCACACATGGAAAGTGCCAGGACTGAAAGCTGCTGCTTGACCTCTCCGTCCCTTGGCTACCCTTTCAGAGCCACACCAACCCTGGGGCTCTGCACCTGCCTAGCCACCTCATGTTATGCTCTCTCTCTCGCAGGCTAGGTAGAGCTCAGCTCCAAAATTAAAAAACATCCAGAAACTGCTCCCACATGGAAGGTGCCAGCACTGAAAGCTCTTGCTAGCCCTCACCTTTCCTTGGAATCCTTTTCACAGGCCCAGCAACACTGGGGATCTGTGCTTCTCTAGCCACCTAACATAATGCTCACTATCTCTCAGTCTCGCAGAACTCAGCTCTGAAATGGAAAGTGTCCAGCAAGTCCTCACACATGGAAAGTGCCAGGACTGAAAGCTGCTGCTTGACCTCTCCATCCCTTGCCTACCCTTTCAGAGCCACACCAACCATGGGGCTCTGCACGGGCCTAGCCACCTCATGTTCTGCTCTATCTCTCTCTCGCAGGCTAGGTAGAGCTCAGCTCCAAAATTGAAAACATCCAGCAACTGCTCCCACATGGAAGGTGCCAGCACTGAAAGCTCTTGCTAGCCCTCACCTTTCCTTGGAATCCTTTTCACAGGCCCAGCAACACTGGGGCTCGGCGCTTCTCTAGCCACCTATCATAATGGTCACTATCTCTCAGTCTCGCAGAGCTCAGCTCTGAAATGGAAAGTGTCCAGCAAGTCCTCACACATGGAAAGTGCCAGGACTGAAAGCTGCTGCTTGACCTCTCTGTCCCTTGGCTACCCTTTCAGAGCCACACCAACCGTGGGGCTCTGCACCTGCCTAGCCACCTCATGTTCTGCTCTCTCTGTCTCACAGGCTAGGTAGAGCTCAGCTCTGAAATTGAAAACATCCAGCAACTGCTCCCACATGGAAGGTGCCAGCACTGAAAGCTCTTGCTAGCCCTCACCTTTCCTTGGAAGCCCTTTCACAGGCCCAGCAACACTGGGGCTCGGTGCTTCTCTAGCCACCTAACATAATGGTCACTATCTCTCAGTCTCGTAGAGGTCAGCTCTGAAATGGAAAGTGTCCAGCAAGTCCTCACACATGGAAAGTGCCAGGACTGAAAGCTGCTGATTGACCTCTCCGTCCCTTGCCTACCCTTTCAGAGCCACACCAACCGTGGGGCTCTGCACGGGCCTAGCCACCTCATGTTATGCTCTCTCTCTCGCAGGCTAGGCAGAGCTCAGCTCCAAAATTAAAAAACATCCAGAAACTGCTCCCACATGGAAGGTGCCAGCACTGAAACCTCTTGCTAGCCCTCACCTTTCCTTGGAATCCTTTTCACAGGCCCAGCAACACTGGGGATCTGTGCTTCTCTAGCCACCTAACATAATGGTCACTATCTCTCAGTCTCATAGAGCACAGCTCTGAAATGGAAAGTGTCCAGCAAGTCCTCACACATGGAAAGTGCCAGGACTGAAAGCTGCTGCTTGACCTCTCCGTCCCTTGCCTACCCTTTCAGAGCCACACCAACCATGGGGCTCTGCACCTGCCTAGCCACCTCATGTTATGCTCTCTATCTCTCTCTCACAGGCTAGGTAGAGCTCAGCTCCAAAATTAAAAAACATCCAGCGACTGCTCCCACATGGAAGGTGCCAGCACTGAAAGCTCTTGCTAGCCCTCACCTTTCCTTGGAAGCCCTTTCACAGGCCCAGCAACACTGGGGATCTGTGCTTCTCTAGCCACCTAACATAATGGTCACTATCTCTCAGTCTCGCAGAGCTCAGCTCTGAAATGGAAAGTGTCCAGCAAGTCCTCACACATGGAAAGTGCCAGGACTGAAAGCTGCTGCTTGACCTCTCTGTCCCTTGGCTACCCTTTCAGAGCCACACCAACCCTGGGGCTCTGCACCTGCCTAGCCACCTCATGTTCTGCTCTCTCTCTCTCACAGGCTAGGTAGAGCTCTGCTCCGAAATTAAAAAACATCCAGCGACTGCTCCCACATGGAAGGTGCCAGCACTGAAAGCTCTTGCTAGCCCTCACCTTTCCTTGGAAGCCCTTTCACAGGCCCAGCAACACTGGGGATCTGTGCTTCTCTAGCCACCTAACATAATGGTCACTATCTCTCAGTCTCGTAGAGCTCAGCTCTGAAATGGAAAGTGTCCAGCAAGTCCTCACACATGGAAAGTGCCAGGACTGAAAGCTGCTGCTTGACCTCTCTGTCCCTTGGCTACCCTTTCAGAGCCACACCAACCGTGGGGCTCTGCACCTGCCTAGCCACCTCATGCTATGCTCTCTCTCTCTCGCAGGCTAGGTAGAGCTCAGCTCCAAAATTGAAAACATCCAGCGACTGCTCCCACATGGAAGGTGCCAGCACTGAAAGCTCTTGCTAGCCCTCACCTTTCCTTGGAAGCCCTTTCACAGGCCCAGCAACACTGGGGATCTGCGCTTCTCTAGCCACCTAACATAATGGTCACTATCTCTCAGTCTCGCAGAACTCAGCTCTGAAATGGAAAGCGTCCAGCAAGTCCTCACACATGGAAAGTGCCAGGACTGAAAGCTGCTGCTTGACCTCTCCGTCCCTTGCCTACCCTTTCAGAGCCACACCAACCGTGGGGCTCTGCACCTGCCTAGCCACCTCATGTTATGCTCTCTATCTCTCTCGCAGGCTAGGTAGAGCTCAGCTCCAAAATTGAAAACATCCAGCAACTGCTCCCACATGGAAGGTGCCAGCACTGAAAGCTCTTGCTAGCCCTCACCTTTCCTTGGAATCCTTTTCACAGGCCCAGCAACACTGGGGATCTGCGCTTCTCTAGCCACCTAACATAATGGTCACTATCTCTCAGTCTCGCAGAACTCAGCTCTGAAATGGAAAGTGTCCAGCAAGTCCTCACACATGGAAAGTGCCAGGACTGAAAGCTGCTGCTTGACCTCTCCGTCCCTTGGCTACCCTTTCAGAGCCACACCACCTATGTGGCTGTGCACCTGCCTAGCCACCTCATGTTCTGCTCTCTATCTCTCTCGCAGGCTAGGTAGAGCTCAGCTCCAAAATTGGAAACATCCAGCGACTGCTCCCACATGGAAGGTGCCAGCACTGAAAGCTCTTGCTAGCCCTCACCTTTCCTTGGAATCCTTTTCACAGGCCCAGCAACACTGGGGCTCGGTGCTTCTCTGGCCACCTAACATAATGGTCACTATCTCTCAGTCTCGCAGAGCTCAGCTCTGAAATGGAAAGTGTCCAGCAAGTCTTCACACATGGAAAGTGCCCGGACTGAAAGCTGCTGCTTGACCTCTCCGTCCCTTGGCTACCCTTTCAGAGCCACACCAACCCTGGGGCTCTGCACGGGCCTAGCCACCTCATGTTATGCTCTCTCTCTCGCAGGCTAGGTAGAGCTCAGCTCCAAAATTAAAAAACATCCAGAAACTGCTCCCACATGGAAGGTGCCAGCACTGAAAGCTCTTGCTAGCCCTCACCTTTCCTTGGAATCCTTTTCACAGGCCCAGCAACACTGGGGATCTGTGCTTCTCTAGCCACCTAACATAATGGTCACTATCTCTCAGTCTCATAGAGCACAGCTCTGAAATGGAAAGTGTCCAGCAAGTCCTCACACATGGAAAGTGCCAGGACTGAAAGCTGCTGCTTGACCTCTCCATCCCTTGGCTACCCTTTCAGAGCCACACCAACCGTGGGGCTCTGCACGGGCCTAGCCACCTCATGTTCTGCTCTATCTCTCTCTCGCAGGCTAGGTAGAGCTCAGCTCCAAAATTGAAAACATCCAGCAACTGCTCCCACATGGAAGGTGCCAGCACTGAAAGCTCTTGCTAGCCCTCACCTTTCCTTGGAATCCTTTTCACAGGCCCAGCAACACTGGGGCTCGGTGCTTCTCTAGCCACCTATCATAATGGTCACTATCTCTCAGTCTCGCAGAGCTCAGCTCTGAAATGGAAAGTGTCCAGCAAGTCTTCACACATGGAAAGTGCCAGGACTGAAAGCTGCTGCTTGACCTCTCCGTCCCTTGGCTACCCTTTCAGAGCCACACCAACCGTGGGGCTCTGCACCTGCCTAGCCACCTCATGTTCTGCTCTCTCTCTCTCTCAGGCTAGGTAGAGCTCAGCTCCAAAATTGAAAACATCCAGCGACTGCTCCCACATGGAAGGTGCCAGCACTGAAAGCTCTTGCTAGCCCTCACCTTTCCTTGGAAGCCCTTTCACAGGCCCAGCAACACTGGGGATCTGCGCTTCTCTAGCCACCTAACATAATGGTCACTATCTCTCAGTCTCGCAGAGCTCAGCTCTGAAATGGAAAGCGTCCAGCAAGTCCTCACACATGGAAAGTGCCAGGACTGAAAGCTGCTGCTTGACCTCTCCGTCCCTTGGCTACCCTTTCAGAGCCACACCAACCGTGGGGCTCTGCACCTGCCTAGCCACCTCATGTTCTGCTCTCTCTCTCTCTCTCGCAGGCTAGGTAGAGCTCAGCTCTGAAATTGAAAACATCCAGCGACTGCTCCCACATGGAAGGTGCCAGCACTGAAAGCTCTTGCTAGCCCTCACCTTTCCTTGGAAGCCCTTTGACAGGCCCAGCAACACTGGGGCTCGGCGCTTCTCTAGCCACCTAACGTAATGGTCATTATCTCTCAGTCTCGCAGAACTCAGCTCTGAAATGGAAAGTGTCCAGCAAGTCCTCACACATGGAAAGTGCCAGGACTGAAAGCTGCTGCTTGACCTCTCTGTCCCTTGGCTACCCTTTCAGAGCCACACCACCTATGTGGCTCTGCACCTGCCTAGCCACCTCATGTTCTGCTCTCTATCTCTCTCTCGCAGGCTACGTAGAGCTCAGCTCCAAAATTGAAAACATCCAGCAACTGCTCCCACAGGGAAGGTGCCAGCACTGAAAGCTCTTGCTAGCCCTCACCTTTCCTTGGAAGGCCTTTCACAGGCCCAGCAACACTGGGGATCTGCGCTTCTCTAGCCACCTAACATAATGGTCACTATCTCTCAGTCTCGCAGAACTCAGCTCTGAAATGGAAAGTGTCCAGCAAGTCCTCACACATGGAAAGTGCCAGGACTGAAAGCTGCTGCTTGAACTCTCTGTCCCTTGGCTACCCTTTCAGAGCCACACCAACCGTGGGGCTCTGCACCTGCCTAGCCACCTCATGTTCTGCTCTCTCTCTCTCTCTCACAGGCTAGGTAGAGCTCAGCTCTGAAATTGAAAACATCCAGCGACTGCTCCCACATGGAAGGTGCCAGCACTGAAAGCTCTTGCTAGCCTTCACCTTTCCTTGGAAGCCCTTTCACAGGCCCAGCAACACTGGTTCTCGGCGCTTCTCTAGCCACCTAACATAATGGTCACTATCTCTCAGTCTCGTAGAGCTCAGCTCTGAAATGGAAAGCGTCCAGCAAGTCCTCACACATGGAAAGTGCCAGGACTGAAAGCTGCTGCTTGACCTCTCCGTCCCTTGGCTACCCTTTCAGAGCCACACCAACCGTGGGGCTCTGCACCTGCCTAGCCACCTCATGTTCTGCTCTCTCTCTCTCGCAGGCTAGGTAGAGCTCAGCTCTGAAATTGAAAACATCCAGCGACTGCTCCCACATGGAAGGTGCCAGCACTGAAAGCTCTTGCTAGCCCTCACCTTTCCTTGGAAGCCCTTTCACAGGCCCAGCAACACTGGGGATCTGTGCTTCTCTAGCCACCTAGCATAATGGTCACTATCTCTCAGTCTCGCAGAGCTCAGCTCTGAAATGGAAAGTGTCCAGCAAGTCCTCACACATGGAAAGTGCCAGGACTGAAAGCTGCTGCTTGACCTCTCCGTCCCTTGGCTACCCTTTCAGAGCCACACCAACCCTGGGGCTCTGCACCTGCCTAGCCACCTCATGTTATGCTCTCTCTCTCGCAGGCTAGGTAGAGCTCAGCTCCAAAATTAAAAAACATCCAGAAACTGCTCCCACATGGAAGGTGCCAGCACTGAAAGCTCTTGCTAGCCCTCACCTTTCCTTGGAATCCTTTTCACAGGCCCAGCAACACTGGGGATCTGTGCTTCTCTAGCCACCTAACATAATGCTCACTATCTCTCAGTCTCATAGAGCACAGCTCTGAAATGGAAAGTGTCCAGCAAGTCCTCACACATGGAAAGTGCCAGGACTGAAAGCTGCTGCTTGACCTCTCCATCCCTTGCCTACCCTTTCAGAGCCACACCAACCATGGGGCTCTGCACGGGCCTAGCCACCTCATGTTCTGCTCTATCTCTCTCTCGCAGGCTAGGTAGAGCTCAGCTCCAAAATTGAAAACATCCAGCAACTGCTCCCACATGGAAGGTGCCAGCACTGAAAGCTCTTGCTAGCCCTCACCTTTCCTTGGAATCCTTTTCACAGGCCCAGCAACACTGGGGCTCGGCGCTTCTCTAGCCACCTATCATAATGGTCACTATCTCTCAGTCTCGCAGAGCTCAGCTCTGAAATGGAAAGTGTCCAGCAAGTCCTCACACATGGAAAGTGCCAGGACTGAAAGCTGCTGCTTGACCTCTCTGTCCCTTGGCTACCCTTTCAGAGCCACACCAACCGTGGGGCTCTGCACCTGCCTAGCCACCTCATGTTCTGCTCTCTCTGTCTCACAGGCTAGGTAGAGCTCAGCTCTGAAATTGAAAACATCCAGCAACTGCTCCCACATGGAAGGTGCCAGCACTGAAAGCTCTTGCTAGCCCTCACCTTTCCTTGGAAGCCCTTTCACAGGCCCAGCAACACTGGGGCTCGGTGCTTCTCTAGCCACCTAACATAATGGTCACTATCTCTCAGTCTCGTAGAGCTCAGCTCTGAAATGGAAAGTGTCCAGCAAGTCCTCACACATGGAAAGTGCCAGGACTGAAAGCTGCTGATTGACCTCTCCGTCCCTTGCCTACCCTTTCAGAGCCACACCAACCGTGGGGCTCTGCACGGGCCTAGCCACCTCATGTTATGCTCTCTCTCTCGCAGGCTAGGCAGAGCTCAGCTCCAAAATTAAAAAACATCCAGAAACTGCTCCCACATGGAAGGTGCCAGCACTGAAACCTCTTGCTAGCCCTCACCTTTCCTTGGAATCCTTTTCACAGGCCCAGCAACACTGGGGATCTGTGCTTCTCTAGCCACCTAACATAATGGTCACTATCTCTCAGTCTCATAGAGCACAGCTCTGAAATGGAAAGTGTCCAGCAAGTCCTCACACATGGAAAGTGCCAGGACTGAAAGCTGCTGCTTGACCTCTCCGTCCCTTGCCTACCCTTTCAGAGCCACACCAACCATGGGGCTCTGCACCTGCCTAGCCACCTCATGTTATGCTCTCTATCTCTCTCTCACAGGCTAGGTAGAGCTCAGCTCCAAAATTAAAAAACATCCAGCGACTGCTCCCACATGGAAGGTGCCAGCACTGAAAGCTCTTGCTAGCCCTCACCTTTCCTTGGAAGCCCTTTCACAGGCCCAGCAACACTGGGGATCTGTGCTTCTCTAGCCACCTAACATAATGGTCACTATCTCTCAGTCTCGCAGAGCTCAGCTCTGAAATGGAAAGTGTCCAGCAAGTCCTCACACATGGAAAGTGCCAGGACTGAAAGCTGCTGCTTGACCTCTCTGTCCCTTGGCTACCCTTTCAGAGCCACACCAACCCTGGGGCTCTGCACCTGCCTAGCCACCTCATGTTCTGCTCTCTCTCTCTCACAGGCTAGGTAGAGCTCTGCTCCGAAATTAAAAAACATCCAGCGACTGCTCCCACATGGAAGGTGCCAGCACTGAAAGCTCTTGCTAGCCCTCACCTTTCCTTGGAAGCCCTTTCACAGGCCCAGCAACACTGGGGATCTGTGCTTCTCTAGCCACCTAACATAATGGTCACTATCTCTCAGTCTCGTAGAGCTCAGCTCTGAAATGGAAAGTGTCCAGCAAGTCCTCACACATGGAAAGTGCCAGGACTGAAAGCTGCTGCTTGACCTCTCTGTCCCTTGGCTACCCTTTCAGAGCCACACGAACCCTGGGGCTCTGCACCTGCCTAGCCACCTCATGCTATGCTCTCTCTCTCTCGCAGGCTAGGTAGAGCTCAGCTCCAAAATTGAAAACATCCAGCGACTGCTCCCACATGGAAGGTGCCAGCACTGAAAGCTCTTGCTAGCCCTCACCTTTCCTTGGAAGCCCTTTCACAGGCCCAGCAACACTGGGGATCTGCGCTTCTCTAGCCACCTAACATAATGGTCACTATCTCTCAGTCTCGCAGAACTCAGCTCTGAAATGGAAAGCGTCCAGCAAGTCCTCACACATGGAAAGTGCCAGGACTGAAAGCTGCTGCTTGACCTCTCCGTCCCTTGCCTACCCTTTCAGAGCCACACCAACCGTGGGGCTCTGCACCTGCCTAGCCACCTCATGTTATGCTCTCTCTCTCTCGCAGGCTAGGTAGAGATCAGCTCCAAAATTGAAAACATCCAGCGACTGCTCCCACAGGGAAGGTGCCAGCACTGAAAGCTCTTGCTAGCCCTCACCTTTCCTTGGAAGCCCTTTCACAGGCCCAGCAACACTGGGGATCTGCGCTTCTCTAGCCACCTAACATAATGGTCACTATCTCTCAGTCTCGCAGAACTCAGCTCTGAAATGGAAAGTGTCCAGCAAGTCCTCACACATGGAAAGTGCCAGGACTGAAAGCTGCTGCTTGAACTCTCCGTCCCTTGGCTACCCTTTCAGAGCCACACCAACCGTGGGGCTCTGCACCTGCCTAGCCACCTCATGTTATGCTCTCTATCTCTCTCGCAGTCTAGGTAGAGCTCAGCTCCAAAATTGGAAACATCCAGCGACTGCTCCCACATGGAAGGTGCCAGCACTGAAAGCTCTTGCTATCCCTCACCTTTCCTTGGAAGCCCTTTCACAGGCCCAGCAACACTGGGGCTCGGTGCTTCTCTAGCCACCTATCATAATGATCACTATCTCTCAGTCTCGTAGAGCTCAGCTCTGAAATGGAAAGTGTCCAGCAAGTCCTCACACATGGAAAGTGACAGGACTGAAAGCTGCTGCTTGACCTCTCCATCCCTTGCCTACCCTTTCATAGCCACACCAACCGTGGGGCTCTGCACCTGCCTAGCCACCTCATGTTCTGCTCTCTCTGTCTCGCAGGCTAGGTAGAGCTCAGCTCTGAAATTGAAAACATCCAGCAACTGCTCCCACATGGAAGGTGCCAGCACTGAAAGCTCTTGCTAGCCCTCACCTTTCCTTGGAAGCCCTTTCACAGGCCCAGCAACACTGGGGATCTGTGCTTCTCTAGCCACCTAACATAATGGTCACTATCTCTCAGTCTCGCAGAACTCAGCTCTGAAATGGAAAGTGTCCAGCAAGTCCTCACACATGGAAAGTGCCAGGACTGAAAGCTGCTGCTTGACCTCTCTGTCCCTTGGCTACCCTTTCAGAGCCACACCAACCGTGGGGCTCTGCACCTGCCTAGCCACCTCATGTTATGCTCTCTCTCTCGCAGGCTAGGTAGAGCTCAGCTCTGAAATTAAAAAACATCCAGCGACTGCTCCCACATGGAAGGTGCCAGCACTGAAAGCTCTTGCTAGCCCTCACCTTTCCTTGGAAGCCCTTTCACAGGCCCAGCAACACTGGGGCTCGGTGCTTCTCTAGCCACCTAACATAATGGTCACTGTCTCTCAGTCTCGCACAACTCAGCTCTGAAATGGAAAGCGTCCAGAAAGTCCTCACACATGGAAAGTGCCAGGACTGAAAGCTGCTGCTTGAACTCTCTGTCCCTTGGCTACCCTTTCAGAGCCACACCAACCGTGGGGCTCTGCACCTACCTAGCCACCTCATGTTATGCTCTCTCTCTCTCGCAGGCTAGGTAGAGCTCAGCTCTGAAATTGAAAACATCCAGCGACTGCTCCCACATGGAAGGTGCCAGCACTGAAAGCTCTTGCTAGCCCTCACCTTTCCTTGGAAGCCCTTTCACAGGCCCAGCAACACTGGGGATCTGTGCTTCTCTAGCCACCTATCATAATGCTCACTATCTCTCAGTCTTGTAGAGCTCAGCTCTGAAATGGAAAGTGTCCAGCAAGTCCTCACACATGGAAAGTGCCAGGACTGAAAGCTGCTGCTTGACCTCACCGTCCCTTGGCTACCCTTTCAGAGCCACACCAACCGTGGGGCTCTGCACCTGCCTAGCCACCTCATGTTATGCTCTCTCTCTCTCTCTTGCAGTCTAGGTAGAGCTCAGCTCTGAAATTGAAAACATCCAGCGACTGCTCCCACATGGAAGGTGCCAGCACTGAAAGCTCTTGCTAGCCCTCACCTTTCCTTGGAAGCCCTTTCACAGGCCCAGCAACACTGGGGATCTGTGCTTCTCTAGCCACCTAACATAATGGTCACTATCTCTCAGTCTCGCAGAACTCAGCTCTGAAATGGAAAGTGTCCAGCAAGTCCTCACACATGGAAAGTGCCAGGACTGAAAGCTGCTGATTGACCTCTCCGTCCCTTGCCTACCCTTTCAGAGCCACACCAACCGTGGGGCTCTGCACCTGCCTAGCCACCTCATGTTCTGCTCTCTCTCTCTCTCTCGCAGGCGAGGTAGAGCTCAGCTCCAAAATTGGAAACATCCAGCGACTGCTCCCACATGGAAGGTGCCAGCACTGAAAGCTCTTGCTAGCCCTCACCTTTCCTTGGAAGCCCTTTCACAGGCCCAGCAACACTGGGGATCTGTGCTTCTCTAGCCACCTAACATAATGGTCACTATCTCTCAGTCTCGTAGAGCTCAGCTCTGAAATGGAAAGTGTCCAGCAAGTCCTCACACATGGAAAGTGCCAGGACTGAAAGCTGCTGCTTGACCTCTCTGTCCCTTGGCTACCCTTTCAGAGCCACACCACCTATGTGGCTCTGCACCTGCCTAGCGACCTCATGTTCTGCTCTCTATCTCTCTCTCGCAGGCTAGGTAGAGCTCAGCTCCGAAATTGAAAACATCCAGCGACTGCTCCCACATGGAAGGTGCCAGCACTGAAAGCTCTTGCTAGCCCTCACCTTTCCTTGGAATCCTTTTCACAGGCCCAGCAATACTGGGGATCTGTGCTTCTCTAGCCACCTATCATAATGGTCACTATCTCTCAGCCTCGCAGAACTCAGCTCTGAAATGGAAAGTGTCCAGCAAGTCCTCACACATGGAAAGTGCCAGGACTGAAAGCTGCTGCTTGACCTCTCTGTTCTTTGGCTACCCTTTCAGAGCCACACCAACCATGGGGCTCTGCACGGGCCTAGCCACCTCATGTTCTGCTCTCTATCTCTCTCTTACAGGCTAGGTAGAGCTCAGCTCCAAAATTGGAAACATCCAGCAACTGCTCCCACATGGAAGGTGCCAGCACTGAAAGCTCTTGCTAGCCCTCACCTTTCCTTGGAATCCTTTTCACAGGCCCAGCAACACTGGGGCTCGGTGCTTCTCTAGCCACCTATCATAATGGTCACTATCTCTGAGCCTCGCAGAACTCAGCTCTGAAATGGAAAGTGTCCAGCAAGTCCTCACACATGGAAAGTGCCAGGACTGAAAGCTGCTGCTTGAACTCTCCGTCCCTTGGCTACCCTTTCAGAGCCACACCAACCGTGGGGCTCTGCACCTGCCTAGCCACCTCATGTTATGCTCTCTATCTCTCTCTCGAAGTCTAGGTAGAGCTCAGCTCTGAAATTGAAAACATCCAGCGACTGCTCCCACATGGAAGGTGCCAGCACTGAAAGCTCTTGCTAGCCTTCACCTTTCCTTGGAAGCCCTTTCACAGGCCCAGCAACACTGGGGATCTGCGCTTCTCTAGCCACCTAACATAATGGTCACTATCTCTCAGTCTCGTAGAGCACAGCTCTGAAATGGAAAGCGTCCAGCAAGTCCTCACACATGGAAAGTGCCAGGACTGAAAGCTGCTGCTTGACCTCTCCATCCCTTGGCTACCCTTTCAGAGCCACACCAACCGTGGGGCTCTGCACCTGCCTAGCCACCTCATGTTCTGCTCTCTCTCTCTCTCTCACAGGCTAGGTAGAGCTCAGCTCTGAAATTGAAAACATCCAGCGACTGCTCCCACATGGAAGGTGCCAGCACTGAAAGCTCTTGCTAGCCTTCACCTTTCCTTGGAAGCCCTTTCACAGGCCCAGCAACACTGGGGATCTGCACTTTTCTAGCCACCTAGCATAATGGTCACTATCTCTCAGTCTCGTAGAGCTCAGCTCTGAAATGGAAAGTGTCCAGCAAGTCCTCACACATGGAAAGTGCCAGGACTGAAAGCTGCTGCTTGACCTCTCTGTCCCTTGCCTACCCTTTCAGAGCCACACCAAATGTGGGGCTCTGCACCTGCCTAGCCACCTCATGTTCTGCTCTCTATCTCTCTCTCGCAGGCTAGGTAGAGCTCAGCTCTGAAATTGAAAACATCCAGCGACTGCTCCCACATGGAAGGTGCCAGCACTGAAAGCTCTTGCTAGCCCTCACCTTTCCTTGGAATCCTTTTCACAGGCCCAGCAACACTAGGGCTCGGCGCTTCTCTAGCCACCTAGCATAATGGTCACTATCTCTCAGTCTCGTAGAGCTCAGCTCTGAAATGGAAAGTGTCCAGCAAGTCCTCACACATGGAAAGTGCCAGGACTGAAAGCTGCTGCTTGACCTCTCTGTCCCTTGCCTACCCTTTCAGAGCCACACCAACCGTGGGGCTCTGCACCTGCCTAGCCACCTCATGTTCTGCTCTCTATCTCTCTCTCGCAGGCTAGGTAGAGCTCAGCTCAAAAAACTGGAAACATCCAGCGACTGCTCCGACATGGAAGGTGCCAGCACTGAAAGCTCTTGCTAGCCCTCACCTTTCCTTGGAATCCTTTTCACAGGCCCAGCAACACTAGGGCTCGGTGCTTCTCTAGCCACCTAGCATAATGGTCACTATCTCTCAGTCTCGTAGAGCTCAGCTCTGAAATGGAAAGTGTCCAGCAAGTCCTCACACATGGAAAGTGCCAGGACTGAAAGCTGCTGCTTGACCTCTCCGTCCCTTCGATACCCTTTCAGAGCCACACAAACCGTGGGGCTCTGCACCTGCCTAGCCACCTCAAGTTCTGCTCTCTATCTCTCTCTCGCAGTCTAGGTAGAGCTCAGCTCTGAAATTGAAAACATCCAGCGACTGCTCCCACATGGAAGGTGCCAGCACTGAAAGCTCTTGCTAGCCCTCACCTTTCCTTGGAAGCCCTTTCACAGGCCCAGCAACACTGGGGCTCGGTGCTTCTCTAGCCACCTAACATAATGGTCACTATCTCTCAGTCTCGCAGAGCTCAGCTCTGAAATGGAAAGCGTCCAGCAAGTCCTCACACATGGAAAGTGCCAGGACTGAAAGCTGCTGCTTGACCTCTCCATCCCTTGGCTACCCTTTCAGAGCCACACCAACCGTGGGGCTCTGCACCTGCCTAGCCACCTCATGTTCTGCTCTCTCTCTCTCTCTCACAGGCTAGGTAGAGCTCAGCTCTGAAATTGAAAACATCCAGCGACTGCTCCCACATGGAAGGTGCCAGCACTGAAAGCTCTTGCTAGCCTTCACCTTTCCTTGGAAGACCTTTCACAGGCCCAGCAACACTAGGGCTCGGCGCTTCTCTAGCCACCTAACATAATGGTCACTATCTCTCAGTCTCGTAGAGCTCAGCTCTGAAATGGAAAGTGTCCAGCAAGTCCTCACACATGGAAAGTGCCAGGACTGAAAGCTGCTGCTTGACCTCTCTGTCCCTTGCCTACCCTTTCAGAGCCACACCAACCGTGGGGCTCTGCACCTGCCTAGCCACCTCATGTTCTGCTCTCTCTCTCTCTCTCGCAGGCTAGGTAGAGCTCAGCTCCAAAATTGAAAACATCCAGCGACTGCTCCCACAGGGAAGGTGCCAGCACTGAAAGCTCTTGCTAGCCCTCACCTTTCCTTGGAATCCTTTTCACAGGCCCAGCAACACTGGGGATCTGCGCTTCTCTAGCCACCTAACATAATGGTCACTATCTCTCAGTCTCATAGAGCACAGCTCTGAAATGGAAAGCGTCCAGCAAGTCCTCACACATGGAAAGTGCCAGGACTGAAAGCTGCTGCTTGACCTCTCTGTCCTTTGGCTACCCTTTCAGAGCCACACCACCTATGTGGCTCTGCAAAAGCCTAGCCACCTCATGTTATGCTCTCTATCTCTCTCTCGCAGGCTAGGTAGAGCTCAGCTCTGAAATTGAAAACATCCATCGACTGCTCCCACATGGAAGGTGCCAGCACTGAAAGCTCTTGCTAGCCCTCACCTTTCCTTGGAAGCCCTTTGACAGGCCCAGCAACACTGGGGATCTGCGCTTCTCTAGCCACCTAACATAATGGTCACTATCTCTCAGTCTCGCAGAACTCAGCTCTGAAATGGAAAGCGTCCAGCAAGTCCTCACACATGGAAAGTGCAAGGACTGAAAGCTGATGCTTGACCTCTCCGTCCCTTGGCTACCATTTCAGAGCCACACCAACCGTGGGGCTCTGCACCTGCCTAGCCACCTCATGTTATGCTTTCTATCTCTCTCGCAGTCTAGGTAGAGCTCAGCTCTGAAATTGAAAACATCCAGCAACTGCTCCCACAGGGAAGGTGCCAGCACTGAAAGCTCTTGCTAGCCCTCACCTTTCCTTGGAAGCCCTTTCACAGGCCCAGCAACACTGGAGATCTGTGCTTCTCTAGCCACCTAACATAATGGTCACTATCTCTCAGTCTCGTAGAGCTCAGCTCTGAAATGGAAAGCATCCAGCAAGTCCTCACACATGGAAAGTGCCAGGACTGAAAGCTGCTGCTTGACCTCTCCGTCCCTTGGCTACCCTTTCAGAGCCACACCAACCGTGGGGCTCTGCACCTGCCTAGCCACCTCAGGTTCTGCTCTCTTTCTCTCTCTCGCAGGCTAGGTAGAGATCAGCTCCAAAATTGAAAACATCCAGCGACTGCTCCCACATGGAAGGTGCCAGCACTGAAAGCTCTTGCTAGCCCTCACCTTTCCTTGGAATCCTTTTCACAGGCCCAGCAACACTGGGGATCTGTGCTTCTCTAGCCACCTAACATAATGGTCACTATCTCTCAGTCTCGTAGAACTCAGCTCTGAAATGGAAAGTGTCCAGCAAGTCCTCACACATGGAAAGTGCCAGGACTGAAAGCTGCTGCTTGACCTCTCCGTCCCTTGGCTACCCTTTCAGAGCCACACCACCTATGTGGCTCTGCACCTGCCTAGCCACCTCATGTTCTGCTCTCTCTCTCTCTCTCACAGGCTAGGTAGAGCTCAGCTCCAAAATTGGAAACATCCAGCAACTGCTCCCACATGGAAGGTGCCAGCACTGAAAGCTCTTGCTAGCCCTCACCTTTCCTTGGAATCCTTTTCACAGGCCCAGCAACACTGGGGCTCGGTGCTTCTCTAGCCACCTAACATAATGGTCACTATCTCTCAGTCTCGCAGAACTCAGCTCTGAAATGGAAAGTGTCCAGCAAGTCCTCACACATGGAAAGTGCCAGGACTGAAAGCTGCTGCTTGACCTCTCCGTCCCTTGGCTACCCTTTCAGAGCCACACCAACCGTGGGGCTCTGCACCTGCCTAGCCACCTCATGTTATGCTCTCTATCTCTCTCTCGAAGTCTAGGTAGAGCTCAGCTCTGAAATTGAAAACATCCAGCGACTGCTCCCACATGGAAGGTGCCAGCACTGAAAGCTCTTGCTAGCCCTCACCTTTCCTTGGAAGCCCTTTCACAGGCCCAGCAACACTGGGGATCTGCGCTTCTCTAGCCACCTAACATAATGGTCACTATCTCTCAGTCTCGTAGAGCACAGCTCTGAAATGGAAAGCGTCCAGCAAGTCCTCACACATGGAAAGTGCCAGGACTGAAAGCTGCTGCTTGACCTCTCTGTCCCTTGGCTACCCTTTCAGAGCCACACCAACCGTGGGGCTCTGCACCTGCCTAGCCACCTCATGTTCTGCTCTCTCTCTCTCTCTCACAGGCTAGGTAGAGCTCAGCTCTGAAATTGAAAACATCCAGCGACTGCTCCCACATGGAAGGTGCCAGCACTGAAAGCTCTTGCTAGCCTTCACCTTTCCTTGGAAGCCCTTTCACAGGCCCAGCAACACTGGGGCTCGGTGCTTCTCTAGCCACCTAACATAATGGTCACTATCTCTCAGTCTCGCAGAATTCAGCTCTGAAATGGAAAGTGTCCAGCAAGTCCTCACACATGGAAAGTGCCAGGACTGAAAGCTGCTGCTTGACCTCTCTGTCCCTTGCCTACCCTTTCAGAGCCACACCAACCGTGGGGCTCTGCACCTGCCTAGCCACCTCATGTTCTGCTCTCTATCTCTCTCTCGCAGGCTAGGTAGAGCTCAGCTCTGAAATTGAAAACATCCAGCGACTGCTCCCACATGGAAGGTGCCAGCACTGAAAGCTCTTGCTAGCCCTCACCTTTCCTTGGAATCCTTTTCACAGGCCCAGCAACACTAGGGCTCGGCGCTTCTCTAGCCACCTAGCATAATGGTCACTATCTCTCAGTCTCGTAGAGCTCAGCTCTGAAATGGAAAGTGTCCAGCAAGTCCTCACACATGGAAAGTGCCAGGACTGAAAGCTGCTGCTTGACCTCTCTGTCCCTTGGCTACCCTTTCAGAGCCACACCAACCGTGGGGCTCTGCACCTGCCTAGCCACCTCATGTTCTGCTCTCTATCTCTCTCTCGCAGGCTAGGTAGAGCTCAGCTCAAAAAATTGGAAACATCCAGCGACTGCTCCGACATGGAAGGTGCCAGCACTGAAAGCTCTTGCTAGCCCTCACCTTTCCTTGGAATCCTTTTCACAGGCCCAGCAACACTAGGGCTCGGTGCTTCTCTAGCCACCTAGCATAATGGTCACTATCTCTCAGTCTCGTAGAGCTCAGCTCTGAAATGGAAAGTGTCCAGCAAGTCCTCACACATGGAAAGTGCCAGGACTGAAAGCTGCTGCTTGACCTCTCCGTCCCTTCGATACCCTTTCAGAGCCACACAAACCGTGGGGCTCTGCACCTGCCTAGCCACCTCAAGTTCTGCTCTCTATCTCTCTCTCGCAGTCTAGGTAGAGCTCAGCTCTGAAATTGAAAACATCCAGCAACTGCTCCCACATGGAAGGTGCCAACACTGAAAGCTCTTGCTATCCCTCACCTTTCCTTGGAAGCCCTTTGACAGGCCCAGCAACATTGGGGATCTGCGCTTCTCTAGCCACCTAACATAATGGTCACTATCTCTCAGTCTCATAGAGCACAGCTCTGAAATGGAAAGCGTCCAGCAAGTCCTCACACATGGAAAGTGCCAGGACTGAAAGCTGCTGCTTGACCTCTCTGTCCTTTGGCTACCCTTTCAGAGCCACACCACCTATGTGGCTCTGCAAAAGCCTAGCCACCTCATGTTATGCTCTCTATCTCTCTCTCGCAGGCTAGGTAGAGCTCAGCTCTGAAATTGAAAACATCCAGCGACTGCTCCCACATGGAAGGTGCCAGCACTGAAAGCTCTTGCTAGCCCTCACCTTTCCTTGGAAGCCCTTTGACAGGCCCAGCAACACTGGGGATCTGCGCTTCTCTAGCCACCTAACATAATGGTCACTATCTCTCAGTCTCATAGAGCTCAGCTCTGAAATGGAAAGTGTCCAGCAAGTCCTCACACATGGAAAGTGCCAGGACTGAAAGCTGCTGCTTGACCTCTCCGTCCCTTGGCTACCATTTCAGAGCCACACCAACCCTGGGGCTCTGCACCTGCCTAGCCACCTCATGTTATGCTTTCTATCTCTCTCGCAGTCTAGGTAGAGCTCAGCTCTGAAATTGAAAACATCCAGCAACTGCTCCCACAGGGAAGGTGCCAGCACTGAAAGCTCTTGCTAGCCCTCACCTTTCCTTGGAAGCCCTTTCACAGGCCCAGCAACACTGGGGATCTGTGCTTCTCTAGCCACCTAACATAATGGTCACTATCTCTCAGTCTCGTAGAGCTCAGCTCTGAAATGGAAAGCGTCCAGCAAGTCCTCACACATGGAAAGTGCCAGGACTGAAAGCTGCTGCTTGACCTCTCCGTCCCTTGGCTACCCTTTCAGAGCCACACCAACCGTGGGGCTCTGCACCTGCCTAGCCACCTCATGTTATGCTCTCTTTCTCTCTCGCAGGCTAGGTAGAGATCAGCTCCAAAATTGAAAACATCCAGCGACTGCTCCCACATGGAAGGTGCCAGCACTGAAAGCTCTTGCTAGCCCTCACCTTTCCTTGGAATCCTTTTCACAGGCCCAGCAACACTGGGGATCTGTGCTTCTCTAGCCACCTAACATAATGGTCACTATCTCTCAGTCTCGTAGAGCTCAGCTCTGAAATGGAAAGTGTCCAGCAAGTCCTCACACATGGAAAGTGCCAGGACTGAAAGCTGCTGCTTGACCTCTCCATCCCTTGGCTACCCTTTCAGAGCCACACCAACCGTGGGGCTCTGCACCTGCCTAGCCACCTCATGTTCTGCTCTCTCTCTCTCTCTCACAGGCTAGGTAGAGCTCAGCTCTGAAATTGAAAACATCCAGCGACTGCTCCCACATGGAAGGTGCCAGCACTGAAAGCTCTTGCTAGCCCTCACCTTTCCTTGGAAGCCCTTTCACAGGCCCAGCAACACTGGGGATCTGCGCTTCTCTAGCCACCTAACATAATGGTCACTATCTCTCAGTCTCGCACAACTCAGCTCTGAAATGGAAAGTGTCCAGGAAGTCCTCACACATGGAAAGTGCCAGGACTGAAAGCTGCTGCTTGACCTCTCCATCCCTTGGCTACCCTTTCAGAGCCACACCAACCGTGGGGCTCTGCACCTGCCTAGCCACCTCATGTTCTGCTCTCTCTCTCTCTCTCACAGGCTAGGTAGAGCTCAGCTCTGAAATTGAAAACATCCAGCGACTGCTCCCACATGGAAGGTGCCAGCACTGAAAGCTCTTGCTAGCCTTCACCTTTCCTTGGAAGACCTTTCACAGGCCCAGCAACACTAGGGCTCGGCGCTTCTCTAGCCACCTAACATAATGGTCACTATCTCTCAGTCTCGTAGAGCTCAGCTCTGAAATGGAAAGTGTCCAGCAAGTCCTCACACATGGAAAGTGCCAGGACTGAAAGCTGCTGCTTGACCTCTCTGTCCCTTGCCTACCCTTTCAGAGCCACACCAACCGTGGGGCTCTGCACCTGCCTAGCCACCTCATGTTCTGCTCTCTCTCTCTCTCTCACAGGCTAGGTAGAGCTCAGCTCCAAAATTGAAAACATCCAGCGACTGCTCCCACAGGGAAGGTGCCAGCACTGAAAGCTCTTGCTAGCCCTCACCTTTCCTTGGAATCCTTTTCACAGGCCCAGCAACACTGGGGCTCGGCGCTTCTCTAGCCACCTAGCATAATGGTCACTATCTCTCAGTCTCGTAGAGCTCAGCTCTGAAATGGAAAGTGTCCAGCAAGTCCTCACACATGGAAAGTGCCAGGACTGAAAGCTGCTGCTTGACCTCTCCGTCCCTTGGCTACCCTTTCAGAGCCACACCAACCGTGGGGCTCTGCACCTGCCTAGCCACCTCATGTTCTGCTCTCTATCTCTCTCTCGCAGGCTAGGTAGAGCTCAGCTCCAAAATTGAAAACATCCAGCGACTGCTCCCACATGGAAGGTGCCAGCACTGAAAGCTCTTGCTAGCCCTCACCTTTCCTTGAAAGCCCTTTCACAGGCCCAGCAACACTGGGGATCTGTGCTTCTCTAGCCACCTAACATAATGGTCACTATCTCTCAGTCTCGCAGAACTCAGCTCTGAAATGGAAAGTGTCCAGCAAGTCCTCACACATGGAAAGTGCCAGGACTGAAAGCTGCTGCTTGACCTCTCCGTCCCTTGGCTACCATTTCAGAGCCACACCAACCGTGGGGCTCTGCACCTGCCTAGCCACCTCATGTTCTGCTCTATCTCTCTCTCGCAGGCTAGGTAGAGCTCAGCTCTGAAATTGAAAACATCCAGCGACTGCTCCCACAGGGAAGGTGCCAGCACTGAAAGCTCTTGCTAGCCCTCACCTTTCCTTGAAAGCCCTTTCACAGGCCCAGCAACACTGGGGATCTGTGCTTCTCTAGCCACCTAACATAATGGTCACTATCTCTCAGTCTCGCAGAACTCAGCTCTGAAATGGAAAGCGTCCAGCAAGTCCTCACACATGGAAAGTGCCAGGACTGAAAGCTGCTGCTTGACCTCTCCGTCCCTTGGCTACCCTTTCAGAGCCACACCAACCGTGGGGCTCTGCACCTGCCTAGCCACCTCATGTTATGCTCTCTATCTCTCTCTCGCAGTCTAGGTAGAGCTCAGCTCTGAAATTGAAAACATCCAGCGACTGCTCCCACATGGAAGGTGCCAGCACTGAAAGCTCTTGCTATCCCTCACCTTTCCTTGGAAGCCCTTTGACAGGCCCAGCAACACTGGGGATCTGCGCTTCTCTAGCCACCTAACATAATGGTCACTATATCTCAGTTTCATAGAGCACAGCTCTGAAATGGAAAGCGTCCAGCAAGTCCTCACACATGGAAAGTGCCAGGACTGAAAGCTGCTGCTTGACCTCTCTGTCCTTTGGCTACCCTTTCAGAGCCACACCACCTATGTAGCTCTGCAAAAGCCTAGCCACCTCATGTTATGCTCTCTATCTCTCTCTCGCAGGCTAGGTAGAGCTCAGCTCTGAAATTGAAAACATCCAGCGACTGCTCCCACATGGAAGGTGCCAGCACTGAAAGCTCTTGCTAGCCCTCACCTTTCCTTGGAAGCCCTTTCACAGGCCCAGCAACACTGGGGATCTGCGCTTCTCTAGCCACCTAACATAATGGTCACTATCTCTCAGTCTCGCAGAACTCAGCTCTGAAATGGAAAGCGTCCAGCAAGTCCTCACACATGGAAAGTGCCAGGACTGAAAGCTGCTGCTTGACCTCTCCGTCCCTTGCCTACCCTTTCAGAGCCACACCAACCGTGGGGCTCTGCACCTGCCTAGCCACCTCAGGTTCTGCTCTCTTTCTCTCTCTCGCAGGCTAGGTAGAGATCAGCTCCAAAATTGAAAACATCCAGCGACTGCTCCCACATGGAAGGTGCCAGCACTGAAAGCTCTTGCTAGCCCTCACCTTTCCTTGGAATCCTTTTCACAGGCCCAGCAACACTGGGGATCTGTGCTTCTCTAGCCACCTAACATAATGGTCACTATCTCTCAGTCTCGCAGAGCTCAGCTCTGAAATGGAAAGCGTCCAGCAAGTCCTCACACATGGAAAGTGCCAGGACTGAAAGCTGCTGCTTGACCTCTCCGTCCCTTGGCTACCCTTTCAGAGCCACACCACCTATGTGGCTCTGCACCTGCCTAGCCACCTCATGTTATGCTCTCTCTCTCTCGCAGGCTAGGTAGAGCACAGCTCTGAAATTGAAAACATCCAGCGACTGCTCCCACATGGAAGGTGCCAGCACTGAAAGCTCTTGCTAGCCCTCACCTTTCCTTGGAAGCCCTTTCACAGGCCCAGCAACACTGGGGATCTGTGCTTCTCTAGCCACCTAACATAATGGTCACTATCTCTCAGTCTCATAGAGCTCAGCTCTGAAATGGAAAGCGTCCAGCAAGTCCTCACACATGGAAAGTGCCAGGACTGAAAGCTGCTGCTTGACCTCTCCGTCCCTTGCCTACCATTTCAGAGCCACACCAACCGTGGGGCTCTGCACCTGCCTAGCCACCTCATGTTATGCTTTCTGTCTCTCAAAGGCGAGGTAGAGCTCAGCTCTGAAATTGAAAACATCCAGCGACTGCTCCCACATGGAAGGTGCCAGCACTGAAAGCTCTTGCTAGCCCTCACCTTTCCTTGGAATCCTTTTCATAGGCCCAGCAACACTGGGGATCTGTGCTTCTCTAGCCACCTAACATAATGGTCACTATCTCTCAGTCTCATAGAGCTCAGCTCTGAAATGGAAAGTGTCCAGCAAGTCCTCACACATGGAAAGTGCCAGGACTGAAAGCTGCTGCTTGACCTCTCTGTCCCTTGGCTACCCTTTCAGAGCCACACCAACCGTGGGGCTCTGCACCTGCCTAGCCACCTCATGTTATGCTTTCTGTCTCTCGCAGGCTAGGTAGAGCTCAGCTCCAAAATTGAAAACATCCAGCGACTGCTCCCACAGGGAAGGTGCCAGCACTGAAAGCTCTTGCTAGCCCTCACCTTTCCTTGGAAGCCCTTTCACAGGCCTGGCAACACTGGGGTTCGGCGCTTCTCTAGCCACCTAACATAATGGTCACTATCTCTCAGTCTCATAGAGCTCAGCTCTGAAATGGAAAGCGTCCAGCAAGTCCTCACACATGGAAAGTGCCAGGACTGAAAGCTGCTGCTTGACCTCTCCGTCCCTTGGCTACCCTTTCAGAGCCACACCACCTATGTGGCTCTGCACCTACCTAGCCACCTCATGTTATGCTCTCTCTCTCTCTCTCGCAGGCTAGGTAGAGCTCAGCTCTGAAATTGAAAACATCCAGCGACTGCTCCCACATGGAAGGTGCCAGCACTGAAAGCTCTTGCCAGCCCTCACCTTTCCTTGAAAGCCCTTTCACAGGCCCAGCAACACTGGGGATCTGTGCTTCTCTAGCCACCTAACATAATGGTCACTATCTCTCAGTCTCGTAGAGCTCAGCTCTGAAATGGAAAGCGTCCAGCAAGTCCTCACACATGGAAAGTGCCAGGACTGAAAGCTGCTGCTTGACCTCTCTGTCCCTTGGCTACCCTTTCAGAGCCACACCAACCGTGGGGCTCTGCACCTGCCTAGCCACCTCATGTTATGCTTTCTGTCTCTCAAAGGCGAGGTAGAACTCAGCTCCAAAATTGAAAACATCCAGCGACTGCTCCCACATGGAAGGTGCCAGCACTGAAAGCTCTTGCTAGCCCTCACCTTTCCTTGGAAGCCCTTTCACAGGCCCAGCAACACTGGGGATCTGCGCTTCTCTAGCCACCTATCATAATGCTCACTATCTCTCAGTATCGCAGAACTCAGCTCTGAAATGGAAAGCGTCCAGCAAGTCCTCACACATGGAAAGTGCCAGGACTGAAAGCTGCTGCTTGACCTCTCTGTCCCTTGGCTACCATTTCAGAGCCACACCAACCGTGGGGCTCTGCACCTGCCTAGCCACCTCATGTTCTGCTCTCTATCTCTCTCTCGCAGTCTAGGTAGAGCTCAGCTCCAAAATTGAAAACATCCAGCAACTGCTCCCACATGGAAGGTGCCAGCACTGAAAGCTCTTGCTAGCCCTCACCTTTCCTTGGAAGCCCTTTCACAGGCCCAGCAACACTGGGGATCTGTGCTTCTCTAGCCACCTAACATAATGGTCACTATCTCTCAGTCTCGCAGAGCTCAGCTCTGAAATGGAAAGTGTCCAGCAAGTCCTCACACATGGAAAGTGCCAGGACTGAAAGCTGCTGCTTGACCTCTCTGTCCCTTGGCTACCCTTTCAGAGCCACACCAACCGTGGGGCTCTGCACCTGCCTAGCCACCTCATGTTCTGCTCTCTATCTCTCTCTCGCAGTCTAGGTAGAGCTCAGCTCCAAAATTGAAAACATCCAGCAACTGCTCCCACATGGAAGGTGCCAGCACTGAAAGCTCTTGCTAGCCCTCACCTTTCCTTGAAAGCCCTTTCACAGGCCCAGCAACACTGGGGATCTGTGCTTCTCTAGCCACCTAACATAATGGTCACTATCTCTCAGTCTCGCAGAACTCAGCTCTGAAATGGAAAGTGTCCAGCAAGTCCTCACACATGGAAAGTGCCAGGACTGAAAGCTGCTGCTTGACCTCTCTGTCCCTTGGCTACCCTTTCAGAGCCACACCAACCGTGGGGCTCTGCACCTGCCTAGCCACCTCATGTTATGCTTTCTGTCTCTCAAAGGCTAGGTAGAGCTCAGCTCCAAAATTGAAAACATCCAGCGACTGCTCCCACATGGAAGGTGCCAGCACTGAAAGCTCTTGCTAGCCCTCACCTTTCCTTGGAAGCCCTTTCACAGGCCCAGCAACACTGGGGCTCGGCGCTTCTCTAGCCACCTAACATAATGGTCACTATCTCTCAGTCTCGCAGAACTCAGCTCTGAAATGGAAAGTGTCCAGCAAGTCCTCACACATGGAAAGTGCCAGGACTGAAAGCTGCTGCTTGACCTCTCTGTCCCTTCGATACCCTTTCAGAGCCACACCAACCGTGGGGCTCTGCACCTGCCTAGCCACCTCATGTTATGCTCTCTCTCTCTCACAGGCGAGGTAGAGCTCAGCTCCAAAACTGAAAACATCCAGCAACTGCTCCCACAGGGAAGGTGCCAGCACTGAAAGCTCTTGCTAGCCCTCACCTTTCCTTGGAAGCCCTTTCACAGGCCCAGCAACACTGGGGATCTGTGCTTCTCTAGCCACCTAACATAATGGTCACTATCTCTCAGTCTCGCAGAGTTCAGCTCTGAAATGGAAAGCGTCCAGCAAGTCCTCACACATGGAAAGTGCCAGGACTGAAAGCTGCTGCTTGACCTCTCCGTCCCTTGGCTACCATTTCAGAGCCACACCAACCGTGGGGCTCTGCACCTGCCTAGCCACCTCATGTTATGCTCTCTATCTCTCTCTCGCAGGCTAGGTAGAGCTCAGCTCCAAAACTGAAAACATCCAGCGACTGCTCCCACATGGAAGGTGCCAGCACTGAAAGCTCTTGCTAGCCCTCACCTTTCCTTGGAAGCCCTTTCACAGGCCCAGCAACACTGGGGATCTGCGCTTCTCTAGCCACCTAACATAATGGTCACTATCTCTCAGTCTCGCAGAACTCAGCTCTGAAATGGAAAGTGTCCAGCAAGTCCTCACACATGGAAAGTGCCAGGACTGAAAGCTGCTGCTTGACCTCTCTGTCCCTTGGCTACCCTTTCAGAGCCACACCAACCGTGGGGCTCTGCACCTGCCTAGCCACCTCATGTTCTGCTCTCTATCTCTCTCTCGCAGGCTAGGTAGAGCTCAGCTCCAAAATTGAAAACATCCAGCGACTGCTCCCACATGGAAGGTGCCAGCACTGAAAGCTCTTGCTAGCCCTCACCTTTCCTTGAAAGCCCTTTCACAGGCCCAGCAACACTGGGGATCTGTGCTTCTCTAGCCACCTAACATAATGGTCACTATCTCTCAGTCTCGCAGAACTCAGCTCTGAAATGGAAAGCGTCCAGCAAGTCCTCACACATGGAAAGTGCCAGGACTGAAAGCTGCTGCTTGACCTCTCCGTCCCTTGGCTACCCTTTCAGAGCCACACCAACCGTGGGGCTCTGCACCTGCCTAGCCACCTCATGTTCTGCTCTCTATCTCTCTCTCGCAGTCTAGGTAGAGCTCAGCTCTGAAATTGAAAACATCCAGCGACTGCTCCCACATGGAAGGTGCCAGCACTGAAAGCTCTTGCTAGCCCTCACCTTTCCTTGGAAGCCCTTTGACAGGCCCAGCAACACTGGGGATCTGCGCTTCTCTAGCCACCTAACATAATGGTCACTATATCTCAGTTTCATAGAGCACAGCTCTGAAATGGAAAGCGTCCAGCAAGTCCTCACACATGGAAAGTGCCAGGACTGAAAGCTGCTGCTTGACCTCTCTGTCCTTTGGCTACCCTTTCAGAGCCACACCACCTATGTAGCTCTGCAAAAGCCTAGCCACCTCATGTTATGCTCTCTATCTCTCTCTCGCAGGCTAGGTAGAGCTCAGCTCTGAAATTGAAAACATCCAGCGACTGCTCCCACATGGAAGGTGCCAGCACTGAAAGCTCTTGCTAGCCCTCACCTTTCCTTGGAAGCCCTTTGACAGGCCCAGCAACACTGGGGATCTGCGCTTCTCTAGCCACCTAACATAATGGTCACTATCTCTCAGTCTCGCAGAACTCAGCTCTGAAATGGAAAGCGTCCAGCAAGTCCTCACACATGGAAAGTGCCAGGACTGAAAGCTGCTGCTTGACCTCTCCGTCCCTTGCCTACCCTTTCAGAGCCACACCAACCGTGGGGCTCTGCACCTGCCTAGCCACCTCAGGTTCTGCTCTCTTTCTCTCTCTCGCAGGCTAGGTAGAGATCAGCTCCAAAATTGAAAACATCCAGCGACTGCTCCCACATGGAAGGTGCCAGCACTGAAAGCTCTTGCTAGCCCTCACCTTTCCTTGGAATCCTTTTCACAGGCCCAGCAACACTGGGGATCTGTGCTTCTCTAGCCACCTAACATAATGGTCACTATCTCTCAGTCTCGCAGAGCTCAGCTCTGAAATGGAAAGCGTCCAGCAAGTCCTCACACATGGAAAGTGCCAGGACTGAAAGCTGCTGCTTGACCTCTCCGTCCCTTGGCTACCCTTTCAGAGCCACACCACCTATGTGGCTCTGCACCTGCCTAGCCACCTCATGTTATGCTCTCTCTCTCTCGCAGGCTAGGTAGAGCTCAGCTCTGAAATTGAAAACATCCAGCGACTGCTCCCACATGGAAGGTGCCAGCACTGAAAGCTCTTGCTAGCCCTCACCTTTCCTTGGAAGCCCTTTCACAGGCCCAGCAACACTGGGGATCTGTGCTTCTCTAGCCACCTAACATAATGGTCACTATCTCTCAGTCTCATAGAGCTCAGCTCTGAAATGGAAAGCGTCCAGCAAGTCCTCACACATGGAAAGTGCCAGGACTGAAAGCTGCTGCTTGACCTCTCCGTCCCTTGCCTACCATTTCAGAGCCACACCAACCGTGGGGCTCTGCACCTGCCTAGCCACCTCATGTTATGCTTTCTGTCTCTCAAAGGCGAGGTAGAGCTCAGCTCCAAAATTGAAAACATCCAGCGACTGCTCCCACATGGAAGGTGCCAGCACTGAAAGCTCTTGCTAGCCCTCACCTTTCCTTGGAATCCTTTTCATAGGCCCAGCAACACTGGGGATCTGTGCTTCTCTAGCCACCTAACATAATGGTCACTATCTCTCAGTCTCATAGAGCTCAGCTCTGAAATGGAAAGTGTCCAGCAAGTCCTCACACATGGAAAGTGCCAGGACTGAAAGCTGCTGCTTGACCTCTCTGTCCCTTGCCTACCCTTTCAGAGCCACACCAACCGTGGGGCTCTGCACCTGCCTAGCCACCTCATGTTATGCTTTCTGTCTCTCGCAGGCTAGGTAGAGCTCAGCTCCAAAATTGAAAACATCCAGCGACTGCTCCCACAGGGAAGGTGCCAGCACTGAAAGCTCTTGCTAGCCCTCACCTTTCCTTGGAAGCCCTTTCACAGGCCCAGCAACACTGGGGCTCGGCGCTTCTCTAGCCACCTAACATAATGGTCACTATCTCTCAGTCTCATAGAGCTCAGCTCTGAAATGGAAAGCGTCCAGCAAGTCCTCACACATGGAAAGTGCCAGGACTGAAAGCTGCTGCTTGACCTCTCCGTCCCTTGGCTACCCTTTCAGAGCCACACCACCTATGTGGCTCTGCACCTACCTAGCCACCTCATGTTATGCTCTCTTCCTCTCTCTCGCAGGCTAGGTAGAGCTCAGCTCTGAAATTGAAAACATCCAGCGACTGCTCCCACATGGAAGGTGCCAGCACTGAAAGCTCTTGCTAGCCCTCACCTTTCCTTGAAAGCCCTTTCACAGGCCCAGCAACACTGGGGATCTGTGCTTCTCTAGCCACCTAACATAATGGTCACTATCTCTCAGTCTCGTAGAGCTCAGCTCTGAAATGGAAAGCGTCCAGCAAGTCCTCACACATGGAAAGTGCCAGGACTGAAAGCTGCTGCTTGACCTCTCTGTCCCTTGGCTACCCTTTCAGAGCCACACCAACCGTGGGGCTCTGCACCTGCCTAGCCACCTCATGTTATGCTTTCTGTCTCTCAAAGGCGAGGTAGAACTCAGCTCCAAAATTGAAAACATCCAGCGACTGCTCCCACATGGAAGGTGCCAGCACTGAAAGCTCTTGCTAGCCCTCACCTTTCCTTGGAAGCCCTTTCACAGGCCCAGCAACACTGGGGATCTGCGCTTCTCTAGCCACCTATCATAATGCTCACTATCTCTCAGTATCGCAGAACTCAGCTCTGAAATGGAAAGCGTCCAGCAAGTCCTCACACATGGAAAGTGCCAGGACTGAAAGCTGCTGCTTGACCTCTCTGTCCCTTGGCTACCCTTTCAGAGCCACACCAACCGTGGGGCTCTGCACCTGCCTAGCCACCTCATGTTCTGCTCTCTATCTCTCTCTCGCAGTCTAGGTAGAGCTCAGCTCCAAAATTGAAAACATCCAGCAACTGCTCCCACATGGAAGGTGCCAGCACTGAAAGCTCTTGCTAGCCCTCACCTTTCCTTGGAAGCCCTTTCACAGGCCCAGCAACACTGGGGATCTGTGCTTCTCTAGCCACCTAACATAATGGTCACTATCTCTCAGTCTCGCAGAGCTCAGCTCTGAAATGGAAAGTGTCCAGCAAGTCCTCACACATGGAAAGTGCCAGGACTGAAAGCTGCTGCTTGACCTCTCTGTCCCTTGGCTACCCTTTCAGAGCCACACCAACCGTGGGGCTCTGCACCTGCCTAGCCACCTCATGTTATGCTTTCTGTCTCTCAAAGGCTAGGTAGAGCTCAGCTCCAAAATTGAAAACATCCAGCGACTGCTCCCACATGGAAGGTGCCAGCACTGAAAGCTCTTGCTAGCCCTCACCTTTCCTTGGAAGCCCTTTCACAGGCCCAGCAACACTGGGGCTCGGCGCTTCTCTAGCCACCTAACATAATGGTCACTATCTCTCAGTCTCGCAGAACTCAGCTCTGAAATGGAAAGTGTCCAGCAAGTCCTCACACATGGAAAGTGCCAGGACTGAAAGCTGCTGCTTGACCTCTCTGTCCCTTCGATACCCTTTCAGAGCCACACCAACCGTGGGGCTCTGCACCTGCCTAGCCACCTCATGTTATGCTCTCTCTCTCTCACAGGCGAGGTAGAGCTCAGCTCCAAAATTGAAAACATCCAGCAACTGCTCCCACAGGGAAGGTGCCAGCACTGAAAGCTCTTGCTAGCCCTCACCTTTCCTTGGAAGCCCTTTCACAGGCCCAGCAACACTGGGGATCTGTGCTTCTCTAGCCACCTAACATAATGGTCACTATCTCTCAGTCTCGCAGAGTTCAGCTCTGAAATGGAAAGCGTCCAGCAAGTCCTCACACATGGAAAGTGCCGGGACTGAAAGCTGCTGCTTGACCTCTCCGTCCCTTGGCTACCATTTCAGAGCCACACCAACCGTGGGGCTCTGCACCTGCCTAGCCACCTCATGTTATGCTCTCTATCTCTCTCTCGCAGGCTAGGTAGAGCTCAGCTCCAAAATTGAAAACATCCAGCGACTGCTCCCACATGGAAGGTGCCAGCACTGAAAGCTCTTGCTAGCCCTCACCTTTCCTTGGAAGCCCTTTCACAGGCCCAGCAACACTGGGGATCTGCGCTTCTCTAGCCACCTAACATAATGGTCACTATCTCTCAGTATCGCAGAACTCAGCTCTGAAATGGAAAGTGTCCAGCAAGTCCTCACACATGGAAAGTGCCAGGACTGAAAGCTGCTGCTTGACCTCTCCGTCCCTTGGCTACCCTTTCAGAGCCACACCACCTATGTGGCTCTGCACCTACCTAGCCACCTCATGTTATGCTCTCTTTCTCTCTCTCGCAGGCTAGGTAGAGCTCAGCTCTGAAATTGAAAACATCCAGCGACTGCTCCCACATGGAAGGTGCCAGCACTGAAAGCTCTTGCTAGCCCTCACCTTTCCTTGGAAGCCCTTTCACAGGCCCAGCAACACTGGGGATCTGTGCTTCTCTAGCCACCTAACATAATGGTCACTATCTCTCAGTCTCGCAGAACTCAGCTCTGAAATGGAAAGTGTCCAGCAAGTCCTCACACATGGAAAGTGCCAGGACTGAAAGCTGCTGCTTGACCTCTCCATCCCTTGGCTACCCTTTCAGAGCCACACCAACCATGGGGCTCTGCACCTGCCTAGCCACCTCATGTTATGCTTTCTGTCTCTCGCAGGCTAGGTAGAGCTCAGCTCCAAAATTGAAAACATCCAGCAACTGCTCCCACATGGAAGGTGCCAGCACTGAAAGCTCTTGCTAGCCCTCACCTTTCCTTGGAAGCCCTTTCACAGGCCCAGCAACACTGGGGATCTGCGCTTCTCTAGCCACCTATCATAATGCTCACTATCTCTCAGTATCGCAGAACTCAGCTCTGAAATGGAAAGCGTCCAGCAAGTCCTCACACATGGAAAGTGCCAGGACTGAAAGCTGCTGCTTGACCTCTCCGTCCCTTGGCTACCCTTTCAGAGCCACACCAACCGTGGGGCTCTGCACCTGCCTAGCCACCTCATGTTCTGCTCTCTATCTCTCTCTCGCAGTCTAGGTAGAGCTCAGCTCCAAAATTGAAAACATCCAGCAACTGCTCCCACATGGAAGGTGCCAGCACTGAAAGCTCTTGCTAGCCCTCACCTTTCCTTGGAAGCCCTTTCACAGGCCCAGCAACACTGGGGATCTGTGCTTCTCTAGCCACCTAACATAATGGTCACTATCTCTCAGTCTCGCAGAACTCAGCTCTGAAATGGAAAGTGTCCAGCAAGTCCTCACACATGGAAAGTGCCAGGACTGAAAGCTGCTGCTTGACCTCTCTGTCCCTTGGCTACCCTTTCAGAGCCACACCAACCGTGGGGCTCTGCACCTGCCTAGCCACCTCATGTTATGCTTTCTGTCTCTCAAAGGCTAGGTAGAGCTCAGCTCCAAAATTGAAAACATCCAGCGACTGCTCCCACATGGAAGGTGCCAGCACTGAAAGCTCTTGCTAGCCCTCACCTTTCCTTGGAAGCCCTTTCACAGGCCCAGCAACACTGGGGTTCGGCGCTTCTCTAGCCACCTAACATAATGGTCACTATCTCTCAGTCTCGCAGAACTCAGCTCTGAAATGGAAAGTGTCCAGCAAGTCCTCACACATGGAAAGTGCCAGGACTGAAAGCTGCTGCTTGACCTCTCTGTCCCTTCGATACCCTTTCAGAGCCACACCAACCGTGGGGCTCTGCACCTGCCTAGCCACCTCATGTTATGCTCTCTCTCTCTCACAGGCGAGGTAGAGCTCAGCTCCAAAATTGAAAACATCCAGCAACTGCTCCCACAGGGAAGGTGCCAGCACTGAAAGCTCTTGCTAGCCCTCACCTTTCCTTGGAAGCCCTTTCACAGGCCCAGCAACACTGGGGATCTGTGCTTCTCTAGCCACCTAACATAATGGTCACTATCTCTCAGTCTCGCAGAATTCAGCTCTGAAATGGAAAGCGTCCAGCAAGTCCTCACACATGGAAAGTGCCAGGACTGAAAGCTGCTGCTTGACCTCTCCGTCCCTTGGCTACCATTTCAGAGCCACACCAACCGTGGGGCTCTGCACCTGCCTAGCCACCTCATGTTATGCTCTCTATCTCTCTCTCGCAGTCTAGGTAGAGCTCAGCTCCAAAATTGAAAACATCCAGCGACTGCTCCCACATGGAAGGTGCCAGCACTGAAAGCTCTTGCTAGCCCTCACCTTTCCTTGGAAGCCCTTTCACAGGCCCAGCAACACTGGGGATCTGCGCTTCTCTAGCCACCTAACATAATGGTCACTATCTCTCAGTATCGCAGAACTCAGCTCTGAAATGGAAAGTGTCCAGCAAGTCCTCACACATGGAAAGTGCCAGGACTGAAAGCTGCTGCTTGACCTCTCCGTCCCTTGGCTACCCTTTCAGAGCCACACCACCTATGTGGCTCTGCACCTACCTAGCCACCTCATGTTATGCTCTCTTTCTCTCTCTCGCAGGCTAGGTAGAGCTCAGCTCTGAAATTGAAAACATCCAGCGACTGCTCCCACATGGAAGGTGCCAGCACTGAAAGCTCTTGCTAGCCCTCACCTTTCCTTGGAAGCCCTTTCACAGGCCCAGCAACACTGGGGATCTGTGCTTCTCTAGCCACCTAACATAATGGTCACTATCTCTCAGTCTCGCAGAACTCAGCTCTGAAATGGAAAGCGTCCAGCAAGTCCTCACACATGGAAAGTGCCAGGACTGAAAGCTGCTGCTTGACCTCTCCATCCCTTGGCTACCCTTTCAGAGCCACACCAACCATGGGGCTCTGCACCTGCCTAGCCACCTCATGTTATGCTTTCTGTCTCTCGCAGGCTAGGTAGAGCTCAGCTCCAAAATTGAAAACATCCAGCAACTGCTCCCACATGGAAGGTGCCAGCACTGAAAGCTCTTGCTAGCCCTCACCTTTCCTTGGAAGCCCTTTCACAGGCCCAGCAACACTGGGGATCTGCGCTTCTCTAGCCACCTAACATAATGGTCACTATCTCTCAGTCTCGCAGAACTCAGCTCTGAAATGGAAAGTGTCCAGCAAGTCCTCACACATGGAAAGTGCCAGGACTGAAAGCTGCTGCTTGACCTCTCTGTCCCTTGGCTACCATTTCAGAGCCACACCAACCGTGGGGCTCTGCACCTGCCTAGCCACCTCATGTTCTGCTCTCTATCTCTCTCTCACAGGCTAGGTAGAGCTCAGCTCTGAAATTGAAAACATCCAGCGACTGCTCCCACAGGGAAGGTGCCAGCACTGAAAGCTCTTGCTAGCCCTCACCTTTCCTTGGAAGCCCTTTCACAGGCCCAGCAACACTGGGGCTCGGCGCTTCTCTAGCCACCTAACATAATGGTCACTATCTCTCAGTCTCGTAGAGCTCAGCTCTGAAATGGAAAGTGTCCAGCAAGTCCTCACACATGGAAAGTGCCAGGACTGAAAGCTGCTGCTTGACCTCTCTGTCCCTTGGCTACCCTTTCAGAGCCACACCAACCGTGGGGCTCTGCACCTGCCTAGCCACCTCATGTTCTGCTCTCTCTCTCTCACAGGCTAGGTAGAGATCAGCTCTGAAATTGAAAACATCCAGCGACTGCTCCCACATGGAAGGTGCCAGCACTGAAAGCTCTTGCTAGCCCTCACCTTTCCTTGAAAGCCCTTTCACAGGCCCAGCAACACTGGGGATCTGTGCTTCTCTAGCCACCTAACATAATGGTCACTATCTCTCAGTCTCGTAGAGCTCAGCTCTGAAATGGAAAGCGTCCAGCAAGTCCTCACACATGGAAAGTGCCAGGACTGAAAGCTGCTGCTTGACCTCTCCGTCCCTTGGCTACCCTTTCAGAGCCACACCAACCGTGGGGCTCTGCACCTGCCTAGCCACCTCATGTTATGCTTTCTTTCTCTCAAAGGCTAGGTAGAGCTCAGCTCCAAAATTGAAAACATCCAGCAACTGCTCCCACAGGGAAGGTGCCAGCACTGAAAGCTCTTGCTAGCCCTCACCTTTCCTTGGAAGCCCTTTCACAGGCCCAGCAACACTGGGGATCTGTGCTTCTCTAGCCACCTAACATAATGGTCACTATCTCTCAGTCTCGCAGAGCTCAGCTCTGAAATGGAAAGTGTCCAGCAAGTCCTCACACATGGAAAGTGCCAGGACTGAAAGCTGCTGCTTGACCTCTCTGTCCCTTGGCTACCCTTTCAGAGCCACACCAACTGTGGGGCTCTGCACCTGCCTAGCCACCTCATGTTCTGCTCTCTATCTCTCTCTCGCAGGCTAGGTAGAGCTCAGCTCCAAAATTGAAAACATCCATCAACTGCTCCCACATGGAAGGTGCCAGCACTGAAAGCTCTTGCTAGCCCTCACCTTTCCTTGAAAGCCCTTTCACAGGCCCAGCAACACTGGGGATCTGTGCTTCTCTAGCCACCTAACATAATGGTCACTATCTCTCAGTCTCGCAGAACTCAGCTCTGAAATGGAAAGTGTCCAGCAAGTCCTCACACATGGAAAGTGCCAGGACTGAAAGCTGCTGCTTGACCTCTCTGTCCCTTGGCTACCCTTTCAGAGCCACACCAACCGTGGGGCTCTGCACCTGCCTAGCCACCTCATGTTATGCTTTCTGTCTCTCAAAGGCTAGGTAGAGCTCAGCTCCAAAATTGAAAACATCCAGCGACTGCTCCCACATGGAAGGTGCCAGCACTGAAAGCTCTTGCTAGCCCTCACCTTTCCTTGGAAGCCCTTTCACAGGCCCAGCAACACTGGGGATCTGCGCTTCTCTAGCCACCTAACATAATGGTCACTATCTCTCAGTCTCGCAGAACTCAGCTCTGAAATGGAAAGTGTCCAGCAAGTCCTCACACATGGAAAGTGCCAGGACTGAAAGCTGCTGCTTGACCTCTCCGTCCCTTGGCTACCCTTTCAGAGCCACACCACCTATGTGGCTCTGCACCTACCTAGCCACCTCATGTTATGCTCTCTTTCTCTCTCTCGCAGGCTAGGTAGAGCTCAGCTCCAAAATTGAAAACATCCAGCGACTGCTCCCACATGGAAGGTGCCAGCACTGAAAGCTCTTGCTAGCCCTCACCTTTCCTTGGAAGCCCTTTCACAGGCCCAGCAACACTGGGGATCTGCGCTTCTCTAGCCACCTAACATAATGGTCACTATCTCTCAGTCTCGCAGAACTCAGCTCTGAAATGGAAAGCGTCCAGCAAGTCCTCACACATGGAAAGTGCCAGGACTGAAAGCTGCTGCTTGACCTCTCCATCCCTTGGCTACCCTTTCAGAGCCACATCAACCATGGGGCTCTGCACCTGCCTAGCCACCTCATGTTATGCTTTCTGTCTCTCGCAGGCTAGGTAGAGCTCAGCTCCAAAATTGAAAACATCCAGCAACTGCTCCCACATGGAAGGTGCCATCACTGAAAGCTCTTGCTAGCCCTCACCTTTCCTTGGAAGCCCTTTCACAGGCCCAGCAACACTGGGGATCTGTGCTTCTCTAGCCACCTAACATAATGGTCACTATCTCTCAGTCTCGCAGAACTCAGCTCTGAAATGGAAAGTGTCCAGCAAGTCCTCACACATGGAAAGTGCCAGGACTGAAAGCTGCTGCTTGACCTCTCTGTCCCTTGGCTACCATTTCAGAGCCACACCAACCGTGGGGCTCTGCACCTGCCTAGCCACCTCATGTTCTGCTCTCTATCTCTCTCTCACAGGCTAGGTAGAGCTCAGCTCTGAAATTGAAAACATCCAGCGACTGCTCCCACAGGGAAGGTGCCAGCACTGAAAGCTCTTGCTAGCCCTCACCTTTCCTTGGAAGCCCTTTCACAGGCCCAGCAACACTGGGGCTCGGCGCTTCTCTAGCCACCTAACATAATGGTCACTATCTCTCAGTCTCGTAGAGCTCAGCTCTGAAATGGAAAGCGTCCAGCAAGTCCTCACACATGGAAAGTGCCAGGACTGAAAGCTGCTGCTTGACCTCTCCGTCCCTTGGCTACCCTTTCAGAGCCACACCAACCCTGGGGCTCTGCACCTGCCTAGCCACCTCATGTTCTGCTCTCTATCTCTCTCTCGCAGTCTAGGTAGAGCTCAGCTCCAAAATTGGAAACATCCAGCAACTGCTCCCACATGGAAGGTGCCAGCACTGAAAGCTCTTGCTAGCCCTCACCTTTCCTTGGAAGCCCTTTCACAGGCCCAGCAACACTGGGGATCTGTGCTTCTCTAGCCACCTAACATAATGGTCACTATCTCTCAGTCTCATAGAGCACAGCTCTGAAATGGAAAGCGTCCAGCAAGTCCTCACACATGGAAAGTGCCAGGACTGAAAGCTGCTGCTTGACCTCTCTGTCCCTTCGATACCCTTTCAGAGCCACACCACCTATGTGGCTCTGCACCTGCCTAGCCACCTCATGTTATGCTCTCTCTCTCTCACAGGCTAGGTAGAGATCAGCTCCAAAATTGAAAACATCCAGCGACTGCTCCCACATGGAAGGTGCCAGCACTGAAAGCTCTTGCTAGCCCTCACCTTTCCTTGAAAGCCCTTTCACAGGCCCAGCAACACTGGGGATCTGTGCTTCTCTAGCCACCTAACATAATGGTCACTATCTCTCAGTCTCGCAGAACTCAGCTCTGAAATGGAAAGCGTCCAGCAAGTCCTCACACATGGAAAGTGCCAGGACTGAAAGCTGCTGCTTCACCTCTCCGTCCCTTGGCTACCCTTTCAGAGCCACACCAACCGTGGGGCTCTGCACATGCCTAGCCACCTCATGTTATGCTTTCTTTCTCTTAAAGGCTAGGTAGAGCTCAGCTCCGAAATTGAAAACATCCAGCAACTGCTCCCACAGGGAAGGTGCCAGCACTGAAAGCTCTTGCTAGCCCTCACCTTTCCTTGGAAGCCCTTTCACAGGCCCAGCAACACTGGGGATCTGCGCTTCTCTAGCCACCTAACATAATGGTCACTATCTCTCAGTCTCGCAGAACTCAGCTCTGAAATGGAAAGTGTCCAGCAAGTCCTCACACATGGAAAGTGCCAGGACTGAAAGCTGCTGCTTGACCTCTCCGTCCCTTGGCTACCCTTTCAGAGCCACACCACCTATGTGGCTCTGCACGGGCCTAGCCACCTCATGTTCTGCTCTCTATCTCTCTCTCGCAGTCTAGGTAGAGCTCAGCTCTGAAATTGAAAACATCCAGCGACTGCTCCCACATGGAAGGTGCCAGCACTGAAAGCTCTTGCTAGCCCTCACCTTTCCTTGGAAGCCTTTTCACAGGCCCAGCAACACTGGGGATCTGTGCTTCTCTAGCCACCTAACATAATGGTCACTATCTCTCAGTCTCGCAGAACTCAGCTCTGAAATGGAAAGTGTCCAGCAAGTCCTCACACATGGAAAGTGCCAGGACTGAAAGCTGCTGCTTGACCTCTCCGTCCCTTGGCTACCCTTTCAGAGCCACACCAACCGTGGGGCTCTGCACCTGCCTAGCCACCTCATGTTATGCTTTCTGTCTCTCGCAGGCTAGGTAGAGCTCAGCTCCAAAATTGAAAACATCCAGCGACTGCTCCCACATGGAAGGTGCCAGCACTGAAAGCTCTTGCTAGCCCTCACCTTTCCTTGGAAGCCCTTTCACAGGCCCAGCAACACTGGGGCTCGGCGCTTCTCTAGCCACCTAACATAATGGTCACTATCTCTCAGTCTCGAAGAGCTCAGCTCTGAAATGGAAAGCGTCCAGCAAGTCCTCACACATGGAAAGTGCCAGGACTGAAAGCTGCTGCTTGACCTCTCCGTCCCTTGGCTACCCTTTCAGAGCCACACCACCTATGTGGCTCTGCACCTACCTAGCCACCTCATGTTATGCTCTCTTTCTCTCTCTCGCAGGCTAGGTAGAGCTCAGCTCTGAAATTGAAAACATCCAGCGACTGCTCCCACATGGAAGGTGCCAGCACTGAAAGCTCTTGCTAGCCCTCACCTTTCCTTGGAAGCCCTTTCACAGGCCCAGCAACACTGGGGATCTGTGCTTCTCTAGCCACCTAACATAATGGTCACTATCTCTCAGTCTCGCAGAACTCAGCTCTGAAATGGAAAGCGTCCAGCAAGTCCTCACACATGGAAAGTGCCAGGACTGAAAGCTGCTGCTTGACCTCTCTGTCCCTTGGCTACCCTTTCAGAGCCACACCAACCCTGGGGCTCTGCACCTGCCTAGCCACCTCATGTTATGCTTTCTGTCTCTCAAAGGCGAGGTAGAACTCAGCTCCAAAATTGAAAACATCCAGCGACTGCTCCCACAGGGAAGGTGCCAGCACTGAAAGCTCTTGCTAGCCCTCACCTTTCCTTGAAAGCCCTTTCACAGGCCCAGCAACACTGGGGATCTGCGCTTCTCTAGCCACCTATCATAATGCTCACTATCTCTCAGTATCGCAGAACTCAGCTCTGAAATGGAAAGTGTCCAGCAAGTCCTCACACATGGAAAGTGCCAGGACTGAAAGCTGCTGCTTGACCTCTCCGTCCCTTGGCTACCCTTTCAGAGCCACACCACCTATGTGGCTCTGCACGGGCCTAGCCACCTCATGTTCTGCTCTCTATCTCTCTCTCGCAGTCTAGGTAGAGCTCAGCTCTGAAATTGAAAACATCCAGCGACTGCTCCCACATGGAAGGTGCCAGCACTGAAAGCTCTTGCTAGCCCTCACCTTTCCTTGGAAGCCTTTTCACAGGCCCAGCAACACTGGGGATCTGTGCTTCTCTAGCCACCTAACATAATGGTCACTATCTCTCAGTCTCGCAGAACTCAGCTCTGAAATGGAAAGTGTCCAGCAAGTCCTCACACATGGAAAGTGCCAGGACTGAAAGCTGCTGCTTGACCTCTCCGTCCCTTGGCTACCCTTTCAGAGCCACACCAACCGTGGGGCTCTGCACCTGCCTAGCCACCTCATGTTATGCTTTCTGTCTCTCGCAGGCTAGGTAGAGCTCAGCTCCAAAATTGAAAACATCCAGCGACTGCTCCCACATGGAAGGTGCCAGCACTGAAAGCTCTTGCTAGCCCTCACCTTTCCTTGGAAGCCCTTTCACAGGCCCAGCAACACTGGGGCTCGGCGCTTCTCTAGCCACCTAACATAATGGTCACTATCTCTCAGTCTCGAAGAGCTCAGCTCTGAAATGGAAAGCGTCCAGCAAGTCCTCACACATGGAAAGTGCCAGGACTGAAAGCTGCTGCTTGACCTCTCCGTCCCTTGGCTACCCTTTCAGAGCCACACCACCTATGTGGCTCTGCACCTACCTAGCCACCTCATGTTATGCTCTCTTTCTCTCTCTCGCAGGCTAGGTAGAGCTCAGCTCTGAAATTGAAAACATCCAGCGACTGCTCCCACATGGAAGGTGCCAGCACTGAAAGCTCTTGCTAGCCCTCACCTTTCCTTGGAAGCCCTTTCACAGGCCCAGCAACACTGGGGATCTGTGCTTCTCTAGCCACCTAACATAATGGTCACTATCTCTCAGTCTCGCAGAACTCAGCTCTGAAATGGAAAGCGTCCAGCAAGTCCTCACACATGGAAAGTGCCAGGACTGAAAGCTGCTGCTTGACCTCTCTGTCCCTTGGCTACCCTTTCAGAGCCACACCAACCCTGGGGCTCTGCACCTGCCTAGCCACCTCATGTTATGCTTTCTGTCTCTCAAAGGCGAGGTAGAACTCAGCTCCAAAATTGAAAACATCCAGCGACTGCTCCCACAGGGAAGGTGCCAGCACTGAAAGCTCTTGCTAGCCCTCACCTTTCCTTGAAAGCCCTTTCACAGGCCCAGCAACACTGGGGATCTGCGCTTCTCTAGCCACCTATCATAATGCTCACTATCTCTCAGTATCGCAGAACTCAGCTCTGAAATGGAAAGTGTCCAGCAAGTCCTCACACATGGAAAGTGCCAGGACTGAAAGCTGCTGCTTGACCTCTCTGTCCCTTGGCTACCCTTTCAGAGCCACACCAACCGTGGGGCTCTGCACCTGCCTAGCCACCTCATGTTCTGCTCTCTATCTCTCTCTCGCAGTCTAGGTAGAGCTCAGCTCCAAAATTGAAAACATCCAGCAACTGCTCCCACATGGAAGGTGCCAGCACTGAAAGCTCTTGCTAGCCCTCACCTTTCCTTGAAAGCCCTTTCACAGGCCCAGCAACACTGGGGATCTGTGCTTCTCTAGCCACCTAACATAATGGTCACTATCTCTCAGTCTCGCAGAACTCAGCTCTGAAATGGAAAGTGTCCAGCAAGTCCTCACACATGGAAAGTGCCAGGACTGAAAGCTGCTGCTTGACCTCTCTGTCCCTTGGCTACCCTTTCAGAGCCACACCAACCGTGGGGCTCTGCACGGGCCTAGCCACCTCATGTTATGCTTTCTGTCTCTCAAAGGCGAGGTAGAACTCAGCTCCAAAATTGAAAACATCCAGCGACTGCTCCCACATGGAAGGTGCCAGCACTGAAAGCTCTTGCTAGCCCTCACCTTTCCTTGGAAGCCCTTTCACAGGCCCAGCAACACTGGGGATCTGCGCTTCTCTAGCCACCTATCATAATGCTCACTATCTCTCAGTATCGCAGAACTCAGCTCTGAAATGGAAAGCGTCCAGCAAGTCCTCACACATGGAAAGTGCCAGGACTGAAAGCTGCTGCTTGACCTCTCTGTCCCTTGGCTACCCTTTCAGAGCCACACCAACCGTGGGGCTCTTCACCTGCCTAGCCACCTCATGTTCTGCTCTCTATCTCTCTCTCGCAGGCTAGGTAGAGCTCAGCTCCAAAATTGAAAACATCCAGCAACTGCTCCCACATGGAAGGTGCCAGCACTGAAAGCTCTTGCTAGCCCTCACCTTTCCTTGGAAGCCCTTTCACAGGCCCAGCAACACTGGGGATCTGTGCTTCTCTAGCCACCTAACATAATGGTCACTATCTCTCAGTCTCGTAGAGCTCAGCTCTGAAATGGAAAGTGTCCAGCAAGTCCTCACACATGGAAAGTGCCAGGACTGAAAGCTGCTGCTTGACCTCTCTGTCCCTTGGCTACCCTTTCAGAGCCACACCAACCGTGGGGCTCTGCACCTGCCTAGCCACCTCATGTTATGCTTTCTGTCTCTCGCAGTCTAGGTAGAGCTCAGCTCCAAAATTGAAAACATCCAGCGACTGCTCCCACATGGAAGGTGCCAGCACTGAAAGCTCTTGCCAGCCCTCACCTTTCCTTGGAATCCCTTTCACAGGCCCAGCAACACTGGGGCTCGGCGCTTCTCTAGCCACCTAACATAATGGTCACTCTCTCTCAGTCTCGCAGAACTCAGCTCTGAAATGGAAAGCGTCCAGCAAGTCCTCACACATGGAAAGTGCCAGGACTGAAAGCTGCTGCTTGACCTCTCCGTCCCTTGGCTACCATTTCAGAGCCACATCAACCATGGGGCTCTGCACCTGCCTAGCCACCTCATGTTCTGCTCTCTATCTCTCTCTCGCAGGCTAGGTAGAGCTCAGCTCCAAAATTGAAAACATCCAGCGACTGCTCCCACATGGAAGGTGCCAGCACTGAAAGCTCTTGCTAGCCCTCACCTTTCCTTGGAAGCCCTTTCACAGGCCCAGCAACACTGGGGATCTGCGCTTCTCTAGCCACCTAACATAATGGTCACTATCTCTCAGTCTCGCAGAACTCAGCTCTGAAATGGAAAGCGTCCAGCAAGTCCTCACACATGGAAAGTGCCAGGACTGAAAGCTGCTGCTTGACCTCTCCGTCCCTTGCCTACCCTTTCAGAGCCACACCAACCGTGGGGCTCTGCACCTGCCTAGCCACCTCATGTTATGCTTTCTGTCTCTCGCAGGCTAGGTAGAGCTCAGCTCCAAAATTGGAAACATCCAGCGACTGCTCCCACATGGAAGGTGCCAGCACTGAAAGCTCTTGCTAGCCCTCACCTTTCCTTGGAAGCCCTTTCACAGGCCCAGCAACACTGGGGCTCGGCGCTTCTCTAGCCACCTAACATAATGGTCACTATCTCTCAGTCTCGTAGAGCTCAGCTCTGAAATGGAAAGTGTCCAGCAAGTCCTCACACATGGAAAGTGCCAGGACTGAAAGCTGCTGCTTGACCTCTCCGTCCCTTGGCTACCCTTTCAGAGCCACACCACCTATGTGGCTCTGCACCTGCCTAGCCACCTCATGTTATGCTCTCTTTCTCTCTCTCGCAGGCTAGGTAGAGCTCAGCTCCAAAATTGAAAACATCCAGCGACTGCTCCCACATGGAAGGTGCCAGCACTGAAAGCTCTTGCTAGCCCTCACCTTTCCTTGGAAGGCCTTTCACAGGCCCAGCAACACTGGGGATCTGTGCTTCTCTAGCCACCTAACATAATGGTCACTATCTCTCAGTCTCGTAGAGCTCAGCTCTGAAATGGAAAGCGTCCAGCAAGTCCTCACACATGGAAAGTGCCAGGACTGAAAGCTGCTGCTTCACCTCTCCGTCCCTTGGCTACCCTTTCAGAGCCACACCAACCGTGGGGCTCTGCACCTGCCTAGCCACCTCATGTTATGCTTTCTGTCTCTCGCAGTCTAGGTAGAGCTCAGCTCCAAAATTGAAAACATCCAGCGACTGCTCCCACATGGAAGGTGCCAGCACTGAAAGCTCTTGCTAGCCCTCACCTTTCCTTGGAAGCCCTTTCACAGGCCCAGCAACACTGGGGATCTGTGCTTCTCTAGCCACCTAACATAATGGTCACTATCTCTCAGTCTCATAGAGCTCAGCTCTGAAATGGAAAGCGTCCAGCAAGTCCTCACACATGGAAAGTGCCAGGACTGAAAGCTGCTGCTTGACCTCTCTGTCTCTTCGATACCCTTTCAGAGCCACACCAACCGTGGGGCTCTGCACCTGCCTAGCCACCTCATGTTATGCTCTCTCTCTCTCACAGGCGAGGTAGAGCTCAGCTCCAAAATTGAAAACATCCAGCAACTGCTCCCACAGGGAAGGTGCCAGCACTGAAAGCTCTTGCTAGCCCTCACCTTTCCTTGGAAGCCCTTTCACAGGCCCAGCAACACTGGGGATCTGTGCTTCTCTAGCCACCTAACATAATGGTCACTATCTCTCAGTCTCGCAGAACTCAGCTCTGAAATGGAAAGCGTCCAGCAAGTCCTCACACATGGAAAGTGCCAGGACTGAAAGCTGCTGCTTGACCTCTCTGTCCCTTGGCTACCATTTCAGAGCCACACCAACCGTGGGGCTCTGCACCTGCCTAGCCACCTCATGTTATGCTCTCTATCTCTCTCTCGCAGGCTAGGTAGAGCTCAGCTCCAAAATTGAAAACATCCAGCGACTGCTCCCACATGGAAGGTGCCAGCACTGAAAGCTCTTGCTAGCCCTCACCTTTCCTTGGAAGCCCTTTCACAGGCCCAGCAACACTGGGGATCTGTGCTTCTCTAGCCACCTAACATAATGGTCACTATCTCTCAGTCTCGTAGAGCTCAGCTCTGAAATGGAAAGCGTCCAGCAAGTCCTCACACATGGAAAGTGCCAGGACTGAAAGCTGCTGCTTCACCTCTCCGTCCCTTGGCTACCCTTTCAGAGCCACACCAACCGTGGGGCTCTGCACATGCCTAGCCACCTCATGTTATGCTTTCTTTCTCTCAAAGGCTAGGTAGAGCTCAGCTCCAAAATTGAAAACATCCAGCAACTGCTCCCACATGGAAGGTGCCAGCACTGAAAGCTCTTGCTAGCCCTCACCTTTCCTTGGAAGCCCTTTCACAGGCCCAGCAACACTGGGGATCTGTGCTTCTCTAGCCACCTAACATAATGGTCACTATCTCTCAGTCGCGCAGAGCTCAGCTCTGAAATGGAAAGTGTCCAGCAAGTCCTCACACATGGAAAGTGCCAGGACTGAAAGCTGCTGCTTGACCTCTCTGTCCCTTGGCTACCCTTTCAGAGCCACACCAACTGTGGGGCTCTGCACCTGCCTAGCCACCTCATGTTATGCTCTCTATCTCTCTCTCGCAGGCTAGGTAGAGCTCAGCTCCAAAATTGAAAACATCCAGCAACTGCTCCCACATGGAAGGTGCCAGCACTGAAAGCTCTTGCTAGCCCTCACCTTTCCTTGAAAGCCCTTTCACAGGCCCAGCAACACTGGGGATCTGTGCTTCTCTAGCCACCTAACATAATGGTCACTATCTCTCAGTCTCGCAGAACTCAGCTCTGAAATGGAAAGTGTCCAGCAAGTCCTCACACATGGAAAGTGCCAGGACTGAAAGCTGCTGCTTGACCTCTCTGTCCCTTGGCTACCCTTTCAGAGCCACACCAACCGTGGGGCTCTGCACCTGCCTAGCCACCTCATGTTATGCTTTCTGTCTCTCAAAGGCTAGGTAGAGCTCAGCTCCAAAATTGAAAACATCCAGCGACTGCTCCCACATGGAAGGTGCCAGCACTGAAAGCTCTTGCTAGCCCTCACCTTTCCTTGGAAGCCCTTTCACAGGCCCAGCAACACTGGGGATCTGCGCTTCTCTAGCCACCTAACATAATGGTCACTATCTCTCAGTCTCGCAGAACTCAGCTCTGAAATGGAAAGTGTCCAGCAAGTCCTCACACATGGAAAGTGCCAGGACTGAAAGCTGCTGCTTGACCTCTCTGTCCCTTGGCTACCATTTCAGAGCCACACCAACCGTGGGGCTCTGCACCTGCCTAGCCACCTCATGTTCTGCTCTCTATCTCTCTCTCACAGGCTAGGTAGAGCTCAGCTCTGAAATTGAAAACATCCAGCGACTGCTCCCACAGGGAAGGTGCCAGCACTGAAAGCTCTTGCTAGCCCTCACCTTTCCTTGGAAGCCCTTTCACAGGCCCAGCAACACTGGGGCTCGGCGCTTCTCTAGCCACCTAACATAATGGTCACTATCTCTCAGTCTCGTAGAGCTCAGCTCTGAAATGGAAAGCGTCCAGCAAGTCCTCACACATGGAAAGTGCCAGGACTGAAAGCTGCTGCTTGACCTCTCCGTCCCTTGGCTACCCTTTCAGAGCCACACCAACCGTGGGGCTCTGCACCTGCCTAGCCACCTCATGTTCTGCTCTCTATCTCTCACAGGCTAGGTAGAGATCAGCTCCAAAATTGAAAACATCCAGCGACTGCTCCCACATGGAAGGTGCCAGCACTGAAAGCTCTTGCTAGCCCTCACCTTTCCTTGAAAGCCCTTTCACAGGCCCAGCAACACTGGGGATCTGTGCTTCTCTAGCCACCTAACATAATGGTCACTATCTCTCAGTCTCGCAGAACTCAGCTCTGAAATGGAAAGCGTCCAGCAAGTCCTCACACATGGAAAGTGCCAGGACTGAAAGCTGCTGCTTCACCTCTCCGTCCCTTGGCTACCCTTTCAGAGCCACACCAACCGTGGGGCTCTGCACATGCCTAGCCACCTCATGTTATGCTTTCTTTCTCTCAAAGGCTAGGTAGAGCTCAGCTCCGAAATTGAAAACATCCAGCAACTGCTCCCACAGGGAAGGTGCCAGCACTGAAAGCTCTTGCCAGCCCTCACCTTTCCTTGGAAGCCCTTTCACAGGCCCAGCAACACTGGGGATCTGCGCTTCTCTAGCCACCTAACATAATGGTCACTATCTCTCAGTCTCGCAGAACTCAGCTCTGAAATGGAAAGTGTCCAGCAAGTCCTCACACATGGAAAGTGCCAGGACTGAAAGCTGCTGCTTGACCTCTCCGTCCCTTGGCTACCCTTTCAGAGCCACACCACCTATGTGGCTCTGCACGGGCCTAGCCACCTCATGTTCTGCTCTCTATCTCTCTCTCACAGGCTAGGTAGAGCTCAGCTCTGAAACTGAAAACATCCAGCGACTGCTCCCACATGGAAGGTGCCAGCACTGAAAGCTCTTGCTAGCCCTCACCTTTCCTTGGAAGCCTTTTCACAGGCCCAGCAACACTGGGGATCTGCGCTTCTCTAGCCACCTAACATAATGGTCACTATCTCTCAGTCTCGCAGAACTCAGCTCTGAAATGGAAAGTGTCCAGCAAGTCCTCACACATGGAAAGTGCCAGGACTGAAAGCTGCTGCTTGACCTCTCCGTCCCTTGGCTACCCTTTCAGAGCCACACCAACCGTGGGGCTCTGCACCTGCCTAGCCACCTCATGTTATGCTTTCTGTCTCTCGCAGGCTAGGTAGAGCTCAGCTCCAAAATTGAAAACATCCAGCGACTGCTCCCACATGGAAGGTGCCAGCACTGAAAGCTCTTGCTAGCCCTCACCTTTCCTTGGAAGCCCTTTCACAGGCCCAGCAACACTGGGGATCTGTGCTTCTCTAGCCACCTAACATAATGGTCACTATCTCTCAGTCTCGAAGAGCTCAGCTCTGAAATGGAAAGCGTCCAGCAAGTCCTCACACATGGAAAGTGCCAGGACTGAAAGCTGCTGCTTGACCTCTCCGTCCCTTGGCTACCCTTTCAGAGCCACACCACCTATGTGGCTCTGCACCTACCTAGCCACCTCATGTTATGCTCTCTTTCTCTCTCTCGCAGGCTAGGTAGAGCTCAGCTCTGAAATTGAAAACATCCAGCGACTGCTCCCACATGGAAGGTGCCAGCACTGAAAGCTCTTGCTAGCCCTCACCTTTCCTTGGAAGCCCTTTCACAGGCCCAGCAACACTGGGGATCTGTGCTTCTCTAGCCACCTAACATAATGGTCACTATCTCTCAGTCTCGCAGAACTCAGCTCTGAAATGGAAAGCGTCCAGCAAGTCCTCACACATGGAAAGTGCCAGGACTGAAAGCTGCTGCTTGACCTCTCTGTCCCTTGGCTACCCTTTCAGAGCCACACCAACCGTGGGGCTCTGCACCTGCCTAGCCACCTCATGTTATGCTTTCTGTCTCTCAAAGGCGAGGTAGAACTCAGCTCCAAAATTGAAAACATCCAGCGACTGCTCCCACAGGGAAGGTGCCAGCACTGAAAGCTCTTGCTAGCCCTCACCTTTCCTTGGAAGCCCTTTCACAGGCCCAGCAACACTGGGGATCTGCGCTTCTCTAGCCACCTATCATAATGCTCACTATCTCTCAGTATCGCAGAACTCAGCTCTGAAATGGAAAGCGTCCAGCAAGTCCTCACACATGGAAAGTGCCAGGACTGAAAGCTGCTGCTTGACCTCTCTGTCCCTTGCCTACCCTTTCAGAGCCACACCAACCGTGGGGCTCTGCACCTGCCTAGCCACCTCATGTTCTGCTCTCTCTCTCTCTCTCGCAGGCTAGGTAGAGCTCAGCTCCAAAATTGAAAACATCCAGCAACTGCTCCCACATGGAAGGTGCCAGCACTGAAAGCTCTTGCTAGCCCTCACCTTTCCTTGAAAGCCCTTTCACAGGCCCAGCAACACTGGGGATCTGTGCTTCTCTAGCCACCTAACATAATGGTCACTATCTCTCAGTCTCGCAGAACTCAGCTCTGAAATGGAAAGTGTCCAGCAAGTCCTCACACATGGAAAGTGCCAGGACTGAAAGCTGCTGCTTGACCTCTCTGTCCCTTGGCTACCCTTTCAGAGCCACACCAACCGTGGGGCTCTGCACGGGCCTAGCCACCTCATGTTATGCTTTCTGTCTCTCAAAGGCGAGGTAGAACTCAGCTCCAAAATTGAAAACATCCAGCGACTGCTCCCACATGGAAGGTGCCAGCACTGAAAGCTCTTGCTAGCCCTCACCTTTCCTTGGAAGCCCTTTCACAGGCCCAGCAACACTGGGGATCTGCGCTTCTCTAGCCACCTATCATAATGCTCACTATCTCTCAGTATCGCAGAACTCAGCTCTGAAATGGAAAGCGTCCAGCAAGTCCTCACACATGGAAAGTGCCAGGACTGAAAGCTGCTGCTTGACCTCTCTGTCCCTTGGCTACCCTTTCAGAGCCACACCAACCCTGGGGCTCTGCACCTGCCTAGCCACCTCATGTTCTGCTCTCTCTCTCTCTCTCGCAGTCTAGGTAGAGCTCAGCTCCAAAATTGAAAACATCCAGCGACTGCTCCCACATGGAAGGTGCCAGCACTGAAAGCTCTTGCTAGCCCTCACCTTTCCTTGGAAGCCCTTTCACAGGCCCAGCAACACTGGGGATCTGTGCTTCTCTAGCCACCTAACATAATGGTCACTATCTCTCAGTCTCGCAGAACTCAGCTCTGAAATGGAAAGCGTCCAGCAAGTCCTCACACATGGAAAGTGCCAGGACTGAAAGCTGCTGCTTGACCTCTCTGTCCCTTGGCTACCCTTTCAGAGCCACACCAACCGTGGGGCTCTGCACCTGCCTAGCCACCTCATGTTCTGCTCTCTATCTCTCTCTCGCAGTCTAGGTAGAGCTCAGCTCCAAAATTGAAAACATCCAGCAACTGCTCCCACATGGAAGGTGCCAGCACTGAAAGCTCTTGCTAGCCCTCACCTTTCCTTGAAAGCCCGTTCACAGGCCCAGCAACACTGGGGATCTGTGCTTCTCTAGCCACCTAACATAATGGTCACTATCTCTCAGTCTCGCAGAACTCAGCTCTGAAATGGAAAGTGTCCAGCAAGTCCTCACACATGGAAAGTGCCAGGACTGAAAGCTGCTGCTTGACCTCTCTGTCCCTTGGCTACCCTTTCAGAGCCACACCAACCGTGGGGCTCTGCACGGGCCTAGCTACCTCATGTTATGCTTTCTGTCTCTCAAAGGCGAGGTAGAACTCAGCTCCAAAATTGAAAACATCCAGCGACTGCTCCCACATGGAAGGTGCCAGCACTGAAAGCTCTTGCTAGCCCTCACCTTTCCTTGGAAGCCCTTTCACAGGCCCAGCAACACTGGGGATCTGCGCTTCTCTAGCCACCTATCATAATGCTCACTATCTCTCAGTATCGCAGAACTCAGCTCTGAAATGGAAAGCGTCCAGCAAGTCCTCACACATGGAAAGTGCCAGGACTGAAAGCTGCTGCTTGACCTCTCTGTCCCTTGGCTACCCTTTCAGAGCCACACCAACCCTGGGGCTCTGCACCTGCCTAGCCACCTCATGTTCTGCTCTCTATCTCTCTCTCGCAGTCTAGGTAGAGCTCAGCTCTGAAATTGAAAACATCCAGCGACTGCTCCCACATGGAAGGTGCCAGCACTGAAAGCTCTTGCTAGCCCTCACCTTTCCTTGGAAGCCCTTTCACAGGCCCAGCAACACTGGGGATCTGTGCTTCTCTAGCCACCTAACATAATGGTCACTATCTCTCAGTCTCGCAGAACTCAGCTCTGAAATGGAAAGCGTCCAGCAAGTCCTCACACATGGAAAGTGCCAGGACTGAAAGCTGCTGCTTGACCTCTCTGTCCCTTGGCTACCCTTTCAGAGCCACACCAACCGTGGGGCTCTGCACCTGCCTAGCCACCTCATGTTATGCTTTCTGTCTCTCGCAGGCTAGGTAGAGCTCAGCTCCAAAATTGAAAACATCCAGCGACTGCTCCCACATGGAAGGTGCCAGCACTGAAAGCTCTTGCTAGCCCTCACCTTTCCTTGGAAGCCCTTTCACAGGCTCAGCAACACTGGGGCTCGGCGCTTCTCTAGCCACCTAACATAATGGTCACTATCTCTCAGTCTCGTAGAGCTCAGCTCTGAAATGGAAAGTGTCCAGCAAGTCCTCACACATGGAAAGTGCCAGGACTGAAAGCTGCTGCTTGACCTCTCCGTCCCTTGGCTACCCTTTCAGAGCCACACCAACCGTGGGGCTCTGCACCTGCCTAGCCACCTCATGTTATGCTCTCTCTCTCTCACAGGCGAGGTAGAGCTCAGCTCCAAAATTGAAAACATCCAGCGACTGCTCCCACATGGAAGGTGCCAGCACTGAAAGCTCTTGCCAGCCCTCACCTTTCCTTGGAATCCCTTTCACAGGCCCAGCAACACTGGGGCTCGGCGCTTCTCTAGCCACCTAACATAATGGTCACTATCTCTCAGTCTCGCAGAACTCAGCTCTGAAATGGAAAGCGTCCAGCAAGTCCTCACACATGGAAAGTGCCAGGACTGAAAGCTGCTGCTTCACCTCTCCGTCCCTTGGCTACCCTTTCAGAGCCACACCAACCGTGGGGCTCTGCACCTGCCTAGCCACCTCATGTTCTGCTCTCTATCTCTCTCTCGCAGGCTAGGTAGAGCTCAGCTCCAAAATTGAAAACATCCAGCGACTGCTCCCACATGGAAGGTGCCAGCACTGAAAGCTCTTGCTAGCCCTCACCTTTCCTTGGAAGCCCTTTGACAGGCCCAGCAACACTGGGGATCTGCGCTTCTCTAGCCACCTAACATAATGGTCACTATCTCTCAGTCTCGCAGAACTCAGCTCTGAAATGGAAAGCGTCCAGCAAGTCCTCACACATGGAAAGTGCCAGGACTGAAAGCTGATGCTTGACCTCTCCGTCCCTTGCCTACCCTTTCAGAGCCACACCAACCGTGGGGCTCTGCACCTGCCTAGCCACCTCATGTTATGCTTTCTGTCTCTCGCAGGCTAGGTAGAGCTCAGCTCCAAAATTGGAAACATCCAGCGACTGCTCCCACATGGAAGGTGCCAGCACTGAAAGCTCTTGCTAGCCCTCACCTTTCCTTGGAAGCCCTTTCACAGGCCCAGCAACACTGGGGATCTGTGCTTCTCTAGCCACCTAACATAATGGTCACTATCTCTCAGTCTCGCAGAACTCAGCTCTGAAATGGAAAGTGTCCAGCAAGTCCTCACACATGGAAAGTGCCAGGACTGAAAGCTGCTGCTTGACCTCTCTGTCCCTTGGCTACCATTTCAGAGCCACACCAACCGTGGGGCTCTGCACCTGCCTAGCCACCTCATGTTCTGCTCTCTATCTCTCTTTCACAGGCTAGGTAGAGCTCAGCTCTGAAATTGAAAACATCCAGCAACTGCTCCCACAGGGAAGGTGCCAGCACTGAAAGCTCTTGCTAGCCCTCACCTTTCCTTGGAAGCCCTTTCACAGGCCCAGCAACACTGGGGCTCGGCGCTTCTCTAGCCACCTAACATAATGGTCACTATCTCTCAGTCTCGTAGAGCTCAGCTCTGAAATGGAAAGCGTCCAGCAAGTCCTCACACATGGAAAGTGCCAGGACTGAAAGCTGCTGCTTGACCTCTCCGTCCCTTGGCTACCCTTTCAGAGCCACACCAACCGTGGGGCTCTGCACCTGCCTAGCCACCTCATGTTCTGCTCTCTATCTCTCTCTCGCAGGCTAGGTAGAGATCAGCTCCAAAATTGGAAACATCCAGCGACTGCTCCCACATGGAAGGTGCCAGCACTGAAAGCTCTTGCTAGCCCTCACCTTTCCTTGGAAGGCCTTTCACAGGCCTGGCAACACTGGGGATCTGCGCTTCTCTAGCCACCTAACATAATGGTCACTATCTCTCAGTCTCGCAGAACTCAGCTCTGAAATGGAAAGTGTCCAGCAAGTCCTCACACATGGAAAGTGCCAGGACTGAAAGCTGCTGCTTGACCTCTCCGTCCCTTGGCTACCCTTTCAGAGCCACACCACCTATGTGGCTCTGCACCTGCCTAGCCACCTCATGTTATGCTCTCTTTCTCTCTCTCGCAGGCTAGGTAGAGCTCAGCTCTGAAATTGAAAACATCCAGCGACTGCTCCCACATGGAAGGTGCCAGCACTGAAAGCTCTTGCTAGCCCTCACCTTTCCTTGGAAGCCCTTTCACAGGCCCAGCAACACTGGGGATCTGTGCTTCTCTAGCCACCTAACATAATGGTCACTATCTCTCAGTCTCGTAGAGCTCAGCTCTGAAATGGAAAGTGTCCAGCAAGTCCTCACACATGGAAAGTGCCAGGACTGAAAGCTGCTGCTTGACCTCTCCGTCCCTTGGCTACCCTTTCAGAGCCACACCAACCCTGGGGCTCTGCACCTGCCTAGCCACCTCATGTTATGCTTTCTTTCTCTCAAAGGCGAGGTAGAGCTCAGCTCCAAAATTGAAAACATCCAGCGACTGCTCCCACATGGAAGGTGCCAGCACTGAAAGCTCTTGCTAGCCCTCACCTTTCCTTGGAAGCCCTTTCACAGGCCCAGCAACAGTGGAGATATGTGCTTCTCTAGCCACCTAACATAATGGTCACTATCTCTCAGTCTCGCAGAACTCAGCTCTGAAATGGAAAGTGTCCAGCAAGTCCTCACACATGGAAAGTGCCAGGACTGAAAGCTGCTGCTTGACCTCTCTGTCCCTTGGCTACCCTTTCAGAGCCACACCAACCGTGGGGCTCTGCACCTGCCTAGCCACCTCATGTTCTGCTCTCTATCTCTCTCTCGCAGGCTAGGTAGAGCTCAGCTCCAAAATTGAAAACATCCAGCGACTGCTCCCACAGGGAAGGTGCCAGCACTGAAAGCTCTTGCTAGCCCTCACCTTTCCTTGGAAGCCCTTTCACAGGCCCAGCAACACTGGGGATCTGCGCTTCTCTAGCCACCTAACATAATGGTCACTGTCTCTCAGTCTCGCAGAACTCAGCTCTGAAATGGAAAGCGTCCAGCAAGTCCTCACACATGGAAAGTGCCAGGACTGAAAGCTGCTGCTTGACCTCTCCATCCCTTGGCTACCCTTTCAGAGCCACACCACCTATGTGGCTCTGCACAAGCCTAGCCACCTCATGTTCTGCTCTATCCCTCTCTCGCAGGCTAGGTACAGCTCAGCTCTGAAATTGAAAACATCCATCGACTGCTCCCACATGGAAGGTGCCAGCACTGAAAGCTCTTGCTAGCCCTCACCTTTCCTTGGAAGCCCTTTCACAGGCCCAGCAACACTGGGGATCTGTGCTTCTCTAGCCACCTAACATAATGGTCACTATCTCTCAGTCTCGCAGAGCTCAGCTCTGAAATGGAAAGTGTCCAGCAAGTCCTCACACATGGAAAGTGCCAGGACTGAAAGCTGCTGCTTGACCTCTCCGTCCCTTGGCTACCCTTTCAGAGCCACACCAACCCTGGGGCTCTGCACCTGCCTAGCCACCTCATGTTCTGCTCTATCTCTCTCTCGCAGGCTAGGTAGAGCTCAGCTCCAAAATTGAAAACATCCAGCGACTGCTCCCACAGGGAAGGTGCCAGCACTGAAAGCTCTTGCTAGCCCTCACCTTTCCTTGGAAGCCCTTTCACAGGCCCAGCAACACTGGGGATCTGTGCTTCTCTAGCCACCTAACATAATGGTCACTGTCTCTCAGTCTCGTAGAGCTCAGCTCTGAAATGGAAAGTGTCCAGGAAGTCCTCACACATGGAAAGTGCCAGGACTGAAAGCTGCTGCTTGTCCTCTCCGTCCCTTGCCTACCCTTTCAGAGCCACACCAACCCTGGGGCTCTGCACGGGCCTAGCCACCTCATGTTCTGCTCTCTATCTCTCTCTCGCAGGCTAGGTACAGCTCAGCTCCGAAATTGGAAACATCCAGCAACTGCTCCCACATGGAAGGTGCCAGCACTGAAAGCTCTTGCTAGCCCTCACCTTTCCTTGGAAGCCCTTTCACAGGCCCAGCAACACTGGGGATCTGCGCTTCTCTAGCCACCTAACATAATGGTCACTATCTCTCAGTCTCGTAGAGCTCAGCTCTGAAATGGAAAGCGTCCAGCAAGTCCTCACACATGGAAAGTGCCAGGACTGAAAGCTGATGCTTGACCTCTCCGTCCCTTGGCTACCCTTTCAGAGCCACACCAACCCTGGGGCTCTGCACCTGCCTAGCCACCTCATGTTATGCTTTCTGTCTCTCGCAGTCTAGGTAGAGCTCAGCTCCAAAATTGAAAACATCCAGCAACTGCTCCCATAGGGAAGGTGCCAGCACTGAAAGCTCTTGCTAGCCCTCACCTTTCCTTGGAATCCTTTTCATAGGCCCAGCTACACTGGGGATCTGTGCTTCTCTAGCCACCTAACATAATGGTCACTATCTCTCAGTCTCGCAGAACTCAGCTCTGAAATGGAAAGCGTCCAGCAAGTCCTCACACATGGAAAGTGCCAGGACTGAAAGCTGCTGCTTGACCTCTCTGTCCTTTGGCTACCCTTTCAGAGCCACACCACCTATGTGGCTCTGCACAAGCCTAGCCACCTCATGTTATGCTCTCTATCTCTCTCTCGCAGGCTAGGTAGAGCTCAGCTCTGAAATTGAAAACATCCAGCGACTGCTCCCACAGGGAAGGTGCCAGCACTGAAAGCTCTTGCTAGCCCTCACCTTTCCTTGAAAGCCCTTTCACAGGCCCAGCAACACTGGGGATCTGCGCTTCTCTAGCCACCTAGCATAATGGTCACTATCTCTCAGTCTCGTAGAGCTCAGCTCTGAAATGGAAAGCGTCCAGCAAGTCCTCACACATGGAAAGTGCCAGGACTGAAAGCTGCTGCTTGACCTCTCCGTCCCTTGGCTACCCTTTCAGAGCCACACCAACCGTGGGGCTCTGCACCTGCCTAGCCACCTCATGTTATGCTCTCTCTCTCTCTCTCGCAGGCTAGGTAGAGCTCAGCTCTGAAATTGAAAACATCCAGCAACTGCTCCCACAGGGAAGGTGCCAGCACTGAAAGCTCTTGCTAGCCCTCACCTTTCCTTGGAAGCCCTTTCACAGGCCCAGCAACACTGGGGATCTGTGCTTCTCTAGCCACCTAACATAATGGTCACTGTCTCTCAGTCTCGTAGAGCTCAGCTCTGAAATGGAAAGTGTCCAGCAAGTCCTCACACATGGAAAGTGCCAGGACTGAAAGCTGCTGCTTGTCCTCTCCGTCCCTTGCCTACCCTTTCAGAGCCACACCAACCCTGGGGCTCTGCACGGGCCTAGCCACCTCATGTTCTGCTCTCTATCTCTCTCTCGCAGGCTAGGTAGAGCTCAGCTCCGAAATTGGAAACATCCAGCAACTGCTCCCACATGGAAGGTGCCAGCACTGAAAGCTCTTGCTAGCCCTCACCTTTCCTTGGAAGCCCTTTCACAGGCCCAGCAACACTGGGGATCTGTGCTTCTCTAGCCACCTAACATAATGGTCACTGTCTCTCAGTCTCGTAGAGCTCAGCTCTGAAATGGAAAGTGTCCAGGAAGTCCTCACACATGGAAAGTGCCAGGACTGAAAGCTGCTGCTTGTCCTCTCCGTCCCTTGCCTACCCTTTCAGAGCCACACCAACCCTGGGGCTCTGCACGGGCCTAGCCACCTCATGTTCTGCTCTCTATCTCTCTCTCGCAGGCTAGGTACAGCTCAGCTCCGAAATTGGAAACATCCAGCAACTGCTCCCACATGGAAGGTGCCAGCACTGAAAGCTCTTGCTAGCCCTCACCTTTCCTTGGAAGCCCTTTCACAGGCCCAGCAACACTGGGGATCTGCGCTTCTCTAGCCACCTAACATAATGGTCACTATCTCTCAGTCTCGTAGAGCTCAGCTCTGAAATGGAAAGCGTCCAGCAAGTCCTCACACATGGAAAGTGCCAGGACTGAAAGCTGATGCTTGACCTCTCCGTCCCTTGGCTACCCTTTCAGAGCCACACCAACCCTGGGGCTCTGCACCTGCCTAGCCACCTCATGTTATGCTTTCTGTCTCTCGCAGTCTAGGTAGAGCTCAGCTCCAAAATTGAAAACATCCAGCGACTGCTCCCATAGGGAAGGTGCCAGCACTGAAAGCTCTTGCTAGCCCTCACCTTTCCTTGGAATCCTTTTCATAGGCCCAGCTACACTGGGGATCTGTGCTTCTCTAGCCACCTAACATAATGGTCACTATCTCTCAGTCTCGCAGAACTCAGCTCTGAAATGGAAAGCGTCCAGCAAGTCCTCACACATGGAAAGTGCCAGGACTGAAAGCTGCTGCTTGACCTCTCCGTCCTTTGGCTACCCTTTCAGAGCCACACCACCTATGTGGCTCTGCACAAGCCTAGCCACCTCATGTTATGCTCTCTCTCTCTCTCTCGCAGGCTAGGTAGAGCTCAGCTCTGAAATTGAAAACATCCAGCAACTGCTCCCACATGGAAGGTGCCAGCACTGAAAGCTCTTGCTAGCCCTCACCTTTCCTTGAAAGCCCTTTCACAGGCCCAGCAACACTGGGGATCTGCGCTTCTCTAGCCACCTAACATAATGGTCACTATCTCTCAGTCTCGTAGAGCTCAGCTCTGAAATGGAAAGCGTCCAGCAAGTCCTCACACATGGAAAGTGCCAGGACTGAAAGCTGCTGCTTGACCTCTCCGTCCCTTGGCTACCCTTTCAGAGCCACACCAACCGTGGGGCTCTGCACCTGCCTAGCCACCTCATGTTATGCTCTCTATCTCTCTCTCGCAGTCTAGGTAGAGCTCAGCTCCAAAATTGAAAACGTCCAGCAACTGCTCCCACATGGAAGGTGCCAGCACTGAAAGCTCTTGCTAGCCCTCACCTTTCCTTGGAAGGCCTTTCACAGGCCCAGCAACACTGAGGATCTGCGCTTCTCTAGCCACCTAACATAATGGTCACTATCTCTCAGTCTCGTAGAGCTCAGCTCTGAAATGGAAAGCGTCCAGCAAGTCCTCACACATGGAAAGTGCCAGGACTGAAAGCTGCTGCTTGACCTCTCCGTCCCTTGCCTACCCTTTCAGAGCCACACGAACCCTGGGGCTCTGCACGGGCCTAGCCACCTCATGTTATGCTCTCTATCTCTCTCTCACAGGCTAGGTCGAGCTCAGCTCCAAAATTGAAAACATCCAGCGACTGCTCCCACAGGGAAGGTGCCAGCACTGAAAGCTCTTGCTAGCCCTCACCTTTCCTTGGAAGCCCTTTCACAGGCCCAGCAACACTGGGGATCTGCGCTTCTCTAGCCACCTAACATAATGGTCACTATCTCTCAGTATCGCAGAACTCAGCTCTGAAATGGAAAGTGTCCAGCAAGTCCTCACATATGGAAAGTGCCAGGATTGAAAGCTGCTGCTTGACCTCTCCGTCCCTTGGCTACCCTTTCAGAGCCACACCAACCCTGGGGCTCTGCACCTGCCTAGCCACCTCATGTTATGCTTTCTGTCTCTCGCAGTCTAGGTAGAGCTCAGCTCCAAAATTGGAAACATCCAGCAACTGCTCCCACATGGAAGGTGCCAGCACTGAAAGCTCTTGCTAGCCCTCACCTTTCCTTGGAATCCTTTTCATAGGCTCAGCAACACTGGGGATCTGTGCTTCTCTAGCCACCTAACATAATGGTCACTATCTCTCAGTCTCGCAGAACTCAGCTCTGAAATGGAAAGCGTCCAGCAAGTCCTCACACATGGAAAGTGCCAGGACTGAAAGCTGCTGCTTGACCTCTCCGTCCCTTGCCTACCCTTTCAGAGCCACACCACCTATGTGGCTCTGCACCTGCCTAGCCACCTCATGTTCTGCTCTCTATCTCTCTCTCGCAGGCTAGGTAGAGCTCAGCTCCGAAATTGGAAACATCCAGCAACTGCTCCCACATGGAAGGTGCCAGCACTGAAAGCTCTTGCTAGCCCTCACCTTTCCTTGGAAGCCCTTTCACAGGCCCAGCAACACTGGGGATCTGTGCTTCTCTAGCCACCTAACATAATGGTCACTGTCTCTCAGTCTCGTAGAGCTCAGCTCTGAAATGGAAAGTGTCCAGCAAGTCCTCACACATGGAAAGTGCCAGGACTGAAAGCTGCTGCTTGTCCTCTCCGTCCCTTGCCTACCCTTTCAGAGCCACACCAACCGTGGGGCTCTGCACGGGCCTAGCCACCTCATGTTCTGCTCTCTATCTCTCTCTCGCAGGCTAGGTACAGCTCAGCTCCGAAATTGGAAACATCCAGCAACTGCTCCCACATGGAAGGTGCCAGCACTGAAAGCTCTTGCTAGCCCTCACCTTTCCTTGGAAGCCCTTTCACAGGCCCAGCAACACTGGGGATCTGCGCTTCTCTAGCCACCTAACATAATGGTCACTATCTCTCAGTCTCGTAGAGCTCAGCTCTGAAATGGAAAGCGTCCAGCAAGTCCTCACACATGGAAAGTGCCAGGACTGAAAGCTGATGCTTGACCTCTCCGTCCCTTGGCTACCCTTTCAGAGCCACACCAACCCTGGGGCTCTGCACCTGCCTAGCCACCTCATGTTATGCTTTCTGTCTCTCGCAGTCTAGGTAGAGCTCAGCTCCAAAATTGAAAACATCCAGCGACTGCTCCCATAGGGAAGGTGCCAGCACTGAAAGCTCTTGCTAGCCCTCACCTTTCCTTGGAATCCTTTTCATAGGCCCAGCTACACTGGGGATCTGTGCTTCTCTAGCCACCTAACATAATGGTCACTATCTCTCAGTCTCGTAGAGCTCAGCTCTGAAATGGAAAGCGTCCAGCAAGTCCTCACACATGGAAAGTGCCAGGACTGAAAGCTGCTGCTTGACCTCTCTGTCCTTTGGCTACCCTTTCAGAGCCACACCACCTATGTGGCTCTGCACAAGCCTAGCCACCTCATGTTATGCTCTCTATCTCTCTCTCGCAGGCTAGGTAGAGCTCAGCTCTGAAATTGAAAACATCCAGCGACTGCTCCCACAGGGAAGGTGCCAGCACTGAAAGCTCTTGCTAGCCCTCACCTTTCCTTGAAAGCCCTTTCACAGGCCCAGCAACACTGGGGATCTGCGCTTCTCTAGCCACCTAACATAATGGTCACTATCTCTCAGTCTCGTAGAGCTCAGCTCTGAAATGGAAAGCGTCCAGCAAGTCCTCACACATGGAAAGTGCCAGGACTGAAAGCTGCTGCTTGACCTCTCCGTCCCTTGGCTACCCTTTCAGAGCCACACCAACCGTGGGGCTCTGCACCTGCCTAGCCACCTCATGTTATGCTCTCTATCTCTCTCTCGCAGTCTAGGTAGAGCTCAGCTCTGAAATTGAAAACATCCAGCAACTGCTCCCACATGGAAGGTGCCAGCACTGAAAGCTCTTGCTAGCCCTCACCTTTCCTTGGAAGGCCTTTCACAGGCCCAGCAACACTGAGGATCTGCGCTTCTCTAGCCACCTAACATAATGGTCACTATCTCTCAGTCTCGTAGAGCTCAGCTCTGAAATGGAAAGCGTCCAGCAAGTCCTCACACATGGAAAGTGCCAGGACTGAAAGCTGCTGCTTGACCTCTCTGTCCCTTGCCTACCCTTTCAGAGCCACACGAACCCTGGGGCTCTGCACGGGCCTAGCCACCTCATGTTATGCTCTCTATCTCTCTCTCGCAGGCTAGGTCGAGCTCAGCTCCAAAATTGAAAACATCCAGCGACTGCTCCCACAGGGAAGGTGCCAGCACTGAAAGCTCTTGCTAGCCCTCACCTTTCCTTGGAAGCCCTTTCACAGGCCCAGCAACACTGGGGATCTGCGCTTCTCTAGCCACCTAACATAATGGTCACTATCTCTCAGTATCGCAGAACTCAGCTCTGAAATGGAAAGTGTCCAGCAAGTCCTCACATATGGAAAGTGCCAGGATTGAAAGCTGCTGCTTGACCTCTCCGTCCCTTGGCTACCCTTTCAGAGCCACACCAACCCTGGGGCTCTGCACCTGCCTAGCCACCTCATGTTATGCTTTCTGTCTCTCGCAGTCTAGGTAGAGCTCAGCTCCAAAATTGGAAACATCCAGCAACTGCTCCCACATGGAAGGTGCCAGCACTGAAAGCTCTTGCTAGCCCTCACCTTTCCTTGGAATCCTTTTCATAGGCTCAGCAACACTGGGGATCTGTGCTTCTCTAGCCACCTAACATAATGGTCACTATCTCTCAGTCTCGCAGAACTCAGCTCTGAAATGGAAAGCGTCCAGCAAGTCCTCACACATGGAAAGTGCCAGGACTGAAAGCTGCTGCTTGACCTCTCCGTCCCTTGCCTACCCTTTCAGAGCCACACCACCTATGTGGCTCTGCACCTGCCTAGCCACCTCATGTTCTGCTCTCTATCTCTCTCTCGCAGTCTAGGTAGAGCTCAGCTCCAAAATAGAAAACATCCAGCGACTGCTCCCACAGGGAAGGGGCCAGCACTGAAAGCTCTTGCTAGCCCTCACCTTTCCTTGGAAGCCCTTTCACAGGCCCAGCAACACTGGGGCTCGGTGCTTCTCTAGCCACCTAACATAATGGTCACTATCTCTCAGTCTCGCAGAGCTCAGCTCTGAAATGGAAAGTGTCCAGCAAGTCCTCACACATGGAAAGTGCCAGGACTGAAAGCTGCTGATTGACCTCTCCGTCCCTTGGCTACCCTTTCAGAGCCACACCAACCGTGGGGCTCTGCACCTGCCTAGCCACCTCATGTTATGCTTTCTGTCTCTCAAAGGCTAGGTAGAGCTCAGCTCCAAAATTGAAAACATCCAGCGACTGCTCCCACATGGAAGGTGCCAGCACTGAAAGCTCTTGCTAGCCCTCACCTTTCCTTGGAAGCCCTTTCACAGGCCCAGAAACACTGGGGCTCGGCGCTTCTCTAGCCACCTAACATAATGGTCACTATCTCTCAGTCTCGAAGAGCTCAGCTCTGAAATCGAAAGCGTCCAGCAAGTCCTCACACATGGAAAGTGCCAGGACTGAAAGCTGCTGCTTGACCTCTCCGTCCCTTGGCTACCCTTTCAGAGCCACACCAACCGTGGGGCTCTGCACCTACCTAGCCACCTCATGTTCTGCTCTCTTTCTCTCTCTCGCAGGCTAGGTAGAGCTCAGCTCCAAAATTGAAAACATCCAGCGACTGCTCCCACATGGAAGGTTCCAGCACTGAAAGCTCTTGCTAGCCCTCACCTTTCCTTGGAAGCCCTTTCACAGGCCCAGCAACACTGGGGATCTGTGCTTCTCTAGCCACCTAACATAATGGTCACTATCTCTCAGTCTCGCAGAACTCAGCTCTGAAATGGAAAGCGTCCAGCAAGTCCTCACACATGGAAAGTGCCAGGACTGAAAGCTGCTGCTTGACCTCTCTGTCCCTTGGCTACCCTTTCAGAGCCACACCAACCCTGGGGCTCTGCACCTGCCTAGCCACCTCATGTTATGCTTTCTGTCTCTCGCAGGCTAGGTAGAGCTCAGCTCCAAAATTGAAAACATCCAGCGACTGCTCCCACATGGAAGGTGCCAGCACTGAAAGCTCTTGCTAGCCCTCACCTTTCCTTGGAAGCCCTTTCACAGGCCCAGCAACACTGGGGATCTGCGCTTCTCTAGCCACCTATCATAATGCTCACTATCTCTCAGTCTCGCAGAACTCAGCTCTGAAATGGAAAGTGTCCAGCAAGTCCTCACACATGGAAAGTGCCAGGACTGAAAGCTGCTGCTTGACCTCTCTGTCCCTTGGCTACCCTTTCAGAGCCACACCAACCGTGGGGCTCTGCACCTGCCTAGCCACCTCATGTTCTGCTCTCTATCTCTCTCTCGCAGTCTAGGTAGAGCTCAGCTCCAAAATTGAAAACATCCAGCAACTGCTCCCACATGGAAGGTGCCAGCACTGAAAGCTCTTGCTAGCCCTCACCTTTCCTTGAAAGCCCTTTCACAGGCCCAGCAACACTGGGGATCTGTGCTTCTCTAGCCACCTAACATAATGGTCACTATCTCTCAGTCTCGCAGAACTCAGCTCTGAAATGGAAAGTGTCCAGCAAGTCCTCACATATGGAAAGTGCCAGGACTGAAAGCTGCTGCTTGACCTCTCTGTCCCTTGGCTACCCTTTCAGAGCCACACCAACCGTGGGGCTCTGCACGGGCCTAGCCACCTCATGTTATGCTTTCTGTCTCTCAAAGGCGAGGTAGAACTCAGCTCTGAAATTGAAAACATCCAGCGACTGCTCCCACATGGAAGGTGCCAGCACTGAAAGCTCTTGCTAGCCCTCACCTTTCCTTGGAAGCCCTTTCACAGGCCCAGCAACACTGGGGATCTGCGCTTCTCTAGCCACCTATCATAATGCTCACTATCTCTCAGTATCGCAGAACTCAGCTCTGAAATGGAAAGCGTCCAGCAAGTCCTCACACATGGAAAGTGCCAGGACTGAAAGCTGCTGCTTGACCTCTCTGTCCCTTGGCTACCCTTTCAGAGCCACACCAACCGTGGGGCTCTGCACCTGCCTAGCCACCTCATGTTCTGCTCTCTATCTCTCTCTCGCAGTCTAGGTAGAGCTCAGCTCCAAAATTGGAAACATCCAGCGACTGCTCCCACAGGGAAGGGGCCAGCACTGAAAGCTCTTGCTAGCCCTCACCTTTCCTTGGAAGCCCTTTCACAGGCCCAGCAACACTGGGGCTCGGTGCTTCTCTAGCCACCTAACATAATGGTCACTATCTCTCAGTCTCGCAGAGCTCAGCTCTGAAATGGAAAGTGTCCAGCAAGTCCTCACACATGGAAAGTGCCAGGACTGAAAGCTGCTGCTTGACCTCTCCGTCCCTTGGCTACCCTTTCAGAGCCACACCAACCGTGGGGCTCTGCACCTGCCTAGCCACCTGTCCTGGTTTCGGCTAGGACAGAGTTAATTTTCTTCTTAGTAGCTGGTATAGTGCTGTGTTTTGGATTTAGTAGGAAAATAATGTTGATAACACACTGATGTTTTCAGTTGTTGCTAAGTAGTGTTTATACTAAGTCAAGGATTTTTCAGCTTCTCGTGCCCAGCCAGCAAGAAGGCTGGAGGGGCACAAGAAGCTGGGAGGGGACACCATCAGGACAGCTGACCCAAACTGGCCAAAGAGCTATTCCATACCATATGACATCATGTCCAGTATATAAACTGGGGGGAGTTAACTGGGAGGGGGATCGCGGCTCGGGAACTAACTGGGCATCGGTCAACGAGTGGTGAGCAATTGCATTGTGCACCACTTGCTTTGTATAGTTTAATTCTTTTAGTATTGCTATTGTCATATTATTATTATCATTATCATTGTTTTTCATTCCTTTCTGTCCTATTAAACTGTCTTTATCTCAACTCACGAGTTTTTTTTTTTTTCCCTGATTCTCTTCCCCATCCCAGGGGTGGGGGGGAGCAGTGAGCAAGCGGCTGCGTGGTGCTTAGCTGCCGGCTGGGGTTAAACCACGACAGTCCTTTTTGGCGCCCAACGTGGGGCTCGACGGGTTGAGATAATGACAAATCTGACTGGAATGTGTTAGAACAAATTTGTTATAAACATACATTATATTAGTTCAATAGTTGCTGGTCACAGTGTTGATGTATTTGCTCTCAAAGTTGGTGCACTTGTTCTTAAAGGTGCGTTATGTAATACCTTACTTGCCGTATATGCTCCCTGTTGTGCTGTTTATCACCCGTGGGAACTGGGCCAGAGTTATCATGTTGTTGTACTTTGTAACACTGGCTTATGATACGATAGAATTGCTGGTCGTGGAACTAATCTGGTATTTGTACTCAGCATTGCCGTCACCTCCGTACTTCGGGAGCCGTCTATCAGAAACTATTAATAATTACACCTTGTACCTTTTCTCATCGGAGAGCCAAGCCACGGGGGAGACACATTTCTTCACCTTCCCCTTCTCCTCCAGGCAAATTACAGTGGCTCTTGAGAATTTTGAATATCCTTGGGATGTTCAAACCAGCATGTTCCTATTGTTATGTCTCCTGAATGTGTTCCAGGCCTTGTTTAAGGTTAAACAACTGTTTAAGAATACCTTTCGGAAATCTGCCCCGAGGCTTAATAGCCATGGGTGGCATGGCATGTGGGAGAAAATGGGCAGGTATCTAGAGAACTTCTCACCTCCAATGGTTTGGAACTTCACTCCTGAACAACTACAGGACCCTGATAAAGTGATAGATTATCTGAGAGGAAAATGCTGTGGCGATTCCAAAGAGGCACAACTTATCGCACTGTGCTGGGCCCTGGCTAGTATCTACCAAACACTGCTCGATACTGTGCAGCACCCTCAGGGGGAAGGGAGGGAAAACAGACCAACAGATACTGCAGCTACTCCAACCCCTGCAACAGACACAGCGGCTACTGCAACCCTAGCGACAGGCAAGGCGGCTACTCCAGCCCCGACAACAGACACTGCGGCTACTCCGACCCCTGCGACAGGCGCTGCGGCTACTCCGACCCCTGCGACAGGCGCTGCGGCTACTCCGACCCCTGCGACAGGCGCTGCGGCTGAAACAGAGAACCAACCTGTGCCAGTATCAGTCGCCCCTATACAGAAGAAGAAATATACAAAAAAATCAGTTCGTTTAGCGAAGGATGAAGATGAACCAGGGCCATCACGAGAACAGGAGGAAGAGGCAGAACCAGAAGTAATCACCCGATCTCTATCCCTGAGTGAGCTGCGGGATATGCGAAAAGATTTCAGCCGTCGTCCAGGTGAGCACATTATCACCTGGCTGCTCCGATGCTGGGACAATGGGGCTAGTAGCCTGGAATTAGAGGGTAAGGAAGCCAAGCAGCTGGGATCACTTGCTAGGGAAGGTGGCATTGATAAGGCGATTGGAAAAGGGACACAAGCCCTCAGCCTCTGGAGGCGACTCCTGTCAAGTGTGAAGGAAAGGTATCCCTTCAAGGAAGATGTTATATGTCAACCAGGCAAGTGGAGTACCATGGAAAGAGGTATTCAGTACCTGAGGGAATTAGCCGTGCTAGAGATGATTTATTATGACCCGGACAGTTTACAATTACCCAAAGATCCAGATGAAGTTCAATGCACACGACCCATGTGGCGGAAGTTTGTACGGAGCGCACCATCATCGTATGCCAACCCATTGGCAGTACTAACTTGGAAAGACGAAGAGGCACCGACAGTGGATGAAATGGCTCGCCAACTCCGGCAATATGAAGAAAATCTCTCTTCATCCCTACGAGCCTGTGTCTCGGCTGTGGAAAAACTGTCCAAAAAGTCCGAAAAACTGATTGAACTGATCGAAAAGTCCTACTCCTCACCTGTACAGACCAATATCTCAGCTATTAGGAGTGAGCATTCCTCTGATCAAGAGAGAGAATATAGGAGGTATACACCACGGGGTACCCTGTGGTTTTACCTGCGTGACCACGGAGAGGACATGAGGAAGTGGGATAGAAAACCTACCTCGGTCCTAGATGCACGGGTACGTGAATTGAAAGGAAAAACAACCAGAAAAGGGGATTCTTCCAGGAAAGATGCCGCTCCGGTTGCCAGACAAAGTAGAAGGGCTTCTGACCCTCTTGAAGGGACATCTAAGTCATTTTTACAAGAAGTGAGTAACAAATACTCTGACCAGGATTAGAGGGGCCCTGCCTCCAGCCAGGTGGAGGAAAGGGACAACCGGGTTTATTGGACTGTGTGGATTCGATGGCCTGGCACATCAGACCCACAGGAGTATAAGGCCCTAGTGGATACTGGTGCACAGTGTACTCTAATGCCATCAAGTTATGAAGGGGCAGAACCCATCTGTATCTCTGGTGTGACAGGGGGATCTCAACAGCTAACTCTATTGGAGGCTGAAATAAGCCTAACTGGGAATGAGTGGCAGAAACACCCCATTGTGACTGGCCCAGAGGCCCCATGCATCCTTGGCATAGACTTTCTCAGGAGAGGGTATTTTAAAGACCCAAAGGGGTATCGGTGGGCTTTTGGTATAGCTGCCTTGGAGACAGAGGGAATTGAACAGTTGTCCACCTTACCTGGTCTCTCTGTTGACCCTTCGGTTGTGGGGTTGCTGAGGGTTGAAGAACAACAGGTGCCGATCGCTACCACAACGGTGCACCGGCGGCAATATCGCACCAACCGAGACTCCCTGATTCCCATCCATACGCTGATTCATCGACTGGAGAGCCAAGGAGTGATCAGCAGGACTCGCTCACCCTTTAACAGCCCCATATGGCCAGTGCGAAAGTCTAATGGAGAATGGAGACTAACAGTAGACTATCGTGGCCTGAATGAAGTCACGCCACCGCTGAGTGCTGCTGTGCCAGACATGCTAGAACTTCAATATGAACTGGAGTCAAAGGCAGCCAAGTGGTACGCCACAATTGATATTGCCAATGCATTTTTCTCAATCCCTTTGGCAGCAGAGTGCCGGCCACAGTTTGCTTTCACTTGGAGGGGCGTCCAGTACACCTGGAATCGACTGCCCCAGGGGTGGAAACACAGCCCCACCATTTGCCATGGACTGATCCAAAATGCACTAGAAAAAGGTGGAGCTCCAGAACACCTGCAGTACATTGATGACATCATTGTATGGGGCAACACAGCAGAAGAAGTTTTTGAGAAAGGGGAGAAAATAATCCAAATCCTTCTGAAAGCTGGTTTTGCCATAAAACAAAGTAAGGTGAAGGGACCCGCACAGGAGATTCAGTTTTTAGGAATAAAATGGCAAGACGGACGTCGTCATATCCCAATGGATGTGATCAACAAAATAGCAGCTATGTCCCCACCGACTAGTAAACAGGAAACGCAAGCTTTCTTAGGTGTTGTAGGTTTTTGGAGAATGCATATTCCAAATTATAGTCTGATTGTAAGCCCTCTCTATCAAGTGACCCGGAAGAAGAACGATTTTAAATGGGGCCCTGAACAACAACAAGCCTTTGAACAGATTAAACGGGAGATAGTTCATGCAGTAGCCCTTGGGCCAGTCCGGGCAGGACCAGATATTAAAAATGTGCTCTACACCGCAGCCGGGGAGAATGGCCCTACCTGGAGCCTCTGGCAGAAAGCACCTGGGGAGACCCGAGGTCGACCTCTAGGGTTTTGGAGTCGGGGATATCGAGGATCTGAGGCCCACTATACTCCAACTGAAAAGGAGATATTAGCAGCATATGAAGGAGTTCGAGCTGCTTCAGAAGTGGTTGGTACTGAAACACAGCTCCTGTTGGCACCCCGACTGCCAGTGCTAGGCTGGATGTTCAAAGGGAAGGTCCCTTCTACACATCACGCAACTGATGCTACATGGAGTAAGTGGGTTGCACTGATCACACAACGAAGTCGAGTAGGAAACCTTAGTCGCCCAGGAATTCTGGAAGTGATCACAGACTGGCCAGAAGGCAAAGATTTTGGAATATCACCAGAGGAGGAGGTAACGCGTGCTGAAGAGGCACCATTGTATAATAAGCTGCCAGAAAATGAGAGGCAATATGCCCTGTTTACTGATGGGTCCTGTCGCATTGTGGGAAAGCATCGGAGGTGGAAGGCAGCTGTATGGAGTCCTATACGACAAGTTGCAGAAACTGCAGAAGGAGAAGGTGAATCGAGTCAGTTTGCAGAGGTGAAAGCCATCCAGCTGGCTTTAGACATTGCTGAACGAGAAAAATGGCCAATACTTTATCTCTATACTGATTCATGGATGGTGGCAAATGCTCTGTGGGGGTGGTTGCAACAATGGAAGCAGAGCAACTGGCAACGCAGAGGTAAACCCATCTGGGCTGCTGCATTGTGGCAAGATATTGCTGCCCGGCTAGAGAACCTGGTTGTGAAAGTACGTCATGTAGATGCCCACGTACCCAAGAGCCGGGCCACTGAAGAACATCAAAACAATCAACAGGTAGACAAGGCTGCTAGGATTGAAGTAGCTCAGGTGGATCTGGACTGGCAACATAAGGGTGAATTATTTTTAGCTCGGTGGGCCCATGACACCTCAGGGCATCAGGGAAGAGATGCAACATATAGATGGGCTCGTGATCGAGGGGTGGATTTGACCATGGACACTATCGCACAGGTCATCCATGAATGTGAAACATGCGCTGCAATTAAGCAAGCCAAGCGGTTAAAGCCTCTTTGGTATGGAGGACGATGGCTGAAATATAAATATGGAGAGGCCTGGCAGATTGACTACATCACACTCCCACAAACCCGCCAAGGCAAGCGCTATGTGCTTACAATGGTGGAAGCAACCACCGGATGGCTGGAAACATATCCCGTGCCCCATGCCACCGCCCGGAACACTATCCTGGGCCTTGAGAAGCAAGTCTTATGGCGACACGGTACCCCAGAAAGAATTGAGTCAGACAACGGGACTCATTTCCGGAACAACCTCATAGACACCTGGGCCAAAGAGCATGGCATTGAGTGGGTATATCACATCCCCTATCATGCACCAGCCTCCGGGAAAATCGAGCGATACAATGGGTTGTTAAAGACTACATTGAAAGCAATGGGTGGTGGGACTTTTAAACATTGGGATACACATTTAGCAAAGGCCACCTGGTTAGTCAACACTAGAGGATCTGCCAATCGGGCTGGCCCTGCTCAATCAGAACTTTTACGTACTGTAGAAGGGGATAAGGTCCCTGTAGTGCACATAAAAAATATGCTAGGGAAGACAGTTTGGGTTACTCCTGCCTCAGGCAAAGGAAAACCTATTCGTGGGATCGCTTTTGCTCAAGGACCTGGGTGCACTTGGTGGGTGATGCGGAAGGACGGGGAAGTCCAATGTGTGCCTCAAGGGGATTTGATTTTAGGTGAGAATAGCCAGTGAATTAAATTGTATTATGTTAATTGCTATATAACCCTGCCACTGTATGTCATCATTACTATAGTTGTTATATGCTATATCAGCAGTATTACAGTAAGAATTATCTAAATTAATAAAGAATGAACTTTGATAAAACCAAGCGAAGTGCAGTAGTGATGGAACCAGGACTGACTGCAGCATGCAACAATCCAACACTACACACCATCCTCCTGCTGCGCCCAATGTCATCCGCCCGCTGCACTGCACCAAAGCCGGATCCTGCTCTGCCGACTGAGCGGACTTCACACCATCCCTCCTGCCCAGACAGACTGTTATGATAGATAGAGTCCAAAGTCATGGACTGAATGAACTCAACGAACATTTTAAATGGACATTGTAAAGGCTTATACATTAAGGGAATGATATCTGTGTGTATATGTATTAAAAGGCAGCAAAAGTGGTGGTGATTAATTGAAAATGCATTGGGAAGTGTGGGACCTGGACATGATGTAGATGGTATAGAATAAGGGGTGGATACTGTCCTGGTTTCGGCTAGGACAGAGTTAATTTTCTTCTTAGTAGCTGGTATAGTGCTGTGTTTTGGATTTAGTAGGAAAATAATGTTGATAACACACTGATGTTTTCAGTTGTTGCTAAGTAGTGTTTATACTAAGTCAAGGATTTTTCAGCTTCTCGTGCCCAGCCAGCAAGAAGGCTGGAGGGGCACAAGAAGCTGGGAGGGGACACCATCAGGACAGCTGACCCAAACTGGCCAAAGAGCTATTCCATACCATATGACATCATGTCCAGTATATAAACTGGGGGGAGTTAACTGGGAGGGGGATCGCGGCTCGGGAACTAACTGGGCATCGGTCAACGAGTGGTGAGCAATTGCATTGTGCACCACTTGCTTTGTATAGTTTAATTCTTTTAGTATTGCTATTGTCATATTATTATTATCATTATCATTGTTTTTCATTCCTTTCTGTCCTATTAAACTGTCTTTATCTCAACTCACGAGTTTTTTTTTTTTTCCCTGATTCTCTTCCCCATCCCAGGGGTGGGGGGGAGCAGTGAGCAAGCGGCTGCGTGGTGCTTAGCTGCCGGCTGGGGTTAAACCACGACACCACCTCATGTTATGCTTTCTGTCTCTCAAAGGCTAGGTAGAGCTCAGCTCCAAAATTGAAAACATCCAGCGACTGCTCCCACATGGAAGGTGCCAGCACTGAAAGCTCTTGCTAGCCCTCACCTTTCCTTGGAAGCCCTTTCACAGGCCCAGAAACACTGGGGCTCGGCGCTTCTCTAGCCACCTAACATAATGGTCACTATCTCTCAGTCTCGAAGAGCTCAGCTCTGAAATCGAAAGCGTCCAGCAAGTCCTCACACATGGAAAGTGCCAGGACTGAAAGCTGCTGCTTGACCTCTCCGTCCCTTGGCTACCCTTTCAGAGCCACACCACCTATGTGGCTCTGCACCTACCTAGCCACCTCATGTTATGCTCTCTTTCTCTCTCTCGCAGGCTAGGTAGAGCTCAGCTCTGAAATTGAAAACATCCAGCGACTGCTCCCACATGGAAGGTGCCAGCACTGAAAGCTCTTGCTAGCCCTCACCTTTCCTTGGAAGCCCTTTCACAGGCCCAGCAACACTGGGGATCTGTGCTTCTCTAGCCACCTAACATAATGGTCACTATCTCTCAGTCTCGCAGAACTCAGCTCTGAAATGGAAAGCGTCCAGCAAGTCCTCACACATGGAAAGTGCCAGGACTGAAAGCTGCTGCTTGACCTCTCTGTCCCTTGGCTACCCTTTCAGAGCCACACCAACCCTGGGGCTCTGCACCTGCCTAGCCACCTCATGTTATGCTTTCTGTCTCTCAAAGGCGAGGTAGAACTCAGCTCCAAAATTGAAAACATCCAGCGACTGCTCCCACATGGAAGGTGCCAGCACTGAAAGCTCTTGCTAGCCCTCACCTTTCCTTGGAAGCCCTTTCACAGGCCCAGCAACACTGGGGATCTGCGCTTCTCTAGCCACCTATCATAATGCTCACTATCTCTCAGTATCGCAGAACTCAGCTCTGAAATGGAAAGTGTCCAGCAAGTCCTCACACATGGAAAGTGCCAGGACTGAAAGCTGCTGCTTGACCTCTCTGTCCCTTGGCTACCCTTTCAGAGCCACACCAACCGTGGGGCTCTGCACCTGCCTAGCCACCTCATGTTCTGCTCTCTATCTCTCTCTCGCAGTCTAGGTAGAGCTCAGCTCCAAAATTGAAAACATCCAGCAACTGCTCCCACATGGAAGGTGCCAGCACTGAAAGCTCTTGCTAGCCCTCACCTTTCCTTGGAAGCCCTTTCACAGGCCCAGCAACACTGGGGATCTGTGCTTCTCTAGCCACCTAACATAATGGTCACTATCTCTCAGTCTCGCAGAACTCAGCTCTGAAATGGAAAGTGTCCAGCAAGTCCTCACATATGGAAAGTGCCAGGACTGAAAGCTGCTGCTTGACCTCTCTGTCCCTTGGCTACCCTTTCAAGAGCCACACCAACCGTGGGGCTCTGCACGGGCCTAGCCACCTCATGTTATGCTTTCTGTCTCTCAAAGGCGAGGTAGAACTCAGCTCCAAAATTGAAAACATCCAGCGACTGCTCCCACATGGAAGGTGCCAGCACTGAAAGCTCTTGCTAGCCCTCACCTTTCCTTGGAAGCCCTTTCACAGGCCCAGCAACACTGGGGATCTGCGCTTCTCTAGCCACCTATCATAATGCTCACTATCTCTCAGTATCGCAGAACTCAGCTCTGAAATGGAAAGCGTCCAGCAAGTCCTCACACATGGAAAGTGCCAGGACTGAAAGCTGCTGCTTGACCTCTCTGTCCCTTGGCTACCCTTTCAGAGCCACACCAACCGTGGGGCTCTGCACCTGCCTAGCCACCTCATGTTCTGCTCTCTATCTCTCTCTCGCAGGCTAGGTAGAGCTCAGCTCCAAAATTGAAAACATCCAGCGACTGCTCCCACATGGAAGGTGCCAGCACTGAAAGCTCTTGCTAGCCCTCACCTTTCCTTGGAAGCCCTTTCACAGGCCCAGCAACACTGGGGATCTGTGCTTCTCTAGCCACCTAACATAATGGTCACTATCTCTCAGTCTCGCAGAACTCAGCTCTGAAATGGAAAGTGTCCAGCAAGTCCTCACACATGGAAAGTGCCAGGACTGAAAGCTGCTGCTTGACCTCTCTGTCCCTTCGATACCCTTTCAGAGCCACACCAACCGTGGGGCTCTGCACCTGCCTAGCCACCTCATGTTCTGCTTTCTGTCTCTCGCAGTCTAGGTAGAGCTCAGCTCCAAAATTGAAAGCATCCAGCGACTGCTCCCACATGGAAGGTGCCAGCACTGAAAGCTCTTGCTAGCCCTCACCTTTCCTTGGAAGCCCTTTCACAGGCTCAGCAACACTGGGGCTCGGCGCTTCTCTAGCCACCTAACATAATGGTCACTATCTCTCAGTCTCGTAGAGCTCAGCTCTGAAATGGAAAGTGTCCAGCAAGTCCTCACACATGGAAAGTGCCAGGACTGAAAGCTGCTGCTTGACCTCTCCGTCCCTTGGCTACCCTTTCAGAGCCACACCAACCGTGGGGCTCTGCACCTGCCTAGCCACCTCATGTTATGCTTTCTGTCTCTCACAGGCGAGGTAGAGCTCAGCTCCAAAATTGAAAACATCCAGCGACTGCTCCCACATGGAAGGTGCCAGCACTGAAAGCTCTTGCCAGCCCTCACCTTTCCTTGGAATCCCTTTCACAGGCCCAGCAACACTGGTTCTCGGCGCTTCTCTAGCCACCTAACATAATGGTCACTATCTCTCAGTCTCGCAGAACTCAGCTCTGAAATGGAAAGCGTCCAGCAAGTCCTCACACATGGAAAGTGCCAGGACTGAAAGCTGCTGCTTGACCTCTCTGTCCCTTGGCTACCCTTTCAGAGCCACACCAACCGTGGGGCTCTGCACCTGCCTAGCCACCTCATGTTCTGCTCTCTATCTCTCTCTCACAGGCTAGGTAGAGCTCAGCTCCAAAATTGAAAACATCCAGCGACTGCTCCCACATGGAAGGTGCCAGCACTGAAAGCTCTTGCTAGCCCTCACCTTTCCTTGGAAGCCCTTTCACAGGCCCAGCAACACTGGGGATCTGCGCTTCTCTAGCCACCTAACATAATGGTCACTATCTCTCAGTCTCGCAGAACTCAGCTCTGAAATGGAAAGTGTCCAGCAAGTCCTCACACATGGAAAGTGCCAGGAGTGAAAGCTGCTGCTTGACCTCTCCGTCCCTTGGCTACCCTTTCAGAGCCACACCACCTATGTGGCTCTGCACCTGCCTAGCCACCTCATGTTATGCTCTCTTTCTCTCTCTCGCAGGCTAGGTAGAGCTCAGCTCTGAAATTGAAAACATCCAGCGACTGCTCCCACATGGAAGGTGCCAGCACTGAAAGCTCTTGCTAGCCCTCACCTTTCCTTGGAAGGCCTTTCACAGGCCCAGCAACACTGGGGATCTGTGCTTCTCTAGCCACCTAACATAATGGTCACTATCTCTCAGTCTCGTAGAGCTCAGCTCTGAAATGGAAAGCGTCCAGCAAGTCCTCACACATGGAAAGTGCCAGGACTGAAAGCTGCTGCTTGACCTCTCCGTCCCTTGGCTACCCTTTCAGAGCCACACCAACCGTGGGGCTCTGCACCTGCCTAGCCACCTCATGTTATGCTTTCTGTCTCTCAAAGGCGAGGTAGAACTCAGCTCCAAAATTGAAAACATCCAGCGACTGCTCCCACATGGAAGGTGCCAGCACTGAAAGCTCTTGCTAGCCCTCACCTTTCCTTGGAAGCCCTTTCACAGGCCCAGCAACACTGGGGATCTGCGCTTCTCTAGCCACCTATCATAATGCTCACTATCTCTCAGTATCGCAGAACTCAGCTCTGAAATGGAAAGCGTCCAGCAAGTCCTCACACATGGAAAGTGCCAGGACTGAAAGCTGCTGCTTGACCTCTCCGTCCCTTGGCTACCCTTTCAGAGCCACACCAACCGTGGGGCTCTGCACCTGCCTAGCCACCTCATGTTCTGCTCTCTATCTCTCTCTCGCAGGCTAGGTAGAGCTCAGCTCCAAAATTGAAAACATCCAGCGACTGCTCCCACATGGAAGGTGCCAGCACTGAAAGCTCTTGCTAGCCCTCACCTTTCCTTGGAAGGCCTTTCACAGGCCCAGCAACACTGGGGATCTGTGCTTCTCTAGCCACCTAACATAATGGTCACTATCTCTCAGTCTCGTAGAGCTCAGCTCTGAAATGGAAAGCGTCCAGCAAGTCCTCACACATGGAAAGTGCCAGGACTGAAAGCTGCTGCTTGACCTCTCTGTCCCTTCGATACCCGTTCAGAGCCACACCAACCGTGGGGCTCTGCACGGGCCTAGCCACCTCATGTTATGCTTTCTGTCTCTCAAAGGCGAGGTAGAACTCAGCTCCAAAATTGAAAACATCCAGCGACTGCTCCCACATGGAAGGTGCCAGCACTGAAAGCTCTTGCTAGCCCTCACCTTTCCTTGGAAGCCCTTTCACAGGCCCAGCAACACTGGGGATCTGCGCTTCTCTAGCCACCTATCATAATGCTCACTATCTCTCAGTCTCGCAGAACTCAGCTCTGAAATGGAAAGCGTCCAGCAAGTCCTCACACATGGAAAGTGCCAGGACTGAAAGCTGCTGCTTGACCTCTCCGTCCCTTGGCTACCCTTTCAGAGCCACACCAACCGTGGGGCTCTGCACCTGCCTAGCCACCTCATGTTATGCTTTCTTTCTCTCAAAGGCGAGGTAGAGCTCAGCTCCAAAATTGAAAACATCCAGTGACTGCTCCCACAGGGAAGGTGCCAGCACTGAAAGCTCTTGCTAGCCCTCACCTTTCCTTGGAAGCCCTTTCACAGGCCCAGCAACACTGGGGATCTGCGCTTCTCTAGCCACCTAACATAATGGTCACTATCTCTCAGTCTCGCAGAACTCAGCTCTGAAATGGAAAGTGTCCAGCAAGTCCTCACACATGGAAAGTGCCAGGAGTGAAAGCTGCTGCTTGACCTCTCCGTCCCTTGGCTACCCTTTCAGAGCCACACCAACCATGGGGCTCTGCACCTGCCTAGCCACCTCATGTTATGCTCTCTTTCTCTCTCTCGCAGGCTAGGTAGAGCTCAGCTCTGAAATTGAAAACATCCAGCGACTGCTCCCACATGGAAGGTGCCAGCACTGAAAGCTCTTGCTAGCCCTCACCTTTCCTTGGAAGGCCTTTCACAGGCCCAGCAACACTGGGGATCTGTGCTTCTCTAGCCACCTAACATAATGGTCACTATCTCTCAGTCTCGTAGAGCTCAGCTCTGAAATGGAAAGCGTCCAGCAAGTCCTCACACATGGAAAGTGCCAGGACTGAAAGCTGCTGCTTGACCTCTCCGTCCCTTGGCTACCCTTTCAGAGCCACACCAACCGTGGGGCTCTGCACCTGCCTAGCCACCTCATGTTATGCTTTCTGTCTCTCGCAGTCTAGGTAGAGCTCAGCTCCAAAATTGAAAACATCCAGCGACTGCTCCCACATGGAAGGTGCCAGCACTGAAAGCTCTTGCTAGCCCTCACCTTTCCTTGGAAGCCCTTTCACAGGCCCAGCAACACTGGGGATCTGTGCTTCTCTAGCCACCTAACATAATGGTCACTATCTCTCAGTCTCGTAGAGCTCAGCTCTGAAATGGAAAGTGTCCAGCAAGTCCTCACACATGGAAAGTGCCAGGACTGAAAGCTGCTGCTTGACCTCTCCGTCCCTTGCCTACCCTTTCAGAGCCACACCAACCGTGGGGCTCTGCACCTGCCTAGCCACCTCATGTTATGCTTTCTGTCTCTCAAAGGCGAGGTAGAGCTCAGCTCCAAAATTGAAAACATCCAGCGACTGCTCCCACATGGAAGGTGCCAGCACTGAAAGCTCTTGCTAGCCCTCACCTTTCCTTGGAAGGCCTTTCACAGGCCCAGCAACACTGGGGATCTGTGCTTCTCTAGCCACCTAACATAATGGTCACTATCTCTCAGTCTCGTAGAGCTCAGCTCTGAAATGGAAAGTGTCCAGGAAGTCCTCACACATGGAAAGTGCCAGGACTGAAAGCTGCTGCTTGACCTCTCCGTCCCTTGGCTACCCTTTCAGAGCCACACCAACCATGGGGCTCTGCACCTGCCTAGCCACCTCATGTTATGCTCTCTATCTCTCTCTCGCAGGCTAGGTAGAGCTCAGCTCCAAAATTGAAAACATCCAGCGACTGCTCCCACATGGAAGGTGCCAGCACTGAAAGCTCTTGCTAGCCCTCACCTTTCCTTGGAAGCCCTTTCACAGGCCCAGCAACACTGGGGATCTGCGCTTCTCTAGCCACCTAACATAATGGTCACTATCTCTCAGTATCGCAGAACTCAGCTCTGAAATGGAAAGTGTCCAGGAAGTCCTCACACATGGAAAGTGCCAGGACTGAAAGCTGCTGCTTGAACTCTCCGTCCCTTGGCTACCCTTTCAGAGCCACACCACCTATGTGGCTCTGCACCAACCTAGCCACCTCATGTTCTGCTCTCTATCTCTCTCTCGCAGTCTAGGTAGAGCTCAGCTCTCTAATTGAAAACATCCAGCGACTGCTCCCACATGGAAGGTGCCAGCACTGAAAGCTCTTGCTAGCCCTCACCTTTCCTTGGAAGCCCTTTCACAGGCCCAGCAACACTGGGGATCTGTGCTTCTCTAGCCACCTAACATAATGGTCACTGTCTCTCAGTCTCGTAGAGCTCAGCTCTGAAATCGAAAACATCCAGCAAGTCCTCACACATGGAAAGTGCCAGGACTGAAAGCTGCTGCTTGACCTCTCCGTCCCTTGGCTACCCTTTCAGAGCCACACCACCTATGTGGCTCTGCACCTACCTAGCCACCTCATGTTATGCTCTCTTTCTCTCTCTCGCAGGCTAGGTAGAGCTCAGCTCTGAAATTGAAAACATCCAGCGACTGCTCCCACATGGAAGGTTCCAGCACTGAAAGCTCTTGCTAGCCCTCACCTTTCCTTGGAAGCCCTTTCACAGGCCCAGCAACACTGGGGATCTGTGCTTCTCTAGCCACCTAACATAATGGTCACTATCTCTCAGTCTCGCAGAACTCAGCTCTGAAATGGAAAGCGTCCAGCAAGTCCTCACATATGGAAAGTGCCAGGACTGAAAGCTGCTGCTTGACCTCTCTGTCCCTTGGCTACCCTTTCAGAGCCACACCAACCGTGGGGCTCTGCACGGGCCTAGCCACCTCATGTTATGCTTTCTGTCTCTCAAAGGCGAGGTAGAACTCAGCTCCAAAATTGAAAACATCCAGCGACTGCTCCCACATGGAAGGTGCCAGCACTGAAAGCTCTTGCTAGCCCTCACCTTTCCTTGGAAGCCCTTTCACAGGCCCAGCAACACTGGGGATCTGCGCTTCTCTAGCCACCTATCATAATGCTCACTATCTCTCAGTATCGCAGAACTCAGCTCTGAAATGGAAAGCGTCCAGCAAGTCCTCACACATGGAAAGTGCCAGGACTGAAAGCTGCTGCTTGACCTCTCTGTCCCTTGGCTACCCTTTCAGAGCCACACCAACCGTGGGGCTCTGCACCTGCCTAGCCACCTCATGTTCTGCTCTCTATCTCTCTCTCGCAGTCTAGGTAGAGCTCAGCTCCAAAATTGAAAACATCCAGCGACTGCTCCCACAGGGAAGGGGCCAGCACTGAAAGCTCTTGCTAGCCCTCACCTTTCCTTGGAAGCCCTTTCACAGGCCCAGCAACACTGGGGCTCGGTGCTTCTCTAGCCACCTAACATAATGGTCACTATCTCTCAGTCTCGCAGAGCTCAGCTCTGAAATGGAAAGTGTCCAGCAAGTCCTCACACATGGAAAGTGCCAGGACTGAAAGCTGCTGATTGACCTCTCCGTCCCTTGGCTACCCTTTCAGAGCCACACCAACCGTGGGGCTCTGCACCTGCCTAGCCACCTCATGTTATGCTTTCTGTCTCTCAAAGGCTAGGTAGAGCTCAGCTCCAAAATTGAAAACATCCAGCGACTGCTCCCACATGGAAGGTGCCAGCACTGAAAGCTCTTGCTAGCCCTCACCTTTCCTTGGAAGCCCTTTCACAGGCCCAGAAACACTGGGGCTCGGCGCTTCTCTAGCCACCTAACATAATGGTCACTATCTCTCAGTCTCGAAGAGCTCAGCTCTGAAATGGAAAGCGTCCAGCAAGTCCTCACACATGGAAAGTGCCAGGACTGAAAGCTGCTGCTTGACCTCTCCGTCCCTTGGCTACCCTTTCAGAGCCACACCACCTATGTGGCTCTGCACCTACCTAGCCACCTCATGTTATGCTCTCTTTCTCTCTCTCGCAGGCTAGGTAGAGCTCAGCTCCAAAATTGAAAACATCCAGCGACTGCTCCCACATGGAAGGTGCCAGCACTGAAAGCTCTTGCTAGCCCTCACCTTTCCTTGGAAGCCCTTTCACAGGCCCAGCAACACTGGGGATCTGCGCTTCTCTAGCCACCTATCATAATGCTCACTATCTCTCAGTATCGCAGAACTCAGCTCTGAAATGGAAAGTGTCCAGCAAGTCCTCACACATGGAAAGTGCCAGGACTGAAAGCTGCTGCTTGACCTCTCTGTCCCTTGGCTACCCTTTCAGAGCCACACCAACCGTGGGGCTCTGCACCTGCCTAGCCACCTCATGTTCTGCTCTCTATCTCTCTCTCGCAGTCTAGGTAGAGCTCAGCTCCAAAATTGAAAACATCCAGCGACTGCTCCCACATGGAAGGTGCCAGCACTGAAAGCTCTTGCTAGCCCTCACCTTTCCTTGGAAGCCCTTTCACAGGCCCAGCAACACTGGGGATCTGCGCTTCTCTAGCCACCTATCATAATGCTCACTATCTCTCAGTATCGCAGAACTCAGCTCTGAAATGGAAAGTGTCCAGCAAGTCCTCACACATGGAAAGTGCCAGGACTGAAAGCTGCTGCTTGACCTCTCTGTCCCTTGGCTACCCTTTCAGAGCCACACCAACCGTGGGGCTCTGCACCTGCCTAGCCACCTCATGTTCTGCTCTCTATCTCTCTCTCGCAGTCTAGGTAGAGCTCAGCTCCAAAATTGAAAGCATCCAGCGACTGCTCCCACATGGAAGGTGCCAGCACTGAAAGCTCTTGCTAGCCCTCACCTTTCCTTGAAAGCCCTTTCACAGGCCCAGCAACACTGGGGATCTGTGCTTCTCTAGCCACCTAACATAATGGTCACTATCTCTCAGTCTCGCAGAACTCAGCTCTGAAATGGAAAGTGTCCAGCAAGTCCTCACATATGGAAAGTGCCAGGACTGAAAGCTGCTGCTTGACCTCTCTGTCCCTTGGCTACCCTTTCAGAGCCACACCAACCGTGGGGCTCTGCACGGGCCTAGCCACCTCATGTTATGCTTTCTGTCTCTCAAAGGCGAGGTAGAACTCAGCTCCAAAATTGAAAACATCCAGCGACTGCTCCCACATGGAAGGTGCCAGCACTGAAAGCTCTTGCTAGCCCTCACCTTTCCTTGGAAGCCCTTTCACAGGCCCAGCAACACTGGGGATCTGCGCTTCTCTAGCCACCTATCATAATGCTCACTATCTCTCAGTATCGCAGAACTCAGCTCTGAAATGGAAAGCGTCCAGCAAGTCCTCACACATGGAAAGTGCCAGGACTGAAAGCTGCTGCTTGACCTCTCTGTCCCTTGGCTACCCTTTCAGAGCCACACCAACCGTGGGGCTCTGCACCTGCCTAGCCACCTCATGTTCTGCTCTCTATCTCTCTCTCGCAGGCTAGGTAGAGCTCAGCTCCAAAATTGAAAACATCCAGCGACTGCTCCCACATGGAAGGTGCCAGCACTGAAAGCTCTTGCTAGCCCTCACCTTTCCTTGGAAGCCCTTTCACAGGCCCAGCAACACTGGGGATCTGTGCTTCTCTAGCCACCTAACATAATGGTCACTATCTCTCAGTCTCGCAGAACTCAGCTCTGAAATGGAAAGTGTCCAGCAAGTCCTCACACATGGAAAGTGCCAGGACTGAAAGCTGCTGCTTGACCTCTCTGTCCCTTGGCTACCCTTTCAGAGCCACACCAACCGTGGGGCTCTGCACCTGCCTAGCCACCTCATGTTATGCTTTCTGTCTCTCAAAGGCTAGGTAGAGCTCAGCTCCAAAATTGAAAGCATCCAGCGACTGCTCCCACATGGAAGGTGCCAGCACTGAAAGCTCTTGCTAGCCCTCACCTTTCCTTGGAATCCTTTTCACAGGCCCAGCAACACTGGGGCTCGGCGCTTCTCTAGCCACCTAACATAATGGTCACTATCTCTCAGTCTCGTAGAGCTCAGCTCTGAAATGGAAAGTGTCCAGCAAGTCCTCACACATGGAAAGTGCCAGGACTGAAAGCTGCTGCTTGACCTCTCCGTCCCTTGGCTACCCTTTCAGAGCCACACCAACCGTGGGGCTCTGCACCTGCCTAGCCACCTCATGTTATGCTCTCTCTCTCTCACAGGCGAGGTAGAGCTCAGGTCCAAAATTGAAAACATCCAGCGACTGCTCCCACATGGAAGGTGCCAGCACTGAAAGCTCTTGCCAGCCCTCACCTTTCCTTGGAATCCCTTTCACAGGCCCAGCAACACTGGTTCTCGGCGCTTCTCTAGCCACCTAACATAATGGTCACTATCTCTCAGTCTCGCAGAACTCAGCTCTGAAATGGAAAGCGTCCAGCAAGTCCTCACACATGGAAAGTGCCAGGACTGAAAGCTGCTGCTTGACCTCTCCGTCCCTTGGCTACCCTTTCAGAGCCACACCAACCGTGGGGCTCTGCACCTGCCTAGCCACCTCATGTTCTGCTCTCTATCTCTCTCTCACAGGCTAGGTAGAGCTCAGCTCCAAAATTGAAAACATCCAGCGACTGCTCCCACATGGAAGGTGCCAGCACTGAAAGCTCTTGCTAGCCCTCACCTTTCCTTGGAAGCCCTTTGACAGGCCCAGCAACACTGGGGATCTGCGCTTCTCTAGCCACCTAACATAATGGTCACTATCTCTCAGTCTCGCAGAGCTCAGCTCTGAAATGGAAAGCATCCAGCAAGTCCTCACACATGGAAAGTGCCAGGACTGAAAGCTGCTGATTGACCTCTCCGTCCCTTGCCTACCCTTTCAGAGCCACACCAACCGTGGGGCTCTGCACCTGCCTAGCCACCTCATGTTATGCTCTCTATCTCTCTCTCACAGGCTAGGTAGAGCTCAGCTCCGAAATTGGAAACATCCAGCAACTGCTCCCACATGGAAGGTGCCAGCACTGAAAGCTCTTGCTAGCCCTCACCTTTCCTTGGAAGCCCTTTCACAGGCCCAGCAACACTGGGGATCTGCGCTTCTCTAGCCACCTAACATAATGGTCACTATCTCTCAGTATCGCAGAACTCAGCTCTGAAATGGAAAGCGTCCAGCAAGTCCTCACACATGGAAAGTGCCAGGACTGAAAGCTGCTGCTTGACCTCTCTGTCCCTTGGCTACCCTTTCAGAGCCACACCAACCGTGGGGCTCTGCACCTGCCTAGCCACCTCATGTTCTGCTCTCTATCTCTCTCTCGCAGGCTAGGTAGAGCTCAGCTCCAAAATTGAAAACATCCAGCGACTGCTCCCACATGGAAGGTGCCAGCACTGAAAGCTCTTGCTAGCCCTCACCTTTCCTTGGAAGCCCTTTCACAGGCCCAGCAACACTGGGGATCTGTGCTTCTCTAGCCACCTAACATAATGGTCACTATCTCTCAGTCTCGCAGAACTCAGCTCTGAAATGGAAAGTGTCCAGCAAGTCCTCACACATGGAAAGTGCCAGGACTGAAAGCTGCTGCTTGACCTCTCTGTCCCTTCGATACCCTTTCAGAGCCACACCAACCGTGGGGCTCTGCACCTGCCTAGCCACCTCATGTTATGCTTTCTGTCTCTCAAAGGCTAGGTAGAGCTCAGCTCCAAAATTGAAAGCATCCAGCGACTGCTCCCACATGGAAGGTGCCAGCACTGAAAGCTCTTGCTAGCCCTCACCTTTCCTTGGAAGCCCTTTGACAGGCCCAGCAACACTGGGGATCTGCGCTTCTCTAGCCACCTAACATAATGGTCACTATCTCTCAGTCTCGCAGAGCTCAGCTCTGAAATGGAAAGCGTCCAGCAAGTCCTCACACATGGAAAGTGCCAGGACTGAAAGCTGCTGATTGACCTCTCCGTCCCTTGCCTACCCTTTCAGAGCCACACCAACCGTGGGGCTCTGCACCTGCCTAGCCACCTCATGTTATGCTCTCTATCTCTCTCTCACAGGCTAGGTAGAGCTCAGCTCCGAAATTGGAAACATCCAGCAACTGCTCCCACATGGAAGGTGCCAGCACTGAAAGCTCTTGCTAGCCCTCACCTTTCCTTGGAAGCCCTTTCACAGGCCCAGCAACACTGGGGATCTGCGCTTCTCTAGCCACCTAACATAATGGTCACTATCTCTCAGTATCGCAGAACTCAGCTCTGAAATGGAAAGCGTCCAGCAAGTCCTCACACATGGAAAGTGCCAGGACTGAAAGCTGCTGCTTGACCTCTCTGTCCCTTGGCTACCCTTTCAGAGCCACACCAACCGTGGGGCTCTGCACCTGCCTAGCCACCTCATGTTCTGCTCTCTATCTCTCTCTCGCAGGCTAGGTAGAGCTCAGCTCCAAAATTGAAAACATCCAGCGACTGCTCCCACATGGAAGGTGCCAGCACTGAAAGCTCTTGCTAGCCCTCACCTTTCCTTGGAAGCCCTTTCACAGGCCCAGCAACACTGGGGATCTGTGCTTCTCTAGCCACCTAACATAATGGTCACTATCTCTCAGTCTCGCAGAACTCAGCTCTGAAATGGAAAGTGTCCAGCAAGTCCTCACACATGGAAAGTGCCAGGACTGAAAGCTGCTGCTTGACCTCTCTGTCCCTTCGATACCCTTTCAGAGCCACACCAACCGTGGGGCTCTGCACCTGCCTAGCCACCTCATGTTATGCTTTCTGTCTCTCAAAGGCTAGGTAGAGCTCAGCTCCAAAATTGAAAGCATCCAGCGACTGCTCCCACATGGAAGGTGCCAGCACTGAAAGCTCTTGCTAGCCCTCACCTTTCCTTGGAAGCCCTTTCACAGGCCCAGCAACACTGGGGCTCGGCGCTTCTCTAGCCACCTAACATAATGGTCACTATCTCTCAGTCTCGTAGAGCTCAGCTCTGAAATGGAAAGTGTCCAGCAAGTCCTCACACATGGAAAGTGCCAGGACTGAAAGCTGCTGCTTGACCTCTCCGTCCCTTGGCTACCCTTTCAGAGCCACACCAACCGTGGGGCTCTGCACCTGCCTAGCCACCTCATGTTATGCTTTCTGTCTCTCACAGGCGAGGTAGAGCTCAGCTCCAAAATTGAAAACATCCAGCGACTGCTCCCACATGGAAGGTGCCAGCACTGAAAGCTCTTGCCAGCCCTCACCTTTCCTTGGAATCCCTTTCACAGGCCCAGCAACACTGGTTCTCGGCGCTTCTCTAGCCACCTAACATAATGGTCACTATCTCTCAGTCTCACAGAACTCAGCTCTGAAATGGAAAGCGTCCAGCAAGTCCTCACACATGGAAAGTGCCAGGACTGAAAGCTGCTGCTTGACCTCTCCGTCCCTTGGCTACCCTTTCAGAGCCACACCAACCGTGGGGCTCTGCACCTGCCTAGCCACCTCATGTTCTGCTCTCTATCTCTCTCTCACAGGCTAGGTAGAGCTCAGCTCCAAAATTGAAAACATCCAGCGACTGCTCCCACATGGAAGGTGCCAGCACTGAAAGCTCTTGCTAGCCCTCACCTTTCCTTGGAAGCCCTTTGACAGGCCCAGCAACACTGGGGATCTGCGCTTCTCTAGCCACCTAACATAATGGTCACTATCTCTCAGTCTCGCAGAGCTCAGCTCTGAAATGGAAAGTGTCCAGCAAGTCCTCACACATGGAAAGTGCCAGGACTGAAAGCTGCTGCTTGACCTCTCCGTCCCTTGGCTACCCTTTCAGAGCCACACCAACCGTGGGGCTCTGCACCTGCCTAGCCACCTCATGTTCTGCTCTCTATCTCTCTCTCGCAGTCTAGGTAGAGCTCAGCTCTGAAATTAAAAAACATCCAGCAACTGCTCCCACATGGAAGGTGCCAGCACTGAAAGCTCTTGCTAGCCCTCACCTTTCCTTGGAAGCCCTTTCACAGGCCCAGCAACACTGGGGATCTGCGCTTCTCTAGCCACCTAACATAATGGTCACTATCTCTCAGTCTCGCAGAACTCAGCTCTGAAATGGAAAGCGTCCAGCAAATCCTCACACATGGAAAGTGCCAGGACTGAAAGCTGCTGCTTGACCTCTCCGTCCCTTGGCTACCCTTTCAGAGCCACACCAACCGTGGGGCTCTGCACCTGCCTAGCCACCTCATGTTCTGCTCTCTATCTCTCTCTCGCAGGCTAGGTAGAGATCAGCTCCAAAATTGGAAACATCCAGCAACTGCTCCCACATGGAAGGTGCCAGCACTGAAAGCTCTTGCTAGCCCTCACCTTTCCTTGGAAGGCCTTTCACAGGCCCAGCAACACTGGGGATCTGCGCTTCTCTAGCCACCTAACATAATGGTCACTATCTCTCAGTCTCGTAGAGCTCAGCTCTGAAATGGAAAGCGTCCAGCAAGTCCTCACACATGGAAAGTGCCAGGACTGAAAGCTGCTGCTTGACCTCTCCGTCCCTTGGCTACCCTTTCAGAGCCACACCAACCGTGGGGCTCTGCACCTGCCTAGCCACCTCATGTTATGCTTTCTTTCTCTCAAAGGCGAGGTAGAGCTCAGCTCCAAAATTGAAAACATCCAGCGACTGCTCCCACAGGGAAGGTGCCAGCACTGAAAGCTCTTGCTAGCCCTCACCTTTCCTTGGAAGCCCTTTCACAGGCCCAGCAACACTGGGGATCTGCGCTTCTCTAGCCACCTAACATAATGGTCACTATCTCTCAGTCTCGCAGAACTCAGCTCTGAAATGGAAAGTGTCCAGCAAGTCCTCACACATGGAAAGTGCCAGGAGTGAAAGCTGCTGCTTGACCTCTCCGTCCCTTGGCTACCCTTTCAGAGCCACACCAACCCTGGGGCTCTGCACCTGCCTAGCCACCTCATGTTATGCTCTCTTTCTCTCTCTCGCAGGCTAGGTAGAGCTCAGCTCTGAAATTGAAAACATCCAGCGACTGCTCCCACATGGAAGGTGCCAGCACTGAAAGCTCTTGCTAGCCCTCACCTTTCCTTGGAAGGCCTTTCACAGGCCCAGCAACACTGGGGATCTGTGCTTCTCTAGCCACCTAACATAATGGTCACTATCTCTCAGTCTCGTAGAGCTCAGCTCTGAAATGGAAAGCGTCCAGCAAGTCCTCACACATGGAAAGTGCCAGGACTGAAAGCTGCTGCTTGACCTCTCCGTCCCTTGGCTACCCTTTCAGAGCCACACCAACCGTGGGGCTCTGCACCTGCCTAGCCACCTCATGTTCTGCTCTCTATCTCTCTCTCGCAGTCTAGGTAGAGCTCAGCTCCAAAATAGAAAACATCCAGCGACTGCTCCCACAGGGAAGGGGCCAGCACTGAAAGCTCTTGCTAGCCCTCACCTTTCCTTGGAAGCCCTTTGACAGGCCCAGCAACACTGGGGATCTGCGCTTCTCTAGCCACCTAACATAATGGTCACTATCTCTCAGTCTCGTAGAGCTCAGCTCTGAAATGGAAAGTGTCCAGCAAGTCCTCACACATGGAAAGTGCCAGGACTGAAAGCTGCTGCTTGACCTCTCCGTCCCTTGCCTACCCTTTCAGAGCCACACCAACCGTGGGGCTCTGCACCTGCCTAGCCACCTCATGTTATGCTTTCTGTCTCTCAAAGGCGAGGTAGAGCTCAGCTCCAAAATTGAAAACATCCAGCGACTGCTCCCACATGGAAGGTGCCAGCACTGAAAGCTCTTGCTAGCCCTCACCTTTCCTTGGAAGCCCTTTCACAGGCCCAGCAACACTGGTTCTCTGTGCTTCTCTAGCCACCTAACATAATGGTCACTATCTCTCAGTCTCGTAGAGCTCAGCTCTGAAATGGAAAGTGTCCAGGAAGTCCTCACACATGGAAAGTGCCAGGACTGAAAGCTGCTGCTTGACCTCTCCGTCCCTTGGCTACCCTTTCAGAGCCACACCAACCGTGGGGCTCTGCACCTGCCTAGCCACCTCATGTTATGCTCTCTATCTCTCTCTCGCAGGCTAGGTAGAGCTCAGCTCCAAAATTGAAAACATCCAGCGACTGCTCCCACATGGAAGGTGCCAGCACTGAAAGCTCTTGCTAGCCCTCACCTTTCCTTGGAAGGCCTTTCACAGGCCCAGCAACACTGGGGATCTGCGCTTCTCTAGCCACCTAACATAATGGTCACTATCTCTCAGTATCGCAGAACTCAGCTCTGAAATGGAAAGTGTCCAGGAAGTCCTCACACATGGAAAGTGCCAGGACTGAAAGCTGCTGCTTGAACTCTCCGTCCCTTGGCTACCCTTTCAGAGCCACACCACCTATGTGGCTCTGCACCAACCTAGCCACCTCATGTTCTGCTCTCTCTCTCTCTCTCGCAGGCTAGGTAGAGCTCAGCTCTGAAATTGAAAACATCCAGCGACTGCTCCCACAGGGAAGGGGCCAGCACTGAAAGCTCTTGCTAGCCCTCACCTTTCCTTGGAAGCCCTTTCACAGGCCCAGCAACACTGGGGATCTGTGCTTCTCTAGCCACCTAACATAATGGTCACTATCTCTCAGTCTCGCAGAACTCAGCTCTGAAATGGAAAGTGTCCAGCAAGTCCTCACACATGGAAAGTGCCAGGACTGAAAGCTGCTGCTTGACCTCTCTGTCCCTTCGATACCCTTTCAGAGCCACACCAACCGTGGGGCTCTGCACCTGCCTAGCCACCTCATGTTATGCTTTCTTTCTCTCAAAGGCTAGGTAGAGCTCAGCTCCAAAATTGAAAACATCCAGCGACTGCTCCCACATGGAAGGTGCCAGCACTGAAAGCTCTTGCTAGCCCTCACCTTTCCTTGGAAGCCCTTTCACAGGCTCAGCAACACTGGGGCTCGGCGCTTCTCTAGCCACCTAACATAATGGTCACTATCTCTCAGTCTCGCAGAACTCAGCTCTGAAATGGAAAGTGTCCAGCAAGTCCTCACACATGGAAAGTGCCAGGACTGAAAGCTGCTGCTTGACCTCTCCGTCCCTTGGCTACCCTTTCAGAGCCACACCAACCGTGGGGCTCTGCACCTGCCTAGCCACCTCATGTTATGCTCTCTCTCTCTCACAGGCGAGGTAGAGCTCAGCTCCAAAATTGAAAACATCCAGCGACTGCTCCCACATGGAAGGTGCCAGCACTGAAAGCTCTTGCCAGCCCTCACCTTTCCTTGGAATCCCTTTCACAGGCCCAGCAACACTGGGGATCTGCGCTTCTCTAGCCACCTAACATAATGGTCACTATCTCTCAGTCTCGCAGAACTCAGCTCTGAAATGGAAAGCGTCCAGCAAGTCCTCACACATGGAAAGTGCCAGGACTGAAAGCTGCTGCTTGACCTCTCCGTCCCTTGGCTACCATTTCAGAGCCACACCAACCGTGGGGCTCTGCACCTGCCTAGCCACCTCATGTTCTGCTCTCTATCTCTCTCTCACAGGCTAGGTAGAGCTCAGCTCCAAAATTGAAAACATCCAGCGACTGCTCCCACATGGAAGGTGCCAGCACTGAAAGCTCTTGCTAGCCCTCACCTTTCCTTGGAAGCCCTTTGACAGGCCCAGCAACACTGGGGATCTGCGCTTCTCTAGCCACCTAACATAATGGTCACTATCTCTCAGTATCGCAGAACTCAGCTCTGAAATGGAAAGCGTCCAGCAAATCCTCACACATGGAAAGTGCCAGGACTGAAAGCTGCTGCTTGACCTCTCCGTCCCTTGGCTACCCTTTCAGAGCCACACCAACCGTGGGGCTCTGCACCTGCCTAGCCACCTCATGTTCTGCTCTCTATCTCTCTCTCGCAGGCTAGGTAGAGATCAGCTCCAAAATTGGAAACATCCAGCAACTGCTCCCACATGGAAGGTGCCAGCACTGAAAGCTCTTGCTAGCCCTCACCTTTCCTTGGAAGGCCTTTCACAGGCCCAGCAACACTGGGGATCTGCGCTTCTCTAGCCACCTAACATAATGGTCACTATCTCTCAGTCTCGTAGAGCTCAGCTCTGAAATGGAAAGCGTCCAGCAAGTCCTCACACATGGAAAGTGCCAGGACTGAAAGCTGCTGCTTGACCTCTCCGTCCCTTGGCTACCCTTTCAGAGCCACACCAACCGTGGGGCTCTGCACCTGCCTAGCCACCTCATGTTATGCTTTCTTTCTCTCAAAGGCGAGGTAGAGCTCAGCTCCAAAATTGAAAACATCCAGCGACTGCTCCCACAGGGAAGGTGCCAGCACTGAAAGCTCTTGCTAGCCCTCACCTTTCCTTGGAAGCCCTTTCACAGGCCCAGCAACACTGGGGATCTGCGCTTCTCTAGCCACCTAACATAATGGTCACTATCTCTCAGTCTCGCAGAACTCAGCTCTGAAATGGAAAGTGTCCAGCAAGTCCTCACACATGGAAAGTGCCAGGAGTGAAAGCTGCTGCTTGACCTCTCCGTCCCTTGGCTACCCTTTCAGAGCCACACCACCTATGTGGCTCTGCACCTGCCTAGCCACCTCATGTTATGCTCTCTTTCTCTCTCTCGCAGGCTAGGTAGAGCTCAGCTCTGAAATTGAAAACATCCAGCGACTGCTCCCACATGGAAGGTGCCAGCACTGAAAGCTCTTGCTAGCCCTCACCTTTCCTTGGAAGGCCTTTCACAGGCCCAGCAACACTGGGGATCTGTGCTTCTCTAGCCACCTAACATAATGGTCACTATCTCTCAGTCTCGTAGAGCTCAGCTCTGAAATGGAAAGCGTCCAGCAAGTCCTCACACATGGAAAGTGCCAGGACTGAAAGCTGCTGCTTGACCTCTCCGTCCCTTGGCTACCCTTTCAGAGCCACACCAACCGTGGGGCTCTGCACCTGCCTAGCCACCTCATGTTATGCTTTCTGTCTCTCGCAGTCTAGGTAGAGCTCAGCTCCAAAATTGAAAACATCCAGCGACTGCTCCCACATGGAAGGTGCCAGCACTGAAAGCTCTTGCTAGCCCTCACCTTTCCTTGGAAGCCCTTTCACAGGCCCAGCAACACTGGGGATCTGTGCTTCTCTAGCCACCTAACATAATGGTCACTATCTCTCAGTCTCGTAGAGCTCAGCTCTGAAATGGAAAGTGTCCAGCAAGTCCTCACACATGGAAAGTGCCAGGACTGAAAGCTGCTGCTTGACCTCTCCGTCCCTTGCCTACCCTTTCAGAGCCACACCAACCGTGGGGCTCTGCACCTGCCTAGCCACCTCATGTTATGCTTTCTGTCTCTCAAAGGCGAGGTAGAGCTCAGCTCCAAAATTGAAAACATCCAGCGACTGCTCCCACATGGAAGGTGCCAGCACTGAAAGCTCTTGCTAGCCCTCACCTTTCCTTGGAAGCCCTTTCACAGGCCCAGCAACACTGGGGATCTGTGCTTCTCTAGCCACCTAACATAATGGTCACTATCTCTCAGTCTCGTAGAGCTCAGCTCTGAAATGGAAAGTGTCCAGGAAGTCCTCACACATGGAAAGTGCCAGGACTGAAAGCTGCTGCTTGACCTCTCCGTCCCTTGGCTACCCTTTCAGAGCCACACCAACCGTGGGGCTCTGCACCTGCCTAGCCACCTCATGTTATGCTCTCTATCTCTCTCTCGCAGGCTAGGTAGAGCTCAGCTCCAAAATTGAAAACATCCAGCGACTGCTCCCACAGGGAAGGTGCCAGCACTGAAAGCTCTTGCTAGCCCTCACCTTTCCTTGGAAGCCCTTTCACAGGCCCAGCAACACTGGGGATCTGCGCTTCTCTAGCCACCTAACATAATGGTCACTATCTCTCAGTATCGCAGAACTCAGCTCTGAAATGGAAAGTGTCCAGGAAGTCCTCACACATGGAAAGTGCCAGGACTGAAAGCTGCTGCTTAAACTCTCCGTCCCTTGGCTACCCTTTCAGAGCCACACCACCTATGTGGCTCTGCACCAACCTAGCCACCTCATGTTCTGCTCTCTATCTCTCTCTCGCAGTCTAGGTAGAGCTCAGCTCTGAAATTGAAAACATCCAGCGACTGCTCCCACATGGAAGGTGCCAGCACTGAAAGCTCTTGCTAGCCCTCACCTTTCCTTGGAAGCCCTTTCACAGGCCCAGCAACACTGGGGATCTGTGCTTCTCTAGCCACCTAACATAATGGTCACTACCTCTCAGTCTCGCAGAACTCAGCTCTGAAATGGAAAGTGTCCAGCAAGTCCTCACACATGGAAAGTGCCAGGACTGAAAGCTGCTGCTTGACCTCTCTGTCCCTTGGCTACCCTTTCAGAGCCACACCAACCCTGGGGCTCTGCACCTGCCTAGCCACCTCATGTTATGCTTTCTGTCTCTCAAAGGCGAGGTAGAGCTCAGCTCCAAAATTGAAAACATCCAGCAACTGCTCCCACATGGAAGGTGCCAGCACTGAAAGCTCTTGCTAGCCCTCACCTTTCCTTGGAAGCCCTTTCACAGGCCCAGCAACACTGGGGATCTGCGCTTCTCTAGCCACCTAACATAATGGTCACTATCTCTCAGTCTCGCAGAGCTCAGCTCTGAAATGGAAAGCGTCCAGCAAGTCCTCACACATGGAAAGTGCCAGGACTGAAAGCTGCTGCTTGACCTCTCTGTCCCTTGGCTACCCTTTCAGAGCCACACCAACCGTGGGGCTCTGCACCTGCCTAGCCACCTCATGTTCTGCTCTATCTCTCTCTCTCAGGCTAGGTAGAGCTCAGCTCTGAAATTGAAAACATCCAGCGACTGCTCCCACATGGAAGGTGCCAGCACTGAAAGCTCTTGCTAGCCCTCACCTTTCCTTGGAAGCCCTTTCACAGGCCCAGCAACACTGGGGATCTGTGCTTCTCTAGCCACCTAACATAATGGTCACTATCTCTCAGTCTCGCAGAGCTCAGCTCTGAAATGGAAAGTGTCCAGCAAGTCCTCACACATGGAAAGTGCCAGGACTGAAAGCTGCTGCTTGACCTCTCCGTCCCTTGGCTACCCTTTCAGAGCCACACCAACCGTGGGGCTCTGCACCTGCCTAGCCACCTCATGTTCTGCTCTCTATCCCTCTCTCGCAGGCTAGATAGAGATCAGCTCCAAAATTGAAAACATCCAGCGACTGCTCCCACATGGAAGGTGCCAGCACTGAAAGCTCTTGCTAGCCCTCACCTTTCCTTGAAAGCCCTTTCACAGGCCCAGCAACACTGGGGATCTGTGCTTCTCTAGCCACCTAACATAATGGTCACTATCTCTCAGTCTCATAGAACTCAGCTTTGAAATGGAAAGCGTCCAGCAAGTCCTCACACATGGAAAGTGCCAGGACTGAAAGCTGCTGATTGACCTCTCTGTCCCTTCGATACCCTTTCAGAGCCACACCAACCGTGGGGCTCTGCACCTGCCTAGCCACCTCATGTTATGCTCTCTATCTCTCTCTCGCAGGCTAGGTAGAGCTCAGCTCTGAAATTGAAAACATCCAGCGACTGCTCCCACATGGAAGGTGCCAGCACTGAAAGCTCTTGCTAGCCCTCACCTTTCCTTGGAAGCCCTTTCACAGGCCCAGCAACACTGAGGATCTGTGCTTCTCTAGCCACCTAACATAATGGTCACTATCTCTCAGTCTCGTAGAGCTCAGCTCTGAAATGGAAAGCATCCAGCAAGTCCTCACACATGGAAAGTGCCAGGACTGAAAGCTGCTGCTTGACCTCTCCGTCCCTTGGCTACCCTTTCAGAGCCACACCAACCGTGGGGCTCTGCACCTGCCTAGCCACCTCATGTTCTGCTCTCTCTCTCTCTCTCGCAGGCTAGGTAGAGCTCAGCTCCAAAATAGAAAACATCCAGCGACTGCTCCCACAGGGAAGGTGCCAGCACTGAAAGCTCTTGCCAGCCCTCACCTTTCCTTGGAAGCCCTTTCACAGGCCCAGCAACACTGGGGATCTGTGCTTCTCTAGCCACCTAACATAATGGTCACTATCTCTCAGTCTCATAGAGCTCAGCTCTGAAATGGAAAGCGTCCAGCAAGTCCTCACACATGGAAAGTGCCAGGACTGAAAGCTGCTGCTTGACCTCTCTGTCCCTTGGCTACCCTTTCAGAGCCACACCAACCGTGGGGCTCTGCACCTGCCTAGCCACCTCATGTTCTGCTCTCTCTCTCTCTCGCAGGCTAGGTAGAGCTCAGCTCCAAAATTGAAAACATCCAGCGACTGCTCCCACAGGGAAGGTGCCAGCACTGAAAGCTCTTGCTAGCCCTCACCTTTCCTTGGAAGCCCTTTCACAGGCCCAGCAACACTGGGGATCTGTGCTTCTCTAGCCACCTATCATAATGGTCACTATCTCTCAGTCTCGTAGAGCTCAGCTCTGAAATGGAAAGTGTCCAGCAAGTCCTCACACATGGAAAGTGCCAGGACTGAAAGCTGCTGCTTGACCTCTCCGTCCCTTGGCTACCCTTTCAGAGCCACACCAACCGTGGGGCTCTGCACCTGCCTAGCCACCTCATGTTATGCTTTCTGTCTCTCACAGGCGAGGTAGAGCTCAGCTCCAAAATTGAAAACATCCAGCGACTGCTCCCACATGGAAGGTGCCAGCACTGAAAGCTCTTGCCAGCCCTCACCTTTCCTTGGAATCCCTTTCACAGGCCCAGCAACACTGGTTCTCGGCGCTTCTCTAGCCACCTAACATAATGGTCACTATCTCTCAGTCTCACAGAACTCAGCTCTGAAATGGAAAGCGTCCAGCAAGTCCTCACACATGGAAAGTGCCAGGACTGAAAGCTGCTGCTTGACCTCTCCGTCCCTTGGCTACCCTTTCAGAGCCACACCAACCGTGGGGCTCTGCACCTGCCTAGCCACCTCATGTTCTGCTCTCTATCTCTCTCTCACAGGCTAGGTAGAGCTCAGCTCCAAAATTGAAAACATCCAGCGACTGCTCCCACATGGAAGGTGCCAGCACTGAAAGCTCTTGCTAGCCCTCACCTTTCCTTGGAAGCCCTTTGACAGGCCCAGCAACACTGGGGATCTGCGCTTCTCTAGCCACCTAACATAATGGTCACTATCTCTCAGTCTCGCAGAGCTCAGCTCTGAAATGGAAAGCATCCAGCAAGTCCTCACACATGGAAAGTGCCAGGACTGAAAGCTGCTGCTTGACCTCTCCGTCCCTTGGCTACCCTTTCAGAGCCACACCAACCGTGGGGCTCTGCACCTGCCTAGCCACCTCATGTTCTGCTCTCTATCTCTCTCTCACAGGCTAGGTAGAGCTCAGCTCCAAAATTAAAAAACATCCAGCAACTGCTCCCACATGGAAGGTGCCAGCACTGAAAGCTCTTGCTAGCCCTCACCTTTCCTTGGAAGCCCTTTCACAGGCCCAGCAACACTGGGGATCTGCGCTTCTCTAGCCACCTAACATAATGGTCACTATCTCTCAGTCTCGCAGAACTCAGCTCTGAAATGGAAAGCGTCCAGCAAATCCTCACACATGGAAAGTGCCAGGACTGAAAGCTGCTGCTTGACCTCTCCGTCCCTTGGCTACCCTTTCAGAGCCACACCAACCGTGGGGCTCTGCACCTGCCTAGCCACCTCATGTTCTGCTCTCTATCTCTCTCTCGCAGGCTAGGTAGAGATCAGCTCCAAAATTGGAAACATCCAGCAACTGCTCCCACATGGAAGGTGCCAGCACTGAAAGCTCTTGCTAGCCCTCACCTTTCCTTGGAAGGCCTTTCACAGGCCCAGCAACACTGGGGATCTGCGCTTCTCTAGCCACCTAACATAATGGTCACTATCTCTCAGTCTCGTAGAGCTCAGCTCTGAAATGGAAAGCGTCCAGCAAGTCCTCACACATGGAAAGTGCCAGGACTGAAAGCTGCTGCTTGACCTCTCCGTCCCTTGGCTACCCTTTCAGAGCCACACCAACCGTGGGGCTCTGCACCTGCCTAGCCACCTCATGTTATGCTTTCTTTCTCTCAAAGGCGAGGTAGAGCTCAGCTCCAAAATTGAAAACATCCAGCGACTGCTCCCACAGGGAAGGTGCCAGCACTGAAAGCTCTTGCTAGCCCTCACCTTTCCTTGGAAGCCCTTTCACAGGCCCAGCAACACTGGGGATCTGCGCTTCTCTAGCCACCTAACATAATGGTCACTATCTCTCAGTCTCGCAGAACTCAGCTCTGAAATGGAAAGTGTCCAGCAAGTCCTCACACATGGAAAGTGCCAGGACTGAAAGCTGCTGCTTGACCTCTCCGTCCCTTGGCTACCCTTTCAGAGCCACACCACCTATGTGGCTCTGCACCTGCCTAGCCACCTCATGTTATGCTCTCTTTCTCTCTCTCGCAGGCTAGGTAGAGCTCAGCTCTGAAATTGAAAACATCCAGCGACTGCTCCCACATGGAAGGTGCCAGCACTGAAAGCTCTTGCTAGCCCTCACCTTTCCTTGGAAGGCCTTTCACAGGCCCAGCAACACTGGGGATCTGTGCTTCTCTAGCCACCTAACATAATGGTCACTATCTCTCAGTCTCGTAGAGCTCAGCTCTGAAATGGAAAGCGTCCAGCAAGTCCTCACACATGGAAAGTGCCAGGACTGAAAGCTGCTGCTTGACCTCTCCGTCCCTTGGCTACCCTTTCAGAGCCACACCAACCGTGGGGCTCTGCACCTGCCTAGCCACCTCATGTTCTGCTCTCTATCTCTCTCTCGCAGTCTAGGTAGAGCTCAGCTCCAAAATAGAAAACATCCAGCGACTGCTCCCACAGGGAAGGGGCCAGCACTGAAAGCTCTTGCTAGCCCTCACCTTTCCTTGGAAGCCCTTTCACAGGCCCAGCAACACTGGGGATCTGCGCTTCTCTAGCCACCTAACATAATGGTCACTATCTCTCAGTCTCGTAGAGCTCAGCTCTGAAATGGAAAGTGTCCAGCAAGTCCTCACACATGGAAAGTGCCAGGACTGAAAGCTGCTGCTTGACCTCTCCGTCCCTTGCCTACCCTTTCAGAGCCACACCAACCGTGGGGCTCTGCACCTGCCTAGCCACCTCATGTTATGCTTTCTGTCTCTCAAAGGCGAGGTAGAGCTCAGCTCCAAAATTGAAAACATCCAGCGACTGCTCCCACATGGAAGGTGCCAGCACTGAAAGCTCTTGCTAGCCCTCACCTTTCCTTGGAAGCCCTTTCACAGGCCCAGCAACACTGGTTCTCTGTGCTTCTCTAGCCACCTAACATAATGGTCACTATCTCTCAGTCTCGTAGAGCTCAGCTCTGAAATGGAAAGTGTCCAGGAAGTCCTCACACATGGAAAGTGCCAGGACTGAAAGCTGCTGCTTGACCTCTCCGTCCCTTGGCTACCCTTTCAGAGCCACACCAACCGTGGGGCTCTGCACCTGCCTAGCCACCTCATGTTATGCTCTCTATCTCTCTCTCGCAGGCTAGGTAGAGCTCAGCTCCAAAATTGAAAACATCCAGCGACTGCTCCCACATGGAAGGTGCCAGCACTGAAAGCTCTTGCTAGCCCTCACCTTTCCTTGGAAGCCCTTTCACAGGCCCAGCAACACTGGGGATCTGCGCTTCTCTAGCCACCTAACATAATGGTCACTATCTCTCAGTCTCGTAGAGCTCAGCTCTGAAATGGAAAGTGTCCAGGAAGTCCTCACACATGGAAAGTGCCAGGACTGAAAGCTGCTGCTTGAACTCTCCGTCCCTTGGCTACCCTTTCAGAGCCACACCACCTATGTGGCTCTGCACCAACCTAGCCACCTCATGTTCTGCTCTCTCTCTCTCTCTCGCAGTCTAGGTAGAGCTCAGCTCTGAAATTGAAAACATCCAGCGACTGCTCCCACATGGAAGGTGCCAGCACTGAAAGCTCTTGCTAGCCCTCACCTTTCCTTGGAAGCCCTTTCACAGGCCCAGCAACACTGGGGATCTGTGCTTCTCTAGCCACCTAACATAATGGTCACTGTCTCTCAGTCTCGTAGAGCTCAGCTCTGAAATGGAAAGCGTCCAGCAAGTCCTCACACATGGAAAGTGCCAGGACTGAAAGCTGCTGCTTGACCTCTCCGCCCCTTGGCTACCCTTTCAGAGCCACACCACCTATGTGGCTCTGCACCTACCTAGCCACCTCATGTTATGCTCTCTTTCTCTCTCTCGCAGGCTAGGTAGAGCTCAGCTCTGAAATTGAAAACATCCAGCGACTGCTCCCACAGGGAAGGGGCCAGCACTGAAAGCTCTTGCTAGCCCTCACCTTTCCTTGGAAGCCCTTTCACAGGCCCAGCAACACTGGGGATCTGTGCTTCTCTAGCCACCTAACATAATGGTCACTATCTCTCAGTCTCGCAGAACTCAGCTCTGAAATGGAAAGTGTCCAGCAAGTCCTCACACATGGAAAGTGCCAGGACTGAAAGCTGCTGCTTGACCTCTCTGTCCCTTCGATACCCTTTCAGAGCCACACCAACCGTGGGGCTCTGCACCTGCCTAGCCACCTCATGTTATGCTTTCTGTCTCTCAAAGGCTAGGTAGAGCTCAGCTCCAAAATTGAAAACATCCAGCGACTGCTCCCACATGGAAGGTGCCAGCACTGAAAGCTCTTGCTAGCCCTCACCTTTCCTTGGAAGCCCTTTCACAGGCTCAGCAACACTGGGGCTCGGCGCTTCTCTAGCCACCTAACATAATGGTCACTATCTCTCAGTCTCGTAGAGCTCAGCTCTGAAATGGAAAGTGTCCAGCAAGTCCTCACACATGGAAAGTGCCAGGACTGAAAGCTGCTGCTTGACCTCTCCGTCCCTTGGCTACCCTTTCAGAGCCACACCAACCGTGGGGCTCTGCACCTGCCTAGCCACCTCATGTTATGCTCTCTCTCTCTCACAGGCGAGGTAGAGCTCAGCTCCAAAATTGAAAACATCCAGCGACTGCTCCCACATGGAAGGTGCCAGCACTGAAAGCTCTTGCCAGCCCTCACCTTTCCTTGGAATCCCTTTCACAGGCCCAGCAACACTGGGGATCTGCGCTTCTCTAGCCACCTAACATAATGGTCACTATCTCTCAGTCTCGCAGAACTCAGCTCTGAAATGGAAAGCGTCCAGCAAGTCCTCACACATGGAAAGTGCCAGGACTGAAAGCTGCTGCTTGACCTCTCCGTCCCTTGGCTACCATTTCAGAGCCACACCAACCGTGGGGCTCTGCACCTGCCTAGCCACCTCATGTTCTGCTCTCTATCTCTCTCTCACAGGCTAGGTAGAGCTCAGCTCCAAAATTGAAAACATCCAGCGACTGCTCCCACATGGAAGGTGCCAGCACTGAAAGCTCTTGCTAGCCCTCACCTTTCCTTGGAAGCCCTTTGACAGGCCCAGCAACACTGGGGATCTGCGCTTCTCTAGCCACCTAACATAATGGTCACTATCTCTCAGTATCGCAGAACTCAGCTCTGAAATGGAAAGCGTCCAGCAAATCCTCACACATGGAAAGTGCCAGGACTGAAAGCTGCTGCTTGACCTCTCCGTCCCTTGGCTACCCTTTCAGAGCCACACCAACCGTGGGGCTCTGCACCTGCCTAGCCACCTCATGTTCTGCTCTCTATCTCTCTCTCGCAGGCTAGGTAGAGATCAGCTCCAAAATTGGAAACATCCAGCAACTGCTCCCACATGGAAGGTGCCAGCACTGAAAGCTCTTGCTAGCCCTCACCTTTCCTTGGAAGGCCTTTCACAGGCCCAGCAACACTGGGGATCTGCGCTTCTCTAGCCACCTAACATAATGGTCACTATCTCTCAGTCTCGTAGAGCTCAGCTCTGAAATGGAAAGCGTCCAGCAAGTCCTCACACATGGAAAGTGCCAGGACTGAAAGCTGCTGCTTGACCTCTCCGTCCCTTGGCTACCCTTTCAGAGCCACACCAACCCTGGGGCTCTGCACCTGCCTAGCCACCTCATGTTATGCTTTCTTTCTCTCAAAGGCGAGGTAGAGCTCAGCTCCAAAATTGAAAACATCCAGCGACTGCTCCCACAGGGAAGGTGCCAGCACTGAAAGCTCTTGCTAGCCCTCACCTTTCCTTGGAAGCCCTTTCACAGGCCCAGCAACACTGGGGATCTGCGCTTCTCTAGCCACCTAACATAATGGTCACTATCTCTCAGTCTCGCAGAACTCAGCTCTGAAATGGAAAGTGTCCAGCAAGTCCTCACACATGGAAAGTGCCAGGAGTGAAAGCTGCTGCTTGACCTCTCCGTCCCTTGGCTACCCTTTCAGAGCCACACCACCTATGTGGCTCTGCACCTGCCTAGCCACCTCATGTTATGCTCTCTTTCTCTCTCTCGCAGGCTAGGTAGAGCTCAGCTCTGAAATTGAAAACATCCAGCGACTGCTCCCACATGGAAGGTGCCAGCACTGAAAGCTCTTGCTAGCCCTCACCTTTCCTTGGAAGGCCTTTCACAGGCCCAGCAACACTGGGGATCTGTGCTTCTCTAGCCACCTAACATAATGGTCACTATCTCTCAGTCTCGTAGAGCTCAGCTCTGAAATGGAAAGCGTCCAGCAAGTCCTCACACATGGAAAGTGCCAGGACTGAAAGCTGCTGCTTGACCTCTCCGTCCCTTGGCTACCCTTTCAGAGCCACACCAACCGTGGGGCTCTGCACCTGCCTAGCCACCTCATGTTATGCTTTCTGTCTCTCGCAGTCTAGGTAGAGCTCAGCTCCAAAATTGAAAACATCCAGCGACTGCTCCCACATGGAAGGTGCCAGCACTGAAAGCTCTTGCTAGCCCTCACCTTTCCTTGGAAGCCCTTTCACAGGCCCAGCAACACTGGGGATCTGTGCTTCTCTAGCCACCTAACATAATGGTCACTATCTCTCAGTCTCGTAGAGCTCAGCTCTGAAATGGAAAGTGTCCAGGAAGTCCTCACACATGGAAAGTGCCAGGACTGAAAGCTGCTGCTTGACCTCTCCGTCCCTTGGCTACCCTTTCAGAGCCACACCAACCGTGGGGCTCTGCACCTGCCTAGCCACCTCATGTTATGCTCTCTATCTCTCTCTCGCAGGCTAGGTAGAGCTCAGCTCCAAAATTGAAAACATCCAGCGACTGCTCCCACAGGGAAGGTGCCAGCACTGAAAGCTCTTGCTAGCCCTCACCTTTCCTTGGAAGCCCTTTCACAGGCCCAGCAACACTGGGGATCTGCGCTTCTCTAGCCACCTAACATAATGGTCACTATCTCTCAGTCTCGCAGAGCTCAGCTCTGAAATGGAAAGTGTCCAGGAAGTCCTCACACATGGAAAGTGCCAGGACTGAAAGCTGCTGCTTGAACTCTCCGTCCCTTGGCTACCCTTTCAGAGCCACACCACCTATGTGGCTCTGCACCAACCTAGCCAGCTCATGTTCTGCTCTCTATCTCTCTCTCGCAGTCTAGGTAGAGCTCAGCTCTGAAATTGAAAACATCCAGCGACTACTCCCACATGGAAGGTGCCAGCACTGAAAGCTCTTGCTAGCCCTCACCTTTCCTTGGAAGCCCTTTCACAGGCCCAGCAACACTGGGGATCTGTGCTTCTCTAGCCACCTAACATAATGGTCACTACCTCTCAGTCTCGCAGAACTCAGCTCTGAAATGGAAAGTGTCCAGCAAGTCCTCACACATGGAAAGTGCCAGGACTGAAAGCTGCTGCTTGACCTCTCTGTCCCTTGGCTACCCTTTCAGAGCCACACCAACCGTGGGGCTCTGCACCTGCCTAGCCACCTCATGTTATGCTTTCTGTCTCTCAAAGGCGAGGTAGAGCTCAGCTCCAAAATTGAAAACATCCAGCAACTGCTCCCACATGGAAGGTGCCAGCACTGAAAGCTCTTGCTAGCCCTCACCTTTCCTTGGAAGCCCTTTCACAGGCCCAGCAACACTGGGGATCTGCGCTTCTCTAGCCACCTAACATAATGGTCACTATCTCTCAGTCTCGCAGAGCTCAGCTCTGAAATGGAAAGCGTCCAGCAAGTCCTCACACATGGAAAGTGCCAGGACTGAAAGCTGCTGCTTGACCTCTCTGTCCCTTGGCTACCCTTTCAGAGCCACACCAACCGTGGGGCTCTGCACCTGCCTAGCCACCTCATGTTCTGCTCTATCTCTCTCTCTCAGGCTAGGTAGAGCTCAGCTCTGAAATTGAAAACATCCAGCGACTGCTCCCACATGGAAGGTGCCAGCACTGAAAGCTCTTGCTAGCCCTCACCTTTCCTTGGAAGCCCTTTCACAGGCCCAGCAACACTGGGGATCTGTGCTTCTCTAGCCACCTAACATAATGGTCACTATCTCTCAGTCTCGCAGAGCTCAGCTCTGAAATGGAAAGTGTCCAGCAAGTCCTCACACATGGAAAGTGCCAGGACTGAAAGCTGCTGCTTGACCTCTCCGTCCCTTGGCTACCCTTTCAGAGCCACACCAACCGTGGGGCTCTGCACCTGCCTAGCCACCTCATGTTCTGCTCTCTATCCCTCTCTCGCAGGCTAGATAGAGATCAGCTCCAAAATTGAAAACATCCAGCGACTGCTCCCACATGGAAGGTGCCAGCACTGAAAGCTCTTGCTAGCCCTCACCTTTCCTTGAAAGCCCTTTCACAGGCCCAGCAACACTGGGGATCTGTGCTTCTCTAGCCACCTAACATAATGGTCACTATCTCTCAGTCTCATAGAACTCAGCTTTGAAATGGAAAGCGTCCAGCAAGTCCTCACACATGGAAAGTGCCAGGACTGAAAGCTGCTGATTGACCTCTCTGTCCCTTCGATACCCTTTCAGAGCCACACCAACCGTGGGGCTCTGCACCTGCCTAGCCACCTCATGTTATGCTCTCTATCTCTCTCTCGCAGGCTAGGTAGAGCTCAGCTCTGAAATTGAAAACATCCAGCGACTGCTCCCACATGGAAGGTGCCAGCACTGAAAGCTCTTGCTAGCCCTCACCTTTCCTTGGAAGCCCTTTCACAGGCCCAGCAACACTGAGGATCTGTGCTTCTCTAGCCACCTAACATAATGGTCACTATCTCTCAGTCTCGTAGAGCTCAGCTCTGAAATGGAAAGCATCCAGCAAGTCCTCACACATGGAAAGTGCCAGGACTGAAAGCTGCTGCTTGACCTCTCCGTCCCTTGGCTACCCTTTCAGAGCCACACCAACCGTGGGGCTCTGCACCTGCCTAGCCACCTCATGTTCTGCTCTCTCTCTCTCTCTCGCAGGCTAGGTAGAGCTCAGCTCCAAAATAGAAAACATCCAGCGACTGCTCCCACAGGGAAGGTGCCAGCACTGAAAGCTCTTGCCAGCCCTCACCTTTCCTTGGAAGCCCTTTCACAGGCCCAGCAACACTGGGGATCTGTGCTTCTCTAGCCACCTAACATAATGGTCACTATCTCTCAGTCTCATAGAGCTCAGCTCTGAAATGGAAAGCGTCCAGCAAGTCCTCACACATGGAAAGTGCCAGGACTGAAAGCTGCTGCTTGACCTCTCTGTCCCTTGGCTACCCTTTCAGAGCCACACCAACCGTGGGGCTCTGCACCTGCCTAGCCACCTCATGTTCTGCTCTCTCTCTCTCTCGCAGGCTAGGTAGAGCTCAGCTCCAAAATTGAAAACATCCAGCGACTGCTCCCACAGGGAAGGTGCCAGCACTGAAAGCTCTTGCTAGCCCTCACCTTTCCTTGGAAGCCCTTTCACAGGCCCAGCAACACTGGGGATCTGTGCTTCTCTAGCCACCTATCATAATGGTCACTATCTCTCAGTCTCGTAGAGCTCAGCTCTGAAATGGAAAGTGTCCAGCAAGTCCTCACACATGGAAAGTGCCAGGACTGAAAGCTGCTGCTTGACCTCTCCGTCCCTTGCCTACCCTTTCAGAGCCACACCAACCCTGGGGCTCTGCACGGGCCTAGCCACCTCATGTTCTGCTCTCTATCTCTCTCTCGCAGGCTAGGTACAGCTCAGCTCCAAAATTGAAAACATCCAGCAACTGCTCCCACATGGAAGGTGCCAGCACTGAAAGCTCTTGCTAGCCCTCACCTTTCCTTGGAAGCCCTTTCACAGGCCCAGCAACACTGGGGATCTGCGCTTCTCTAGCCACCTAACATAATGGTCACTATCTCTCAGTCTCGCAGAACTCAGCTCTGAAATGGAAAGCGTCCAGCAAGTCCTCACACATGGAAAGTGCCAGGAGTGAAAGCTGCTGCTTGACCTCTCCGTCCCTTGGCTACCCTTTCAGAGCCACACCAACCGTGGGGCTCTGCACCTGCCTAGCCACCTCATGTTATGCTTTCTGTCTCTCTCTCGCAGGCTAGGTAGAGCTCAGCTCCAAAATTGGAAACATCCAGCAACTGCTCCCACATGGAAGGTGCCAGCACTGAAAGCTCTTGCTAGCCCTCACCTTTCCTTGGAAGCCCTTTCACAGGCCCAGCAACACTGGGGATCTGCGCTTCTCTAGCCACCTATCATAATGGTCACTATCTCTCAGTCTCGTAGAGCTCAGCTCTGAAATGGAAAGCATCCAGCAAGTCCTCACACATGGAAAGTGCCAGGACTGAAAGCTGCTGCTTGACCTCTCCGTCCCTTGGCTACCCTTTCAGAGCCACACCAACCGTGGGGCTCTGCACCTGCCTAGCCACCTCATGTTCTGCTCTCTCTCTCTCTCTCGCAGGCTAGGTAGAGCTCAGCTCCAAAATAGAAAACATCCAGCGACTGCTCCCACAGGGAAGGTGCCAGCACTGAAAGCTCTTGCCAGCCCTCACCTTTCCTTGGAAGCCCTTTCACAGGCCCAGCAACACTGGGGATCTGTGCTTCTCTAGCCACCTAACATAATGGTCACTATCTCTCAGTCTCATAGAGCTCAGCTCTGAAATGGAAAGCGTCCAGCAAGTCCTCACACATGGAAAGTGCCAGGACTGAAAGCTGCTGCTTGACCTCTCTGTCCCTTGGCTACCCTTTCAGAGCCACACCAACCGTGGGGCTCTGCACCTGCCTAGCCACCTCATGTTCTGCTCTCTCTCTCTCTCGCAGGCTAGGTAGAGCTCAGCTCCAAAATTGAAAACATCCAGCGACTGCTCCCACAGGGAAGGTGCCAGCACTGAAAGCTCTTGCTAGCCCTCACCTTTCCTTGGAAGCCCTTTCACAGGCCCAGCAACACTGGGGATCTGTGCTTCTCTAGCCACCTATCATAATGGTCACTATCTCTCAGTCTCGTAGAGCTCAGCTCTGAAATGGAAAGTGTCCAGCAAGTCCTCACACATGGAAAGTGCCAGGACTGAAAGCTGCTGCTTGACCTCTCCGTCCCTTGCCTACCCTTTCAGAGCCACACCAACCCTGGGGCTCTGCACGGGCCTAGCCACCTCATGTTCTGCTCTCTATCTCTCTCTCGCAGGCTAGGTACAGCTCAGCTCCAAAATTGAAAACATCCAGCAACTGCTCCCACATGGAAGGTGCCAGCACTGAAAGCTCTTGCTAGCCCTCACCTTTCCTTGGAAGCCCTTTCACAGGCCCAGCAACACTGGGGATCTGCGCTTCTCTAGCCACCTAACATAATGGTCACTATCTCTCAGTCTCGCAGAACTCAGCTCTGAAATGGAAAGCGTCCAGCAAGTCCTCACACATGGAAAGTGCCAGGAGTGAAAGCTGCTGCTTGACCTCTCCGTCCCTTGGCTACCCTTTCAGAGCCACACCAACCGTGGGGCTCTGCACCTGCCTAGCCACCTCATGTTATGCTCTCTATCTCTCTCTCGCAGGCTAGGTAGAGCTCAGCTCCAAAATTGAAAACATCCAGCGACTGCTCCCACAGGGAAGGTGCCAGCACTGAAAGCTCTTGCTAGCCCTCACCTTTCCTTGGAAGCCCTTTCACAGGCCCAGCAACACTGGGGATCTGCGCTTCTCTAGCCACCTAACATAATGGTCACTATCTCTCAGTATCGCAGAACTCAGCTCTGAAATGGAAAGTGTCCAGGAAGTCCTCACACATGGAAAGTGCCAGGACTGAAAGCTGCTGCTTGAACTCTCCGTCCCTTGGCTACCCTTTCAGAGCCACACCACCTATGTGGCTCTGCACCAACCTAGCCACCTCATGTTCTGCTCTCTATCTCTCTCTCGCAGTCTAGGTAGAGCTCAGCTCTGAAATTGAAAACATCCAGCGACTGCTCCCACATGGAAGGTGCCAGCACTGAAAGCTCTTGCTAGCCCTCACCTTTCCTTGGAAGCCCTTTCACAGGCCCAGCAACACTGGGGATCTGTGCTTCTCTAGCCACCTAACATAATGGTCACTACCTCTCAGTCTCGCAGAACTCAGCTCTGAAATGGAAAGTGTCCAGCAAGTCCTCACACATGGAAAGTGCCAGGACTGAAAGCTGCTGCTTGACCTCTCTGTCCCTTGGCTACCCTTTCAGAGCCACACCAACCCTGGGGCTCTGCACCTGCCTAGCCACCTCATGTTATGCTTTCTGTCTCTCAAAGGCGAGGTAGAGCTCAGCTCCAAAATTGAAAACATCCAGCAACTGCTCCCACATGGAAGGTGCCAGCACTGAAAGCTCTTGCTAGCCCTCACCTTTCCTTGGAAGCCCTTTCACAGGCCCAGCAACACTGGGGATCTGCGCTTCTCTAGCCACCTAACATAATGGTCACTATCTCTCAGTCTCGCAGAGCTCAGCTCTGAAATGGAAAGCGTCCAGCAAGTCCTCACACATGGAAAGTGCCAGGACTGAAAGCTGCTGCTTGACCTCTCTGTCCCTTGGCTACCCTTTCAGAGCCACACCAACCGTGGGGCTCTGCACCTGCCTAGCCACCTCATGTTCTGCTCTATCTCTCTCTCTCAGGCTAGGTAGAGCTCAGCTCTGAAATTGAAAACATCCAGCGACTGCTCCCACATGGAAGGTGCCAGCACTGAAAGCTCTTGCTAGCCCTCACCTTTCCTTGGAAGCCCTTTCACAGGCCCAGCAACACTGGGGATCTGTGCTTCTCTAGCCACCTAACATAATGGTCACTATCTCTCAGTCTCGCAGAGCTCAGCTCTGAAATGGAAAGTGTCCAGCAAGTCCTCACACATGGAAAGTGCCAGGACTGAAAGCTGCTGCTTGACCTCTCCGTCCCTTGGCTACCCTTTCAGAGCCACACCAACCGTGGGGCTCTGCACCTGCCTAGCCACCTCATGTTCTGCTCTCTATCCCTCTCTCGCAGGCTAGATAGAGATCAGCTCCAAAATTGAAAACATCCAGCGACTGCTCCCACATGGAAGGTGCCAGCACTGAAAGCTCTTGCTAGCCCTCACCTTTCCTTGAAAGCCCTTTCACAGGCCCAGCAACACTGGGGATCTGTGCTTCTCTAGCCACCTAACATAATGGTCACTATCTCTCAGTCTCGTAGAGCTCAGCTCTGAAATGGAAAGCGTCCAGCAAGTCCTCACACATGGAAAGTGCCAGGACTGAAAGCTGCTGATTGACCTCTCTGTCCCTTCGATACCCTTTCAGAGCCACACCAACCGTGGGGCTCTGCACCTGCCTAGCCACCTCATGTTATGCTCTCTATCTCTCTCTCGCAGGCTAGGTAGAGCTCAGCTCTGAAATTGAAAACATCCAGCGACTGCTCCCACATGGAAGGTGCCAGCACTGAAAGCTCTTGCTAGCCCTCACCTTTCCTTGGAAGCCCTTTCACAGGCCCAGCAACACTGAGGATCTGTGCTTCTCTAGCCACCTAACATAATGGTCACTATCTCTCAGTCTCGTAGAGCTCAGCTCTGAAATGGAAAGCATCCAGCAAGTCCTCACACATGGAAAGTGCCAGGACTGAAAGCTGCTGCTTGACCTCTCCGTCCCTTGGCTACCCTTTCAGAGCCACACCAACCGTGGGGCTCTGCACCTGCCTAGCCACCTCATGTTCTGCTCTCTCTCTCTCTCTCGCAGGCTAGGTAGAGCTCAGCTCCAAAATAGAAAACATCCAGCGACTGCTCCCACACGGAAGGTGCCAGCACTGAAAGCTCTTGCCAGCCCTCACCTTTCCTTGGAAGCCCTTTCACAGGCCCAGCAACACTGGGGATCTGTGCTTCTCTAGCCACCTAACATAATGGTCACTATCTCTCAGTCTCATAGAGCTCAGCTCTGAAATGGAAAGCGTCCAGCAAGTCCTCACACATGGAAAGTGCCAGGACTGAAAGCTGCTGCTTGACCTCTCTGTCCCTTGGCTACCCTTTCAGAGCCACACCAACCGTGGGGCTCTGCACCTGCCTAGCCACCTCATGTTCTGCTCTCTCTCTCTCTCGCAGGCTAGGTAGAGCTCAGCTCCAAAATTGAAAACATCCAGCGACTGCTCCCACAGGGAAGGTGCCAGCACTGAAAGCTCTTGCTAGCCCTCACCTTTCCTTGGAAGCCCTTTCACAGGCCCAGCAACACTGGGGATCTGTGCTTCTCTAGCCACCTATCATAATGGTCACTATCTCTCAGTCTCGTAGAGCTCAGCTCTGAAATGGAAAGTGTCCAGCAAGTCCTCACACATGGAAAGTGCCAGGACTGAAAGCTGCTGCTTGACCTCTCCGTCCCTTGCCTACCCTTTCAGAGCCACACCAACCCTGGGGCTCTGCACGGGCCTAGCCACCTCATGTTCTGCTCTCTATCTCTCTCTCGCAGGCTAGGTACAGCTCAGCTCCAAAATTGAAAACATCCAGCAACTGCTCCCACATGGAAGGTGCCAGCACTGAAAGCTCTTGCTAGCCCTCACCTTTCCTTGGAAGCCCTTTCACAGGCCCAGCAACACTGGGGATCTGCGCTTCTCTAGCCACCTAACATAATGGTCACTATCTCTCAGTCTCGCAGAACTCAGCTCTGAAATGGAAAGCGTCCAGCAAGTCCTCACACATGGAAAGTGCCAGGAGTGAAAGCTGCTGCTTGACCTCTCCGTCCCTTGGCTACCCTTTCAGAGCCACACCAACCGTGGGGCTCTGCACCTGCCTAGCCACCTCATGTTATGCTTTCTGTCTCTCTCTCGCAGGCTAGGTAGAGCTCAGCTCCAAAATTGGAAACATCCAGCAACTGCTCCCACATGGAAGGTGCCAGCACTGAAAGCTCTTGCTAGCCCTCACCTTTCCTTGGAAGCCCTTTCACAGGCCCAGCAACACTGAGGATCTGTGCTTCTCTAGCCACCTAACATAATGGTCACTATCTCTCAGTCTCGTAGAGCTCAGCTCTGAAATGGAAAGCATCCAGCAAGTCCTCACACATGGAAAGTGCCAGGACTGAAAGCTGCTGCTTGACCTCTCCGTCCCTTGGCTACCCTTTCAGAGCCACACCAACCGTGGGGCTCTGCACCTGCCTAGCCACCTCATGTTCTGCTCTCTCTCTCTCTCTCGCAGGCTAGGTAGAGCTCAGCTCCAAAATAGAAAACATCCAGCGACTGCTCCCACAGGGAAGGTGCCAGCACTGAAAGCTCTTGCCAGCCCTCACCTTTCCTTGGAAGCCCTTTCACAGGCCCAGCAACACTGGGGATCTGTGCTTCTCTAGCCACCTAACATAATGGTCACTATCTCTCAGTCTCATAGAGCTCAGCTCTGAAATGGAAAGCGTCCAGCAAGTCCTCACACATGGAAAGTGCCAGGACTGAAAGCTGCTGCTTGACCTCTCTGTCCCTTGGCTACCCTTTCAGAGCCACACCAACCGTGGGGCTCTGCACCTGCCTAGCCACCTCATGTTCTGCTCTCTCTCTCTCTCGCAGGCTAGGTAGAGCTCAGCTCCAAAATTGAAAACATCCAGCGACTGCTCCCACAGGGAAGGTGCCAGCACTGAAAGCTCTTGCTAGCCCTCACCTTTCCTTGGAAGCCCTTTCACAGGCCCAGCAACACTGGGGATCTGTGCTTCTCTAGCCACCTATCATAATGGTCACTATCTCTCAGTCTCGTAGAGCTCAGCTCTGAAATGGAAAGTGTCCAGCAAGTCCTCACACATGGAAAGTGCCAGGACTGAAAGCTGCTGCTTGACCTCTCCGTCCCTTGCCTACCCTTTCAGAGCCACACCAACCCTGGGGCTCTGCACGGGCCTAGCCACCTCATGTTCTGCTCTCTATCTCTCTCTCGCAGGCTAGGTACAGCTCAGCTCCAAAATTGAAAACATCCAGCAACTGCTCCCACATGGAAGGTGCCAGCACTGAAAGCTCTTGCTAGCCCTCACCTTTCCTTGGAAGCCCTTTCACAGGCCCAGCAACACTGGGGATCTGCGCTTCTCTAGCCACCTAACATAATGGTCACTATCTCTCAGTCTCGCAGAACTCAGCTCTGAAATGGAAAGCGTCCAGCAAGTCCTCACACATGGAAAGTGCCAGGAGTGAAAGCTGCTGCTTGACCTCTCCGTCCCTTGGCTACCCTTTCAGAGCCACACCAACCGTGGGGCTCTGCACCTGCCTAGCCACCTCATGTTATGCTTTCTGTCTCTCTCTCGCAGGCTAGGTAGAGCTCAGCTCCAAAATTGGAAACATCCAGCAACTGCTCCCACATGGAAGGTGCCAGCACTGAAAGCTCTTGCTAGCCCTCACCTTTCCTTGGAATCCTTTTCATAGGCCCAGCAACACTGGGGATCTGTGCTTCTCTAGCCACCTAACATAATGGTCACTATCTCTCAGTCTCGCAGAGCTCAGCTCTGAAATGGAAAGCGTCCAGCAAGTCCTCACACATGGAAAGTGCCAGGACTGAAAGCTGATGCTTGACCTCTCCGTCCCTTGGCTACCCTTTCAGAGCCACACCAACCGTGGGGCTCTGCACCTGCCTAGCCACCTCATGTTATGCTTTCTGTCTCTCAAAGGCGAGGTAGAGCTCAGCTCCAAAATTGAAAACATCCAGCGACTGCTCCCACATGGAAGGTGCCAGCACTGAAAGCTCTTGCCAGCCCTCACCTTTCCTTGGAATCCTTTTCATAGGCCCAGCTACACTGGGGATCTGTGCTTCTCTAGCCACCTAACATAATGGTCACTATCTCTCAGTCTCGTAGAGCTCAGCTCTGAAATGGAAAGCGTCCAGCAAGTCCTCACACATGGAAAGTGCCAGGACTGAAAGCTGCTGCTTGACCTCTCTGTCCTTTGGCTACCCTTTCAGAGCCACAACACCTATGTGGCTCTGCACAAGCCTAGCCACCTCATGTTATGCTCTCTATCTCTCTCTCGCAGGCTAGGTAGAGCTCAGCTCTGAAATTGAAAACATCCAGCGACTGCTCCCACAGGGAAGGTGCCAGCACTGAAAGCTCTTGCTAGCCCTCACCTTTCCTTGGAAGCCCTTTCACAGGCCCAGCAACACTGGGGATCTGCACTTCTCTAGCCACCTAACATAATGGTCACTATCTCTCAGTCTCGTAGAGCTCAGCTCTGAAATGGAAAGCGTCCAGCAAGTCCTCACACATGGAAAGTGCCAGGACTGAAAGCTGCTGCTTGACCTCTCCGTCCCTTGCCTACCCTTTCAGAGCCACACCAACCGTGGGGCTCTGCACCTGCCTAGCCACCTCATGTTCTGCTCTCTATCTCTCTCTCGCAGTCTAGGTAGAGCTCAGCTCTGAAATTGAAAACATCCAGCGACTGCTCCCACATGGAAGGTGCCAGCACTGAAAGCTCTTGCTAGCCCTCACCTTTCCTTGGAAGGCCTTTCACAGGCCCAGCAACACTGAGGATCTGCGCTTCTCTAGCCACCTAACATAATGGTCACTCTCTCTCAGTCTCGTAGAGCTCAGCTCTGAAATGGAAAGCGTCCAGAAAGTCCTCACACATGGAAAGTGCCAGGACTGAAAGCTGCTGCTTGAACTCTCCATCCCTTGGCTACCCTTTCAGAGCCACACGAACCCTGGGGCTCTGCACGGGCCTAGCCACCTCATGTTATGCTCTCTATCTCTCTCTCGCAGTCTAGGTAGAGCTCAGCTCCAAAATTGAAAACATCCAGCGACTGCTCCCACAGGGAAGGTGCCAGCACTGAAAGCTCTTGCTAGCCCTCACCTTTCCTTGGAAGCCCTTTCACAGGCCCAGCAACACTGGGGATCTGCGCTTCTCTAGCCACCTAACATAATGGTCACTATCTCTCAGTATCGCAGAACTCAGCTCTGAAATGGAAAGCGTCCAGCAAGTCCTCACACATGGAAAGTGCCAGGATTGAAAGCTGCTGCTTGACCTCTCCGTCCCTTGGCTACCCTTTCAGAGCCACACCAACCGTGGGGCTCTGCACCTGCCTAGCCACCTCATGTTATGCTTTTTGTCTCTCGCAGTCTAGGTAGAGCTCAGCTCCAAAACTGAAAACATCGGTCGACTGCTCCCACATGGAAGGTGCCAGCACTGAAAGCTCTTGCTAGCCCTCACCTTTCCTTGGAATCCTTTTCATAGGCTCAGCAACACTGGGGATCTGTGCTTCTCTAGCCACCTAACATAATGGTCACTATCTCTCAGTCTCGCAGAACTCAGCTCTGAAATGGAAAGCGTCCAGCAAGTCCTCACACATGGAAAGTGCCAGGATTGAAAGCTGCTGCTTGAACTCTCTGTCCCTTGCCTACCCTTTCAGAGCCACACCAACCGTGGGGATCTGCACCTTCCTAGCCACCTCATGTTATGCTTTTTGTCTCTCGCAGTCTAGGTAGAGCTCAGCTCCAAAATTGAAAACATCCAGCGACTGCTCCCATAGGGAAGGTGCCAGCACTGAAAGCTCTTGCTAGCCCTCACCTTTCCTTGGAATCCTTTTCATAGGCCCAGCAACACTGGGGATCTGTGCTTCTCTAGCCACCTAACATAATGGTCACTATCTCTCAGTCTCGTAGAGCTCAGCTCTGAAATGGAAAGCGTCCAGCAAGTCCTCACACATGGAAAGTGCCAGGACTGAAAGCTGCTGCTTGACCTCTCCGTCCCTTGCCTACCCTTTCAGAGCCACACCACCTATGTGGCTCTGCACCTGCCTAGCCACCTCATGTTCTGCTCTCTATCTCTCTCTCGCAGTCTAGGTAGAGCTCAGCTCCAAAATAGAAAACATCCAGCGACTGCTCCCACAGGGAAGGGGCCAGCACTGAAAGCTCTTGCTAGCCCTCACCTTTCCTTGGAAGCCCTTTCACAGGCCCAGCAACACTGGGGCTCGGTGCTTCTCTAGCCACCTAACATAATGGTCACTATCTCTCAGTCTCGTAGAGCTCAGCTCTGAAATGGAAAGTGTCCAGCAAGTCCTCACACATGGAAAGTGCCAGGACTGAAAGCTGCTGATTGACCTCTCCGTCCCTTGGCTACCCTTTCAGAGCCACACCAACCGTGGGGCTCTGCACGGGCCTAGCCACCTCATGTTCTGCTCTCTCTCTCTCTCTCACAGGCTAGGTAGAGCTCAGCTCCAAAATTAAAAAACATCCAGCGACTGCTCCCACATGGAAGGTGCCAGCACTGAAAGCTCTTGCTAGCCCTCACCTTTCCTTGGAAGCCCTTTCACAGGCCCAGCAACACTGGGGCTCGGTGCTTCTCTAGCCACCTAACATAATGGTCACTATCTCTCAGTCTCGCAGAGCTCAGCTCTGAAATGGAAAGCGTCCAGCAAGTCCTCACACATGGAAAGTGCCAGGACTGAAAGCTGCTGCTTGACCTCTCTGTCCCTTGGCTACCCTTTCAGAGCCACACCAGCCGTGGGGATCTGCACCTGCCTAGCCACCTCATGTTATGCTCTCTATCTCTCTCTCGCAGGCTAGGTAGAGCTCAGCTCTGAAATTGAAAACATCCAGCGACTGCTCCCACAGGGAAGGTGCCAGCACTGAAAGCTCTTGCTAGCCCTCACCTTTCCTTGGAAGCCCTTTCACAGGCCCAGCAACACTGGGGATCTGTGCTTCTCTAGCCACCTAACATAATGGTCGCTATTTCTCAGTCTCGTTGAGCACAGCTCTGAAATGGAAAGTGTCCAGCAAGTCCTCACACATGGAAAGTGCCAGGACTGAAAGCTGGTGCTTGAACTCTCCGTCCCTTGCCTACCCTTTCAGAGCCACACCAACCGTGGGGCTCTGCACCTGCCTAGCCACCTCATGTTATGCTTTCTGTCTCTCGCAGGCTAGGTAGAGCTCAGCTCCAAAACTGAAAACATCCAGCGACTGCTCCCACATGGAAGGTGCCAGCACTGAAAGCTCTTGCTAGCCCTCACCTTTCCTTGGAATCCTTTTCACAGGCTCAGCAACACTGGGGATCTGTGCTTCTCTAGCCACCTAACATAATGGTCACTATCTCTCAGTCTCGCAGAACTCAGCTCTGAAATGGAAAGCGTCCAGCAAGTCCTCACACATGGAAAGTGCCAGGATTGAAAGCTGCTGCTTGACCTCTCCGTCCCTTGGCTACCCTTTCAGAGCCACACCAACCGTGGGGCTCTGCACCTGCCTAGCCACCTCATGTTATGCTTTTTGTCTCTCGCAGTCTAGGTAGAGCTCAGCTCCAAAACTGAAAACATCCAGCGACTGCTCCCACATGGAAGGTGCCAGCACTGAAAGCTCTTGCTAGCCCTCACCTTTCCTTGGAATCCTTTTCACAGGCTCAGCAACACTGGGGATCTGTGCTTCTATAGCCACCTAACATAATGGTCACTATCTCTCAGTCTCGCAGAGCTCAGCTCTGAAATGGAAAGCGTCCAGCAAGTCCTCACACATGGAAAGTGCCAGGACTGAAAGCTGCTGCTTGACCTCTCTGTCCTTTGGCTACCCTTTCAGAGCCACACCACCTATGTGGCTCTGCACAAGCCTAGCCACCTCATGTTATGCTTTTTGTCTCTCGCAGGCTAGGTAGAGCTCAGCTCCAAAATTGAAAAACATCCAGCAACTGCTCCCACATGGAAGGTGCCAGCACTGAAAGCTCTTGCTAGCCCTCACCTTTCCTTGGAAGCCCTTTGACAGGCCCAGCAACACTGGGGATCTGTGCTTCTCTAGCCACCTAACATAATGGTCACTATCTCTCAGTCTCGCAGAGCTCAGCTCTGAAATGGAAAGCGTCCAGCAAGTCCTCACACATGGAAAGTGCCAGGACTGAAAGCTGCTGCTTGACCTCTCTATCCCTTGGCTACCCTTTCAGAGCCACACCAACCGTGGGGCTCTGCACCTGCCTAGCCACCTCATGTTATGCTTTCTGTCTCTCGCAGTCTAGGTAGAGCTCAGCTCCAAAATTGAAAACATCCAGCGACTGCTCCCACATGGAAGGTGCCAGCACTGAAAGCTCTTGCTAGCCCTCACCTTTCCTTGGAAGCCCTTTCACAGGCCCAGCAACACTGGGGATCTGCACTTCTCTAGCCACCTAACATAATGATCACTATCTCTCAGTCTCGTAGAGCTCAGCTCTGAAATGGAAAGTGTCCAGCAAGTCCTCACACATGGAAAGTGCCAGGACTGAAAGCTGCTGCTTGACCTCTCTGTCCCTTGGCTACCCTTTCAGAGCCACACCACCTATGTGGCTCTGCACCTGCCTAGCCACCTCATGTTATGCTCTCTATCTCTCTCTCGCAGTCTAGGTAGAGCTCAGCTCTGAAATTGAAAACATCCAGCGACTGCTCCCACATGGAAGGTGCCAGCACTGAAAGCTCTTGCTAGCCCTCACCTTTCCTTGGAAGCCCTTTCACAGGCCCAGCAACACTGGTTCTCTGTGTTTCTCTGGCCACCTAACATAATGGTCACTATCTCTCAGTCTCGCAGAACTCAGCTCTGAAATGGAAAGCGTCCAGCAAGTCCTCACACATGGAAAGTGCCAGGACTGAAAGCTGCTGCTTGACCTCTCCGTCCCTTGGCTACCCTTTCAGAGCCACACCAACCGTGGGGCTCTGCACCTGCCTAGCCACCTCATGTTATGCTTTCTGTCTCTCGCAGTCTAGGTAGAGCTCAGCTCCAAAAATGAAAACATCCAGCGACTGCTCCCACAGGGAAGGTGCCAGCACTGAAAGCTCTTGCTAGCCCTCACCTTTCCTTGGAATCCTTTTCATAGGCCCAGCAACACTGGGGATCTGTGCTTCTCTAGCCACCTAACATAATGGTCACTATCTCTCAGTCTCGCAGAGCTCAGCTCTGAAATGGAAAGCGTCCAGCAAGTCCTCACACATGGAAAGTGCCAGGACTGAAAGCTGCTGATTGACCTCTCCGTCCCTTGGCTACCATTTCAGAGCCACACCAACTGTGGGGCTCTGCACCTGCCTAGCCACCTCATGTTATGCTTTCTGTCTCTTGCAGTCTAGATAGAGCTCAGCTCCAAAATTGAAAACATCCAGCGACTGCTCCCATAGGGAAGGTGCCAGCACTGAAAGCTCTTGCTAGCCCTCACCTTTCCTTGGAATCCTTTTCATAGGCCCAGCAACACTGGGGATCTGTGCTTCTCTAGCCACCTAACATAATGGTCACTATCTCTCAGTCTCGTAGAGCTCAGCTCTGAAATGGAAAGCGTCCAGCAAGTCCTCACACATGGAAAGTGCCAGGACTGAAAGCTGCTGCTTGACCTCTCTGTCCTTTGGCTACCCTTTCAGAGCCACACCACCTATGTGGCTCTGCACAAGCCTAGCCACCTCATGTTATGTTCTCTATCTCTCTCTCGCAGGCTAGGTAGAGCTCAGCTCTGAAATAGAAAAACATCCAGCGACTGCTCCCACAGGGAAGGTGCCAGCACTGAAAGCTCTTGCTAGCCCTCACCTTTCCTTGGAAGCCCTTTCACAGGCCCAGCAACACTGGGGATCTGCACTATTCTAGCCACCCAAAGTAATGGTCACTATCTCTCAGTCTCGTAGAGAACAGCTCTGAAATGGAAAGTGTCCAGCAAGTCCTCACACATGGAAAGTGCCAGGACTGAAAGCTGCTGCTTGACCTCTCCGTCCCTTGGCTACCCTTTCAGAGCCACACCAACCCTGGGGCTCTGCACCTGCCTAGCCACCTCATGTTATGCTCTCTATCTCTCTCTCGCAGGCTAGGTAGAGCTCAGCTCTGAAATTGAAAACATCCAGCGACTGCTCCCACATGGAAGGTGCCAGCACTGAAAGCTCTTGCTAGCCCTCACCTTTCCTTGGAAGCCCTTTCACAGGCCCAGCAACACTGGGGATCTGCGCTTCTCTAGCCACCTAACATAATGGTCACTATCTCTCAGTCTCATAGAGCTCAGCTCTGAAATGGAAAGCGTCCAGCAAGTCCTCACACATGGAAAGTGCCAGGACTGAAAGCTGCTGCTTGAACTCTCCATCCCTTCGCTACCCTTTCAGAGGCACACGAACCCTGGGGCTCTGCACCAGCCTAGCCACCTCATGTTATGCTCTCTATCTCTCTCTCGCAGGCTAGGTAGAGCTCAGCTCCAAAATTGAAAACATCCAGCGACTGCTCCCACATGGAAGGTGCCAGCACTGAAAGCTCTTGCTAGCCCTCACCTTTCCTTGGAAGCCCTTTCACAGGCCCAGCAACACTGGGGATCTGTGCTTCTCTAGCCACCTAACATAATGGTCACTATCTCTCAGTCTCGCAGAACTCAGCTCTGAAATGGAAAGCGTCCAGCAAGTCCTCACACATGGAAAGTGCCAGGATTGAAAGCTGCTGCTTGACCTCTCCGTCCCTTGCCTACCATTTCAGAGCCACACCAACCGTGGGGCTCTGCACCTGCCTAGCCACCTCATGTTCTGCTCTCTATCTCTCTCTCGCAGGCTAGGTAGAGCTCAGCTCCAAAACTGAAAACATCCAGCGACTGCTCCCACATGGAAGGTGCCAGCACTGAAAGCTCTTGCTAGCCCTCACCTTTCCTTGGAATCCTTTTCACAGGCCCAGCAACACTGGGGATCTGTGCTTCTCTAGCCACCTAACATAATGGTCACTATCTCTCAGTCTCGCAGAACTCAGCTCTGAAATGGAAAGTGTCCAGCAAGTCCTCACACATGGAAAGTGCCAGGATTGAAAGCTGCTGCTTGACCTCTCCGTCCCTTGGCTACCCTTTCAGAGCCACACCAACCGTGGGGCTCTGCACCTGCCTAGCCACCTCATGTTATGCTTTTTGTCTCTCGCAGTCTAGGTAGAGCTCAGCTCCAAAATTGAAAACATCCAGCAACTGCTCCCACATGGAAGGTGCCAGCACTGAAAGCTCTTGCTAGCCCTCACCTTTCCTTGGAATCCTTTTCATAGGCCCAGCAACACTGGGGATCTGTGCTTCTCTAGCCACCTAACATAATGGTCACTATCTCTCAGTCTCGTAGAGCTCAGCTCTGAAATGGAAAGCGTCCAGCAAGTCCTCACACATGGAAAGTGCCAGGACTGAAAGCTGCTGCTTGACCTCTCCGTCCTTTGGCTACCCTTTCAGAGCCACACCACCTATGTGGCTCTGCACAAGCCTAGCCACCTCATGTTCTGCTCTCTATCTCTCTCTCGCAGGCTAGGTAGAGCTCAGCTCCAAAATTGAAAAACATCCAGCGACTGCTCCCACATGGAAGGTGCCAGCACTGAAAGCTCTTGCTAGCCCTCACCTTTCCTTGGAAGCCCTTTCACAGGCCCAGCAACACTGGGGATCTGTGCTTCTCTAGCCACCTAACATAATGGTCACTATCTCTCAGTCTCGCAGAACTCAGCTCTGAAATGGAAAGCGTCCAGCAAGTCCTCACACATGGAAAGTGCCAGGATTGAAAGCTGCTGCTTGACCTCTCCGTCCCTTGGCTACCCTTTCAGAGCCACACCAACCGTGGGGCTCTGCACCTGCCTAGCCACCTCATGTTATGCTTTCTGTCTCTCGCAGTCTAGGTAGAGCTCAGCTCCAAAATTGAAAACGTCCATCGACTGCTCCCATAGGGAAGGTGCCAGCACTGAAAGCTCTTGCTAGCCCTCACCTTTCCTTGGAATCCTTTTCATAGGCCCAGCAACACTGGGGATCTGTGCTTCTCTAGCCACCTAACATAATGGTCACTATCTCTCAGTCTCGTAGAGCTCAGCTCTGAAATGGAAAGCGTCCAGCAAGTCCTCACACATGGAAAGTGCCAGGACTGAAAGCTGCTGCTTGACCTCTCCGTCCTTTGGCTACCCTTTCAGAGCCACACCACCTATGTGGCTCTGCACAAGCCTAGCCACCTCATGTTCTGCTCTCTATCTCTCTCTCGCAGTCTAGGTAGAGCTCAGCTCCAAAATACAAAACATCCAGCGACTGCTCCCACAGGGAAGGGGCCAGCACTGAAAGCTCTTGCCAGCCCTCACCTTTCCTTGGAAGCCCTTTCACAGGCCCAGCAACACTGGGGCTCGGTGCTTCTCTAGCCACCTAACATAATGGTCACTATCTCTCAGTCTCGTAGAGCTCAGCTCTGAAATGGAAAGCGTCCAGCAAGTCCTCACACATGGAAAGTGCCAGGACTGAAAGCTGCTGCTTGACCTCTCTGTCCCTTGGCTACCCTTTCAGAGCCACACCAACCGTGGGGCTCTGCACCTGCCTAGCCACCTCATGTTATGCTTTCTGTCTCTCAAAGGCGAGGTAGAGCTCAGCTCTGAAATTGAAAACATCCATCGACTGCTCCCACATCGAAGGTGCCAGCACTGAAAGCTCTTGCTAGCCCTCACCTTTCCTTGGAAGCCCTTTCACAGGCCCAGCAACACTGGGGATCTGTGCTTCTCTAGCCACCTAACATAATGGTCACTATCTCTCAGTCTCGCAGAACTCAGCTCTGAAATGGAAAGTGTCCAGCAAGTCCTCACACATGGAAAGTGCCAGGACTGAAAGCTGCTGCTTGACCTGTCTGTCCCTTGGCTACCCTTTCAGAGCCACACCAGCCGTGGGGATCTGCACCTGCCTAGCCACCTCATGTTATGCTCTCTATCTCTCTCTCGCAGGCTAGGTAGAGCTCAGCTCCAAAATTGAAAACATCCAGCAACTGCTCCCACATGGAAGGTGCCAGCACTGAAAGCTCTTGCTAGCCCTCATCTTTCCTTGAAAGCCCTTTGACAGGCCCAGCAACACTGGGGATCCGTGCTTCTCTAGCCACCTAACATAATGATCACTATCTCTCAGTCTCGTAGAGCTCAGCTCTGAAATGGAAAGTGTCCAGCAAGTCCTCACACATGGAAAGTGCCAGGACTGAAAGCTGCTGCTTGACCTCTCTGTCCCTTCGATACCCTTTCAGAGCCACACCAACCGTGGGCCTCTGCACCTGCCTAGCCACCTCATGTTATGCTCTCTATCTCTCTCTCGCAGGCTAGGTAGAGCTCAGCTCTGAAATTGAAAACATCCAGCAACTGCTCCCACAGGGAAGGTGCCAGCACTGAAAGCTCTTGCTAGCCCTCACCTTTCCTTGGAAGGCCTTTCACAGGCCCAGCAACACTGGGGATCTGTGCTTCTCTAGCCACCTAACATAATGGTCACTATCTCTCAGTCTCGCAGAACTCAGCTCTGAAATGGAAAGCGTCCAGCAAGTCCTCACACATGGAAAGTGCCAGGACTGAAAGCTGCTGCTTGACCTCTCTGTCCCTTCGATACCCTTTCAGAGCCACACCAACCGTGGGCCTCTGCACCTACCTAGCCACCTCATGTTATGCTCTCTCTCTCTCTCTCGCAGGCTAGGTAGAGCTCAGCTCCAAAATAGAAAACATCCAGCAACTGCTCCCACATGGAAGGTGCCAGCACTGAAAGCTCTTGCTAGCCCTCACCTTTCCTTGGAAGCCCTTTCACAGGCCCAGCAACACTGGGGATCTGCGCTTCTCTAGCCACCTAACATAATGGTCACTGTCTCTCAGTCTCGCAGAGCTCAGCTCTGAAATGGAAAGTGTCCAGGAAGTCCTCACACATGGAAAGTGCCAGGACTGAAAGCTGCTGATTGACCTCTCCGTCCCTTGGCTACCCTTTCAGAGCCACACCAACCGTGGGGCTCTGCACCTGCCTAGCCACCTCATGTTATGCTCTCTCTCTCTCTCTCGCAGGCTAGGTAGAGCTCAGCTCTGAAATTGAAAACATCCAGCGACTGCTCCCACAGGGAAGGTGCCAGCACTGAAAGCTCTTGCTAGCCCTCACCTTTCCTTGGAAGCCCTTTCACAGGCCCAGCAACACTGGGGATCTGTGCTTCTCTAGCCACCTAACATAATGGTCACTATCTCTCAGTCTCGCAGAACTCAGCTCTGAAATGGAAAGCGTCCAGCAAGTCCTCACACATGGAAAGTGCCAGGACTGAAAGCTGCTGCTTGACCTCTCTGTCCCTTGGCTACCCTTTCAGAGCCACACCAACCGTGGGGCTCTGCACCTGCCTAGCCACCTCATGTTCTGCTCTCTATCTCTCTCTTACAGGCTAGGTAGAGCTCAGCTCTGAAATTGAAAACATCCAGCAACTGCTCCCACAGGGAAGGTGCCAGCACTGAAAGCTCTTGCCAGCCCTCACCTTTCCTTGGAAGCCCTTTCACAGGCCCAGCAACACTGGGGATCCGTGCTTCTCTAGCTACCTAACATAATGGTCACTATCTCTCAGTCTCGCAGAACTCATCTCTGAAATGGAAAGTGTCCAGCAAGTCCTCACACATGGAAAGTGCCAGGACTGAAAGCTGCTGCTTGACCTCTCCATCCCTTGGCTACCCTTTCAGAGCCACACCAACCGTGGGGCTCTGCACCTGCCTAGCCACCTCATGTTATGCTCTCTATCTCTCTCTCGCAGGCTAGGTAGAGCTCAGCTCTGAAATTGAAAACATCCAGCGACTGCTCCCACATGGAAGGTGCCAGCACTGAAAGCTCTTGCTAGCCCTCACCTTTCCTTGGAAGCCCTTTCACAGGCCCAGCAACACTGGGGATCTGTGCTTCTCTGGCCACCTAACATAATGGTCACTGTCTCTCAGTCTCATAGAACTCAGCTTTGAAATGGAAAGTGTCCAGCAAGTCCTCACACATGGAAAGTGCCAGGACTGAAAGCTGCTGCTTGACCTCTCCGTCCCTTGGCTACCCTTTCAGAGCCACACCAACCGTGGGGCTCTGCACCTGCCTAGCCACCTCATGTTATGCTCTCTCTCTCTCTCTCGCAGGCTAGGTAGAGCTCAGCTCTGAAATTGAAAACATCCAGCGACTGCTCCCACATGGAAGGTGCCAGCACTGAAAGCTCTTGCTAGCCCTCACCTTTCCTTGGAAGCCCTTTCACAGGCCCAGCAACACTGGGGATCTGTGCTTCTCTAGCCACCTAACATAATGGTCACTATCTCTCAGTCTCGCAGAGCTCAGCTCTGAAATGGAAAGCGTCCAGCAAGTCCTCACACATGGAAAGTGCCAGGACTGAAAGCTGCTGCTTGACCTCTCTGTCCCTTGGCTACCCTTTCAGAGCCACACCAACCGTGGGGCTCTGCACCTGCCTAGCCACCTCATGTTCTGCTCTCTATCTCTCTCTCGCAGGCTAGGTAGAGCTCAGCTCTGAAATTGAAAACATCCAGCGACTGCTCCCACAGGGAAGGTGCCAGCACTGAAAGCTCTTGCCAGCCCTCACCTTTCCTTGGAAGCCCTTTCACAGGCCCAGCAACACTGGGGATCCGTGCTTCTCTAGCTACCTAACATAATGGTCACTATCTCTCAGTCTCGCAGAACTCATCTCTGAAATGGAAAGTGTCCAGCAAGTCCTCACACATGGAAAGTGCCAGGACTGAAAGCTGCTGCTTGACCTCTCCATCCCTTGGCTACCCTTTCAGAGCCACACCAACCGTGGGGCTCTGCACCTGCCTAGCCACCTCATGTTATGCTCTCTATCTCTCTCTCGCAGGCTAGGTAGAGCTCAGCTCTGAAATTGAAAACATCCAGCGACTGCTCCCACATGGAAGGTGCCAGCACTGAAAGCTCTTGCTAGCCCTCACCTTTCCTTGGAAGCCCTTTCACAGGCCCAGCAACACTGGGGATCTGTGCTTCTCTGGCCACCTAACATAATGGTCACTATCTCTCAGTCTCGCAGAGCTCAGCTCTGAAATGGAAAGCGTCCAGCAAGTCCTCACACATGGAAAGTGCCAGGACTGAAAGCTGCTGCTTGACCTCTCCGTCCCTTCGATACCCTTTCAGAGCCACACCAACCGTGGGGCTCTGCACCTGCCTAGCCACCTCATGTTATGCTCTCTCTCTCTCTCTCGCAGGCTAGGTAGAGCTCAGCTCTGAAATTGAAAACATCCAGCGACTGCTCCCACATGGAAGGTGCCAGCACTGAAAGCTCTTGCCAGCCCTCACCTTTCCTTGGAAGCCCTTTCACAGGCCCAGCAACACTGGGGATCTGTGCTTCTCTAGCCACCTAACATAATGGTCACTATCTCTCAGTCTCGCAGAGCTCAGCTCTGAAATGGAAAGCGTCCAGCAAGTCCTCACACATGGAAAGTGCCAGGACTGAAAGCTGCTGCTTGACCTCTCTGTCCCTTCGATACCCTTTCAGAGCCACACCAACCGTGGGGCTCTGCACCTGCCTAGCCACCTCATGTTCTGCTCTCTATCTCTCTCTCGCAGGCTAGGTAGAGCTCAGCTCTGAAATTGAAAACATCCAGCGACTGCTCCCACATGGAAGGTGCCAGCACTGAAAGCTCTTGCTAGCCCTCACCTTTCCTTGGAAGCCCTTTCACAGGCCCAGCAACACTGGGGATCTGTGCTTCTCTAGCCACCTAACATAATGGTCACTATCTCTCAGTCTCGCAGAGCTCAGCTCTGAAATGGAAAGTGTCCAGGAAGTCCTCACACATGGAAAGTGCCAGGACTGAAAGCTGCTGCTTGACCTCTCCGTCCCTTGCCTACCCTTTCAGAGCCACACCAACCGTGGGGCTCTGCACCTGCCTAGCCACCTCATGTTATGCTTTCTGTCTCTCAAAGGCGAGGTAGAGCTCAGCTCCAAAATTGAAAACATCCAGCGACTGCTCCCACATGGAAGGTGCCAGCACTGAAAGCTCTTGCTAGCCCTCACCTTTCCTTGGAAGCCCTTTCACAGGCCCAGCAACACTGGTTCTCTGTGCTTCTCTAGCCACCTAACATAATGGTCACTATCTCTCAGTCTCGTAGAGCTCAGCTCTGAAATGGAAAGCGTCCAGCAAGTCCTCACACATGGAAAGTGCCAGGACTGAAAGCTGCTGCTTGACCTCTCCGTCCCTTGCCTACCATTTCAGAGCCACACCAACCGTGGGGCTCTGCACCTGCCTAGCCACCTCATGTTCTGCTCTCTATCTCTCTCTCGCAGGCTAGGTAGAGCTCAGCTCCAAAATTGAAAACATCCAGCGACTGCTCCCACAGGGAAGGTGCCAGCACTGAAAGCTCTTGCTAGCCCTCACCTTTCCTTGGAATCCTGTTCACAGGCCCAGCAACACTGGGGATCCGTGCTTCTCTAGCCACCTAACATAATGGTCACTATCTCTGTCTCGCAGAACTCAGCTCTGAAATGGAAAGTGTCCAGCAAGTCCTCACACATGGAAAGTGCCAGGACTGAAAGCTGCTGCTTGACCTCTCCGTCCCTTGGCTACCCTTTCAGAGCCACACCAACCGTGGGGCTCTGCACCTGCCTAGCCACCTCATGTTATGCTCTCTATCTCTCTCTCGCAGTCTAGGTAGAGCTCAGCTCTGAAATTGAAAACATCCAGCGACTGCTCCCACATGGAAGGTGCCAGCACTGAAAGCTCTTGCTAGCCCTCACCTTTCCTTGGAAGCCCTTTCACAGGCCCAGCAACACTGGGGATCTGTGCTTCTCTGGCCACCTAACATAATGGTCACTATCTCTCAGTCTCGCAGAGCTCAGCTCTGAAATGGAAAGCGTCCAGCAAGTCCTCACACATGGAAAGTGCCAGGACTGAAAGCTGCTGCTTGACCTCTCTGTCCCTTCGATACCCTTTCAGAGCCACACCAACCCTGGGGCTCTGCACCTGCCTAGCCACCTCATGTTATGCTCTCTATCTCTCTCTCGCAGGCTAGGTAGAGCTCAGCTCTGAAATTGAAAACATCCAGCGACTGCTCCCACATGGAAGGTGCCAGCACTGAAAGCTCTTGCTAGCCCTCACCTTTCCTTGGAAGCCCTTTCACAGGCCCAGCAACACTGGGGATCTGCGCTTCTCTAGCCACCTAACATAATGGTCACTATCTCTCAGTCTCGCAGAACTCAGCTCTGAAATGGAAAGTGTCCAGCAAGTCCTCACACATGGAAAGTGCCAGGACTGAAAGCTGCTGCTTGACCTCTCCGTCCCTTGGCTACCCTTTCAGAGCCACACCAACCGTGGGGCTCTGCACCTGCCTAGCCACCTCATGTTATGCTCTCTCTCTCTCTCTCGCAGGCTAGGTAGAGCTCAGCTCTGAAATTGAAAACATCCAGCAACTGCTCCCACATGGAAGGTGCCAGCACTGAAAGCTCTTGCTAGCCCTCACCTTTCCTTGGAAGCCCTTTCACAGGCCCAGCAACACTGGGGATCTGTGCTTCTCTAGCCACCTAACATAATGGTCACTATCTCTCAGTCTCGCAGAGCTCAGCTCTGAAATGGAAAGCGTCCAGCAAGTCCTCACACATGGAAAGTGCCAGGACTGAAAGCTGCTGCTTGACCTCTCTGTCCCTTCGATACCCTTTCAGAGCCACACCAACCGTGGGGCTCTGCACCTGCCTAGCCACCTCATGTTCTGCTCTCTATCTCTCTCTCGCAGGCTAGGTAGAGCTCAGCTCTGAAATTGAAAACATCCAGCGACTGCTCCCACATGGAAGGTGCCAGCACTGAAAGCTCTTGCTAGCCCTCACCTTTCCTTGGAAGCCCTTTCACAGGCCCAGCAACACTGGGGATCTGTGCTTCTCTAGCCACCTAACATAATGGTCACTATCTCTCAGTCTCGCAGAGCTCAGCTCTGAAATGGAAAGTGTCCAGCAAGTCCTCACACATGGAAAGTGCCAGGACTGAAAGCTGCTGCTTGACCTCTCTGTCCTTTGGCTACCCTTTCAGAGCCACACCAACCGTGGGGCTCTGCACCTGCCTAGCCACCTCATGTTATGCTTTCTGTCTCTCAAAGGCGAGGTAGAGCTCAGCTCCAAAATTGAAAACATCCAGCGACTGCTCCCACATGGAAGGTGCCAGCACTGAAAGCTCTTGCTAGCCCTCACCTTTCCTTGGAAGCCCTTTCACAGGCCCAGCAACACTGGGGATCTGTGCTTCTCTAGCCACCTAACATAATGGTCACTATCTCTCAGTCTCGTAGAGCTCAGCTCTGAAATGGAAAGTGTCCAGCAAGTCCTCACACATGGAAAGTGCCAGGACTGAAAGCTGCTGCTTGACCTCTCCGTCCCTTGGCTACCCTTTCAGAGCCACACCAACCGTGGGGCTCTGCACCTGCCTAGCCACCTCATGTTATGCTCTCTCTCTCTCTCTCGCAGGCTAGGTAGAGCTCAGCTCTGAAATTGAAAACATCCAGCAACTGCTCCCACATGGAAGGTGCCAGCACTGAAAGCTCTTGCTAGCCCTCACCTTTCCTTGGAAGCCCTTTCACAGGCCCAGCAACACTGGGGATCTGTGCTTCTCTAGCCACCTAACATAATGGTCACTATCTCTCAGTCTCGCAGAGCTCAGCTCTGAAATGGAAAGCGTCCAGCAAGTCCTCACACATGGAAAGTGCCAGGACTGAAAGCTGCTGCTTGACCTCTCTGTCCCTTCGATACCCTTTCAGAGCCACACCAACCGTGGGGCTCTGCACCTGCCTAGCCACCTCATGTTCTGCTCTCTATCTCTCTCTCGCAGGCTAGGTAGAGCTCAGCTCTGAAATTGAAAACATCCAGCGACTGCTCCCACATGGAAGGTGCCAGCACTGAAAGCTCTTGCTAGCCCTCACCTTTCCTTGGAAGCCCTTTCACAGGTCCAGCAACACTGGGGATCTGTGCTTCTCTACCCACCTAACATAATGGTCACTATCTCTCAGTCTCGCAGAACTCAGCTCTGAAATGGAAAGTGTCCAGGAAGTCCTCACACATGGAAAGTGCCAGGACTGAAAGCTGCTGCTTGACCTCTCTGTCCTTTGGCTACCCTTTCAGAGCCACACCAACCGTGGGGCTCTGCACCTGCCTAGCCACCTCATGTTATGCTTTCTGTCTCTCAAAGGCGAGGTAGAGCTCAGCTCCAAAATTGAAAACATCCAGCGACTGCTCCCACATGGAAGGTGCCAGCACTGAAAGCTCTTGCTAGCCCTCACCTTTCCTTGGAAGCCCTTTCACAGGCCCAGCAACACTGGGGATCTGTGCTTCTCTAGCCACCTAACATAATGGTCACTATCTCTCAGTCTCGTAGAGCTCAGCTCTGAAATGGAAAGCGTCCAGCAAGTCCTCACACATGGAAAGTGCCAGGACTGAAAGCTGCTGCTTGACCTCTCTGTCCCTTGCCTACCCTTTCAGAGCCACACCAACCGTGGGGCTCTGCACCTGCCTAGCCACCTCATGTTATGCTCTCTATCTCTCTCTCGCAGGCTAGGTAGAGCTCAGCTCCAAAATTGAAAACATCCAGCGACTGCTCCCACAGGGAAGGTGCCAGCACTGAAAGCTCTTGCTAGCCCTCACCTTTCCTTGGAATCCTGTTCACAGGCCCAGCAACACTGGGGATCCGTGCTTCTCTAGCCACCTAACATAATGGTCACTATCTCTGTCTCGCAGAACTCAGCTCTGAAATGGAAAGTGTCCAGCAAGTCCTCACACATGGAAAGTGCCAGGACTGAAAGCTGCTGCTTGACCTCTCCGTCCCTTGGCTACCCTTTCAGAGCCACACCAACCGTGGGGCTCTGCACCTGCCTAGCCACCTCATGTTATGCTCTCTATCTCTCTCTCGCAGGCTAGGTAGAGCTCAGCTCTGAAATTGAAAACATCCAGCGACTGCTTCCACATGGAAGGTGCCAGCACTGAAAGCTCTTGCTAGCCCTCACCTTTCCTTGGAAGCCCTTTCACAGGCCCAGCAACACTGGGGATCTGTGCTTCTCTAGCCACCTAACATAATGGTCACTATCTCTCAGTCTCGAAGAGCTCAGCTCTGAAATGGAAAGCGTCCAGCAAGTCCTCACACATGGAAAGCGCCAGGACTGAAAGCTGCTGCTTGACCTCTCTGTCCTTTGGCTACCCTTTCAGAGCCACACCACCTATGTGGCTCTGCACAAGCCTAGCCACCTCATGTTCTGCTCTCTATCTCTCTCTCGCAGGCTAGGTAGAGCTCAGCTCCAAAAATGAAAACATCCAGCGACTGCTCCCACATGGAAGGTGCCAGCACTGAAAGCTCTTGCTAGCCCTCACCTTTCCTTGAAAGCCCTTTCACAGGCCCAGCAACACTGGGGATCTGTGCTTCTCTAGCCACCTAACATAATGGTCACTATCTCTCAGTCTCGCAGAACTCAGCTCTGAAATGGAAAGTGTCCAGCAAGTCCTCACACATGGAAAGTGCCAGGACTGAAAGCTGCTGCTTGACCTCTCTGTCCCTTGCCTACCCTTTCAGAGCCACACCAACCGTGGGGCTCTGCACCTGCCTAGCCACCTCATGTTCTGCTCTCTATCTCTCTCTCGCAGGCTAGGTAGAGCTCAGCTCCAAAATTGGAAACATCCAGCAACTGCTCCCACATGGAAGGTGCCAGCACTGAAAGCTCTTGCTAGCCCTCACCTTTCCTTGGAAGCCCTTTCACAGGCCCAGCAACACTGGGGATCTGTGCTTCTCTAGCCACCTAACATAATGGTCACTATCTCTCAGTCTCGTAGAGCTCAGCTCTGAAATGGAAAGCGTCCAGCAAGTCCTCACACATGGAAAGTGCCAGGACTGAAAGCTGCTGCTTGACCTCTCCGTCCCTTGGCTACCCTTTCAGAGCCACACCAACCGTGGGGCTCTGCACCTGCCTAGCCACCTCATGTTATGCTCTCTATCTCTCTCTCGCAGGCTAGGTAGAGCTCAGCTCTGAAATTGAAAACATCCAGCGACTGCTCCCACATGGAAGGTGCCAGCACTGAAAGCTCTTGCTAGCCCTCACCTTTCCTTGGAAGCCCTTTCACAGGCCCAGCAACACTGGGGATCTGTGCTTCTCTAGCCACCTAACATAATGGTCACTATCTCTCAGTCTCGCAGAACTCAGCTCTGAAATGGAAAACATCCAGCAAGTCCTCACACATGGAAAGTGCCAGGACTGAAAGCTGCTGCTTGACCTCTCTGTCCCTTGGCTACCCTTTCAGAGCCACACCAACCGTGGGGCTCTGTACCTACCTAGCCACCTCATGTTATGCTTTCTCTCTCTCAAAGGCGAGGTAGAGCTCAGCTCTGAAATTGAAAACATCCAGCGACTGCTCCCACATGGAAGGTGCCAGCACTGAAAGCTCTTGCTAGCCCTCACCTTTCCTTGGAAGCCCTTTCACAGGCCCAGCAACACTGGGGATCTGTGCTTCTCTACCCACCTAACATAATGGTCACTATCTCTCAGTCTCGTAGAGCTCAGCTCTGAAATGGAAAGCGTCCAGCAAGTCCTCACACATGGAAAGTGCCAGGACTGAAAGCTGCTGCTTGACCTCTCCGTCCCTTGGCTACCCTTTCAGAGCCACACCAACCATGGGGCTCTGCACCTGCCTAGCCACCTCATGTTATGCTCTCTATCTCTCTCTCGCAGGCTAGGTAGAGCTCAGCTCTGAAATTGAAAACATCCAGCGACTGCTCCCACATGGAAGGTGCCAGCACTGAAAGCTCTTGCTAGCCCTCACCTTTCCTTGGAAGCCCTTTCACAGGCCCAGCAACACTGGGGCTCGGTGCTTCTCTAGCCACATAACATAATGGTCACTATCTCTCAGTCTTGTAGAGCACAGCTCTGAAAAGGAAAGCATCCAGCAAGTCCTCACACATGGAAAGTGCCAGGACTGAAAGCTGCTGCTTGACCTCTCCGTCCCTTGGCTACCCTTTCAGAGCCACACCAACCGTGGGGATCTGCACCTGCCTAGCCACCTCATGTTCTGCTCTCTATCTCTCTCTCGCAGGCTAGGTAGAGCTCAGCTCTGAAATTGAAAACATCCAGCGACTGCTCCCACATGGAAGGTGCCAGCACTGAAAGCTCTTGCTAGCCCTCACCTTTCCTTGGAAGCCCTTTCACAGGCCCAGCAACACTGGGGATCTGTGCTTCTCTAGCCACCTAACATAATGGTCACTATCTCTCAGTCTCGTAGAGCACAGCTCTGAAATGGAAAGTGTCCAGCAAGTCCTCACACATGGAAAGTGCCAGGACTGAAAGCTGCTGCTTGACCTCTCCGTCCCTTGGCTACCCTTTCAGAGCCACACCAACCGTGGGGCTCTGCACCTGCCTAGCCACCTCATGTTATGCTCTCTCTCTCTCTCTCGCAGGCTAGGTAGAGCTCAGCTCTGAAATTGAAAACATCCAGCAACTGCTCCCACAGGGAAGGTGCCAGCACTGAAAGCTCTTGCTAGCCCTCACCTTTCCTTGGAAGCCCTTTCACAGGCCCAGCAACACTGGGGATCTGTGCTTCTCTAGCCACCTAACATAATGGTCACTATCTCTCAGTCTCATAGGGAACAGCTCTGAAATGAAAAGTGTCCAGCAAGTCCTCACACATGGAAAGTGCCAGGACTGAAAGCTGCTGCTTCACCATTCCATCCCTTCGGTACCCTATCAGAGCCACACCAACCGTGGGCCTCTGCACCTGCCTAGCCACCTCATGTTATGCTCTCTATCTCTCTCTCGCAGGCTAGGTAGAGCTCAGCTCTGAAATTGAAAACATCCAGCAACTGCTCCCACAGGGAAGGTGCCAGCACTGAAAGCTCTTGCCAGCCCTCACCTTTCCTTGGAAGCCCTTTGACAGGCCCAGCAACACTGGGGCTCGGTGCTTCTCTAGCCACATAACATAATGGTCACTATCTCTCAGTCTCGTAGAGCACAGCTCTGAAAAGGAAAGCATCCAGCAAGTCCTCACACATGGAAAGTGCCAGGACTGAAAGCTGCTGCTTGACCTCTCCGTCCCTTGGCTACCCTTTCAGAGCCACACCAACCGTGGGGATCTGCACCTGCCTAGCCACCTCATGTTCTGCTCTCTATCTCTCTCTCGCAGGCTAGGTAGAGCTCAGCTCTGAAATTGAAAACATCCAGCGACTGCTCCCACATGGAAGGTGCCAGCACTGAAAGCTCTTGCTAGCCCTCACCTTTCCTTGGAAGCCCTTTCACAGGCCCAGCAACACTGGGGATCTGTGCTTCTCTAGCCACCTAACATAATGGTCACTATCTCTCAGTCTCGCAGAACTCAGCTCTGAAATGGAAAGTGTCCAGCAAGTCCTCACACATGGAAAGTGCCAGGACTGAAAGCTGCTGCTTGACCTCTCCGTCCCTTGGCTACCCTTTCAGAGCCACACCAACCGTGGGGCTCTGCACCTGCCTAGCCACCTCATGTTATGCTCTCTCTCTCTCTCTCGCAGGCTAGGTAGAGCTCAGCTCTGAAATTGAAAACATCCAGCAACTGCTCCCACATGGAAGGTGCCAGCACTGAAAGCTCTTGCTAGCCCTCACCTTTCCTTGGAAGCCCTTTCACAGGCCCAGCAACACTGGGGATCTGTGCTTCTCTAGCCACCTAACATAATGGTCACTATCTCTCAGTCTCATAGAGCTCAGCTCTGAAATGGAAAGTGTCCAGCAAGTCCTCACACATGGAAAGTGCCAGGACTGAAAGCTGCTGCTTGACCTCTCCGTCCCTTGGCTACCCTTTCAGAGCCACACCAACCGTGGGGCTCTGCACCTGCCTAGCCACCTCATGTTATGCTCTCTATCTCTCTCTCGCAGTCTAGGTAGAGCTCAGCTCCAAAATTGAAAACATCCATCGACTGCTCCCACATGGAAGGTGCCAGCACTGAAAGCTCTTGCTAGCCCTCACCTTTCCTTGGAAGCCCTTTCACAGGCCCAGCAACACTGGGGATCTGTGCTTCTCTAGCCACCTAACATAATGGTCACTATCTCTCAGTCTCGTAGAGCACAGCTCTGAAATGGAAAGTGTCCAGCAAGTCCTCACACATGGAAAGTGCCAGGACTGAAAGCTGCTGCTTGACCTCTCCGTCCCTTGGCTACCCTTTCAGAGCCACACCAACCGTGGGGCTCTGCACCTGCCTAGCCACCTCATGTTATGCTCTCTATCTCTCTCTCGCAGGCTAGGTAGAGCTCAGCTCTGAAATTGAAAACATCCAGCGACTGCTCCCACATGGAAGGTGCCAGCACTGAAAGCTCTTGCTAGCCCTCACCTTTCCTTGGAAGCCCTTTCACAGGCCCAGCAACACTGGGGATCTGTGCTTCTCTAGCCACCTAACATAATGGTCACTATCTCTCAGTCTCGTAGAGCTCAGCTCTGAAATGGAAAGTGTCCAGCAAGTCCTCACACATGGAAAGTGCCAGGACTGAAAGCTGCTGCTTGACCTCTCCGTCCCTTGGCTACCCTTTCAGAGCCACACCAACCGTGGGGCTCTGCACCTGCCTAGCCACCTCATGTTATGCTTTCTGTCTCTCAAAGGCGAGGTAGAACTCACCTCCAAAATTGAAAACATCCAGCGACTGCTCCCACATGGAAGGTGCCAGCACTGAAAGCTCTTGCTAGCCCTCACCTTTCCTTGGAAGCCCTTTCACAGGCCCAGCAACACTGAGGATCTGTGCTTCTCTAGCCACCTAACATAATGGTCACTATCTCTCAGTCTCGTAGAACTCAGCTCTGAAATGGAAAGTGTCCAGCAAGTCCTCACACATGGAAAGTGCCAGGACTGAAAGCTGCTGCTTGACCTCTCCGTCCCTTGGCTACCCTTTCAGAGCCACACCAACCGTGGGGCTCTGCACCTGCCTAGCCACCTCATGTTATGCTCTCTATCTCTCTCTCGCAGGCTAGGTAGAGCTCAGCTCTGAAATTGAAAACATCCAGCAACTGCTCCCACAGGGAAGGTGCCAGCACTGAAAGCTCTTGCCAGCCCTCACCTTTCCTTGGAAGCCCTTTCACAGGCCCAGCAACACTGGGGATCTGTGCTTCTCTAGCCACCTAACATAATGGTCACTATCTCTCAGTCTCGTAGAGCTCAGCTCTGAAATGGAAAGTGTCCAGCAAGTCCTCACACATGGAAAGTGCCAGGACTGAAAGCTGCTGCTTGACCTCTCCGTCCCTTGGCTACCCTTTCAGAGCCACACCAACCGTGGGGCTCTGCACCTGCCTAGCCACCTCATGTTATGCTTTCTGTCTCTCAAAGGCGAGGTAGAGCTCAGCTCTGAAATTGAAAACATCCAGCGACTGCTCCCACAGGGAAGGTGCCAGCACTGAAAGCTCTTGCTAGCCCTCACCTTTCCTTGGAAGCCCTTTCACAGGCCCAGCAACACTGGGGATCTGCGCTTCTCTAGCCACCTAACATAATGGTCACTATCTCTCAGTCTCGCAGAACTCAGCTCTGAAATGGAAAGTGTCCAGCAAGTCCTCACACATGGAAAGTGCCAGGACTGAAAGCTGCTGCTTGACCTCTCTGTCCCTTGGCTACCCTTTCAGAGCCACACCAACCGTGGGGCTCTGCACCTGCCTAGCCACCTCATGTTATGCTCTCTATCTCTCTCTCGCAGGCTAGGTAGAGCTCAGCTCTGAAATTGAAAACATCCAGCAACTGCTCCCACATGGAAGGTGCCAGCACTGAAAGCTCTTGCTAGCCCTCACCTTTCCTTGGAAGCCCTTTCACAGGCCCAGCAACACTGGGGATCTGTGCTTCTCTAGCCACCTAACATAATGGTCACTATCTCTCAGTCTTGTAGAGCACAGCTCTGAAATGGAAAGTGTCCAGCAAGTCCTCACACATGGAAAGTGCCAGGACTGAAAGCTGCTGCTTGACCTCTCCGTCCCTTGGCTACCCTTTCAGAGCCACACCAACTGTGGGGCTCTGCACCTGCCTAGCCACCTCATGTTATGCTCTCTATCTCTCTCTCGCAGGCTAGGTAGAGCTCAGCTCCAAAATTGGAAACATCCAGCGACTGCTCCCACATGGAAGGTGCCAGCACTGAAAGCTCTTGCTAGCCCTCACCTTTCCTTGGAAGCCCTTTCACAGGCCCAGCAACACTGGGGATCTGTGCTTCTCTAGCCACCTAACATAATGGTCACTATCTCTCAGTCTCATAGAACTCAGCTCTGAAATGGAAAGTGTCCAGCAAGTCCTCACACATGGAAAGTGCCAGGACTGAAAGCTGCTGCTTGACCTCTCCGTCCCTTGCCTACCCTTTCAGAGCCACACGAACCGTGGGGCTCTGTACCTACCTAGCCACCTCATGTTCTGCTCTCTATCTCTCTCTCGCAGGCTAGGTAGAGCTCAGCTCTGAAATTGAAAACATCCAGCGACTGCTCCCACAGGGAAGGTGCCAGCACTGAAAGCTCTTGCTAGCCCTCACCTTTCCTTGGAAGCCCTTTCACAGGCCCAGCAACACTGGGGATCTGCGCTTCTCTAGCCACCTAACATAATGGTCACTATCTCTCAGTCTCATAGAGCACAGCTCTGAAATAGAAAGCATCCAGCAAGTCCTCACACATGGAAAGTGCCAGGACTGAAAGCTGCTGCTTGACCTCTCTGTCCTTTGGCTACCCTTTCAGAGCCACACCACCTATGTGGCTCTGCACAAGCCTAGCCACCTCATGTTCTGCTCTCTATCTCTCTCTCGCAGGCTAGGTAGAGCTCAGCTCCAAAATTGAAAACATCCAGCGACTGCTCCCACATGGAAGGTGCCAGCACTGAAAGCTCTTGCCAGCCCTCACCTTTCCTTGGAAGCCCTTTGACAGGCCCAGCAACACTGGTTCTCTGTGCTTCTCTAGCCACCTAACATAATGGTCACTATCTCTCAGTCTCATAGAGCTCAGCTCTGAAATGGAAAGTGTCCAGCAAGTCCTCACACATGGAAAGTGCCAGGACTGAAAGCTGCTGCTTGACCTCTCTGTCCCTTGGCTACCCTTTCAGAGCCACACCAACCGTGGGGCTCTGCACCTGCCTAGCCACCTCATGTTATGCTCTCTATCTCTCTCTCGCAGGCTAGGTAGAGCTCAGCTCTGAAATTGAAAACATCCAGCAACTGCTCCCACATGGAAGGTGCCAGCACTGAAAGCTCTTGCCAGCCCTCACCTTTCCTTGGAAGCCCTTTCACAGGCCCAGCAACACTGGGGATCTGTGCTTCTCTAGCCACCTAACATAATGGTCACTATCTCTCAGTCTCGTAGAGCTCAGCTCTGAAATGGAAAGTGTCCAGCAAGTCCTCACACATGGAAAGTGCCAGGACTGAAAGCTGCTGCTTGACCTCTCTGTCCCTTGGCTACCCTTTCAGAGCCACACCAACCGTGGGGCTCTGCACCTGCCTAGCCACCTCATGTTATGCTCTCTATCTCTCTCTCGCAGGCTAGGTAGAGCTCAGCTCTGAAATTGAAAACATCCAGCAACTGCTCCCACATGGAAGGTGCCAGCACTGAAAGCTCTTGCTAGCCCTCACCTTTCCTTGGAAGCCCTTTCACAGGCCCAGCAACACTGGGGATCTGTGCTTCTCTAGCCACCTAACATAATGGTCACTATCTCTCAGTCTCGTAGAGCTCAGCTCTGAAATGGAAAGTGTCCAGCAAGTCCTCACACATGGAAAGTGCCAGGACTGAAAGCTGCTGCTTGACCTCTCTGTCCCTTGCCTACCCTTTCAGAGCCACACCAACCGTGGGGCTCTGCACCTACCTAGCCACCTCATGTTATGCTCTCTATCTCTCGCAGGCTAGGTAGAGCTCAGCTCTGAAATAGAAAAACATCCAGCGACTGCTCCCACAGGGAAGGTGCCAGCACTGAAAGCTCTTGCTAGCCCTCACCTTTCCTTGGAAGCCCTTTCACAGGCCCAGCAACACTGGGGATCTGTGCTTCTCTAGCCACCTAACATAATGGTCACTATCTCTCAGTCTCGCAGAACTCAGCTCTGAAATGGAAAGCGTCCAGCAAGTCCTCACACATGGAAAGTGCCAGGACTGAAAGCTGCTGCTTGACCTCTCCGTCCCTTGGCTACCCTTTCAGAGCCACACCAACTGTGGGGCTCTGCACCTGCCTAGCCACCTCATGTTATGCTCTCTATCTCTCTCTCGCAGGCTAGGTAGAGCTCAGCTCCAAAATTGGAAACATCCAGCGACTGCTCCCACATGGAAGGTGCCAGCACTGAAAGCTCTTGCTAGCCCTCACCTTTCCTTGGAAGCCCTTTCACAGGCCCAGCAACACTGGGGATCTGTGCTTCTCTAGCCACCTAACATAATGGTCACTATCTCTCAGTCTCATAGAGCTCAGCTCTGAAATGGAAAGTGTCCAGCAAGTCCTCACACATGGAAAGTGCCAGGACTGAAAGCTGCTGCTTGACCTCTCCGTCCCTTGGCTACCCTTTCAGAGCCACACGAACCGTGGGGCTCTGTACCTACCTAGCCACCTCATGTTCTGCTCTCTATCTCTCTCTCGCAGGCTAGGTAGAGCTCAGCTCTGAAATTGAAAACATCCAGCGACTGCTCCCACAGGGAAGGTGCCAGCACTGAAAGCTCTTGCTAGCCCTCACCTTTCCTTGGAAGCCCTTTCACAGGCCCAGCAACACTGGGGATCTGCGCTTCTCTAGCCACCTAACATAATGGTCACTATCTCTCAGTCTCATAGAGCACAGCTCTGAAATAGAAAGCATCCAGCAAGTCCTCACACATGGAAAGTGCCAGGACTGAAAGCTGCTGCTTGACCTCTCTGTCCTTTGGCTACCCTTTCAGAGCCACACCACCTATGTGGCTCTGCACAAGCCTAGCCACCTCATGTTCTGCTCTCTATCTCTCTCTCGCAGGCTAGGTAGAGCTCAGCTCCAAAATTGAAAACATCCAGCGACTGCTCCCACATGGAAGGTGCCAGCACTGAAAGCTCTTGCCAGCCCTCACCTTTCCTTGGAAGCCCTTTGACAGGCCCAGCAACACTGGTTCTCTGTGCTTCTCTAGCCACCTAACATAATGGTCACTATCTCTCAGTCTCATAGAGCTCAGCTCTGAAATGGAAAGTGTCCAGCAAGTCCTCACACATGGAAAGTGCCAGGACTGAAAGCTGCTGCTTGACCTCTCTGTCCCTTGGCTACCCTTTCAGAGCCACACCAACCGTGGGGCTCTGCACCTGCCTAGCCACCTCATGTTATGCTCTCTATCTCTCTCTCGCAGGCTAGGTAGAGCTCAGCTCTGAAATTGAAAACATCCAGCAACTGCTCCCACATGGAAGGTGCCAGCACTGAAAGCTCTTGCCAGCCCTCACCTTTCCTTGGAAGCCCTTTCACAGGCCCAGCAACACTGGGGATCTGTGCTTCTCTAGCCACCTAACATAATGGTCACTATCTCTCAGTCTCGTAGAGCTCAGCTCTGAAATGGAAAGTGTCCAGCAAGTCCTCACACATGGAAAGTGCCAGGACTGAAAGCTGCTGCTTGACCTCTCTGTCCCTTGGCTACCCTTTCAGAGCCACACCAACCGTGGGGCTCTGCACCTGCCTAGCCACCTCATGTTATGCTCTCTATCTCTCTCTCGCAGGCTAGGTAGAGCTCAGCTCTGAAATTGAAAACATCCAGCAACTGCTCCCACATGGAAGGTGCCAGCACTGAAAGCTCTTGCTAGCCCTCACCTTTCCTTGGAAGCCCTTTCACAGGCCCAGCAACACTGGGGATCTGTGCTTCTCTAGCCACCTAACATAATGGTCACTATCTCTCAGTCTCGTAGAGCTCAGCTCTGAAATGGAAAGTGTCCAGCAAGTCCTCACACATGGAAAGTGCCAGGACTGAAAGCTGCTGCTTGACCTCTCTGTCCCTTGCCTACCCTTTCAGAGCCACACCAACCGTGGGGCTCTGCACCTACCTAGCCACCTCATGTTATGCTCTCTATCTCTCGCAGGCTAGGTAGAGCTCAGCTCTGAAATAGAAAAACATCCAGCGACTGCTCCCACAGGGAAGGTGCCAGCACTGAAAGCTCTTGCTAGCCCTCACCTTTCCTTGGAAGCCCTTTCACAGGCCCAGCAACACTGGGGATCTGTGCTTCTCTAGCCACCTAACATAATGGTCACTATCTCTCAGTCTCGCAGAACTCAGCTCTGAAATGGAAAGCGTCCAGCAAGTCCTCACACATGGAAAGTGCCAGGACTGAAAGCTGCTGCTTGACCTCTCCGTCCCTTGGCTACCCTTTCAGAGCCACACCAACTGTGGGGCTCTGCACCTGCCTAGCCACCTCATGTTATGCTCTCTATCTCTCTCTCGCAGGCTAGGTAGAGCTCAGCTCCAAAATTGGAAACATCCAGCGACTGCTCCCACATGGAAGGTGCCAGCACTGAAAGCTCTTGCTAGCCCTCACCTTTCCTTGGAAGCCCTTTCACAGGCCCAGCAACACTGGGGATCTGTGCTTCTCTAGCCACCTAACATAATGGTCACTATCTCTCAGTCTCATAGAGCTCAGCTCTGAAATGGAAAGTGTCCAGCAAGTCCTCACACATGGAAAGTGCCAGGACTGAAAGCTGCTGCTTGACCTCTCCGTCCCTTGGCTACCCTTTCAGAGCCACACGAACCGTGGGGCTCTGTACCTACCTAGCCACCTCATGTTCTGCTCTCTATCTCTCTCTCGCAGGCTAGGTAGAGCTCAGCTCTGAAATTGAAAACATCCAGCGACTGCTCCCACAGGGAAGGTGCCAGCACTGAAAGCTCTTGCTAGCCCTCACCTTTCCTTGGAAGCCCTTTCACAGGCCCAGCAACACTGGGGATCTGCGCTTCTCTAGCCACCTAACATAATGGTCACTATCTCTCAGTCTCATAGAGCACAGCTCTGAAATAGAAAGCATCCAGCAAGTCCTCACACATGGAAAGTGCCAGGACTGAAAGCTGCTGCTTGACCTCTCTGTCCTTTGGCTACCCTTTCAGAGCCACACCACCTATGTGGCTCTGCACAAGCCTAGCCACCTCATGTTCTGCTCTCTATCTCTCTCTCGCAGGCTAGGTAGAGCTCAGCTCCAAAATTGAAAACATCCAGCGACTGCTCCCACATGGAAGGTGCCAGCACTGAAAGCTCTTGCCAGCCCTCACCTTTCCTTGGAAGCCCTTTGACAGGCCCAGCAACACTGGTTCTCTGTGCTTCTCTAGCCACCTAACATAATGGTCACTATCTCTCAGTCTCATAGAGCTCAGCTCTGAAATGGAAAGTGTCCAGCAAGTCCTCACACATGGAAAGTGCCAGGACTGAAAGCTGCTGCTTGACCTCTCCGTCCCTTGGCTACCCTTTCAGAGCCACACCAACCGTGGGGCTCTGCACCTGCCTAGCCACCTCATGTTATGCTCTCTATCTCTCTCTCGCAGGCTAGGTAGAGCTCAGCTCTGAAATTGAAAACATCCAGCAACTGCTCCCACAGGGAAGGTGCCAGCACTGAAAGCTCTTGCTAGCCCTCACCTTTCCTTGGAAGCCCTTTCACAGGCCCAGCAACACTGGGGATCTGCGCTTCTCTAGCTACCTAACATAATGGTCACTATCTCTCAGTCTCGCAGAACTCAGCTCTGAAATGGAAAGTGTCCAGCAAGTCCTCACACATGGAAAGTGCCAGGACTGAAAGCTGCTGCTTGACCTCTCTGTCCCTTGGCTACCCTTTCAGAGCCACACCACCTATGTGGCTCTGCACCAGCCTAGCCACCTCATGTTCTGCTCTCTATCTCTCTCTCGCAGGCTAGGTAGAGATCAGCTCCAAAATTGAAAACATCCAGCAACTGCTCCCACATGGAAGGTGCCAGCACTGAAAGCTCTTGCCAGCCCTCACCTTTCCTTGGAAGCCCTTTCACAGGCCCAGCAACACTGGGGATCTGTGCTTCTCTAGCCACCTAACATAATGGTCACTATCTCTCAGTCTCATAGAGCTCAGCTCTGAAATGGAAAGTGTCCAGCAAGTCCTCACACATGGAAAGTGCCAGGACTGAAAGCTGCTGCTTGACCTCTCCGTCCCTTGGCTACCCTTTCAGAGCCACACCAACCGTGGGCCTCTGCACCTGCCTAGCCACCTCATGTTCTGCTCTCTATCTCTCTCTCGCAGTCTAGGTAGAGCTCAGCTCTGAAATTGAAAACATCCAGCGACTGCTCCCACAGGGAAGGTGCCAGCACTGAAAGCTCTTGCTAGCCCTCACCTTTCCTTGGAAGCCCTTTCACAGGCCCAGCAACACTGGGGATCTGTGCTTCTCTAGCCACCTAACATAATGGTCACTATCTCTCAGTCTCGTAGAGCACAGCTCTGAAATGGAAAGTGTCCAGCAAGTCCTCACACATGGAAAGTGCCAGGACTGAAAGCTGCTGCTTGACCTCTCCGTCCCTTGGCTACCCTTTCAGAGCCACACCAACCGTGGGGCTCTGCACCTGCCTAGCCACCTCATGTTATGCTTTCTGTCTCTCAAAGGCGAGGTAGAGCTCAGCTCTGAAATTGAAAACATCCAGCAACTGCTCCCACAGGGAAGGTGCCAGCACTGAAAGCTCTTGCTAGCCCTCACCTTTCCTTGGAAGCCCTTTCACAGGCCCAGCAACACTGGGGATCTGCGCTTCTCTAGCCACCTAACATAATGGTCACTATCTCTCAGTCTCGCAGAACTCAGCTCTGAAATGGAAAGTGTCCAGCAAGTCCTCACACATGGAAAGTGCCAGGACTGAAAGCTGCTGCTTGACCTCTCTGTCCCTTGGCTACCCTTTCAGAGCCACACCAACCGTGGGGCTCTGCACCAGCCTAGCCACCTCATGTTCTGCTCTCTATCTCTCTCTCGCAGGCTAGGTAGAGCTCAGCTCTGAAATTGAAAACATCCAGCGACTGCTCCCACATGGAAGGTGCCAGCACTGAAAGCTCTTGCTAGCCCTCACCTTTCCTTGGAAGCCCTTTCACAGGCCCAGCAACACTGGGGATCTGTGCTTCTCTAGCCACCTAACATAATGGTCACTATCTCTCAGTCTCGAAGAGCTCAGCTCTGAAATGGAAAGTGTCCAGCAAGTCCTCACACATGGAAAGTGCCAGGACTGAAAGCTGCTGATTGACCTCTCCGTCCCTTGGCTACCCTTTCAGAGCCACACAAACCGTGGGGATCTGCACCTGCCTAGCCACCTCATGTTATGCTCTCTCTCTCTCGCAGGCTAGGTAGAGCTCAGCTCTGAAATAGAAAAACATCCAGCGACTGCTCCCACATGGAAGGTGCCAGCACTGAAAGCTCTTGCTAGCCCTCACCTTTCCTTGGAAGCCCTTTCACAGGCCCAGCAACACTGGGGATCTGCGCTTCTCTAGCCACCTAACATAATGGTCACTATCTCTCAGTCTCGCAGAGCTCAGCTCTGAAATGGAAAGCGTCCAGCAAGTCCTCACACATGGAAAGTGCCAGGACTGAAAGCTGCTGCTTGACCTCTCCGTCCCTTGCCTACCCTTTCAGAGCCACACCAACTGTGGGGCTCTGCACCTGCCTAGCCACCTCATGTTATGCTCTCTATCTCTCTCTCGCAGGCTAGGTAGAGCTCAGCTCCAAAATTGGAAACATCCAGCGACTGCTCCCACATGGAAGGTGCCAGCACTGAAAGCTCTTGCTAGCCCTCACCTTTCCTTGGAAGCCCTTTCACAGGCCCAGCAACACTGGGGATCTGTGCTTCTCTAGCCACCTAACATAATGGTCACTATCTCTCAGTCTCATAGAGCTCAGCTCTGAAATGGAAAGTGTCCAGCAAGTCCTCACACATGGAAAGTGCCAGGACTGAAAGCTGCTGCTTGACCTCTCTGTCCCTTGGCTACCCTTTCAGAGCCACACGAACCGTGGGGCTCTGTACCTACCTAGCCACCTCATGTTCTGCTCTCTATCTCTCTCTCGCAGGCTAGGTAGAGCTCAGCTCTGAAATTGAAAACATCCAGCGACTGCTCCCACAGGGAAGGTGCCAGCACTGAAAGCTCTTGCTAGCCCTCACCTTTCCTTGGAAGCCCTTTCACAGGCCCAGCAACACTGGGGATCTGTGCTTCTCTAGCCACCTAACATAATGGTCACTATCTCTCAGTCTCATAGAGCACAGCTCTGAAATAGAAAGCATCCAGCAAGTCCTCACACATGGAAAGTGCCAGGACTGAAAGCTGCTGCTTGACCTCTCTGTCCTTTGGCTACCCTTTCAGAGCCGCACCACCTATGTGGCTCTGCACAAGCCTAGCCACCTCATGTTCTGCTCTCTATCTCTCTCTCGCAGGCTAGGTAGAGCTCAGCTCCAAAATTGAAAACATCCAGCGACTGCTCCCACATGGAAGGTGCCAGCACTGAAAGCTCTTGCCAGCCCTCACCTTTCCTTGGAAGCCCTTTGACAGGCCCAGCAACACTGGTTCTCTGTGCTTCTCTAGCCACCTAACATAATGGTCACTATCTCTCAGTCTCATAGAGCTCAGCTCTGAAATGGAAAGTGTCCAGCAAGTCCTCACACATGGAAAGTGCCAGGACTGAAAGCTGCTGCTTGACCTCTCCGTCCCTTGGCTACCCTTTCAGAGCCACACCAACCCTGGGGCTCTGCACCTGCCTAGCCACCTCATGTTATGCTCTCTATCTCTCTCTCGCAGGCTAGGTAGAGCTCAGCTCTGAAATTGAAAACATCCAGCGACTGCTCCCACATGGAAGGTGCCAGCACTGAAAGCTCTTGCTAGCCCTCACCTTTCCTTGAAAGCCCTTTCACAGGCCCAGCAACACTGGGGATCTGTGCTTCTCTAGCCACCTAACATAATGGTCACTATCTCTCAGTCTCGTAGAGCACAGCTCTGAAATGGAAAGTGTCCAGCAAGTCCTCACACATGGAAAGTGCCAGGACTGAAAGCTGCTGCTTGACCTCTCCGTCCCTTGGCTACCCTTTCAGAGCCACACCAACCGTGGGGCTCTGCACCTGCCTAGCCACCTCATGTTATGCTTTCTGTCTCTCAAAGGCGAGGTAGAGCTCAGCTCTGAAATTGAAAACATCCAGCGACTGCTCCCACAGGGAAGGTGCCAGCACTGAAAGCTCTTGCTAGCCCTCACCTTTCCTTGGAAGCCCTTTCACAGGCCCAGCAACACTGGGGATCTGTGCTTCTCTAGCCACCTAACATAATGGTCACTATCTCTCAGTCTCGCAGAACTCAGCTCTGAAATGGAAAGCGTCCAGCAAGTCCTCACACATGGAAAGTGCCAGGACTGAAAGCTGCTGCTTGACCTCTCTGTCCCTTCGATACCCTTTCAGAGCCACACCAACCGTGGGGCTCTGCACCTGCCTAGCCACCTCATGTTATGCTCTCTATCTCTCTCTCGCAGTCTAGGTAGAGCTCAGCTCCAAAATTGAAAACATCCAGCAACTGCTCCCACATGGAAGGTGCCAGCACTGAAAGCTCTTGCTAGCCCTCACCTTTCCTTGGAAGCCCTTTCACAGGCCCAGCAACACTGGGGCTCGGTGCTTCTCTAGCTACCTAACATAATGGTCACTATCTCTCAGTCTCGTAGAGCTCAGCTCTGAAATGGAAAGTGTCCAGCAAGTCCTCACACATGGAAAGTGCCAGGACTGAAAGCTGCTGCTTGACCTCTCTGTCCTTTGGCTACCCTTTCAGAGCCACACCACCTATGTGGCTCTGCACCAGCCTAGCCACCTCATGTTCTGCTCTCTATCTCTCTCTCGCAGGCTAGGTAGAGCTCAGCTCCAAAATTGAAAACATCCAGCAACTGCTCCCACATGGAAGGTGCCAGCACTGAAAGCTCTTGCTAGCCCTCACCTTTCCTTGGAAGCCCTTTCACAGGCCCAGCAACACTGGGGATCTGTGCTTCTCTAGCCACCTAACATAATGGTCACTATCTCTCAGTCTCGCAGAACTCAGCTCTGAAATGCAAAGCGTCCAGCAAGTCCTCACACATGGAAAGTGCCAGGACTGAAAGCTGCTGCTTGACCTCTCTGTCCCTTGGCTACCCTTTCAGAGCCACACCAACCGTGGGGCTCTGCACCTGCCTAGCCACCTCATGTTATGCTCTCTATCTCTCTCTCGCAGTCTAGGTAGAGCTCAGCTCTGAAATTGAAAACATCCAGCAACTGCTCCCACAGGGAAGGTTCCAGCACTGAAAGCTCTTGCTAGCCCTCACCTTTCCTTGGAAGCCCTTTCACAGGCCCAGCAACACTGGGGATCTGTGCTTCTCTAGCCACCTAACATAATGGTCACTATCTCTCAGCCTCGAAGAGCTCAGCTCTGAAATGGAAAGTGTACAGCAAGTCCTCACACATGGAAAGTGCCAGGACTGAAAGCTGCTGCTTGACCTCTCCGTCCCTTGGCTACCCTTTCAGAGCCACACCAACCGTGGGGCTCTGCACCTACCTAGCCACCTCATGTTATGCTCTCTCTCTCTCGCAGGCTAGGTAGAGCTCAGCTCTGAAATAGAAAAACATCCAGCGACTGCTCCCACAGGGAAGGTGCCAGCACTGAAAGCTCTTGCTAGCCCTCACCTTTCCTTGGAAGCCCTTTCACAGGCCCAGCAACACTGGGGATCTGTGCTTCTCTAGCCACCTAACATAATGGTCACTATCTCTCAGTCTCGTAGAGCTCAGCCCTGAAATGGAAAGCGTCCAGCAAGTCCTCACACATGGAAAGTGCCAGGACTGAAAGCTGCTGCTTGACCTCTCTGTCCTTTGGCTACCCTTTCAGAGCCGCACCACCTATGTGGCTCTGCACAAGCCTAGCCACCTCATGTTCTGCTCTCTATCTCTCTCTCGCAGGCTAGGTAGAGCTCAGCTCCAAAATTGAAAACATCCAGCGACTGCTCCCACATGGAAGGTGCCAGCACTGAAAGCTCTTGCTAGCCCTCGCCTTTCCTTGGAAGCCCTTTCACAGGCCCAGCAACACTGGGGCTCGGTGCTTCTCTAGCCACCTAACATAATGGTCACTATCTCTCAGTCTCGCAGAGCTCAGCTCTGAAATGGAAAGTGTCCAGCAAGTCCTCACACATGGAAAGTGCCAGGACTGAAAGCTGCTGCTTGACCTGTCTGTCCCTTGGCTACCATTTCAGAGCCACACCAACCGTGGGGCTCTGCACCTACCTAGCCACCTCATGTTATGCTCTCTATCTCTCTCTCGCAGGCTAGGTAGAGCTCAGCTCCAAAATTGAAAACATCCAGCAACTGCTCCCACATGGAAGGTGCCAGCACTGAAAGCTCTTGCTAGCCCTCACCTTTCCTTGGAATCCCTTTCACAGGCCCAGCAACGCTGGGGATCTGTGCTTCTCTAGCCACCTAACATAATGGTCACTATCTCTCAGTCTCGTAGAGCATAGCTCTGAAATGGAAAGTGTCCAGCAAGTCCTCACACATGGAAAGTGCCAGGACTGAAAGCTGCTGCTTGACCTCTCTGTCCCTTGGCTACCCTTTCAGAGCCACACGAACCCTGGGGCTCTGCACCTGCCTAGCCACCTCATGTTCTGCTCTCTATCTCTCTCTCACAGGCGAGGTAGAGCTCAGCTCCGAAATTGGAAACATCCAGCAACTGCTCCCACATGGAAGGTGCCAGCACTGAAAGCTCTTGCTAGCCCTCACCTTTCCTTGGAAGCCCTTTCACAGGCCCAGCAACACTGGGGATCTGTGCTTCTCTAGCCACCTAACATAATGGTCACTATCTCTCAGTCTCGCAGAACTCAGCTCTGAAATGGAAAGTGTCCAGCAAGTCCTCACACATGGAAAGTGCCAGGACTGAAAGCTGCTGCTTGACCTCTCTGTCCCTTGGCTACCCTTTCAGAGCCACACCAACCGTGGGGCTCTGCACCTGCCTAGCCACCTCATGTTATGCTTTCTATCTCTTACAGGCTAGGTAGAGCTCAGCTCCGAAATTGAAAACATCCAGCGACTGCTCCCACATGGAAGGTGCCAGCACTGAATGCTCTTGCTAGCCCTCACCTTTCCTTGGAAGCCCTTTCACAGGCCCAGCAACACTGGGGATCTGTGCTTCTCTAGCCACCTAACATAATGGTCACTATCTCTCAGTCTCGTAGAGCTCAGCTCTGAAATGGAAAGCATCCAGCAAGTCCTCACACATGGAAAGTGCCAGGACTGAAAGCTGCTGCTTGACCTCTCCGTCCCTTCGATACCCTTTCAGAGCCACACCAACCGTGGGGCTCTGCACGGGCCTAGCCACCTCATGTTCTGCTCTCTATCTCTCTCTCGCAGGCTAGGTAGAGCTCAGCTCTGAAATTGAAAACATCCAGCGACTGCTCCCACATGGAAGGTTCCAGCACTGAAAGCTCTTGCTAGCCCTCACCTTTCCTTGGAAGCCCTTTCACAGGCTCAGCAACAGTGGGGATCTGCGCTTCTCTAGCCACCTAACATAATGGTCACTATCTCTCAGTCTCGCAGAACTCAGCTCTGAAATGGAAAGTGTCCAGCAAGTCCTCACACATGGAAAGTGCCAGGACTGAAAGCTGCTGCTTGACCTCTCTGTCCCTTGGCTACCCTTTCAGAGCCACACCAACCGTGGGGCTCTGTACCTACCTAGCCACCTCATGTTATGCTTTCTGTCTCTCAAAGGCGAGGTAGAGCTCAGCTCTGAAATTGAAAACATCCAGCGACTGCTCCCACAGGGAAGGTGCCAGCACTGAAAGCTCTTGCTAGCCCTCACCTTTCCTTGGAAGCCCTTTCACAGGCCCAGCAACACTGGGGATCTGCGCTTCTCTAGCCACCTAACATAATGGTCACTATCTCTCAGTCTCATAGAGCTCAGCTCTGAAATGGAAAGCGTCCAGCAAGTCCTCACACATGGAAAGTGCCAGGACTGAAAGCTGCTGCTTGACCTCTCCGTCCCTTGGCTACCCTTTCAGAGCCACACCAACCGTGGGGATCTGCACCTGCCTAGCCACCTCATGTTATGCTCTCTATCTCTCTCTCGCAGGCTAGGTAGAGCTCAGCTCTGAAATTGAAAACATCCAGCAACTGCTCCCACATGGAAGGTGCCAGCACTGAAAGCTCTTGCTAGCCCTCACCTTTCCTTGGAAGCCCTTTCACAGGCCCAGCAACACTGGGGATCTGTGCTTCTCTAGCCACCTAACATAATGGTCACTATCTCTCAGTCTTGCAGAACTCAGCTCTGAAATGGAAAGCGTCCAGCAAGTCCTCACACATGGAAAGTGCCAGGACTGAAAGCTGCTGCTTGACCTCTCCGTCCCTTGGCTACCCTTTCAGAGCCACACCAACCCTGGGGCTCTGTACCTACCTAGCCACCTCATGTTATGCTTTCTGTCTCTCAAAGGCGAGGTAGAGCTCAGCTCTGAAATTGAAAACATCCAGCGACTGCTCCCACATGGAAGGTGCCAGCACTGAAAGCTCTTGCTAGCCCTCACCTTTCCTTGGAAGCCCTTTCACAGGCCCAGCAACACTGGGGATCTGTGCTTCTCTAGCCACCTAACATAATGGTCACTATCTCTCAGTCTCGTAGAGCACAGCTCTGAAATGGAAAGTGTCCAGCAAGTCCTCACACATGGAAAGTGCCAGGACTGAAAGCTGCTGCTTGACCTCTCCGTCCCTTGGCTACCCTTTCAGAGCCACACCAACCATGGGGATCTGCACCTGCCTAGCCACCTCATGTTATGCTCTCTATCTCTCTCTTGCAGGCTAGGTAGAGCTCAGCTCTGAAATTGAAAACATCCAGCGACTGCTCCCACATGGAAGGTGCCAGCACTGAAAGCTCTTGCCAGCCCTCACCTTTCCTTGGAAGCCCTTTCACAGGCCCAGCAACAGTGGGGATCTGCGCTTCTCTAGCCACATAACATAATGGTCACTATCTCTCAGTCTTGTAGAGCTCAGCTCTGAAATGGAAAGCGTCCAGCAAGTCCTCACACATGGAAAGTGCCAGGACTGAAAGCTGCTGCTTGACCTCTCCGTCCCTTGGCTACCCTTTCAGAGCCACACCAACCGTGGGGATCTGCACCTGCCTAGCCACCTCATGTTATGCTCTCTATCTCTCTCTCGCAGGCTAGGTAGAGCTCAGCTCTGAAATTGAAAACATCCAGCGACTGCTCCCACATGGAAGGTGCCAGCACTGAAAGCTCTTGCTAGCCCTCACCTTTCCTTGGAAGCCCTTTCACAGGCCCAGCAACACTGGGGATCTGTGCTTCTCTAGCCACCTAACATAATGGTCACTATCTCTCAGTCTCATAGAGCTCAGCTCTGAAATGGAAAGCGTCCAGCAAGTCCTCACACATGGAAAGTGCCAGGACTGAAAGCTGCTGCTTGACCTCTCTGTCCCTTGGCTACCCTTTCAGAGCCACACCACCTATGTGGCTCTGCACAAGCCTAGCCACCTCATGTTCTGCTCTCTATCTCTCTCTCGCAGGCGAGGTAGAGCTCAGCTCTGAAATTGAAAACATCCAGCGACTGCTCCCACATGGAAGGTGCCAGCACTGAAAGCTCTTGCTAGCCCTCACCTTTCCTTGGAAGCCCTTTCACAGGCCCAGCAACACTGGGGATCTGTGCTTCTCTAGCCACCTAACATAATGGTCACTATCTCTCAGTCTCATAGAGCACAGCTCTGAAATGGAAAGTGTCCAGCAAGTCCTCACACATGGAAAGTGCCAGGACTGAAAGCTGCTGCTTGACCTCTCCGTCCCTTGGCTACCCTTTCAGAGCCACACCAACCGTGGGGCTCTGCACCTGCCTAGCCACCTCATGTTATGCTCTCTATCTCTCTCTCGCAGGCTAGGTAGAGCTCAGCTCCAAAATTGAAAACATCCAGCGACTGCTCCCACATGGAAGGTGCCAGCACTGAAAGCTCTTGCTAGCCCTCACCTTTCCTTGGAAGCCCTTTCACAGGCCCAGCAACACTGGGGATCTGTGCTTCTCTAGCCACCTAACATAATGGTCACTATCTCTCAGTCTCATAGAGCACAGCTCTGAAATGGAAAGCGTCCAGCAAGTCCTCACACATGGAAAGTGCCAGGACTGAAAGCTGCTGCTTGACCTCTCCGTCCCTTGGCTACCCTTTCAGAGCCACACCAACCGTGGGGCTCTGTACCTACCTAGCCACCTCATGTTCTGCTCTCTATCTCTCTCTCGCAGGCTAGGTAGAGCTCAGCTCTGAAATTGAAAACATCCAGCGACTGCTCCCACATGGAAGGTGCCAGCACTGAAAGCTCTTGCCAGCCCTCACCTTTCCTTGGAAGCCCTTTCACAGGCCCAGCAACACTGGTTCTCTGTGCTTCTCTAGCCACCTAACATAATGGTCACTATCTCTCAGTCTCGCAGAACTCAGCTCTGAAATGGAAAGTGTCCAGCAAGTCCTCACACATGGAAAGTGCCAGGACTGAAAGCTGCTGCTTGACCTCTCCGTCCCTTGCCTACCCTTTCAGAGCCACACCAACCGTGGGGCTCTGCACCTGCCTAGCCACCTCATGTTATGCTCTCTATCTCTCTCTCGCAGGCTAGGTAGAGCTCAGCTCTGAAATTGAAAACATCCAGCGACTGCTCCCACATGGAAGGTGCCAGCACTGAAAGCTCTTGCCAGCCCTCACCTTTCCTTGGAAGCCCTTTCACAGGCCCAGCAACACTGGGGATCTGTGCTTCTCTAGCCACCTAACATAATGGTCACTATCTCTCAGTCTCGCAGAACTCAGCTCTGAAATGGAAAGCATCCAGCAAGTCCTCACACATGGAAGGTGCCAGGACTGAAAGCTGCTGATTGACCTCTCCGTCCCTTGGCTACCCTTTCAGAGCCACACCAACCGTGGGGCTCTGCACCAGCCTAGCCACCTCATGTTATGCTCTCTATCTCTCTCTCGCAGTCTAGGTAGAGATCAGCTCCAAAATTGAAAACATCCAGCGACTGCTCCCACATGGAAGGTGCCAGCACTGAAAGCTCTTGCTAGCCCTCACCTTTCCTTGGAAGCCCTTTCACAGGCCCAGCAACACTGGGGATCTGTGCTTCTCTAGCCACCTAACATAATGGTCACTATCTCTCAGTCTCATAGGGAACAGCTCTGAAATGAAAAGTGTCCAGCAAGTCCTCACACATGGAAAGTGCCAGGACTGAAAGCTGCTGCTTCACCATTCCATCCCTTCGGTACCCTATCAGAGCCACACCAACCGTGGGGCTCTGCACCTGCCTAGCCACCTCATGTTCTGCTCTCTATCTCTCTCTCGCAGGCTAGGTAGAGCTCAGCTCCAAAATTGGAAACATCCAGCAACTGCTCCCACATGGAAGGTGCCAGCACTGAAAGCTCTTGCTAGCCCTCACCTTTCCTTGGAAGCCCTTTCACAGGCCCAGCAACACTGGGGATCTGTGCTTCTCTAGCCACCTAACATAATGGTCACTATCTCTCAGTCTCGCAGAACTCAGCTCTGAAATGGAAAGCGTCCAGCAAGTCCTCACACATGGAAAGTGCCAGGACTGAAAGCTGCTGCTTCACCTCTCCGTCCCTTGGCTACCCTTTCAGAGCCACACCAACCCTGGGGCTCTGCACCTGCCTAGCCACCTCATGTTCTGCTCTCTATCTCTCTCTCGCAGGCTAGGTAGAGCTCAGCTCTGAAATTGAAAACATCCAGCGACTGCTCCCACATGGAAGGTGCCAGCACTGAAAGCTCTTGCTAGCCCTCACCTTTCCTTGGAAGCCCTTTCACAGGCCCAGCAACACTGGGGATCTGTGCTTCTCTAGCCACCTAACATAATGGTCACTATCTCTCAGTCTCGTAGAACTCAGCTCTGAAATGGAAAGTGTCCAGCAAGTCCTCACACATGGAAAGTGCCAGGACTGAAAGCTGCTGCTTGACCTCTCTGTCCCTTGCCTACCCTTTCAGAGCCACACCAACCGTGGGCCTCTGCACCTGCCTAGCCACCTCATGTTATGCTCTCTATCTCTCTCTCGCAGGCTAGGTAGAGCTCAGCTCTGAAATTGAAAACATCCAGCGACTGCTCCCACAGGGAAGGTGCCAGCACTGAAAGCTCTTGCTAGCCCTCACCTTTCCTTGGAAGCCCTTTCACAGGCCCAGCAACACTGGGGATCTGTGCTTCTCTAGCCACCTAACATAATGGTCACTATCTCTCAGTCTCGCAGAACTCAGCTCTGAAATGGAAAGCGTCCAGCAAGTCCTCACACATGGAAAGTGCCAGGACTGAAAGCTGCTGCTTGACCTCTCTGTCCTTTGGCTACCCTTTCAGAGCCGCATCACCTATGTGGCTCTGCACCTGCCTAGCCACCTCATGTTCTGCTCTCTATCTCTCTCTCGCAGGCTAGGTAGAGCTCAGCTCTGAAATTGAAAACATCCAGCGACTGCTCCCACATGGAAGGTGCCAGCACTGAAAGCTCTTGCCAGCCCTCACCTTTCCTTGGAAGCCCTTTCACAGGCCCAGCAACACTGAGGATCTGTGCTTCTCTAGCCACCTAACATAATGGTCACTATCTCTCAGTCTCGTAGAACTCAGCTCTGAAATGGAAAGCGTCCAGGAAGTCCTCACACATGGAAAGTGCCAGGACTGAAAGCTGCTGCTTGACCTCTCTGTCCCTTGGCTACCCTTTCAGAGCCACACCAACCGTGGGGCTCTGCACCTGCCTAGCCACCTCATGTTATGCTCTCTATCTCTCTCTCGCAGGCTAGGTAGAGCTCAGCTCTGAAATTGAAAACATCCATCGACTGCTCCCACATGGAAGGTGCCAGCACTGAAAGCTCTTGCCAGCCCTCACCTTTCCTTGGAAGCCCTTTCACAGGCCCAGCAACACTGGGGATCTGTGCTTCTCTAGCCACCTAACATAATGGTCACTATCTCTCAGTCTCGCAGAACTCAGCTCTGAAATGGAAAGCATCCAGCAAGTCCTCACACATGGAAGGTGCCAGGACTGAAAGCTGCTGATTGACCTCTCCGTCCCTTGGCTACCCTTTCAGAGCCACACCAACCGTGGGGCTCTGCACCAGCCTAGCCACCTCATGTTATGCTCTCTCTCTCTCTCACAGGCTAGGTAGAGCTCAGCTCCAAAATTGAAAACATCCAGCGACTGCTCCCACATGGAAGGTGCCAGCACTGAAAGCTCTTGCTAGCCCTCACCTTTCCTTGGAAGCCCTTTCACAGGCCCAGCAACACTGGGGATCTGTGCTTCTCTAGCCACCTAACATAATGGTCACTATCTCTCAGTCTCATAGGGAACAGCTCTGAAATGAAAAGTGTCCAGCAAGTCCTCACACATGGAAAGTGCCAGGACTGAAAGCTGCTGCTTCACCATTCCATCCCTTCGGTACCCGATCAGAGCCACACCAACCGTGGGGCTCTGCACCTGCCTAGCCACCTCATGTTCTGCTCTCTATCTCTCTCTCGCAGGCTAGGTAGAGCTCAGCTCCAAAATTGGAAACATCCAGCAACTGCTCCCACATGGAAGGTGCCAGCACTGAAAGCTCTTGCTAGCCCTCACCTTTCCTTGGAAGCCCTTTCACAGGCCCAGCAACACTGGGGATCTGTGCTTCTCTAGCCACCTAACATAATGGTCACTATCTCTCAGTCTCGCAGAACTCAGCTCTGAAATGGAAAGTGTCCAGCAAGTCCTCACACATGGAAAGTGCCAGGACTGAAAGCTGCTGCTTCACCTCTCCGTCCCTTGGCTACCCTTTCAGAGCCACACCAACCCTGGGGCTCTGCACCTGCCTAGCCACCTCATGTTCTGCTCTCTATCTCTCTCTCGCAGGCTAGGTAGAGCTCAGCTCTGAAATTGAAAACATCCAGCGACTGCTCCCACATGGAAGGTGCCAGCACTGAAAGCTCTTGCTAGCCCTCACCTTTCCTTGGAAGCCCTTTCACAGGCCCAGCAACACTGGGGATCTGTGCTTCTCTAGCCACCTAACATAATGGTCACTATCTCTCAGTCTCGTATAACTCAGCTCTGAAATGGAAAGTGTCCAGCAAGTCCTCACACATGGAAAGTGCCAGGACTGAAAGCTGCTGCTTGACCTCTCTGTCCCTTGCCTACCCTTTCAGAGCCACACCAACCGTGGGCCTCTGCACCTGCCTAGCCACCTCATGTTCTGCTCTCTATCTCTCTCTCGCAGGCTAGGTAGAGCTCAGCTCTGAAATTGAAAACATCCAGCGACTGCTCCCACAGGGAAGGTGCCAGCACTGAAAGCTCTTGCTAGCCCTCACCTTTCCTTGGAAGCCCTTTCACAGGCCCAGCAACACTGGGGATCTGTGCTTCTCTAGCCACCTAACATAATGGTCACTATCTCTCAGTCTCATAGAGCACAGCTCTGAAATGGAAAGCGTCCAGCAAGTCCTCACACATGGAAAGTGCCAGGACTGAAAGCTGCTGCTTGACCTCTCCGTCCCTTGGCTACCCTTTCAGAGCCACACCAACCCTGGGGCTCTGCACCTGCCTAGCCACCTCATGTTCTGCTCTCTATCTCTCTCTCGCAGGCTAGGTAGAGCTCAGCTCTGAAATTGAAAACATCCAGCGACTGCTCCCACATGGAAGGTGCCAGCACTGAAAGCTCTTGCTAGCCCTCACCTTTCCTTGGAAGCCCTTTCACAGGCCCAGCAACACTGGGGATCTGTGCTTCTCTAGCCACCTAACATAATGGTCACTATCTCTCAGTCTCGTAGAACTCAGCTCTGAAATGGAAAGTGTCCAGCAAGTCCTCACACATGGAAAGTGCCAGGACTGAAAGCTGCTGCTTGACCTCTCTGTCCCTTGCCTACCCTTTCAGAGCCACACCAACCGTGGGCCTCTGCACCTGCCTAGCCACCTCATGTTATGCTCTCTATCTCTCTCTCGCAGGCTAGGTAGAGCTCAGCTCTGAAATTGAAAACATCCAGCGACTGCTCCCACAGGGAAGGTGCCAGCACTGAAAGCTCTTGCTAGCCCTCACCTTTCCTTGGAAGCCCTTTCACAGGCCCAGCAACACTGGGGATCTGTGCTTCTCTAGCCACCTAACATAATGGTCACTATCTCTCAGTCTCGCAGAACTCAGCTCTGAAATGGAAAGCGTCCAGCAAGTCCTCACACATGGAAAGTGCCAGGACTGAAAGCTGCTGCTTGACCTCTCTGTCCTTTGGCTACCCTTTCAGAGCCGCATCACCTATGTGGCTCTGCACCTGCCTAGCCACCTCATGTTCTGCTCTCTATCTCTCTCTCGCAGGCTAGGTAGAGCTCAGCTCTGAAATTGAAAACATCCAGCGACTGCTCCCACATGGAAGGTGCCAGCACTGAAAGCTCTTGCCAGCCCTCACCTTTCCTTGGAAGCCCTTTCACAGGCCCAGCAACACTGAGGATCTGTGCTTCTCTAGCCACCTAACATAATGGTCACTATCTCTCAGTCTCGTAGAACTCAGCTCTGAAATGGAAAGCGTCCAGGAAGTCCTCACACATGGAAAGTGCCAGGACTGAAAGCTGCTGCTTGACCTCTCTGTCCCTTGGCTACCCTTTCAGAGCCACACCAACCCTGGGGCTCTGCACCTGCCTAGCCACCTCATGTTATGCTCTCTATCTCTCTCTCGCAGGCTAGGTAGAGCTCAGCTCTGAAATTGAAAACATCCATCGACTGCTCCCACATGGAAGGTGCCAGCACTGAAAGCTCTTGCCAGCCCTCACCTTTCCTTGGAAGCCCTTTCACAGGCCCAGCAACACTGGGGATCTGTGCTTCTCTAGCCACCTAACATAATGGTCACTATCTCTCAGTCTCGCAGAACTCAGCTCTGAAATGGAAAGCATCCAGCAAGTCCTCACACATGGAAGGTGCCAGGACTGAAAGCTGCTGATTGACCTCTCCGTCCCTTGGCTACCCTTTCAGAGCCACACCAACCGTGGGGCTCTGCACCAGCCTAGCCACCTCATGTTATGCTCTCTCTCTCTCTCACAGGCTAGGTAGAGCTCAGCTCCAAAATTGAAAACATCCAGCGACTGCTCCCACATGGAAGGTGCCAGCACTGAAAGCTCTTGCTAGCCCTCACCTTTCCTTGGAAGCCCTTTCACAGGCCCAGCAACACTGGGGATCTGTGCTTCTCTAGCCACCTAACATAATGGTCACTATCTCTCAGTCTCATAGGGAACAGCTCTGAAATGAAAAGTGTCCAGCAAGTCCTCACACATGGAAAGTGCCAGGACTGAAAGCTGCTGCTTCACCATTCCATCCCTTCGGTACCCGATCAGAGCCACACCAACCGTGGGGCTCTGCACCTGCCTAGCCACCTCATGTTCTGCTCTCTATCTCTCTCTCGCAGGCTAGGTAGAGCTCAGCTCCAAAATTGGAAACATCCAGCAACTGCTCCCACATGGAAGGTGCCAGCACTGAAAGCTCTTGCTAGCCCTCACCTTTCCTTGGAAGCCCTTTCACAGGCCCAGCAACACTGGGGATCTGTGCTTCTCTAGCCACCTAACATAATGGTCACTATCTCTCAGTCTCGCAGAACTCAGCTCTGAAATGGAAAGTGTCCAGCAAGTCCTCACACATGGAAAGTGCCAGGACTGAAAGCTGCTGCTTCACCTCTCCGTCCCTTGGCTACCCTTTCAGAGCCACACCAACCCTGGGGCTCTGCACCTGCCTAGCCACCTCATGTTCTGCTCTCTATCTCTCTCTCGCAGGCTAGGTAGAGCTCAGCTCTGAAATTGAAAACATCCAGCGACTGCTCCCACATGGAAGGTGCCAGCACTGAAAGCTCTTGCTAGCCCTCACCTTTCCTTGGAAGCCCTTTCACAGGCCCAGCAACACTGGGGATCTGTGCTTCTCTAGCCACCTAACATAATGGTCACTATCTCTCAGTCTCGTATAACTCAGCTCTGAAATGGAAAGTGTCCAGCAAGTCCTCACACATGGAAAGTGCCAGGACTGAAAGCTGCTGCTTGACCTCTCTGTCCCTTGCCTACCCTTTCAGAGCCACACCAACCGTGGGCCTCTGCACCTGCCTAGCCACCTCATGTTATGCTCTCTATCTCTCTCTCGCAGGCTAGGTAGAGCTCAGCTCTGAAATTGAAAACATCCAGCGACTGCTCCCACAGGGAAGGTGCCAGCACTGAAAGCTCTTGCTAGCCCTCACCTTTCCTTGGAAGCCCTTTCACAGGCCCAGCAACACTGGGGATCTGTGCTTCTCTAGCCACCTAACATAATGGTCACTATCTCTCAGTCTCATAGAGCACAGCTCTGAAATGGAAAGCGTCCAGCAAGTCCTCACACATGGAAAGTGCCAGGACTGAAAGCTGCTGCTTTACCTCTCCGTCCCTTGGCTACCCTTTCAGAGCCACACCAACCCTGGGGCTCTGCACCTGCCTAGCCACCTCATGTTCTGCTCTCTATCTCTCTCTCGCAGGCTAGGTAGAGCTCAGCTCTGAAATTGAAAACATCCAGCGACTGCTCCCACATGGAAGGTGCCATCACTGAAAGCTCTTGCTAGCCCTCACCTTTCCTTGGAAGCCCTTTCACAGGCCCAGCAACACTGGGGATCTGTGCTTCTCTAGCCACCTAACATAATGGTCACTATCTCTCAGTCTCGTAGAACTCAGCTCTGAAATGGAAAGTGTCCAGCAAGTCCTCACACATGGAAAGTGCCAGGACTGAAAGCTGCTGCTTGACCTCTCTGTCCCTTGCCTACCCTTTCAGAGCCACACCAACCGTGGGCCTCTGCACCTGCCTAGCCACCTCATGTTATGCTCTCTATCTCTCTCTCGCAGGCTAGGTAGAGCTCAGCTCTGAAATTGAAAACATCCAGCAACTGCTCCCACAGGGAAGGTGCCAGCACTGAAAGCTCTTGCTAGCCCTCACCTTTCCTTGGAAGCCCTTTCACAGGCCCAGCAACACTGGGGATCTGTGCTTCTCTAGCCACCTAACATAATGGTCACTATCTCTCAGTCTCGCAGAACTCAGCTCTGAAATGGAAAGCATCCAGCAAGTCCTCACACATGGAAAGTGCCAGGACTGAAAGCTGCTGCTTGACCTCTCTGTCCTTTGGCTACCCTTTCAGAGCCGCATCACCTATGTGGCTCTGCACCTGCCTAGCCACCTCATGTTCTGCTCTCTATCTCTCTCTCGCAGGCTAGGTAGAGCTCAGCTCTGAAATTGAAAACATCCAGCGACTGCTCCCACATGGAAGGTGCCAGCACTGAAAGCTCTTGCCAGCCCTCACCTTTCCTTGGAAGCCCTTTCACAGGCCCAGCAACACTGGTTCTCTGTGCTTCTCTAGCCACCTAACATAATGGTCACTATCTCTCAGTCTCATAGAGCTCAGCTCTGAAATGGAAAGTGTCCAGCAAGTCCTCACACATGGAAAGTGCCAGGACTGAAAGCTGCTGCTTGACCTCTCTGTCCCTTGGCTACCCTTTCAGAGCCACACCAACCCTGGGGCTCTGCACCTGCCTAGCCACCTCATGTTATGCTCTCTATCTCTCTCTCGCAGGCTAGGTAGAGCTCAGCTCTGAAATTGAAAACATCCAGCGACTGCTCCCACATGGAAGGTGCCAGCACTGAAAGCTCTTGCCAGCCCTCACCTTTCCTTGGAAGCCCTTTCACAGGCCCAGCAACACTGGGGATCTGTGCTTCTCTAGCCACCTAACATAATGGTCACTATCTCTCAGTCTCGAAGAGCACAGCTCTGAAATGGAAAGCATCCAGCAAGTCCTCACACATGGAAGGTGCCAGGACTGAAAGCTGCTGATTGACCTCTCCGTCCCTTGGCTACCCTTTCAGAGCCACACCAACCGTGGGGCTCTGCACCAGCCTAGCCACCTCATGTTATGCTCTCTCTCTCTCGCAGTCTAGGTAGAGATCAGCTCCAAAATTGAAAACATCCAGCGACTGCTCCCACATGGAAGGTGCCAGCACTGAAAGCTCTTGCTAGCCCTCACCTTTCCTTGGAAGCCCTTTCACAGGCCCAGCAACACTGGGGATCTGTGCTTCTCTAGCCACCTAACATAATGGTCACTATCTCTCAGTCTCATAGGGAACAGCTCTGAAATGAAAAGTGTCCAGCAAGTCCTCACACATGGAAAGTGCCAGGACTGAAAGCTGCTGCTTCACCATTCCATCCCTTCGGTACCCGATCAGAGCCACACCAACCGTGGGGCTCTGCACCTGCCTAGCCACCTCATGTTCTGCTCTCTATCTCTCTCTCGCAGGCTAGGTAGAGCTCAGCTCCAAAATTGGAAACATCCAGCAACTGCTCCCACATGGAAGGTGCCAGCACTGAAAGCTCTTGCTAGCCCTCACCTTTCCTTGGAAGCCCTTTCACAGGCCCAGCAACACTGGGGATCTGTGCTTCTCTAGCCACCTAACATAATGGTCACTATCTCTCAGTCTCGCAGAACTCAGCTCTGAAATGGAAAGCGTCCAGCAAGTCCTCACACATGGAAAGTGCCAGGACTGAAAGCTGCTGCTTCACCTCTCCGTCCCTTGGCTACCCTTTCAGAGCCACACCAACCCTGGGGCTCTGCACCTGCCTAGCCACCTCATGTTCTGCTCTCTATCTCTCTCTCGCAGGCTAGGTAGAGCTCAGCTCTGAAATTGAAAACATCCAGCAACTGCTCCCACAGGGAAGGTGCCAGCACTGAAAGCTCTTGCTAGCCCTCACCTTTCCTTGGAAGCCCTTTCACAGGCCCAGCAACACTGGGGATCTGTGCTTCTCTAGCCACCTAACATAATGGTCACTATCTCTCAGTCTCGTAGAACTCAGCTCTGAAATGGAAAGTGTCCAGCAAGTCCTCACACATGGAAAGTGCCAGGACTGAAAGCTGCTGCTTGACCTCTCTGTCCCTTGCCTACCCTTTCAGAGCCACACCAACCGTGGGCCTCTGCACCTGCCTAGCCACCTCATGTTATGCTCTCTATCTCTCTCTCGCAGGCTAGGTAGAGCTCAGCTCTGAAATTGAAAACATCCAGCGACTGCTCCCACAGGGAAGGTGCCAGCACTGAAAGCTCTTGCTAGCCCTCACCTTTCCTTGGAAGCCCTTTCACAGGCCCAGCAACACTGGGGATCTGTGCTTCTCTAGCCACCTAACATAATGGTCACTATCTCTCAGTCTCATAGAGCACAGCTCTGAAATGGAAAGCGTCCAGCAAGTCCTCACACATGGAAAGTGCCAGGACTGAAAGCTGCTGCTTGACCTCTCCGTCCCTTGGCTACCCTTTCAGAGCCACACCAACCGTGGGGCTCTGTACCTACCTAGCCACCTCATGTTCTGCTCTCTATCTCTCTCTCGCAGGCTAGGTAGAGCTCAGCTCTGAAATTGAAAACATCCAGCGACTGCTCCCACATGGAAGGTGCCAGCACTGAAAGCTCTTACCAGCCCTCACCTTTCCTTGGAAGCCCTTTCACAGGCCCAGCAACACTGGTTCTCTGTGCTTCTCTAGCCACCTAACATAATGGTCACTATCTCTCAGTCTCATAGAGCACAGCTCTGAAATGGAAAGTGTCCAGCAAGTCCTCACACATGGAAAGTGCCAGGACTGAAAGCTGCTGCTTGACCTCTCTGTCCCTTGGCTACCCTTTCAGAGCCACACCAACCGTGGGGCTCTGCACCTGCCTAGCCACCTCATGTTATGCTCTCTATCTCTCTCTCGCAGGCTAGGTAGAGCTCAGCTCTGAAATTGAAAACATCCAGCGACTGCTCCCACATGGAAGGTGCCAGCACTGAAAGCTCTTGCCAGCCCTCGCCTTTCCTTGGAAGCCCTTTCACAGGCCCAGCAACACTGGGGATCTGTGCTTCTCTAGCCACCTAACATAATGGTCACTATCTCTCAGTCTCGCAGAACTCAGCTCTGAAATGGAAAGCGTCCAGCAAGTCCTCACACATGGAAAGTGCCAGGACTGAAAGCTGCTGCTTCACCTCTCCGTCCCTTGGCTACCCTTTCAGAGCCACACCAACCCTGGGGCTCTGCACCTGCCTAGCCACCTCATGTTCTGCTCTCTATCTCTCTCTCGCAGGCTAGGTAGAGCTCAGCTCTGAAATTGAAAACATCCAGCAACTGCTCCCACAGGGAAGGTGCCAGCACTGAAAGCTCTTGCTAGCCCTCACCTTTCCTTGGAAGCCCTTTCACAGGCCCAGCAACACTGGGGATCTGTGCTTCTCTAGCCACCTAACATAATGGTCACTATCTCTCAGTCTCGTAGAACTCAGCTCTGAAATGGAAAGTGTCCAGCAAGTCCTCACACATGGAAAGTGCCAGGACTGAAAGCTGCTGCTTGACCTCTCTGTCCCTTGCCTACCCTTTCAGAGCCACACCAACCGTGGGCCTCTGCACCTGCCTAGCCACCTCATGTTATGCTCTCTATCTCTCTCTCGCAGGCTAGGTAGAGCTCAGCTCTGAAATTGAAAACATCCAGCGACTGCTCCCACAGGGAAGGTGCCAGCACTGAAAGCTCTTGCTAGCCCTCACCTTTCCTTGGAAGCCCTTTCACAGGCCCAGCAACACTGGGGATCTGTGCTTCTCTAGCCACCTAACATAATGGTCACTATCTCTCAGTCTCATAGAGCACAGCTCTGAAATGGAAAGCGTCCAGCAAGTCCTCACACATGGAAAGTGCCAGGACTGAAAGCTGCTGCTTGACCTCTCCGTCCCTTGGCTACCCTTTCAGAGCCACACCAACCGTGGGGCTCTGTACCTACCTAGCCACCTCATGTTCTGCTCTCTATCTCTCTCTCGCAGGCTAGGTAGAGCTCAGCTCTGAAATTGAAAACATCCAGCGACTGCTCCCACATGGAAGGTGCCAGCACTGAAAGCTCTTACCAGCCCTCACCTTTCCTTGGAAGCCCTTTCACAGGCCCAGCAACACTGGTTCTCTGTGCTTCTCTAGCCACCTAACATAATGGTCACTATCTCTCAGTCTCATAGAGCACAGCTCTGAAATGGAAAGTGTCCAGCAAGTCCTCACACATGGAAAGTGCCAGGACTGAAAGCTGCTGCTTGACCTCTCTGTCCCTTGGCTACCCTTTCAGAGCCACACCAACCGTGGGGCTCTGCACCTGCCTAGCCACCTCATGTTATGCTCTCTATCTCTCTCTCGCAGGCTAGGTAGAGCTCAGCTCTGAAATTGAAAACATCCAGCGACTGCTCCCACATGGAAGGTGCCAGCACTGAAAGCTCTTGCCAGCCCTCGCCTTTCCTTGGAAGCCCTTTCACAGGCCCAGCAACACTGGGGATCTGTGCTTCTCTAGCCACCTAACATAATGGTCACTATCTCTCAGTCTCGCAGAACTCAGCTCTGAAATGGAAAGCATCCAGCAAGTCCTCACACATGGAAGGTGCCAGGACTGAAAGCTGCTGATTGACCTCTCCGTCCCTTGGCTACCCTTTCAGAGCCACACCAACCGTGGGGCTCTGCACCAGCCTAGCCACCTCATGTTATGCTCTCTCTCTCTCGCAGTCTAGGTAGAGATCAGCTCCAAAATTGAAAACATCCAGCGACTGCTCCCACATGGAAGGTGCCAGCACTGAAAGCTCTTGCTAGCCCTCACCTTTCCTTGGAAGCCCTTTCACAGGCCCAGCAACACTGGGGATCTGTGCTTCTCTAGCCACCTAACATAATGGTCACTATCTCTCAGTCTCGCAGAACTCAGCTCTGAAATGGAAAGCGTCCAGCAAGTCCTCACACATGGAAAGTGCCAGGACTGAAAGCTGCTGCTTGACCTCTCTGTCCTTTGGCTACCCTTTCAGAGCCGCATCACCTATGTGGCTCTGCACCTGCCTAGCCACCTCATGTTCTGCTCTCTATCTCTCTCTCGCAGGCTAGGTAGAGCTCAGCTCCAAAATTGAAAACATCCAGCGACTGCTCCCACATGGAAGGTGCCAGCACTGAAAGCTCTTGCCAGCCCTCACCTTTCCTTGGAAGCCCTTTCACAGGCCCAGCAACACTGGGGATCTGTGCTTCTCTAGCCACCTAACATAATGGTCACTATCTCTCAGTCTCATAGAGCACAGCTCTGAAATGGAAAGTGTCCAGCAAGTCCTCACACATGGAAAGTGCCAGGACTGAAAGCTGCTGCTTGACCTCTCTGTCCCTTGGCTACCCTTTCAGAGCCACACCAACCGTGGGGCTCTGCACCTGCCTAGCCACCTCATGTTATGCTCTCTATCTCTCTCTCGCAGGCTAGGTAGAGCTCAGCTCTGAAATTGAAAACATCCAGCGACTGCTCCCACATGGAAGGTGCCAGCACTGAAAGCTCTTGCTAGCCCTCACCTTTCCTTGGAAGCCCTTTCACAGGCCCAGCAACACTGGGGATCTGTGCTTCTCTAGCCACCTAACATAATGGTCACTATCTCTCAGTCTCGCAGAACTCAGCTCTGAAATGGAAAGCATCCAGCAAGTCCTCACACATGGAAGGTGCCAGGACTGAAAGCTGCTGATTGACCTCTCCGTCCCTTGGCTACCCTTTCAGAGCCACACCAACCGTGGGGCTCTGCACCAGCCTAGCCACCTCATGTTATGCTCTCTCTCTCTCGCAGTCTAGGTAGAGATCAGCTCCAAAATTGAAAACATCCAGCGACTGCTCCCACATGGAAGGTGCCAGCACTGAAAGCTCTTGCTAGCCCTCACCTTTCCTTGGAAGCCCTTTCACAGGCCCAGCAACACTGGGGATCTGTGCTTCTCTAGCCACCTAACATAATGGTCACTATCTCTCAGTCTCATAGGGAACAGCTCTGAAATGGAAAGTGTCCAGCAAGTCCTCACACATGGAAAGTGCCAGGACTGAAAGCTGCTGCTTCACCATTCCATCCCTTCGGTACCCTATCAGAGCCACACCAACCGTGGGGCTCTGCACCTGCCTAGCCACCTCATGTTATGCTCTCTATCTCTCTCTCGCAGGCTAGGTAGAGCTCAGCTCCAAAATTGGAAACATCCAGCAACTGCTCCCACATGGAAGGTGCCAGCACTGAAAGCTCTTGCTAGCCCTCACCTTTCCTTGGAAGCCCTTTCACAGGCCCAGCAACACTGGGGATCTGTGCTTCTCTAGCCACCTAACATAATGGTCACTATCTCTCAGTCTCGCAGAGCTCAGCTCTGAAATGGAAAGCGTCCAGCAAGTCCTCACACATGGAAAGTGCCAGGACTGAAAGCTGCTGCTTCACCTCTCCGTCCCTTGGCTACCCTTTCAGAGCCACACCAACCCTGGGGCTCTGCACCTGCCTAGCCACCTCATGTTCTGCTCTCTATCTCTCTCTCGCAGGCTAGGTAGAGCTCAGCTCTGAAATTGAAAACATCCAGCGACTGCTCCCACATGGAAGGTGCCAGCACTGAAAGCTCTTGCTAGCCCTCACCTTTCCTTGGAAGCCCTTTCACAGGCCCAGCAACACTGGGGATCTGTGCTTCTCTAGCCACCTAACATAATGGTCACTATCTCTCAGTCTCGTAGAACTCAGCTCTGAAATGGAAAGTGTCCAGCAAGTCCTCACACATGGAAAGTGCCAGGACTGAAAGCTGCTGATTGACCTCTCTGTCCCTTGCCTACCCTTTCAGAGCCACACCAACCGTGGGCCTCTGCACCTGCCTAGCCACCTCATGTTATGCTCTCTATCTCTCTCTCGCAGTCTAGGTAGAGCTCAGCTCTGAAATTGAAAACATCCAGCAACTGCTCCCACAGGGAAGGTGCCAGCACTGAAAGCTCTTGCTAGCCCTCACCTTTCCTTGGAAGCCCTTTCACAGGCCCAGCAACACTGGGGATCTGTGCTTCTCTAGCCACCTAACATAATGGTCACTATCTCTCAGTCTCGCAGAACTCAGCTCTGAAATGGAAAGCGTCCAGCAAGTCCTCACACATGGAAAGTGCCCGGACTGAAAGCTGCTGCTTGACCTCTCCATCCCTTGCCTACCCTTTCAGAGCCACACCAACCGTGGGGCTCTGTACCTACCTAGCCACCTCATGTTATGCTCTCTATCTCTCTCTCGCAGGCTAGGTAGAGCTCAGCTCTGAAATTGAAAACATCCAGCGACTGCTCCCACATGGAAGGTGCCAGCACTGAAAGCTCTTGCTAGCCCTCACCTTTCCTTGGAAGCCCTTTCACAGGCCCAGCAACACTGGGGATCTGCGCTTCTCTAGCCACCTAACATAATGGTCACTATCTCTCAGTCTCATAGAGCACAGCTCTGAAATGGAAAGCATCCAGCAATTCCTCACACATGGAAAGTGCCAGGACTGAAAGTTGCTGCTTGACCTCTCTGTCCTTTGGCTACCCTTTCAGAGCCGCATCACCTATGTGGCTCTGCACCTGCCTAGCCACCTCATGTTCTGCTCTCTATCTCTCTCTCGCAGGCGAGGTAGAGCTCAGCTCTGAAATTGAAAACATCCAGCGACTGCTCCCACATGGAAGGTGCCAGCACTGAAAGCTCTTGCCAGCCCTCACCTTTCCTTGGAAGCCCTTTCACAGGCCCAGCAACACTGGTTCTCTGTGCTTCTCTAGCCACCTAACATAATGGTCACTATCTCTCAGTCTCATAGAGCACAGCTCTGAAATGGAAAGCATCCAGCAAGTCCTCACACATGGAAAGTGCCAGGACTGAAAGCTGCTGATTGACCTCTCCGTCCCTTGGCTACCCTTTCAGAGCCACACCAACCGTGGGGATCTGCACCTGCCTAGCCACCTCATGTTCTGCTCTCTATCTCTCTCTCGCAGTCTAGGTAGAGCTCAGCTCTGAAATTGAAAACATCCAGCGACTGCTCCCACATGGAAGGTGCCAGCACTGAAAGCTCTTGCTAGCCCTCACCTTTCCTTGGAAGCCCTTTCACAGGCCCAGCAACACTGGGGATCTGTGCTTCTCTAGCCACCTAACATAATGGTCACTATCTCTCAGTCTCGTAGAGCTCAGCTCTGAAATGGAAAGTGTCCAGCAAGTCCTCACACATGGAAAGTGCCAGGACTGAAAGCTGCTGCTTGACCATTCCATCCCTTCGCTACCCTTTCAGAGCCACACCAACCCTGGGGCTCTGCACCTGCCTAGCCACCTCATGTTCTGCTCTCTATCTCTCTCTCACAGGCGAGGTAGAGCTCAGCTCCGAAATTGGAAACATCCAGCAACTGCTCCCACATGGAAGGTGCCAGCACTGAAAGCTCTTGCTAGCCCTCACCTTTCCTTGAAAGCCCTTTCACAGGCCCAGCAACACTAGTTCTCTGTGCTTCTCTAGCCACCTAACATAATGGTCACTATCTCTCTGTCTCATAGAGCTCAGCTCTGAAATGGAAAGTGTCCAGCAAGTCCTCACACATGGAAAGTGCCAGGACTGAAAGCTGCTGCTTGACCTCTCTGTCCCTTCGATACCCGTTCAGAGCCACACCAACCGTGGGGCTCTGCACCTGCCTAGCCACCTCATGTTATGCTCTCTGTCTCTTACAGGCTAGGTAGAGCTCAGCTCCGAAATTGAAAACATCCAGCGACTGCTCCCACATGGAAGGTGCCAGCACTGAAAGCTCTTGCTAGCCCTCACCTTTCCTTGGAAGCCCTTTCACAGGCCCAGCAACACTGGGGATCTGTGCGTCTCTAGCCACCTAACATAATGGTCACTATCTCTCAGTCTCATAGAGCTCAGCTCTGAAATGGAAAGCGTCCAGCAAGTCCTCACACATGGAAAGTGCCAGGACTGAAAGCTGCTGCTTGACCTCTCTGTCCTTTGGCTACCCTTTCAGAGCCGTATCACCTATGTGGCTCTGCACAAGCCTAGCCACCTCATGTTCTGCTCTCTATCTCTCTCTCGCAGGCTAGGTAGAGCTCAGCTCCAAAATTGAAAACATCCAGCGACTGCTCCCACATGGAAGGTGCCAGCACTGAAAGCTCTTGCCAGCCCTCACCTTTCCTTGGAAGCCCTTTCACAGGCCCAGCAACACTGGTTCTCTGTGCTTCTCTAGCCACCTAACATAATGGTCACTATCTCTCAGTCTCATAGAGCTCAGCTCTGAAATGGAAAGTGTCCAGCAAGTCCTCACACATGGAAAGTGCCAGGACTGAAAGCTGCTGATTGACCTCTCCGTCCCTTGGCTACCCTTTCAGAGCCACACCAACCCTGGGGCTCTGCACCTGCCTAGCCACCTCATGTTATGCTCTCTATCTCTCTCTCGCAGGCTAGGTAGAGCTCAGCTCTGAAATTGAAAACATCCATCGACTGCTCCCACATGGAAGGTGCCAGCACTGAAAGCTCTTGCTAGCCCTCACCTTTCCTTGGAAGCCCTTTCACAGGCCCAGCAACACTGGGGATCTGTGCTTCTCTAGCCACCTAACATAATGGTCACTATCTCTCAGTCTCGTAGAGCACAGCTCTGAAATGGAAAGCGTCCAGCAAGTCCTCACACATGGAAAGTGCCAGGACTGAAAGCTGCTGCTTGACCTCTCTGTCCCTTGGCTACCCTTTCAGAGCCACACCAACCGTGGGCCTCTGCACCTGCCTAGCCACCTCATGTTATGCTTTCTGTCTCTCAAAGGCGAGGTAGAGCTCAGCTCTGAAATTGAAAACATCCAGTGACTGCTCCCACAGGGAAGGTGCCAGCACTGAAAGCTCTTGCCAGCCCTCACCTTTCCTTGGAAGCCCTTTCACAGGCCCAGCAACACTGGGGATCTGTGCTTCTCTAGCCACCTAACATAATGGTCACTATCTCTCAGTCTCATAGAGCACAGCTCTGAAATGGAAAGTGTCCAGCAAGTCCTCACACATGGAAAGTGCCAGGACTGAAAGCTGCTGCTTGACCTCTCCGTCCCTTGGCTACCCTTTCAGAGCCACACCAACCCTGGGGCTCTGCACCTACCTAGCCACCTCATGTTCTGCTCTCTATCTCTCTCTCGCAGTCTAGGTAGAGCTCAGCTCTGAAATTGGAAACATCCAGCGACTGCTCCCACATGGAAGGTGCCAGCACTGAAAGCTCTTGCTAGCCCTCACCTTTCCTTGGAAGCCCTTTCACAGGCCCAGCAACACTGGGGATCTGTGCTTCTCTAGCCACCTAACATAATGGTCACTATCTCTCAGTCTCGCAGAACTCAGCTCTGAAATGGAAAGCGTCCAGCAAGTCCTCACACATGGAAAGTGCCAGGACTGAAAGCTGCTGCTTGAACTCTCTCTCCCTTCGATACCCTTTCAGAGCCACACCAACCGTGAGGCTCTGCACCTGCCTAGCCACCTCATGTTATGCTCTCTATCTCTCTCTCGCAGTCTAGGTAGAGAGCAGCTCCAAAATTGAAAACATCCAGCAACTGCTCCCACATGGAAGGTGCCAGCACTGAAAGCTCTTGCTAGCCCTCACCTTTCCTTGGAAGCCCTTTCACAGGCCCAGCAACACTGGGGATCTGTGCTTCTCTAGCCACCTAACATAATGGTCACTATCTCTCAGTCTCGCAGAACTCAGCTCTGAAATGGAAAGCGTCCAGCAAGTCCTCACACATGGAAAGTGCCAGGACTGAAAGCTGCTGCTTGACCTCTCTGTCCCTTGGCTACCCTTTCAGAGCCACACCAACCGTGGGGCTCTGCACCTGCCTAGCCACCTCATGTTATGCTCTCTATCTCTCTCTCGCAGGCTAGGTAGAGCTCAGCTCTGAAATTGAAAACATCCAGCAACTGCTCCCACATGGAAGGTGCCAGCACTGAAAGCTCTTGCTAGCCCTCACCTTTCCTTGGAAGCCCTTTCACAGGCCCAGCAACACTGGTTCTCTGTGCTTCTCTAGCCACCTAACATAATGGTCACTATCTCTCAGTCTCGAAGAGCACAGCTCTGAAATGGAAAGTGTCCAGCAAGTCCTCACACATGGAAAGTGCCAGGACTGAAAGCTGCTGCTTGACCTCTCCGTCCCTTGGCTACCCTTTCAGAGCCACACCAACCGTGGGGATCTGCACCTGCCTAGCCACCTCATGTTCTGCTCTCTATCTCTCTCTCGCAGTCTAGGTAGAGCTCAGCTCTGAAATTGAAAACATCCAGCGACTGCTCCCACATGGAAGGTGCCAGCACTGAAAGCTCTTGCTAGCCCTCACCTTTCCTTGGAAGCCCTTTCACAGGCCCAGCAACACTGGGGATCTGTGCTTCTCTAGCCACCTAACATAATGGTCACTATCTCTCAGTCTCGTAGAGCTCAGCTCTGAAATGGAAAGTGTCCAGCAAGTCCTCACACATGGAAAGTGCCAGGACTGAAAGCTGCTGCTTGACCATTCCATCCCTTCGCTACCCTTTCAGAGCCACACCAACCCTGGGGCTCTGCACCTGCCTAGCCACCTCATGTTCTGCTCTCTATCTCTCTCTCACAGGCGAGGTAGAGCTCAGCTCCGAAATTGGAAACATCCAGCAACTGCTCCCACATGGAAGGTGCCAGCACTGAAAGCTCTTGCTAGCCCTCACCTTTCCTTGAAAGCCCTTTCACAGGCCCAGCAACACTAGTTCTCTGTGCTTCTCTAGCCACCTAACATAATGGTCACTATCTCTCTGTCTCATAGAGCTCAGCTCTGAAATGGAAAGTGTCCAGCAAGTCCTCACACATGGAAAGTGCCAGGACTGAAAGCTGCTGCTTGACCTCTCTGTCCCTTCGATACCCGTTCAGAGCCACACCAACCGTGGGGCTCTGCACCTGCCTAGCCACCTCATGTTATGCTCTCTGTCTCTTACAGGCTAGGTAGAGCTCAGCTCCGAAATTGAAAACATCCAGCGACTGCTCCCACATGGAAGGTGCCAGCACTGAAAGCTCTTGCTAGCCCTCACCTTTCCTTGGAAGCCCTTTCACAGGCCCAGCAACACTGGGGATCTGTGCGTCTCTAGCCACCTAACATAATGGTCACTATCTCTCAGTCTCATAGAGCTCAGCTCTGAAATGGAAAGCGTCCAGCAAGTCCTCACACATGGAAAGTGCCAGGACTGAAAGCTGCTGCTTGACCTCTCTGTCCTTTGGCTACCCTTTCAGAGCCGTATCACCTATGTGGCTCTGCACAAGCCTAGCCACCTCATGTTCTGCTCTCTATCTCTCTCTCGCAGGCTAGGTAGAGCTCAGCTCCAAAATTGAAAACATCCAGCGACTGCTCCCACATGGAAGGTGCCAGCACTGAAAGCTCTTGCCAGCCCTCACCTTTCCTTGGAAGCCCTTTCACAGGCCCAGCAACACTGGTTCTCTGTGCTTCTCTAGCCACCTAACATAATGGTCACTATCTCTCAGTCTCATAGAGCTCAGCTCTGAAATGGAAAGTGTCCAGCAAGTCCTCACACATGGAAAGTGCCAGGACTGAAAGCTGCTGATTGACCTCTCCGTCCCTTGGCTACCCTTTCAGAGCCACACCAACCGTGGGGCTCTGCACCTGCCTAGCCACCTCATGTTATGCTCTCTATCTCTCTCTCGCAGGCTAGGTAGAGCTCAGCTCTGAAATTGAAAACATCCATCGACTGCTCCCACATGGAAGGTGCCAGCACTGAAAGCTCTTGCTAGCCCTCACCTTTCCTTGGAAGCCCTTTCACAGGCCCAGCAACACTGGGGATCTGTGCTTCTCTAGCCACCTAACATAATGGTCACTATCTCTCAGTCTCGTAGAGCACAGCTCTGAAATGGAAAGCGTCCAGCAAGTCCTCACACATGGAAAGTGCCAGGACTGAAAGCTGCTGCTTGACCTCTCTGTCCCTTGGCTACCCTTTCAGAGCCACACCAACCGTGGGCCTCTGCACCTGCCTAGCCACCTCATGTTATGCTTTCTGTCTCTCAAAGGCGAGGTAGAGCTCAGCTCTGAAATTGAAAACATCCAGTGACTGCTCCCACAGGGAAGGTGCCAGCACTGAAAGCTCTTGCCAGCCCTCACCTTTCCTTGGAAGCCCTTTCACAGGCCCAGCAACACTGGGGATCTGTGCTTCTCTAGCCACCTAACATAATGGTCACTATCTCTCAGTCTCATAGAGCACAGCTCTGAAATGGAAAGTGTCCAGCAAGTCCTCACACATGGAAAGTGCCAGGACTGAAAGCTGCTGCTTGACCTCTCCGTCCCTTGGCTACCCTTTCAGAGCCACACCAACCGTGGGGCTCTGCACCTACCTAGCCACCTCATGTTCTGCTCTCTATCTCTCTCTCGCAGTCTAGGTAGAGCTCAGCTCTGAAATTGGAAACATCCAGCGACTGCTCCCACATGGAAGGTGCCAGCACTGAAAGCTCTTGCTAGCCCTCACCTTTCCTTGGAAGCCCTTTCACAGGCCCAGCAACACTGGGGATCTGTGCTTCTCTAGCCACCTAACATAATGGTCACTATCTCTCAGTCTCGCAGAACTCAGCTCTGAAATGGAAAGCGTCCAGCAATTCCTCACACATGGAAAGTGCCAGGACTGAAAGCTGCTGCTTGAACTCTCTCTCCCTTGGCTACCCTTTCAGAGCCACACCAACCGTGGGGCTCTGCACCTGCCTAGCCACCTCATGTTATGCTCTCTATCTCTCTCTCGCAGGCTAGGTAGAGCTCAGCTCTGAAATTGAAAACATCCAGCAACTGCTCCCACATGGAAGGTGCCAGCACTGAAAGCTCTTGCTAGCCCTCACCTTTCCTTGGAAGCCCTTTCACAGGCCCAGCAACACTGGGGATCTGTGCTTCTCTAGCCACCTAACATAATGGTCACTATCTCTCAGTCTCGAAGAGCACAGCTCTGAAATGGAAAGTGTCCAGCAAGTCCTCACACATGGAAAGTGCCAGGACTGAAAGCTGCTGCTTGACCTCTCCGTCCCTTGGCTACCCTTTCAGAGCCACACCAACCGTGGGGCTCTGCACCTACCTAGCCACCTCATGTTATGCTCTCTCTCTCTCGCAGGCTAGGTAGAGCTCAGCTCTGAAATAGAAAAACATCCAGCGACTGCTCCCACAGGGAAGGTGCCAGCACTGAAAGCTCTTGCTAGCCCTCACCTTTCCTTGGAAGCCCTTTCACAGGCCCAGCAACACTGGGGATCTGTGCTTCTCTAGCCACCTAACATAATGGTCACTATCTCTCAGTCTCGTAGAGCTCAGCTCTGAAATGGAAAGCGTCCAGCAAGTCCTCACACATGGAAAGTGCCAGGACTGAAAGCTGCTGCTTGACCTCTCCGTCCCTTGGCTACCCTTTCAGAGCCACACCAACTGTGGGGCTCTGCACCTGCCTATCCACCTCATATTATGCTCTCTATCTCTCTCTCGCAGGCTAGGTAGAGCTCAGCTCTGAAATTGAAAACATCCAGCGACTGCTCCCACATGGAAGGTGCCAGCACTGAAAGCTCTTGCTAGCCCTCGCCTTTCCTTGGAATCCTTTTCACAGGCCCAGCAACACTGGGGATCTGTGCTTCTCTAGCCACCTAACATAATGGTCACTATCTCTCAGTCTCGCAGAGCTCAGCTCTGAAATGGAAAGCGTCCAGCAAGTCCTCACACATGGAAAGTGCCAGGACTGAAAGCTGCTGCTTCACCATTCCATCCCTTCGCTACCCTTTCAGAGCCACACCAACCCTGGGGCTCTGCACCTGCCTAGCCACCTCATGTTCTGCTCTCTATCTCTCTCTCACAGGCGAGGTAGAGCTCAGCTCCGAAATTGGAAACATCCAGCAACTGCTCCCACATGGAAGGTGCCAGCACTGAAAGCTCTTGCTAGCCCTCACCTTTCCTTGAAAGCCCTTTCACAGGCCCAGCAACACTAGTTCTCTGTGCTTCTCTAGCCACCTAACATAATGGTCACTATCTCTCAGTCTCATAGAGCTCAGCTCTGAAATGGAAAGTGTCCAGCAAGTCCTCACACATGGAAAGTGCCAGGACTGAAAGCTGCTGCTTGACCTCTCTGTCCCTTCGATACCCGTTCAGAGCCACACCAACCGTGGGGCTCTGCACCTGCCTAGCCACCTCATGTTATGCTCTCTGTCTCTTACAGGCTAGGTAGAGCTCAGCTCCGAAATTGAAAACATCCAGCGACTGCTCCCACATGGAAGGTGCCAGCACTGAAAGCTCTTGCTAGCCCTCACCTTTCCTTGGAAGCCCTTTCACAGGCCCAGCAACACTGGGGATCTGTGCGTCTCTAGCCACCTAACATAATGGTCACTATCTCTCAGTCTCATAGAGCTCAGCTCTGAAATGGAAAGTGTCCAGCAAGTCCTCACACACGGAAAGTGCCAGGACTGAAAGCTGCTGCTTGACCTCTCCGTCCCTTGCCTACCCTTTCAGAGCCACACCAACTGTGGGGCTCTGCACCTGCCTAGCCACCTCATGTTATGCTCTCTCTCTCTCACAGGCGAGGTAGAGCTCAGCTCCAAAATTGAAAACATCCAGCGACTGCTCCCACACGGAAGGTGCCAGCACTGAAAGCTCTTGCTAGCCCTCACCTTTCCTTGGAAGCCCTTTCACAGGCCCAGCAACACTGGGGATCTGTGCTTCTCTAGCCACCTAACATAATGGTCACTATCTCTCAGTCTCGTAGAGCACAGCTCTGAAATGGAAAGCGTCCAGCAAGTCCTCACACATGGAAAGTGCCAGGACTGAAAGCTGCTGCTTGACCTCTCTGTCCCTTGGCTACCCTTTCAGAGCCACACCAACCGTGGGGCTCTGCACGGGCCTAGCCACCTAATGTTATGCTTTCTATCTCTTACAGGCTAGGTAGAGCTCAGCTCCGAAATTGAAAACATCCAGCGACTGCTCCCACATGGAAGGTGCCAGCACTGAAAGCTCTTGCTAGCCCTCACCTTTCCTTGGAAGCCCTTTCACAGGCCCAGCAACACTGGGGATCTGTGCTTCTCTAGCCACCTAACATAATGGTCACTATCTCTCAGTCTCGCAGAACTCAGCTCTGAAATGGAAAGCGTCCAGCAAGTCCTCACACATGGAAAGTGCCAGGACTGAAAGCTGCTGCTTGACCTCTCTGTCCCTTGGCTACCCTTTCAGAGCCACACCAACCGTGGGGCTCTGCACCTGCCTAGCCACCTCATGTTATGCTCTCTATCTCTCTCTCGCAGGCTAGGTAGAGCTCAGCTCTGAAATTGAAAACATCCAGCAACTGCTCCCACATGGAAGGTGCCAGCACTGAAAGCTCTTGCTAGCCCTCACCTTTCCTTGGAAGCCCTTTCACAGGCCCAGCAACACTGGGGATCTGTGCTTCTCTAGCCACCTAACATAATGGTCACTATCTCTCAGTCTCGAAGAGCTCAGCTCTGAAATGGAAAGCATCCAGCAAGTCCTCACACATGGAAAGTGCCAGGACTGAAAGCTGCTGCTTGACCTCTCTGTCCCTTGGCTACCCTTTCAGAGCCACACCAACCCTGGGGCTCTGCACGGGCCTAGCCACCTCATGTTATGCTCTCTATCTCTCTCTCGCAGGCTAGGTAGAGCTCAGCTCCAAAATTGAAAACATCCAGCGACTGCTCCCACATGGAAGGTTCCAGCACTGAAAGCTCTTGCTAGCCCTCACCTTTCCTTGGAAGCCCTTTCACAGGCCCAGCAACACTGGGGATCTGTGCTTCTCTGGCCACCTAACATAATGGTCACTATCTCTCAGTCTCGCAGAGCTCAGCTCTGAAATAGAAAGCGTCCAGCAAGTCCTCACACATGGAAAGTGCCAGGACTGAAAGCTGCTGCTTGACCTCTCCGTCCCTTGGCTACCATTTCAGAGCCACACCAACCGTGGGGCTCTGCACCTGCCTAGCCACCTCATGTTATGCTCTCTATCTCTCTCTCGCAGTCTAGGTAGAGCTCAGCTCCGAAATTGAAAACATCCAGCGACTGCTCCCACATGGAAGGTGCCAGCACTGAAAGCTCTTGCTAGCCCTCACCTTTCCTTGGAAGCCCTTTCACAGGCCCAGCAACACTGGGGCTCGGTGCTTCTCTAGCCACCTAACATAATGGTCACTATCTCTCAGTCTCGCAGAACTCAGCTCTGAAATGGAAAGCATCCAGCAAGTCCTCACACATGGAAAGTGCCAGGACTGAAAGCTGCTGCTTGACCTCTCTGTCCCTTGGCTACCCTTTCAGAGCCACACCAACCCTGGGGCTCTGCACGGGCCTAGCCACCTCATGTTCTGCTCTCTCTCTCTCGCAGGCTAGGTAGAGCTCAGCTCCAAAAATGAAAACATCCAGCGACTGCTCCCACATGGAAGGTGCCAGCACTGAAAGCTCTTGCTAGCCCTCACCTTTCCTTGGAAGCCCTTTCACAGGCCCAGCAACACTGGGGATCTGTGCTTCTCTAGCCACCTAACATAATGGTCACTATCTCTCAGACTCGTAGAGCACAGCTCTGAAATGGAAAGCGTCCAGCAAGTCCTCACACATGGAAAGTGCCAGGACTGAAAGCTGCTGCTTGACCTCTCTGTCCCTTGGCTACCCTTTCAGAGCCACACCAACCCTGGGGCTCTGCACCTGCCTAGCCACCTCATGTTCTGCTTTCTATCTCTTACAGGCTAGGTAGAGCTCAGCTCCGAAATTGAAAACATCCAGCGACTGCTCCCACAGGGAAGGTTCCAGCACTGAAAGCTCTTGCTAGCCCTCACCTTTCCTTGGAAGCCCTTTCACAGGCCCAGCAACACTGGGGATCTGTGCTTCTCTAGCCACCTAACATAATGGTCACTATCTCTCAGTCTCGTAGAGCTCAGCTCTGAAATGGAAAGCGTCCAGCAAGTCCTCACACATGGAAAGTGCCAGGACTGAAAGCTGCTGCTTGACCTCTCTGTCCCTTGGCTACCCTTTCAGAGCCACACCAACCCTGGGGCTCTGCACCTGCCTAGCCACCTCATGTTATGCTCTCTATCTCTCTCTCGCAGTCTAGGTAGAGCTCAGCTCTGAAATTGAAAACATCCAGCGACTGCTCCCACATGGAAGGTGCCAGCACTGAAAGCTCTTGCTAGCCCTCACCTTTCCTTGGAAGCCCTTTCACAGGCCCAGCAACACTAGTTCTCTATGCTTCTCTAGCCACCTAACATAATGGTCACTATCTCTCAGTCTCGTAGAGCACAGCTCTGAAATGGAAAGTGTCCAGCAAGTCCTCACACATGGAAAGTGCCAGGACTGAAAGCTGCTGCTTGACCTCTCCGTCCCTTGGCTACCCTTTCAGAGCCACACCAACCGTGGGGCTCTGCACCTGCCTAGCCACCTCATGTTATGCTTTCTATCTCTTACAGGCGAGGTAGAGCTCAGCTCCAAAATTGAAAACATCCAGCGACTGCTCCCACATGGAAGGGGCCAGCACTGAAAGCTCTTGCTAGCCCTCACCTTTCCTTGGAAGCCCTTTCACAGGCCCAGCAACACTGGGGATCTGTGCTTCTCTAGCCACCTAACATAATGGTCACTATCTCTCAGTCTCGCAGAACTCAGCTCTGAAATGGAAAGCGTCCAGCAAGTCCTCACACATGGAAAGTGCCAGGACTGAAAGCTGCTGCTTGACCTCTCTGTCCCTTCGATACCCTTTCAGAGCCACACCAACCGTGGGGCTCTGCACGGGCCTAGCCACCTCATGTTCTGCTCTCTCTCTCTCGCAGGCTAGGTAGAGCTCAGCTCCGAAATTGAAAACATCCAGCGACTGCTCCCACATGGAAGGTGCCAGCACTGAAAGCTCTTGCTAGCCCTCACCTTTCCTTGGAAGCCCTTTCACAGGCCCAGCAACACTGGGGATCTGCGCTTCTCTAGCCACCTAACATAATGGTCACTATCTCTCAGTCTCGCAGAACTCAGCTCTGAAATGGAAAGTGTCCAGCAAGTCCTCACACATGGAAAGTGCCAGGACTGAAAGCTGCTGCTTGACCTCTCTGTCCCTTGGCTACCCTTTCAGAGCCACACCAACCCTGGGGCTCTGCACGGGCCTAGCCACCTCATGTTCTGCTCTCTCTCTCTCACAGGCTAGGTAGAGCTCAGCTCCAAAAATGAAAACATCCAGCGACTGCTCCCACATGGAAGGTGCCAGCACTGAAAGCTCTTGCTAGCCCTCACCTTTCCTTGGAAGCCCTTTCACAGGCCCAGCAACACTGGGGATCTGTGCTTCTCTAGCCACCTAACATAATGGTCACTATCTCTCAGTCTCGTAGAGCTCAGCTCTGAAATGGAAAGCGTCCAGCAAGTCCTCACACATGGAAAGTGCCAGGACTGAAAGCTGCTGCTTGACCTCTCTGTCCCTTGCCTACCCTTTCAGAGCCACACCAACCGTGGGGCTCTGCACGGGCCTAGCCACCTCATGTTATGCTCTCTATCTCTCTCTCGCAGTCTAGGTAGAGCTCAGCTCTGAAATTGAAAACATCCAGCGACTGCTCCCACATGGAAGGTGCCAGCACTGAAAGCTCTTGCTAGCCCTCACCTTTCCTTGGAAGCCCTTTCACAGGCCCAGCAACACTGGGGCTCGGCGCTTCTCTAGCCACCTAACATAATGGTCACTATCTCTCAGTCTCGCAGAGCTCAGCTCTGAAATGGAAAGTGTCCAGCAAGTCCTCACACATGGAAAGTGCCAGGACTGAAAGCTGCTGCTTGACCTCTCCGTCCCTTGGCTACCCTTCCAGAGCCACACCAACCCTGGGACTCTGCATGGGGCTAGCCACCTCATGTTCTGCTCTCTCTCTCTCGCAGGCTAGGTAGAGCTCAGCTCCAAAAATGAAAACATCCAGCGACTGCTCCCACATGGAAGGTGCCAGCACTGAAAGCTCTTGCTAGCCCTCACCTTTCCTTGGAAGCCCTTTCACAGGCCCAGCAACACTAGTTCTCTGTGCTTCTCTAGCCACCTAACATAATGGTCACTATCTCTCAGTCTCGTAGAGCACAGCTCTGAAATGGAAAGCGTCCAGCAAGTCCTCACACATGGAAAGTGCCAGGACTGAAAGCTGCTGCTTGACCTCTCCGTCCCTTGGCTACCCTTTCAGAGCCACACCAACCGTGGGGCTCTGCACCTGCCTAGCCACCTCATGTTATGCTCTCTCTCTCGCAGGCTAGGTAGAGCTCAGCTCCAAAATTGAAAACATCCAGCGACTGCTCCCACATGGAAGGTGCCAGCACTGAAAGCTCTTGTTAGCCCTCACCTTTCCTTGTAATCCTTTTCACAGGCCCAGCAACACTGGGGATCTGCGCTTCTCTAGCCACCTAACATAATGGTCACTATCTCTCAGTCTCGCAGAACTCAGCTCTGAAATGGAAAGCGTCCAGCAAGTCCTCACACATGGAAAGTGCCAGGACTGAAAGCTGCTGCTTGACCTCTCCGTCCCTTGGCTACCCTTTCAGAGCCACACCAACCGTGGGGCTCTGCACCTGCCTAGCCACCTCATGTTATGCTCTCTATCTCTCTCTCGCAGGCTAGGTAGAGCTCAGCTCTGAAATTGAAAACATCCAGCGACTGCTCCCACATGGAAGGTGCCAGCACTGAAAGCTCTTGCTAGCCCTCACCTTTCCTTGGAAGCCCTTTCACAGGCCCAGCAACACTGGGGATCTGTGCTTCTCTAGCCACCTAACATAATGGTCACTATCTCTCAGTCTCGCAGAACTCAGCTCTGAAATGGAAAGTGTCCAGCAAGTCCTCACACATGGAAAGCGCCAGGACTGAAAGCTGCTGCTTGACCTCTCTGTCCTTTGGCTACCCTTTCAGAGCCGCACCACCTATGTGGCTCTGCACAAGCCTAGCCACCTCATGTTCTGCTCTCTATCTCTCTCTCGCAGGCTAGGTAGAGCTCAGCTCCGAAATTGAAAACATCCAGCGACTGCTCCCACATGGAAGGTGCCAGCACTGAAAGCTCTTGCCAGCCCTCACCTTTCCTTGGAAGCCCTTTCACAGGCCCAGCAACACTGGGGATCTGTGCTTCTCTAGCCACCTAACATAATGGTCACTATCTCTCAGTCTCATAGAGCTCAGCTCTGAAATGGAAAGCGTCCAGCAAGTCCTCACACATGGAAAGTGCCAGGACTGAAAGCTGCTGCTTGACCTCTCCGTCCCTTGGCTACCCTTTCAGAGCCACACCAACCGTGGGGCTCTGCACCTGCCTAGCCACCTCATGTTCTGCTCTCTATCTCTCTCTCGCAGGCGAGGTAGAGCTCAGCTCTGAAATTGAAAACATCCAGCGACTGCTCCCACATGGAAGGTGCCAGCACTGAAAGCTCTTGCCAGCCCTCACCTTTCCTTGGAAGCCCTTTGACAGGCCCAGCAACACTGGTTCTCTGTGCTTCTCTAGCCACCTAACATAATGGTCACTATCTCTCAGTCTCGCAGAACTCAGCTCTGAAATGGAAAGCGTCCAGCAAGTCCTCACACATGGAAAGTGCCAGGACTGAAAGCTGCTGCTTGAACTCTCCGTCCCTTGGCTACCCTTTCAGAGCCACACCAACCGTGGGGATCTGCACCTGCCTAGCCACCTCATGTTATGCTTTCTGTCTCTCAAAGGCGAGGTAGAGCTCAGCTCTGAAATTGAAAACATCCAGCGACTGCTCCCACAGGGAAGGTGCCAGCACTGAAAGCTCTTGCTAGCCCTCACCTTTCCTTGGAAGCCCTTTCACAGGCCCAGCAACACTGGGGATCTGTGCTTCTCTAGCCACCTAACATAATGGTCACTATCTCTCAGTCTCGCAGAGCTCAGCTCTGAAATGGAAAGTGTCCAGCAAGTCCTCACACATGGAAAGTGCCAGGACTGAAAGCTGCTGCTTGACCTCTCCGTCCCTTGGCTACCCTTCCAGAGCCACACCAACCCTGGGACTCTGCACGGGCCTAGCCACCTCATGTTATGCTCTCTCTCTCTCGCAGGCTAGGTAGAGCTCAGCTCCAAAAATGAAAACATCCAGCGACTGCTCCCACATGGAAGGTGCCAGCACTGAAAGCTCTTGCTAGCCCTCACCTTTCCTTGGAAGCCCTTTCACAGGCCCAGCAACACTAGTTCTCTGTGCTTCTCTAGCCACCTAACATAATGGTCACTATCTCTCAGTCTCGTAGAGCACAGCTCTGAAATGGAAAGCGTCCAGCAAGTCCTCACACATGGAAAGTGCCAGGACTGAAAGCTGCTGCTTGACCTCTCCGTCCCTTGGCTACCCTTTCAGAGCCACACCAACCGTGGGGCTCTGCACCTGCCTAGCCACCTCATGTTATGCTTTCTGTCTCTCAAAGGCGAGGTAGAGCTCAGCTCTGAAATTGAAAACATCCAGCGACTGCTCCCACATGGAAGGTGCCAGCACTGAAAGCTCTTGCTAGCCCTCACCTTTCCTTGGAAGCCCTTTCACAGGCCCAGCAACACTGGGGATCTGTGCTTCTCTAGCCACCTAACATAATGGTCACTATCTCTCAGTCTCGCAGAACTCAGCTCTGAAATGGAAAGCATCCAGCAAGTCCTCACACATGGAAAGCGCCAGGACTGAAAGCTGCTGCTTGACCTCTCTGTCCTTTGGCTACCCTTTCAGAGCCGCACCACCTATGTGGCTCTGCACAAGCCTAGCCACCTCATGTTCTGCTCTCTATCTCTCTCTCGCAGGCTAGGTAGAGCTCAGCTCCGAAATTGAAAACATCCAGCGACTGCTCCCACATGGAAGGTGCCAGCACTGAAAGCTCTTGCCAGCCCTCACCTTTCCTTGGAAGCCCTTTCACAGGCCCAGCAACACTGGGGATCTGTGCTTCTCTAGCCACCTAACATAATGGTCACTATCTCTCAGTCTCATAGAGCTCAGCTCTGAAATGGAAAGCGTCCAGCAAGTCCTCACACATGGAAAGTGCCAGGACTGAAAGCTGCTGCTTGACCTCTCCGTCCCTTGGCTACCCTTTCAGAGCCACACCAACCGTGGGGCTCTGCACCTGCCTAGCCACCTCATGTTCTGCTCTCTATCTCTCTCTCGCAGGCGAGGTAGAGCTCAGCTCTGAAATTGAAAACATCCAGCGACTGCTCCCACATGGAAGGTGCCAGCACTGAAAGCTCTTGCTAGCCCTCACCTTTCCTTGGAAGCCCTTTCACAGGCCCAGCAACACTGGGGATCTGCGCTTCTCTAGCCACCTAACATAATGGTCACTATCTCTCAGTCTCGTAGAGCACAGCTCTGAAATGGAAAGCATCCAGCAAGTCCTCACACATGGAAAGCGCCAGGACTGAAAGCTGCTGCTTGACCTCTCTGTCCTTTGGCTACCCTTTCAGAGCCACACCACCTATGTGGCTCTGCACAAGCCTAGCCACCTCATGTTCTGCTCTCTATCTCTCTCTCGCAGGCTAGGTAGAGCTCAGCTCTGAAATTGAAAACATCCAGCGACTGCTCCCACATGGAAGGTGCCAGCACTGAAAGCTCTTGCCAGCCCTCACCTTTCCTTGGAAGCCCTTTCACAGGCCCAGCAACACTGGTTCTCTGTGCTTCTCTAGCCACCTAACATAATGGTCACTATCTCTCAGTCTCGTAGAGCTCAGCTCTGAAATGGAAAGCGTCCAGCAAGTCCTCACACATGGAAAGTGCCAGGACTGAAAGCTGCTGCTTGACCTCTCCGTCCCTTGGCTACCCTTTCAGAGCCACACCAACCGTGGGGCTCTGCACGGGCCTAGCCACCTCATGTTATGCTTTCTGTCTCTCAAAGGCGAGGTAGAGCTCAGCTCCAAAATTGAAAACATCCAGCGACTGCTCCCACAGGGAAGGTGCCAGCACTGAAAGCTCTTGCTAGCCCTCACCTTTCCTTGGAAGCCCTTTCACAGGCCCAGCAACACTGGGGATCTGTGCTTCTCTAGCCACCTAACATAATGGTCACTATCTCTCAGTCTCGCAGAACTCAGCTCTGAAATGGAAAGCGTCCAGCAAGTCCTCACACATGGAAAGTGCCAGGACTGAAAGCTGCTGCTTGAACTCTCCGTCCCTTGGCTACCCTTTCAGAGCCACACCAACCGTGGGGCTCTGCACCTGCCTAGCCACCTCATGTTATGCTTTCTGTCTCTCAAAGGCGAGGTAGAGCTCAGCTCCAAAATTGAAAACATCCAGCAACTGCTCCCACAGGGAAGGTGCCAGCACTGAAAGCTCTTGCTAGCCCTCACCTTTCCTTGGAAGCCCTTTCACAGGCCCAGCAACACTGGGGCTCGGCGCTTCTCTAGCCACCTAACATAATGGTCACTATCTCTCAGTCTCGCAGAGCTCAGCTCTGAAATGGAAAGTGTCCAGCAAGTCCTCACACATGGAAAGTGCCAGGACTGAAAGCTGCTGCTTGAACTCTCCGTCCCTTGGCTACCCTTTCAGAGCCACACCACCTATGTGGCTCTGCACCAGCCTAGCCACCTCATGTTCTGCTCTCTATCTCTCTCTCGCAGGCTAGGTAGAGCTCAGCTCTGAAATTGAAAACATCCAGCGACTGCTCCCACAGGGAAGGTGCCAGCACTGAAAGCTCTTGCTAGCCCTCACCTTTCCTTGGAAGCCCTTTCACAGGCCCAGCAACACTGGGGATCTGTGCTTCTCTAGCCACCTAACATAATGGTCACTATCTCTCAGTCTCATAGAGCACAGCTCTGAAATGGAAAGTGTCCAGCAAGTCCTCACACATGGAAAGTGCCAGGACTGAAAGCTGCTGCTTGACCTCTCCGTCCCTTGGCTACCCTTTCAGAGCCACACCAACCGTGGGGCTCTGTACCTACCTAGCCACCTCATGTTATGCTCTCTATCTCTCTCGCAGGCTAGGTAGAGCTCAGCTCTGAAATTGAAAACATCCAGCGACTGCTCCCACATGGAAGGTGCCAGCACTGAAAGCTCTTGCTAGCCCTCACCTTTCCTTGGAAGCCCTTTCACAGGCCCAGCAACACTGGGGATCTGTGCTTCTCTAGCCACCTAACATAATGGTCACTATCTCTCAGTCTCGCAGAACTCAGCTCTGAAATGGAAAGCGTCCAGCAAGTCCTCACACATGGAAAGTGCCAGGACTGAAAGCTGCTGCTTGACCTCTCTGTCCCTTGGCTACCCTTTCAGAGCCACACCAACCGTGGGGCTCTGCACCTGCCTAGCCACCTCATGTTATGCTCTCTCTCTCGCAGGCTAGGTAGAGCTCAGCTCCAAAATTGAAAACATCCAGCGACTGCTCCCACATGGAAGGTGCCAGCACTGAAAGCTCTTGTTAGCCCTCACCTTTCCTTGTAATCCTTTTCACAGGCCCAGCAACACTGGGGATCTGCGCTTCTCTAGCCACCTATCATAATGGTCACTATCTCTCAGTCTCGCAGAACTCAGCTCTGAAATGGAAAGCGTCCAGCAAGTCCTCACACATGGAAAGTGCCAGGACTGAAAGCTGCTGCTTGACCTCTCCGTCCCTTGGCTACCCTTTCAGAGCCACACCAACCGTGGGGCTCTGCACCTGCCTAGCCACCTCATGTTATGCTCTCTATCTCTCTCTCGCAGGCGAGGTAGAGCTCAGCTCTGAAATTGAAAACATCCAGCGACTGCTCCCACATGGAAGGTGCCAGCACTGAAAGCTCTTGCTAGCCCTCACCTTTCCTTGGAAGCCCTTTCACAGGCCCAGCAACACTGGGGATCTGTGCTTCTCTAGCCACCTAACATAATGGTCACTATCTCTCAGTCTCGTAGAGCACAGCTCTGAAATGGAAAGCATCCAGCAAGTCCTCACACATGGAAAGCGCCAGGACTGAAAGCTGCTGCTTGACCTCTCTGTCCTTTGGCTACCCTTTCAGAGCCGCACCACCTATGTGGCTCTGCACCTGCCTAGCCACCTCATGTTCTGCTCTCTATCTCTCTCTCGCAGGCTAGGTAGAGCTCAGCTCCAAAATTGAAAACATCCAGCGACTGCTCCCACATGGAAGGTGCCAGCACTGAAAGCTCTTGCCAGCCCTCACCTTTCCTTGGAAGCCCTTTCACAGGCCCAGCAACACTGGGGATCTGTGCTTCTCTAGCCACCTAACATAATGGTCACTATCTCTCAGTCTCGTAGAGCTCAGCTCTGAAATGGAAAGTGTCCAGCAAGTCCTCACACATGGAAAGTGCCAGGACTGAAAGCTGCTGCTTGACCTCTCCGTCCCTTGCCTACCCTTTCAGAGCCACACCAACCGTGGGGCTCTGCACCTGCCTAGCCACCTCATGTTATGCTCTCTATCTCTCTCTCGCAGGCGAGGTAGAGCTCAGCTCTGAAATTGAAAACATCCAGCGACTGCTCCCACATGGAAGGTGCCAGCACTGAAAGCTCTTGCTAGCCCTCACCTTTCCTTGGAAGCCCTTTCACAGGCCCAGCAACACTGGGGATCTGTGCTTCTCTAGCCACCTAACATAATGGTCACTATCTCTCAGTCTCGTAGAGCTCAGCTCTGAAATGGAAAGCATCCAGCAAGTCCTCACACATGGAAAGCGCCAGGACTGAAAGCTGCTGCTTGACCTCTGTGTCCTTTGGCTACCCTTTCAGAGCCACACCACCTATGTGGCTCTGCACAAGCCTAGCCACCTCATGTTCTGCTCTCTATCTCTCTCTCGCAGGCTAGGTAGAGCTCAGCTCTGAAATTGAAAACATCCAGCGACTGCTCCCACATGGAAGGTGCCAGCACTGAAAGCTCTTGCCAGCCCTCACCTTTCCTTGGAAGCCCTTTCACAGGCCCAGCAACACTGGTTCTCTGTGCTTCTCTAGCCACCTAACATAATGGTCACTATCTCTCAGTCTCGCAGAACTCAGCTCTGAAATGGAAAGCGTCCAGCAAGTCCTCACACATGGAAAGTGCCAGGACTGAAAGCTGCTGCTTGACCTCTCCGTCCCTTGGCTACCCTTTCAGAGCCACACCAACCGTGGGGCTCTGCACGGGCCTAGCCACCTCATCTTCTGCTCTCTCTCTCTCGCAGGCTAGGTAGAGCTCAGCTCCAAAATTGAAAACATCCAGCGACTGCTCCCACAGGGAAGGTGCCAGCACTGAAAGCTCTTGCTAGCCCTCACCTTTCCTTGGAAGCCCTTTCACAGGCCCAGCAACACTGGGGATCTGTGCTTCTCTAGCCACCTAACATAATGGTCACTATCTCTCAGTCTCGCAGAACTCAGCTCTGAAATGGAAAGCGTCCAGCAAGTCCTCACACATGGAAAGTGCCAGGACTGAAAGCTGCTGCTTGACCTCTCCGTCCCTTGGCTACCCTTTCAGAGCCACACCAACCGTGGGGCTCTGCACCTGCCTAGCCACCTCATGTTATGCTTTCTGTCTCTCAAAGGCGAGGTAGAGCTCAGCTCCAAAATTGAAAACATCCAGCGACTGCTCCCACAGGGAAGGTGCCAGCACTGAAAGCTCTTGCTAGCCCTCACCTTTCCTTGGAAGCCCTTTCACAGGCCCAGCAACACTGGGGCTCGGCGCTTCTCTAGCCACCTAACATAATGGTCACTATCTCTCAGTCTCGCAGAACTCAGCTCTGAAATGGAAAGTGTCCAGCAAGTCCTCACACATGGAAAGTGCCAGGACTGAAAGCTGCTGCTTGAACTCTCCGTCCCTTGGCTACCCTTTCAGAGCCACACCACCTATGTGGCTCTGCACCAGCCTAGCCACCTCATGTTCTGCTCTCTATCTCTCTCTCGCAGGCTAGGTAGAGCTCAGCTCTGAAATTGAAAACATCCAGCGACTGCTCCCACAGGGAAGGTGCCAGCACTGAAAGCTCTTGCTAGCCCTCACCTTTCCTTGGAAGCCCTTTCACAGGCCCAGCAACACTGGGGATCTGCGCTTCTCTAGCCACCTAACATAATGGTCACTATCTCTCAGTCTCATAGAGCTCAGCTCTGAAATGAAAAGTGTCCAGCAAGTCCTCACACATGGAAAGTGCCAGCACTGAAAGCTCTTGCTAGCCAGCACCTTTCCTTGGAACTGCTCTCACAGGCGCAGCAACACTGGAGCTCTGCGCTTCTCTAGCCACATAATGTCACGGTCACTATCTCTCCGTCTCGCAGAGCTGATCTGAGAAATTGCAAACGTCCAGCAATTCCTCACACATGAAAAGTGCCAGCACTGAAAGCTACTGCTTGATCTAAGCATGCCTTGGCTAGCCTTTCAGAGCCACACAAAGGTTGGGGCTCTGTGCTCCTCTAGCCACCTAATCTTTGGCTCATCCTCTCTCGCAGTCGAAGGACAGCTGAGCTGAGAAATTGCAAACGTCAAGCAATTCCTTACACATGAAATGTGCCAGCACTGAAAGCTCTTGCTAGCCAGCACCGTTCCTTGGAACTGCTCTCACAGGCGCAGAAACACTGGGCCTCTGCGCTTCTCTAGCCACCTAACGTCACGGTCACTATCTGTCCGTCTCGCAGAGCTGAGCTGAGAAATTGCAAACGTCCAGCAAGTCCTCACACATGAAAAGTGCCAGCACTGAAAGCTGCTGCTAGCCAGCACCGTTCCTTGGAAGCGCTCTCACAGGCGCAGCAAGAATGGGGCTCTGCGCTTCTCTAGCCACCTAATGTCACGGTCAGTATCTCTCCGTCTCGCAGAGCCGAGCTGGGAAATTGCAAACGTCCAGCAATTCCTCACACGTGAAAAGTGCCAGCACAGAATGCTACTGCTTGATCTAAGCATGTCTTGGCTAGCCTTTCAGAGCCACACAAAGGTTGGGGCTCTGTGCTTCTCTAGCCACCTAATCTTCTGCTCATCCTCTCTCGCAGTCGAAGGACAGCTGAGCTGAGAAATTGCAAACGTCCAGCAATTCCTCACACTTGAAAAGTGCCAGCACTGAAAGCTACTGCTTGATCTAATCAGGCCTTGGCTAGCCTTTCAGAGCCACACAAAGGTTGGGGCTCTGTGCTCCTCTAGCCACCTAATCTTCTGCTCAACCTCTCTCGCAGTCGAAGGACAGCTGAGCTGAGAAAATGCAAACGTCCAGCAATTCCTCACACATTAAAAGTTCCAGCACGAAAAGCTGTTGCTAGCATGCACCGTTCCTTGGAAGCGCTCTCACAGGCGCAGCAACATTGGGGCTCTGCGCTTCTCTAGCCACCTAACGTCACGGTTACTATCTCTCCGTCTCGCAGAGCTGAGCTGAGAAATTGCAAACGTCCAGCAATTCCTCACACATGAAAAGTGCCAGCACTGAAAACTGCTGCTAGCCAGCACCTTTCCTTGGAACTGCTCTCGCAGGTGCAGCAACACTGGGGCTCTGCGCTTCTCTAGCCACCTAACGTCACGGTCACTATCTCTCCGTCTCGCAGAGCTGAGCTGAGAAATTGCAAACGTCCAGCAATTCCACACACATGAAAAGTGCCAGCACTGAAAGCTACTGCTTGATCTAACCATGCCTTGGCTAGCCTTTCAGAGCCACACAAAGGTTGGGGCTCTGTGCTTCTCTAGCCACCTAATCTTTGGCTCACCCTCTCTCGCAGTCGAAGGACAGCTGAGCTGAGAAACTGCAAACGTCCAGCAATTCCTCACACATGAAAAGTGCCAGCTCTGAAAGCTCTTGCTAGCCAGCACCGTTCCTTGGAACTGCTCTCACAGGCGCAGCAACATTGGGGCTCTGCGCTTCTCTAGCCACCTAACGTCACGGTCACTATCTCTCCGTCTCGCAGTGCTGAGCTGAGAAATTGCAAACGTCCAGCAATTCCTCACACATGAAAAGTGCCAGCACTGAAAGCTACTGCTTGATCTAACCAGGCCTTCGCTAGACTTTCAGAGCCACACAAAGGTTGGGGCTCTGTGCTCCTCTAGCCAACTAATCTTCTGCTCATCCTCTCTCGCAGTCGAAGGAGAGCTGAGCTGAGAAAATGCAAACGTCCAGCAATTCCTCACACATGAAAAGTTCCAGCACTGAAAGCTCTTGCTAGCAGGCACCGTTCCTTGGAAGCGCTCTCACAGGCGCAGCAACACTGGGGCTCTGCGCTTCTCTAGCCACCTAATGTCACGGTTACTATCTCTCCGTCTCGCAGAGCTGAGCTGAGAAATTGCAAACGTCCAGCAATTCCTCACACATGAAAAGTGCCAGCACTGAAAGCTCTTGCTAGCCAGCACCTTTCCTTGGAACTGCTCTCACAGGTGCAGCAACACTGGGGCTCTGCGCTTCTCTAGCCACCTAATGTCACGGTCACTATCTCTCCGTCCCGCAGAGCTGAGCTGAGAAACTGCAAACGTCCAGCAATTCCTCACACATGAGAAGTGCCAGCACTGAAAGCTACTGCTTGATCTAACCAGGCCTTGGCTAGCCTTTCAGAGCCACACAAAGGTTGGGGCTCTGTGGTCCTCTAGCCACCTAATCTTCTGCTCATCCTCTCTCGCAGTCGAAGGAGAGCTGAGCTGAGAAATTGCAAACTTCCAGCAATCCCTCACACATGAGAAGTGCCAGCAATGAAAGCTGCTGCTAGCCAGCACCGTTCCTTGGAAGCGCTCTCACAGGCGCAGCAACACTGGGGATCTGTGCTTCTCTAGCCACCTAACATAATGGTCACTATCTCTCAGTCTCGTAGAGCACAGCTCTGAAATGGAAAGCATCCAGCAAGTCCTCACACATGGAAAGTGCCAGGACTGAAAGCTGCTGCTTGACCTCTCTGTCCTTTGGCTACCCTTTCAGAGCCGCACCACCTATGTGGCTCTGCACCTGCCTAGCCACCTCATGTTATGCTCTCTATCTCTCTCTCGCAGGCTAGGTAGAGCTCAGCTCCAAAATTGAAAACATCCAGCGACTGCTCCCACATGGAAGGTGCCAGCACTGAAAGCTCTTGCTAGCCCTCACCTTTACTTGGAAGCCCTTTGACAGACCCAGCAACACTGGGGATCTGTGCTTCTCTAGCCACCTAACATAATGGTCACTATCTCTCAGTCTCATAGAGCTCAGCTCTGAAATGGAAAGTGTCCAGCAAGTCCTCACACATGGAAAGTGCCAGCACTGAAAGCTCTTGCTAGCCAGCACCTTTCCTTGGAACTGCTCTCACAGGCGCAGCAACATTGGGGCTCTGCGCTTCTCTACCCACCTAACGTCACGGTCACTATCTCTCCGTCTCGCAGAGCTGATCTGAGAAATTGCAAACGTCCAGCAATTCCTCACACATGAAAAGTGCCAGCACTGAAAGCTACTGCTTGATCTAAGCATGCCTTGGCTAGCCTTTCAGAGCCACACAAAGGTTGGGGCTCTGTGCTCTCTAGCCACCTAATCTTTGGCTCATCCTCTCTCGCAGTCGAAGGACAGCTGAGCTGAGAAATTGCAAACGTCCAGCAATTCCTTACACATGAAATGTGCCAGCACTGAAAGCTCTTGCTAGCCAGCACCGTTCCTTGGAACTGCTCTCACAGGCGCAGAAACACTGGGCCTCTGCGCTTCTCTAGCCACCTAACGTCACGGTCACTATCTGTCCGTCTCGCAGAGCTGAGCTGAGAAATTGCAAACGTCCAGCAAGTCCTCACACATGAAAAGTGCCAGCAATGAAAGCTGCTGCTAGCCAGCACCGTTCCTTGGAAGCGCTCTCACAGGCCCAGCAAGACTGGGGCTCTGCGCTTCTCTAGCCACCTAATGTCACGGTCAGTATCTCTCCGTCTCGCAGAGCCGACCTGGGAAATGGCAAACGTCCAGCAATTCCTCACACGTGAAAAGTGCCAGCACAGAATGCTACTGCTTGATCTAAGCATGTCTTGGCTAGCCTTTCAGACCCACACAAAGGTTGGGGCTCTGTGGTCCTCTAGCCACCTAATCTTCTGCTCAACCTCTCTCGCAGTCGAAGGAGAGCTGAGCTGAGAAATTGCAAACGTCCAGCAATTCCTCACACATGAGAAGTGCCAGCACTGAAAGCTACTGCTTGATCTAATCAGGCCTTGGCTAGCCTTTCAGAGCCACACAAAGGTTGGGGCTCTGTGCTTCTCTAGCCACCTAATCTTCTGCTCATCCTCTCTCGCAGTCGAAGGAGAGCTGAGCTGAGAAATTGCAAACGTCCAGCAATTCCTCACACATGAGAAGTGCCAGCACTGAAAGCTACTGCTTGATCTAATCAGGCCTTGGCTAGCCTTTCAGACCCACACAAGGGTTGGGGCTCTGTGCTCCTCTAGCCACCTAATCTTCTGCTCATCCTCTCTCGCAGTCGAAGGAGAGCTGAGCTGAGAAATTGCAAACGTCCAGCAATTCCTCACACATGAAAAGTGCCAGCATTGAAAGCTACTCCTTGATCTAACCAGGCCTTGGCTAGCCTTTCAGAGCCACACAAAGGTTGGGGCTCTGTGCTCCTCTAGCCACCTAATCTTCTGCTCATCCTCTCTCGCAGTCGAAGGACAGCTGAGCTGAGAAACTGCAAACATCCACCAATTCCTCAGACATGAAAAGTGCCAGCTCTGAAAGCTCTTGCTAGCCAGCACCGTTCCTTGGAACTGCTCTCACAGGCGCAGCAACACTGGGGCTCTGCGCTTCTCTAGCCAGCTAACGTCACGGTCACTATCTCTCCGTCTCGCAGAGCTTAGCTGAGAAATTGCAAACGTCCAGCAATTCCTCACACATGAAAAGTGTTAGCACTGAAAGCTACTGCTTGATCTAACCAGGCCTTGGCTAGCCTTTCAGAGCCACACAAAGGTTGGGGCTCTGTGCTCCTCTAGCCAACTAATCTTCTGCTCAACCTCTCTCGCAGTCGAAGGACAGCTGAGCTGAGAAAATGCAAACGTCCAGCAATTCCTCACACATTAAAAGTTCCAGCACGAAAAGCTGTTGCTAGCAGGCACCGTTCCTTGGAAGCGCTCTCACAGGCGCAGCAACATTGGGGCTCTGCGCTTCTCTAGCCACCTAACGTCACGGTTACTATCTCTCCGTCTCGCAGAGCTGAGCTGAGAAATTGCAAACGTCCAGCAATTCCTCACACATGAAAAGTGCCAGCACTGAAAGCTGCTGCTAGCCAGCACCTTTCCTTGGAACTGCTCTCGCAGGTGCAGCAACACTGGGGCTCTGCGCTTCTCTAGCCACCTAACGTCACGGTCACTATCTCTCCGTCTCGCAGAGCTGAGCTGAGAAATTGCAAACGTCCAGCAATTCCACACACATGAAAAGTGCCAGCACTGAAAGGTACTCCTTGATCTAAGCATGCCTTGGCTAGCCTTTCAGAGCCACACAAAGGTTGGGGCTCTGTGCTTCTCTAGCCACCTAATCTTTGGCTCACCCTCTCTCGCAGTCGAAGGACAGCTGAGCTGAGAAACTGCAAACGTCCAGCAATTCCTCACACATGAAAAGTGCCAGCTCTGAAAGCTCTTGCTAGCCAGCACCGTTCCTTGGAAGCGCTCTCACAGGCGCAGCAACACTGGGTCTCTGCGCTTCTCTAGCCAGCTAACGTCACGGTCACTATCTCTCCGTCTCGCAGAGCTGAGCTGAGAAATTGCAAACGTCCAGCAATTCCTCACACATGAAAAGTGCCAGCACTGAAAGCTACTGCTTGATCTAACCAGGCCTTCGCTAGCCTTTCAGAGCCACACAAAGGTTGGGGCTCTGTGCTCCTCTAGCCAACTAATCTTCTGCTCATCCTCTCTCGCAGTCGAAGGAGAGCTGAGCTGAGAAAATGCAAACGTCCAGCAATTCCTCACACATGAAAAGTTCCAGCACTGAAAGCTGTTGCTAGCAGGCACCGTTCCTTGGAAGCGCTCTCACAGGCGCAGCAACACTGGGGCTCTGCACTTCTCTAGCCACCTAATGTCACGGTTACTATCTCTCCGTCTCGCAGAGCTGAGCTGAGAAATTGCAAACGTCCAGCAATTCCTCACACATGAAAAGTGCCAGCACTGAAAGCTCTTGCTAGCCAGCACCTTTCCTTGGAACTGCTCTCACAGGTGCAGCAACACTGGGGCTCTGCGCTTCTCTAGCCACCTAATGTCACGGTCACTATCTCTCCGTCTCGCAGAGCTGAGCTGAGAAACTGCAAACGTCCAGCAATTCCTCACACATGAGAAGTGCCAGCACTGAAAGCTACTGCTTGATCTAACCAGGCCTTGGGTAGCCTTTCAGAGCCACACAAAGGTTGGGGCTCTGTGCTCCTCTAGCCACCTAATCTTCTGCTCATCCTCTCTCGCAGTCGAAGGAGAGCTGAGCTGAGAAATTGCAAACTTCCAGCAATCCCTCACACATGAAAAGTGCCAGCAATGAAAGCTGCTGCTAGCCAGCACCGTTCCTTGGAAGCGCTCTCACAGGCGCAGCAACACTGGGGCTCTGCGCTTCTCTAGCCACCTAATGTCACGGTCACTATCTCTCCGTCTCGCAGAGCTGAGCTGAGAAATTGCAAACGTCCAGCAATTCCTCACACATGAAAAGTGCCAGCACTGAAAGCTACTGCTTGATCTAACCATGACTTGGCTAGCCTTTCAGAGCCACACAAAGGTTGGGGCTCTGTGCTCCTCTAGCCACCTAATCTTCTGCTCATCCTCTCTTGCAGTCGAAGGAGAGCTGAGCTGAGAAATTGCAAACGTCCAGCTATTCCTCACACATGAAAAGTTCCAGCACTGAAAGCTCTTGCTAGCAGGCACCGTTCCTTGGAAGTGCTCTCACAGGCGCAGCAACACTGGGGCTCTGCGCTTCTCTAGCCAGCTAACGTCACGGTCACTATCTCTCCGTCTCGCAGAGCTGAGCTGAGAAATTGCAAACGTCCAGCAATTCCTCACACATGAAAAGTGCCAGCACTGAAAGGTACTGCTTGATCTAACCAGGCCTTGGCTAGCCTTTCAGAGCCACACAAAGGTTGGGGCTCTGTGCTCCTCTAGCCAACTAATCTTCTGCTCAACCTCTCTCGCAGTCGAAGGACAGCTGAGCTGAGAAAATGCAAACGTCCAGCAATTCCTCACACATTAAAAGTTCCAGCACGAAAAGCTGTTGCTAGCAGGCACCGTTCCTTGGAAGCGCTCTCACAGGCGCAGCAACATTGGGGCTCTGCGCTTCTCTAGCCACCTAACGTCACGGTTACTATCTCTCCGTCTCGCAGAGCTGAGCTGAGAAATTGCAAACGTCCAGCAATTCCTCACACATGAAAAGTGCCAGCACTGAAAGCTGCTGCTAGCCAGCACCTTTCCTTGGAACTGCTCTCGCAGGTGCAGCAACACTGGGGCTCTGCGCTTCTCTAGCCACCTAACGTCACGGTCACTATCTCTCCGTCTCGCAGAGCTGAGCTGAGAAATTGCAAACGTCCAGCAATTCCACACACATGAAAAGTGCCAGCACTGAAAGGTACTCCTTGATCTAAGCATGCCTTGGCTAGCCTTTCAGAGCCACACAAAGGTTGGGGCTCTGTGCTTCTCTAGCCACCTAATCTTTGGCTCACCCTCTCTCGCAGTCGAAGGACAGCTGAGCTGAGAAACTGCAAACGTCCAGCAATTCCTCACACATGAAAAGTGCCAGCTCTGAAAGCTCTTGCTAGCCAGCACCGTTCCTTGGAAGCGCTCTCACAGGCGCAGCAACACTGGGTCTCTGCGCTTCTCTAGCCAGCTAACGTCACGGTCACTATCTCTCCGTCTCGCAGAGCTGAGCTGAGAAATTGCAAACGTCCAGCAATTCCTCACACATGAAAAGTGCCAGCACTGAAAGCTACTGCTTGATCTAACCAGGCCTTCGCTAGCCTTTCAGAGCCACACAAAGGTTGGGGCTCTGTGCTCCTCTAGCCAACTAATCTTCTGCTCATCCTCTCTCGCAGTCGAAGGAGAGCTGAGCTGAGAAAATGCAAACGTCCAGCAATTCCTCACACATGAAAAGTTCCAGCACTGAAAGCTGTTGCTAGCAGGCACCGTTCCTTGGAAGCGCTCTCACAGGCGCAGCAACACTGGGGCTCTGCACTTCTCTAGCCACCTAATGTCACGGTTACTATCTCTCCGTCTCGCAGAGCTGAGCTGAGAAATTGCAAACGTCCAGCAATTCCTCACACATGAAAAGTGCCAGCACTGAAAGCTCTTGCTAGCCAGCACCTTTCCTTGGAACTGCTCTCACAGGTGCAGCAACACTGGGGCTCTGCGCTTCTCTAGCCACCTAATGTCACGGTCACTATCTCTCCGTCTCGCAGAGCTGAGCTGAGAAACTGCAAACGTCCAGCAATTCCTCACACATGAGAAGTGCCAGCACTGAAAGCTACTGCTTGATCTAACCAGGCCTTGGGTAGCCTTTCAGAGCCACACAAAGGTTGGGGCTCTGTGCTCCTCTAGCCACCTAATCTTCTGCTCATCCTCTCTCGCAGTCGAAGGAGAGCTGAGCTGAGAAATTGCAAACTTCCAGCAATCCCTCACACATGAAAAGTGCCAGCAATGAAAGCTGCTGCTAGCCAGCACCGTTCCTTGGAAGCGCTCTCACAGGCGCAGCAACACTGGGGCTCTGCGCTTCTCTAGCCACCTAATGTCACGGTCACTATCTCTCCGTCTCGCAGAGCTGAGCTGAGAAATTGCAAACGTCCAGCAATTCCTCACACATGAAAAGTGCCAGCACTGAAAGCTACTGCTTGATCTAACCATGACTTGGCTAGCCTTTCAGAGCCACACAAAGGTTGGGGCTCTGTGCTCCTCTAGCCACCTAATCTTCTGCTCATCCTCTCTTGCAGTCGAAGGAGAGCTGAGCTGAGAAATTGCAAACGTCCAGCTATTCCTCACACATGAAAAGTTCCAGCACTGAAAGCTCTTGCTAGCAGGCACCGTTCCTTGGAAGTGCTCTCACAGGCGCAGCAACACTGGGGCTCTGCGCTTCTCTAGCCACCTAACATCACGGTCACTATCTCTCCGTCTCGCAGAGCTGAGCTGAGAAATTGCAAACGTCCAGCAATTCCTCACACATGAAAAGTGCCAGCACTGAAAGCTACTGCTAGATCTAAGCATGCCTTGGCTAGCCTTTCAGAGCCACACAAAGGTTGGGGCTCTGTGCTTCTCTATCCACCTAACCCTCGGGTCATCCTCTCTCGCAGTCGAAGGAGAGCTGAGCTGAGAAAGTGCAAACGTCCAGCAATCCCTCACACATGAGAAATGCCAGCACTGAAAGCTGTTGCTAGCCAGCACCGTTCCTTGCAACTGCTCTCACAGGCGCAGCAGCACTGGGGCTCTGCGCTTCTCTAGCCACCTAACGTCACGGTCACTATCTCTCCGTCTCGCAGAGCTGAGCTGAGAAATTGCAAACGTCCAGCAATTCCTCACACATGAAAAGTGCCAGCACTGAAAGCTGCTGCTAGCCAGCACCGTTCCTTGGAAGCGCTCTCACAGGCGCAGCAACACTGGGGCTCTGCGCTTCTCTAGCCACCTAATGTCACGGTCACTATCTCTCCGTCTCGCAGAGCTGAGCTGGGAAATTGCAAACGTCCAGCAATTCCTCACACATGAGAAGTGCCAGCACTGAAAGCTACTGCTTGATCTAACCAGGCCTTGGCTAGCCTTCCAGAGCCACACAAAGGTTGGGGCTCTGTGGTCCTCTAGCCACCTAATCTTCTGCTCAACCTCTCTCGCAGTCGAAGGAGAGCTGAGCTGAGAAATTGCAAACGTCCACCAATTCCTCACACATGAGAAGTGCCAGCACTGAAAGCTACTGCTTGATCTAATCAGGCCTTGGCTAGCCTTTCAGAGCCACACAAAGGTTGGGGCTCTGTGCTTCTCTAGCCACCTAATCTTCTGCTCATCCTCTCTCGCAGTCGAAGGACAGCTGAGCTGAGAAATTGCAAACGTCCACCAATTCCTCACACTTGAAAAGTGCCAGCACTGAAAGCTACTGCTTGATCTAATCAGGCCTTGGCTAGCCTTTCAGACCCACACAAAGGTTGGGGCTCTGTGCTTCTCTAGCCACCTAATCTTTGGCTCATCCTCTCTCGCAGTCGAAGGAGAGCTGAGCTGAGAAATTGCAAACGTCCAGCAATTCCTTACACATGAAATGTGCCAGCACTGAAAGCTGCTGCTAGCCAGCACCGTTCCTTGGAACTGCTCTCACAGGCGCAGCAACATTGGGGCTCTGCGCTTCTCTAGCCACCTAATGTCACGGTCACTATCTCTCCGTCTCGCAGAGCTGAGCTCAGAAATTGCAAACGTCCAATTATTCCTTACACATGAAAAGTGCCAGCACTGAAAGCTGCTGCTAGCCAGCACCGTTCCTTGGAAGCGCTCTCACAGGCGCAGCAACACTGGGGCTCTGCGCTTCTCTAGCCACCTAATGTCACGGTCAGTATCTCTCCGTCTCGCAGAGCCGACCTGGGAAATGGCAAACGTCCAGCAATTCCTCACACGTGAAAAGTGCCAGCACAGAATGCTACTGCTTGATCTAAGCATGTCTTGGCTAGCCTTTCAGACCCACACAAAGGTTGGGGCTCTGTGGTCCTCTAGCCACCTAATCTTCTGCTCAACCTCTCTCGCAGTCGAAGGAGAGCTGAGCTGAGAAATTGCAAACGTCCACCAATTCCTCACACATGAGAAGTGCCAGCACTGAAAGCTACTGCTTGATCTAATCAGGCCTTGGCTAGCCTTTCAGAGCCACACAAAGGTTGGGGCTCTGTGCTTCTCTAGCCACCTAATCTTCTGCTCATCCTCTCTCGCAGTCGAAGGACAGCTGAGCTGAGAAATTGCAAACGTCCAGCAATTCCTCACACATGAGAAGTGCCAGCACTGAAAGCTACTGCTTGATCTAATCAGGCCTTGGCTAGCCTTTCAGACCCACACAAGGGTTGGGGCTCTGTGCTCCTCTAGCCACCTAATCTTCTGCTCATCCTCTCTCGCAGTCGAAGGAGAGCTGAGCTGAGAAATTGCAAACGTCCAGCAATTCCACACACATGAAAAGTGTTAGCACTGAAAGCTACTGCTTGATCTAACCAGGCCTTGGCTAGCCTTTCAGAGCCACACAAAGGTTGGGGCTCTGTGCTCCTCTAGCCAACTAATCTTCTGCTCAACCTCTCTCGCAGTCGAAGGACAGCTGAGCTGAGAAAATGCAAACGTCCAGCAATTCCTCACACATTAAAAGTTCCAGCACGAAAAGCTGTTGCTAGCAGGCACCGTTCCTTGGAAGCGCTCTCACAGGCGCAGCAACATTGGGGCTCTGCGCTTCTCTAGCCACCTAACGTCACGGTTACTATCTCTCCGTCTCGCAGAGCTGAGCTGAGAAATTGCAAACGTCCAGCAATTCCTCACACATGAAAAGTGCCAGCACTGAAAGCTGCTGCTAGCCAGCACCTTTCCTTGGAACTGCTCTCGCAGGTGCAGCAACACTGGGGCTCTGCGCTTCTCTAGCCACCTAACGTCACGGTCACTATCTCTCCGTCTCGCAGAGCTGAGCTGAGAAATTGCAAACGTCCAGCAATTCCACACACATGAAAAGTGCCAGCACTGAAAGCTACTGCTTGATCTAACCATGCCTTGGCTAGCCTTTCAGAGCCACACAAAGGTTGGGGCTCTGTGCTTCTCTAGCCACCTAATCTTTGGCTCACCCTCTCTCGCAGTCGAAGGACAGCTGAGCTGAGAAACTGCAAACGTCCAGCAATTCCTCACACATGAAAAGTGCCAGCTCTGAAAGCTCTTGCTAGCCAGCACCGTTCCTTGGAACTGCTCTCACAGGCGCAGCAACATTGGGGCTCTGCGCTTCTCTAGCCACCTAACGTCACGGTCACTATCTCTCCGTCTCGCAGTGCTGAGCTGAGAAATTGCAAACGTCCAGCAATTCCTCACACATGAAAAGTGCCAGCACTGAAAGCTACTGCTTGATCTAACCAGGCCTTCGCTAGCCTTTCAGAGCCACACAAAGGTTGGGGCTCTGTGCTCCTCTAGCCAACTAATCTTCTGCTCATCCTCTCTCGCAGTCGAAGGAGAGCTGAGCTGAGAAAATGCAAACGTCCAGCAATTCCTCACACATGAAAAGTTCCAGCACTGAAAGCTCTTGCTAGCCAGCACCGTTCCTTGGAACTGCTCTCACAGGCGCAGCAACATTGGGGCTCTGCGCTTCTCTACCCACCTAACGTCACGGTCACTATCTCTCCGTCTCGCAGAGCTGATCTGAGAAATTGCAAACGTCCAGCAATTCCTCACACATGAAAAGTGCCAGCACTGAAAGCTACTGCTTGATCTAAGCATGCCTTGGCTAGCCTTTCAGAGCCACACAAAGGTTGGGGCTCTGTGCTCTCTAGCCACCTAATCTTTGGCTCATCCTCTCTCGCAGTCGAAGGACAGCTGAGCTGAGAAATTGCAAACGTCCAGCAATTCCTTACACATGAAATGTGCCAGCACTGAAAGCTCTTGCTAGCCAGCACCGTTCCTTGGAACTGCTCTCACAGGCGCAGAAACACTGGGCCTCTGCGCTTCTCTAGCCACCTAACGTCACGGTCACTATCTGTCCGTCTCGCAGAGCTGAGCTGAGAAATTGCAAACGTCCAGCAAGTCCTCACACATGAAAAGTGCCAGCAATGAAAGCTGCTGCTAGCCAGCACCGTTCCTTGGAAGCGCTCTCACAGGCCCAGCAAGACTGGGGCTCTGCGCTTCTCTAGCCACCTAATGTCACGGTCAGTATCTCTCCGTCTCGCAGAGCCAACCTGGGAAATGGCAAACGTCCAGCAATTCCTCACACGTGAAAAGTGCCAGCACAGAATGCTACTGCTTGATCTAAGCATGTCTTGGCTAGCCTTTCAGACCCACACAAAGGTTGGGGCTCTGTGGTCCTCTAGCCACCTAATCTTCTGCTCAACCTCTCTCGCAGTCGAAGGAGAGCTGAGCTGAGAAATTGCAAACGTCCAGCAATTCCTCACACATGAGAAGTGCCAGCACTGAAAGCTACTGCTTGATCTAATCAGGCCTTGGCTAGCCTTTCAGAGCCACACAAAGGTTGGGGCTCTGTGCTTCTCTAGCCACCTAATCTTCTGCTCATCCTCTCTCGCAGTCGAAGGAGAGCTGAGCTGAGAAATTGCAAACGTCCAGCAATTCCTCACACTTGAAAAGTGCCAGCACTGAAAGCTACTGCTTGATCTCATCAGGCCTTGGCTAGCCTTTCAGACCCACACAAGGGTTGGGGCTCTGTGGTCCTCTAGCCACCTAATCTTCTGCTCATCCTCTCTCGCAGTCGAAGGAGAGCTGAGCTGAGAAATTGCAAACGTCCAGCAATTCCTCACACATGAAAAGTGCCAGCATTGAAAGCTACTCCTTGATCTAACCAGGCCTTGGCTAGCCTTTCAGAGCCACACAAAGGTTGGGGCTCTGTGCTCCTCTAGCCACCTAATCTTCTGCTCATCCTCTCTCGCAGTCGAAGGACAGCTGAGCTGAGAAACTGCAAACATCCACCAATTCCTCAGACATGAAAAGTGCCAGCTCTGAAAGCTCTTGCTAGCCAGCACCGTTCCTTGGAACTGCTCTCACAGGCGCAGCAACACTGGGGCTCTGCGCTTCTCTAGCCAGCTAACGTCACGGTCACTATCTCTCCGTCTCGCAGAGCTGAGCTGAGAAATTGCAAACGTCCAGCAATTCCACACACATGAAAAGTGTTAGCACTGAAAGCTACTGCTTGATCTAACCAGGCCTTGGCTAGCCTTTCAGAGCCACACAAAGGTTGGGGCTCTGTGCTCCTCTAGCCACCAAATCTTCTGCTCAACCTCTCTCGCAGTCGAAGGACAGCTGAGCTGAGAAAATGCAAACGTCCAGCAATTCCTCACACATTAAAAGTTCCAGCACGAAAAGCTGTTGCTAGCAGGCACCGTTCCTTGGAAGCGCTCTCACAGGCGCAGCAACATTGGGGCTCTGCGCTTCTCTAGCCACCTAACGTCACGGTTACTATCTCTCCGTCTCGCAGAGCTGAGCTGAGAAATTGCAAACGTCCAGCAATTCCTCACACATGAAAAGTGCCAGCACTGAAAGCTGCTGCTAGCCAGCACCTTTCCTTGGAACTGCTCTCGCAGGTGCAGCAACACTGGGGCTCTGCGCTTCTCTAGCCACCTAACGTCACGGTCACTATCTCTCCGTCTCGCAGAGCTGAGCTGAGAAATTGCAAACGTCCAGCAATTCCACACACATGAAAAGTGCCAGCACTGAAAGGTACTCCTTGATCTAAGCATGCCTTGGCTAGCCTTTCAGAGCCACACAAAGGTTGGGGCTCTGTGCTTCTCTAGCCACCTAATCTTTGGCTCACCCTCTCTCGCAGTCGAAGGACAGCTGAGCTGAGAAACTGCAAACGTCCAGCAATTCCTCACACATGAAAAGTGCCAGCTCTGAAAGCTCTTGCTAGCCAGCACCGTTCCTTGGAAGCGCTCTCACAGGCGCAGCAACACTGGGTCTCTGCGCTTCTCTAGCCACCTAATGTCACGGTCACTATCTCTCCGTCTCGCAGAGCTGAGCTGAGAAATTGCAAACGTCCAGCAATTCCTCACACATGAAAAGTGCCAGCACTGAAAGCTACTGCTTGATCTAACCAGGCCTTCGCTAGCCTTTCAGAGCCACACAAAGGTTGGGGCTCTGTGCTCCTCTAGCCAACTAATCTTCTGCTCATCCTCTCTCGCAGTCGAAGGAGAGCTGAGCTGAGAAAATGCAAACGTCCAGCAATTCCTCACACATGAAAAGTTCCAGCACTGAAAGCTGTTGCTAGCAGGCACCGTTCCTTGGAAGCGCTCTCACAGGCGCAGCAACACTGGGGCTCTGCACTTCTCTAGCCACCTAATGTCACGGTTACTATCTCTCCGTCTCGCAGAGCTGAGCTGAGAAATTGCAAACGTCCAGCAATTCCTCACACATGAAAAGTGCCAGCACTGAAAGCTACTGCTTGATCTAACCAGGCCTTCGCTAGCCTTTCAGAGCCACACAAAGGTTGGGGCTCTGTGCTCCTCTAGCCAACTAATCTTCTGCTCAACCTCTCTCGCAGTCGAAGGACAGCTGAGCTGAGAAAATGCAAACGTCCAGCAATTCCTCACACATTAAAAGTTCCAGCACGAAAAGCTGTTGCTAGCAGGCACCGTTCCTTGGAAGCGCTCTCACAGGCGCAGCAACATTGGGGCTCTGCGCTTCTCTAGCCACCTAACGTCACGGTTACTATCTCTCCGTCTCGCAGAGCTGAGCTGAGAAATTGCAAACGTCCAGCAATTCCTCACACATGAAAAGTGCCAGCACTGAAAGCTGCTGCTAGCCAGCACCTTTCCTTGGAACTGCTCTCGCAGGTGCAGCAACACTGGGGCTCTGCGCTTCTCTAGCCACCTAACGTCACGGTCACTATCTCTCCGTCTCGCAGAGCTGAGCTGAGAAATTGCAAACGTCCAGCAATTCCACACACATGAAAAGTGCCAGCACTGAAAGGTACTCCTTGATCTAAGCATGCCTTGGCTAGCCTTTCAGAGCCACACAAAGGTTGGGGCTCTGTGCTTCTCTAGCCACCTAATCTTTGGCTCACCCTCTCTCGCAGTCGAAGGACAGCTGAGCTGAGAAACTGCAAACGTCCAGCAATTCCTCACACATGAAAAGTGCCAGCTCTGAAAGCTCTTGCTAGCCAGCACCGTTCCTTGGAAGCGCTCTCACAGGCGCAGCAACACTGGGTCTCTGCGCTTCTCTAGCCAGCTAACGTCACGGTCACTATCTCTCCGTCTCGCAGAGCTGAGCTGAGAAATTGCAAACGTCCAGCAATTCCTCACACATGAAAAGTGCCAGCACTGAAAGCTACTGCTTGATCTAACCAGGCCTTCGCTAGCCTTTCAGAGCCACACAAAGGTTGGGGCTCTGTGCTCCTCTAGCCACCTAATCTTCTGCTCATCCTCTCTCGCAGTCGAAGGAGAGCTGAGCTGAGAAAATGCAAACGTCCAGCAATTCCTCACACATGAAAAGTTCCAGCACTGAAAGCTGTTGCTAGCAGGCACCGTTCCTTGGAAGCGCTCTCACAGGCGCAGCAACACTGGGGCTCTGCACTTCTCTAGCCACCTAATGTCACGGTTACTATCTCTCCGTCTCGCAGAGCTGAGCTGAGAAATTGCAAACGTCCAGCAATTCCTCACACATGAAAAGTGCCAGCACTGAAAGCTCTTGCTAGCCAGCACCTTTCCTTGGAACTGCTCTCACAGGTGCAGCAACACTGGGGCTCTGCGCTTCTCTAGCCACCTAATGTCACGGTCACTATCTCTCCGTCTCGCAGAGCTGAGCTGAGAAACTGCAAACGTCCAGCAATTCCTCACACATGAGAAGTGCCAGCACTGAAAGCTACTGCTTGATCTAACCAGGCCTTGGGTAGCCTTTCAGAGCCACACAAAGGTTGGGGCTCTGTGCTCCTCTAGCCACCTAATCTTCTGCTCATCCTCTCTCGCAGTCGAAGGAGAGCTGAGCTGAGAAATTGCAAACTTCCAGCAATCCCTCACACATGAAAAGTGCCAGCAATGAAAGCTGCTGCTAGCCAGCACCGTTCCTTGGAAGCGCTCTCACAGGCGCAGCAACACTGGGGCTCTGCGCTTCTCTAGCCACCTAATGTCACGGTCACTATCTCTCCGTCTCGCAGAGCTGAGCTGAGAAATTGCAAACGTCCAGCAATTCCTCACACATGAAAAGTGCCAGCACTGAAAGCTACTGCTTGATCTAAGCATGCCTTGGCTAGCCTTTCAGAGCCACACAAAGGTTGGGGCTCTGTGCTCCTCTAGCCACCTAATCTTCTGCTCATCCTCTCTTGCAGTCGAAGGAGAGCTGAGCTGAGAAATTGCAAACGTCCAGCTATTCCTCACACATGAAAAGTTCCAGCACTGAAAGCTCTTGCTAGCAGGCACCGTTCCTTGGAAGTGCTCTCACAGGCGCAGCAACACTGGGGCTCTGCGCTTCTCTAGCCACCTAACATCACGGTCACTATCTCTCCGTCTCGCAGAGCTGAGCTGAGAAATTGCAAACGTCCAGCAATTCCTCACACATGAAAAGTGCCAGCACTGAAAGCTACTGCTAGATCTAAGCATGCCTTGGCTAGCCTTTCAGAGCCACACAAAGGTTGGGGCTCTGTGCTTCTCTATCCACCTAACCCTCGGGTCATCCTCTCTCGCAGTCGAAGGAGAGCTGAGCTGAGAAAGTGCAAACGTCCAGCAATCCCTCACACATGAGAAATGCCAGCACTGAAAGCTGTTGCTAGCCAGCACCGTTCCTTGCAACTGCTCTCACAGGCGCAGCAGCACTGGGGCTCTGCGCTTCTCTAGCCACCTAACGTCACGGTCACTATCTCTCCGTCTCGCAGAGCTGAGCTGAGAAATTGCAAACGTCCAGCAATTCCTCACACATGAAAAGTGCCAGCACTGAAAGCTGCTGCTAGCCAGCACCGTTCCTTGGAAGCGCTCTCACAGGCGCAGCAACACTGGGGCTCTGCGCTTCTCTAGCCACCTAATGTCACGGTCACTATCTCTCCGTCTCGCAGAGCTGAGCTGGGAAATTGCAAACGTCCAGCAATTCCTCACACATGAGAAGTGCCAGCACTGAAAGCTACTGCTTGATCTAACCAGGCCTTGGCTAGCCTTCCAGAGCCACACAAAGGTTGGGGCTTTGTGGTCCTCTAGCCACCTAATCTTCTGCTCAACCTCTCTCGCAGTCGAAGGAGAGCTGAGCTGAGAAATTGCAAACGTCCACCAATTCCTCACACATGAGAAGTGCCAGCACTGAAAGCTACTGCTTGATCTAATCAGGCCTTGGCTAGCCTTTCAGAGCCACACAAAGGTTGGGGCTCTGTGCTTCTCTAGCCACCTAATCTTCTGCTCATCCTCTCTCGCAGTCGAAGGACAGCTGAGCTGAGAAATTGCAAACGTCCACCAATTCCTCACACTTGAAAAGTGCCAGCACTGAAAGCTACTGCTTGATCTAATCAGGCCTTGGCTAGCCTTTCAGACCCACACAAAGGTTGGGGCTCTGTGCTTCTCTAGCCACCTAATCTTTGGCTCATCCTCTCTCGCAGTCGAAGGACAGCTGAGCTGAGAAATTGCAAACGTCCAGCAATTCCTTACACATGAAATGTGCCAGCACTGAAAGCTGCTGCTAGCCAGCACCGTTCCTTGGAACTGCTCTCACAGGCGCAGCAACATTGGGGCTCTGCGCTTCTCTAGCCACCTAATGTCACGGTCACTATCTCTCCGTCTCGCAGAGCTGAGCTCAGAAATTGCAAACGTCCAATTATTCCTTACACATGAAAAGTGCCAGCACTGAAAGCTGCTGCTAGCCAGCACCGTTCCTTGGAAGCGCTCTCACAGGCGCAGCAACACTGGGGCTCTGCGCTTCTCTAGCCACCTAATGTCACGGTCAGTATCTCTCCGTCTCGCAGAGCCGACCTGGGAAATGGCAAACGTCCAGCAATTCCTCACACGTGAAAAGTGCCAGCACAGAATGCTACTGCTTGATCTAAGCATGTCTTGGCTAGCCTTTCAGACCCACACAAAGGTTGGGGCTCTGTGGTCCTCTAGCCACCTAATCTTCTGCTCAACCTCTCTCGCAGTCGAAGGAGAGCTGAGCTGAGAAATTGCAAACGTCCACCAATTCCTCACACATGAGAAGTGCCAGCACTGAAAGCTACTGCTTGATCTAATCAGGCCTTGGCTAGCCTTTCAGAGCCACACAAAGGTTGGGGCTCTGTGCTTCTCTAGCCACCTAATCTTCTGCTCATCCTCTCTCGCAGTCGAAGGACAGCTGAGCTGAGAAATTGCAAACGTCCAGCAATTCCTCACACATGAGAAGTGCCAGCACTGAAAGCTACTGCTTGATCTAATCAGGCCTTGGCTAGCCTTTCAGACCCACACAAGGGTTGGGGCTCTGTGCTCCTCTAGCCACCTAATCTTCTGCTCATCCTCTCTCGCAGTCGAAGGAGAGCTGAGCTGAGAAATTGCAAACGTCCAGCAATTCCTCACACATGAAAAGTGCCAGCATTGAAAGCTACTCCTTGATCTAACCAGGCCTTGGCTAGCCTTTCAGAGCCACACAAAGGTTGGGGCTCTGTGCTCCTCTAGCCACCTAATCTTCTGCTCATCCTCTCTCGCAGTCGAAGGACAGCTGAGCTGAGAAACTGCAAACATCCACCAATTCCTCAGACATGAAAAGTGCCAGCTCTGAAAGCTCTTGCTAGCCAGCACCGTTCCTTGGAACTGCTCTCACAGGCGCAGCAACACTGGGGCTCTGCGCTTCTCTAGCCAGCTAACATCACGGTCACTATCTCTCCGTCTCGCAGAGCTGAGCTGAGAAATTGCAAACGTCCAGCAATTCCACACACATGAAAAGTGTTAGCACTGAAAGCTACTGCTTGATCTAACCAGGCCTTGGCTAGCCTTTCAGAGCCACACAAAGGTTGGGGCTCTGTGCTCCTCTAGCCAACTAATCTTCTGCTCAACCTCTCTCGCAGTCGAAGGACAGCTGAGCTGAGAAAATGCAAACGTCCAGCAATTCCTCACACATTAAAAGTTCCAGCACGAAAAGCTGTTGCTAGCAGGCACCGTTCCTTGGAAGCGCTCTCACAGGCGCAGCAACATTGGGGCTCTGCGCTTCTCTAGCCACCTAACGTCACGGTTACTATCTCTCCGTCTCGCAGAGCTGAGCTGAGAAATTGCAAACGTCCAGCAATTCCTCACACATGAAAAGTGCCAGCACTGAAAGCTGCTGCTAGCCAGCACCTTTCCTTGGAACTGCTCTCGCAGGTGCAGCAACACTGGGGCTCTGCGCTTCTCTAGCCACCTAACGTCACGGTCACTATCTCTCCGTCTCGCAGAGCTGAGCTGAGAAATTGCAAACGTCCAGCAATTCCACACACATGAAAAGTGCCAGCACTGAAAGCTACTGCTTGATCTAACCATGCCTTGGCTAGCCTTTCAGAGCCACACAAAGGTTGGGGCTCTGTGCTTCTCTAGCCACCTAATCTTTGGCTCACCCTCTCTCGCAGTCGAAGGACAGCTGAGCTGAGAAACTGCAGACGTCCAGCAATTCCTCACACATGAAAAGTGCCAGCTCTGAAAGCTCTTGCTAGCCAGCACCGTTCCTTGGAAGCGCTCTCACAGGCGCAGCAACACTGGGTCTCTGCGCTTCTCTAGCCAGCTAACGTCACGGTCACTATCTCTCCGTCTCGCAGAGCTGAGCTGAGAAATTGCAAACGTCCAGCAATTCCTCACACATGAAAAGTGCCAGCACTGAAAGCTACTGCTTGATCTAACCAGGCCTTCGCTAGCCTTTCAGAGCCACACAAAGGTTGGGGCTCTGTGCTCCTCTAGCCACCTAATCTTCTGCTCATCCTCTCTCGCAGTCGAAGGAGAGCTGAGCTGAGAAAATGCAAACGTCCAGCAATTCCTCACACATGAAAAGTTCCAGCACTGAAAGCTGTTGCTAGCAGGCACCATTCCTTGGAAGCGCTCTCACAGGCGCAGCAACACTGGGGCTCTGCACTTCTCTAGCCACCTAATGTCACGGTTACTATCTCTCCGTCTCGCAGAGCTGAGCTGAGAAATTGCAAACGTCCACCAATTCCTCACACATGAAAAGTGCCAGCACTGAAAGCTCTTGCTAGCCAGCACCTTTCCTTGGAACTGCTCTCACAGGTGCAGCAACACTGGGGCTCTGCGATTCTCTAGCCACCTAATGTCACGGTCACTATCTCTCCGTCTCGCAGAGCTGAGCTGAGAAACTGCAAACGTCCAGCAATTCCTCACACATGAGAAGTGCCAGCACTGAAAGCTACTGCTTGATCTAACCAGGCCTTGGGTAGCCTTTCAGAGCCACACAAAGGTTGGGGCTCTGTGCTCCTCTAGCCACCTAATCTTCTGCTCATCCTCTCTCGCAGTCGAAGGAGAGCTGAGCTGAGAAATTGCAAACTTCCAGCAATCCCTCACACATGAAAAGTGCCAGCAATGAAAGCTGCTGCTAGCCAGCACCGTTCCTTGGAAGCGCTCTCACAGGCGCAGCAACACTGGGGCTCTGCGCTTCTCTAGCCACCTAATGTCACGGTCACTATCTCTCCGTCTCGCAGAGCTGAGCTGAGAAATTGCAAACGTCCAGCAATTCCTCACACATGAAAAGTGCCAGCACTGAAAGCTACTGCTTGATCTAAGCATGCCTTGGCTAGCCTTTCAGAGCCACACAAAGGTTGGGGCTCTGTGCTCCTCTAGCCACCTAATCTTCTGCTCATCCTCTCTTGCAGTCGAAGGAGAGCTGAGCTGAGAAATTGCAAACGTCCAGCTATTCCTCACACATGAAAAGTTCCAGCACTGAAAGCTCTTGCTAGCAGGCACCGTTCCTTGGAAGTGCTCTCACAGGCGCAGCAACACTGGGGCTCTGCGCTTCTCTAGCCACCTAACATCACGGTCACTATCTCTCCGTCTCGCAGAGCTGAGCTGAGAAATTGCAAACGTCCAGCAATTCCTCACACATGAAAAGTGCCAGCACTGAAAGCTACTGCTAGATCTAAGCATGCCTTGGCTAGCCTTTCAGAGCCACACAAAGGTTGGGGCTCTGTGCTTCTCTATCCACCTAACCCTCGGGTCATCCTCTCTCGCAGTCGAAGGAGAGCTGAGCTGAGAAAGTGCAAACGTCCAGCAATCCCTCACACATGAGAAATGCCAGCACTGAAAGCTGTTGCTAGCCAGCACCGTTCCTTGCAACTGCTCTCACAGGCGCAGCAGCACTGGGGCTCTGCGCTTCTCTAGCCACCTAACGTCACGGTCACTATCTCTCCGTCTCGCAGAGCTGAGCTGAGAAATTGCAAACGTCCAGCAATTCCTCACACATGAAAAGTGCCAGCACTGAAAGCTGCTGCTAGCCAGCACCGTTCCTTGGAAGCGCTCTCACAGGCGCAGCAACACTGGGGCTCTGCGCTTCTCTAGCCACCTAATGTCACGGTCACTATCTCTCCGTCTCGCAGAGCTGAGCTGGGAAATTGCAAACGTCCAGCAATTCCTCACACATGAGAAGTGCCAGCACTGAAAGCTACTGCTTGATCTAACCAGGCCTTGGCTAGCCTTCCAGAGCCACACAAAGGTTGGGGCTCTGTGGTCCTCTAGCCACCTAATCTTCTGCTCAACCTCTCTCGCAGTCGAAGGAGAGCTGAGCTGAGAAATTGCAAACGTCCACCAATTCCTCACACATGAGAAGTGCCAGCACTGAAAGCTACTGCTTGATCTAATCAGGCCTTGGCTAGCCTTTCAGAGCCACACAAAGGTTGGGGCTCTGTGCTTCTCTAGCCACCTAATCTTCTGCTCATCCTCTCTCGCAGTCGAAGGACAGCTGAGCTGAGAAATTGCAAACGTCCACCAATTCCTCACACTTGAAAAGTGCCAGCACTGAAAGCTACTGCTTGATCTAATCAGGCCTTGGCTAGCCTTTCAGACCCACACAAAGGTTGGGGCTCTGTGCTTCTCTAGCCACCTAATCTTTGGCTCATCCTCTCTCGCAGTCGAAGGACAGCTGAGCTGAGAAATTGCAAACGTCCAGCAATTCCTTACACATGAAATGTGCCAGCACTGAAAGCTGCTGCTAGCCAGCACCGTTCCTTGGAACTGCTCTCACAGGCGCAGCAACATTGGGGCTCTGCGCTTCTCTAGCCACCTAATGTCACGGTCACTATCTCTCCGTCTCGCAGAGCTGAGCTCAGAAATTGCAAACGTCCAATTATTCCTTACACATGAAAAGTGCCAGCACTGAAAGCTGCTGCTAGCCAGCACCGTTCCGTGGAAGCGCTCTCACAGGCGCAGCAACACTGGGGCTCTGCGCTTCTCTAGCCACCTAATGTCACGGTCACTATCTCTCCGTCTCGCAGAGCTGAGCTGGGAAATTGCAAACGTCCAGCAATTCCTCACACGTGAAAAGTGCCAGCACAGAACGCTGCTGCTTGATCTAAGCATGTCTTGGCTAGCCTTTCAGAGCCACACAAAGGTTGGGGCTCTGTGCTCCTCTAGCCACCTAATCTTCTGCTCATTCTCTCTCGCAGTCGAAGGAGAGCTGAGCTGAGAAATTGCAAACGTCCACCAATTCCTCACACGTGAAAAGTGCCAGCTCTGAAAGCTACTGCTTGATCTAATCAGGCCTTGGCTAGCCTTTCAGAGCCACACAAAGGTTGGGGCTCTGTGCTTCTCTAGCCACCTAATCTTCAGCTCATCCTCTCTCGCAGTCGAAGGACAGCTGAGCTGAGAAATTGCAAACGTCCACCAATTCCTCACACTTGAAAAGTGCCAGCACTGAAAGCTACTGCTTGATCTAATCAGGCCTTGGCTAGCCTTCCAGAGCCACACAAAGGTTGGGGCTCTGTGCTCCTCTAGCCACCTAACCCTCGGCTCATCCTCTCTCGCAATCGAAGGACAGCTGAGCTGAGAAATTGCAAATGTCCAGCAATTCCTCACACATGAAAAGTGCCAGCACTGAAAGCTACTCCTTGATCTAACCAGGCCTTGGCTAGCCTTTCAGAGCCACACAAAGGTTGGGGCTCTGTGCTTCTCTAGCCACCTAATCTTCTGCTCAACCTCTCTCGCAATCGAAGGACAGCTGAGCTGAGAAAATGCAAATGTCCAGCAATTCCTCACACATGAAAAGTTCCAGCACGAAAAGCTGTTGCTAGCAGGCACCGTTCCTTGGAACTGCTCTCACAGGCGCAGCAACACTGGGGCTCTGCGCTTCTCTAGCCACCTAACGTCACGGTTACTATCTCTCCGTCTCGCAGAGCTGAGCTGAGAAATTGCAAACGTCCAGCAATTCCTCACACATGAAAAGTGCCAGCTCTGAAAGCTGCTGCTAGCCAGCACCTTTCCTTGGAACTGCTCTCACAGGTGCAGCAACACTGGGGCTCTGCGCTTCTCTAGCCACCTAACGTCACGGTCACTATCTCTCCGTCTCGCAGAGCTGAGCTGAGAAATTGCAAACGTCCAGCAATTCCACACACATGAAAAGTGCCAGCACTGAAAGGTACTCCTTGATCTAAGCATGCCTTGGCTAGCCTTTCAGAGCCACACAAGGGTTGGGGCTCTGTGCTTCTCTAGCCACCTAACCCTCGGCTCATCCTCTCTCGCAGTCGAAGGAGAGCTGAGCTGAGAAATTGCAAAATTCCAGCAATCCCTCACACATGAGAAATGCCAGCACTGAAAGCTGTTGCTAGCCAGCACCGTTCCTTGCAACTGCTCTCACAGGCGCAGCAGCACTGGGGCTCTGCGCTTCTCTAACCACCTAACGTCACAGTCACTATCTCTCCGTCTCGCAGAGCTGAGCTGAGAAATTGCAAACGTCCAGCAATTGCTCACACATGAAAAGTGCCAGCACTGAAAGCTGCTGCTAGCCAGCACCGTTCCTTGGAAGCGCTCTCACAGGCGCAGCAACACTGGGGCTCTGCACTTCTCTAGCCACCTAATGTCACGGTCACTATCTCTCCGTCTCGCAGAGCTGAGCTGAGAAATTGCAAACGTCCAGCAATTCCTCACACATGAAAAGTGCCAGCACTGAAAGCTACTGCTTGATCTAAGCAGGCCTTGGCTAGCCTTTCAGAGCCACACAAAGGTTGGGGCTCTGTGCTTCTCTAGCCACCTAACCCTCGGGTCATCCTCTCTCGCAGTCGAAGGAGAGCTGAGCTGAGAAATTGCAAACGTCCAGCAATTCCTCACACATGAAAAGTGCCAGCACTGAAAGCTCTTGCTAGCCAGCACCGTACCTTGGAAGTGCTCTCACAGGCGCAGCAACACTGGGGCTCTGCGCTTCTCTACCCACCTAACGTCACGGTCACTATCTCTCCGTCTCGCAGAGCTGAGTTGAGAAATTGCAAACGTCCAGCAATTCCTTACACATGAAAAGTGCCAGCACTGAAAGCTGCTGCTAGCCAGCACCGTTCCTTGGAAGCGCTCTCACAGGCGCAGCAACACTGGGGCTCTGCGCTTCTCTAGCCACCTAATGTCACGGTCACTATCTCTCCGTCTCGCAGAGCTGAGCTGGGAAATTGCAAACGTCCAGCAATTCCTCACACATGAAAAGTGCCAGCACAGAATGCTACTGCTTGATCTAACCATGCCTTGGCTAGCCTTTCAGAGCCACACAAAGGTTGGGGCTCTGTGGTCCTCTAGCCACCTAATCTTCTGCTCAACCTCTCTCGCAGTCGAAGGAGAGCTGAGCTGAGAAATTGCAAACGTCCAGCAATTCCTCACACATGAGAAGTGCCAGCACTGAAAGCTACTGCTTGATCTAATCAGGTCTTGGCTAGCCTTCCAGAGCCACACAAAGGTTGGGGCTCTGTGCTTCTCTAGCCACCTAATCTTCTGCTCATCCTCTCTCGCAGTCGAAGGAGACCTGAGCTGAGAAATTGCAAACGTCCAGCAATTCCTCACACATGAAAAGTGCCAGCTCTGAAACCTTCTGCTTGATCTAACCAGGTCTTGGCTAGCCTTTCAGAGCCACACAAAGGTTGGGGCTCTGTGCTCCTCTAGCCACCTAATCTTCTGCTCATCCTCTCTCGCAGTCGAAGGAGAGCTGAGCTGAGAAATTGCAAACGTCCAGCAATTCCTCAGACATGAAAAGTGCCAGCACTGAAAGCTACTGCTTGATCTAACCAGGCCTTGGCTAGCCTTTCAGAGCCACACAAAGGTTGGGGCTCTGTGCTTCTCTAGCCACCTAACCCTCGGCTCATCCTCTCTCGCAGTCGAAGGACAGCTGAGCTGAGAAACTGCAAACATCCAGCAATTCCTCACACATGAAAAGTGCCAGCTCTGAAACCTATTGCTAGCCAGCACCGTTCCTTGGAACTGCTCTCACAGGCGCAGCAACACTGGGGCTCTGTGCTTCTCTAGCCACCTAACGTCACGGTCACTATCTCTCCGTCTCGCAGAGCTGAGCTGAGAAATTGCAAACGTCCAGCAATTCCTCACACATGAGAAGTGCCAGCACTGAAAGCTACTGCTTGATCTAATCAGGCCTTGGCTAGCCTTTCAGAGCCACACAAAGGTTGGGGCTCTGTGCTCCTCTAGCCACCTAATCTTCTGCTCATCCTCTCTCGCAGTCGAAGGAGAGCTGAGCTGAGAAATTGCAAACGTCCAGCTATTCCTCACACATGAAAAGTGCCAGCTCTGAAAGCTCTTGCTAGCCAGCACCGTTCCTTGCAACTGCTCTCACAGGCGCAGCAGCACTGGGGCTCTGCGCTTCTCTAGCCACCTAACGTCACGGTCACTATCTCTCCGTCTCGCAGAGCTGAGCTGAGAAATTGCAAACGTCCAGCAATTCCTCACACATGAAAAGTGCCAGCACTGAAAGCTGCTGCTAGCCAGCACCGTTCCTTGGAAGCGCTCTCACAGGCGCAGCAACACTGGGGCTCTGCGCTTCTCTAGCCACCTAATGTCACGGTCACTATCTCTCCGTCTCGCAGAGCTGAGCTGGGAAATTGCAAACGTCCAGCAATTCCTCACACATGAGAAGTGCCAGCACAGAATGCTACTGCTTGATCTAATCAGGCCTTGGCTAGCCTTCCAGAGCCACACAAAGGTTGGGGCTCTGTGGTCCTCTAGCCACCTAATCTTCTGCTCAACCTCTCTCGCAGTCGAAGGAGAGCTGAGCTGAGAAATTGCAAACGTCCACCAATTCCTCACACATGAGAAGTGCCAGCACTGAAAGCTACTGCTTGATCTAATCAGGCCTTGGCTACCCTTTCAGAGCCACACAAAGGTTGGGGCTCTGTGCTTCTCTAGCCACCTAATCTTCTGCTCATCCTCTCTCGCAGTCGAAGGACAGCTGAGCTGAGAAATTGCAAACGTCCACCAATTCCTCACACTTGAAAAGAGCCAGCACTGAAAGCTACTGCTTGATCTAATCAGGCCTTGGCTAGCCTTTCAGAGCCACACAAAGGTTGGGGCTCTGTGCTCCTCTAGCCACCTACTCTTCTGCTCATCCGCTCTCGCAGTCGAAGGAGAGCTGAGCTGAGAAACTGCAAACATCCACCAATTCCTCAGACATGAAAAGTGCCAGCTCTGAAAGCTTTTGCTAGTCAGCACCGTTCCTTGGAACTGCTCTCACAGGCGCAGCAGCACTGGGGCTCTGCGCTTCTCTAGCCACCTAACGTCACGGTTACTATCTCTCCGTCTCGCAGAGCTGAGCTGAGAAATTGCAAACGTCCAGCAATTCCTCACACATGAAAAGTGTTAGCACTGAAAGCTACTGCTTGATCTAAGCATGCCTTGGCTAGCCTTTCAGAGCCACACAAAGGTTGGGGCTCTGTGCTCCTCTAGCCACCTAATCTTCTGCTCATCCTCTCTCGCAGTCGAAGGAGACCTGAGCTGAGAAATTGCAAACTTCCAGCAATCCCTCACACATGAAAAGTGCCAGCAATGAAAGCTCTTGCTAGCCAGCACCGTTCCTTGGAAGCGCTCTCACAGGCGCAGCAACACTGGGGCTCTGCGCTTCTCTAGCCACCTAACGTCACGGTCACTATCTCTCCGTCTCGCAGAGCTGAGCTGAGAAATTGCAAACGTCCAGCAATTCCACACACATGAAAAGTGCCAGCACTGAAAGCTACTGCTTGATCTAACCAGGCCTTCGCTAGCCTTTCAGAGCCACACAAAGGTTGGGGCTCTGTGCTCCTCTAGCCACCTAATCTTCTGCTCATCCTCTCTCGCAGTCGAAGGACAGCTGAGCTGAGAAAATGCAAACGTCCAGCAATTCCTCACACATGAAAAGCTCCAGCACGAAAAGCTGTTGCTAGCATGCACCGTTCCTTGGAAGCGCTCTCACAGGCGCAGCAACACTGGGGCTCTGCGCTTCTCTAGCCACCTAACGTCACGGTCACTATCTCTCCGTCTCGCAGAGCTGAGCTGAGAAATTGCAAACGTCCAGCAATTCCTCACACATGAAAAGTGCCAGCACTGAAAGCTCTTGCTAGCCAGCACCTTTCCTTGGAACTGCTCTCACAGGCGCAGCAACACTGGGGCTCTGCGCTTCTCTAGCCACCTAATGTCACGGTCACTATCTCTCCGTCTCGCAGAGCTGAGCTGGGAAATTGCAAACGTCCAGCAATTCCTCACACATGAAAAGTGCCAGCACAGAATGCTACTGCTTGATCTAACCAGGCCTTGGCTAGACTTTCAGAGCCACACAAAGGTTGGGGCTCTGTGCTCCTCTAGCCACCTAACCCTCGGGTCATCCTCTCTCGCAGTCGAAGGACAGCTGAGCTGAGAAATTGCAAACTTCCAGAAATCCCTCACACATGAGAAGTGCCAGCACTGAAACCTGCTGCTAGCAGGCACCGTTCCTTGGAACTGCTCTCACAGGCGCAGCAACACTGGGGCTCTGCGCTTCTCTAGTCACCTAACGTCACGGTCACTATCTCTCCGTCTCGCAGAGCTGAGCTGAGAAATTGCAAACGTCCAGCAATTCCTCACACATGAAAAGTGCCAGCACTGAAAGCTGCTGCTAGCCAGCACCGTTCCTTGGAAGCGCTCTCACAGGCGCAGCAACACTGGGGCTCTGCGCTTCTCTAGCCACCTAATGTCACGGTCACTATCTCTCCGTCTTGCAGAGCTGAGCTGGGAAATTGCAAACGTCCAGCAATTCCTCACACATGAAAAGTGCCAGCACAGAATGCTACTGCTTGATCTAACCAGGCCTTGGCTAGCCTTTCAGAGCCACACAAAGGTTGGGGCTCTGTGGTCCTCTAGCCACCTAATCTTCTGCTCAACCTCTCTCGCAGTCGAAGGAGAGCTGAGCTGAGAAATTGCAAACGTCCAGCAATTCCTCACACATGAGAAGTGCCAGCACTGAAAGCTACTGCTTGATCTAATCAGGTCTTGGCTAGCCTTCCAGAGCCACACAAAGGTTGGGGCTCTGTGCTCCTCTAGCCACCTAATCTTCTGCTCATCCTCTCTCGCAGTCGAAGGAGAGCTGAGCTGAGAAATTGCAAACGTCCAGCAATTCCTCACACATGAAAAGTGCCAGCTCTGAAACCTACTGCTTGACCTAACCAGGCCTTGGCTAGCCTTTCAGAGCCACACAAAGGTTGGGGCTCTGTGCTCCTCTAGCCACCTAACCCTCGGGTCATCCTCTCTCGCAGTCGAAGGACAGCTGAGCTGAGAAACTGCAAACATCCAGCAATTCCTCACACATGAAAAGTGCCAGCTCTGAAACCTCTTGCTAGCCAGCACCGTTCCTTGGAACTGCTCTCACAGGCGCAGCAACACTGGGGCTCTGTGCTTCTCTAGCCACCTAACGTCACGGTCACTATCTCTCCGTCTCGCAGAGCTGAGCTGAGAAATTGCAAACGTCCAGCAATTTCTCACACATGAAAAGTGTTAGCACTGAAAGCTACTGCTTGATCTAAGCAGGCCTTGGCTAGCCTTTCAGAGCCACACAAAGGTTGGGGCTCTGTGCTCCTCTAGCCACCTAATCTTCTGCTCATCCTCTCTCGCAGTCGAAGGACAGCTGAGCTGAGAAACTGCAAACATCCAGCAATTCCTCACACATGAAAAGTGCCAGCAATGAAAGCTGCTGCTAGCCAGCACCGTTCCTTGGAACTGCTCTCACAGGCGCAGCAACACTGGGGCTCTGCGCTTCTCTAGCCACCTAACGTCACGGTCACTATCTCTCCGTCTCGCAGAGCTGAGCTGAGAAATTGCAAACGTCCAGCAATTCCTCACACATGAAAAGTGCCAGCACTGAAAGCTACTGCTTGATCTAAGCATGCCTTGGCTAGCCTTTCAGAGCCACACAAAGGTTGGGGCTCTGTGGTCCTCTAGCCACCTAATCTTCTGCTCAACCTCTCTCGCAGTCGAAGGAGAGCTGAGCTGAGAAATTGCAAACGTCCAGCAATTCCTCACACATGAGAAGTGCCAGCACTGAAAGCTACTGCTTGATCTAACCAGGCCTTGGCTAGCCTTTCAGAGCCACACAAAGGTTGGGGCTCTGTGCTTCTCTAGCCACCTAACCCTCGGGTCATCCTCTCTCGCAGTCGAAGGACAGCTGAGCTGAGAAATTGAAAATGTCCAGCAATTCCTTACACATGAAAAGTGCCAGCTCTGAAAGCTGCTGCTAGCCAGCACCGTTACTTGGAAGCGCTCTCACAGGCGCAGCAACACTGGGGCTCTGCGCTTCTCTAGCCACCTAACATCACGGTCACTATCTCTCCACCTCGCAGAGCTGAGCTGACAAATTGCAAACGTCCAGCAATTCCTCACACATGAAAAGTGTTAGCACTGAAAGCTACTGCTTGATCTAAGCATGCCTTGGCTAGCCTTTCAGAGGCACACAAAGGTTGGGGCTCTGTGCTTCTCTAGCCACCTAACCCTCGGGTCATCCTCTCTCGCAGTCGAAGGACAGCTGAGCTGAGAAATTGCAAACGTCCAGCAATTCCTCACACATGAAAAGTGCCAGCACTGAAAGCTGCTGCTAGCCAGCACCGTTCCTTGGAACTGCTCTCACAGGCGCAGCAACACTGGGGCTCTGCACTTCTCTAGCCACCTAACGTCACGGTCACTATCTCTCCGTCTCGCAGAGCTGAGCTGAGAAATTGCAAACGTCCAGCAATTCCTCACACTTGAAAAGTGCCAGCACTGAAAGCTACTGCTTGATCTAACCATGCCTTGGCTAGCCTTTCAGAGCCACACAAAGGTTGGGGCTCTGTGCTTCTCTAGCCACCTAATCTTCTGCTCATCCTCTCTCGCAGTCGAAGGAAAGCTGAGCTGAGAAATTGCAAACATCCAGCAATTCCTCACACATGAAAAGTGCCAGCACTGAAAGCTACTGCTTGATCTAACCATGCCTTGGCTAGCCTTTCAGAGCCACACAAAGGTTGGGGCTCTGTGGTCCTCTAGCCACCTAATCTTCTGCTCATCCTCTCTCGCAGTCGAAGGAGAGCTGAGCTGAGAAATTGCAAACGTCCAGCAATTCCTCACACATGAAAAGTGCCAGCACTGAAAGCTACTGCTTGATCTAACCAGGCCTTGGGTAGCCTTTCAGAGCCACACAAAGGTTGGGGCTCTGTGCTTCTCTAGCCACCAAATCTTCTGCTCATCCTCTCTCGCAGTCGAAGAACAGCTGAGCTGAGAAATTGAAAATGTCCAGCAATTCCTTACACATGAAAAGTGCCAGCACTGAAAGCTCTTGCTAGCCAGCACCGTACCTTGGAACTGCTCTCACAGGCGCAGCAACACTGGGGCTCTGCGCTTCTCTAGCCACCTAACGTCACGGTCACTATCTCTCCGTCTCGCAGAGCTGAGCTGAGAAATTGCAAACGTCCAGCAATTCCTCACACATGAAAAGTGCCAGCACTGAAAGCTGCTGCTAGCCAGCACCGTTCCTTGGAAGCGCTCTCACAGGCGCAGCAACACTGGGGCTCTGTGCTTCTCTAGCCACCTAACGTCACGGTCACTATCTCTCCGTCTCGCAGAGCTGAGCTGAGAAATTGCAAACGTCCAGCAATTCCTCACACATGAAAAGTGCCAGCACTGAAAGCTACTGCTTGATCTAACCAGGCCTTGGCTAGACTTTCAGAGCCACACAAAGGTTGGGGCTCTGTGCTTCTCTAGCCACCTAACCCTCGGCTCATCCTCTCTCGCAGTCGAAGGAGAGCTGAGCTGAGAAATTGCAAACGTCCAGCAATTCCTCACACATGAAAAGTGCCAGCACTGAAAGCTGCTGCTAGCCAGGACCGTTCCTTGGAAGCGCTCTCACAGGCGCAGCAACACTGGGGCTCTGCGCTTCTCTAGCCACCTAATGTCACGGTCACTATCTCTCCGTCTCGCAGAGCTGAGCTGGGAAATTGCAAACGTCCAGCAATTCCTCACACATGAAAAGTGCCAGCACAGAATGCTACTGCTTGATCTAAGCATGTCTTGGCTAGCCTTTCAGAGCCACACAAAGGTTGGGGCTCTGTGCTTCTCTAGCCACCTAACCCTCGGGTCATCCTCTCTCGCAGTCGAAGGACAGCTGAGCTGAGAAATTGCAAACGTCCAGCAATTCCTCACACTTGAAAAGTGCCAGCACTGAAAGCTGCTGCTAGCCAGCACCGTTCCTTGGAAGCGCTCTCACAGGCGCAGCAACACTGGGGCTCTGCGCTTCTCTAGCCACCTAACGTCACGGTCACTATCTCTCCGTCTTGCAGAGCTGAGCTGAGAAATTGCAAACGTCCAGCAATTCCTCACACATGAAAAGTGCCAGCACTGAAAGCTACTGCTTGATCTAACCATGCCTTGGCTAGCCTTTCAGAGCCACACAAAGCTTGGGGCTCTGTGCTTCTCTAGCCACCTAATCTTCTGCTCATCCTCTCTCGCAGTCGAAGGAGAGCTGAGCTGAGAAATTGCAAAATTCCAGCAATTCCTCACACATGAGAAATGCCAGCACTGAAAGCTGCTGCTAGCCAGCACCGTTCCTTGGAACTGCTCTCACAGGCGCAGCAACACTGGGGCTCTGCGCTTCTCTAGCCACCTAATGTCACGGTCACTATCTCTCCGTCTCGCAGAGCTGAGCTGAGAAATTGCAAACGTCCAGCAATTCCTCACACATGAAAAGTGCCAGCACTGAAAGCTACTGCTTGATCTAAGCATGTCTTGGCTAGCCTTTCAGAGCCAGAAAAAGGTTGGGGCTCTGTGCTTCTCTAGCCACCTAATCTTCTGCTCATCCTCTCTCGCAGTCGAAGGAGAGCTGAGCTGAGAAATTGCAAACGTCCACCAATTCCTTACACATGAGAAATGCCAGCACTGAAAGCTACTGCTAGCCAGCACCGTTCCGTGGAAGCGCTCTCACAGGCGCAGCAACACTGGGGTTCTGCGCTTCTCTAGCCACCTAACGTCACGGTCACTATCTCTCCGTCTCGCAGAGCTGAGCTGGGAAATTGCAAACGTCCAGCAATTCCTCACACATGAGAAATGCCAGCACTGAAAGCTGCTGCTAGCCAGCACCGTTCCTTGGAACTACTCTCACAGGCGCAGCAAGACTGGGGCTCTGCGCTTCTCTAGCCACCTAACATCACGGTCACTATCTCTCCGTCTCGCAGAGCTGAGCTGGGAAATTGCAAACGTCCAGCAATTCCTCACACATGAAAAGTGCCAGCACTGAAAGCTACTGCTTGATCTAACCAGGCCTTGGCTAGCCTTTCAGAGCCACACAAAGGTTGGGGCTCTGTGCTCCTCTAGCCACCTAATCTTCTGCTCATCCTCTCTCGCAGTCGAAGGAGAGCTGAGCTGAGAAATTGCAAAATTCCAGCAATTCCTCACACATGAGAAATGCCAGCACTGAAAGCTCTTGCTAGCCAGCACCGTACCTTGGAACTGCTCTCACAGGCGCAGCAACACTGGGGCTCTGCGCTTCTCTAGCCACCTAACGTCACGGTCACTATCTCTCTGTCTCGCAGAGCTGAGCTGAGAAATTGCAAACGTCCAGCAATTCCTCACACATGAAAAGTGCCAGCACTGAAAGCTACTGCTTGATCTAAGCATGCCTTGCCTAGCCTTTCAAAGCCACACAAAGGTTGGGGCTCTGTGGTCCTCTAGCCACCTAATCTTCTGCTCAACCTCTCTCGCAGTTGAAGGAGACCTGAGCTGAGAAATTGCAAACGTCCAGCAATTCCTCACACATGAAAAGTGCCAGCACTGAAAGCTACTGCTTGACCTAAGCATGCCTTGACTAGCCTTTCAGAGCCACACAAAGGTTGGGGCTCTGTGCTTCTCTAGCCACCTAACCCTCGGGTCATCCTCTCTCGCAGTCGAAGGACAGCTGAGCTGAGAAATTGAAAATGTCCAGCAATTCATCAGACATGAGAAGTGCCAGCTCTGAAAGCTGTTGCTAGCCAGCACCGTTCCTTGGAAGCGCTTCCACAGGCGCAGCAACACTGGAGCTCTGCGCTTCTCCACCCACCTAACGTCAGGGTTCCTATCTCTCCGTCTCGCAGAGCTGAGCTGAGAAATTGCAAACGTCCAGCAATTCCTTACACATGAAAAGTGCCAGCACTGAAAGCTGCCACTAGCCATCACCTTTCCTTGGAGCTGCTCTCACAGGTGCAGCAACACTGGGGCTCTGCGCTTCTCTAGCCACCTAACGTCACGGTCACTATCTCTCCGTCTCGCAGAGCTGAGCTGAGAAACTGCAAACGTCCAGCAATTCCTCACACATGAATAGTGTTAGCACTGAAAGCTGCTGCTAGCAGGCACCGTTCCTTGGAAGCGCTCTCACAGGCGGAGCAACACTGGGGCTCTGCGCTTCTCTAGGCACCTAATGTCACGGTCACTATCTCTCCGTGTCGCAGAGCTGAGCTAAGAAATTGCAAACGTCCAGCAATTCCTCACACATGAGAAATGCCAGCACTGAAAGCTCTTGCCAGACAGTGCCGTTCCTTGGAAGCGCTTTCACAGGTGAAGCAACACTGGGGCTCTGCGCTTCTCTAGCCACCTAACGTCACGGTCACTATCTCTCCGTCTCGCAGAGCTGAGCTGAGAAATTGCAAACGTCCAGCAATTCCTCACACGTGAAAAGTGCCAGCACTGAAAGCTAATGCTTGATCTAACCATGCCTTGGCTAGCCTTTCAGAGCCACACAAAGGTTGGGGCTCTGTGCTCCTCTAGCCACCTAATCTTCTGCTCAACCTCTCTCGCAGTCGAAGGAGACCTGAGCTGAGAAATTGAAAATGTCCAGCAATTCCTCACACATGAAAAGTGCCAGCAGTGAAAGCTGCTGCTAGCAGGCACCGTTCCTTGGAAGCGCTTTCACAGGCGCAGCAACACTGGGGCTCTGCGCTTCTCTAGCCACCTAACGTCACGGTCACTATCTCTCCGTCTCGCAGAGCTGAGCTGAGAAATTGCAAAAGCCCACCAATTCCTCAGACATGAGAAATGCCAGCACTGTAAGCTGTTGCTAGCCAGCACCTTTCCGTGGAAGCGCTTTCAGAGGCGCAGCAACACTGGGGCTCTGCGATTCTCTAGCCACCTAACGTCACGGTCACTATCTCTCCGTCTCGCAGAGCTGAGCTGAGAAATTGCAAACGTCCAGCAATTCCTCACACATGAAAAGTGCCAGCACTGAAAGCTACTGCTTGATCTAACCAGGCCTTGGCTAGCCTTTCAGAGCCACACAAAGGTTGGGGCTCTGTGCTCCTCTAGCCACCTAACCCTCGGCTCATCCTCTCTCGCAGTCGAAGGAGAGCTGAGCTGAGAAATTGCAAACGTCCAGCAATTCCTCACACATGAAAAGTGCCAGCACAGAATGCTACTGCTTGATCTAACCAGGCCTTGGCTAGCCTTTCAGAGCCACACAAAGGTTGGGGCTCTGTGCTTCTCTAGCCACCTAATCTTCTGCTCAACCTCTCTCGCAGTTGAAGGAGAGCTGAGCTGAGAAATTGCAAACGTCCAGCAATTCCTCAAACATGAAAAGTGCCAGCACTGAAAGCTGCTGCTAGCAGGCACCGTTCCTTGGAAGCGCTTTCACAGGCGCAGCAACACTGGGGCTCTGCGCTTCTCTAGCCACCTAACGTCACGGTCACTATCTCTCCGTCTCGCAGAGCTGAGCTGAGAAATTGCAAAAGCCCACCAATTCCTCAGACATGAGAAATGCCAGCACTGAAAGCTGCTGCTAGCCAGCACCGTTCCTTGGAAGCGCTTTCACAGGTGAAGCAACACTGGGGCTCTGCGATTCTCTAGCCACCTAAGGTCACGGTCACTATCTCTCCATCTCGCAGAGCTGAGCTGAGAAATTGCAAACGTCCAGCAATTCCTCACACATGAAAAGTGCCAGCACTGAATGCTACTGCTTGATCTAAGCATGCCTTGGCTAGCCTTTCAGAGCCACACAAAGGTTGGGGCTCTGTGCTCCTCTAGCCACCTAATCTTCTGCTCATCCTCTCTCGCAGTCGAAGGAGAGCTGAGCTGAGAAATTGCAAACGTCCAGCAATTCCTCAAACATGAAAAGTGCCAGCACTGAAAGCTCTTGCTAGCCAGCACTGTTCCTTGGAACTGCTCTCACAGGCGCAGCAACATTGGGGCTCTGCGCTTCTCTAGCCACCTAACGTCACGGTCACTATCACTCCGTCTCGCAGAGCTGAGCTGAGAAATTGCAAACGTCCAGCAATTCCTCACACATGAGAAATGCCAGCACTGAAAGCTACTGCTTGATCTAAGCATGCCTTGGCTAGCCTTTCAGAGCCACACAAAGGTTGGGGCACTGTGCTTCTCTAGCCACCTAACCCTCGGGTCATCCTCTCTCGCAGTCGAAGGAGAGCTGAGCTGAGAAAATGCAAACGTCCAGCAATTCCTCACACATGAGAAATGCCAGCACTGAAAGCTGCTGCCAGACAGCACCATTCCTTGGAACTGCTCTCACAGGCGCAGCAACACTGGGGCTCTGCGCTTCTCTAGCCACCTAACGTCACGGTCACTATCTCTCCGTCTCGCAGAGCTGAGCTGAGAAATTGCAAACGTCCAGCAATTCCTCACACCTGAAAAGTGCCAGCACAGAATGCTACTGCTTGATCTAACCAGGCCTTGGCTAGCCTTTCAGAGCCACACAAAGGTTGGGGCTCTGTGCTCCTCTAGCCACCTAATCTTCTGCTCATCCTCTCTCGCAGTCGAAGGAGAGCTGAGCTGAGAAATTGCAAACTTCCAGCAATTCCTCACACATGAAAAGTGCCAGCACTGAAAGCTGCTGCTAGCCAGCACCGTTCCTTGGAAGCGCTCTCACAGGCGCAGCAACACTGGGGCTCTGCGCTTCTCTAGCCACCTAACGTCACGGTCACTATCTCTCCGTCTCGCAGAGCTGAGCTGAGAAATTGCAAACGTCCAGCAATTCCTCACACATGAAAAGTGCCAGCACTGAAAGCTACTGCTTGATCTAAGCATGCCTTGGCTAGCCTTTCAGAGCCACACAAAGGTTGGGGCTCTGTGCTCCTCTAGCCACCTAATCTTCGGCTCATCCTCTCTCGCAGTCGAAGGAGAGCTGAGCTGAGAAATTGCAAACGCCCAGCAATTCCTCACACATGAAAAGTGCCAGCATTGAAAGCTACTGCTTGATCTAACCAGGCCTTGGCTAGTCTTTCAGAGCCACACAAAGGTTGGGGCTCTGTGCTCCTCTAGCCACCTAATCTTCTGCTCATCCTCTCTCGCAGTCGAAGGAGAGCTGAGCTGAGAAATTGCAAACGTCCAGCAATTCCTCACACATGAAAAGTGCCAGCACTGAAAGCTGTTGCTAGCCAGCACTGTTCCTTGGAAGCGCTCTCACAGGCGCAGCAACACTGGGGCTCTGCGCTTCTCTAGCCACCTAACGTCACGGTCACTATCTCTCCGTCTCGCAGAGCTGAGCTGAGAAATTGCAAACGTCCAGCAATTCCTCACACCTGAAAAGTGTTAGCACTGAAAGCTACTGCTTGATCTAACCAGGCCTTGGCTAGCCTTTCAGAGCCACACAAAGGTTGGGGCTCTGTGCTCCTCTAGCCACCTAATCTTTGGCTCATCCTCTCTCGCAGTCGAAGGACAGCTGAGCTGAGAAATTGCAAACTTCCAGCAATTCCTCACACATGAAAAGTGCCAGCACTGAAAGCTGCTGCTAGCCAGCACCGTTCCTTGCAAGTGCTCTCACAGGCGCAGCAACAGTGGGGCTCTGCGCTTCTCTAGCCACCTAACGTCACGGTCACTATCTCTCCGTCTCGCAGAGCTGAGCTGAGAAATTGCAAACGTCCAGCAATTCCTCACACATGAAAAGTGTTAGCACTAAAAGCTACTGCTTGATCTAACCATGACTTGGCTAGCCTTTCAGAGCAACAGAAAGGTTGGGGCTCTGTGCTCCTCTAGCCACCTAATCTTCTGCTCATCCTCTCTCGCAGTCAAAGGAGAGCTGAGCTGAGAAATTGCAAACGTCCAGCAATTCCTCACACATGAAAAGTGCCAGCACTGAAAGCTACTGCTTGATCTAACCAGGCCTTGGCTAGCCTTTCAGAGCCACACAAAGGTTGGGGCTCTGTGCTCCTCTAGCCACCTAATCTTCTGCTCATCCTCTCTCGCAGTCGAAGGAGAGCTGAGCTGAGAAATTGCAAACGTCCAGCAATTCCTCACACATGAAAAGTGCCAGCACTGAAAGCTACTGCTTGATCTAACCATGCCTTGGCTAGCCTTTCAGAGCCACACAAAGGTTGGGGCTCTGTGCTTCTCTAGCCACCTAATCTTCTGCTCATCCTCTCTCGCAGTCGAAGGAGACCTGAGCTGAGAAATTGCAAACGTCCAGCAATTCCTCACACATGAAAAGTGCCAGCACTGAAAGCTACTGCTTGATCTAACCAGGCCTTGGCTAGCCTTTCAGAGCCACACAAAGGTTGGGGCTCTGTGCTCCTCTAGCCACCTAATCTTCTGCTCATCCTCTCTCGCAGTTGAAGGAGACCTGAGCTGAGAAATTGCAAACGTCCAGCAATTCCTCACACATGAAAAGTGCCAGCACTGAAAGCTACTGCTTGATCTAACCAGGCCTTGGCTAGTCTTTCAGAGCCACACAAAGGTTGGGGCTCTGTGCTCCTCTAGCCACCTAATCTTCTGCTCATCCTCTCTCGCAGTCGAAGGAGAGCTGAGCTGAGAAATTGCAAACGTCCAGCAATTCCTCACACATGAAAAGTGCCAGCACTGAAAGCTGCTGCCAGACAGCGCCGTTCCTTGGAAGCGCTCTCACAGGCGCAGCAACACTGGGGCTCTGCGCTTCTCTAGCCACCTAACGTCACGGTCACTATCTCTCCGTCTCGCAGAGCTGAGCTGAGAAATTGCAAACGTCCAGCAATTCCTCACACATGAAAAGTGCCAGCACTGAAAGCTACTGCTTGATCTAACCAGGCCTTGGCTAGCCTTTCAGAGCCACACAAAGGTTGGGGCTCTGTGCTCCTCTAGCCACCTAATCTTCGGCTCATCCTCTCTCGCAGTCGAAGGAGAGCTGAGCTGAGAAATTGAAAATGTCCAGCAATTCCTCACACATGAAAAGTGCCAGCACTGAAAGCTTTTGCTAGTCAGCACCGTTCCTTGGAAGCGCTCTCACAGGCCCAGCAACACTGGGGCTCTGCGCTTCTCTAGCCACCTAACGTCACGGTCACTTTCTCTCCGTCTCGCAGAGCTGAGCTGAGAAATTGCAAACGTCCAGCAATTCCTCACACATGAATAGTGTTAGCACTGAAAGCTGCTGCTAGCAGGCACCGTTCCTTGGAAGCGCTCTCACAGGCGCAGCAACACTGGGGCTCTGCGCTTCTCTAAGCACCTAACGTCACGGTCACTATCTCTCTGTCTCGCAGAGCTGAGCTGAGAAATTGCAAACGTCCAGCAATTCCTCACACATGAGAAATGCCAGCACTGAAAGCTCTTGCTAGCCAGCACCGTTCCTTGGAAGCGCTTTCACAGGTGAAGCAACACTGGGGCTCTGCGCTTCTCTAGCCACCTAACGTCACGGTCACTTTCTCTCCGTCACGCAGAGCTGAGCTGAGAAATTGCAAACGTCCAGCAATTCCTCACACATGAAAAGTGCCAGCTCTGAAAGCTACTGCTTGATCTAAGCATGCCTTGGCTAGCCTTTCAGAGCCACACAAAGGTTGGGGCTCTGTGATCCTCTAGCCACCTAATCTTCTGCTCATCCTCTCTTGCAGTTGAAGGAGACCTGAGCTGAGAAATTGCAAACGTCCAGCAATTCCTTACACATGAAAAGTGCCAGCACTGAAAGCTGCTGCTAGCCAGCACCGTTCCTTGGAAGCGCTCTCACAGGCGCAGCAACACTGGGGCTCTGCGCTTCTCTAGCCACCTAATGTCACGGTCACTATCTCTCCGTCTCGCAGAGCTGAGCTGAGAAATTGCAAACGTCCAGCAATTCCTCACACCTGAAAAGTGCCAGCACTGAATGCTACTGCTTGATCTAACCAGGCCTTGGCTAGCCTTTCAGAGCCACACAAAGGTTGGGGCTCTGTGCTCCTCTAGCCACCTAATCTTCTGCTCATCCTCTCTCGCAGTCGAAGGAGAGCTGAGCTGAGAAATTGCAAACTTCCAGCAATTCCTTACACATGAAAAGTGCCAGCACTGAAAGCTGCTGCTAGCCAGCACCGTTCCTTGGAAGCGCTCTCACAGGCGCAGCAACACTGGGGCTCTGCGCTTCTCTAGCCACCTAACGTCACGGTCACTATCTCTCCGTCTCGCAGAGCTGAGCTGAGAAATTGCAAACGTCCAGCAATTCCTCACACATGAAAAGTGCCAGCACTGAAAGCTACTGCTTGATCTAACCAGGCCTTGGCTAGCCTTACAGAGCCACACAAAGGTTGGGGCTCTGTGCTCCTCTAGCCACCTAACCCTCGGCTCATCCTCTCTCGCAGTCGAAGGAGAGCTGAGCTGAGAAATTGCAAACGTCCAGCAATTCCTCACACATGAAAAGTGCCAGCACTGAAAGCTGCTGCTAGCAGGCACCGTTCCTTGGAAGTGCTCTCACAGGCGCAGCAACACTGGGGCTCTGCGCTTCTCTAGCCACCTAACTTCACGGACACTATCTCTCCGTCTCGCAGAGCGGAGCTCAGAAATTGCAAATGTCCAGCAATTCCTCACACATGAAAAGTGCCAGCACTGAAAGCTACTGCTTAATCTAACCAAGCCTTGGCTAGCCTTTCAGAGCCACACAAAGGTTGGGGCTCTGTGGTCCTCTAGCCACCTAATCTTCTGCTCAACCTCTCTCGCAGTCGAAGGAGAGCTGAGCTGAGAAATTGCAAACGTCCAGCAATTCCTCAAACATGAAAAGTGCCAGCACTGAAAGCTCTTGCTAGCCAGCACTGTTCCTTGGAACTGCTCTCACAGGCGCAGCAACACTGGGGCTCTGCGCTTCTCTAGCCACCTAACGTCACGGTCACTATCTCTCCGTCTCGCAGAGCTGAGCTGAGAAATTGCAAACGTCCAGCAATTCCTCACACATGAGAAATGCCAGCACTGAAAGCTACTGCTTGATCTAAGCATGCCTTGGCTAGCCTTTCAGAGCCACACAAAGGTTGGGGCTCTGTGCTTCTCTAGCCACCTAACCCTCGGGTCATCCTCTCTCGCAGTCGAAGGAGAGCTGAGCTGAGAAAATGCAAACGTCCAGCAATTCCTCACACATGAAAAGTGCCAGCACTGAAAGCTGCTGCTAGCCAGCACCGTTCCTTGGAACTGCTCTCACAGGCGCAGCAACACTGGGGCTCTGCGCTTCTCTAGCCACCTAACGTCACGGTCACTATCTCTCCGTCTCGCAGAGCTGAGCTGAGAAATTGCAAACGTCCAGCAATTCCTCACACATGAAAAGTGCCAGCACAGAATGCTACTGCTTGATCTAAGCATGCCTTGGCTAGCCTTTCAGAGCCACACAAAGGTTGGGGCTCTGTGCTTCTCTAGCCACCTAATCTTCTGCTCATCCTCTCTCGCAGTTGAAGGAGACCTGAGCTGAGAAATTGCAAACGTCCAGCAATTCCTCACACATGAAAAGTGCCAGCACTGAAAGCTGCTGCTAGCAGGCACCGTTCCTTGGAAGTGCTCTCACAGGTGCAGCAACACTGGGGCTCTGCGCTTCTCTAGCCACATAATGTCACGGTCACTATCTCTCTGTCTCGCAGAGCTGAGCTGAGAAATTGCAAACGTCCAGCAATTCCTCACACATGAAAAGTGCCAGCACTGAAAGCTACTGCTTGATCTAAGCATGCCTTGGCTAGCCTTTCAGAGCCACACAAAGGTTGGGGCTCTGTGCTCCTCTAGCCACCTAATCTTCTGCTCATCCTCTCTCGCAGTCGAAGGAGAGCTGAGCTGAGAAATTGCAAACTTCCAGCAATTCCTCACACATGAAAAGTGCCAGCACTGAAAGCTGTTGCTAGCCAGCACCGTTCCTTGGAAGTGGTCTCACAGGCGCAGCAAGACTGGGGCTCTGCGCTTCTCTAGCCACCTAACGTCACGGTCACTATCTCTCCGTCTCGCAGAGCTGAGGTGATAAATTCCAAACGTCCAGCAATTCCTCACACCTGAAAAGTGCCAGCACAGAATGCTACTGCTTGATCTAACCAGGCCTTGGCTAGCCTTTCAGAGCCACACAAAGGTTGGGGCTCTGTGCTCCTCTAGCCACCTAATCTTCGGCTCATCCTCTCTTGCAGTCGAAGGAGAGCTGAGCTGGGAAACTGCAAACGTCCAGCAATTCCTCACACATGAAAAGTACCAGCACTGAAAGCTGTTGCCAGACAGTGCCGTTCCGTGGAAGCGCTCTCACAGGCGAAGCAACACTGGGGCTCTGCACTTCTCTAGCCACCTAACGTCACGGTCACTATCTCTCCGTCTCGCAGAGCTGAGCTGAGAAACTGCAAATGTCCAGCAATTCCTCACACATGAAAAGTGCCAGCAATGAAAGCTTCTGCTAGCCATCGCCGTTCCGTGGAAGCGCTCTCACAGGCACAGCAACACTGGGGCTCTGCGCTTCTCTAGCCACCTAACGTCACGGTCACTTTCTCTCCGTCTCGCAGAGCTGAGCTGAGAAATTGCAAACGTCCAGCAATTCCTTACACATGAAAAGTACCAGCACTGAAAGCTGTTGCCAGACAGCACCTTTCCGTGGAAGCGCTCTCACAGGCGCAGCAACACTGGGGCTCTGCGCTTCTCTAGCCACCTAATGTCACGGTCACTATCTCTCCGTCTCGCAGAGCTGAGCTGAGAAATTGCAAACGTCCAGCAATTCCTCACACATGAGAAATGCCAGCACTGAAAGCTACTGCTTGATCTAAGCATGCCTTGGCTAGCCTTTCAGAGCCACACAAAGGTTGGGGCTCTGTGCTTCTCTAGCCACCTAATCTTCTGCTCACCCTCTCTCGCAGTCGAAGGAGACCTGAGCTGAGAAATTGCAAACGTCCAGCAATTCCTCACACATGAGAAATGCCAGCACTGAAAGCTGCTGCTAGCCAGCGCCGTTCCGTGGAAGTGCTCTCACAGGCGCTGCAACACTGGGGCTCTGCGCTTCTCTAGCCACCTAATCTTCTGCTCACCCTCTCTCGCAGTTGAAGGAGATCTGAGCTGAGAAATTGCAAACGTCCAGCAATTCCTCACACATGAGAAATGCCAGCACTGAAAGCTGCTGCTAGCCAGGGCCGTTCCTTGGAAGCGCTTTCACAGGCGCAGCAACACTGGGGCTCTGCGCTTCTCCAGCGACCTAACGTCACGGTCACTATCTCTCCATCTCGCAGAGCTGAGCTGAGAAATTGCAAACGTCCAGCAATTCATCAGACATGAGAAATGCCAGCACTGAAAGCTGCTGCCAGACAGCGCCGTTCCTTGGAAGCGCTCTCACAGGCGCAGCAACACTGGGGCTCTGCGCTTCTCTAGCCACCTAACGTCACGGTCACTATCTCTCCGTCTCGCAGAGCTGAGCTGAGAAATTGCAAACGTCCAGCAATTCCTCACACATGAAAAGTGCCAGCACTGAAAGCTACTGCTTGATCTAAGCATGCCTTGGCTAGCCTTTCAGAGCCACACAAAGGTTGGGGCTCTGTGCTCCTCTAGCCACCTAATCTTCGGCTCATCCTCTCTCGCAGTCGAAGGAGAGCTGAGCTGAGAAATTGAAAATGTCCAGCATTTCCTCACACATGAAAAGTGCCAGCACTGAAAGCTTTTGCTAGTCAGCACCGTTCCTTGGAAGCGCTCTCACAGGCCCAGCAACACTGGGGCTCTGCGCTTCTCTAGCCACCTAACGTCACGGTCACTATCTCTCCGTCTCGCAGAGCTGAGCTGAGAAATTGCAAACGTCCAGCAATTCCTCACACATGAATAGTGTTAGCACTGAAAGCTGCTGCTAGCAGGCACCGTTCCTTGGAAGCGCTCTCACAGGCGCAGCAACACTGGGGCTCTGCGCTTCTCTAAGCACCTAACGTCACGGTCACTATCTCTCTGTCTCGCAGAGCTGAGCTGAGAAATTGCAAACGTCCAGCAATTCCTCACACATGAGAAATGCCAGCACTGAAAGCTCTTGCTAGCCAGCACCGTTCCTTGGAAGCGCTTTCACAGGTGAAGCAACACTGGGGCTCTGCGCTTCTCTAGCCACCTAACGTCACGGTCACTTTCTCTCCGTCACGCAGAGCTGAGCTGAGAAATTGCAAACGTCCAGCAATTCCTCACACATGAAAAGTGCCAGCTCTGAAAGCTACTGCTTGATCTAAGCATGCCTTGGCTAGCCTTTCAGAGCCACACAAAGGTTGGGGCTCTGTGATCCTCTAGCCACCTAATCTTCTGCTCATCCTCTCTTGCAGTTGAAGGAGACCTGAGCTGAGAAATTGAAAATGTCCAGCAATTCCTTACACATGAAAAGTGCCAGCACTGAAAGCTGTTGCCAGACAGCACCGTTCCTTGGAAGCGCTTTCACAGGTGCAGCAACACTGGGGCTCTGCGCTTCTCCAGCGACCTAACGTCACGGTCACTTTCTCTCCGTCTCGCAGAGCTGAGCTGAGAAATTGCAAACGTCCAGCAATTCCTCACACATGAAAAGTGCCAGCACTGAAAGCTACTGCTTGATCTAACCATGCCTTGGCTAGCCTTTCAGAGCCACACAAAGGTTGGTGCTCTGTGCTCCTCTAGCCACCTAATCTTCTGCTCATCCTCTCTCGCAGTCGAAGGAGACCTGAGCTGAGAAATTGCAAAAGTCCACCAATTCCTCAGACATGAGAAATGCCAGCACTGAAAGCTGTTGCTAGCCAGCACCGTTCCTTGGAAGCGCTCTCACAGGTGGAGCAACACTGGGGCTCTGCGATTCTCTAGCCACCTAACGTCACTGTCACTATCTCTCCATCTCGCAGAGCTGAGCTGAGAAATTGCAAACGTCCACCAATTCCTCACACATGAAAAGTGCCAGCTCTGAATGCTACTGCTTGATCTAAGCATGCCTTGGCTAGCCTTTCAGAGCCACACAAAGGTTGGGGCTCTGTGCTCCTCTAGCCACCTAATCTTCTGCTCATCCTCTCTCGCAGTCGAAGGAGAGCTGAGCTGAGAAATTGCAAACGTCCAGCAATTCCTCACACATGAAAAGTGCCAGCACTGAAAGCTACTGCTTGATCTAAGCATGCCTTGGCTAGCCTTTCAGAGCCACACAAAGGTTGGGGCTCTGTGCTCCTCTAGCCACCTAACCCTCAGCTCATCCTCTCTCGCAGTCGAAGGACAGCTGAGCTGAGAAATTGCAAACGTCCACCAATTCCTCAGACATGAAAAGTGCCAGCACTGAAAGCTCTTGCTAGCCAGCACCGTTCCTTGGAACTGCTCTCACAGGCGCAGCAACACTGGGTCTCTGCGCTTCTCTAGCCACCTAATGTCACGGTCACTATCTCTCCGTCTCGCAGAGCTGAGCTGAGAAATTGCAAACGTCCACCAATTCCTCACACATGAAAAGTGCCAGCAGTGAAAGCTACTGCTTGATCTAACCATGCCTTGGCTAGCCTTTCAGAGCCACACAAAGGTTGGGGCTCTGTGCTTCTCTAGCCACCTAATCTTCTGCTCATCCTCTCTCGCAGTCGAAGGAGAGCTGAGCTGAGAAATTGCAAAAGTCCACCAATTCCTCAGACATGAGAAATGCCAGCACTGAAAGCTGTTGCTAGCCAGCGCCGTTCCTTGGAATCGCTCTCACAGGTGGAGCAACACTGGGGCTCTGCGATTCTCTAGCCACCTAACGTCACTGTCACTATCTCTCCATCTCGCAGAGCTGAGCTGAGAAATTGCAAACGTCCAGCAATTCCTCACACATGAAAAGTGCCAGCACTGCAAGCTTCTGCTTGATCTAAGCATGCCTTGGCTAGCCTTTCAGAGCCACACAAAGGTTGGGGCTCTGTGCTCCTCTAGCCACCTAATCTTCTGCTCATCCTCTCTCGCAGTCGAAGGAGAGCTGAGCTGAGAAATTGCAAAAGTCCACCAATTCCTTACACATGAAAAGTGCCAGCACTGAAAGCTCTTGCTAGCCAGCACCGTTCCTTGGAACTGCTATCACAGGCGCAGCAACACTGGGGCTCTGCGCTTCTGTAGCCACCTAACGTCACGGTCACTATCTCTCCGTCTCGCAGAGCTGAGCTGAGAAATTGCAAACGTCCAGCAATTCCTCACACATGAGAAATGCCAGCACTGAAAGCACTTGCTAGCCAGCACCGTTCCTTGGAAGCGCTTTCACAGGTGAAGCAACACTGGGGCTCTGCGCTTCTCCAGCGACCTAACGTCACGGTCACTATCTCTCCGTCTCGCAGAGCTGAGCTGAGAAATTGCAAACGTCCAGCAATTCATCAGACATGAGAAATGCCAGCACTGAAAGCTGCTGCCAGACAGCGCCGTTCCTTGGAAGCGCTCTCACAGGCGCAGCAACACTGGGTCTCTGCGCTTCTCTAGCCACCTAATGTCACGGTCACTATCTCTCCGTCTCGCAGAGCTGAGCTGAGAAATTGCAAACGTCCAGCAATTCCTCACACATGAAAAGTGCCAGCACTGAAAGCTACTGCTTGATCTAACCAGGCCTTGGCTAGACTTTCAGAGCCACACAAAGGTTGGGGCTCTGTGCTCCTCTAGCCACCTAATCTTCGGCTCATCCTCTCTCGCAGTCGAAGGAGACCTGATCTGAGAAATTGAAAATGTCCAGCAATTCCTCACACATGAAAAGTGCCAGCACTGAAAGCTTTTGCTAGTCAGCACCGTTCCTTGGAAGCGCTTTCACAGGTGAAGCAACACTGGGGCTCTGCGCTTCTCTAGCCACCTAACGTCACGGTCACTTTCTCTCCGTCTCGCAGAGCTGAGCTGAGAAATTGCAAACGTCCACCAATTCCTCACACATGAAAAGTGCCAGCACTGAAAGCTACTGCTTGATCTAAGCATGCCTTGGCTAGCCTTTCAGAGCCACACAAAGGTTGGGGCTCTGTGATCCTCTAGCCACCTAATCTTCTGCTCATCCTCTCTCGCAGTTGAAGGAGACCTGAGCTGAGAAACTGCAAACATCCAGCAATTCCTCACACATGAAAAGTGCCAGCACTGAAAGCTGCTCCTAGCAGGCACCGTTCCTTGGAAGCGCTTTCACAGGCGAAGCAACACTGGGGCTCTGCACTTCTCTAGCCACCTAACGTCACGGTCACTATCTCTCCGTCTCGCAGAGCTGAGCTGAGAAATTGAAAATGTCCAGCAATTCCTTACACATGAAAACTGCCAGCACTGAAAGCTTCTGCTAGCCATCGCCGTTCCGTGGAAGCGCTCTCACAGGCACAGCAACACTGGGGCTCTGCGCTTCTCTAGGCACCTAACGTCACGGTCACTTTCTCTCCGTCTCGCAGAGCTGAGCTGAGAAATTGCAAACGTCCAGCAATTCCTCACACATGAAAAGTGCCAGCACTGAAAGCTGCTGCTAGCAGGCACCGTTCCTTGGAAGCGCTCTCACAGGCGCAGCAACACTGGGGCTCTGCGCTTCTCTAGCCACCTAACGTCACGGTCACTATCTCTCCGTCTCGCAGAGCTGAGCTGAGAAATTGCAAACGTCCAGCAATTCCTCACACATGAGAAATGCCAGCACTGAAAGCTACTGCTTGATCTAAGCATGCCTTGGCTAGCCTTTCAGAGCCACACAAAGGTTGGGGCTCTGTGATCCTCTAGCCACCTAATCTTCTGCTCACCCTCTCTCGCAGTCGAAGGAGACCTGAGCTGAGAAATTGCAAACGTCCACCAATTCCTCAGACATGAGAAATGCCAGCACTGAAAGCTGCTGCTAGCCAGCGCCGTTCCGTGGAAGTGCTCTCACAGGCGCAGCAACACTGGGGCTCTGCGCTTCTCTAGCCACCTAATCTTCTGCTCACCCTCTCTCGCAGTTGAAGGAGATCTGAGCTGAGAAATTGCAAACGTCCAGCAATTCCTCACACATGAGAAATGCCAGCACTGAAAGCTGCTGCTAGCCAGGGCCGTTCCTTGGAAGCGCTTTCACAGGCGCAGCAACACTGGGGCTCTGCGCTTCTCCAGCCACCTAACGTCACGGTCACTATCTCTCCATCTCGCAGAGCTGAGCTGAGAAATTGAAAATGTCCAGCAATTCCTTACACATGAAAACTGCCAGCACTGAAAGCTTCTGCTAGCCATCGCCGTTCCGTGGAAGCGCTCTCACAGGCACAGCAACACTGGGGCTCTGCGCTTCTCTAGCCACCTAACGTCACGGTCACTTTCTCTCCGTCTCGCAGAGCTGAGCTGAGAAATTGCAAACGTCCAGCAATTCCTCACACATGAAAAGTGCCAGCACTGAAAGCTGCTGCTAGCAGGCACCGTTCCTTGGAAGCGCTCTCACAGGCGCAGCAACACTGGGGCTCTGCGCTTCTCTAGCCACCTATCGTCACGGTCACTATCTCTCCGTCTCGCAGAGCTGAGCTGAGAAATTGCAAACGTCCAGCAATTCCTCACACATGAGAAATGCCAGCACTGAAAGCTACTGCTTGATCTAAGCATGCCTTGGCTAGCCTTTCAGAGCCACACAAAGGTTGGGGCTCTGTGATCCTCTAGCCACCTAATCTTCTGCTCACCCTGTCTCGCAGTCGAAGGAGACCTGAGCTGAGAAATTGCAAACGTCCACCAATTCCTCAGACATGAGAAATGCCAGCACTGAAAGCTGCTGCTAGCCAGCGCCGTTCCGTGGAAGTGCTCTCACAGGCGCAGCAACACTGGGGCTCTGCGCTTCTCTAGCCACCTAATCTTCTGCTCACCCTCTCTCGCAGTTGAAGGAGATCTGAGCTGAGAAATTGCAAACGTCCAGCAATTCCTCACACATGAGAAATGCCAGCACTGAAAGCTGCTGCTAGCCAGCACCGTTCCTTGGAAGCGCTTTCACAGGTGCAGCAACACTGGGGCTCTGCGCTTCTCCAGCGACCTAACGTCACGGTCACTATCTCTCCATCTCGCAGAGCTGAGCTGAGAAATTGCAAACGTCCAGCAATTCCTCACACATGAAAAGTGCCAGCACTGAAAGCTCTTGCTAGCCAGCACCGTTCCTTGGAAGTGCTCTCACAGGCGCAGCAACACTGGGGCTCTGCGCTTCTCTAGCCACCTAATGTCACGGTCACTATCTCTCCGTCTCGCAGAGCTGAGCTGAGAAATTGCAAACGTCCACCAATTCCTCACACATGAAAAGTGCCAGCAGTGAAAGCTACTGCTTGATCTAACCATGCCTTGGCTAGCCTTTCAGAGCCACACAAAGGTTGGGGCTCTGTGCTTCTCTAGCCACCTAATCTTCTGCTCATCCTCTCTCGCAGTCGAAGGAGAGCTGAGCTGAGAAATTGCAAAAGTCCACCAATTCCTCAGACATGAGAAATGCCAGCACTGAAAGCTGTTGCTAGCCAGCGCCGTTCCTTGGAATCGCTCTCACAGGTGGAGCAACACTGGGGCTCTGCGATTCTCTAGCCACCTAACGTCACTGTCACTATCTCTCCATCTCGCAGAGCTGAGCTGAGAAATTGCAAACGTCCAGCAATTCCTCACACATGAAAAGTGCCAGCACTGCAAGCTACTGCTTGATCTAAGCATGCCTTGGCTAGCCTTTCAGAGCCACACAAAGGTTGGGGCTCTGTGCTCCTCTAGCCACCTAATCTTCTGCTCATCCTCTCTCGCAGTCGAAGGAGAGCTGAGCTGAGAAATTGCAAACGTCCACCAATTCCTTACACATGAAAAGTGCCAGCAGTGAAAGCTCTTGCTAGCCAGCACCGTTCCTTGGAACTGCTCTCACAGGCGCAGCAACACTGGGGCTCTGCGCTTCTCTAGCCACCTAACGTCACGGTCACTATCTCTCCGTCTCGCAGAGCTGAGCTGAGAAATTGCAAACGTCCAGCAATTCCTCACACATGAGAAATGCCAGCACTGAAAGCTCTTGCTAGCCAGCACCGTTCCTTGGAAGCGCTTTCACAGGTGAAGCAACACTGGGGCTCTGCGCTTCTCCAGCGACCTAACGTCACGGTCACTATCTCTCCATCTCGCAGAGCTGAGCTGAGAAATTGCAAACGTCCACCAATTCATCAGACATGAGAAATGCCAGCACTGAAAGCTGCTGCCAGACAGCGCCGTTCCTTGGAAGCGCTCTCACAGGCGCAGCAACACTGGGGCTCTGCGCTTCTCTAGCCACCTAACGTCACGGTCACTATCTCTCCGTCTCGCAGAACTGAGCTGAGAAATTGCAAACGTCCAGCAATTCCTCACACATGAAAAGTGCCAGCACTGAAAGCTACTGCTTGATCTAACCAGGCCTTGGCTAGACTTTCAGAGCCACACAAAGGTTGGGGCTCTGTGCTCCTCTAGCCACCTAATCTTCGGCTCATCCTCTCTCGCAGTCGAAGGAGAGCTGAGCTGAGAAATTGAAAATGTCCAGCAATTCCTCACACATGAAAAGTGCCAGCACTGAAAGCTTTTGCTAGTCAGCACCGTTCCTTGGAAGCGCTCTCACAGGCCCAGCAACACTGGGGCTCTGCGCTTCTCTAGCCACCTAACGTCACTGTCACTTTCTCTCCGTCTCGCAGAGCTGAGCTGAGAAATTGCAAACGTCCAGCAATTCCTCACACATGAATAGTGTTAGCACTGAAAGCTGCTGCTAGCAGGCACCGTTCCTTGGAAGCGCTCTCACAGGCGCAGCAACACTGGGGCTCTGCGCTTCTCTAGCCACCTAACGTCACGGTCACTATCTCTCCGTCTCGCAGAGCTGAGCTGAGAAATTGCAAACGCCCACCAATTCCTCACACATGAGAAATGCCAGCACTGAAAGCTCTTGCTAGCCAGCACCGTTCCTTGGAAGCGCTTTCACAGGTGAAGCAACACTGGGGCTCTGCGCTTCTCTAGCCACCTAACGTCACGGTCACTTTCTCTCCGTCTCGCAGAGCTGAGCTGAGAAATTGCAAACGTCCAGCAATTCCTCACACATGAAAAGTGCCAGCACTGAAAGCTACTGCTTGATCTAAGCATGCCTTGGCTAGCCTTTCAGAGCCACACAAAGGTTGGGGCTCTGTGATCCTCTAGCCACCTAATCTTCTGCTCATCCTCTCTTGCAGTTGAAGGAGACCTGAGCTGAGAAATTGAAAATGTCCAGCAATTCCTTACACATGAAAAGTGCCAGCACTGAAAGCTGTTGCCAGACAGCACCGTTCCTTGGAAGCGCTTTCACAGGCGAAGCAACACTGGGGCTCTGCACTTCTCTAGCCACCTAACGTCACGGTCACTATCTCTCCGTCTCGCAGAGCTGAGCTGAGAAATTGAAAATGTCCAGCAATTCCTTACACATGAAAAGTGCCAGCACTGAAAGCTTCTGCTAGCCATCGCCGTTCCGTGGAAGCGCTCTCACAGGCACAGCAACACTGGGGCTCTGCGCTTCTCTAGCCACCTAACGTCACGGTCACTTTCTCTCCGTCTCGCAGAGCTGAGCTGAGAAATTGCAAACGTCCAGCAATTCCTCACACATGAAAAGTGCCAGCACTGAAAGCTGCTGCTAGCAGGCACCGTTCCTTGGAAGCGCTCTCACAGGCGCAGCAACACTGGGGCTCTGCGCTTCTCTAGCCACCTAACGTCACGGTCACTATCTCTCCGTCTCGCAGAGCTGAGCTGAGAAATTGCAAACGTCCACCAATTCCTCACACATGAAAAGTGCCAGCAGTGAAAGCTACTGCTTGATCTAACCATGCCTTGGCTAGCCTTTCAGAGCCACACAAAGGTTGGGGCTCTGTGCTTCTCTAGCCACCTAATCTTCTGCTCATCCTCTCTCGCAGTCGAAGGAGAGCTGAGCTGAGAAATTGCAAAAGTCCACCAATTCCTCAGACATGAGAAATGCCAGCACTGAAAGCTGTTGCTAGCCAGCGCCGTTCCTTGGAAGCGCTCTCACAGGTGGAGCAACACTGGGGCTCTGCGATTCTCTAGCCACCTAACGTCACGGTCACTATCTCTCCATCTCGCAGAGCTGAGCTGAGAAATTGCAAACGTCCAGCAATTCCTCACACATGAAAAGTGCCAGCACTGCAAGCTACTGCTTGATCTAAGCATGCCTTGGCTAGCCTTTCAGAGCCACACAAAGGTTGGGGCTCTGTGCTCCTCTAGCCACCTAATCTTCTGCTCATCCTCTCTCGCAGTCGAAGGAGAGCTGAGCTGAGAAATTGCAAACGTCCACCAATTCCTTACACATGAAAAGTGCCAGCAGTGAAAGCTCTTGCTAGCCAGCACCGTTCCTTGGAACTGCTCTCACAGGCGCAGCAACACTGGGGCTCTGCGCTTCTCTAGCCACCTAACGTCACGGTCACTATCTCTCCGTCTCGCAGAGCTGAGCTGAGAAATTGCAAACGTCCAGCAATTCCTCACACATGAGAAATGCCAGCACTGAAAGCTCTTGCTAGCCAGCACCGTTCCTTGGAAGCGCTTTCACAGGTGAAGCAACACTGGGGCTCTGCGCTTCTCCAGCGACCTAACGTCACGGTCACTATCTCTCCATCTCGCAGAGCTGAGCTGAGAAATTGCAAACGTCCACCAATTCATCAGACATGAGAAATGCCAGCACTGAAAGCTGCTGCCAGACAGCGCCGTTCCTTGGAAGCGCTCTCACAGGCGCAGCAACACTGGGGCTCTGCGCTTCTCTAGCCACCTAACGTCACGGTCACTATCTCTCCGTCTCGCAGAACTGAGCTGAGAAATTGCAAACGTCCAGCAATTCCTCACACATGAAAAGTGCCAGCTCTGAATGCTACTGCTTGATCTAAGCATGCCTTGGCTAGCCTTTCAGAGCCACACAAAGGTTGGGGCTCTGTGCTCCTCTAGCCACCTAATCTTCTGCTCATCCTCTCTCGCAGTCGAAGGAGAGCTGAGCTGAGAAATTGCAAACGTCCAGCAATTCCTCACACATGAAAAGTGCCAGCTCTGAAAGCTACTGCTTGATCTAAGCATGCCTTGGCTAGCCTTTCAGAGCCACACAAAGGTTGGGGCTCTGTGCTCCTCTAGCCACCTAACCCTCTGCTCATCCTCTCTCGCAGTCGAAGGAGAGCTGAGCTGAGAAATTGCAAACGTCCACCAATTCCTCAGACATGAAAAGTGCCAGCACTGAAAGCTCTTGCTAGCCAGCACCGTTCCTTGGAAGTGCTCTCACAGGCGCAGCAACACTGGGGCTCTGCGCTTCTCTAGCCACCTAATGTCACGGTCACTATCTCTCCGTCTCGCAGAGCTGAGCTGAGAAATTGCAAACGTCCACCAATTCCTCACACATGAAAAGTGCCAGCAGTGAAAGCTACTGCTTGATCTAACCATGCCTTGGCTAGCCTTTCAGAGCCACACAAAGGTTGGGGCTCTGTGCTTCTCTAGCCACCTAATCTTCTGCTCATCCTCTCTCGCAGTCGAAGGAGAGCTGAGCTGAGAAATTGCAAAAGTCCACCAATTCCTCAGACATGAGAAATGCCAGCACTGAAAGCTGTTGCTAGCCAGCGCCGTTCCTTGGAAGCGCTCTCACAGGTGGAGCAACACTGGGGCTCTGCGATTCTCTAGCCACCTAACGTCACAGTCACTATCTCTCCATCTCGCAGAGCTGAGCTGAGAAATTGCAAACGTCCAGCAATTCCTCACACATGAAAAGTGCCAGCACTGCAAGCTACTGCTTGATCTAAGCATGCCTTGGCTAGCCTTTCAGAGCCACACAAAGGTTGGGGCTCTGTGCTCCTCTAGCCACCTAATCTTCTGCTCATCCTCTCTCGCAGTCGAAGGAGAGCTGAGCTGAGAAATTGCAAACGTCCACCAATTCCTTACACATGAAAAGTGCCAGCACTGAAAGCTCTTGCTAGCCAGCACCGTTCCTTGGAACTGCTCTCACAGGCGCAGCAACACTGGGGCTCTGCGCTTCTCTAGCCACCTAACGTCACTGTCACTATCTCTCCGTCTCGCAGAGCTGAGCTGAGAAATTGCAAACGTCCAGCAATTCCTCACACATGAGAAATGCCAGCACTGAAAGCTCTTGCTAGCCAGCACCGTTCCTTGGAAGCGCTCTCACAGGCGCAGCAACACTGGGGCTCTGCTCTTCTCCAGCGACCTAACGTCACGGTCACTATCTCTCCATCTCGCAGAGCTGAGCTGAGAAATTGCAAACGTCCAGCAATTCATCAGACATGAGAAATGCCAGCACTGAAAGCTGCTGCCAGACAGCGCCGTTCCTTGGAAGCGCTCTCACAGGCGCAGCAACACTGGGGCTCTGCGCTTCTCTAGCCACCTAACGTCACGGTCACTATCTCTCCGTCTCGCAGAGCTGAGCTGAGAAATTGCAAACGTCCAGCAATTCCTCACACATGAAAAGTGCCAGCACTGAAAGCTACTGCTTGATCTAACCAGGCCTTGGCTAGACTTTCAGAGCCACACAAAGGTTGGGGCTCTGTGCTCCTCTAGCCACCTAATCTTCGGCCCATCCTCTCTCGCAGTCGAAGGAGAGCTGAGCTGAGAAATTGAAAATGTCCAGCAATTCCTCACACATGAAAAGTGCCAGCACTGAAAGCTTTTGCTAGTCAGCACCGTTCCTTGGAAGCGCTCTCACAGGCCCAGCAACACTGGGGCTCTGCGCTTCTCTAGCCACCTAACGTCACTGTCACTATCTCTCCATCTCGCAGAGCTGAGCTGAGAAATTGCAAACGTCCAGCAATTCCTCACACATGAAAAGTGCCAGCAGTGAAAGCTACTGCTTGATCTAACCATGCCTTGGCTAGCCTTTCAGAGCCACACAAAGGTTGGGGCTCTGTGCTTCTCTAGCCACCTAATCTTCTGCTCATCCTCTCTCGCAGTCGAAGGAGACCTGAGCTGAGAAATTGCAAAAGTCCACCAATTCCTCAGACATGAGAAATGCCAGCACTGAAAGCTGTTGCTAGCCAGCACCGTTCCTTGGAAGCGCTCTCACAGGTGGAGCAACACTGGGGCTCTGCGATTCTCTAGCCACCTAACGTCACGGTCACTATCTCTCCGTCTCGCAGAGCTGAGCTGAGAAATTGCAAACGTCCAGCAATTCCTCACACATGAAAAGTGCCAGCACTGAAAGCTACTGCTTGATCTAACCAGGCCTTGGCTAGCCTTTCAGAGCCACACAAAGGTTGGGGCTCTGTGCTCCTCTAGCCACCTAATCTTCTGCTCATCCTCTCTCGCAGTCGAAGGAGAGCTGAGCTGAGAAATTGCAAACGTCCACCAATTCCTTACACATGAAAAGTGCCAGCACTGAAAGCTCTTGCTAGCCAGCACCGTTCCTTGGAACTGCTCTCACAGGCGCAGCAACACTGGGGCTCTGCGCTTCTCTAGCCACCTAACGTCACGGTCACTATCTCTCCGTCTCGCAGAGCTGAGCTGAGAAATTGCAAACGTCCAGCAATTCCTCACACATGAGAAATGCCAGCACTGAAAGCTCTTGCTAGCCAGCACCGTTCCTTGGAAGCGCTTTCACAGGTGAAGCAACACTGGGGCTCTGCGCTTCTCCAGCGACCTAACGTCACGGTCACTATCTCTCCATCTCGCAGAGCTGAGCTGAGAAATTGCAAACGTCCACCAATTCATCAGACATGAGAAATGCCAGCACTGAAAGCTGCTGCCAGACAGCGCCGTTCCTTGGAAGCGCTCTCACAGGCGCAGCAACACTGGGGCTCTGCGCTTCTCTAGCCACCTAACGTCACGGTCACTATCTCTCCGTCTCGCAGAGCTGAGCTGAGAAATTGCAAACGTCCAGCAATTCCTCACACATGAAAAGTGCCAGCACTGAAAGCTGCTGCTAGCAGGCACCGTTCCTTGGAAGCGCTCTCACAGGCGCAGCAACACTGGGGCTCTGCGCTTCTCTAAGCACCTAACGTCACGGTCACTATCTCTCTGTCTCGCAGAGCTGAGCTGAGAAATTGCAAACGTCCAGCAATTCCTCACACATGAGAAATGCCAGCACTGAAAGCTCTTGCTAGCCAGCACCGTTCCTTGGAAGCGCTTTCACAGGTGAAGCAACACTGGGGCTCTGCGCTTCTCTAGCCACCTAACGTCACGGTCACTTTCTCTCCGTCTCGCAGAGCTGAGCTGAGAAATTGCAAACGTCCAGCAATTCCTCACACATGAAAAGTGCCAGCACTGAAAGCTACTGCTTGATCTAAGCATGCCTTGGCTAGCCTTTCAGAGCCACACAAAGGTTGGGGCTCTGTGATCCTCTAGCCACCTAATCTTCTGCTCATCCTCTCTTGCAGTTGAAGGAGACCTGAGCTGAGAAATTGCAAACGTCCAGCAATTCCTTACACATGAAAAGTGCCAGCACTGAAAGCTGTTGCCAGACAGCACCGTTCCTTGGAAGCGCTTTCACAGGTGCAGCAACACTGGGGCTCTGCGCTTCTCCAGCGACCTAACGTCACGGTCACTTTCTCTCCGTCTCGCAGAGCTGAGCTGAGAAATTGCAAACGTCCAGCAATTCCTCACACATGAAAAGTGCCAGCTCTGAATGCTACTGCTTGATCTAAGCATGCCTTGGCTAGCCTTTCAGAGCCACACAAAGGTTGGGGCTCTGTGCTCCTCTAGCCACCTAATCTTCTGCTCATCCTCTCTCGCAGTCGAAGGAGAGCTGAGCTGAGAAATTGCAAACGTACAGCAATTCCTCACACATGAAAAGTGCCAGCTCTGAAAGCTACTGCTTGATCTAAGCATGCCTTGGCTAGCCTTTCAGAGCCACACAAAGGTTGGGGCTCTGTGCTCCTCTAGCCACCTAACCCTCGGCTCATCCTCTCTCGCAGTCGAAGGACAGCTGAGCTGAGAAATTGCAAACGTCCACCAATTCCTCAGACATGAAAAGTGCCAGCACTGAAAGCTCTTGCTAGCCAGCACCGTTCCTTGGAAGTGCTCTCACAGGCGCAGCAACACTGGGGCTCTGCGCTTCTCTAGCCACCTAATGTCACGGTCACTATCTCTCCGTCTCGCAGAGCTGAGCTGAGAAATTGCAAACGTCCACCAATTCCTCACACATGAAATGTGCCAGCAGTGAAAGCTACTGCTTGATCTAAGCATGCCTTGGCTAGCCTTTCAGAGCCACACAAAGGTTGGGGCTCTGTGCTTCTCTAGCCACCTAATCTTCTGCTCATCCTCTCTCGCAGTCGAAGGAGAGCTGAGCTGAGAAATTGCAAAAGTCCACCAATTCCTCAGACATGAGAAATGCCAGCACTGAAAGCTGTTGCTAGCCAGCGCCGTTCCTTGGAAGCGCTCTCACAGGCGCAGCAACACTGGGGCTCTGCGCTTCTCTAGCCACCTAATGTCACGGTCACTATCTCTCCATCTCGCAGAGCTGAGCTGAGAAATTGCAAACATCCAGCAATTCCTCACACATGAAAAGTGCCAGCACTGCAAGCTACTGCTTGATCTAAGCATGCCTTGGCTAGCCTTTCAGAGCCACACAAAGGTTGGGGCTCTGTGCTCCTCTAGCCACCTAATCTTCTGCTCATCCTCTCTCGCAGTCGAAGGAGAGCTGAGCTGAGAAATTGCAAACGTCCACCAATTCCTTACACATGAAAAGTGCCAGCACTGAAAGCTCTTGCTAGCCAGCACCGTTCCTTGGAACTGCTCTCACAGGCGCAGCAACACTGGGGCTCTGCGCTTCTCTAGCCACCTAACGTCACGGTCACTATCTCTCCGTCTCGCAGAGCTGAGCTGAGAAATTGCAAACGTCCAGCAATTCCTCACACATGAGAAATGCCAGCACTGAAAGCTCTTGCTAGCCAGCACCGTTCCTTGGAAGCGCTTTCACAGGTGAAGCAACACTGGGGCTCTGCGCTTCTCCAGCGACCTAACGTCACGGTCACTATCTCTCCATCTCGCAGAGCTGAGCTGAGAAATTGCAAACGTCCACCAATTCATCAGACATGAGAAATGCCAGCACTGAAAGCTGCTGCCAGACAGCGCCGTTCCTTGGAAGCGCTCTCACAGGCGCAGCAACACTGGGGCTCTGCGCTTCTCTAGCCACCTAATGTCACGGTCACTATCTCTCCGTCTCGCAGAGCTGAGCTGAGAAATTGCAAACGTCCAGCAATTCCTCACACATGAAAAGTGCCAGCACTGAAAGCTACTGCTTGATCTAACCAGGCCTTGGCTAGCCTTTCAGAGCCACACAAAGGTTGGGGCTCTGTGCTCCTCTAGCCACCTAATCTTCGGCTCATCCTCTCTCGCAGTCGAAGGAGAGCTGAGCTGAGAAATTGAAAATGTCCAGCAATTCCTCACACATGAAAAGTGCCAGCAATGAAAGCTCTTGCTAGCCAGCACCGTTCCTTGGAAGCGCTCTCACAGGCCCAGCAACACTGGGGCTCTGCGCTTCTCTAGCCACCTAACGTCACGGTCACTATCTCTCCGTCTCGCAGAGCTGAGCTGAGAAATTGCAAACGTCCAGCAATTCCTCACACATGAATAGTGTTAGCACTGAAAGCTGCTGCTAGCAGGCACCGTTCCTTGGAAGCGCTCTCACAGGCGCAGCAACACTGGGGCTCTGCGCTTCTCTAAGCACCTAACGTCACGGTCACTATCTCTCTGTCTCGCAGAGCTGAGCTGAGAAATTGCAAACGTCCAGCAATTCCTCACACATGAGAAATGCCAGCACTGAAAGCTCTTGCTAGCCAGCACCGTTCCTTGGAAGCGCTTTCACAGGTGAAGCAACACTGGGGCTCTGCGCTTCTCTAGCCACCTAACGTCACGGTCACTATCTCTCCGTCTCGCAGAGCTGAGCTGAGAAATTGCAAACGTCCAGCAATTCCTCACACATGAAAAGTGCCAGCACTGAAAGCTACTGCTTGATCTAAGCATGCCTTGGCTAGCCTTTCAGAGCCACACAAAGGTTGGGGCTCTGTGATCCTCTAGCCACCTAATCTTCTGCTCATCCTCTCTTGCAGTTGAAGGAGACCTGAGCTGAGAAATTGAAAATGTCCAGCAATTCCTTACACATGAAAAGTGCCAGCACTGAAAGCTGTTGCCAGACAGCACCGTTCCTTGGAAGCGCTTTCACAGGTGCAGCAACACTGGGGCTCTGCGCTTCTCCAGCGACCTAACGTCACGGTCACTTTCTCTCCGTCTCGCAGAGCTGAGCTGAGAAATTGCAAACGTCCAGCAATTCCTCACACATGAAAAGTGCCAGCACTGAAAGCTACTGCTTGATCTAACCATGCCTTGGCTAGCCTTTCAGAGCCACACAAAGGTTGGGGCTCTGTGCTTCTCTAGCCACCTAATCTTCTGCTCATCCTCTCTCGCAGTCGAAGGAGACCTGAGCTGAGAAATTGCAAAAGTCCACCAATTCCTCAGACATGAGAAATGCCAGCACTGAAAGCTGTTGCTAGCCAGCACCGTTCCTTGGAAGCGCTCTCACAGGTGGAGCAACACTGGGGCTCTGCACTTCTCTAGCCACCTAACGTCACTGTCACTATCTCTCCGTCTCGCAGAGCTGAGCTGAGAAATTGCAAACGTCCAGCAATTCCACACACATGAAAAGTGCCAGCTCTGAATGCTACTGCTTGATCTAAGCATGCCTTGGCTAGCCTTTCAGAGCCACACAAAGGTTGGGGCTCTGTGCTCCTCTAGCCACCTAATCTTCTGCTCATCCTCTCTCGCAGTCAAAGGAGAGCTGAGCTGAGAAATTGCAAACGTCCAGCAATTCCTCACACATGAAAAGTGCCAGCTCTGAAAGCTACTGCTTGATCTAACCAGGCCTTGGCTAGCCTTTCAGAGCCACACAAAGGTTGGGGCTCTGTGCTCCTCTAGCCACCTAACCCTCGGCTCATCCTCTCTCGCAGTCGAAGGACAGCTGAGCTGAGAAATTGCAAACGTCCACCAATTCCTCACACATGAAAAGTGCCAGCACTGAAAGCTCTTGCTAGCCAGCACCGTTCCTTGGAAGTGCTCTCACAGGCGCAGCAACACTGGGGCTCTGCGCTTCTCTAGCCACCTAATGTCACGGTCACTATCTCTCCGTCTCGCAGAGCTGAGCTGAGAAATTGCAAACGTCCACCAATTCCTCACACATGAAAAGTGCCAGCAGTGAAAGCTACTGCTTGATCTAACCAGGCCTTGGCTAGTCTTTCAGAGCCACACAAAGGTTGGGGCTCTGTGCTTCTCTAGCCACCTAATCTTCTGCTCATCCTCTCTCGCAGTCGAAGGAGAGCTGAGCTGAGAAATTGCAAAAGTCCACCAATTCCTCAGACATGAGAAATGCCAGCACTGAAAGCTGTTGCTAGCCAGCGCCGTTCCTTGGAAGCGCTCTCACAGGTGGAGCAACACTGGGGCTCTGCGATTCTCTAGCCACCTAACGTCACGGTCACTATCTCTCCATCTCGCAGAGCTGAGCTGAGAAATTGCAAACGTCCACCAATTCCTCACACATGAAAAGTGCCAGCTCTGAATGCTACTGCTTGATCTAAGCATGCCTTGGCTAGCCTTTCAGAGCCACACAAAGGTTGGGGCTCTGTGCTTCTCTAGCCACCTAATCTTCTGCTCATCCTCTCTCGCAGTCGAAGGAGACCTGAGCTGAGAAATTGCAAACGTCCAGCAATTCCTCACACATGAAAAGTGCCAGCACTGAAAGCTACTGCTTGATCTAAGCATGCCTTGGCTAGCCTTTCAGAGCCACACAAAGGTTGGGGCTCTGTGCTCCTCTAGCCACCTAATCTTCTGCTCATCCTCTCTTGCAGTTGAAGGAGACCTGAGCTGAGAAATTGCAAAAGTCCACCAATTCCTTACACATGAAAAGTGCCAGCACTGAAAGCTGTTGCCAGACAGCACCGTTCCTTGGAAGCGCTTTCACAGGTGAAGCAACACTGGGGCTCTGCGCTTCTCCAGCGACCTAACGTCACGGTCACTATCTCTCCATCTCGCAGAGCTGAGCTGAGAAATTGCAAACGTCCAGCAATTCCTCACACATGAAAAGTGCCAGCACTGAAAGCTGCTGCTAGCCAGCACCGTTCCGTGGAAGCGCTCTCACAGGCGCAGCAAGACTGTGGATCTGCGCTTCTCTAGCCACCTAACATCACGGTCACTATCTCTCCGTCTCGCAGAGCTGAGCTGAGAAATTGCAAACGTCCACCAATTCCTCACACATGAAAAGTGCCAGCAGTGAAAGCTACTGCTTGATCTAACCAGGCCTTAGCTAGCCTTTCAGAGCCACACAAAGGTTGGGGCTCTGTGCTCCTCTAGCCACCTAATCTTCGGCTCATTCTCTCTCGCAGTCGAAGGAGACCTGAGCTGAGAAATTGCAAAAGTCCAGCAATTCCTCACACATGAAAAGTGCCAGCACTGAAAGCTGTTGCTAACCAGCACCGTTCCTTGGAAGCGCTCTCAGAGGTGGAGCAACACTGGGGCTCTGCGATTCTCTAGCCACCTAACGTCACGGTCACTATCTCTCCATCTCGCAGAGCTGAGCTGAGAAATTGCAAACGTCCAGCAATTCCTCACACATGAAAAGTGCCAGCACTGAAAGCTACTGCTTGATCTAACCAGGCCTTGGCTAGCCTTTCAGAGCCACACAAAGGTTGGGGCTCTGTGCTCCTCTAGCCACCTAATCTTCGGCTCATCCTCTCTCGCAGTCGAAGGAGAGCTGAGCTGAGAAATTGCAAACGTCCAGCAATTCCTCACACATGAAAAGTGCCAGCTCTGAAAGCTACTGCTTGATCTAACCAGGCCTTGGCTAGCCTTTCAGAGCCACACAAAGGTTGGGGCTCTGTGCTTCTCTAGCCACCTAATCTTCTGCTCATCCTCTCTCGCAGTCGAAGGAGAGCTGAGCTGAGAAATTGCAAACGTCCAGCAATTCCTCACACATGAGAAATGCCAGCACTGAAAGCTGTTGCTAGCCAGCACTGTTCCTTGGAAGTGCTCTCACAGGCGCAGCAACACTGGGGCTCTGCGCTTCTCTAGCCACCTAACGTCACGGTCACTATCTCTCCGTCTCGCAGAGCTGAGCTGAGAAATTGCAAACGTCCAGCAATTCCTCACACATGAAAAGTGCCAGCACTGAAAGCTACTGCTTGATCTAACCATGCCTTGGCTAGCCTTTCAGAGCCACACAAAGGTTGGGGTTCTGTGCTCCTCTAGCCACCTAATCTTCTGCTCATCCTCTCTCGCAGTTGAAGGAGAGCTGAGCTGAGAAATTGCAAACTTCCAGCAATTCCTCACACATGAAAAGTGCCAGCACTGAAAGCTACTGCTTGATCTAACCAGGCCTTGGCTAGCCTTTCAGAGCCACACAAAGGTTGGGGCTCTGTGCTTCTCTAGCCACCTAACCCTCGGCTCATCCTCTCTCGCAGTCGAAGGAGAGCTGAGCTGAGAAATTGCAAACGTCCAGCAATTCCTCACACATGAGAAATGCCAGCACTGAAAGCTGTTGCTAGCCAGCACTGTTCCTTGGAAGCGCTCTCACAGGCGCAGCAACACTGGGGCTCTGCGCTTCTCTAGCCACCTAACGTCATGGTCACTATCTCTCCGTCTCGCAGAGCTGAGCTGAGAAATTGCAAACGTCCAGCAATTCCTCACACATAAAAAGTGCCAGCACAGAATGCTACTGCTTGATCTAACCATGCCTTGGCTAGCCTTTCAGAGCCACACAAAGGTTGGGGCTCTGTGCTCCTCTAGCCACCTAACCCTCGGCTCATCCTCTCTCGCAGTCGAAGGAGACCTGAGCTGAGAAATTGCAAACGTCCAGCAATTCCTCACACATGAAAAGTGCCAGCACTGAAAGCTACTGCTTGATCTAACCAGGCCTTGGCTAGCCTTTCAGAGCCACACAAAGGTTGGGGCTCTGTGCTCCTCTAGCCACCTAATCTTCGGCTCATCCTCTCTCGCAGTCGAAGGAGAGCTGAGCTGAGAAATTGCAAACGTCCAGCAATTCCTCACACATGAAAAGTGCCAGCTCTGAAAGCTGTTGCTAGCCAGCACTGTTCCTTGGAAGCGCTCTCACAGGCGCAGCAACACTGGGGCTCTGCGCTTCTCTAGCCACCTAACGTCATGGTCACTATCTCTCCGTCTCGCAGAGCTGAGCTGAGAAATTGCAAACGTCCAGCAATTCCTCACACATAAAAAGTGCCAGCACAGAATGCTACTGCTTGATCTAACCATGCCTTGGCTAGCCTTTCAGAGCCACACAAAGGTTGGGGCTCTGTGCTCCTCTAGCCACCTAACCCTCGGCTCATCCTCTCTCGCAGTCGAAGGAGACCTGAGCTGAGAAATTGCAAACGTCCAGCAATTCCTCACACATGAAAAGTGCCAGCACTGAAAGCTACTGCTTGATCTAACCATGCCTTGGCTAGCCTTTCAGAGCCACACAAAGGTTGGGGCTCTGTGCTCCTCTAGCCACCTAATCTTCTGCTCAACCTCTCTCGCAGTCGAAGGAGAGCTGAGCTGAGAAATTGCAAACGTCCAGCAATTCCTCACACATGAAAAGTGCCAGCTCTGAAAGCTACTGCTTGATCTAACCAGGCCTTGGCTAGCCTTTCAGAGCCACACAAAGGTTGGGGCTCTGTGCTTCTCTAGCCACCTAACCCTCGGCTCATCCTCTCTCGCAGTCGAAGGAGAGCTGAGCTGAGAAATTGCAAACGTCCAGTAATTCCTCAGACATGAGAAATGCAAGCACTGAAAGCTCTTGCTAGCCAGCACCGTTCCTTGGAAGTGCTCTCACAGGCGCAGCAACACTGGGGCTCTGCGCTTCTCTAGCCACCTAACGTCACGGTCACTATCTCTCCGTCTCGCAGAGCTGAGCTGAGAAATTGCAAACGTCCAGCAATTCCTCACACATGAAAAGTGCCAGCACTGAAAGCTACTGCTTGATCTAACCATGACTTGGCTAGCCTTTCAGAGCAACAGAAAGGTTGGGGCTCTGTGCTCCTCTAGCCACCTAATCTTCTGCTCATCCTCTCTCGCAGTCGAAGGAGAGCTGAGCTGAGAAATTGCAAACGTCCAGCAATTCCTCACACATGAGAAATGCCAGCACTGAAAGCTGTTGCTAGCCAGCGCCGTTCCTTTGAAGCGCTCTCACAGGTGCAGCAACACTGGGGCTCTGCACTTCTCTACCCACCTAACGTCACGGTCACTATCTCTCCGTCTCGCAGAGCTGAGCTGAGAAATTGAAAACGTCCAGCAATACCTCACACATGAAAAGTGCCAGCACTGAAAGCTGCTGCTAGCAGGCACCGTTCCTTGGAAGCGCTCTCACAGGCGCAGCAACACTGGGGCTCTGCGCTTCTCTAGCCACCTAACGTCACGGTCACTATCTCTCCGTTCGCAGAGATGAGCTGGAAAATTGCAAACGTCCAGCAATTCCTCACACATGAAAAGTGCCAGCACAGAATGCTACTGCTTGATCTAACCATGACTTGGCTAGCCTTTCAGAGCCACACAAAGGTTGGGGCTCTGTGCTCCTCTAGCCACCTAATCTTCTGCTCATCCGCTCTCGCAGTCGAACGAGAGCTGAGCTGAGAAATTGCAAACGTCCAGCAATCCCTCACACATGAGAAATGCCAGCACTGAAAGCTGTTGCTAGCCAGCGCCGTTCCGTGGAAGCGCTCTCACAGGTGCAGCAACACTGGGGCTCTGCACTTCTCTACCCACATAACGTCACGGTCACTATCTCTCCGTCTCGCAGAGCTGAGCTGACTAATTGCAAATGTCCACCAATTCCTCACACATGAAAAGTGCCAGCACTGAATGCTACTGCTTGATCTAAGCATGCCTTGGCTAGTCTTTCAGAGCTACACAAAGGTTGGGGCTCTGTGGTCCTCTAGCCACCTAATCTTCTGCTCATCCTCTCTCGCAGTCGAAGGAGAGCTCAGCTGAGAAATTGCAAACGTCCAGCAATTCCTTACACATGAAAAGTGCCAGCACAGAATGCTACTGCTTGATCTAACCAGGCCTTGGCTAGCCTTTCAGAGCCACACAAAGGTTGGGGCTCTGTGCTTCTCTAGCCACCTAACCCTCGGCTCATCCTCTCGCAGTCAAAGGACAGCTGAGCTGAGAAATTGCAAACGTCCAGCAATTCCTTACACATGAAATGTGCCAGCACTGAAAGCTCTTGCTAGCCAGCACCGTTCCTTGGAACTGCTCTCACAGGCGCAGCAACACTGGGGCTCTGCGCTTCTCTAGCCACCTAACATTACGGTCACTATCTCTCCGTCTCGCAGAGCGGAGCTAAGAAATTGCAAACGTCCAGCAATTCCTCAGACATGAGAAATGCCAGCACTGAAAGCTCTTGCTAGCCTGCACCGTTCCTTGGAAGTGCTCTCACAGGCGCAGCAACACTGGGGCTCTGCGCTTCTCTAGCCACCTAATGTCACTGTCACTATCTCTCCGTCTCGCAGAGCTGAGCTGAGAAATTGCAAACGTCCAGCAATTCCTCACACATGAAAAGTGCCAGCACTGAAAGCTACTGCTTGATCTAACCAGGCCTTGGCTAGCCTTTCAGAGCCAGACAAAGGTTGGGGCTCTGCACTTCTCTAGCCACCTAATCTTCTGCTCATCCTCTCTCGCAGTCGAAGGACAGCTGAGCTGAAAAATTGCAAACGTCCAGCAATTCCTCACACATGAGAAATGCCAGCACTGAAAGCTCTTGCTAGCCAGCACCGTTCCTTGGAAGTACTCTCACAGGTGCAGCAACACTGGGGCTCTGCGCTTCTCTAGCCACCTAACGTCACGGTCACTATCTCTCCGTCTCACAGAGCTGAGCTGAGAAATTGCAAACGTCCAGCAATTCCTCACACATGAAAAGTGCCAGCACTGAAAGCTACTGCTTGATCTAACCAGGCCTTGGCTAGCCTTTCAGAGCCAGACAAAGGTTGGGGCTCTGCACTTCTCTAGCCACCTAATCTTCTGCTCATCCTCTCTCGCAGTCGAAGGACAGCTGAGCTGAAAAATTGCAAACGTCCAGCAATCCCTCACACATGAAAAGTGCCAGCAGTGAAAGCTGCTGCTAGCCAGCACCGTTCCTTGGAAGCGCTTTCACAGGCGCAGCAACACTGGGGCTCTGCGCTTCTCTAGCCACCTAACGTCACGGTCACTATCTCTCCGTCTCGCAGAGCTGAGCTGAGAAATTGCAAACGTCCAGCAATTCCTCACACATGAAAAGTGCCAGCACTGAAAGCTACTGCTTGATCTAACAAGGCCTTGGCTAGCCTTTCAGAGCCACACAAAGGTTGGGGCTCTGTGCTTCTCTAGCCACCTAACCCTCGGGTCATCCTCTCTCGCAGTCGAAGGACAGCTGAGCTGAGAAATTGCAAACGTCCAGCAATTCCTCAGACATGAGAAATGCCAGCACCGAAAGCTGCTGCTAGCCAGCACCGTTCCGTGGAAGCGCTCTCACAGGCGCAGCAACACTGGGGCTCTGCGCTTCTCTAGCCACCTAACGTCACGGTCACTATCTCTCCGTCTCGCAGAGCTGAGCTGTGAAATTGCAATCTTCCAGCAATTCCTCACACATGAAAAGTGCCAGCACTGAAAGCTACTGCTTGATCTAAGCATGCCTTGGCTAGCCTTTCAGAGCCACACAAAGGTTGGGGCTCTGTGCTCCTCTAGCCACCTAATCTTCTGCTCATCCTCTCTCGCAGTCGAAGGAGAGCTGAGCTGAGAAATTGCAAATGTCCAGCAATTCCTCACACATGAGAAATGCCAGCACTGAAAGCTGTTTCTAGCTAGCGCCGTTCCTTGGAAGCGCTTTCACAGGCGCAGCAACACTGGGGCTCTGCGCTTCTCTAGCCACCTAACGTCACGGTCACTATCTCTCCGTTCGCAGAGATGAGCTGGAAAATTGCAAACGTCCAGCAATTCCTCACACATGAAAAGTGCCAGCACAGAATGCTACTGCTTGATCTAACCATGACTTGGCTAGCCTTTCAGAGCCACACAAAGGTTGGGGCTCTGTGCTCCTCTAGCCACCTAATCTTCTGCTCATCCGCTCTCGCAGTCGAACGAGAGCTGAGCTGAGAAATTGCAAACGTCCAGCAATCCCTCACACATGAGAAATGCCAGCACTGAAAGCTGTTGCTAGCCAGCGCCGTTCCGTGGAAGCGCTCTCACAGGTGCAGCAACACTGGGGCTCTGCACTTCTCTACCCACATAACGTCACGGTCACTATCTCTCCGTCTCGCAGAGCTGAGCTGACTAATTGCAAATGTCCACCAATTCCTCACACATGAAAAGTGCCAGCACTGAATGCTACTGCTTGATCTAAGCATGCCTTGGCTAGTCTTTCAGAGCTACACAAAGGTTGGGGCTCTGTGGTCCTCTAGCCACCTAATCTTCTGCTCATCCTCTCTCGCAGTCGAAGGAGAGCTCAGCTGAGAAATTGCAAACGTCCAGCAATTCCTTACACATGAAAAGTGCCAGCACAGAATGCTACTGCTTGATCTAACCAGGCCTTGGCTAGCCTTTCAGAGCCACACAAAGGTTGGGGCTCTGTGCTTCTCTAGCCACCTAACCCTCGGCTCATCCTCTCGCAGTCAAAGGACAGCTGAGCTGAGAAATTGCAAACGTCCAGCAATTCCTTACACATGAAATGTGCCAGCACTGAAAGCTCTTGCTAGCCAGCACCGTTCCTTGGAACTGCTCTCACAGGCGCAGCAACACTGGGGCTCTGCGCTTCTCTAGCCACCTAACATTACGGTCACTATCTCTCCGTCTCGCAGAGCGGAGCTAAGAAATTGCAAACGTCCAGCAATTCCTCAGACATGAGAAATGCCAGCACTGAAAGCTCTTGCTAGCCTGCACCGTTCCTTGGAAGTGCTCTCACAGGCGCAGCAACACTGGGGCTCTGCGCTTCTCTAGCCACCTAACGTCACTGTCACTATCTCTCCGTCTCGCAGAGCTGAGCTGAGAAATTGCAAACGTCCAGCAATTCCTCACACATGAAAAGTGCCAGCACTGAAAGCTACTGCTTGATCTAACCAGGCCTTGGCTAGCCTTTCAGAGCCACACAAAGGTTGGGGCTCTGTGCTTCTCTAGCCACCTAACCCTCGGCTCATCCTCTCTCGCAGTCGAAGGACAGCTGAGCTGAGAAATTGCAAACGTCCAGCAATTCCTCACACATGAGAAATGCCAGCACTGAAAGCTCTTGCTAGCCAGCACCGTTCCTTGGAAGTACTCTCACAGGTGCAGCAACACTGGGGCTCTGCGCTTCTCTAGCCACCTAACGTCACGGTCACTATCTCTCCGTCTCACAGAGCTGAGCTGAGAAATTGCAAACGTCCAGCAATTCCTCACACATGAAAAGTGCCAGCACTGAAAGCTACTGCTTGATCTAACCAGGCCTTGGCTAGCCTTTCAGAGCCAGACAAAGGTTGGGGCTCTGCACTTCTCTAGCCACCTAATCTTCTGCTCATCCTCTCTCGCAGTCGAAGGACAGCTGAGCTGAAAAATTGCAAACGTCCAGCAATCCCTCACACATGAAAAGTGCCAGCAGTGAAAGCTGCTGCTAGCCAGCACCGTTCCTTGGAAGCGCTTTCACAGGCGCAGCAACACTGGGGCTCTGCGCTTCTCTAGCCACCTAACGTCACGGTCACTATCTCTCCGTCTCGCAGAGCTGAGCTGAGAAATTGCAAACGTCCAGCAATTCCTCACACATGAAAAGTGCCAGCACTGAAAGCTACTGCTTGATCTAACAAGGCCTTGGCTAGCCTTTCAGAGCCACACAAAGGTTGGGGCTCTGTGCTTCTCTAGCCACCTAACCCTCGGGTCATCCTCTCTCGCAGTCGAAGGACAGCTGAGCTGAGAAATTGCAAACGTCCAGCAATTCCTCAGACATGAGAAATGCCAGCACCGAAAGCTGCTGCTAGCCAGCACCGTTCCGTGGAAGCGCTCTCACAGGCGCAGCAACACTGGGGCTCTGCGCTTCTCTAGCCACCTAACGTCACGGTCACTATCTCTCCGTCTCGCAGAGCTGAGCTGTGAAATTGCAATCTTCCAGCAATTCCTCACACATGAAAAGTGCCAGCACTGAAAGCTACTGCTTGATCTAAGCATGCCTTGGCTAGCCTTTCAGAGCCACACAAAGGTTGGGGCTCTGTGCTCCTCTAGCCACCTAATCTTCTGCTCATCCTCTCTCGCAGTCGAAGGAGAGCTGAGCTGAGAAATTGCAAATGTCCAGCAATTCCTCACACATGAGAAATGCCAGCACTGAAAGCTGTTTCTAGCTAGCGCCGTTCCTTGGAAGCGCTTTCACAGGCGCAGCAACACTGGGGCTCTGCGCTTCTCTAGCCACCTAACGTCACGGTCACTATCTCTCCGTCTCGCAGAGCTGAGCTGAGAAATTGCAAACGTCCAGCAATTCCTCACACATGAAAAGTGCCAGCAATGAATGCTACTGCTTGATCTAAGCATGCCTTGGCTAGCCTTTCAGAGCTACACAAAGGTTGGGGCTCTGTGGTCCTCTAGCCACCTAATCTTCTGCTCATCCTCTCTCGCAGTCGAAGGAGAGCTGAGCTGAGAAATTGCAAACGTCCAGTAATACCTCACACATGAAAAGTGCCAGCACTGAAAGCTACTGCTTGATCTAACCATGCCTTGGCTAGCCTTTCAGAGCCACACAAAGGTTGGGGCTCTGTGCTTCTCTAGCCACCTAACCTTCGGCTCATCCTCTCTCGCAGTCGAAGGAGAGCTGAGCTGAGAAATTGCAAACGTCCAGCAATTCCTCACACATGAGAAATGCCAGCACTGAAAGCTGTTGCTAGCCAGCGCCGTTCCTTTGAAGCGCTCTCACAGGCGCAGCAACACTGGGGCTCTGCGCTTCTCTAGCCACCTAATGTCACGGTCACTATCTCTCCGTCTCGCAGAGCTGAGCTGAGAAATTGCAAACGTCCAGCAATTCCTCACACATGAAAAGTGCCAGCACTGAAAGCTACTGCTTGATCTAACCATGCCTTGGCTAGCCTTTCAGAGCCACACAAAGGTTGGGGCTCTGTGCTTCTCTAGCCACCTAACCCTCGGCTCATCCTCTCTCGCAGTCGAAGGAGAGCTGAGCTGAGAAATTGCAAACGTCCAGCAATTCCTTACACATGAAAAGTGCCAGCACTGAAAGCTCTTGCTAGCCAGCACTGTTCCTTGGAAGCGCTCTCACAGGCGCAGCAACACTGGGGCTCTGCGCTTCTCCAGCGACCTAACGTCACAGTCACAATCTCTCCGTCTCGCAGAGCTGAGCTGAGAAATTGCAAACGTCCAGCAATTCCTCACACATGAGAAATGCCAGCACTGAAAGCTCTTGCTAGCCAGCACCGTTCCTTGGAAGCGCTCTCACAGGCGCAGCAACACTGGGGCTCTGCGCTTCTCTAGCCACCTAATGTCACGGTCACTATCTCTCCGTTCGCAGAGCTGAGCTGAGAAATTGCAAACGTCCAGCAATTCCTCACACATGAAAAGTGCCAGCACTGAAAGCTACTGCTTGATCTAAGCATGCCTTGGCTAGCCATTCAGAGCCACACAAAGGTTGGGGCTCTGTGCTCCTCTAGCCACCTAATCTTCTGCTCATCCTCTCTCGCAGTCGAAGGAGAGCTGAGCTGAGAAATTGCAAACGTCCAGCAATTCCTTACACATGAAAAGTGCCAGCACTGAAAGCTACTGCTTGATCTAACCAGGCCTTGGCTAGCCTTTCAGAGCCACACAAAGGTTGGGGCTCTGTGCTCCTCTAGCCACCTAATCTTCTGCTCATCCTCTCTCGCAGTCGAAGGAGAGCTGAGCTGAGAAATTGCAAACTTCCACCAATTCCTCACACATGAAAAGTGCCAGCACTGAAAGCTACTGCTTGATCTAACCAGGCCTTGGCTAGTCTTTCAGAGCCACACAAAGGTTGGGGCTCTGTGCTTCTCTAGCCACCTAACCCTCGGCTCATCCTCTCTCGCAGTCGAAGGAGAGCTGAGCTGAGAAACTGCAAACATCCACCAATTCCTCAGACATGAAAAGTGCCAGCACTGAAAGCTGTTGCTAGCCAGCACCGTTCCGTGGAAGCGCTCTCACAGGCACAGCAACACTGGGGCTCTGCGCTTCTCTAGCCTCCTAACGTCACGGTCACTATCTCTCCGTCTCGCAGAGCTGAGCTGAGAAATTGCAAACGTCCAGCAATTCCTCACACATGAAAAGTGCCAGCACTGAAAGCTACTGCTTGATCTAAGCATGCCTTGGCTAGCCTTTCAGAGCCACACAAAGGTTGGGGCTCTGTGCTTCTCTAGCCACCTAATCTTCTGCTCATCCTCTCTCGCAGTCGAAGGAGAGCTGAGCTGAGAAATTGCAAACGTCCAGCAATTCCTCACACATGAAAAGTGCCAGCACTGAAAGCTGCTGCTAGCAGGCACCGTTCCTTGGAAGCGCTCTCACAGGCGCAGCAACACTGGGGCTCTGCGCTTCTCTAGCCACCTAATGTCACTGTCACTATCTCTCCGTCTTGCAGAGCTGAGCTGAGAAATTGCAAACGTCCAGCAATTCCTCACACATGAAAAGTGCCAGCACTGAAAGCTACTGCTTGATCTAACCATGCCTTGGCTAGCCTTTCAAAGCCACACAAAGGTTGGGGCTCTGTGCTCCTCTAGCCACCTAATCTTCTGCTCAACCTCTCTCGCAGTCGAAGGAGAGCTGAGCTGAGAAACTGCAAACGTCCAGCAATTCCTCACACATGAAAAGTGCCAGCTCTGAAAGCTACTGCTTGATCTAACCATGCCTTGGCTAGCCTTTCAGAGCCACACAAAGGTTGGGGCTCTGTGCTCCTCTAGCCACCTAACCCTCGGCTCATCCTCTCTCGCAGTCGAAGGACAGCTGAGCTGAGAAACTGCAAACGTCCACCAATTCCTCACACATGAAAAGTGCCAGCACTGAAAGCTGCTGCTAGCAGGCACCGTTCCTTGGAAGTGCTCTCACAGGCGCAGCAACACTGGGCCGCTGTGCCTCTCTAGCCACCTAATGTCACGGTCACTATCTCTCCGTCTCGCAGAGCTGAGCTGAGAAATTGCAAACGTCCAGCAATTCCTCACACATGAAAAGTGCCAGCACTGAAAGCTACTGATTGATCTAAGCATGCCTTGGCTAGCCTTTCAGAGCCACACAAAGGTTGGGGCTCTGTGCTCCTCTAGCCACCTAAACTTCTGCTCATCCTCTCTCGCAGTCGAAAGAGAGCTGAGCTGAGAAACTGCAAACGTCCAGCAATTCCTCACACATGAGAAATGCCAGCACTGAAAGCTGTTGCTAGCCAGCACCGTTCCTTGGAAGCGCTCTCACAGGTGCAGCAACACTGGGGCTCTGCGCTTCTCTAGCCACCTAACGTCACGGTCACTATCTCTCCGTCTCGCAGAGCTGAGCTGAGAAATTGCAAACGTCCAGCAATTCCTCACACATGAAAAGTGCCAGCACTGAAAGCTACTGCTTGATCTAACCAGGCCTTGGCTAGCCTTTCAGAGCCACACAAAGGTTGGGGCTCTGTGGTCCTCTAGCCACCTAATCTTCTGCTCAACCTCTCTCGCAGTCGAAGGAGAGCTGAGCTGAGAAATTGCAAACGTCCAGCAATTCCTCACACATGAGAAGTGCCAGCACTGAAAGCTACTGCTTGATCTAACCATGCCTTGGCTAGTCTTTCAGAGCCACACAAAGGTTGGGGCTCTGTGCTTCTCTAGCCACCTAACCCTCGGCTCATCCTCTCTCGCAGTCGAAGGAGAGCTGAGCTGAGAAACTGCAAACGTCCACCAATTCCTCAGACATGAAAAATGCCAGCACTGAAAGCTCTTGCTAGCCAGCACCGTTCCGTGGAAGTGCTCTCACAGGCGCAGCAACACTGGGGCTCTGCGCTTCTCTAGCCACCTAATGTCACGGTCACTATCTCTCCGTCTCGCAGAGCTGAGCTGAGAAATTGGAAATGTCCAGCAATTCCTCACACATGAAAAGTGCCAGCACTGAAAGCTACTGCTTGATCTAAGCATGCCTTGGCTAGCCTTTCAGAGCCACACAAAGGTTGGGGCTCTGTGCTCCTCTAGCCACCTAATCTTCTGCTCATCCTCTCTCGCAGTCGAAGGAGAGCTGAGCTGAGAAATTGCAAACGTCCAGCAATTCCTCACACATGAAAAGTGCCAGCACTGAAAGCTACTGCTTGATCTAAGCATGCCTTGGCTAGCCTTTCAGAGCCACACAAAGGTTGGGGCTCTGTGCTCCTCTAGCCACCTAATCTTCTGCTCATCCGCTCTCGCAGTCGAAGGAGAGCTGAGCTGAGAAATTGCAAACGTCCAGCAATCCCTCACACATGAAAAGTGCCAGCACTGAAAGCTCTTGCTAGCCAGCACCGTTCCTTGGAACTGCTCTCACAGGCGCAGCAACACTGGGGCTCTGCGCTTCTCCAGCGACCTAACGTCACGGTCACTATCTCTCCGTCTCGCAGAGCTGAGGTGAGAAATTGCAAACGTCCAGAAATCCCTCACACATGAAAAGTGCCAGCACTGAAAGCTGTTGCTAGCAGGCACCGTTCCTTGGAACTGCTCTCACAGGCGCAGCAACACTGGGGCTCTGCGCTTCTCTAGCCACCTAACGTCACGGTCACTATCTCTCCGTCTCGCAGAGCTGAGCTGAGAAATTGCAAACGTCCAGCAATTCCTCACACATGAAAAGTGCCAGCACTGAAAGCTACTGCTTGATCTAACCATGCCTTGGCTAGCCTTTCAGAGCCACACAAAGGTTGGGGCTCTGAGCTTCTCTAGCCACCTAATCTTCTGCTCAACCTCTCTCGCAGTCGAAGGAGAGCTGAGCTGAGAAATTGCAAACGTCCAGCAATTCCTCACACATGAAAAGTGCCAGCACTGAAAGCTGCTGCTTGATCTAATCAGGCCTTGGCTAGCCTTTCAGAGCCACACAAAGGTTGGGGCTCTGTGCTCCTCTAGCCACCTAATCTTCTGCTCATCCTCTCTCGCAGTCGAAGGAGAGCTGAGCTGAGAAATTGCAAACGTCCAGCAATTCCTCAGACATGAAAAGTGCCAGCACTGAAAGCTACTGCTTGATCTAAGCATGCCTTGGCTAGCCTTTCAGAGCCACACAAAGGTTGGGGCTCTGTGCTCCTCTAGCCACCTAATCTTCTGCTCATCCTCTCTCGCAGTCGAAGGAGAGCTGAGCTGAGAAATTGCAAACGTCCAGCAATTCCTCAGACATGAAAAGTGCCAGCACTGAAAGCTACTGCTTGATCTAATCAGGCCTTGGCTAGCCTTTCAGAGCCACACAAAGGTTGGGGCTCTGAGCTTCTCTAGCCACCTAATCTTCTGCTCATCCTCTCTCGCAGTCGAAGGAGAGCTGAGCTGAGAAATTGCAAACGTCCAGCAATTCCTCACACATGAAATGTGCCAGCACTGAAAGCTACTGCTTGATCTAAGCATGCCTTGGCTAGCCTTTCAGAGCCACACAAAGGTTGGGGCTCTGTGGTCCTCTAGCCACCTAATCTTCTGCTCATCCTCTCTCGCAGTCGAAGGAGAGCTGAGCTGAGAAATTGCAAACGTCCAGCAATACCTCACACATGAAAAGTGCCAGCACTGAAAGCTACTGCTTGATCTAACCATGCCTTGGCTAGCCTTTCAGAGCCACACAAAGGTTGGGGCTCTGTGCTTCTCTAGCCACCTAACCTTCGGCTCATCCTCTCTCGCAGTCGAAGGAGAGCTGAGCTGAGAAATTGCAAACGTCCAGCAATTCCTCACACATGAGAAATGCCAGCACTGAAAGCTGTTGCTAGCCAGCGCCGTTCCTTTGAAGCGCTCTCACAGGTGCAGCAACACTGGGGCTCTGCACTTCTCTAGCCACCTAACGTCACGGTCACTATCTCTCCGTCTCGCAGAGCTGAGCTGAGAAATTGCAAACGTCCAGCAATTCCTCACACATGAAAAGTGCCAGCACTGAAAGCTACTGCTTGATCTAACCATGCCTTGGCTAGCCTTTCAGAGCCACACAAAGGTTGGGGCTCTGTGCTTCTCTAGCCACCTAACCCTCGGCTCATCCTCTCTCGCAGTCGAAGGAGAGCTGAGCTGAGAAATTGCAAACGTCCAGCAATTCCTTACACATGAAAAGTGCCAGCACTGAAAGCTCTTGCTAGCCAGCACTGTTCCTTGGAAGCGCTCTCACAGGCGCAGCAACACTGGGGCTCTGCGCTTCTCCAGCGACCTAACGTCACAGTCACAATCTCTCCGTCTCGCAGAGCTGAGCTGAGAAATTGCAAACGTCCAGCAATTCCTCACACATGAAAAGTGCCAGCACTGAAAGCTGCTGCTAGCCAGCACCGTTCCTTGGAAGCGCTCTCACAGGCGCAGCAACACTGGGGCTCTGCGCTTCTCTAGCCACCTAATGTCACGGTCACTATCTCTCCGTTCGCAGAGCTGAGCTGAGAAATTGCAAACGTCCAGCAATTCCTCACACATGAAAAGTGCCAGCACTGAAAGCTACTGCTTGATCTAACCATGCCTTGGCTAGCCATTCAGAGCCACACAAAGGTTGGGGCTCTGTGCTCCTCTAGCCACCTAAACTTCTGCTCATCCTCTCTCGCAGTCGAAAGAGAGCTGAGCTGAGAAACTGCAAACGTCCAGCAATTCCTCACACATGAGAAATGCCAGCACTGAAAGCTGTTGCTAGCCAGCACCGTTCCTTGGAAGCGCTCTCACAGGTGCAGCAACACTGGGGCTCTGCGCTTCTCTAGCCACCTAACGTCACGGTCACTATCTCTCCGTCTCGCAGAGCTGAGCTGAGAAATTGCAAACGTCCAGCAATTCCTCACACATGAGAAGTGCCAGCACTGAATGCTACTGCTTGATCTAACCAGGCCTTGGCTAGTCTTTCAGAGCCACACAAAGGTTGGGGCTCTGTGCTCCTCTAGCCACCTAACCCTCGGCTCATCCTCTCTCGCAGTCGAAGGAGAGCTGAGCTGAGAAACTGCAAACGTCCACCAATTCCTCAGACATGAAAAGTGCCAGCTCTGAAAGCTGTTGCTAGCCAGCACCGTTCCGTGGAAGCGCTCTCACAGGCACAGCAACACTGGGGCTCTGCGCTTCTCTAGCCACCTAACGTCACGGTCACTATCTCTCCGTCTCGCAGAGCTGAGCTGAGAAATTGCAAACGTCCAGCAATTCCTCACACATGAAAAGTGCCAGCACTGAAAGCTACTGCTTGATCTAAGCATGCCTTGGCTAGCCTTTCAGAGCCACACAAAGGTTGTGGCTCTGTGCTCCTCTAGCCACCTAACCCTCGGCTCATCCTCTCTCGCAGTCGAAGGACAGCTGAGCTGAGAAATTGCAAACGTCCAGCAATTCCTCACACATGAGAAATGCCAGCACTGAAAGCTCTTGCTAGCCAGCACCGTTCCTTGGAAGCGCTCTCACAGGCACAGCAACACTGGGCCTCTGCGCTTCTCTAGCCACCTAATGTCACGGTCACTATCTCTCCGTCTCGCAGAGCTGAGCTGAGAAATTGCAAACGTCCAGCAATTCCTCACACATGAAAAGTGCCAGCACTGAAAGCTACTGCTTGATCTAACCATGCCTTGGCTAGCCTTTCAGAGCCACACAAAGGTTGGGGCTCTGTGCTCCTCTAGCCACCTAAACTTCTGCTCATCCTCTCTCGCAGTCGAAGGAGAGCTGAGCTGAGAAATTGCAAAATTCCAGCAATTCCTCACACATGAAAAGTGCCAGCTCTGAAAGCTACTGCTTGATCTAAGCAGGCCTTGGCTAGCCTTTCAGAGCCACACAAAGGTTGGGGCTCTGTGCTTCTCTAGCCACCTAATCTTCTGCTCATCCTCTCTCGCAGTCGAAGGAGAGCTGAGCTGAGAAATTGCAAACGTCCAGCAATTCCTCAGACATGAGAAATGCCAGCACTGAAAGCTGTTGCTAGCCAGCACCGTTCCTTGGAAGCGCTCTCACAGGTGCAGCAACACTGGGGCTCTGCACTTCTCTAGCCACCTAACGTCACGGTCACTATCTCTCCGTCTCGCAGAGCTGAGCTGAGAAATTGCAAACGTCCAGAAATCCCTCACACATGAATAGTGCCAGCACTGAAAGCTGCTGCTATCCAGCACCGTTCCTTGGAAGCGCTCTCACAGGTGCAGCAACACTGGGGCTCTGCGCTTCTCTAGCCACCTAATGTCACGGTCACTATCTCTCCGTCTTGCAGAGCTGAGCTGAGAAATTGCAAACGTCCAGCAATTCCTCACACATGAAAAGTGCCAGCACTGAAAGCTACTGCTTGATCTAATCAGGCCTTGGCTAGCCTTTCAAAGCCACACAAAGGTTGGGGCTCTGTGCTCCTCTAGCCACCTAATCTTCTGCTCATCCTCTCTCGCAGTCGAAGGAGACCTGAGCTGAGAAATTGCAAACGTCCAGCAATTCCTCACACATGAAAAGTGCCAGCACAGAATGCTACTGCTTGATCTAACCAGGCCTTGGCTAGCCTTTCAGAGCCACACAAAGGTTGGGGCTCTGTGCTTCTCTAGCCACCTAACCCTCGGCTCATCCTCTCTCGCAGTCGAAGGAGAGCTGAGCTGAGAAATTGCAAACGTCCAGCAATTCCTCACACATGAAAAGTTCCAGCACTGAAAGCTGTTGCTAGCCAGCACCGTTCCTTGGAACTGCTCTCACAGGCGCAGCAACACTGGGGCTCTGCGCTTCTCTAGCCACCTAACGTCACGGTCACTATCTCTCCGTCTCGCAGAGCTGAGCTGAGAAATTGCAAACGTCCAGCAATTCCTCACACCTGAAAAGTGTTAGCACTGACTGCTACTGCTTGATCTAACCATGCCTTGGCTAGCCTTTCAGAGCCACACCAACCATGGGGATCTGCACCTGCCTAGCCACCTCATGTTATGCTCTCTCTCTCTCGCAGGCTAGGTAGAACTCAGCTCCGAGTTTTTAAATGTACAGCGACTACTCCCACAGGGAAGGTGCCAGCACTGAAAGCTCTTGCTAGCCCTCACCTTTCCTTGGAAGCCCCTTCACAGGCCCAGCAACACTGGGGATCTGCACTTTTCTATCCACCTAAAGTAATGGTCACTCTGTCTCTGTCTTGTAGAGCTCAGCTCTGAAATGGAAAGCGTCCAGCAATTCCTCACACATGGAAAGTGCCAGGACTGAAAGCTGCTGCTTGACCTCTCTGTCCCTTGGCTACCCTTTCAGAGCCACACCAACCGTGGGGATCTGCACCTGCCTAGCCACCTCATGTTATGCGCTCTCTCTCTCTCTCGCAGGCTAGGTAGAGCTCAGCTCCAAAATTGAAAACATCCAGCGACTACTCCCACAGGGAAGGTGCCAGCACTGAAAGCTCTTGCTAGCCCTCACCTTTCCTTGGAAGCCCTTTCACAGGCCCAGCAACACTGGGGATCTGCGCTTCTCTAGCCATCTAATGTAATGATCACTGGTTGCAATGTGGACTCTTTTGCTCTCAAGTTTAGTGTGGTTGTTCTTAAAAGCGCGTTATGTAATACCTTACTTTCAGTATATGGTCCTTATTGTGCTATTTATTACCTCTGGGAACTGGACTACTGTTATCATGTTATTGTTGTTTGTAACACTGGTTTATGATATGATAGAAGTGCAGGTCGTGAAACTAATCGGGTGTTTGTACTCAGCATTTATGTCACCTCTGTACTTCGGGAGCCACCTATGGGAGCTTATTAAGAATTATACCTTTTACCTTTTCTCCTCTGAGAGCCAATCTATGGAGGAGACATCTTCGTAGTATGGGTGCTATCTCCTAGAGAATATTAATAACTACACTTTCTACCTTTTCTCCTGGGGGAGCCAACCTATTGGGGACACATCTTCCAACATCTTCCCTTTCTCCACCAGGTTAATTACAATAGCATTGGAGGAGTTTGTAAACTTTGAATATCCTTGGGATGTTGAACTCAGCATGCTGCTATTGCTAGGAATCAGCCTGTTCCTGAATGTGATTCAGATCTTGTGTAGGGTTAAACAACTATTTAAAAACACCACCCAGAGATCAACTGCCATGACTGCAGCTACTCAAACCCTGGTGACAGGCACTGCGTCTACTCAAACTCTGACAACAGGCACTTGTTACGACCCAGACCGGACAGACCAGAGGGTCGTAGAGCTTCTGGGATCCCCCCAGGCTAAATTAAGGTGAAACCACACCAAACGATCACTTTGAACGCTTTATTCGAATAATCCAAACTGTGGAAGGCACAACGGTGGGCAGCGTGGGTTGCAGCAAAACGTTCACAAGAAGAGAGAAAAGAGAGGGGAAAGAAAAAGGGGAAAAGAAAAGAGATGATAGTAACCACCCTTGGGTCCCACAGCGTCGACGACGAGCGTGGTAATCCTCCGGTGATGGGGGCGCGCAACGTGGCTCTTTGCAGTTGTCTTTTATAGTCTAAATCTCCGTCTACAGTCGCGCCTCCTGAAGACTTATATGGGTTCATTCCAGACAGTTCTCAACATATATGGTAGTGTTCCAGAGGGTTCTTTATCTACTGAGCATGTGCGGCTTATTGGGGTGGTGGTCTTAGGGACTCGCCAAGGAGCTACAAGCCCCCTCCTCAAACAAACTTTGTGTGGCCTCTGGCCATATGCGGTGGGTTACCAGGCTGGTTCTGCCACAACACAGGACTGCATACCCTCCGGCACCTCCCCTGTGTCCATGCCAACCAACTTCTTGCTAATGTATGTCCCTCCCTCTTTGTTATGCAGACTGTACCTTGGTTGCTACAATGTTTGAGACATTGACAGACATTAACTCTTTCAGTCCCTCACAGCACTGTGGCTAGTCTAACCCTGGTGACAGGTACTGCAGCTACTCTAACCCTGACGACAAGCGCTGCAGCTACTCAAACCCCTATGACAAGCACTGCGGCTACTCTAACCCCAGCAACAAGCACTGCAGCTACTCTAACCCCTATGACAAGCACTGCGGCTACTCTAACCCCAGCAACAAGCACTGCAGCTACTCTAACCCCTATGACAAGCACTGCGGCTACTCAAACCCCTATGACAAGCACTGCGGCTACTCTAACCCCAGCAACAAGCACTGCGGCTACTCTAACCCCTATGACAAGCACTGCGGCTACTCAAACCCCTATGACAAGCACTGCGGCTACTCTAACCCCAGCAACAAGCACTGCAGCTACTCAAACCCCTACGACAAGCACTGTGCCTATTCAAACCCCAGTGATAAGCAGTGAAGCTATTCAGACCCTGGCGACAGGCACTGTGGCTACTCAAACCTTGGTGATGGGTGATGCAGCTGAACTAGAGAATCAACCGGTGCCAGTATCAATCACCTCTATACAGAAGAAGAAAAATACAAAAAAATCAGTTCACTTAGCGAAGGATGAAGGTGAACCAGGGTCATCACGAGAACAGGAGGAAGAGGCAGAACCAGAGATAATCACCCAGTCCTTGAGTGAGCTGCGAGATATGCAAAGACTTCAGCCGTAGTCCAGGTGAGCACATTATCACCTGGCTGCTCCAATGCTGGGATAAGAGGGCCAGTAGCTTGGAATTAGAGGCTAAGGAAGCCAAGCAATTGGTATCCCTTTCTAGGGAAGGGGGCATTGACAAGGCAATTGGGAAAAAGACACAAGCCCTCAGCCTCTGGAGGCGACTTCTGTTGGGTGTGAGGGAAAGGTACCCCTTCAAGGAAGATGTTGTATGTCACCCAGGCAAGAGGACCGCCACGGAGAGAGGTATCCAGTACCTGAGGGAATTAGCCATGCGGGAGATGGTTTATTATGACCCAGGCAATGTGCAATTACCCAGAGATCCAGATGAAGTCCAACGTGCATGATTCATGTGGCGGAAGTTTTTACGAAGCGCACCATTGTCATATGCCAATGCATTGGCAGTAATGGACTGGAAAGATGAAGAGGGACCAACAGTAGATGAATTGGTTTGCCAGCTCCGGCAATACTAAGTAAGTCTCACTTCCTCCTTCATCGCAGCTGTGGAGAGACTGCCAGACATGCTAGAACTTCAATGCGAATTGGAGTCAAAGGCAGCCAAGTGATACGCCACAATTGATATCGCTAATGCATTTTTTTCAATCCCTTTGGCAGCAGAGTGCAGGCCACAGTTTGCTTTCACTTGGAGGGGCGTCCAGTACACCTGGAATCGACTGCCCCAGGGGTGGAAACACAGCCCCACCATTTGCCATGGACTAATCCAGACTGCACTGGAAAAGGGTGAGGCTCCAGAACACCTGCAGTACATTGATGACATCATCGTATGGGGCAACACAGCAGAAGAAGTTTTTGAGAAAGGGGAGAAAATAGTTCAAATCCTTCTGAACGCAGGTTTTGCCATAAAACAGAGTAAGGTGAAGGGACCTGCACAGGAGATCCAGTTTTTAGGAATAAAATGGCAAGATAGACATCGTCACATCCCAATGGATGTGATCAACAAAATAGCAGCTATGTCTCCACCGACTAGTAAACAGGAAATGCAAGCTTTCTTAGGCGTTGTAGGTTCTTGGAGAATGCATATTCCAAATTACAGTATGATTGTAAGCCCTCTCTATCAAGTGACCTGGAAGAAGAACAATTTTAAATGGGGCCCTGAGCAACAACAAGCCTTTGAACAGATTAAACGGGAGATTGTTCATGCAGTAGCCCTTGGGCCAGTCCAGGCAGGACCAGATGTTAAAAATGTGCTCTACACCGCAGCCAGGGAGAATGGCCCTACCTGGAGCCTCTGGCAGAAGGCACCCAGGGGAGACCCGAGGTCGACCTCTAGGGTTTTGGAGTCGAGGATCTGAGGCCCGCTATACTCCAACTGAAAAGGAGATATTAGCAGCATATGAAGGAGTTGGAGCTGCTTCAGAAGTGGTTGGTACTGAAACACAGCTCCTATTAGCACCCCGACTGCCAGCGCTGGGCTGGATGTTCAAAGGGAAGGTCCCTTCTACACATCATGCAACTGATGCTACATGGAATAAGTGGGTTGCACTGATCACACAACAAAGTCGAATAGGAAACCCCTCTCGCCCAGGAATTTTGGAAGTGATCACGGACTGGCCAGAAGGCAAAGATTTTGGAATATTGCCAGAGGAGGAGGTGACGCATTCTGAAGAGGCCCCACTGTATAATAAACTGCCAGAAAATGAGAGGCAATATGCCCTGTTCATTGATGGGTCCTGTCGCATTGTAGGAAAGCATCGGAGGTGGAAGGCAGCTGTGTGGAGTCCTATACAACAAGTTGCAGAAACTGCTGAAGGAGAAGGTGAATCAAGTCAATTTGCAGAGGTGAAAGCCATCCAGCTGGCGGACGCTCAGTATATAAACAGGGGGGAGTTGGCCGGGAGGAGCAGATTGCTGCTTGGGCATCGGTCAGTGGGTGGTGAGCAATTGCATTGTGCGTCACTTGTCTTTTCTTGGGTGTTATTTCTTTTTTTTGTTATATTCCTCTTCATTACAATTATTATTATATTATTATTCTTAGTTATTAATGTATTTTATTTTACTTTATTTATTAAACCGTTCTTATCTCAACCCATGAGTTTTACTTCTTTTTTCCGATCCTCCTCCCCATCCCACTGGGAGGGGGGAGGGGGAAGCAGCTGCATGGTCTTTAGTTGCTGACTGGGGTTAAACCACAACAGTCCTTTTTGGCGCCCAACGTGGGGCATGAAGGGTTGAGATAACGACAGATCTGATCAGAGTGTGTTAAAACAAACTTGTTCTAAGTATTCATTGTATTGGTTTGATATTCACTGGTTACAATGTGGACTCTTTTGCTCTCAAGGTTGGTGTGGTTGTTCTTAAAGGTGCATTATGTAATATATTCCTTGCAGTATATGCTCCCTGTTGTGCTATTTATCACCTCTGGGAACTGGACTAGAGTTATCATGTTGTTGTTTGTAACACTGGCTTATGATAGAAGTGCAGGTCGTGAAACTAATTGGGTGTTTGTACTCAGCATTGTTGTCACCTCTGTACTTCGGGAGCCACCTATGGGTGGAGCCCAAAATACTTCAGCATGCTGTGCTCTCTGCTAGAGCTGAAAGAATACAGTGTAGCTTTGCTCTCTTCTTGACTAGAGGTCAGGAAGGTGAGGTAGTAGATGACTTACAATATTGTGTAGCATGCTCTACTTTTAACATGGGGGCTGCTTTTTTTAATGGTAATTGTGTTGATTTTGTGAGAAATGTGAATGTGATTCGTGTGAGTAAAAAACAGAATAGAAGAGGGAGGATTGGTTCATGTAGATATGAAGACATAGTTGAGTGAAAGCACCATTGTTTTAATGCAACTGCGGACCCTGACGGGGAAGATGATTGTGTAATCGCAAACTGCAGAAGTTCCTTTATCTATGGGGTTGTAAGTTTCTAAAAGTGGTACAAGCTTAAAACCGGTTGGGGGACGATTGGTTACCAGAAGGAATGACAGAAGGCACGCGCTGCACGAGATAAGAAGGCGAAGAGTTCAACCTTAAAAATCTGTATAAAGGTCGCTGAGGAAGACTCTTACTTCATCCCAAGACCCCCGCCCAAGACCACCAAGAGGCAGTGCGCATGTGAAAGGGACTTGCAAAACTCATTTTAATACGAAGCGAAGGACAATTTGCATATCGCATCACCCTGTTAAATACGTAAGAGTATAGACTATAAACGCTATATGCTGCTGTCTGTAGGTGTGCGTGTTGGTAGAGCCCAGGTTCCCCGCGCACCCAGCGCTGTTTGCTTGCCTTTTATTCGCTAATAAACCAAGTTCCTGTTAACGTATTATTTTGGGACTCGGTCATTTATCACAATTTGGGGGCTCGTCCGGGATGGTCTTGGTTCCTGAATTCTGACTTGATCTAGGAGGGGCGCCCCACCGTTTGGTGGCTCCTGTTCGGGTCAGGTCGGGACCAACGCCATCCTGAACCTGAATAGAGGCAAGCAAAGAATTCGATTTTTGGAGCTCCCTTGCCGGTTGCGGCAGTTGATTTTGCCCGTAATTCTGTGCGCAAAGAACCGAACGAAGACGACGGAGTCGTGAGTATTAAAGGCGTATACCGTTCGGTTGGGTGGGATTCGGTTGCCTGTGTGTGAAGAGTGTGATTGAGACGGAACGTAGTTCCGAAGCGAGTGCAGAGGTCTTCTAACCGCGGTTCCAATCTCCCGCAAGGGACTTGGCCGGTGAAGGACCGAAGCGATTCCTATAGGATTCGTGGGTGGGTGATAGGTCCTAAGCCCCCTGCAAGACACTCTTGTTAAGGTAACCAAGGGCTGTAGGAATTGCCACGGTAAAATTCCTAGATGGGCCAAATAAAATCTAAGACCCAGGACCAGAAGAAAGGGAGCGAATTACCAGACATACTACTAGAATGTCCATTAGGGATAATGATTAGAAATTGGAATAATAGGGGCCCCAGAAAAGGAAAAAGCAAATTAAAAATGGTTCAATATTGTATGGTAGAGTGGCCGAAGGAGCCTTTAAAACCACATGTTTTTTGGCCTGTTTTTGGATCTTTTGAGGACTGGGTCTGCCAAGCCTTAAATATATATGTTAATACAAAGGAACCTTTTAGTCAAGAGGAAAGTGATTATGCAGGATTATGGATTAGGACTTCACATCCTTTTCCCGCCTCGATACTTGCATTAAAGGCAGATGAAAAGCCTGAGGAGGAAGAAAAAGAGAAAGAAAAAGGAAAAAATAATGATGAATGGGAGCCGCTAGATAACATACCACCACCGTATAATCCACCCCCGGCAGCTCCGCACCCGGGGATGGTACCACCCCCTCCTCCGGCGCCGACAGCTCCCAGATCAGATCTACCGCCAGCTGCATGTAAACGAAGTAGAATTGCCGCCTCTGAAGGAACTGTTTTATATCCCCTAAGGGAAGTACCCCTTGGAGGAAATCAGGGAGGCATTGGATTTGTAGCTGTACCACTAAGTACTACAGATATGAGAAACTTCAAAAAGGAAATGGGGACTTTATTAGATGATCCACTGGGAGTGGCCGAAAAACTAGATCAATTCCTAGGTCCTAATACCTATACCTGGGAAGAAATGCAGTCCATTTTAGGGATTTTATTTACTACTGAGGAAAAGGGAATGATCAGACAGGCAGGAATGAGAATTTGGGAAAGACAGAATCAGGCAGGACCCCCGGCGGACCAGAAATGGCCAAACGTGGGTCCTCACTGGGATGATCAACAACCCCAGGGGAGACAGAACATGAGGGATTTAAGAACGTTAATCATACAAGGAATAAGGGAGGCGGTTCCACGAGGACAAAACATCAATAAAGCATTTAGTGAACAGCAAAGGAAGGATGAATCTCCCACAGAGTGGTTGGAGAGATTAAGGAAGAGTCTGCAGATGTATTCAGGAATTGATCCGAATACAGTAGCTGGAACCGCACTCCTCAGAACACAATTTGTGGCCAAATCCTGGGGAGATATAAGAAGGAAATTAGAAAAGCTAGAAGATTGGCAAGAGAAGGGATTAGAGGAGTTACTCAGGGAAGCACAAAAAGTCTATGTCAGACGAGATGAAGAAAAACAAAAAGCAAAAGCAAAAATTTTCGTAGCTGCTGTTCGAGAGAGTCAGAAAAATAAGAATTCATCTGGGGAAAGGAAAGAAAGAGGGGTGAACAGAATTCCCCAAGAACCACCCCGCCGAGAAAGAACAACTATTTCTGTTTGCTATTACTGTGGCAAAAAGGGACACATTCAGAAGAATTGCCGTAAGCGAAAACAGGATGAGCAAATGCTTAAAGAAGAATAGGGGTGTCAGGGGCTATATCTCTTGGGGACTTCAACATCAACAGAGCCCTTGATAAAATTGTTAATAGGACCCCATAAAGAGGAATACTCATTTTTAGTAGATACTGGGGCTGAGAAATCAACGATTCAAAAACTTCCAAAAGGCATAGAAAAAGGGAAAAATTACATGTCAGTAATTGGTGCAAAAGGGGAGCCTTTTAAGGTACCTATTCTAGAAGACGTAAAAATAGAATCGGAAAAGAAAATCTGCTTGAATGATTTACTTTTGCTTCCCGAAGCAGAATATAATCTGTTAGGAAGAGACTTAATTCTGAAATTAAATTTCAGTATTCAGAGTCAAGGGGACAAACTACAGGTTAAATTATACACTTTAACACAAGCAGATGAAGAAGTTATCAACCCCTCAGTATGGTATCAGGAAGGGGAAACTGGGAAGATAGATATGAATCCAATAGTTGTTCAAATAACAGATCCACATCGTCCGATTAGAATCAAACAATATCCCATACCGATGGAAGGTCGAAGAGGATTGAAACCTATAGTAGACAGGCTTTTAAAAAAAGGGACTTTAGAACCGTGTATGTCACCTCATAATACACCCATCCTACCTGTAAAGAAACCCGATGGGTCATATAGGATGGTACAAGATTTAAGGGCCGTAAATCAACGAACGATTACCAAATTCCCTGTGGTAACTAATCCTTATACTTTATTGAGTCATTTATCTCCCAAGCATATTTGGTATAGTGTAATAGATCTGAAAGATGCTTTTTGGGCTTGCCCCCTAGATAAAGGATCTAGAGATTATTTTGCCTTTGAATGGGAGGATCCTGAAACAGGGAGAAAACAACAATTGAGGTGGACCGTACTACCACAGGGGTTTACAGAATCACCTAATCTGTTTGGACAAACATTAGAAACAATTTTACAAGATTTCACTATACCCAGGGAGGTAAAGTTATTACAATATGTAGATGACCTATTGATAGCAGGGGAAACTGAGGAAGAAACCCAAAAGGCTACTATTGAACTATTAAATTTCCTGGGAGAAAAGGGATTAAAGGTGTCCCGGTCAAAATTGCAATTTACAGAACAAGAAGTGAGATATTTAGGGCATTGGTTAAGTGAAGGAAAAAAGAAATTAGACCCTGACAGAATATCTGGGATTTTATCCCTGAGACCCCCAAAAACTAAAAAGGAAATAAGACAAGTATTGGGATTATTAGGGTATTGCAGACCATGGCTTGAAGGCTATAGTGAAAAGGTAAAATTTCTATATGAGAAATTGACTAATAACCAGTTTAAGTGGTATGTGGAAGATGAAAAAAAGTTTGAAGAAATTAAAAGGACACTTGTGGAAGCACCTGTGTTGAGCCTTCCAGAGTTGGAAAAACCTTTTTATCTATTTGTAAATACATCCAATCAAACAGCATATGGAGTTCTCACTCAAGACTGGGCAGGGGTTAAAAAGCCTGTAGGATACTTGTCTAAATTACTTGATCCAGTAAGTAGAGGATGGCCTGCTTGTCTCCAGGCCTTGGTTGCTACAGCACTATTAACAGAAGAAGCTAGGAAAATTACTTTTAGCGCCCCTTTGAAGGTATTTACCCCACACAATGTTAGGGGAGTTCTCCAACAAAAAGCTGAAAAATGGCTAACGGATAGCAGAATTTTAAAGTATGAGACCATATTGATTAACTCTCCAGATTTAGAGCTAAAAGTTACTTCTGCTCAAAGTCCAGCACAATTTTTGTTCGGAGAACCGTCAGAAAAGTTGCAACATGATTGCTTAGAAGTAATCGAAGTTCAAACTAAAGTGAGACTGGATTTAAAGGAAACTGAACTAGAAAAAGGAGAAAAATTGTTTGTAGATGGATCTTCCCGAATAGTTGAAGGGAAGAGAAAATCAGGGTATGCAATAATAAATAAAGATTTAGAGATTGTTGAATCGGGACCTTTAAGTCCAGCATGGTCAGCTCAAGCTTGTGAGTTGTATGCTTCTATACAGAGCTTTAGAATTATTAAAGGGAAAAAGCGGAACAATATTCACGGACTCTAAATATGCATTTGGAGTGGTCCACACTTTTGGAAAAATCTGGGAAGAAAGAGGCCTAATTAATACTCAAGGGAAGAATCTAATACATCAAGAATTAATAATAAAAATTTTAAGAATGTTAAGGGAACCAAAAGAGATAGCAGTAGTACATATAAGAGGACATCAAAAAGGGTTAGATTATCAGACTAGGGGAAACAATCTCGCAGATAAAGAAGCCCAGGAGGCAGCTTTAAGGGCTCCGATTGTTCGGGTTAATATAATACAAACAAAAGAGGATACAAGTGAGGAGGAACGAGAAAGTGAAAAGAAGTATACCCCTGAGGAAATAACCAGACTTGAGAAAATAGGGGCAAACTTCGAACGAGGAAAATGGACACTGCCCGATGGCAGAGAAATGTTGCCAAAGGCTTATGCTAGACAGATTTTGGAGCGTTTACATGTACAAACACATTGGGGTACAAGAGCATTAAGCGATCATTTTCTTAAACAATTTGGCTGTATTGGAATCTTTGAAATAGCTAAACAGATTACACAAGGTTGCTTGACTTGTCACAAAGTAAACAAGAAAGTGTTCCGACAAGTGGCAGCAGGGGGAAGAAGAACAGCTTGTAGACCTTTTGAGAGAATACAAGTTGATTTTACCGAACTCCCTAAAGTCGGAAGGTTGAAATATCTATTGGTAATGGTAAACCATTTAACACAATGGGTAGAAGCCTACCCTGTGACACGAGCTACAGCACAAATGGTAGTGAAAATTTTATTAGAACACTTAATACCTAGATATGAGATAATCCAGTACATTGATTCTGACCAAGGCACTCATTTTACTTCCAAAATAATAGAGGTGCTATGTCAATCCTTAGGTATCAGGTGGGAACACCACACCCCATGGCATCCACAAAGCTCGGGAAAAGTAGAGAGAATGAATCAAACAATAAAACAACAACTGGCCAAGTTAATGATTGAAACACAGATGCCTTGGACAAAATGCCTATCATTGGCACTTCTAAATATAAGAACAAAACCCCATAGTGAGACTGGATTATCACCCTATGAAATGCTATATGGCACGCCCTACTCTCAGGGGATGCCACTTGGAAATAATATAGTAGAAGATCATGATGTTCAGAAACATATAATTATTTTGGGAAAAAACGTTGAAAAAAATTAAGAAAAATAGGAATGTTAGCTCAAACACCACCCCTGGGATTTGCAATCCATCAGTTGAAGCCTGGGGACAGGGTGTTGATAAAAACATGGAAAGAAGAAACTTTATCCCCTCTTTGGGAGGGACCTTATCTTGTTTTGTTAACCACAAATACCGCTGTCCGAACTGCGGAAAAAGGGTGGACCCACGTATCGCGAGTCAAGGGTCCAATAAAGGAGTGGAAGGTAACATCGGAGCCAGGAGAGACTAAGCTAACCATAAGACGAACCTGAAGATCCTGACAACGAAAAGAAGACTGGACCTATGGACAGCTTCCTTTAAACCAGGCAAACTCTGTCTGGATTAATTTATGTCAGTTGAAGTTAGAGAAAGTCTTTATACATGGTTCCAAATACCACGGGGATGTAAGGTGAAACAGGTATACTTTATTCCTTGGAGGGAAGAAAGAATACCTCAACTAACAGGGGGAGCAGGCTGTTATAAAATCACGGGAGTCCCAAAAATTTTTCCCTTGGCCTGTGATTTAAAAAAAGAAACCCCGGGATTTCCTAGATCAATAATCCCACCTGAAATCCCATGCATTGAACACCTTGATTTGGGTCATCTATGTTGGATAGTCTGTAGATGCTGGAATTGTAACCAAAAATGGTCTTGTGTATCGTTTAACAAACAACCATACTGCAAAAAGTGCAGAAACCCTAATTCACTCCCTACAAGGGAACAAATAAGACAAGTCGAAATTCTTAAACTGTTTTGCGGCTGGGAATTGCTTTTACCTGAAACATGGGAAGTATTTGAGAGCGATTGGTATCGGGTTTTGGCCAAGTGTGCTAAAGAATTTGCATGGAAGAGGGCCCAGCGAAAATATTAAATAACAGAATAAGAGCAGGGTCAATCTCTAAATTATAAATCAAAAATTAAACTAACTGTTGGAACATAGCATACAAGTGACTAAAGGGTTTGAGAAGCCCCAACTTTGGTCTCAAAGTAATCTAAAGGAGTCACCCGATACTAAAAGGAAAGAGGGCAAGACCGGAGTGGGAACTGGTATTGCGGCTGTAGAAGTCTGCCAAGGGCTGCAACCCCTTTGGGCTGTGACTGCCGAATACTATGGCCCTGTCCGGACCTCTTTTGATTATACTTGGGGTAAACTCCTTAACTTTGGCCACGACAAATAACTGCAGTCTATGTGTGACGACCACTAGGAGGGGGAAGATAAGCTCCCAAACCTTGGTTTATCACACTATCTATGACTGCAAAGGCAAAAAAAAATGGGAACTGTATTCATAATTCGACCCAGTATGCCCTATGTAACGAAGGAAATAGAACTGTATGCTATGATCCCACAGAACTCCCTTATCAATATTGGGTAGAAATGAAGACAAATTCAGAGGAAGGTAGATTAATCGGAACAAGTAAGGTCATAACCGATTTGAGTACTCCGGTTTCAATAGTTTTTGATGCATGTGACGTTATAGATGATGATCTAGATACTAATTGTGGAAGTTTAGAATGGAGACGATATTACAGTAATCAACCAAAATATATTTGCCCAGGTGCACATCAATGTCCAATAAATCCTGATTATGTACCAAGTCAAACAGCCAGGTACCAATCGTCACATCTATGTGGAAGGAGGGACTGGTCTTGCGTATGTTGGGATACTATAGGTTGGGGATATGATTATCAATGTAAGGATCTAAAAGCTTTAATAACGAGGATAGAAACAGGAAGTCATTGCACAACTCGTACCTGTAATCCGGTAAATCTAACCCTTATAAATTTGGAAAATTGGAAGCAGAAACAGGTAACCAAAATTGGACTTAAGATATATGGACCTGGAGAGGATCCAGGTGTAATAATTAAAAATAAAATTAAAGAAAAGACAAAAGAATCAGTACAACACAGATTATTATTTAACTCATTCTACCATGAAATGGAGACAGGGGTGAAATATGAAATCCCCACAGTAGCTAAAAATCTATTTGTAAATCTTGCTGAAAACATTGCTAAATCATTAAGTGTAACTAACTGTTATGTTTGCGGTGGAACAAATCAAGGTGAACGATGGCCATGGAAGCTATGGAGAGCAACATAGGTGATTCCCAAGTATGGAACACAACGGGAACAGGTAACAGGAAACAACGATGGGTACTCCAAACGAGTATAATCGGAAGGAGTTGTTGGCAAAACCTAAAAGATAATGGAAAGCAAGTAGGTCACTTGGAATGTGAAGGAGGTTACCTATGGAATGAAACAACGAATAACTGGGATAAGTGGGGAAGCCCACTAAAAATGAATAATCAATTTACGAAATGGACTAGTGGGCGAGACATATCGAAGGGTTGGCCAAGCCCTGAAGGACATTATTGGATTTGTGGCAAACTAGCTTATGCATATTTGCCCAAAAATTGGACAGGATCATGTGTATTAGGAACTATAAGACCTAGTTTTTTCCTGTTACCCATAAGCCGAGGAGAACGATTGGGAGTCCGAGTGTATGCTGAAACGGATGAGTTAAGGCAAAGGCAGCAAAAAAGAAATCTACAAATAGGGAACTGGGCGGACAACGAATGGCCACCCGAAAGAATAATTGCCTACTATGGTCCTGCTACATGGGCAGAAGACGGGTCTTGGGGTTATAGAACTCCAATATATATGCTTAATAGAATTATAAGATTACAAGCTGTAGTAGAAATAGTTGTAAACAAGACTGGAGATGCATTAGGACTAATTGCAAAACAAAATACAAAAATGAGAACCGCTTTATATCAAAACCGCTTAGCTTTAGATTATTTGTTAGCACAGGAAAGAGGTGTGTGTGGAAAATTTAACCTCAGTAATTACTGTTTAGAAATTGATGATAAAAGGAAAGCTGTAAACGAACTTATAAGGGAAATGAAAAAATTGCACATGTCCCAGTTCAAACATGGAACGGGATAAATTTAGGGGGAATGTGGGGAAACCTCTTCAACAGTGATTGGCTCACCAGGATTGGAATAATAGTTTTGGGAATATTTGGCGGATTATTGATTATCCCGTGTTTAATACCGTGTTTTATTAGATTAATACACTCGATTATACAAAGAATACAAATATTGGCTGTGCCTATTGATCCCAAGGAGGGAAAAGGGAAAACACATTCCCTAATGGTAGTCAAAACAAAGGAAGATCCAGAGTTAATTCTAATAAAACAGGTATTAACAAGATTAGAAACCAAAACACGAATCAATGCAATCGAAAAGAAAATGGGGGATTGTGAGAAATGTGAATGTGATTCGTGTGAGTAAAAAAACAGAATAGAAGAGGGAGGATTGGTTCATGTAGATATGAAGACATAGTTGAGTGAAAGCACCATTGTTTTAATGCAACTGCGGACCCTGACGGGGAAGATGATTGTGTAATCGCAAACTGCAGAAGTTCCTTTATCTATGGGGTTGTAAGTTTCTAAAAGTGGTACAAGCTTAAAACCGGTTGGGGGACGATTGGTTACCAGAAGGAATGACAGAAGGCACGCGCTGCACGAGATAAGAAGGCGAAGAGTTCAACCTTAAAAATCTGTATAAAGGTCGCTGAGGAAGACTCTTACTTCATCCCAAGACCCCCGCCCAAGACCACCAAGAGGCAGTGCGCATGTGAAAGGGACTTGCAAAACTCATTTTAATACGAAGCGAAGGACAATTTGCATATCGCATCACCCTGTTAAATACGTAAGAGTATAGACTATAAACGCTATATGCTGCTGTCTGTAGGTGTGCGTGTTGGTAGAGCCCAGGCTCCCCGTGCACCCAGCGCTGTTTGCTTGCCTTTATTCGCTAATAAACCAAGTTCCTGTTAACGTATTATTTCGGGACTCGGTCATTTATCACAATTTGTTAACCTCATGAAGAGCAGAGCCATATGTAAAGTACATAAGTTGTATATACATCGTCAAAATTTTTGTTAACTTTAAACAGTCGTTATTACTTTAGTGGCCAGAGGTAGCAGCTTCTGGGGGGGGTGGAAATGAGTTTTTGGTGTCGTATGGAGGAGATGTACACATGCAGTAAACTCAGTCACAGCATTTCTGGTGTTTTCATGTATCCCCATTATTGGGGAGGGGAGAAATGGTGGTTTGAGTCTAAAGCAGGGAGACATCAGTACAGCAAACCTGTATTTTGTTCTGGTATGCACCACTGCCTTAAATGAGCAGTGCCGGTTCTTTCTTGGAGTAGCTGTCTCCTAAATTTCCCAAACTTAAGCAATTAATAAATCCATCATTTGCATAGCATTTAAAGTGACTGATTCAGTGTATGGTTAGCCTTCCTGGTTAATAAATACTTTAAACGGGACTCAGCAGTTGTGTAAGACCAGATGCTTCCAATATACCTAGAACAGAGTTAGTGTCAGATCTTATTGTGACAGGTACACCCGCCTTGATCGAGAGCGGAACTTCTCGGCCAGTGAAAAGAAAAAAAACTAGAAGCCTCAGTTTGGGGGTCAAGCCACCCCACCCGCATGGTGGAGTCGGGTTAGGACCACCAGGTACACACTTCAGTCAAGGAATAAGGAAGTGTTGGCCCTCGGCCAATGAGGACTAACATCACCTTATTTGACCACAGATCAGATTTGACTAGGGTATAAACGGAGCCCCCTCTGGGGGGGGCAAATTGAGTCAGTTCTCCTCGGAGCAGCGGGTCTGCAGTCGGGGACTCTCCCCTTGAGTCAGGATGCTGCCTAAGGTAACTCCTGCAGGTTGAGAGCCCTCATCTTTTAGGCGATATGTGCATTTTGGGTTATCATTTCTAAAGCTTAAGAATTCTTAAAAGTCGGTTGTGTAGTATTAATTTCCCCTTACATCATTGAACCTGTGGTTTACTAATGTTGTTGCAGTTCTGAACGATTTTGACTGAAGAATAAATTTTGTTGAGTTTAACACCTGTTTAATTTGATTGTGTGAGCCTCCGTGACACTTATCTAAGCTGCAAAATAAAAACAAGAAGGAAAACAATGTATGTTAATGTGTCCCATCCTTTTATGTATGGACAATGTTTCTAGTGTCCTAGTGTCTTTGTCAGCTGTGGAGAGGCATTTTAATCTTCTGCCTCTGTAGAACCCTGGTTCCGAAACTGTGTTAGACTTTGAAACAAAGATTGGCTTTACAAACAAGATCCAATTAGTGACTAAAGAGGAAACATTCCCCTTGGGGTAGATAAGTGTCTGGATTTGGTGAAGAACTGGAAACACTTCTGTGATAATTAGCAATATTCCTCAAGACAGTCTGTAAAGAGAAATTGTTTCCATAGTCTTTTGGGTCTTTTTTCATCTGTTTCTCAGATTGATTAATTGAAGGGTTGGACAGGGTTGAGTAGAGAAGGCTTGTTGTAGTCCCGTGGTGCTGCCTTGTGCACAGGGTTAGTGAAACTGCTGCTTATAGCTGTGGAAACTCTTAGCTGGCAAATACAGGTAAAGTAACTTGCAGCTCAATGTGTGCTTGCATATCTACTATGCATCACCCATTAATAAACCAATACATGCAAGCATGTGATCACATAGCTCCAGTTTTTTGGACTGTACAATTGTGTATCTGCCTGTTTGCTTCTCTAAGATGCTCCTTTTCATTTAAGTCAATAGTGAGATTTTTAGCTGCTATTCTGTACTGAGCAGTGACCAAACTTGCGTGGACCCCACAGTCCACTAGAACAATAGAAACCTTTGAATTGCATGTTCTTCCCTAGTGTGGCCCTCCCCTCGTTTTGGAAAGTGACTCACAGGCTAGGCCTGGCATAGTTGCCAGAAAATGATGTCATTTGGATAATGTAATATCCCACGTACAAACCAAAGGCTGTTTAGAAATTGGGCTGACAAGAACAAAAAGGAAATAGCTGCATATCAGATGCATATCTCAATTTTAAAATCAGTATAATTGTGTGTGTACTTATTAAATACAGAGGTAGTGCAAAAGGCATAAAGAAAAGCTGCAGTGTTCCTCAAACCATGTTTTCAGATGATCAGAGGGTGGGTGATCCTGTTCTGTCTGCCTTGTGCCAGCACTAGTTCACACAGCCAAGCTGTGTGTCAGACCAGGGAATTGATCCGGTCAAGCACTAACATGTATCTTGTGGTGTTGCATTAGTTCTCGGCAGGATCAGTTCCCCAGTCACACTCTCCTTGCAGCCCCTGGGGCACCAGCATGGCCAAAAGGTGGAGGGAAAATGCAGGCAAGAATGAGCAGCAAAGAATGGGAAGGGAAGAAGCATGTTAACTAGTCCAGTGGCCAATCTATTTGTACCTCACTGGAGTGAGTGGCTTGACATAATTTCAGATGCAAAGGTCTAATGTTTTGAAATGAGATGTTTCTTTGTGTCCCCTTCCCCACCCTGCCACATGGTCCAAAAAACCTGATGTTTGCCAATGGCCCTTGTGCTGTTGGTGGGACCTGGGGAAGGGCTGAACTGGGGAGTAATTTGCCATCCCTGGGCCTCCTTTGCCCCAGTGGCTTGGGGTGGTCTGTAACCCTGATACAGCAGCTGGGGTTCCTGGCCAGTGCCTGGCACGGGCAAGTGAAATGCTCTGAACCTGCATCAAATAAGACTGGGGCCAAAGTGGTGTCCCTTATAAAATGGCAAAGGCAGTGGAGGCCAACAGGTAAGACTTGATGGGAAAATAAACAGTCTTATAAGCTCTATTTTTTTTCTTCTCCTTTTATTCCTCTCCTGTCACTGGCTCTTGATTTAGCTGCTAGAAATGAGAATAATATCACAGAGCCAAAATACTTAGACCACCAATGTAAGAAAATTCTGGTCCAGTGATTAGGAGTGCACATCTTTTTCAGGAGTGCTTTGGTAGTATTTTCTCTTGGCTACTCAGTATAAACATACTGGATAATACGGTTTTATGTCTGTTACTGGCCTTCTGGACTGGTTATGTATTTAATAATTTCTGTTTTCTGTCTAATATCTATCACATCTAAATCTCAAAAATGTAACTAGTGGACTAGTAACCTTTGTATTGGGTTTGCATGGCAAGGTTTTGGTAGTGGGGGGGGCTACAGGGGTGGCTTCTGTGAGAAGATGCCAGAAGCTGTCCTCATGTCCGACAGAGCCAATGCCAGCAGGCTCCAAGATGGACCCGTCGCTGGCCAAGGCTGAGCCAATCAGCGACGGTGGTAGCGCCTCTGTGATAACATATTTAAGAAGGGGAAAAAGGCTGCTGAAAGATGTGCAGCAGAGAGAGGAGCGGGATGTGAGAGAAACAACTATGCAGACACCGAGGTCAGTGAAGAAGTAGAGGGAGGAGGTGCACCGGAGCAGAGGTTCCCCTGCAGCCCGTGGTGAGACGGCAGGCTGTCTCCCTGCAGCCCGTGGAGGTTTAACGGTGGAGCAGAGATTCCCCTGCAGCCCGTGGAGGACCCCACGCCGGAGCAGGTGGATGCGCCCAAAGGAGGCTGTGACCCCGTGGAGAGCCCGCGCTGGAGCAGGCTCCTGGCAGGACTTGTGACACTGTGGAGGGGAGCCCATGCTGGAGCAGTTCATTCCTGAAGGACTGCACCATGTGCAAAGGACCCATGCTGGAGCAGTTTGTGAAGAACTGCAGCCCATGGGAAGGACCTACATTGGAGAAGTTCGTGGAGGACTGTCTCCTGTGGGAGGGACCCCACGCTGGAGCAGGGGAAGAGTGTGAGGAGGAAGGAGTGGCAGAGACAACGTGTGACCCCATTCCCCTGTCCCCCTGTGCTGCTTGGAGGGGGGAGGAGGTAGAGAAATTGGGGGTTGTGGTTTAACCCCAGCCAGCAACTAAGCACCACGCAGCTGCTTCCCCATCCTCCCTCCCAGTGGGGTGGGGAGGAGGAAAGGAAAAAAGTAAAACTCATGGGCTGAGAAAAGAACAGTTTAATAACTAAAGTAAAAATACACTACTAACTAAGAATAATAATAATTGTAATGAAAAAGAATACAACAAAAAAAAGAAATAAGAAAAGACAAGTGATGCACAATGCAATTGCTCACCACCCACTGACCGATGCCAGAGCCGCGATTTGCCCTTCCTGGCCAACTCCCCCCTGTTTATATACTGGGCATGACATTCCATGGTACAGAATACCCCTTTGGCTAGTTCAGGTCAGCTGCCCCGGCTATGCTCCCTCCCAGCTTCTTGCACACCTGCTTGCTGGCAGAGCATGGGAAACTGAAAAGTCCTTGGCTTAGGATAAGCGCTACTTAGCAACAACTAAAACATCAGCATGTTATCAACATTATTCTCACACTAAATCCAAAACACAGCACTGTACCAGCTATTAAGAAGAGAGTTAACTTTGTCCCAGCCGAAACCAGGACACCAGCTCAGGCTGAAACAGTGGGCTGTGTGCCCCTCTGGCCATGTTATGGGCCAGCTCAGATGTTTTGCAGGAGAACAGAATGAGGTTTTCCAATATTTGCTTACTCACGTATGGAGGACGACTTTATCAACTGTGGATTTGAATGCTGCATGAACAATAAGCCATCCATTAGATACCTTAAGATTTGCCTAATCTTTGCAATGACAATAACCCTTCATCTTGAACTGAGTTTTGCAATGGGTTGACCTGTGGTAGTTTTCCTTTCTCCATCTTGACATGCCCCAGGATTTATGCTAGTATCAGAACTAGTCTGTGTTGTCTTGGCTTTCATTTCCAAGTTTTCTTGTTTAAATTACTTTTCCTTGCTGCATATCAACACAAAGCTATAACTCCATACTTATGAGCTGTTATTTTAGAAATGGACTTCATGTGCATCAAATGTGTCATGCCACACTGAAGGAGAATAGGCCTGCAATGTTTCAGCTTATAATGCTTTCCCATGGCAGCGTAGGGCCCTGCACCTGCATCACATGCAGGATGTAAGAATCAAAGAAACAATTGTTGAGCTTCATTTATTTCCATGCCTTTTCCTAAAATGCAAGTTTTAAGTGTCTTTCAAATCAGACTCCAGTGTCATTATTGAATTGCACACAGCCTACGTTGAAAGCAGGCTGGGAAACAACAGAATTAAGGACAGGGCGCTTGCTTGGCCAGCAGTGTTCCCCATTGGGTTGGTGTCAGAGGAACCCTGAGCTGCAGGAATACAGTTCTGTTCCCCTTCTGCCATTGCTGTAACCACTGACCTGCTGGCGTCTGTCCCCCTGGCTCTATGCCATGCACCCCACCTGCTCTGCTCTGGGTTTGTCAGAGCATCCTCTCCAGGGAATCAGTACAGAGTTCACTGACCCTAGAAAAGTCCATGTCCCTGTTGTTCTCAGGGTCCAGCACCACAGCATCTAGAAACACCAATTGCAAGCAAGCTTTTCCCTTTTGCAGTTGTAGCATATGCATGTGACAACTATATGAAGAATCACCATTGGGTTTAAATGCTAAATTCTAATACGTCTTGGAGCACGTGCTCAAGTTTCAAAGGCTTATAACTTGGGAAAATACTTTCTCCGAGAGGTGAGGGGTTGACCTGCTTTCCATTCTTTCTTAGTTGTTACCAGGTCATTACTCCAAAGCATCATGATTCTTGAGCTTTCCAACAAAACTATGTGAACTTAACACAGATAGGATATCCTATTTTATTCCCATTCTTGGAAATCCTGAAGCCATCTTCAGTTGAGATTTTTTCCTAAACGAATTCATTTAAGCACAGTCAGCGTGCATAATTTAAGTGCTTAAAACTGATAAGATTATAAATAATTGCCCCTTTAGTAAGAAGTATGAAATAACCTTAACTGTAAGTAGTGGGAGCAAAAAGCTCCATCTATCCAAAGGGTCTATTTGATGTCTGAAATGTTACCATTTCATAGGGAAAGTCTTTGGTTATTTGAGGTTTTGCTGATCTTTGAGCAGCTAGAGGGCCTGAAGATAGGATTTGACTCTAAGCAAAATGGTTTAAATATATTTTTAGGATATGCCCTTACAGTATGTGAAACAACTTGCACTGTCAAATACAGCACTGCTCTGGCCAGGAAGGAGTGACTTAGCAAACAATTTCTAGATTCCTGTTGAATATAATTACCCTCTTGCTTTTCTGCTGTTGAAACATCAATACTTAGCCAGACTTGAAAAATACAAAGGCATAGTTCTCATTTCTTGCACCATTTTTCTTATGAAAGCTGATATGAAAGCTGATTTGGATTTGGTCCTGGACTAAATGAGGTTAAGAACTGCTTCATTTAAATTAAAATATTAACAGTGATTCTTGTTCCTAAATAGCAGTGCTTATGAGATTCCCCCCCCCCCCCAAATATTTAGTTTTCATATGATCTTTGCAAGCAGATCACTGCTACATCCTGGACAAACTATCCCTCTGAAGTTGGACAACTTAAAAACATTGTCTTCCTAGGAAGCAGTGGAATAACAAGCATATGTTTTAAAAAAGCACACTATTTTCAGGTCTGTTTTTATGGTATGTTATACATGAGCTAAGCTTAAAACAAGACCCAGGAACCTCTGGTTGATATGAACTGCAGCTCTGCATGGGTGATGCAAAGAGAACTTCACCTGGGAACTGCCCTTTCCCCTTTGTTTATCCCCTGCTCCTGATGCCTCATATCCAGCTTTCTTAACCCCAGGCCCTCTGCTTTTGACTTTATGTGGGTTCCCTGAGGTTCGAGTTACATCTATAAAAGCATTAAGCAAGCTGTTTCAAGTGGAAATTATACCTTAATACAGAGTAGGAGTGTCTTTGTGTTCCCTGCGAGACTCAAAGCACATTTTCAGCACCACCTGGTGGTTAATAAGTTTATCCAAAGGAGTGTAGGCAGTAACGCACATGGCTCGACATCCTCCTGGAAGTGCTGAACAGCAAAAACATGAGTCTCTAATGTTCATACTTTTAATGCCCACTTTTTTTTCTGCATCTCCTTAGTGTGGTGACCCCCAAAAAACCAGTATAGCCCCGTGATACTGCTGATCTCCATAACTGTTGGTATGACACCCAGCACTTCAGCCAGGACTGCATCCCTGCCTTGAACTTAGAGTAAAATCTCTTTAAAAGCCTACAAGGAAAGACTGGCAGGCAGTTTAGGATAAAGGAGGGCGCTGGTTCATTACTACAGGCATGTGAGTTGTTTTCCTGCTATAGCTAACTTGCATTTAAGACTGCTTTGAAAGGTGAGAATGGCAGTGGCAATGATTTGAGGGGCTGCAGCAGTTGTCAAAAGAGTGTCAGTCTACATGAGATGTGCTGTTGTGTCAATCCAGGCTGTGATAAGGCAGAGGAGTAGCTGCGGTAGCATGGAAGATGAAATGCTGATTCTTTGTGCTCGGAAATAAATGACAGCTACAAATACTTGCTTTGAAATCTCATCCTGCAATTTGCTAGTACAAAAACCAAACAAACAACCCCACCTCCACAGAAAACAAAGGGAAATGTGCATTGCAGCTTGGGGTTTTTGTTTGAGGGGCATGTTTGCAATGTATGAAGTTGTAGGTGAAGTCATTTAAAAAAGAGGTGCAAAATAATCCTTTTGGAGGAACACGTTATTTGTCTTGTTTTTAAAATCTACCTGTTGAGAGTTGATTCCTGCTCACAACTCACTTGTTCATGGAGTTTCACTGATAAATTATAGAAGCACCAGTCTTTTGTAGATAAATACATGCCTTGTGTTTGGAAGATATTGAGAAAAATATGTATTTAGCTGTTTCTTCAGATACCACCCCAGAGCTCTATGAATAACGGGTATAGATTTTTCATGCTATATTAAAAAAAAAAAAATATTTGTTTCTGGATAGCACTTTTACATTGAGCTTACTTCATTTTCCAAAAGCTAAAGAGTTAATGAATCAAGTATATTTGAGAGGGGCTTGGATGGGCTTTTACAGGTCCTTGGTCTTCTACACTTAGTAAGAAGGGTGTCAGTGATTTGTGTGTCTTACATTAGTACGTCCTTATAATTAATAGCTGAAGTCAAAACAGTACACAGATCCAAAGCTATAAGCAGTACTAAAGTGCATCTGCATCTTGATTTTTTTTCTTCCAATACTAGGTTTTGAATTTCTTTAATTATCTTCCACTAAGATTTTCTACTTGTTTACACTTTCCCTGTGATCTGATATACACTGACAGTGCCTCTTAGAGATGCTTCTTTGAAACATCAAGTCAAAAAAGACTTGTCTTTCTGTAAGACTTAAAATACAGCATAAAGAAATTTGTAGGGTTAAGTTTATTCTGTATCTGTCCATGAAAGTCAAGGGTTAAAGGACAAGCTTCACAGTGATAGTTATTCTAATAAAAACACTTTTCTCTTGTACAGAAAGCAAACACTTCAACAACATGCAGGACTTCAAATTCTAATATTTTTCTTTGCAGCTTATATCTGTTCAAACTAGGATTAGCACCACAGATCCAAGACCTACTGGGAAAAGTAGACTTTACAGGTAATAAACTGCTTATCTAATCATATGTTAGATAGTTTCTTCATCCAGTAAATCTGCTAACATTGTGCATATTTTCTATTATGATCTTTCTCCTCTCGCAAGGTTGTCCTGAACACATCCTAATTAAATAGGTGGGAGGCTGCTATTTTGTTAATGAATGTCAATCTTTGAAGGACAGAAAGGAGTGAATTTGCATGGAATACTTGTCATATCTTAGATTCCTTCAACATGGGGAGGAAAAACTGCTAAGAATTCCTGGCCACAAGCGCTTTCAAAAACATTGCACCCGTATTTGTAGGTATAGTGATTCATAATGAAATTCTTACGACTTTGTTCTGATAATATTTCTTTTATGTGAACAGAGGAAGAAATCAGCAACATGCAGAAGGAGCTAGAGAAGTACGGTATACAGAAGCCATCTTTTAGTAAAATTGGTAGGATTCTGGCCAGTGAATTATCAGTGGATGAAGCTGTGTGTAAGTGTGGCTCTTGTTCTGTTTTCTACTAATTAGACAGAACGCCAACAAAATATTTTCTGCCTGTGTTTTAATTCATCTAGTTTGCCACCTCTAAATAACAAGAAATGCAAGCAAGTTTTCATTGACTGTCACACTGCATTATTGTTACAAGGCCTTTTGCAATTTTTCAGTCTGAATTTTTGAGCATCTCCATGGATCCATAGGAAGTGCTACCAGAAACAGATTTCTTACCAGCTTTTACATGGGTTTAATGTTTTGGTAGCTAGTGCTCCTCTAGAATGACTAATTGAGCTCTGTGTGTGCCTCTGCACTATAGGGGGTACTGTGGAGACAGCCGTGGGAATAAGGTATCTTCTCTGTGCCCCCTTCCTGTATTGGACTCTTGCAGTTTTCCTCAAACACCAGATCAGGTTGCTGTGAGGACAAGGCACTGTTCCAGATATAGACAACTTTCTCGTGTATGGTGGTGCATACCAAGGAGGAACCACTTGCCTCCATTGGTAGCTTTCAATCTGTCTGACTGCTGGCATGTGACCCACAGCATGGGAAAACACTGCTGGAGGGCATGTCCTGCTGGTGCATCCAAAATAAGCTGTTCCTTTTTAGGGGGTTCGATGCACAGTTATGGTCCTTTTGAGTCTGTCTTGAACAGCTTCCACTCAAAAATGAAATTAAATGCTTTTTTGCTGCCCAAGCCTATCCATCTGTAAATCTGTTGTCTTTTCTTCATTTCAGTTTATTTGTGGAATGAAAAGATATATTTAAAAAGAAAAAAATAAAATTGCTTGAACTTAAATGACATGAAATGAAGTATGTCCACTTAAATCCACACTTGAGCTCTAGTTATTTTGTTCTGAAAATCCTAGCCTTTTTCAGAGGGGCAAAATGAAGAACAGAAGGGCCGGCTTGAGCATGTTCAGTGGCACAGTGGGTCATTGATACAAATCAGTAACAGTACTGCAGACTAACCTTTAAACACGGGGGGGGGAAGCTGCATTATAATTAAGTTCCATTGCAACTTTGTTAAACCCTACAAAGCAGCATAATTGAAACAAGCTGATTCATGACTTTTGTGCTGAAATTTCTAGACTTTAACTTAAAACATGCTTCCTCATGTTGATTCACATTGTCTGTGTTGTATATTTTGGAGCCTGCTATAGCTTAATATGTATATGCTTGTTGAAAGCTTGCTCTTAAAATACTGCCTTTGGAAGTGGGGGTAGTTTGTCTCCTTTTTTTAGCAAATTTTCATAGATTTAGCGACTACCAAGCACTTTTCTAGAGAGCTTCCTTCCCTGAAGATGAAAGGGCTGCAACTTCCTTCTCTGAAAGCTTTTTATAGTGTGTGTAGGTTTTCCTTTAACTTCTGAAGTGTTTTCAGTCTTCCATAGAAAAGCAGGGTTTCCTGATGCTGGTTCTGTCTCTTTGGGGAAGGAGTGTGCTGTAGATAACACGCCCTGCCCCAGAACAGGAAACATCTGCTATGGGATCCCTCATGCACTAGTGAGGTTGGGCGTGGAGATCCTGCCAGAGGAAAGGGTCTACCATCCTGCTTCCGAAATGGAGTAAGCAAAAGGAGATATGAAACAAAACAACTGCTGAGGACTCCTGCTGTGCTGTCAGCAATAGTAGAAATCAGTGTGCAAAGAGTAAGCTTAAGTGCTTTCAAAGCAAGCTTATTCTCCAAATAACCCTCTCCGTTATTCCATACCTCTAGGCTACTCTTGCAAGTCCATTCGGGTTTCTCACTGTTTCTCTTGGTAGATGGGTTCACAACATCCACCAATACATATTCACATATCTCCTAACCTTGAACCTATCTGTTGACTACTTTTTGCTAGCTCTACTTATGTCAATGAGGCCTCTTACACAACTGTGGAAGAGATTACATCCTTCCTATGTGTTTTGTTATATGAGGATGTGGGGGTGATATGTGTGTCTTAAGAACTGCAGTCTTCTTTTAGCCTCTTGAAGTTGATCTGGGTGTTCACAGAGTTCAACATCAGAGGAACCAATGTTGCTCTCTGCTTCTCCATCATGCCAACTGCTTACACTTGTCCTCTGATGCTGTGCTGAACTGAGCTAGAGGGAAATAATTTTAAAACAACTTTCTGTCATGAATTTAATGCTAAGCAGTGGATGATCCACCAACAGCTAGGCAAGTCATTCCAGTAACTGCCCTCTCTGAGAATGTATGGCTTCATGCTTCATTTGCCCATGTTGAGTTTCCAGTGGTCTGCTCTTCTGTTCTACTTCCCTAAATTTGTACATCCCTTTGTCTTTCTAAAAACTCAAATTTCCTGATCATTGACAAGCATCTTTCATTTCTTTCATATACTGAAAGAAACTGAAGGCTCTAAACTCAGATATATAGACCCTCAGTTAAACTTAATCCAAAAAAGTGCTTTTTACTGAATGCTTTTTTTCCAGTTTAGCAAAACCATGCAAGGCCACACAGCAAGTAAATATTGATAGAATAAGGAAAGATGGCATTCGTGTTTTCCCTCACACATCTCATTGGTGGCATGAAAGTAAATCCTAGACAAGCTGCTGTGGTGATAAATGGGGAGCTGCTGTGTTCCTCCTTTGGGGTAGGATCTAGATAAAAATTTATCAGGAATTACCTTTTATATGATAATGTCTGTAAAATCTTTGAGACGAATGTGCCACCAGGGTTTTGTTTTTACAGGCATACCTGCCTTATAAAGGGTCATCAAGAAGGGTACGCCTATACCCTTGCATGCTCCTAAATATTATGTTTCTTAAACAAGTCTGAACACATTGAAAAAAGCAATAGAACAAGAAGAGCATAACAACCACGGGAAGTAAAATCAAGAAGGGTGGTAGTTGTTAGGTGGTAGAGTAAGTGCAGAGCCCCAGTGTTGGTGGGGCATTGAATAGAATACAAAGACAAAGGCGAAGGCTAGCAACAGCTTTCAGCCCAGGCCACTTGTGTGTGGAAGTCTAGGTAGTGACTTTACAACCTGTTGCAGGGTCTGGCGAAAGTGAGTGTTAGGGGGTAGAGCAAGCGCAGAGCCCCAGTGTTGGTGGGGCTGTGAAAGGGCTGCCAAGGGAATATGAGGGCCAGCATGAGCTTTCAGTCCTGGACAGATCTCTATAGGAGACGTAGCTGACACCTGTCTCTATCGAAGCTACCCTCTGGTTTACGTTGAGCAGGTAGCTGAGTGTGACGGTTACGTCGTATAGGAAGAGCAGAGCCCAGTCTTGGTGGGGCTCTTAAGGGGCTGCCAGGGAAAGATTACGGCCAGCAACAGCTTTCCTTCCTGGCACCTACTGTCCGAGATCCCTTGGTGGTGCTTCTGCGTTTGGGAACAGGGCTGTTATGAGGGTGAGTGCTAGGCAGTAGAGCAAGAGCAGAGCCCCAGTGTTGGTGGGTCTGTGAAAGGGCTGCCAAGGGAATATGAGGGCCAGCATTAGCTTTCAATCCAGGCCACTTCTGTGTCAAAGTCCTAGCATGTGAGTCTACATTTTGTTTCTGGGTCCAATGAATGTGAGTGTTAGGTGGTAGAGCAAGGGTAGAGCCACAGTTTTGGTGGGGCTCTGTGAGGGACTGAAAGAGTTAATGTCTGTTAATGTCTCAAACATTGTAGCAACCAAGGTGCTGTGTGACCCTGAAACATTCTTTAGTTATCTAAAGAAATGTGGGGATTTGAGACATTCTTTGGTTATCTAGAGACATGTGGGGGTCTGCTTGCAAGCGTGGAGACATTCTCTAGTTATCTAAAGACATGTGGGGCTTTGAGACAGCCAAATGTTCAGTAGAATGAACAAATGAGTAACGGCTAAAAGAAAGACGATTCCACAAGAACCTAGGTCACCTAGAGGGCAGCTGAGGAAGACTTCGGCCTTCATCCCAGCAACCCCCAGGAGGCAGACTACGACCACCTAGCAACTGCCGGCGCAAGCGCACACACAACGCCGACACGGAAGCGGGGACTATAAACAAGGGAACCCTTCTCCAGTGTTTTGCGCGCGCCCATCACCGGAGGATTGCCACGCTCGTCGCCGACATCGCGGGAAGATTGCCACGCTCGTCGCCGACATCGCGGGATCCAAGGGTGGTGACTATCTCTTCTCTTTTCCCCCTCTTTCTTTCTTTTTTTTTCCTTATCCCTCTCTTTTCTCTCTTCTTGTGAACGTTTTGCTGCAACCCATGCTGCCCACCGTTGTGCCTTCCGCAGTTTGGATTGTTCGAATAAAGCGTTCAAAGTGATTGTTTGGTGTCGTTTCACCTTAATTTAGCCCGGGGGGATCCCAGAACCTCTACGGCCCTCTGGTCTGTCCGGTCCGGGTCGTAACAGGCTCTGAAAGGATAACCAAGGGAAGGTGAGGGCCAGGAAAAGCTTTCAGTCCTGGCACCTTCCTTGTGGGAGTAGTCATTGGACGTTTTTAGTTTCAGAGCTGAGCTGTACCGAGACTGAGAGAGAGCGAGCATAACATTAGGTGGCTAAGCAAGTGCAGAACCCCAGTGTTGGTGGGGCTGTGAAAGGGCTGCCAAGGGAAGGTGAGCTCCAGCAACAGCTTTCAGTCCAGGCCACTTATGTGTCGGAGTCCTACACAGTGATTTTACATTTTGTTGCTGGGTCTGGCGAGGGTGAGTGTTAGGTGGTAGAGCAAGCGCTGAGCCCCAGTGTTGGTGGGTCTGTGAAGGGGGGGGGTGGCCAAGAAGAATTGGAAGCTACAAACAGCTTTGAGACCTAGCAACATCTGTGTGGGAGCCCTTGCTGGATGTTTTCTCTTTTAGACATGGGCTCTGGCGAGATTGTATGTTAAGTGGTAGAGCAAGCACAGGTCCCCATTGTTGTTGGGGCTCTGAAAGGATAGCTAAGGGATGGTGAGGGCCAGGAACAGCTTTCTGTCCTGGCCACTTCTGTGCAGGATTACTAGGTCCTTAGTGTCCGTTTTGTTTCTGGGTTCAAACTGAATGGACTCTGGTGGTAAAGCAAGCACAGTGTTTCAGTGTTTGTGGGGTTGTGAAAGGGCTGGCAGGGGCAATTATGACCTGCAAACAGCTTGCAGTCCTGGCCACTTCTGTGTCTGAGTCCTATGTGGTTAGGGTCTGTTTTGGAGCTTGGCTCCAGCACTGGTAAGGGGGTAGGTGAGGTTTGCCTTCTCCTTCTCTTCCTCCTTCTTTGTCTCCTCCTCCTTCTCTTCCTCTGGTTGCCTCCTGTTGCCTCTTGATGCCTCCTCCTATTTGCACTTTTGAATTCTCCTTCTGTTGCCTCTTCATGCCTTCTGCTTCTGTTGCCTCCTGTTGCGTCATCCTCCTATTACCTCCTGTTCCCTCCTCGTTCTGTTCTTCCTCGTCTTGTCTTCTCCTAGTCTCTTCACTTCATTGTCTCCTGTTTCCTCCTCCTCCTCCTCATCCTGTTCTGCCTTTGCCTCCTCCTCCTGTTGCCTCCTGTTGCTCCCTCCTCCTCTCTCCTGTCGTTAACTCACTTGCTACCTGTAGCTGCCCTCTCCTGTTGCCTCCTCCTCTTGTTGCTGCCTTTTGCCTCATCCTCCTGCTCCTCCTGTTGCCTCCAGTTGCCTCCTTTTTCCTCTTTTTACCTCCTGTTGCTGTATTCTCCTCTTGCCTCCTTCTTCTCCTCCTTCTGTTGCCTGCTCTGGGCTCCTGTTGCCATTTGTTGTGTCCTCCTCTTTTTCCTCCTCTTGTTGCCTTGTCCTGCTCCTCCTCCTGTTGCCGCCGCCTCCTCCTCTTCCCTCCTCTTGCATCGTGTTTCAGCTGGGATAGAGTTAATTTTCTTCTTAGTAGCTGGTACAGTGCTGTGTCTTGGATTTAGTGTGAGAATAATGTTGATGATAACACGCTGATGTTTTAGCTGTTGTAAGTAGCGCTTATCTTAAGCTAAGGACATTTCAGTTTCCCATGCTCTGCCAGCAAGCAGGTGTACAAGAAGCTGGGAGGGAGCATAGCCAGGACAGCTGACCCGAACTAGCCAAAGGGGTATTCCATACCATGGAGCATCATGCCCAGTATATAAACAGGGGGGAGTTGGCCGGGAGGGGCGGATCGCTGCTCGGGCATCGGTCAGTGGGTGGTGAGCAATTGCATTGTGCATCACTTGTCTTTTCTTGGGTTTTATTTCTCTCTTTTCTTTTTATGATCCTTTTCATTACAATTATTATTATATTTTTATTATTCTTAGTATTATATTTTATTTTACTTTAGTTATTAAACTGTTCTTATCTCAACCCACAAGTTTTACTTTTTTCCAATCCTCCTCCTCACCTCACTGGGAGGGGGGAGGGGGGAGTGGCTGCGTGGTGCTTAGCTGCCAGCTGGGGTCAAACCATGACAGTCCTTTTTGGCGCCCAATGTGGGGCACGAAGGGTTGAGATAACGACAGATCTGATCAGAGTGTGTTAAAACAAATTTTTTGTAAGTATTCATTGTCACTGGTCACTATGTGGATTCTTTTGCTCTCAAACTTGATGTAGTTGTTCTTAAAATTATGTTATGTAATACCATACTTGCAATATATGCTCCCTATGCTGTTTATCACCTCTGGGAACTGGACTAGAGTTATCATTTTCTTGTTGTTTGTAACACTGGCTTATGATATGATAGAAGTGCAGGTCGTGAAACTAATTTGGTATTTGTACTCAACATCGCCGTCACCTCTGTACTTCGGGAGCCATCTATGGGAAACTATTAATAACTACACCTACCTTTTTGCCTCTGAGAGTAAATCTATGGAGGAGACATCTCTGTACTTCAGGTGCCATCTCCTGGAAAATATTAATAATTACACTTTTTACCTTTTCTCCTCGGGGAGCCAATCTATGGAGGAGGCAGCTTCCCACATCTTCCCCTTCTCTGCCAGGTTAATTACAATAGCGTTTGAGGAGTTTGCAAATTTTTAATAGCCTTGGGATGTTGAACCCACACACATGGTCCTATTGCTAGGAAGCAGAATGTTCCTGAATGTGGTTCAGGTCTTGTTTAGGGTTAAAGAACTATTTCAAAATACCACCAAGAGATCAACCCCGGCGAGAGGTACTGCGGCTACTCAGACCCCAGCGATGGGTAATGCAGCTGAACCAGAGAATCAACCAATGCCAGTATCAGTCGCCCCTACAGAGAAGAAGAAATATACAAAAAAATCAGACTGCTTAACAAAGGATGAAGGTGAACCAGGGTCATCACGAGAACAGGAGGAAGAGGCAGGACCACAGATAATCACCTGATCCCTATTCCCGACAGAGCTCCAAAATATACAAAAAGATTTCAGCCGTCATCCAGGCGAAATTGAAATTTCCAAAGTTGAAAACGTCCAGCGACTGCACCCACACAGAAGGTGCCAACACTGAATGCTGTTGCTAGCCCTCACCTTTCCTTGGAAGCCCTTTCACAGGCCCAACAACACGAGGGCTCCGCACTTCCCTAGCCACCTAAAGTAATGGTCACTATCTCTCAGTCTCATAGAGATCGCCTCTGAAATTGAAAACATCCAGCAATTCCTCACACATGGAAAGTGCCAGGACTGAAAGCTGTTACTTGACCTCACCGTCCCTTGGCTACCCTTTCAGAGCCACACCACCTATGTGGCTCTGCACCTGCCTAGCCACCTCATGTTATGCTCTCTATCTCTCTCGCAGTTTAGGTAGAGCTCAGCTCTGAAATTGAAAACATCCAGCGACTGCTCCCACATGGAAGGTGCCAGCACTGAAAGCTCTTGCTAGCCCTCACCTTTCCTTGGAAGCCCTTTCACAGGCCCAGCAACACTGGGGATCTGTGCTTCTCTAGCCACCTAACATAATGGTCACTATCTCTCAGTCTCGTAGAGCTCAGCTCTGAAATGGAAAGCGTCCAGCAAGTCCTCACACATGGAAAGTGCCAGGACTGAAAGCTGCTGATTGACCTCTCTGTCCCTTCGATACCCTTTCAGAGCCACACCAACCGTGGGGCTCTGCACCTGCCTAGCCACCTCATGTTCTGCTCTCTCTCTCTCGCAGGCTAGGTAGAGCTCAGCTCTGAAATTGAAAACATCCAGCAACTGCTCCCACATGGAAGGTGCCAGCACTGAAAGCTCTTGCTAGCCCTCACCTTTCCTTGGAAGCCCTTTCACAGGCCCAGCAACACTGGGGATCCGCGCTTCTCTAGCCACCTAACATAATGGTCACTATCTCTCAGTCTCGTAGAGCTCAGCTCTGAAATGGAAAGCGTCCAGCAAGTCCTCACACATGGAAAGTGCCAGGACTGAAAGCTGCTGCTTGACCTCACCATCCCTTGGCTACCCTTTCAGAGCCACACCAACCGTGGGGCTCTGCACCTGCCTAGCCACCTCATGTTCTGCTCTCTCTCTCTCGCAGGCTAGGTAGAGCTCAGCTCTGAAATTGAAAACATCCAGCAACTGCTCCCACATGGAAGGTGCCAGCACTGAAAGCTCTTGCTAGCCCTCACCTTTCCTTGGAAGCCCTTTCACAGGCCCAGCAACACTGGGGATCCGCGCTTCTCTAGCCACCTAACATAATGGTCACTATCTCTCAGTCTCACAGACCTCAGCTCTGAAATGGAAAGCGTCCAGCAAGTCCTCACACATGGAAAGTGCCAGGACTGAAAGCTGCTGCTTGACCTCTCTGTCCCTTCGATACCCTTTCAGAGCCACACCAACCCTGGGGCTCTGCACGGGCCTAGCCACCTCATGTTATGCTTTCTCTCTCGCAGGCTAGGTAGAGCTCAGCTCCAAAAATGAAAACATCCAGCGACTGCTCCCACAGGGAAGGTGCCAGCACTGAAAGCTCTTGCTAGCCCTCACCTTTCCTTGGAAGCCCTTTCACAGGCCCAGCAACACTGGGGCTCAGCGCTTCTCTAGCCACCTAAAATAATGGTCACTATCTCTCAGTCTCATAGAGCACAGCTCTGAAATGGAAAGTGTCCAGCAAGTCCTCACACATGGAAAGTGCCAGGACTGAAAGCTGCTGATTGACCTCACCATCCTTTGGCTACCATTTCAGAGCCACACCAACCGTGGGGATCTGCACCTGCCTAGCCACCTCATGTTATGCTCTCTCTCTCTCACAGGCTAGGTAGAGCTCAGCTCCGAAATTGAAAACATCCAGCGATTGCTCCCACATGGAAGGTGCCAGCACTGAAAGCTCTTGCTAGCCCTCACCTTTCCTTGAAAGCCCTTTCACAGGCCCAGCAACACTGGGGATCTGTGCTTCTCTAGCCACCTAACATAATGGTCACTATCTCTCAGTCTCGCAGAGCTCAGCTCTGAAATGGAAAGCGTCCAGCAAGTCCTCACACATGGAAAGTGCCAGGACTGAAAGCTGCTGCTTGACCTCTCTGTCCCTTCGATACCCTTTCAGAGCCACACCAACCGTGGGGCTCTGCACCTGCCTAGCCACCTCATGTTATGCTCTCTATCGCTCTCGCAGGCTAGGTAGAGCTCAGCTCTGAAATTGAAAACATCCAGCGACTACTCCCACAGGGAAGGTGCCAGCACTGAAAGCTCTTGCTAGCCCTCACCTTTCCTTGGAAGCCCTTTCACAGGCCCAGCAACACTGGGGATCTGCGCTTCTCTAGCCACCCAAAGTAATGGTCACTTTCTCTCAGTCTCGTAGAGCTCAGCTCTGAAATGGAAAGTGTCCAGCAAGTCCTCACACATGGAAAGTGCCAGGACTGAAAGCTGCTGCTTGACCTCTCCGTCCCTTGGCTACCCTTTCAGAGCCACACCAACCGTGGGGCTCTGCACCTGCCTAGCCACCTCATGTTCTGCTCTCTCTCTCTCTCTTACAGGCTAGGTAGAGCTCAGCTCCAAAAATGAAAACATCCAGCAACTGCTCCCACATGGAAGGTGCCAGCACTGAAAGCTCTTGCTAGCCCTCACCTTTCCTTGGAAGCTCTTTCACAGGCCCAGCAACACTAGTTCTCTGTGCTCCTCTAGCCACCTAACCTTCTGCTCACCCTCTCCTGCAGTCGAAGGAGAGTTGAGCTGAGAAATTGCAAACATCCAGCAATTCCTCATTCATGAAAAGTGCCAGCACTGAAAGCTACTGCTTGATCTAAGCATGCCTTGGCTAGCCTTTCAGAGCCACACAAAGGTTGGGGCTCTGTGCTTCTCTAGCCACCTAACCTTCGTCTCATCCTCTCTCGCAGTCATAGGAGACCTGAGCTGAGAAACTGCAAACGTCCAGCAATTCCTCACACATGAAAAGTTCCAGCACTGAAAGCTGTTGCTAGCCAGCACCTTTCCGTGGAAGCGCTTTCACAGGCGCAGCAACACTGGGGCTCTGCGCTTCTCTAGCCACCCAATGTCACGGTCACTATCTCTCCGTCTCGCAGAGCTGAGCTGAGAAATTGCAAACGTCCAGCAATTCCTCACACCTGAAAAGTGCCAGCACAGAATGCTACTGCTTGATCTAACCAGGCCTTGGCTAGCCTTTCAGAGCCACACAAAGGTTGGGGCTCTGTGCTTCTCTAGCCACCTAATCTTCTGCTCACCCTCTCTCGCAGTTGAAGGAGACCTGAGCTGAGAAATTGCAAACGTCCACCAATTCCTCACACATGAGAAATGCCAGCACTGAAAGCTGCTGCTAGCAGGCACCGTTCCGTGGAAGCGCTTTCACAGGTGCAGCAACACTGGGGCTCTGCGCTTCTCCAGCGACCTAACTTCACGTTCACTATCTCTCCATCTCGCAGAGCTGAGCTGAGAAATTGCAAACGTCCAGCAATTCCTCAGACATGAGAAATGCCAGCACTGAAAGCTGTTGCTAGCCAGCACCGTTCCTTGGAAGCGCTTTCACAGGCGCAGCAACACTGGGGCTCTGCGCTTCTCTAGCCACCTAACGTCACGGTCATTATCTGTCCGTCTCGCAGAGCTGAGCTGAGAAATTGCAAACGTCCAGCAATTCCTCACACATGAAAAGTGCCAGCACTGAAAGCTTCTGCTAGCCAGCGCCGTTCCGTGGAAGCGCTCTCGCAGGTGCAGCAACACTGGGGCTCTGTGCTTCTCTAGCCAACAAATCTTCTGCTCACCCTCTCTCGCAGTTGAAGGAGACCTGAGCTGAGAAATTGCAAACGTCCAGCAATTCCTCACACATGAGAAATGCCAGCACTGAAAGCTGCTGCTAGCCAGCACCGTTCCGTGGAAGCGCTCTCACAGGCGCAGAAACACTGGGGCTCTGCGCTTCTCTAGCCACCTAACGTCACTGTCACTATCTCTCCGTCTCGCAGAGCTGAGTTGAGAAATTGCAAACGTCCAGCAATTCCTCACACATGAAAAGTGCCAGCACTGAAAGCTCTTGCTAGCCAGCACCGTTCCTTGGAAGCGCTCTCACAGGCGCAGCAACACTGGGGCTCTGCGCTTCTCTAGCCACCTAATGTCACGGTCACTATCTCTCCGTCTCGCAGAGCTGAGCTGAGAAATTGCAAACGTCCAGCAATTTCTCAGACATGAGAAATGCCAGCACTGAAAGCTGTTGCCAGACAGCGCCGTTCCTTGGAAGCGCTTTCACAGGTGCAGCAACACTGGGGCTCTGCGCTTCTCTAGCCACCTAACGTCACGGTCACTATCTCTCCGTCTCGCAGAGCTGAGCTGAGAAATTGCAAACGTCCAGCAATTCCTCACACATGAAAAGTGCCAGCACTCAAAGCTACTGCTTGATCTAAGCATGCCTTGGCTAGCCTTTCAGAGCCACAAAAAGGTTGGGGCTCTGTGCTTCTCTAGCCACCTAATCTTCTGCTCACCCTCTCTCGCAGTTGAAGGAGACCTCAGCTGAGAAATTGCAAACTTCCAGCAATTCCTTACACATGAAAAGTGCCAGCACTGAAAGCTGTTGCTAGCCAGCACCGTTCCGTGGAAGCGCTCTCACAGGCGCAGCAACACTGGGGCTCTGCACTTCTCTAGCCACCTAACGTCATGGTCACTATCTCTCCGTCTCGCAGAGCTGAGCTGAGAAATTGCAATCTTCCAGCAATTCCTCACACATGAAAAGTGCCAGCACTGAAAGCTACTGCTTGATCTAACCAGGCCTTGGCTAGCCTTTCAGAGCCACACAAAGGTTGGGGCTCTGTGCTCCTCTAGCCACCTAATCTTCTGCTCATCCTCTCTCGCAGTCGAAGGAGAGCTGAGCTGAGAAATTGCAAACGTCCACCAATTCCTCACACATGAAAAGTGCCAGCAGTGAAAGCTGCTGCTAGCCAGGACCGTTCCTTGGAAGCGCTCTCACAGGCGCAGCAACACTGGGGCTCTGCGCTTCTCTAGCCACCTAACGTCACGGTCACTTTCTCTCTGTCTCGCAGAGCTGAGCTAAGAAATTGCAAACGTCCAGCAATTCCTCAGACATGAGAAATGCTAGCGCTGAAAGCTGTTGCTAGCAGGCACCGTTCCTTGGAAGCGCTTTCACAGGTGAAGCAACACTGGGGCTCTGCGCTTCTCTAGCCACCTAACGTCACGGTCACTATCTCTCCGTCTCGCAGAGCTGAGCTGAGAAATTGCAAACGTCCAGCAATTCCTCACACATGAAAAGTGCCAGCACTGAAAGCTACTGCTTGATCTAACCAGGCCTTGGCTAGCCTTTCAGAGCCTCACAAAGGTTGGGGCTCTGTGCTCCTCTAGCCACCTAATCTTCGGCTCATCCTCTCTCGCAGTCGAAGGAGACCTGAGCTGAGAAATTGAAAATGTCCAGCAATTCCTCACACATGAAAAGTGCGAGCACTGAACGCTGCTGCTAGCCAGCGCCGTTCCTTGGAAGCGCTTTCACAGGTGCAGCAACATTGGGGCTCTGCGCTTCTCTAGCCACCTAACGTCACGGTCACTATCTCTCCGTCTCGCAGAGCTGAGCTGAGAAATTGCAAACGTCCACCAATTCCTCAGACATGAGAAATGCCAGAACTTAAAGCTGCTGCTAGCCAGCACCGTTCCGTGGAAGCGCTCTCACAGGCGCAGCAACACTGGGGCTCTGTGCTTCTCTAGCCACCTAACGTCACGGTCACTATCTCTCCATCTCGCAGAGCTGAGCTGAGAAATTGCAAACATCCAGCAATTCCTCAGACATGAGAAATGCCAGCACTGAAAGCTGTTGCTAGCCAGCACCGTTCCGTGGAAGCGCTCTCACAGGCGCAGCAACACTGGGGCTCTGCGCTTCTCTAGCCACCTAATCTTCTGCTCATCCTCTCTCGCAGTTGAAGGAGAGCTGACCTGAGAAATTGCAAACATCCAGCAATTCCTCACAAATGAGAAATGCCAGCACTGAAAGCTGTTGCTAGCCAGCACCGTTCCGTGGAAGCGCTCTCACAGGCGCAGCAACACTGGGGCTCTGAGCTTCTCTAGCCACCTAACATCACGGTCATTATCTCTCCGTCTCGCAGAGCTGAGCTAAGAAATTGCAAACGTCCACCAATTCCTCACACATGAGAAATGCCAGCACTGAAAGCTGCTGCTAGCCAGCACCGTTCCGTGGAAGAGCTTTCACAGGCACATCAACACTGGGGCTCTGCGCTTCTCTAGCCACCTAACGTCACGGTCACTATCTCTCCGTCTCGCAGAGCTGAGCTGAGAAATTGCAAACGTCCAGCAATTCCTCACACATGAAAAGTGCCAGCACTGAAAGCTACTGCTTGATCTAACCATGCCTTGGCTAGCCTTTCAGAGCCACACAAATGTTGGGGCTCTGTGCTCCTCTAGCCACCTAATCTTCGGCTCATCCTCTCTCGCAGTCAAAGGAGAGCTGAGCTGAGAAATTGCAAACGTCCAGCAATTCCTCACACATGAAAAGTGCCAGCACTGAAAGCTGCTGCTAGCCAGCGCCGTTCCTTGGAAGTGCTCTCACAGGTGCAGCAACACTGGGGCTCTGCGCTTCTCTAGCCACCTAACGTCATGGTCACTATCTCTCCGTCTCGCAGAGCTGAGCTGGGAAATTGCAAACGTCCAGCAATTTCTCAGACATGAGAAATGCCAGCACTGAAAGCTGTTGCCAGACAGCGCCATTCCGTGGAAGCGCTTTCACAGGCGCAGCAACACTGGGGCTCTGTGCTTCTCTAGCCACCTAATGTCACGGTCACTATCTCTCCGTCTCGCAGAGCTGAGCAGAGAAATTGCAAACGTCCGGCAATTCCACACACATGAAAAGTGCCAGCACTGAAAGCTACTGCTTGATCTAACCAGGCCTTGGCTAGCCTTTCAGAGCCACACAAAGGTTGGGGCTCTGTGCTTCTCTAGCCACCTAATCTTCTGCTCACTCTCTCTCGCAGTTGAAGGAGACCTGAGCTGAGAAACTGCAAACTTCCACCAATTCCACACACATGAAAAGTGCCAGCACTGAAAGCTGCTGCTTGATCTAAGCATGCCTTGGCTAGCCTTTCAGAGCCACAGAAAGGTTGAAGCTCTGTGCTTCTCCACCCACCTAATCTTCGGCTAATCCTCTCTCGCAGTCGAAGGAGACCTGAGCTGAGAAATTGCAAAAGTCCAGCAATTCATCAGACATGAGAAATGCCAGCACTGAAAGCTGCTGCTAGCAGGCACCGTTCCTTGGAAGTGCTCTCACAGGCGCAGCAACACTGGGGCTCTGCACTTCTCTAGCCAACAAATCTTCTGCTCACCCTCTCTCGCAGTCGAAGGAGACCTGAGCTGAGAAATTGCAAAAGTCCAGCAATTCATCACACATGAGAAATGCCAGCACTGAAAGCTCTTGCTAGCCTGCACCATTCCTTGGAAGCGCTCTCACAGGCGCAGCAACACTGGGGCTCTGCACTTCTCTAGTCAGCTAACGTCACGGTCACTTTCTCTCCGTCTCGCAGAGCTGAGCTGAGAAATTGCAAACGTCCAGCAATTCCTCACACATGAGAAATGTCAGCACTGAAAGCTGTTCTTAGCCAGCACCTTTCCTTGGAAGCGCTCTCACAGGCGCAGCAACACTGGGGCTCTGCGCTTCTCTAGCCACCTAACGTCACGGTCACTATCTCTCCGTCTCGCAGAGCTGAGCTGAGAAATTGCAAACGTCCAGCAATTCCTCAGACATGAGAAATGCCAGCACTGAAAGCTACTGCTAGCCAGCGCCGTTCCGTGGAAGCGCTCTCACAGGCGCAGCAACACTGGGTCTCTGCGCTTCTCTAGCCACCAAATCTTCTGCTCACCCTCTCTCGCAGTTGAAGGAGACCTGAGCTGAGAAATTGCAAACGTCCAGCAATTCCTCACACATGAGAAATGCCAGCACTGAAAGCTGTTGCCAGACAGCGCCGTTCCGTGGAAGCGCTCTCACAGGCGCAGCAACACTGGGGTTCTGTGCTTCTCTAGCCACCTAACGTCACGGTCACTATCTCTCCGTCTCGCAGAGCTGAGCTGAGAAATTGCAAACGTCCACCAATTCCTCACACATGAGAAATGCCAGCACTGAAAGCTGCTGCTAGCCAGCACCGTTCCTTGGAAGCGCTCTCACAGGCGCAGCAACACTGGGGCTCTGCGCTTCTCTAGCCACCTAACGTCACGGTCACTATCTCTCCGTCTCGCAGAGCTGAGCTGAGAAACTGCAAACGTCCAGCAATTCCTCACACATGAAAAGTGCCAGCACTGAAAGCTACTGCTTGATCTAACCAGGCCTTGGCTAGCCTTTCAGAGCCACACAAATGTTGGGGCTCTGTGCTTCTCTACCCACCTAATCTTCTGCTCATCCTCTCTCGCAGTCATAGGAGACCTGAGCTGAGAAACTGCAAACATCCAGCAATTCCTCACACATGAAAAGTGCCAGCACTGAAAGCTGCTGCTAGCCAGGGCCGTTCCTTGGAAGCGCTTTCACAGGCGCAGCAACACTGGGGCTCTGCGCTTCTCTAGCCACCTAACGTCACGGTCATTATCTCTCCGTCTCGCAGAGCTGAGCTGAGAAATTGCAAACGTCCAGCAATTCCTCACACATGAAAAGTGCCCGCACTGAAAGCTGCTGCTAGCCAGCGCCGTTCCTTGGAACTGCTCTCACAGGCGCAGCAACACTGGGGCTCTGCGCTTCTCTAGCCACCTAACGTCACGGTCACTTTCTCTCCGTCTCGCAGAGCTGAGCTGAGAAATTGCAAACGTCCACCAATTCCTCAGACATGAGAAATGCCAGCACTGAAAGCTGTTGCTAGCCAGCACCGTTCCTTGGAAGTGCTCTCACAGGCGCAGCAACACTGGGGCTCTGCGCTTCTCTAGACACCTAATGTCACGGTCACTATCTCTCCGTCTCGCAGAGCTGAGCTGAGAAATTGCAAACGTCCAGCAATTCCACACACATGAAAAGTGCCAGCACTGAAAGCTACTGCTTGATCTAACCAGGCCTTGGGTAGCCTTTCAGAGCCACACAAAGGTTGGGGCTCTGTGCTCCTCTAGCCACCTAATCTTCTGCTCATTTTTCTCGCAGTCGAAGGAGACCTGAAGTGAGAAATTGCAAACGTCCAGCAATTCCTCAGACATGAAAAGTGCCAGCACTGAAAGCTGTTGCTAGCAGGCACCGTTCCTTGGAAGCGCTCTCACAGGCGCAGCAACACTGGGGCTCTGAGCTTCTCTAGCCACCTAACATCACGGTCACTATCTCTCCGTCTCGCAGAGCTGAGCTGAGAAATTGCAAACGTCCAGCAATTCCACACACATGAAAAGTGTTAGCACTGAAAGCTACTGCTTGATCTAACCAGGCCGTGGCTAGCCTTTCAGAGCCACACAAAGGTTGGAGCTCTGTGCTCCTCTAGCCACCTAATCTTATGTTCATCCTCTCTCGCAGTTGAAGGAGAGCTGAGCTGATAAACTGCAAATGTCCAGCAATTCCTCACACATGAGAAATGCCAGCACTGAAAGCTGTTCCTAGCCAGCACTGTTCCTTGGAAGCGCTCTGACAGGCGCAGCAACACTGGGGCTCTGCGCTTGTCTAGCCACCTAACGTCATGGTCACTCTTACGACCCAGACCGGACAGACCAGAGGGTCGTAGAGATTCTGGGATCCCCCGGGCTAAATTAAGGTGAAACGACATGAAACGATCACTTTGAACGCTTTATTCCAACAATCCAAACTGTGGAAGGCGTAACGGTGGGCAGCGTGGGTTGCAGCAAAACGTTCACAAGAAGAGAGAAAAGAGAGGATTAAGAAAAAAAAGAAAGAGGGGGACAAGAAAAGAGATAGTCACCACCCTTGGATCCCGCGGTGTCGGCGACGAGCGTGGCAATCCTCCGGTGATGGGCGCGCGCAAAACACTGGAGAAGGGTTCCCTTGTTTATAGTCCCCGCTTTCGTGTCGGCGTTGTGTGTGCGCTTGCGCCGGCAGTTGCTAGGTGGTCGTAGTCTGCCTCCTGGGGGTTGCTGGGATGAAGGCCGAAGTCTTCCTCAGCTGCCCTCTAGGTGACCTAGGTTCTTGTGGAATCGTCTTTCTTTTAGCCGTTACTCATTTGTTCATTCTACTGAACATTTGGCTGTCTCAAAGCCCCACATGTCTTTAGATAACTAGAGAATGTCTCCACACTTGCAAGCAGACCCCCACATGTCTCTAGATAACCAAAGAATGTCTCAAATCCCCACATTTCTTTAGATAACTAAAGAATGTTTCAGGGTCACACAGCACCTTGGTTGCTACAATGTTTGAGACATTAACAGACATTAACTCTTTCAGTCCCTCACACAGCGTAAACCTGCCATTTCGTGTACATGCAGGTGTGAGTACATTCTCCCATTCGAACATGCCCAAAAGGTGCCCTGAGGGGATGGATATCTAGTAGTGGAGCACGTTAATGGGTCATAGGATTTAGTTATTCCGACTTTTCCTTTCCACACGAGGTTCCACTTGGCTTCGTGGGTAAGTGTGACTCCACATTTTAATGCAGTTTTTCGACTGGTAATGGGCCCTCTACACCTGGGATCTCTAGGTTTAAATCCTGGTACCGGAAAACCCCAACAAGTACACGCATCCCGAATTAAAGTTCGCAATTCTGAGACATACCATGTTTCTATAGGGTCCCATGTTAACGATTCACAACCAACGGTCCGTGAACAGGTCATTAAGGGGGTGTTCTTATAGGGTAGGGGATCTATCTCCCTCGCATCAATTATATTGTCTGGATCACGTAAAGCATGTTTAAGGGACCAAGTGTATTCATAACGAGAACGATTCTGGTGGGCATAGCCACCCCATCTGCGAGGAATTTGAATACACCAGCCTGGGGATAACGGAACATTATATTCATGTTGTAGGGGTTCACCGTGAGGGGGAGGGTCCCACCGACGTACCAGATAACAAGGGATCTCCTCCTCCCGGGGACACCACTTCGAATTCAGTACAGACATGCAAGGGAGGTGCACTTCCTGGGGACACGCTGTCCAACCCTCTCGGGCTGCAAGGGTAGCGCTCGTAGTTCCCGTACAGAGCTGTTGCTTCCAGCATGTAGCCTTCCGCATATCCCTCCAGGTCATGTTAACTGGAAACCTATAGGCTACCGGAGAGGGTATGTAGTCAGCTTCCCACCCCAGAGGAGCTGTGTAGTCAATTCCCCACAAACATTGTCCCTTCCAGAGAGTATTCTGAATACACTTTTGGTTTAACATTTCTAATTTTGAATTTAACACTCGTGAGAGATTTAACCAAATAACGGCAAATTTGAGACCCTCTGACGCGGACGTAGGGAGGTCCACACAAAACCCTTGGTCTGTCCGATTCCAGATTCGGACGAAACCAGTAATCAATTCCCATGCCAGGTTTGGTAGGTTATTCAGATTCCCCGTTGATTGAGACAAGGTTATACATTCACAAAGTAAGAATATAAACTTTCCCCACACCATCTTTTTCTTAATAAAGAACAGCAACAGGCCTAACAGGATCAGGCAAACAATGCAAAGAATGACCCGCTGAACAACTGAAACCCTAAGTCCCACGATGGGCTTCTGTCAACCTGTAATACATACACACCAGAAAACTAAGGATTAGAAAGATGGGATTATCCATCGGGTGTGAATGCGATGGTCTTTCCCGTGGGCGTCAGTAGCCACCCATGTGTAAAGATTCAGTGGGGTTTTTAGAGTGAGGGGTACTTCCCCTATAGTTGGCAGATCAGCCAAAACTGGCTGTCCTGGATAATGGAGGGGTTTTTCTGGGTCTTCGTCTTCCCTTTTTCCCGGCAGTGAAGAGGGGGGTTTCGGACAGAAAGCAGTGAGTTTGGGACATCCGTTCTTTCCCCACCTGTTGTTAACCTTTGCCACAGCGTCCGGGAGCCGTGCGGGCCACCCAGCACTGTGCAGCTTGAGAGCATGTTTTAATAACCCATTCGTTCTTTCTACTATCCCGTTAGCCTGGGGATAGTAGGGGGTATGAAATGTCCATTGAACTCCTTCATCCTTTGCCCATTCTTGGACCACCCCGGCAGTAAAGTGGCTGCCATTGTCAGATTGGATAGATTTAGGTTTGGGTAGGTAACTGAACCATCGCTTTAACACTTTTACCGTATTTTCCCCGGTAGCTCGTGCCACTGCTTCGGCTTGAACAAGGCCGGAGACGACTTCTACCCCAACCAAAATATACTGTTTTCCCTCTGATTTTTTAAAAGGACCTATGTAATCTACTTGCCAAGTTTCCCAGAGGCCCTTTCCGTCCCGTAAGTGGAGAGGGGGTCCTTGCAAGGGATGCCGCTCTAATCGGGTGCGGCACTGACTGCAAGCAGAAATGATCGTGTTACACAGTTCCCGAGTTACTGGCCAGCCTCTGCTACCAGCCTCCCTGAAAAGGTCTTTAACTCCTGAATGACCGCGTCTCACGTGTAACCACTCCAGCAGGCGCTCCCACTCTTTTTCTTCGGCTTCCACTGCTATTGGAGCTAAACGTGTCAGCGAATCTACCTGATTGTTCCAAATGTGGGCTGGGTGATCCCCCCTCTGGTGTGCGGCTACCCATCCCACCAAGAAAGTCCCCTGTTTGGCAATCTCTAATATTTCTTCCCGCTTTTCCCTCTGCCACACGGGTATGCGATTAACCTCCCATTGATTCTGTTCCCAGAAAGGGAGCCACTCGGTACATCCTTTGAATACAGCGTATGAATCTGTGTAAATAAAAGTCAATTCTTTGTTCTCGGCTTCTCTTTTAATCACACTCCACACTGCCACCAACTCCCCCACCTGAGCACTTCCCTCCCCTTCCGTTATAATCCGCTCCCCCGAATCAACATGTAAGGCTACTGCCCGATATTTCCACACCTTTCCCTCCCTTTTTGAGGACGCATCAGTAAACCACACATTTTTCAAATGAGGTTCAAATGGAGGAGCTGGTTTTATAAGGGAAGGAGGGGTATCCTGGTTGGATTGGCTATCAGGTGATTCCTGTATTTGGAGTACCTTAAGTGCCCCTTCTTCTACCCTTCCTGCATGACAATAGTGATCTAATTGCGCATACCATTTCCTGACTGTTTCTTGCTGTGCAACCCCTGCCGGGGGTGGGGTCCCAGCCAGCACTGGCTTCAGGACCTTAAAGGGCCCTCTCAAAATAATCGGTTGTTGCTTTGTGATTTTTTCAGCCTCCTGTAGGGCTAGATTAACTACAAAAAGACCCTTCTCCCAAATTGAATATCGTTTTTCAGCATCTTTGAAGCTTCTCGAGTAGAACCCGACAGGGCGAGTTGGTCCTTCAGGTCCACGCTGCCACATGTGTATTGATAGGCCGTGGATGGCAAAGCCCCACTCAATATGGAGTGGATCAGTCGGGTGTATTGGCCCTAAAGCCTGGTATACCCCAGCCTCAAAGATCAATAGTTTTAAGGCTTCCTCATGGACAGGGGTCCACTCCCAAGAGGTTCTTTTCCTCGTCAGGTCATATAAAGGTCGAGCTATAATAGAAAAGTCCGGAATATGTTTTCTCCAGAATACCAGTAGGCCTAAAGCGTGTTGAAGCTCCCTTTTGTTACCAGGCGCTTTCACTTGCTGGAGGGTAGTTAAGGTCTCTGAGGGAATGCACACTGTTCCTCCCCTCCACCAGATGCCTAGAAATTTCACTTCAGGGGACGGGAGTTGTATTTTCCCTGTTGGAATCTGGAGTCCTAAATTTTCCAAATGGGTAATTATGTCTTCCTGAGTCCGTCCTACCACGGAAACATCAGGGCCACCGATTAGCACATCATCAATATACTGATATATTTTGACTCCTTCCCTGGGGGTAATTTGGGCAAGTTCCTGTGCTAAAGCGTAATGGGCAGTAGTCGGTGAATGACAATAGCCCTGGGGAAGGCGAGTGAATGTGTATTGTACACCTTCCCACGTGAAAGCAAAACGCTCTCTGTCTGAGTCCTGCAGGGGAACCATAAAGAACATATCTTTTACATCAATGGCTGCCAAGATCGGGTGTGCTTGTTCCTGGATGGTTGCGATTAGTTCTGCTATGTTTGGCACCGCGGCGGTTAAGGGTCCTGTATTGGCGTTTAGGTGCCGATAATCGACTGTTAGCCGCCATCTGCCGTCTGGCTTGCGGACAGGCCAAACGGGAGAATTATAGGGGGAATGTACAGGCATAATTATTCCCTTTTCTTTCAGGTCTGAAATCACAGGAGCAATCCCTTCTCTAGCTCCTAGAGGGAGAGGATAGGGTTTAACATTCACAACCTTAGACGGGGGTAATTCCGGCGCGGATTGTAGCAGTCGCACCGTGACTGTCGGTAAACCAAACACCCACTCTTTTCCCTTCGAGTCCACCCAAGCACGCCCTCGGAGCAAATCAAGTCCCACGATGTTCGTCGGCAACCTCCCCAATATCATCAAAACCTCTATCGGGGATTCGTCCCCAGGCAACCAGCATTTTACTCGAGCAGTCGGTTGGGGTCTGGAATTTCCAAACACATCAGGAACCCAAATTCGCTTTTTATCCGCCACTATCCCGCAGCGGTTAGCCACATCCTCCCGGAGAGCCGACATCTGGGCTCCGGTATCTACTAAAAAGGTGACTGGAGTTTTAAAGGGACCCAGGGGAAAGGTAATTAACAAGTCCCCTTTGTCGTTTTCTGTGAGCCTCCTTAAATAGATCCACCGGCCATCCCCCGGCTCACCGACTGGGGACGGCGGAGGAGGTTTCCCGCAATATTCGCTCCCGCTCCAAAGCTTCCGTCAAAGCAGTGTGTAGCCGTTGGTTAGTCACCCGCTCGGCGGTAAGCTGATCAGAGAGATGTCTTGCCTCATTTCCTAATTGCTCCTGCAGAGCCCCCACCAGATCTTGAAGGGATTTTGTTGTCTCCCCTTCCACGTGTTGGGCCATGTGTTTATTCCGTTGTGCTGCCACCAGAGCTGCTCCTAAAACCGCACAAACTACTGCCTTCCCCTTTCCTTGTTTCAGTTTTCGTTCATTAGCCAAGCTGGAAATTCTGTCGGCTACCGCTTGTGGATTGTGGCGATTATTGTGGGCCCAAGTCATACCAGAGAGAGAAGGTCGGGCGTTATAGCCCTCTAACCTCTCCAGGAGAGGGGTGCAATCTACAATCGGTCCTCCCAGGGAGGCCATTATGAGTATACAATTATAGGGACCAGATCCCGTACTAGGCCTCAGAGGACTCTCTCCCCTGGTGTATGACTCCTCTCAGAGAGGGGCTTCGGTAAAAGCCGAGTCCCAGTGATCGCTGTAGCACCAACGAGGGGATCCTGCCGACTACGCCAAATTTGTTACGACCCAGACCGGACAGACCAGAGGGTCGTAGAGCTTCTGGGATCCCCCCGGGCTAAATTAAGCTGAAACGACACCAAACGATCACTTTGAACGCTTTATTCCAACAATCCAAACTGTGGAAGGCGTAACGGTGGGCAGCGTGGGTTGCAGCAAAACGTTCAGAAGAAGAGAGAAAAGAGAGGAATAAGAAAAAAAAGAAAGAGGGGGACAAGAAAAGAGATAGTCACCACCCTTGGATCCCGCGGTGTCGGCAACGAGCGTGGCAATCCTCCGGTGATGGGCGGGCGCCGTGGCTCTTTGCAGTTGTGTCTTTTATAGTCTAAATCTCCGTCCACAGTCGCGCCTCTTGAAGACTTATACGGGTTCATTCCAGACGGTTCTCAACATATATAGTAGTGTTCCAGAGGGTTCTTTATCTACTGAGTATGTGCGATTTATTGGGGTGGTGGTCTTAGGGACTTGCCAAGGAGCTACAAGCCCCCTCCTCAGATAAGCTTTGTGTGGCCTCTGGCCATATGCGGTGGGTTACCAGGCTGGTTCTGCCACAACACGGGACTGCATAGCCTCCGGCACCTCCCCTGTGCCCATGCCAGCCAACTTCTTGCTAAAGGCCCTCTTTGGTATGCAGACCGCACCTTGGTTGCTACAATGTTTGAGACATTGACAGACATTAACTCTTCCAGTCCCTCACACCACCCCGTGGCTCAAACATTGTCCATACAATCCTCGTCCAGGGTGGCGACTTCACAGACAGCAGAAGGAGGAAACACAAGGTAAGAGTAACAAGAATAGGCAAAACAAGAACCCACAGCCCTAACATTACAGCAATATTCAGAAGTCACTTTCCCTGAGGTCTTCCTCGACCGTTGTGATCCATACATGACGAATAGATGTAATGGAGGAGAGCAAGCGAGAGATCATACATCTGCCTATTGCAAGGCCCATCATCAAAAACAAAAATCCACACAGTATCATGAGGCCAATGTTTACAAGCCATTTTCCCCAACCTGGAAGTCCCAGTGAGCCTACAAGAGAGGTGAGCCAAGTTTTCGGATCCCAGCTGTTAAACCGATCCTTGGGCTGCATCGCTTGAAAAAGTTCTCTGGTTTTCTCTGTCACCTCTCTCATCTTCTCTCGTGCTTCTTCTATGGTGGTGGTTGCGTTGTGTATGGTGAGACAACATTCTCCATCGGTGAGATTTAACGTTCCACAGACACCTTGCTCCTTTAACCATAACATAGCTAAAGCTAATCTGTTTTGCAAAGCCATTGTAGACACTTGTTGAACCTGTAAATTCGTTTCCCCGAAGGCATAACGGGTCCAATTGCTTAGGACGTGTACTTGCCAGGTCAGATTTTCTAAAACGAATTGGTGCCTTTTAAGGGTCACATATGGGGTAAATATATTCTCCAACATCAGAGATGTTGTCATGCCCCAGGTATAATAATCAGGCACTCGAACTCCACGCACTGCCCACTCAGGTCGCGCCTCGGGTCCATCGCTTTCCCGGCGCCTTCTGTTATGGTGGGGCACTGAGAAATTGAACACTCTAGAAGGGCACATTGTTGGAACGCCGATGGTACAGCGTAAACCTGCCATTTCGTGTACATGCAGGTGTGAGTACATTCTCCCATTCGAACATGCCCAAAAGGTGCCCTGAGGGGATGGATATCTAGTAGTGGAGCACGTTAATGGGTCATAGGTTTTAGTTATTCCGATTTTTCCTTTCCACACGAGGTTCCACTTGGTTTCGTGGGTAAGTGTGACTCCACATTTTAACGCAGTTTTTCGACTGGTAATGGGCCCTCTACACCTGGGATCTCTAGGTTTAAATCCTGGTACCGGAAAACCCCAACAAGTACACGCATCCCGAATTAAAGTTCGCAATTCTGAGACATACCATGTTTCTATAGGGTCCCACGTTAACGATTCACAACCAACGGTCCGTGAACAGGTCATTAAGGGGGTGTTCTTATAGGGTAGGGGATCTATCTCCCTCGCATCAATTATATTGTCTGGATCAAGTAAAGCATGTTTAAGGGACCAAGTGTATTCATAACGAGAACGATTCTGGTGGGCATAGCCACCCCATCTGCGAGGAATTTGAATACACCAACCTGGGGATAACGGAACATTATATTCATGTTGTAGGGGTTCACCGTGAGGGGGAGGGTCCCACCGACGTACCACATTACAAGGGATCTCCTCCTCCCGGGGACACCACTTCGAATTCAGTACAGACATGCAAGGGAGGTGCGCTTCCTGGGGACATGCTGTCCAACCCTCTCGGGCTGCAAGGGTAGCACTCGTAGTTCCCGTACAGAGCTGTTGCTTCCAGCATGTAGCCTTCCGCATATCCCTCCAGGTCATGTTAACTGGAAACCTATAGGCTACCGGAGAGGGTATGTAGTCAGCTTCCCACCCCAGAGGAGGTGCGTAGTCAATTCCCCACAAACATTGTCCCTTCCAGAGAGTATTCTGAATACACTTTTGGTTTAACATTTCTAATTTTGAATTTAACACTCGTGAGAGATTTAACCAAATAACGGCAAATTTGAGACCCTCTGACGCGGACGCTGGGAGGTCCACGCAAAACCCTTGGTCTGTCCGATTCCAGATTCGGACGAAACCAGTAATCAATTCCCATGCCAGGTTGGGTCGGTTATTCAGATTCCCCGTTGATTGAGACAAGGTTATACATTCACAAAGTAAGAATATAAACTTTCCCCACACCATCTTTTCCCTAATAAAGAACAGCAACGGGCCTAACAGGATCAGGCAAACAATGCAAAGAATGACCCGCTGAACAACTGAAACCCTAAGTCCCATGATGGGCTTCTGTCAACCTGTAATACATACACACCAGAAAACTAAGGATTAGAAAGATGGGATTATCCATCGGGTGTGAATGCGATGGTCTTTCCCGTGGGCGTCAGTAGCCACCCATGTGTAAAGATTCAGTGGGGTTTTTAGAGTGAGGGGTACTTCCCCTATAGTTGGCAGATCAGCCAAAACTGGCTGTCCTGGATAATGGAGGGGTTTTTCTGGGTCTTCGTCTTCCCTTTTTCCCGGCAGTGAAGAGGGGGATTTCGGACAGAAAGCAGTGAGTTTGGGACATCCGTTCTTTCCCCACCTGTTGTTAACCTTTGCCACAGCGTCCGGGAGCCGTGCGGGCCACCCAGCACTGTGCAGCTTGAGAGCATGTTTTAATAACCCATTCGTTCTTTCTACTATCCCGTTAGCCTGGGGATAGTAGGGGGTATGAAATGTCCATTGAACTCCTTCATCCTTTGCCCATTCTTGGACCACCCCGGCAGTAAAGTGGCTGCCATTGTCAGATTGGATAGATTTAGGTTTGGGTAGGTAACTGAACCATCGCTTTAACACTTTTACCGTATTTTCCCCGGTAGCTCGTGCCACTGCTTCGGCTTGAACAAGGCCGGAGACGACTTCTACCCCAACCAAAATATACTGTTTTCCCTCTGATTTTTTAAAAGGACCTATGTAATCTACTTGCCAAGTTTCCCAGAGGCCCTTTCCGTCCCGTAAGTGGAGAGGGGGTCCTTGCAAGGGATGCCGCTCTAATCGGGTGCGGCACTGACTGCAAGCAGAAATGATCGTGTTACACAGTTCCCGAGTTACTGGCCAGCCTCTGCTACCAGCCTCCCTGAAAAGGTCTTTAACTCCTGAATGACCGCGTCTCACGTGTAACCACTCCAGCAGGCGCTCCCACTCTTTTTCTTCGGCTTCCACTGCTATTGGAGCTAAACGTGTCAGCGAATCTACCTGATTGTTCCAAATGTGGGCTGGGTGATCCCCCCTCTGGTGTGCGGCTACCCATCCCACCAAGAAAGTCCCCTGTTTAGCAATCTCTAATATTTCTTCCCGCTTTTCCCTCTGCCACACGGGTATGCGATTAACCTCCCATTGATTCTGTTCCCAGAAAGGGAGCCACTCGGTACATCCTTTGAATACAGCGTATGAATCTGTGTAAATAAAAGTCAATTCTTTGTTCTCGGCTTCTCTTTTAATCACACTCCACACTGCCACCAACTCCCCCACCTGAGCACTTCCCTCCCCTTCCGTTATAATCCGCTCCCCCGAATCAACATGTAAGGCTACTGCCCGATATTTCCACACCTTTCCCTCCCTTTTTGAGGACGCATCAGTAAACCACACATTTTTCAAATGAGGTTCAAATGGAGGAGCTGGTTTTATAAGGGAAGGAGGGGTATCCTGGTTGGATTGGCTATCAGGTGATTCCTGTATTTGGAGTACCTTAAGTGCCCCTTCTTCTACCCTTCCTGCATGACAATAGTGATCTAATTGCGCATACCATTTCCTGACTGTTTCTTGCTGTGCAACCCCTGCCGGGGGTGGGGTCCCAGCCAGCACTGGCTTCAGGACCTTAAAGGGCCCTCTCAAAATAATCGGTTGTTGCTTTGTGATTTTTTCAGCCTCCTGTAGGGCTAGATTAACTACAAAAAGACCCTTCTCCCAAATTGAATATCGTTTTTCAGCATCTTTGAAGCTTCTCGAGTAGAACCCGACAGGGCGAGTTGGTCCTTCAGGTCCACGCTGCCACATGTGTATTGATAGGCCGTGGATGGCAAAGCCCCACTCAATATGGAGTGGATCAGTCGGGTGTATTGGCCCTAAAGCCTGGTATACCCCAGCCTCAAAGATCAATAGTTTTAAGGCTTCCTCATGGACAGGGGTCCACTCCCAAGAGGTTCTTTTCCTCGTCAGGTCATATAAAGGTCGAGCTATAATAGAAAAGTCCGGAATATGTTTTCTCCAGAATACCAGTAGGCCTAAAGCGTGTTGAAGCTCCCTTTTGTTACCAGGCGCTTTCACTTGCTGGAGGGTAGTTAAGGTCTCTGAGGGAATGCACACTGTTCCTCCCCTCCACCAGATGCCTAGAAATTTCACTTCAGGGGACGGGAGTTGTATTTTCCCTGTTGGAATCTGGAGTCCTAAATTTTCCAAATGGGTAATTATGTCTTCCTGAGTCCGTCCTACCACGGAAACATCAGGGCCACCGATTAGCACATCATCAATATACTGATATATTTTGACTCCTTCCCTGGGGGTAATTTGGGCAAGTTCCTGTGCTAAAGCGTAATGGGCAGTAGTCGGTGAATGACAATAGCCCTGGGGAAGGCGAGAGAATGTGTATTGTACACCTTCCCACGTGAAAGCAAAACGCTCTCTGTCTGAGTCCTGCAGGGGAACCATAAAGAACATATCTTTTACATCAATGGCTGCCAAGATCGGGTGTGCTTGTTCCTGAATGGTTGCGATTAGTTCTGCTATGTTTGGCACCGCGGCGGTTAAGGGTCCTGTATTGGCGTTTAGGTGCCGATAATCGACTGTTAGCCGCCATCTGCCGTCTGGCTTGCGGACAGGCCAAACGGGAGAATTATAGGGGGAATGTACAGGCATAATTATTCCCTTTTCTTTCAGGTCTGAAATCACAGGAGCAATCCCTTCTCTAGCTCCTAGAGGGAGAGGATAGGGTTTAACATTCACAACCTTAGACGGGGGTAATTCCGGCGCGGATTGTAGCAGTCGCACCGTGACTGTCGGTAAACCAAACACCCACTCTTTTCCCTTCGAGTCCACCCAAGCACGCCCTCGGAGCAAATCAAGTCCCAAGATGTTCGTCGGCAACCTCCCCAATATCATCAAAACCTCTATCGGGGATTCGTCCCCAGGCAACCAGCATTTTACTCGAGCAGTCGGTTGGGGTCTGGAATTTCCAAACACATCAGGAACCCAAATTCGCTTTTTATCCGCCACTATCCCGTAGCGGTTAGCCACATCCTCCCGGAGAGCCGACATCTGGGCTCCGGTATCTACTAAAAAGGTGACCGGAGTTTTAAAGGGACCCAGGGGAAAGGTAATTAACAAGTCCCCTTTGTCGTTTTCTGTGAGCCTCCTTAAATAGATCCACCGGCCATCCCCCGGCTCACCGACTGGGGACGGCGGAGGAGGTTTCCCGCAATATTCGCTCCCGCTCCAAAGCTTCCGTCAAAGCAGTGTGTAGCCGTTGGTTAGTCACCCGCTCGGCGGTAAGCTGATCAGAGAGATGTCTTGCCTCATTTCCTAATTGCTCCTGCAGAGCCCCCACCAGATCTTGAAGGGATTTTGTTGTCTCCCCTTCCACGTGTTGGGCCATGTGTTTATTCCGTTGTGCTGCCACCAGAGCTGCTCCTAAAACCGCACAAACTACTGCCTTCCCCTTTCCTTGTTTCAGTTTTCGTTCATTAGCCAAGCTGGAAATTCTGTCGGCTACCGCTTGTGGATTGTGCCGATTATTGTGGGCCCAAGTCATACCAGAGAGAGAAGGTCGGGCGTTATAGCCCTCTAACCTCTCCAGGAGAGGGGTGCAATCTACAATCGGTCCTCCCAGGGAGGCCATTATGAGTATACAATTATAGGGACCGGATCCCGTACTAGGCCTCAGAGGACTCTCTCCCCTGGTGTATGACTCCTCTCAGAGAGGGGCTTCGGTAAAAGCCGAGTCCCAGTGATCGCTTTAGCACCAACGAGGGGATCCTGCCGACTACGCCAAATTTGTTACGACCCAGACCGGACAGACCAGAGGGTCGTAGAGCTTCTGGGATCCCCCCGGGCTAAATTAAGCTGAAACGACACCAAACGATCACTTTGAACGCTTTATTCCAACAATCCAAACTGTGGAAGGCGTAACGGTGGGCAGCGTGGGTTGCAGCAAAACGTTCACAAGAAGAGCGAAAAGAGAGGAATAAGAAAAAAAAGAAAGAGGGGGACAAGAAAAGAGATAGTCACCACCCTTGGATCCCGCGGTGTCGGCGACGAGCGTGGCAATCCTCCGGTGATGGGCGGGCGCCGTGGCTCTTTGCAGTTGTGTCTTTTATAGTCTAAATCTCCGTCCACAGTCGCGCCTCTTGAAGACTTATACGGGTTCATTCCAGACGGTTCTCAACATATATAGTAGTGTTCCAGAGGGTTCTTTATCTACTGAGTATGTGCGATTTATTGGGGTGGTGGTCTTAGGGACTTGCCAAGGAGCTACAAGCCCCCTCCTCAGATAAGCTTTGTGTGGCCTCTGGCCATATGCGGTGGGTTACCAGGCTGGTTCTGCCACAACACGGGACTGCATAGCCTCCGGCACCTCCCCTGTGCCCATGCCAGCCAACTTCTTGCTAAAGGCCCTCTTTGGTATGCAGACCGCACCTTGGTTGCTACAATGTTTGAGACATTGACAGACATTAACTCTTCCAGTCCCTCACACCACCCCGTGGCTCAAACATTGTCCATACAATCCTCGTCCAGGGTGGCGACTTCACAGACAGCAGAAGGAGGAAACACAAGGTAAGAGTAACAAGAATAGGCAAAGCAGGAACCCACAGCCCTAACATTACAACAATATTCAAAAGTCACTTTCCCTGAGGTCTTCCTCGACCGTTGTGATCCGTACATGACAAATAGATGTAATGGAGGAGAGCAAGCGAGAGATCGTACATCTGCCTATTGCAAGGCCCATCATCAAAAATAAAAATCCACACAGTATCATGAGGCCAATGTTTACAAGCCATTTTCCCCAACCTGGAAGTCCCAGTGAGCCTACAAGAGAGGTGAGCCAAGTTTTCGGATCCCAGCTGTTAAACCGATCCTTGGGCTCCATCGCTTGAAAAAGTTCTCCGGTTTTCTCTGTCACCTCTCTCATCTTCTCTCGTGCTTCTTCTATGGTGGTGGTTGCGTTGCGTATGGTGAGACAACATTCTCCATCGGTGAGATTTAACATTCCACAGACACCTTGCTCCTTTAACCATAACATAGCTAAAGCTAATCTGTTTTGCAAGGCCATTGTAGACACTTGTTGAACCTGTAAATTCGTTTCCCCGAAGGCATAACGGGTCCAATTGCTTAGGACGTGTACTTGCCAGGTCAGATTTTCTAAAACGAATTGGTGCCTTTTAAGGGTCACATATGGGGTAAATATATTCTCCAACATCAGAGATGTTGTCATGCCCCAGGTATAATAATCAGGCACTCGAACTCCACGCACTGCCCACTCAGGTCGCGCCTCGGGTCCATCGCTTTCCCGGCGCCTTCTGTTATGGTGGGGCACTGAGAAATTGAACACTCTAGAAGGGCACATTGTTGGAACGCCGATGGTACAGCGTAAACCTGCCATTTCGTGTACATGCAGGTGTGAGTACATTCTCCCATTCGAACATGCCCAAAAGGTGCCCTGAGGGGATGGATATCTAGTAGTGGAGCACGTTAATGGGTCATAGGATTTAGTTATTCCGACTTTTCCTTTCCACACGAGGTTCCACTTGGTTTCGTGGGTAAGTGTGACTCCACATTTTAACGCAGTTTTTCGACTGGTAATGGGCCCTCTACACCTGGGATCTCTAGGTTTAAATCCTGGTACCGGAAAACCCCAACAAGTACACGCATCCCGAATGAAAGTTCGCAATTCTGAGACATACCATGTTTCTATAGGGTCCCATGTTAACGATTCACAACCAACGGTCCGTGAACAGGTCATTAAGGGGGTGTTCTTATAGGGTAGGGGATCTATTTCCCGCGCATCAATTATATTGTCTGGATCAAGTAAAGCCTGCTTAAGGACCAAGCGTATTCATAACGAGAACGATTCTGGTGGGCATAGCCACCCCATCTGCGAGGAATTTGAATACACCAACCTGGGGATAACGGAACATTATATTCATGTTGTAGGGGTTCACCGTGAGGGGGAGGGTCCCACCGACGTACCACATTACAAGGGATCTCCTCCTCCCGGGGACACCACTTCGAATTCAGTACAGACATGCAAGGGAGGTGCACTTCCTGGGGACACGCTGTCCAACCCTCTCGGGCTGCAAGGGCAGCGCTCGTAGTTCCCGTACAGAGCTGTTGCTTCCAGCATGTAGCCTTCCGCATATCCCTCCAGGTCATGTTAACTGGAAACCTATAGGCTACCGGAGAGGGTATGTAGTCAGCTTCCCACCCTGGAGGAGCTGTGTAGTCAATTCCCCACAAACATTGTCCTTTCCAGAGAGTATTCTGAATACACTTTTGGTTTAACATTTCTAATTTTGAATTTAACACTCGTGAGAGATTTAACCAAATAACGGCAAATTTGGGACCCTCTGACGCGGACGTAGGGAGGTCCACACAAAACCCTTGGTCTGTTCGATTCCAGATTCGGACAAAACCAGTAATCAATTCCCATGCCAGGTTGGGTCGGTTATTCAGATTCCCCGTTGATTGAGACAAGGTTATACATTCACAAAGTAAGAATATAAACTTTCCCCACACCATCTTTTCCCTAATAAAGAACAGCAACGGGCCTAACAGGATCAGGCAAACAATGCAAAGAATGACCCGCTGAACAACTGAAACCCTAAGTCCCACGATGTTCGTCGGCAACCTCCCCAGTATCATCAAAACCTCTATCGGGGATTCGTCCCCAGGCAACCAGCATTTTATTCGAGCAGTCGGTTGGGGTCTGGAATTTCCAAACACATCAGGAACCCAAATTCGCTTTTTATCCGCCACTATCCCATAGCGGTTAGCCACATCCTCCCGGAGAGCCGACATCTGGGCTCTGGTATCTACTAAAAAGGTGACCGGAGTTTTAAAGGGACCCGGGGAAAGGTAATTAACAAGTCCCCTTTGTCGTTTTCTGTGAGCCTCCTTAAATAGATCCACCGGCCATCCCCCGGCTCACCGACTGGGGACGGCGGAGGAGGTTTCCCGCAATATTCGCTCCCGCTCCAAAGCTTCCGTCAAAGCAGTGTGTAGCCGTTGGTTAGTCACCCGCTCGGCGGTAAGCTGATCAGAGAGATGTCTTGCCTCATTTCCTAATTGCTCCTGCAGAGCCCCCACCAGATCTTGAAGGGATTTTGTTGTCTCCCCTTCTACATGTTGGGCCATGTGTTTATTCCATTGTGCTGCCACCAGAGCTGCTCCTAAAACCGCACAAACTACTGCCTTCCCCTTTCCTTGTTTCAGTTTTCGTTCTTTAGCCAAGCTGGAAATTCTGTCGGCTACCACTTGTGGATTGTGCCGATTATTGTGGGCCCAAGTCATACCAGAGAGAGAAGGTCGGGCGTTATAGCCCTCTAACCTCTCCAGGAGAGGGGTGCAATCTACAATCGGTCCTCCCAGGGAGGCCATTATGAGTATACAATTATAGGGACCAGATCCCGTACTAGGCCTCAGAGGACTGTCTCCCCTGGTGTATGACTCCTCTCAGAGAGGGGCTTCGGTAAAAGCCGAGTCCCAGTGATCGCTGTAGCACCAACGAGGGGATCCTGCCGACTACGCCAAATTTGTTACGACCCAGACCGGACAGACCAGAGGGTCGTAGAGCTTCTGGGATCCCCCCGGGCTAAATTAAGCTGAAACGACACGAAACGATCACTTTGAACGCTTTATTCCAACAATCCAAACTGTGGAAGGCGTAACGGTGGGCAGCGTGGGTTGCAGCAAAACGTTCACAAGAAGAGAGAAAAGAGAGGAATAAGAAAAAAAAGAAAGAGGGGGAAAAGAAAAGAGATAGTCACCACCCTTGGATCCCGTGGTGTCGGCGACGAGTGTGGCAATCCTCCGGTGATGGGCGGGCGCCGTGGCTCTTTGCAGTTGTGTCTTTTATAGTCTAAATCTCCGTCCACAGTCGCGCCTCTTGAAGACTTATACGGGTTCATTCCAGACGGTTCTCAACATATATAGTAGTGTTCCAGAGGGTTCTTTATCTACTGAGTATGTGCGATTTATTGGGGTGGTGGTCTTAGGGACTTGCCAAGGAGCTACAAGCCCCCTCCTCAGATAAGCTTTGTGTGGCCTCTGGCCATATGCGGTGGGTTACCAGGCTGGTTCTGCCACAACACGGGACTGCATAGCCTCCGGCACCTCCCCTGTGCCCATGCCAGCCAACTTCTTGCTAAAGGCCCTCTTTGGTATGCAGACCGCACCTTGGTTGCTACAATGTTTGAGACATTGACAGACATTAACTCTTCCAGTCCCTCACACCACCCCGTGGCTCAAACATTGTCCATACAATCCTCATCCAGGGTGGCGACTTCACAGACAGCAGAAGGAGGAAACACAAGGTAAGAGTAACAAGAATAGGCAAAGCAGGAACCCACAGCCCTAACATTACAACAATATTCAAAAGTCACTTTCCCTGAGGTCTTCCTCGACCGTTGTGATCCGTACATGACGAATAGATGTAATGGAGGAGAGCAAGCGAGAGATCATACATCTGCCTATTGCAAGGCCCATCATCAAAAATAAAAATCCACACAGTATCATGAGGCCAATGTTTACAAGCCATTTTCCCCAACCTGGAAGTCCCAGTGAGCCTACAAGAGAGGTGAGCCAAGTTTTCGGATCCCAGCTGTTAAACCGATCCTTGGGCTCCATCGCTTGAAAAAGTTCTCCGGTTTTCTCTGTCACCTCTCTCATCTTCTCTCGTGCTTCTTCTATGGTGGTGGTTGCGTTGCGTATGGTGAGACAACATTCTCCATCGGTGAGATTTAACGTTCCACAGACACCTTGCTCCTTTAACCATAACATAGCTAAAGCTAATCTGTTTTGCAAGGCCATTGTAGACACTTGTTGAACCTGTAAATTCGTTTCCCCGAAAGCATAACGGGTCCAATTGCTTAGGACGTGTACTTGCCAGGTCAGATTTTCTAAAACGAATTGGTGCCTTTTAAGGGTCACATATGGGGTAAATATATTCTCCAACATCAGAGATGTTGTCATGCCCCAGGTATAATAATCAGGCACTCGAACTCCACGCACTGCCCACTCAGGTCGCGCCTCGGGTCCATCGCTTTCCCGGCGCCTTCTGTTATGATGGGGCACTGAGAAATTGAACACTCTAGAAGGGCACATTGTTGGAACGCCGATGGTACAGCGTAAACCTGCCATTTCGTGTACATGCAGGTGTGAGTACATTCTCCCATTCGAACATGCCCAAAAGGTGCCCTGAGGGGATGGATATCTAGTAGTGGAGCACGTTAATGGGTCATAGGATTTAGTTATTCCGACTTTTCCTTTCCACACGAGGTTCCACTTGGTTTCGTGGGTAAGTGTGACTCCACATTTTAACGCAGTTTTTCGACTGGTAATGGGCCCTCTACACCTGGGATCTCTAGGTTTAAATCCTGGTACCGGAAAACCCCAACAAGTACACGCATCCCGAATGAAAGTTCGCAATTCTGAGACATACCATGTTTCTATAGGGTCCCATGTTAACGATTCACAACCAACGGTCCGTGAACAGGTCATTAAGGGGGTGTTCTTATAGGGTAGGGGATCTATTTCCCGCGCATCAATTATATTGTCTGGATCAAATAAAGCCTGCTTAAGGACCAAGCGTATTCATAACGAGAACGATTCTGGTGGGCATAGCCACCCCATCTGCGAGGAATTTGAATACACCAACCTGGGGATAACGGAACATTATATTCATGTTGTAGGGGTTCACCGTGAGGGGGAGGGTCCCACCGACGTACCACATTACAAGGGATCTCCTCCTCCCGGGGACACCACTTCGAATTCAGTACAGACATGCAAGGGAGGTGCACTTCCTGGGGACACGCTGTCCAACCCTCTCGGGCTGCAAGGGCAGCGCTCGTAGTTCCCGTACAGAGCTGTTGCTTCCAGCATGTAGCCTTCCGCATATCCCTCCAGGTCATGTTAACTGGAAACCTATAGGCTACCGGAGAGGGTATGTAGTCAGCTTCCCACCCTGGAGGAGCTGTGTAGTCAATTCCCCACAAACATTGTCCTTTCCAGAGAGTATTCTGAATACGCTTTTGGTTTAAAATTTCTAATTTTGAATTTAACACTCGTGAGAGATTTAACCAAATAACGGCAAATTTGGGACCCTCTGACGCGGACGTAGGGAGGTCCACACAAAACCCTTGGTCTGTTCGATTCCAGATTCGGACAAAACCAGTAATCAATTCCCATGCCAGGTTGGGTCGGTTATTCAGATTCCCCGTTGATTGAGACAAGATTATACATTCACAAAGTAAGAATATAAACTTTCCCCACACCATCTTTTCCCTAATAAAGAACAGCAACGGGCCTAACAGGATCAGGCAAACAATGCAAAGAATGACCCGCTGAACAACTGAAACCCTAAGTCCCACGATGTTCGTCGGCAACCTCCCCAGTATCATCAAAACCTCTATCGGGGATTCGTCCCCAGGCAACCAGCATTTTACTCGAGCAGTCGGTTGGGGTCTGGAATTTCCAAACACATCAGGAACCCAAATTCGCTTTTTATCCGCCACTATCCCGTAGCGGTTAGCCACGTCCTCCCGGAGAGCCGACATCTGGGCTCCGGTATCTACTAAAAAGGTGACCGGAGTTTTAAAGGGACCCAGGGGAAAGGTAATTAACAAGTCCCCTTTGTCGTTTTCTGTGAGCCTCCTTAAATAGATCCACCGGCCATCCCCCGGCTCACCGACTGGGGACGGCGGAGGAGGTTTCCCGCAATATTCGCTCCCGCTCCAAAGCTTCCGTCAAAGCAGTGTGTAGCCGTTGGTTAGTCACCCGCTCGGCGGTAAGCTGATCAGAGAGATGTCTTGCCTCATTTCCTAATTGCTCCTGCAGAGCCCCCACCAGATCTTGAAGGGATTTTGTTGTCTCCCCTTCCACGTGTTGGGCCATGTGTTTATTCCGTTGTGCTGCCACCAGAGCTGCTCCTAAAACCGCACAAACTACTGCCTTCCCCTTTCCTTGTTTCAGTTTTCGTTCATTAGCCAAGCTGGAAATTCTGTCGGCTACCGCTTGTGGATTGTGCCGATTATTGTGGGCCCAAGTCATACCAGAGAGAGAAGGTCGGGCGTTATAGCCCTCTAACCTCTCCAGGAGAGGGGTGCAATCTACAATCGGTCCTCCCAGGGAGGCCATTATGAGTATACAATTATAGGGACCAGATCCCGTACTAGGCCTCAGAGGACTGTCTCCCCTGGTGTATGACTCCTCTCAGAGAGGGGCTTCGGTAAAAGCCGAGTCCCAGTGATCGCTGTAGCACCAACGAGGGGATCCTGCCGACTACGCCAAATTTGTTACGACCCAGACCGGACAGACCAGAGGGTCGTAGAGCTTCTGGGATCCCCCCGGGCTAAATTAAGCTGAAACGACACGAAACGATCACTTTGAACGCTTTATTCCAACAATCCAAACTGTGGAAGGCGTAACGGTGGGCAGCGTGGGTTGCAGCAAAACGTTCACAAGAAGAGAGAAAAGAGAGGAATAAGAAAAAAAAGAAAGAGGGGGAAAAGAAAAGAGATAGTCACCACCCTTGGATCCCGTGGTGTCGGCGACGAGTGTGGCAATCCTCCGGTGATGGGCGGGCGCCGTGGCTCTTTGCAGTTGTGTCTTTTATAGTCTAAATCTCCGTCCACAGTCGCGCCTCTTGAAGACTTATACGGGTTCATTCCAGACGGTTCTCAACATATATAGTAGTGTTCCAGAGGGTTCTTTATCTACTGAGTATGTGCAATTTATTGGGGTGGTGGTCTTAGGGACTTGCCAAGGAGCTACAAGCCCCCTCCTCAGATAAGCTTTGTGTGGCCTCTGGCCATATGCGGTGGGTTACCAGGCTGGTTCTGCCACAACACGGGACTGCATACCCTCCGGCACCTCCCCTGTGCCCATGCCAGCCAACTTCTTGCTAAAGGCCCTCTTTGGTATGCAGACCGCACCTTGGTTGCTACAATGTTTGAGACATTGACAGACATTAACTCTTCCAGTCCCTCACACCACCCCGTGGCTCAAACATTGTCCATACAATCCTCGTCCAGGGTGGCGACTTCACAGACAGCAGAAGGAGGAAACACAAGGTAAGAGTAACAAGAATAGGCAAAACAAGAACCCACAACCCTAACATTACAACAATATTCAAAAGTCACTTTCCCTTAGGTCTTCCTCGACCGTTGTGATCCATACATGATGAATAGATGTAATGGAGGAGAGCAAGCGAGAGATCATACATCTGCCTATTGCAAGGCCCATCATCAAAAATAAAAATCCACACAGTATCATGAGGCCAATGTTTACAAGCCATTTTCCCCAACCTGGAAGTCCCAGTGAGCCTACAAGAGAGGTGAGCCAAGTTTTCGGATCCCAGCTGTTAAACCGATCCTTGGGCTGCATCGCTTGAAAAAGTTCTCCGGTTTTCTCTGTCACCTCTCTCATCTTCTCTCGTGCTTCTTCTATGGTGGTGGTTGCGTTGCGTATGGTGAGACAACATTCTCCATCGGTGAGATTTAACGTTCCACAGACACCTTGCTCCTTTAACCATAACATAGCTAAAGCTAATCTGTTTTGCAAAGCCATTGTAGACACTTGTTGAACCTGTAAATTCGTTTCCCCGAAGGCATAACGGGTCCAATTGCTTAGGACGTGTACTTGCCAGGTCAGATTTTCTAAAACGAATTGGTGCCTTTTAAGGGTCACATATGGGGTAAATATATTCTCCAACATCAGAGATGTTGTCATGCCCCAGGTATAATAATCAGGCACTCGAACTCCACGCACTGCCCACTCAGGTCGCGCCTCGGGTCCATCGCTTTCCCGGCGCCTTCTGTTATGATGGGGCACTGAGAAATTGAACACTCTAGAAGGGCACATTGTTGGAACGCCGATGGTACAGCGTAAACCTGCCATTTCGTGTACATGCAGGTGTGAGTACATTCTCCCATTCGAACATGCCCAAAAGGTGCCCTGAGGGGATGGATATCTAGTAGTGGAGCACGTTAATGGGTCATAGGTTTTAGTTATTCCGACTTTTCCTTTCCACACGAGGTTCCACTTGGTTTCGTGGGTAAGTGTGACTCCACATTTTAACGCAGTTTTTCGACTGGTAATGGGCCCTCTACACCTGGGATCTCTAGGTTTAAATCCTGGTACCGGAAAACCCCAACAAGTACACGCATCCCGAATGAAAGTTCGCAATTCTGAGACATACCATGTTTCTATAGGGTCCCACGTTAACGATTCACAACCAACGGTCCGTGAACAGGTCATTAAGGGGGTGTTCTTATAGGGTAGGGGATCTATTTCCCGCGCATCAATTATATTGTCTGGATCAAGTAAAGCCTGCTTAAGGACCAAGCGTATTCATAACGAGAACGATTCTGGTGGGCATAGCCACCCCATCTGCGAGGAATTTGAATACACCAACCTGGGGATAACGGAACATTATATTCATGTTGTAGGGGTTCACCGTGAGGGGGAGGGTCCCACCGACGTACCACATTACAAGGGATCTCCTCCTCCCGGGGACACCACTTCGAATTCAGTACAGACATGCAAGGGAGGTGCACTTCCTGGGGACACGCTGTCCAACCCTCTCGGGCTGCAAGGGCAGCGCTCGTAGTTCCCGTACAGAGCTGTTGCTTCCAGCATGTAGCCTTCCGCATATCCCTCCAGGTCATGTTAACTGGAAACCTATAGGCTACCGGAGAGGGTATGTAGTCAGCTTCCCACCCTGGAGGAGCTGTGTAGTCAATTCCCCACAAACATTGTCCTTTCCAGAGAGTATTCTGAATACACTTTTGGTTTAACATTTCTAATTTTGAATTTAACACTCGTGAGAGATTTAACCAAATAACGGCAAATTTGAGACCCTCTGACGCGGACGTAGGGAGGTCCACACAAAACCCTTGGTCTGTTCGATTCCAGATTCGGACAAAACCAGTAATCAATTCCCATGCCAGGTTGGGTCGGTTATTCAGATTCCCCGTTGATTGAGACAAGATTATACATTCACAAAGTAAGAATATAAACTTTCCCCACACCATCTTTTCCCTAATAAAGAACAGCAACGGGCCTAACAGGATCAGGCAAACAATGCAAAGAATGACCCGCTGAACAACTGAAACCCTAAGTCCCACGATGTTCGTCGGCAACCTCCCCAGTATCATCAAAACCTCTATCGGGGATTCGTCCCCAGGCAACCAGCATTTTATTCGAGCAGTCGGTTGGGGTCTGGAATTTCCAAACACATCAGGAACCCAAATTCGCTTTTTATCCGCCACTATCCCATAGCGGTTAGCCACGTCCTCCCGGAGAGCCGACATCTGGGCTCCGGTATCTACTAAAAAGGTGACCGGAGTTTTAAAGGGACCCAGGGGAAAGGTAATTAACAAGTCCCCTTTGTCGTTTTCTGTGAGCCTCCTTAAATAGATCCACCGGCCATCCCCCGGCTCACCGACTGGGGACGGCGGAGGAGGTTTCCCGCAATATTCGCTCCCGCTCCAAAGCTTCCGTCAAAGCAGTGTGTAGCCGTTGGTTAGTCACCCGCTCGGCGGTAAGCTGATCAGAGAGATGTCTTGCCTCATTTCCTAATTGCTCCTGCAGAGCCCCCACCAGATCTTGAAGGGATTTTGTTGTCTCCCCTTCCACGTGTTGGGCCATGTGTTTATTCCGTTGTGCTGCCACCAGAGCTGCTCCTAAAACCGCACAAACTACTGCCTTCCCCTTTCCTTGTTTCAGTTTTCGTTCATTAGCCAAGCTGGAAATTCTGTCGGCTACCGCTTGTGGATTGTGCCGATTATTGTGGGCCCAAGTCATACCAGAGAGAGAAGGTCGGGCGTTATAGCCCTCTAACCTCTCCAGGAGAGGGGTGCAATCTACAATCGGTCCTCCCAGGGAGGCCATTATGAGTATACAATTATAGGGACCAGATCCCGTACTAGGCCTCAGAGGACTGTCTCCCCTGGTGTATGACTCCTCTCAGAGAGGGGCTTCGGTAAAAGCCGAGTCCCAGTGATCGCTGTAGCACCAACGAGGGGATCCTGCCGACTACGCCAAATTTGTTACGACCCAGACCGGACAGACCAGAGGGTCGTAGAGCTTCTGGGATCCCCCCGGGCTAAATTAAGCTGAAACGACACGAAACGATCACTTTGAACGCTTTATTCCAACAATCCAAACTGTGGAAGGCGTAACGGTGGGCAGCGTGGGTTGCAGCAAAACGTTCACAAGAAGAGAGAAAAGAGAGGAATAAGAAAAAAAAGAAAGAGGGGGAAAAGAAAAGAGATAGTCACCACCCTTGGATCCCGCGGTGTCGGCGACGAGTGTGGCAATCCTCCGGTGATGGGCGGGCGCCGTGGCTCTTTGCAGTTGTGTCTTTTATAGTCTAAATCTCCGTCCACAGTCGCGCCTCTTGAAGACTTATACGGGTTCATTCCAGACGGTTCTCAACATATATAGTAGTGTTCCAGAGGGTTCTTTATCTACTGAGTATGTGCGATTTATTGGGGTGGTGGTCTTAGGGACTTGCCAAGGAGCTACAAGCCCCCTCCTCAGATAAGCTTTGTGTGGCCTCTGGCCATATGCGGTGGGTTACCAGGCTGGTTCTGCCACAACACGGGACTGCATAGCCTCCGGCACCTCCCCTGTGCCCATGCCAGCCAACTTCTTGCTAAAGGCCCTCTTTGGTATGCAGACCGCACCTTGGTTGCTACAATGTTTGAGACATTGACAGACATTAACTCTTCCAGTCCCTCACACCACCCCGTGGCTCAAACATTGTCCATACAATCCTCGTCCAGGGTGGCGACTTCACAGACAGCAGAAGGAGGAAACACAAGGTAAGAGTAACAAGAATAGGCAAAGCAGGAACCCACAGCCCTAACATTACAACAATATTCAAAAGTCACTTTCCCTGAGGTCTTCCTCGACCGTTGTGATCCGTACATGACGAATAGATGTAATGGAGGAGAGCAAGCGAGAGATCATACATCTGCCTATTGCAAGGCCCATCATCAAAAATAAAAATCCACACAGTATCATGAGGCCAATGTTTACAAGCCATTTTCCCCAACCTGGAAGTCCCAGTGAGCCTACAAGAGAGGTGAGCCAAGTTTTCGGATCCCAGCTGTTAAACCGATCCTTGGGCTCCATCGCTTGAAAAAGTTCTCCGGTTTTCTCTGTCACCTCTCTCATCTTCTCTCGTGCTTCTTCTATGGTGGTGGTTGCGTTGCGTATGGTGAGACAACATTCTCCATCGGTGAGATTTAACATTCCACAGACACCTTGCTCCTTTAACCATAACATAGCTAAAGCTAATCTGTTTTGCAAGGCCATTGTAGACACTTGTTGAACCTGTAAATTCGTTTCCCCGAAGGCATAACGGGTCCAATTGCTTAGGACGTGTACTTGCCAGGTCAGATTTTCTAAAACGAATTGGTGCCTTTTAAGGGTCACATATGGGGTAAATATATTCTCCAACATCAGAGATGTTGTCATGCCCCAGGTATAATAATCAGGCACTCGAACTCCACGCACTGCCCACTCAGGTCGCGCCTCGGGTCCATCGCTTTCCCGGCGCCTTCTGTTATGGTGGGGCACTGAGAAATTGAACACTCTAGAAGGGCACATTGTTGGAACGCCGATGGTACAGCGTAAACCTGCCATTTCGTGTACATGCAGGTGTGAGTACATTCTCCCATTCGAACATGCCCAAAAGGTGCCCTGAGGGGATGGATATCTAGTAGTGGAGCACGTTAATGGGTCATAGGATTTAGTTATTCCGACTTTTCCTTTCCACACGAGGTTCCACTTGGTTTCGTGGGTAAGTGTGACTCCACATTTTAACGCAGTTTTTCGACTGGTAATGGGCCCTCTACACCTGGGATCTCTAGGTTTAAATCCTGGTACCGGAAAACCCCAACAAGTACACGCATCCCGAATGAAAGTTCGCAATTCTGAGACATACCATGTTTCTATAGGGTCCCATGTTAACGATTCACAACCAACGGTCCGTGAACAGGTCATTAAGGGGGTGTTCTTATAGGGTAGGGGATCTATTTCCCGCGCATCAATTATATTGTCTGGATCAAGTAAAGCCTGCTTAAGGACCAAGCGTATTCATAACGAGAACGATTCTGGTGGGCATAGCCACCCCATCTGCGAGGAATTTGAATACACCAACCTGGGGATAACGGAACTTTATATTCATGTTGTAGGGGTTCACCGTGAGGGGGAGGGTCCCACCGACGTACCACATTACAAGGGATCTCCTCCTCCCGGGGACACCACTTCGAATTCAGTACAGACATGCAAGGGAGGTGCACTTCCTGGGGACACGCTGTCCAACCCTCTCGGGCTGCAAGGGCAGCGCTCGTAGTTCCCGTACAGAGCTGTTGCTTCCAGCATGTAGCCTTCCGCATATCCCTCCAGGTCATGTTAACTGGAAACCTATAGGCTACCGGAGAGGGTATGTAGTCAGCTTCCCACCCCAGAGGAGCTGTGTAGTCAATTCCCCACAAACATTGTCCTTTCCAGAGAGTATTCTGAATACGCTTTTGGTTTAAAATTTCTAATTTTGAATTTAACACTCGTGAGAGATTTAACCAAATAACGGCAAATTTGGGACCCTCTGACGCGGACGTAGGGAGGTCCACACAAAACCCTTGGTCTGTTCGATTCCAGATTCGGACAAAACCAGTAATCAATTCCCATGCCAGGTTGGGTCGGTTATTCAGATTCCCCGTTGATTGAGACAAGATTATACATTCACAAAGTAAGAATATAAACTTTCCCCACACCATCTTTTCCCTAATAAAGAACAGCAACGGGCCTAACAGGATCAGGCAAACAATGCAAAGAATGACCCGCTGAACAACTGAAACCCTAAGTCCCACGATGTTCGTCGGCAACCTCCCCAGTATCATCAAAACCTCTATCGGGGATTCGTCCCCAGGCAACCAGCATTTTACTCGAGCAGTCGGTTGGGGTCTGGAATTTCCAAACACATCAGGAACCCAAATTCGCTTTTTATCCGCCACTATCCCGTAGCGGTTAGCCACGTCCTCCCGGAGAGCCGACATCTGGGCTCCGGTATCTACTAAAAAGGTTACCGGAGTTTTAAAGGGACCCAGGGGAAAGGTAATTAACAAGTCCCCTTTGTCGTTTTCTGTGAGCCTCCTTAAATAGATCCACCGGCCATCCCCCGGCTCACCGACTGGGGACGGCGGAGGAGGTTTCCCGCAATATTCGCTCCCGCTCCAAAGCTTCCGTCAAAGCAGTGTGTAGCCGTTGGTTAGTCACCCGCTCGGCGGTAAGCTGATCAGAGAGATGTCTTGCCTCATTTCCTAATTGCTCCTGCAGAGCCCCCACCAGATCTTGAAGGGATTTTGTTGTCTCCCCTTCCACGTGTTGGGCCATGTGTTTATTCCGTTGTGCTGCCACCAGAGCTGCTCCTAAAACCGCACAAACTACTGCCTTCCCCTTTCCTTGTTTCAGTTTTCGTTCATTAGCCAAGCTGGAAATTCTGTCGGCTACCGCTTGTGGATTGTGCCGATTATTGTGGGCCCAAGTCATACCAGAGAGAGAAGGTCGGGCGTTATAGCCCTCTAACCTCTCCAGGAGAGGGGTGCAATCTACAATCGGTCCTCCCAGGGAGGCCATTATGAGTATACAATTATAGGGACCAGATCCCGTACTAGGCCTCAGAGGACTGTCTCCCCTGGTGTATGACTCCTCTCAGAGAGGGGCTTCGGTAAAAGCCGAGTCCCAGTGATCACTGTAGCACCAACGAGGGGATCCTGCCGACTACGCCAAATTTGTTACGACCCAGACCGGACAGACCAGAGGGTCGTAGAGCTTCTGGGATCCCCCCGGGCTAAATTAAGCTGAAACGACACCAAACGATCACTTTGAACGCTTTATTCCAACAATCCAAACTGTGGAAGGCGTAACGGTGGGCAGCGTGGGTTGCAGCAAAACGTTCACAAGAAGAGCGAAAAGAGAGGAATAAGAAAAAAAAGAAAGAGGGGGAAAAGAAAAGAGATAGTCACCACCCTTGGATCCCGCGGTGTCGGCGACGAGCGTGGCAATCCTCCGGTGATGGGCGGGCGCCGTGGCTCTTTGCAGTTGTGTCTTTTATAGTCTAAATCTCCGTCCACAGTCGCGCCTCTTGAAGACTTATACGGGTTCATTCCAGACGGTTCTCAACATATATAGTAGTGTTCCAGAGGGTTCTTTATCTACTGAGTATGTGCGATTTATTGGGGTGGTGGTCTTAGGGACTTGCCAAGGAGCTACAAGCCCCCTCCTCAGATAAGCTTTGTGTGGCCTCTGGCCATATGCGGTGGGTTACCAGGCTGGTTCTGCCACAACACGGGACTGCATAGCCTCCGGCACCTCCCCTGTGCCCATGCCAGCCAACTTCTTGCTAAAGGCCCTCTTTGGTATGCAGACCGCACCTTGGTTGCTACAATGTTTGAGACATTGACAGACATTAACTCTTCCAGTCCCTCACACCACCCCGTGGCTCAAACATTGTCCATACAATCCTCGTCCAGGGTGGCGACTTCACAGACAGCAGAAGGAGGAAACACAAGGTAAGAGTAACAAGAATAGGCAAAACAAGAACCCACAGCCCTACATTACAACAATATTCAAAAGTCACTTTCCCTGAGGTCTTCCTCGACCGTTGTGATCCGTACATGACGAATAGATGTAATGGAGGAGAGCAAGCGAGAGATCATACATCTGCCTATTGCAAGGCCCATCATCAAAAATAAAAATCCACACAGTATCATGAGGCCAATGTTTACAAGCCATTTTCCCCAACCTGGAAGTCCCAGTGAGCCTACAAGAGAGGTGAGCCAAGTTTTCGGATCCCAGCTGTTAAACCGATCCTTGGGCTGCATCGCTTGAAAAAGTTCTCCGGTTTTCTCTGTCACCTCTCTCATCTTCTCTCGTGCTTCTTCTATGGTGGTGGTTGCGTTGCGTATGGTGAGACAACATTCTCCATCGGTGAGATTTAACGTTCCACAGACACCTTGCTCCTTTAACCATAACATAGCTAAAGCTAATCTGTTTTGCAAGGCCATTGTAGACACTTGTTGAACCTGTAAATTCGTTTCCCCGAAGGCATAACGGGTCCAATTGCTTAGGACGTGTACTTGCCAGGTCAGATTTTCTAAAACGAATTGGTGCCTTTTAAGGGTCACATATGGGGTAAATATATTCTCCAACATCAGAGATGTTGTCATGCCCCAGGTATAATAATCAGGCACTCGAACTCCACGCACTGCCCACTCAGGTCGCGCCTCGGGTCCATCGCTTTCCCGGCGCCTTCTGTTATGATGGGGCACTGAGAAATTGAACACTCTAGAAGGGCACATTGTTGGAACGCCGATGGTACAGCGTAAACCTGCCATTTCGTGTACATGCAGGTGTGAGTACATTCTCCCATTCGAACATGCCCAAAAGGTGCCCTGAGGGGATGGATATCTAGTAGTGGAGCACGTTAATGGGTCATAGGTTTTAGTTATTCCGATTTTTCCTTTCCACACGAGGTTCCACTTGGTTTCGTGGGTAAGTGTGACTCCACATTTTAACGCAGTTTTTCGACTGGTAATGGGCCCTCTACACCTGGGATCTCTAGGTTTAAATCCTGGTACCGGAAAACCCCAACAAGTACACGCATCCCGAATGAAAGTTCGCAATTCTGAGACATACCATGTTTCTATAGGGTCCCACGTTAACGATTCACAACCAACGGTCCGTGAACAGGTCATTAAGGGGGTGTTCTTATAGGGTAGGGGATCTATTTCCCGCGCATCAATTATATTGTCTGGATCAAGTAAAGCCTGCTTAAGGACCAAGCGTATTCATAACGAGAACGATTCTGGTGGGCATAGCCACCCCATCTGCGAGGAATTTGAATACACCAACCTGGGGATAACGGAACATTATATTCATGTTGTAGGGGTTCACCGTGAGGGGGAGGGTCCCACCGACGTACCACATTACAAGGGATCTCCTCCTCCCGGGGACACCACTTCGAATTCAGTACAGACATGCAAGGGAGGTGCACTTCCTGGGGACACGCTGTCCAACCCTCTCGGGCTGCAAGGGCAGCGCTCGTAGTTCCCGTACAGAGCTGTTGCTTCCAGCATGTAGCCTTCCGCATATCCCTCCAGGTCATGTTAACTGGAAACCTATAGGCTACCGGAGAGGGTATGTAGTCAGCTTCCCACCCTGGAGGAGCTGTGTAGTCAATTCCCCACAAACATTGTCCTTTCCAGAGAGTATTCTGAATACACTTTTGGTTTAACATTTCTAATTTTGAATTTAACACTCGTGAGAGATTTAACCAAATAACGGCAAATTTGAGACCCTCTGACGCGGACGTAGGGAGGTCCACACAAAACCCTTGGTCTGTTCGATTCCAGATTCGGACAAAACCAGTAATCAATTCCCATGCCAGGTTGGGTCGGTTATTCAGATTCCCCGTTGATTGAGACAAGATTATACATTCACAAAGTAAGAATATAAACTTTCCCCACACCATCTTTTCCCTAATAAAGAACAGCAACGGGCCTAACAGGATCAGGCAAACAATGCAAAGAATGACCCGCTGAACAACTGAAACCCTAAGTCCCACGATGTTCGTCGGCAACCTCCCCAGTATCATCAAAACCTCTATCGGGGATTCGTCCCCAGGCAACCAGCATTTTACTCGAGCAGTCGGTTGGGGTCTGGAATTTCCAAACACATCAGGAACCCAAATTCGCTTTTTATCCGCCACTATCCCGTAGCGGTTAGCCACATCCTCCCGGAGAGCCGACATCTGGGCTCCGGTATCTACTAAAAAGGTGACCGGAGTTTTAAAGGGACCCAGGGGAAAGGTAATTAACAAGTCCCCTTTGTCGTTTTCTGTGAGCCTCCTTAAATAGATCCACCGGCCATCCCCCGGCTCACCGACTGGGGACGGCGGAGGAGGTTTCCCGCAATATTCGCTCCCGCTCCAAAGCTTCCGTCAAAGCAGTGTGTAGCCGTTGGTTAGTCACCCGCTCGGCGGTAAGCTGATCAGAGAGATGTCTTGCCTCATTTCCTAATTGCTCCTGCAGAGCCCCCACCAGATCTTGAAGGGATTTTGTTGTCTCCCCTTCCACGTGTTGGGCCATGTGTTTATTCCGTTGTGCTGCCACCAGAGCTGCTCCTAAAACCGCACAAACTACTGCCTTCCCCTTTCCTTGTTTCAGTTTTCGTTCATTAGCCAAGCTGGAAATTCTGTCGGCTACCGCTTGTGGATTGTGCCGATTATTGTGGGCCCAAGTCATACCAGAGAGAGAAGGTCGGGCGTTATAGCCCTCTAACCTCTCCAGGAGAGGGGTGCAATCTACAATCGGTCCTCCCAGGGAGGCCATTATGAGTATACAATTATAGGGACCAGATCCCGTACTAGGCCTCAGAGGACTGTCTCCCCTGGTGTATGACTCCTCTCAGAGAGGGGCTTCGGTAAAAGCCGAGTCCCAGTGATCGCTTTAGCACCAACGAGGGGATCCTGCCGACTACGCCAAATTTGTTACGACCCAGACCGGACAGACCAGAGGGTCGTAGAGCTTCTGGGATCCCCCCGGGCTAAATTAAGCTGAAACGACACCAAACGATCACTTTGAACGCTTTATTCCAACAATCCAAACTGTGGAAGGCGTAACGGTGGGCAGCGTGGGTTGCAGCAAAACGTTCACAAGAAGAGCGAAAAGAGAGGAATAAGAAAAAAAAGAAAGAGGGGGAAAAGAAAAGAGATAGTCACCACCCTTGGATCCCGTGGTGTCGGCGACGAGCGTGGCAATCCTCCGGTGATGGGCGGGCGCCGTGGCTCTTTGCAGTTGTGTCTTTTATAGTCTAAATCTCCGTCCACAGTCGCGCCTCTTGAAGACTTATACGGGTTCATTCCAGACGGTTCTCAACATATATAGTAGTGTTCCAGAGGGTTCTTTATCTACTGAGTATGTGCGATTTATTGGGGTGGTGGTCTTAGGGACTTGCCAAGGAGCTACAAGCCCCCTCCTCAGATAAGCTTTGTGTGGCCTCTGGCCATATGCGGTGGGTTACCAGGCTGGTTCTGCCACAACACGGGACTGCATAGCCTCCGGCACCTCCCCTGTGCCCATGCCAGCCAACTTCTTGCTAAAGGCCCTCTTTGGTATGCAGACCGCACCTTGGTTGCTACAATGTTTGAGACATTGACAGACATTAACTCTTCCAGTCCCTCACACCACCCCGTGGCTCAAACATTGTCCATACAATCCTCGTCCAGGGTGGCGACTTCACAGACAGCAGAAGGAGGAAACACAAGGTAAGAGTAACAAGAATAGGCAAAACAAGAACCCACAGCCCTACATTACAACAATATTCAAAAGTCACTTTCCCTGAGGTCTTCCTCGACCGTTGTGATCCGTACATGACGAATAGATGTAATGGAGGAGAGCAAGCGAGAGATCATACATCTGCCTATTGCAAGGCCCATCATCAAAAATAAAAATCCACACAGTATCATGAGGCCAATGTTTACAAGCCATTTTCCCCAACCTGGAAGTCCCAGTGAGCCTACAAGAGAGGTGAGCCAAGTTTTCGGATCCCAGCTGTTAAACCGATCCTTGGGCTCCATCGCTTGAAAAAGTTCTCCGGTTTTCTCTGTCACCTCTCTCATCTTCTCTCGTGCTTCTTCTATGGTGGTGGTTGCGTTGCGTATGGTGAGACAACATTCTCCATCGGTGAGATTTAACGTTCCACAGACACCTTGCTCCTTTAACCATAACATAGCTAAAGCTAATCTGTTTTGCAAGGCCATTGTAGACACTTGTTGAACCTGTAAATTCGTTTCCCCGAAGGCATAACGGGTCCAATTGCTTAGGACGTGTACTTGCCAGGTCAGATTTTCTAAAACGAATTGGTGCCTTTTAAGGGTCACATATGGGGTAAATATATTCTCCAACATCAGAGATGTTGTCATGCCCCAGGTATAATAATCAGGCACTCGAACTCCACGCACTGCCCACTCAGGTCGCGCCTCGGGTCCATCGCTTTCCCGGCGCCTTCTGTTATGATGGGGCACTGAGAAATTGAACACTCTAGAAGGGCACATTGTTGGAACGCCGATGGTACAGCGTAAACCTGCCATTTCGTGTACATGCAGGTGTGAGTACATTCTCCCATTCGAACATGCCCAAAAGGTGCCCTGAGGGGATGGATATCTAGTAGTGGAGCACGTTAATGGGTCATAGGATTTAGTTATTCCGATTTTTCCTTTCCACACGAGGTTCCACTTGGTTTCGTGGGTAAGTGTGACTCCACATTTTAACGCAGTTTTTCGACTGGTAATGGGCCCTCTACACCTGGGATCTCTAGGTTTAAATCCTGGTACCGGAAAACCCCAACAAGTACACGCATCCCGAATGAAAGTTCGCAATTCTGAGACATACCATGTTTCTATAGGGTCCCACGTTAACGATTCACAACCAACGGTCCGTGAACAGGTCATTAAGGGGGTGTTCTTATAGGGTAGGGGATCTATTTCCCGCGCATCAATTATATTGTCTGGATCAAGTAAAGCCTGCTTAAGGACCAAGCGTATTCATAACGAGAACGATTCTGGTGGGCATAGCCACCCCATCTGCGAGGAATTTGAATACACCAACCTGGGGATAACGGAACATTATATTCATGTTGTAGGGGTTCACCGTGAGGGGGAGGGTCCCACCGACGTACCACATTACAAGGGATCTCCTCCTCCCGGGGACACCACTTCGAATTCAGTACAGACATGCAAGGGAGGTGCACTTCCTGGGGACACGCTGTCCAACCCTCTCGGGCTGCAAGGGCAGCGCTCGTAGTTCCCGTACAGAGCTGTTGCTTCCAGCATGTAGCCTTCCGCATATCCCTCCAGGTCATGTTAACTGGAAACCTATAGGCTACCGGAGAGGGTATGTAGTCAGCTTCCCACCCTGGAGGAGCTGTGTAGTCAATTCCCCACAAACATTGTCCTTTCCAGAGAGTATTCTGAATACACTTTTGGTTTAACATTTCTAATTTTGAATTTAACACTCGTGAGAGATTTAACCAAATAACGGCAAATTTGAGACCCTCTGACGCGGACGTAGGGAGGTCCACACAAAACCCTTGGTCTGTTCGATTCCAGATTCGGACAAAACCAGTAATCAATTCCCATGCCAGGTTGGGTCGGTTATTCAGATTCCCCGTTGATTGAGACAAGATTATACATTCACAAAGTAAGAATATAAACTTTCCCCACACCATCTTTTCCCTAATAAAGAACAGCAACGGGCCTAACAGGATCAGGCAAACAATGCAAAGAATGACCCGCTGAACAACTGAAACCCTAAGTCCCACGATGTTCGTCGGCAACCTCCCCAGTATCATCAAAACCTCTATCGGGGATTCGTCCCCAGGCAACCAGCATTTTACTCGAGCAGTCGGTTGGGGTCTGGAATTTCCAAACACATCAGGAACCCAAATTCGCTTTTTATCCGCCACTATCCCGTAGCGGTTAGCCACATCCTCCCGGAGAGCCGACATCTGGGCTCCGGTATCTACTAAAAAGGTGACTGGAGTTTTAAAGGGACCCAGGGGAAAGGTAATTAACAAGTCCCCTTTGTCGTTTTCTGTGAGCCTCCTTAAATAGATCCACCGGCCATCCCCCGGCTCACCGACTGGGGACGGCGGAGGAGGTTTCCCGCAATATTCGCTCCCGCTCCAAAGCTTCCGTCAAAGCAGTGTGTAGCCGTTGGTTAGTCACCCGCTCGGCGGTAAGCTGATCAGAGAGATGTCTTGCCTCATTTCCTAATTGCTCCTGCAGAGCCCCCACCAGATCTTGAAGGGATTTTGTTGTCTCCCCTTCCACGTGTTGGGCCATGTGTTTATTCCGTTGTGCTGCCACCAGAGCTGCTCCTAAAACCGCACAAACTACTGCCTTCCCCTTTCCTTGTTTCAGTTTTCGTTCATTAGCCAAGCTGGAAATTCTGTCGGCTACCGCTTGTGGATTGTGCCGATTATTGTGGGCCCAAGTCATACCAGAGAGAGAAGGTCGGGCGTTATAGCCCTCTAACCTCTCCAGGAGAGGGGTGCAATCTACAATCGGTCCTCCCAGGGAGGCCATTATGAGTATACAATTATAGGGACCAGATCCCGTACTAGGCCTCAGAGGACTGTCTCCCCTGGTGTATGACTCCTCTCAGAGAGGGGCTTCGGTAAAAGCCGAGTCCCAGTGATCGCTTTAGCACCAACGAGGGGATCCTGCCGACTACGCCAAATTTGTTACGACCCAGACCGGACAGACCAGAGGGTCGTAGAGCTTCTGGGATCCCCCCGGGCTAAATTAAGCTGAAACGACACCAAACGATCACTTTGAACGCTTTATTCCAACAATCCAAACTGTGGAAGGCGTAACGGTGGGCAGCGTGGGTTGCAGCAAAACGTTCACAAGAAGAGCGAAAAGAGAGGAATAAGAAAAAAAAGAAAGAGGGGGAAAAGAAAAGAGATAGTCACCACCCTTGGATCCCGTGGTGTCGGCGACGAGTGTGGCAATCCTCCGGTGATGGGCGGGCGCCGTGGCTCTTTGCAGTTGTGTCTTTTATAGTCTAAATCTCCGTCCACAGTCGCGCCTCTTGAAGACTTATACGGGTTCATTCCAGACGGTTCTCAACATATATAGTAGTGTTCCAGAGGGTTCTTTATCTACTGAGTATGTGCGATTTATTGGGGTGGTGGTCTTAGGGACTTGCCAAGGAGCTACAAGCCCCCTCCTCAGATAAGCTTTGTGTGGCCTCTGGCCATATGCGGTGGGTTACCAGGCTGGTTCTGCCACAACACGGGACTGCATAGCCTCCGGCACCTCCCCTGTGCCCATGCCAGCCAACTTCTTGCTAAAGGCCCTCTTTGGTATGCAGACCGCACCTTGGTTGCTACAATGTTTGAGACATTGACAGACATTAACTCTTCCAGTCCCTCACACCACCCCGTGGCTCAAACATTGTCCATACAATCCTCGTCCAGGGTGGCGACTTCACAGACAGCAGAAGGAGGAAACACAAGGTAAGAGTAACAAGAATAGGCAAAACAAGAACCCACAGCCCTACATTACAACAATATTCAAAAGTCACTTTCCCTGAGGTCTTCCTCGACCGTTGTGATCCGTACATGACGAATAGATGTAATGGAGGAGAGCAAGCGAGAGATCATACATCTGCCTATTGCAAGGCCCATCATCAAAAATAAAAATCCACACAGTATCATGAGGCCAATGTTTACAAGCCATTTTCCCCAACCTGGAAGTCCCAGTGAGCCTACAAGAGAGGTGAGCCAAGTTTTCGGATCCCAGCTGTTAAACCGATCCTTGGGCTGCATCGCTTGAAAAAGTTCTCCGGTTTTCTCTGTCACCTCTCTCATCTTCTCTCGTGCTTCTTCTATGGTGGTGGTTGCGTTGCGTATGGTGAGACAACATTCTCCATCGGTGAGATTTAACATTCCACAGACACCTTGCTCCTTTAACCATAACATAGCTAAAGCTAATCTGTTTTGCAAGGCCATTGTAGACACTTGTTGAACCTGTAAATTCGTTTCCCCGAAGGCATAACGGGTCCAATTGCTTAGGACGTGTACTTGCCAGGTCAGATTTTCTAAAACGAATTGGTGCCTTTTAAGGGTCACATATGGGGTAAATATATTCTCCAACATCAGAGATGTTGTCATGCCCCAGGTATAATAATCAGGCACTCGAACTCCACGCACTGCCCACTCAGGTCGCGCCTCGGGTCCATCGCTTTCCCGGCGCCTTCTGTTATGATGGGGCACTGAGAAATTGAACACTCTAGAAGGGCACATTGTTGGAACGCCGATGGTACAGCGTAAACCTGCCATTTCGTGTACATGCAGGTGTGAGTACATTCTCCCATTCGAACATGCCCAAAAGGTGCCCTGAGGGGATGGATATCTAGTAGTGGAGCACGTTAATGGGTCATAGGATTTAGTTATTCCGACTTTTCCTTTCCACACGAGGTTCCACTTGGTTTCGTGGGTAAGTGTGACTCCACATTTTAACGCAGTTTTTCGACTGGTAATGGGCCCTTTACACCTGGGATCTCTAGGTTTAAATCCTGGTACCGGAAAACCCCAACAAGTACACGCATCCCGAATGAAAGTTCGCAATTCTGAGACATACCATGTTTCTATAGGGTCCCACGTTAACGATTCACAACCAACGGTCCGTGAACAGGTCATTAAGGGGGTGTTCTTATAGGGTAGGGGATCTATTTCCCGCGCATCAATTATATTGTCTGGATCAAGTAAAGCCTGCTTAAGGACCAAGCGTATTCATAACGAGAACGATTCTGGTGGGCATAGCCACCCCATCTGCGAGGAATTTGAATACACCAACCTGGGGATAACGGAACATTATATTCATGTTGTAGGGGTTCACCGTGAGGGGGAGGGTCCCACCGACGTACCACATTACAAGGGATCTCCTCCTCCCGGGGACACCACTTCGAATTCAGTACAGACATGCAAGGGAGGTGCACTTCCTGGGGACACGCTGTCCAACCCTCTCGGGCTGCAAGGGCAGCGCTCGTAGTTCCCGTACAGAGCTGTTGCTTCCAGCATGTAGCCTTCCGCATATCCCTCCAGGTCATGTTAACTGGAAACCTATAGGCTACCGGAGAGGGTATGTAGTCAGCTTCCCACCCTGGAGGAGCTGTGTAGTCAATTCCCCACAAACATTGTCCTTTCCAGAGAGTATTCTGAATACACTTTTGGTTTAACATTTCTAATTTTGAATTTAACACTCGTGAGAGATTTAACCAAATAACGGCAAATTTGAGACCCTCTGACGCGGACGTAGGGAGGTCCACACAAAACCCTTGGTCTGTTCGATTCCAGATTCGGACAAAACCAGTAATCAATTCCCATGCCAGGTTGGGTCGGTTATTCAGATTCCCCGTTGATTGAGACAAGATTATACATTCACAAAGTAAGAATATAAACTTTCCCCACACCATCTTTTCCCTAATAAAGAACAGCAACGGGCCTAACAGGATCAGGCAAACAATGCAAAGAATGACCCGCTGAACAACTGAAACCCTAAGTCCCATGATGGGCTTCTGTCAACCTGTAATACATACACACCAGAAAACTAAGGATTAGAAAGATGGGATTATCCATCGGGTGTGAATGCGATGGTCTTTCCCGTGGGCGTCAGTAGCCACCCATGTGTAAAGATTCAGTGGGGTTTTTAGAGTGAGGGGTACTTCCCCTATAGTTGGCAGATCAGCCAAAACTGGCTGTCCTGGATAATGGAGGGGTTTTTCTGGGTCTTCGTCTTCCCTTTTTCCCGGCAGTGAAGAGGGGGATTTCGGACAGAAAGCAGTGAGTTTGGGACATCCGTTCTTTCCCCACCTGTTGTTAACCTTTGCCACAGCGTCCGGGAGCCGTGCGGGCCACCCAGCACTGTGCAGCTTGAGAGCATGTTTTAATAACCCATTCGTTCTTTCTACTATCCCGTTAGCCTGGGGATAGTAGGGGGTATGAAATGTCCATTGAACTCCTTCATCCTTTGCCCATTCTTGGACCACCCCGGCAGTAAAGTGGCTGCCATTGTCAGATTGGATAGATTTAGGTTTGGGTAGGTAACTGAACCATCGCTTTAACACTTTTACCGTATTTTCCCCGGTAGCTCGTGCCACTGCTTCGGCTTGAACAAGGCCGGAGACGACTTCTACCCCAACCAAAATATACTGTTTTCCCTCTGATTTTTTAAAAGGACCTATGTAATCTACTTGCCAAGTTTCCCAGAGGCCCTTTCCATCCCGTAAGTGGAGAGGGGGTCCTTGCAAGGGATGCCGCTCTAATCGGGTGCGGCACTGACTGCAAGCAGAAATGATCGTGTTACACAGTTCCCGAGTTACTGGCCAGCCTCTGCTACCAGCCTCCCTGAAAAGGTCTTTAACTCCTGAATGACCGCGTCTCACGTGTAACCACTCCAGCAGGCGCTCCCACTCTTTTTCTTCGGCTTCCACTGCCATTGGAGCTAAACGTGTCAGCGAATCTACCTGATTGTTCCAAATGTGGGCTGGGTGATCCCCCCTCTGGTGTGCGGCTACCCATCCCACCAAGAAAGTCCCCTGTTTGGCAATCTCTAATATTTCTTCCCGCTTTTCCCTCTGCCACACGGGTATGCGATTAACCTCCCATTGATTCTGTTCCCAGAAAGGGAGCCACTCGGTACATCCTTTGAATACAGCGTATGAATCTGTGTAAATAAAAGTCAATTCTTTGTTCTCGGCTTCTCTTTTAATCACACTCCACACTGCCACCAACTCCCCCACCTGAGCACTTCCCTCCCCTTCCGTTATAATCCGCTCCCCCGAATCAACATGTAAGGCTACTGCCCGATATTTCCACACCTTTCCCTCCCTTTTTGAGGACGCATCAGTAAACCACACATTTTTCAAATGAGGTTCAAATGGAGGAGCTGGTTTTATAAGGGAAGGAGGGGTATCCTGGTTGGATTGGCTATCAGGTGATTCCTGTATTTGGAGTACCTTAAGTGCCCCTTCTTCTACCCTTCCTGCATGACAATAGTGATCTAATTGCGCATACCATTTCCTGACTGTTTCTTGCTGTGCAACCCCTGCCGGGGGTGGGGTCCCAGCCAGCACTGGCTTCAGGACCTTAAAGGGCCCTCTCAAAATAATCGGTTGTTGCTTTGTGATTTTTTCAGCCTCCTGTAGGGCTAGATTAACTACAAAAAGACCCTTCTCCCAAATTGAATATCGTTTTTCAGCATCTTTGAAGCTTCTCGAGTAGAACCCGACAGGGCGAGTTGGTCCTTCAGGTCCACGCTGCCACATGTGTATTGATAGGCCGTGGATGGCAAAGCCCCACTCAATATGGAGTGGATCAGTCGGGTGTATTGGCCCTAAAGCCTGGTATACCCCAGCCTCAAAGATCAATAGTTTTAAGGCTTCCTCATGGACAGGGGTCCACTCCCAAGAGGTTCTTTTCCTCGTCAGGTCATATAAAGGTCGAGCTATAATAGAAAAGTCCGGAATATGTTTTCTCCAGAATACCAGTAGGCCTAAAGCGTGTTGAAGCTCCCTTTTGTTACCAGGCGCTTTCACTTGCTGGAGGGTAGTTAAGGTCTCTGAGGGAATGCACACTGTTCCTCCCCTCCACCAGATGCCTAGAAATTTCACTTCAGGGGACGGGAGTTGTATTTTCCCTGTTGGAATCTGGAGTCCTAAATTTTCCAAATGGGTAATTATGTCTTCCTGAGTCCGTCCTACCACGGAAACATCAGGGCCACCGATTAGCACATCATCAATATACTGATATATTTTGACTCCTTCCCTGGGGGTAATTTGGGCAAGTTCCTGTGCTAAAGCGTAATGGGCAGTAGTCGGTGAATGACAATAGCCCTGGGGAAGGCGAGTGAATGTGTATTGTACACCTTCCCACGTGAAAGCAAAACGCTCTCTGTCTGAGTCCTGCAGGGGAACCATAAAGAACATATCTTTTACATCAATGGCTGCCAAGATCGGGTGTGCTTGTTCCTGGATGGTTGCGATTAGTTCTGCTATGTTTGGCACCGCGGCGGTTAAGGGTCCTGTATTGGCGTTTAGGTGCCGATAATCGACTGTTAGCCGCCATCTGCCGTCTGGCTTGCGGACAGGCCAAACGGGAGAATTATAGGGGGAATGTACAGGCATAATTATTCCCTTTTCTTTCAGGTCTGAAATCACAGGAGCAATCCCTTCTCTAGCTCCTAGAGGGAGAGGATAGGGTTTAACATTCACAACCTTAGACGGGGGTAATTCCGGCGCGGATTGTAGCAGTCGCACCGTGACTGTCGGTAAACCAAACACCCACTCTTTTCCCTTCGAGTCCACCCAAGCACGCCCTCGGAGCAAATCAAGTCCCAAGATGTTCGTCGGCAACCTCCCCAGTATCATCAAAACCTCTATCGGGGATTCGTCCCCAGGCAACCAGCATTTTACTCGAGCAGTCGGTTGGGGTCTGGAATTTCCAAACACATCAGGAACCCAAATTCGCTTTTTATCCGCCACTATCCCGTAGCGGTTAGCCACATCCTCCCGGAGAGCCGACATCTGGGCTCCGGTATCTACTAAAAAGGTGACCGGAGTTTTAAAGGGACCCAGGGGAAAGGTAATTAACAAGTCCCCTTTGTCGTTTTCTGTGAGCCTCCTTAAATAGATCCACCGGCCATCCCCCGGCTCACCGACTGGGGACGGCGGAGGGGGTTTCCCGACTCCGGGACGCTCAGATCGATCAATGCAGTCTCCCGGGGGGGGGGCGGACGGGATTATTGTTTCGGGTTCCCGGGATGGGAGGACAAAATCCTTGGGGTTTGAGGGAGATGGGGATTCCTTTATTTTGTCCCAGCTTTTCACCAAACTTTCCAGATTGGGGGTGGGTAACCCATCCATCACCTCCCTGGGGATCCCCTTTGAGATGCCTTCTGTCCATAATGCATATCTTTTATTATCAGGGGGCCGCGTCGGCCTCGGGGGTGCAGCTTTTATTCGCCCATTACCTTCCACCCTCCTAAGGTCCGCCTTGGATTTTGTCTCTCCCTGGCCGGTAAATCCCATCCGTCTCCCGTAATTAATCAATTCTTGTGCCACCTCTCCCCATGTCGTCTCCGGGGGGCCTCCCCTCCTGCGGGGTCGGGGCGCCCTCAACCGATCTTGTAGTTGCACCGCATATAATTTCAAAGCATCAGGTAATCCTCTTATAAGGGGGTGCAACCTGTCGGGGTCTGCCACATATTGCATGGGAGAGGGCTGTTGCGGAACCAATAACCGGTCATGCATCAACTGGAGGCACGCAGTTTTCTGTACACTCTCTAAAATGTGCCCCGCTGTAGGCGTTTTAATCGAGAAGGGGTCTCCTCTTTCCATGGGATCCAATCCACCCGCCCAGTATGCCACTCTTTGGGTCAGGGACCAGGGTTCTCTATTGTCATTTGTGGTTAGAAAAACTCCCGGACCCCAATATCCTCTCGCCTCCTCCTCACTCAGCAAGATACAGTCACCCCCGGTAAGAGCCACTCTCCACACATACTCAGTTTCAGTTTCTCGGGGGCCCCGGGAATATTTCTCCTGAATTTTACCCAAATCAGTGGGAGAATAGGGAATGATACGAGTGGTAACTTGTTGGGGCCCTCCTTGACCACCATCCACAGTCTCAGTTTTAATCAAAGGTCGCAGTACAGCTCCCTCCCCGAGGGAAAATATTTCTTTTATAGGGTCTAGGTCTTTAAAAGGGTATAACGATTTTGGATTGTTCCCCTCGTCAAAATCGGCATACGAATTTTCTACAACAATTAAGGAGCAGATTTCATCTAATTGTTCCCGCAATATTCGCTCCCGCTCCAAAGCTTCCGTCAAAGTGGTGTGTAGCCGTTGGTTAGTCACCCGCTCGGCGGTAAGCTGATCAGAGAGATGTCTTGTCTCATTTCCTAATTGCTCCTGCAGAGCCCCCACCAGATCTTGAAGGGATTTTGTTGTCTCCCCTTCCACGTGTTGGGCCATGTGTTTATTCCGTTGTGCTGCCACCAGAGCTGCTCCTAAAACTGCACAAACTACTGCCTTCCCCTTTCCTTGTTTCAGTTTTCGTTCTTTAGCCAAGCTGGAAATTCTGTCGGCTACCGCTTGTGGATCGTGCCGATTATTGTGGGCCCAAGTCATACCAGAGAGAGAAGGTCGGGCGCTATAGCCCTCTAACCTCTCCAGGAGAGGGGTGCAATCTACAATCGGTCCTCCCAGGGAGGCCATTATGAGTATACAATTATAGGGACCAGATGCCATACCGGTCCTCAGAGGACTGTCTCCCCTGGTGTATGACTCCTCTCAGAGAGGGGCTTTGGTAAAAGCCTAGTCCCAGTGATCGCTTTAGCACCAATGAGGGAATCCTGCCGACTACGCCAAATTTGTTACGACCCGGACCGGACAGACCAGAGGGCCGTAGAGGTTCTGGGATTCCCCCGGGCTAAATTAAGCTGAAACGACACCAAACGATCACTTTGAACGCTTTATTCCAACAATCCAAACTGTGGAAGGCGTAACGGTGGGCAGCGTGGGTTGCAGCAAAACGTTCACAAGAAGAGAGAAAAGAGAGGGATAAGGAAAAAAAAAGAAAGAAAGAGGGGGAAAAGAAAAGAGATAGTCACCACCCTTGGATCCCGCGATGTCGGCGACGAGCGTGGCAATCTTCCCGCGATGTCGGCGACGAGCGTGGCAATCCTCCGGTGATGGGCGCGCGCAAAACACTGGAGAAGGGTTCCCTTGTTTATAGTCCCCGCTTTCGTGTCGGCGTTGTGTGTGCGCTTGCGCCGGCAGTTGCTAGGTGGTCGTAGTCTGCCTCCTGGGGGTTGCTGGGATGAAGGCCGAAGTCTTCCTCAGCTGCCCTCTAGGTGACCTAGGTTCTTGTGGAATCGTCTTTCTTTTAGCCGTTACTCATTTGTTCATTCTACTGAACATTTGGCTGTCTCAAAGCCCCACATGTCTTTAGATAACTAGAGAATGTCTCCACACTTGCAAGCAGACCCCCACATGTCTCTAGATAACCAAAGAATGTCTCAAATCCCCACATTTCTTTAGATAACTAAAGAATGTTTCAGGGTCACACAGCACCTTGGTTGCTACAATGTTTGAGACATTAACAGACATTAACTCTTTCAGTCCCTCACACAGCGTAAACCTGCCATTTCGTGTACATGCAGGTGTGAGTACATTCTCCCATTCGAACATGCCCAAAAGGTGCCCTGAGGGGATGGATATCTAGTAGTGGAGCACGTTAATGGGTCATAGGATTTAGTTATTACGATTTTTCCTTTCCACACGAGGTTCCACTTGGTTTCGTGGGTAAGTGTGACTCCACATTTTAACGCAGTTTTTCGACTGGTAATGGGCCCTCTACACCTGGGATCTCTAGGGTTAAATCCTGGTACCGGAAAACCCCAACAAGTACACGCATCCCGAATGAAAGTTCGCAATTCTGAGACATACCATGTTTCTACAGGGTCCCATGTTAACGATTCACAACCAACGGTCCGTGAACAGGTCATTAAGGGGGTGTTCTTATAGGGTAGGGGATCTATCTCCCTCGCATCAATTATATTGTCTGGATCAAGTAAAGCATGTTTAAGGGACCAAGCGTATTCATAACGAGAACGATTCTGGTGGGCATAGCCACCCCATCTGCGAGGAATTTGAATACACCAACCTGGGGATAACGGAACATTATATTCATGTTGTAGGGGTTCACCGTGAGGGGGAGGGTCCCACCGACGTACCACATTACAAGGGATCTCCTCCTCCCGGGGACACCACTTCGAATTCAGTACTGACATGCAAGGGTGGTGCACTTCCTGGGGACACGCTGTCCAACCCTCTCGGGCTGCAAGGGCAGCGCTCGTAGTTCCCGTACAGAGCTGTTGCTTCCAGCATGTAGCCTTCCGCATATCCCTCCAGGTCATGTTAACTGGAAACCTATAGGCTACCGGAGAGGGTATGTAGTCAGCTTCCCACCCTGGAGGAGCTGTGTAGTCAATTCCCCATAAACATTGTCCTTTCCAGAGAGTATTCTGAATACGCTTTTGGTTTAAAATTTCTAATTTTGAATTTAACACTCGTGAGAGATTTAACCAAATAACGGCAAATTTGAGACCCTCTGACGCGGACGCTGGGAGGTCCACGCAAAACCCTTGGTCTGTTCGATTCCAGATTCGGACAAAACCAGTAATCAATTCCCATGCCAGGTTGGGTCGGTTATTCAGATTCCCCGTTGATTGAGACAAGATTATACATTCACAAAGTAAGAATATAAACTTTCCCCACACCATCTTTTCCCTAATAAAGAACAGCAACGGGCCTAACAGGATCAGGCAAACAATGCAAAGAATGACCCGCTGAACAACTGAAACCCTAAGTCCCACGATGTTCGTCGGCAACCTCCCCAGTATCATCAAAACCTCTATCGGGGATTCGTCCGCAGGCAACCAGCATTTTACTCGAGCAGTCGGTTGGGGTCTGGAATTTCCAAACACATCAGGAACCCAAATTCGCTTTTTATCTGCCACTATCCCGCAGCGGTTAGCCACATCCTCCCGGAGAGCCGACATCTGGGCTCCGGTATCTACTAAAAAGGTGACTGGAGTTTTAAAGGGACCCAGGGGAAAGGTAATTAACAAGTCCCCTTTGTCGTTTTCTGTGAGCCTCCTTAAATAGATCCACCGGCCATCCCCCGGCTCACCGACTGGGGACGGCGGAGGAGGTTTCCCGCAATATTCGCTCCCGCTCCAAAGCTTCCGTCAAAGCGGTGTGTAGCCGTTGGTTAGTCACCCGCTCGGCGGTAAGCTGATCAGAGAGATGTCTTGCCTCATTTCCTAATTGCTCCTGCAGAGCCCCCACCAGATCTTGAAGGGATTTTGTTGTCTCCCCTTCCACGTGTTGGGCCATGTGTTTATTCCGTTGTGCTGCCACCAGAGCTGCTCCTAAAACCGCACAAACTACTGCCTTCCCCTTTCCTTGTTTCAGTTTTCGTTCATTAGCCAAGCTGGAAATTCTGTCGGCTACCGCTTGTGGATTGTGCCGATTATTGTGGGCCCAAGTCATACCAGAGAGAGAAGGTCGGGCGTTATAGCCCTCTAACCTCTCCAGGAGAGGGGTGCAATCTACAATCGGTCCTCCCAGGGAGGCCATTATGAGTATACAATTATAGGGACCAGATCCCGTACTAGGCCTCAGAGGACTGTCTCCCCTGGTGTATGACTCCTCTCAGAGAGGGGCTTCGGTAAAAGCCGAGTCCCAGTGATCGCTTTAGCACCAACGAGGGGATCCTGCCGACTACGCCAAATTTGTTACGACCCAGACCGGACAGACCAGAGGGTCGTAGAGCTTCTGGGATCCCCCCGGGCTAAATTAAGCTGAAACGACACGAAACGATCACTTTGAACGCTTTATTCCAACAATCCAAACTGTGGAAGGCGTAACGGTGGGCAGCGTGGGTTGCAGCAAAACGTTCACAAGAAGAGAGAAAAGAGAGGAATAAGAAAAAAAAGAAAGAGGGGGACAAGAAAAGAGATAGTCACCACCCTTGGATCCCGCGGTGTCGGCGACGAGTGTGGCAATCCTCCGGTGATGGGCGGGCGCCGTGGCTCTTTGCAGTTGTGTCTTTTATAGTCTAAATCTCCGTCCACAGTCGCGCCTCTTGAAGACTTATACGGGTTCATTCCAGACGGTTCTCAACATATATAGTAGTGTTCCAGAGGGTTCTTTATCTACTGAGTATGTGCGATTTATTGGGGTGGTGGTCTTAGGGACTTGCCAAGGAGCTACAAGCCCCCTCCTCAGATAAGCTTTGTGTGGCCTCTGGCCATATGCGGTGGGTTACCAGGCTGGTTCTGCCACAACACGGGACTGCATAGCCTCCGGCACCTCCCCTGTGCCCATGCCAGCCAACTTCTTGCTAAAGGCCCTCTTTGGTATGCAGACCGCACCTTGGTTGCTACAATGTTTGAGACATTGACAGACATTAACTCTTCCAGTCCCTCACACCACCCCGTGGCTCAAACATTGTCCATACAATCCTCGTCCAGTGTGGCGACTTCACAGACAGCAGAAGGAGGAAACACAAGGTAAGAGTAACAAGAATAGGCAAAACAAGAACCCACAGCCCTAACATTACAACAATATTCAAAAGTCACTTTCCCTGAGGTCTTCCTCGACCGTTGTGATCCGTACATGACGAATAGATGTAATGGAGGAGAGCAAGCGAGAGATCATACATCTGCCTATTGCAAGGCCCATCATCAAAAATAAAAATCCACACAGTATCACGAGGCCAATGTTTACAAGCCATTTTCCCCAACCTGGAAGTCCCAGTGAGCCTACAAGAGAGGTGAGCCAAGTTTTCAGATCCCAGCTGTTAAACCGATCCTTGGGCTCCATCGCTTGAAAAAGTTCTCCGGTTTTCTCTGTCACCTCTCTCATCTTCTCTCGTGCTTCTTCTATGGTGGTGGTTGCGTTGCGTATGGTGAGACAACATTCTCCATCGGTGAGATTTAACATTCCACAGACACCTTGCTCCTTTAACCATAACATAGCTAAAGCTAATCTGTTTTGCAAAGCCATTGTAGACACTTGTTGAACCTGTAAATTCGTTTCCCCGAAGGCATAACGGGTCCAATTGCTTAGGACGTGTACTTGCCAGGTCAGATTTTCTAAAACGAATTGGTGCCTTTTAAGGGTCACATATGGGGTAAATATATTCTCCAACATCAGAGATGTTGTCATGCCCCAGGTATAATAATCAGGCACTCGAACTCCACGCACTGCCCACTCAGGTCGCGCCTCGGGTCCATCGCTTTCCCGGCGCCTTCTGTTATGATGGGGCACTGAGAAATTGAACACTCTAGAAGGGCACATTGTTGGAACGCCGATGGTACAGCGTAAACCTGCCATTTCGTGTACATGCAGGTGTGAGTACATTCTCCCATTCGAACATGCCCAAAAGGTGCCCTGAGGGGATGGATATCTAGTAGTGGAGCACGTTAATGGGTCATAGGATTTAGTTATTCCGATTTTTCCTTTCCACACGAGGTTCCACTTGGTTTCGTGGGTAAGCGTGACTCCACATTTTAACGCAGTTTTTCGACTGAACTCTTAAGACATTAACTCTTCCAGTCCCTCACAGGTCACTATCTCTCCGTCTCGCAGAGGTGAGCTGAGACATTGCAAACGTCCAGCAATTCCTCACACATGAAAAGTGCCAGCACTGAAAGCTACTGCTTGATCTAACCAGGCCTTGGCTAGCCTTTCAGAGCCACACAAAGGTTGGGGCTCTGTGCTTCTCTAGCCACCTAACCCTTGGGTCATCCTCTCTCGCAGTCGAAGGAGACCTGAGCTGAGAAATTGCAAACGTCCACCAATTCCTCACACATGAAAAGTGCCAGCACTGAAAGCTCTTGCTAGCCAGCACCGTTCCTTGGAACTGCTCTCACAGGTGCAGCAACACTGGGGCTCTGCGCTTCTCTAGCCACGTAACATCACGGTCACTATCTCTCCGTCTCGCAGAGCTGAGCTGAGAAATTGCAAACGTCCAGCAATTCCTCACACATGAAAAGTGCCAGCACTGAAAGCTACTGTTTGATCTAACCAGGCCTTGGCTAGCCTTTCAGAGCCACACAAAGGTTGGGGCTCTGTGCTCCCTAGCCACCTAATCTTCTGCTCACTCTCTCTCGCAGTCGAAGGACAGCTGAGCTGAGAAAATGCAAACGTCCAGCAATTTTTCAGACATGAAAAGTTCCAGCACTAAAAGCTGTTGCTAGCAGGCACCGTTACTTGGAAGCGCTCTCACAGGCGCAGCAACACTGGGGCTCTGCGCTTATCTAGCCACCTAACGTCACGGTCACTATCTCTCCGTCTCGCAGAGCTGAGCTGAGAAATTGCAAACGTCCAGCAATTCCTCACACATGAAAAGTGCCAGCACTGAAAGCTACTGCTTGATCTAACCAGGCCTTGGTTAGCCTTTCAGAGCCACAAAAAGTTTGGGGCTCTGTGCTTCTCTAGCCACCTAATCTTCTGCTCACCTCTCTCGCAGTCGAAGGACAGCTGAGCTGAGAAATTGCAAACGTCCACCAAATCCTCACACATGAGAAATGCCAGCACTGAAAGCTCTTGCTAGCAGGCACCATTCCGTGGAAGCGCTGTCACAGGCGCAGCAACACTGGGGCTCTGCGCTTCTCTAGCCACCTAACATCACGGTCACTATCTCTCCGTCTCGCAGAGCTGAGCTGAGAAATTGCAAACGTCCAGCAATTCCTCACACATGAAAAGTGCCAGCACTGAAAGCTACTGCTTGATCTAACCAGGCCTTGGCTAGCCTTTCAGAGCCACACAAAGGTTGGGGCTCTGTGCTCCTCTAGCCACCTAACCTTCTGCTCATCCTCTCTCGCAGTCGAAGGACAGCTGAGCTGAGAAAATGCAAACGTCCAGCAATTCCTCACACATGAAAAGTGCCAGCACTGAAAGCTGTTGCTAGCGGGCACCGTTCCGTGGAAGTGCTCTCACAGGCGCAGCAACACTGGGGCTCTGCACTTCTCTAGCCACCTAACATCACGGTCACTATCTCTCCGTCTCGCAGAGCTGAGCTGAGAAATTGCAAACGTCCAGCAATTCCTCACACATGAAAAGTGCCAGCACTGAAAGCTACTGCTTGATCTAACCAGGCCTTGGCTAGCCTTTCAGAGCCACACAAAGGTTGGGGCTCTGTGCTCCTCTAGCCACCTAATCTTCTGCTCATCCTCTCTTGCAGTCGAAGGAGAGCTGAGCTGAGAAATTGCAAACTTCCAGCAATTCCTCAGACATGAGAAATGCCAGCACTGAAAGCTACTGCTTGATCTAAGCATGCCTTGGCTAGCCTTTCAGAGCCACACAAAGGTTTGGGCTCTGTGCTTCTCTAGCCACCTAACCCTCGGCTCATCCTCTCTCGCAGTCGAAGGACAGCTGAGCTGAGAAATTGCAAACGTCCAGCAATTCCTCACACATGAGAAATGCCAGCACTGAAAGCTGCTGCTAGCAGGCACCGTTCCTTGGAAGCGCTCTCACAGGCGCAGGAACACTGGGGCTCTGCGCTTCTCTAGCCACCTAATGTCACGGTCACTATCTCTCCGTCTCGCAGAGCTGAGCTGAGAAATTGCAAACGTCCAGCAATTCCTCACACATGAAAAGTGCCAGCACTGAAAGCCACTGCTTGATCTAACCAGGCCTTGGCTAGTCTTTCAGAGCCACACAAAGGTTGGGGCTCTGTGCTTCTCTAGCCACCTAACCCTCGGCTCATCCTCTCTCGCAGTCGAAGGACAGCTGAGCTGAGAAATTGCAAACGTCCAGCAATTCCTCACACATGAAAAGTACCAGCACTGAAAGCTCTTGCTAGCCAGCACCGTTCCTTGAACTGCTCTCACAGGCGCAGCAACACTGGGGCTCTGCGCTTCTGTAGCCACCGAACGTCACGGTCACTATCTCTCCGTCTCGCAGAGCTGAGCTGAGAAATTGCAAACGTCCAGCAATTCCTCAACATGAAAAGTGCCAGCACTGAAAGCTGCTGCTAGCCAGCACCGTTCCTTGGAAGCGCTCTCACAGGCGCAGCAACACTGGGGCTCTGCGCTTCTCTAGCCACCTAACGTCACGGTCACTATCTCTCCGTCTCGCAGAGCTGAGCTGGGAAATTGCAAACGTCCAGCAATTGCTCACACATGAAAAGTGCCAGCACTGAAAGCTACTGCTTGATCTAACCAGGCCTTGGCTAGCCTTTCAGAGCCACACAAAGGTTGGGGCTCTGTGCTCCTCTAGCCACCTAATCGTCTGCTCATCCTCTCTCGCAGTCGAAGGAGAGCTGAGCTGAGAAATTGCAAACGTCCACCAATTCCTTACACATGAAAAGTGCCAGCACTGAAAGCTGTTGCTAGCAGGCACCGTTCCGCGGAAGTGCTTTCACAGGCGCAGCAACACTGGGGCTCTGCGCTTCTCTAGCCACGTAACATCATGGTCACTATCTCTCCGTCTCGCAGAGCTGAGCTGAGAAATTGCAAACGTCCAGCAATTCCTCACACATGAAAAGTGCCAGCACTGAAAGCTACTGCTTGATCTAACCAGGCCTTGGCTAGACTTTCAGAGCCACACAAAGGTTGGGGCTCTGTGGTCCTCTAGCCACCTAATCTTCTGCTCATCCTCTCTTGCAGTCGAAGGAGAGCTGAGCTGAGAAATTGCAAACGTCCAGCAATTGCTCAGACATGAGAAATGCCAGCACTGAAAGCTACTGCTTGATCTAAGCATGCCTTGGCTAGCCTTTCAGAGCCACACAAAGGTTTGGGCTCTGTGCTTCTCTAGCCACCTAACCCTCGGCTCATCCTCTCTCGCAGTCGAAGGACAGCTGAGCTGAGAAATTGCAAACGTCCAGCAATTCCTCACACATGAGAAATGCCAGCACTGAAAGCTGCTGCTAGCCAGCACCGTTCCTTGGAAGCGCTCTCACAGGCGCAGCAACACTGGGGCTCTGCGCTTCTCTAGCCACCTAATGTCACGGTCACTATCTCTCCATCTCGCAGAGCTGAGCTGAGAAATTGCAAACGTCCAGCAATTGCTCACACATGAAAAGTGCCAGCACTGAAAGCTACTGCTTGATCTAAGCATGCCTTGGCTAGTCTTTCAGAGCCACACAAAGGTTGGGGCTCTGTGCTTCTCTAGCCACCTAACCCTCAGGTCATCCTCTCTCGCAGTCGAAGGACAGCTGAGCTGAGAAACTGCAAACGTCCAGCAATTCCTTACACATGAAAAGTGCCAGCACTGAAAGCTCTTGCTAGCCAGCGCCGTTCCTTGAACTGCTCTCACAGGCGCAGCAACACTGGGGCTCTGCGCTTCTGTAGCCACCGAACGTCACGGTCACTATCTCTCCGTCTCGCAGAGCTGAGCTGAGAAATTGCAAACGTCCAGCAATTCCTCAGACATGAAAAGTGCCAGCACTGAAAGCTGCTGCTAGCCAGCACCGTTCCTTGGAAGCGCTCTCACAGGCGCAGCAACACTGGGGCTCTGCGCTTCTCTAGCCACCTAATGTCACGGTCACTATCTCTCCGTCTCGCAGAGCTGAGCTGGGAAATTGCAAACGTCCAGCAATTCCTCACACATGAAAAGTGCCAGCACTGAAAGCTACTGCTTGATCTAACCAGGCCTTGGCTAGCCTTTCAGAGCCACACAAAGGTTGGGGCTCTGTGCTTCTCTAGCCACCTAACCCTCGGGTCATCCTCTCTCGCAGTCGAAGGAGAGCTGAGCTGAGAAATTGCAAACGTTCAGCAATTACTCAGACATGAGAAATGCCAGCACTGAAAGCTCTTGCTAGCCAGCACCGTTCCTTGGAAGTGCTCTCACAGGCACAGCAACACTGGCGCTCTGCACTTCTCTAGCCACCTAACATCACGGTCACTATCTCTCCGTCTCGCAGAGCTGAGCTGAGAAATTGCAAACGTCCAGCAATTGCTCACACATGAAAAGTGCCAGAACTGAAAGCTACTGCTTGATCTAAGCATGCCTTGGCTAGCCTTTCAGAGCCACACAAAGGTTGGGGCTCTGTGCTTCTCTAGCCACCTAACCCTCGGCTCATCCTCTCTCGCAGTCGAAGGACAGCTGAGCTGAGGAATTGCAAACTTCCAGCAATTTCTCAGACATGAGAAATGCCAGCACTGAAAGCTGTTGCTAGCCAGCACCGTTCCGTGGAAGTGCTCTCACAGGCGCAGCAACACTGGGGCTCTGCGCTTCTCTAGCCACCTAACGTCACGGTCACTATCTCTCCATCTCGCAGAGCTGAGCTGAGAAATTGCAAACGTCCAGCAATTGCTCACACATGAAAAGTGCCAGCACTGAAAGCTACTGCTTGATCTAACCATGACTTGGCTAGCCTTTCAGAGCCACACAAAGGTTGGGGCTCTGTGGTCCTCTAGCCACCTAACCCTCGGGTCATCCTCTCTCGCAGTCGAAGGAGAGCTGAGCTGAGAAATTGCAAACGTCCAGCAATTCCTCACACATGAAAAGTACCAGCACTGAAAGCTGTTGCTAGCCAGCACCGTTCCTTGGAAGCGCTCTCACAGGTGCAGCAACACTGGGGCTCTGCGCTTCTCTAGCCACCTAACGTCACGGTCACTATCTCTCCGTCTCGCAGAGCTGAGCTGAGAAACTGCAAACGTCCAGCAATTGCTCACACATGAAAAGTTCCAGCACTGAAAGCTACTGTTTGATCTAACCAGGCCTTGGCTAGCCTTTCAGAGCCACACAAAGGTTGGGGCTTTGTGCTTCTCTAGCCACCTAACCCTCGGCTCATCCTCTCTCGCAGTCGAAGGACAGCTGAGCTGAGAAATTGCAAACTTCCAGCAATTTTTCAGACATGAGAAATGCCAGCACTGAAAGCTCTTGCTAGCCAGCAACCGTTCCGTGGAAGCGCTCTCACAGGCACAGCAACACTGGGGCTCTGCGCTTCTCTACCCACCTAACGTCACAGTCACTATCACTCTGTCTCGCAGAGCTGAGCTGAGAAACTGCAAACGTCCAGCAATTCCTCACACATGAAAAGTGCCAGCACTGAAAGCTACTGTTTGATCTAACCAGGCCTTGGCTAGCCTTTCAGAGCCACACAAAGGTTGGGGCTCTGTGCTCCTCTAGCCACCTAATCTTCTGCTCATCCTCTCTCGCAGTCGAAGGACAGCTGAGCTGAGAAATTGCAAACGTCCAGCAATTCCTCACACATGAAAAGTTCCAGCACTGAAAGCTGATGCTAGCAGGCACCATTCCGTGGAAGCGCTGTCACAGGCGCAGCAACATTGGGGCTCTGCGCTTCTCTAGCCACCTAACGTCACGGTCACTATCTCTCCGTCTCGCAGAGCTGAGCTGAGAAATTGCAAACGTCCAGAAATCCCTCAGACATGAGAAATGCCAGCACTGAAAGCTGCTGCTAGCCAGCACCGTTCCTTGGAAGCGCTCTCACAGGCGCAGCAGCAGTGGGGCTCTGCGCTTCTCTAGCCACCTAACATCACGGTCACTATCTCTCCGTCTCACAGAGCTGAGCTGAGAAATTGCAAACGTCCAGCAATTCCTCACACATGAAAAGTGCCAGCACTGAAAGCTACTGCTTGATCTAACCATGCCTTGGCTAGCCTTTCAGAGCCACACAAAGGTTGGGGCTCTGTGGTCCTCTAGCCGCCTAATCTTCTGCTCATCCTCTCTCGCAGTCGAAGGAGAGCTGAGCTGAGAAATTGCAAACTTCCAGCAATTCCTCAGACATGAGAAATGCCAGCACTGAAAGCTACTGCTTGATCTAAGCATGCCTTGGCTAGCCTTTCAGAGCCACACAAAGGTTGGGGCTCTGTGCTTCTCTAGCCACCTAACCCTCGGCTCATCCTCTCTCGCAGTCGAAGGACAGCTGAGCTGAGAAATTGCAAACGTCCACCAATTCCTCACACATGAGAAATGCCAGCACTGAAAGCTGCTGCTAGCCAGCACCGTTCCTTGGAAGCGCTCTCACAGGCGCAGCAACACTGGGGCTCTGCGCTTCTCTAGCCACCTAACGTCACGGTCATTATCTGTCCGTCTCGCAGAGCTGAGCTGAGAAATTGCAAACGTCCAGCAATTCCTCACACATGAAAAGTGCCAGCACTGAAAGCTGCTGCTAGCCAGCACCGTTCCTTGGAAGCGCTCTCACAGGCGCAGCAACACTGGGGCTCTGCGCTTCTCTAGCCACCTAATGTCACGGTCACTATCTCTCCGTCTCGCAGAGCTGAGCTGGGAAATTGCAAACGTCCAGCAATTGCTCACACATGAAAAGTGCCAGCACTGAAAGCTACTGCTTGATCTAACCAGGCCTTGCCTAGCCTTTCAGAGCCACACAAAGGTTGGGGCTCTGTGCTTCTCTAGCCACCTAACCCTCGGGTCATCCTCTCTCGCAGTCGAAGGACAGCTGAGCTGAGAAACTGCAAACGTCCACCAATTCCTCACACATGAAAAGTGCCAGCTCTGAAAGCTGTTGCTAGCCAGCACCGTTCCTTGGAAGCGCTCTCACAGTCGCAGCAACACTGGGGCTCTGCGCTTCTCTAGCCACCTAACGTCACGGTCACTATCTCTCCGTCTCGCAGAGCTGAGCTGAGAAATTGCAAACGTCCAGCAATTCCTCACACATGAAAAGTGTTATCCCTGAAAGCTACTGCTTGATCTAACCAGGCCTTGGCTAGCCTTTCAGAGCCACACAAAGGTTGGGGCTCTGTGCTTCTCTAGCCACCTAACCCTCGGCTCATCCTCTCTCGCAGTCGAAGGAGAGCTGAGCTGAGAAATTGCAAAAGTCCAGCAATTCATCAGACATGAGAAATGCCAGCACTGAAAGCTCTTGCTAGCCAGCACCGTTCCTCGGAACTGCTCTCACAGGCGCAGCAACACTGGGGCTCTGCGCTTCTCTAGCCACCTAACGTCACGGTCACTATCTCTCCGTCTCGCAGAGCTGAGCTGAGAAATTGCAAACGTCCAGCAATTCCTCACACATGAAAAGTGCCAGCACTGAAAGCTGCTGCTAGCCAGCACCGTTCCTTGGAAGCGCTCTCACAGGCGCAGCAACACTGGGGCTCTGCGCTTCTCTAGCCACCTAACGTCACGGTCACTATCTCTCCGTCTCGCAGAGCGGACCTGAGAAATTGCAAACGTCCAGCAATTCCTCACACATGAAAAGTGCCAGCACTGAAAGCTACTGCTTGATCTAACCAGGCCTTGGCTAGTCTTTCAGAGCCACACAAAGGTTGGGGCTCTGTGCTTCTCTAGCCACCTAACCCTCGGCTCATCCTCTCTCGCAGTCGAAGGAGAGCTGAGCTGAGAAATTTCAAACGTCCAGCAATTCCTCACACATGAGAAATGCCAGCACTGAAAGCTGTTGCTAGCCAGCACCGTTCCTTGGAAGTGCTCTCACAGGCACAGCAACACTGGGGCTCTGCGCTTCTCTAGCCACCTAACGTCACGGTCACTATCTCTCCGTCTCGCAGAGCTGAGCTGAGAAATTGCAAACGTCCAGCAATTCCTCACACATGAAAAGTGCCAGCACTGAAAGCTACTGCTTGATCTAACCATGCCTTGGCTAGCCTTTCAGAGCCACACAAAGATTGGGGCTCTGTGCTCCTCTAGCCACCTAATCTTCTGCTCATCCTCTCTCGCAGTCGAAGGAGAGCTGAGCTGAGAAATTGCAAACATCCAGCAATTCCTCACACATGAGAAATGCCAGCACTGAAAGCTGTTGCTAGCAGGCACCGTTCCGTGGAAGCGCTGTCACAGGCGCAGCAACACTGGGGCTCTGCACTTCTCTAGCCACCTAACGTCACGGTCACTATCTCTCCGTCTCGCAGAGCTGAGCTGAGAAATTGCAAACGTCCAGCAATTCCTCACACATGAAAAGTGCCAGCACTGAATGCTACTGCTTGATCTAATCAGGCCTTGGCTAGCCTTTCAGAGCCACACAAAGGTTGGGGCTCTGTGCTCCTCTAGCCACCTAATCTTCTGCTCATCCTCTCTCGCAGTCGAAGGAGAGCTGAGCTGAGAAATTGCAAACGTCCAGCAATTCCTCACACATGAAAAGTGCCAGCACTGAAAGCTACTGCTTGATCTAACCATGCCTTGGCTAGCCTTTCAGAGCCACACAAAGGTTGGGGCTCTGTGCTCCTCTAGCCACCTAATCTTCTGCTCATCCTCCCTCACAGTCGAAGGAGACCTGAGCTGAGAAATTGCAAACGTCCAGCAATTCCTCACACATGAGAAATGCCAGCACTGAAAGCTGTTGCTAGCCAGCACCGTTCCTTGGAAGCGCTCTCACAGGTGCAGCAACACTGGGGCTCTGCACTTCTCTAGCCACCTAACGTCACGGTCACTTTCTCTCCGTCTCGCAGAGCTGAGCTGAGAAATTGCAAACGTCCAGCAATTCCTCACACATGAAAAGTGTTAGCACAGAATGCTACTGCTTGATCTAATCAGGCCTTGGCTAGCCTTTCAGAGCCACACAAAGGTTGGGGCTCTGTGCTCCTCTAGCCACCTAATCTTCTGCTCATCCTCTCTCGCAGTCGAAGGAGAGCTGAGCTGAGAAATTGCAAACGTCCAGCAATTCCTCACACATGAAAAGTGCCAGCACTGAAAGCTACTGCTTGATCTAACCAGGCCTTGGCTAGTCTTTCAGAGCCACACAAAGGTTGGGGCTCTGTGCTTCTCTAGCCACCTAACCCTCGGCTCATCCTCTCTCGCAGTCGAAGGACAGCTGAGCTGAGAAACTGCAAACATCCACCAATTCCTCACACATGAAAAGTGCCAGCACTGAAAGCTGTTGCTAGCCAGCACCGTTCCTTGGAAGCGCTCTCACAGTCGCAGCAACACTGGGGCTCTGCGCTTCTCTAGCCACCTAACATCACGGTCACTATCTCTCCGTCTCGCAGAGCTGAGCTGAGAAATTGCAAACGTCCAGCAATTCCTCACACATGAAAAGTGCCAGCACTGAAAGCTACTGCTTGATCTAACCAGGCCTTGGCTAGCCTTTCAGAGCCACACAAAGGTTGGGGCTCTGTGCTCCTCTAGCCACCTAATCTTCTGCTCATCCTCTCTCGCAGTCGAAGGAGACCTGAGCTGAGAAATTGCAAACGTCCAGCAATTCCTCACACATGAGAAATGCCAGCACTGAAAGCTGTTGCTAGCCAGCGCCGTTCCTTGGAAGCGCTCTCACAGGTGCAGCAACACTGGGGCTCTGCACTTCTCTAGCCACCTAACGTCACGGTCACTTTCTCTCCGTCTCGCAGAGCTGAGCTGAGAAATTGCAAACGTCCAGCAATTCCTCACACATGAAAAGTGTTAGCACAGAATGCTACTGCTTGATCTAATCAGGCCTTGGCTAGCCTTTCAGAGCCACACAAAGGTTGGGGCTCTGTGCTCCTCTAGCCACCTAATCTTCTGCTCATCCTCTCTCGCAGTCGAAGGAGAGCTGAGCTGAGAAATTGCAAACGTCCAGCAATTCCTCACACATGAAAAGTGCCAGCACTGAAAGCTACTGCTTGATCTAACCAGGCCTTGGCTAGTCTTTCAGAGCCACACAAAGGTTGGGGCTCTGTGCTTCTCTAGCCACCTAACCCTCGGCTCATCCTCTCTCGCAGTCGAAGGACAGCTGAGCTGAGAAACTGCAAACATCCACCAATTCCTCACACATGAAAAGTGCCAGCACTGAAAGCTGTTGCTAGCCAGCACCGTTCCTTGGAACTGCTCTCACAGTCGCAGCAACACTGGGGCTCTGCGCTTCTCTAGCCACCTAACATCACGGTCACTATCTCTCCGTCTCGCAGAGCTGAGCTGAGAAATTGCAAACGTCCAGCAATTCCTCACACATGAAAAGTGCCAGCACTGAAAGCTACTGCTTGATCTAACCAGGCCTTGGCTAGCCTTTCAGAGCCACACAAAGGTTGGGGCTCTGTGCTCCTCTAGCCACCTAATCTTCTGCTCATCCTCTCTCGCAGTCGAAGGAGACCTGAGCTGAGAAATTGCAAACGTCCAGCAATTCCTCACACATGAGAAATGCCAGCACTGAAAGCTGTTGCTAGCCAGCGCCGTTCCTTGGAAGCGCTCTCACAGGTGCAGCAACACTGGGGCTCTGCACTTCTCTAGCCACCTAACGTCACGGTCACTATCTCTCCGTCTCGCAGAGCTGAGCTGAGAAATTGCAAACGTCCAGCAATTCCTCACACATGAAAAGTGCCAGCACTGCAAGCTACTGCTTGATCTAACCAGGCCTTGGCTAGCCTTTCAGAGCTACACAAAGGTTGGGGCTCTGTGGTCCTCTAGCCACCTAATCTTCTGCTCATCCTCTCTCGCAGTCGAAGGACAGCTGAGCTGAGAAATTGCAAACATCCAGCAATTCCTCACACATGAGAAATGCCAGCACTGAAAGCTGTTGCTAGCCAGCACCGTTCCTTGGAACTGCTCTCACAGGTGCAGAAACACTGGGCCTCTGCGCTTCTCTAGCCACGTAACATCACGGTCACTATCTGTCCGTCTCGCAGAGCTGAGCTGAGAAATTGCAAACGTCCAGCAATTCCTCAGACATGAGAAATGCCAGCACTGAAAGCTGCTGCTAGCCAGCACCGTTCCTTGGAAGCGCTCTCACAGGCGCAGCAACACTGGGGCTCTGCGCTTCTCTAGCCACCTAACGTCACGGTCACTATCTCTCCGTCTCGCAGAGCTGAGCTGAGAAATTGCAAACGTCCAGCAATTCCTCACACATGAAAAGTGCCAGCACTGAAAGCTACTGCTTGATCTAAGCATGCCTTGGCTAGCCTTTCAAAGCCACACAAAGGTTGGGGTTCTGTGGTCCTCTAGCCACCTAATCTTCTGCTCATCCTCTCTCGCAGTCGAAGGAGAGCTGAGCTGAGAAATTGCAAACGTCCACCAATTCCTCACACATGAAAAGTGCCAGCACTGAAAGCTACTGCTTGATCTAATCAGGCCTTGGCTAGCCTTTCAGAGCCACACAAAGGTTGGGGCTCTGTGGTCCTCTAGCCACCTAATCTTCTGCTCATCCTCTCTCGCAGTCGAAGGAGAGCTGAGCTGAGAAATTGCAAACGTCCAGCAATTCCTCACACCTGAAAAGTGCCAGCGCTGAAAGCTACTGCTTGATCTAACCAGGCCTTGGCTAGCCTTTCAGAGCCACACAAAGGTTGGGGCTCTGTGCTCCTCTAGCCACCTAATCTTCTGCTCATCCTCTCTCGCAGTCGAAGGAGAGCTGAGCTGAGAAATTGCAAACGTCCAGCAATTCCTCAGACATGAGAAACGCCAGCACTGAAAGCTCTTGCTAGCCAGCACCGTTCCTTGGAAGTGCTCTCACAGGCACAGCAACACTGGGGCTCTGCACTTCTCTAGCCACCTAACGTCACAATCACTATCTCTCCGTCTCGCAGAGCTGAGCTGAGAAATTGCAAACGTCCAGCAATTGCTCACACATGAAAAGTGCCAGCACTGAATGCTACTGCTTGATCTAACCATGACTTGGCTAGCATTTCAGAGCCACACAAAGGTTGGGGCTCTGTGCTCCTCTAGCCACCTAATCTTCTGCTCATCCTCTCTCGCAGTCGAAGGAGAGTTGAGCTGAGAAATTGCAAACGTCCAGCAATTCCTCACACATGAGAAATGCCAGCACTGAAAGCTGTTGCTAGCAGGCACCGTTCCGTGGAAGCGCTGTCACAGGCGCAGCAACACTGGGGCTCTGCACTTCTCTAGCCACCTAACGTCACGGTCACTATCTCTCCGTCTCGCAGAGCTGAGCTGAGAAATTGCAAACGTGCAGCAATTCCTCACACATGAAAAGTGTTAGCACAGAATGCTACTGCTTGATCTAATCAGGCCTTGGCTAGCCTTTCAGAGCCACACAAAGGTTGGGGCTCTGTGCTCCTCTAGCCACCTAATCTTCTGCTCATCCTCTCTCGCAGTCGAAGGAGAGCTGAGCTGAGAAATTGCAAACGTCCAGCAATTCCTCACACATGAAAAGTGCCAGCACTGAAAGCTACTGCTTGATCTAACCAGGTCTTGGCTAGTCTTTCAGAGCCACACAAAGGTTGGGGCTCTGTGCTTCTCTAGCCACCTAACCCTCGGCTCATCCTCTCTCGCAGTCGAAGGACAGCTGAGCTGAGAAACTGCAAACATCCACCAATTCCTCACACATGAAAAGTGCCAGCACTGAAAGCTGTTGCTAGCCAGCACCGTTCCTTGGAAGCGCTCTCACAGGCACAGCAACACTGGGGCTCTGCGCTTCTCTAGCCACCTAACATCACGGTCACTATCTCTCCGTCTCGCAGAGCTGAGCTGAGAAATTGCAAACGTCCAGCAATTCCTCACACATGAAAAGTGCCAGCACTGAAAGCTACTGCTTGATCTAACCAGGCCTTGGCTAGCCTTTCAGAGCCACACAAAGGTTGGGGCTCTGTGCTTCTCTAGCCAGCTAATCTTCTGCTCATCCTCCCTCACAGTCGAAGGAGACCTGAGCTGAGAAATTGCAAACGTCCAGCAATTCCTCACACATGAGAAATGCCAGCACTGAAAGCTGTTGCTAGCCAGCGCCGTTCCTTGGAAGCGCTCTCACAGGTGCAGCAACACTGGGGCTCTGCACTTCTCTAGCCACCTAACGTCACGGTCACTATCTCTCCGTCTCGCAGAGCTGAGCTGAGAAATTGCAAACGTCCAGCAATTCCTCACACATGAAAAGTGTTAGCACAGAATGCTACTGCTTGATCTAATCAGGCCTTGGCTAGCCTTTCAGAGCCACACAAAGGTTGGGGCTCTGTGCTCCTCTAGCCACCTAATCTTCTGCTCATCCTCTCTCGCAGTCGAAGGAGAGCTGAGCTGAGAAATTGCAAACGTCCAGCAATTCCTCACACATGAAAAGTGCCAGCACTGAAAGCTACTGCTTGATCTAACCAGGCCTTGGCTAGCCTTTCAGAGCCACACAAAGGTTGGGGCTCTGTGCTTCTCTAGCCACCTAACCTTCGGCTCATCCTCTCTCGCAGTCGAAGGAGAGCTGAGCTGAGAAACTGCAAACATCCACCAATTCCTCACACATGAAAAGTGCCAGCACTGAAAGCTGTTGCTAGCCAGCACCGTTCCTTGGAAGCGCTCTCACAGGCACAGCAACACTGGGGCTCTGCGCTTCTCTAGCCACCTAACATCACGGTCACTATCTCTCCGTCTCGCAGAGCTGAGCTGAGAAATTGCAAACGTCCAGCAATTCCTCACACATGAAAAGTGCCAGCACTGAAAGCTACTGCTTGATCTAACCAGGCCTTGGCTAGCCTTTCAGAGCCACACAAAGGTTGGGGCTCTGTGCTCCTCTAGCCACCTAATCTTCTGCTCATCCTCCCTCACAGTCGAAGGAGACCTGAGCTGAGAAATTGCAAACGTCCAGCAATTCCTCAGACATGAGAAATGCCAGCACTGAAAGCTGTTGCTAGCCAGCGCCGTTCCTTGGAAGCGCTCTCACAGGTGCAGCAACACTGGGGCTCTGCACTTCTCTAGCCACCTAACGTCACGGTCACTATCTCTCCGTCTCGCAGAGCTGAGCTGAGAAATTGCAAACGTCCAGCAATTCCTCACACATGAAAAGTGCCAGCACTGCAAGCTACTGCTTGATCTAACCATGCCTTGGCTAGCCTTTCAGAGCTACACAAAGGTTGGGGCTCTGTGGTCCTCTAGCCACCTAATCTTCTGCTCATCCTCTCTCGCAGTCGAAGGAGAGCTGAGCTGAGAAATTGCAAACATCCAGCAATTCCTCACACATGAAAAGTGCCAGCACTGAAAGCTACTGCTTGATCTAAGCATGCCTTGGCTAGCCTTTCAGAGCCACACAAAGGTTGGGGCTCTGTGCTTCTCTAGCCACCTAACCCTCGGCTCATCCTCTCTCGCAGTCGAAGGACAGCTGAGCTGAGAAATTGCAAACATCCAGCAATTCCTCACACATGAGAAATGCCAGCACTGAAAGCTGTTGCTAGCCAGCACCGTTCCTTGGAACTGCTCTCACAGGTGCAGAAACACTGGGCCTCTGCGCTTCTCTAGCCACGTAACATCACGGTCACTATCTGTCCGTCTCGCAGAGCTGAGCTGAGAAATTGCAAACGTCCAGCAATTCCTCAGACATGAGAAATGCCAGCACTGAAAGCTGCTGCTAGCCAGCACCGTTCCTTGGAAGCGCTCTCACAGGCGCAGCAACACTGGGGCTCTGCGCTTCTCTAGCCACCTAACGTCACGGTCACTATCTCTCCGTCTCGCAGAGCTGAGCTGAGAAACTGCAAACGTCCAGCAATTCCTCACACTTGAAAAGTGCCAGCACTGAAAGCTACTGCTTGATCTAAGCATGCCTTGGCTAGCCTTTCAAAGCCACACAAAGGTTGGGGCTCTGTGGTCCTCTAGCCACCTAATCTTCTGCTCATCCTCTCTCGCAGTCGAAGGAGAGCTGAGCTGAGAAATTGCAAACGTCCACCAATTCCTCACACATGAAAAGTGCCAGCACTGAAAGCTACTGCTTGATCTAATCAGGCCTTGGCTAGCCTTTCAGAGCCACACAAAGGTTGGGGCTCTGTGGTCCTCTAGCCACCTAATCTTCTGCTCATCCTCTCTCGCAGTCGAAGGAGAGCTGAGCTGAGAAATTGCAAACGTCCAGCAATTGCTCACACATGAAAAGTGCCAGCACTGAAAGCTACTGCTTGATCTAACCAGGCCTTGGCTAGCCTTTCAGAGCCACACAAAGGTTGGGGCTCTGTGCTCCTCTAGCCACCTAATCTTCTGCTCATCCTCTCTCGCAGTCGAAGGAGAGCTGAGCTGAGAAATTGCAAACGTCCAGCAATTCCTCAGACATGAGAAATGCCAGCACTGAAAGCTCTTGCTAGCCAGCACCGTTCCTTGGAAGTGCTCTCACAGGCACAGCAACACTGGGGCTCTGCACTTCTCTAGCCACCTAACGTCACGATCACTATCTGTCCGTCTCGCAGAGCTGAGCTGAGAAATTGCAAACGTCCAGCAATTGCTCACACATGAAAAGTGCCAGCACTGAAAGCTACTGCTTGATCTAAGCATGCCTTGGCTAGCCTTTCAGAGCCACACAAAGGTTGGGGCTCTGTGGTCCTCTAGCCACCTAACCCTCGGGTCATCCTCTCTCGCAGTCGAAGGAGAGCTGAGCTGAGAAATTGCAAATGTCCAGCAATTCCTCACACATGAAAAGTGCCAGCACTGAAAGCTGCTGCTAGCCAGCACCGTTCCTTGGAAGCGCTCTCACAGGCGCAGCAACACTGGGGCTCTGCACTTCTCTAGCCACCTAACGTCACGGTCACTATCTCTCCGTCTCGCAGAGCTGAGCTGAGAAATTGCAAACGTCCAGCAATTGCTCACACATGAAAAGTGCCAGCACTGAAAGCTACTGCTTGATCTAACCAGGCCTTGGCTAGCCTTTCAGAGCCACACAAAGGTTGGGGCTTTGTGCTTCTCTAGCCACCTAACCCTCGGCTCATCCTCTCTCGCAGTCGAAGGACAGCTGAGCTGAGAAATTGCAAACTTCCAGCAATTTTTCAGACATGAGAAATGCCAGCACTGAAAGCTCTTGCTAGCCAGCAACCGTTCCGTGGAAGCGCTCTCACAGGCACAGCAACACTGGGGCTCTGCGCTTCTCTACCCACCTAACGTCACAGTCACTATCACTCTGTCTCGCAGAGCTGAGCTGAGAAACTGCAAACGTCCAGCAATTCCTCACACATGAAAAGTGCCAGCACTGAAAGCTACTGTTTGATCTAACCAGGCCTTGGCTATCCTTTCAGAGCCACACAAAGGTTGGGGCTCTGTGCTCCTCTAGCCACCTAATCTTCTGCTCATCCTCTCTCGCAGTCGAAGGAGAGCTGAGCTGAGAAATTGCAAACGTCCAGCAATTCCTCACACATGAAAAGTTCCAGCACTGAAAGCTGATGCTAGCAGGCACCATTCCGTGGAAGCGCTGTCACAGGCGCAGCAACATTGGGGCTCTGCGCTTCTCTAGCCACCTAACGTCACGGTCACTATCTCTCCGTCTCGCAGAGCTGAGCTGAGAAATTGCAAACGTCCAGAAATCCCTCAGACATGAGAAATGCCAGCACTGAAAGCTGCTGCTAGCCAGCACCGTTCCTTGGAAGCGCTCTCACAGGCGCAGCAGCAGTGGGGCTCTGCGCTTCTCTAGCCACCTAACATCACGGTCACTATCTCTCCGTCTCGCAGAGCTGAGCTGAGAAATTGCAAACGTCCAGCAATTCCTCACACATGAAAAGTGCCAGCACTGAAAGCTACTGCTTGATCTAACCATGCCTTGGCTAGCCTTTCAGAGCCACACAAAGGTTGGGGCTCTGTGGTCCTCTAGCCGCCTAATCTTCTGCTCATCCTCTCTCGCAGTCGAAGGAGAGCTGAGCTGAGAAATTGCAAACTTCCAGCAATTCCTCAGACATGAGAAATGCCAGCACTGAAAGCTACTGCTTGATCTAAGCATGCCTTGGCTAGCCTTTCAGAGCCACACAAAGGTTGGGGCTCTGTGCTCCTCTAGCCACCTAACCCTCGGCTCATCCTCTCTCGCAGTCGAAGGACAGCTGAGCTGAGAAATTGCAAACGTCCAGCAATTCCTCACACATGAGAAATGCCAGCACTGAAAGCTGCTGCTAGCCAGCACCGTTCCTTGGAAGTGCTCTCACAGGCGCAGCAACACTGGGGCTCTGCACTTCTCTAGCCACCTAACGTCATGGTCATTATCTGTCCGTCTCGCAGAGCTGAGCTGAGAAATTGCAAACGTCCAGCAATTGCTCACACATGAAAAGTGCCAGCACTGAAAGCTACTGCTTGATCTAACCAGGCCTTGGCTAGCCTTTCAGAGCCACACAAAGGTTGGGGCTCTGTGCTTCTCTAGCCACCTAATCTTCTGCTCATCCTCTCTCGCAGTCGAAGGAGAGCTGAGCTGAGAAATTGCAAACGTCCAGCAATTCCTCACACATGAAAAGTGCCAGCACTGAAAGCTACTGCTTGATCTAACCAGGCCTTGGCTAGCCTTTCAGAGCCACACAAAGGTTGGGGCTCTGTGCTTCTCTACACACCTAACCCTCGGCTCATCCTCTCTCGCAGTCGAAGGACAGCTGAGCTGAGAAACTGCAAACGTCCACCAATTCCTCAGACATGAAAAGTGCCAGCTCTGAAAGCTGTTGCTAGCCAGCACCGTTCCTTGGAAGCGCTCTCACAGGCGCAGCAACACTGGGGCTCTGCGCTTCTCTAGCCACCTAACGTCACGGTCACTATCTCTCCGTCTCGCAGAGCTGAGCTGAGAAATTGCAAACGTCCAGCAATTCCTCACACATGAAAAGTGTTATCCCTGAAAGCTACTGCTTGATCTAACCAGGCCTTGGCTAGCCTTTCAGAGCCACACAAAGGTTGGGGCTCTGTGCTTCTCTAGCCACCTAACCCTCGGCTCATCCTCTCTCGCAGTCGAAGGAGAGTTGAGCTGAGAAATTGCAAACGTCCAGCAATTCCTCACACATGAGAAATGCCAGCACTGAAAGCTGTTGCTAGCCAGCACCGTTCCTTGGAAGTGCTCTCACAGGCGCAGCAACACTGGGGCTCTGCGCTTCTCTAGCCACCTAACGTCACGGTCACTATCTCTCCGTCTCGCAGAGCTGAGCTGAGAAATTGCAAACGTCCAGCAATTCCTCACACATGAAAAGTGCCAGCACTGAATGCTACTGCTTGATCTAACCAGGCCTTGGCTAGCATTTCAGAGCCACACAAAGGTTGGGGCTCTGTGCTCCTCTAGCCACCTAATCTTCTGCTCATCCTCTCTCGCAGTCGAAGGAGACCTGAGCTGAGAAATTGCAAACGTCCAGCAATTCCTCACACATGAGAAATGCCAGCACTGAAAGCTGTTGCTAGCAGGCACCGTTCCGTGGAAGCGCTCTCACAGGCGCAGCAACACTGGGGCTCTGCACTTCTCTAGCCACCTAACGTCACGGTCACTATCTCTCCGTCTCGCAGAGCGGAGCTGAGAAATTGCAAACGTCCAGCAATTCCTCAACATGAAAAGTGTTAGCACAGAATGCTACTGCTTGATCTAACCAGGCCTTGGCTAGCCTTTCAGAGCCACACAAAGGTTGGGGCTCTGTGCTCCTCTAGCCACCTAATCTTCGGCTCATCCTCTCTCGCAGTCGAAGGAGAGCTGAGCTGAGAAATTGCAAACGTCCAGCAATTCCTCACACATGAAAAGTGCCAGCACTGAAAGCTGTTGCTAGCCAGCACCGTTCCTTGGAACTGCTCTCACAGGTGCAGAAACACTGGGCCTCTGCGCTTCTCTAGCCACGTAACATCACGGTCACTATCTCTCCGTCTCGCAGAGCTGAGCTGAGAAATTGCAAACGTCCAGCAATTCCTCACACATGAAAAGTGCCAGCACTGAATGCTACTGCTTGATCTAACCATGACTTGGCTAGCATTTCAGAGCCACACAAAAGTTGGGGCTCTGTGCTTCTCTAGCCACCTAATCTTCTGCTCATCCTCTCTCGCAGTCGAAGGAGAGTTGAGCTGAGAAATTGCAAACGTCCAGCAATTCCTCACACATGAGAAATGCCAGCACTGAAAGCTGTTGCTAGCAGGCACCGTTCCGTGGAAGCGCTCTCACAGGTGCAGCAACACTGGGGCTCTGCACTTCTCTAGCCACCTAACGTCACGGTCACTATCTCTCCGTCTCGCAGAGCTGAGCTGAGAAATTGCAAACGTCCAGCAATTCCTCAACATGAAAAGTGTTAGCACAGAATGCTACTGCTTGATCTAATCAGGCCTTGGCTAGCCTTTCAGAGCCACACAAAGGTTGGGGCTCTGTGCTCCTCTAGCCACCTAATCTTCTGCTCATCCTCTCTCGCAGTCGAAGGAGAGCTGAGCTGAGAAATTGCAAACGTCCAGCAATTCCTCACACATGAAAAGTGCCAGCACTGAAAGCTACTGCTTGATCTAACCAGGCCTTGGCTAGTCTTTCAGAGCCACACAAAGGTTGGGGCTCTGTGCTTCTCTAGCCACCTAACCCTCGGCTCATCCTCTCTCGCAGTCGAAGGACAGCTGAGCTGAGAAACTGCAAACATCCACCAATTCCTCACACATGAAAAGTGCCAGCACTGAAAGCTGTTGCTAGCCAGCGCCGTTCCTTGGAAGCGCTCTCACAGGCACAGCAACACTGGGGCTCTGCGCTTCTCTAGCCACCTAACATCACGGTCACTATCTCTCCGTCTCGCAGAGCGGAGCTGAGAAATTGCAAACGTCCAGCAATTCCTCACACATGAAAAGTGCCAGCACTGAAAGCTACTGCTTGATCTAACCAGGCCTTGGCTAGCCTTTCAGAGCCACACAAAGGTTGGGGCTCTGTGCTCCTCTAGCCACCTAATCTTCTGCTCATCCTCTCTCACAGTCGAAGGAGACCTGAGCTGAGAAATTGCAAACGTCCAGCAATTCCTCACACATGAGAAATGCCAGCACTGAAAGCTGTTGCTAGCCAGCGCCGTTCCTTGGAAGCGCTCTCACAGGTGCAGCAACACTGGGGCTCTGCACTTCTCTAGCCACCTAACATCACGGTCACTATCTCTCCGTCTCGCAGAGCTGAGCTGAGAAATTGCAAACGTCCAGCAATTCCTCACACATGAAAAGTGCCAGCACTGCAAGCTACTGCTTGATCTAACCATGCCTTGGCTAGGCTTTCAGAGCTACACAAAGGTTGGGGCTCTGTGGTCCTCTAGCCACCTAATCTTCTGCTCATCCTCTCTCGCAGTCGAAGGAGAGCTGAGCTGAGAAATTGCAAACGTCCAGCAATTCCTCACACATGAAAAGTGCCAGCACTGAAAGCTACTGCTTGATCTAACCAGGCCTTGGCTAGCCTTTCAGAGCCACACAAAGGTTGGGGCTCTGTGCTTCTCTAGCCACCTAACCCTCGGCTCATCCTCTCTCGCAGTCGAAGGAGAGCTGAGCTGAGAAATTGCAAACGTCCAGCAATTCCTCACACATGAGAAATGCCAGCACTGAAAGCTGTTGCTAGCCAGCACCGTTCCTTGGAACTGCTCTCACAGGTGCAGAAACACTGGGCCTCTGCGCTTCTCTAGCCACGTAACATCACGGTCACTATCTGTCCGTCTCGCAGAGCTGAGCTGAGAAATTGCAAACGTCCAGCAATTCCTCAGACATGAGAAATGCCAGCACTGAAAGCTGCTGCTAGCCAGCACCGTTCCTTGGAAGCGCTCTCACAGGCGCAGCAACACTGGGGCTCTGCGCTTCTCTAGCCACCTAACGTCACGGTCACTATCTCTCCGTCTCGCAGAGCTGAGCTGAGAAATTGCAAACGTCCAGCAATTCCTCACACTTGAAAAGTGCCAGCACTGAAAGCTACTGCTTGATCTAAGCATGCCTTGGCTAGCCTTACAAAGCCACACAAAGGTTGGGGCTCTGTGGTCCTCTAGCCACCTAATCTTCTGCTCATCCTCTCTAGCAGTCGAAGGAGAGCTGAGCTGAGAAATTGCAAACGTCCAGCAATTCCTCACACATGAAAAGTGCCAGCACTGAAAGCTACTGCTTGATCTAATCAGGCCTTGGCTAGCCTTTCAGAGCCACACAAAGGTTGGGGCTCTGTGCTCCTCTAGCCACCTAATCTTCTGCTCATCCTCTCTTGCAGTCGAAGGAGAGCTGAGCTGAGAAATTGCAAACGTCCAGCAATTCCTCACACCTGAAAAGTGCCAGCGCTGAAAGCTACTGCTTGATCTAACCAGGCCTTGGCTAGCCTTTCAGAGCCACACAAAGGTTGGGGCTCTGTGCTCCTCTAGCCACCTAATCTTCTGCTCATCCTCTCTCGCAGTCGAAGGAGAGCTGAGCTGAGAAATTGCAAACGTCCAGCAATTCCTCACACATGAAAAGTGCCAGCACTGAAAGCTACTGCTTGATCTAAGCATGCCTTGGCTAGCCTTTCAGAGCCACACAAAGGTTGGGGCTCTGTGCTTCTCTAGCCACCTAACCCTCGGCTCATCCTCTCTCGCAGTCGAAGGACAGCTGAGCTGAGAAACTGCAAACATCCACCAATTCCTCACACATGAAAAGTGCCAGCACTGAAAGCTGTTGCTAGCCAGCATCGTTCCGTGGAAGCGCTCTCACAGGCACAGCAACACTGGGGCTCTGCGCTTCTCTAGCCACCTAATGTCACGGTCACTATCTCTCCGTCTCGCAGAGCTGAGCTGAGAAATTGCAAACGTCCAGCAATTCCTCACACATGAAAAGTGTTAGCACAGAATGCTACTGCTTGATCTAATCAGGCCTTGGCTAGCCTTTCAGAGCCACACAAAGGTTGGGGCTCTGTGCTCCTCTAGCCACCTAATCTTCTGCTCATCCTCTCTCGCAGTCGAAGGAGAGCTGAGCTGAGAAATTGCAAACGTCCAGCAATTCCTCACACATGAAAAGTGCCAGCACTGAAAGCTACTGCTTGATCTAACCAGGCCTTGGCTAGTCTTTCAGAGCCACACAAAGGTTGGGGCTCTGTGCTTCTCTAGCCACCTAACCCTCGGCTCATCCTCTCTCGCAGTCGAAGGACAGCTGAGCTGAGAAACTGCAAACATCCACCAATTCCTCACACATGAAAAGTGCCAGCACTGAAAGCTGTTGCTAGCCAGCGCCGTTCCTTGGAAGCGCTCTCACAGGCACAGCAACACTGGGGCTCTGCGCTTCTCTAGCCACCTAACATCACGGTCACTATCTCTCCGTCTCGCAGAGCGGAGCTGAGAAATTGCAAACGTCCAGCAATTCCTCACACATGAAAAGTGCCAGCACTGAAAGCTACTGCTTGATCTAACCAGGCCTTGGCTAGCCTTTCAGAGCCACACAAAGGTTGGGGCTCTGTGCTCCTCTAGCCACCTAATCTTCTGCTCATCCTCTCTCACAGTCGAAGGAGACCTGAGCTGAGAAATTGCAAACGTCCAGCAATTCCTCACACATGAGAAATGCCAGCACTGAAAGCTGTTGCTAGCCAGCGCCGTTCCTTGGAAGCGCTCTCACAGGTGCAGCAACACTGGGGCTCTGCACTTCTCTAGCCACCTAACGTCACGGTCACTATCTCTCCGTCTCGCAGAGCTGAGCTGAGAAATTGCAAACGTCCAGCAATTCCTCACACATGAAAAGTGCCAGCACTGCAAGCTACTGCTTGATCTAACCATGCCTTGGCTAGGCTTTCAGAGCTACACAAAGGTTGGGGCTCTGTGGTCCTCTAGCCACCTAATCTTCTGCTCATCCTCTCTCGCAGTCGAAGGACAGCTGAGCTGAGAAATTGCAAACGTCCAGCAATTCCTCACACATGAAAAGTGCCAGCACTGAAAGCTACTGCTTGATCTAACCAGGCCTTGGCTAGCCTTTCAGAGCCACACAAAGGTTGGGGCTCTGTGCTTCTCTAGCCACCTAACCCTCGGCTCATCCTCTCTCGCAGTCGAAGGAGAGCTGAGCTGAGAAATTGCAAACGTCCAGCAATTCCTCACACATGAGAAATGCCAGCACTGAAAGCTGTTGCTAGCCAGCACCGTTCCTTGGAACTGCTCTCACAGGTGCAGAAACACTGGGCCTCTGCGCTTCTCTAGCCACGTAACATCACGGTCACTATCTGTCCGTCTCGCAGAGCTGAGCTGAGAAATTGCAAACGTCCAGCAATTCCTCACACATGAGAAATGCCAGCACTGAAAGCTGCTGCTAGCCAGCACCGTTCCTTGGAAGCGCTCTCACAGGCGCAGCAACACTGGGGCTCTGCGCTTCTCTAGCCACCTAACGTCACGGTCACTATCTCTCCGTCTCGCAGAGCTGAGCTGAGAAATTGCAAACGTCCAGCAATTCCTCACACTTGAAAAGTGCCAGCACTGAAAGCTACTGCTTGATCTAAGCATGCCTTGGCTAGCCTTTCAAAGCCACACAAAGGTTGGGGCTCTGTGGTCCTCTAGCCACCTAATCTTCTGCTCATCCTCTCTAGCAGTCGAAGGAGAGCTGAGCTGAGAAATTGCAAACGTCCAGCAATTCCTCACACATGAAAAGTGCCAGCACTGAAAGCTACTGCTTGATCTAACCATGCCTTGGCTAGCCTTTCAGAGCCACACAAAGGTTGGGGCTCTGTGGTCCTCTAGCCACCTAATCTTCTGCTCATCCTCTCTTGCAGTCGAAGGAGAGCTGAGCTGAGAAATTGCAAACGTCCAGCAATTCCTCACACCTGAAAAGTGCCAGCGCTGAAAGCTACTGCTTGATCTAACCAGGCCTTGGCTAGCCTTTCAGAGCCACACAAAGGTTGGGGCTCTGTGCTCCTCTAGCCACCTAATCTTCTGCTCATCCTCTCTCGCAGTCGAAGGAGAGCTGAGCTGAGAAATTGCAAACGTCCAGCAATTCCTCACACATGAAAAGTGCCAGCACTGAAAGCTACTGCTTGATCTAAGCATGCCTTGGCTAGCCTTTCAGAGCCACACAAAGGTTGGGGCTCTGTGCTTCTCTAGCCACCTAACCCTCGGCTCATCCTCTCTCGCAGTCGAAGGACAGCTGAGCTGAGAAACTGCAAACATCCACCAATTCCTCACACATGAAAAGTGCCAGCACTGAAAGCTGTTGCTAGCCAGCATCGTTCCGTGGAAGCGCTCTCACAGGCACAGCAACACTGGGGCTCTGCGCTTCTCTAGCCACCTAATGTCACGGTCACTATCTCTCCGTCTCGCAGAGCTGAGCTGAGAAATTGCAAACGTCCAGCAATTCCTCACACATGAAAAGTGCCAGCACTGAATGCTACTGCTTGATCTAAGCATGCCTTGGCTAGTCTTTCAGAGCCACACAAAGGTTGGGGCTCTGTGGTCCTCTAGCCACCTAATCTTCTGCTCATCCTCTCTCGCAGTCGAAGGACAGCTGAGCTGAGAAATTGCAAATGTCCAGCAATTCCTCACACATGAAAAGTGCCAGCTCTGAAAGCTACTGCTTGATCTAACCAGGCCTTGGCTAGCCTTTCAGAGCCACACAAAGGTTTGGGCTCTGTGCTTCTCTAGCCACCTAACCCTCGGCTCAACCTCTCTCGCAGTCGAAGGACAGCTGAGCTGAGAAATTGCAAACGTCCAGCAATTCCTCAGACATGAGAAATGCCAGCACTGAAAGCTCTTGCTAGCCAGCACCGTTCCTTGGAAGTGCTCTCACAGGCGCAGCAACACTGGGGCTCTGCGCTTCTCTAGCCACCTAACGTCACAGTCACTATCTCTCCGTCTCGCAGAGCTGAGCTGAGAAATTGCAAACGTCCAGCAATTCCTCACACATGAAAAGTGCCAGCACTGAAAGCTACTGCTTGATCTAACCATGACTTGGCTAGCCTTTCAGAGCCACACAAAGGTTGGGGCTCTGTGCTCCTCTAGCCACCTAATCTTCTGCTCATCCTCTCTCGCAGTCGAAGGAGACCTGAGCTGAGAAATTGCAAACGTCCAGCAATTGCTCACACATGAAAAGTGTTAGCACTGACTGCTACTGCTTGATCTAACCATGCCTTGGCTAGCCTTTCAGAGCCACACCAACCGTGGGGCTCTGCACCTGCCTAGCCACCTCATGTTATGCTCTCTCTCTCTCGCAGGCTAGGTAGAGCTCAGCTCCGAAATTTTAAATATACAGCGACTGCTCCCACAGGGAAGGGGCCAGCACTGAAAGCTCTTGCTAGCCCTCACCTTTCCATGGAAGCCCCTTCACAGGCCCAGCAACACTGGGGATCTGCACTTTTCTAGCCACCTAACATAATGGTCACTCTCTCTCAGTCTCGTAGAGCTCAGCTCTGAAATGGAAAGTGTCCAGCAAGTCCTCACACATGGAAAGTGCCAGGACTGAAAGCTGCTGCTTGACCTCTCTATCCCTTGGCTACCCTTTCAGAGCCACACCAACCGTGGGGATCTTCAGCTGCCTAGCCACCTCATGCTATGCTCTCTCTCTCTCGCAGGCTAGGTAGAGCTCAGCTCCGAAATTTTAAATATACAGCGACTGCTCCTACATGGAAAGGGCCAGCACTGAAAGCTCTTGCTAGCCATCACCTTTCCTTGGAAGCCCCTTCACAGGCCCAGCAACACTGGGGATCTGCACTTTTCTATCCACCTAAAGTAATGGTCACTCTGTCTCTGTCTCGTAGAGCTCAGCTCTGAAATGGAAAGTGTCCAGCAATTCCTCACACATGGAAAGTGCCAGGACTGAAAGCTGCTGCTTGACCTCTCTGTCCCTTGGCTACCCTTTCAGAGCCACACCAACCGTGGGGATCTGCACCTGCCTAGCCACCTCATGTTATGCTCTCTCTCTCTCTCGCAGGCTAGGTAGAGCTCAGCTCCAAAATTGAAAACATCCAGTGACTACTCCCACAGGGAAGGTGCCAGCACTGAAAGCTCTTGCTAGCCCTCACCTTTCCTTGGAAGCCCTTTCACAGGCCCAGCAACACTGGGGATCTGTGCTTCTCTAGCCATCTAATGTAATGATCACTGGTTGCAATGTGGACTCTTTTGCTCTCAAGTTTAGTGTGGTTGTTCTTAAAAGCGCGTTATGTAATACCTTACTTTCAGTATATGGTCCTTATTGTGCTATTTATTACCTCTGGGAACTGGACTACTGTTATCATGTTATTGTTGTTTGTAACACTGGTTTATGATATGATAGAAGTGCAGGTCGTGAAACTAATCGGATGTTTGTACTCAGCATTTCTGTCACCTCTGTACTTCGGGAGCCACCTATGGGAGCTTATTAATAATTATACCTTTTACCTTTTCTCCTCTGAGAGCCAATCTATGGAGGAGACATCTTCGTAGTATGGGTGCTATCTCCTAGAGAATATTAATAACTACACTTTCTACCTTTTCTCCTGGGGGAGCCAACCTATTGGGGAGACATCTTCCAACATCTTCCCTTTCTCCACCAGGTTAATTACAATAGCATTGGAGGAGTTTGTAAACTTTGAATATCCTTGGGATGTTGAACTCAGCATGCTCCTATTGCTAGGAATCAGCCTGTTCCTGAATGTGATTCAGATCTTGTTTAGGGTTAAACAACTATTTAAAAACACCACCCAGAGATCAACTGCCATGACTGCAGCTACTCAAACCCTGGTGACAGGCACTGCAGTCTACTCAAACTCTGACAACAGGCACTTGTTACGACCCAGACCGGACAGACCAGAGGGTCGTAGAGCTTCTGGGATCCCCCCGGGCTAAATTAAGGTGAAACCACACCAAATGATCACTTTGAACGCTTTATTCGAATAATCCAAACTGTGGAAGGCACAACGGTGGGCAGCGTGGGTTGCAGCAAAACGTTCACAAGAAGAGAGAAAAGAGAGGGGAAAGAAAAAGGGGAAAAGAAAAGAGATAGTAACCACCCTTGGGTCCCACAGCGTCGACGATGAGCGTGGTAATCCTCCGGTGATGGGGGCGCGCAACGTGGCTCTTTGCAGTTGTCTTTTATAGTCTAAATCTCCGTCTACAGTCGCACCTCCTGAAGACTTATATGGGTTCATTCCAGACAGTTCTCAACATATATAGTAGTGTTCCAGAGGGTTCTTTATCTACTGAGTATGTGCGGCTTATTGGGGTGGTGGTCTTAGGGACTCGCCAAGGAGCTACAAGCCCCCTCCTCAAACAAACTTTGTGTGGCCTCTGGCCATATGCGGTGGGTTACCAGGCTGGTTCTGCCACAACACAGGACTGCATACCCTCCGGCACGCCCCCTGTGTCCATGCCAACCAACTTCTTGCTAATGTATGTCCCTCCCTCTTTGTTATGCAGACTGTACCTTGGTTGCTACAATGTTTGAGACATTGACAGACATTAACTCTTTCAGTCCCTCACAGCACTGTGGCTAGTCTAACCCTGGTGACAGGTACTGCAGCTACTCTAACCCTGACGACAAGCGCTGCAGCTACTCTAACCCCTATGACAAGCACTGCGGCTACTCTAACCCCAGCAACAAGCACTGCAGCTACTCTAACCCCTATGACAAGCACTGCGGCTACTCTAACCCCAGCAACAAGCACTGCAGCTACTCTAACCCCTATGACAAGCACTGCGGCTACTCAAACCCCTATGACAAGCACTGCGGCTACTCTAACCCCAGCAACAAGCACTGCAGCTACTCTAACCCCTATGACAAGCACTGCGGCTACTCAAACCCCTATGACAAGCACTGCGGCTACTCTAACCCCAGCAACAAGCACTGCAGCTACTCAAACCTCTACGACAAGCACTGTGCCTATTCAAACCCCAGTGATAAGCAGTGAAGCTATTCAGACCCTGGCGACAGGCACTGTGGCTACTCAAACCTTGGTGATGGGTGATGCAGCTGAACTAGAGAATCAACCGGTGCCAGTATCAATCACCTCTATACAGAAGAAGAAAAATACAAAAAAATCAGTTCACTTAGCGAAGGATGAAGGTGAACCAGGGTCATCACGAGAACAGGAGGAAGAGGCAGAACCAGAGATAATCACCCAGTCCTTGAGTGAGCTGCGAGATATGCAAAGACTTCAGCCGTAGTCCAGGTGAGCACATTATCACCTGGCTGCTCCAATGCTGGGATAAGAGGGCCAGTAGCTTGGAATTAGAGGCTAAGGAAGCCAAGCAATTGGTATCCCTTTCTAGGGAAGGGGGCATTGACAAGGCAATTGGGAAAAAGACACAAGCCCTCAGCCTCTGGAGGCGACTTCTGTTGGGTGTGAGGGAAAGGTACCCCTTCAAGGAAGATGTTGTATGTCACCCAGGCAAGAGGACCGCCACGGAGAGAGGTATCCAGTACCTGAGGGAATTAGCCATGCGGGAGATGGTTTATTATGACCCAGGCAATGCGCAATTACCCAGAGATCCAGATGAAGTCCAACGTGCATGATTCATGTGGCGGAAGTTTTTACGAAGCGCACCATTGTCATATGCCAATGCATTGGCAGTAATGGACTGGAAAGATGAAGAGGGACCAACAGTAGATGAATTGGTTTGCCAGCTCCGGCAATACTAAGTAAGTCTCACTTCCTCCTTCATCGCAGCTGTGGAGAGACTGCCAGACATGCTAGAACTTCAATGCGAATTGGAGTCAAAGGCAGCCAAGTGATACGCCACAATTGATATCGCTAATGCATTTTTTTCAATCCCTTTGGCAGCAGAGTGCAGGCCACAGTTTGCTTTCACTTGGAGGGGCGTCCAGTACACCTGGAATCGACTGCCCCAGGGGTGGAAACACAGCCCCACCATTTGCCATGGACTAATCCAGACTGCACTGGAAAAGGGTGAGGCTCCAGAACACCTGCAGTACATTGATGACATCATTGTATGGGGCAACACAGCAGAAGAAGTTTTTGAGAAAGGGGAGAAAATAGTTCAAATCCTTCTGAACGCAGGTTTTGCCATAAAACAGAGTAAGGTGAAGGGACCTGCACAGGAGATCCAGTTTTTAGGAATAAAATGGCAAGATAGACATCGTCACATCCCAATGGATGTGATCAACAAAATAGCAGCTATGTCTCCACCGACTAGTAAACAGGAAATGCAAGCTTTCTTAGGCGTTGTAGGTTCTTGGAGAATGCATATTCCAAATTACAGTATGATTGTAAGCCCTCTCTATCAAGTGACCTGGAAGAAGAACAATTTTAAATGGGGCCCTGAGCAACAACAAGCCTTTGAACAGATTAAACGGGAGATTGTTCATGCAGTAGCCCTTGGGCCAGTCCAGGCAGGACCAGATGTTAAAAATGTGCTCTACACCGCAGCCAGGGAGAATGGCCCTACCTGGAGCCTCTGGCAGAAGGCACCCAGGGGAGACCCGAGGTCGACCTCTAGGGTTTTGGAGTCGAGGATCTGAGGCCCGCTATACTCCAACTGAAAAGGAGATATTAGCAGCATATGAAGGAGTTGGAGCTGCTTCAGAAGTGGTTGGTACTGAAACACAGCTCCTATTAGCACCCCGACTGCCAGCGCTGGGCTGGATGTTCAAAGGGAAGGTCCCTTCTACACATCATGCAACTGATGCTACGTGGAATAAGTGGGTTGCACTGATCACACAACAAAGTCGAATAGGAAACCCCTCTCGCCCAGGAATTTTGGAAGTGATCACGGACTGGCCAGAAGGCAAAGATTTTGGAATATTGCCAGAGGAGGAGGTGACGCATTCTGAAGAGGCCCCACTGTATAATAAACTGCCAGAAAATGAGAGGCAATATGCCCTGTTCATTGATGGGTCCTGTCGCATTGTAGGAAAGCATCGGAGGTGGAAGGCAGCTGTGTGGAGTCCTATACAACAAGTTGCAGAAACTGCTGAAGGAGAAGGTGAATCAAGTCAATTTGCAGAGGTGAAAGCCATCCAGCTGGCGGACGCTCAGTATATAAACAGGGGGGAGTTGGCCGGGAGGAGCAGATTGCTGCTTGGGCATCGGTCAGTGGGTGGTGAGCAATTGCATTGTGCGTCACTTGTCTTTTCTTGGGTGTTATTTCTTTTTTTTGTTATATTCCTCTTCATTACAATTATTATTATATTATTATTCTTAGTTATTAATGTATTTTATTTTACTTTATTTATTAAACCGTTCTTATCTCAACCCATGAGTTTTACTTCTTTTTTCCGATCCTCCTCCCCATCCCACTGGGAGGGGGGAGGGGGAAGCAGCTGCATGGTCTTTAGTTGCTGACTGGGGTTAAACCACAACAGTCCTTTTTGGCGCCCAACGTGGGGCATGAAGGGTTGAGATAACGACAGATCTGATCAGAGTGTGTTAAAACAAACTTGTTCTAAGTATTCATTGTATTGGTTTGATATTCACTGGTTACAATGTGGACTCTTTTGCTCTCAAGGTTGGTGTGGTTGTTCTTAAAGGTGCATTATGTAATATATTCCTTGCAGTATATGCTCCCTGTTGTGCTATTTATCACCTCTGGGAACTGGACTAGAGTTATCATGTTGTTGTTTGTAACACTGGCTTATGATAGAAGTGCAGGTCATGAAACTAATTGGGTGTTTGTACTCAGCATTGTTGTCACCTCTGTACTTCGGGAGCCACCTATGGGTGGAGCCCAAAATACTTCAGCATGCTGTGCTCTCTGCTAGAGCTGAAAGAATACAGTGTAGCTTTGCTCTCTTCTTGACTAGAGGTCAGGAAGGTGAGGTAGTAGATGACTTACAATATTGTGTAGCATGCTCTACTTTTAACATGGGGGCTGCTTTTTTTAATGGTAATTGTGTTGATTTTGTGAGAAATGTGAATGTGATTCGTGTGAGTAAAAAACAGAATAGAAGAGGGAGGATTGGTTCATGTAGATATGAAGACATAGTTGAGTGAAAGCACCATTGTTTTAATGCAACTGCGGACCCTGACGGGGAAGATGATTGTGTAATCGCAAACTGCAGAAGTTCCTTTATCTATGGGGTTGTAAGTTTCTAAAAGTGGTACAAGCTTAAAACCGGTTGGGGGACGATTGGTTACCAGAAGGAATGACAGAAGGCACGCGCTGCACGAGATAAGAAGGCGAAGAGTTCAACCTTAAAAATCTGTATAAAGGTCGCTGAGGAAGACTCTTACTTCATCCCAAGACCCCCGCCCAAGACCACCAAGAGGCAGTGCGCATGTGAAAGGGACTTGCAAAACTCATTTTAATACGAAGCGAAGGACAATTTGCATATCGCATCACCCTGTTAAATACGTAAGAGTATAGACTATAAACGCTATATGCTGCTGTCTGTAGGTGTGCGTGTTGGTAGAGCCCAGGCTCCCCGCGCACCCAGCGCTGTTTGCTTGCCTTTTATTCGCTAATAAACCAAGTTCCTGTTAACGTATTATTTTGGGACTCGGTCATTTATCACAATTTGGGGGCTCGTCCGGGATGGTCTTGGTTCCTGAATTCTGACTTGATCTAGGAGGGGCGCCCCACCGTTTGGTGGCTCCTGTTCGGGTCAGGTCGGGACCAACGCCATCCTGAACCTGAATAGAGGCAAGCAAAGAATTCGATTTTTGGAGCTCCCTTGCCGGTTGCGGCAGTTGATTTTGCCCGTAATTCTGTGCGCAAAGAAGCGAACGAAGACGACGGAGTCGTGAGTATTAAAGGCGTATACCGTTCGGTTGGGTGGGATTCGGTTGCCTGTGTGTGAAGAGTGTGATTGAGACGGAACGTAGTTCCGAAGCGAGTGCAGAGGTCTTCTAACCGCGGTTCCAATCTCCCGCAAGGGACTTGGCCGGTGAAGGACCGAAGCGATTCCTATAGGATTCGTGGGTGGGTGATAGGTCCTAAGCCCCCTGCAAGACACTCTTGTTAAGGTAACCAAGGGCTGTAGGAATTGCCACGGTAAAATTCCTAGATGGGCCAAATAAAATCTAAGACCCAGGACCAGAAGAAAGGGAGCGAATTACCAGACATACTACTAGAATGTCCATTAGGGATAATGATTAGAAATTGGAATAATAGGGGCCCCAGAAAAGGAAAAAGCAAATTAAAAATGGTTCAATATTGTACGGTAGAGTGGCCGAAGGAGCCTTTAAAACCACATGTTTTTTGGCCTGTTTTTGGATCTTTTGAGGACTGGGTCTGCCAAGCCTTAAATATATATGTTAATACAAAGGAACCTTTTAGTCAAGAGGAAAGTGATTATGCAGGATTATGGATTAGGACTTCACATCCTTTTCCCGCCTCGATACTTGCATTAAAGGCAGATGAAAAGCCTGAGGAGGAAGAAAAAGAGAAAGAAAAAGGAAAAAATAATGATGAATGGGAGCCGCTAGATAACATACCACCACCGTATAATCCACCCCCGGCAGCTCCGCACCCGGGGATGGTACCACCCCCTCCTCCGGCGCCGACAGCTCCCAGATCAGATCTACCGCCAGCTGCATGTAAACGAAGTAGAATTGCCACCTCTGAAGGAACTGTTTTATATCCCCTAAGGGAAGTACCCCTTGGAGGAAATCAGGGAGGCATTGGATTTGTAGCTGTACCACTAAGTACTACAGATATGAGAAACTTCAAAAAGGAAATGGGGACTTTATTAGATGATCCACTGGGAGTGGCCGAAAAACTAGATCAATTCCTAGGTCCTAATACCTATACCTGGGAAGAAATGCAGTCCATTTTAGGGATTTTATTTACTACTGAGGAAAAGGGAATGATCAGACAGGCAGGAATGAGAATTTGGGAAAGACAGAATCAGGCAGGACCCCCGGCGGACCAGAAATGGCCAAACGTGGGTCCTCACTGGGATGATCAACAACCCCAGGGGAGACAGAACATGAGGGATTTAAGAACGTTAATCATACAAGGAATAAGGGAGGCGGTTCCACGAGGACAAAACATCAATAAAGCATTTAGTGAACAGCAAAGGAAGGATGAATCTCCCACAGAGTGGTTGGAGAGATTAAGGAAGAGTCTGCAGATGTATTCAGGAATTGATCCGAATACAGTAGCTGGAACCGCACTCCTCAGAACACAATTTGTGGCCAAATCCTGGGGAGATATAAGAAGGAAATTAGAAAAGCTAGAAGATTGGCAAGAGAAGGGATTAGAGGAGTTACTCAGGGAAGCACAAAAAGTCTATGTCAGACGAGATGAAGAAAAACAAAAAGCAAAAGCAAAAATTTTCGTAGCTGCTGTTCGAGAGAGTCAGAAAAATAAGAATTCATCTGGGGAAAGGAAAGAAAGAGGGGTGAACAGAATTCCCCAAGAACCACCCCGCCGAGAAAGAACAACTATTTCTGTTTGCTATTACTGTGGCAAAAAGGGACACATTCAGAAGAATTGCCGTAAGCGAAAACAGGATGAGCAAATGCTTAAAGAAGAATAGGGGTGTCAGGGGCTATATCTCTTGGGGACTTCAACATCAACAGAGCCCTTGATAAAATTGTTAATAGGACCCCATAAAGAGGAATACTCATTTTTAGTAGATACTGGGGCTGAGAAATCAACGATTCAAAAACTTCCAAAAGGCATAGAAAAAGGGAAAAATTACATGTCAGTAATTGGTGCAAAAGGGGAGCCTTTTAAGGTACCTATTCTAGAAGACGTAAAAATAGAATCGGAAAAGAAAATCTGCTTGAATGATTTACTTTTGCTTCCCGAAGCAGAATATAATCTGTTAGGAAGAGACTTAATTCTGAAATTAAATTTCAGTATTCAGAGTCAAGGGGACAAACTACAGGTTAAATTATACACTTTAACACAAGCAGATGAAGAAGTTATCAACCCCTCAGTATGGTATCAGGAAGGGGAAACTGGGAAGATAGATATGAATCCAATAGTTGTTCAAATAACAGATCCACATCGTCCGATTAGAATCAAACAATATCCCATACCGATGGGAGGTCGAAGAGGATTGAAACCTATAGTAGACAGGCTTTTAAAAAAAGGGACTTTAGAACCGTGTATGTCACCTCATAATACACCCATCCTACCTGTAAAGAAACCCGATGGGTCATATAGGATGGTACAAGATTTAAGGGCCGTAAATCAACGAACGATTACCAAATTCCCTGTGGTAACTAATCCTTATACTTTATTGAGTCATTTATCTCCCAAGCATATTTGGTATAGTGTAATAGATCTGAAAGATGCTTTTTGGGCTTGCCCCCTAGATAAAGGATCTAGAGATTATTTTGCCTTTGAATGGGAGGATCCTGAAACAGGGAGAAAACAACAATTGAGGTGGACCGTACTACCACAGGGGTTTACAGAATCACCTAATCTGTTTGGACAAACATTAGAAACAATTTTACAAGATTTCACTATACCCAGGGAGGTAAAGTTATTACAATATGTAGATGACCTATTGATAGCAGGGGAAACTGAGGAAGAAACCCAAAAGGCTACTATTGAACTATTAAATTTCCTGGGAGAAAAGGGATTAAAGGTGTCCCGGTCAAAATTGCAATTTACAGAACAAGAAGTGAGATATTTAGGGCATTGGTTAAGTGAAGGAAAAAAGAAATTAGACCCTGACAGAATATCTGGGATTTTATCCCTGAGACCCCCAAAAACTAAAAAGGAAATAAGACAAGTATTGGGATTATTAGGGTATTGCAGACCATGGCTTGAAGGCTATAGTGAAAAGGTAAAATTTCTATATGAGAAATTGACTAATAACCAGTTTAAGTGGTATGTGGAAGATGAAAAAAAGTTTGAAGAAATTAAAAGGACACTTGTGGAAGCACCTGTGTTGAGCCTTCCAGAGTTGGAAAAACCTTTTTATCTATTTGTAAATACATCCAATCAAACAGCATATGGAGTTCTCACTCAAGACTGGGCAGGGGTTAAAAAGCCTGTAGGATACTTGTCTAAATTACTTGATCCAGTAAGTAGAGGATGGCCTGCTTGTCTCCAGGCCTTGGTTGCTACAGCACTATTAACAGAAGAAGCTAGGAAAATTACTTTTAGCGCCCCTTTGAAGGTATTTACCCCACACAATGTTAGGGGAGTTCTCCAACAAAAAGCTGAAAAATGGCTAACGGATAGCAGAATTTTAAAGTATGAGACCATATTGATTAACTCTCCAGATTTAGAGCTAAAAGTTACTTCTGCTCAAAGTCCAGCACAATTTTTGTTCGGAGAACCGTCAGAAAAGTTGCAACATGATTGCTTAGAAGTAATCGAAGTTCAAACTAAAGTGAGACTGGATTTAAAGGAAACTGAACTAGAAAAAGGAGAAAAATTGTTTGTAGATGGATCTTCCCGAATAGTTGAAGGGAAGAGAAAATCAGGGTATGCAATAATAAATAAAGATTTAGAGATTGTTGAATCGGGACCTTTAAGTCCAGCATGGTCAGCTCAAGCTTGTGAGTTGTATGCTTCTATACAGAGCTTTAGAATTATTAAAGGGAAAAAGCGGAACAATATTCACGGACTCTAAATATGCATTTGGAGTGGTCCACACTTTTGGAAAAATCTGGGAAGAAAGAGGCCTAATTAATACTCAAGGGAAGAATCTAATACATCAAGAATTAATAATAAAAATTTTAAGAATGTTAAGGGAACCAAAAGAGATAGCAGTAGTACATATAAGAGGACATCAAAAAGGGTTAGATTATCAGACTAGGGGAAACAATCTCGCAGATAAAGAAGCCCAGGAGGCAGCTTTAAGGGCTCCGATTGTTCGGGTTAATATAATACAAACAAAAGAGGATACAAGTGAGGAGGAACGAGAAAGTGAAAAGAAGTATACCCCTGAGGAAATAACCAGACTTGAGAAAATAGGGGCAAACTTCGAACGAGGAAAATGGACACTGCCCGATGGCAGAGAAATGTTGCCAAAGGCTTATGCTAGACAGATTTTGGAGCGTTTACATGTACAAACACATTGGGGTACAAGAGCATTAAGCGATCATTTTCTTAAACAATTTGGCTGTATTGGAATCTTTGAAATAGCTAAACAGATTACACAAGGTTGCTTGACTTGTCACAAAGTAAACAAGAAAGTGTTCCGACAAGTGGCAGCAGGGGGAAGAAGAACAGCTTATAGACCTTTTGAGAGAATACAAGTTGATTTTACTGAACTCCCTAAAGTCGGAAGGTTGAAATATCTATTGGTAATGGTAAACCATTTAACACAATGGGTAGAAGCCTACCCTGTGACACGAGCTACAGCACAAATGGTAGTGAAAATTTTATTAGAACACTTAATACCTAGATATGAGATAATCCAGTACATTGATTCTGACCAAGGCACTCATTTTACTTCCAAAATAATAGAGGTGCTATGTCAATCCTTAGGTATCAGGTGGGAACACCACACCCCATGGCATCCACAAAGCTCGGGAAAAGTAGAGAGAATGAATCAAACAATAAAACAACAACTGGCCAAGTTAATGATTGAAACACAGATGCCTTGGACAAAATGCCTATCATTGGCACTTCTAAATATAAGAACAAAACCCCATAGTGAGACTGGATTATCACCCTATGAAATGCTATATGGCACGCCCTACTCTCAGGGGATGCCACTTGGAAATAATATAGTAGAAGATCATGATGTTCAGAAACATATAATTATTTTGGGAAAAAACGTTGAAAAAAATTAAGAAAAATAGGAATGTTAGCTCAAACACCACCCCTGGGATTTGCAATCCATCAGTTGAAGCCTGGGGACAGGGTGTTGATAAAAACATGGAAAGAAGAAACTTTATCCCCTCTTTGGGAGGGACCTTATCTTGTTTTGTTAACCACAAATACCGCTGTCCGAACTGCGGAAAAAGGGTGGACCCACGTATCGCGAGTCAAGGGTCCAATAAAGGAGTGGAAGGTAACATCGGAGCCAGGAGAGACTAAGCTAACCATAAGACGAACCTGAAGATCCTGACAACGAAAAGAAGACTGGACCTATGGACAGCTTCCTTTAAACCAGGCAAACTCTGTCTGGATTAATTTATGTCAGTTGAAGTTAGAGAAAGTCTTTATACATGGTTCCAAATACCACGGGGATGTAAGGTGAAACAGGTATACTTTATTCCTTGGAGGGAAGAAAGAATGCCTCAACTAACAGGGGGAGCAGGCTGTTATAAAATCACGGGAGTCCCAAAAATTTTTCCCTTGGCCTGTGATTTAAAAAAAGAAACCCCGGGATTTCCTAGATCAATAATCCCACCTGAAATCCCATGCATTGAACACCTTGATTTGGGTCATCTATGTTGGATAGTCTGTAGATGCTGGAATTGTAACCAAAAATGGTCTTGTGTATCGTTTAACAAACAACCGTACTGCAAAAAGTGCAGAAACCCTAATTCACTCCCTACAAGGGAACAAATAAGACAAGTCGAAATTCTTAAACTGTTTTGCGGCTGGGAATTGCTTTTACCTGAAACATGGGAAGTATTTGAGAGCGATTGGTATCGGGTTTTGGCCAAGTGTGCTAAAGAATTTGCATGGAAGAGGGCCCAGCGAAAATATTAAATAACAGAATAAGAGCAGGGTCGATCTCTAAATTATAAATCAAAAATTAAACTAACTGTTGGAACATAGCATACAAGTGACTAAAGGGTTTGAGAAGCCCCAACTTTGGTCTCAAAGTAATCTAAAGGAGTCACCCGATACTAAAAGGAAAGAGGGCAAGACCGGAGTGGGAACTGGTATTGCGGCTGTAGAAGTCTGCCAAGGGCTGCAACCCCTTTGGGCTGTGACTGCCGAATACTATGGCCCTGTCCGGACCTCTTTTGATTATACTTGGGGTAAACTCCTTAACTTTGGCCACGACAAATAACTGCAGTCTATGTGTGACGACCACTAGGAGGGGGAAGATAAGCTCCCAAACCTTGGTTTATCACACTATCTATGACTGCAAAGGCAAAAAAAAATGGGAACTGTATTCATAATTCGACCCAGTATGCCCTATGTAACGAAGGAAATAGAACTGTATGCTATGATCCCACAGAACTCCCTTATCAATATTGGGTAGAAATGAAGACAAATTCAGAGGAAGGTAGATTAATCGGAACAAGTAAGGTCATAACCGATTTGAGTACTCCGGTTTCAATAGTTTTTGATGCATGTGACGTTATAGATGATGATCTAGATACTAATTGTGGAAGTTTAGAATGGAGACGATATTACAGTAATCAACCAAAATATATTTGCCCAGGTGCACATCAATGTCCAATAAATCCTGATTATGTACCAAGTCAAACAGCCAGGTACCAATCGTCACATCTATGTGGAAGGAGGGACTGGTCTTGCGTATGTTGGGATACTATAGGTTGGGGATATGATTATCAATGTAAGGATCTAAAAGCTTTAATAACGAGGATAGAAACAGGAAGTAATTGCACAACTCGTACCTGTAATCCGGTAAATCTAACCCTTATAAATTTGGAAAATTGGAAGCAGAAACAGGTAACCAAAATTGGACTTAAGATATATGGACCTGGAGAGGATCCAGGTGTAATAATTAAAAATAAAATTAAAGAAAAGACAAAAGAATCAGTACAACACAGATTATTATTTAACTCATTCTACCATGAAATGGAGACAGGGGTGAAATATGAAATCCCCACAGTAGCTAAAAATCTATTTGTAAATCTTGCTGAAAACATTGCTAAATCATTAAGTGTAACTAACTGTTATGTTTGCGGTGGAACAAATCAAGGTGAACGATGGCCATGGGAAGCTATGGAGAGCAACATAGGTGATTCCCAAGTATGGAACACAACGGGAACAGGTAACAGGAAACAACGATGGGTACTCCAAACGAGTATAATCGGAAGGAGTTGTTGGCAAAACCTAAAAGATAATGGAAAGCAAGTAGGTCACTTGGAATGTGAAGGAGGTTACCTATGGAATGAAACAACGAATAACTGGGATAAGTGGGGAAGCCCACTAAAAATGAATAATCAATTTACGAAATGGACTAGTGGGCGAGACATATCGAAGGGTTGGCCAAGCCCTGAAGGACATTATTGGATTTGTGGCAAACTAGCTTATGCATATTTGCCCAAAAATTGGACAGGATCATGTGTATTAGGAACTATAAGACCTAGTTTTTTCCTGTTACCCATAAGCCGAGGAGAACGATTGGGAGTCCGAGTGTATGCTGAAACGGATGAGTTAAGGCAAAGGCAGCAAAAAAGAAATCTACAAATAGGGAACTGGGCGGACAACGAATGGCCACCCGAAAGAATAATTGCCTACTATGGTCCTGCTACATGGGCAGAAGACGGGTCTTGGGGTTATAGAACTCCAATATATATGCTTAATAGAATTATAAGATTACAAGCTGTAGTAGAAATAGTTGTAAACAAGACTGGAGATGCATTAGGACTAATTGCAAAACAAAATACAAAAATGAGAACCGCTTTATATCAAAACCGCTTAGCTTTAGATTATTTGTTAGCACAGGAAAGAGGTGTGTGTGGAAAATTTAACCTCAGTAATTACTGTTTAGAAATTGATGATAAAAGGAAAGCTGTAAACGAACTTATAAGGGAAATGAAAAAATTGCACATGTCCCAGTTCAAACATGGAACGGGATAAATTTAGGGGGAATGTGGGGAAACCTCTTCAACAGTGATTGGCTCACCAGGATTGGAATAATAGTTTTGGGAATATTTGGCGGATTATTGATTATCCCGTGTTTAATACCGTGTTTTATTAGATTAATACACTCGATTATACAAAGAATACAAATATTGGCTGTGCCTATTGATCCCAAGGAGGGAAAAGGGAAAACACATTCCCTAATGGTAGTCAAAACAAAGGAAGATCCAGCGTTAATTCTAATAAAACAGGTATTAACAAGATTAGAAACCAAAACACGAATCAATGCAATCGAAAAGAAAATGGGGGATTGTGAGAAATGTGAATGTGATTCGTGTGAGTAAAAAAACAGAATAGAAGAGGGAGGATTGGTTCATGTAGATATGAAGACATAGTTGAGTGAAAGCGCCATTGTTTTAATGCAACTGCGGACCCTGACGGGGAAGATGATTGTGTAATCGCAAACTGCAGAAGTTCCTTTATCTATGGGGTTGTAAGTTTCTAAGTGGTACAAGCTTAAAACCGGTTGGGGGACGATTGGTTACCAGAAGGAATGACAGAAGGCACGCGCTGCACGAGATAAGAAGGCGAAGAGTTCAACCTTAAAAATCTGTATAAAGGTCGCTGAGGAAGACTCTTACTTCATCCCAAGACCCCCGCCCAAGACCACCAAGAGGCAGTGCGCATGTGAAAGGGACTTGCAAAACTCATTTTAATACGAAGCGAAGGACAATTTGCATATCGCATCACCCTGTTAAATACGTAAGAGTATAGACTATAAACGCTATATGCTGCTGTCTGTAGGTGTGCGTGTTGGTAGAGCCCAGGCTCCCCGCGCACCCAGCGCTGTTTGCTTGCCTTTATTCGCTAATAAACCAAGTTCCTGTTAACGTATTATTTCGGGACTCGGTCATTTATCACAATTTGTTAACCTCATGAAGAGCAGAGCCATATGTAAAGTACATAAGTTGTATATACATCGTCAAAATTTTTGTTAACTTTAAACAGTCGTTATTACTTTAGTGGCCAGAGGTAGCAGCTTCTGGGGGGGGTGGAAATGAGTTTTTGGTGTCGTATGGAGGAGATGTACACATGCAGTAAACTCAGTCACAGCATTTCTGGTGTTTTCATGTATCCCCATTATTGGGGAGGGGAGAAATGGTGGTTTGAGTCTAAAGCAGGGAGACATCAGTACAGCAAACCTGTATTTTGTTCTGGTATGCACCACTGCCTTAAATGAGCAGTGCCGGTTCTTTCTTGGAGTAGCTGTCTCCTAAATTTCCCAAACTTAAGCAATTAATAAATCCATCATTTGCATAGCATTTAAAGTGACTGATTCAGTGTATGGTTAGCCTTCCTGGTTAATAAATACTTTAAACGGGACTCAGCAGTTGTGTAAGACCAGATGCTTCCAATATACCTAGAACAGAGTTAGTGTCAGATCTTATTGTGACAGGTACACCCGCCTTGATCGAGAGCGGAACTTCTCGGCCAGTGAAAAGAAAAAAAACTAGAAGCCTCAGTTTGGGGGTCAAGCCACCCCACCCGCATGGTGGAGTCGGGTTAGGACCACCAGGTACACACTTCAGTCAAGGAATAAGGAAGTGTTGGCCCTCGGCCAATGAGGACTAACATCACCTTATTTGACCACAGATCAGATTTGACTAGGGTATAAACGGAGCCCCCTCTGGGGGGGGCAAATTGAGTCAGTTCTCCTCGGAGCAGCGGGTCTGCAGTCGGGGACTCTCCCCTTGAGTCAGGATGCTGCCTAAGGTAACTCCTGCAGGTTGAGAGCCCTCATCTTTTAGGCGACATGTGCATTTTGGGTTATCATTTCTAAAGCTTAAGAATTCTTAAAAGTCGGTTGTGTAGTATTAATTTCCCCTTACATCATTGAACCTGTGGTTTACTAATGTTGTTGCAGTTCTGAACGATTTTGACTGAAGAATAAATTTTGTTGAGTTTAACACCTGTTTAATTTGATTGTGTGAGCCTCCGTGACACTTATCTAAGCTGCAAAATAAAAACAAGAAGGAAAACAATGTATGTTAATGTGTCCCATCCTTTTATGTATGGACAATGTTTCTAGTGTCCTAGTGTCTTTGTCAGCTGTGGAGAGGCATTTTAATCTTCTGCCTCTGTAGAACCCTGGTTCCGAAACTGTGTTAGACTTTGAAACAAAGATTGGCTTTACAAACAAGATCCAATTAGTGACTAAAGAGGAAACATTCCCCTTGGGGTAGATAAGTGTCTGGATTTGGTGAAGAACTGGAAACACTTCTGTGATAATTAGCAATATTCCTCAAGACAGTCTGTAAGGAGAAATTGTTTCCATAGTCTTTTGGGTCTTTTTTCATCTGTTTCTCAGATTGATTAATTGAAGGGTTGGACAGGGTTGAGTAGAGAAGGCTTGTTGTAGTCCCGTGGTGCTGCCTTGTGCACAGGGTTAGTGAAACTGCTGCTTATAGCTGTGGAAACTCTTAGCTGGCAAATACAGGTAAAGTAACTTGCAGCTCAATGTGTGCTTGCATATCTACTATGCATCACCCATTAATAAACCAATACATGCAAGCATGTGATCACATAGCTCCAGTTTTTTGGACTGTACAATTGTGTATCTGCCTGTTTGCTTCTCTAAGATGCTCCTTTTCATTTAAGTCAATAGTGAGATTTTTAGCTGCTATTCTGTACTGAGCAGTGACCAAACTTGCGTGGACCCCACAGTCCACTAGAACAATAGAAACCTTTGAATTGCATGTTCTTCCCTAGTGTGGCCCTCCCCTCGTTTTGGAAAGTGACTCACAGGCTAGGCCTGGCATAGTTGCCAGAAAATGATGTCATTTGGATAATGTAATATCCCACGTACAAACCAAAGGCTGTTTAGAAATTGGGCTGACAAGAACAAAAAGGAAATAGCTGCATATCAGATGCATATCTCAATTTTAAAATCAGTATAATTGTGTGTGTACTTATTAAATACAGAGGTAGTGCAAAAGGCATAAAGAAAAGCTGCAGTGTTCCTCAAACCATGTTTTCAGATGATCAGAGGGTGGGTGATCCTGTTCTGTCTGCCTTGTGCCAGCACTAGTTCACACAGCCAAGCTGTGTGTCAGACCAGGGAATTGATCCGGTCAAGCACTAACATGTATCTTGTGGTGTTGCATTAGTTCTCGGCAGGATCAGTTCCCCAGTCACACTCTCCTTGCAGCCCCTGGGGCACCAGCATGGCCAAAAGGTGGAGGGAAAATGCAGGCAAGAATGAGCAGCAAAGAATGGGAAGGGAAGAAGCATGTTAACTAGTCCAGTGGCCAATCTATTTGTACCTCACTGGAGTGAGTGGCTTGACATAATTTCAGATGCAAAGGTCTAATGTTTTGAAATGAGATGTTTCTTTGTGTCCCCTTCCCCACCCTGCCACATGGTCCAAAAAACCTGATGTTTGCCAATGGCCCTTGTGCTGTTGGTGGGACCTGGGGAAGGGCTGAACTGGGGAGTAATTTGCCATCCCTGGGCCTCCTTTGCCCCAGTGGCTTGGGGTGGTCTGTAACCCTGATACAGCAGCTGGGGTTCCTGGCCAGTGCCTGGCACGGGCAAGTGAAATGCTCTGAACCTGCATCAAATAAGACTGGGGCCAAAGTGGTGTCCCTTATAAAATGGCAAAGGCAGTGGAGGCCAACAGGTAAGACTTGATGGGAAAATAAACAGTCTTATAAGCTCTATTTTTTTTCTTCTCCTTTTATTCCTCTCCTGTCACTGGCTCTTGATTTAGCTGCTAGAAATGAGAATAATATCACAGAGCCAAAATACTTAGACCACCAATGTAAGAAAATTCTGGTCCAGTGATTAGGAGTGCACATCTTTTTCAGGAGTGCTTTGGTAGTATTTTCTCTTGGCTACTCAGTATAAACATACTGGATAATACGGTTTTATGTCTGTTACTGGCCTTCTGGACTGGTTATGTATTTAATAATTTCTGTTTTCTGTCTAATATCTATCACATCTAAATCTCAAAAATGTAACTAGTGGACTAGTAACCTTTGTATTGGGTTTGCATGGCAAGGTTTTGGTAGTGGGGGGGGCTACAGGGGTGGCTTCTGTGAGAAGATGCCAGAAGCTGTCCTCACGTCCGACAGAGCCAATGCCAGCAGGCTCCAAGATGGACCTGCCCCTGGCCAAGGCTGAGCCAATCAGTGACGGTGGTAGCGCCTCTGTGATAACATATTTAAGAAGGGGAAAAAGGCTGCTGAAAGATGTGCAGCAGAGAGAGGAGCAGGATGTGAGAGAAACAACTATGCAGACACCGAGGTCAGTGAAGAAGTAGAGGGAGGAGGTGCACCGGAGCAGAGGTTCCCCTGCAGCCCGTGGTGAGACGGCAGGCTGTCTCCCTGCAGCCCGTGGAGGTTTAATGGTGGAGCAGAGATTCCCCTGCAGCCCGTGGAGGACCCCACGCCGGAGCAGGTGGATGCGCCCAAAGGAGGCTGTGACCCCGTGGAGAGCCCGCGCTGGAGCAGGCTCCTGGCAGGACTTGTGACACTGTGGAGGGGAGCCCATGCTGGAGCAGTTCATTCCTGAAGGACTGCACCATGTGCAAAGGACCCATGCTGGAGCAGTTTGTGAAGAACTGCAGCCCATGGGAAGGACCTACATTGGAGAAGTTCGTGGAGGACTGTCTCCTGTGGGAGGGACCCCACGCTGGAGCAGGGGAAGAGTGTGAGGAGGAAGGAGTGGCAGAGACAACGTGTGACCCCATTCCCCTGTCCCCCTGTGCTGCTTGGAGGGGGGAGGAGGTAGAGAAATTGGGGGTTGTGGTTTAACCCCAGCCAGCAACTAAGCACCACGCAGCTGCTTCCCCATCCTCCCTCCCAGTGGGGTGGGGAGGAGGAAAGGAAAAAAGTAAAACTCATGGGCTGAGAAAAGAACAGTTTAATAACTAAAGTAAAAATACACTACTAACTAAGAATAATAATAATTGTAATGAAAAAGAATACAACAAAAAAAAGAAATAAGAAAAGACAAGTGATGCACAATGCAATTGCTCACCACCCACTGACCGATGCCAGAGCCGCGATTTGCCCTTCCTGGCCAACTCCCCCCTGTTTATATACTGGGCATGACATTCCATGGTACGGAATACCCCTTTGGCTAGTTCAGGTCAGCTGCCCCGGCTATGCTCCCTCCCAGCTTCTTGTACACCTGCTTGCTGGCAGAGCATGGGAAACTGAAAAGTCCTTGGCTTAAGATAAGCACTACTTAGCAACAACTAAAACATCAGAGTGTTATCAACATTATTCTCACACTAAATCCAAGACACAGCACTGTACCAGCTACTAAGAAGAGAGTTAACTCTGTCCCAGCCGAAACCAGGACAGGGGTGAAGTTGAGCCCGGGAAGGAGGGAGGGGTGGAGGTAAGGGGCTTTAAGATTTGTTTTTATTTCTCATTATCCTACTCTGATTTGATTGGCAATAAATTAAATTAATTTCCCCAAGTGGAGTCTGTTTTGTCTGTGATGGTAATTGGTGAGTGATATCCCTGTCCTTATCTTGACCCACAAGCCTTTTGTCGTATTTTTTCTCCCCCTGTCCAGCTGAGGAGGGGGAGCAATAGAGCAGCTTGGTGTGTTCCTGGCATCCAGCCAAGGTCAACCCACCACAACCTTGAAGGATTTAGCCACTGTTTGACAAGAAGCCATCCCACCTGATGGGCAGTGGGAATGTTTCAGCCAAGTCATTGCCAGGCAGACCTCAAATGTATAATGTATCTTGGGCTGTTTCAACAAAAAGCTTCACTCCTGTCAGTGCCAGCACCACGTGTTTCACAGGTGAACGTGGAGAGCTGCAGGAGGAGGATGAGCTGCAGGAATGCTCTGTATTGAGGAGATGCTGTGAGCTTGAGTCACGGTGCACCTTGGCTGCAGGAAATGACCTCACCCAGCGCACTGCTGGCCTCGATGCTCTTGGGGTTCAGCCCTGACATAGGCTATCACAGATTTCTTTTAGAATGGAAACATCAATAATACCTGTGTTTTCTTCTGGTTTCAACTTAAATTACTGTCTATTTAAAAGCCTTGTGCTGCTCAAAAGATCTGAGCATTTTCACACAGCGGTGTGAAAATGCAAAATAAATGAGACCCCTTAGGGGGTGTATACTTCAAAACATGTTGTTTGGTCACTACCGTGCAGTGCAGATATGGTTCTCTAGTCATTTTGATCTGCCGTGTGAATGAACACGAGAATTTTCTCCTTAATCTGTGCCTTTTTTCTTACTATGTTGTGATAGTGACTTTAGAAGTACGACGGTGTCCTGGTTTCGGCTAGGATAGAGTATATAGTGCAGTGTTTTTGATTTAGTAGGAAAATAATGTTGATAACACACTGATGTTTTTAGGTGTTGCTAAGCAGTGTTTATACTAAGAAGTCAAGGATTTTTCAGCTTCTCATGCCCAGCCAGCAAGAAGGCTGGAGGGGCACAAGAAGTTGGGAGGGGACACAGCCAGGACAGCTGACCCAAACTGGCCAAAGAGCTATTCCATACCATATGACATCATGCCCAGTATATAAACTGGGGGGAGTTGGCCGGGAGGGGCGGATCGCGGCTCAGGAACTAACTGGGCATTGGTCAGCGAGTGGTGAGCATTGTGCATCACTTGTTTTGTATAGTCTAATTCTTTTAGTATTATTATTGTCATATTATTATCACTGTCATTATTTTCCCTTCCTTTCTGTCCTATTAAACTGTCTTTATCTCAACCCACAAGTTTGGGGTTGTTTTCGATTCTCTCCCCCATCCCACTGGATGGAGGGAGTGAGCAAGCGGCTGCGTGGTGCTTAGTTGCTGGCTGGGGTTAAACCACGACAACATGTACAAATCTGGCTTGCATTACATAAAAGAATGAGTTGGACAGCATGGGGCTGTTGATGTGTTAGGCTGCTTCATTAATAGGATTGCGGCTGTGATGCTTTTGGTCTCCATGGTCAAATGAGGGAAAAGTCCCTGACCTTGACTTTAGGATATAAAATTGGGAAGCAACAGGAGGATCAATAATTAGAGAATTTGCTTTGCATTATTTTTATCATTTTTTCCTTCTTTGTTTCCAATAGAGATCAGGCCTTCATTTTTGGCACACTGACAGTACTGTGTAGTGGTTAAGAGCAATGGAGTCCATTGGTCTGCCTAAGGTAAGCCTTTAAATTTTAGCGAAGAAACTGGCTCAAGGCACTGACTCACTAAGATCCCCTTCCATCTGCTTGAGTATAAACGGTTGCTTACAGTAAGTCTACTGGGAAGGCTAGTTCAGGAAACAAATCTGAAGAGAAGGCAATGCTGAAAGCAGCGATAGTATCAGTTATGTGCTATTGCTGCCCGTGTGCTTGAGCTCCTGTGGATGACAAGTGCCATGAGTGGAAATGCTCAGGGTGTTTCTCCTGTGGGAATTCAAATGAGGACGCTAGCAGTGTTTTAGCTATATCTTATTGCTAGTACAGTCTCTGTGGGGGCCTGAAAGGAATATGATTTAAAATGGAAAACTGAAATATTTTCTTTCTTTATGTTACTACCTCTCATTATGTCTCTTGCCTCTTCCTCTTAATGTGTGTCCTAGTTTCTCTGCCTCTGCCCTGTTTCCAGACTGTCCTTGCACACTCCAGCATGGCTATGCTGCTCCTCTTCTGCCAGCTGCTTTTTGGGTCACCTTTCAAATTTATCTTCCTCCTTGTGGGTCTTTGCTTGTCATCTCCCCCCTCTGCTGCTGTTTCTGGGCACCAGTGAGTCTTGGATGAAAATCCTTTAAGAAAGGGCTGTGTGGAAACACCTACTCTGCTTGTGCAGACATCTCGGCACCCACGCACAGCCTGGGGCAAGTACTACCTCGCCAGCAGCTGCCCCAGGGTGCCTGGGTGGGGGTGGCCCTGGCGCTGCTGTGGGGTCAGGCACAGTGGGGATGCTCAGATGGCTGCCTGAAGGGCTGTAGGGGCTAGTGGCCAGTCACTGTGGGCAAACTCGTTGCAGGTGCCCATAAGCAGAAAAGGGCGCCCATGCCTGCCTTCAGAAATTGCCATAGAGACGGGGAGGGTCCTGCCTCTCCCAGGTCAGGTATTTCTTTTTGCTAACTTGAGTCCTCTGTTCAGCTGGCTGATTTCCACCCTGCCATTCCTTCTCCAAAAGGTTTTGCTTCTGCTGCTGCAGAGTATGCGGAGGGTCATGGCCAAAAGCTTTCCTGAGTCTCCCTCCCAAAGCTGTTGTGAGCAAATGATGAAGAGGTCACTGTGCTCCTGACTTGGTCTTGTCCTATTAACTGTGGGACGGCACAGCCCTGAGTGCCCAGCCTGGGCTGGAAGCACACTGCCAACTCTTATGGTTAGCCAAGTCTTATTTTATTTTTGTGGAGAAACAGTGTTTAGTGACTGGGACCAAGGCCAGGAACAAATTAATGGTAGAACCAGAACTGGAACTTATTGGCTTTTTGGCTAAACTGCTTAATATTCCTCTATCTGAATAGCTTTCTCTGTAAATGATGTATTTACACAGTTGGGGGTGTTGGCGATTAGAATTTTGCATTTTTAAAGAATACTTGGCAGGTTTGGCTCACAATGAGGATTTGCAAATTGTAACTGCATCCCAGGTTTTGGGTGTCTGTAGGAGGACAAACCCTACTGGCTGAGCTCGTGCCAAAGGACCTTTTCTAAATATCTTGATGGAATGCTCTCTATATTCCTTATTTTTCCTTTTATTAAGTAACTTTTACGCTTCATTAAACTCTCCTTATGAAAACTACTGATAAAGTTAAAATAACATTGGAAGAGACTTGATTCATAACTGTATAGAAATAACAGCTGAACTTCTAGAAGTCCGAGGTACGGTTCTGCAGAAGGCCCATTTTAGCTACTCTTCTGCCCAGTAATATGTCATCTTCTTTAACTGTGGATAAAAGATAAAAACCAAAAAACACAGACACTACAGATGTCTACGATAAGAAAAACATCCCTAGGATGATATATTGCATTCATGCTCTAAGGTAACTGGTAACGGGAGTAAAAGTTAAAGTAACTGCCAAATCTAGGAGTGTAAGTCTTGAATGGCTTGAGGGTAACCAGTATGTCACAATCTGTCAGAATTTACAAGTTCATTAATTTAAAGTTGGAGACAAGTCCAACTTTGTCAGAAATATTGGGCAAATTATTTCCAAAATAGAAATGGACTACTGAATTTAGTGCAGGCATCTCCCCCTCAATGTGTACACCCCCTCACAAAGTACATGTATCATTTCAAAATACATACTAAGACAGAAACCAAATAAATGAACAAAACCTTAACAAAATATTAGCATAACAATGGGGCAGAGGTGCTGATCAGAGTGAAAAGGATGATGAACTGACATACTTCTGCCCCAAAAGAGGAGCAAATAATTACTGTATTCTGAGGTCATTTATGTGAAAATTAACATTTTTGCAAGCTTTTAAAGTTCTGAGCAACTTGATTTTGAACGTAGTCAGGAAGGCTTTGAGCACATCACTGAAGTAGAGCTTAAGATTTTCTGTCCTGCCTTAAGGATTTCCTTGACGTTTGGTACTTTTAGCGCTAAACATCTGTCTCATGCTGTCCCTGGCGTGAGGGGCAGTGGTGTTGGCAGACAGCTCCTCCCTCTTGTGGCTCTCCCAGCTCATTTCCTGCACATGGAGACCTTTTTCCTTTCATTACTTACGAGGCTTGCAGAGAATATAGTTAACTTTTACGCTCCAAACTCTCGTCTACGTTCCTAATGGCGTTCAAAGCCGCATCAGCTGCCCCAGGGCTTATAGGTCAGAAAATATTCAATACATGCTGTAATTGAAATTTTTTACAGTCTAATCCTTGAAATGATGTGTCCCACTCGTGCACTCTGCTATGTGCGCTTACTGCCAATAAACAGGGCATACCACCAAAATTCATGATATTTTTTCAAATGCTGGGTGTTTGGAGTTGGCAGCCCTGGTACTGTCTTGTCAGCTCTGACAAGTGTTGCCATTTGAAATTATTATGCCTGGTGTAATATTAACTGGACAGTATCACCAGGACTGTATGAGGGTAGCTCTCACCTAAAACTTTGTAGTGTGGTCTTTTCTGTCAGCATGTAAGCTTGAAGCGATTTCTTGAAGTAGATGCATGGGGCTCTAATGTTAACCAGCTGTCGTGGTTACACCTAGCCACATGTTATATAACGTGATTATACCCAGCTTCTTGCACACCTGCTTGCTGGCAGAGCATGGGAAACTGAAAAATCCTTAACTTAGGATAAGCGCTACTTAGCAACAACTAAAACATCAGCATGTTATCAACATTATTCTCACACTAAATCCAAAACACAGCACTGTACCAGCTATTAAGAAGAGAGTTAACTTTGTCCCAGCCGAAACCAGGACACCAGCTCAGGCTGAAACAGTGGGCTGTGTGCCCCTCTGGCCATGTTATGGGCCAGCTCAGATGTTTTGCAGGAGAACAGAATGAGGTTTTCCAATATTTGCTTACTCACGTATGGAGGACGACTTTATCAACTGTGGATTTGAATGCTGCATGAACAATAAGCCATCCATTAGATACCTTAAGATCTGCCTAATCTTTGCAATGACAATAACCCTTCATCTTGAACTGAGTTTTGCAATGGGTTGACCTGTGGTAGTTTTCCTTTCTCCATCTTGACATGCCCCGGGATTTATGCTAGTATCAGAACTAGTCTGTGTTGTCTTGGCTTTCATTTCCAAGTTTTCTTGTTTAAATTACTTTTCCTTGCTGCATATCAACACAAAGCTATAACTCCATACTTATGAGCTGTTATTTTAGAAATGGACTTCATGTGCATCAAATGTGTCATGCCACACTGAAGGAGAATAGGCCTGCAATGTTTCAGCTTATAATGCTTTCCCATGGCAGCGTAGGGCCCTGCACCTGCATCACATGCAGGATGTAAGAATCAAAGAAACAATTGTTGAGCTTCATTTATTTCCATGCCTTTTCCTAAAATGCAAGTTTTAAGTGTCTTTCAAATCAGACTCCAGTGTCGTTATTGAATTGCACACAGCCTACGTTGAAAGCAGGCTGGGAAACAACAGAATTAAGGACAGGGCGCTTGCTTGGCCAGCAGTGTTCCCCATTGGGTTGGTGTCAGAGGAACCCTGAGCTGCAGGAATACAGTTCTGTTCCCCTTCTGCCATTGCTGTAACCACTGACCTGCTGGCGTCTGTCCCCCTGGCTCTATGCCATGCACCCCACCTGCTCTGCTCTGGGTTTGTCAGAGCATCCTCTCCAGGGAATCAGTACAGAGTTCACTGACCCTAGAAAAGTCCATGTCCCTGTTGTTCTCAGGGTCCAGCACCACAGCATCTAGAAACACCAATTGCAAGCAAGCTTTTCCCTTTTGCAGTTGTAGCATATGCATGTGACAACTATATGAAGAATCACCATTGGGTTTAAATGCTAAATTCTAATACGTCTTGGAGCACGTGCTCAAGTTTCAAAGGCTTATAACTTGGGAAAATACTTTCTCCGAGAGGTGAGGGGTTGACCTGCTTTCCATTCTTTCTTAGTTGTTACCAGGTCATTACTCCAAAGCATCATGATTCTTGAGCTTTCCAACAAAACTATGTGAACTTAACACAGATAGGATATCCTATTTTATTCCCATTCTTGGAAATCCTGAAGCCATCTTCAGTTGAGATTTTTTCCTAAACGAATTCATTTAAGCACAGTCAGCGTGCATAATTTAAGTGCTTAAAACTGATAAGATTATAAATAATTGCCCCTTTAGTAAGAAGTATGAAATAACCTTAACTGTAAGTAGTGGGAGCAAAAAGCTCCATCTATCCAAAGGGTCTATTTGATGTCTGAAATGTTACCATTTCATAGGGAAAGTCTTTGGTTATTTGAGGTTTTGCTGATCTTTGAGCAGCTAGAGGGCCTGAAGATAGGATTTGACTCTAAGCAAAATGGTTTAAATATATTTTTAGGATATGCCCTTACAGTATGTGAAACAACTTGCACTGTCAAATACAGCACTGCTCTGGCCAGGAAGGAGTGACTTAGCAAACAATTTCTAGATTCCTGTTGAATATAATTACCCTCTTGCTTTTCTGCTGTTGAAACATCAATACTTAGCCAGACTTGAAAAATACAAAGGCATAGTTCTCATTTCTTGCACCATTTTTCTTATGAAAGCTGATATGAAAGCTGATTTGGATTTGGTCCTGGACTAAATGAGGTTAAGAACTGCTTCATTTAAATTAAAATATTAACAGTGATTCTTGTTCCTAAATAGCAGTGCTTATGAGATTCCCCCCCCCCCCCCAAATATTTAGTTTTCATATGATCTTTGCAAGCAGATCACTGCTACATCCTGGACAAACTATCCCTCTGAAGTTGGACAACTTAAAAACATTGTCTTCCTAGGAAGCAGTGGAATAACAAGCATATGTTTTAAAAAAGCACACTATTTTCAGGTCTGTTTTTATGGTATGTTATACATGAGCTAAGCTTAAAACAAGACCCAGGAACCTCTGGTTGATATGAACTGCAGCTCTGCATGGGTGATGCAAAGAGAACTTCACCTGGGAACTGCCCTTTCCCCTTTGTTTATCCCCTGCTCCTGATGCCTCATATCCAGCTTTCTTAACCCCAGGCCCTCTGCTTTTGACTTTATGTGGGTTCCCTGAGGTTCGAGTTACATCTATAAAAGCATTAAGCAAGCTGTTTCAAGTGGAAATTATACCTTAATACAGAGTAGGAGTGTCTTTGTGTTCCCTGCGAGACTCAAAGCACATTTTCAGCACCACCTGGTGGTTAATAAGTTTATCCAAAGGAGTGTAGGCAGTAACGCACATGGCTCGACATCCTCCTGGAAGTGCTGAACAGCAAAAACATGAGTCTCTAATGTTCATACTTTTAATGCCCACTTTTTTTTCTGCATCTCCTTAGTGTGGTGACCCCCAAAAAACCAGTATAGCCCCGTGATACTGCTGATCTCCATAACTGTTGGTATGACACCCAGCACTTCAGCCAGGACTGCATCCCTGCCTTGAACTTAGAGTAAAATCTCTTTAAAAGCCTACAAGGAAAGACTGGCAGGCAGTTTAGGATAAAGGAGGGCGCTGGTTCATTACTACAGGCATGTGAGTTGTTTTCCTGCTATAGCTAACTTGCATTTAAGACTGCTTTGAAAGGTGAGAATGGCAGTGGCAATGATTTGAGGGGCTGCAGCAGTTGTCAAAAGAGTGTCAGTCTACATGAGATGTGCTGTTGTGTCAATCCAGGCTGTGATAAGGCAGAGGAGTAGCTGCGGTAGCATGGAAGATGAAATGCTGATTCTTTGTGCTCGGAAATAAATGACAGCTACAAATACTTGCTTTGAAATCTCATCCTGCAATTTGCTAGTACAAAAACCAAACAAACAACCCCACCTCCACAGAAAACAAAGGGAAATGTGCATTGCAGCTTGGGGTTTTTGTTTGAGGGGCATGTTTGCAATGTATGAAGTTGTAGGTGAAGTCATTTAAAAAAGAGGTGCAAAATAATCCTTTTGGAGGAACACGTTATTTGTCTTGTTTTTAAAATCTACCTGTTGAGAGTTGATTCCTGCTCACAACTCACTTGTTCATGGAGTTTCACTGATAAATTATAGAAGCACCAGTCTTTTGTAGATAAATACATGCCTTGTGTTTGGAAGATATTGAGAAAAATATGTATTTAGCTGTTTCTTCAGATACCACCCCAGAGCTCTATGAATAACGGGTATAGATTTTTCATGCTATATTAAAAAAAAAAAAAAATTTGTTTCTGGATAGCACTTTTACATTGAGCTTACTTCATTTTCCAAAAGCTAAAGAGTTAATGAATCAAGTATATTTGAGAGGGGCTTGGATGGGCTTTTACAGGTCCTTGATCTTCTACACTTAGTAAGAAGGGTGTCAGTGATTTGTGTGTCTTACATTAGTACGTCCTTATAATTAATAGCTGAAGTCAAAACAGTACACAGATCCAAAGCTATAAGCAGTACTAAAGTGCATCTGCATCTTGATTTTTTTTCTTCCAATACTAGGTTTTGAATTTCTTTAATTATCTTCCACTAAGATTTTCTACTTGTTTACACTTTCCCTGTGATCTGATATACACTGACAGTGCCTCTTAGAGATGCTTCTTTGAAACATCAAGTCAGAAAAGACTTGTCTTTCTGTACGACTTAAAATACAGCATAAAGAAATTTGTAGGGTTAAGTTTATTCTGTATCTGTCCATGAAAGTCAAGGGTTAAAGGACAAGCTTCACAGTGATAGTTATTCTAATAAAAACACTTTTCTCTTGTACAGAAAGCAAACACTTCAACAACATGCAGGACTTCAAATTCTAATATTTTTCTTTGCAGCTTATATCTGTTCAAACTAGGATTAGCACCACAGATCCAAGACCTACTGGGAAAAGTAGACTTTACAGGTAATAAACTGCTTATCTAATCATATGTTAGATAGTTTCTTCATCCAGTAAATCTGCTAACATTGTGCATATTTTCTATTATGATCTTTCTCCTCTCGCAAGGTTGTCCTGAACACATCCTAATTAAATAGGTGGGAGGCTGCTATTTTGTTAATGAATGTCAATCTTTGAAGGACAGAAAGGAGTGAATTTGCATGGAATACTTGTCATATCTTAGATTCCTTCAACATGGGGAGGAAAAACTGCTAAGAATTCCTGGCCACAAGCGCTTTCAAAAACATTGCACCCGTATTTGTAGGTATAGTGATTCATAATGAAATTCTTACGACTTTGTTCTGATAATATTTCTTTTATGTGAACAGAGGAAGAAATCAGCAACATGCAGAAGGAGCTAGAGAAGTACGGTATACAGAAGCCATCTTTTAGTAAAATTGGTAGGATTCTGGCCAGTGAATTATCAGTGGATGAAGCTGTGTGTAAGTGTGGCTCTTGTTCTGTTTTCTACTAATTAGACAGAACGCCAACAAAATATTTTCTGCCTGTGTTTTAATTCATCTAGTTTGCCACCTCTAAATAACAAGAAATGCAAGCAAGTTTTCATTGACTGTCACACTGCATTATTGTTACAAGGCCTTTTGCAATTTTTCAGTCTGAATTTTTGAGCATCTCCATGGATCCATAGGAAGTGCTACCAGAAACAGATTTCTTACCAGCTTTTACATGGGTTTAATGTTTTGGTAGCTAGTGCTCCTCTAGAATGACTAATTGAGCTCTGTGTGTGCCTCTGCACTATAGGGGGTACTGTGGAGACAGCCGTGGGAATAAGGTATCTTCTCTGTGCCCCCTTCCTGTATTGGACTCTTGCAGTTTTCCTCAAACACCAGATCAGGTTGCTGTGAGGACAAGGCACTGTTCCAGATATAGACAACTTTCTCGTGTATGGTGGTGCATACCAAGGAGGAACCACTTGCCTCCATTGGTAGCTTTCAATCTGTCTGACTGCTGGCATGTGACCCACAGCATGGGAAAACACTGCTGGAGGGCATGTCCTGCTGGTGCATCCAAAATAAGCTGTTCCTTTTTAGGGGGTTCGATGCACAGTTATGGTCCTTTTGAGTCTGTCTTGAACAGCTTCCACTCAAAAATGAAATTAAATGCTTTTTTGCTGCCCAAGCCTATCCATCTGTAAATCTGTTGTCTTTTCTTCATTTCAGTTTATTTGTGGAATGAAAAGATATATTTAAAAAGAAAAAAAATAAAATTGCTTGAACTTAAATGACATGAAATGAAGTATGTCCACTTAAATCCACACTTGAGCTCTAGTTATTTTGTTCTGAAAATCCTAGCCTTTTTCAGAGGGGCAAAATGAAGAACAGAAGGGCCGGCTTGAGCATGTTCAGTGGCACAGTGGGTCATTGATACAAATCAGTAACAGTACTGCAGACTAACCTTTAAACACGGGGGGGGGGAAGCTGCATTATAATTAAGTTCCATTGCAACTTTGTTAAACCCTACAAAGCAGCATAATTGAAACAAGCTGATTCATGACTTTTGTGCTGAAATTTCTAGACTTTAACTTAAAACATGCTTCCTCATGTTGATTCACATTGTCTGTGTTGTATATTTTGGAGCCTGCTATAGCTTAATATGTATATGCTTGTTGAAAGCTTGCTCTTAAAATACTGCCTTTGGAAGTGGGGGTAGTTTGTCTCCTTTTTTTAGCAAATTTTCATAGATTTAGCGACTACCAAGCACTTTTCTAGAGAGCTTCCTTCCCTGAAGATGAAAGGGCTGCAACTTCCTTCTCTGAAAGCTTTTTATAGTGTGTGTAGGTTTTCCTTTAACTTCTGAAGTGTTTTCAGTCTTCCATAGAAAAGCAGGGTTTCCTGATGCTGGTTCTGTCTCTTTGGGGAAGGAGTGTGCTGTAGATAACACGCCCTGCCCCAGAACAGGAAACATCTGCTATGGGATCCCTCATGCACTAGTGAGGTTGGGCGTGGAGATCCTGCCAGAGGAAAGGGTCTACCATCCTGCTTCCGAAATGGAGTAAGCAAAAGGAGATATGAAACAAAACAACTGCTGAGGACTCCTGCTGTGCTGTCAGCAATAGTAGAAATCAGTGTGCAAAGAGTAAGCTTAAGTGCTTTCAAAGCAAGCTTATTCTCCAAATAACCCTCTCCGTTATTCCATACCTCTAGGCTACTCTTGCAAGTCCATTCGGGTTTCTCACTGTTTCTCTTGGTAGATGGGTTCACAACATCCACCAATACATATTCACATATCTCCTAACCTTGAACCTATCTGTTGACTACTTTTTGCTAGCTCTACTTATGTCAATGAGGCCTCTTACACAACTGTGGAAGAGATTACATCCTTCCTATGTGTTTTGTTATATGAGGATGTGGGGGTGATATGTGTGTCTTAAGAACTGCAGTCTTCTTTTAGCCTCTTGAAGTTGATCTGGGTGTTCACAGAGTTCAACATCAGAGGAACCAATGTTGCTCTCTGCTTCTCCATCATGCCAACTGCTTACACTTGTCCTCTGATGCTGTGCTGAACTGAGCTAGAGGGAAATAATTTTAAAACAACTTTCTGTCATGAATTTAATGCTAAGCAGTGGATGATCCACCAACAGCTAGGCAAGTCATTCCAGTAACTGCCCTCTCTGAGAATGTATGGCTTCATGCTTCATTTGCCCATGTTGAGTTTCCAGTGGTCTGCTCTTCTGTTCTACTTCCCTAAATTTGTACATCCCTTTGTCTTTCTAAAAACTCAAATTTCCTGGTCATTGACAAGCATCTTTCATTTCTTTCATATACTGAAAGAAACTGAAGGCTCTAAACTCAGATATATAGACCCTCAGTTAAACTTAATCCAAAAAAGTGCTTTTTACTGAATGCTTTTTTTCCAGTTTAGCAAAACCATGCAAGGCCACACAGCAAGTAAATATTGATAGAATAAGGAAAGATGGCATTCGTGTTTTCCCTCACACATCTCATTGGTGGCATGAAAGTAAATCCTAGACAAGCTGCTGTGGTGATAAATGGGGAGCTGCTGTGTTCCTCCTTTGGGGTAGGATCTAGATAAAAATTTATCAGGAATTACCTTTTATATGATAATGTCTGTAAAATCTTTGAGACGAATGTGCCACCAGGGTTTTGTTTTTACAGGCATACCTGCCTTATAAAGGGTCATCAAGAAGGGTACGCCTATACCCTTGCATGCTCCTAAATATTATGTTTCTTAAACAAGTCTGAACACATTGAAAAAAGCAATAGAACAAGAAGAGCATAACAACCACGGGAAGTAAAATCAAGAAGGGTGGTAGTTGTTAGGTGGTAGAGTAAGTGCAGAGCCCCAGTGTTGGTGGGGCATTGAATAGAATACAAAGACAAAGGCGAAGGCTAGCAACAGCTTTCAGCCCAGGCCACTTGTGTGTGGAAGTCTAGGTAGTGACTTTACAACCTGTTGCAGGGTCTGGCGAAAGTGAGTGTTAGGGGGTAGAGCAAGCGCAGAGCCCCAGTGTTGGTGGGGCTGTGAAAGGGCTGCCAAGGGAAGGTGAGGGCCAGCATGAGCTTTCAGTCCTGGACAGATCTCTATAGGAGACGTAGCTGACACCTGTCTCTATCGAAGCTACCCTCTGGTTTACGTTGAGCAGGTAGCTGAGTGTGACGGTTACGTCGTATAGGAAGAGCAGAGCCCAGTCTTGGTGGGGCTCTTAAGGGGCTGCCAGGGAAAGATTACGGCCAGCAACAGCTTTCCTTCCTGGCACCTACTGTCCGAGATCCCTTGGTGGTGCTTCTGCGTTTGGGAACAGGGCTGTTATGAGGGTGAGTGCTAGGCAGTAGAGCAAGAGCAGAGCCCCAGTGTTGGTGGGTCTGTGAAAGGGCTGCCAAGGGAATATGAGGGCCAGCATTAGCTTTCAATCCAGGCCACTTCTGTGTCAAAGTCCTAGCATGTGAGTCTACATTTTGTTTCTGGGTCCAATGAATGTGAGTGTTAGGTGGTAGAGCAAGGGTAGAGCCACAGTTTTGGTGGGGCTCTGTGAGGGACTGAAAGAGTTAATGTCTGTTAATGTCTCAAACATTGTAGCAACCAAGGTGCTGTGTGACCCTGAAACATTCTTTAGTTATCTAAAGAAATGTGGGGATTTGAGACATTCTTTGGTTATCTAGAGACATGTGGGGGTCTGCTTGCAAGTGTGGAGACATTCTCTAGTTATCTAAAGACATGTGGGGCTTTGAGACAGCCAAATGTTCAGTAGAATGAACAAATGAGTAACGGCTAAAAGAAAGACGATTCCACAAGAACCTAGGTCACCTAGAGGGCAGCTGAGGAAGACTTCGGCCTTCATCCCAGCAACCCCCAGGAGGCAGACTACGACCACCTAGCAACTGCCGGCGCAAGCGCACACACAACGCCGACACGAAAGCGGGGACTATAAACAAGGGAACCCTTCTCCAGTGTTTTGCGCGCGCCCATCACCGGAGGTTTGCCACGCTCGTCGCCGACATCGTGGGAAGATTGCCACGCTCGTCGCCGACATCGCGGGATCCAAGGGTGGTGACTATCTCTTCTCTTTTCCCCCTCTTTCTTTCTTTTTTTTTCCTTATCCCTCTCTTTTCTCTCTTCTTGTGAACGTTTTGCTGCAACCCACGCTGCCCACCGTTGTGCCTTCCGCAGTTTGGATTGTTCGAATAAAGCGTTCAAAGTGATTGTTTGGTGTCGTTTCACCTTAATTTAGCCCGGGGGGATCCCAGAAGCTCTACGGCCCTCTGGTCTGTCCGGTCCGGGTCGTAACAGGCTCTGAAAGGATAACCAAGGGAAGGTGAGGGCCAGGAAAAGCTTTCAGTCCTGGCACCTTCCTTGTGGGAGTAGTCATTGGACGTTTTTAGTTTCAGAGCTGAGCTGTACCGAGACTGAGAGAGAGCGAGCATAACATTAGGTGGCTAAGCAAGTGCAGAACCCCAGTGTTGGTGGGGCTGTGAAAGGGCTGCCAAGGGAAGGTGAGCTCCAGCAACAGCTTTCAGTCCAGGCCACTTATGTGTCGGAGTCCTACACAGTGATTTTACATTTTGTTGCTGGGTCTGGCGAGGGTGAGTGTTAGGTGGTAGAGCAAGCGCTGAGCCCCAGTGTTGGTGGGTCTGTGAAGGGGGGGGGTGGCCAAGAAGAATTGGAAGCTACAAACAGCTTTGAGACCTAGCAACATCTGTGTGGGAGCCCTTGCTGGATGTTTTCTCTTTTAGACATGGGCTCTGGCGAGATTGTATGTTAAGTGGTAGAGCAAGCACAGGTCCCCATTGTTGTTGGGGCTCTGAAAGGATAGCTAAGGGATGGTGAGGGCCAGGAACAGCTTTCTGTCCTGGCCACTTCTGTGCAGGATTACTAGGTCCTTAGTGTCCGTTTTGTTTCTGGGTTCAAACTGAATGGACTCTGGTGGTAAAGCAAGCACAGTGTTTCAGTGTTTGTGGGGTTGTGAAAGGGCTGGCAGGGGCAATTATGACCTGCAAACAGCTTGCAGTCCTGGCCACTTCTGTGTCTGAGTCCTATGTGGTTAGGGTCTGTTTTGGAGCTTGGCTCCAGCACTGGTAAGGGGGTAGGTGAGGTTTGCCTTCTCCTTCTCTTCCTCCTTCTTTGTCTCCTCCTCCTTCTCTTCCTCTGGTTGCCTCCTGTTGCCTCTTGATGCCTCCTCCTATTTGCACTTTTGAATTCTCCTTCTGTTGCCTCTTCATGCCTTCTGCTTCTGTTGCCTCCTGTTGCGTCATCCTCCTATTACCTCCTGTTCCCTCCTCGTTCTGTTCTTCCTCGTCTTGTCTTCTCCTAGTCTCTTCACTTCATTGCCTCCTGTTTCCTCCTCCTCCTCCTCATCCTGTTCTGCCTTTGCCTCCTCCTCCTGTTGCCTCCTGTTGCTCCCTCCTCCTCTCTCCTGTCGTTAACTCACTTGCTACCTGTAGCTGCCCTCTCCTGTTGCCTCCTCCTCTTGTTGCTGCCTTTTGCCTCATCCTCCTGCTCCTCCTGTTGCCTCCAGTTGCCTCCTTTTTCCTCTTTTTACCTCCTGTTGCTGTATTCTCCTCTTGCCTCCTTCTTCTCCTCCTTCTGTTGCCTGCTCTGGGCTCCTGTTGCCATTTGTTGTGTCCTCCTCTTTTTCCTCCTCTTGTTGCCTTGTCCTGCTCCTCCTCCTGTTGCCGCCCCCTCCTCCTCTTCCCTCCTCTTGCATCGTGTTTCAGCTGGGATAGAGTTAATTTTCTTCTTAGTAGCTGGTACAGTGCTGTGTCTTGGATTTAGTGTGAGAATAATGTTGATGATAACACGCTGATGTTTTAGCTGTTGTAAGTAGCGCTTATCTTAAGCTAAGGACATTTCAGTTTCCCATGCTCTGCCAGCAAGCAGGTGTACAAGAAGCTGGGAGGGAGCATAGCCAGGACAGCTGACCCGAACTAGCCAAAGGGGTATTCCATACCATGGAGCATCATGCCCAGTATATAAACAGGGGGGAGTTGGCCGGGAGGGGCGGATCGCTGCTCGGGCATCGGTCAGTGGGTGGTGAGCAATTGCATTGTGCATCACTTGTCTTTTCTTGGGTTTTATTTCTCTCTTTTCTTTTTATGATCCTTTTCATTACAATTATTATTATATTTTTATTATTCTTAGTATTATATTTTATTTTACTTTAGTTATTAAACTGTTCTTATCTCAACCCACAAGTTTTACTTTTTTCCAATCCTCCTCCTCACCTCACTGGGAGGGGGGAGGGGGGAGTGGCTGCGTGGTGCTTAGCTGCCAGCTGGGGTCAAACCATGACAGTCCTTTTTGGCGCCCAATGTGGGGCACGAAGGGTTGAGATAACGACAGATCTGATCAGAGTGTGTTAAAACAAATTTTTTGTAAGTATTCATTGTCACTGGTCACTATGTGGATTCTTTTGCTCTCAAACTTGATGTAGTTGTTCTTAAAATTATGTTATGTAATACCATACTTGCAATATATGCTCCCTATGCTGTTTATCACCTCTGGGAACTGGACTAGAGTTATCATTTTCTTGTTGTTTGTAACACTGGCTTATGATATGATAGAAGTGCAGGTCGTGAAACTAATTTGGTATTTGTACTCAACATCGCCGTCACCTCTGTACTTCGGGAGCCATCTATGGGAAACTATTAATAACTACACCTACCTTTTTGCCTCTGAGAGTAAATCTATGGAGGAGACATCTCTGTACTTCAGGTGCCATCTCCTGGAAAATATTAATAATTACACTTTTTACCTTTTCTCCTCGGGGAGCCAATCTATGGAGGAGGCAGCTTCCCACATCTTCCCCTTCTCTGCCAGGTTAATTACAATAGCGTTTGAGGAGTTTGCAAATTTTTAATAGCCTTGGGATGTTGAACCCACACACATGGTCCTATTGCTAGGAAGCAGAATGTTCCTGAATGTGGTTCAGGTCTTGTTTAGGGTTAAAGAACTATTTCAAAATACCACCAAGAGATCAACCCCGGCGAGAGGTACTGCGGCTACTCAGACCCCAGCGATGGGTAATGCAGCTGAACCAGAGAATCAACCAATGCCAGCATCAGTCGCCCCTACAGAGAAGAAGAAATATACAAAAAAATCAGACTGCTTAACAAAGGATGAAGGTGAACCAGGGTCATCACGAGAACAGGAGGAAGAGGCAGGACCACAGATAATCACCTGATCCCTATTCCCGACAGAGCTCCAAAATATACAAAAAGATTTCAGCCGTCATCCAGGCGAAATTGAAATTTCCAAAGTTGAAAACGTCCAGCGACTGCACCCACAGGGAAGGTGCCAACACTGAATGCTGTTGCTACCCCTCACCTTTCCTTGGAAGCCCTTTCACAGGCCCAGCAACACTAGGGCTCCGCACTTCCCTAGCCACCTAAAGTAATGGTCACTATCTCTCAGTCTCGTAGAGATCGCCTCTGAAATTGAAAACATCCAGCAATTCCTCACACATGGAAAGTGCCAGGACTGAAAGCTGTTACTTGACCTCACCGTCCCTTGGCTACCCTTTCAGAGCCACACCAACCGTGGGGCTCTGCACCTGCCTAGCCACCTCATGTTATGCTCTCTCTCTCTCTCGCAGTTTAGGTAGAGCTCAGCTCTGAAATTGAAAACATCCAGCGACTGCTCCCACATGGAAGGTGCCAGCACTGAAAGCTCTTGCTAGCCCTCACCTTTCCTTGGAAGCCCTTTCACAGGCCCAGCAACACTGGGGATCTGTGCTTCTCTAGCCACCTAAAATAATGGTCACTTTCTCTCAGTCTCGTAGAGCTCAGCTCTGAAATGGAAAGCGTCCAGCAAGTCCTCACACATGGAAAGTGCCAGGACTGAAAGCTGCTGCTTGACCTCTCTGTCCCTTCGATACCCGTTCAGAGCCACACCAACCGAGGGGCTCTGCACGGGCCTAGCCACCTCATGTTCTGCTCTCTATCTCTCTCTCGCAGGCTAGGTAGACCTCAGCTCTGAAAATGAAAACATGCAGCGACTGCTCCCACAGGGAAGGTGCCAGCACTGAAAGCTCTTGCAAGCCCTCACCTTTCCTTGGAAGCCCTTTCACAGGCCCAGCAACACTGGGGATCTGTGCTTCTCTAGCCACCTAACATAATGGTCACTATCTCTCAGTCTCGCAGAACTCAGCTCTGAAATGGAAAGTGTCCAGCAAGTCCTCACACATGGAAAGTGCCAGGACTGAAAGCTGCTGCTTGACCTCTCCGTCCCTTGGCTACCCTTTCAGAGCCACACCAACTGTGGGGCTCTGCACCTGCCTAGCCACCTCATGTTCTACTTTCTATAGCTCTCGCAGTCTAGGTAGAGCTCAGCTCTGAAATTGAAAACATCCAGCGACTGCTCCCACATGGAAGGTGCCAGCACTGAAAGCTCTTGCTAGCCCTCACCTTTCCTTGGAAGCCCTTTCACAGGCCCAGCAACACCGGGGCTTGGCGCTTCTCTAGCCACCTAACATAATGGTCACTATCTCTCAGTCTCGTAGAGCTCAGCTCTGAAATGGAAAGCGTCCAGGAAGTCCTCACACATGGAAAGTGCCAGGACTGAAAGCTGCTGCTTGACCTCTCCGTCCCTTGGCTACCCTTTCAGAGCCACACGAACCCTGGGGCTCTGCACCTGCCTAGCCACCTCATGTTCTGATTTCTATCTCTTACAGGCTAGGTACAGCTCAGTTCCAAAATAGAAAACATCCAGCAACTGCTCCCACATGGAAGGTGCCAGCACTGAAAGCTCTTGCTAGCCCTCACCTTTCCTTGGAAGCCCTTTCACAGGCCCAGCAACACTGGGGATCTGTGCTCCTCTAGCCACCTAACGTCACGGTCACTTTATCTCCGTCTCGCAGAGCTGAGCTGAGAAATTGCAAACATCCAGCGATTGCTCACACATGAAAAGTGCCAGCACTGAAAGCTACTGCTTGATCTAACCAGGCCTTGGCTAGACTTTCAGAGCCACACAAAGGTTGGGGCTCTGTGCTCCTCTAGCCACCTAACCCTCGGGTCATCCTCTCTCGCAGTCGAAGGAGAGCTGAGCTGACAAATTGCAAACGTCCAGCAATTCCTCACACATGAGAAATACCAGCACTGAAAGCTGCTGCTAGCAGGCACTGTTCCGTGGAAGCGCTTTCACAGGTGCAGCAACACTGGGGCTCTGAGCTTCTCTAGCCACCTAACGTCACGGTCATTATCTCTCCGTCTCGCAGAGCTGAGCTGAGAAATTGCAAACGTCCAGCAATTCCTCACACATGAAAAGTGCCAGCACTGAAAGCTCTTGCTAGCCAGCACCGTTCCTTGGAATTGCTCTCACAGGCGCAGCAACACTGGGGCTCTGCACTTCTCTAGCCACCTAACATCACGGTCACTATCTCTCAGTCTCGTAGAGCTCAGCTCTGAAATGGAAAGTGTCCAGCAAGTCCTCACACATGGAGAGTGCCAGGACTGAAAGCTGCTGCTTGACCTCTCTGTCCCTTGGCTACCCTTTCAGAGCCACACGAACCCTGGGGCTCTGCACCTGCCTAGGCACCTCATGTTCTGCTTTCTATCTCTTACAGGCTAGGTACAGCTCAGTTCCAAAATAGAAAACATCCAGCAACTGCTCCCACAGGGAAGGTGCCAGCACTGAAAGCTCTTGCTAGCCCTCACCTTTCCTTGGAAGCCCTTTCACAGGCCCAGCAACACTGGGGATCTGTGCTTCTCTAGCCACCTAACATAATGGTCACTATCTCTCAGTCTCGCAGAACTCAGCTCTGAAATTGAAAGCGTCCAGGAAGTCCTCACACATGGAAAGTGCCAGGACTGAAAGCTGCTGCTTGACCTCTCCGTCCCTTCGATACCCTTTCAGAGCCACACCAACCGTGGGGCTCTGTACCTGCCTAGCCACCTCATGTTATGCTTTCTCTCTCGCAGGCTAGGTAGAGCTCAGTTCCAAAATAGAAAACATCCAGCGACTGCTCCCACAGGGAAGGGGCCAGCACTGAAAGCTCTTGCTAGCCCTCACCTTTCCTTGGAAGCCCTTTCACAGGCCCAGCAACACTGGGGATCTGTGCTTCTCTAGCCACCTAACATAATGGTCACTATCTCTCAGTCTCGTAGAGCTCAGCTCTGAAATGGAAAGCGTCCAGGAAGTCCTCACACATGGAAAGTGCCAGGACTGAAAGCTGCTGCTTGACCTCTCTGTCCCTTGGCTACCCTTTCAGAGCCACACCAACTGTGGGGCTCTGCACGGGCCTAGCCACCTCATGTTCTACTTTCTATCGCTCACGCAGGCTAGGTAGAGCTCAGCTCTGAAATTGAAAACATCCAGCGACTGCTCCCACATGGAAGGTGCCAGCACTGAAAGCTCTTGCTAGCCCTCACCTTTCCTTGGAAGCCCTTTCACAGGCCCAAAAACACCGGGGCTTGGCGCTTCTCTAGCCACCTAACATAATGGTCACTATCTCTCAGTCTCGCAGAACTCAGCTCTGAAATGGAAAGCGTCCAGCAAGTCCTCACACATGGAAAGTGCCAGGACTGAAAGCTGCTGCTTGACCTCTCTGTCCCTTCGATACCTGTTCAGAGCCACACCAACCGTGGGGCTCTGCACGGGCCTAGCCACCTCATGTTCTGCTCTCTATCTCTCGCAGGCTAGGTAGAGCTCAGCTCTGAAATTGAAAACATCCAGCGACTGCTCCCACAGGGAAGGGGCCAGCACTGAAAGCTCTTGCTAGCCCTCACCTTTCCTTGGAAGCCCTTTCACAGGCCCAGCAACACTGGGGATCTGTGCTTCTCTAGCCACCTAACATAATGGTCACTATTTCTCAGTCTCGTAGAACTCAGCTCTGAAATGGAAAGCGTCCAGGAAGTCCTCACACATGGAAAGTGCCAGGACTGAAAGCTGCTGCTTGACCTCTCTGTCCCTTGGCTACCCTTTCAGAGCCACACCAACTGTGGGGCTCTGCACCTGCCTAGCCACCTCATGTTATGCTTTCTATCTCTCGCAGTCTAGGTAGAGCTCAGCTCTGAAATTGAAAACATCCAGCGACTGCTCCCACATGGAAGGTGCCAGCACTGAAAGCTCTTGCTAGCCCTCACCTTTCCTTGGAAGCCCTTTCACAGGCCCAGCAACACCGGGGCTTGGCGCTTCTCTAGCCACCTAACATAATGGTCACTATCTCTCAGTCTCGTAGAGCTCAGCTCTGAAATGGAAAGCGTCCAGCAAGTCCTCACACATGGAAAGTGCCAGGACTGAAAGCTGCTGCTTGACCTCTCTGTCCCTTGGCTACCCTTTCAGAGCCACACCAACCCTGGGGCTCTGCACGGGCCTAGCCACCTCATGTTATGCTTTCTCTCTCGCAGGCTAGGTAGAGCTCAGCTCCAAAAATGAAAACATCCAGCGACTGCTCCCACATGGAAGGTGCCAGCACTGAAAGCTCTTGCTAGCCCTCACCTTTCCTTGGAATCCCGTTCACAGGCCCAGCAACACTGGGGATCTGTGCTTCTCTAGCCACCTAACATAATGGTCACTATCTCTCAGTCTCGTAGAACTCAGCTCTGAAATGGAAAGTGTCCAGCAAGTCCTCACACATGGAAAGTGCCAGGACTGAAAGCTGCTGCTTGACCTCTCCATCCTTTGGCTACCCTTTCAGAGCCACACCAACCGTGGGGCTCTGCACGGGCCTAGCCACCTCATGTTCTGCTCTCTCTCTCTCACAGGCGAGGTAGAGCTCAGCTCTGAAATTGAAAACATCCAGCGACTGCTCCCACATGGAAGGTGCCAGCACTGAAAGCTCTTGCTAGCCCTCACCTTTCCTTGGAAGCCCTTTCACAGGCCCAGCAACACTGGGGATCTGTGCTTCTCTAGCCACCTAACATAATGGTCACTATCTCTCAGTCTCGTAGAGCTCAGCTCTGAAATGGAAAGCGTCCAGCAAGTCCTCACACATGGAAAGTGCCAGGACTGAAAGCTGCTGCTTGACCTCTCCGTCACTTGGCTACCCTTTCAGAGCCACACCAACCGTGGGGCTCTGCACGGGCCTAGCCACCTCATGTTATGCTCTCTCTCTCTTGCAGGCTAGGTAGAGCTCAGCTCTGAAATTGAAAACATCCAGCGACTGCTCCCACATGGAAGGTGCCAGCACTGAAAGCTCTTGCTAGCCCTCACCTTTCCTTGGAAGCCCTTTCACAGGCCCAGCAACACTGGGGATCTGTGCTTCTCTAGCCACCTAACATAATGGTCACTATCTCTCAGTCTCGCAGAACTCAGCTCTGAAATGGAAAGTGTCCAGCAAGTCCTCACACATGGAAAGTGCCAGGACTGAAAGCTGCTGCTTGACCTCTCCGTCCCTTGGCTACCCTTTCAGAGCCACACCAACCGTGGGGCTCTGCATGGGCCTAGCCACCTCATGTTATGCACTGTCTCTCTCTCTTACAGGCTAGTTAGATCTCAGCTCCAAAAATGAAAACATCCAGCGACTGCTCCCACATGGAAGGTGCCAGCACTGAAAGCTCTTGCTAGCCCTCACCTTTCCTTGGAAGCCCTTTCACAGGCCCAGCAACACTGGGGAACTGTGCTCCTCTAGCCACCTAACCTTCTGCTCACCCTCTCTTGCAGTCGAAGGAGAGTTGAGCTGAGAAATTGCAAACGTCCAGCAATTCCTCACACATGAAAAGTGCCAGCACTGAAAGCTCTTGCTAGCCAGCACCGTTCCTTGGAAGTGCTCTCACAGGCGCAGCAACACTGGGGCTCTGAGCTTCTCTAGCCACCTAACGTCACAGTCACTATCTCTCCGTCTCGCAGAGCTGAGCTGAGAAATTGCAAACGTCCAGCAATTCCTCACACATGAAAATTGCCAGCACTGAAAGCTACTGCTTGATCTAACCAGGCCTTGGCTAGCCTTTCAGAGCCACAGAATGGTTGGGGCTCTATGCTCCTCTAGCCACCTAATATTCTGCTCACCCTCTCTCGCAGTCAAAGGAGACCTGAGCTGAGAAATTGCAAAAGCCCACCAATTCCTCAGACATGAGAAATGTCAGCACTGAAAGCTGCTGCTAGCCAGCGCCTTTCCGTGGAAGCGCTTTCACAGGTGAAGCAACACTGGGGCTCTGCGCTTCTCTAGCCACCGAACGTCACGGTCACTATCTCTCCGTCTCGCACAGCTGAGCTGAGAAATTGCAAACGTCCACCAATTCCTCACACATGAAAAGTGCCAGCACTGAAAGCTGCTGCTAGCCAGCACCGTTCCTTGGAAGCGCTCTCACAGGCCCAGCAACACTGGGGCTCTGCGCTTCTCCAGCCACCTAATGTCACGGTCACTATCTCTCCGTCTCGCAGAGCTGAGCTGAGAAATTGCAAACGTCCACCAATTCCTCAGACATGAGATATGCCAGCACTGAAAGCTGCTGCTAGCCAGCACCGTTCCGTGGAAGCGCTCTCACAGGCGCAGCAACACTGGGGTCTGCGCTTCTCTAGCCAGGTAACCTCACGGTCACTATCTCTCCGTCTCGCAGAGCTGAGCTGAGAAATTGCAAACGTCCAGCAATTCCTCACACATGAAAATTGCCAGCACTGAAAGCTACTGCTTGATCTAACCAGGCCTTGGCTAGCCTTTCAGAGCCACACAAATGTTGGGGCTCTGTGCTCCTCGAGCCACCTAATCTTCGGCTCATCCTCTCTCGCAGTCAAAGGAGACCTGAGCTGAGAAATTGAAAATGTCCAGCAATTCCTCACACATGAAAAGTGCCAGCACTGAAAGCTGCTGCTAGCCAGCGCCGTTCCGTGGAAGCGCTCTCACAGGCGCAGCAACATTGGGGCTCTGAGCTTCTCTACCCACCTAACGTCACGGTCACTATCTCTCTGTCTCGCAGAGCTGAGCTGAGAAATTGCAAACGTCCAGCAATTCCTCACACATGAAAAGTGCCAGCACTGAAAGCTCTTGCTAGTCTGCACCATTCCTTGGAAGCGCTCTCACAGGCGCAGCAACACTGGGGCTCTGCGCTTCTCTAGCCACCAAATCTTCTGCGCACCCTCTCTCGCAGTTGAAGGAGACCTGAGCTGAGAAATTGCAAACGTCCAGCAATTCCTCACACATGAAAAGTGCCAGCACTGAAAGCTGTTGCCAGACAGCGCCGTTCCTTGGAAGCGCTCTCACAGGCGCAGCAACACTGGGGTTCTGCACTTCTCTAGCCACCTAACGTCACGGTCACTATCTCTCCGTCTCGCAGAGCTGAGCTGAGAAATTGCAAACGTCCAGCAATTCCTCAGACATGAGAAATGCCAGCACTGAAAGCTGTTGCTAGCCAGCACCGTTCCTTGGAAGCGCTCTCACAGGCGCAGCAACACTGGGGCTCTGCGCTCCTCTAGCCACCTAAAATCACGGTCACTATCTCTCAGTCTCGTAGAGCTCAGCTCTGAAATGGAAAGTGTCCAGCAAGTCCTCACACATGGAGAGTGCCAGGACTGAAAGCTGCTGCTTGACCTCTCTGTCCCTTGGCTACCCTTTCAGAGCCACACGAACCCTGGGGCTCTGCACCTGCCTAGCCACCTCATGTTCTGCTTTCTATCTCTTACAGGCTAGGTACAGCTCAGTTCCAAAATAGAAAACATCCAGCAACTGCTCCCACAGGGAAGGTGCCAGCACTGAAAGCTCTTGCTAGCCCTCACCTTTCCTTGGAAGCCCTTTCACAGGCCCAGCAACACTGGGGATCTGTGCTTCTCTAGCCACCTAACATAATGGTCACTATCTCTCAGTCTCGCAGAACTCAGCTCTGAAATTGAAAGCGTCCAGCAAGTCCTCACACATGGAAAGTGCCAGGACTGAAAGCTGCTGCTTGACCTCTCTGTCCCTTCGATACCCTTTCAGAGCCACACCAACCGTGGGGCTCTGCACCTGCCTAGCCACCTCATGTTATGCTTTCTCTCTCGCAGGCTAGGTAGAGCTCAGTTCCAAAATAGAAAACATCCAGCGACTGCTCCCACAGGGAAGGGGCCAGCACTGAAAGCTCTTGCTAGCCCTCACCTTTCCTTGGAAGCCCTTTCACAGGCCCAGCAACACTGGGGATCTGTGCTTCTCTAGCCACCTAACATAATGGTCACTATCTCTCAGTCTCGTAGAGCTCAGCTCTGAAATGGAAAGCGTCCAGGAAGTCCTCACACATGGAAAGTGCCAGGACTGAAAGCTGCTGCTTGACCTCTCTGTCCCTTGGCTACCCTTTCAGAGCCACACCAACTGTGGGGCTCTGCACGGGCCTAGCCACCTCATGTTCTACTTTCTATCGCTCACGCAGGCTAGGTAGAGCTCAGCTCTGAAATTGAAAACATCCAGCGACTGCTCCCACATGGAAGGTGCCAGCACTGAAAGCTCTTGCTAGCCCTCACCTTTCCTTGGAAGCCCTTTCACAGGCCCAAAAACACCGGGGCTTGGCGCTTCTCTAGCCACCTAACATAATGGTCACTATCTCTCAGTCTCGCAGAACTCAGCTCTGAAATGGAAAGCGTCCAGCAAGTCCTCACACATGGAAAGTGCCAGGACTGAAAGCTGCTGCTTGACCTCTCTGTCCCTTCGATACCCTTTCAGAGCCACACCAACCGTGGGGCTCTGCACGGGCCTAGCCACCTCATGTTCTGCTCTCTATCTCTCGCAGGCTAGGTAGAGCTCAGCTCCGAAATAGAAAACATCCAGCGACTGCTCCCACAGGGAAGGGGCCAGCACTGAAAGCTCTTGCTAGCCCTCACCTTTCCTTGGAAGCCCTTTCACAGGCCCAGCAACACTGGGGATCTGTGCTTCTCTAGCCACCTAACATAATGGTCACTATTTCTCAGTCTCGTAGAACTCAGCTCTGAAATGGAAAGCGTCCAGGAAGTCCTCACACATGGAAAGTGCCAGGACTGAAAGCTGCTGCTTGACCTCTCTGTCCCTTGGCTACCCTTTCAGAGCCACACCAACTGTGGGGCTCTGCACCTGCCTAGCCACCTCATGTTATGCTTTCTATCTCTCGCAGTCTAGGTAGAGCTCAGCTCTGAAATTGAAAACATCCAGCGACTGCTCCCACATGGAAGGTGCCAGCACTGAAAGCTCTTGCTAGCCCTCACCTTTCCTTGGAAGCCCTTTCACAGGCCCAGCAACACCGGGGCTTGGCGCTTCTCTAGCCACCTAACATAATGGTCACTATCTCTCAGTCTCGTAGAGCTCAGCTCTGAAATGGAAAGCGTCCAGCAAGTCCTCACACATGGAAAGTGCCAGGACTGAAAGCTGCTGCTTGACCTCTCTGTCCCTTGGCTACCCTTTCAGAGCCAAACCAACCCTGGGGCTCTGCACGGGCCTAGCCACCTCATGTTATGCTTTCTCTCTCGCAGGCTAGGTAGAGCTCAGCTCCAAAAATGAAAACATCCAGCGACTGCTCCCACATGGAAGGTGCCAGCACTGAAAGCTCTTGCTAGCCCTCACCTTTCCTTGGAAGCCCTTTCACAGGCCCAGCAACACTGGGGATCTGTGCTTCTCTAGCCACCTAACATAATGGTCACTATCTCTCAGTATCACAGAACTCAGCTCTGAAATGGAAAGTGTCCAGCAAGTCCTCACACATGGAAAGTGCCAGGACTGAAAGCTGCTGCTTGACCTCTCCATCCTTTGGCTACCCTTTCAGAGCCACACCAACCGTGGGGCTCTGCACGGGCCTAGCCACCTCATGTTCTGCTCTCTCTCTCTCACAGGCGAGGTAGAGCTCAGCTCTGAAATTGAAAACATCCAGCGACTGCTCCCACATGGAAGGTGCCAGCACTGAAAGCTCTTGCTAGCCCTCACCTTTCCTTGGAAGCCCTTTCACAGGCCCAGCAACACTGGGGATCTGTGCTTCTCTAGCCACCTAACATAATGGTCACTATCTCTCAGTCTCGTAGAGCTCAGCTCTGAAATGGAAAGCGTCCAGCAAGTCCTCACACATGGAAAGTGCCAGGACTGAAAGCTGCTGCTTGACCTCTCCGTCCCTTGGCTACCCTTTCAGAGCCACACCAACCGTGGGGCTCTGCACGGGCCTAGCCACCTCATGTTATGCTCTCTCTCTCTTGCAGGCTAGGTAGAGCTCAGCTCTGAAATTGAAAACATCCAGCGACTGCTCCCACATGGAAGGTGCCAGCACTGAAAGCTCTTGCTAGCCCTCACCTTTCCTTGAAAGCCCTTTCACAGGCCCAGCAACACTGGGGATCTGTGCTTCTCTAGCCACCTAACATAATGGTCACTGTCTCTCAGTCTCGCAGAACTCAGCTCTGAAATGGAAAGCATCCAGCAAGTCCTCACACATGGAAAGTGCCAGGACTGAAAGCTGCTGCTTGACCTCTCTGTCCCTTGGCTACCCTTTCAGAGCCACACCAACCGTGGGGCTCTGCACCTGCCTAGCCACCTCATGTTCTGCTTTCTATCTCTTACAGGCTAGGTAGAGCTCAGCTCTGAAATTGAAAACATCCAGCAACTGCTCCCACATGGAAGGTGCCAGCACTGAAAGCTCTTGCTAGCCCTCACCTTTCCTTGGAAGCCCTTTCACAGGCCCAGCAACACTGGGGATCTGTGCTTCTCTAGCCACCTAACATAATGGTCACTATCTCTCAGTCTCGTAGAGCTCAGCTCTGAAATGGAAAGCGTCCAGCAAGTCCTCACACATGGAAAGTGCCAGGACTGAAAGCTGCTGCTTGACCTCTCCGTCCCTTGGCTACCCTTTCAGAGCCACACCAACCCTGGGGCTCTGCACGGGCCTAGCCACCTCATGTTCTACTCTCTATCGCTCTCGCAGGCTAGGTAGAGCTCAGCTCTGAAATTGAAAACATCCAGCGACTGCTCCCACATGGAAGGTGCCAGCACTGAAAGCTCTTGCTAGCCCTCACCTTTCCTTGGAAGCCCTTTCACAGGCCCAGCAACACTGGGGATCTGTGCTTCTCTAGCCACCTAACATAATGGTCACTATCTCTCAGTCTCGCAGAACTCAGCTCTGAAATGGAAAGTGTCCAGCAAGTCCTCACACATGGAAAATGCCAGGACTGAAAGCTGCTGCTTGACCTCTCTGTCCCTTGGCTACCCTTTCAGAGCCACACCAACCGTGGGGCTCTGTACCTGCCTAGCCACCTCATGTTATGCTCTCTCTCTCTCGCAGGCTAGGTAGAGCTCAGCTCCGAAATTGAAAACATCCAGCGACTGCTCCCACATGGAAGGTGCCAGCACTGAAAGCTCTTGCTAGCCCTCACCTTTCCTTGGAAGCCCTTTCACAGGCCCAGCAACACTGGGGATCTGTGCTTCTCTAGCCACCTAACATAATGGTCACTATCTCTCAGTCTCGTAGAACTCAGCTCTGAAATGGAAAGTGTCCAGGAAGTCCTCACACATGGAAAGTGCCAGGACTGAAAGCTGCTGCTTGACCTCTCCGTCCCTTGGCTACCCTTTCAGAGCCACACCAACCGTGGGGCTCTGCACGGGCCTAGCCACCTCATGTTATGCTCTCTCTCTCTTGCAGGCTAGGTAGAGCTCAGCTCTGAAATTGAAAACATCCAGCGACTGCTCCCACATGGAAGGTGCCAGCACTGAAAGCTCTTGCTAGCCCTCACCTTTCCTTGGAAGCCCTTTCACAGGCCCAGCAACACTGGGGATCTGTGCTTCTCTAGCCACCTAACATAATGGTCACTATCTCTCAGTCTCGTAGAGCTCAGCTCTGAAATGGAAAGCATCCAGCAAGTCCTCACACATGGAAAGTGCCAGGACTGAAAGCTGCTGCTTGACCTCTCCGTCCCTTGGCTACCCTTTCAGAGCCACACCAACCGTGGGGCTCTGCACCTGCCTAGCCACCTCATGTTATGCTCTCTCTCTCTTACAGGCTAGGTAGAGCTCAGCTCTGAAATTGAAAACATCCAGCGACTGCTCCCACATGGAAGGTGCCAGCACTGAAAGCTCTTGCTAGCCCTCACCTTTCCTTGGAAGCCCTTTCACAGGCCCAGCAACACTGGGGATCTGTGCTTCTCTAGCCACCTAACATAATGGTCACTATCTCTCAGTCTCGTAGAGCTCAGCTCTGAAATGGAAAGCATCCAGCAAGTCCTCACACATGGAAAGTGCCAGGACTGAAAGCTGCTGCTTGACCTCTCCGTCCCTTGGCTACCCTTTCAGAGCCACACCAACTGTGGGGCTCTGCACCTGCCTAGCCACCTCATGTTATGCTCTCTCTCTCTTACAGGCTAGGTAGAGCTCAGCTCCAAAATTGAAAACATCCAGCAACTGCTCCCACATGGAAGGTGCCAGCACTGAAAGCTCTTGCTAGCCCTCACCTTTCCTTGGAAGCCCTTTCACAGGCCCAGCAACACTGGGGATCTGTGCTTCTCTAGCCACCTAACATAATGGTCACTATCTCTCAGTCTCGCAGAACTCAGCTCTGAAATGGAAAGTGTCCAGCAAGTCCTCACACATGGAAAATGCCAGGACTGAAAGCTGCTGCTTGACCTCTCTGTCCCTTGGCTACCCTTTCAGAGCCACACCAACCTTGGGGCTCTGCACGGGCCTAGCCACCTCATGTTCTGCTCTCTCTCTCTCGCAGGCTAGGTAGAGCTCAGCTCCGAAATAGAAAACATCCAGCAACTGCTCCCACATGGAAGGTGCCAGCACTGAAAGCTCTTGCTAGCCCTCACCTTTCCTTGGAAGCCCTTTCACAGGCCCAGCAACACTGGGGATCTGTGCTTCTCTAGCCACCTAACATAATGGTCACTATCTCTCAGTCTCGCAGAACTCAGCTCTGAAATGGAAAGCGTCCAGCAAGTCCTCACACATGGAAAGTGCCAGGACTGAAAGCTGCTGCTTGACCTCTCTGTCCCTTGGCTACCCTTTCAGAGCCACACCAACCGTGGGGCTCTGCACGGGCCTAGCCACCTCATGTTATGCTTTCTCTCTCGCAGGCTAGGTAGAGCTCAGCTCCAAAAATGAAAACATCCAGCGACTGCTCCCACAGAAAAGGGGCCAGCACTGAAAGCTCTTGCTAGCCCTCACCTTTCCTTGGAAGCCCTTTCACAGGCCCAGCAACACTGGGGATCTGTGCTTCTCTAGCCACCTAACATAATGGTCACTATCTCTCAGTCTCGTAGAGCTCAGCTCTGAAATGGAAAGCATCCAGCAAGTCCTCACACATGGAAAGTGCCAGGACTGAAAGCTGCTGCTTGACCTCTCTGTCCCTTGGCTACCCTTTCAGAGCCACACCAACCGTGGGGCTCTGCACCTGCCTAGCCACCTCATGTTATGCTTTCTATCTCTCGCAGTCTAGGTAGAGCTCAGCTCTGAAATTGAAAACATCCAGCGACTGCTCCCACAGGGAAGGGGCCAGCACTGAAAGCTCTTGCTAGCCCTCACCTTTCCTTGGAAGCCCTTTCACAGGCCCAGCAACACTGGGGATCTGCGCTTCTCTAGCCATCTAATGTAATGATCACTGGTTGCAATGTGGACTCTTTTGCTCTCAAGTTTAGTGTGGTTGTTCTTAAAAGCGCGTTATGTAATACCTTACTTTCAGTATATGGTCCTTCTTATTGTGCTATTTATTACCTCTGGGAACTGGACTACTGTTATCATGTTATTGTTGTTTGTAACACTGGTTTATGATATGATAGAAGTGCAGGTCGTGAAACTAATCGGGTGTTTGTACTCAGCATTTCTGTCACCTCTGTACTTCGGGAGCCACCTATGGGAGCTTATTAATAATTATACCTTTTTCCTTTTCTCCTCTGAGAGCCAATCTATGGAGGAGACATCTTCGTAGTATGGGTGCTATCTCCTAGAGAATATTAATAACTACACTTTCTACCTTTTCTCCTGGGGGAGCCAACCTATTGGGGAGTCATCTTCCAACATCTTCCCTTTCTCCACCAGGTTAATTACAATAGCATTGGAGGAGTTTGTAAACTTTGAATATCCTTGGGATGTTGAACTCAGCATGCTCCTATTGCTAGGAATCAGCCTGTTCCTGAATGTGATTCAGATCTTGTTTAGGGTTAAACAACTATTTAAAAACACCACCCAGAGATCAACTGCCATGACTGCAGCTACTCAAACCCTGGTGACAGGCACTGCGTCTACTCAAACTCTGACAACAGGCACTTGTTACGACCCAGACCGGACAGACCAGAGGGTCGTAGAGCTTCTGGGATCCCCCCGGGCTAAATTAAGGTGAAACCACACCAAATGATCACTTTGAACACTTTATTCGAATAATCCAAACTGTGGAAGGCACAACGGTGGGCAGCGTGGGTTGCAGCAAAACGTTCACAAGAAGAGAGAAAAGAGAGGGGAAAGAAAAAGGGGAAAAGAAAAGAGATGATAGTAACCACCCTTGGGTCCCACAGCGTCGACGACGAGCGTGGTAATCCTCCGGTGATGGGGGCGCGCAACGTGGCTCTTTGCAGTTGTCTTTTATAGTCTAAATCTCCGTCTACAGTCGCGCCTCCTGAAGACTTATATGGGTTCATTCCAGACAGTTCTCAACATATATGGTAGTGTTCCAGAGGGTTCTTTATCTACTGAGCATGTGCGGCTTATTGGGGTGGTGGTCTTAGGGACTCGCCAAGGAGCTACAAGCCCCCTCCTCAAACAAACTTTGTGTGGCCTCTGGCCATATGCGGTGGGTTACCAGGCTGGTTCTGCCACAACACAGGACTGCATACCCTCCGGCACGCCCCCTGTGTCCATGCCAACCAACTTCTTGCTAATGTATGTCCCTCCCTCTTTGTTATGCAGACTGTACCTTGGTTGCTACAATGTTTGAGACATTGACAGACATTAAATCTTTCAGTCCCTCACAGCACTGTGGCTAGTCTAACCCTGGTGACAGGTACTGCAGCTACTCTAACCCTGACGACAAGCGCTGCAGCTACTCTAACCCCTACGACAAGCACTGTGCCTATTCAAACCCCAGCGATAAGCATTGAAGCTATTCAGACCCTGGCGACAGGCACTGTGGCTACTCTAACCCCAGCAACAAGCACTGCAGCTACTCTAACCCCTATGACAAGCACTGCGGCTACTCAAACCCCTATGACAAGCACTGCGGCTACTCTAACCCCAGCAACAAGCACTGCAGCTACTCTAACCCCTATGACAAGCACTGCGGCTACTCAAACCCCTATGACAAGCACTGCGGCTACTCTAACCCCAGCAACAAGCACTGCAGCTACTCAAACCTCTACGACAAGCACTGTGCCTATTCAAACCCCAGTGATAAGCAGTGAAGCTATTCAGACCCTGGCGACAGGCACTGTGGCTACTCAAACCTTGGTGATGGGTGATGCAGCTGAACTAGAGAATCAACCGGTGCCAGTATCAATCACCTCTATACAGAAGAAGAAAAATACAAAAAAATCAGTTCACTTAGCGAAGGATGAAGGTGAACCAGGGTCATCACGAGAACAGGAGGAAGAGGCAGAACCAGAGATAATCACCCAGTCCTTGAGTGAGCTGCGAGATATGCAAAGACTTCAGCCGTAGTCCAGGTGAGCACATTATCACCTGGCTGCTCCAATGCTGGGATAAGAGGGCCAGTAGCTTGGAATTAGAGGCTAAGGAAGCCAAGCAATTGGTATCCCTTTCTAGGGAAGGGGGCATTGACAAGGCAATTGGGAAAAAGACACAAGCCCTCAGCCTCTGGAGGCGACTTCTGTTGGGTGTGAGGGAAAGGTACCCCTTCAAGGAAGATGTTGTATGTCACCCAGGCAAGAGGACCGCCACGGAGAGAGGTATCCAGTACCTGAGGGAATTAGCCATGCGGGAGATGGTTTATTATGACCCAGGCAATGCGCAATTACCCAGAGATCCAGATGAAGTCCAACGTGCATGATTCATGTGGCGGAAGTTTTTACGAAGCGCACCATTGTCATATGCCAATGCATTGGCAGTAATGGACTGGAAAGATGAAGAGGGACCAACAGTAGATGAATTGGTTTGCCAGCTCCGGCAATACTAAGTAAGTCTCACTTCCTCCTTCATCGCAGCTGTGGAGAGACTGCCAGACATGCTAGAACTTCAATGCGAATTGGAGTCAAAGGCAGCCAAGTGATACGCCACAATTGATATCGCTAATGCATTTTTTTCAATCCCTTTGGCAGCAGAGTGCAGGCCACAGTTTGCTTTCACTTGGAGGGGCGTCCAGTACACCTGGAATCGACTGCCCCAGGGGTGGAAACACAGCCCCACCATTTGCCATGGACTAATCCAGACTGCACTGGAAAAGGGTGAGGCTCCAGAACACCTGCAGTACATTGATGACATCATCGTATGGGGCAACACAGCAGAAGAAGTTTTTGAGAAAGGGGAGAAAATAGTTCAAATCCTTCTGAACGCAGGTTTTGCCATAAAACAGAGTAAGGTGAAGGGACCTGCACAGGAGATCCAGTTTTTAGGAATAAAATGGCAAGATAGACATCGTCACATCCCAATGGATGTGATCAACAAAATAGCAGCTATGTCTCCACCGACTAGTAAACAGGAAATGCAAGCTTTCTTAGGCGTTGTAGGTTCTTGGAGAATGCATATTCCAAATTACAGTATGATTGTAAGCCCTCTCTATCAAGTGACCTGGAAGAAGAACAATTTTAAATGGGGCCCTGAGCAACAACAAGCCTTTGAACAGATTAAACGGAAGATTGTTCATGCAGTAGCCCTTGGGCCAGTCCAGGCAGGACCAGATGTTAAAAATGTGCTCTACACCGCAGCCAGGGAGAATGGCCCTACCTGGAGCCTCTGGCAGAAGGCACCCAGGGGAGACCCGAGGTCGACCTCTAGGGTTTTGGAGTCGAGGATCTGAGGCCCGCTATACTCCAACTGAAAAGGAGATATTAGCAGCATATGAAGGAGTTGGAGCTGCTTCAGAAGTGGTTGGTACTGAAACACAGCTCCTATTAGCACCCCGACTGCCAGCGCTGGGCTGGATGTTCAAAGGGAAGGTCCCTTCTACACATCATGCAACTGATGCTACGTGGAATAAGTGGGTTGCACTGATCACACAACAAAGTCGAATAGGAAACCCCTGTCGCCCAGGAATTTTGGAAGTGATCACGGACTGGCCAGAAGGCAAAGATTTTGGAATATTGCCAGAGGAGGAGGTGACGCATTCTGAAGAGGCCCCACTGTATAATAAACTGCCAGAAAATGAGAGGCAATATGCCCTGTTCATTGATGGGTCCTGTCGCATTGTAGGAAAGCATCGGAGGTGGAAGGCAGCTGTGTGGAGTCCTATACAACAAGTTGCAGAAACTGCTGAAGGAGAAGGTGAATCAAGTCAATTTGCAGAGGTGAAAGCCATCCAGCTGGCGGACGCTCAGTATATAAACAGGGGGGAGTTGGCCGGGAGGAGCAGATTGCTGCTTGGGCATCGGTCAGTGGGTGGTGAGCAATTGCATTGTGCGTCACTTGTCTTTTCTTGGGTGTTATTTCTTTTTTTTGTTATATTCCTCTTCATTACAATTATTATTATATTATTATTCTTAGTTATTAATGTATTTTATTTTACTTTATTTATTAAACCGTTCTTATCTCAGCCCATGAGTTTTACTTCTTTTTTCCGATCCTCCTCCCCATCCCACTGGGAGGGGGGAGGGGGAAGCAGCTGCATGGTCTTTAGTTGCTGACTGGGGTTAAACCACAACAGTCCTTTTTGGCGCCCAACGTGGGGCATGAAGGGTTGAGATAACGACAGATCTGATCAGAGTGTGTTAAAACAAACTTGTTCTAAGTATTCATTGTATTGGTTTGATATTCACTGGTTACAATGTGGACTCTTTTGCTCTCAAGGTTGGTGTGGTTGTTCTTAAAGGTGCATTATGTAATATATTCCTTGCAGTATATGCTCCCTGTTGTGCTATTTATCACCTCTGGGAACTGGACTAGAGTTATCATGTTGTTGTTTGTAACACTGGCTTATGATAGAAGTGCAGGTCGTGAAACTAATTGGGTGTTTGTACTCAGCATTGTTGTCACCTCTGTACTTCGGGAGCCACCTATGGGTGGAGCCCAAAATACTTCAGCATGCTGTGCTCTCTGCTAGAGCTGAAAGAATACAGTGTAGCTTTGGTCTCTTCTTGACTAGAGGTCAGGAAGGTGAGGTAGTAGATGACTTACAATATTGTGTAGCATGCTCTACTTTTAACATGGGGGCTGCTTTTTTTAATGGTAATTGTGTTGATTTTGTGAGAAATGTGAATGTGATTCGTGTGAGTAAAAAACAGAATAGAAGAGGGAGGATTGGTTCATGTAGATATGAAGACATAGTTGAGTGAAAGCACCATTGTTTTAATGCAACTGCGGACCCTGACGGGGAAGATGATTGTGTAATCGCAAACTGCAGAAGTTCCTTTATCTATGGGGTTGTAAGTTTCTAAAAGTGGTACAAGCTTAAAACCGGTTGGGGGACGATTGGTTACCAGAAGGAATGACAGAAGGCACGCGCTGCACGAGATAAGAAGGCGAAGAGTTCAACCTTAAAAATCTGTATAAAGGTCGCTGAGGAAGACTCTTACTTCATCCCAAGACCCCCGCCCAAGACCACCAAGAGGCAGTGCGCATGTGAAAGGGACTTGCAAAACTCATTTTAATACGAAGCGAAGGACAATTTGCATATCGCATCACCCTGTTAAATACGTAAGAGTATAGACTATAAACGCTATATGCTGCTGTCTGTAGGTGTGCGTGTTGGTAGAGCCCAGGTTCCCCGCGCACCCAGCGCTGTTTGCTTGCCTTTTATTCGCTAATAAACCAAGTTCCTGTTAACGTATTATTTTGGGACTCGGTCATTTATCACAATTTGGGGGCTCGTCCGGGATGGTCTTGGTTCCTGAATTCTGACTTGATCTAGGAGGGGCGCCCCACCGTTTGGTGGCTCCTGTTCGGGTCAGGTCGGGACCAACGCCATCCTGAACCTGAATAGAGGCAAGCAAAGAATTCGATTTTTGGAGCTCCCTTGCCGGTTGCGGCAGTTGATTTTGCCCGTAATTCTGTGCGCAAAGAAGCGAACGAAGACGACGGAGTCGTGAGTATTAAAGGCGTATACCGTTCGGTTGGGTGGGATTCGGTTGCCTGTGTGTGAAGAGTGTGATTGAGACGGAACGTAGTTCCGAAGCGAGTGCAGAGGTCTTCTAACCGCGGTTCCAATCTCCCGCAAGGGACTTGGCCGGTGAAGGACCGAAGCGATTCCTATAGGATTCGTGGGTGGGTGATAGGTCCTAAGCCCCCTGCAAGACACTCTTGTTAAGGTAACCAAGGGCTGTAGGAATTGCCACGGTAAAATTCCTAGATGGGCCAAATAAAATCTAAGACCCAGGACCAGAAGAAAGGGAGCGAATTACCAGACATACTACTAGAATGTCCATTAGGGATAATGATTAGAAATTGGAATAATAGGGGCCCCAGAAAAGGAAAAAGCAAATTAAAAATGGTTCAATATTGTATGGTAGAGTGGCCGAAGGAGCCTTTAAAACCACATGTTTTTTGGCCTGTTTTTGGATCTTTTGAGGACTGGGTCTGCCAAGCCTTAAATATATATGTTAATACAAAGGAACCTTTTAGTCAAGAGGAAAGTGATTATGCAGGATTATGGATTAGGACTTCACATCCTTTTCCCGCCTCGATACTTGCATTAAAGGCAGATGAAAAGCCTGAGGAGGAAGAAAAAGAGAAAGAAAAAGGAAAAAATAATGATGAATGGGAGCCGCTAGATAACATACCACCACCGTATAATCCACCCCCGGCAGCTCCGCACCCGGGGATGGTACCACCCCCTCCTCCGGCGCCGACAGCTCCCAGATCAGATCTACCGCCAGCTGCATGTAAACGAAGTAGAATTGCCGCCTCTGAAGGAACTGTTTTATATCCCCTAAGGGAAGTACCCCTTGGAGGAAATCAGGGAGGCATTGGATTTGTAGCTGTACCACTAAGTACTACAGATATGAGAAACTTCAAAAAGGAAATGGGGACTTTATTAGATGATCCACTGGGAGTGGCCGAAAAACTAGATCAATTCCTAGGTCCTAATACCTATACCTGGGAAGAAATGCAGTCCATTTTAGGGATTTTATTTACTACTGAGGAAAAGGGAATGATCAGACAGGCAGGAATGAGAATTTGGGAAAGACAGAATCAGGCAGGACCCCCGGCGGACCAGAAATGGCCAAACGTGGGTCCTCACTGGGATGATCAACAACCCCAGGGGAGACAGAACATGAGGGATTTAAGAACGTTAATCATACAAGGAATAAGGGAGGCAGTTCCACGAGGACAAAACATCAATAAAGCATTTAGTGAACAGCAAAGGAAGGATGAATCTCCCACAGAGTGGTTGGAGAGATTAAGGAAGAGTCTGCAGATGTATTCAGGAATTGATCCGAATACAGTAGCTGGAACCGCACTCCTCAGAACACAATTTGTGGCCAAATCCTGGGGAGATATAAGAAGGAAATTAGAAAAGCTAGAAGATTGGCAAGAGAAGGGATTAGAGGAGTTACTCAGGGAAGCACAAAAAGTCTATGTCAGACGAGATGAAGAAAAACAAAAAGCAAAAGCAAAAATTTTCATAGCTGCTGTTCGAGAGAGTCAGAAAAATAAGAATTCATCTGGGGAAAGGAAAGAAAGAGGGGTGAACAGAATTCCCCAAGAACCACCCCGCCGAGAAAGAACAACTATTTCTGTTTGCTATTACTGTGGCAAAAAGGGACACATTCAGAAGAATTGCCGTAAGCGAAAACAGGATGAGCAAATGCTTAAAGAAGAATAGGGGTGTCAGGGGCTATATCTCTTGGGGACTTCAACATCAACAGAGCCCTTGATAAAATTGTTAATAGGACCCCATAAAGAGGAATACTCATTTTTAGTAGATACTGGGGCTGAGAAATCAACGATTCAAAAACTTCCAAAAGGCATAGAAAAAGGGAAAAATTACATGTCAGTAATTGGTGCAAAAGGGGAGCCTTTTAAGGTACCTATTCTAGAAGACGTAAAAATAGAATCGGAAAAGAAAATCTGCTTGAATGATTTACTTTTGCTTCCCGAAGCAGAATATAATCTGTTAGGAAGAGACTTAATTCTGAAATTAAATTTCAGTATTCAGAGTCAAGGGGACAAACTACAGGTTAAATTATACACTTTAACACAAGCAGATGAAGAAGTTATCAACCCCTCAGTATGGTATCAGGAAGGGGAAACTGGGAAGATAGATATGAATCCAATAGTTGTTCAAATAACAGATCCACATCGTCCGATTAGAATCAAACAATATCCCATACCGATGGAAGGTCGAAGAGGATTGAAACCTATAGTAGACAGGCTTTTAAAAAAAGGGACTTTAGAACCGTGTATGTCACCTCATAATACACCCATCCTACCTGTAAAGAAACCCGATGGGTCATATAGGATGGTACAAGATTTAAGGGCCGTAAATCAACGAACGATTACCAAATTCCCTGTGGTAACTAATCCTTATACTTTATTGAGTCATTTATCTCCCAAGCATATTTGGTATAGTGTAATAGATCTGAAAGATGCTTTTTGGGCTTGCCCCCTAGATAAAGGATCTAGAGATTATTTTGCCTTTGAATGGGAGGATCCTGAAACAGGGAGAAAACAACAATTGAGGTGGACCGTACTACCACAGGGGTTTACAGAATCACCTAATCTGTTTGGACAAACATTAGAAACAATTTTACAAGATTTCACTATACCCAGGGAGGTAAAGTTATTACAATATGTAGATGACCTATTGATAGCAGGGGAAACTGAGGAAGAAACCCAAAAGGCTACTATTGAACTATTAAATTTCCTGGGAGAAAAGGGATTAAAGGTGTCCCGGTCAAAATTGCAATTTACAGAACAAGAAGTGAGATATTTAGGGCATTGGTTAAGTGAAGGAAAAAAGAAATTAGACCCTGACAGAATATCTGGGATTTTATCCCTGAGACCCCCAAAAACTAAAAAGGAAATAAGACAAGTATTGGGATTATTAGGGTATTGCAGACCATGGCTTGAAGGCTATAGTGAAAAGGTAAAATTTCTATATGAGAAATTGACTAATAACCAGTTTAAGTGGTATGTGGAAGATGAAAAAAAGTTTGAAGAAATTAAAAGGACACTTGTGGAAGCACCTGTGTTGAGCCTTCCAGAGTTGGAAAAACCTTTTTATCTATTTGTAAATACATCCAATCAAACAGCATATGGAGTTCTCACTCAAGACTGGGCAGGGGTTAAAAAGCCTGTAGGATACTTGTCTAAATTACTTGATCCAGTAAGTAGAGGATGGCCTGCTTGTCTCCAGGCCTTGGTTGCTACAGCACTATTAACAGAAGAAGCTAGGAAAATTACTTTTAGCGCCCCTTTGAAGGTATTTACCCCACACAATGTTAGGGGAGTTCTCCAACAAAAAGCTGAAAAATGGCTAACGGATAGCAGAATTTTAAAGTATGAGACCATATTGATTAACTCTCCAGATTTAGAGCTAAAAGTTACTTCTGCTCAAAGTCCAGCACAATTTTTGTTCGGAGAACCGTCAGAAAAGTTGCAACATGATTGCTTAGAAGTAATCGAAGTTCAAACTAAAGTGAGACTGGATTTAAAGGAAACTGAACTAGAAAAAGGAGAAAAATTGTTTGTAGATGGATCTTCCCGAATAGTTGAAGGGAAGAGAAAATCAGGGTATGCAATAATAAATAAAGATTTAGAGATTGTTGAATCGGGACCTTTAAGTCCAGCATGGTCAGCTCAAGCTTGTGAGTTGTATGCTTCTATACAGAGCTTTAGAATTATTAAAGGGAAAAAGCGGAACAATATTCACGGACTCTAAATATGCATTTGGAGTGGTCCACACTTTTGGAAAAATCTGGGAAGAAAGAGGCCTAATTAATACTCAAGGGAAGAATCTAATACATCAAGAATTAATAATAAAAATTTTAAGAATGTTAAGGGAACCAAAAGAGATAGCAGTAGTACATATAAGAGGACATCAAAAAGGGTTAGATTATCAGACTAGGGGAAACAATCTCGCAGATAAAGAAGCCCAGGAGGCAGCTTTAAGGGCTCCGATTGTTCGGGTTAATATAATACAAACAAAAGAGGATACAAGTGAGGAGGAACGAGAAAGTGAAAAGAAGTATACCCCTGAGGAAATAACCAGACTTGAGAAAATAGGGGCAAACTTCGAACGAGGAAAATGGACACTGCCCGATGGCAGAGAAATGTTGCCAAAGGCTTATGCTAGACAGATTTTGGAGCGTTTACATGTACAAACACATTGGGGTACAAGAGCATTAAGCGATCATTTTCTTAAACAATTTGGCTGTATTGGAATCTTTGAAATAGCTAAACAGATTACACAAGGTTGCTTGACTTGTCACAAAGTAAACAAGAAAGTGTTCCGACAAGTGGCAGCAGGGGGAAGAAGAACAGCTTGTAGACCTTTTGAGAGAATACAAGTTGATTTTACTGAACTCCCTAAAGTCGGAAGGTTGAAATATCTATTGGTAATGGTAAACCATTTAACACAATGGGTAGAAGCCTACCCTGTGACACGAGCTACAGCACAAATGGTAGTGAAAATTTTATTAGAACACTTAATACCTAGATATGAGATAATCCAGTACATTGATTCTGACCAAGGCACTCATTTTACTTCCAAAATAATAGAGGTGCTATGTCAATCCTTAGGTATCAGGTGGGAACACCACACCCCATGGCATCCACAAAGCTCGGGAAAAGTAGAGAGAATGAATCAAACAATAAAACAACAACTGGCCAAGTTAATGATTGAAACACAGATGCCTTGGACAAAATGCCTATCATTGGCACTTCTAAATATAAGAACAAAACCCCATAGTGAGACTGGATTATCACCCTATGAAATGCTATATGGCACGCCCTACTCTCAGGGGATGCCACTTGGAAATAATATAGTAGAAGATCATGATGTTCAGAAACATATAATTATTTTGGGAAAAAACGTTGAAAAAAATTAAGAAAAATAGGAATGTTAGCTCAAACACCACCCCTGGGATTTGCAATCCATCAGTTGAAGCCTGGGGACAGGGTGTTGATAAAAACATGGAAAGAAGAAACTTTATCCCCTCTTTGGGAGGGACCTTATCTTGTTTTGTTAACCACAAATACCGCTGTCCGAACTGCGGAAAAAGGGTGGACCCACGTATCGCGAGTCAAGGGTCCAATAAAGGAGTGGAAGGTAACATCGGAGCCAGGAGAGACTAAGCTAACCATAAGACGAACCTGAAGATCCTGACAACGAAAAGAAGACTGGACCTATGGACAGCTTCCTTTAAACCAGGCAAACTCTGTCTGGATTAATTTATGTCAGTTGAAGTTAGAGAAAGTCTTTATACATGGTTCCAAATACCACGGGGATGTAAGGTGAAACAGGTATACTTTATTCCTTGGAGGGAAGAAAGAATGCCTCAACTAACAGGGGGAGCAGGCTGTTATAAAATCACGGGAGTCCCAAAAATTTTTCCCTTGGCCTGTGATTTAAAAAAAGAAACCCCGGGATTTCCTAGATCAATAATCCCACCTGAAATCCCATGCATTGAACACCTTGATTTGGGTCATCTATGTTGGATAGTCTGTAGATGCTGGAATTGTAACCAAAAATGGTCTTGTGTATCGTTTAACAAACAACCATACTGCAAAAAGTGCAGAAACCCTAATTCACTCCCTACAAGGGAACAAATAAGACAAGTCGAAATTCTTAAACTGTTTTGCGGCTGGGAATTGCTTTTACCTGAAACATGGGAAGTATTTGAGAGCGATTGGTATCGGGTTTTGGCCAAGTGTGCTAAAGAATTTGCATGGAAGAGGGCCCAGCGAAAATATTAAATAACAGAATAAGAGCAGGGTCGATCTCTAAATTATAAATCAAAAATTAAACTAACTGTTGGAACATAGCATACAAGTGACTAAAGGGTTTGAGAAGCCCCAACTTTGGTCTCAAAGTAATCTAAAGGAGTCACCCGATACTAAAAGGAAAGAGGGCAAGACCGGAGTGGGAACTGGTATTGCGGCTGTAGAAGTCTGCCAAGGGCTGCAACCCCTTTGGGCTGTGACTGCCGAATACTATGGCCCTGTCCGGACCTCTTTTGATTATACTTGGGGTAAACTCCTTAACTTTGGCCACGACAAATAACTGCAGTCTATGTGTGACGACCACTAGGAGGGGGAAGATAAGCTCCCAAACCTTGGTTTATCACACTATCTATGACTGCAAAGGCAAAAAAAAATGGGAACTGTATTCATAATTCGACCCAGTATGCCCTATGTAACGAAGGAAATAGAACTGTATGCTATGATCCCACAGAACTCCCTTATCAATATTGGGTAGAAATGAAGACAAATTCAGAGGAAGGTAGATTAATCGGAACAAGTAAGGTCATAACCGATTTGAGTACTCCGGTTTCAATAGTTTTTGATGCATGTGACGTTATAGATGATGATCTAGATACTAATTGTGGAAGTTTAGAATGGAGACGATATTACAGTAATCAACCAAAATATATTTGCCCAGGTGCACATCAATGTCCAATAAATCCTGATTATGTACCAAGTCAAACAGCCAGGTACCAATCGTCACATCTATGTGGAAGGAGGGACTGGTCTTGCGTATGTTGGGATACTATAGGTTGGGGATATGATTATCAATGTAAGGATCTAAAAGCTTTAATAACGAGGATAGAAACAGGAAGTAATTGCACAACTCGTACCTGTAATCCGGTAAATCTAACCCTTATAAATTTGGAAAATTGGAAGCAGAAACAGGTAACCAAAATTGGACTTAAGATATATGGACCTGGAGAGGATCCAGGTGTAATAATTAAAAATAAAATTAAAGAAAAGACAAAAGAATCAGTACAACACAGATTATTATTTAACTCATTCTACCATGAAATGGAGACAGGGGTGAAATATGAAATCCCCACAGTAGCTAAAAATCTATTTGTAAATCTTGCTGAAAACATTGCTAAATCATTAAGTGTAACTAACTGTTATGTTTGCGGTGGAACAAATCAAGGTGAACGATGGCCATGGGAAGCTATGGAGAGCAACATAGGTGATTCCCAAGTATGGAACACAACGGGAACAGGTAACAGGAAACAACGATGGGTACTCCAAACGAGTATAATCGGAAGGAGTTGTTGGCAAAACCTAAAAGATAATGGAAAGCAAGTAGGTCACTTGGAATGTGAAGGAGGTTACCTATGGAATGAAACAACGAATAACTGGGATAAGTGGGGAAGCCCACTAAAAATGAATAATCAATTTACGAAATGGACTAGTGGGCGAGACATATCGAAGGGTTGGCCAAGCCCTGAAGGACATTATTGGATTTGTGGCAAACTAGCTTATGCATATTTGCCCAAAAATTGGACAGGATCACGTGTATTAGGAACTATAAGACCTAGTTTTTTCCTGTTACCCATAAGCCGAGGAGAACGATTGGGAGTCCGAGTGTATGCTGAAACGGATGAGTTAAGGCAAAGGCAGCAAAAAAGAAATCTACAAATAGGGAACTGGGCGGACAACGAATGGCCACCCGAAAGAATAATTGCCTACTATGGTCCTGCTACATGGGCAGAAGACGGGTCTTGGGGTTATAGAACTCCAATATATATGCTTAATAGAATTATAAGATTACAAGCTGTAGTAGAAATAGTTGTAAACAAGACTGGAGATGCATTAGGACTAATTGCAAAACAAAATACAAAAATGAGAACCGCTTTATATCAAAACCGCTTAGCTTTAGATTATTTGTTAGCACAGGAAAGAGGTGTGTGTGGAAAATTTAACCTCAGTAATTACTGTTTAGAAATTGATGATAAAAGGAAAGCTGTAAACGAACTTATAAGGGAAATGAAAAAATTGCACATGTCCCAGTTCAAACACGGAACGGGATAAATTTAGGGGGAATGTGGGGAAACCTCTTCAACAGTGATTGGCTCACCAGGATTGGAATAATAGTTTTGGGAATATTTGGCGGATTATTGATTATCCCGTGTTTAATACCGTGTTTTATTAGATTAATACACTCGATTATACAAAGAATACAAATATTGGCTGTGCCTATTGATCCCAAGGAGGGAAAAGGGAAAACACATTCCCTAATGGTAGTCAAAACAAAGGAAGATCCAGCGTTAATTCTAATAAAACAGGTATTAACAAGATTAGAAACCAAAACACGAATCAATGCAATCGAAAAGAAAATGGGGGATTGTGAGAAATGTGAATGTGATTCGTGTGAGTAAAAAAACAGAATAGAAGAGGGAGGATTGGTTCATGTAGATATGAAGACATAGTTGAGTGAAAGCGCCATTGTTTTAATGCAACTGCGGACCCTGACGGGGAAGATGATTGTGTAATCGCAAACTGCAGAAGTTCCTTTATCTATGGGGTTGTAAGTTTCTAAGTGGTACAAGCTTAAAACCGGTTGGGGGACGATTGGTTACCAGAAGGAATGACAGAAGGCACGCGCTGCACGAGATAAGAAGGCGAAGAGTTCAACCTTAAAAATCTGTATAAAGGTCGCTGAGGAAGACTCTTACTTCATCCCAAGACCCCCGCCCAAGACCACCAAGAGGCAGTGCGCATGTGAAAGGGACTTGCAAAACTCATTTTAATACGAAGCGAAGGACAATTTGCATATCGCATCACCCTGTTAAATACGTAAGAGTATAGACTATAAACGCTATATGCTGCTGTCTGTAGGTGTGCGTGTTGGTAGAGCCCAGGCTCCCCGCGCACCCAGCGCTGTTTGCTTGCCTTTATTCGCTAATAAACCAAGTTCCTGTTAACGTATTATTTCGGGACTCGGTCATTTATCACAATTTGTTAACCTCATGAAGAGCAGAGCCATATGTAAAGTACATAAGTTGTATATACATCGTCAAAATTTTTGTTAACTTTAAACAGTCGTTATTACTTTAGTGGCCAGAGGTAGCAGCTTCTGGGGGGGGTGGAAATGAGTTTTTGGTGTCGTATGGAGGAGATGTACACATGCAGTAAACTCAGTCACAGCATTTCTGGTGTTTTCATGTATCCCCATTATTGGGGAGGGGAGAAATGGTGGTTTGAGTCTAAAGCAGGGAGACATCAGTACAGCAAACCTGTATTTTGTTCTGGTATGCACCACTGCCTTAAATGAGCAGTGCCGGTTCTTTCTTGGAGTAGCTGTCTCCTAAATTTCCCAAACTTAAGCAATTAATAAATCCATCATTTGCATAGCATTTAAAGTGACTGATTCAGTGTATGGTTAGCCTTCCTGGTTAATAAATACTTTAAACGGGACTCAGCAGTTGTGTAAGACCAGATGCTTCCAATATACCTAGAACAGAGTTAGTGTCAGATCTTATTGTGACAGGTACACCCGCCTTGATCGAGAGCGGAACTTCTCGGCCAGTGAAAAGAAAAAAAACTAGAAGCCTCAGTTTGGGGGTCAAGCCACCCCACCCGCATGGTGGAGTCGGGTTAGGACCACCAGGTACACACTTCAGTCAAGGAATAAGGAAGTGTTGGCCCTCGGCCAATGAGGACTAACATCACCTTATTTGACCACAGATCAGATTTGACTAGGGTATAAACGGAGCCCCCTCTGGGGGGGGCAAATTGAGTCAGTTCTCCTCGGAGCAGCGGGTCTGCAGTCGGGGACTCTCCCCTTGAGTCAGGATGCTGCCTAAGGTAACTCCTGCAGGTTGAGAGCCCTCATCTTTTAGGCGATATGTGCATTTTGGGTTATCATTTCTAAAGCTTAAGAATTCTTAAAAGTCGGTTGTGTAGTATTAATTTCCCCTTACATCATTGAACCTGTGGTTTACTAATGTTGTTGCAGTTCTGAACGATTTTGACTGAAGAATAAATTTTGTTGAGTTTAACACCTGTTTAATTTGATTGTGTGAGCCTCCGTGACACTTATCTAAGCTGCAAAATAAAAACAAGAAGGAAAACAATGTATGTTAATGTGTCCCATCCTTTTATGTATGGACAATGTTTCTAGTGTCCTAGTGTCTTTGTCAGCTGTGGAGAGGCATTTTAATCTTCTGCCTCTGTAGAACCCTGGTTCCGAAACTGTGTTAGACTTTGAAACAAAGATTGGCTTTACAAACAAGATCCAATTAGTGACTAAAGAGGAAACATTCCCCTTGGGGTAGATAAGTGTCTGGATTTGGTGAAGAACTGGAAACACTTCTGTGATAATTAGCAATATTCCTCAAGACAGTCTGTAAAGAGAAATTGTTTCCATAGTCTTTTGGGTCTTTTTTCATCTGTTTCTCAGATTGATTAATTGAAGGGTTGGACAGGGTTGAGTAGAGAAGGCTTGTTGTAGTCCCGTGGTGCTGCCTTGTGCACAGGGTTAGTGAAACTGCTGCTTATAGCTGTGGAAACTCTTAGCTGGCAAATACAGGTAAAGTAACTTGCAGCTCAATGTGTGCTTGCATATCTACTATGCATCACCCATTAATAAACCAATACATGCAAGCATGTGATCACATAGCTCCAGTTTTTTGGACTGTACAATTGTGTATCTGCCTGTTTGCTTCTCTAAGATGCTCCTTTTCATTTAAGTCAATAGTGAGATTTTTAGCTGCTATTCTGTACTGAGCAGTGACCAAACTTGCGTGGACCCCACAGTCCACTAGAACAATAGAAACCTTTGAATTGCATGTTCTTCCCTAGTGTGGCCCTCCCCTCGTTTTGGAAAGTGACTCACAGGCTAGGCCTGGCATAGTTGCCAGAAAATGATGTCATTTGGATAATGTAATATCCCACGTACAAACCAAAGGCTGTTTAGAAATTGGGCTGACAAGAACAAAAAGGAAATAGCTGCATATCAGATGCATATCTCAATTTTAAAATCAGTATAATTGTGTGTGTACTTATTAAATACAGAGGTAGTGCAAAAGGCATAAAGAAAAGCTGCAGTGTTCCTCAAACCATGTTTTCAGATGATCAGAGGGTGGGTGATCCTGTTCTGTCTGCCTTGTGCCAGCACTAGTTCACACAGCCAAGCTGTGTGTCAGACCAGGGAATTGATCCGGTCAAGCACTAACATGTATCTTGTGGTGTTGCATTAGTTCTCGGCAGGATCAGTTCCCCAGTCACACTCTCCTTGCAGCCCCTGGGGCACCAGCATGGCCAAAAGGTGGAGGGAAAATGCAGGCAAGAATGAGCAGCAAAGAATGGGAAGGGAAGAAGCATGTTAACTAGTCCAGTGGCCAATCTATTTGTACCTCACTGGAGTGAGTGGCTTGACATAATTTCAGATGCAAAGGTCTAATGTTTTGAAATGAGATGTTTCTTTGTGTCCCCTTCCCCACCCTGCCACATGGTCCAAAAAACCTGATGTTTGCCAATGGCCCTTGTGCTGTTGGTGGGACCTGGGGAAGGGCTGAACTGGGGAGTAATTTGCCATCCCTGGGCCTCCTTTGCCCCAGTGGCTTGGGGTGGTCTGTAACCCTGATACAGCAGCTGGGGTTCCTGGCCAGTGCCTGGCACGGGCAAGTGAAATGCTCTGAACCTGCATCAAATAAGACTGGGGCCAAAGTGGTGTCCCTTATAAAATGGCAAAGGCAGTGGAGGCCAACAGGTAAGACTTGATGGGAAAATAAACAGCATTATAAGCTCTATTTTTTTTCTTCTCCTTTTATTCCTCTCCTGTCACTGGCTCTTGATTTAGCTGCTAGAAATGAGAATAATATCACAGAGCCAAAATACTTAGACCACCAATGTAAGAAAATTCTGGTCCAGTGATTAGGAGTGCACATCTTTTTCAGGAGTGCTTTGGTAGTATTTTCTCTTGGCTACTCAGTATAAACATACTGGATAATACGGTTTTATGTCTGTTACTGGCCTTCTGGACTGGTTATGTATTTAATAATTTCTGTTTTCTGTCTAATATCTATCACATCTAAATCTCAAAAATGTAACTAGTGGACTAGTAACCTTTGTATTGGGTTTGCATGGCAAGGTTTTGGTAGTGGGGGGGGCTACAGGGGTGGCTTCTGTGAGAAGATGCCAGAAGCTGTCCTCACGTCCGACAGAGCCAATGCCAGCAGGCTCCAAGATGGACCCGTCGCTGGCCAAGGCTGAGCCAATCAGCGACGGTGGTAGCGCCTCTGTGATAACATATTTAAGAAGGGGAAAAAGGCTGCTGAAAGATGTGCAGCAGAGAGAGGAGCGGGATGTGAGAGAAACAACTATGCAGACACCGAGGTCAGTGAAGAAGTAGAGGGAGGAGGTGCACCGGAGCAGAGGTTCCCCTGCAGCCCGTGGTGAGACGGCAGGCTGTCTCCCTGCAGCCCGTGGAGGTTTAACGGTGGAGCAGAGATTCCCCTGCAGCCCGTGGAGGACCCCACGCCGGAGCAGGTGGATGCGCCCAAAGGAGGCTGTGACCCCGTGGAGAGCCCGCGCTGGAGCAGGCTCCTGGCAGGACTTGTGACACTGTGGAGGGGAGCCCATGCTGGAGCAGTTCATTCCTGAAGGACTGCACCATGTGCAAAGGACCCATGCTGGAGCAGTTTGTGAAGAACTGCAGCCCATGGGAAGGACCTACATTGGAGAAGTTCGTGGAGGACTGTCTCCTGTGGGAGGGACCCCACGCTGGAGCAGGGGAAGAGTGTGAGGAGGAAGGAGTGGCAGAGACAACGTGTGACCCCATTCCCCTGTCCCCCTGTGCTGCTTGGAGGGGGGAGGAGGTAGAGAAATTGGGGGTTGTGGTTTAACCCCAGCCAGCAACTAAGCACCACGCAGCTGCTTCCCCATCCTCCCTCCCAGTGGGGTGGGGAGGAGGAAAGGAAAAAAATAAAACTCATGGGCTGAGAAAAGAACAGTTTAATAACTAAAGTAAAAATACACTACTAACTAAGAATAATAATAATTGTAATGAAAAAGAATACAACAAAAAAAAGAAATAAGAAAAGACAAGTGATGCACAATGCAATTGCTCACCACCCACTGACCGATGCCAGAGCCGCGATTTGCCCTTCCTGGCCAACTCCCCCCTGTTTATATACTGGGCATGACATTCCATGGTACGGAATACCCCTTTGGCTAGTTCAGGTCAGCTGCCCCGGCTATGCTCCCTCCCAGCTTCTTGTACACCTGCTTGCTGGCAGAGCATGGGAAACTGAAAAGTCCTTGGCTTAAGATAAGCACTACTTAGCAACAACTAAAACATCAGAGTGTTATCATCAACATCATTCTCACACTAAATCCAAGACACAGCACTGTACCAGCTACTAAGAAGAGAGTTAACTCTGTCCCAGCCGAAACCAGGACAGGGGTGAAGTTGAGCCCGGGAAGGAGGGAGGGGTGGAGGTAAGGGGCTTTAAGATTTGTTTTTATTTCTCATTATCCTACTCTGATTTGATTGGCAATAAATTAAATTAATTTCCCCAAGTGGAGTCTGTTTTGTCTGTGATGGTAATTGGTGAGTGATATCCCTGTCCTTATCTTGACCCACAAGCCTTTTGTCGTATTTTTTCTCCCCCTGTCCAGCTGAGGAGGGGGAGCAATAGAGCAGCTTGGTGTGTTCCTGGCATCCAGCCAAGGTCAACCCACCACAACCTTGAAGGATTTAGTCACTGTTTGACAAGAAGCCATCCCACCTGATGGGCAGTGGGAATGTTTCAGCCAAGTCATTGCCAGGCAGACCTCAAATGTATAATGTATCTTGGGCTGTTTCAACAAAAAGCTTCACTCCTGTCAGTGCCAGCACCACGTGTTTCACAGGTGAACGTGGAGAGCTGCAGGAGGAGGATGAGCTGCAGGAATGCTCTGTATTGAGGAGATGCTGTGAGCTTGAGTCACGGTGCACCTTGGCTGCAGGAAATGACCTCACCCAGCGCACTGCTGGCCTCGATGCTCTTGGGGTTCAGCCCTGACATAGGCTATCACAGATTTCTTTTAGAATGGAAACATCAATAATACCTGTGTTTTCTTCTGGTTTCAACTTAAATTACTGTCTATTTAAAAGCCTTGTGCTGCTCAAAAGATCTGAGCATTTTCACACAGCGGTGTGAAAATGCAAAATAAATGAGACCCCTTAGGGGGTGTATACTTCAAAACATGTTGTTTGGTCACTACCGTGCAGTGCAGATATGGTTCTCTAGTCATTTTGATCTGCCGTGTGAATGAACACGAGAATTTTCTCCTTAATCTGTGCCTTTTTTCTTACTATGTTGTGATAGTGACTTTAGAAGTACGACGGTGTCCTGGTTTCGGCTAGGATAGAGTATATAGTGCAGTGTTTTTGATTTAGTAGGAAAATAATGTTGATAACACACTGATGTTTTTAGGTGTTGCTAAGCAGTGTTTATACTAAGAAGTCAAGGATTTTTCAGCTTCTCATGCCCAGCCAGCAAGAAGGCTGGAGGGGCACAAGAAGTTGGGAGGGGACACAGCCAGGACAGCTGACCCAAACTGGCCAAAGAGCTATTCCATACCATATGACATCATGCCCAGTATATAAACTGGGGGGAGTTGGCCGGGAGGGGCGGATCGCGGCTCGGGAACTAACTGGGCATTGGTCAGCGAGTGGTGAGCATTGTGCATCACTTGTTTTGTATAGTCTAATTCTTTTAGTATTATTATTGTCATATTATTATCACTGTCATTATTTTCCCTTCCTTTCTGTCCTATTAAACTGTCTTTATCTCAACCCACAAGTTTGGGGTTGTTTTCGATTCTCTCCCCCATCCCACTGGATGGAGGGAGTGAGCAAGCGGCTGCGTGGTGCTTAGTTGCTGGCTGGGGTTAAACCACGACAACATGTACAAATCTGGCTTGCATTACATAAAAGAATGAGTTGGACAGCATGGGGCTGTTGATGTGTTAGGCTGCTTCATTAATAGGATTGCGGCTGTGATGCTTTTGGTCTCCATGGTCAAATGAGGGAAAAGTCCCTGACCTTGACTTTAGGATATAAAATTGGGAAGCAACAGGAGGATCAATAATTAGAGAATTTGCTTTGCATTATTTTTATCATTTTTTCCTTCTTTGTTTCCAATAGAGATCAGGCCTTCATTTTTGGCACACTGACAGTACTGTGTAGTGGTTAAGAGCAATGGAGTCCATTGGTCTGCCTAAGGTAAGCCTTTAAATTTTAGCGAAGAAACTGGCTCAAGGCACTGACTCACTAAGATCCCCTTCCATCTGCTTGAGTATAAACGGTTGCTTACAGTAAGTCTACTGGGAAGGCTAGTTCAGGAAACAAATCTGAAGAGAAGGCAATGCTGAAAGCAGCGATAGTATCAGTTATGTGCTATTGCTGCCCGTGTGCTTGAGCTCCTGTGGATGACAAGTGCCATGAGTGGAAATGCTCAGGGTGTTTCTCCTGTGGGAATTCAAATGAGGACGCTAGCAGTGTTTTAGCTATATCTTATTGCTAGTACAGTCTCTGTGGGGGCCTGAAAGGAATATGATTTAAAATGGAAAACTGAAATATTTTCTTTCTTTATGTTACTACCTCTCATTATGTCTCTTGCCTCTTCCTCTTAATGTGTGTCCTAGTTTCTCTGCCTCTGCCCTGTTTCCAGACTGTCCTTGCACACTCCAGCATGGCTATGCTGCTCCTCTTCTGCCAGCTGCTTTTTGGGTCACCTTTCAAATTTATCTTCCTCCTTGTGGGTCTTTGCTTGTCATCTCCCCCCTCTGCTGCTGTTTCTGGGCACCAGTGAGTCTTGGATGAAAATCCTTTAAGAAAGGGCTGTGTGGAAACACCTACTCTGCTTGTGCAGACATCTCGGCACCCACGCACAGCCTGGGGCAAGTACTACCTCGCCAGCAGCTGCCCCAGGGTGCCTGGGTGGGGGTGGCCCTGGCGCTGCTGTGGGGTCAGGCACAGTGGGGATGCTCAGATGGCTGCCTGAAGGGCTGTAGGGGCTAGTGGCCAGTCACTGTGGGCAAACTCGTTGCAGGTGCCCATAAGCAGAAAAGGGCGCCCATGCCTGCCTTCAGAAATTGCCATAGAGACGGGGAGGGTCCTGCCTCTCCCAGGTCAGGTATTTCTTTTTGCTAACTTGAGTCCTCTGTTCAGCTGGCTGATTTCCACCCTGCCATTCCTTCTCCAAAAGGTTTTGCTTCTGCTGCTGCAGAGTATGCGGAGGGTCATGGCCAAAAGCTTTCCTGAGTCTCCCTCCCAAAGCTGTTGTGAGCAAATGATGAAGAGGTCACTGTGCTCCTGACTTGGTCTTGTCCTATTAACTGTGGGACGGCACAGCCCTGAGTGCCCAGCCTGGGCTGGAAGCACACTGCCAACTCTTATGGTTAGCCAAGTCTTATTTTATTTTTGTGGAGAAACAGTGTTTAGTGACTGGGACCAAGGCCAGGAACAAATTAATGGTAGAACCAGAACTGGAACTTATTGGCTTTTTGGCTAAACTGCTTAATATTCCTCTATCTGAATAGCTTTCTCTGTAAATGATGTATTTACACAGTTGGGGGTGTTGGCGATTAGAATTTTGCATTTTTAAAGAATACTTGGCAGGTTTGGCTCACAATGAGGATTTGCAAATTGTAACTGCATCCCAGGTTTTGGGTGTCTGTAGGAGGACAAACCCTACTGGCTGAGCTCGTGCCAAAGGACCTTTTCTAAATATCTTGATGGAATGCTCTCTATATTCCTTATTTTTCCTTTTATTAAGTAACTTTTACGCTTTATTAAACTCTCCTTATGAAAACTACTGATAAAGTTAAAATAACATTGGAAGAGACTTGATTCATAACTGTATAGAAATAACAGCTGAACTTCTAGAAGTCCAAGGTACGGTTCTGCAGAAGGCCCATTTTAGCTACTCTTCTGCCCAGTAATATGTCATCTTCTTTAACTGTGGATAAAAGATAAAAACCAAAAAACACAGACACTACAGATGTCTACGATAAGAAAAACATCCCTAGGATGATATATTGCATTCATGCTCTAAGGTAACTGGTAACGGGAGTAAAAGTTAAAGTAACTGCCAAATCTAGGAGTGTAAGTCTTGAATGGCTTGAGGGTAACCAGTATGTCACAATCTGTCAGAATTTACAAGTTCATTAATTTAAAGTTGGAGACAAGTCCAACTTTGTCAGAAATATTGGGCAAATTATTTCCAAAATAGAAATGGACTACTGAATTTAGTGCAGGCATCTCCCCCTCAATGTGTACACCCCCTCACAAAGTACATGTATCATTTCAAAATACATACTAAGACAGAAACCAAATAAATGAACAAAACCTTAACAAAATATTAGCATAACAATGGGGCAGAGGTGCTGATCAGAGTGAAAAGGATGATGAACTGACATACTTCTGCCCCAAAAGAGGAGCAAATAATTACTGTATTCTGAGGTCATTTATGTGAAAATTAACATTTTTGCAAGCTTTTAAAGTTCTGAGCAACTTGATTTTGAACGTAGTCAGGAAGGCTTTGAGCACATCACTGAAGTAGAGCTTAAGATTTTCTGTCCTGCCTTAAGGATTTCCTTGACGTTTGGTACTTTTAGCGCTAAACATCTGTCTCATGCTGTCCCTGGCGTGAGGGGCAGTGGTGTTGGCAGACAGCTCCTCCCTCTTGTGGCTCTCCCAGCTCATTTCCTGCACATGGAGACCTTTTTCCTTTCATTACTTACGAGGCTTGCAGAGAATATAGTTAACTTTTACGCTCCAAACTCTCGTCTACGTTCCTAATGGCGTTCAAAGCCGCATCAGCTGCCCCAGGGCTTATAGGTCAGAAAATATTCAATACATGCTGTAATTGAAATTTTTTACAGTCTAATCCTTGAAATGATGTGTCCCACTCGTGCACTCTGCTATGTGCGCTTACTGCCAATAAACAGGGCATACCACCAAAATTCATGATATTTTTTCAAATGCTGGGTGTTTGGAGTTGGCAGCCCTGGTACTGTCTTGTCAGCTCTGACAAGTGTTGCCATTTGAAATTATTATGCCTGGTGTAATATTAACTGGACAGTATCACCAGGACTGTATGAGGGTAGCTCTCACCTAAAACTTTGTAGTGTGGTCTTTTCTGTCAGCATGTAAGCTTGAAGCGATTTCTTGAAGTAGATGCATGGGGCTCTAATGTTAACCAGCTGTCGTGGTTACACCTAGCCACATGTTATATAACGTGATTATACCCAGCTTCTTGCACACCTGCTTGCTGGCAGAGCATGGGAAACTGAAAAATCCTTAACTTAGGATAAGCGCTACTTAGCAACAACTAAAACATCAGCATGTTATCAACATTATTCTCACACTAAATCCAAAACACAGCACTGTACCAGCTATTAAGAAGAGAGTTAACTTTGTCCCAGCCGAAACCAGGACACCAGCTCAGGCTGAAACAGTGGGCTGTGTGCCCCTCTGGCCATGTTATGGGCCAGCTCAGATGTTTTGCAGGAGAACAGAATGAGGTTTTCCAATATTTGCTTACTCACGTATGGAGGACGACTTTATCAACTGTGGATTTGAATGCTGCATGAACAATAAGCCATCCATTAGATACCTTAAGATCTGCCTAATCTTTGCAATGACAATAACCCTTCATCTTGAACTGAGTTTTGCAATGGGTTGACCTGTGGTAGTTTTCCTTTCTCCATCTTGACATGCCCCGGGATTTATGCTAGTATCAGAACTAGTCTGTGTTGTCTTGGCTTTCATTTCCAAGTTTTCTTGTTTAAATTACTTTTCCTTGCTGCATATCAACACAAAGCTATAACTCCATACTTATGAGCTGTTATTTTAGAAATGGACTTCATGTGCATCAAATGTGTCATGCCACACTGAAGGAGAATAGGCCTGCAATGTTTCAGCTTATAATGCTTTCCCATGGCAGCGTAGGGCCCTGCACCTGCATCACATGCAGGATGTAAGAATCAAAGAAACAATTGTTGAGCTTCATTTATTTCCATGCCTTTTCCTAAAATGCAAGTTTTAAGTGTCTTTCAAATCAGACTCCAGTGTCATTATTGAATTGCACACAGCCTACGTTGAAAGCAGGCTGGGAAACAACAGAATTAAGGACAGGGCGCTTGCTTGGCCAGCAGTGTTCCCCATTGGGTTGGTGTCAGAGGAACCCTGAGCTGCAGGAATACAGTTCTGTTCCCCTTCTGCCATTGCTGTAACCACTGACCTGCTGGCGTCTGTCCCCCTGGCTCTATGCCATGCACCCCACCTGCTCTGCTCTGGGTTTGTCAGAGCATCCTCTCCAGGGAATCAGTACAGAGTTCACTGACCCTAGAAAAGTCCATGTCCCTGTTGTTCTCAGGGTCCAGCACCACAGCATCTAGAAACACCAATTGCAAGCAAGCTTTTCCCTTTTGCAGTTGTAGCATATGCATGTGACAACTATATGAAGAATCACCATTGGGTTTAAATGCTAAATTCTAATACGTCTTGGAGCACGTGCTCAAGTTTCAAAGGCTTATAACTTGGGAAAATACTTTCTCCGAGAGGTGAGGGGTTGACCTGCTTTCCATTCTTTCTTAGTTGTTACCAGGTCATTACTCCAAAGCATCATGATTCTTGAGCTTTCCAACAAAACTATGTGAACTTAACACAGATAGGATATCCTATTTTATTCCCATTCTTGGAAATCCTGAAGCCATCTTCAGTTGAGATTTTTTCCTAAACGAATTCATTTAAGCACAGTCAGCGTGCATAATTTAAGTGCTTAAAACTGATAAGATTATAAATAATTGCCCCTTTAGTAAGAAGTATGAAATAACCTTAACTGTAAGTAGTGGGAGCAAAAAGCTCCATCTATCCAAAGGGTCTATTTGATGTCTGAAATGTTACCATTTCATAGGGAAAGTCTTTGGTTATTTGAGGTTTTGCTGATCTTTGAGCAGCTAGAGGGCCTGAAGATAGGATTTGACTCTAAGCAAAATGGTTTAAATATATTTTTAGGATATGCCCTTACAGTATGTGAAACAACTTGCACTGTCAAATACAGCACTGCTCTGGCCAGGAAGGAGTGACTTAGCAAACAATTTCTAGATTCCTGTTGAATATAATTACCCTCTTGCTTTTCTGCTGTTGAAACATCAATACTTAGCCAGACTTGAAAAATACAAAGGCATAGTTCTCATTTCTTGCAACATTTTTCTTGTGAAAGCTGATATGAAAGCTGATTTGGATTTGGTCCTGGACTAAATGAGGTTAAGAACTGCTTCATTTAAATTAAAATATTAACAGTGATTCTTGTTCCTAAATAGCAGTGCTTATGAGATTCCCCCCCCCCCCCCCAAATATTTAGTTTTCATATGATCTTTGCAAGCAGATCACTGCTACATCCTGGACAAACTATCCCTCTGAAGTTGGACAACTTAAAAACATTGTCTTCCTAGGAAGCAGTGGAATAACAAGCATATGTTTTAAAAAAGCACACTATTTTCAGGTCTGTTTTTATGGTATGTTATACATGAGCTAAGCTTAAAACAAGACCCAGGAACCTCTGGTTGATATGAACTGCAGCTCTGCATGGGTGATGCAAAGAGAACTTCACCTGGGAACTGCCCTTTCCCCTTTGTTTATCCCCTGCTCCTGATGCCTCATATCCAGCTTTCTTAACCCCAGGCCCTCTGCTTTTGACTTTATGTGGGTTCCCTGAGGTTCGAGTTACATCTATAAAAGCATTAAGCAAGCTGTTTCAAGTGGAAATTATACCTTAATACAGAGTAGGAGTGTCTTTGTGTTCCCTGCGAGACTCAAAGCACATTTTCAGCACCACCTGGTGGTTAATAAGTTTATCCAAAGGAGTGTAGGCAGTAACGCACATGGCTCGACATCCTCCTGGAAGTGCTGAACAGCAAAAACATGAGTCTCATTAGAGTTCATACTTTTAATGCCCACTTTTTTTTCTGCATCTCCTTAGTGTGGTGACCCCCAAAAAACCAGTATAGCCCCGTGATACTGCTGATCTCCATAACTGTTGGTATGACACCCAGCACTTCAGCCAGGACTGCATCCCTGCCTTGAACTTAGAGTAAAATCTCTTTAAAAGCCTACAAGGAAAGACTGGCAGGCAGTTTAGGATAAAGGAGGGCGCTGGTTCATTACTACAGGCATGTGAGTTGTTTTCCTGCTATAGCTAACTTGCATTTAAGACTGCTTTGAAAGGTGAGAATGGCAGTGGCAATGATTTGAGGGGCTGCAGCAGTTGTCAAAAGAGTGTCAGTCTACATGAGATGTGCTGTTGTGTCAATCCAGGCTGTGATAAGGCAGAGGAGTAGCTGCGGTAGCATGGAAGATGAAATGCTGATTCTTTGTGCTCGGAAATAAATGACAGCTACAAATACTTGCTTTGAAATCTCATCCTGCAATTTGCTAGTACAAAAACCAAACAAACAACCCCACCTCCACAGAAAACAAAGGGAAATGTGCATTGCAGCTTGGGGTTTTTGTTTGAGGGGCATGTTTGCAATGTATGAAGTTGTAGGTGAAGTCATTTAAAAAAGAGGTGCAAAATAATCCTTTTGGAGGAACACGTTATTTGTCTTGTTTTTAAAATCTACCTGTTGAGAGTTGATTCCTGCTCACAACTCACTTGTTCATGGAGTTTCACTGATAAATTATAGAAGCACCAGTCTTTTGTAGATAAATACATGCCTTGTGTTTGGAAGATATTGAGAAAAATATGTATTTAGCTGTTTCTTCAGATACCACCCCAGAGCTCTATGAATAACGGGTATAGATTTTTCATGCTATATTAAAAAAAAAAAAAAATTTGTTTCTGGATAGCACTTTTACATTGAGCTTACTTCATTTTCCAAAAGCTAAAGAGTTAATGAATCAAGTATATTTGAGAGGGGCTTGGATGGGCTTTTACAGGTCCTTGATCTTCTACACTTAGTAAGAAGGGTGTCAGTGATTTGTGTGTCTTACATTAGTACGTCCTTATAATTAATAGCTGAAGTCAAAACAGTACACAGATCCAAAGCTATAAGCAGTACTAAAGTGCATCTGCATCTTGATTTTTTTTCTTCCAATACTAGGTTTTGAATTTCTTTAATTATCTTCCACTAAGATTTTCTACTTGTTTACACTTTCCCTGTGATCTGATATACACTGACAGTGCCTCTTAGAGATGCTTCTTTGAAACATCAAGTCAGAAAAGACTTGTCTTTCTGTAAGACTTAAAATACAGCATAAAGAAATTTGTAGGGTTAAGTTTATTCTGTATCTGTCCATGAAAGTCAAGGGTTAAAGGACAAGCTTCACAGTGATAGTTATTCTAATAAAAACACTTTTCTCTTGTACAGAAAGCAAACACTTCAACAACATGCAGGACTTCAAATTCTAATATTTTTCTTTGCAGCTTATATCTGTTCAAACTAGGATTAGCACCACAGATCCAAGACCTACTGGGAAAAGTAGACTTTACAGGTAATAAACTGCTTATCTAATCATATGTTAGATAGTTTCTTCATCCAGTAAATCTGCTAACATTGTGCATATTTTCTATTATGATCTTTCTCCTCTCGCAAGGTTGTCCTGAACACATCCTAATTAAATAGGTGGGAGGCTGCTATTTTGTTAATGAATGTCAATCTTTGAAGGACAGAAAGGAGTGAATTTGCATGGAATACTTGTCATATCTTAGATTCCTTCAACATGGGGAGGAAAAACTGCTAAGAATTCCTGGCCACAAGCGCTTTCAAAAACATTGCACCCGTATTTGTAGGTATAGTGATTCATAATGAAATTCTTACGACTTTGTTCTGATAATATTTCTTTTATGTGAACAGAGGAAGAAATCAGCAACATGCAGAAGGAGCTAGAGAAGTACGGTATACAGAAGCCATCTTTTAGTAAAATTGGTAGGATTCTGGCCAGTGAATTATCAGTGGATGAAGCTGTGTGTAAGTGTGGCTCTTGTTCTGTTTTCTACTAATTAGACAGAACGCCAACAAAATATTTTCTGCCTGTGTTTTAATTCATCTAGTTTGCCACCTCTAAATAACAAGAAATGCAAGCAAGTTTTCATTGACTGTCACACTGCATTATTGTTACAAGGCCTTTTGCAATTTTTCAGTCTGAATTTTTGAGCATCTCCATGGATCCATAGGAAGTGCTACCAGAAACAGATTTCTTACCAGCTTTTACATGGGTTTAATGTTTTGGTAGCTAGTGCTCCTCTAGAATGACTAATTGAGCTCTGTGTGTGCCTCTGCACTATAGGGGGTACTGTGGAGACAGCCGTGGGAATAAGGTATCTTCTCTGTGCCCCCTTCCTGTATTGGACTCTTGCAGTTTTCCTCAAACACCAGATCAGGTTGCTGTGAGGACAAGGCACTGTTCCAGATATAGACAACTTTCTCGTGTATGGTGGTGCATACCAAGGAGGAACCACTTGCCTCCATTGGTAGCTTTCAATCTGTCTGACTGCTGGCATGTGACCCACAGCATGGGAAAACACTGCTGGAGGGCATGTCCTGCTGGTGCATCCAAAATAAGCTGTTCCTTTTTAGGGGGTTCGATGCACAGTTATGGTCCTTTTGAGTCTGTCTTGAACAGCTTCCACTCAAAAATGAAATTAAATGCTTTTTTGCTGCCCAAGCCTATCCATCTGTAAATCTGTTGTCTTTTCTTCATTTCAGTTTATTTGTGGAATGAAAAGATATATTTAAAAAGAAAAAAAATAAAATTGCTTGAACTTAAATGACATGAAATGAAGTATGTCCACTTAAATCCACACTTGAGCTCTAGTTATTTTGTTCTGAAAATCCTAGCCTTTTTCAGAGGGGCAAAATGAAGAACAGAAGGGCCGGCTTGAGCATGTTCAGTGGCACAGTGGGTCATTGATACAAATCAGTAACAGTACTGCAGACTAACCTTTAAACACGGGGGGGGGGAAGCTGCATTATAATTAAGTTCCATTGCAACTTTGTTAAACCCTACAAAGCAGCATAATTGAAACAAGCTGATTCATGACTTTTGTGCTGAAATTTCTAGACTTTAACTTAAAACATGCTTCCTCATGTTGATTCACATTGTCTGTGTTGTATATTTTGGAGCCTGCTATAGCTTAATATGTATATGCTTGTTGAAAGCTTGCTCTTAAAATACTGCCTTTGGAAGTGGGGGTAGTTTGTCTCCTTTTTTTAGCAAATTTTCATAGATTTAGCGACTACCAAGCACTTTTCTAGAGAGCTTCCTTCCCTGAAGATGAAAGGGCTGCAACTTCCTTCTCTGAAAGCTTTTTATAGTGTGTGTAGGTTTTCCTTTAACTTCTGAAGTGTTTTCAGTCTTCCATAGAAAAGCAGGGTTTCCTGATGCTGGTTCTGTCTCTTTGGGGAAGGAGTGTGCTGTAGATAACACGCCCTGCCCCAGAACAGGAAACATCTGCTATGGGATCCCTCATGCACTAGTGAGGTTGGGCGTGGAGATCCTGCCAGAGGAAAGGGTCTACCATCCTGCTTCCGAAATGGAGTAAGCAAAAGGAGATATGAAACAAAACAACTGCTGAGGACTCCTGCTGTGCTGTCAGCAATAGTAGAAATCAGTGTGCAAAGAGTAAGCTTAAGTGCTTTCAAAGCAAGCTTATTCTCCAAATAACCCTCTCCGTTATTCCATACCTCTAGGCTACTCTTGCAAGTCCATTCGGGTTTCTCACTGTTTCTCTTGGTAGATGGGTTCACAACATCCACCAATACATATTCACATATCTCCTAACCTTGAACCTATCTGTTGACTACTTTTTGCTAGCTCTACTTATGTCAATGAGGCCTCTTACACAACTGTGGAAGAGATTACATCCTTCCTATGTGTTTTGTTATATGAGGATGTGGGGGTGATATGTGTGTCTTAAGAACTGCAGTCTTCTTTTAGCCTCTTGAAGTTGATCTGGGTGTTCACAGAGTTCAACATCAGAGGAACCAATGTTGCTCTCTGCTTCTCCATCATGCCAACTGCTTACACTTGTCCTCTGATGCTGTGCTGAACTGAGCTAGAGGGAAATAATTTTAAAACAACTTTCTGTCATGAATTTAATGCTAAGCAGTGGATGATCCACCAACAGCTAGGCAAGTCATTCCAGTAACTGCCCTCTCTGAGAATGTATGGCTTCATGCTTCATTTGCCCATGTTGAGTTTCCAGTGGTCTGCTCTTCTGTTCTACTTCCCTAAATTTGTACATCCCTTTGTCTTTCTAAAAACTCAAATTTCCTGGTCATTGACAAGCATCTTTCATTTCTTTCATATACTGAAAGAAACTGAAGGCTCTAAACTCAGATATATAGACCCTCAGTTAAACTTAATCCAAAAAAGTGCTTTTTACTGAATGCTTTTTTTCCAGTTTAGCAAAACCATGCAAGGCCACACAGCAAGTAAATATTGATAGAATAAGGAAAGATGGCATTCGTGTTTTCCCTCACACATCTCATTGGTGGCATGAAAGTAAATCCTAGACAAGCTGCTGTGGTGATAAATGGGGAGCTGCTGTGTTCCTCCTTTGGGGTAGGATCTAGATAAAAATTTATCAGGAATTACCTTTTATATGATAATGTCTGTAAAATCTTTGAGACGAATGTGCCACCAGGGTTTTGTTTTTACAGGCATACCTGCCTTATAAAGGGTCATCAAGAAGGGTACGCCTATACCCTTGCATGCTCCTAAATATTATGTTTCTTAAACAAGTCTGAACACATTGAAAAAAGCAATAGAACAAGAAGAGCATAACAACCACGGGAAGTAAAATCAAGAAGGGTGGTAGTTGTTAGGTGGTAGAGTAAGTGCAGAGCCCCAGTGTTGGTGGGGCATTGAATAGAATACAAAGACAAAGGCGAAGGCTAGCAACAGCTTTCAGCCCAGGCCACTTGTGTGTGGAAGTCTAGGTAGTGACTTTACAACCTGTTGCAGGGTCTGGCGAAAGTGAGTGTTAGGGGGTAGAGCAAGCGCAGAGCCCCAGTGTTGGTGGGGCTGTGAAAGGGCTGCCAAGGGAATATGAGGGCCAGCATGAGCTTTCAGTCCTGGACAGATCTCTATAGGAGACGTAGCTGACACCTGTCTCTATCGAAGCTACCCTCTGGTTTACGTTGAGCAGGTAGCTGAGTGTGACGGTTACGTCGTATAGGAAGAGCAGAGCCCAGTCTTGGTGGGGCTCTTAAGGGGCTGCCAGGGAAAGATTACGGCCAGCAACAGCTTTCCTTCCTGGCACCTACTGTCCGAGATCCCTTGGTGGTGCTTCTGCGTTTGGGAACAGGGCTGTTATGAGGGTGAGTGCTAGGCAGTAGAGCAAGAGCAGAGCCCCAGTGTTGGTGGGTCTGTGAAAGGGCTGCCAAGGGAATATGAGGGCCAGCATTAGCTTTCAATCCAGGCCACTTCTGTGTCAAAGTCCTAGCATGTGAGTCTACATTTTGTTTCTGGGTCCAATGAATGTGAGTGTTAGGTGGTAGAGCAAGGGTAGAGCCACAGTTTTGGTGGGGCTCTGTGAGGGACTGAAAGAGTTAATGTCTGTTAATGTCTCAAACATTGTAGCAACCAAGGTGCTGTGTGACCCTGAAACATTCTTTAGTTATCTAAAGAAATGTGGGGATTTGAGACATTCTTTGGTTATCTAGAGACATGTGGGGGTCTGCTTGCAAGTGTGGAGACATTCTCTAGTTATCTAAAGACATGTGGGGCTTTGAGACAGCCAAATGTTCAGTAGAATGAACAAATGAGTAACGGCTAAAAGAAAGACGATTCCACAAGAACCTAGGTCACCTAGAGGGCAGCTGAGGAAGACTTCGGCCTTCATCCCAGCAACCCCCAGGAGGCAGACTACGACCACCTAGCAACTGCCGGCGCAAGCGCACACACAACGCCGACACGAAAGCGGGGACTATAAACAAGGGAACCCTTCTCCAGTGTTTTGCGCGTGCCCATCACCGGAGGATTGCCACGCTCGTCGCCGACATCGCGGGAAGATTGCCACGCTCGTCGCCGACATCGCGGGATCCAAGGGTGGTGACTATCTCTTCTCTTTTCCCCCTCTTTCTTTCTTTTTTTTTCCTTATCCCTCTCTTTTCTCTCTTCTTGTGAACGTTTTGCTGCAACCCACGCTGCCCACCGTTGTGCCTTCCGCAGTTTGGATTGTTGGAATAAAGCGTTCAAAGTGATCGTTTGGTGTCGTTTCACCTTAATTTAGCCCGGGGGGATCCCAGAACCTCTACGGCCCTCTGGTCTGTCCGGTCCGGGTCGTAACAGGCTCTGAAAGGATAACCAAGGGAAGGTGAGGGCCAGGAAAAGCTTTCAGTCCTGGCACCTTCCTTGTGGGAGTAGTCATTGGACGTTTTTAGTTTCAGAGCTGAGCTGTACCGAGACTGAGAGAGAGCGAGCATAACATTAGGTGGCTAAGCAAGTGCAGAACCCCAGTGTTGGTGGGGCTGTGAAAGGGCTGCCAAGGGAAGGTGAGCTCCAGCAACAGCTTTCAGTCCAGGCCACTTATGTGTCGGAGTCCTACACAGTGATTTTACATTTTGTTGCTGGGTCTGGCGAGGGTGAGTGTTAGGTGGTAGAGCAAGCGCTGAGCCCCAGTGTTGGTGGGTCTGTGAAGGGGGGGGTGGCCAAGAAGAATTGGAAGCTACAAACAGCTTTGAGACCTAGCAACATCTGTGTGGGAGCCCTTGCTGGATGTTTTCTCTTTTAGACATGGGCTCTGGCGAGATTGTATGTTAAGTGGTAGAGCAAGCACAGGTCCCCATTGTTGTTGGGGCTCTGAAAGGATAGCTAAGGGATGGTGAGGGCCAGGAACAGCTTTCTGTCCTGGCCACTTCTGTGCAGGATTACTAGGTCCTTAGTGTCCGTTTTGTTTCTGGGTTCAAACTGAATGGACTCTGGTGGTAAAGCAAGCACAGTGTTTCAGTGTTTGTGGGGTTGTGAAAGGGCTGGCAGGGGCAATTATGACCTGCAAACAGCTTGCAGTCCTGGCCACTTCTGTGTCTGAGTCCTATGTGGTTAGGGTCTGTTTTGGAGCTTGGCTCCAGCACTGGTAAGGGGGTAGGTGAGGTTTGCCTTCTCCTTCTCTTCCTCCTTCTTTGTCTCCTCCTCCTTCTCTTCCTCTGGTTGCCTCCTGTTGCCTCTTGATGCCTCCTCCTATTTGCACTTTTGAATTCTCCTTCTGTTGCCTCTTCATGCCTTCTGCTTCTGTTGCCTCCTGTTGCGTCATCCTCCTATTACCTCCTGTTCCCTCCTCGTTCTGTTCTTCCTCGTCTTGTCTTCTCCTAGTCTCTTCACTTCATTGCCTCCTGTTTCCTCCTCCTCCTCCTCATCCTGTTCTGCCTTTGCCTCCTCCTCCTGTTGCCTCCTGTTGCTCCCTCCTCCTCTCTCCTGTCGTTAACTCACTTGCTACCTGTAGCTGCCCTCTCCTGTTGCCTCCTCCTCTTGTTGCTGCCTTTTGCCTCATCCTCCTGCTCCTCCTGTTGCCTCCAGTTGCCTCCTTTTTCCTCTTTTTACCTCCTGTTGCTGTATTCTCCTCTTGCCTCCTTCTTCTCCTCCTTCTGTTGCCTGCTCTGGGCTCCTGTTGCCATTTGTTGTGTCCTCCTCTTTTTCCTCCTCTTGTTGCCTTGTCCTGCTCCTCCTCCTGTTGCCGCCCCCTCCTCCTCTTCCCTCCTCTTGCATCGTGTTTCAGCTGGGATAGAGTTAATTTTCTTCTTAGTAGCTGGTACAGTGCTGTGTCTTGGATTTAGTGTGAGAATAATGTTGATGATAACACGCTGATGTTTTAGCTGTTGTAAGTAGCGCTTATCTTAAGCTAAGGACATTTCAGTTTCCCATGCTCTGCCAGCAAGCAGGTGTACAAGAAGCTGGGAGGGAGCATAGCCAGGACAGCTGACCCGAACTAGCCAAAGGGGTATTCCATACCATGGAGCATCATGCCCAGTATATAAACAGGGGGGAGTTGGCCGGGAGGGGCGGATCGCTGCTCGGGCATCGGTCAGTGGGTGGTGAGCAATTGCATTGTGCATCACTTGTCTTTTCTTGGGTTTTATTTCTCTCTTTTTTTTTATAATCCTTTTCATTACAATTATTATTATATTTTTATTATTCTTAGTATTATATTTTATTTTACTTTAGTTATTAAACTGTTCTTATCTCAACCCACAAGTTTTACTTTTTTCCAATCCTCCTCCTCACCTCACTGGGAGGGGGGAGGGGGGAGTGGCTGCGTGGTGCTTAGCTGCCAGCTGGGGTCAAACCATGACAGTCCTTTTTGGCGCCCAATGTGGGGCACGAAGGGTTGAGATAACGACAGATCTGATCAGAGTGTGTTAAAACAAATTTTTTGTAAGTATTCATTGTCACTGGTCACTATGTGGATTCTTTTGCTCTCAAACTTGATGTAGTTGTTCTTAAAATTATGTTATGTAATACCATACTTGCAATATATGCTCCCTATGCTGTTTATCACCTCTGGGAACTGGACTAGAGTTATCATTTTCTTGTTGTTTGTAACACTGGCTTATGATATGATAGAAGTGCAGGTCGTGAAACTAATTTGGTATTTGTACTCAACATCGCCGTCACCTCTGTACTTCGGGAGCCATCTATGGGGAACTATTAATAACTACACCTACCTTTTTGCCTCTGAGAGTAAATCTATGGAGGAGACATCTCTGTACTTCAGGTGCCATCTCCTGGAAAATATTAATAATTACACTTTTTACCTTTTCTCCTCGGGGAGCCAATCTATGGAGGAGGCAGCTTCCCACATCTTCCCCTTCTCTGCCAGGTTAATTACAATAGCGTTTGAGGAGTTTGCAAATTTTTAATAGCCTTGGGATGTTGAACCCACACACATGGTCCTATTGCTAGGAAGCAGAATGTTCCTGAATGTGGTTCAGGTCTTGTTTAGGGTTAAAGAACTATTTCAAAATACCACCAAGAGATCAACCCCGGCGAGAGGTACTGCGGCTACTCAGACCCCAGCGATGGGTAATGCAGCTGAACCAGAGAATCAACCAATGCCAGTATCAGTCGCCCCTACAGAGAAGAAGAAATATACAAAAAAATCAGACTGCTTAACAAAGGATGAAGGTGAACCAGGGTCACCACGAGAACAGGAGGAAGAGGCAGGACCACAGATAATCACCTGATCCCTATTCCCGACAGAGCTCCAAAATATACAAAAAGATTTCAGCCGTCATCCAGGCGAAATTGAAATTTCCAAAGTTGAAAACGTCCAGCGACTGCACCCACACAGAAGGTGCCAACACTGAATGCTGTTGCTACCCCTCACCTTTCCTTGGAAGCCCTTTCACAGGCCCAACAACACTAGGGCTCCGCACTTCCCTAGCCACCTAAAGTAATGGTCACTATCTCTCAGTCTCATAGAGATCGCCTCTGAAATTGAAAACATCCAGCAATTCCTCACACATGGAAAGTGCCAGGACTGAAAGCTGTTACTTGACCTCACCGTCCCTTGGCTACCCTTTCAGAGCCACACCAACCGTGGGGCTCTGCACGGGCCTAGCCACCTCATGTTATGCTCTCTCTCTCTCGCAGGCTAGGTAGAGCTCAGCTCTGAAATTTTAAATGTACAGAGACTGCTCCCACATGGAAGGTGCCAGCACTGAAAGCTCTTGCTAGCCCTCACCTGTCCTTGGAAGCCCTTTCACAGGCCCAGCAACACTGGGGATCTGCACTATTCTAGCCACCTGAAGTAATGGTCACTCTCAGTCTCGTAGAGCTCAGCTCTGAAATGGAAAGTGTCCAGCAAGTCCTCACACATGGAAAGTGCCAGGACTGAAAGCTGCTGCTTGACTTCTCTATCCCTTGGCTACCCTTTCAGAGCCACACCACCTATGTGGCTCTGCACCTGCCTAGCCACCTCATGTTATGCTCTCTCTCTCTCTCGCAGTTTAGGTAGAGCTCAGCTCTGAAATTGAAAACATCCAGCGACTGCTCCCACATGGAAGGTGCCAGCACTGAAAGCTCTTGCTAGCCCTCACCTTTCCTTGGAAGCCCTTTCACAGGCCCAGCAACACTGGGGATCTGCGCTTCTCTAGCCACCTAACATAATGTTCACTATCTCTCAGTCTCGTAGAGAACAGCTCTGAAATGGAAAGTGTCCAGCAAGTCCTCACACATGGAAAGTGCCAGGACTGAAAGCTGCTGCTTGACCTCTCCGTCCCTTGGCTACCCTTTCAGAGCCACACCAACTGTGGGGCTCTGCATGGGCCTAGCCACCTCATGTTCTGCTGTCTCTCTCTCTCGCAGGCTAGGTACAGCTCAGCTCCAAAATTGAAAACATCCAGCAACTGCTCCCACATGGAAGGTGCCAGCACTGAAAGCTCTTGCTAGCCCTCACCTTTCCTTGGAAGCCCTTTCACAGGCCCAGCAACACTGGGGATCTGTGCTTCTCTAGCCACCTAACATAATGGTCACTATCTCTCAGTCTCGTAGAGCTCAGCTCTGAAATGGAAAGTGTCCAGCAAGTCCTCACACATGGAAAGTGCCAGGACTGAAAGCTGCTGCTTGACCTCTCCGTCCCTTGGCTACCCTTTCAGAGCCACACCAACCGTGGGGCTCTGCACCTGCCTAGCCACCTCATGTTCTGCTCTCTATCTCTCTCTCGCAGGCTAGGTAGAGCTCAGCTCTGAAATTGAAAACATCCAGCAACTGCTCCCACATGGAAGGTGCCAGCACTGAAAGCTCTTGCTAGCCCTCACCTTTCCTTGGAAGCCCTTTCAGAGGCAAAGCAACACTGGGGCTTGGCGCTTCTCTAGCCACCTAACATAATGGTCACTATCTCTCAGTTTCGAAGAGCTCAGCTCTGAAATGGAAAGCGTCCAGGAAGTCCTCACACATGGAAAGTGCCAGGACTGAAAGCTGCTGCTTGACCTCTCTGTCCCTTGGCTACCCTTTCAAGAGCCACACCAACCGTGGGGCTCTGCACGGGCCTAGCCACCTCATGTTATGCTTTCTCTCTCGCAGGCTAGGTAGAGCTCAGCTCTGAAATTGAAAACATCCAGCGACTGCTCCCACATGGAAGGTGCCAGCACTGAAAGCTCTTGCTAGCCCTCACCTTTCCTTGGAAGCCCCTTCACAGGCCCAGCAACACTGGGGATCTGTGCTTCTCTAGCCACCTAACATAATGGTCACTATCTCTCAGTCTCGTAGAGCTCAGCTCTGAAATGGAAAGCGTCCAGCAAGTCCTCACACATGGAAAGTGCCAGGACTGAAAGCTGCTGCTTGACCTCTCCGTCCCTTGGCTACCCTTTCAGAGCCACACCAACCGTGGGGCTCTGCACCTGCCTAGCCACCTCATGTTCTGCTCTCTCTCTCTCGCAGGCTAGGTAGAGCTCAGCTCCAAAAATGAAAACATCCAGCGACTGCTCCCACATGGAAGGTGCCAGCACTGAAAGCTCTTGCTAGCCCTCACCTTTCCTTGGAAGCCCTTTCACAGGCCCAGCAACACTGGGGATCCGCGCTTCTCTAGCCACCTAAAATAATGGTCACTATCTCTCAGTCTCATAGAGCACAGCTCTGAAATGGAAAGTGTCCAGCAAGTCCTCACACATGGAAAGTGCCAGGACTGAAAGCTGCTGCTTGACCTCTCCATCCTTTGGCTACCATTTCAGAGCCACACCAACCCTGGGGCTCTGCACGGGCCTAGCCACCTCATGTTATGCTCTCTCTCTCTCACAGGCTAGGTAGAGCTCAGCTCCGAAATTGAAAACATCCAGCGACTGCTCCCACATGGAAGGTGCCAGCACTGAAAGCTCTTGCTAGCCCTCACCTTTCCTTGAAAGCCCTTTCACAGGCCCAGCAACACTGGGGATCTGTGCTTCTCTAGCCACCTAACATAATGGTCACTATTTCTCAGTCTCGTAGAGCTCAGCTCTGAAATGGAAAGTGTCCAGGAAGTCCTCACACATGGAAAGTGCCAGGACTGAAAGCTGCTGCTTGACCTCTCCGTCCCTTGGCTACCCTTTCAGAGCCACACCAACCGTGGGGCTCTGCACCTGCCTAGCCACCTCATGTTCTGCTCTATCTCTCTCTCGCAGGCTAGGTAGAGCTCAGCTCTGAAATTGAAAACATCCAGCGACTGCTCCCACATGGAAGGTGCCAGCACTGAAAGCTCTTGCTAGCCCTCACCTTTCCTTGGAAGCCCTTTCACAGGCAAAGCAACACTGCGGATCTGTGCTTCTCTAGCCACCTAACATAATGGTCACTATCTCTCAGTCTCGCAGAACTCAGCTCTGAAATGGAAAGTGTCCAGCAAGTCCTCACACATGGAAAGTGCCAGGACTGAAAGCTGCTGCTTGACCTCTCCGTCCCTTGGCTACCCTTTCAGAGCCACACCAACCGTGGGGCTCTGCACCTGCCTAGCCACCTCATGTTCTGCTCTCTATCTCTCGCAGGCTAGGTAGAGCTCAGCTCCGAAATAGAAAACATCCAGCAACTGCTCCCACATGGAAGGTGCCAGCACTGAAAGCTCTTGCTAGCCCTCACCTTTCCTTGGAAGCCCTTTCACAGGCCCAGCAACACTGGGGATCTGCGCTTCTCTAGCCACCTAACATAATGGTCACTATCTCTCAGTCTCGCAGAACTCAGCTCTGAAATGGAAAGTGTCCAGCAAGTCCTCACACATGGAAAGTGCCAGGACTGAAAGCTGCTGCTTGACCTCTCCGTCCCTTGGCTACCCTTTCAGAGCCACACCAACTGTGGGGCTCTGCATGGGCCTAGCCACCTCATGTTCTGCTCTCTCTATCTCTCTCGCAGGCTAGGTAGAGCTCAGCTCCAAAAATGAAAACATCCAGCGACTGCTCCCACATGGAAGGTGCCAGCACTGAAAGCTCTTGCTAGCCCTCACCTTTCCTTGGAAGCCCTTTCACAGGCCCAGCAACACTAGTTCTCTGTGCTCCTCTAGCCACCTAACCTTCTGCTCACCCTCTCCTGCAGTCGAAGGAGAGTTGAGCTGAGAAATTGCAAACATCCAGCAATTCCTCATTCATGAAAAGTGCCAGCACTGAAAGCTGCTGCGAGCCAGCACTGTTCCTTGGAAGCGCTCTCACAGGCGCAGCAACACTGGGGCTCTGCGCTTCTCTAGCCACCTAACGTCACGTTCACTATCTCTCCGTCTCGCAGAGCTGAGCTGACAAATTGCAAACGTCCAGCAATTCCTCACACATGAAAAGTGCCAGCACTGAATGCTACTGCTTCATCTAAGCATGCCTTGGCTAGTCTTTCAGAGCTACACAAAGGTTGGGGCTCTGTGGTCCTCTAGCCACCTAATCTTCTGCTCATCCTCTCTCGCAGTCGAAGGAGAGCTCAGCTGAGAAATTGCAAAAGTCCAGCAATTCCTCAGACATGAGAAATGCCAGCACTGAAAGCTCTTGCTAGCCAGCACCGTTCCTTGGAAGTGCTCTCACAGGCGCAGCAACACTGGGCCTCTGCGCTTCTCTAGCCACCTAACGTCACGTTCACTATCTCTCCGTCTCGCAGAGCTGAGCTGAGAAATTGGAAATGTCCAGCAATTCCTCACACATGAAAAGTGCCAGCACTGAAAGCTACTGCTTGATCTAACCAGGCCTTGGCTAGCCTTTCAGAGCCACACAAAGGTTGGGGCTCTGTCCTTCTCTAGCCACCTAACCCTCGGCTCATCCTCTCTCGCAGTTGAAGGAGAGCTGAGCTGAGGAACTGCAAACGTCCAGAATTCCTTACACATGAAAAGTTCCAGCACTGAAAGCTGCTGCTAGCAGGCACCGTTCCTTGGAACTGCTCTCACAGGCGCAGCAACACTGGGGCTCTGCACTTCTCTAGCCACCTAACGTCACGGTCACTATCCGTCTCGCAGCGCGGAGCTGAGAAACTGCAAACATCCACCAATTCCTCACACATGAAAAGTGCCAGCACTGAAAGCTCTTGCTAGCCAGCACCGTTCCTTGGAAGCGCTCTCACAGGCACAGCAACACTGGGGCTCTGCGCTTCTCCAGCGACCTAACGTCACGGTCACTATCTCTCCGTATCGCAGAGCGGAGCTGAAAAATTGCAAACGTCCAGCAATTCCTCACACATGAAAAGTGCCAGCACAGAATGCTACTGCTTGATCTAAGCATGCCTTGGCTAGCCTTTCAGAGCCACGCAAAGGTTGGGGCTCTGTGCTCCTCTAGCCACCTAAACTTCTGCTCATCCTCTCTCGCAGTCGAAGGAGAGCTGAGCTGAGAAATTGCAAACGTCCAGCAATTCCTCACACATGAAAAGTGCCAGCACTGAAAGCTGCTGCTAGCAGGCACCGTTCCTTGGAAGTGCTCTTACAGGTGCAGCAACACTGGGGTTCTGCACTTCTCTAGCCACCTAACGTCACGGTCACTATCTCTCCGTCTCGCAGAGCTGAGCTGAGAAATTGCAAACGTCCAGCAATTCCTCACACATGAAAAGTGCCAGCACAGAATGCTACTGCTTGATCTAACCATGCCTTGGCTAGACTTTCAGAGCCACACAAAGGTTGGGGCTCTGTGCTCCTCTAGCCACCTAATCTTCGGCTCATCCTCTCTCGCAGTCGAAGGAGACCTGAGCTGAGAAATTGCAAACTTCCAGCATTTCCTCACACATGAAAAGTGCCAGCACTGAAAGCTACTGCTTGATCTAACCATGACTTGGCTAGCCTTTCAGAGCCACATAAAAGGTTGGGGCTCTGTGCTCCTCTAGCCACCTAATCTTCTGCTCATCCTCTCTCGCAGTCGAAGGACAGCTGAGCTGAGAAATTGCAAACGTCCAGCAATTCCTCAGACATGAGAAATGCCAGCACTGAAAGCTGTTGCTAGCCAGCGCCGTTCCTTGGAAGCGCTCTCACAGGTGCAGCAACACTGGGGCTCTGCACTTTACCCACCTAACGTCACGGTCACTATCTCTCCGTCTCGCAGAGCTGAGCTGAGAAATTGCAAACGTCCAGCAATTCCTCACACATGAAAATTGCCAGCACTGAATGCTACTGCTTGATCTAACCAGGCCTTGGCTAGCCTTTCAGAGCCACACAAAGGTTGGGGCTCTGTGCTCCTCTAGCCACCTAATCTTCTGCTCATCTGCTCTCGCAGTCGAAGGAGAGCTGAGCTGAGAAATTGCAAACGTCCAGCAATCCCTCACACATGAGAAATGCCAGCACTGAAAGCTGTTGCTAGCCAGCACCGTTCCTTGGAAGCGCTCTCACAGGCGCAGCAACACTGGGGCTCTGCGCTTCTCTAGCCACCTAACATCACGGTCACTATCTCTCCGTCTCGCAGAGCTGAGCTGAGAAATTGCAAACGTCCAGCAATTCCTCACACATGAAAAGTGCCAGCACTGAAAGCTACTGCTTGATCTAAGCATGCCTTGGCTAGCCTTTCAGAGCCACACAAAGGTTGGGGCTCTGTGCTTCTCTAGCCACCTAACCCTCGGGTCATCCTCTCTCGCAGTTGAAGGACAGCTGAGCTGAGAAATTGCAAACGTCCAGAATTCCTTACACATGAAAAGTTCCAGCACTGAAAGCTGTTGCTAGCCAGCACCGTTCCTTGGAAGCGCTCTCACAGGCACAGGAACACTGGGGCTCTGCGCTTCTCCAGCGACCTAACGTCACGGTCACTATCTCTCCGTATCGCAGAGCGGAGCTGAGAAATTGCAAACATCCAGCAATTCCTCACACATGAAAAGTGCCAGCACTGAAAGCTACTGCTTGATCTAAGCATGCCTTGGCTAGCCTTTCAGAGCCACACAAAGGTTGGGGCTCTGTGCTCCTCTAGCCACCTAAACTTCTGCTCATCCGCTCTCGCAGTCGAAGGAGAGCTGAGCTGAGAAATTGCAAACATCCACCAATTCCTCACACATGAGAAATGCCAGCACTGAAAGCTGTTGCTAGCCAGTGCCGTTCCTTGGAAGCGCTCTCACAGGTGCAGCAACACTGGGGCTCTGCACTTCTCTAGCCACCTAACGTCACGGTCACTATCTCTCCGTCTCGCAGAGCTGAGCTGAGAAATTGCAAACGTCCAGCATTTCCTCACACATGAAAAGTGCCAGCACTGAAAGCTCTTGCTAGCCAGCACCGTTCCGTGGAACTGCTCTCACAGGCACAGCAACACTGGGCCTCTGTGCTTCTCTACCCACCTAACGTCACGGTCACTATCTCTCCGTATCGCAGAGCGGAGCTGAGAAATTGCAAACATCCAGCAATTCCTCACACATGAAAAGTGCCAGCACTGAAAGCTACTGCTTGATCTAACCAGGCCTTGGCTAGCCTTTCAGAGCCACACAAAGGTTGGGGCTCTGTGCTTCTCTAGCCACCTAATCTTCTGCTCAACCTCTCTCGCAGTCGAAGGACAGCTGAGCTGAGAAATTGCAAACGTCCAGCAATTCCTCACACATGAAAAGTGCCAGCACTGAAAGCTGCTGCTAGCAGGCACCGTTCCTTGGAAGTGCTCTCACAGGCGCAGCAACACTGGGGCTCTGCACTTCTCTACCCACATAACGTCACGGTCACTATCTCTCCGTCTCGCAGAGCTGAGCTGAGAAATTGCAAACGTCCAGCAATTCCTCACACATGAAAAGTGCCAGCACTGAAAGCTACTGCTTGATCTAATCAGGCCTTGGCTAGACTTTCAGAGCCACACAAAGGTTGGGGCTCTGTGCTCCTCTAGCCACCTATCCCTCGGCTCATCCTCTCTCGCAGTTGAAGGACAGCTGAGCTGAGAAATTGCAAACGTCCAGCAATTCCTCAGACATGAGAAATGCCAGCACTGAAAGCTCTTGCTAGCCAGCACCGTTCCTTGGAAGTGCTCTCACAGGCGCAGCAACACTGGGCCTCTGTGCTTCTCTACCCACCTAACGTCACAGTCACTATCTCTCCGTCTCGCAGAGCTGAGCTAAGACATTGCAAACGTCCAGCAATTCCTCACACATGAAAAGTGCCAGCACTGAAAGCTACTGCTTGATCTAACCAGGCCTTGGCTAGCCTTTCAGAGCCACACAAAGGTTGGGGCTCTGTGCTTCTCTAGCCACTTAACCCTCGGCTCATCCTCTCTCGCAGTCGAAGGAGAGCTGAACTGAGAAATTGCAAACGTCCAGCAATTCCTCAGACATGAGAAATGCCAGCACTGAAAGCTCTTGCTAGCCAGCGCCGTTCCTTGGAAGTGCTCTCACAGGCACAGCAACACTGGGGCTCTGCGCTTCTCTAGCCACCTAATGTCACGGTCACTATCTCTCCGTCTCGCACAGCTGAGCTGAGAAATTGCAAACGTCCAGCAATTCCTCACACATGAAAAGCGCCAGCACTGAATGCTACTGCTTGAGCTAACCATGACTTGGCTAGCCTTTCAGAGCCACACAAAGGTTGGGGCTCTGTGCTCCTCTAGCCACCTAACCCTCGGCTCATCCTCTCTCGCAGTCGAAGGAGAGCTGAGCTGAGAAATTGCAAACATCCACCAATTCCTCACACATGAGAAATGCCAGCACTGAAAGCTGTTGCTAGCCAGTGCCGTTCCTTGGAAGCGCTCTCACAGGTGCAGCAACACTGGGGCTCTGCACTTCTCTAGCCACCTAACGTCACGGTCACTATCTCTCCGTCTCGCAGAGCTGAGCTGAGAAATTGCAAACGTCCAGCAATTCCTCACACATGAAAAGTGCCAGCACTGAAAGCTCTTGCTAGCCAGCACCGTTCCGTGGAACTGCTCTCACAGGCACAGCAACACTGGGCCTCTGTGCTTCTCTACCCACCTAATGTCACGGTCACTATCTCTCCGTATCGCAGAGCGGAGCTGAGAAATTGCAAACATCCAGCAATTCCTCACACATGAAAAGTGCCAGCACTGAAAGCTACTGCTTGATCTAACCAGGCCTTGGCTAGCCTTTCAGAGCCACACAAAGGTTGGGGCTCTGTGCTTCTCTAGCCACCTAATCTTCTGCTCAACCTCTCTCGCAGTCGAAGGACAGCTGAGCTGAGAAATTGCAAACGTCCAGCAATTCCTCACACATGAAAAGTGCCAGCACTGAAAGCTGCTGCTAGCAGGCACCGTTCCTTGGAAGTGCTCTCACAGGCGCAGCAACACTGGGGCTCTGCACTTCTCTACCCACATAACGTCACGGTCACTATCTCTCCGTCTCGCAGAGCTGAGCTGAGAAATTGCAAACGTCCAGCAATTCCTCACACATGAAAAGTGCCAGCACTGAAAGCTACTGCTTGATCTAACCAGGCCTTGGCTAGCCTTTCAGAGCCACACAAAGGTTGGGGCTCTGTGCTTCTCTAGCCACTTAACCCTCGGCTCATCCTCTCTCGCAGTCGAAGGACAGCTGAGCTGAGAAATTGCAAACGTCCAGCAATTCCTCAGACATGAGAAATGCCAGCACTGAAAGCTCTTGCTAGCCAGCGCCGTTCCTTGGAAGTGCTCTCACAGGCACAGCAACACTGGGGCTCTGCGCTTCTCTAGCCACCTAATGTCACGGTCACTATCTCTCCGTCTCGCACAGCTGAGCTGAGAAATTGCAAACGTCCAGCAATTCCTCACACATGAAAAGTGCCAGCACTGAAAGCTACTGCTTGATCTAACCATGACTTGGCTAGCCTTTCAGAGCCACACAAAGGTTGGGGCTCTGTGCTCCTCTAGCCACCTAATCTTCTGCTCATCCTCTCTCGCAGTCGAAGGAAAGCTGAGCTGAGAAATTGCAAATGTCCAGCAATTCCTCACACATGAGAAATGCCAGCACTCAAAGCTGTTGCTAGCCAGCGCCGTTCCTTGGAAGTACTCTCACAGGTGCAGCAACACTGGGGCTCTGCACTTCTCTAGCCACATAACGTCACGGTCACTATCTCTCCGTCTCGCAGAGCTGAGCTGAGAAATTGCAAACGTCCAGCAATTCCTCACACATGAAAAGTGCCAGCACTGAAAGCTACTGCTTGATCTAACCAGGCCTTGGCTAGCCTTTCAGAGCCACACAAAGGTTGGGGCTCTGTGCTTCTCTAGCCACCTAATCTTCTGCTCATCCTCTCTCGCAGTCGAAGGAGAGCTGAGCTGAGAAATTGCAAACGTCCAGCAATTCCTCACACATGAAAAGTGCCAGCACTGAAAGCTACTGCTTGATCTAACCAGGCCTTGGCTAGTCTTTCAGAGCCACACAAAGGTTGGGGCTCTGTGCTTCTCTAGCCACCTAACCCTCGGCTCATCCTCTCTCGCAGTCGAAGGAGAGCTGAGCTGAGAAATTGCAAACGTCCAGCAATTCCTCACACATGAGAAATGCCAGCACTGAAAGCTCTTGCTAGCCAGCACCGTTCCTTGGAAGTGCTCTCACAGGCGCAGCAACACTGGGGCTCTGCGCTTCTCTAGCCACCTAATGTCACAGTCACTATCTCTCCGTCTTGCAGAGCTGAGCAGAGAAATTGCAAACGTCCAGCAATTCCTCACACATGAAAAGTGCCAGCACTGAAAGCTACTGCTTGATCTAACCAGGCCTTGGCTAGCCTTTCAGAGCCACACAAAGGTTGGGGCTCTGTGCTTCTCTAGCCACCTAACCCTCGGGTCATCCTCTCTCGCAGTTGAAGGAGAGCTGAGCTGAGAAATTGCAAACGTCCACCAATTCCTCACACATGAAAAGTTCCAGCACTGAAAGCTGTTGCTAGCCAGCACCGTTCCTTGGAACTGCTCTCACAGGCGCAGCAACACTGGGGCTCTGCACTTCTCTAGCCACCTAACGTCACGGTCACTATCTCTCCGTCTCGCAGCGCGGAGATGAGAAACTGCAAACATCCACCAATTCCTCACACATGAAAAGTGCCAGCACTGAAAGCTGCTCCTAGCCAGCGCCGTTCCTTGGAAGCGCTCTCACAGGCACAGCAACACTGGGGCTCTGCGCTTCTCCAGCGACCTAACGTCACGGTCACTATCTCTCCGTCTCGCAGAGCGGAGCTGAGAAATTGCAAACGTCCAGCAATTCCTCACACATGAAAAGTGCCAGCACAGAATGCTACTGCTTGATCTAAGCATGCCTTGGCTAGCCTTTCAGAGCCACACAAATGTTGGGGCTCTGTGCTTCTCTAGCCACCTAAACTTCTGCTCATCCTCTCTCGCAGTCGAAGGAGAGCTGAGCTGAGAAATTGCAAACGTCCAGCAATTCCTCACACATGAAAAGTGCCAGCACTGAAAGCTGCTGCTAGCAGGCACCGTTCCTTGGAAGTGCTCTCACAGGTGCAGCAACACTGGGGCTCTGCACTTCTCTAGCCACCTAATGTCACGGTCACTATCTCTCCGTGTCGCAGAGCTGAGCTGAGAAATTGCAAACGTCCAGCAATTCCTCACACATGAAAAGTGCCAGCACAGAATGCTACTGCTTGATCTAACCATGCCTTGGCTAGACTTTCAGAGCCACACAAAGGTTGGGGCTCTGTGCTCCTCTAGCCACCTAATCTTCGGCTCATCCTCTCTCGCAGTCGAAGGAGACCTGAGCTGAGAAATTGCAAACTTCCAGCATTTCCTCACACATGAAAAGTGCCAGCACTGAAAGCTACTGCTTGATCTAACCAGGCCTTGGCTAGCCTTTCAGAGCCACACAAAGGTTGGGGCTCTGTGCTTCTCTAGCCACCTAATCTTCTGCTCATCCTCTCTCGCAGTCGAAGGAGAGCTGAGCTGAGAAATTGCAAACGTCCACCAATTCCTCACACATGAGAAATGCCAGCACTGAAAGTTGTTGCTAGCCAGCGCCGTTCCTTGGAAGCGCTCTCACAGGTGCAGCAACACTGGGGCTCTGCACTTCTCTAGCCACCTAACGTCATGGTCACTATCTCTCCGTCTCGCAGAGCTGAGCTGAGAAATTGCAAACGTCCAGCAATTCCTCACACATGAAAAGTGCCAGCACTGAAAGCTCTTGCTAGCCAGCACCGTTCCGTGGAACTGCTCTCACAGGCCAGCAACACTGGGGCTCTGCGCTTCTCTAGCCACCTAATGTCACGGTCACTATCTCTCCGTCTCGCACAGCTGAGCTGAGAAATTGCAAACGTCCAGCAATTCCTCACACATGAAAAGTGCCAGCACTGAAAGCTACTGCTTGATCTAACCAGGCCTTGGCTAGCCTTTCAGAGCCACACAAAGGTTGGGGCTCTGTGCTTCTCTAGCCACCTAATCTTCTGCTCATCCTCTCTCGCAGTCGAAGGAGAGCTGAGCTGAGAAATTGCAAACGTCCAGCAATTCCTCACACATGAAAAGTGCCAGCACTGAAAGCTGCTGCTAGCAGGCACCGTTCCTTGGAAGTGCTCTCACAGGCGCAGCAACACTGGGGCTCTGCACTTCTCTACCCACATAACGTCACGGTCACTATCTCTCCGTCTCGCAGAGCTGAGCTGAGAAATTGCAAACGTCCAGCAATTCCTCACACATGAAAATTGCCAGCACTGAAAGCTACTGCTTGATCTAACCAGGCCTTGGCTAGCCTTTCAGAGCCACACAAAGGTTGGGGCTCTGTCCTCCTCTAGCCACCTAATCTTCTGCTCATCCTCTCTCGCAGTCGAAGGAGAGCTGAGCTGAGAAATTGCAAACGTCCAGCAATTCCTCACACATGAAAAGTGCCAGCACTGAAAGCTACTGCTTGATCTAACCAGGCCTTGGCTAGTCTTTCAGAGCCACACAAAGGTTGGGGCTCTGTGCTCCTCTAGCCACCTAACCCTCGGCTCATCCTCTCTCGCAGTTGAAGGAGAGCTGAGCTGAGAAATTGCAAACGTCCAGCAATTCCTCAGACATGAGAAATGCCAGCACTGAAAGCTCTTGCTAGCCAGCACCGTTCCTTGGAAGTGCTCTCACAGGCGCAGCAACACTGGGCCTCTGTGCTTTTCTACCCACCTAACGTCACGGTCACTATCTCTCCGTCTCGCAGAGCTGAGCTAAGACATTGCAAACGTCCAGCAATTCCTCACACATGAAAAGTGCCAGCACTGAAAGCTACTGCTTGATCTAACCAGGCCTTGGCTAGCCTTTCAGAGCCACACAAAGGTTGGGGCTCTGTGCTCCTCTAGCCACCTAATCTTCTGCTCATCTGCTCTCGCAGTCGAAGGAGAGCTGAGCTGAGAAATTGCAAACGTCCAGCAATCCCTCACACATGAAAAGTGCCAGCACTGAAAGCTGTTGCTAGCCAGCACTGTTCCTTGGAAGCGCTCTCACAGGCGCAGCAACACTGGGGCTCTGAGCTTCTCTAGCCACCTAACGTCACGGTCACTATCTCTCCGTCTCGCAGAGCTGAGCTGAGAAATTGCAAACGTCCAGCAATTCCTCACACATGAAAAGTGCCAGCACAGAATGCTACTGCTTGATCTAAGCATGCCTTGCCTAGTCTTTCAGAGCTACACAAAGGTTGGGGCTCTGTGGTCCTCTAGCCACCTAATCTTCTGCTCATCCTCTCTCGCAGTCGAAGGAGAGCTGAGCTGAGAAATTGCAAACGTCCAGCAATTCCTCACACATGAAAAGTGCCAGCACTGAATGCTACTGCTTGATCTAACCAGGCCTTGGCTAGCCTTTCAGAGCCACACAAATGTTGGGGCTCTCTGCTTCTCTAGCCACCTAACCCTCGGCTCATCCTCTCTCGCAGTCGAAGGAGAGCTGAGCTGAAAAATTGCAAACTTCCAGCAATCCCTCACACATGAAAAGTGCCAGCACTGAAAGCTCTTGCTAGCCAGCACCGTTCCTTGGAAGTGCTCTCACAGGTGCAGCAACACTGAGGCTCTGCGCTTCTCTAGCCACCTAACGTCACGGTCACTATCTCTCCGTCTCGCAGAGCTGAGCTGAGAAATTGCAAACGTCCAGCAATTCCTCACACATGAAAAGTGCCAGCACTGAAAGCTACTGCATGATCTAACCAGGCCTTGGCTAGCCTTTCAGAGCCACACAAAGGTTGGGGCTCTGTGCTCCTCTAGCCACCTAACCCTCGGCTCATCCTCTCTCGCAGTCGAAGGAGAGCTGAGCTGAGAAATTGCAAACGTCCAGCAATTCCTCACACATGAAAAGTGCCAGCACTGAAAGCTGCTGCTAGCAGGCACCGTTCCTTGGAAGTGCTCTCACAGGTGCAGCACCACTGGGGCTCTGCACTTCTCTAGCCACCTAACGTCACAGTCACTATCTGTCCGTCTCGCAGAGCTGAGCTGAGAAATTGCAAACATCCAGCAATTCCTCACACATGAGAAATGCCAGCACTGAAAGCTGTTGCTAGCAGACACCGATCCTTGGAAGCGCTCTCACAGGCGCAGCAACACTGGGGCTCTGCGCTTCTCTAGCCACCTAACGTCACGGTCACTATCTCTCCGTCTCGCAGAGCTGAGCTGAGAAATTGCAAACGTCCAGCAATTCCTCACACATGAAAAGTGCCAGCACTGAAAGCTACTGCTTGATCTAACAAGGCCTTGGCTAGCCTTTCAAAGCCACACAAAGGTTGGGGCTCTGTGTTCCTCTAGCCACCTAATCTTCTGCTCAACCGCTCTCGCAGTCGAAGGAGAGCTGAGCTGAGGAACTGCAAACGTCCAGCAATTCCTCACACATGAAAAGTGCCAGCATTGAAAGCTACTGCTTGATCTAATCAGGCCTTGGCTAGCCTTTCAGAGCCACACAAAGGTTGGGGCTCTGCGCTTCTCTAGCCACCTAACGTCACAGTCACTATCTCTCCGTCTCGCAGAGCTGAGCTGAGAAATTGCAAACGTCCAGCAATTCCTCACACATGAAAAGTGCCAGCACTGAAAGCTACTGCTTGATCTAACAAGGCCTTGGCTAGCCTTTCAGAGCCACACAAAGGTTGGGGCTCTGAGCTTCTCTAGCCACCTAATCTTCTGCTCAACCGCTCTCGCAGTCGAAGGAGACCTGAGCTGAGAAATTGCAAACGTCCAGCAATTCCTCACACATGAAAAGTGCCAGCACTGAAAGCTACTGCTTGATCTAAGCATGCCTTGGCTAGCCTTTCAGAGCCACACAAAGGTTGGGGCTCTGTGCTCCTCTAGCCACCTAATCTTCTGCTCATCCTCTCTCGCAGTCGAAGGAGAGCTGAGCTGAGAAATTGCAAACGTCCAGCAATTCCTCACACATGAAAAGTGCCAGCACTGAAAGCTACTGCTTGATCTAATCAGGCCTTGGCTAGCCTTTCAAAGCCACACAAAGGTTGGGGCTCTGTGGTCCTCTAGCCACCTAATCTTCTGCTCAACCGCTCTCGCAGTCGAAGGAGAGCTGAGCTGAGAAATTGCAAACGTCCAGCAATTCCTCACACATGAAAAGTGCCAGCATTGAAAGCTACTGCTTGATCTAATCAGGCCTTGGCTAGCCTTTCAGAGCCACACAAAGGTTGGGGCTCTGTGCTCCTCTAGCCACCTAATCTTCTGCTCAACCTCTCTCGCAGTCGAAGGAGAGCTGAGCTGAGAAATTGCAAACGTCCAGCAATTCCTCACACATGAAAAGTGCCAGCACTGAAAGCTACTGCTTGATCTAACCATGCCTTGGCTAGCCTTTCAGAGCCACACAAAGGTTGGGGCTCTGTGCTCCTCTAGCCACCTAATCTTCTGCTCATCCTCTCTCGCAGTCGAAGGAGAGCTGAGCTGAGAAATTGCAAACGTCCACCAATTCCTCAGACATGAAAAGTGCCAGCACTGAAAGCTACTGCTTGATCTAACCAGGCCTTGGCTAGCCTTTCAGAGCCACACAAAGGTTGGGGCTCTGTGCTCCTCTAGCCACCTAACCCTCGGGTCATCCTCTCTCGCAGTCGAAGGAGAGCTGAGCTGAGAAATTGCAAACGTCCAGCAATTCCTCACACATGAAAAGTGCCAGCACTGAAAGCTCTTGCTAGCCAGCACCGTTCCTTGGAAGTGCTCTCACAGGCCAGCAACACTGGGGCTCTGCGCTTCTCTAGCCACCTAACGTCACAGTCACTATCTCTTCGTCTCGCAGAGCTGAGCTGAGAAATTGCAAACGTCCAGCAATTCCTCACACATGAAAAGTGCCAGCACTGAAAGCTACTGCTTGATCTAACAAGGCCTTGGCTAGCCTTTCAAAGCCACACAAAGGTTGGGGCTCTGTGGTCCTCTAGCCACCTAATCTTCTGCTCAACCTCTCTCGCAGTCGAAGGAGAGCTGAGCTGAGAAATTGCAAACGTCCAGCAATTCCTCACACATGAAAAGTGCCAGCATTGAAAGGTACTGCTTGATCTAATCAGGCCTTGGCTAGCCTTTCAGAGCCACACAAAGGTTGGGGCTCTGAGCTTCTCTAGCCACCTAATCTTCTGCTCAACCTCTCTCGCAGTCGAAGGAGAGCTGAGCTGAGAAATTGCAAACGTCCAGCAATTCCTCACACATGAAAAGTGCCAGCACTGAAAGCTACTGCTTGATCTAACCAGGCCTTGGCTAGCCTTTCAGAGCCACACAAAGGTTGGGGCTCTGTGCTCCTCTAGCCACCTAATCTTCTGCTCATCCTCTCTCGCAGTCGAAGGAGAGCTGAGCTGAGAAATTGCAAACGTCCAGCAATTCCTCAGACATGAAAAGTGCCAGCACTGAAAGCTCTTGCTAGCCAGCACCTTTCCTTGGAAGTGCTCTCACAGGCGCAGCAACACTGGGGCTCTGCGCTTCTCTAGCCACCTAACGTCACGGTCACTATCTCTCCGTCTCGCAGAGCTGAGCTGAGAAATTGCAAACGTCCAGCAATTCCTCACACATGAAAAGTGCCAGCACTGAAAGCTACTGCTTGATCTAATCAGGCCTTGGCTAGCCTTTCAAAGCCACACAAAGGTTGGGGCTCTGTGGTCCTCTAGCCACCTAATCTTCTGCTCAACCGCTCTCGCAGTCGAAGGAGAGCTGAGCTGAGAAATTGCAAATGTCCAGCAATTCCTCACACATGAAAAGTGCCAGCATTGAAAGCTACTGCTTGATCTAATCAGGCCTTGGCTAGCCTTTCAGAGCCACACAAAGGTTGGGGCTCTGAGCTTCTCTAGCCACCTAATCTTCTGCTCAACCTCTCTCGCAGTCGAAGGAGAGCTGAGCTGAGAAATTGCAAACGTCCAGCAATTCCTCAGACATGAAAAGTGCCAGCACTGAAAGCTACTGCTTGATCTAACCAGGCCTTGGCTAGCCTTTCAGAGCCACACAAAGGTTGGGGCTCTGTGCTCCTCTAGCCACCTAATCTTCTGCTCATCCTCTCTCGCAGTCGAAGGAGAGCTGAGCTGAGAAATTGCAAACGTCCAGCAATTCCTCACACATGAAAAGTGCCAGCACTGAAAGCTCTTGCTAGCCAGCACCGTTCCTTGGAAGTGCTCTCACAGGCCAGCAACACTGGGGCTCTGCGCTTCTCTAGCCACCTAACGTCACGGTCACTATCTCTCCGTTTCGCAGAGCTGAGCTGAGACATTGCAAACGTCCAGCAATTCCTCACACATGGAAAGTGCCAGCACTGAAAGCTACTGTTTGATCTAACCAGGCCTTGGCTAGCCTTTCAGAGCCACAGAAAGGTTGGGGCTCTGTGCTCCTCTAGCCACCTAATCTTCTGCTCAACCGCTCTCGCAGTCGAAGGAGAGCTGAGCTGAGAAATTGCAAACGTCCAGCAATTCCTCACACATGAAAAGTGCCAGCATTGAAAGCTACTGCTTGATCTAATCAGGCCTTGGCTAGCCTTTCAGAGCCACACAAAGGTTGGGGCTCTGAGCTTCTCTAGCCACCTAATCTTCTGCTCAACCTCTCTCGCAGTCGAAGGAGAGCTGAGCTGAGAAATTGCAAACGTCCAGCAATTCCTCACACATGAAAAGTGCCAGCACTGAAAGCTACTGCTTGATCTAAGCATGCCTTGGCTAGCCTTTCAGAGCCACACAAAGGTTGGGGCTCTGTGCTCCTCTAGCCACCTAATCTTCTGCTCAACCTCTCTCACAGTCGAAGGAGAGCTGAGCTGAGAAATTGCAAACGTCCAGCAATTCCTCAGACATGAAAAGTGCCAGCACTGAATGCTACTGCTTGATCTAACCAGGCCTTGGCTAGCCTTTCAGAGCCACACAAAGGTTGGGGCTCTGTGGTCCTCTAGCCACCTAATCTTCTGCTCATCCTCTCTCGCAGTCGAAGGAGAGCTGAGCTGAGAAATTGCAAACGTCCAGCAATTCCTCACACATGAAAAGTGCCAGCACTGAAAGCTCTTGCTAGCCAGCACCGTTCCTTGGAAGTGCTCTCACAGGTGCAGCAACACTGGGGCTCTGCGCTTCTCTAGCCACCTAACGTCACAGTCACTATCTCTCCGTCTCGCAGAGCTGAGCTGAGAAATTGCAAACGTCCAGCAATTCCTCAGACATGAAAAGTGCCAGCACTGAAAGCTACTGCTTGATCTAACCAGGCCTTGGCTAGCCTTTCAGAGCCACACAAAGGTTGGGGCTCTGTGCTCCTCTAGCCACCTAACCCTCGGCTCATCCTCTCTCGCAGTCGAAGGACAGCTGAGCTGAGAAATTGCAAACGTCCACCAATTCCTCACACATGAAAAGTGCCAGCACTGAAAGCTGCTCCTAGCAGGCACCGTTCCTTGGAAGTGCTCTCACAGGTGCAGCAACACTGGGGCTCTGCGCTTCTCTAGCCACCTAACGTCACGGTCACTATCTCTCCGTCTCGCAGAGCTGAGCTGAGAAATTGCAAACGTCCAGCAATACCTCACACATGAAAAGTGCCAGCACTGAAAGCTACTGCTTGATCTAACCAGGCCTTGGCTAGCCTTTCAGAGCCACACAAAGGTTGGGGCTCTGTCCTCCTCTAGCCACCTAATCTTCGGCTCATCCTCTCTCACAGTCGAAGGAGAGCTGAGCTGAGAAATTGCAAACGTCCAGCAATTCCTCAGACATGAAAAGTGCCAGCACTGAAAGCTACTGCTTGATCTAACCAGGCCTTGGCTAGCCTTTCAGAGCCACAAAAAGGTTGGGGCTCTGTGCTTCTCTACACACCTAACCCTCGGCTCATCCTCTCTCGCAGTCGAAGGACAGCTGAGCTGAGAAATTGCAAACATCCACCAATTCCTCAGACATGAAAAGTGCCAGCACTGAAAGCTCTTGCTAGCCAGCACCTTTCCTTCGAAGCCCTTTCACAGGCCCAGCAACACTGGGGCTCTGTGCTTCTCTAGCCACCTAATGTCACGGTCACTATCTCTCCGTCTCACAGAGCTGAGCTGAGAAATTGCAAACATCCAGCAATTCCTCACACATGAAAAGTGCCAGCACTGAAAGCTACTGCTTGATCTAACCAGGCCTTGGCTAGCCTTTCAGAGCCACACAAAGGTTGGGGCTCTGTGCTTCTCTAGCCACCTAATCTTCGGCTCATCCTCTCTCGCAGTCGAAGGACAGCTGAGCTGAGAAATTGCAAACGTCCAGCAATTCCTCACACATGAAAAGTGCCAGCACTGAAAGCTACTGCTTGATCTAACCAGGCCTTGGCTAGCCTTTCAGAGCCACACAAAGGTTGGGGCTCTGTGCTCCTCTAGCCACCTAATCTTCTGCTCATCCTCTCTCGCAGTCGAAGGAGAGCTGAGCTGAGAAATTGCAAACGTCCAGCAATTCCTCAGACATGAAAAGTGCCAGCACTGAAAGCTACTGCTTGATCTAACCAGGCCTTGGCTAGCCTTTCAGAGCCACACAAAGGTTGGGGCTCTGTGCTCCTCTAGCCACCTAACCCTCGGCTCATCCTCTCTCGCAGTCGAAGGAGAGCTGAGCTGAGAAATTGCAAACGTCCAGCAATTCCTCACACATGAAAAGTGCCAGCACTGAAAGCTCTTGCTAGCCAGCACCGTTCCTTGGAAGTGCTCTCACAGGCCAGCAACACTGGGGCTCTGCGCTTCTCTAGCCACCTAACGTCACAGTCACTATCTCTTCGTCTCGCAGAGCTGAGCTGAGAAATTGCAAACGTCCAGCAATTCCTCACACATGAAAAGTGCCAGCACTGAAAGCTACTGCTTGATCTAACAAGGCCTTGGCTAGCCTTTCAAAGCCACACAAAGGTTGGGGCTCTGTGGTCCTCTAGCCACCTAATCTTCTGCTCAACCTCTCTCGCAGTCGAAGGAGAGCTGAGCTGAGAAATTGCAAACGTCCAGCAATTCCTCACACATGAAAAGTGCCAGCATTGAAAGGTACTGCTTGATCTAATCAGGCCTTGGCTAGCCTTTCAGAGCCACACAAAGGTTGGGGCTCTGAGCTTCTCTAGCCACCTAATCTTCTGCTCAACCTCTCTCGCAGTCGAAGGAGAGCTGAGCTGAGAAATTGCAAACGTCCAGCAATTCCTCACACATGAAAAGTGCCAGCACTGAAAGCTACTGCTTGATCTAACCAGGCCTTGGCTAGCCTTTCAGAGCCACACAAAGGTTGGGGCTCTGTGCTCCTCTAGCCACCTAATCTTCTGCTCATCCTCTCTCGCAGTCGAAGGAGAGCTGAGCTGAGAAATTGCAAACGTCCAGCAATTCCTCAGACATGAAAAGTGCCAGCACTGAAAGCTCTTGCTAGCCAGCACCTTTCCTTGGAAGTGCTCTCACAGGCGCAGCAACACTGGGGCTCTGCGCTTCTCTAGCCACCTAACGTCACGGTCACTATCTCTCCGTCTCGCAGAGCTGAGCTGAGAAATTGCAAACGTCCAGCAATTCCTCACACATGAAAAGTGCCAGCACTGAAAGCTACTGCTTGATCTAATCAGGCCTTGGCTAGCCTTTCAAAGCCACACAAAGGTTGGGGCTCTGTGGTCCTCTAGCCACCTAATCTTCTGCTCAACCGCTCTCGCAGTCGAAGGAGAGCTGAGCTGAGAAATTGCAAACGTCCAGCAATTCCTCACACATGAAAAGTGCCAGCATTGAAAGCTACTGCTTGATCTAATCAGGCCTTGGCTAGCCTTTCAGAGCCACACAAAGGTTGGGGCTCTGAGCTTCTCTAGCCACCTAATCTTCTGCTCAACCTCTCTCGCAGTCGAAGGAGAGCTGAGCTGAGAAATTGCAAACGTCCAGCAATTCCTCAGACATGAAAAGTGCCAGCACTGAAAGCTACTGCTTGATCTAACCAGGCCTTGGCTAGCCTTTCAGAGCCACACAAAGGTTGGGGCTCTGTGCTCCTCTAGCCACCTAATCTTCTGCTCAACCTCTCTCACAGTCGAAGGAGAGCTGAGCTGAGAAATTGCAAACGTCCAGCAATTCCTCAGACATGAAAAGTGCCAGCACTGAATGCTACTGCTTGATCTAACCAGGCCTTGGCTAGCCTTTCAGAGCCACACAAAGGTTGGGGCTCTGTGGTCCTCTAGCCACCTAATCTTCTGCTCATCCTCTCTCGCAGTCGAAGGAGAGCTGAGCTGAGAAATTGCAAACGTCCAGCAATCCCTCACACATGAAAAGTGCCAGCACTGAAAGCTCTTGCTAGCCAGCACCGTTCCTTGGAAGTGCTCTCACAGGTGCAGCAACACTGGGGCTCTGCGCTTCTCTAGCCACCTAACGTCACAGTCACTATCTCTCCGTCTCGCAGAGCTGAGCTGAGAAATTGCAAACGTCCAGCAATTCCTCACACATGAAAATTGCCAGCACTGAAAGCTACTGCTTGATCTAACCAGGCCTTGGCTAGCCTTTCAGAGCCACACAAAGGTTGGGGCTCTGTGCTCCTCTAGCCACCTAACCCTCGGCTCATCCTCTCTTGCAGTCGAAGGACAGCTGAGCTGAGAAATTGCAAACGTCCACCAATTCCTCACACATGAAAAGTGCCAGCACTGAAAGCTGCTCCTAGCAGGCACCGTTCCTTGGAAGTGCTCTCACAGGTGCAGCAACACTGGGGCTCTGCGCTTCTCTAGCCACCTAACGTCACGGTCACTATCTCTCCGTCTTGCAGAGCTGAGCTGAGAAATTGCAAACGTCCAGCAATACCTCACACATGAAAAGTGCCAGCACTGAAAGCTACTGCTTGATCTAACCAGGCCTTGGCTAGCCTTTCAGAGCCACACAAAGGTTGGGGCTCTGTCCTCCTCTAGCCACCTAATCTTCTGCTCATCCTCTCTCACAGTCGAAGGAGAGCTGAGCTGAGAAATTGCAAACGTCCAGCAATTCCTCACACATGAAAAGTGCCAGCACTGAAAGCTACTGCTTGATCTAACCAGGCCTTGGCTAGCCTTTCAGAGCCACAAAAAGGTTGGGGCTCTGTGCTTCTCTACACACCTAACCCTCGGCTCATCCTCTCTCGCAGTCGAAGGACAGCTGAGCTGAGAAATTGCAAACATCCACCAATTCCTCAGACATGAAAAGTGCCAGCACTGAAAGCTCTTGCTAGCCCTCACCTTTCCTTCGAAGCCCTTTCACAGGCCCAGCAACACTGGGGCTCTGTGCTTCTCTAGCCACCTAATGTCACGGTCACTATCTCTCCGTCTCGCAGAGCTGAGCTGAGAAATTGCAAACATCCAGCAATTCCTCACACATGAAAAGTGCCAGCACTGAAAGCTACTGCTTGATCTAACCAGGCCTTGGCTAGCCTTTCAGAGCCACACAAAGGTTGGGGCTCTGTGCTTCTCTAGCCACCTAATCTTCGGCTCATCCTCTCTCGCAGTCGAAGGACAGCTGAGCTGAGAAATTGCAAACGTCCAGCAATTCCTCACACATGAAAAGTGCCAGCACTGAAAGCTACTGCTTGATCTAACCAGGCCTTGGCTAGCCTTTCAGAGCCACACAAAGGTTGGGGCTCTGTGCTCCTCTAGCCACCTAATCTTCTGCTCATCCTCTCTCGCAGTCGAAGGAGAGCTGAGCTGAGAAATTGCAAACGTCCAGCAATTCCTCACACATGAAAAGTGCCAGCACTGAAAGCTCTTGCTAGCCAGCACCGTTCCTTGGAAGTGCTCTCACAGGTGCAGCAACACTGGGGCTCTGCGCTTCTCTAGCCACCTAACGTCACGGTCACTATCTCTCCGTTTCGCAGAGCTGAGCTGAGAAATTGCAAACGTCCAGCAATTCCTCACACATGGAAAGTGCCAGCACTGAAAGCTACTGTTTGATCTAACCAGGCCTTGGCTAGCCTTTCAGAGCCACAGAAAGGTTGGGGCTCTGTGCTCCTCTAGCCACCTAATCTTCTGCTCAACCGCTCTCGCAGTCGAAGGAGAGCTGAGCTGAGAAATTGCAAACGTCCAGCAATTCCTCACACATGAAAAGTGCCAGCATTGAAAGCTACTGCTTGATCTAATCAGGCCTTGGCTAGCCTTTCAGAGCCACACAAAGGTTGGGGCTCTGAGCTTCTCTAGCCACCTAATCTTCTGCTCAACCTCTCTCGCAGTCGAAGGAGAGCTGAGCTGAGAAATTGCAAACGTCCAGCAATTCCTCACACATGAAAAGTGCCAGCACTGAAAGCTACTGCTTGATCTAAGCATGCCTTGGCTAGCCTTTCAGAGCCACACAAAGGTTGGGGCTCTGTGCTCCTCTAGCCACCTAATCTTCTGCTCAACCTCTCTCGCAGTCGAAGGAGAGCTGAGCTGAGAAATTGCAAACGTCCAGCAATTCCTCAGACATGAAAAGTGCCAGCACTGAATGCTACTGCTTGATCTAATCAGGCCTTGGCTAGCCTTTCAGAGCCACACAAAGGTTGGGGCTCTGTGGTCCTCTAGCCACCTAATCTTCTGCTCATCCTCTCTCGCAGTCGAAGGAGAGCTGAGCTGAGAAATTGCAAACGTCCAGCAATTCCTCACACATGAAAAGTGCCAGCTCTGAAAGCTCTTGCTAGCCAGCACCGTTCCTTGGAAGTGCTCTCACAGGTGCAGCAACACTGGGGCTCTGCGCTTCTCTAGCCACCTAACGTCACGTTCACTATCTCTCCGTCTCGCAGAGCTGAGCTGAGAAATTGCAAACGTCCAGCAATTCCTCAGACATGAAAAGTGCCAGCACTGAAAGCTACTGCTTGATCTAACCAGGCCTTGGCTAGCCTTTCAGAGCCACACAAAGGTTGGGGCTCTGTGCTCCTCTAGCCACCTAACCCTCGGCTCATCCTCTCTCGCAGTCGAAGGACAGCTGAGCTGAGAAATTGCAAACGTCCACCAATTCCTCACACATGAAAAGTGCCAGCACTGAAAGCTGCTCCTAGCAGGCACCGTTCCTTGGAAGTGCTCTCACAGGTGCAGCAACACTGGGGCTCTGCGCTTCTCTAGCCACCTAACGTCACGGTCACTATCTCTCCGTCTTGCAGAGCTGAGCTGAGAAATTGCAAACGTCCAGCAATACCTCACACATGAAAAGTGCCAGCACTGAAAGCTACTGCTTGATCTAAGCATGCCTTGGCTAGCCTTTCAGAGCCACACAAAGGTTGGGGCTCTGTGGTCCTCTAGCCACCTAATCTTCGGCTCATCCTCTCTCACAGTCGAAGGAGAGCTGAGCTGAGAAATTGCAAACGTCCAGCAATTCCTCACACATGAAAAGTGCCAGCACTGAAAGCTACTGCTTGATCTAACCAGGCCTTGGCTAGACTTTCAGAGCCACAAAAAGGTTGGGGCTCTGTGCTTCTCTACACACCTAACCCTCGGCTCATCCTCTCTCGCAGTCGAAGGACAGCTGAGCTGAGAAATTGCAAACATCCACCAATTCCTCAGACATGAAAAGTGCCAGCACTGAAAGCTCTTGCTAGCCCTCACCTTTCCTTCGAAGCCCTTTCACAGGCCCAGCAACACTGGGGCTCTGTGCTTCTCTAGCCACCTAATGTCACGGTCACTATCTCTCCGTCTCACAGAGCTGAGCTGAGAAATTGCAAACATCCAGCAATTCCTCACACATGAAAAGTGCCAGCACTGAAAGCTACTGCTTGATCTAACCAGGCCTTGGCTAGCCTTTCAGAGCCACACAAAGGTTGGGGCTCTGTGCTTCTCTAGCCACCTAATCTTCGGCTCATCCTCTCTCGCAGTCGAAGGACAGCTGAGCTGAGAAATTGCAAACGTCCAGCAATTCCTCACACATGAAAAGTGCCAGCACTGAAAGCTGCTCCTAGCAGGCACCGTTCCTTGTAAGTGCTCTCACAGGCGCAGCAACACTGGGGCTCTGCACTTCTCTAGCCACCTAACGTCACGGTCGCTATCTCTCCGTCTTGCAGAGCTGAGCTGAGAAATTGCAAACGTCCAGCAATTCCTCACACTTGAAAAGTGCCAGCACTGAAAGCTACTGCTTGATCTAACCAGGCCTTGGCTAGCCTTTCAGAGCCACACAAAAGTTGGGGCTCTGTGCTTCTCTAGTCACCTAATCTTCTGCTCATCCTCTCTCGCAGTCGAAGGAGAGCTGAGCTGAGAAATTGCAAACGTCCAGCAATCCCTCACACATGAAAAGTGCCAGCAGTGAAAGCTCTTGCTAGCCAGCAGCGTTCCTTGGAACTGCTCTCACAGGCGCAGCAACACTGGGGCTCTGCGCTTCTCTAGCCACCTATCGTCATGGTCACTATCTCTCCGTCTCGCAGAGCTGAGCTGAGAAATTGCAAACGTCCAGCAATTCCTCACACATGAAAAGTGCCAGCACTGAAAGCTACTGCTTGATCTAACAAGGCCTTGGCTAGCCTTTCAGAGCCACACAAAGGTTGGGGCTCTGTGGTCCTCTAGCCACCTAATCTTCTGCTCAACCGCTCTCGCAGTCGAAGGAGAGCTGAGCTGAGAAATTTCAAACGTCCAGCAATCCCTCACACATGAAAAGTGCCAGCTCTGAAAGCTACTGCTTGATCTAATCAGGCCTTGGCTAGCCTTTCAGAGCCACACAAAGGTTGGGGCTCTGAGCTTCTCTAGCCACCTAATCTTCTGCTCAACCTCTCTCGCAGTCGAAGGAGAGCTGAGCTGAGAAATTGCAAATGTCCAGCAATTCCTCACACATGAAAAGTGCCAGCACTGAAAGCTACTGCTTGATCTAAGCATGCCTTGGCTAGCCTTTCAGAGCCACACAAAGGTTGGGGCTCTGTGGTCCTCTAGCCACCTAATCTTCTGCTCATCCTCTCTCGCAGTCGAAGGAGAGCTGAGCTGAGAAATTGCAAACGTCCAGCAATTCCTCAGACATGAAAAGTGCCAGCACTGAAAGCTACTGCTTGATCTAACCAGGCCTTGGCTAGCCTTTCAAAGCCACACAAAGGTTGGGGCTCTGTGCTCCTCTAGCCACCTAATCTTCTGCTCATCCTCTCTCGCAGTCGAAGGAGAGCTGAGCTGAGAAATTGCAAACGTCCAGCAATCCCTCACACATGAAAAGTGCCAGCACTGAAAGCTCTTGCTAGGCAGCACCGTTCCTTGGAAGTGCTCTCACAGGCCAGCAACACTGGGGCTCTGCGCTTCTCTAGCCACCTAACGTCACGGTCACTATCTCTCCGTCTCGCAGAGCTGAGCTGAGAAATTGCAAATGTCCAGCAATTCCTCACACATGAAAAGTGCCAGCACTGAAAGCTACTGCTTGATCTAACCAGGCCTTGGCTAGCCTTTCAGAGCCACACAAAGGTTGGGGCTCTGTGCCTCTCTAGCCACTTAACCCTCGGCTCATCCTCTCTCGCAGTCGAAGGACAGCTGAGCTGAGAAATTGCAAACATCCAGCAATTCCTCACACATGAGAAATGCCAGCACTGAAAGCTGCTCCTAGCAGGCACCGTTCCTTGGAAGTGCTCTCACAGGTGCAGCAACACTGGGGCTCTGCACTTCTCTAGCCACCTAACGTCACAGTCACTATCTCTCCATCTTGTAGAGCTGAGCTGAGAAATTGCAAACGTCCAGCAATTCCTCACACATGAAAAGTGCCAGCACTGAAAGCTACTGCTGGATCTAAGCATGCCTTGGCTAGCCTTTCAGAGCCACACAAAGGTTGGGGCTCTGAGCTTCTCTAGCCACCTAATCTTCTGCTCAACCTCTCTCGCAGTCAAAGGAGAGCTGAGCTGAGAAATTGCAAACGTCCAGCAATTCCTCACACATGAAAAGTGCCAGCACTGAAAGCTACTGCTTGATCTAACCAGGCCTTGGCTAGCCTTTCAGAGCCACAAAAAGGTTGGGGCTCTGTGCTTCTCTAGCCACCTAACCTTCGGCTCATCCTCTCTCGCAGTCGAAGGAGAGCTGAGCTGAGAAATTGCAAACGTCCAGCAATTCCTCACACATGAGAAATGCCAGCACTGAAAGCTGTTGCTAGCCAGCGCCGTTCCTTGGAAGTGCTCTCACAGGTGCAGCAACACTGGGGCTCTGCACTTCTCTAGCCACCTAAAGTCACGGACACTATCTCTCCGTCTCGCAGAGCTGAGCTGAGAAATTGCAAACGTCCACCAATTCCTCACACATGAAAAGTGCCAGCACTGAAAGCTACTGCTTGATCTAACCAGGCCTTGGCTAGCCTTTCAGAGCCACACAAAGGTTGGGGCTCTGTGCCTCTCTAGCCGCTTAACCCTCGGCTCATCCTCTCTCGCAGTCGAAGGAGAGCTGAGCTGAGAAATTGCAAACGTCCAGCAATTCCTTACACATGAAAAGTGCCAGCACTGAAAGCTCTTGCTAGCCAGCACCGTTCCTTGGAACTGCTCTCACAGGCGCAGCAACACTGGGGCTGTGCGCTTCTCTAGCCACCTAATGTCACGGTCACTATCTCTCCGTCTCGCAGAGCTGAGCTGAGAAATTGCAAATGTCCAGCAATTCCTCACACCTGAAAAGTGCCAGCACAGAATGCTACTGCTTGATCTAAGCATGCCTTGGCTAGCCTTTCAGAGCCACACAAAGGTTGGGGCTCTGTGCTCCTCTAGCCACCTAATCTTCTGCTCATCCTCTCTCGCAGTCGAAGGAGAGCTGAGCTGAGAAATTGCAAACGTCCAGCAATTCCTCACACATGAAAAGTGCCAGCACTGAAAGCTACTGCTTGATCTAATCAGGCCTTGGCTAGCCTTTCAGAGCCACACAAAGGTTGGGGCTCTGTGCTTCTCTACCCACATAACCCTCGGCTCATCCTCTCTCGCAGTCGAAGGAGAGCTGAACTGAGAAACTGCAAACATCCACCAATTCCTCAGACATGAAAAGTGCCAGCACTGAAAGCTGTTGCTAGCCAGCACCGTTCCTTGGAAGTGCTCTCACAGGCACAGCAACACTGGGGCTCTGCACTTCTCTAGCCACCTAACGTCACAGTCACTATCTCTCCGTCTCGCAGAGCTGAGCTAAGACATTGCAAACGTCCAGCAATTCCTCACACATGAAAAGTGCCAGCACTGAAAGCTACTGCTTGATCTAAGCAGGCCTTGGCTAGCCTTTCAGAGCCACAGAATGGTTGGGGCTCTGTGCTCCTCTAGCCACCTAATCTTCTGCTCATCCTCTCTCGCAGTCGAAGGAGAGCTGAGCTGAGAAATTGCAAACGTCCAGCAATTCCTCACAAATGAAAAGTGCCAGCACTGAAAGCTACTGCTTGATCTAACCAGGCCATGGCTAGTCTTTCAGAGCCACACAAAGGTTGGGGCTCTGTGCTTCTCTAGCCACCTAATCTTCTGCTCATCCTCTCTCGCAGTCGAAGGAGAGCTGAGCTGAGAAATTGCAAATGTCCAGCAATTCCTCACACATGAAAAGTGCCAGCACTGAAAGCTCTTGCTAGCCAGCACCGTTCCTTGGAAGCGCTCTCACAGGCCAGCAACACTGGGGCTCTGCGCTTCTCTAGCCACCTAACGTCACGGTCACTATCTCTCCGTCTCGCAGAGCTGAGCTGAGAAATTGCAAACGTCCAGCAATTCCTCACACATGGAAAGTGCCAGCACTGAAAGCTACTGTTTGATCTAACCAGGCCTTGGCTAGCCTTTCAGAGCCACACAAAGGTTGGGGCTCTGTGCTCCTCTAGCCACCTAACCCTCGGCTCATCCTCTCTCGCAGTCGAAGGACAGCTGAGCTGAGAAATTGCAAACGTCCAGCAATTCCTCACACATGAAAAGTGCCAGCACTGAAAGCTGCTCCTAGCAGGCACCGTTCCTTGGAAGTGCTCTCACAGGTGCAGCAACACTGGGGCTCTGCACTTCTCTAGCCACCTAACGTCACGGTCACTATCTCTCCGTCTTGCAGAGCTGAGCTGAGAAATTGCAAACGTCCAGCAATTCCTCACACATGGAAAGTGCCAGCACTGAATGCTACTGTTTGATCTAAGCATGCCTTGGCTAGCCTTTCAGAGCCACACAAAGGTTGGGGCTCTGTGCTCCTCTAGCCACCTAATCTTCTGCTCATCCTCTCTCGCAGTCGAAGGAGAGCTGAGCTGAGAAATTGCAAACGTCCAGCAATTCCTCACACATGAAAAGTGCCAGCACTGAAAGCTACTGCTTGATCTAACCAGGCCTTGGCTAGCCTTTCAGAGCCACACAAAGGTTGGGGCTCTGTGCTTCCCTAGCCACCTAATCTTCTGCTCATCCTCTCTCGCAGTCGAAGGACAGCTGAGCTGAGAAATTGCAAACGTCCAGCAATCCCTCACACATGGAAAGTGCCAGCACTGAAAGCTACTGTTTGATCTAACCATGCCTTGGCTAGCCTTTCAGAGCCACACAAAGGTTGGGGCTCTGTGCTCCTCTAGCCACCTAACCCTCGGCTCATCCTCTCTCGCAGTCGAAGGACAGCTGAGCTGAGAAATTGCAAACGTCCAGCAATTCCTCACACATGAAAAGTGCCAGCACTGAAAGCTGCTCCTAGCAGGCACCGTTCCGTGGAAGTGCTCTCACAGGTGCAGCAACACTGGGGCTCTGCACTTCTCTAGCCACCTAACGTCACGGTCACTATCTCTCCGTCTTGCAGAGCTGAGCTGAGAAATTGCAAACATCCAGCAATTCCTCACACATGAAAAGTGCCAGCACTGAAAGCTACTGCTTGATCTAACCAGGCCTTGGCTAGCCTTTCAGAGCTACACAAAGGTTGGGGCTCTGTGGTCCTCTAGCCACCTAATCTTCTGCTCAACCTCTCTCGCAGTCGAAGGACAGCTGAGCTGAGAAATTGCAAACGTCCAGCAATTCCTCACACATGAAAAGTGCCAGCACTGAAAGCTCTTGCTAGCCAGCACCGTTCCTTGCAACTGCTCTCACACGTGCAGCAACACTGGGGCTCTGCGCTTCTCCAGCGACCTAACGTCACAATCACTATCTCTCCGTCTCGCAGAGCTGAGCTGAGAAATTGCAAACGTCCACCAATTCCTCACACATGAAAAGTGCCAGCACTGAAAGCTGTTGCTAGCCAGCACCGTTCCTTGGAAGCGCTCTCACAGGCGCAGCAACACTGGGGCTCTGCGCTTCTCTAGCCACCTAATGTCACGGTCACTATCTCTCCGTCTCGCAGAGCTGAGCTGAGAAATTGCAAACGTCCACCAATTCCTCACACATGAAAAGTGCCAGCACTGAAAGCTACTGCTGATCTAATCAGGCCTTGGCTAGCCTTTCAGAGCCACAAAAAGGTTGGGGCTCTGTGCTTCTCTAGCCACATAACCCTCGGCTCATCCTCTCTCGCAGTCGAAGGAGAGCTGAGCTGAGAAACTGCAAACATCCACCAATTCCTCAGACATGAAAAGTGCCAGCACTGAAAGCTGTTGCTAGCCAGCACCGTTCCGTGGAAGCGCTCTCACAGGCACAGCAACACTGGGCCGCTGTGCTTCTCTAGCCACCTAACGTCACAGTCACTATCTCTCCGTCTCGCAGAGCTGAGCTAAGACATTGCAAACGTCCACCAATTCCTCACACATGAAAAGTGCCAGCACTGAAAGCTACTGCTTGATCTAACCAGGCCTTGGCTAGACTTTCAGAGCCACACAAAGGTTGGGGCTCTGTGCTTCTCTAGCCACCTAATCTTCTGCTCATCCTCTCTCGCAGTCGAAGGAGAGCTGAGCTGAGAAATTGCAAACGTCCAGCAATCCCTCACACATGAAAAGTGCCAGCACTGAAAGCTCTTGCTAGCCAGCAACCGTTCCTTGGAACTGCTCTCACAGGCGCAGCAACACTGGGGCTCTGCGCTTCTCTAGCCACCTAACGTCACGGTCACTATCTCTCCGTCTACGCAGAGCTGAGCTGAGAAATTGCAAACGTCCAGCAATTCCTCAGACATGAAAAGTGCCAGCACTGAAAGCTACTGCTTGATCTAACAAGGCCTTGGCTAGCCTTTCAGAGCCACAGAAAGGTTGGGGCTCTGTGCTCCTCTAGCCACCTAATCTTCTGCTCAACCGCTCTCGCAGTCGAAGGAGAGCTGAGCTGAGAAATTGCAAACGTCCAGCAATTCCTCACACATGAAAAGTGCCAGCATTGAAAGCTACTGCTTGATCTAATCAGGCCTTGGCTAGCCTTTCAGAGCCACACAAAGGTTGGGGCTCTGAGCTTCTCTAGCCACCTAATCTTCTGCTCAACCTCTCTCGCAGTCGAAGGAGAGCTGAGCTGAGAAATTGCAAAAGCCCACCAATTCCTCACACATGAAAAGTGCCAGCACTGAAAGCTACTGCTTGATCTAAGCATGCCTTGGCTAGCCTTTCAGAGCCACACAAAGGTTGGGGCTCTGTGCTCCTCTAGCCACCTAACCTTCGGCTCATCCTCTCTCGCAGTCGAAGGAGAGCTGAGCTGAGAAATTGCAAACGTCCAGCAATTCCTCACACATGAAAAGTGCCAGCACTGAAAGCTACTGCTTGATCTAACCAGGCCTTGGCTAGCCTTTCAGAGCCACACAAAGGTTGGGGCTCTGTGCTCCTCTAGCCACCTAATCTTCTGCTCATCCTCTCTCGCAGTCGAAGGAGAGCTGAGCTGAGAAATTGCAAACGTCCAGCAATCCCTCACACATGAAAAGTGCCAGCACTGAAAGCTCTTGCTAGCCAGCACCGTTCCGTGGAAGTGCTCTCACAGGTGCAGCAACACTGGGGCTCTGCGCTTCTCTAGCCACCTAACGTCACGGTCACTATCTCTCCGTCTCGCAGAGCTGAGCTGAGAAATTGCAAACGTCCAGCAATTCCTCACACATGAGAAGTGCCAGCACTGAAAGCTACTGCTTGATCTAAGCATGCCTTGGCTACCCTTTCAGAGTCACACCAACCGTGGGGCTCTGCACCTGCCTAGCCACCTCATGTTATGCTCTCTCTCTCTTACAGGCTAGGTAGAGCTCAGCTCCGAGTTTTTAAATGTACAGCGACTACTCCCACAGGGAAGGGGCCAGCACTGAAAGCTCTTGCTAGCCCTCACCTTTCCATGGAAGCCCCTTCACAGGCCCAGCAACACTGGGGATCTGCACTTTTCTAGCCACCTAACATAATGGTCAGTATCTCTCAGTCTCGTAGAGCTCAGCTCTGAAATGGAAAGTGTCCAGCAACTCCTTACACATGGAAAGTGCCAGGACTGAAAGCTGCTGCTTGACCTCTCTATCCCTTGGCTACCCTTTCAGAGCCACACCAACCGTGGGGATCTGCACCTGCCTAGCCACCTCATGTTATGCTCTCTCTCTCTCGCAGGCTAGGTAGAGCTCAGCTCCGAGTTTTTAAATGTACAGCGACTACTCCCACAGGGAAGGGGCCAGCACTGAAAGCTCTTGCTAGCCCTCACCTTTCCTTGGAAGCCCTTTCACAGGCCCAGCAACACTGGGGATCTGCGCTTTTCTAGCCATCTAATGTAATGGTTACTCTCTCTCAGTCTCGTAGAGCTCAGCTCTGAAATGGAAAGTGTCCAGCAATTCCTCACACATGGAAAGTGCCAGGACTGAAAGCTGCTGCTTGACCTCTCTATCCCTTGGCTACCCTTTCAGAGCCACACCAACCGTGGGGATCTGCACCTGCCTAGCCACCTCATGCTATGCTCTCTCTCTCTCGCAGGCTAGGTAGAACTCAGCTCTGAAATTTTAAATATACAGCGACTGCTCCTACATGGAAGGTGCCAGCACTGAAAGCTCTTGCTAGCCATCACCTTTCCTTGGAAGCCCTTTCACAGGCCCAGCAACACTGGGGATCTGTGCTTCTCTAGCCACCTGAAGTAATGGTCACTCTGTCTCTGTCTCGTAGAGCTCAGCTCTGAAATGGAAAGTGTCCAGCAAGTCCTCACACATGGAAAGTGCCAGGACTGAAAGCTGCTGCTTGACCTCTCTGTCCCTTGGCTACCCTTTCAGAGCCACACCAACCGTGGGGATCTGCACCTGCCTAGCCACCTCATGTTCTGCTCTCTATCTCTCTCTCAGCCTAGGTAGAGCTCAGCTCTGAAATTGAAAACATCCAGCGACTGCTCCCACATGGAAGGTGCCAGCACTGAAAGCTCTTGCTAGCCCTCACCTTTCCTTGGAAGCCCTTTCACAGGCCCAGCAACACTGGGGATCTGCGCTTCTCTAGCCATCTAATGTAATGATCACTGGTTGCAATGTGGACTCTTTTGCTCTCAAGTTTAGTGTGGTTGTTCTTAAAAGCGCGTTATGTAATACCTTACTTTCAGTATATGGTCCTTATTGTGCTATTTATTACCTCTGGGAACTGGACTACTGTTATCATGTTATTGTTGTTTGTAACACTGGTTTATGATATGATAGAAGTGCAGGTCGTGAAACTAATCGGATGTTTGTACTCAGCATTTCTGTCACCTCTGTACTTCGGGAGCCACCTATGGGAGCTTATTAATAATTATACCTTTTTCCTTTTCTCCTCTGAGAGCCAATCTATGGAGGAGACATCTTCGTAGTATGGGTGCTATCTCCTAGAGAATATTAATAACTACACTTTCTACCTTTTCTCCTGGGGGAGCCAACCTATTGGGGAGACATCTTCCAACATCTTCCCTTTCTCCACCAGGTTAATTACAATAGCATTGGAGGAGTTTGTAAACTTTGAATATCCTTGGGATGTTGAACTCAGCATGCTCCTATTGCTAGGAATCAGCCTGTTCCTGAATGTGATTCAGATCTTGTTTAGGGTTAAACAACTATTTAAAAACACCACCCAGAGATCAACTGCCATGACTGCAGCTACTCAAACCCTGGTGACAGGCACTGCGTCTACTCAAACTCTGACAACAGGCACTTGTTACGACCCAGACCGGACAGACCAGAGGGTCGTAGAGCTTCTGGGATCCCCCCGGGCTAAATTAAGGTGAAACCACACCAAATGATCACTTTGAACGCTTTATTCGAATAATCCAAACTGTGGAAGGCACAACGGTGGGCAGCGTGGGTTGCAGCAAAACGTTCACAAGAAGAGAGAAAAGAGAGGGGAAAGAAAAAGGGGAAAAGAAAAGAGATGATAGTAACCACCCTTGGGTCCCACAGCGTCGACGACGAGCGTGGTAATCCTCCGGTGATGGGGGCGCGCAACGTGGCTCTTTGCAGTTGTCTTTTATAGTCTAAATCTCCGTCTACAGTCGCGCCTCCTGAAGACTTATATGGGTTCATTCCAGACAGTTCTCAACATATATGGTAGTGTTCCAGAGGGTTCTTTATCTACTGAGCATGTGCGGCTTATTGGGGTGGTGGTCTTAGGGACTCGCCAAGGAGCTACAAGCCCCCTCCTCAAACAAACTTTGTGTGGCCTCTGGCCATATGCGGTGGGTTACCAGGCTGGTTCTGCCACAACACAGGACTGCATACCCTCCGGCACGCCCCCTGTGTCCATGCCAACCAACTTCTTGCTAATGTATGTCCCTCCCTCTTTGTTATGCAGACTGTACCTTGGTTGCTACAATGTTTGAGACATTGACAGACATTAACTCTTTCAGTCCCTCACAGCACTGTGGCTAGTCTAACCCTGGTGACAGGTACTGCAGCTACTCTAACCCTGACGACAAGCGCTGCAGCTACTCAAATCCCTATGATAAGCACTGCGGCTACTCTAACCCCAGCAACAAGCACTGCAGCTACTCTAACCCCTATGACAAGCACTGCGGCTACTCTAACCCCAGCAACAAGCACTGCAGCTACTCTAACCCCTATGACAAGCACTGCGGCTACTCAAACCCCTATGACAAGCACTGCGGCTACTCTAACCCCAGCAACAAGCACTGCGGCTACTCTAACCCCTATGACAAGCACTGCGGCTACTCAAACCCCTATGACAAGCACTGCGGCTACTCTAACCCCAGCAACAAGCACTGCAGCTACTCAAACCTCTACGACAAGCACTGTGCCTATTCAAACCCCAGTGATAAGCAGTGAAGCTATTCAGACCCTGGCGACAGGCACTGTGGCTACTCAAACCTTGGTGATGGGTGATGCAGCTGAACTAGAGAATCAACCGGTGCCAGTATCAATCACCTCTATACAGAAGAAGAAAAATACAAAAAAATCAGTTCACTTAGCGAAGGATGAAGGTGAACCAGGGTCATCACGAGAACAGGAGGAAGAGGCAGAACCAGAGATAATCACCCAGTCCTTGAGTGAGCTGCGAGATATGCAAAGACTTCAGCCGTAGTCCAGGTGAGCACATTATCACCTGGCTGCTCCAATGCTGGGATAAGAGGGCCAGTAGCTTGGAATTAGAGGCTAAGGAAGCCAAGCAATTGGTATCCCTTTCTAGGGAAGGGGGCATTGACAAGGCAATTGGGAAAAAGACACAAGCCCTCAGCCTCTGGAGGCGACTTCTGTTGGGTGTGAGGGAAAGGTACCCCTTCAAGGAAGATGTTGTATGTCACCCAGGCAAGAGGACCGCCACGGAGAGAGGTATCCAGTACCTGAGGGAATTAGCCATGCGGGAGATGGTTTATTATGACCCAGGCAATGCGCAATTACCCAGAGATCCAGATGAAGTCCAACGTGCATGATTCATGTGGCGGAAGTTTTTACGAAGCGCACCATTGTCATATGCCAATGCATTGGCAGTAATGGACTGGAAAGATGAAGAGGGACCAACAGTAGATGAATTGGTTTGCCAGCTCCGGCAATACTAAGTAAGTCTCACTTCCTCCTTCATCGCAGCTGTGGAGAGACTGCCAGACATGCTAGAACTTCAATGCGAATTGGAGTCAAAGGCAGCCAAGTGATACGCCACAATTGATATCGCTAATGCATTTTTTTCAATCCCTTTGGCAGCAGAGTGCAGGCCACAGTTTGCTTTCACTTGGAGGGGCGTCCAGTACACCTGGAATCGACTGCCCCAGGGGTGGAAACACAGCCCCACCATTTGCCATGGACTAATCCAGACTGCACTGGAAAAGGGTGAGGCTCCAGAACACCTGCAGTACATTGATGACATCATCGTATGGGGCAACACAGCAGAAGAAGTTTTTGAGAAAGGGGAGAAAATAGTTCAAATCCTTCTGAACGCAGGTTTTGCCATAAAACAGAGTAAGGTGAAGGGACCTGCACAGGAGATCCAGTTTTTAGGAATAAAATGGCAAGATAGACATCGTCACATCCCAATGGATGTGATCAACAAAATAGCAGCTATGTCTCCACCGACTAGTAAACAGGAAATGCAAGCTTTCTTAGGCGTTGTAGGTTCTTGGAGAATGCATATTCCAAATTACAGTATGATTGTAAGCCCTCTCTATCAAGTGACCTGGAAGAACAATTTTAAATGGGGCCCTGAGCAACAACAAGCCTTTGAACAGATTAAACGGAAGATTGTTCATGCAGTAGCCCTTGGGCCAGTCCAGGCAGGACCAGATGTTAAAAATGTGCTCTACACCGCAGCCAGGGAGAATGGCCCTACCTGGAGCCTCTGGCAGAAGCCACCCAGGGGAGACCCGAGGTCGACCTCTAGGGTTTTGGAGTCGAGGATCTGAGGCCCGCTATACTCCAACTGAAAAGGAGATATTAGCAGCATATGAAGGAGTTGGAGCTGCTTCAGAAGTGGTTGGTACTGAAACACAGCTCCTATTAGCACCCCGACTGCCAGCGCTGGGCTGGATGTTCAAAGGGAAGGTCCCTTCTACACATCATGCAACTGATGCTACGTGGAATAAGTGGGTTGCACTGATCACACAACAAAGTCGAATAGGAAACCCCTGTCGCCCAGGAATTTTGGAAGTGATCATGGACTGGCCAGAAGGCAAAGATTTTGGAATATTGCCAGAGGAGGAGGTGACGCATTCTGAAGAGGCCCCACTGTATAATAAACTGCCAGAAAATGAGAGGCAATATGCCCTGTTCATTGATGGGTCCTGTCGCATTGTAGGAAAGCATCGGAGGTGGAAGGCAGCTGTGTGGAGTCCTATACAACAAGTTGCAGAAACTGCTGAAGGAGAAGGTGAATCAAGTCAATTTGCAGAGGTGAAAGCCATCCAGCTGGCGGACGCTCAGTATATAAACAGGGGGGAGTTGGCCGGGAGGAGCAGATTGCTGCTTGGGCATCGGTCAGTGGGTGGTGAGCAATTGCATTGTGCGTCACTTGTCTTTTCTTGGGTGTTATTTCTTTTTTTTGTTATATTCCTCTTCATTACAATTATTATTATATTATTATTCTTAGTTATTAATGTATTTTATTTTACTTTATTTATTAAACCGTTCTTATCTCAACCCATGAGTTTTACTTCTTTTTTCCGATCCTCCTCCCCATCCCACTGGGAGGGGGGAGGGGGAAGCAGCTGCATGGTCTTTAGTTGCTGACTGGGGTTAAACCACAACAGTCCTTTTTGGCGCCCAACGTGGGGCATGAAGGGTTGAGATAACGACAGATCTGATCAGAGTGTGTTAAAACAAACTTGTTCTAAGTATTCATTGTATTGGTTTGATATTCACTGGTTACAATGTGGACTCTTTTGCTCTCAAGGTTGGTGTGGTTGTTCTTAAAGGTGCATTATGTAATATATTCCTTGCAGTATATGCTCCCTGTTGTGCTATTTATCACCTCTGGGAACTGGACTAGAGTTATCATGTTGTTGTTTGTAACACTGGCTTATGATAGAAGTGCAGGTCGTGAAACTAATTGGGTGTTTGTACTCAGCATTGTTGTCACCTCTGTACTTCGGGAGCCACCTATGGGTGGAGCCCAAAATACTTCAGCATGCTGTGCTCTCTGCTAGAGCTGAAAGAATACAGTGTAGCTTTGCTCTCTTCTTGACTAGAGGTCAGGAAGGTGAGGTAGTAGATGACTTTTACAATATTGTGTAGCATGCTCTACTTTTAACATGGGGGCTGCTTTTTTTAATGGTAATTGTGTTGATTTTGTGAGAAATGTGAATGTGATTCGTGTGAGTAAAAAACAGAATAGAAGAGGGAGGATTGGTTCATGTAGATATGAAGACATAGTTGAGTGAAAGCACCATTGTTTTAATGCAACTGCGGACCCTGACGGGGAAGATGATTGTGTAATCGCAAACTGCAGAAGTTCCTTTATCTATGGGGTTGTAAGTTTCTAAGTGGTACAAGCTTAAAACCGGTTGGGGGACGATTGGTTACCAGAAGGAATGACAGAAGGCACGCGCTGCACGAGATAAGAAGGCGAAGAGTTCAACCTTAAAAATCTGTATAAAGGTCGCTGAGGAAGACTCTTACTTCATCCCAAGACCCCCGCCCAAGACCACTGTCGTGGTTTAACCCCAGCCGGCAGCTAAGCACCACGCAGCCGCTTGCTCACTGCCCCCCCCCACCCCTGGGATGGGGGAGAGAATCAGGGAAAAAAAACAAAACTCGTGAGTTGAGATAAAGACAGTTTAATAGGACAGAAAGGAATGAAAAACAATGATAATGATAATAATAATATGACAATAGCAATACTAAAAGAATTAAACTATACAAAGCAAGTGGTGCACAATGCAATTGCTCACCACTCGTTGACCGATGCCCAGTTAGTTCCCGAGCCGCGATCCCCCTCCCAGTTAACTCCCCCCAGTTTATATACTGGACATGAAGTCATATGGTATGGAATAGCTCTTTGGCCAGTTTGGGTCAGCTGTCCTGATGGTGTCCCCTCCCAGCTTCTTGTGCCCCTCCAGCCTTCTTGCTGGCTGGGCATGAGAAGCTGAAAAATCCTTGACTTCTTAGTATAAACACTACTTAGCAACACCTAAAAACATCAGTGTGTTATCAACATTCTTTTCCTACTAAATCCAAAACACAGCACTATACCAGCTACTAAGAAGAAAATTAACTCTGTCCTAGCCGAAACCAGGACAGTATCCACCCCTTATTCTATACCATCTACATCATGTCCAGGTCCCACACTTCCCAATGCATTTTCAATTAATCACCACCACTTTTGCTGCCTTTTAATACATATACACACAGATATCATTCCCTTAATGTATAAGCCTTTACAATGTCCATTTAAAATGTTCGTTGAGTTCATTCAGTCCATGACTTTGGACTCCATCTATCATAACAGTCTGTCTGGGCAGGAGGGATGGTGTGAAGTCCGCTCAGTCGGCAGAGCAGGATCCGGCTTTGGTGCAGTGCAGCGGGCGGATGACATTGGGCGCAGCAGGAGGATGGTGTGTAGTGTTGGATTGTTGCATGCTGCAGTCAGTCCTGGTTCCATCACTACTGCACTTCGCTTGGTTTTATCAAAGTTCATTCTTTATTAATTTAGATAATTCTTACTGTAATACTGCTGATATAGCATATAACAACTATAGTAATGATGACATACAGTGGCAGGGTTATATAGCAATTAACATAATACAATTTAATTCACTGGCTATTCTCACCTAAAATCAAATCCCCTTGAGGCACACATCGGACTTCCCCGTCCTTCCGCATCACCCACCAAGTGCACCCAGGTCCTTGAGCAAAAGCGATCCCACGAATGGGTTTTCCTTTGCCTGAGGCAGGAGTAACCCAGACTGTCTTCCCTAGCATATTTTTTATGTGCACTACAGGGACCTTATCCCCTTCTACAGTACGTAAAAGTTCTGATTGGGCAGGGCCAGCCCGATTGGCAGATCCTCTAGTGTTGACTAACCAGGTGGCCTTTGCTAAATGTGTATCCCAATGTTTAAAAGTCCCACCACCCATTGCTTTCAATGTAGTCTTTAACAACCCATTGTATCGCTCGATTTTCCCGGAGGCTGGTGCATGATATGGGATGTGATACACCCAGTCAGTGCCATGCTCTTTGGCCCAGGTGTCTATGAGGTTGTTCCGGAAATGAGTCCCGTTGTCTGACTCAATTCTTTCTGGGGTACCGTGTCGCCATAAGACTTGCTTCTCAAGGCCCAGGATAGTGTTCCGGGCGGTGGCATGGGGCACGGGATATGTTTCCAGCCATCCGGTGGTTGCTTCCACCATTGTAAGCACATAGCGCTTGCCTTGGCGGGTTTGTGGGAGTGTGATGTAGTCAATCTGCCAGGCCTCCCCATATTTATATTTCAGCCATCGTCCCCCATACCAAAGAGGCTTTAACCGCTTGGCTTGCTTAATTGCAGCGCATGTTTCACATTCATGGATGACCTGTGCGATAGTGTCCATGGTCAAATCCACCCCTCGATCACGAGCCCATCTATATGTTGCATCTCTTCCCTGATGCCCTGAGGTGTCATGTGCCCACCGAGCTAAAAATAATTCACCCTTATGTTGCCAGTCCAGATCCACCTGAGCTACTTCAATCCTAGCAGCCTTGTCTACGTGTTGATTGTTTTGATGTTCTTCAGTGGCCCGGCTCTTGGGTACATGGGCATCTACATGACGTACTTTCACAACCAGGTTCTCTAGCCGGGCAGCAATATCTTGCCACAATGCAGCAGCCCAGATGGGTTTACCTCTGCGTTGCCAGTTGCTCTGCTTCCATTGCTGCAACCACCCCCACAGAGCATTTGCCACCATCCATGAATCAGTATAGAGATAAAGTATTGGCCATTTTTCTCGTTCAGCAATGTCTAAAGCCAGCTGGATGGCTTTCACCTCTGCAAACTGACTCGATTCACCTTCTCCTTCTGCAGTTTCTGCAACTTGTCGTATAGGACTCCATACAGCCGCCTTCCACCTCCGATGCTTTCCTACAATGCGACAGGACCCATCAGTAAACAGGGCATATTGCCTCTCATTTTCTGGCAGTTTATTATACAATGGTGCCTCTTCAGCACGCGTTACCTCCTCCTCTGGTGATATTCCAAAATCTTTGCCTTCTGGCCAGTCCATGATCACTTCCAGAATTCCTGGGCGACTAAGGTTTCCTATTCGACTTCACTGTGTGATCAGTGCAACCCACTTACTCCATGTAGCATCAGTTGCGTGATGTGTAGAAGGGACCTTCCCTTTGAACATCCAGCCTAGCACTGGCAGTCGGGGTGCCAACAGGAGCTGTGTTTCAGTACCAACCACTTCTGAAGCAGCTCGAACTCCTTCATATGCTGCTAATATCTCCTTTTCAGTTGGAGTATAGCGGGCCTCAGATCCTCGATATCCCTGACTCCAAAACCCTAGAGGTCGACCTCGGGTCTCCCCAGGTGCTTTCTGCCAGAGGCTCCAGGTAGGGCCATTCTCCCTGGCTGCGGTGTAGAGCACATTTTTAATATCTGGTCCTGCCCGGACTGGCCCAAGGGCTACTGCATGAACTATCTCCCGTTTAATCTGTTCAAAGGCTTGTTGTTGCTCAGGGCCCCATTTAAAATCGTTCTTCTTCCGGGTCACTTGATAGAGAGGGCTTACAATCAGACTATAATTTGGAATATGCATTCTCCAAAAACCTACAACACCTAAGAAAGCTTGCGTTTCCTGTTTACTAGTCGGTGGGGACATAGCTGCTATTTTGTTGATCACATCCATTGGGATATGACGACGTCCGTCTTGCCATTTTATTCCTAAAAACTGAATCTCCTGTGCGGGTCCCTTCACCTTACTTTGTTTTATGGCAAAACCGGCTTTCAGAAGGATTTGGATTATTTTCTCCCCTTTCTCAAAAACTTCTTCTGCTGTGTTGCCCCATACAATGATGTCATCAATGTACTGCAGGTGTTCTGGAGCTCCACCTTTTTCTAGTGCATTTTGGATCAGTCCATGGCAAATGGTGGGGCTGTGTTTCCACCCCTGGGGCAGTCGATTCCAGGTGTACTGGACGCCCCTCCAAGTGAAAGCAAACTGTGGCCGGCACTCTGCTGCCAAAGGGATTGAAAAAAATGCATTAGCGATATCAATTGTGGCGTATCACTTGGCTGCCTTTGACTCCAATTCGCATTGAAGTTCTAGCATGTCTGGCACAGCAGCACTCAGCGGTGGCGTGACTTCATTCAGGCCACGATAGTCTACTGTTAGTCTCCATTCTCCATTAGACTTTCGCACTGGCCATATGGGGCTGTTAAAGGGTGAGCGAGTCCTGCTGATCACTCCTTGGCTCTCCAGTCGATGAATCAGCGTATGGATGGGAATCAGGGAGTCTCGGTTGGTGCGATATTGCCGCCGGTGCACCGTTGTGGTAGCGATCGGCACCTGTTGTTCTTCAACCCTCAGCAACCCCACAACCGAAGGGTCCTCAGAGAGACCAGGTAAGGTGGACAACTGTTCAATTCCCTCTGTCTCCAAGGCAGCTATACCAAAAGCCCACCGATACCCCTTTGGGTCTTTAAAATACCCTCTCCTGAGAAAGTCTATGCCAAGGATGCATGGGGCCTCTGGGCCAGTCACAATGGGGTGTTTCTGCCACTCATTCCCAGTTAGGCTTATTTCAGCCTCCAATAGTTAGCTGTTGAGATCCCCCTGTCACACCAGAGATACAGATGGGTTCTGCCCCTTCATAACTTGATGGCATTAGAGTACACTGTGCACCAGTATCCACTAGGGCCTTATACTCCTGTGGGTCTGATGTGCCAGGCCATCGAATCCACATAGTCCAATAAACCCGGTTGTCCCTTTCCTCCACCTGGCTGGAGGCAGGGCCCCTCTAATCCTGGTCAGAGTATTTGTTACTCACTTCTTGTAAAAATGACTTAGAGGTCCCTTCAAGAGGGTCAGAAGCCCTTCTACTTTGTCTGGCAACCGGAGCGGCATCTTTCCTGGAAGAATCCCCTTTTCTGGTTGTTTTTCCTTTCAATTCACGTACCCGTGCATCTAGGACCGAGGTAGGTTTTCTATCCCACTTCCTCATGTCCTCTCCATGGTCACGCAGGTAAAACCACAGGGTACCCCGTGGTGTATACCTCCTATATTCTCTCTCTTGATCAGAGGAATGCTCACTCCTAATAGCTGAGATATTGGTCTGTACAGGTGGGGAGTAGGACTTTTCGATCAGTTCAATCAGTTTTTCGGACTTTTTGGACAGTTTTTCCACAGCCGAGACACAGGCTCGTAGGGATGAAGAGAGATTTTCTTCATATTGCCGGAGTTGGCGAGCCATTTCATCCACTGTCGGTGCCTCTTCGTCTTTCCAAGTTAGTACTGCCAATGGGTTGGCATACGATGATGGTGCGCTCCGTACAAACTTCCGCCACATGGGTCGTGTGCATTGAACTTCATCTGGATCTTTGGGTAATTGTAAACTATCCGGGTCATAATAAATCATCTCTAGCACGGCTAATTCCCTCAGGTACTGAATACCTCTTTCCATGGTAGTCCACTTGCCTGGTTGACATATAACATCTTCCTTGAAGGGATACCTTTCCTTCACACTTGACAGGAGTCGCCTCCAGAGGCTGAGGGCTTGTGTCCCTTTTCCAATCGCCTTATCAATGCCACCTTCCCTAGCAAGTGATCCCAGCTGCTTGGCTTCCTTACCCTCTAATTCCAGGCTACTAGCCCCATTGTCCCAGCATCGGAGCAGCCAGGTGATAATGTGCTCACCTGGACGACGGCTGAAATCTTTTCGCATATCCCGCAGCTCACTCAGGGATAGAGATCGGGTGATTACTTCTGGTTCTGCCTCTTCCTCCTGTTCTCGTGATGGCCCTGGTTCATCTTCATCCTTCGCTAAACGAACTGATTTTTTTGTATATTTCTTCTTCTGTATAGGGGCGACTGATACTGGCACAGGTTGGTTCTCTGGTTCAGCCGCAGCGCCTGTCGCAGGGGTCGAAGTGGCTGCAGCGCCTGTCGCAGGGGTCGGAGTAGCCGCAGCACCTGTCGCAGGGGTCGGAGTAGCCGCAGCGCCTGTCGCAGGGGTCGGAGTAGCCGCAGCGCCTGTCGCAGGGGTCGGAGTAGCCGCAGTGTCTGTTGTCGGGGCTGGAGTAGCCGCCTTGCCTGTCGCTAGGGTTGCAGTAGCCGCTGTGTCTGTTGCAGGGGTTGGAGTAGCTGCAGTATCTGTTGGTCTGTTTTCCCTCCCTTCCCCCTGAGGGTGCTGCACAGTATCGAGCAGTGTTTGGTAGATACTAGCCAGGGCCCAGCACAGTGCGATAAGTTGTGCCTCTTTGGAATAGCCACAGCATTTTCCTCTCAGATAATCTATCACTTTATCAGGGTCCTGTAGTTGTTCAGGAGTGAAGTTCCAAACCATTGGAGGTGAGAAGTTCTCTAGATACCTGCCCATTTTCTCCCACATGCCATGCCACCCATGGCTATTAAGCCTCGGGGCAGATTTCCGAAAGGTATTCTTAAACAGTTGTTTAACCTTAAACAAGGCCTGGAACACATTCAGGAGACATAACAATAGGAACATGCTGGTTTGAACATCCCAAGGATATTCAAAATTCTCAAGAGCCACTGTAATTTGCCTGGAGGAGAAGGGGAAGGTGAAGAAATGTGTCTCCCCTGTGGCTTGGCTCTCCGATGAGAAAAGGTACAAGGTGTAATTATTAATAGTTTCTGATAGACGGCTCCCGAAGTACGGAGGTGACGGCAATGCTGAGTACAAATACCAGATTAGTTCCACGATCAGCAATTCTATCGTATCATAAGCCAGTGTTACAAAGTACAACAACATGATAACTCTGGCCCAGTTCCCACGGGTGATAAACAGCACAACAGGGAGCATATACTGCAAGTAAGGTATTACATAACGCACCTTTAAGAACAAGCGCACCAACTTTGAGAGTGAATACATCAACATTGTGACCAGCAACTATTGAACTAATATAATGTATGTTTATAACAAATTTGTTCTAACACATTCCAGTCAGATTTGTCGTTATCTCAACCCGTCGAGCCCCACGTTGGGCGCCAAAAAGGACTGTCGTGGTTTAACCCCAGCCGGCAGCTAAGCACCACGCAGCCGCTTGCTCACTGCCCCCCCCCACCCCTGGGATGGGGGAGAGAATCAGGGAAAAAAAAACAAAACTCGTGAGTTGAGATAAAGACAGTTTAATAGGACAGAAAGGAATGAAAAACAATGATAATGATAATAATAATATGACAATAGCAATACTAAAAGAATTAAACTATACAAAGCAAGTGGTGCACAATGCAATTGCTCACCACTCGTTGACCGATGCCCAGTTAGTTCCCGAGCCGCGATCCCCCTCCCAGTTAACTCCCCCCAGTTTATATACTGGACATGAAGTCATATGGTATGGAATAGCTCTTTGGCCAGTTTGGGTCAGCTGTCCTGATGGTGTCCCCTCCCAGCTTCTTGTGCCCCTCCAGCCTTCTTGCTGGCTGGGCACGAGAAGCTGAAAAATCCTTGACTTAGTATAAACACTACTTAGCAACAACTAAAAACATCAGTGTGTTATCAACATTCTTTTCCTACTAAATCCAAAACACAGCACTATACCAGCTACTAAGAAGAAAATTAACTCTGTCCTAGCCGAAACCAGGACAACCACCAAGAGGCAGTGCGCATGTGAAAGGGACTTGCAAAACTCATTTTAATACGAAGCGAAGGACAATTTGCATATCGCATCACCCTGTTAAATACGTAAGAGTATAGACTATAAACGCTATATGCTGCTGTCTGTAGGTGTGCGTGTTGGTAGAGCCCAGGTTCCCCGCGCACCCAGCGCTGTTTGCTTGCCTTTATTCGCTAATAAACCAAGTTCCTGTTAACGTATTATTTTGGGACTCGGTCATTTATCACAATTTGGGGGCTCGTCCGGGATGGTCTTGGTTCCTGAATTCTGACTTGATCTAGGAGGGGCGCCCCACCGTTTGGTGGCTCCTGTTCGGGTCAGGTCGGGACCAACGCCATCCTGAACCTGAATAGAGGCAAGCAAAGAATTCGATTTTTGGAGCTCCCTTGCCGGTTGCGGCAGTTGATTTTGCCCGTAATTCTGTGCGCAAAGAAGCGAACGAAGACGACGGAGTCGTGAGTATTAAAGGCGTATACCGTTCGGTTGGGTGGGATTCGGTTGCCTGTGTGTGAAGAGTGTGATTGAGACGGAACGTAGTTCCGAAGCGAGTGCAGAGGTCTTCTAACCGCGGTTCCAATCTCCCGCAAGGGACTTGGCCGGTGAAGGACCGAAGCGATTCCTATAGGATTCGTGGGTGGGTGATAGGTCCTAAGCCCCCTGCAAGACACTCTTGTTAAGGTAACCAAGGGCTGTAGGAATTGCCACGGTAAAATTCCTAGATGGGCCAAATAAAATCTAAGACCCAGGACCAGAAGAAAGGGAGCGAATTACCAGACATACTACTAGAATGTCCATTAGGGATAATGATTAGAAATTGGAATAATAGGGGCCCCAGAAAAGGAAAAAGCAAATTAAAAATGGTTCAATATTGTACGGTAGAGTGGCCGAAGGAGCCTTTAAAACCACATGTTTTTTGGCCTGTTTTTGGATCTTTTGAGGACTGGGTCTGCCAAGCCTTAAATATATATGTTAATACAAAGGAACCTTTTAGTCAAGAGGAAAGTGATTATGCAGGATTATGGATTAGGACTTCACATCCTTTTCCCGCCTCGATACTTGCATTAAAGGCAGATGAAAAGCCTGAGGAGGAAGAAAAAGAGAAAGAAAAAGGAAAAAATAATGATGAATGGGAGCCGCTAGATAACATACCACCACCGTATAATCCACCCCCGGCAGCTCCGCACCCGGGGATGGTACCACCCCCTCCTCCGGCGCCGACAGCTCCCAGATCAGATCTACCGCCAGCTGCATGTAAACGAAGTAGAATTGCCGCCTCTGAAGGAACTGTTTTATATCCCCTAAGGGAAGTACCCCTTGGAGGAAATCAGGGAGGCATTGGATTTGTAGCTGTACCACTAAGTACTACAGATATGAGAAACTTCAAAAAGGAAATGGGGACTTTATTAGATGATCCACTGGGAGTGGCCGAAAAACTAGATCAATTCCTAGGTCCTAATACCTATACCTGGGAAGAAATGCAGTCCATTTTAGGGATTTTATTTACTACTGAGGAAAAGGGAATGATCAGACAGGCAGGAATGAGAATTTGGGAAAGACAGAATCAGGCAGGACCCCCGGCGGACCAGAAATGGCCAAACGTGGGTCCTCACTGGGATGATCAACAACCCCAGGGGAGACAGAACATGAGGGATTTAAGAACGTTAATCATACAAGGAATAAGGGAGGCGGTTCCACGAGGACAAAACATCAATAAAGCATTTAGTGAACAGCAAAGGAAGGATGAATCTCCCACAGAGTGGTTGGAGAGATTAAGGAAGAGTCTGCAGATGTATTCAGGAATTGATCCGAATACAGTAGCTGGAACCGCACTCCTCAGAACACAATTTGTGGCCAAATCCTGGGGAGATATAAGAAGGAAATTAGAAAAGCTAGAAGATTGGCAAGAGAAGGGATTAGAGGAGTTACTCAGGGAAGCACAAAAAGTCTATGTCAGACGAGATGAAGAAAAACAAAAAGCAAAAGCAAAAATTTTCGTAGCTGCTGTTCGAGAGAGTCAGAAAAATAAGAATTCATCTGGGGAAAGGAAAGAAAGAGGGGTGAACAGAATTCCCCAAGAACCACCCCGCCGAGAAAGAACAACTATTTCTGTTTGCTATTACTGTGGCAAAAAGGGACACATTCAGAAGAATTGCCGTAAGCGAAAACAGGATGAGCAAATGCTTAAAGAAGAATAGGGGTGTCAGGGGCTATATCTCTTGGGGACTTCAACATCAACAGAGCCCTTGATAAAATTGTTAATAGGACCCCATAAAGAGGAATACTCATTTTTAGTAGATACTGGGGCTGAGAAATCAACGATTCAAAAACTTCCAAAAGGCATAGAAAAAGGGAAAAATTACATGTCAGTAATTGGTGCAAAAGGGGAGCCTTTTAAGGTACCTATTCTAGAAGACGTAAAAATAGAATCGGAAAAGAAAATCTGCTTGAATGATTTACTTTTGCTTCCCGAAGCAGAATATAATCTGTTAGGAAGAGACTTAATTCTGAAATTAAATTTCAGTATTCAGAGTCAAGGGGACAAACTACAGGTTAAATTATACACTTTAACACAAGCAGATGAAGAAGTTATCAACCCCTCAGTATGGTATCAGGAAGGGGAAACTGGGAAGATAGATATGAATCCAATAGTTGTTCAAATAACAGATCCACATCGTCCGATTAGAATCAAACAATATCCCATACCGATGGGAGGTCGAAGAGGATTGAAACCTATAGTAGACAGGCTTTTAAAAAAAGGGACTTTAGAACCGTGTATGTCACCTCATAATACACCCATCCTACCTGTAAAGAAACCCGATGGGTCATATAGGATGGTACAAGATTTAAGGGCCGTAAATCAACGAACGATTACCAAATTCCCTGTGGTAACTAATCCTTATACTTTATTGAGTCATTTATCTCCCAAGCATATTTGGTATAGTGTAATAGATCTGAAAGATGCTTTTTGGGCTTGCCCCCTAGATAAAGGATCTAGAGATTATTTTGCCTTTGAATGGGAGGATCCTGAAACAGGGAGAAAACAACAATTGAGGTGGACCGTACTACCACAGGGGTTTACAGAATCACCTAATCTGTTTGGACAAACATTAGAAACAATTTTACAAGATTTCACTATACCCAGGGAGGTAAAGTTATTACAATATGTAGATGACCTATTGATAGCAGGGGAAACTGAGGAAGAAACCCAAAAGGCTACTATTGAACTATTAAATTTCCTGGGAGAAAAGGGATTAAAGGTGTCCCGGTCAAAATTGCAATTTACAGAACAAGAAGTGAGATATTTAGGGCATTGGTTAAGTGAAGGAAAAAAGAAATTAGACCCTGACAGAATATCTGGGATTTTATCCCTGAGACCCCCAAAAACTAAAAAGGAAATAAGACAAGTATTGGGATTATTAGGGTATTGCAGACCATGGCTTGAAGGCTATAGTGAAAAGGTAAAATTTCTATATGAGAAATTGACTAATAACCAGTTTAAGTGGTATGTGGAAGATGAAAAAAAGTTTGAAGAAATTAAAAGGACACTTGTGGAAGCACCTGTGTTGAGCCTTCCAGAGTTGGAAAAACCTTTTTATCTATTTGTAAATACATCCAATCAAACAGCATATGGAGTTCTCACTCAAGACTGGGCAGGGGTTAAAAAGCCTGTAGGATACTTGTCTAAATTACTTGATCCAGTAAGTAGAGGATGGCCTGCTTGTCTCCAGGCCTTGGTTGCTACAGCACTATTAACAGAAGAAGCTAGGAAAATTACTTTTAGCGCCCCTTTGAAGGTATTTACCCCACACAATGTTAGGGGAGTTCTCCAACAAAAAGCTGAAAAATGGCTAACGGATAGCAGAATTTTAAAGTATGAGACCATATTGATTAACTCTCCAGATTTAGAGCTAAAAGTTACTTCTGCTCAAAGTCCAGCACAATTTTTGTTCGGAGAACCGTCAGAAAAGTTGCAACATGATTGCTTAGAAGTAATCGAAGTTCAAACTAAAGTGAGACTGGATTTAAAGGAAACTGAACTAGAAAAAGGAGAAAAATTGTTTGTAGATGGATCTTCCCGAATAGTTGAAGGGAAGAGAAAATCAGGGTATGCAATAATAAATAAAGATTTAGAGATTGTTGAATCGGGACCTTTAAGTCCAGCATGGTCAGCTCAAGCTTGTGAGTTGTATGCTTCTATACAGAGCTTTAGAATTATTAAAGGGAAAAAGCGGAACAATATTCACGGACTCTAAATATGCATTTGGAGTGGTCCACACTTTTGGAAAAATCTGGGAAGAAAGAGGCCTAATTAATACTCAAGGGAAGAATCTAATACATCAAGAATTAATAATAAAAATTTTAAGAATGTTAAGGGAACCAAAAGAGATAGCAGTAGTACATATAAGAGGACATCAAAAAGGGTTAGATTATCAGACTAGGGGAAACAATCTCGCAGATAAAGAAGCCCAGGAGGCAGCTTTAAGGGCTCCGATTGTTCGGGTTAATATAATACAAACAAAAGAGGATACAAGTGAGGAGGAACGAGAAAGTGAAAAGAAGTATACCCCTGAGGAAATAACCAGACTTGAGAAAATAGGGGCAAACTTCGAACGAGGAAAATGGACACTGCCCGATGGCAGAGAAATGTTGCCAAAGGCTTATGCTAGACAGATTTTGGAGCGTTTACATGTACAAACACATTGGGGTACAAGAGCATTAAGCGATCATTTTCTTAAACAATTTGGCTGTATTGGAATCTTTGAAATAGCTAAACAGATTACACAAGGTTGCTTGACTTGTCACAAAGTAAACAAGAAAGTGTTCCGACAAGTGGCAGCAGGGGGAAGAAGAACAGCTTGTAGACCTTTTGAGAGAATACAAGTTGATTTTACCGAACTCCCTAAAGTCGGAAGGTTGAAATATCTATTGGTAATGGTAAACCATTTAACACAATGGGTAGAAGCCTACCCTGTGACACGAGCTACAGCACAAATGGTAGTGAAAATTTTATTAGAACACTTAATACCTAGATATGAGATAATCCAGTACATTGATTCTGACCAAGGCACTCATTTTACTTCCAAAATAATAGAGGTGCTATGTCAATCCTTAGGTATCAGGTGGGAACACCACACCCCATGGCATCCACAAAGCTCGGGAAAAGTAGAGAGAATGAATCAAACAATAAAACAACAACTGGCCAAGTTAATGATTGAAACACAGATGCCTTGGACAAAATGCCTATCATTGGCACTTCTAAATATAAGAACAAAACCCCATAGTGAGACTGGATTATCACCCTATGAAATGCTATATGGCACGCCCTACTCTCAGGGGATGCCACTTGGAAATAATATAGTAGAAGATCATGATGTTCAGAAACATATAATTATTTTGGGAAAAAACGTTGAAAAAAATTAAGAAAAATAGGAATGTTAGCTCAAACACCACCCCTGGGATTTGCAATCCATCAGTTGAAGCCTGGGGACAGGGTGTTGATAAAAACATGGAAAGAAGAAACTTTATCCCCTCTTTGGGAGGGACCTTATCTTGTTTTGTTAACCACAAATACCGCTGTCCGAACTGCGGAAAAAGGGTGGACCCACGTATCGCGAGTCAAGGGTCCAATAAAGGAGTGGAAGGTAACATCGGAGCCAGGAGAGACTAAGCTAACCATAAGACGAACCTGAAGATCCTGACAACGAAAAGAAGACTGGACCTATGGACAGCTTCCTTTAAACCAGGCAAACTCTGTCTGGATTAATTTATGTCAGTTGAAGTTAGAGAAAGTCTTTATACATGGTTCCAAATACCACGGGGATGTAAGGTGAAACAGGTATACTTTATTCCTTGGAGGGAAGAAAGAATACCTCAACTAACAGGGGGAGCAGGCTGTTATAAAATCACGGGAGTCCCAAAAATTTTTCCCTTGGCCTGTGATTTAAAAAAAGAAACCCCGGGATTTCCTAGATCAATAATCCCACCTGAAATCCCATGCATTGAACACCTTGATTTGGGTCATCTATGTTGGATAGTCTGTAGATGCTGGAATTGTAACCAAAAATGGTCTTGTGTATCGTTTAACAAACAACCATACTGCAAAAAGTGCAGAAACCCTAATTCACTCCCTACAAGGGAACAAATAAGACAAGTCGAAATTCTTAAACTGTTTTGCGGCTGGGAATTGCTTTTACCTGAAACATGGGAAGTATTTGAGAGCGATTGGTATCGGGTTTTGGCCAAGTGTGCTAAAGAATTTGCATGGAAGAGGGCCCAGCGAAAATATTAAATAACAGAATAAGAGCAGGGTCGATCTCTAAATTATAAATCAAAAATTAAACTAACTGTTGGAACATAGCATACAAGTGACTAAAGGGTTTGAGAAGCCCCAACTTTGGTCTCAAAGTAATCTAAAGGAGTCACCCGATACTAAAAGGAAAGAGGGCAAGACCGGAGTGGGAACTGGTATTGCGGCTGTAGAAGTCTGCCAAGGGCTGCAACCCCTTTGGGCTGTGACTGCCGAATACTATGGCCCTGTCCGGACCTCTTTTGATTATACTTGGGGTAAACTCCTTAACTTTGGCCACGACAAATAACTGCAGTCTATGTGTGACGACCACTAGGAGGGGGAAGATAAGCTCCCAAACCTTGGTTTATCACACTATCTATGACTGCAAAGGCAAAAAAAAATGGGAACTGTATTCATAATTCGACCCAGTATGCCCTATGTAACGAAGGAAATAGAACTGTATGCTATGATCCCACAGAACTCCCTTATCAATATTGGGTAGAAATGAAGACAAATTCAGAGGAAGGTAGATTAATCGGAACAAGTAAGGTCATAACCGATTTGAGTACTCCGGTTTCAATAGTTTTTGATGCATGTGACGTTATAGATGATGATCTAGATACTAATTGTGGAAGTTTAGAATGGAGACGATATTACAGTAATCAACCAAAATATATTTGCCCAGGTGCACATCAATGTCCAATAAATCCTGATTATGTACCAAGTCAAACAGCCAGGTACCAATCGTCACATCTATGTGGAAGGAGGGACTGGTCTTGCGTATGTTGGGATACTATAGGTTGGGGATATGATTATCAATGTAAGGATCTAAAAGCTTTAATAACGAGGATAGAAACAGGAAGTAATTGCACAACTCGTACCTGTAATCCGGTAAATCTAACCCTTATAAATTTGGAAAATTGGAAGCAGAAACAGGTAACCAAAATTGGACTTAAGATATATGGACCTGGAGAGGATCCAGGTGTAATAATTAAAAATAAAATTAAAGAAAAGACAAAAGAATCAGTACAACACAGATTATTATTTAACTCATTCTACCATGAAATGGAGACAGGGGTGAAATATGAAATCCCCACAGTAGCTAAAAATCTATTTGTAAATCTTGCTGAAAACATTGCTAAATCATTAAGTGTAACTAACTGTTATGTTTGCGGTGGAACAAATCAAGGTGAACGATGGCCATGGGAAGCTATGGAGAGCAACATAGGTGATTCCCAAGTATGGAACACAACGGGAACAGGTAACAGGAAACAACGATGGGTACTCCAAACGAGTATAATCGGAAGGAGTTGTTGGCAAAACCTAAAAGATAATGGAAAGCAAGTAGGTCACTTGGAATGTGAAGGAGGTTACCTATGGAATGAAACAACGAATAACTGGGATAAGTGGGGAAGCCCACTAAAAATGAATAATCAATTTACGAAATGGACTAGTGGGCGAGACATATCGAAGGGTTGGCCAAGCCCTGAAGGACATTATTGGATTTGTGGCAAACTAGCTTATGCATATTTGCCCAAAAATTGGACAGGATCATGTGTATTAGGAACTATAAGACCTAGTTTTTTCCTGTTACCCATAAGCCGAGGAGAACGATTGGGAGTCCGAGTGTATGCTGAAACGGATGAGTTAAGGCAAAGGCAGCAAAAAAGAAATCTACAAATAGGGAACTGGGCGGACAACGAATGGCCACCCGAAAGAATAATTGCCTACTATGGTCCTGCTACATGGGCAGAAGACGGGTCTTGGGGTTATAGAACTCCAATATATATGCTTAATAGAATTATAAGATTACAAGCTGTAGTAGAAATAGTTGTAAACAAGACTGGAGATGCATTAGGACTAATTGCAAAACAAAATACAAAAATGAGAACCGCTTTATATCAAAACCGCTTAGCTTTAGATTATTTGTTAGCACAGGAAAGAGGTGTGTGTGGAAAATTTAACCTCAGTAATTACTGTTTAGAAATTGATGATAAAAGGAAAGCTGTAAACGAACTTATAAGGGAAATGAAAAAATTGCACATGTCCCAGTTCAAACATGGAACGGGATAAATTTAGGGGGAATGTGGGGAAACCTCTTCAACAGTGATTGGCTCACCAGGATTGGAATAATAGTTTTGGGAATATTTGGCGGATTATTGATTATCCCGTGTTTAATACCGTGTTTTATTAGATTAATACACTCGATTATACAAAGAATACAAATATTGGCTGTGCCTATTGATCCCAAGGAGGGAAAAGGGAAAACACATTCCCTAATGGTAGTCAAAACAAAGGAAGATCCAGCGTTAATTCTAATAAAACAGGTATTAACAAGATTAGAAACCAAAACATGAATCAATGCAATCGAAAAGAAAATGGGGGATTGTGAGAAATGTGAATGTGATTCGTGTGAGTAAAAAAACAGAATAGAAGAGGGAGGATTGGTTCATGTAGATATGAAGACATAGTTGAGTGAAAGCGCCATTGTTTTAATGCAACTGCGGACCCTGACGGGGAAGATGATTGTGTAATCGCAAACTGCAGAAGTTCCTTTATCTATGGGGTTGTAAGTTTCTAAGTGGTACAAGCTTAAAACCGGTTGGGGGACGATTGGTTACCAGAAGGAATGACAGAAGGCACGCGCTGCACGAGATAAGAAGGCGAAGAGTTCAACCTTAAAAATCTGTATAAAGGTCGCTGAGGAAGACTCTTACTTCATCCCAAGACCCCCGCCCAAGACCACCAAGAGGCAGTGCGCATGTGAAAGGGACTTGCAAAACTCATTTTAATACGAAGCGAAGGACAATTTGCATATCGCATCACCCTGTTAAATACGTAAGAGTATAGACTATAAACGCTATATGCTGCTGTCTGTAGGTGTGCGTGTTGGTAGAGCCCAGGTTCCCCGCGCACCCAGCGCTGTTTGCTTGCCTTTATTCGCTAATAAACCAAGTTCCTGTTAACGTATTATTTCGGGACTCGGTCATTTATCACAATTTGTTAACCTCATGAAGAGCAGAGCCATATGTAAAGTACATAAGTTGTATATACATCGTCAAAATTTTTGTTAACTTTAAACAGTCGTTATTACTTTAGTGGCCAGAGGTAGCAGCTTCTGGGGGGGGTGGAAATGAGTTTTTGGTGTCGTATGGAGGAGATGTACACATGCAGTAAACTCAGTCACAGCATTTCTGGTGTTTTCATGTATCCCCATTATTGGGGAGGGGAGAAATGGTGGTTTGAGTCTAAAGCAGGGAGACATCAGTACAGCAAACCTGTATTTTGTTCTGGTATGCACCACTGCCTTAAATGAGCAGTGCCGGTTCTTTCTTGGAGTAGCTGTCTCCTAAATTTCCCAAACTTAAGCAATTAATAAATCCATCATTTGCATAGCATTTAAAGTGACTGATTCAGTGTATGGTTAGCCTTCCTGGTTAATAAATACTTTAAACGGGACTCAGCAGTTGTGTAAGACCAGATGCTTCCAATATACCTAGAACAGAGTTAGTGTCAGATCTTATTGTGACAGGTACACCCGCCTTGATCGAGAGCGGAACTTCTCGGCCAGTGAAAAGAAAAAAAACTAGAAGCCTCAGTTTGGGGGTCAAGCCACCCCACCCGCATGGTGGAGTCGGGTTAGGACCACCAGGTACACACTTCAGTCAAGGAATAAGGAAGTGTTGGCCCTCGGCCAATGAGGACTAACATCACCTTATTTGACCACAGATCAGATTTGACTAGGGTATAAACGGAGCCCCCTCTGGGGGGGGCAAATTGAGTCAGTTCTCCTCGGAGCAGCGGGTCTGCAGTCGGGGACTCTCCCCTTGAGTCAGGATGCTGCCTAAGGTAACTCCTGCAGGTTGAGAGCCCTCATCTTTTAGGCGACATGTGCATTTTGGGTTATCATTTCTAAAGCTTAAGAATTCTTAAAAGTCGGTTGTGTAGTATTAATTTCCCCTTACATCATTGAACCTGTGGTTTACTAATGTTGTTGCAGTTCTGAACGATTTTGACTGAAGAATAAATTTTGTTGAGTTTAACACCTGTTTAATTTGATTGTGTGAGCCTCCGTGACACTTATCTAAGCTGCAAAATAAAAACAAGAAGGAAAACAATGTATGTTAATGTGTCCCATCCTTTTATGTATGGACAATGTTTCTAGTGTCCTAGTGTCTTTGTCAGCTGTGGAGAGGCATTTTAATCTTCTGCCTCTGTAGAACCCTGGTTCCGAAACTGTGTTAGACTTTGAAACAAAGATTGGCTTTACAAACAAGATCCAATTAGTGACTAAAGAGGAAACATTCCCCTTGGGGTAGATAAGTGTCTGGATTTGGTGAAGAACTGGAAACACTTCTGTGATAATTAGCAATATTCCTCAAGACAGTCTGTAAAGAGAAATTGTTTCCATAGTCTTTTGGGTCTTTTTTCATCTATTTCTCAGATTGATTAATTGAAGGGTTGGACAGGGTTGAGTAGAGAAGGCTTGTTGTAGTCCCGTGGTGCTGCCTTGTGCACAGGGTTAGTGAAACTGCTGCTTATAGCTGTGGAAACTCTTAGCTGGCAAATACAGGTAAAGTAACTTGCAGCTCAATGTGTGCTTGCATATCTACTATGCATCACCCATTAATAAACCAATACATGCAAGCATGTGATCACATAGCTCCAGTTTTTTGGACTGTACAATTGTGTATCTGCCTGTTTGCTTCTCTAAGATGCTCCTTTTCATTTAAGTCAATAGTGAGATTTTTAGCTGCTATTCTGTACTGAGCAGTGACCAAACTTGCGTGGACCCCACAGTCCACTAGAACAATAGAAACCTTTGAATTGCATGTTCTTCCCTAGTGTGGCCCTCCCCTCGTTTTGGAAAGTGACTCACAGGCTAGGCCTGGCATAGTTGCCAGAAAATGATGTCATTTGGATAATGTAATATCCCACGTACAAACCAAAGGCTGTTTAGAAATTGGGCTGACAAGAACAAAAAGGAAATAGCTGCATATCAGATGCATATCTCAATTTTAAAATCAGTATAATTGTGTGTGTACTTATTAAATACAGAGGTAGTGCAAAAGGCATAAAGAAAAGCTGCAGTGTTCCTCAAACCATGTTTTCAGATGATCAGAGGGTGGGTGATCCTGTTCTGTCTGCCTTGTGCCAGCACTAGTTCACACAGCCAAGCTGTGTGTCAGACCAGGGAATTGATCCGGTCAAGCACTAACATGTATCTTGTGGTGTTGCATTAGTTCTCGGCAGGATCAGTTCCCCAGTCACACTCTCCTTGCAGCCCCTGGGGCACCAGCATGGCCAAAAGGTGGAGGGAAAATGCAGGCAAGAATGAGCAGCAAAGAATGGGAAGGGAAGAAGCATGTTAACTAGTCCAGTGGCCAATCTATTTGTACCTCACTGGAGTGAGTGGCTTGACATAATTTCAGATGCAAAGGTCTAATGTTTTGAAATGAGATGTTTCTTTGTGTCCCCTTCCCCACCCTGCCACATGGTCCAAAAAACCTGATGTTTGCCAATGGCCCTTGTGCTGTTGGTGGGACCTGGGGAAGGGCTGAACTGGGGAGTAATTTGCCATCCCTGGGCCTCCTTTGCCCCAGTGGCTTGGGGTGGTCTGTAACCCTGATACAGCAGCTGGGGTTCCTGGCCAGTGCCTGGCACGGGCAAGTGAAATGCTCTGAACCTGCATCAAATAAGACTGGGGCCAAAGTGGTGTCCCTTATAAAATGGCAAAGGCAGTGGAGGCCAACAGGTAAGACTTGATGGGAAAATAAACAGTCTTATAAGCTCTATTTTTTTTCTTCTCCTTTTATTCCTCTCCTGTCACTGGCTCTTGATTTAGCTGCTAGAAATGAGAATAATATCACAGAGCCAAAATACTTAGACCACCAATGTAAGAAAATTCTGGTCCAGTGATTCGGAGTGCACATCTTTTTCAGGAGTGCTTTGGTAGTATTTTCTCTTGGCTACTCAGTATAAACATACTGGATAATACGGTTTTATGTCTGTTACTGGCCTTCTGGACTGGTTATGTATTTAATAATTTCTGTTTTCTGTCTAATATCTATCACATCTAAATCTCAAAAATGTAACTAGTGGACTAGTAACCTTTGTATTGGGTTTGCATGGCAAGGTTTTGGTAGTGGGGGGGGCTACAGGGGTGGCTTCTGTGAGAAGATGCCAGAAGCTGTCCTCATGTCCGACAGAGCCAATGCCAGCAGGCTCCAAGATGGACCCGTCGCTGGCCAAGGCTGAGCCAATCAGCGACGGTGGTAGCGCCTCTGTGATAACATATTTAAGAAGGGGAAAAAGGCTGCTGAAAGATGTGCAGCAGAGAGAGGAGCGGGATGTGAGAGAAACAACTATGCAGACACCGAGGTCAGTGAAGAAGTAGAGGGAGGAGGTGCACCGGAGCAGAGGTTCCCCTGCAGCCCGTGGTGAGACGGCAGGCTGTCTCCCTGCAGCCCGTGGAGGTTTAATGGTGGAGCAGAGATTCCCCTGCAGCCCGTGGAGGACCCCACGCCGGAGCAGGTGGATGCGCCCGAAGGAGGCTGTGACCCCGTGGAGAGCCCACGCTGGAGCAGGCTCCTGGCAGGACTTGTGACACTGTGGAGGGGAGCCCATGCTGGAGCAGTTCATTCCTGAAGGACTGCACCATGTGCAAAGGACCCATGCTGGAGCAGTTTGTGAAGAACTGCAGCCCATAGGAAGGACCTACATTGGAGAAGTTCGTGGAGGACTGTCTCCTGTGGGAGGGACCCCACGCTGGAGCAGGGGAAGAGTGTGAGGAGGAAGGAGTGGCAGAGACAACGTGTGACCCCATTCCCCTGTCCCCCTGTGCTGCTTGGAGGGGGGAGGAGGTAGAGAAATTGGGGGTTGTGGTTTAACCCCAGCCAGCAACTAAGCACCACGCAGCTGCTTCCCCATCCTCCCTCCCAGTGGGGTGGGGAGGAGGAAAGGAAAAAAGTAAAACTCATGGGCTGAGAAAAGAACAGTTTAATAACTAAAGTAAAAATACACTACTAACTAAGAATAATAATAATTGTAATGAAAAAGAATACAACAAAAAAAAGAAATAAGAAAAGACAAGTGATGCACAATGCAATTGCTCACCACCCACTGACCGATGCCAGAGCCGCGATTTGCCCTTCCTGGCCAACTCCCCCCTGTTTATATACTGGGCATGACATTCCATGGTACAGAATACCCCTTTGGCTAGTTCAGGTCAGCTGCCCCGGCTATGCTCCCTCCCAGCTTCTTGCACACCTGCTTGCTGGCAGAGCATGGGAAACTGAAAAATCCTTAACTTAGGATAAGCGCTACTTAGCAACAACTAAAACATCAGCATGTTATCAACATTATTCTCACACTAAATCCAAAACACAGCACTGTACCAGCTATTAAGAAGAGAGTTAACTTTGTCCCAGCCGAAACCAGGACACCAGCTCAGGCTGAAACAGTGGGCTGTGTGCCCCTCTGGCCATGTTATGGGCCAGCTCAGATGTTTTGCAGGAGAACAGAATGAGGTTTTCCAATATTTGCTTACTCACGTATGGAGGACGACTTTATCAACTGTGGATTTGAATGCTGCATGAACAATAAGCCATCCATTAGATACCTTAAGATCTGCCTAATCTTTGCAATGACAATAACCCTTCATCTTGAACTGAGTTTTGCAATGGGTTGACCTGTGGTAGTTTTCCTTTCTCCATCTTGACATGCCCCGGGATTTATGCTAGTATCAGAACTAGTCTGTGTTGTCTTGGCTTTCATTTCCAAGTTTTCTTGTTTAAATTACTTTTCCTTGCTGCATATCAACACAAAGCTATAACTCCATACTTATGAGCTGTTATTTTAGAAATGGACTTCATGTGCATCAAATGTGTCATGCCACACTGAAGGAGAATAGGCCTGCAATGTTTCAGCTTATAATGCTTTCCCATGGCAGCGTAGGGCCCTGCACCTGCATCACATGCAGGATGTAAGAATCAAAGAAACAATTGTTGAGCTTCATTTATTTCCATGCCTTTTCCTAAAATGCAAGTTTTAAGTGTCTTTCAAATCAGACTCCAGTGTCGTTATTGAATTGCACACAGCCTACGTTGAAAGCAGGCTGGGAAACAACAGAATTAAGGACAGGGCGCTTGCTTGGCCAGCAGTGTTCCCCATTGGGTTGGTGTCAGAGGAACCCTGAGCTGCAGGAATACAGTTCTGTTCCCCTTCTGCCATTGCTGTAACCACTGACCTGCTGGCGTCTGTCCCCCTGGCTCTATGCCATGCACCCCACCTGCTCTGCTCTGGGTTTGTCAGAGCATCCTCTCCAGGGAATCAGTACAGAGTTCACTGACCCTAGAAAAGTCCATGTCCCTGTTGTTCTCAGGGTCCAGCACCACAGCATCTAGAAACACCAATTGCAAGCAAGCTTTTCCCTTTTGCAGTTGTAGCATATGCATGTGACAACTATATGAAGAATCACCATTGGGTTTAAATGCTAAATTCTAATACGTCTTGGAGCACGTGCTCAAGTTTCAAAGGCTTATAACTTGGGAAAATACTTTCTCCGAGAGGTGAGGGGTTGACCTGCTTTCCATTCTTTCTTAGTTGTTACCAGGTCATTACTCCAAAGCATCATGATTCTTGAGCTTTCCAACAAAACTATGTGAACTTAACACAGATAGGATATCCTATTTTATTCCCATTCTTGGAAATCCTGAAGCCATCTTCAGTTGAGATTTTTTCCTAAACGAATTCATTTAAGCACAGTCAGCGTGCATAATTTAAGTGCTTAAAACTGATAAGATTATAAATAATTGCCCCTTTAGTAAGAAGTATGAAATAACCTTAACTGTAAGTAGTGGGAGCAAAAAGCTCCATCTATCCAAAGGGTCTATTTGATGTCTGAAATGTTACCATTTCATAGGGAAAGTCTTTGGTTATTTGAGGTTTTGCTGATCTTTGAGCAGCTAGAGGGCCTGAAGATAGGATTTGACTCTAAGCAAAATGGTTTAAATATATTTTTAGGATATGCCCTTACAGTATGTGAAACAACTTGCACTGTCAAATACAGCACTGCTCTGGCCAGGAAGGAGTGACTTAGCAAACAATTTCTAGATTCCTGTTGAATATAATTACCCTCTTGCTTTTCTGCTGTTGAAACATCAATACTTAGCCAGACTTGAAAAATACAAAGGCATAGTTCTCATTTCTTGCACCATTTTTCTTATGAAAGCTGATATGAAAGCTGATTTGGATTTGGTCCTGGACTAAATGAGGTTAAGAACTGCTTCATTTAAATTAAAATATTAACAGTGATTCTTGTTCCTAAATAGCAGTGCTTATGAGATTCCCCCCCCCCCCCCCAAATATTTAGTTTTCATATGATCTTTGCAAGCAGATCACTGCTACATCCTGGACAAACTATCCCTCTGAAGTTGGACAACTTAAAAACATTGTCTTCCTAGGAAGCAGTGGAATAACAAGCATATGTTTTAAAAAAGCACACTATTTTCAGGTCTGTTTTTATGGTATGTTATACATGAGCTAAGCTTAAAACAAGACCCAGGAACCTCTGGTTGATATGAACTGCAGCTCTGCATGGGTGATGCAAAGAGAACTTCACCTGGGAACTGCCCTTTCCCCTTTGTTTATCCCCTGCTCCTGATGCCTCATATCCAGCTTTCTTAACCCCAGGCCCTCTGCTTTTGACTTTATGTGGGTTCCCTGAGGTTCGAGTTACATCTATAAAAGCATTAAGCAAGCTGTTTCAAGTGGAAATTATACCTTAATACAGAGTAGGAGTGTCTTTGTGTTCCCTGCGAGACTCAAAGCACATTTTCAGCACCACCTGGTGGTTAATAAGTTTATCCAAAGGAGTGTAGGCAGTAACGCACATGGCTCGACATCCTCCTGGAAGTGCTGAACAGCAAAAACATGAGTCTCTAATGTTCATACTTTTAATGCCCACTTTTTTTTCTGCATCTCCTTAGTGTGGTGACCCCCAAAAAACCAGTATAGCCCCGTGATACTGCTGATCTCCATAACTGTTGGTATGACACCCAGCACTTCAGCCAGGACTGCATCCCTGCCTTGAACTTAGAGTAAAATCTCTTTAAAAGCCTACAAGGAAAGACTGGCAGGCAGTTTAGGATAAAGGAGGGCGCTGGTTCATTACTACAGGCATGTGAGTTGTTTTCCTGCTATAGCTAACTTGCATTTAAGACTGCTTTGAAAGGTGAGAATGGCAGTGGCAATGATTTGAGGGGCTGCAGCAGTTGTCAAAAGAGTGTCAGTCTACATGAGATGTGCTGTTGTGTCAATCCAGGCTGTGATAAGGCAGAGGAGTAGCTGCGGTAGCATGGAAGATGAAATGCTGATTCTTTGTGCTCGGAAATAAATGACAGCTACAAATACTTGCTTTGAAATCTCATCCTGCAATTTGCTAGTACAAAAACCAAACAAACAACCCCACCTCCACAGAAAACAAAGGGAAATGTGCATTGCAGCTTGGGGTTTTTGTTTGAGGGGCATGTTTGCAATGTATGAAGTTGTAGGTGAAGTCATTTAAAAAAGAGGTGCAAAATAATCCTTTTGGAGGAACACGTTATTTGTCTTGTTTTTAAAATCTACCTGTTGAGAGTTGATTCCTGCTCACAACTCACTTGTTCATGGAGTTTCACTGATAAATTATAGAAGCACCAGTCTTTTGTAGATAAATACATGCCTTGTGTTTGGAAGATATTGAGAAAAATATGTATTTAGCTGTTTCTTCAGATACCACCCCAGAGCTCTATGAATAACGGGTATAGATTTTTCATGCTATATTAAAAAAAAAAAAATATTTGTTTCTGGATAGCACTTTTACATTGAGCTTACTTCATTTTCCAAAAGCTAAAGAGTTAATGAATCAAGTATATTTGAGAGGGGCTTGGATGGGCTTTTACAGGTCCTTGGTCTTCTACACTTAGTAAGAAGGGTGTCAGTGATTTGTGTGTCTTACATTAGTACGTCCTTATAATTAATAGCTGAAGTCAAAACAGTACACAGATCCAAAGCTATAAGCAGTACTAAAGTGCATCTGCATCTTGATTTTTTTTCTTCCAATACTAGGTTTTGAATTTCTTTAATTATCTTCCACTAAGATTTTCTACTTGTTTACACTTTCCCTGTGATCTGATATACACTGACAGTGCCTCTTAGAGATGCTTCTTTGAAACATCAAGTCAGAAAAGACTTGTCTTTCTGTAAGACTTAAAATACAGCATAAAGAAATTTGTAGGGTTAAGTTTATTCTGTATCTGTCCATGAAAGTCAAGGGTTAAAGGACAAGCTTCACAGTGATAGTTATTCTAATAAAAACACTTTTCTCTTGTACAGAAAGCAAACACTTCAACAACATGCAGGACTTCAAATTCTAATATTTTTCTTTGCAGCTTATATCTGTTCAAACTAGGATTAGCACCACAGATCCAAGACCTACTGGGAAAAGTAGACTTTACAGGTAATAAACTGCTTATCTAATCATATGTTAGATAGTTTCTTCATCCAGTAAATCTGCTAACATTGTGCATATTTTCTATTATGATCTTTCTCCTCTCGCAAGGTTGTCCTGAACACATCCTAATTAAATAGGTGGGAGGCTGCTATTTTGTTAATGAATGTTAATCTTTGAAGGACAGAAAGGAGTGAATTTGCATGGAATACTTGTCATATCTTAGATTCCTTCAACATGGGGAGGAAAAACTGCTAAGAATTCCTGGCCACAAGCGCTTTCAAAAACATTGCACCCGTATTTGTAGGTATAGTGATTCATAATGAAATTCTTACGACTTTGTTCTGATAATATTTCTTTTATGTGAACAGAGGAAGAAATCAGCAACATGCAGAAGGAGCTAGAGAAGTACGGTATACAGAAGCCATCTTTTAGTAAAATTGGTAGGATTCTGGCCAGTGAATTATCAGTGGATGAAGCTGTGTGTAAGTGTGGCTCTTGTTCTGTTTTCTACTAATTAGACAGAACGCCAACAAAATATTTTCTGCCTGTGTTTTAATTCATCTAGTTTGCCACCTCTAAATAACAAGAAATGCAAGCAAGTTTTCATTGACTGTCACACTGCATTATTGTTACAAGGCCTTTTGCAATTTTTCAGTCTGAATTTTTGAGCATCTCCATGGATCCATAGGAAGTGCTACCAGAAACAGATTTCTTACCAGCTTTTACATGGGTTTAATGTTTTGGTAGCTAGTGCTCCTCTAGAATGACTAATTGAGCTCTGTGTGTGCCTCTGCACTATAGGGGGTACTGTGGAGACAGCCGTGGGAATAAGGTATCTTCTCTGTGCCCCCTTCCTGTATTGGACTCTTGCAGTTTTCCTCAAACACCAGATCAGGTTGCTGTGAGGACAAGGCACTGTTCCAGACATAGACAACTTTCTCGTGTATGGTGGTGCATACCAAGGAGGAACCACTTGCCTCCATTGGTAGCTTTCAATCTGTCTGACTGCTGGCATGTGACCCACAGCATGGGAAAACACTGCTGGAGGGCATGTCCTGCTGGTGCATCCAAAATAAGCTGTTCCTTTTTAGGGGGTTCGATGCACAGTTATGGTCCTTTTGAGTCTGTCTTGAACAGCTTCCACTCAAAAATGAAATTAAATGCTTTTTTGCTGCCCAAGCCTATCCATCTGTAAATCTGTTGTCTTTTCTTCATTTCAGTTTATTTGTGGAATGAAAAGATATATTTAAAAAGAAAAAAAATAAAATTGCTTGAACTTAAATGACATGAAATGAAGTATGTCCACTTAAATCCACACTTGAGCTCTAGTTATTTTGTTCTGAAAATCCTAGCCTTTTTCAGAGGGGCAAAATGAAGAACAGAAGGGCCGGCTTGAGCATGTTCAGTGGCACAGTGGGTCATTGATACAAATCAGTAACAGTACTGCAGACTAACCTTTAAACACGGGGGGGGGGAAGCTGCATTATAATTAAGTTCCATTGCAACTTTGTTAAACCCTACAAAGCAGCATAATTGAAACAAGCTGATTCATGACTTTTGTGCTGAAATTTCTAGACTTTAACTTAAAACATGCTTCCTCATGTTGATTCACATTGTCTGTGTTGTATATTTTGGAGCCTGCTATAGCTTAATATGTATATGCTTGTTGAAAGCTTGCTCTTAAAATACTGCCTTTGGAAGTGGGGGTAGTTTGTCTCCTTTTTTTAGCAAATTTTCATAGATTTAGCGACTACCAAGCACTTTTCTAGAGAGCTTCCTTCCCTGAAGATGAAAGGGCTGCAACTTCCTTCTCTGAAAGCTTTTTATAGTGTGTGTAGGTTTTCCTTTAACTTCTGAAGTGTTTTCAGTCTTCCATAGAAAAGCAGGGTTTCCTGATGCTGGTTCTGTCTCTTTGGGGAAGGAGTGTGCTGTAGATAACACGCCCTGCCCCAGAACAGGAAACATCTGCTATGGGATCCCTCATGCACTAGTGAGGTTGGGCGTGGAGATCCTGCCAGAGGAAAGGGTCTACCATCCTGCTTCCGAAATGGAGTAAGCAAAAGGAGATATGAAACAAAACAACTGCTGAGGACTCCTGCTGTGCTGTCAGCAATAGTAGAAATCAGTGTGCAAAGAGTAAGCTTAAGTGCTTTCAAAGCAAGCTTATTCTCCAAATAACCCTCTCCGTTATTCCATACCTCTAGGCTACTCTTGCAAGTCCATTCGGGTTTCTCACTGTTTCTCTTGGTAGATGGGTTCACAACATCCACCAATACATATTCACATATCTCCTAACCTTGAACCTATCTGTTGACTACTTTTTGCTAGCTCTACTTATGTCAATGAGGCCTCTTACACAACTGTGGAAGAGATTACATCCTTCCTATGTGTTTTGTTATATGAGGATGTGGGGGTGATATGTGTGTCTTAAGAACTGCAGTCTTCTTTTAGCCTCTTGAAGTTGATCTGGGTGTTCACAGAGTTCAACATCAGAGGAACCAATGTTGCTCTCTGCTTCTCCATCATGCCAACTGCTTACACTTGTCCTCTGATGCTGTGCTGAACTGAGCTAGAGGGAAATAATTTTAAAACAACTTTCTGTCATGAATTTAATGCTAAGCAGTGGATGATCCACCAACAGCTAGGCAAGTCATTCCAGTAACTGCCCTCTCTGAGAATGTATGGCTTCATGCTTCATTTGCCCATGTTGAGTTTCCAGTGGTCTGCTCTTCTGTTCTACTTCCCTAAATTTGTACATCCCTTTGTCTTTCTAAAAACTCAAATTTCCTGATCATTGACAAGCATCTTTCATTTCTTTCATATACTGAAAGAAACTGAAGGCTCTAAACTCAGATATATAGACCCTCAGTTAAACTTAATCCAAAAAAGTGCTTTTTACTGAATGCTTTTTTTCCAGTTTAGCAAAACCATGCAAGGCCACACAGCAAGTAAATATTGATAGAATAAGGAAAGATGGCATTCGTGTTTTCCCTCACACATCTCATTGGTGGCATGAAAGTAAATCCTAGACAAGCTGCTGTGGTGATAAATGGGGAGCTGCTGTGTTCCTCCTTTGGGGTAGGATCTAGATAAAAATTTATCAGGAATTACCTTTTATATGATAATGTCTGTAAAATCTTTGAGACGAATGTGCCACCAGGGTTTTGTTTTTACAGGCATACCTGCCTTATAAAGGGTCATCAAGAAGGGTACGCCTATACCCTTGCATGCTCCTAAATATTATGTTTCTTAAACAAGTCTGAACACATTGAAAAAAGCAATAGAACAAGAAGAGCATAACAACCACGGGAAGTAAAATCAAGAAGGGTGGTAGTTGTTAGGTGGTAGAGTAAGTGCAGAGCCCCAGTGTTGGTGGGGCATTGAATAGAATACAAAGACAAAGGCGAAGGCTAGCAACAGCTTTCAGCCCAGGCCACTTGTGTGTGGAAGTCTAGGTAGTGACTTTACAACCTGTTGCAGGGTCTGGCGAAAGTGAGTGTTAGGGGGTAGAGCAAGCGCAGAGCCCCAGTGTTGGTGGGGCTGTGAAAGGGCTGCCAAGGGAATATGAGGGCCAGCATGAGCTTTCAGTCCTGGACAGATCTCTATAGGAGACGTAGCTGACACCTGTCTCTATCGAAGCTACCCTCTGGTTTACGTTGAGCAGGTAGCTGAGTGTGACGGTTACGTCGTATAGGAAGAGCAGAGCCCAGTCTTGGTGGGGCTCTTAAGGGGCTGCCAGGGAAAGATTACGGCCAGCAACAGCTTTCCTTCCTGGCACCTACTGTCCGAGATCCCTTGGTGGTGCTTCTGCGTTTGGGAACAGGGCTGTTATGAGGGTGAGTGCTAGGCAGTAGAGCAAGAGCAGAGTCCCAGTGTTGGTGGGTCTGTGAAAGGGCTGCCAAGGGAATATGAGGGCCAGCATTAGCTTTCAATCCAGGCCACTTCTGTGTCAAAGTCCTAGCATGTGAGTCTACATTTTGTTTCTGGGTCCAATGAATGTGAGTGTTAGGTGGTAGAGCAAGGGTAGAGCCACAGTTTTGGTGGGGCTCTGTGAGGGACTGAAAGAGTTAATGTCTGTTAATGTCTCAAACATTGTAGCAACCAAGGTGCTGTGTGACCCTGAAACATTCTTTAGTTATCTAAAGAAATGTGGGGATTTGAGACATTCTTTGGTTATCTAGAGACATGTGGGGGTCTGCTTGCAAGCGTGGAGACATTCTCTAGTTATCTAAAGACATGTGGGGCTTTGAGACAGCCAAATGTTCAGTAGAATGAACAAATGAGTAACGGCTAAAAGAAAGACGATTCCACAAGAACCTAGGTCACCTAGAGGGCAGCTGAGGAAGACTTCGGCCTTCATCCCAGCAACCCCCAGGAGGCAGACTACGACCACCTAGCAACTGCCGGCGCAAGCGCACACACAACGCCGACACGGAAGCGGGGACTATAAACAAGGGAACCCTTCTCCAGTGTTTTGCGCGCGCCCATCACCGGAGGATTGCCACGCTCGTCGCCGACATCGCGGGAAGATTGCCACGCTCGTCGCCGACATCGCGGGATCCAAGGGTGGTGACTATCTCTTCTCTTTTCCCCCTCTTTCTTTCTTTTTTTTTCCTTATCCCTCTCTTTTCTCTCTTCTTGTGAACGTTTTGCTGCAACCCACGCTGCCCACCGTTGTGCCTTCCGCAGTTTGGATTGTTCGAATAAAGCGTTCAAAGTGATCGTTTGGTGTCGTTTCACCTTAATTTAGCCCGGGGGGATCCCAGAACCTCTACGGCCCTCTGGTCTGTCCGGTCCGGGTCGTAACAGGCTCTGAAAGGATAACCAAGGGAAGGTGAGGGCCAGGAAAAGCTTTCAGTCCTGGCACCTTCCTTGTGGGAGTAGTCATTGGACGTTTTTAGTTTCAGAGCTGAGCTGTACCGAGACTGAGAGAGAGCGAGCATAACATTAGGTGGCTAAGCAAGTGCAGAACCCCAGTGTTGGTGGGGCTGTGAAAGGGCTGCCAAGGGAAGGTGAGCTCCAGCAACAGCTTTCAGTCCAGGCCACTTATGTGTCGGAGTCCTACACAGTGATTTTACATTTTGTTGCTGGGTCTGGCGAGGGTGAGTGTTAGGTGGTAGAGCAAGCGCTGAGCCCCAGTGTTGGTGGGTCTGTGAAGGGGGGGGGTGGCCAAGAAGAATTGGAAGCTACAAACAGCTTTGAGACCTAGCAACATCTGTGTGGGAGCCCTTGCTGGATGTTTTCTCTTTTAGACATGGGCTCTGGCGAGATTGTATGTTAAGTGGTAGAGCAAGCACAGGTCCCCATTGTTGTTGGGGCTCTGAAAGGATAGCTAAGGGATGGTGAGGGCCAGGAACAGCTTTCTGTCCTGGCCACTTCTGTGCAGGATTACTAGGTCCTTAGTGTCCGTTTTGTTTCTGGGTTCAAACTGAATGGACTCTGGTGGTAAAGCAAGCACAGTGTTTCAGTGTTTGTGGGGTTGTGAAAGGGCTGGCAGGGGCAATTATGACCTGCAAACAGCTTGCAGTCCTGGCCACTTCTGTGTCTGAGTCCTATGTGGTTAGGGTCTGTTTTGGAGCTTGGCTCCAGCACTGGTAAGGGGGTAGGTGAGGTTTGCCTTCTCCTTCTCTTCCTCCTTCTTTGTCTCCTCCTCCTTCTCTTCCTCTGGTTGCCTCCTGTTGCCTCTTGATGCCTCCTCCTATTTGCACTTTTGAATTCTCCTTCTGTTGCCTCTTCATGCCTTCTGCTTCTGTTGCCTCCTGTTGCGTCATCCTCCTATTACCTCCTGTTCCCTCCTCGTTCTGTTCTTCCTCGTCTTGTCTTCTCCTAGTCTCTTCACTTCATTGCCTCCTGTTTCCTCCTCCTCCTCCTCATCCTGTTCTGCCTTTGCCTCCTCCTCCTGTTGCCTCCTGTTGCTCCCTCCTCCTCTCTCCTGTCGTTAACTCACTTGCTACCTGTAGCTGCCCTCTCCTGTTGCCTCCTCCTCTTGTTGCTGCCTTTTGCCTCATCCTCCTGCTCCTCCTGTTGCCTCCAGTTGCCTCCTTTTTCCTCTTTTTACCTCCTGTTGCTGTATTCTCCTCTTGCCTCCTTCTTCTCCTCCTTCTGTTGCCTGCTCTGGGCTCCTGTTGCCATTTGTTGTGTCCTCCTCTTTTTCCTCCTCTTGTTGCCTTGTCCTGCTCCTCCTCCTGTTGCCGCCCCCTCCTCCTCTTCCCTCCTCTTGCATCGTGTTTCAGCTGGGATAGAGTTAATTTTCTTCTTAGTAGCTGGTACAGTGCTGTGTCTTGGATTTAGTGTGAGAATAATGTTGATGATAACACGCTGATGTTTTAGCTGTTGTAAGTAGCGCTTATCTTAAGCTAAGGACATTTCAGTTTCCCATGCTCTGCCAGCAAGCAGGTGTACAAGAAGCTGGGAGGGAGCATAGCCAGGACAGCTGACCCGAACTAGCCAAAGGGGTATTCCATACCATGGAGCATCATGCCCAGTATATAAACAGGGGGGAGTTGGCCGGGAGGGGCGGATCGCTGCTCGGGCATCGGTCAGTGGGTGGTGAGCAATTGCATTGTGCATCACTTGTCTTTTCTTGGGTTTTATTTCTCTCTTTTTTTTTATAATCCTTTTCATTACAATTATTATTATATTTTTATTATTCTTAGTATTATATTTTATTTTACTTTAGTTATTAAACTGTTCTTATCTCAACCCACAAGTTTTACTTTTTTCCAATCCTCCTCCTCACCTCACTGGGAGGGGGGAGGGGGGAGTGGCTGCGTGGTGCTTAGCTGCCAGCTGGGGTCAAACCATGACAGTCCTTTTTGGCGCCCAATGTGGGGCACGAAGGGTTGAGATAACGACAGATCTGATCAGAGTGTGTTAAAACAAATTTTTTGTAAGTATTCATTGTCACTGGTCACTATGTGGATTCTTTTGCTCTCAAACTTGATGTAGTTGTTCTTAAAATTATGTTATGTAATACCATACTTGCAATATATGCTCCCTATGCTGTTTATCACCTCTGGGAACTGGACTAGAGTTATCATTTTCTTGTTGTTTGTAACACTGGCTTATGATATGATAGAAGTGCAGGTCGTGAAACTAATTTGGTATTTGTACTCAACATCGCCGTCACCTCTGTACTTCGGGAGCCATCTATGGGGAACTATTAATAACTACACCTACCTTTTTGCCTCTGAGAGTAAATCTATGGAGGAGACATCTCTGTACTTCAGGTGCCATCTCCTGGAAAATATTAATAATTACACTTTTTACCTTTTCTCCTCGGGGAGCCAATCTATGGAGGAGGCAGCTTCCCACATCTTCCCCTTCTCTGCCAGGTTAATTACAATAGCGTTTGAGGAGTTTGCAAATTTTTAATAGCCTTGGGATGTTGAACCCACACACATGGTCCTATTGCTAGGAAGCAGAATGTTCCTGAATGTGGTTCAGGTCTTGTTTAGGGTTAAAGAACTATTTCAAAATACCACCAAGAGATCAACCCCGGCGAGAGGTACTGCGGCTACTCAGACCCCAGCGATGGGTAATGCAGCTGAACCAGAGAATCAACCAATGCCAGTATCAGTCGCCCCTACAGAGAAGAAGAAATATACAAAAAAATCAGACTGCTTAACAAAGGATGAAGGTGAACCAGGGTCATCACGAGAACAGGAGGAAGAGGCAGGACCACAGATAATCACCTGATCCCTATTCCCGACAGAGCTCCAAAATATACAAAAAGATTTCAGCCGTCATCCAGGCGAAATTGAAATTTCCAAAGTTGAAAACGTCCAGCGACTGCACCCACACAGAAGGTGCCAACACTGAATGCTGTTGCTACCCCTCACCTTTCCTTGGAAGCCCTTTCACAGGCCCAACAACACGACGGCTCCGCACTTCCCTAGCCACCTAAAGTAATGGTCACTATCTCTCAGTCTCATAGAGATCGCCTCTGAAATTGAAAACATCCAGCAAGTCCTCACACATGGAAAGTGCCAGGACTGAAAGCTGCTGATTGACCTCACCATCCTTTGGCTACCATTTCAGAGCCACACCAACCGTGGGGATCTGCACCTGCCTAGCCACCTCATGTTATGCTCTCTCTCTCTCACAGGCTAGGTAGAGCTCAGCTCCGAAATTGAAAACATCCAGCGATTGCTCCCACATGGAAGGTGCCAGCACTGAAAGCTCTTGCTAGCCCTCACCTTTCCTTGAAAGCCCTTTCACAGGCCCAGCAACACTGGGGATCTGTGCTTCTCTAGCCACCTAACATAATGGTCACTATCTCTCAGTCTCGCAGAACTCAGCTCTGAAATGGAAAGCGTCCAGGAAGTCCTCACACATGGAAAGTGCCAGGACTGAAAGCTGCTGCTTGACTTCTCTGTCCCTTGGCTACCCTTTCAGAGCCACACCAACCGTGGGGCTCTGCACCTGCCTAGCTACCTCATGTTATGCTCTCTATCTCGCTCTCGCAGGCTAGGTAGAGCTCAGCTCTGAAATTGAAAACATCCAGCGACTGCTCCCACATGGAAGGTGCCAGCACTGAAAGCTCTTGCTAGCCCTCACCTTTCCTTGGAAGCCCTTTCACAGGCCCAGCAACACTGGGGATCTGCGCTTCTCTAGCCACCTAACATAATGGTCACTTTCTCTCAGTCTCGTAGAGCTCAGCTCTGAAATGGAAAGTGTCCAGCAAGTCCTCACACATGGAAAGTGCCAGGACTGAAAGCTGCTGCTTGACCTCTCCGTCCCTTGGCTACCCTTTCAGAGCCACACCAACCGTGGGGCTCTGCACCTGCCTAGCCACCTCATGTTCTGCTCTCTCTCTCTCTCTTACAGGCTAGGTAGAGCTCAGCTCCAAAAATGAAAACATCCAGCAACTGCTCCCACATGGAAGGTGCCAGCACTGAAAGCTCTTGCTAGCCCTCACCTTTCCTTGGAAGCCCTTTCACAGGCCCAGCAACACTAGTTCTCTGTGCTCCTCTAGCCACCTAATCTTCTGATCACCCTCTCCTGCAGTCGAAGGAGAGTTGAGCTGAGAAATTGCAAACGTCCAGCAATTCCTCATTCATGAAAAGTGCCAGCACTGAAAGCTGCTGCTAGCCAGCACCGTTCCTTGGAAGCGCTCTCACAGGTGCAGCAACACTGGGGCTCTGCACTTCTCTAGCCACCTAACGTCATGGTCACTATCTCTCCGTCTCGCAGAGCTGAGCTGAGAAATTGCAAACGTCCAGCAATTCCTCACACATGAAAATTGCCAGCACTGAAAGCTACTGCTGGATCTAACCATGACTTGGCTAGCCTTTCAGAGCCACACAAAGGTTGGGGCTCTGTGCTTCTCTAGCCACCTAATCTTCGGCTCATCCTCTCTCACAGTCGATGGAGACCTGAGCTGAGAAATTGCAAACGTCCAGCAATTCCTCACACATGAAAAGTTCCAGCACTGAAAGCTGTTGCCACACAGCTCCGTTCCTTGGAAGCGCTCTCAAAGGCGCAGCAACACTGGGGCTCTGCGCTTCTCTAGCCACCTAATGTCACGGTCACTATCTCTCCGTCTCGCAGAGCTGAGCTGAGAAATTGCAAACGTCCAGCAATTCCTCACACATGAAAAGTGCCAGCACTGAATGCTACTGCTTGATCTAACAAGGCCTTGGCTAGCCTTTCAGAACCACACAAAGGTTGGGCTCTGTGCTCCTCTAGCCACCTAATCTTCTGCTCATCCTCTCCCGCAGTCGAAGGAGAGCTGAGCTGAGAAATTGCAAACGTCCAGCAATTCCTCACACATGAGAAATGCCAGCACTGAAAGCTCTTGCTCTCCAGCACCGTTCCGTGGAAGCGCTTTCACAGGCGCAGCAACACTGGGGATCTGCGCTTCTCTAGCCACCTAACATCACGGTCACTTTCTCTCCGTCTCGCAGAGCTGAGCTAAGAAATTGCAAACGTCCAGCAATTCCTCACACATGAGAAATACCAGCACTGAAAGCTCTTGCTAGCAGACACCGTTCCGTGGAAGTGCTCTCACAGGTGCAGCAACACTGGGGCTCTGCGCTTCTCTAGCCACCTAACGTCACGGTCACTATCTCTCCGTCTCGCAGAGCTGAGCTGAGAAATTGCAAACTTCCAGCAATTCCTCACACATGAAAAGTGCCAGCACTGAAAGCTACTGCTTGATCTAACCAGGCCTTGGCTAGCCTTTCAGAGCCACACAAAGGTTGGGGCTCTGTGCTCTTCTAGCCACCTAATCTTCTGCTCACCCTCTCTTCCAGTTGAAGGAGACCTGAGCTGAGAAACTGCAAACGTCCAGCAATTCCTCACACATGAGAAATGTCAGCACTGAAAGCTGTTCTTAGCCAGCGCCGTTCCTTGGAAGCGCTCTCACAGGTGCAGCAACACTGGGGCTCTGCGCTTCTCTAGCCACCTAATGTCACATCACTATCTCTCCGTCTCGCAGAGCTGAGCTGAGAAATTGCAAACGTCCAGCAATTCCTCACACATGAAAAGTGCCAGCACTGAAAGCTGCTGCTAGCCAGCACCGTTCCGTGGAAGCGCTCTCACAGGCCCAGCAACACTGGGGCTCTGCGCTTCTCTAGCCACCTAACGTCACGGTCACTATCTCTCCGTCTCGCAGAGCTGAGCTGAGAAATTGCAAACGTCCACCAATTCCTCAGACATGGGAAATGCCAGCGCTGAAAGCTACTGCTTGATCTAAGCATGCCTTGGCTAGCCTTTCAGAGCCACACAAATGTTGGGGCTCTGTGCTTCTCTAGCCACCTAATCTTCTGATCACCCTCTCTCGCAGTCGAAGGAGACCTGAGCTGAGAAACTGCAAACGTCCAGCAATTCCTCACACATGAGAAATGCCAGCACTGAAAGCTGTTGCCAGACAGCGCCGTTCCGTGGAAGCGCTTTCACAGGCGCAGCAACACTGGGGCTCTGCGGTTCTCTAGCCACCTAATTTCACGGTCACTATCTCTCCATCTCGCAGAGCTGAGTTGAAAAATTGAAAACGTCCACCAATTCCTCACACCTGAAAAGTACCAACACTGAAAGCTACTGCTTGATCTAAGCATGCCTTGGCTAGCCTTTCAGAGCCACACAAAGGTTGGGGCTCTGTGCTTCTCTAGCCACCTAACCTTCGTCTCATCCTCTCTCGCAGTCATAGGAGACCTGAGCTAAGAAACTGCAAACGTCCAGCAATTCCTCACACATGAAAAGTTCCAGCACTGAAAGCTGTTGCTAGCCAGCACCGTTCCTTGGAAGCGCTTTCACAGGCGCAGCAACACTGGGGCTCTGCGCTTCTCTAGCCACCTAACGTCACGGTCACTATCTCTCCGTCTCGCAGAGCTGAGCTGAGAAATTGCAAACGTCCAGCAATTCCTCACACCTGAAAAGTGCCAGCACAGAATGCTACTGCTTGATCTAACCAGGCCTTGGCTAGCCTTTCAGAGCCACACAAAGGTTGGGGCTCTGTGCTTCTCTAGCCACCTAATCTTCTGCTCACCCTCTCTCGCAGTTGAAGGAGACCTGAGCTGAGAAATTGCAAACGTCCAGCAATTCCTCACACATGAGAAATGCCAGCACTGAAAGCTGCTGCTAGCAGGCACCGTTCCGTGGAAGCGCTTTCACAGGTGCAGCAACACTGGGGCTCTGCGCTTCTCCAGCGACCTAACTTCACGGTCACTATCTCTCCGTCTCGCAGAGCTGAGCTGAGAAATTGCAAACGTCCAGCAATTCCTCAGACATGAGAAATGCCAGCACTGAAAGCTGTTGCTAGCCAGCACCGTTCCTTGGAAGCGCTTTCACAGGCGCAGCAACACTGGGGCTCTGCGCTTCTCTAGCCACCTAACGTCACGGTCATTATCTGTCCGTCTCGCAGAGCTGAGCTGAGAAATTGCAAACGTCCAGCAATTCCTCACACATGAAAAGTGCCAGCACTGAAAGCTTCTGCTAGCCAGCGCCGTTCCGTGGAAGCGCTCTCACAGGCGCAGCAACACTGGGGCTCGGCGCTTCTCTAGCCAACAAATCTTCTGCTCATCCTCTCGCGCAGTTGAAGGAGACCTGAGCTGAGAAATTGCAAACGTCCAGCAATTCCTCACACATGAGAAATGCCAGCACTGAAAGCTGCTGCTACCCAGCACTGTTCCGTGGAAGCGCTCTCACAGGCGCAGAAACACTGGGGCTCTGCGCTTCTCTAGCCACCTAATGTCACTGTCACTATCTCTCCGTCTCGCAGAGCTGAGCTGAGAAATTGCAAACGTCCAGCAATTCCTCACACATGAAAAGTGCCAGCACTGAAAGCTCTTGCTAGCCAGCACCGTTCCTTGGAAGCGCTCTCACAGGCGCAGCAACACTGGGGCTCTGCGCTTCTCTAGCCACCTAATGTCACGGTCACTATCTCTCCGTCTCGCAGAGCTGAGCTGAGAAATTGCAAACGTCCAGCAATTCCTCAGACATGAGAAATGCCAGCACTGAAAGCTGTTGCCAGACAGCGCCGTTCCTTGGAAGCGCTCTCACAGGTGCAGCAACACTGGGGCTCTGCGCTTCTCTAGCCACCTAACGTCACGGTCACTATCTCTCCATCTCGCAGAGCTGAGCTGAGAAATTGCAAACGTCCAGCAATTCCTCACACATGAAAAGTGCCAGCACTGAAAGCTACTGCTTGATCTAAGCATGCCTTGGCTAGCCTTTCAGAGCCACACAAAGGTTGGGGCTCTGTGCTTCTCTAGCCACCTAATCTTCTGCTCATCCTCTCTCGCAGTCGAAGGAGAGCTGAGCTGAGAAATTGCAAACTTCCAGCAATTCCTTACACATGAAAAGTGCCAGCACTGAAAGCTGTTGCTAGCCAGCACCGTTCCGTGGAAGCGCTCTCACAGGCGCAGCAACACTGGGGCTCTGCGCTTCTCTAGCCACCTAACGTCATGGTCACTATCTCTCCGTCTCGCAGAGCTGAGCTGAGAAATTGCAAACGTCCAGCAATTCGTCACACATGAAAAGTGCCAGCACTGAAAGCTACTGCTTGATCTAACCAGGCCTTGGCTAGCCTTTCAGAGCCACACAAAGGTTGGGGCTCTGTGCTTCTCTAGCCACCTAATCTTCGGCTCATCCTCTCTCGCAGTCGAAGGAGAGCTGAGCTGAGAAATTGCAAACGTCCACCAATTCCTCACACATGAAAAGTGCCAGCACTGAAAGCTGCTGCTAGCCAGGACCGTTCCTTGGAAGCGCTCTCACAGGCGCAGCAACACTGGGGCTCTGCGCTTCTCTAGCCACCTAACGTCACGGTCACTTTCTCTCTGTCTCGCAGAGCTGAGCTGAGAAATTGCAAACGTCCAGCAATTCCTCACACATGAAAAGTGCCAGCACTGAAAGCTACTGCTTGATCTAACCAGGCCTTGGCTAGCCTTTCAGAGCCACACAAAGGTTGGGGCTCTGTGCTCCTCTAGCCACCTAATCTTCTGCTCAACCTCTCTCGCAGTCGAAGGAGAGCTGAGCTGATAAACTGCAAATGTCCAGCAATTCCTCACACATGAGAAATGCCAGCACTGAAAGCTGTTCCTAGCCAGCACTGTTCCTTGGAAGCGCTCTGACAGGCGCAGCAACACTGGGGCTCTGCGCTTGTCTAGCCACCTAACGTCATGGTCACTCTTACGACCCAGACCGGACAGACCAGAGGGTCGTAGAGATTCTGGGATCCCCCGGGCTAAATTAAGGTGAAACGACATGAAACGATCACTTTGAACGCTTTATTCCAACAATCCAAACTGTGGAAGGCGTAACGGTGGGCAGCGTGGGTTGCAGCAAAACGTTCACAAGAAGAGCGAAAAGAGAGGATTAAGAAAAAAAAGAAAGAGGGGGACAAGAAAAGAGATAGTCTCCACCCTTGGATCCCGCGGTGTCGGCGACGAGCGTGGCAATCCTCCGGTGATGGGCGCGCGCAAAACACTGGAGAAGGGTTCCCTTGTTTATAGTCCCCGCTTTCGTGTCGGCGTTGTGTGTGCGCTTGCGCCGGCAGTTGCTAGGTGGTCGTAGTCTGCCTCCTGGGGGTTGCTGGGATGAAGGCCGAAGTCTTCCTCAGCTGCCCTCTAGGTGACCTAGGTTCTTGTGGAATCGTCTTTCTTTTAGCCGTTACTCATTTGTTCATTCTACTGAACATTTGGCTGTCTCAAAGCCCCACATGTCTTTAGATAACTAGAGAATGTCTCCACACTTGCAAGCAGACCCCCACATGTCTCTAGATAACCAAAGAATGTCTCAAATCCCCACATTTCTTTAGATAACTAAAGAATGTTTCAGGGTCACACAGCACCTTGGTTGCTACAATGTTTGAGACATTAACTCTTTCAGTCCCTCACACAGCGTAAACCTGCCATTTCGTGTACATGCAGGTGTGAGTACATTCTCCCATTCGAACATGCCCAAAAGGTGCCCTGAGGGGATGGATATCTAGTAGTGGAGCACGTTAATGGGTCATAGGATTTAGTTATTCCGACTTTTCCTTTCCACACGAGGTTCCACTTGGCTTCGTGGGTAAGTGTGACTCCACATTTTAATGCAGTTTTTCGACTGGTAATGGGCCCTGTACACCTGGGATCTCTAGGTTTAAATCCTGGTACCGGAAAACCCCAACAAGTACACATATCCCGAATGAAAGTTCGCAATTCTGAGACATACCATGTTTCTATAGGGTCCCATGTTAACGATTCACAACCAACGGTCCGTGAACAGGTCATTAAGGGGGTGTTCTTATAGGGTAGGGGATCTATCTCCCTCGCATCAATTATATTGTCTGGATCACGTAAAGCATGTTTAAGGGACCAAGTGTATTCATAACGAGAACGATTCTGGTGGGCATAGCCACCCCATCTGCGAGGAATTTGAATACACCAGCCTGGGGATAACGGAACATTATATTCATGTTGTAGGGGTTCACCGTGAGGGGGAGGGTCCCACCGACGTACCACATTACAAGGGATCTCCTCCTCCCGGGGACACCACTTCGAATTCAGTACAGACATGCAAGGGAGGTGCACTTCCTGGGGACATGCTGTCCAACCCTCTCAGGCTGCAAGGGTAGCGCTCGTAGTTCCCGTACAGAGCTGTTGCTTCCAGCATGTAGCCTTCCGCATATCCCTCCAGGTCATGTTAACTGGAAACCTATAGGCTACCGGAGAGGGTATGTAGTCAGCTTCCCACCCCAGAGGAGGTGCGTAGTCAATTCCCCACAAACATTGTCCCTTCCAGAGAGTATTCTGAATACACTTTTGGTTTAACATTTCTAATTTTGAATTTAACACTCGTGAGAGATTTAACCAAATAACGGCAAATTTGAGACCCTCTGACGCGGACGTAGGGAGGTCCACACAAAACCCTTGGTCTGTCCGATTCCAGATTCGGACGAAACCAGTAATCAATTCCCATGCCAGGTTTGGTAGGTTATTCAGATTCCCCGTTGATTGAGACAAGGTTATACATTCACAAAGTAAGAATATAAACTTTCCCCACACCATCTTTTTCTTAATAAAGAACAGCAACGGGCCTAACAGGATCAGGCAAACAATGCAAAGAATGACCCGCTGAACAACTGAAACCCTAAGTCCCACGATGGGCTTCTGTCAACCTGTAATACATACACACCAGAAAACTAAGGATTAGAAAGATGGGATTATCCATCGGGTGTGAATGCGATGGTCTTTCCCGTGGGCGTCAGTAGCCACCCATGTGTAAAGATTCAGTGGGGTTTTTAGAGTGAGGGGTACTTCCCCTATAGTTGGCAGATCAGCCAAAACTGGCTGTCCTGGATAATGGAGGGGTTTTTCTGGGTCTTCGTCTTCCCTTTTTCCCGGCAGTGAAGAGGGGGGTTTCGGACAGAAAGCAGTGAGTTTGGGACATCCGTTCTTTCCCCACCTGTTGTTAACCTTTGCCACAGCGTCCGGGAGCCGTGCGGGCCACCCAGCACTGTGCAGCTTGAGAGCATGTTTTAATAACCCATTCGTTCTTTCTACTATCCCGTTAGCCTGGGGATAGTAGGGGGTATGAAATGTCCATTGAACTCCTTCATCCTTTGCCCATTCTTGGACCACCCCGGCAGTAAAGTGGCTGCCATTGTCAGATTGGATAGATTTAGGTTTGGGTAGGTAACTGAACCATCGCTTTAACACTTTTACCGTATTTTCCCCGGTAGCTCGTGCCACTGCTTCGGCTTGAACAAGGCCGGAGACGACTTCTACCCCAACCAAAATATACTGTTTTCCCTCTGATTTTTTAAAAGGACCTATGTAATCTACTTGCCAAGTTTCCCAGAGGCCCTTTCCGTCCCGTAAGTGGAGAGGGGGTCCTTGCAAGGGATGCCGCTCTAATCGGGTGCGGCACTGACTGCAAGCAGAAATGATCGTGTTACACAGTTCCCGAGTTACTGGCCAGCCTCTGCTACCAGCCTCCCTGAAAAGGTCTTTAACTCCTGAATGACCGCGTCTCACGTGTAACCACTCCAGCAGGCGCTCCCACTCTTTTTCTTCGGCTTCCACTGCTATTGGAGCTAAACGTGTCAGCGAATCTACCTGATTGTTCCAAATGTGGGCTGGGTGATCCCCCCTCTGGTGTGCGGCTACCCATCCCACCAAGAAAGTCCCCTGTTTAGCAATCTCTAATATTTCTTCCCACTTTTCCCTCTGCCACACGGGTATGCGATTAACCTCCCATTGATTCTGTTCCCAGAAAGGGAGCCACTCGGTACATCCTTTGAATACAGCGTATGAATCTGTGTAAATAAAAGTCAATTCTTTGTTCTCGGCTTCTCTTTTAATCACACTCCACACTGCCACCAACTCCCCCACCTGAGCACTTCCCTCCCCTTCCGTTATAATCCGCTCCCCCGAATCAACATGTAAGGCTACTGCCCGATATTTCCACACCTTTCCCTCCCTTTTTGAGGACGCATCAGTAAACCACACATTTTTCAAATGAGGTTCAAATGGAGGAGCTGGTTTTATAAGGGAAGGAGGGGTATCCTGGTTGGATTGGCTATCAGGTGATTCCTGTATTTGGAGTACCTTAAGTGCCCCTTCTTCTACCCTTCGTGCATGACAATAGTGATCTAATTGCGCATACCATTTCCTGACTGTTTCTTGCTGTGCAACCCCTGCCGGGGGTGGGGTCCCAGCCAGCACTGGCTTCAGGACCTTAAAGGGCCCTCTCAAAATAATCGGTTGTTGCTTTGTGATTTTTTCAGCCTCCTGTAGGGCTAGATTAACTACAAAAAGACCCTTCTCCCAAATTGAATATCGTTTTTCAGCATCTTTGAAGCTTCTCGAGTAGAATCCGACAGGGCGAGTTGGTCCTTCAGGTCCACGCTGCCACATGTGTATTGATAGGCCGTGGATGGCAAAGCCCCACTCAATATGGAGTGGATCAGTCGGGTGTATTGGCCCTAAAGCCTGGTATACCCCAGCCTCAAAGATCAATAGTTTTAAGGCTTCCTCATGGACAGGGGTCCACTCCCAAGAGGTTCTTTTCCTCGTCAGGTCATATAAAGGTCGAGCTATAATAGAAAAGTCCGGAATATGTTTTCTCCAGAATACCAGTAGGCCTAAAGCGTGTTGAAGCTCCCTTTTGTTACCAGGCGCTTTCACTTGCTGGAGGGTAGTTAAGGTCTCTGAGGGAATGCACACTGTTCCTCCCCTCCACCAGATGCCTAGAAATTTCACTTCAGGGGACGGGAGTTGTATTTTCCCTGTTGGAATCTGGAGTCCTAAATTTTCCAAATGGGTAATTATGTCTTCCTGAGTCCGTCCTACCACGGAAACATCAGGGCCACCGATTAGCACATCATCAATATACTGATATATTTTGACTCCTTCCCTGGGGGTAATTTGGGCAAGTTCCTGTGCTAAAGCGTAATGGGCAGTAGTCGGTGAATGACAATAGCCCTGGGGAAGGCGAGTGAATGTGTATTGTACACCTTCCCACGTGAAAGCAAAACGCTCTCTGTCTGAGTCCTGCAGGGGAACCATAAAGAACATATCTTTTACATCAATGGCTGCCAAGATCGGGTGTGCTTGTTCCTGGATGGTTGCGATTAGTTCTGCTATGTTTGGCACCGCGGCGGTTAAGGGTCCTGTATTGGCGTTTAGGTGCCGATAATCGACTGTTAGCCGCCATCTGCCGTCTGGCTTGCGGACAGGCCAAACGGGAGAATTATAGGGGGAATGTAGAGGCATAATTATTCCCTTTTCTTTCAGGTCTGAAATCACAGGAGCAATCCCTTCTCTAGCTCCTAGAGGGAGAGGATAGGGTTTAACATTCACAACCTTAGACGGGGGTAATTCCGGCGCGGATTGTAGCAGTCGCACCGTGACTGTCGGTAAACCAAACACCCACTCTTTTCCCTTCGAGTCCACCCAAGCACGCCCTCGGAGCAAATCAAGTCCCACGATGTTCGTCGGCAACCTCCCCAATATCATCAAAACCTCTATCGGGGATTCGTCCCCAGGCAACCAGCATTTTACTCGAGCAGTCGGTTGGGGTCTGGAATTTCCAAACACATCAGGAACCCAAATTCGCTTTTTATCTGCCACTATCCCGTAGCGGTTAGCCACGTCCTCCCGGAGAGCCGACATCTGGGCTCCGGTATCTACTAAAAAGGTGACCGGAGTTTTAAAGGGACCCAGGGGAAAGGTAATTAACAAGTCCCCTTTGTCGTTTTCTGTGAGCCTCCTTAAATAGATCCACCGGCCATCCCCCGGCTCACCGACTGGGGACGGCGGAGGAGGTTTCCCGCAATATTCGCTCCCGCTCCAAAGCTTCCGTCAAAGCAGTGTGTAGCCGTTGGTTAGTCACCCGCTCGGCGGTAAGCTGATCAGAGAGATGTCTTGCCTCATTTCCTAATTGCTCCTGCAGAGCCCCCACCAGATCTTGAAGGGATTTTGTTGTCTCCCCTTCCACGTGTTGGGCCATGTGTTTATTCCGTTGTGCTGCCACCAGAGCTGCTCCTAAAACCGCACAAACAACTGCCTTCCCCTTTCCTTGTTTCAGTTTTCGTTCATTAGCCAAGCTGGAAATTCTGTCGGCTACCGCTTGTGGATTGTGCCGATTATTGTGGGCCCAAGTCATACCAGAGAGAGAAGGTCGGGCGTTATAGCCCTCTAACCTCTCCAGGAGAGGGGTGCAATCTACAATCCGTCCTCCCAGGGAGGCCATTATGAGTATACAATTATAGGGACCGGATCCCGTACTAGGCCTCAGAGGACTGTCTCCCCTGGTGTATGACTCCTCTCAGAGAGGGGCTTCGGTAAAAGCCGAGTCCCAGTGATCGCTTTAGCACCAACGAGGGGATCCTGCCGACTACGCCAAATTTGTTACGACCCAGACCGGACAGACCAGAGGGTCGTAGAGCTTCTGGGATCCCCCCGGGCTAAATTAAGCTGAAACGACACGAAACGATCACTTTGAACGCTTTATTCCAACAATCCAAACTGTGGAAGGCGTAACGGTGGGCAGCGTGGGTTGCAGCAAAACGTTCACAAGAAGAGCGAAAAGAGAGGAATAAGAAAAAAAAGAAAGAGGGGGACAAGAAAAGAGATAGTCACCACCCTTGGATCCCGCGGTGTCGGCGACGAGCGTGGCAATCCTCCGGTGATGGGCGGGCGCCGTGGCTCTTTGCAGTTGTGTCTTTTATAGTCTAAATCTCCGTCCACAGTCGCGCCTCTTGAAGACTTATACGGGTTCATTCCAGACGGTTCTCAACATATATAGTAGTGTTCCAGAGGGTTCTTTATCTACTGAGTATGTGCGATTTATTGGGGTGGTGGTCTTAGGGACTTGCCAAGGAGCTACAAGCCCCCTCCTCAGATAAGCTTTGTGTGGCCTCTGGCCATATGCGGTGGGTTACCAGGCTGGTTCTGCCACAACACGGGACTGCATAGCCTCCGGCACCTCCCCTGTGCCCATGCCAGCCAACTTCTTGCTAAAGGCCCTCTTTGGTATGCAGACCGCACCTTGGTTGCTACAATGTTTGAGACATTGACAGACATTAACTCTTCCAGTCCCTCACACCACCCCGTGGCTCAAACATTGTCCATACAATCCTCGTCCAGGGTGGCGACTTCACAGACAGCAGAAGGAGGAAACACAAGGTAAGAGTAACAAGAATAGGCAAAGCAGGAACCCACAGCCCTAACATTACAACAATATTCAAAAGTCACTTTCCCTGAGGTCTTCCTCGACCGTTGTGATCCGTACATGACGAATAGATGTAATGGAGGAGAGCAAGCGAGAGATCATACATCTGCCTATTGCAAGGCCCATCATCAAAAATAAAAATCCACACAGTATCACGAGGCCAATGTTTACAAGCCATTTTCCCCAACCTGGAAGTCCCAGTGAGCCTACAAGAGAGGTGAGCCAAGTTTTCAGATCCCAGCTGTTAAACCGATCCTTGGGCTCCATCGCTTGAAAAAGTTCTCCGGTTTTCTCTGTCACCTCTCTCATCTTCTCTCGTGCTTCTTCTATGGTGGTGGTTGCGTTGCGTATGGTGAGACAACATTCTCCATCGGTGAGATTTAACATTCCACAGACACCTTGCTCCTTTAACCATAACATAGCTAAAGCTAATCTGTTTTGCAAAGCCATTGTAGACACTTGTTGAACCTGTAAATTCGTTTCCCCGAAAGCATAACGGGTCCAATTGCTTAGGACGTGTACTTGCCAGGTCAGATTTTCTAAAACGAATTGGTGCCTTTTAAGGGTCACATATGGGGTAAATATATTCTCCAACATCAGAGATGTTGTCATGCCCCAGGTATAATAATCAGGCACTCGAACTCCACGCACTGCCCACTCAGGTCGCGCCTCGGGTCCATCGCTTTCCCGGCGCCTTCTGTTATGATGGGGCACTGAGAAATTGAACACTCTAGAAGGGCACATTGTTGGAACGCCGATGGTACAGCGTAAACCTGCCATTTCGTGTACATGCAGGTGTGAGTACATTCTCCCATTCGAACATGCCCAAAAGGTGCCCTGAGGGGATGGATATCTAGTAGTGGAGCACGTTAATGGGTCATAGGATTTAGTTATTCCGATTTTTCCTTTCCACACGAGGTTCCACTTGGTTTCGTGGGTAAGCGTGACTCCAAATTTTAACGCAGTTTTTCGACTGAACTCTTAAGACATTAACTCTTCCAGTCCCTCACAGGTCACTATCTCTCCGTCTCGCAGAGGTGAGCTGAGACATTGCAAACGTCCAGCAATTCCTCACACATGAAAAGTGCCAGCACTGAAAGCTACTGCTTGATCTAACCAGGCCTTGGCTAGGCTTTCAAAGCCACACAAAGGTTGGGGCTCTGTGCTTCTCTAGCCACCTAACCCTTGGGTCATCCTCTCTCGCAGTCGAAGGAGACCTGAGCTGAGAAATTGCAAACGTCCACCAATTCCTCACACATGAAAAGTGCCAGCACTGAAAGCTCTTGCTAGCCAGCACCGTTCCTTGGAACTGCTCTCACAGGTGCAGCAACACTGGGGCTCTGCGCTTCTCTAGCCACCTAATGTCACGGTCACTATCTCTCCATCTCGCAGAGCTGAGCTGAGAAATTGCAAACGTCCACCAATTCCTCACACATGAAAAGTGCCAGCACTGAAAGCTACTGCTTGATCTAACCAGGCCTTGGCTAGCCTTTCAGAGCCACACAAAGGTTGGGGCTCTGTTCTCCCTAGCCACCTAATCTTCTGCTCACTCTCTCTCGCAGTCGAAGGACAGCTGAGCTGAGAAAATGCAAACGTCCAGCAATTTTTCAGACATGAAAAGTTCCAGCACTAAAAGCTGTTGCTAGCAGGCACCGTTCCTTGGAACTGCTCTCACAGGCGCAGCAACACTGGGGCTCTGCGCTTCTCTAGCCACCTAACGTCACGGTCACTATCTCTCCGTCTCGCAGAGCTGAGCTGAGAAATTGCAAACATCCACCAATTCCTCACACATGAAAAGTGCCAGCACTGAAAGCTGTTGCTAGCCAGCACCGTTCCTTTGAATCGCTCTCACAGGCGGAGCAACACTGGGGCTCTGCGCTTATCTAGCCACCTAACGTCACGGTCACTATCTCTCCGTCTCGCAGAGCTGAGCTGAGAAATTGCAAACGTCCAGCAATTCCTCACACATGAAAAGTGCCAGCACTGCGAGCTCTTGCTAGCCAGCACCATTCCTTGGAAGTGCTCTCACAGGCGCAGCAACACTGGGGCTCTGCGCTTCTCTAGCCACCTAACGTCACGGTCACTTTCTCTCCGTCTCGCAGAGCTGAGCTGAGAAATTGCAAACGTCCAGCAATTCCTCACACATGAAAAGTGCCAGCACTGAAAGCTACTGCTTGATCTAACCAGGCCTTGGCTAGCCTTTCAGAGCCACAAAAAGTTTCGGGCTCTGTGCTTCTCTAGCCACCTAATCTTCTGCTCACCTCTCTCGCAGTCGAAGGACAGCTGAGCTGAGAAACTGCAAATGTCCACCAAATCCTCACACATGAGAAATGCCAGCACTGAAAGCTCTTGCTAGCAGGCACCATTCCGTGGAAGCGCTGTCACAGGCGCAGCAACACTGGGGCTCTGCGCTTCTCTAGCCACCTAACGTCACGGTCACTTTCTCTCCGTCTCGCAGAGCTGAGCTAAGAAATTGCAAACGTCCAGCAATTCCTCACACATGAAAAGTGCCAGCACTGAAAGCTACTGCTTGATCTAACCAGGCCTTGGCTAGCCTTTCAGAGCCACACAAAGGTTGGGGCTCTGTGCTCCTCTAGCCACCTAATCTTCTGCTCATCCTCTCTTGCAGTCGAAGGAGAGCTGAGCTGAGAAATTGCAAACTTCCAGCAATTCCTCACACATGAAAAGTGCCAGCACTGAAAGCTACTGCTTGATCTAAGCATGCCTTGGCTAGCCTTTCAGAGCCACACAAAGGTTGGGGCTCTGTGCTTCTCTAGCCACCTAACCCTTGGCTCATCCTCTCTCGCAGTCGAAGGACAGCTGAGCTGAGAAATTGCAAACGTCCAGCAATTCCTCACACATGAGAAATGCCAGCACTGAAAGCTGCTGCTAGCAGGCACCGTTCCTTGGAAGCGCTCTCACAGGTGCAGCAACACTGGGGCTCTGCGCTTCTCTAGCCACCTAATGTCACGGTCACTATCTCTCCGTCTCGCAGAGCTGAGCTGAGAAATTGCAAACGTCCAGCAATTCCTCACACATGAAAAGTGCCAGCACTGAAAGCTACTGCTTGATCTAACCAGGCCTTGGCTAGTCTTTCAGAGCCACACAAAGGTTGGGGCTCTGTGCTTCTCTAGCCACCTAACCCTCGGCTCATCCTCTCTCGCAGTCGAAGGACAGCTGAGCTGAGAAATTGCAAACGTCCAGCAATTCCTTACACATGAAAAGTACCAGCACTGAAAGCTCTTGCTAGCCAGCACCGTTCCTTGAACTGCTCTCACAGGCGCAGCAACACTGGGGCTCTGCGCTTCTGTAGCCACCTAACGTCACGGTCACTATCTCTCCGTCTCGCAGAGCTGAGCTGAGAAATTGCAAACGTCCAGCAATTCCTCACACATGAAAAGTGCCAGCACTGAAAGCTGCTGCTAGCCAGCACCGTTCCTTGGAAGTGCTTTCACAGGCGCAGCAACACTGGGGCTCTGCGCTTCTCTAGCCACCTAACATCACGGTCACTATCTCTCCGTCTCGCAGAGCTGAGCTGGGAAATTGCAAACGTCCAGCAATTGCTCACACATGAAAAGTGCCAGCACTGAAAGCTACTGCTTGATCTAACCAGGCCTTGGCTAGCCTTTCAGAGCCACACAAAGGTTGGGGCTCTGTGCTCCTCTAGCCAACTAATCTTCTGCTCATCCTCTCTCGCAGTCGAAGGAGAGCTGAGCTGAGAAATTGCAAACGTCCAGCAATTCCTCACACATGAAAAGTTCCAGCACTGAAAGCTGTTGCTAGCAGGCACCGTTCCGCGGAAGCGCTCTGACAGGCGCAGCAACACTGGGGCTCTGCGCTTCTCTAGCCACCTAACATCACGGTCACTATCTCTCCGTCTCGCAGAGCTGAGCTGAGAAATTGCAAACGTCCAGCAATTCCTCACACATGAAAAGTGCCAGCACTGAAAGCTACTGCTTGATCTAACCAGGCCTTGGCTAGCCTTTCAGAGCCACACAAAGGTTGGGGCTCTGTGGTCCTCTAGCCGCCTAATCTTCTGCTCATCCTCTCTCGCAGTCGAAGGAGAGCTGAGCTGAGAAATTGCAAACTTCCAGCAATTCCTCAGACATGAGAAATGCCAGCACTGAAAGCTACTGCTTGATCTAAGCATGCCTTGGCTAGCCTTTCAGAGCCACACAAAGGTTTGGGCTCTGTGCTTCTCTAGCCACCTAACCCTCGGCTCATCCTCTCTCGCAGTCGAAGGACAGCTGAGCTGAGAAATTGCAAACGTCCAGCAATTCCTCACACATGAGAAATGCCAGCACTGAAAGCTGCTGCTAGCCAGCACCGTTCCTTGGAAGCGCTCTCACAGGCGCAGCAACACTGGGGCTCTGCGCTTCTCTAGCCACCTAACGTCACGGTCACTATCTGTCCGTCTCGCAGAGCTGAGCTGAGAAATTGCAAACGTCCAGCAATTGCTCACACATGAAAAGTGCCAGCACTGAAAGCTACTGCTTGATCTAAGCATGCCTTGGCTAGTCTTTCAGAGCCACACAAAGGTTGGGGCTCTGTGCTTCTCTAGCCACCTAACCCTCGGCTCATCCTCTCTCGCAGTCGAAGGACAGCTGAGCTGAGAAACTGCAAACGTCCAGCAATTCCTTACACATGAAAAGTGCCAGCACTGAAAGCTCTTGCTAGCCAGCGCCGTTCCTTGAACTGCTCTCACAGGCGCAGCAACACTGGCGCTCTGCGCTTCTGTAGCCACCGAACGTCACGGTCACTATCTCTCCGTCTCGCAGAGCTGAGCTGAGAAATTGCAAACGTCCAGCAATTCCTCAGACATGAAAAGTGCCAGCACTGAAAGGTGCTGCTATCCAGCACCGTTCCTTGGAAGCGCTCTCACAGGCGCAGCAACACTGGGGCTCTGCGCTTCTCTAGCCACCTAATGTCACGGTCACTATCTCTCCGTCTCGCAGAGCTGAGCTGGGAAATTGCAAACGTCCAGCAATTCCTCACACATGAAAAGTGCCAGCACTGAAAGCTACTGCTTGATCTAAGCATGCCTTGGCTAGCCTTTCAGAGCCACACAAAGGTTGGGGCTCTGTGCTCCTCTAGCCACCTAATCTTCTGCTCATCCTCTCTCGCAGTCGAAGGAGAGCTGAGCTGAGAAATTGCAAACGTCCAGCAATTGCTCACACATGAAAAGTGCCAGCACTGAAAGCTACTGCTTGATCTAACCAGGCCTTGGCTAGCCTTTCAGAGCCACACAAAGGTTGGGGCTCTGTGCTTCTCTAGCCACCTAACCCTCGGCTCATCCTCTCTCGCAGTCGAAGGACAGCTGAGCTGAGAAATTGCAAACTTCCAGCAATTTCTCAGACATGAGAAATGCCAGCACTGAAAGCTGTTGCTAGCCAGCACCGTTCCGTGGAAGTGCTCTCACAGGCGCAGCAACACTGGGGCTCTGCGCTTCTCTAGCCACCTAACGTCACGGTCACTATCTCTCCATCTCGCAGAGCTGAGCTGAGAAATTGCAAACGTCCAGCAATTGCTCACACATGAAAAGTGCCAGCACTGAAAGCTACTGCTTGATCTAACCATGACTTGGCTAGCCTTTCAGAGCCACACAAAGGTTGGGGCTCTGTGGTCCTCTAGCCACCTAACCCTCGGGTCATCCTCTCTCGCAGTCGAAGGAGAGCTGAGCTGAGAAATTGCAAACGTCCAGCAATTCCTCACACATGAAAAGTACCAGCACTGAAAGCTGTTGATAGCCAGCGCCGTTCCTTGGAAGCGCTCTCACAGGTGCAGCAACACTGGGGCTCTGCGCTTCTCTAGCCACCTAACGTCACGGTCACTATCTCTCCGTCTCGCAGAGCTGAGCTGAGAAACTGCAAACGTCCAGCAATTGCTCACACATGAAAAGTGCCAGCACTGAAAGCTACTGCTTGATCTAACCAGGCCTTGGCTAGCCTTTCAGAGCCACACAAAGGTTGGGGCTCTGTGCTTCTCTAGCCACCTAACCCTCGGCTCATCCTCTCTCGCAGTCGAAGGACAGCTGAGCTGAGAAATTGCAAACTTCCAGCAATTTCTCAGACATGAGAAATGCCAGCACTGAAAGCTGTTGCTAGCCAGCACCGTTCCGTGGAAGTGCTCTCACAGGCGCAGCAACACTGGGGCTCTGCGCTTCTCTAGCCACCTAACGTCACGGTCACTATCTCTCCATCTCGCAGAGCTGAGCTGAGAAATTGCAAACGTCCAGCAATTGCTCACACATGAAAAGTGCCAGCACTGAAAGCTACTGCTTGATCTAACCATGACTTGGCTAGCCTTTCAGAGCCACACAAAGGTTGGGGCTCTGTGGTCCTCTAGCCACCTAACCCTCGGGTCATCCTCTCTCGCAGTCGAAGGAGAGCTGAGCTGAGAAATTGCAAACGTCCAGCAATTCCTCACACATGAAAAGTACCAGCACTGAAAGCTGTTGATAGCCAGCGCCGTTCCTTGGAAGCGCTCTCACAGGCGCAGCAGCAGTGGGGCTCTGCGCTTCTCTAGCCACCTAACATCACGGTCACTATCTCTCCGTCTCGCAGAGCTGAGCTGAGAAACTGCAAACGTCCAGCAATTGCTCACACATGAAAAGTGCCAGCACTGAAAGCTACTGCTTGATCTAACCAGGCCTTGGCTAGCCTTTCAGAGCCACACAAAGGTTGGGGCTCTGTGCTTCTCTAGCCACCTAATCTTCTGCTCATCCTCTCTCGCAGTCGAAGGAGAGCTGAGCTGAGAAATTGCAAACGTCCAGCAATTCCTCACACATGAGAAATGCCAGCACTGAAAGCTGCTGCTAGCCAGCACCGTTCCTTGGAAGCGCTCTCACAGGCGCAGCAACACTGGGGCTCTGCGCTTCTCTAGCCACCTAACGTCACGGTCATTATCTGTCCGTCTCGCAGAGCTGAGCTGAGAAATTGCAAACGTCCAGCAATTCCTCACACATGAAAAGTGCCAGCACTGAAAGCTACTGCTTGATCTAAGCATGCCTTGGCTAGCCTTTCAGAGCCACACAAAGGTTGGGGCTTTGTGCTTCTCTAGCCACCTAACCCTCGGCTCATCCTCTCTCGCAGTCGAAGGAGAGCTGAGCTGAGAAATTGCAAACGTCCAGCAATTCCTTACACATGAAAAGTGCCAGCACTGAAAGCTCTTGCTAGCCAGCACCGTTCCTTGGAACTGCTCTCACAGGCGCAGCAACACTGGGGCTCTGCGCTTCTGTAGCCACCGAACGTCACGGTCACTATCTCTCCGTCTCGCAGAGCTGAGCTGAGAAATTGCAAACATCCAGCAATTCCTCAGACATGAAAAGTGCCAGCACTGAAAGCTGCTGCTAGCCAGGACCGTTCCTTGGAAGCGCTCTCACAGGCGCAGCAACACTGGGGCTCTGCGCTTCTCTAGTCACCTAATGTCACGGTCACTATCTCTCCGTCTCGCAGAGCTGAGCTGGGAAATTGCAAACGTCCAGCAATTGCTCACACATGAAAAGTGCCAGCACTGAAAGCTACTGCTTGATCTAACCAGGCCTTGGCTAGCCTTTCAGAGCCACACAAAGGTTGGGGCTCTGTGCTTCTCTAGCCACCTAATCTTCTGCTCATCCTCTCTCGCAGTCGAAGGAGAGCTGAGCTGAGAAATTGCAAACGTCCAGCAATTGCTCACACATGAAAAGTGCCAGCACTGAAAGCTACTGCTTGATCTAACCAGGCCTTGGCTAGCCTTTCAGAGCCACACAAAGGTTGGGGCTCTGTGCTTCTCTAGCCACCTAATCTTCTGCTCATCCTCTCTCGCAGTCGAAGGAGAGCTGAGCTGAGAAATTGCAAACGTCCACCAATTCCTCACACATGAAAAGTGCCAGCTCTGAAAGCTGTTGCTAGCCAGCACCGTTCCTTGGAAGCGCTCTCACAGGCACAGCAACACTGGGGCTCTGCGCTTCTCTAGCCACCTAACGTCACGGTCACTATCTCTCCGTCTCGCAGAGCTGAGCTGAGAAATTGCAAACGTCCAGCAATTCCTCACACATGAAAAGTGTTATCCCTGAAAGCTACTGCTTGATCTAACCAGGCCTTGGCTAGCCTTTCAGAGCCACACAAAGGTTGGGGCTCTGTGCCTCTCTAGCCACCTAACCCTCGGCTCATCCTCTCTCGCAGTCGAAGGAGAGCTGAGCTGAGAAATTGCAAAAGTCCACCAATTCATCAGACATGAGAAATGCCAGCACTGAAAGCTCTTGCTAGCCAGCACCGTTCCTTGGAACTGCTCTCACAGGCGCAGCAACACTGGGGCTCTGCGCTTCTGTAGCCACCTAACGTCACGGTCACTATCTCTCCGTCTCGCAGAGCTGAGCTGAGAAATTGCAAACGTCCAGCAATTCCTCACACATGAAAAGTGCCAGCACTGAAAGCTGCTGCTAGCCAGCACCGTTCCTTGGAAGCGCTCTCACAGGCGCAGCAACACTGGGGCTCTGCGCTTCTCTAGCCACCTAACGTCACGGTCACTATCTCTCCGTCTCGCAGAGCGGAGCTGAGAAATTGCAAACGTCCAGCAATTCCTCACACATGAAAAGTGCCAGCACTGAAAGCTACTGCTTGATCTAACCAGGCCTTGGCTAGCCTTTCAGAGCCACACAAAGGTTGGGGCTCTGTGCTTCTCTAGCCACCTAACCCTCGCCTCATCCTCTCTCGCAGTCGAAGGACAGCTGAGCTGAGAAATTGCAAACGTCCAGCAATTCCTCACACATGAGAAATGCCAGCACTGAAAGCTGTTGCTAGCCAGCACCGTTCCTTGGAAGTGCTCTCACAGGCGCAGCAACACTGGGGCTCTGCGCTTCTCTAGCCACCTAACATCACGGTCACTATCTCTCCGTCTCGCAGAGCTGAGCTGAGAAATTGCAAACGTCCAGCAATTCCTCACACATGAAAAGTGCCAGCACTGAATGCTACTGCTTGATCTAACCATGACTTGGCTAGCATTTCAGAGCCACACAAAAGTTGGGGCTCTGTGCTCCTCTAGCCACCTAATCTTCTGCTCATCCTCTCTCGCAGTCGAAGGAGAGTTGAGCTGAGAAATTGCAAACGTCCAGCAATTCCTCACACATGAGAAATGCCAGCACTGAAAGCTGTTGCTAGCAGGCACCGTTCCGTGGAAGCGCTCTCACAGGTGCAGCAACACTGGGGCTCTGCACTTCTCTAGCCACCTAACGTCACGGTCACTATCTCTCCGTCTCGCAGAGCTGAGCTGAGAAATTGCAAACGTCCAGCAATTCCTCAACATGAAAATTGTTAGCACAGAATGCTACTGCTTGATCTAATCAGGCCTTGGCTAGCCTTTCAGAGCCACACAAAGGTTGGGGCTCTGTGGTCCTCTAGCCACCTAATCTTCTGCTCATCCTCTCTCGCAGTCGAAGGAGAGCTGAGCTGAGAAATTGCAAACGTCCAGCAATTCCTCACACATGAGAAATGCCAGCACTGAAAGCTGCTGCTAGCCAGCACCGTTCCTTGGAAGCGCTCTCACAGGCGCAGCAACACTGGGGCTCTGCGCTTCTCTAGCCACCTAACGTCACGGTCATTATCTGTCCGTCTCGCAGAGCTGAGCTGAGAAATTGCAAACGTCCAGCAATTCCTCACACATGAAAAGTGCCAGCACTGAAAGCTACTGCTTGATCTAACCAGGCCTTGGCTAGCCTTTCAGAGCCACACAAAGGTTGGGGCTTTGTGCTTCTCTAGCCACCTAACCCTCGGCTCATCCTCTCTCGCAGTCGAAGGAGAGCTGAGCTGAGAAATTGCAAACGTCCAGCAATTCCTTACACATGAAAAGTGCCAGCACTGAAAGCTCTTGCTAGCCAGCACCGTTCCTTGGAACTGCTCTCACAGGCGCAGCAACACTGGGGCTCTGCGCTTCTGTAGCCACCGAACGTCACGGTCACTATCTCTCCGTCTCGCAGAGCTGAGCTGAGAAATTGCAAACATCCAGCAATTCCTCAGACATGAAAAGTGCCAGCACTGAAAGCTGCTGCTAGCCAGGACCGTTCCTTGGAAGCGCTCTCACAGGCGCAGCAACACTGGGGCTCTGCGCTTCTCTAGTCACCTAATGTCACGGTCACTATCTCTCCGTCTCGCAGAGCTGAGCTGGGAAATTGCAAACGTCCAGCAATTGCTCACACATGAAAAGTGCCAGCACTGAAAGCTACTGCTGGATCTAACCAGGCCTTGGCTAGCCTTTCAGAGCCACACAAAGGTTGGGGCTCTGTGCTTCTCTAGCCACCTAATCTTCTGCTCATCCTCTCTCGCAGTCGAAGGAGAGCTGAGCTGAGAAATTGCAAACGTCCAGCAATTCCTCACACATGAAAAGTGCCAGCACTGAAAGCTGCTGCTAGCCAGCACCGTTCCTTGGAAGCGCTCTCACAGGCGCAGCAACACTGGGGCTCTGCGCTTCTCTAGCCACCTAACGTCACGGTCACTATCTCTCCGTCTCGCAGAGCGGAGCTGAGAAATTGCAAACGTCCAGCAATTCCTCACACATGAAAAGTGCCAGCACTGAAAGCTACTGCTTGATCTAACCAGGCCTTGGCTAGCCTTTCAGAGCCACACAAAGGTTGGGGCTCTGTGCTTCTCTAGCCACCTAACCCTCGCCTCATCCTCTCTCGCAGTCGAAGGACAGCTGAGCTGAGAAATTGCAAACGTCCAGCAATTCCTCACACATGAGAAATGCCAGCACTGAAAGCTGTTGCTAGCCAGCACCGTTCCTTGGAAGTGCTCTCACAGGCGCAGCAACACTGGGGCTCTGCGCTTCTCTAGCCACCTAACATCACGGTCACTATCTCTCCGTCTCGCAGAGCTGAGCTGAGAAATTGCAAACGTCCAGCAATTCCTCACACATGAAAAGTGCCAGCACTGAATGCTACTGCTTGATCTAACCATGACTTGGCTAGCATTTCAGAGCCACACAAAAGTTGGGGCTCTGTGCTCCTCTAGCCACCTAATCTTCTGCTCATCCTCTCTCGCAGTCGAAGGAGAGTTGAGCTGAGAAATTGCAAACGTCCAGCAATTCCTCACACATGAGAAATGCCAGCACTGAAAGCTGTTGCTAGCAGGCACCGTTCCGTGGAAGCGCTCTCACAGGTGCAGCAACACTGGGGCTCTGCACTTCTCTAGCCACCTAACGTCACGGTCACTATCTCTCCGTCTCGCAGAGCTGAGCTGAGAAATTGCAAACGTCCAGCAATTCCTCAACATGAAAATTGTTAGCACAGAATGCTACTGCTTGATCTAATCAGGCCTTGGCTAGCCTTTCAGAGCCACACAAAGGTTGGGGCTCTGTGGTCCTCTAGCCACCTAATCTTCTGCTCATCCTCTCTCGCAGTCGAAGGAGAGCTGAGCTGAGAAATTGCAAACGTCCAGCAATTCCTCACACATGAGAAATGCCAGCACTGAAAGCTGCTGCTAGCCAGCACCGTTCCTTGGAAGCGCTCTCACAGGCGCAGCAACACTGGGGCTCTGCGCTTCTCTAGCCACCTAACGTCACGGTCATTATCTGTCCGTCTCGCAGAGCTGAGCTGAGAAATTGCAAACGTCCAGCAATTCCTCACACATGAAAAGTGCCAGCACTGAAAGCTACTGCTTGATCTAACCAGGCCTTGGCTAGCCTTTCAGAGCCACACAAAGGTTGGGGCTTTGTGCTTCTCTAGCCACCTAACCCTCGGCTCATCCTCTCTCGCAGTCGAAGGAGAGCTGAGCTGAGAAATTGCAAACGTCCAGCAATTCCTTACACATGAAAAGTGCCAGCACTGAAAGCTCTTGCTAGCCAGCACCGTTCCTTGGAACTGCTCTCACAGGCGCAGCAACACTGGGGCTCTGCGCTTCTGTAGCCACCGAACGTCACGGTCACTATCTCTCCGTCTCGCAGAGCTGAGCTGAGAAATTGCAAACATCCAGCAATTCCTCAGACATGAAAAGTGCCAGCACTGAAAGCTGCTGCTAGCCAGGACCGTTCCTTGGAAGCGCTCTCACAGGCGCAGCAACACTGGGGCTCTGCGCTTCTCTAGTCACCTAATGTCACGGTCACTATCTCTCCGTCTCGCAGAGCTGAGCTGGGAAATTGCAAACGTCCAGCAATTGCTCACACATGAAAAGTGCCAGCACTGAAAGCTACTGCTGGATCTAACCAGGCCTTGGCTAGCCTTTCAGAGCCACACAAAGGTTGGGGCTCTGTGCTTCTCTAGCCACCTAATCTTCTGCTCATCCTCTCTCGCAGTCGAAGGAGAGCTGAGCTGAGAAATTGCAAACGTCCAGCAATTCCTCACACATGAAAAGTGCCAGCACTGAAAGCTACTGCTTGATCTAACCAGGCCTTGGCTAGCCTTTCAGAGCCACACAAAGGTTGGGGCTCTGTGCTTCTCTAGCCACCTAATCTTCTGCTCATCCTCTCTCGCAGTCGAAGGAGAGCTGAGCTGAGAAATTGCAAACGTCCACCAATTCCTCACACATGAAAAGTGCCAGCTCTGAAAGCTGTTGCTAGCCAGCACCGTTCCTTGGAAGCGCTCTCACAGGCACAGCAACACTGGGGCTCTGCGCTTCTCTAGCCACCTAACGTCACGGTCACTATCTCTCCGTCTCGCAGAGCTGAGCTGAGAAATTGCAAACGTCCAGCAATTCCTCACACATGAAAAGTGTTATCCCTGAAAGCTACTGCTTGATCTAACCAGGCCTTGGCTAGCCTTTCAGAGCCACACAAAGGTTGGGGCTCTGTGCCTCTCTAGCCACTTAACCCTCGGCTCATCCTCTCTCGCAGTCGAAGGAGAGCTGAGCTGAGAAATTGCAAAAGTCCACCAATTCATCAGACATGAGAAATGCCAGCACTGAAAGCTCTTGCTAGCCAGCACCGTTCCTTGGAACTGCTCTCACAGGCGCAGCAACACTGGGGCTCTGCGCTTCTGTAGCCACCTAACGTCACGGTCACTATCTCTCCGTCTCGCAGAGCTGAGCTGAGAAATTGCAAACGTCCAGCAATTCCTCACACATGAAAAGTGCCAGCACTGAAAGCTGCTGCTAGCCAGCACCGTTCCTTGGAAGCGCTCTCACAGGCGCAGCAACACTGGGGCTCTGCGCTTCTCTAGCCACCTAACGTCACGGTCACTATCTCTCCGTCTCGCAGAGCGGAGCTGAGAAATTGCAAACGTCCAGCAATTCCTCACACATGAAAAGTGCCAGCACTGAAAGCTACTGCTTGATCTAACCAGGCCTTGGCTAGCCTTTCAGAGCCACACAAAGGTTGGGGCTCTGTGCTTCTCTAGCCACCTAACCCTCGCCTCATCCTCTCTCGCAGTCGAAGGACAGCTGAGCTGAGAAATTGCAAACGTCCAGCAATTCCTCACACATGAGAAATGCCAGCACTGAAAGCTGTTGCTAGCCAGCACCGTTCCTTGGAAGTGCTCTCACAGGCGCAGCAACACTGGGGCTCTGCGCTTCTCTAGCCACCTAACATCACGGTCACTATCTCTCCGTCTCGCAGAGCTGAGCTGAGAAATTGCAAACGTCCAGCAATTCCTCACACATGAAAAGTGCCAGCACTGAATGCTACTGCTTGATCTAACCATGACTTGGCTAGCATTTCAGAGCCACACAAAAGTTGGGGCTCTGTGCTCCTCTAGCCACCTAATCTTCTGCTCATCCTCTCTCGCAGTCGAAGGAGAGTTGAGCTGAGAAATTGCAAACGTCCAGCAATTCCTCACACATGAGAAATGCCAGCACTGAAAGCTGTTGCTAGCAGGCACCGTTCCGTGGAAGCGCTCTCACAGGTGCAGCAACACTGGGGCTCTGCACTTCTCTAGCCACCTAACGTCACGGTCACTATCTCTCCGTCTCGCAGAGCTGAGCTGAGAAATTGCAAACGTCCAGCAATTCCTCAACATGAAAATTGTTAGCACAGAATGCTACTGCTTGATCTAATCAGGCCTTGGCTAGCCTTTCAGAGCCACACAAAGGTTGGGGCTCTGTGGTCCTCTAGCCACCTAATCTTCTGCTCATCCTCTCTCGCAGTCGAAGGAGAGCTGAGCTGAGAAATTGCAAACGTCCAGCAATTCCTCACACATGAAAAGTGCCAGCACTGAAAGCTACTGCTTGATCTAACCAGGCCTTGGCTAGTCTTTCAGAGCCACACAAAGGTTGGGGCTCTGTGCTTCTCTAGCCACCTAATCTTCTGCTCATCCTCTCTCGCAGTCGAAGGAGAGCTGAACTGAGAAATTGCAAATGTCCACCAATTCCTCACACATGAAAAGTGCCAGCTCTGAAAGCTGTTGCTAGCCAGCACCGTTCCGTGGAAGCGCTCTCACAGGCACAGCAACACTGGGGCTCTGCACTTCTCTAGCCACCTAACGTCACGGTCACTATCTCTCCGTCTCGCAGAGCTGAGCTGAGAAATTGCAAACGTCCAGCAATTCCTCACACATGAAAAGTGCCAGCTCTGAAAGCTACTGCTTGATCTAACCATGCCATGGCTAGCCTTTCAGAGCCACACAAAGGTTGGGGCTCTGTGCTTCTCTAGCCACCTAACCCTCGGGTCATCCTCTCTCGCAGTCGAAGGAGAGCTGAGCTGAGAAATTGCAAACGTCCAGCAATTCCTCAGACATGAAAAGTGCCAGCACTGAAAGCTACTGCTTGATCTAACCAGGCCTTGGCTAGCCTTTCAGAGCCACACAAAGGTTGGGGCTCTGTGCTTCTCTAGCCACCTAATCTTCTGCTCATCCTCTCCCGCAGTCGAAGGAGAGCTGAGCTGAGAAATTGCAAACGTCCAGCAATCCCTCACACATGAAAAGTGCCAGCACTGAAAGCTCTTGCTAGCCAGCACCGTTCCTTGGAAGCGCTCTCACAGGCCAGCAACACTGGGGCTCTGCGCTTCTCTAGCCACCTAACATCACGGTCACTATCTCTCCGTCTCGCAGAGCTGAGCTGAGAAATTGCAAACGTCCAGCAATTCCTCACACATGAAAAGTGCCAGCACTGAAAGCTACTGCTTGATCTAACCAGGCCTTGGCTAGCCTTTCAGAGCCACAAAAAGGTTGGGGCTCTGTGCTTCTCTAGCCACCTAACCCTCGCCTCATCCTCTCTCGCAGTCGAAGGAGAGTTGAGCTGAGAAACTGCAAACATCCAGCAATTCCTCACACATGAAAAGTGCCAGCTCTGAAAGCTGATGCTAGCCAGCACCGTTCCGTGGAAGCGCTCTCACAGGCACAGCAACACTGGGGCTCTGCGCTTCTCTAGCCACCTAACGTCACGGTCACTATCTCTCCGTCTCGCAGAGCTGAGCTGAGAAATTGCAAACGTCCAGCAATTCCTCACACATGAAAAGTGCCAGCACTGAAAGCTACTGCTTGATCTAACCAGGCCTTGGCTAGCCTTTCAGAGCCACACAAAGGTTGGGGCTCTGTGCTTCTCTAGCCACCTAACCCTCGGCTCATCCTCTCTCGCAGTCGAAGGACAGCTGAGCTGAGAAATTGCAAACGTCCAGCAATTCCTCACATATGAGAAATGCCAGCACTGAAAGCTCTTGCTAGCCAGCACCGTTCCGTGGAAGTGCTCTCACAGGCGCAGCAACACTGGGCCGCTGTGCTTCTCTAGCCACCTAACATCACGGTCACTATCTCTCTGTCTCGCAGAGCTGAGCTGAGAAATTGCAAACGTCCAGCAATTCCTCACACATGAAAAGTGCCAGCACTGAAAGCTACTGCTTGATCTAACCATGCCTTGGCTAGCCTTTCAGAGCCACACAAAGGTTGGGGCTCTGTGCTCCTCTAGCCACCTAATCTTCTGCTCATCCTCTCTCGCAGTCGAAGGAGAGCTGAGCTGAGAAACTGCAAACGTCCAGCAATTCCTCACACATAAGAAATGCCAGCACTGAAAGCTGTTGCTAGCCAGCACCGTTCCTTGGAAGCGCTCTCACAGGTGCAGCAACACTGGGGCTCTGCGCTTCTCTAGCCACCTAACGTCACGGTCACTATCTCTCCGTCTCGCAGAGCTGAGCTGAGAAATTGCAAACGTCCAGCAATTCCTCAGACATGAAAAGTGCCAGCACTGAAAGCTACTGCTTGATCTAACCAGGCCTTGGCTAGCCTTTCAGAGCCACACAAAGGTTGGGGCTCTGTGCTCCTCTAGCCACCTAACCGTCGGCTCATCCTCTCTCGCAGTCGAAGGAGAGCTGAGCTGAGAAATTGCAAACGTCCAGCAATTCCTCACACATGAAAAGTGCCAGCACTGAAAGCTACTGCTTGATATAATCAGGCCTTGGCTAGCCTTTCAGAGCCACACAAAGGTTGGGGCTCTGTGCTTCTCTAGCCACCTAATCTTCTGCTCATCCTCTCTCGCAGTCGAAGGAGAGCTGAGCTGAGAAATTGCAAACGTCCACCAATTCCTCACACATGAAAAGTGCCAGCACTGAAAGCTACTGCTTGATCTAACCAGGCCTTGGCTAGCCTTTCAGAGCCACACAAAGATTGGGGCTCTGTGCTCCTCTAGCCACCTATCCCTCGGCTCATCCTCTCTCGCAGTCGAAAGACAGCTGAGCTGAGAAACTGCAAACGTCCACCAATTCCTCACACATGAAAAGTGCCAGCACTGAAAGCTACTGCTTGATCTAAGCATGCCTTGGCTAGCCTTTCAGAGCCACAAAAAGGTGGGGCTCTGTGCTTCTGTAGCCACCTAACCCTCGCCTCATCCTCTCTCGCAGTCGAAGGAGAGCTGAGCTGAGAAATTGCAAACGTCCAGCAATTCCTCACACATGAAAAGTGCCAGCTCTGAAAGCTGTTGCTAGCCAGCACCGTTCCTTGGAAGCGCTCTCACAGGCACAGCAACACTGGGGCTCTGCGCTTCTCTAGCCACCTAACGTCACGGTCACTATCTCTCCGTGTCGCAGAGCTGAGTTGAGAAATTGCAAACGTCCAGCAATTCCTCACACATGAAAAGTGCCAGCACTGAAAGCTACTGCTAGATCTAACCAGGCCTTGGCTAGCCTTTCAGAGCCACACAAAGGTTGGGGCTCTGTGCTCCTCTAGCCACCTAATCTTCTGCTCATCCTCTCTCGCAGTCGAAGGACAGCTGCGTTGAGAAATTGCAAACGTCCAGCAATTCCTCACACATGAGAAATGCCAGCACTGAAAGCTGTTGCTAGCCAGCACCGTTCCGTGGAAGCGCTCTCACAGGCGCAGCAACATTGGGGCTCTGCGCTTCTCTAGCCACCTAACATCACGGTCACTATCTCTCCGTCTCGCAGAGCTGAGCTGAGAAATTGCAAACGTCCAGCAATACCTCACACATGAATAGTGCCAGCACTGAAAGCTGCTGCTATCCAGCACCGTTCCTTGGAAGCGCTCTCACAGGCGCAGCAACACTGGGGCTCTGCGCTTCTCTAGCCACCTAACGTCACGGTCACTATCTCTCCGTCTCGCAGAGCTGAGCTGAGAAATTGCAAACGTCCAGCAATTCCTCACACATGAAAAGTGCCAGCACTGAAAGCTACTGCTTGATCTAAGCATGCCTTGGCTAGCCTTTCAGAGCCACACAAAGGTTGGGGCTCTGTGCTCCTCTAGCCACCTAACCCTCGCCTCATCCTCTCTCGCAGTCGAAGGACAGCTGAGCTGAGAAATTGCAAACGTCCACCAATTCCTCACACATGAGAAATGCCAGCACTGAAAGCTCTTGCTAGCCAGCACCGTTCCGTGGAAGTGCTCTCACAGGCGCAGCAACACTGGGCCGCTGTGCTTCTCTAGCCACCTAATGTCACGGTCACTATCTCTCCGTCTCACAGAGCTGAGCTGAGAAATTGCAAACGTCCAGCAATTCCTCACACATGAAAAGTGCCAGCACTGAAAGCTACTGCTTGATCTAACCATGCCTTGGCTAGCCTTTCAGAGCCACACAAAGGTTGGGGCTCTGTGCTCCTCTAGCCACCTAAACTTCTGCTCATCCTCTCTCGCAGTCGAAGGAGAGCTGAGCTGAGAAACTGCAAACGTCCAGCAATTCCTCACACATGAGAAATGCCAGCACTGAAAGCTGTTGCTAGCCAGCACCGTTCCTTGGAAGCGCTCTCACAGGTGCAGCAACACTGGGGATCTGCGCTTCTCTAGCCACCTAATGTCATGGTCACTATCTCTCCGTCTCGCAGAGCTGAGCTGAGAAATTGCAAACGTCCAGCAATTCCTCACACATGAAAAGTGCCAGCACTGAAAGCTACTGCTTGATCTAACCATGCCTTGGCTAGCCTTTCAGAGCCACACAAAGGTTGGGGCTCTGTGGTCCTCTAGCCACCTAACCCTCGCCTCATCCTCTCTCGCAGTTGAAGGAGACCTGAGCTGAGAAATTGCAAACGTCCACCAATTCCTCACACATGAAAAGTGCCAGCACTGAAAGCTGTTGCTAGCCAGCACCGTTCCTTGGAAGCGCTCTCACAGGCGCAGCAACACTGGGGCTCTGAGCTTCTCTAGCCACCTAACGTCACGGTCACTATCTCTCCGTCTCGCAGAGCTGAGCTGAGAAATTGCAAACGTCCAGCAATTCCTCACACATGAAAAGTGCCAGCACTGAAAGCTACTGCTAGATCTAAGCATGCCTTGGCTAGCCTTTCAGAGCCACAAAAAGGTGGGGCTCTGTGCTTCTCTAGCCACCTAACCCTCGCCTCATCCTCTCTCGCAGTCGAAGGAGAGCTGAGCTGAGAAATTGCAAACGTCCAGCAATTCCTCACACATGAAAAGTGCCAGCACTGAAAGCTACTGCTTGATCTAAGCATGCCTTGGCTAGCCTTTCAGAGCCACAAAAAGGTGGGGCTCTGTGCTTCTCTAGCCACCTAACCCTCGCCTCATCCTCTCTCGCAGTCGAAGGACAGCTGAGCTGAGAAATTGCAAACGTCCAGCAATTCCTCACACATGAAAAGTGCCAGCACTGAAAGCTGTTGCTAGCCAGCACCGTTCCATGGAAGCGCTCTCACAGGCACAGCAACACTGGGGCTCTGCGCTTCTCTAGCCACCTAACGTCACGGTCACTATCTCTCCGTCTCGCAGAGCTGAGCTGAGAAATTGCAAACGTCCAGCAATTCCTCACACATGAAAAGTGCCAGCACTGAAAGCTACTGCTTGATCTAATCAGGCCTTGGCTAGCCTTTCAGAGCCACAAAAAGGTTGGGGCTCTGTGCTTCTCTAGCCACCTAACCCTCGGCTCATCCTCTCTCGCAGTCGAAGGACAGCTGAGCTGAGAAATTGCAAACGTCCAGCAATTCCTCACACATGAAAAGTGCCAGCTCTGAAAGCTGTTGCTAGCCAGCACCGTTCCGTGGAAGCGCTCTCACAGGCACAGCAACACTGGGGCTCTGCGCTTCTCTAGCCACCTAACGTCACGGTCACTATCTCTCCGTCTCGCAGAGCTGAGCTGAGAAATTGCAAACGTCCAGCAATTCCTCACACATGAAAAGTGCCAGCACTGAAAGCTACTGCTGGATCTAACCAGGCCTTGGCTAGCCTTTCAGAGCCACACAAAGGTTGGGGCTCTGTGCTCCTCTAGCCACCTAACCCTCGGCTCATCCTCTCTCGCAGTCGAAGGAGAGCTGAGCTGAGAAATTGCAAACGTCCAGCAATTCCTCACACATGAGAAATGCCAGCACTGAAAGCTCTTGCTAGCCAGCACCGTTCCGTGGAAGTGCTCTCACAGGCGCAGCAACACTGGGCCGCTGTGCTTCTCTAGCCACCTAATGTCACAGTCACTATCTCTCCGTCTCGCAGAGCTGAGCTGAGAAATTGCAAACGTCCAGCAATTGCTCACACATGAAAAGTGCCAGCACTGAATGCTACTGCTTGATCTAACCAGGCCTTGGCTAGCCTTTCAGAGCCACACAAAGGTTGGGGCTCTGTGCTCCTCTAGCCACCTAAACTTCTGCTCATCCTCTCTCGCAGTCGAAGGAGAGCTGAGCTGAAAAATTTCAAACATCCACCAATTACTCACACATGAGAAATGCCAGCACTGAAAGCTGTTGCTAGCCAGCGCCGTTCCTTGGAAGTGCTCTCACAGGCGCAGCAACACTGGGGCTCTGCACTTCTCTAGCCACCTAATGTCACGGTCACTATCTCTCCGTCTCGCAGAGCTGAGCTGAGACATTGCAAACGTCCAGCAATTCCTCACACATGAGAAGTGCCAGCACTGAAAGCTACTGCTTGATCTAAGCATGCCTTGGCTAGCCTTTCAGAGCCACACAAAGGTTGGGGCTCTGTGCTCCTCTAGCCACCTAACCTTCTGCTCATCCTCTCACGCAGTCGAAGGAGACCTGAGCTGAGAAATTGCAAACATCCACCAATTCCTCACACATGTAAAGTGCCAGCACTGAAAGCTGTTGCTAGCCAGCGCCGTTCCTTGGAAGTGCTCTCACAGGTGCAGCAACACTGGGGCTCTGCGCTTCTCTAGCCACCTAATGTCACGGTCACTATCTCTCTGTCTCGTAGAGCTGAGCTGAGAAATTGCAAACGTCCAGCAATTCCTCACACATGAGAAGTGCCAGCACTGAAAGCTACTGCTTGATCTAAGCATGCCTTGGCTACCCTTTCAGAGTCACACCAACCGTGGGGATCTGCACCTGCCTAGCCACCTCATGTTATGCTCTCTCTCTCTTACAGGCTAGGTAGAGCTCAGCTCCGAGTTTTTAAATGTACAGCGACTACTCCCACAGGGAAGGGGCCAGCACTGAAAGCTCTTGCTAGCCCTCACCTTTCCATGGAAGCCCCTTCACAGGCCCAGCAACACTGGGGATCTGCACTTTTCTAGCCACCTAACATAATGGTCAGTATCTCTCAGTCTTGTAGAGCTCAGCTCTGAAATGGAAAGTGTCCAGCAACTCCTTACACATGGAAAGTGCCAGGACTGAAAGCTGCTGCTTGACCTCTCTATCCCTTGGCTACCCTTTCAGAGCCACACCAACCGTGGGGATCTGCACCTGCCTAGCCACCTCATGTTATGCTCTCTCTCTCTCGCAGGCTAGGTAGAGCTCAGCTCCGAGTTTTTAAATGTACAGCGACTACTCCCACAGGGAAGGGGCCAGCACTGAAAGCTCTTGCTAGCCCTCACCTTTCCTTGGAAGCCCTTTCACAGGCCCAGCAACACTGGGGATCTGCACTTTTCTAGCCATCTAATGTAATGGTTACTCTCTCTCAGTCTCGTAGAGCTCAGCTCTGAAATGGAAAGTGTCCAGCAATTCCTCACACATGGAAAGTGCCAGGACTGAAAGCTGCTGCTTGACCTCTCTATCCCTTGGCTACCCTTTCAGAGCCACACCAACCGTGGGGATCTGCACCTGCCTAGCCACCTCATGCTATGCTCTCTCTCTCTCGCAGGCTAGGTAGAACTCAGCTCTGAAATTTTAAATATACAGCGACTGCTCCTACATGGAAGGTGCCAGCACTGAAAGCTCTTGCTAGCCATCACCTTTCCTTGGAAGCCCTTTCACAGGCCCAGCAACACTGGGGATCTGCACTTTTCTATCCACCTGAAGTAATGGTCACTCTGTCTCTGTCTCGTAGAGCTCAGCTCTGAAATGGAAAGTGTCCAGCAAGTCCTCACACATGGAAAGTGCCAGGACTGAAAGCTGCTGCTTGACCTCTCTGTCCCTTGGCTACCCTTTCAGAGCCACACCAACCGTGGGGATCTGCACCTGCCTAGCCACCTCATGTTATGCTCTCTATCGCTCTCGCAGGCTAGGTAGAGCTCAGCTCTGAAATTGAAAACATCCAGCGACTGCTCCCACAGGGAAGGGGCCAGCACTGAAAGCTCTTGCTAGCCCTCACCTTTCCTTGGAAGCCCTTTCACAGGCCCAGCAACACTGGGGATCTGCGCTTCTCTAGCCATCTAATGTAATGATCACTGGTTGCAATGTGGACTCTTTTGCTCTCAAGTTTAGTGTGGTTGTTCTTAAAAGCGCGTTATGTAATACCTTACTTTCAGTATATGGTCCTTATTGTTCTATTTATTACCTCTGGGAACTGGACTACTGTTATCATGTTATTGTTGTTTGTAACACTGGTTTATGATATGATAGAAGTGCAGGTCGTGAAACTAATCGGATGTTTGTACTCAGCATTTCTGTCACCTCTGTACTTCGGGAGCCACCTATGGGAGCTTATTAATAATTATACCTTTTACCTTTTCTCCTCTGAGAGCCAATCTATGGAGGAGACATCTTCGTAGTATGGGTGCTATCTCCTAGAGAATATTAATAACTACACTTTCTACCTTTTCTCCTGGGGGAGCCAACCTATTGGGGAGACATCTTCCAACATCTTCCCTTTCTCCACCAGGTTAATTACAATAGCATTGGAGGAGTTTGTAAACTTTGAATATCCTTGGGATGTTGAACTCAGCATGCTCCTATTGCTAGGAATCAGCCTGTTCCTGAATGTGATTCAGATCTTGTTTAGGGTTAAACAACTATTTAAAAACACCACCCAGAGATCAACTGCCATGACTGCAGCTACTCAAACCCTGGTGACAGGCACTGCAGTCTACTCAAACTCTGACAACAGGCACTTGTTACGACCCAGACCGGACAGACCAGAGGGTCGTAGAGCTTCTGGGATCCCCCCGGGCTAAATTAAGGTGAAACCACACCAAATGATCACTTTGAACGCTTTATTCGAATAATCCAAACTGTGGAAGGCACAACGGTGGGCAGCGTGGGTTGCAGCAAAACGTTCACAAGAAGAGAGAAAAGAGAGGGGAAAGAAAAAGGGGAAAAGAAAAGAGACAGTAACCACCCTTGGGTCCCACAGCGTCGACGACGAGCGTGGTAATCCTCCGGTGATGGGGGCGCGCAACGTGGCTCTTTGCAGTTGTCTTTTATAGTCTAAATCTCCGTCTACAGTCGCGCCTCCTGAAGACTTATATGGGTTCATTCCAGACAGTTCTCAACATATATGGTAGTGTTCCAGAGGGTTCTTTATCTACTGAGCATGTGCGGCTTATTGGGGTGGTGGTCTTAGGGACTCGCCAAGGAGCTACAAGCCCCCTCCTCAAACAAACTTTGTGTGGCCTCTGGCCATATGCGGTGGGTTACCAGGCTGGTTCTGCCACAACACAGGACTGCATACCCTCCGGCACGCCCCCTGTGTCCATGCCAACCAACTTCTTGCTAATGTATGTCCCTCCCTCTTTGTTATGCAGACTGTACCTTGGTTGCTACAATGTTTGAGACATTGACAGACATTAACTCTTTCAGTCCCTCACAGCACTGTGGCTAGTCTAACCCTGGTGACAGGTACTGCAGCTACTCTAACCCTGACGACAAGCGCTGCAGCTACTCAAATCCCTATGATAAGCACTGCGGCTACTCTAACCCCAGCAACAAGCACTGCAGCTACTCTAACCCCTATGACAAGCACTGCGGCTACTCTAACCCCAGCAACAAGCACTGCAGCTACTCTAACCCCTATGACAAGCACTGCGGCTACTCAAACCCCTATGACAAGCACTGCGGCTACTCTAACCCCAGCAACAAGCACTGCAGCTACTCTAACCCCTATGACAAGCACTGCGGCTACTCAAACCCCTATGACAAGCACTGCGGCTACTCTAACCCCAGCAACAAGCACTGCAGCTACTCAAACCCCTACGACAAGCACTGTGCCTATTCAAACCCCAGTGATAAGCAGTGAAGCTATTCAGACCCTGGCGACAGGCACTGTGGCTACTCAAACCTTGGTGATGGGTGATGCAGCTGAACTAGAGAATCAACCGGTGCCAGTATCAATCACCTCTATACAGAAGAAGAAAAATACAAAAAAATCAGTTCACTTAGCGAAGGATGAAGGTGAACCAGGGTCATCACGAGAACAGGAGGAAGAGGCAGAACCAGAGATAATCACCCAGTCCTTGAGTGAGCTGCGAGATATGCAAAGACTTCAGCCGTAGTCCAGGTGAGCACATTATCACCTGGCTGCTCCAATGCTGGGATAAGAGGGCCAGTAGCTTGGAATTAGAGGCTAAGGAAGCCAAGCAATTGGTATCCCTTTCTAGGGAAGGGGGCATTGACAAGGCAATTGGGAAAAAGACACAAGCCCTCAGCCTCTGGAGGCGACTTCTGTTGGGTGTGAGGGAAAGGTACCCCTTCAAGGAAGATGTTGTATGTCACCCAGGCAAGAGGACCGCCACGGAGAGAGGTATCCAGTACCTGAGGGAATTAGCCATGCGGGAGATGGTTTATTATGACCCAGGCAATGCGCAATTACCCAGAGATCCAGATGAAGTCCAACGTGCATGATTCATGTGGCGGAAGTTTTTACGAAGCGCACCATTGTCATATGCCAATGCATTGGCAGTAATGGACTGGAAAGATGAAGAGGGACCAACAGTAGATGAATTGGTTTGCCAGCTCCGGCAATACTAAGTAAGTCTCACTTCCTCCTTCATCGCAGCTGTGGAGAGACTGCCAGACATGCTAGAACTTCAATGCGAATTGGAGTCAAAGGCAGCCAAGTGATACGCCACAATTGATATCGCTAATGCATTTTTTTCAATCCCTTTGGCAGCAGAGTGCAGGCCACAGTTTGCTTTCACTTGGAGGGGCGTCCAGTACACCTGGAATCGACTGCCCCAGGGGTGGAAACACAGCCCCACCATTTGCCATGGACTAATCCAGACTGCACTGGAAAAGGGTGAGGCTCCAGAACACCTGCAGTACATTGATGACATCATCGTATGGGGCAACACAGCAGAAGAAGTTTTTGAGAAAGGGGAGAAAATAGTTCAAATCCTTCTGAACGCAGGTTTTGCCATAAAACAGAGTAAGGTGAAGGGACCTGCACAGGAGATCCAGTTTTTAGGAATAAAATGGCAAGATAGACATCGTCACATCCCAATGGATGTGATCAACAAAATAGCAGCTATGTCTCCACTGACTAGTAAACAGGAAATGCAAGCTTTCTTAGGCGTTGTAGGTTCTTGGAGAATGCATATTCCAAATTACAGTATGATTGTAAGCCCTCTCTATCAAGTGACCTGGAAGAAGAACAATTTTAAATGGGGCCCTGAGCAACAACAAGCCTTTGAACAGATTAAACGGAAGATTGTTCATGCAGTAGCCCTTGGGCCAGTCCAGGCAGGACCAGATGTTAAAAATGTGCTCTACACCGCAGCCAGGGAGAATGGCCCTACCTGGAGCCTCTGGCAGAAGGCACCCAGGGGAGACCCGAGGTCGACCTCTAGGGTTTTGGAGTCGAGGATCTGAGGCCCGCTATACTCCAACTGAAAAGGAGATATTAGCAGCATATGAAGGAGTTGGAGCTGCTTCAGAAGTGGTTGGTACTGAAACACAGCTCCTATTAGCACCCCGACTGCCAGTGCTGGGCTGGATGTTCAAAGGGAAGGTCCCTTCTACACATCATGCAACTGATGCTACGTGGAATAAGTGGGTTGCACTGATCACACAACAAAGTCGAATAGGAAACCCCTGTCGCCCAGGAATTTTGGAAGTGATCACGGACTGGCCAGAAGGCAAAGATTTTGGAATATTGCCAGAGGAGGAGGTGACGCATTCTGAAGAGGCCCCACTGTATAATAAACTGCCAGAAAATGAGAGGCAATATGCCCTGTTCATTGATGGGTCCTGTCGCATTGTAGGAAAGCATCGGAGGTGGAAGGCAGCTGTGTGGAGTCCTATACAACAAGTTGCAGAAACTGCTGAAGGAGAAGGTGAATCAAGTCAATTTGCAGAGGTGAAAGCCATCCAGCTGGCGGACGCTCAGTATATAAACAGGGGGGAGTTGGCCGGGAGGAGCAGATTGCTGCTTGGGCATCGGTCAGTGGGTGGTGAGCAATTGCATTGTGCGTCACTTGTCTTTTCTTGGGTGTTATTTCTTTTTTTTGTTATATTCCTCTTCATTACAATTATTATTATATTATTATTCTTAGTTATTAATGTATTTTATTTTACTTTATTTATTAAACCGTTCTTATCTCAACCCATGAGTTTTACTTCTTTTTTCCGATCCTCCTCCCCATCCCACTGGGAGGGGGGAGGGGGAAGCAGCTGCATGGTCTTTAGTTGCTGACTGGGGTTAAACCACAACAGTCCTTTTTGGCGCCCAACGTGGGGCATGAAGGGTTGAGATAACGACAGATCTGATCAGAGTGTGTTAAAACAAACTTGTTCTAAGTATTCATTGTATTGGTTTGATATTCACTGGTTACAATGTGGACTCTTTTGCTCTCAAGGTTGGTGTGGTTGTTCTTAAAGGTGCATTATGTAATATATTCCTTGCAGTATATGCTCCCTGTTGTGCTATTTATCACCTCTGGGAACTGGACTAGAGTTATCATGTTGTTGTTTGTAACACTGGCTTATGATAGAAGTGCAGGTCGTGAAACTAATTGGGTGTTTGTACTCAGCATTGTTGTCACCTCTGTACTTCGGGAGCCACCTATGGGTGGAGCCCAAAATACTTCAGCATGCTGTGCTCTCTGCTAGAGCTGAAAGAATACAGTGTAGCTTTGCTCTCTTCTTGACTAGAGGTCAGGAAGGTGAGGTAGTAGATGACTTACAATATTGTGTAGCATGCTCTACTTTTAACATGGGGGCTGCTTTTTTTAATGGTAATTGTGTTGATTTTGTGAGAAATGTGAATGTGATTCGTGTGAGTAAAAAACAGAATAGAAGAGGGAGGATTGGTTCATGTAGATATGAAGACATAGTTGAGTGAAAGCACCATTGTTTTAATGCAACTGCGGACCCTGACGGGGAAGATGATTGTGTAATCGCAAACTGCAGAAGTTCCTTTATCTATGGGGTTGTAAGTTTCTAAGTGGTACAAGCTTAAAACCGGTTGGGGGACGATTGGTTACCAGAAGGAATGACAGAAGGCACGCGCTGCACGAGATAAGAAGGCGAAGAGTTCAACCTTAAAAATCTGTATAAAGGTCGCTGAGGAAGACTCTTACTTCATCCCAAGACCCCCGCCCAAGACCACTGTCGTGGTTTAACCCCAGCCGGCAGCTAAGCACCACGCAGCCGCTTGCTCACTGCCCCCCCCCACCCCTGGGATGGGGGAGAGAATCAGGGAAAAAAACCAAAACTCGTGAGTTGAGATAAAGACAGTTTAATAGGACAGAAAGGAATGAAAAACAATGATAATGATAATAATAATATGACAATAGCAATACTAAAAGAATTAAACTATACAAAGCAAGTGGTGCACAATGCAATTGCTCACCACTCGTTGACCGATGCCCAGTTAGTTCCGGAGCCGCGATCCCCCTCCCAGTTAACTCCCCCCAGTTTATATACTGGACATGAAGTCATATGGTATGGAATAGCTCTTTGGCCAGTTTGGGTCAGCTGTCCTGATGGTGTCCCCTCCCAGCTTCTTGTGCCCCTCCAGCCTTCTTGCTGGCTGGGCATGAGAAGCTGAAAAATCCTTGACTTCTTAGTATAAACACTACTTAGCAACACCTAAAAACATCAGTGTGTTATCAACATTCTTTTCCTACTAAATCCAAAACACAGCACTATACCAGCTACTAAGAAGAAAATTAACTCTGTCCTAGCCGAAACCAGGACAGTATCCACCCCTTATTCTATACCATCTACATCATGTCCAGGTCCCACACTTCCCAATGCATTTTCAATTAATCACCACCACTTTTGCTGCCTTTTAATACATATACACACAGATATCATTCCCTTAATGTATAAGCCTTTACAATGTCCATTTAAAATGTTCGTTGAGTTCATTCAGTCCATGACTTTGGACTCCATCTATCATAACAGTCTGTCTGGGCAGGAGGGATGGTGTGAAGTCCGCTCAGTCGGCAGAGCAGGATCCGGCTTTGGTGCAGTGCAGCGGGCGGATGACATTGGGCACAGCAGGAGGATGGTGTGTAGTGTTGGATTGTTGCATGCTGCAGTCAGTCCTGGTTCCATCACTACTGCACTTCGCTTGGTTTTATCAAAGTTCATTCTTTATTAATTTAGATAATTCTTACTGTAATACTGCTGATATAGCATATAACAACTATAGTAATGATGACATACAGTGGCAGGGTTATATAGCAATTAACATAATACAATTTAATTCACTGGCTATTCTCACCTAAAATCAAATCCCCTTGAGGCACACATCGGACTTCCCCGTCCTTCCGCATCACCCACCAAGTGCACCCAGGTCCTTGAGCAAAAGCGATCCCACGAATGGGTTTTCCTTTGCCTGAGGCAGGAGTAACCCAGACTGTCTTCCCTAGCATATTTTTTATGTGCACTACAGGGACCTTATCCCCTTCTACAGTACGTAAAAGTTCTGATTGGGCAGGGCCAGCCCGATTGGCAGATCCTCTAGTGTTGACTAACCAGGTGGCCTTTGCTAAATGTGTATCCCAATGTTTAAAAGTCCCACCACCCATTGCTTTCAATGTAGTCTTTAACAACCCATTGTATCGCTCGATTTTCCCGGAGGCTGGTGCATGATATGGGATGTGATACACCCAGTCAGTGCCATGCTCTTTGGCCCAGGTGTCTATGAGGTTGTTCCGGAAATGAGTCCCGTTGTCTGACTCAATTCTTTCTGGGGTACCGTGTCGCCATAAGACTTGCTTCTCAAGGCCCAGGATAGTGTTCCGGGCGGTGGCATGGGGCACGGGATATGTTTCCAGCCATCCGGTGGTTGCTTCCACCATTGTAAGCACATAGCGCTTGCCTTGGCGGGTTTGTGGGAGTGTGATGTAGTCAATCTGCCAGGCCTCCCCATATTTATATTTCAGCCATCGTCCCCCATACCAAAGAGGCTTTAACCGCTTGGCTTGCTTAATTGCAGCGCATGTTTCACATTCATGGATGACCTGTGCGATAGTGTCCATGGTCAAATCCACCCCTCGATCACGAGCCCATCTATATGTTGCATCTCTTCCCTGATGCCCTGAGGTGTCATGTGCCCACCGAGCTAAAAATAATTCACCCTTATGTTGCCAGTCCAGATCCACCTGAGCTACTTCAATCCTAGCAGCCTTGTCTACGTGTTGATTGTTTTGATGTTCTTCAGTGGCCCGGCTCTTGGGTACATGGGCATCTACATGACGTACTTTCACAACCAGGTTCTCTAGCCGGGCAGCAATATCTTGCCACAATGCAGCAGCCCAGATGGGTTTACCTCTGCGTTGCCAGTTGCTCTGCTTCCATTGCTGCAACCACCCCCACAGAGCATTTGCCACCATCCATGAATCAGTATAGAGATAAAGTATTGGCCATTTTTCTCGTTCAGCAATGTCTAAAGCCAGCTGGATGGCTTTCACCTCTGCAAACTGACTCGATTCACCTTCTCCTTCTGCAGTTTCTGCAACTTGTCGTATAGGACTCCATACAGCCGCCTTCCACCTCCGATGCTTTCCTACAATGCGACAGGACCCATCAGTAAACAGGGCATATTGCCTCTCATTTTCTGGCAGTTTATTATACAATGGTGCCTCTTCAGCACGCGTTACCTCCTCCTCTGGTGATATTCCAAAATCTTTGCCTTCTGGCCAGTCTGTGATCACTTCCAGAATTCCTGGGCGACTAAGGTTTCCTATTCGACTTCACTGTGTGATCAGTGCAACCCACTTACTCCATGTAGCATCAGTTGCGTGATGTGTAGAAGGGACCTTCCCTTTGAACATCCAGCCTAGCACTGGCAGTCGGGGTGCCAACAGGAGCTGTGTTTCAGTACCAACCACTTCTGAAGCAGCTCGAACTCCTTCATATGCTGCTAATATCTCCTTTTCAGTTGGAGTATAGCGGGCCTCAGATCCTCGATATCCCTGACTCCAAAACCCTAGAGGTCGACCTCGGGTCTCCCCAGGTGCTTTCTGCCAGAGGCTCCAGGTAGGGCCATTCTCCCTGGCTGCGGTGTAGAGCACATTTTTAATATCTGGTCCTGCCCGGACTGGCCCAAGGGCTACTGCATGAACTATCTCCCGTTTAATCTGTTCAAAGGCTTGTTGTTGCTCAGGGCCCCATTTAAAATCGTTCTTCTTCCGGGTCACTTGATAGAGAGGGCTTACAATCAGACTATAATTTGGAATATGCATTCTCCAAAAACCTACAACACCTAAGAAAGCTTGCGTTTCCTGTTTACTAGTCGGTGGGGACATAGCTGCTATTTTGTTGATCACATCCATTGGGATATGACGACGTCCGTCTTGCCATTTTATTCCTAAAAACTGAATCTCCTGTGCGGGTCCCTTCACCTTACTTTGTTTTATGGCAAAACCGGCTTTCAGAAGGATTTGGATTATTTTCTCCCCTTTCTCAAAAACTTCTTCTGCTGTGTTGCCCCATACAATGATGTCATCAATGTACTGCAGGTGTTCTGGAGCTCCACCTTTTTCTAGTGCATTTTGGATCAGTCCATGGCAAATGGTGGGGCTGTGTTTCCACCCCTGGGGCAGTCGATTCCAGGTGTACTGGACGCCCCTCCAAGTGAAAGCAAACTGTGGCCGGCACTCTGCTGCCAAAGGGATTGAAAAAAATGCATTAGCGATATCAATTGTGGCGTATCACTTGGCTGCCTTTGACTCCAATTCGCATTGAAGTTCTAGCATGTCTGGCACAGCAGCACTCAGCGGTGGCGTGACTTCATTCAGGCCACGATAGTCTACTGTTAGTCTCCATTCTCCATTAGACTTTCGCACTGGCCATATGGGGCTGTTAAAGGGTGAGCGAGTCCTGCTGATCACTCCTTGGCTCTCCAGTCGATGAATCAGCGTATGGATGGGAATCAGGGAGTCTCGGTTGGTGCGATATTGCCGCCGGTGCACCGTTGTGGTAGCGATCGGCACCTGTTGTTCTTCAACCCTCAGCAACCCCACAACCGAAGGGTCCTCAGAGAGACCAGGTAAGGTGGACAACTGTTCAATTCCCTCTGTCTCCAAGGCAGCTATACCAAAAGCCCACCGATACCCCTTTGGGTCTTTAAAATACCCTCTCCTGAGAAAGTCTATGCCAAGGATGCATGGGGCCTCTGGGCCAGTCACAATGGGGTGTTTCTGCCACTCATTCCCAGTTAGGCTTATTTCAGCCTCCAATAGAGTTAGCTGTTGAGATCCCCCTGTCACACCAGAGATACAGATGGGTTCTGCCCCTTCATAACTTGATGGCATTAGAGTACACTGTGCACCAGTATCCACTAGGGCCTTATACTCCTGTGGGTCTGATGTGCCAGGCCATCGAATCCACACAGTCCAATAAACCCGGTTGTCCCTTTCCTCCACCTGGCTGGAGGCAGGGCCCCTCTAATCCTGGTCAGAGTATTTGTTACTCACTTCTTGTAAAAATGACTTAGAGGTCCCTTCAAGAGGGTCAGAAGCCCTTCTACTTTGTCTGGCAACCGGAGCGGCATCTTTCCTGGAAGAATCCCCTTTTCTGGTTGTTTTTCCTTTCAATTCACGTACCCGTGCATCTAGGACCGAGGTAGGTTTTCTATCCCACTTCCTCATGTCCTCTCCGTGGTCACGCAGGTAAAACCACAGGGTACCCCGTGGTGTATACCTCCTATATTCTCTCTCTTGATCAGAGGAATGCTCACTCCTAATAGCTGAGATATTGGTCTGTACAGGTGGGGAGTAGGACTTTTCGATCAGTTCAATCAGTTTTTCGGACTTTTTGGACAGTTTTTCCACAGCCGAGACACAGGCTCGTAGGGATGAAGAGAGATTTTCTTCATATTGCCGGAGTTGGCGAGCCATTTCATCCACTGTCGGTGCCTCTTCGTCTTTCCAAGTTAGTACTGCCAATGGGTTGGCATACGATGATGGTGCGCTCCGTACAAACTTCCGCCACATGGGTCGTGTGCATTGAACTTCATCTGGATCTTTGGGTAATTGTAAACTATCCGGGTCATAATAAATCATCTCTAGCACGGCTAATTCCCTCAGGTACTGAATACCTCTTTCCATGGTAGTCCACTTGCCTGGTTGACATATAACATCTTCCTTGAAGGGATACCTTTCCTTCACACTTGACAGGAGTCGCCTCCAGAGGCTGAGGGCTTGTGTCCCTTTTCCAATCGCCTTATCAATGCCACCTTCCCTAGCAAGTGATCCCAGCTGCTTGGCTTCCTTACCCTCTAATTCCAGGCTACTAGCCCCATTGTCCCAGCATCGGAGCAGCCAGGTGATAATGTGCTCACCTGGACGACGGCTGAAATCTTTTCGCATATCCCGCAGCTCACTCAGGGATAGAGATCGGGTGATTACTTCTGGTTCTGCCTCTTCCTCCTGTTCTCGTGATGGCCCTGGTTCATCTTCATCCTTCGCTAAACGAACTGATTTTTTTGTATATTTCTTCTTCTGTATAGGGGCGACTGATACTGGCACAGGTTGGTTCTCTGGTTCAGCCGCAGCGCCTGTCGCAGGGGTCGAAGTGGCTGCAGCGCCTGTCGCAGGGGTCGGAGTAGCCGCAGCACCTGTCGCAGGGGTCGGAGTAGCCGCAGCGCCTGTCGCAGGGGTCGGAGTAGCCACAGTGTCTGTTGTCGGGGCTGGAGTAGCCGCCTTGCCTGTCGCTAGGGTTGCAGTAGCCGCTGTGTCTGTTGCAGGGGTTGGAGTAGCTGCAGTATCTGTTGGTCTGTTTTCCCTCCCTTCCCCCTGAGGGTGCTGCACAGTATCGAGCAGTGTTTGGTAGATACTAGCCAGGGCCCAGCACAGTGCGATAAGTTGTGCCTCTTTGGAATAGCCACAGCATTTTCCTCTCAGATAATCTATCACTTTATCAGGGTCCTGTAGTTGTTCAGGAGTGAAGTTCCAAACCATTGGAGGTGAGAAGTTCTCTAGATACCTGCCCATTTTCTCCCACATGCCATGCCACCCATGGCTATTAAGCCTCGGGGCAGATTTCCGAAAGGTATTCTTAAACAGTTGTTTAACCTTAAACAAGGCCTGGAACACATTCAGGAGACATAACAATAGGAACATGCTGGTTTGAACATCCCAAGGATATTCAAAATTCTCAAGAGCCACTGTAATTTGCCTGGAGGAGAAGGGGAAGGTGAAGAAATGTGTCTCCCCTGTGGCTTGGCTCTCCGATGAGAAAAGGTACAAGGTGTAATTATTAATAGTTTCTGATAGACGGCTCCCGAAGTACGGAGGTGACGGCAATGCTGAGTACAAATACCAGATTAGTTCCACGATCAGCAATTCTATCGTATCATAAGCCAGTGTTACAAAGTACAACAACATGATAACTCTGGCCCAGTTCCCACGGGTGATAAACAGCACAACAGGGAGCATATACTGCAAGTAAGGTATTACATAACGCACCTTTAAGAACAAGCGCACCAACTTTGAGAGTGAATACATCAACATTGTGACCAGCAACTATTGAACTAATATAATGTATGTTTATAACAAATTTGTTCTAACACATTCCAGTCAGATTTGTCGTTATCTCAACCCGTCGAGCCCCACGTTGGGCGCCAAAAAGGACTGTCGTGGTTTAACCCCAGCCGGCAGCTAAGCACCACGCAGCCGCTTGCTCACTGCCCCCCCCCACCCCTGGGATGGGGGAGAGAATCAGGGAAAAAAAAACAAAACTCGTGAGTTGAGATAAAGACAGTTTAATAGGACAGAAAGGAATGAAAAACAATGATAATGATAATAATAATATGACAATAGCAATACTAAAAGAATTAAACTATACAAAGCAAGTGGTGCACAATGCAATTGCTCACCACTCGTTGACCGATGCCCAGTTAGTTCCGGAGCCGCGATCCCCCTCCCAGTTAACTCCCCCCAGTTTATATACTGGACATGAAGTCATATGGTATGGAATAGCTCTTTGGCCAGTTTGGGTCAGCTGTCCTGATGGTGTCCCCTCCCAGCTTCTTGTGCCCCTCCAGCCTTCTTGCTGGCTGGGCACGAGAAGCTGAAAAATCCTTGACTTAGTATAAACACTACTTAGCAACACCTAAAAACATCAGTGTGTTATCAACATTCTTTTCCTACTAAATCCAAAACACAGCACTATACCAGCTACTAAGAAGAAAATTAACTCTGTCCTAGCCGAAACCAGGACAACCACCAAGAGGCAGTGCGCATGTGAAAGGGACTTGCAAAACTCATTTTAATACGAAGCGAAGGACAATTTGCATATCGCATCACCCTGTTAAATACGTAAGAGTATAGACTATAAACGCTATATGCTGCTGTCTGTAGGTGTGCGTGTTGGTAGAGCCCAGGTTCCCCGCGCACCCAGCGCTGTTTGCTTGCCTTTATTCGCTAATAAACCAAGTTCCTGTTAACGTATTATTTTGGGACTCGGTCATTTATCACAATTTGGGGGCTCGTCCGGGATGGTCTTGGTTCCTGAATTCTGACTTGATCTAGGAGGGGCGCCCCACCGTTTGGTGGCTCCTGTTCGGGTCAGGTCGGGACCAACGCCATCCTGAACCTGAATAGAGGCAAGCAAAGAATTCGATTTTTGGAGCTCCCTTGCCGGTTGCGGCAGTTGATTTTGCCCGTAATTCTGTGCGCAAAGAAGCGAACGAAGACGACGGAGTCGTGAGTATTAAAGGCGTATACCGTTCGGTTGGGTGGGATTCGGTTGCCTGTGTGTGAAGAGTGTGATTGAGACGGAACGTAGTTCCGAAGCGAGTGCAGAGGTCTTCTAACCGCGGTTCCAATCTCCCGCAAGGGACTTGGCCGGTGAAGGACCGAAGCGATTCCTATAGGATTCGTGGGTGGGTGATAGGTCCTAAGCCCCCTGCAAGACACTCTTGTTAAAGTAACCAAGGGCTGTAGGAATTGCCACGGTAAAATTCCTAGATGGGCCAAATAAAATCTAAGACCCAGGACCAGAAGAAAGGGAGCGAATTACCAGACATACTACTAGAATGTCCATTAGGGATAATGATTAGAAATTGGAATAATAGGGGCCCCAGAAAAGGAAAAAGCAAATTAAAAATGGTTCAATATTGTATGGTAGAGTGGCCGAAGGAGCCTTTAAAACCACATGTTTTTTGGCCTGTTTTTGGATCTTTTGAGGACTGGGTCTGCCAAGCCTTAAATATATATGTTAATACAAAGGAACCTTTTAGTCAAGAGGAAAGTGATTATGCAGGATTATGGATTAGGACTTCACATCCTTTTCCCGCCTCGATACTTGCATTAAAGGCAGATGAAAAGCCTGAGGAGGAAGAAAAAGAGAAAGAAAAAGGAAAAAATAATGATGAATGGGAGCCGCTAGATAACATACCACCACCGTATAATCCACCCCCGGCAGCTCCGCACCCGGGGATGGTACCACCCCCTCCTCCGGCGCCGACAGCTCCCAGATCAGATCTACCGCCAGCTGCATGTAAACGAAGTAGAATTGCCACCTCTGAAGGAACTGTTTTATATCCCCTAAGGGAAGTACCCCTTGGAGGAAATCAGGGAGGCATTGGATTTGTAGCTGTACCACTAAGTACTACAGATATGAGAAACTTCAAAAAGGAAATGGGGACTTTATTAGATGATCCACTGGGAGTGGCCGAAAAACTAGATCAATTCCTAGGTCCTAATACCTATACCTGGGAAGAAATGCAGTCCATTTTAGGGATTTTATTTACTACTGAGGAAAAGGGAATGATCAGACAGGCAGGAATGAGAATTTGGGAAAGACAGAATCAGGCAGGACCCCCGGCGGACCAGAAATGGCCAAACGTGGGTCCTCACTGGGATGATCAACAACCCCAGGGGAGACAGAACATGAGGGATTTAAGAACGTTAATCATACAAGGAATAAGGGAGGCAGTTCCACGAGGACAAAACATCAATAAAGCATTTAGTGAACAGCAAAGGAAGGATGAATCTCCCACAGAGTGGTTGGAGAGATTAAGGAAGAGTCTGCAGATGTATTCAGGAATTGATCCGAATACAGTAGCTGGAACCGCACTCCTCAGAACACAATTTGTGGCCAAATCCTGGGGAGATATAAGAAGGAAATTAGAAAAGCTAGAAGATTGGCAAGAGAAGGGATTAGAGGAGTTACTCAGGGAAGCACAAAAAGTCTATGTCAGACGAGATGAAGAAAAACAAAAAGCAAAAGCAAAAATTTTCGTAGCTGCTGTTCGAGAGAGTCAGAAAAATAAGAATTCATCTGGGGAAAGGAAAGAAAGAGGGGTGAACAGAATTCCCCAAGAACCACCCCGCCGAGAAAGAACAACTATTTCTGTTTGCTATTACTGTGGCAAAAAGGGACACATTCAGAAGAATTGCCGTAAGCGAAAACAGGATGAGCAAATGCTTAAAGAAGAATAGGGGTGTCAGGGGCTATATCTCTTGGGGACTTCAACATCAACAGAGCCCTTGATAAAATTGTTAATAGGACCCCATAAAGAGGAATACTCATTTTTAGTAGATACTGGGGCTGAGAAATCAACGATTCAAAAACTTCCAAAAGGCATAGAAAAAGGGAAAAATTACATGTCAGTAATTGGTGCAAAAGGGGAGCCTTTTAAGGTACCTATTCTAGAAGACGTAAAAATAGAATCGGAAAAGAAAATCTGCTTGAATGATTTACTTTTGCTTCCCGAAGCAGAATATAATCTGTTAGGAAGAGACTTAATTCTGAAATTAAATTTCAGTATTCAGAGTCAAGGGGACAAACTACAGGTTAAATTATACACTTTAACACAAGCAGATGAAGAAGTTATCAACCCCTCAGTATGGTATCAGGAAGGGGAAACTGGGAAGATAGATATGAATCCAATAGTTGTTCAAATAACAGATCCACATCGTCCGATTAGAATCAAACAATATCCCATACCGATGGAAGGTCGAAGAGGATTGAAACCTATAGTAGACAGGCTTTTAAAAAAAGGGACTTTAGAACCGTGTATGTCACCTCATAATACACCCATCCTACCTGTAAAGAAACCCGATGGGTCATATAGGATGGTACAAGATTTAAGGGCCGTAAATCAACGAACGATTACCAAATTCCCTGTGGTAACTAATCCTTATACTTTATTGAGTCATTTATCTCCCAAGCATATTTGGTATAGTGTAATAGATCTGAAAGATGCTTTTTGGGCTTGCCCCCTAGATAAAGGATCTAGAGATTATTTTGCCTTTGAATGGGAGGATCCTGAAACAGGGAGAAAACAACAATTGAGGTGGACCGTACTACCACAGGGGTTTACAGAATCACCTAATCTGTTTGGACAAACATTAGAAACAATTTTACAAGATTTCACTATACCCAGGGAGGTAAAGTTATTACAATATGTAGATGACCTATTGATAGCAGGGGAAACTGAGGAAGAAACCCAAAAGGCTACTATTGAACTATTAAATTTCCTGGGAGAAAAGGGATTAAAGGTGTCCCGGTCAAAATTGCAATTTACAGAACAAGAAGTGAGATATTTAGGGCATTGGTTAAGTGAAGGAAAAAAGAAATTAGACCCTGACAGAATATCTGGGATTTTATCCCTGAGACCCCCAAAAACTAAAAAGGAAATAAGACAAGTATTGGGATTATTAGGGTATTGCAGACCATGGCTTGAAGGCTATAGTGAAAAGGTAAAATTTCTATATGAGAAATTGACTAATAACCAGTTTAAGTGGTATGTGGAAGATGAAAAAAAGTTTGAAGAAATTAAAAGGACACTTGTGGAAGCACCTGTGTTGAGCCTTCCAGAGTTGGAAAAACCTTTTTATCTATTTGTAAATACATCCAATCAAACAGCATATGGAGTTCTCACTCAAGACTGGGCAGGGGTTAAAAAGCCTGTAGGATACTTGTCTAAATTACTTGATCCAGTAAGTAGAGGATGGCCTGCTTGTCTCCAGGCCTTGGTTGCTACAGCACTATTAACAGAAGAAGCTAGGAAAATTACTTTTAGCGCCCCTTTGAAGGTATTTACCCCACACAATGTTAGGGGAGTTCTCCAACAAAAAGCTGAAAAATGGCTAACGGATAGCAGAATTTTAAAGTATGAGACCATATTGATTAACTCTCCAGATTTAGAGCTAAAAGTTACTTCTGCTCAAAGTCCAGCACAATTTTTGTTCGGAGAACCGTCAGAAAAGTTGCAACATGATTGCTTAGAAGTAATCGAAGTTCAAACTAAAGTGAGACTGGATTTAAAGGAAACTGAACTAGAAAAAGGAGAAAAATTGTTTGTAGATGGATCTTCCCGAATAGTTGAAGGGAAGAGAAAATCAGGGTATGCAATAATAAATAAAGATTTAGAGATTGTTGAATCGGGACCTTTAAGTCCAGCATGGTCAGCTCAAGCTTGTGAGTTGTATGCTTCTATACAGAGCTTTAGAATTATTAAAGGGAAAAAGCGGAACAATATTCACGGACTCTAAATATGCATTTGGAGTGGTCCACACTTTTGGAAAAATCTGGGAAGAAAGAGGCCTAATTAATACTCAAGGGAAGAATCTAATACATCAAGAATTAATAATAAAAATTTTAAGAATGTTAAGGGAACCAAAAGAGATAGCAGTAGTACATATAAGAGGACATCAAAAAGGGTTAGATTATCAGACTAGGGGAAACAATCTCGCAGATAAAGAAGCCCAGGAGGCAGCTTTAAGGGCTCCGATTGTTCGGGTTAATATAATACAAACAAAAGAGGATACAAGTGAGGAGGAACGAGAAAGTGAAAAGAAGTATACCCCTGAGGAAATAACCAGACTTGAGAAAATAGGGGCAAACTTCGAACGAGGAAAATGGACACTGCCCGATGGCAGAGAAATGTTGCCAAAGGCTTATGCTAGACAGATTTTGGAGCGTTTACATGTACAAACACATTGGGGTACAAGAGCATTAAGCGATCATTTTCTTAAACAATTTGGCTGTATTGGAATCTTTGAAATAGCTAAACAGATTACACAAGGTTGCTTGACTTGTCACAAAGTAAACAAGAAAGTGTTCCGACAAGTGGCAGCAGGGGGAAGAAGAACAGCTTGTAGACCTTTTGAGAGAATACAAGTTGATTTTACTGAACTCCCTAAAGTCGGAAGGTTGAAATATCTATTGGTAATGGTAAACCATTTAACACAATGGGTAGAAGCCTACCCTGTGACACGAGCTACAGCACAAATGGTAGTGAAAATTTTATTAGAACACTTAATACCTAGATATGAGATAATCCAGTACATTGATTCTGACCAAGGCACTCATTTTACTTCCAAAATAATAGAGGTGCTATGTCAATCCTTAGGTATCAGGTGGGAACACCACACCCCATGGCATCCACAAAGCTCGGGAAAAGTAGAGAGAATGAATCAAACAATAAAACAACAACTGGCCAAGTTAATGATTGAAACACAGATGCCTTGGACAAAATGCCTATCATTGGCACTTCTAAATATAAGAACAAAACCCCATAGTGAGACTGGATTATCACCCTATGAAATGCTATATGGCACGCCCTACTCTCAGGGGATGCCACTTGGAAATAATATAGTAGAAGATCATGATGTTCAGAAACATATAATTATTTTGGGAAAAAACGTTGAAAAAAATTAAGAAAAATAGGAATGTTAGCTCAAACACCACCCCTGGGATTTGCAATCCATCAGTTGAAGCCTGGGGACAGGGTGTTGATAAAAACATGGAAAGAAGAAACTTTATCCCCTCTTTGGGAGGGACCTTATCTTGTTTTGTTAACCACAAATACCGCTGTCCGAACTGCGGAAAAAGGGTGGACCCACGTATCGCGAGTCAAGGGTCCAATAAAGGAGTGGAAGGTAACATCGGAGCCAGGAGAGACTAAGCTAACCATAAGACGAACCTGAAGATCCTGACAACGAAAAGAAGACTGGACCTATGGACAGCTTCCTTTAAACCAGGCAAACTCTGTCTGGATTAATTTATGTCAGTTGAAGTTAGAGAAAGTCTTTATACATGGTTCCAAATACCACGGGGATGTAAGGTGAAACAGGTATACTTTATTCCTTGGAGGGAAGAAAGAATACCTCAACTAACAGGGGGAGCAGGCTGTTATAAAATCACGGGAGTCCCAAAAATTTTTCCCTTGGCCTGTGATTTAAAAAAAGAAACCCCGGGATTTCCTAGATCAATAATCCCACCTGAAATCCCATGCATTGAACACCTTGATTTGGGTCATCTATGTTGGATAGTCTGTAGATGCTGGAATTGTAACCAAAAATGGTCTTGTGTATCGTTTAACAAACAACCATACTGCAAAAAGTGCAGAAACCCTAATTCACTCCCTACAAGGGAACAAATAAGACAAGTCGAAATTCTTAAACTGTTTTGCGGCTGGGAATTGCTTTTACCTGAAACATGGGAAGTATTTGAGAGCGATTGGTATCGGGTTTTGGCCAAGTGTGCTAAAGAATTTGCATGGAAGAGGGCCCAGCGAAAATATTAAATAACAGAATAAGAGCAGGGTCGATCTCTAAATTATAAATCAAAAATTAAACTAACTGTTGGAACATAGCATACAAGTGACTAAAGGGTTTGAGAAGCCCCAACTTTGGTCTCAAAGTAATCTAAAGGAGTCACCCGATACTAAAAGGAAAGAGGGCAAGACCGGAGTGGGAACTGGTATTGCGGCTGTAGAAGTCTGCCAAGGGCTGCAACCCCTTTGGGCTGTGACTGCCGAATACTATGGCCCTGTCCGGACCTCTTTTGATTATACTTGGGGTAAACTCCTTAACTTTGGCCACGACAAATAACTGCAGTCTATGTGTGACGACCACTAGGAGGGGGAAGATAAGCTCCCAAACCTTGGTTTATCACACTATCTATGACTGCAAAGGCAAAAAAAAATGGGAACTGTATTCATAATTCGACCCAGTATGCCCTATGTAACGAAGGAAATAGAACTGTATGCTATGATCCCACAGAACTCCCTTATCAATATTGGGTAGAAATGAAGACAAATTCAGAGGAAGGTAGATTAATCGGAACAAGTAAGGTCATAACCGATTTGAGTACTCCGGTTTCAATAGTTTTCGATGCATGTGACGTTATAGATGATGATCTAGATACTAATTGTGGAAGTTTAGAATGGAGACGATATTACAGTAATCAACCAAAATATATTTGCCCAGGTGCACATCAATGTCCAATAAATCCTGATTATGTACCAAGTCAAACAGCCAGGTACCAATCGTCACATCTATGTGGAAGGAGGGACTGGTCTTGCGTATGTTGGGATACTATAGGTTGGGGATATGATTATCAATGTAAGGATCTAAAAGCTTTAATAACGAGGATAGAAACAGGAAGTCATTGCACAACTCGTACCTGTAATCCGGTAAATCTAACCCTTATAAATTTGGAAAATTGGAAGCAGAAACAGGTAACCAAAATTGGACTTAAGATATATGGACCTGGAGAGGATCCAGGTGTAATAATTAAAAATAAAATTAAAGAAAAGACAAAAGAATCAGTACAACACAGATTATTATTTAACTCATTCTACCATGAAATGGAGACAGGGGTGAAATATGAAATCCCCACAGTAGCTAAAAATCTATTTGTAAATCTTGCTGAAAACATTGCTAAATCATTAAGTGTAACTAACTGTTATGTTTGCGGTGGAACAAATCAAGGTGAACGATGGCCATGGGAAGCTATGGAGAGCAACATAGGTGATTCCCAAGTATGGAACACAACGGGAACAGGTAACAGGAAACAACGATGGGTACTCCAAACGAGTATAATCGGAAGGAGTTGTTGGCAAAACCTAAAAGATAATGGAAAGCAAGTAGGTCACTTGGAATGTGAAGGAGGTTACCTATGGAATGAAACAACGAATAACTGGGATAAGTGGGGAAGCCCACTAAAAATGAATAATCAATTTACGAAATGGACTAGTGGGCGAGACATATCGAAGGGTTGGCCAAGCCCTGAAGGACATTATTGGATTTGTGGCAAACTAGCTTATGCATATTTGCCCAAAAATTGGACAGGATCATGTGTATTAGGAACTATAAGACCTAGTTTTTTCCTGTTACCCATAAGCCGAGGAGAACGATTGGGAGTCCGAGTGTATGCTGAAACGGATGAGTTAAGGCAAAGGCAGCAAAAAAGAAATCTACAAATAGGGAACTGGGCGGACAACGAATGGCCACCCGAAAGAATAATTGCCTACTATGGTCCTGCTACATGGGCAGAAGACGGGTCTTGGGGTTATAGAACTCCAATATATATGCTTAATAGAATTATAAGATTACAAGCTGTAGTAGAAATAGTTGTAAACAAGACTGGAGATGCATTAGGACTAATTGCAAAACAAAATACAAAAATGAGAACCGCTTTATATCAAAACCGCTTAGCTTTAGATTATTTGTTAGCACAGGAAAGAGGTGTGTGTGGAAAATTTAACCTCAGTAATTACTGTTTAGAAATTGATGATAAAAGGAAAGCTGTAAACGAACTTATAAGGGAAATGAAAAAATTGCACATGTCCCAGTTCAAACATGGAACGGGATAAATTTAGGGGGAATGTGGGGAAACCTCTTCAACAGTGATTGGCTCACCAGGATTGGAATAACAGTTTTGGGAATATTTGGCGGATTATTGATTATCCCGTGTTTAATACCGTGTTTTATTAGATTAATACACTCGATTATACAAAGAATACAAATATTGGCTGTGCCTATTGATCCCAAGGAGGGAAAAGGGAAAACACATTCCCTAATGGTAGTCAAAACAAAGGAAGATCCAGCGTTAATTCTAATAAAACAGGTATTAACAAGATTAGAAACCAAAACACGAATCAATGCAATCGAAAAGAAAATGGGGGATTGTGAGAAATGTGAATGTGATTCGTGTGAGTAAAAAAACAGAATAGAAGAGGGAGGATTGGTTCATGTAGATATGAAGACATAGTTGAGTGAAAGCGCCATTGTTTTAATGCAACTGCGGACCCTGACGGGGAAGATGATTGTGTAATCGCAAACTGCAGAAGTTCCTTTATCTATGGGGTTGTAAGTTTCTAAAAGTGGTACAAGCTTAAAACCGGTTGGGGGACGATTGGTTACCAGAAGGAATGACAGAAGGCACGCGCTGCACGAGATAAGAAGGCGAAGAGTTCAACCTTAAAAATCTGTATAAAGGTCGCTGAGGAAGACTCTTACTTCATCCCAAGACCCCCGCCCAAGACCACCAAGAGGCAGTGCGCATGTGAAAGGGACTTGCAAAACTCATTTTAATACGAAGCGAAGGACAATTTGCATATCGCATCACCCTGTTAAATACGTAAGAGTATAGACTATAAACGCTATATGCTGCTGTCTGTAGGTGTGCGTGTTGGTAGAGCCCAGGCTCCCCGCGCACCCAGCGCTGTTTGCTTGCCTTTATTCGCTAATAAACCAAGTTCCTGTTAACGTATTATTTCGGGACTCGGTCATTTATCACAATTTGTTAACCTCATGAAGAGCAGAGCCATATGTAAAGTACATAAGTTGTATATACATCGTCAAAATTTTTGTTAACTTTAAACAGTCGTTATTACTTTAGTGGCCAGAGGTAGCAGCTTCTGGGGGGGGTGGAAATGAGGTTTTGGTGTCGTATGGAGGAGATGTACACATGCAGTAAACTCAGTCACAGCATTTCTGGTGTTTTCATGTATCCCCATTATTGGGGAGGGGAGAAATGGTGGTTTGAGTCTAAAGCAGGGAGACATCAGTACAGCAAACCTGTATTTTGTTCTGGTATGCACCACTGCCTTAAATGAGCAGTGCCGGTTCTTTCTTGGAGTAGCTGTCTCCTAAATTTCCCAAACTTAAGCAATTAATAAATCCATCATTTGCATAGCATTTAAAGTGACTGATTCAGTGTATGGTTAGCCTTCCTGGTTAATAAATACTTTAAACGGGACTCAGCAGTTGTGTAAGACCAGATGCTTCCAATATACCTAGAACAGAGTTAGTGTCAGATCTTATTGTGACAGGTACACCCGCCTTGATCGAGAGCGGAACTTCTCGGCCAGTGAAAAGAAAAAAAACTAGAAGCCTCAGTTTGGGGGTCAAGCCACCCCACCCGCATGGTGGAGTCGGGTTAGGACCACCAGGTACACACTTCAGTCAAGGAATAAGGAAGTGTTGGCCCTCGGCCAATGAGGACTAACATCACCTTATTTGACCACAGATCAGATTTGACTAGGGTATAAACGGAGCCCCCTCTGGGGGGGGCAAATTGAGTCAGTTCTCCTCGGAGCAGCGGGTCTGCAGTCGGGGACTCTCCCCTTGAGTCAGGATGCTGCCTAAGGTAACTCCTGCAGGTTGAGAGCCCTCATCTTTTAGGCGATATGTGCATTTTGGGTTATCATTTCTAAAGCTTAAGAATTCTTAAAAGTCGGTTGTGTAGTATTAATTTCCCCTTACATCATTGAACCTGTGGTTTACTAATGTTGTTGCAGTTCTGAACGATTTTGACTGAAGAATAAATTTTGTTGAGTTTAACACCTGTTTAATTTGATTGTGTGAGCCTCCGTGACACTTATCTAAGCTGCAAAATAAAAACAAGAAGGAAAACAATGTATGTTAATGTGTCCCATCCTTTTATGTATGGACAATGTTTCTAGTGTCCTAGTGTCTTTGTCAGCTGTGGAGAGGCATTTTAATCTTCTGCCTCTGTAGAACCCTGGTTCCGAAACTGTGTTAGACTTTGAAACAAAGATTGGCTTTACAAACAAGATCCAATTAGTGACTAAAGAGGAAACATTCCCCTTGGGGTAGATAAGTGTCTGGATTTGGTGAAGAACTGGAAACACTTCTGTGATAATTAGCAATATTCCTCAAGACAGTCTGTAAAGAGAAATTGTTTCCATAGTCTTTTGGGTCTTTTTTCATCTATTTCTCAGATTGATTAATTGAAGGGTTGGACAGGGTTGAGTAGAGAAGGCTTGTTGTAGTCCCGTGGTGCTGCCTTGTGCACAGGGTTAGTGAAACTGCTGCTTATAGCTGTGGAAACTCTTAGCTGGCAAATACAGGTAAAGTAACTTGCAGCTCAATGTGTGCTTGCATATCTACTATGCATCACCCATTAATAAACCAATACATGCAAGCATGTGATCACATAGCTCCAGTTTTTTGGACTGTACAATTGTGTATCTGCCTGTTTGCTTCTCTAAGATGCTCCTTTTCATTTAAGTCAATAGTGAGATTTTTAGCTGCTATTCTGTACTGAGCAGTGACCAAACTTGCGTGGACCCCACAGTCCACTAGAACAATAGAAACCTTTGAATTGCATGTTCTTCCCTAGTGTGGCCCTCCCCTCGTTTTGGAAAGTGACTCACAGGCTAGGCCTGGCATAGTTGCCAGAAAATGATGTCATTTGGATAATGTAATATCCCACGTACAAACCAAAGGCTGTTTAGAAATTGGGCTGACAAGAACAAAAAGGAAATAGCTGCATATCAGATGCATATCTCAATTTTAAAATCAGTATAATTGTGTGTGTACTTATTAAATACAGAGGTAGTGCAAAAGGCATAAAGAAAAGCTGCAGTGTTCCTCAAACCATGTTTTCAGATGATCAGAGGGTGGGTAATCCTGTTCTGTCTGCCTTGTGCCAGCACTAGTTCACACAGCCAAGCTGTGTGTCAGACCAGGGAATTGATCCGGTCAAGCACTAACATGTATCTTGTGGTGTTGCATTAGTTCTCGGCAGGATCAGTTCCCCAGTCACACTCTCCTTGCAGCCCCTGGGGCACCAGCATGGCCAAAAGGTGGAGGGAAAATGCAGGCAAGAATGAGCAGCAAAGAATGGGAAGGGAAGAAGCATGTTAACTAGTCCAGTGGCCAATCTATTTGTACCTCACTGGAGTGAGTGGCTTGACATAATTTCAGATGCAAAGGTCTAATGTTTTGAAATGAGATGTTTCTTTGTGTCCCCTTCCCCACCCTGCCACATGGTCCAAAAAACCTGATGTTTGCCAATGGCCCTTGTGCTGTTGGTGGGACCTGGGGAAGGGCTGAACTGGGGAGTAATTTGCCATCCCTGGGCCTCCTTTGCCCCAGTGGCTTGGGGTGGTCTGTAACCCTGATACAGCAGCTGGGGTTCCTGGCCAGTGCCTGGCACGGGCAAGTGAAATGCTCTGAACCTGCATCAAATAAGACTGGGGCCAAAGTGGTGTCCCTTATAAAATGGCAAAGGCAGTGGAGGCCAACAGGTAAGACTTGATGGGAAAATAAACAGCATTATAAGCTCTATTTTTTTTCTTCTCCTTTTATTCCTCTCCTGTCACTGGCTCTTGATTTAGCTGCTAGAAATGAGAATAATATCACAGAGCCAAAATACTTAGACCACCAATGTAAGAAAATTCTGGTCCAGTGATTAGGAGTGCACATCTTTTTCAGGAGTGCTTTGGTAGTATTTTCTCTTGGCTACTCAGTATAAACATACTGGATAATACGGTTTTATGTCTGTTACTGGCCTTCTGGACTGGTTATGTATTTAATAATTTCTGTTTTCTGTCTAATATCTATCACATCTAAATCTCAAAAATGTAACTAGTGGACTAGTAACCTTTGTATTGGGTTTGCATGGCAAGGTTTTGGTAGTGGGGGGGGCTACAGGGGTGGCTTCTGTGAGAAGATGCCAGAAGCTGTCCTCATGTCCGACAGAGCCAATGCCAGCAGGCTCCAAGATGGACCCGTCGCTGGCCAAGGCTGAGCCAATCAGCGACGGTGGTAGCGCCTCTGTGATAACATATTTAAGAAGGGGAAAAAGGCTGCTGAAAGATGTGCAGCAGAGAGAGGAGCGGGATGTGAGAGAAACAACTATGCAGACACCGAGGTCAGTGAAGAAGTAGAGGGAGGAGGTGCACCGGAGCAGAGGTTCCCCTGCAGCCCGTGGTGAGACGGCAGGCTGTCTCCCTGCAGCCCGTGGAGGTTTAACGGTGGAGCAGAGATTCCCCTGCAGCCCGTGGAGGACCCCACGCCGGAGCAGGTGGATGCGCCCAAAGGAGGCTGTGACCCCGTGGAGAGCCCGCGCTGGAGCAGGCTCCTGGCAGGACTTGTGACACTGTGGAGGGGAGCCCATGCTGGAGCAGTTCATTCCTGAAGGACTGCACCATGTGCAAAGGACCCATGCTGGAGCAGTTTGTGAAGAACTGCAGCCCATGGGAAGGACCTACATCGGAGAAGTTCGTGGAGGACTGTCTCCTGTGGGAGGGACCCCACGCTGGAGCAGGGGAAGAGTGTGAGGAGGAAGGAGTGGCAGAGACAACGTGTGACCCCATTCCCCTGTCCCCCTGTGCTGCTTAGAGGGGGGAGGAGGTAGAGAAATTGGGGGTTGTGGTTTAACCCCAGCCAGCAACTAAGCACCACGCAGCTGCTTCCCCATCCTCCCTCCCAGTGGGGTGGGGAGGAGGAAAGGAAAAAAGTAAAACTCATGGGCTGAGAAAAGAACAGTTTAATAACTAAAGTAAAAATACACTACTAACTAAGAATAATAATAATTGTAATGAAAAAGAATACAACAAAAAAAAGAAATAAGAAAAGACAAGTGATGCACAATGCAATTGCTCACCACCCACTGACCGATGCCAGAGCCGCGATTTGCCCTTCCTGGCCAACTCCCCCCTGTTTATATACTGGGCATGACATTCCATGGTACGGAATACCCCTTTGGCTAGTTCGGGTCAGCTGCCCCGGCTATGCTCCCTCCCAGCTTCTTGTACACCTGCTTGCTGGCAGAGCATGGGAAACTGAAAAGTCCTTGGCTTAAGATAAGCACTACTTAGCAACAACTAAAACATCAGAGTGTTATCATCAACATTATTCTCACACTAAATCCAAGACACAGCACTGTACCAGCTACTAAGAAGAGAGTTAACTCTGTCCCAGCCGAAACCAGGACAGGGGTGAAGTTGAGCCCGGGAAGGAGGGAGGGGTGGAGGTAAGGGGCTTTAAGATTTGTTTTTATTTCTCATTATCCTACTCTGATTTGATTGGCAATAAATTAAATTAATTTCCCCAAGTGGAGTCTGTTTTGTCTGTGATGGTAATTGGTGAGTGATATCCCTGTCCTTATCTTGACCCACAAGCCTTTTGTCGTATTTTTTCTCCCCCTGTCCAGCTGAGGAGGGGGAGCAATAGAGCAGCTTGGTGTGTTCCTGGCATCCAGCCAAGGTCAACCCACCACAACCTTGAAGGATTTAGTCACTGTTTGACAAGAAGCCATCCCACCTGATGGGCAGTGGGAATGTTTCAGCCAAGTCATTGCCAGGCAGACCTCAAATGTATAATGTATCTTGGGCTGTTTCAACAAAAAGCTTCACTCCTGTCAGTGCCAGCACCACGTGTTTCACAGGTGAACGTGGAGAGCTGCAGGAGGAGGATGAGCTGCAGGAATGCTCTGTATTGAGGAGATGCTGTGAGCTTGAGTCACGGTGCACCTTGGCTGCAGGAAATGACCTCACCCAGCGCACTGCTGGCCTCGATGCTCTTGGGGTTCAGCCCTGACATAGGCTATCACAGATTTCTTTTAGAATGGAAACATCAATAATACCTGTGTTTTCTTCTGGTTTCAACTTAAATTACTGTCTATTTAAAAGCCTTGTGCTGCTCAAAAGATCTGAGCATTTTCACACAGCGGTGTGAAAATGCAAAATAAATGAGACCCCTTAGGGGGTGTATACTTCAAAACATGTTGTTTGGTCACTACCGTGCAGTGCAGATATGGTTCTCTAGTCATTTTGATCTGCCGTGTGAATGAACACGAGAATTTTCTCCTTAATCTGTGCCTTTTTTCTTACTATGTTGTGATAGTGACTTTAGAAGTACGACGGTGTCCTGGTTTCGGCTAGGATAGAGTATATAGTGCAGTGTTTTTGATTTAGTAGGAAAATAATGTTGATAACACACTGATGTTTTTAGGTGTTGCTAAGCAGTGTTTATACTAAGAAGTCAAGGATTTTTCAGCTTCTCATGCCCAGCCAGCAAGAAGGCTGGAGGGGCACAAGAAGTTGGGAGGGGACACAGCCAGGACAGCTGACCCAAACTGGCCAAAGAGCTATTCCATACCATATGACATCATGCCCAGTATATAAACTGGGGGGAGTTGGCCGGGAGGGGCGGATCGCGGCTCGGGAACTAACTGGGCATTGGTCAGCGAGTGGTGAGCATTGTGCATCACTTGTTTTGTATAGTCTAATTCTTTTAGTATTATTATTGTCATATTATTATCACTGTCATTATTTTCCCTTCCTTTCTGTCCTATTAAACTGTCTTTATCTCAACCCACAAGTTTGGGGTTGTTTTCGATTCTCTCCCCCATCCCACTGGATGGAGGGAGTGAGCAAGCGGCTGCGTGGTGCTTAGTTGCTGGCTGGGGTTAAACCACGACAACATGTACAAATCTGGCTTGCATTACATAAAAGAATGAGTTGGACAGCATGGGGCTGTTGATGTGTTAGGCTGCTTCATTAATAGGATTGCGGCTGTGATGCTTTTGGTCTCCATGGTCAAATGAGGGAAAAGTCCCTGACCTTGACTTTAGGATATAAAATTGGGAAGCAACAGGAGGATCAATAATTAGAGAATTTGCTTTGCATTATTTTTATCATTTTTTCCTTCTTTGTTTCCAATAGAGATCAGGCCTTCATTTTTGGCACACTGACAGTACTGTGTAGTGGTTAAGAGCAATGGAGTCCATTGGTCTGCCTAAGGTAAGCCTTTAAATTTTAGCGAAGAAACTGGCTCAAGGCACTGACTCACTAAGATCCCCTTCCATCTGCTTGAGTATAAACGGTTGCTTACAGTAAGTCTACTGGGAAGGCTAGTTCAGGAAACAAATCTGAAGAGAAGGCAATGCTGAAAGCAGCGATAGTATCAGTTATGTGCTATTGCTGCCCGTGTGCTTGAGCTCCTGTGGATGACAAGTGCCATGAGTGGAAATGCTCAGGGTGTTTCTCCTGTGGGAATTCAAATGAGGACGCTAGCAGTGTTTTAGCTATATCTTATTGCTAGTACAGTCTCTGTGGGGGCCTGAAAGGAATATGATTTAAAATGGAAAACTGAAATATTTTCTTTCTTTATGTTACTACCTCTCATTATGTCTCTTGCCTCTTCCTCTTAATGTGTGTCCTAGTTTCTCTGCCTCTGCCCTGTTTCCAGACTGTCCTTGCACACTCCAGCATGGCTATGCTGCTCCTCTTCTGCCAGCTGCTTTTTGGGTCACCTTTCAAATTTATCTTCCTCCTTGTGGGTCTTTGCTTGTCATCTCCCCCCTCTGCTGCTGTTTCTGGGCACCAGTGAGTCTTGGATGAAAATCCTTTAAGAAAGGGCTGTGTGGAAACACCTACTCTGCTTGTGCAGACATCTCGGCACCCACGCACAGCCTGGGGCAAGTACTACCTCGCCAGCAGCTGCCCCAGGGTGCCTGGGTGGGGGTGGCCCTGGCGCTGCTGTGGGGTCAGGCACAGTGGGGATGCTCAGATGGCTGCCTGAAGGGCTGTAGGGGCTAGTGGCCAGTCACTGTGGGCAAACTCGTTGCAGGTGCCCATAAGCAGAAAAGGGCGCCCATGCCTGCCTTCAGAAATTGCCATAGAGACGGGGAGGGTCCTGCCTCTCCCAGGTCAGGTATTTCTTTTTGCTAACTTGAGTCCTCTGTTCAGCTGGCTGATTTCCACCCTGCCATTCCTTCTCCAAAAGGTTTTGCTTCTGCTGCTGCAGAGTATGCGGAGGGTCATGGCCAAAAGCTTTCCTGAGTCTCCCTCCCAAAGCTGTTGTGAGCAAATGATGAAGAGGTCACTGTGCTCCTGACTTGGTCTTGTCCTATTAACTGTGGGACGGCACAGCCCTGAGTGCCCAGCCTGGGCTGGAAGCACACTGCCAACTCTTATGGTTAGCCAAGTCTTATTTTATTTTTGTGGAGAAACAGTGTTTAGTGACTGGGACCAAGGCCAGGAACAAATTAATGGTAGAACCAGAACTGGAACTTATTGGCTTTTTGGCTAAACTGCTTAATATTCCTCTATCTGAATAGCTTTCTCTGTAAATGATGTATTTACACAGTTGGGGGTGTTGGCGATTAGAATTTTGCATTTTTAAAGAATACTTGGCAGGTTTGGCTCACAATGAGGATTTGCAAATTGTAACTGCATCCCAGGTTTTGGGTGTCTGTAGGAGGACAAACCCTACTGGCTGAGCTCGTGCCAAAGGACCTTTTCTAAATATCTTGATGGAATGCTCTCTATATTCCTTATTTTTCCTTTTATTAAGTAACTTTTACGCTTCATTAAACTCTCCTTATGAAAACTACTGATAAAGTTAAAATAACATTGGAAGAGACTTGATTCATAACTGTATAGAAATAACAGCTGAACTTCTAGAAGTCCAAGGTACGGTTCTGCAGAAGGCCCATTTTAGCTACTCTTCTGCCCAGTAATATGTCATCTTCTTTAACTGTGGATAAAAGATAAAAACCAAAAAACACAGAGACTACAGATGTCTACGATAAGAAAAACATCCCTAGGATGATATATTGCATTCATGCTCTAAGGTAACTGGTAACGGGAGTAAAAGTTAAAGTAACTGCCAAATCTAGGAGTGTAAGTCTTGAATGGCTTGAGGGTAACCAGTATGTCACAATCTGTCAGAATTTACAAGTTCATTAATTTAAAGTTGGAGACAAGTCCAACTTTGTCAGAAATATTGGGCAAATTATTTCCAAAATAGAAATGGACTACTGAATTTAGTGCAGGCATCTCCCCCTCAATGTGTACACCCCCTCACAAAGTACATGTATCATTTCAAAATACATACTAAGACAGAAACCAAATAAATGAACAAAACCTTAACAAAATATTAGCATAACAATGGGGCAGAGGTGCTGATCAGAGTGAAAAGGATGATGAACTGACATACTTCTGCCCCAAAAGAGGAGCAAATAATTACTGTATTCTGAGGTCATTTATGTGAAAATTAACATTTTTGCAAGCTTTTAAAGTTCTGAGCAACTTGATTTTGAACGTAGTCAGGAAGGCTTTGAGCACATCACTGAAGTAGAGCTTAAGATTTTCTGTCCTGCCTTAAGGATTTCCTTGACGTTTGGTACTTTTAGCGCTAAACATCTGTCTCATGCTGTCCCTGGTGTGAGGGGCAGTGGTGTTGGCAGACAGCTCCTCCCTCTTGTGGCTCTCCCAGCTCATTTCCTGCACATGGAGACCTTTTTCCTTTCATTACTTACGAGGCTTGCAGAGAATATAGTTAACTTTTACGCTCCAAACTCTCGTCTACGTTCCTAATGGCGTTCAAAGCCGCATCAGCTGCCCCAGGGCTTATAGGTCAGAAAATATTCAATACATGCTGTAATTGAAATTTTTTACAGTCTAATCCTTGAAATGATGTGTCCCACTCGTGCACTCTGCTATGTGCGCTTACTGCCAATAAACAGGGCATACCACCAAAATTCATGATATTTTTTCAAATGCTGGGTGTTTGGAGTTGGCAGCCCTGGTACTGTCTTGTCAGCTCTGACAAGTGTTGCCATTTGAAATTATTATGCCTGGTGTAATATTAACTGGACAGTATCACCAGGACTGTATGAGGGTAGCTCTCACCTAAAACTTTGTAGTGTGGTCTTTTCTGTCAGCATGTAAGCTTGAAGCGATTTCTTGAAGTAGATGCATGGGGCTCTAATGTTAACCAGCTGTCGTGGTTACACCTAGCCACATGTTATATAACGTGATTATACCCAGCTTCTTGCACACCTGCTTGCTGGCAGAGCATGGGAAACTGAAAAATCCTTAACTTAGGATAAGCGCTACTTAGCAACAACTAAAACATCAGCATGTTATCAACATTATTCTCACACTAAATCCAAAACACAGCACTGTACCAGCTATTAAGAAGAGAGTTAACTTTGTCCCAGCCGAAACCAGGACACCAGCTCAGGCTGAAACAGTGGGCTGTGTGCCCCTCTGGCCATGTTATGGGCCAGCTCAGATGTTTTGCAGGAGAACAGAATGAGGTTTTCCAATATTTGCTTACTCACGTATGGAGGACGACTTTATCAACTGTGGATTTGAATGCTGCATGAACAATAAGCCATCCATTAGATACCTTAAGATCTGCCTAATCTTTGCAATGACAATAACCCTTCATCTTGAACTGAGTTTTGCAATGGGTTGACCTGTGGTAGTTTTCCTTTCTCCATCTTGACATGCCCCGGGATTTATGCTAGTATCAGAACTAGTCTGTGTTGTCTTGGCTTTCATTTCCAAGTTTTCTTGTTTAAATTACTTTTCCTTGCTGCATATCAACACAAAGCTATAACTCCATACTTATGAGCTGTTATTTTAGAAATGGACTTCATGTGCATCAAATGTGTCATGCCACACTGAAGGAGAATAGGCCTGCAATGTTTCAGCTTATAATGCTTTCCCATGGCAGCGTAGGGCCCTGCACCTGCATCACATGCAGGATGTAAGAATCAAAGAAACAATTGTTGAGCTTCATTTATTTCCATGCCTTTTCCTAAAATGCAAGTTTTAAGTGTCTTTCAAATCAGACTCCAGTGTCATTATTGAATTGCACACAGCCTACGTTGAAAGCAGGCTGGGAAACAACAGAATTAAGGACAGGGCGCTTGCTTGGCCAGCAGTGTTCCCCATTGGGTTGGTGTCAGAGGAACCCTGAGCTGCAGGAATACAGTTCTGTTCCCCTTCTGCCATTGCTGTAACCACTGACCTGCTGGCGTCTGTCCCCCTGGCTCTATGCCATGCACCCCACCTGCTCTGCTCTGGGTTTGTCAGAGCATCCTCTCCAGGGAATCAGTACAGAGTTCACTGACCCTAGAAAAGTCCATGTCCCTGTTGTTCTCAGGGTCCAGCACCACAGCATCTAGAAACACCAATTGCAAGCAAGCTTTTCCCTTTTGCAGTTGTAGCATATGCATGTGACAACTATATGAAGAATCACCATTGGGTTTAAATGCTAAATTCTAATACGTCTTGGAGCACGTGCTCAAGTTTCAAAGGCTTATAACTTGGGAAAATACTTTCTCCGAGAGGTGAGGGGTTGACCTGCTTTCCATTCTTTCTTAGTTGTTACCAGGTCATTACTCCAAAGCATCATGATTCTTGAGCTTTCCAACAAAACTATGTGAACTTAACACAGATAGGATATCCTATTTTATTCCCATTCTTGGAAATCCTGAAGCCATCTTCAGTTGAGATTTTTTCCTAAACGAATTCATTTAAGCACAGTCAGCGTGCATAATTTAAGTGCTTAAAACTGATAAGATTATAAATAATTGCCCCTTTAGTAAGAAGTATGAAATAACCTTAACTGTAAGTAGTGGGAGCAAAAAGCTCCATCTATCCAAAGGGTCTATTTGATGTCTGAAATGTTACCATTTCATAGGGAAAGTCTTTGGTTATTTGAGGTTTTGCTGATCTTTGAGCAGCTAGAGGGCCTGAAGATAGGATTTGACTCTAAGCAAAATGGTTTAAATATATTTTTAGGATATGCCCTTACAGTATGTGAAACAACTTGCACTGTCAAATACAGCACTGCTCTGGCCAGGAAGGAGTGACTTAGCAAACAATTTCTAGATTCCTGTTGAATATAATTACCCTCTTGCTTTTCTGCTGTTGAAACATCAATACTTAGCCAGACTTGAAAAATACAAAGGCATAGTTCTCATTTCTTGCACCATTTTTCTTGTGAAAGCTGATATGAAAGCTGATTTGGATTTGGTCCTGGACTAAATGAGGTTAAGAACTGCTTCATTTAAATTAAAATATTAACAGTGATTCTTGTTCCTAAATAGCAGTGCTTATGAGATTCCCCCCCCCCCCCAAATATTTAGTTTTCATATGATCTTTGCAAGCAGATCACTGCTACATCCTGGACAAACTATCCCTCTGAAGTTGGACAACTTAAAAACATTGTCTTCCTAGGAAGCAGTGGAATAACAAGCATATGTTTTAAAAAAGCACACTATTTTCAGGTCTGTTTTTATGGTATGTTATACATGAGCTAAGCTTAAAACAAGACCCAGGAACCTCTGGTTGATATGAACTGCAGCTCTGCATGGGTGATGCAAAGAGAACTTCACCTGGGAACTGCCCTTTCCCCTTTGTTTATCCCCTGCTCCTGATGCCTCATATCCAGCTTTCTTAACCCCAGGCCCTCTGCTTTTGACTTTATGTGGGTTCCCTGAGGTTCGAGTTACATCTATAAAAGCATTAAGCAAGCTGTTTCAAGTGGAAATTATACCTTAATACAGAGTAGGAGTGTCTTTGTGTTCCCTGCGAGACTCAAAGCACATTTTCAGCACCACCTGGTGGTTAATAAGTTTATCCAAAGGAGTGTAGGCAGTAACGCACATGGCTCGACATCCTCCTGGAAGTGCTGAACAGCAAAAACATGAGTCTCTAATGTTCATACTTTTAATGCCCACTTTTTTTTCTGCATCTCCTTAGTGTGGTGACCCCCAAAAAACCAGTATAGCCCCGTGATACTGCTGATCTCCATAACTGTTGGTATGACACCCAGCACTTCAGCCAGGACTGCATCCCTGCCTTGAACTTAGAGTAAAATCTCTTTAAAAGCCTACAAGGAAAGACTGGCAGGCAGTTTAGGATAAAGGAGGGCGCTGGTTCATTACTACAGGCATGTGAGTTGTTTTCCTGCTATAGCTAACTTGCATTTAAGACTGCTTTGAAAGGTGAGAATGGCAGTGGCAATGATTTGAGGGGCTGCAGCAGTTGTCAAAAGAGTGTCAGTCTACATGAGATGTGCTGTTGTGTCAATCCAGGCTGTGATAAGGCAGAGGAGTAGCTGCGGTAGCATGGAAGATGAAATGCTGATTCTTTGTGCTCGGAAATAAATGACAGCTACAAATACTTGCTTTGAAATCTCATCCTGCAATTTGCTAGTACAAAAACCAAACAAACAACCCCACCTCCACAGAAAACAAAGGGAAATGTGCATTGCAGCTTGGGGTTTTTGTTTGAGGGGCATGTTTGCAATGTATGAAGTTGTAGGTGAAGTCATTTAAAAAAGAGGTGCAAAATAATCCTTTTGGAGGAACACGTTATTTGTCTTGTTTTTAAAATCTACCTGTTGAGAGTTGATTCCTGCTCACAACTCACTTGTTCATGGAGTTTCACTGATAAATTATAGAAGCACCAGTCTTTTGTAGATAAATACATGCCTTGTGTTTGGAAGATATTGAGAAAAATATGTATTTAGCTGTTTCTTCAGATACCACCCCAGAGCTCTATGAATAACGGGTATAGATTTTTCATGCTATATTAAAAAAAAAAAAAAATTTGTTTCTGGATAGCACTTTTACATTGAGCTTACTTCATTTTCCAAAAGCTAAAGAGTTAATGAATCAAGTATATTTGAGAGGGGCTTGGATGGGCTTTTACAGGTCCTTGGTCTTCTACACTTAGTAAGAAGGGTGTCAGTGATTTGTGTGTCTTACATTAGTACGTCCTTATAATTAATAGCTGAAGTCAAAACAGTACACAGATCCAAAGCTATAAGCAGTACTAAAGTGCATCTGCATCTTGATTTTTTTCTTCCAATACTAGGTTTTGAATTTCTTTAATTATCTTCCACTAAGATTTTCTACTTGTTTACACTTTCCCTGTGATCTGATATACACTGACAGTGCCTCTTAGAGATGCTTCTTTGAAACATCAAGTCAGAAAAGACTTGTCTTTCTGTAAGACTTAAAATACAGCATAAAGAAATTTGTAGGGTTAAGTTTATTCTGTATCTGTCCATGAAAGTCAAGGGTTAAAGGACAAGCTTCACAGTGATAGTTATTCTAATAAAAACACTTTTCTCTTGTACAGAAAGCAAACACTTCAACAACATGCAGGACTTCAAATTCTAATATTTTTCTTTGCAGCTTATATCTGTTCAAACTAGGATTAGCACCACAGATCCAAGACCTACTGGGAAAAGTAGACTTTACAGGTAATAAACTGCTTATCTAATCATATGTTAGATAGTTTCTTCATCCAGTAAATCTGCTAACATTGTGCATATTTTCTATTATGATCTTTCTCCTCTCGCAAGGTTGTCCTGAACACATCCTAATTAAATAGGTGGGAGGCTGCTATTTTGTTAATGAATGTCAATCTTTGAAGGACAGAAAGGAGTGAATTTGCATGGAATACTTGTCATATCTTAGATTCCTTCAACATGGGGAGGAAAAACTGCTAAGAATTCCTGGCCACAAGCGCTTTCAAAAACATTGCACCCGTATTTGTAGGTATAGCGATTCATAATGAAATTCTTACGACTTTGTTCTGATAATATTTCTTTTATGTGAACAGAGGAAGAAATCAGCAACATGCAGAAGGAGCTAGAGAAGTACGGTATACAGAAGCCATCTTTTAGTAAAATTGGTAGGATTCTGGCCAGTGAATTATCAGTGGATGAAGCTGTGTGTAAGTGTGGCTCTTGTTCTGTTTTCTACTAATTAGACAGAACGCCAACAAAATATTTTCTGCCTGTGTTTTAATTCATCTAGTTTGCCACCTCTAAATAACAAGAAATGCAAGCAAGTTTTCATTGACTGTCACACTGCATTATTGTTACAAGGCCTTTTGCAATTTTTCAGTCTGAATTTTTGAGCATCTCCATGGATCCATAGGAAGTGCTACCAGAAACAGATTTCTTACCAGCTTTTACATGGGTTTAATGTTTTGGTAGCTAGTGCTCCTCTAGAATGACTAATTGAGCTCTGTGTGTGCCTCTGCACTATAGGGGGTACTGTGGAGACAGCCATGGGAATAAGGTATCTTCTCTGTGCCCCCTTCCTGTATTGGACTCTTGCAGTTTTCCTCAAACACCAGATCAGGTTGCTGTGAGGACAAGGCACTGTTCCAGATATAGACAACTTTCTCGTGTATGGTGGTGCATACCAAGGAGGAACCACTTGCCTCCATTGGTAGCTTTCAATCTGTCTGACTGCTGGCATGTGACCCACAGCATGGGAAAACACTGCTGGAGGGCATGTCCTGCTGGTGCATCCAAAATAAGCTGTTCCTTTTTAGGGGGTTCGATGCACAGTTATGGTCCTTTTGAGTCTGTCTTGAACAGCTTCCACTCAAAAATGAAATTAAATGCTTTTTTGCTGCCCAAGCCTATCCATCTGTAAATCTGTTGTCTTTTCTTCATTTCAGTTTATTTGTGGAATGAAAAGATATATTTAAAAAGAAAAAAAATAAAATTGCTTGAACTTAAATGACATGAAATGAAGTATGTCCACTTAAATCCACACTTGAGCTCTAGTTATTTTGTTCTGAAAATCCTAGCCTTTTTCAGAGGGGCAAAATGAAGAACAGAAGGGCCGGCTTGAGCATGTTCAGTGGCACAGTGGGTCATTGATACAAATCAGTAACAGTACTGCAGACTAACCTTTAAACACGGGGGGGGGGAAGCTGCATTATAATTAAGTTCCATTGCAACTTTGTTAAACCCTACAAAGCAGCATAATTGAAACAAGCTGATTCATGACTTTTGTGCTGAAATTTCTAGACTTTAACTTAAAACATGCTTCCTCATGTTGATTCACATTGTCTGTGTTGTATATTTTGGAGCCTGCTATAGCTTAATATGTATATGCTTGTTGAAAGCTTGCTCTTAAAATACTGCCTTTGGAAGTGGGGGTAGTTTGTCTCCTTTTTTTAGCAAATTTTCATAGATTTAGCGACTACCAAGCACTTTTCTAGAGAGCTTCCTTCCCTGAAGATGAAAGGGCTGCAACTTCCTTCTCTGAAAGCTTTTTATAGTGTGTGTAGGTTTTCCTTTAACTTCTGAAGTGTTTTCAGTCTTCCATAGAAAAGCAGGGTTTCCTGATGCTGGTTCTGTCTCTTTGGGGAAGGAGTGTGCTGTAGATAACACGCCCTGCCCCAGAACAGGAAACATCTGCTATGGGATCCCTCATGCACTAGTGAGGTTGGGCGTGGAGATCCTGCCAGAGGAAAGGGTCTACCATCCTGCTTCCGAAATGGAGTAAGCAAAAGGAGATATGAAACAAAACAACTGCTGAGGACTCCTGCTGTGCTGTCAGCAATAGTAGAAATCAGTGTGCAAAGAGTAAGCTTAAGTGCTTTCAAAGCAAGCTTATTCTCCAAATAACCCTCTCCGTTATTCCATACCTCTAGGCTACTCTTGCAAGTCCATTCGGGTTTCTCACTGTTTCTCTTGGTAGATGGGTTCACAACATCCACCAATACATATTCACATATCTCCTAACCTTGAACCTATCTGTTGACTACTTTTTGCTAGCTCTACTTATGTCAATGAGGCCTCTTACACAACTGTGGAAGAGATTACATCCTTCCTATGTGTTTTGTTATATGAGGATGTGGGGGTGATATGTGTGTCTTAAGAACTGCAGTCTTCTTTTAGCCTCTTGAAGTTGATCTGGGTGTTCACAGAGTTCAACATCAGAGGAACCAATGTTGCTCTCTGCTTCTCCATCATGCCAACTGCTTACACTTGTCCTCTGATGCTGTGCTGAACTGAGCTAGAGGGAAATAATTTTAAAACAACTTTCTATCATGAATTTAATGCTAAGCAGTGGATGATCCACCAACAGCTAGGCAAGTCATTCCAGTAACTGCCCTCTCTGAGAATGTATGGCTTCATGCTTCATTTGCCCATGTTGAGTTTCCAGTGGTCTGCTCTTCTGTTCTACTTCCCTAAATTTGTACATCCCTTTGTCTTTCTAAAAACTCAAATTTCCTGGTCATTGACAAGCATCTTTCATTTCTTTCATATACTGAAAGAAACTGAAGGCTCTAAACTCAGATATATAGACCCTCAGTTAAACTTAATCCAAAAAAGTGCTTTTTACTGAATGCTTTTTTTCCAGTTTAGCAAAACCATGCAAGGCCACACAGCAAGTAAATATTGATAGAATAAGGAAAGATGGCATTCGTGTTTTCCCTCACACATCTCATTGGTGGCATGAAAGTAAATCCTAGACAAGCTGCTGTGGTGATAAATGGGGAGCTGCTGTGTTCCTCCTTTGGGGTAGGATCTAGATAAAAATTTATCAGGAATTACCTTTTATATGATAATGTCTGTAAAATCTTTGAGACGAATGTGCCACCAGGGTTTTGTTTTTACAGGCACACCTGCCTTATAAAGGGTCATCAAGAAGGGTACGCCTATACCCTTGCATGCTCCTAAATATTATGTTTCTTAAACAAGTCTGAACACATTGAAAAAAGCAATAGAACAAGAAGAGCATAACAACCACGGGAAGTAAAATCAAGAAGGGTGGTAGTTGTTAGGTGGTAGAGTAAGTGCAGAGCCCCAGTGTTGGTGGGGCATTGAATAGAATACAAAGACAAAGGCGAAGGCTAGCAACAGCTTTCAGCCCAGGCCACTTGTGTGTGGAAGTCTAGGTAGTGACTTTACAACCTGTTGCAGGGTCTGGCGAAAGTGAGTGTTAGGGGGTAGAGCAAGCGCAGAGCCCCAGTGTTGGTGGGGCTGTGAAAGGGCTGCCAAGGGAATATGAGGGCCAGCATGAGCTTTCAGTCCTGGACAGATCTCTATAGGAGACGTAGCTGACACCTGTCTCTATCGAAGCTACCCTCTGGTTTACGTTGAGCAGGTAGCTGAGTGTGACGGTTACGTCGTATAGGAAGAGCAGAGCCCAGTCTTGGTGGGGCTCTTAAGGGGCTGCCAGGGAAAGATTACGGCCAGCAACAGCTTTCCTTCCTGGCACCTACTGTCCGAGATCCCTTGGTGGTGCTTCTGCGTTTGGGAACAGGGCTGTTATGAGGGTGAGTGCTAGGCAGTAGAGCAAGAGCAGAGCCCCAGTGTTGGTGGGTCTGTGAAAGGGCTGCCAAGGGAATATGAGGGCCAGCATTAGCTTTCAATCCAGGCCACTTCTGTGTCAAAGTCCTAGCATGTGAGTCTACATTTTGTTTCTGGGTCCAATGAATGTGAGTGTTAGGTGGTAGAGCAAGGGTAGAGCCACAGTTTTGGTGGGGCTCTGTGAGGGACTGAAAGAGTTAATGTCTGTTAATGTCTCAAACATTGTAGCAACCAAGGTGCTGTGTGACCCTGAAACATTCTTTAGTTATCTAAAGAAATGTGGGGATTTGAGACATTCTTTGGTTATCTAGAGACATGTGGGGGTCTGCTTGCAAGCGTGGAGACATTCTCTAGTTATCTAAAGACATGTGGGGCTTTGAGACAGCCAAATGTTCAGTAGAATGAACAAATGAGTAACGGCTAAAAGAAAGACGATTCCACAAGAACCTAGGTCACCTAGAGGGCAGCTGAGGAAGACTTCGGCCTTCATCCCAGCAACCCCCAGGAGGCAGACTACGACCACCTAGCAACTGCCGGCGCAAGCGCACACACAACGCCGACACGAAAGCGGGGACTATAAACAAGGGAACCCTTCTCCAGTGTTTTGCGCGCGCCCATCACCGGAGGATTGCCACGCTCGTCGCCGACATCGCGGGAAGATTGCCACGCTCGTCGCCGACATCGCGGGATCCAAGGGTGGTGACTATCTCTTCTCTTTTCCCCCTCTTTCTTTCTTTTTTTTTCCTTATCCCTCTCTTTTCTCTCTTCTTGTGAACGTTTTGCTGCAACCCACGCTGCCCACCGTTGTGCCTTCCGCAGTTTGGATTGTTCGAATAAAGCGTTCAAAGTGATCGTTTGGTGTCGTTTCACCTTAATTTAGCCCGGGGGGATCCCAGAACCTCTACGGCCCTCTGGTCTGTCCGGTCCGGGTCGTAACAGGCTCTGAAAGGATAACCAAGGGAAGGTGAGGGCCAGGAAAAGCTTTCAGTCCTGGCACCTTCCTTGTGGGAGTAGTCATTGGACGTTTTTAGTTTCAGAGCTGAGCTGTACCGAGACTGAGAGAGAGCGAGCATAACATTAGGTGGCTAAGCAAGTGCAGAACCCCAGTGTTGGTGGGGCTGTGAAAGGGCTGCCAAGGGAAGGTGAGCTCCAGCAACAGCTTTCAGTCCAGGCCACTTATGTGTCGGAGTCCTACACAGTGATTTTACATTTTGTTGCTGGGTCTGGCGAGGGTGAGTGTTAGGTGGTAGAGCAAGCGCTGAGCCCCAGTGTTGGTGGGTCTGTGAAGGGGGGGGTGGCCAAGAAGAATTGGAAGCTACAAACAGCTTTGAGACCTAGCAACATCTGTGTGGGAGCCCTTGCTGGATGTTTTCTCTTTTAGACATGGGCTCTGGCGAGATTGTATGTTAAGTGGTAGAGCAAGCACAGGTCCCCATTGTTGTTGGGGCTCTGAAAGGATAGCTAAGGGATGGTGAGGGCCAGGAACAGCTTTCTGTCCTGGCCACTTCTGTGCAGGATTACTAGGTCCTTAGTGTCCGTTTTGTTTCTGGGTTCAAACTGAATGGACTCTGGTGGTAAAGCAAGCACAGTGTTTCAGTGTTTGTGGGGTTGTGAAAGGGCTGGCAGGGGCAATTATGACCTGCAAACAGCTTGCAGTCCTGGCCACTTCTGTGTCTGAGTCCTATGTGGTTAGGGTCTGTTTTGGAGCTTGGCTCCAGCACTGGTAAGGGGGTAGGTGAGGTTTGCCTTCTCCTTCTCTTCCTCCTTCTTTGTCTCCTCCTCCTCCTCTTCCTCTGGTTGCCTCCTGTTGCCTCTTGATGCCTCCTCCTATTTGCACTTTTGAATTCTCCTTCTGTTGCCTCTTCATGCCTTCTGCTTCTGTTGCCTCCTGTTGCGTCATCCTCCTATTACCTCCTGTTCCCTCCTCGTTCTGTTCTTCCTCGTCTTGTCTTCTCCTAGTCTCTTCACTTCATTGCCTCCTGTTTCCTCCTCCTCCTCCTCATCCTGTTCTGCCTTTGCCTCCTCCTCCTGTTGCCTCCTGTTGCTCCCTCCTCCTCTCTCCTGTCGTTAACTCACTTGCTACCTGTAGCTGCCCTCTCCTGTTGCCTCCTCCTCTTGTTGCTGCCTTTTGCCTCATCCTCCTGCTCCTCCTGTTGCCTCCAGTTGCCTCCTTTTTCCTCTTTTTACCTCCTGTTGCTGTATTCTCCTCTTGCCTCCTTCTTCTCCTCCTTCTGTTGCCTGCTCTGGGCTCCTGTTGCCATTTGTTGTGTCCTCCTCTTTTTCCTCCTCTTGTTGCCTTGTCCTGCTCCTCCTCCTGTTGCCGCCCCCTCCTCCTCTTCCCTCCTCTTGCATCGTGTTTCAGCTGGGATAGAGTTAATTTTCTTCTTAGTAGCTGGTACAGTGCTGTGTCTTGGATTTAGTGTGAGAATAATGTTGATGATAACACGCTGATGTTTTAGCTGTTGTAAGTAGCGCTTATCTTAAGCTAAGGACATTTCAGTTTCCCATGCTCTGCCAGCAAGCAGGTGTACAAGAAGCTGGGAGGGAGCATAGCCAGGACAGCTGACCCGAACTAGCCAAAGGGGTATTCCATACCATGGAGCATCATGCCCAGTATATAAACAGGGGGGAGTTGGCCAGGAGGGGCGGATCGCTGCTCGGGCATCGGTCAGTGGGTGGTGAGCAATTGCATTGTGCATCACTTGTCTTTTCTTGGGTTTTATTTCTCTCTTTTTTTTTTTATAATCCTTTTCATTACAATTATTATTATATTTTTATTATTCTTAGTATTATATTTTATTTTACTTTAGTTATTAAACTGTTCTTATCTCAACCCACAAGTTTTACTTTTTTCCAATCCTCCTCCTCACCTCACTGGGAGGGGGGAGGGGGGAGTGGCTGCGTGGTGCTTAGCTGCCAGCTGGGGTCAAACCATGACAGTCCTTTTTGGCGCCCAATGTGGGGCACGAAGGGTTGAGATAACGACAGATCTGATCAGAGTGTGTTAAAACAAATTTTTTGTAAGTATTCATTGTCACTGGTCACTATGTGGATTCTTTTGCTCTCAAACTTGATGTAGTTGTTCTTAAAATTATGTTATGTAATACCATACTTGCAATATATGCTCCCTATGCTGTTTATCACCTCTGGGAACTGGACTAGAGTTATCATTTTCTTGTTGTTTGTAACACTGGCTTATGATATGATAGAAGTGCAGGTCGTGAAACTAATTTGGTATTTGTACTCAACATCGCCGTCACCTCTGTACTTCGGGAGCCATCTATGGGAAACTATTAATAACTACACCTACCTTTTTGCCTCTGAGAGTAAATCTATGGAGGAGACATCTCTGTACTTCAGGTGCCATCTCCTGGAAAATATTAATAATTACACTTTTTACCTTTTCTCCTCGGGGAGCCAATCTATGGAGGAGGCAGCTTCCCACATCTTCCCCTTCTCTGCCAGGTTAATTACAATAGCGTTTGAGGAGTTTGCAAATTTTTAATAGCCTTGGGATGTTGAACCCACACACATGGTCCTATTGCTAGGAAGCAGAATGTTCCTGAATGTGGTTCAGGTCTTGTTTAGGGTTAAAGAACTATTTCAAAATACCACCAAGAGATCAACCCCGGCGAGAGGTACTGCGGCTACTCAGACCCCAGCGATGGGTAATGCAGCTGAACCAGAGAATCAACCAATGCCAGTATCAGTCGCCCCTACAGAGAAGAAGAAATATACAAAAAAATCAGACTGCTTAACAAAGGATGAAGGTGAACCAGGGTCATCACGAGAACAGGAGGAAGAGGCAGGACCACAGATAATCACCTGATCCCTATTCCCGACAGAGCTCCAAGATATACAAAAAGATTTCAGCCGTCATCCAGGCGAAATTGAAATTTCCAAAGTTGAAAACGTCCAGCGACTGCACCCACACAGAAGGTGCCAACACTGAATGCTGTTGCTAGCCCTCACCTTTCCTTGGAAGCCCTTTCACAGGCCCAACAACACGAGGGCTCCGCACTTCCCTAGCCACCTAAAGTAATGGTCACTATCTCTCAGTCTCATAGAGATCGCCTCTGAAATTGAAAACATCCAGCAATTCCTCACACATGGAAAGTGCCAGGACTGAAAGCTGTTACTTGACCTCACCGTCCCTTGGCTACCCTTTCAGAGCCACACCAACCGTGGGGCTCTGCACGGGCCTAGCCACCTCATGTTATGCTCTCTCTCTCTCTCGCAGGCTAGGTAGAGCTCAGCTCTGAAATTTTAAATGTACAGCGACTGCTCCCACATGGAAGGTGCCAGCACTGAAAGCTCTTGCTAGCCCTCACCTGTCCTTGGAAGCCCCTTCACAGGCCCAGCAACACTGGGGATCTGCACTATTCTAGCCACCCAAAGTAATGGTCACTCTCAGTCTCGTAGAGCTCAGCTCTGAAATGGAAAGTGTCCAGCAAGTCCTCACACATGGAAAGTGCCAGGACTGAAAGCTGCTGCTTGACTTCTCTATCCCTTGGCTACCCTTTCAGAGCCACACCACCTATGTGGCTCTGCACCTGCCTAGCCACCTCATGTTCTGCTCTCTATCTCTCTCGCAGTTTAGGTAGAGCTCAGCTCTGAAATTGAAAACATCCAGCGACTGCTCCCACATGGAAGGTGCCAGCGCTGAAAGCTCTTGCTAGCCCTCACCTTTCCTTGGAAGCCCTTTCACAGGCCCAGCAACACTGGGGATCTGTGCTTCTCTAGCCACCTAACATAATGGTCACTATCTCTCAGTCTCGCAGAACTCAGCTCTGAAATGGAAAGCGTCCAGCAAGTCCTCACACATGGAAAGTGCCAGGACTGAAAGCTGCTGCTTGACCTCTCTGTCCCTTGGCTACCCTTTCAGAGCCACACCAACCGTGGGGCTCTGCACGGGCCTAGCCACCTCATGTTCTGCTCTCTATCTCTCTCTCGCAGGCGAGGTAGAGCTCAGCTCTGAAATTGAAAACATCCAGCGACTGCTCCCACATGGAAGGTGCCAGCACTGAAAGCTCTTGCTAGCCCTCACCTTTCCTTGGAAGCCCTTTCACAGGCCCAGCAACACTGGGGCTCGGTGCTTCTCTAGCCACCTAACATAATGGTCACTATCTCTCAGTCTCGCAGAACTCAGCTCTGAAATGGAAAGCATCCAGCAAGTCCTCACACATGGAAAGTGCCAGGACTGAAAGCTGCTGCTTGACCTCTCCGTCCCTTGGCTACCCTTTCAGAGCCACACGAACCCTGGGGCTCTGCACCTGCCTAGCCACCTCATGTTCTACTTTCTATCGCTCACGCAGTCTAAGTAGAGCTCAGCTCTGAAATTGAAAACATCCAGCGACTGCTCCCACATGGAAGGTGCCAGCACTGAAAGCTCTTGCAAGCCCTCACCTTTCCTTGGAAGCCCTTTCACAGGCCCAGCAACACTGGGGATCTGTGCTTCTCTAGCCACCTAACATAATGGTCACTATCTCTCAGTCTCGTAGAGCTCAGCTCTGAAATGGAAAGTGTCCAGCAAGTCCTCACACATGGAAAGTGCCAGGACTGAAAGCTGCTGCTTGACCTCTCTGTCCCTTGGCTACCCTTTCAGAGCCACACCAACCGTGGGGCTCTGCACGGGCCTAGCCACCTCATGTTATGCTCTCTATCTCTCTCTCGCAGTCTAGGTAGAGCTCAGCTCTGAAATTGAAAACATCCAGCGACTGCTCCCACATGGAAGGTGCCAGCACTGAAAGCTCTTGCTAGCCCTCACCTTTCCTTGGAAGCCCTTTCACAGGCCCAGCAACACTGGGGATCTGTGCTTCTCTAGCCACCTAACATAATGGTCACTATCTCTCAGTCTCGCAGAACTCAGCTCTGAAATGGAAAGCATCCAGCAAGTCCTCACACATGGAAAGTGCCAGGACTGAAAGCTGCTGCTTGACTTCTCCGTCCCTTGCCTACCCTTTCAGAGCCACACCAACCCTGGGGCTCTGCACCTGCCTAGCCACCTCATGTTCTACTCTCTATCGCTCTCGCAGGCTAGGTTGAGCTCAGCTCTGAAATAGAAAACATCCAGCAACTGCTCCCACAGGGAAGGTGCCAGCACTGAAAGCTCTTGCTAGCCCTCACCTTTCCTTGAAAGCCCTTTCACAGGCCCAGCAACACTGGGGATCGGCGCTTCTCTAGCCACCTAACATAATGGTCACTATCTCTCAGTTTCGAAGAGCTCAGCTCTGAAATGGAAAGTGTCCAGCAAGTCCTCACACATGGAAAGTGCCAGGACTGAAAGCTGCTGCTTGACCTCTCTGTCCCTTGGCTACCCGTTCAGAGCCACACCAACCATGGGGCTCTGCACGGGCCTAGCCACCTCATGTTCTGCTCTCTATCTCTCGCAGGCTAGGTAGAGCTCAGCTCCGAAATAGAAAACATCCAGCAACTGCTCCCACATGGAAGGTGCCAGCACTGAAAGCTCTTGCTAGCCCTCACCTTTCCTTGGAAGCCCTTTCACAGGCCCAGCAACACTGGGGATCTGTGCTTCTCTAGCCACCTAACATAATGGTCACTATCTCTCAGTCTCGCAGAACTCAGCTCTGAAATGGAAAGCGTCCAGCAAGTCCTCACACATGGAAAGTGCCAGGACTGAAAGCTGCTGCTTGACCTCTCTGTCCCTTGGCTACCCTTTCAGAGCCACACCAACCGTGGGGCTCTGCACGGGCCTAGCCACCTCATGTTATGCTCTCTCTCTCTCACATGGGAGGTAGAGCTCAGCTCTGAAATTGAAAACATCCAGCGACTGCTCCCACATGGAAGGTGCCAGCACTGAAAGCTCTTGCTAGCCCTCACCTTTCCTTGGAAGCCCTTTCACAGGCCCAGCAACACTGGGGATCTGTGCTTCTCTAGCCACCTAACATAATGGTCACTATCTCTCAGTCTCGTAGAGCTCAGCTCTGAAATGGAAAGCGTCCAGCAAGTCCTCACACATGGAAAGTGCCAGGACTGAAAGCTGCTGCTTGACCTCTCTGTCCCTTGGCTACCCTTTCAGAGCCACACCAACCGTGGGGCTCTGCACGGGCCTAGCCACCTCATGTTATGCTCTCTCTCTCTCGCAGGCTAGGTAGAGCTCAGCTCTGAAATTGAAAACATCCAGCGACTGCTCCCACATGGAAGGTGCCAGCACTGAAAGCTCTTGCTAGCCCTCACCTTTCCTTGGAAGCCCTTTCACATGCCCAGCAACACTGGGGATCTGTGCTTCTCTAGCCACCTAACATAATGGTCACTATCTCTCAGTCTCGTAGAGCTCAGCTCTGAAATGGAAAGCATCCAGCAAGTCCTCACACATGGAAAGTGCCAGGACTGAAAGCTGCTGCTTGACCTCTCCGTCCCTTCGATACCCTTTCAGAGCCACACCAACCGTGGGGCTCTGCACCTGCCTAGCCACCTCATGTTATGCTCTCTGTCTCTTACAGGCGAGGTAGAGCTCAGTTCCAAAATTGAAAACATCCAGCGACTGCTCCCACATGGAAGGTGCCAGCACTGAAAGCTCTTGCTAGCCCTCACCTTTCCTTGGAAGCCCTTTCACAGGCCCAGCAACACTGGGGATCTGTGCTTCTCTAGCCACCTAACATAATGGTCACTATCTCTCAGTCTCGCCGAACTCAGCTCTGAAATGGAAAGTGTCCAGCAAGTCCTCACACATGGAAAGTGCCAGGACTGAAAGCTGCTGCTTGACCTCTCTGTCCCTTGGCTACCCTTTCAGAGCCACACCAACCCTGGGGCTCTGCACGGGCCTAGCCACCTCATGTTATGCACTCTCTCTCTCTCTTACAGGCTAGGTAGAGCTCAGCTCCAAAAATGAAAACATCCAGCGACTGCTCCCACATGGAAGGTGCCAGCACTGAAAGCTCTTGCTAGCCCTCACCTTTCCTTGGAAGCCCTTTCACAGGCCCAGCAACACTGGTTCTCTGTGCTCCTCTAGCCACCTAACCTTCTGCTCACCCTCTCTTGCAGTCGAAGGAGAGTTGAGCTGAGAAATTGCAAACGTCCAGCAATTCCTCACACATGAAAAGTGCCAGCACTGAAAGCTCTTGCTAGCCAGCACCGTTCCTTGGAAGTGCTCTCACAGGTGCAGCAACACTGGGGCTCTGCGCTTCTCTAGCCACCTAATGTCACGGTCACTATCTCTCCGTCTCGCAGAGCTGAGCTGAGAAATTGCAAACGTCCAGCAATTCCTCACACATGAAAAGTGCCAGCACTGAAAGCTACTGCTTGATCTAAGCATGCCTTGGCTAGCCTTTCAGAGCCACAAAAATGTTGGGGCTCTGTCCTTCTCTAGCCACCTAATCTTCTGCTCACCCTCTCTCGCAGTCGAAGGAGACCTGAGCTGAGAAATTGCAAACTTCCAGCAATTCCTCACACATGAGAAATGCCAGCGCTGAAAGCTGCTGCTAGCCAGCGCCGTTCCGTGGAAGCGCTCTCACAGGTGCAGCAACACTGGGGCTCTGCACTTCTCTAGCCACCTAACGTCACGGTCACTATCTCTCCGTCTCACAGAGCTGAGCTGACAAATTGCAAACGTCCAGCAATTCCTCACACATGAAAAGTGCCAGCACTGAAAGCTGCTGCTAGCCAGCACCGTTCCTTGGAAGCGCTTTCACAGGCGCAGCAACACTGGGGCTCTGCGCTTCTCTAGCCACCTAACGTCACGGTCACTATCTCTCCGTCTCACAGAGCTGAGCTGAGAAATTGCAAACGTCCAGCAATTCCTCACACACGAAAAGTGCCAGCATTGAAAGCTGCTGCTAGCCAGCTCCGCTCCGTGGAAGCGCTCTCACAGGTGCAGCAACACTGGGGCTCTGCGCTTCTCTAGCCACCTAACGTCACGGTCACTATCTCTCCGTCTCGCAGAGCTGAGCTGAGAAATTGCAAACGTCCAGCAATTCCACACACATGAAAAGTGCCAGCACTGACTGCTACTGCTTGATCTAACCAGGCCTTGGCTAGCCTTTCAGAGCCACACAAATGTTGGGGCTCTGTGCTTCTCTAGCCACCTAATCTTCTGCTCATCCTCTCTCGCAGTCGAAGGAGACCTGAGCTGAGAAATTGCAAAAGTCCACCAATTCCTCACACATGAGAAATGCCAGCACTGAAAGCTGTTGCTAGCCAGTGCCGTTCCGTGGAAGCGCTCTCACAGGCGCAGCAACACTGGGGCTCTGAGCTTCTCTAGCCACCTAACGTCACGGTCATTATCTCTCCGTCTTGCAGAGCTGAGCTGAGACATTGCAAACGTCCAGCAATTCCTCACACATGAAAAGTGCCAGCACTGAAAGCTCTTGCTAGCCAGCACCGTTCCTTGGAAGCGCTCTCACAGGCGCAGCAACATTGGGGCTCTGCGCTTCTCTAGCCACCAAATCTTCTGCGCACCCTCTCTCGCAGTTGAAGGAGACCTGAGCTGAGAAATTGCAAACGTCCAGCAATTCCTCACACATGAGAAATGCCAGCACTGAAAGCTGTTGCTAGCCAGCACCGTTCCGTGGAAGCGCTTTCACAGGCGCAGCAACACTGGGCCTCTGCGCTTCTCTAGCCACCTAATGTCACGGTCACTATCTCTCCGTCTCGCAGAGCTGAGCTGAGAAATTGCAAACGTCCAGCAATTCCTCACACATGAAAAGTGCCAGCACTGAAAGCTGCTGCTAGCGGGCACTGTTCCTTGGAAGCGCTCTCACAGGCGCAGCAACACTGGGGCTCTGCGCTTCTCTAGCCACCTAATGTCACGGTCACTATCTCTCCGTCTCGCAGAGCTGAGCTGAGAAATTGCAAACGTCCAGCAATTCCTCAGACATGAAAAGTGCCAACACTGAAAGCTGCTGCTAGCCAGCACCGTTCCGTGGAAGCGCTTTCACAGGTGCAGCAACACTGGGGCTCTGCGCTTCTCTAGCCACCTAATGTCACGGTCACTATCTCTCCGTCTCGCAGAGCTGAGCTGAAAAATTGCAAACGTCCACCAATTCCTCAAACATGAGAAATGCCAGCACTGAAAGCTGTTGCCAGACAGCACCGTTCCGTGGAAGCGCTTTCACAGGTGAAGCAACACTGGGGCTCTGCGCTTCTCTAGCCACCTAACATTACGGTCACTATCTCTCCATCTCGCAGAGCTGAGCTGAGACATTGCAAACGTCCACCAATTCATCAGACATGAGAAATGCCAGCACTGAAAGCTGCTGCTAGCCAGCACCGTTCCTTGGAAGCGCTCTCACAGGCGCAGCAACACTGGGGCTCTGCGCTTCTCTAGCCACCTAACGTCACGGTCACTATCTCTCTGTCTCGCAGAGCTGAGCTGAGAAATTGCAAATGTCCAGCAATTCCTCACACATGAAAAGTGCCAGCACTGAAAGCTACTGCTTGATCTAACCATGCCTTGGCTAGCCTTTCAGAGCCACACAAAGGTTGGGGCTCTGTGCTCCTCTAGCCACCTAATCTTCGGCTCATCCTCTCTCGCAGTCGAAGGACAGCTGATCTGAGAAATTGCAAAAGCCCACCAATTCCTCAGACATGAGAAATGCCAGCACTGAAAGCTGCTGCTAGCCAGCACCGTTCCGTGGAAGCGCTCTCACAGGCACAGCAACACTGGGGCTCTGAGCTTCTCTAGCCACCTAACGTCACGGTCACTTTCTCTCCGTCTCGCAGAGCTGAGCTGAGAAATTGCAAACGTCCACCAATTCCTCAGACATGAGAAATGCCAGCACTGAAAGCTGCTGCTAGCCAGCACCGTTCCATGGAATCGCTCTCACAGGCACAGAAACACTGGGGCTCTGCGCTTCTCTAGCCACCTAAACGTCACAGTCACTTTCTCTCCGTCTCGCAGAGCTGAGCTGAGAAATTGCAAACGTCCAGCAATTCCTCACACATGAAAAGTGCCAGCACTGAAAGCTACTGCTTGATCTAACCAGGCCTTGGCTAGCCTTTCAGAGCCACACAAAGGTTGGGGCTCTGTGCTCCTCTAGCCACCTAATCTTCGGCTCATCCTCTCTCGCAGTCGAAGGAGACCTGAGCTGAGAAATTGCAAAAGTCCACCAATCCCTCACACATGAAAAGTGCCAGCACTGAAAGCTGCTGCTAGCCAGCACCGTTCCTTGGAAGCCCTTTCACAGGCCCAGCAACACTGGGGATCTGTGCGTCTCTAGCCACCTAACATAATGGTCACTATCTCTCCGTCTCGTAGAGCTCAGCTCTGAAATGGAAAGCGTCCAGCAAGTCCTCACACATGGAAAGTGCCAGGACTGAAAGCTGCTGCTTGACCTCTCTGTCCCTTGGCTACCCTTTCAGAGCCACACCAACCGTGGGGCTCTGCACGGGCCTAGCCACCTCATGTTATGCTTTCTCTCTCGCAGGCTAGGTAGAGCTCAGCTCCAAAAATGAAAACATCCAGCGACTGCTCCCACATGGAAGGTGCCAGCACTGAAAGCTCTTGCTAGCCCTCACCTTTCCTTGGAATCCCGTTCACAGGCCCAGCAACACTGGGGATCTGTGCTTCTCTAGCCACCTAACATAATGGTCACTATCTCTCAGTCTCGTAGAACTCAGCTCTGAAATGGAAAGTGTCCAGCAAGTCCTCACACATGGAAAGTGCCAGGACTGAAAGCTGCTGCTTGACCTCTCCATCCTTTGGCTACCCTTTCAGAGCCACACCAACCGTGGGGCTCTGCACCTGCCTAGCCACCTCATGTTATGCTCTCTCTCTCTCACAGGCGAGGTAGAGCTCAGCTCTGAAATTGAAAACATCCAGCGACTGCTCCCACATGGAAGGTGCCAGCACTGAAAGCTCTTGCTAGCCCTCACCTTTCCTTGGAAGCCCTTTCACAGGCCCAGCAACACTGGGGATCTGTGCTTCTCTAGCCACCTAACATAATGGTCACTATCTCTCAGTCTCGCAGAACTCAGCTCTGAAATGGAAAGTGTCCAGCAAGTCCTCACACATGGAAAGTGCCAGGACTGAAAGCTGCTGCTTGACCTCTCCGTCCCTTGGCTACCCTTTCAGAGCCACACCAACCCTGGGGCTCTGCACGGGCCTAGCCACCTCATGTTATGCTCTCTCTCTCTTGCAGGCTAGGTAGAGCTCAGCTCTGAAATTGAAAACATCCAGCGACTGCTCCCACATGGAAGGTGCCAGCACTGAAAGCTCTTGCTAGCCCTCACCTTTCCTTGGAAGCCCTTTCACAGGCCCAGCAACACTGGGGCTCGGCGCTTCTCTAGCCACCTAACATAATGGTCACTATCTCTCAGTCTCGCAGAACTCAGCTCTGAAATGGAAAGCATCCATCAAGTCCTCACACATGGAAAGTGCCAGGACTGAAAGCTGCTGCTTGACCTCTCTGTCCCTTGGCTACCCTTTCAGAGCCACACCAACCGTGGGGCTCTGCACCTGCCTAGCCACCTCATGTTCTGCTTTCTATCTCTTACAGGCTAGGTAGAGCTCAGTTCCAAAATTGAAAACATCCAGCAACTGCTCCCACATGGAAGGTGCCAGCACTGAAAGCTCTTGCTAGCCCTCACCTTTCCTTGAAAGCCCTTTCACATGCCCAGCAACACTGGGGATCTGTGCTTCTCTAGCCACCTAACATAATGGTCACTATCTCTCAGTCTCGCAGAACTCAGCTCTGAAATGGAAAGCGTCCAGGAAGTCCTCACACATGGAAAGTGCCAGGACTGAAAGCTGCTGCTTGACCTCTCCGTCCCTTCGATACCCTTTCAGAGCCACACCAACCGTGGGGCTCTGTACCTGCCTAGCCACCTCATGTTATGCTTTCTATCTCTTACAGGCTAGGTAGAGCTCAGTTCCAAAATTGAAAACATCCAGCGACTGCTCCCACATGGAAGGTGCCAGCACTGAAAGCTCTTGCTAGCCCTCACCTTTCCTTGGAAGCCCTTTCACAGGCCCAGCAACACTGGGGATCTGTGCTTCTCTAGCCACCTAACATAATGGTCACTATCTCTCAGTCTCGTAGAGCTCAGCTCTGAAATGGAAAGCGTCCAGGAAGTCCTCACACATGGAAAGTGCCAGGACTGAAAGCTGCTGCTTGACCTCTCCGTCCCTTGGCTACCCTTTCAGAGCCACACCAACCCTGGGGCTCTGCACGGGCCTAGCCACCTCATGTTCTGCTCTCTATCGCTCTCGCAGGCTAGGTAGAGCTCAGCTCTGAAATTGAAAACATCCAGCGACTGCTCCCACATGGAAGGTGCCAGCACTGAAAGCTCTTGCTAGCCCTCACCTTTCCTTGGAATCCCGTTCACAGGCCCAGCAACACTGGGGATCTGTGCTTCTCTAGCCACCTAACATAATGGTCACTATCTCTCAGTCTCGCAGAACTCAGCTCTGAAATGGAAAGTGTCCAGCAAGTCCTCACACATGGAAAATGCCAGGACTGAAAGCTGCTGCTTGACCTCTCTGTCCCTTGGCTACCCTTTCAGAGCCACACCAACTGTGGGGCTCTGCACGGGCCTAGCCACCTCATGTTATGCTCTCTATCTCTCGCAGGCTAGGTAGAGCTCAGCTCCGAAATAGAAAACATCCAGCAACTGCTCCCACATGGAAGGTGCCAGCACTGAAAGCTCTTGCTAGCCCTCACCTTTCCTTGGAAGCCCTTTCACAGGCCCAGCAACACTGGGGATCTGTGCTTCTCTAGCCACCTAACATAATGGTCACTATCTCTCAGTCTCGCAGAACTCAGCTCTGAAATGGAAAGCGTCCAGCAAGTCCTCACACATGGAAAGTGCCAGGACTGAAAGCTGCTGCTTGACCTCTCTGTCCCTTGGCTACCCTTTCAGAGCCACACCAACCGTGGGGCTCTGCACCTGCCTAGCCACCTCATGTTATGCTTTCTCTCTCGCAGGCTAGGTAGAGCTCAGCTCCAAAAATGAAAACATCCAGCGACTGCTCCCACATGGAAGGTGCCAGCACTGAAAGCTCTTGCTAGCCCTCACCTTTCCTTGGAAGCCCTTTCACAGGCCCAGCAACACTGGGGATCTGTGCTTCTCTAGCCACCTAACATAATGGTCACTATCTCTCAGTCTCGTAGAGCTCAGCTCTGAAATGGAAAGTGTCCAGGAAGTCCTCACACATGGAAAGTGCCAGGACTGAAAGCTGCTGCTTGACCTCTCCATCCTTTGGCTACCCTTTCAGAGCCACACCAACCCTGGGGCTCTGCACCTGCCTAGCCACCTCATGTTATGCTCTCTCTCTCTCACAGGCGAGGTAGAGCTCAGCTCTGAAATTGAAAACATCCAGCGACTGCTCCCACATGGAAGGTGCCAGCACTGAAAGCTCTTGCTAGCCCTCACCTTTCCTTGGAAGCCCTTTCACAGGCCCAGCAACACTGGGGATCTGTGCTTCTCTAGCCACCTAACATAATGGTCACTATCTCTCAGTCTCGTAGAACTCAGCTCTGAAATGGAAAGCGTCCAGCAAGTCCTCACACATGGAAAGTGCCAGGACTGAAAGCTGCTGCTTGACCTCTCCGTCCCTTGGCTACCCTTTCAGAGCCACACCAACCGTGGGGCTCTGCACGGGCCTAGCCACCTCATGTTATGCTCTCTCTCTCTTACAGGCTAGGTAGAGCTCAGCTCCAAAATTGAAAACATCCAGCAACTGCTCCCACATGGAAGGTGCCAGCACTGAAAGCTCTTGCTAGCCCTCACCTTTCCTTGGAAGCCCTTTCACAGGCCCAGCAACACTGGGGATCTGTGCTTCTCTAGCCACCTAACATAATGGTCACTATCTCTCAGTCTCGCAGAACTCAGCTCTGAAATGGAAAGCGTCCAGGAAGTCCTCACACATGGAAAGTGCCAGGACTGAAAGCTGCTGCTTGACCTCTCTGTCCCTTGGCTACCCTTTCAGAGCCACACCAACCGTGGGGCTCTGCACGGGCCTAGCCACCTCATGTTCTGCTCTCTCTCTCTCGCAGGCTAGGTAGAGCTCAGCTCCGAAATAGAAAACATCCAGCAACTGCTCCCACATGGAAGGTGCCAGCACTGAAAGCTCTTGCTAGCCCTCACCTTTCCTTGGAAGCCCTTTCACAGGCCCAGCAACACTGGGGATCTGTGCTTCTCTAGCCACCTAACATAATGGTCACTATCTCTCAGTCTCGCAGAACTCAGCTCTGAAATGGAAAGCGTCCAGCAAGTCCTCACACATGGAAAGTGCCAGGACTGAAAGCTGCTGCTTGACCTCTCTGTCCCTTCGATACCCTTTCAGAGCCACACCAACCGTGGGGCTCTGCACGGGCCTAGCCACCTCATGTTATGCTTTCTCTCTCGCAGGCTAGGTAGAGCTCAGCTCCAAAAATGAAAACATCCAGCGACTGCTCCCACATGGAAGGTGCCAGCACTGAAAGCTCTTGCTAGCCCTCACCTTTCCTTGGAATCCCTTTCACAGGCCCAGCAACACTGGGGATCTGTGCTTCTCTAGCCACCTAACATAATGGTCACTATCTCTCAGTCTCGTAGAACTCAGCTCTGAAATGGAAAGTGTCCAGCAAGTCCTCACACATGGAAAGTGCCAGGACTGAAAGCTGCTGCTTGACCTCTCCATCCTTTGGCTACCCTTTCAGAGCCACACCAACCGTGGGGCTCTGCACCTGCCTAGCCACCTCATGTTATGCTCTCTCTCTCTCACAGGCGAGGTAGAGCTCAGCTCTGAAATTGAAAACATCCAGCGACTGCTCCCACAGGGAAGGTGCCAGCACTGAAAGCTCTTGCTAGCCCTCACCTTTCCTTGGAAGCCCTTTCACAGGCCCAGCAACACTGGGGATCTGTGCTTCTCTAGCCACCTAACATAATGGTCACTATCTCTCAGTCTCGTAGAACTCAGCTCTGAAATGGAAAGCGTCCAGCAAGTCCTCACACATGGAAAGTGCCAGGACTGAAAGCTGCTGCTTGACCTCTCCGTCCCTTGGCTACCCTTTCAGAGCCACACCAACCGTGGGGCTCTGCACGGGCCTAGCCACCTCATGTTATGCTCTCTCTCTCTTGCAGGCTAGGTAGAGCTCAGCTCTGAAATTGAAAACATCCAGCGACTGCTCCCACATGGAAGGTGCCAGCACTGAAAGCTCTTGCTAGCCCTCACCTTTCCTTGGAAGCCCTTTCACAGGCCCAGCAACACTGGGGCTCGGCGCTTCTCTAGCCACCTAACATAATGGTCACTATCTCTCAGTCTCGCAGAACTCAGCTCTGAAATGGAAAGCATCCAGCAAGTCCTCACACATGGAAAGTGCCAGGACTGAAAGCTGCTGCTTGACCTCTCTGTCCCTTGGCTACCCTTTCAGAGCCACACCAACCGTGGGGCTCTGCACCTGCCTAGCCACCTCATGTTCTGCTTTCTATCTCTTACAGGCTAGGTAGAGCTCAGTTCCAAAATTGAAAACATCCAGCAACTGCTCCCACATGGAAGGTGCCAGCACTGAAAGCTCTTGCTAGCCCTCACCTTTCCTTGAAAGCCCTTTCACAGGCCCAGCAACACTGGGGATCTGTGCTTCTCTAGCCACCTAACATAATGGTCACTATCTCTCAGTCTCGCAGAACTCAGCTCTGAAATGGAAAGCATCCAGGAAGTCCTCACACATGGAAAGTGCCAGGACTGAAAGCTGCTGCTTGACCTCTCCGTCCCTTCGATACCCTTTCAGAGCCACACCAACCGTGGGGCTCTGTACCTGCCTAGCCACCTCATGTTATGCTTTCTATCTCTTACAGGCTAGGTAGAGCTCAGCTCTGAAATTGAAAACATCCAGCGACTGCTCCCACATGGAAGGTGCCAGCACTGAAAGCTCTTGCTAGCCCTCACCTTTCCTTGGAAGCCCTTTCACAGGCCCAGCAACACTGGGGATCTGTGCTTCTCTAGCCACCTAACATAATGGTCACTATCTCTCAGTCTCGTAGAGCTCAGCTCTGAAATGGAAAGCGTCCAGGAAGTCCTCACACATGGAAAGTGCCAGGACTGAAAGCTGCTGCTTGACCTCTCCGTCCCTTGGCTACCCTTTCAGAGCCACACCAACTGTGGGGCTCTGCACGGGCCTAGCCACCTCATGTTATGCTCTCTCTCTCTCGCAGGCTAGGTAGAGCTCAGCTCCGAAATAGAAAACATCCAGCAACTGCTCCCACATGGAAGGTGCCAGCACTGAAAGCTCTTGCTAGCCCTCACCTTTCCTTGGAAGCCCTTTCACAGGCCCAGCAACACTGGGGATCTGTGCTTCTCTAGCCACCTAACATAATGGTCACTATCTCTCAGTCTCGCAGAACTCAGCTCTGAAATGGAAAGCGTCCAGCAAGTCCTCACACATGGAAAGTGCCAGGACTGAAAGCTGCTGCTTGACCTCTCTGTCCCTTGGCTACCCTTTCAGAGCCACACCAACCGTGGGGCTCTGCACCTGCCTAGCCACCTCATGTTATGCTTTCTCTCTCGCAGGCTAGGTAGAGCTCAGCTCTGAAATTGAAAACATCCAGCGACTGCTCCCACATGGAAGGTGCCAGCACTGAAAGCTCTTGCTAGCCCTCACCTTTCCTTGGAAGCCCTTTCACAGGCCCAGCAACACTGGGGATCTGTGCTTCTCTAGCCACCTAACATAATGGTCACTATCTCTCAGTCTTGTAGAACTCAGCTCTGAAATGGAAAGTGTCCAGCAAGTCCTCACACATGGAAAGTGCCAGGACTGAAAGCTGCTGCTTGACCTCTCCATCCTTTGGCTACCCTTTCAGAGCCACACCAACCGTGGGGCTCTGCACCTGCCTAGCCACCTCATGTTATGCTCTCTCTCTCTCACAGGCGAGGTAGAGCTCAGCTCTGAAATTGAAAACATCCAGCGACTGCTCCCACATGGAAGGTGCCAGCACTGAAAGCTCTTGCTAGCCCTCACCTTTCCTTGAAAGCCCTTTCACAGGCCCAGCAACACTGGGGATCTGTGCTTCTCTAGCCACCTAACATAATGGTCACTATCTCTCAGTCTCGTAGAACTCAGCTCTGAAATGGAAAGCGTCCAGCAAGTCCTCACACATGGAAAGTGCCAGGACTGAAAGCTGCTGCTTGACCTCTCCGTCCCTTCGATACCCTTTCAGAGCCACACCAACCGTGGGGCTCTGCACGGGCCTAGCCACCTCATGTTATGCTCTCTCTCTCTCACAGGCTAGGTAGAGCTCAGCTCTGAAATTGAAAACATCCAGCGACTGCTCCCACATGGAAGGTGCCAGCACTGAAAGCTCTTGCTAGCCCTCACCTTTCCTTGGAAGCCCTTTCACAGGCCCAGCAACACTGGGGATCTGCGCTTCTCTAGCCACCTAACATAATGGTCACTATCTCTCAGTCTCGCAGAACTCAGCTCTGAAATGGAAAGCATCCAGCAAGTCCTCACACATGGAAAGTGCCAGGACTGAAAGCTGCTGCTTGACCTCTCTGTCCCTTCGATACCCTTTCAGAGCCACACCAACCGTGGGGCTCTGCACCTGCCTAGCCACCTCATGTTCTGCTCTCTATCTCTTACAGGCTAGGTAGAGCTCAGCTCTGAAATTGAAAACATCCAGCAACTGCTCCCACATGGAAGGTGCCAGCACTGAAAGCTCTTGCTAGCCCTCACCTTTCCTTGGAAGCCCTTTCACAGGCCCAGCAACACTGGGGATCTGTGCTTCTCTAGCCACCTAACATAATGGTCACTATCTCTCAGTCTCGCAGAACTCAGCTCTGAAATGGAAAGCGTCCAGCAAGTCCTCACACATGGAAAGTGCCAGGACTGAAAGCTGCTGCTTGACCTCTCCGTCCCTTGGCTACCCTTTCAGAGCCACACCAACCCTGGGGCTCTGCACGGGCCTAGCCACCTCATGTTCTACTCTCTATCGCTCTCGCAGGCTAGGTAGAGCTCAGCTCTGAAATTGAAAACATCCAGCGACTGCTCCCACATGGAAGGTGCCAGCACTGAAAGCTCTTGCTAGCCCTCACCTTTCCTTGGAAGCCCTTTCACAGGCCCAGCAACACTGGGGATCTGTGCTTCTCTAGCCACCTAACATAATGGTCACTATCTCTCAGTCTCGCAGAACTCAGCTCTGAAATGGAAAGTGTCCAGCAAGTCCTCACACATGGAAAATGCCAGGACTGAAAGCTGCTGCTTGACCTCTCTGTCCCTTGGCTACCCTTTCAGAGCCACACCAACCGTGGGGCTCTGCACGGGCCTAGCCACCTCATGTTATGCTCTCTCTCTCTCGCAGGCTAGGTAGAGCTCAGCTCCGAAATAGAAAACATCCAGCAACTGCTCCCACATGGAAGGTGCCAGCACTGAAAGCTCTTGCTAGCCCTCACCTTTCCTTGGAAGCCCTTTCACAGGCCCAGCAACACTGGGGATCTGTGCTTCTCTAGCCACCTAACATAATGGTCACTATCTCTCAGTCTCGTAGAGCTCAGCTCTGAAATGGAAAGCGTCCAGCAAGTCCTCACACATGGAAAGTGCCAGGACTGAAAGCTGCTGCTTGACCTCTCTGTCCCTTCGATACCCTTTCAGAGCCACACCAACCGTGGGGCTCTGCACCTGCCTAGCCACCTCATGTTATGCTTTCTCTCTCGCAGGCGAGGTAGAGCTCAGCTCCGAAATTGAAAACATCCAGCGACTGCTCCCACATGGAAGGTGCCAGCACTGAAAGCTCTTGCTAGCCCTCACCTTTCCTTGGAAGCCCTTTCACAGGCCCAGCAACACTGGGGATCTGTGCTTCTCTAGCCACCTACCATAATGGTCACTATCTCTCAGTCTCGCAGAACTCAGCTCTGAAATGGAAAGCGTCCAGGAAGTCCTCACACATGGAAAGTGCCAGGACTGAAAGCTGCTGCTTGACCTCTCCGTCCCTTGGCTACCCTTTCAGAGCCACACCAACCGTGGGGCTCTGCACGGGCCTAGCCACCTCATGTTATGCTCTCTCTCTCTTGCAGGCTAGGTAGAGCTCAGCTCTGAAATTGAAAACATCCAGCGACTGCTCCCACATGGAAGGTGCCAGCACTGAAAGCTCTTGCTAGCCCTCACCTTTCCTTGGAAGCCCTTTCACAGGCCCAGCAACACTGGGGATCTGTGCTTCTCTAGCCACCTAACATAATGGTCACTATCTCTCAGTCTCGTAGAGCTCAGCTCTGAAATGGAAAGCATCCAGCAAGTCCTCACACATGGAAAGTGCCAGGACTGAAAGCTGCTGCTTGACCTCTCCGTCCCTTGGCTACCCTTTCAGAGCCACACCAACCGTGGGGCTCTGCACCTGCCTAGCCACCTCATGTTATGCTCTCTCTCTCTTACAGGCTAGGTAGAGCTCAGCTCCAAAATTGAAAACATCCAGCAACTGCTCCCACATGGAAGGTGCCAGCACTGAAAGCTCTTGCTAGCCCTCACCTTTCCTTGAAAGCCCTTTCACAGGCCCAGCAACACTGGGGATCTGCGCTTCTCTAGCCACCTAACATAATGGTCACTATTTCTCAGTCTCGTAGAGCTCAGCTCTGAAATGGAAAGTGTCCAGCAAGTCCTCACACATGGAAAGTGCCAGGACTGAAAGCTGCTGCTTGACCTCTCTGTCCCTTGGCTACCCTTTCAGAGCCACACCAACCGTGGGGCTCTGCACGGGCCTAGCCACCTCATGTTCTGCTCTCTCTCTCTCGCAGGCTAGGTAGAGCTCAGCTCCGAAATAGAAAACATCCAGCAACTGCTCCCACATGGAAGGTGCCAGCACTGAAAGCTCTTGCTAGCCCTCACCTTTCCTTGGAAGCCCTTTCACAGGCCCAGCAACACTGGGGATCTGTGCTTCTCTAGCCACCTAACATAATGGTCACTATCTCTCAGTCTCGCAGAACTCAGCTCTGAAATGGAAAGTGTCCAGCAAGTCCTCACACATGGAAAATGCCAGGACTGAAAGCTGCTGCTTGACCTCTCTGTCCCTTGGCTACCCTTTCAGAGCCACACCAACCTTGGGGCTCTGCACGGGCCTAGCCACCTCATGTTCTGCTCTCTCTCTCTCGCAGGCTAGGTAGAGCTCAGCTCCGAAATAGAAAACATCCAGCAACTGCTCCCACATGGAAGGTGCCAGCACTGAAAGCTCTTGCTAGCCCTCACCTTTCCTTGGAAGCCCTTTCACAGGCCCAGCAACACTGGGGATCTGTGCTTCTCTAGCCACCTAACATAATGGTCACTATCTCTCAGTCTCGCAGAACTCAGCTCTGAAATGGAAAGCATCCAGCAAGTCCTCACACATGGAAAGTGCCAGGACTGAAAGCTGCTGCTTGACCTCTCTGTCCCTTCGATACCCGTTCAGAGCCACACCAACCGTGGGGCTCTGCACGGGCCTAGCCACCTCATGTTATGCTTTCTCTCTCTTACAGGCTAGGTAGAGCTCAGCTCCAAAATTGAAAACATCCAGCAACTGCTCCCACATGGAAGGTGCCAGCACTGAAAGCTCTTGCTAGCCCTCACCTTTCCTTGGAAGCCCTTTCACAGGCCCAGCAACACTGGGGATCTGCGCTTCTCTAGCCACCTAACATAATGGTCACTATTTCTCAGTCTCGTAGAGCTCAGCTCTGAAATGGAAAGTGTCCAGCAAGTCCTCACACATGGAAAGTGCCAGGACTGAAAGCTGCTGCTTGACCTCTCTATCCCTTGGCTACCCTTTCAGAGCCACACCAACCGTGGGGCTCTGCACGGGCCTAGCCACCTCATGTTCTGCTCTCTCTCTCTCGCAGGCTAGGTAGAGCTCAGCTCCGAAATAGAAAACATCCAGCAACTGCTCCCACATGGAAGGTGCCAGCACTGAAAGCTCTTGCTAGCCCTCACCTTTCCTTGGAAGCCCTTTCACAGGCCCAGCAACACTGGGGATCTGTGCTTCTCTAGCCACCTAACATAATGGTCACTATCTCTCAGTCTCGCAGAACTCAGCTCTGAAATGGAAAGTGTCCAGCAAGTCCTCACACATGGAAAATGCCAGGACTGAAAGCTGCTGCTTGACCTCTCTGTCCCTTGGCTACCCTTTCAGAGCCACACCAACCTTGGGGCTCTGCACGGGCCTAGCCACCTCATGTTCTGCTCTCTCTCTCTCGCAGGCTAGGTAGAGCTCAGCTCCGAAATAGAAAACATCCAGCAACTGCTCCCACATGGAAGGTGCCAGCACTGAAAGCTCTTGCTAGCCCTCACCTTTCCTTGGAAGCCCTTTCACAGGCCCAGCAACACTGGGGATCTGTGCTTCTCTAGCCACCTAACATAATGGTCACTATCTCTCAGTCTCGCAGAACTCAGCTCTGAAATGGAAAGCGTCCAGCAAGTCCTCACACATGGAAAGTGCCAGGACTGAAAGCTGCTGCTTGACCTCTCTGTCCCTTCGATACCCGTTCAGAGCCACACCAACCGTGGGGCTCTGCACGGGCCTAGCCACCTCATGTTATGCTTTCTCTCTCGCAGGCTAGGTAGAGCTCAGCTCCAAAAATGAAAACATCCAGCAACTGCTCCCACAGGGAAGGGGCCAGCACTGAAAGCTCTTGCTAGCCCTCACCTTTCCTTGGAAGCCCTTTCACAGGCCCAGCAACACTGGGGATCTGTGCTTCTCTAGCCACCTAACATAATGGTCACTATCTCTCAGTCTCGTAGAGCACAGCTCTGAAATGGAAAGCATCCAGCAAGTCCTCACACATGGAAAGTGCCAGGACTGAAAGCTGCTGCTTGACCTCTCCGTCCCTTGGCTACCCTTTCAGAGCCACACCAACTGTGGGGCTCTGCACCTGCCTAGCCACCTCATGTTATGCTTTCTATCTCTCGCAGTCTAGGTAGAGCTCAGCTCTGAAATTGAAAACATCCAGCGACTGCTCCCACATGGAAGGTGCCAGCACTGAAAGCTCTTGCTAGCCCTCACCTTTCCTTGGAAGCCCTTTCACAGGCCCAGCAACACTGGGGATCTGTGCTTCTCTAGCCACCTAACATAATGGTCACTATCTCTCAGTCTCGTAGAGCACAGCTCTGAAATGGAAAGCATCCAGCAAGTCCTCACACATGGAAAGTGCCAGGACTGAAAGCTGCTGCTTGACCTCTCCGTCCCTTGGCTACCCTTTCAGAGCCACACCAACTGTGGGGCTCTGCACCTGCCTAGCCACCTCATGTTATGCTTTCTATCTCTCGCAGTCTAGGTAGAGCTCAGCTCTGAAATTGAAAACATCCAGCGACTGCTCCCACATGGAAGGTGCCAGCACTGAAAGCTCTTGCTAGCCCTCACCTTTCCTTGGAAGCCCTTTCACAGGCCCAGCAACACCGGGGCTTGGCGCTTCTCTAGCCACCTAACATAATGGTCACTATCTCTCAGTCTCGTAGAGCTCAGCTCTGAAATGGAAAGCGTCCAGGAAGTCCTCACACATGGAAAGTGCCAGGACTGAAAGCTGCTGATTGACCTCTCCATCCTTTGGCTACCCTTTCAGAGCCACACCAACCGTGGGGCTCTGCACCTGCCTAGCCACCTCATGTTATGCTCTCTCTCTCTCACAGGCTAGGTAGAGCTCAGCTCTGAAATTGAAAACATCCAGCGACTGCTCCCACATGGAAGGTGCCAGCACTGAAAGCTCTTGCTAGCCCTCACCTTTCCTTGGAAGCCCTTTCACAGGCCCAGCAACACTGGGGATCTGCGCTTCTCTAGCCACCTAACATAATGGTCACTATCTCTCAGTCTCGTAGAACTCAGCTCTGAAATGGAAAGCATCCAGCAAGTCCTCACACATGGAAAGTGCCAGGACTGAAAGCTGCTGCTTGACCTCTCCGTCCCTTGGCTACCCTTTCAGAGCCACACCAACCGTGGGGCTCTGCATGGGCCTAGCCACCTCATGTTATGCACTCTCTCTCTCTCTTACAGGCTAGTTAGAGCTCAGCTCCAAAAAAGAAAACATCCAGCGACTGCTCCCACATGGAAGGTGCCAGCACTGAAAGCTCTTGCTAGCCCTCACCTTTCCTTGGAAGCCCTTTCACAGGCCCAGCAACACTGGGGATCTGTGCTTCTCTAGCCACCTAACATAATGGTCACTATCTCTCAGTCTCGCAGAACTCAGCTCTGAAATGGAAAGCGTCCAGCAAGTCCTCACACATGGAAAGTGCCAGGACTGAAAGCTGCTGCTTGACCTCTCTGTCCCTTCGATACCCGTTCAGAGCCACACCAACCCTGGGGCTCTGCACGGGCCTAGCCACCTCATGTTATGCTTTCTTTCTCGCAGGCTAGGTAGAGCTCAGCTCCAAAAATGAAAACATGCAGCGACTGCTCCCACATGGAAGGTGCCAGCACTGAAAGCTCTTGCTAGCCCTCACCTTTCCTTGGAAGCCCTTTCACAGGCCCAGCAACACTGGGGATCTGTGCTTCTCTAGCCACCTAACATAATGGTCACTATCTCTCAGTCTCGTAGAACTCAGCTCTGAAATGGAAAGCGTCCAGCAAGTCCTCACACATGGAAAGTGCCAGGACTGAAAGCTGCTGCTTGACCTCTCCGTCCCTTGGCTACCCTTTCAGAGCCACACCAACCGTGGGGCTCTGCACCTGCCTAGCCACCTCATGTTATGCTTTCTATCTCTCGCAGTCTAGGTAGAGCTCAGCTCTGAAATTGAAAACATCCAGCGACTGCTCCCACAGGGAAGGTGCCAGCACTGAAAGCTCTTGCTAGCCCTCACCTTTCCTTGGAAGCCCTTTCACAGGCCCAGCAACACCGGGGCTTGGCGCTTCTCTAGCCACCTAACATAATGGTCACTATCTCTCAGTCTCGTAGAGCTCAGCTCTGAAATGGAAAGCGTCCAGCAAGTCCTCACACATGGAAAGTGCCAGGACTGAAAGCTGCTGATTGACCTCTCCATCCTTTGGCTACCCTTTCAGAGCCGCACCAACCATGGGGCTCTGCACGGGCCTAGCCACCTCATGTTATGCTTTCTCTCTCGCAGGCTAGGTAGAGCTCAGCTCCAAAAATGAAAACATCCAGCGACTGCTCCCACATGGAAGGTGCCAGCACTGAAAGCTCTTGCTAGCCCTCACCTTTCCTTGGAAGCCCTTTCACAGGCCCAGCAACACTGGGGATCTGTGCTTCTCTAGCCACCTAACATAATGGTCACTATCTCTCAGTCTCGTAGAGCTCAGCTCTGAAATGGAAAGCGTCCAGCAAGTCCTCACACATGGAAAGTGCCAGGACTGAAAGCTGCTGCTTGACCTCTCCATCCTTTGGCTACCCTTTCAGAGCCACACCAACCGTGGGGCTCTGCACCTGCCTAGCCACCTCATGTTATGCTCTCTCTCTCTCACATGGGAGGTAGAGCTCAGCTCTGAAATTGAAAACATCCAGCGACTGCTCCCACATGGAAGGTGCCAGCACTGAAAGCTCTTGCTAGCCCTCACCGTTCCGTGGAAGCGCTCTCACAGGCGCAGCAACACTGGGGCTCTGCGCTTCTCTAGCCACCTAACGTCATGGTCACTTTCTCTCCGTCTCGCAGAGCTGAGCTGAGATATTGCAAATGTCCAGCAATTCCTCACACATGAGAAATGCCAGCACTGAAAGCTGTTGCTAGCCAGCGCCGTTCCGTGGAAGCGCTCTCACAGGCACAGCAACACTGGGGCTCTGCGCTTCTCTAGCCACCTAACGTCACGGTCACTATCTCTCCGTCTTGCAGAGCTGAGCTGAGAAATTGCAAACGTCCAGCAATTCCTCACACATGAAAAGTGCCAGAACTGAAAGCTGCTGCTAGCCAGCACCGTTCCTTGGAAGCGCTCTCACAGGCGCAGCAACACTGGGGCTCTGCGCTTCTCTAGGCACCTAATGTCACGGTCACTTTCTCTACATCTCGCAGAGCTGAGCTGACAAATTGCAAACGTCCAGCAATTCCTCAGACATGAGAAATGCCAACACTGAAAGCTGCTGCTAGCCAGCACCGTTCCTTGGAAGCGCTTTCACAGGCGCAGCAACACTGGGGCTCTGCGCTTCTCTAGCCACCTAACGTCACAGTCACTATCTCTCCGTCTCGCAGAGCTGAGCTGAGAAATTTCAAACATCCACCAATTCCTCACACATGAGAAATGCCAGCACTGAAAGGTGCTGCTAGCCAGCACCGTTCCGTGGAAGCGCTCTCACAGGCGCAGCAACACTGGGGCTCTGCGCTTCTCTAGCCACCTAAAGTCACGGTCACTATCTCTCCGTCTCGCAGAGCTGAGCTGAGAAATTGCAAACGTCCAGCAATTCCTCACACATGAAAAGTGCCAGCACTGAAAGCTACTGCTTGATCTAAGCATGCCTTGGCTAGCCTTTCAGAGCCACACAAAGGTTGGGGCTCTGTGCTCCTCTAGCCACCTAATCTTCGGCTCATCCTCTCTCGCAGTCGAAGGAGACCTGAGCAGAGAAATTGCAAAAGTCCGCCAATTCCTCACACATGAGAAATGCCAGCACTGAAAGCTGTTCCGGACAGCGCCGTTCCTTGGAACCGCTTTCACAGGTGCAGCAACACTGGGGTTCTGTGCTTCTCTAGCCACCTAACGTCACGGTCACTATCTGTCCGTCTCGCAGAGCTGAGCTGAGAAATTGCAAACGTCCAGCAATTCCTCACACATGAGAAATGCCAGCACTGATAGCTGCTGCTAGCCAGCGCCGTTCCGTGGAAGCGCTCTCACAGGCGCAGCAACACTGGGGATCTGCGCTTCTCTAGCCACCTAACGTCACGGTCACTATCTCTCCATCTCGCAGAGCTCAGCTGAGAAATTGCAAACGTCCAGCAATTCCTCACACATGAAAAGTGCCAGCACTGCAAGCTACTGCTTGATCTAAGCATGCCTTGGCTAGCCTTTCAGAGCCACACAAAGGTTGGGGCTCTGTGCTCCTCGAGCCACCTAATCTTCGGCTCATCCTCTCTCACAGTCATAGGAGACCTGAGCTGAGAAATTGAAAATGTCCACCAATTCCTCACACATGAAAAGTGCCAGCACTGAAAGCTCTTGCTAGCCAGCGCCGTTCCTTGGAAGCGCTTTCACAGGTGCAGCAACACTGGGGCTCTGCGCTTCTCTAGCCACCTAACGTCACGGTCACTATCTCTCCGTCTCGCAGAGCTGAGCTGAGACATTGCAAACATCCAGCAATTCCTCACACATGAAAAGTGCCAGCACTGAAAGCTGCTGCTAGCCAGCACCGTTCCTTGGAAGCGCTCTCACAGGCGCAGCAACACTGGGGCTCTGCGCTTCTCTAGCCACCAAATCTTCTGCTCACCCTCTCTCGCAGTTGAAGGAGACCTGAGCTGAGAAATTGCAAAAGCCCACCAATTCCTCAGACATGAGAAATGCCAGCACTGAAAGCTGTTGCTAGCCAGCACAGTTCCTTGGAAGCGCTCTCACAGGTGCAGCAACACTGGGGCTCTGCGCTTCTCTAGCCACCTAACGTCACGGTCACTATCTCTCCGTCTCGCAGAGCTGAGCTGAGAAATTGCAAGGACCCAGCAATTCCTCACACATGAAAAGTGCCAGTACTGAATGCTACTGCTTGATCTAAGCATGCCTTGGCTAGCCTTTCAGAGCCACACAAAGGTTGGGGCTCTGTGGTCCTCTAGCCACCTAATCTTCTGCTCACCCTCTCTCGCAGTTGAAGGAGACCTGAGCTGCGAAATTGCAAACGTCCACCAATTCCTCACACATGAGAAATGCCAGCACTGAGAGCTTTTGCTAGCCAGCACCGTTCCTTGGAAGCGCTCTGACAGGCGCAGCAACACTGGGGCTCTGCGCTTGTCTAGCCACCTAACGTCATGGTCACTGTTACGACCCAGACCGGACAGACCAGAGGGTCGTAGAGGTTCTGGGATCCCCCCGGGCTAAATTAAGCTGAAACGACATGAAACGATCACTTTGAACGCTTTATTCCAACAATCCAAACTGTGGAAGGCGTAACGGTGGGCAGCGTTGGTTGCAGCAAAACGTTCACAAGAAGAGAGAAAAGAGAGGAATAAGAAAAAAAAGAAAGAGGGGGAAAAGAAAAGAGATAGTCACCACCCTTGGATCCCGCGGTGTCGGCGACGAGCGTGGCAATCCTCCGGTGATGGGCGGGCGCCGTGGCTCTTTGCAGTTGTGTCTTTTATAGTCTAAATCTCCGTCCACAGTCGCGCCTCTTGAAGACTTATACGGGTTCATTCCAGACGGTTCTCAACATATATAGTAGTGTTCCAGAGGGTTCTTTATCTACTGAGTATGTGCGATTTATTGGGGTGGTGGTCTTAGGGACTTGCCAAGGAGCTACAAGCCCCCTCCTCAGATAAGCTTTGTGTGGCCTCTGGCCATATGCGGTGGGTTACCAGGCTGGTTCTGCCACAACACGGGACTGCATACCCTCCGGCACCTCCCCTGTGCCCATGCCAGCCAACTTCTTGCTAAAGGCCCTCTTTGGTATGCAGACCGCACCTTGGTTGCTACAATGTTTGAGACATTGACAGACATTAACTCTTCCAGTCCCTCACACCACCCCGTGGCTCAAACATTGTCCATACAATCCTCGTCCAGGGTGGCGACTTCACAGACAGCAGAAGGAGGAAACACAAGGTAAGAGTAACAAGAATAGGCAAAGCAGGAACCCACAGCCCTACATTACAACAATATTCAGAAGTCACCTTCCCTGAGGTCTTCCTCGACCGTTGTGATCCGTACATGACGAATAGATGTAATGGAGGAGAGCAAGCGAGAGATCATACATCTGCCTATTGCAAGGCCCATCATCAAAAATAAAAATCCACACAGTATCATGAGGCCAATGTTTACAAGCCATTTTCCCCAACCTGGAAGTCCCAGTGAGCCTACAAGAGAGGTGAGCCAAGTTTTCGGATCCCAGCTGTTAAACCGATCCTTGGGCTGCATCGCTTGAAAAAGTTCTCCGGTTTTCTCTATCACCTCTCTCATCTTCTCTCGTGCTTCTTCTATGGTGGTGGTTGCGTTGCGTATGGTGAGACAACATTCTCCATCGGTGAGATTTAACATTCCACAGACACCTTGCTCCTTTAACAATAACATATCTAAAGCTAATCTGTTTTGCAAGACCATTGTAGACACTTGTTGAACCTGTAAATTTGTTTCCCCGAAAGCATAACGGGTCCAATTGCTTAGGACGTGTACTTGCCAGGTCAGATTTTCTAAAACGAATTGGTGCCTTTTAAGGGTCACATATGGGGTAAATATATTCTCCAACATCAGAGATGTTGTCATGCCCCAGGTATAATAATCAGGCACTCGAACTCCACGCACTGCCCACTCAGGTCGCGCCTCGGGTCCATCGCTTTCCCGGCGCCTTCTGTTATGATGGGGCACTGAGAAATTGAACACTCTAGAAGGGCACATTGTTGGAACGCCGATGGTACAGTGTAAACCTGCCATTTCGTGTACATGCAGGTGTGAGTACATTCTCCCATTCGAACATGCCCAAAAGGTGCCCTGAGGGGATGGATATCTAGTAGTGGAGCACGTTAATGGGTCATAGGATTTAGTTACTCCGATTCCTCCTTTCCACACAAGGTTCCACTTGGCTTCGTGGGTAAGTGTGACTCCACATTTTAACGCAGTTTTTCGACTGGTAATGGGCCCTGTACACCTGGGGCTTCTATGTTTAAATCCTGGTACCGGAAAACCCCAACAAGTACACATATCCCGAATGAAAGTTCGCAATTCTGAGACATACCATGTTTCTATAGGGTCCCATGTTAACGATTCACAACCAACGGTCCGTGAACAGGTCATTAAGGGGGTGTTCTTATAGGGTAGGGGATCTATCTCCCTCGCATCAATTATATTGTCTGGATCAAGTAAAGCCTGCTTAAGGACCAAGCGTATTCATAACGAGAACGATTCTGGTGGGCATAGCCACCCCATCTGCGAGGAATTTGAATACACCAACCTGGGGATAACGGAACATTATATTCATGTTGTAGGGGTTCACCGTGAGGGGGAGGGTCCCACCGACGTACCACATTACAAGGGATCTCCTCCTCCCGGGGACACCACTTCAAATTCAGTACAGACATGCAAGGGAGTTGCACTTCCTGGGGACATGCTGTCCAACCCTCTCGGGCTGCAAGGGTAGCACTCGTAGTTCCCGTACAGAGCTGTTGCTTCCAGCATGTAGCCTTCCGCATATCCCTCCAGGTCATGTTAACTGGAAACCTATAGGCTACCGGAGAGGGTATGTAGTCAGCTTCCCACCCCAGAGGAGGTGCGTAGTCAATTCCCCACAAACATTGTCCTTTCCAGAGAGTATTCTGAATACACTTTTGGTTTAACATTTCTAATTTTGAATTTAACACTCGTGAGAGATTTAACCAAATAACGGCAAATTTGAGACCCTCTGACGCGGACGCTGGGAGGTCCACGCAAAACCCTTGGTCTGTCCGATTCCAGATTCGGACGAAACCAGTAATCAATTCCCATGCCAGGTTGGGTCAGTTATTCAGATTCCCCGTTGATTGAGACAAGGTTATACATTCACAAAGTAAGAATATAAACTTTCCCCACACCATCTTTTTCTTAATAAAGAACAGCAACGGGCCTAACAGGATCAGGCAAACAATGCAAAGAATGACCCGCTGAACAACTGAAACCCTAAGTCCCACGATGGGCTTCTGTCAACCTGTAATACATACACACCAGAAAACTAAGGATTAGAAAGATGGGATTATCCATCGGGTGTGAATGCGATGGTCTTTCCCGTGGGCGTCAGTAGCCACCCATGTGTAAAGATTCAGTGGGGTTTTTAGAGTGAGGGGTACTTCCCCTATAGTTGGCAGATCAGCCAAAACTGGCTGTCCTGGATAATGGAGGGGTTTTTCTGGGTCTTCGTCTTCCCTTTTTCCCGGCAGTGAAGAGGGGGGTTTCGGACAGAAAGCAGTGAGTTTGGGACATCCGTTCTTTCCCCACCTGTTGTTAACCTTTGCCACAGCGTCCGGGAGCCGTGCGGGCCACCCAGCACTGTGCAGCTTGAGAGCATGTTTTAATAACCCATTCGTTCTTTCTACTATCCCGTTAGCCTGGGGATAGTAGGGGGTATGAAATGTCCATTGAACTCCTTCATCCTTTGCCCATTCTTGGACCACCCCGGCAGTAAAGTGGCTGCCATTGTCAGATTGGATAGATTTAGGTTTGGGTAGGTAACTGAACCATCGCTTTAACACTTTTACCGTATTTTCCCCGGTAGCTCGTGCCACTGCTTCGGCTTGAACAAGGCCGGAGACGACTTCTACCCCAACCAAAATATACTGTTTTCCCTCTGATTTTTTAAAAGGACCTATGTAATCTACTTGCCAAGTTTCCCAGAGGCCCTTTCCGTCCCGTAAGTGGAGAGGGGGTCCTTGCAAGGGATGCCGCTCTAATCGGGTGCGGCACTGACTGCAAGCAGAAATGATCGTGTTACACAGTTCCCGAGTTACTGGCCAGCCTCTGCTACCAGCCTCCCTGAAAAGGTCTTTAACTCCTGAATGACCGCGTCTCACGTGTAACCACTCCAGCAGGCGCTCCCACTCTTTTTCTTCGGCTTCCACTGCTATTGGAGCTAAACGTGTCAGCGAATCTACCTGATTGTTCCAAATGTGGGCTGGGTGATCCCCCCTCTGGTGTGCGGCTACCCATCCCACCAAGAAAGTCCCCTGTTTGGCAATCTCTAATATTTCTTCCCGCTTTTCCCTCTGCCACACGGGTATGCGATTAACCTCCCATTGATTCTGTTCCCAGAAAGGGAGCCACTCGGTACATCCTTTGAATACAGCGTATGAATCTGTGTAAATAAAAGTCAATTCTTTGTTCTCGGCTTCTCTTTTAATCACACTCCACACTGCCACCAACTCCCCCACCTGAGCACTTCCCTCCCCTTCCGTTATAATCCGCTCCCCCGAATCAACATGTAAGGCTACTGCCCGATATTTCCACACCTTTCCCTCCCTTTTTGAGGACGCATCAGTAAACCACACATTTTTCAAATGAGGTTCAAATGGAGGAGCTGGTTTTATAAGGGAAGGAGGGGTATCCTGGTTGGATTGGCTATCAGGTGATTCCTGTATTTGGAGTACCTTAAGTGCCCCTTCTTCTACCCTTCCTGCATGACAATAGTGATCTAATTGCGCATACCATTTCCTGACTGTTTCTTGCTGTGCAACCCCTGCCGGGGGTGGGGTCCCAGCCAGCACTGGCTTCAGGACCTTAAAGGGCCCTCTCAAAATAATCGGTTGTTGCTTTGTGATTTTTTCAGCCTCCTGTAGGGCTAGATTAACTACAAAAAGACCCTTCTCCCAAATTGAATATCGTTTTTCAGCATCTTTGAAGCTTCTCGAGTAGAACCCGACAGGGCGAGTTGGTCCTTCAGGTCCACGCTGCCACATGTGTATTGATAGGCCGTGGATGGCAAAGCCCCACTCAATATGGAGTGGATCAGTCGGGTGTATTGGCCCTAAAGCCTGGTATACCCCAGCCTCAAAGATCAATAGTTTTAAGGCTTCCTCATGGACAGGGGTCCACTCCCAAGAGGTTCTTTTCCTCGTCAGGTCATATAAAGGTCGAGCTATAATAGAAAAGTCCGGAATATGTTTTCTCCAGAATACCAGTAGGCCTAAAGCGTGTTGAAGCTCCCTTTTGTTACCAGGCGCTTTCACTTGCTGGAGGGTAGTTAAGGTCTCTGAGGGAATGCACACTGTTCCTCCCCTCCACCAGATGCCTAGAAATTTCACTTCAGGGGACGGGAGTTGTATTTTCCCTGTTGGAATCTGGAGTCCTAAATTTTCCAAATGGGTAATTATGTCTTCCTGAGTCCGTCCTACCACGGAAACATCAGGGCCACCGATTAGCACATCATCAATATACTGATATATTTTGACTCCTTCCCTGGGGGTAATTTGGGCAAGTTCCTGTGCTAAAGCGTAATGGGCAGTAGTCGGTGAATGACAATAGCCCTGGGGAAGGCGAGTGAATGTGTATTGTACACCTTCCCACGTGAAAGCAAAACGCTCTCTGTCTGAGTCCTGCAGGGGAACCATAAAGAACATATCTTTTACATCAATGGCTGCCAAGATCGGGTGTGCTTGTTCCTGGATGGTTGCGATTAGTTCTGCTATGTTTGGCACCGCGGCGGTTAAGGGTCCTGTATTGGCGTTTAGGTGCCGATAATCGACTGTTAGCCGCCATCTGCCGTCTGGCTTGCGGACAGGCCAAACGGGAGAATTATAGGGGGAATGTACAGGCATAATTATTCCCTTTTCTTTCAGGTCTGAAATCACAGGAGCAATCCCTTCTCTAGCTCCTAGAGGGAGAGGATAGGGTTTAACATTCACAACCTTAGACGGGGGTAATTCCGGCGCGGATTGTAGCAGTCGCACCGTGACTGTCGGTAAACCAAACACCCACTCTTTTCCCTTCGAGTCCACCCAAGCACGCCCTCGGAGCAAATCAAGTCCCAAGATGTTCGTCGGCAACCTCCCCAATATCATCAAAACCTCTATCGGGGATTCGTCCCCAGGCAACCAGCATTTTACTCGAGCAGTCGGTTGGGGTCTGGAATTTCCAAACACATCAGGAACCCAAATTCGCTTTTTATCCGCCACTATCCCGTAGCGGTTAGCCACATCCTCCCGGAGAGCCGACATCTGGGCTCCGGTATCTACTAAAAAGGTGACCGGAGTTTTAAAGGGACCCAGGGGAAAGGTAATTAACAAGTCCCCTTTGTCGTTTTCTGTGAGCCTCCTTAAATAGATCCACCGGCCATCCCCCGGCTCACCGACTGGGGATGGCGGAGGGGGTTTCCCGACTCCGGGACGCTCAGATCGATCAATGCAGTCTCCCGGGGGGGGGGCGGACGGGATTATTGTTTCGGGTTCCCGGGATGGGAGGACAAAATCCTTGGGGTTTGAGGGAGATGGGGATTCCTTTATTTTGTCCCAGCTTTTCACCAAACTTTCCAGATTGGGGGTGGGTAACCCATCCATCACCTCCCTGGGGATCCCCTTTGAGATGCCTTCTGTCCATAATGCATATCTTTTATTATCAGGGGGCCGCGTCGGCCTCGGGGGTGCAGCTTTTATTCGCCCATTACCTTCCACCCTCCTAAGGTCCGCCTTGGATTTTGTCTCTCCCTGGCCGGTAAATCCCATCCGTCTCCCGTAATTAATCAATTCTTGTGCCACCTCTCCCCATGTCGTCTCCGGGGGGCCTCCCCTCCTGCGGGGTCGGGGCGCCCTCAACCGATCTTGTAGTTGCACCGCATATAATTTCAAAGCATCAGGTAATCCTCTTATAAGGGGGTGCAACCTGTCGGGGTCTGCCACATATTGCATGGGAGAGGGCTGTTGCGGAACCAATAACCGGTCATGCATCAACTGGAGGCACGCAGTTTTCTGTACACTCTCTAAAATGTGCCCCGCTGTAGGCGTTTTAATCGAGAAGGGGTCTCCCCTTTCCATGGGATCCAATCCACCCGCCCAGTATGCCACTCTTTGGGTCAGGGACCAGGGTTCTCTATTGTCATTTGTGGTTAGAAAAACTCCCGGACCCCAATATCCTCTCGCCTCCTCCTCACTCAGCAAGATACGGTCACCCCCGGTAAGAGCCACTCTCCACACATACTCAGTTTCAGTTTCTCGGGGGCCCCGGGAATATTTCTCCTGAATTTTACCCAAATCAGTGGGAGAATAGGGAATGATACGAGTGGTAACTTGTTGGGGCCCTCCTTGACCACCATCCACAGTCTCAGTTTTAATCAAAGGTCGCAGTACAGCTCCCTCCCCGAGGGAAAATATTTCTTTTATAGGGTCTAGGTCTTTAAAAGGGTATAACGATTTTGGATTGTTCCCCTCGTCAAAATCGGCATCCGAATTTTCTACAACAATTGGGGAGCGGATTTCATCTAATTGTTCCCGCAATATTCGCTCCCGCTCCAAAGCTTCCGTCAAAGCGGTGTGTAGCCGTTGGTTAGTCACCCGCTCGGCGGTAAGCTGATCAGAGAGATGTCTTGCCTCATTTCCTAATTGCTCCTGCAGAGCCCCCACCAGATCTTGAAGGGATTTTGTTGTCTCCCCTTCCACGTGTTGGGCCATGTGTTTATTCCGTTGTGCTGCCACCAGAGCTGCTCCTAAAACCGCACAAACTACTGCCTTCCCCTTTCCTTGTTTCAGTTTTCGTTCTTTAGCCAAGCTGGAAATTCTGTCGGCTACCGCTTGTGGATTGTGCCGATTATTGTGGGCCCAAGTCATACCAGAGAGAGAAGGTCGGGCGCTATAGCCCTCTAACCTCTCCAGGAGAGGGGTGCAATCTACAATCCGTCCTCCCAGGGAGGCCATTATGAGTATACAATTATAGGGACCGGATCCCGTACTAGGCCTCAGAGGACTGTCTCCCCTGGTGTATGACTCCTCTCAGAGAGGGGCTTTGGTAAAAGCCTAGTCCCAGTGATCGCTTTAGCACCAATGAGGGAATCCTGCCGACTACGCCAAATTTGTTACGACCCAGACCGGACAGACCAGAGGGTCGTAGAGCTTCTGGGATCCCCCCGGGCTAAATTAAGCTGAAACGACACCAAACGATCACTTTGAACGCTTTATTCCAACAATCCAAACTGCGGAAGGCACAACGGTGGGCAGCGTGGGTTGCAGCAAAACGTTCACAAGAAGAGAGAAAAGAGAGGGATAAGGAAAAAAAAAGAAAGAAAGAGGGGGACAAGAAAAGAGATAGTCACCACCCTTGGATCCCGCGATGTCGGCGACGAGCGTGGCAATCTTCCCGCGATGTCAGCGACGAGCGTGGCAATCCTCCGGTGATGGGCGCGCGCAAAACACTGGAGAAGGGTTCCCTTGTTTATAGTCCCCGCTTTCGTGTCGGCGTTGTGTGTGCGCTTGCGCCGGCAGTTGCTAGGTGGTCGTAGTCTGCCTCCTGGGGGTTGCTGGGATGAAGGCCGAAGTCTTCCTCAGCTGCCCTCTAGGTGACCTAGGTTCTTGTGGAATCGTCTTTCTTTTAGCCGTTACTCATTTGTTCATTCTACTGAACATTTGGCTGTCTCAAAGCCCCACATGTCTTTAGATAACTAGAGAATGTCTCCACACTTGCAAGCAGACCCCCACATGTCTCTAGATAACCAAAGAATGTCTCAAATCCCCACATTTCTTTAGATAACTAAAGAATGTTTCAGGGTCACACAGCACCTTGGTTGCTACAATGTTTGAGACATTAACAGACATTAACTCTTTCAGTCCCTCACACAGCGTAAACCTGCCATTTCGTGTACATGCAGGTGTGAGTACATTCTCCCATTCGAACATGCCCAAAAGGTGCCCTGAGGGGATGGATATCTAGTAGTGGAGCACGTTAATGGGTCACAGGATTTAGTTATTCCGACTTTTCCTTTCCACACGAGGTTCCACTTGGTTTCGTGGGTAAGTGTGACTCCACATTTTAACGCAGTTTTTCGACTGGTAATGGGCCCTCTACACCTGGGATCTCTAGGTTTAAATCCTGGTACCGGAAAACCCCAACAAGTACACGCATCCCGAATGAAAGTTCGCAATTCTGAGACATACCATGTTTCTATAGGGTCCCATGTTAACGATTCACAACCAACGGTCCGTGAACAGGTCATTAAGGGGGTGTTCTTATAGGGTAGGGGATCTATCTCCCGCGCATCAATTATATTGTCTGGATCAAGTAAAGCCTGCTTAAGGACCAAGCGTATTCATAACGAGAACGATTCTGGTGGGCATAGCCACCCCATCTGCGAGGAATTTGAATACACCAACCTGGGGATAACGGAACATTATATTCATGTTGTAGGGGTTCACCGTGAGGGGGAGGGTCCCACCGACGTACCACATTACAAGGGATCTCCTCCTCCCGGGGACACCACTTCGAATTCAGTACAGACATGCAAGGGAGGTGCACTTCCTGGGGACACGCTGTCCAACCCTCTCGGGCTGCAAGGGTAGCACTCGTAGTTCCCGTACAGAGCTGTTGCTTCCAGCATGTAGCCTTCCGCATATCCCTCCAGGTCGTGTTAACTGGAAACCTATAGGCTACCGGAGAGGGTATGTAGTCAGCTTCCCACCCTGGAGGAGGTGCGTAGTCAATTCCCCACAAACATTGTCCTTTCCAGAGAGTATTCTGAATACACTTTTGGTTTAACATTTCTAATTTTGAATTTAACACTCGTGAGAGATTTAACCAAATAACGGCAAATTTCAGACCCTCTGACGCGGACGCTGGGAGGTCCACACAAAACCCTTGGTCTGTTCGATTCCAGATTCGGACAAAACCAGTAATCAATTCCCATGCCAGGTTGGGTCAGTTATTCAGATTCCCCGTTGATTGAGACAAGATTATACATTCACAAAGTAAGAATATAAACTTTCCCCACACCATCTTTTCCCTAATAAAGAACAGCAACGGGCCTAACAGGATCAGGCAAACAATGCAAAGAATGACCCGCTGAACAACTGAAACCCTAAGTCCCACGATGTTCGTCGGCAACCTCCCCAGTATCATCAAAACCTCTATCGGGGATTCGTCCCCAGGCAACCAGCATTTTACTCGAGCAGTCGGTTGGGGTCTGGAATTTCCAAACACATCAGGAACCCAAATTCGCTTTTTATCCGCCACTATCCCGTAGTGGTTAGCCACATCCTCCCGGAGAGCCGACATCTGGGCTCCGGTATCTACTAAAAAGGTGACCGGAGTTTTAAAGGGACCCGGGGAAAGGTAATTAACAAGTCCTCTTTGTCGTTTTCTGTGAGCCTCCTTAAATAGATCCACTGACCATCCCCCGGCTCACCGACTGGGGACGGGGGAGGAGGTTTCCCGCAATATTCGCTCCCGCTCCAAAGCTTCCGTCAAAGCGGTGTGTAGCCGTTGGTTAGTCACCCGCTCGGCGGTAAGCTGATCAGAGAGATGTCTTGTCTCATTTCCTAATTGCTCCTGCAGAGCCCCCACCAGATCTTGAAGGGATTTTGTTGTCTCCCCTTCTACATGTTGGGCCATGTGTTTATTCCGTTGTGCTGCCACCAGAGCTGCTCCTAAAACCGCACAAACTACTGCCTTCCCCTTTCCTTGTTTCAGTTTTCGTTCATTAGCCAAGCTGGAAATTCTGTCGGCTACCGCTTGTGGATTGTGCCAATTATTGTGGGCCCAAGTCATACCAGAGAGAGAAGGTCGGGCGTTATAGCCCTCTAACCTCTCCAGGAGAGGGGTGCAATCTACAATCGGTCCTCCCAGGGAGGCCATTATGAGTATACAATTATAGGGACCAGATCCCGTACCGGTCCTCAGAGGACTGTCTCCCCTGGTGTATGACTCCTCTCAGAGAGGGGCTTCGGTAAAAGCCGAGTCCCAGTGATCGCTTTAGCACCAACGAGGGGATCCTGCCGACTACGCCAAATTTGTTACGACCCAGACCGGACAGACCAGAGGGTCGTAGAGCTTCTGGGATCCCCCCGGGCTAAATTAAGCTGAAACGACACGAAACGATCACTTTGAATGCTTTATTCCAACAATCCAAACTGTGGAAGGCGTAACGGTGGGCAGCGTGGGTTGCAGCAAAACGTTCACAAGAAGAGCGAAAAGAGAGGAATAAGAAAAAAAAGAAAGAGGGGGACAAGAAAAGAGATAGTCACCACCCTTGGATCCCGCGGTGTCGGCGACGAGCGTGGCAATCCTCCGGTGATGGGCGCGCGCCGTGGCTCTTTGCAGTTGTGTCTTTTATAGTCTAAATCTCCGTCCACAGTCGCGCCTCTTGAAGACTTATACGGGTTCATTCCAGACGGTTCTCAACATATATAGTAGTGTTCCAGAGGGTTCTTTATCTACTGAGTATGTGCGATTTATTGGGGTGGTGGTCTTAGGGACTTGCCAAGGAGCTACAAGCCCCCTCCTCAGATAAGCTTTGTGTGGCCTCTGGCCATATGCGGTGGGTTACCAGGCTGGTTCTGCCACAACACGGGACTGCATACCCTCCGGCACCTCCCCTGTGCCCATGCCAGCCAACTTCTTGCTAAAGGCCCTCTTTGGTATGCAGACCGCACCTTGGTTGCTACAATGTTTGAGACATTGACAGACATTAACTCTTCCAGTCCCTCACACCACCCCGTGGCTCAAACATTGTCCATACAATCCTCGTCCAGGGTGGCGACTTCACAGACAGCAGAAGGAGGAAACACAAGGTAAGAGTAACAAGAATAGGCAAAACAAGAACCCACAGCCCTAACATTACAACAATATTCAAAAGTCACTTTCCCTGAGGTCTTCCTCGACCGTTGTGATCCGTACATGACGAATAGATGTAATGGAGGAGAGCAAGCGAGAGATCATACATCTGCCTATTGCAAGGCCCATCATCAAAAATAAAAATCCACACAGTATCACGAGGCCAATGTTTACAAGCCATTTTCCCCAACCTGGAAGTCCCAGTGAGCCTACAAGAGAGGTGAGCCAAGTTTTCGGATCCCAGCTGTTAAACCGATCCTTGGGCTGCATCGCTTGAAAAAGTTCTCCGGTTTTCTCTGTCACCTCTCTCATCTTCTCTCGTGCTTCTTCTATGGTGGTGGTTGCATTGTGTATGGTGAGACAACATTCTCCATCGGTGAGATTTAACGTTCCACAGACACCTTGCTCCTTTAACCATAACATAGCTAAAGCTAATCTGTTTTGCAAAGCCATTGTAGACACTTGTTGAACCTGTAAATTCATTTCCCCGAAGGCATAACGGGTCCAATTGCTTAGGACGTGTACTTGCCAGGTCAGATTTTCTAAAACGAATTGGTGCCTTTTAAGGGTCACATATGGGGTAAATATATTCTCCAACATCAGAGATGTTGTCATGCCCCAGGTATAATAATCAGGCACTCGAACTCCACGCACTGCCCACTCAGGTCGCGCCTCGGGTCCATCGCTTTCCCGGCGCCTTCTGTTATGATGGGGCACTGAGAAATTGAACACTCTAGAAGGGCACATTGTTGGAACGCCGATGGTACAGCGTAAACCTGCCATTTCGTGTACATGCAGGTGTGAGTACATTCTCCCATTCGAACATGCCCAAAAGGTGCCCTGAGGGGATGGATATCTCATAGTGGAGCACGTTAATGGGTCATAGGATTTAGTTATTCCAATTTTTCCTTTCCACACAAGGTTCCACTTGGTTTCGTGGGTAAGTGTGACTCCACATTTTAATGCAGTTTTTCGACTGAACTCTTAAGACATTAACTCTTCCAGTCCCTCACAGGTCACTATCTCTCCGTCTCGCAGAGGTGAGCTGAGACATTGCAAACGTCCAGCAATTCCTCACACATGAAAATTGCCAGCACTGAAAGCTACTGCTTGATCTAACCAGGCCTTGGCTAGCCTTTCAGAGCCACACAAAGGTTGGGGCTCTGTGCTCCATAGCCACCTAATCTTCTGCTCACACTCTCTCGCAGTCGAAGGAGACCTGAGCTGAGAGATGGCAAACGTCCAGCAATTCCTTACACATGAAAAGTTCCAGCACTGAAAGCTGTTGCTAGCAGGCACCGCTCCTTGGAAGCGCTCTCACAGGCGCAGCAACACTGGGGATCTGCGCTTCTCTAGCCACCTAATGTCACGGTCACTATCTCTCCGTCTCGCAGAGCTGAGCTGAGAAATTGCAAACGTCCAGCAATTCCTTACACATGAAAAGTTCCAGCACTGAAAGCTGTTGCTAGCAGGCACCGCTCCTTGGAAGTGCTCTCACAGGGGCAGCAACACTGGGGATCTGCGCTTCTCTAGCCACCTAACGTCACGGTCACTATCTCTCAGTCTCGCAGAGCTGAGCTGAGAAACTGCAAACGTCCAGCAATTGCTCACACATGAAAAGTGTTAGCACTGACTGCTACTGCTTGATCTAACCATGCCTTGGCTAGCCTTTCAGAGCCACACCAACCGTGGGGCTCTGCACCTGCCTAGCCACCTCATGTTATGCTCTCTCTCTATCTCGCAGGCTAGGTAGAGCTCAGTTCCAAAATTGAAACTTCCAGCGACTACTCCCACAGGGAAGGTGCCAGCACTGAAAGCTCTTGCTAGCCAGCAGCGTTCCTTGGAAGTGCTCTCACAGGCCCAGCAATACTGGGGCTCTGCACTTCTCTAGCCACCTAAAGTAATGGTCACTCTCTCTTAGTCTCGTAGAGCACAGCTCTGAAATGGAAAGCGTCCAGCAAGTCCTCAAACATGGAAAGTGCCAAGATTGAAATCTGCCTCTTGACTTTATCCCTTGGCTACCCTTTCAGAGCAAAAACAACCGTGGGGCTCTGCACCTGCCTAGCCACCTCATGTTCTGCTCTCTCTCTCTCGCAGGCTAGGTAGAGCTCAGCTCCGAGTTTTTAAATGTACAGCGACTACTCCCACATGGAAGGTGCCAGCACTGAAAGCTCTTGCTAGCCCTCACCTTTCCTTGGAAGCCCCTTCACAGGCCCAGCAACACTGGGGATCTGCAGTTTTCTAGCCACCTAACATAATGGTCAGTATCTCTCAGTCTTGTAGAGCTCAGCTCTGAAATGGAAAGTGTCCAGCAACTCCTTACACATGGAAAGTGCCAGGACTGAAAGCTGCTGCTTGACCTCTCTATCCCTTGGCTACCCTTTCAGAGCCACACCAACCCTGGGGATCTGCACCTGCCTAGCCACCTCATGTTATGCTCTCTCTCTCTCACAGGCTAGGTAGAGCTCAGCTCCGAGTTTTTAAATGTACAGCGACTACTCCCACAGGGAAGGGGCCAGCACTGAAAGCTCTTGCTAGCCCTCACCTTTCCTTGGAAGCCCTTTCACAGGCCCAGCAACACTGGGGATCTGCACTTTTCTAGCCATCTAATGTAATGGTTACTCTCTCTCAGTCTCGTAGAGCTCAGCTCTGAAATGGAAAGTGTCCAGCAATTCCTCACACATGGAAAGTGCCAGGACTGAAAGCTGCTGCTTGACCTCTCTGTCCCTTGGCTACCCTTTCAGAGCCACACCAACCGTGGGGATCTGCACCTGCCTAGCCACCTCATGTTCTGCTCTCTATCTCTCTCGCAGGCTAGGTAGAACTCAGCTCCGAAATTTTAAATATACAGCGACTGCTCCTACATGGAAGGGGCCAGCACTGAAAGCTCTTGCTAGCCCTCACCTTTCCTTGGAAGCCCCTTCACAGGCCCAGCAACACTGGGGATCTGCACTTTTCTATCCACCTGAAGTAATGGTCACTCTGTCTCTGTCTCGTAGAGCTCAGCTCTGAAATGGAAAGCATCCAGCAAGTCCTCACACATGGAAAGTGCCAGGACTGAAAGCTGCTGCTTGACCTCTCTGTCCCTTGGCTACCCTTTCAGAGCCACACCAACCGTGGGGATCTGCACCTGCCTAGCCACCTCATGTTATGCTCTCTATCTCTCTCTCGCAAGCTAGGTAGAGCTCAGCTCTGAAATTGAAAACATCCAGCGACTGCTCCCACATGGAAGGTGCCAGCACTGAAAGCTCTTGCTAGCCCTCACCTTTCCATGGAAGCCCCTTCACAGGCCCAGCAACACTGGGGATCTGTGCTTCTCTAGCCACCTAACATAATGGTCACTATCTCTCAGTCTCGTAGAGCTCAGCTCTGAAATGGAAAGCATCCAGCAAGTCCTCACACATGGAAAGTGCCAGGACTGAAAGCTGCTGCTTGACCTCTCCATCCCTTGGCTACCCTTTCAGAGCCACACCAACCGTGGGGCTCTGCACCTGCCTAGCCACCTCATGTTATGCACTCTCTCTCTCTCTCTCAGCCTAGGTAGAGCTCAGCTCTGAAATTGAAAACATCCAGCAACTGCTCCCACATGGAAGGTGCCAGCACTGAAAGCTCTTGCTAGCCCTCACCTTTCCTTGGAAGCCCTTTCACAGGCCCAGCAACACTGGGGATCCGCGCTTCTCTAGCCACCTAACATAATGGTCACTATCTCTCAGTCTCACAGAACTCAGCTCTGAAATGGAAAGCGTCCAGCAAGTCCTCACACATGGAAAGTGCCAGGACTGAAAGCTGCTGCTTGACCTCTCTGTCCCTTGGCTACCCTTTCAGAGCCACACCAACCGTGGGGCTCTGCACGGGCCTAGCCACCTCATGTTATGCTTTCTCTCTCGCAGGCTAGGTAGAGCTCAGCTCCAAAAATGAAAACATCCAGCGACTGCTCCCACATGGAAGGTGCCAGCACTGAAAGCTCTTGCTAGCCCTCACCTTTCCTTGGAAGCCCTTTCACAGGCCCAGCAACACTGGGGCTCGGCGCTTCTCTAGCCACCTAAAATAATGGTCACTATCTCTCAGTCTCATAGAGCACAGCTCTGAAATGGAAAGTGTCCAGCAAGTCCTCACACATGGAAAGTGCCAGGACTGAAAGCTGCTGCTTGACCTCTCCATCCTTTGGCTACCATTTCAGAGCCACACCAACCCTGGGGCTCTGCACGGGCCTAGCCACCTCATGTTATGCTCTCTCTCTCTCACAGGCTAGGTAGAGCTCAGCTCCAAAATTGAAAACATCCAGCGACTGCTCCCACATGGAAGGTGCCAGCACTGAAAGCTCTTGCTAGCCCTCACCTTTCCTTGAAAGCCCTTTCACAGGCCCAGCAACACTGGGGATCTGTGCTTCTCTAGCCACCTAACATAATGGTCACTATTTCTCAGTCTCGTAGAGCTCAGCTCTGAAATGGAAAGTGTCCAGGAAGTCCTCACACATGGAAAGTGCCAGGACTGAAAGCTGCTGCTTGACCTCTCTGTCCCTTGGCTACCCTTTCAGAGCCACACCAACCGTGGGGCTCTGCACCTGCCTAGCCACCTCATGTTCTGCTCTATCTCTCTCTCGCAGGCTAGGTAGAGCTCAGCTCTGAAATTGAAAACATCCAGCGACTGCTCCCACATGGAAGGTGCCAGCACTGAAAGCTCTTGCTAGCCCTCACCTTTCCTTGGAAGCCCTTTCACAGGCAAAGCAACACTGCGGATCTGTGCTTCTCTAGCCACCTAACATAATGGTCACTATCTCTCAGTCTCGCAGAACTCAGCTCTGAAATGGAAAGTGTCCAGCAAGTCCTCACACATGGAAAGTGCCAGGACTGAAAGCTGCTGCTTGACCTCTCCGTCCCTTGGCTACCCTTTCAGAGCCACACCAACCGTGGGGCTCTGCACCTGCCTAGCCACCTCATGTTCTGCTCTCTCTCTCTCGCAGGCTAGGTAGAGCTCAGCTCCGAAATAGAAAACATCCAGCAACTGCTCCCACATGGAAGGTGCCAGCACTGAAAGCTCTTGCTAGCCCTCACCTTTCCTTGGAAGCCCTTTCACAGGCCCAGCAACACTGGGGATCTGCGCTTCTCTAGCCACCTAACATAATGGTCACTATCTCTCAGTCTCGCAGAACTCAGCTCTGAAATGGAAAGTGTCCAGCAAGTCCTCACACATGGAAAGTGCCAGGACTGAAAGCTGCTGCTTGACCTCTCCGTCCCTTGGCTACCCTTTCAGAGCCACACCAACCGTGGGGCTCTGCACCTGCCTAGCCACCTCATGTTATGCTCTCTCTCTCGCAGGCTAGGTAGAGCTCAGCTCTGAAATTGAAAACATCCAGCAACTGCTCCCACATGGAAGGTGCCAGCACTGAAAGCTCTTGCTAGCCCTCACCTTTCCTTGGAAGCCCTTTCACAGGCCCAGCAACACTGGGGATCTGCGCTTCTCTAGCCACCTAACATAATGGTCACTATCTCTCCGTCTCGCAGAGCTGAGCTGAGAAATTGCAAACGTCCAGCAATTCCTCACACATGAAAAGTGCCAGCACTGAAAGCTACTGCTTGATCTAACCAGGCCTTGGCTAGCCTTTCAGAGCCACACAAAGGTTGGGGCTCTGTGCTCCTCTAGCCACCTAATCTTCTGCTCATCCTCTCTCACAGTCATAGGAGACCTGAGCTGAGAAAATGCAAACGTCCAGCAATTCCTCACACATGAAAAGTGCCAGCACTGAAAGCTGCTGCTAGCCAGCACCGTTCCGTGGAAGTACTCTCACAGGCGCAGCAACACTGGGGCTCTGTGCTTCTCTAGCCACCTAACGTCACGGTCACTATCTCTCCGTCTCGCAGAGCTGAGGTGAGAAATTGCAAACATCCAGCAATACCTCACACATGAAAAGTGCCAGCACTGAAAGCTACTGCTTGATCTAACCAGGCCTTGGCTAGCCTTTCAGAGCCACACAAAGGTTGGGGCTCTGTGCTCCTCTAGCCACCTAATCTTCTGCTCATCCTCTCGCGCAGTCATAGGAGACCTGAGCTGAGAAACTGCAAACGTCCAGCAATTCCTCAGAAATGAAAATTTCCAGCAGTGAAAGCTCTTGCTAGCCAGCACGGTTCCGTGGAAGCGCTCTCACAGGCGCAGCAACACTGGGGCTCTGTGCTTCTCTAGCCACCTAACGTCACGGTCACTATCTCTCCGTCTCGCAGAGCTGAGGTGAGAAATTGCAAACATCCAGCAATTCCTCACACATGAAAAGTGCCAGCACTGAAAGCTACTGCTTGATCTAACCAGGCCTTGGCTAGCCTTTCAGAGCCACACAAAGGTTGGGGCTCTGTGCTCCATAGCCACCTAATCTTCTGCTCACTCTCTCTCGCAGTCGAAGGAGATGTGAGCTGAGAAACTGCAAACGTCCAGCAATTCCTCACACATGACAAATGCCAGCACTGACAGCTGTTGCCAGACAGTGCCGTTCCGTGGAAGCGCTTTCACAGGCGCAGCAACACTGGGGCTCTGAGCTTCTCTAGCCACCTAATGTCACGGTCACTATCTCTCCGTCTCGCAGAGCGGAGCTGAGAAATTGCAAACGTCCAGCAATTCCTCACACATGAAAAGTGCCAGCACAGAATGCTACTGCTTGATCTAACCAGGCCTTGGCTAGCCTTTCAGAGCCACACAAAGGTTGGGGCTCTGTGCTTCTCTAGCCACCTAACCCTCGGCTCATCCTCTCTCGCAGTCGAAGGACAGCTGAGCTGAGAAATTGCAAACGTCCAGCAATTCCTCACACATGAAAAGTGCCAGCACTGAAAGCTGCTGCTAGCAGGCACCGTTCCTTGGAACTGCTCTCACAGGCGCAGCAACACTGGGGCTCTGCGCTTCTCTAGTCACCTAACGTCACGGTCACTATCTCTCCGTCTCGCAGAGCTGAGCTGAGAAATTGCAAACGTCCAGCAATTCCTCACACATGAAAAGTGCCAGCACTGAAAGCTACTGCTTGATCTAACCATGCCTTGGCTAGCCTTTCAGAGCCACACAAAGGTTGGGGCTCTGTGCTCCTCTAGCCACCTAATCTTCTGCTCATCCTCTCTCGCAATCGAAGGAGAGCTGAGCTGAGAAATTGCAAACGTCCAGCAATTCCTCACACATGAAAAGTGCCAGCACTGAAAGCTACTGCTTGATCTAACCAGGCCTTGGCTAGCCTTTCAGAGCCACACAAAGGTTGGGGCTCTGTGCTTCTCTAGCCACCTAATCTTCTGCTCATCCTCTCTCGCAGTCAAAGGAGAGCTGAGCTGAGAAATTGCAAATGTCCACCAATTCCTCAGACATGAGAAATGCCAGCACTGAAAGCTGTTGCTAGCCAGCACTGTTCCTTGGAAGCGCTCTCACAGGCGCAGCAACACTGGGGCTCTGCGCTTCTCCAGCGACCTAACGTCACGGTCACTATCTCTCCGTCTCGCAGAGCTGAGCTGAGAAATTGCAAACGTCCAGCAATTCCTCACACATGAAAAGTGCCAGCACTGAAAGCTACTGCTTGATCTAACCAGGCCTTGGCTAGCCTTTCAGAGCCACAGAAAGGTTGGGGCTCTGTGCTTCTCTAGCCACCTAACCCTCGGGTCATCCTCTCTCGCAGTTGAAGGAGAGCTGAGCTGAGAAATTGCAAACGTCCAGAATTCCTTACACATGAAAAGTTCCAGCACTGAAAGCTGTTGCTAGCCAGCACCGTTCCTTGGAACTGCTCTCACAGGCGCAGCAACACTGGGGCTCTGCACTTCTCTAGCCACCTAACGTCACGGTCACTATCTCTCCGTCTCGCAGAGCTGAGCTGAGAAACTGCAAACATCCACCAATTCCTCACACATGAAAACTGCCAGCACTGAAAGCTGCTGCTAGCCAGCACCATTCCTTGGAAGTGCTCTCACAGGCGCAGCAACACTGGGGCTCTGCGCTTCTCTAGCCACCTAACGTCACGATCACTATCTCTCCGTATCGCAGAGCGGAGCTGAGAAATTGCAAACGTCCAGCAATTCCTCACACATGAAAAGTGCCATCACAGAATGCTACTGCTTGATCTAAGCATGCCTTGGCTAGCCTTTCAGAGCCACACAAATGTTGGGGCTCTGTGCTCCTCTAGCCACCTAAACTTCTGCTCATCCTCTCTCGCAGTCGAAGGACAGCTGAGCTGAGAAACTGCAAACATCCACCAATTCCTCAGACATGAAAAGTGCCAGCTCTGAAAGCTCTTGCTAGCCAGCACCGTTCCTTGGAAGCGCTCTCACAGGCACAGCAACACTGCGGCTCTGCGCTTCTCTAGCCACCTAACGTCACGGTCACTATCTCTCCGTCTCGCAGAGCTGAGCTGAGAAATTGCAAACGTCCAGCAATTCCTCACACATGAAAAGTGCCAGCACTGAATGCTACTGCTTGATCTAACCATGACTTGGCTAGCCTTTCAGAGCCACACAAAGGTTGGGGCTCTGTGGTCCTCTAGCCACCTAACCCTCGGCTCATCCTCTCTCGCAGTTGAAGGACAGCTGAGCTGAGAAATTGCAAACGTCCAGCAATTCCTCACACATGAGAAATGCCAGCACTGAAAGCTGTTGCTAGCCAGCACCGTTCCTTGGAAGTGCTCTCACAGGCGCAGCAACACTGGGCCTCTGTGCTTCTCTACCCACCTAACGTCACGGTCACTATCTCTCCGTCTCGCAGAGCTGAGCTGAGAAATTGCAAACGTCCAGCAATTCCTCACACATGAAAAGTGCCAGCACTGAAAGCTACTGCTTGATCTAACCAGGCCTTGGCTAGCCTTTCAGAGCCACACAAAGGTTGGGGCTCTGTGCTCCTCTAGCCACCTAACCCTCGGCTCATCCTCTCTCGCAGTCGAAGGAGAGCTGAGCTGAGAAATTGCAAACGTCCAGCAATCCCTCACACATGAGAAATGCCAGCACTGAAAGCTGTTGCTAGTCAGCACTGTTCCTTGGAAGCGCTCTCACAGGCGCAGCAACACTGGGGCTCTGCGCTTCTCTAGCCACCTAACGTCACGTTCACTATCTCTCCGTCTCGCAGAGCTGAGCTGACAAATTGCAAACGTCCAGCAATTCCTCACACATGAAAAGTGCCAGCACTGAATGCTACTGCTTGATCTAAGCATGCCTTGGCTAGTCTTTCAGAGCTACACAAAGGTTGGGGCTCTGTGGTCCTCTAGCCACCTAATCTTCTGCTCATCCTCTCTCGCAGTCGAAGGAGAGCTCAGCTGAGAAATTGCAAAAGTCCAGCAATTCCTCAGACATGAGAAATGCCAGCACTGAAAGCTCTTGCTAGCCAGCACCGTTCCTTGGAAGTGCTCTCACAGGCGCAGCAACACTGGGGCTCTGCGCTTCTCTAGATACCTAACATCACGGTCACTATCTCTCCGTCTCGCAGAGCTGAGCTGAGAAATTGCAAACGTCCAGCAATTCCTCACACATGAGAAATGCCAGCACTGAAAGCTGTTGCTAGCCAGCACTGTTCCTTGGAAGTGCTCTCACAGGCCCAGCAACACTGGGGCTCTGCGCTTCTCTAGCCACCTAACGTCACGGTCACTATCTCTCCGTCTCGCAGAGCTGAGCTGAGAAATTGGAAATGTCCAGCAATTCCTCACACATGAAAAGTGCCAGCACTGAAAGCTTCTGCTTGATCTAATCAGGCCTTGGCTAGCCTTTCAGAGCCACACAAAGGTTGGGGCTCTGTGCTTCTCTAGCCACCTAACCCTCGGGTCATCCTCTCTCGCAGTTGAAGGAGAGCTGAGCTGAGAAATTGCAAACGTCCACCAATTCCTTACACATGAAAAGTTCCAGCACTGAAAGCTGTTGCTAGCCAGCACCGTTCCTTGGAACTGCTCTCACAGGCGCAGCAACACTGGGGCTCTGCACTTCTCTAGCCACCTAACGTCACGGTCACTATCCGTCTCGCAGCGCGGAGCTGAGAAACTGCAAACATCCACCAATTCCTCACACATGAAAAGTGCCAGCACTGAAAGCTGCTGCTAGCCAGCACCGTTCCTTGGAAGCGCTCTCACAGGCACAGCAACACTGGGGCTCTGTGCTTCTCTAGCCACCTAACGTCACGGTCACTATCTCTCCGTCTCGCAGAGCGGAGCTGAGAAATTGCAAACGTCCAGCAATTCCTCACACATGAAAAGCGCCAGCACAGAATGCTACTGCTTGATCTAAGCATGCCTTGGCTAGCCTTTCAGAGCCACACAAAGGTTGGTGCTCTGTGCTTCTCTAGCCACCTAAACTTCTGCTCATCCTCTCTCGCAGTCGAAGGAGAGCTGAGCTGAGAAATTGCAAACGTCCAGCAATTCCTCACACATGAAAAGTGCCAGCACTGAAAGCTGCTGCTAGCAGGCACCGTTCCTTGGAAGTGCTCTTACAGGTGCAGCAACACTGGGGCTCTGCGCTTCTCTAGCCACCTAATGTCACGGTCACTATCTCTCCGTCTCGCAGAGCTGAGCTGAGAAATTGCAAACGTCCAGCAATTCCTCACACATGAAAAGTGCCAGCACAGAATGCTACTGCTTGATCTAACCATGCCTTGGCTAGACTTTCAGAGCCACACAAAGGTTGGGGCTCTGTGCTCCTCTAGCCACCTAATCTTCGGCTCATCCTCTCTCGCAGTCGAAGGAGACCTGAGCTGAGAAATTGCAAACTTCCAGCATTTCCTCACACATGAAAAGTGCCAGCACTGAAAGCTACTGCTTGATCTAACCATGACTTGGCTAGCCTTTCAGAGCCACATAAAAGGTTGGGGCTCTGTGCTCCTCTAGCCACCTAATCTTCTGCTCATCCTCTCTCGCAGTCGAAGGACAGCTGAGCTGAGAAATTGCAAACGTCCACCAATTCCTCACACATGAGAAATGCCAGCACTGAAAGCTGTTGCTAGCCAGCGCCGTTCCTTGGAAGCGCTCTCACAGGTGCAGAAACACTGGGGCTCTGCGCTTCACCCACCTAACGTCACAGTCACTATCTCTCCGTGTCGCAGAGCTGAGCTGAGAAATTGCAAACGTCCAGCAATTCCTCACACATGAAAAGTGCCAGCACTGAAAGCTACTGCTTGATCCAACCAGGCCTTGGCTAGCCTTTCAGAGCCACACAAAGGTTGGGGCTCTGTGCTTCTCTAGCCACCTAATCTTCTGCTCATCCTCTCTCGCAGTCAAAGGAGAGCTGAGCTGAGAAATTGCAAACGTCCACCAATTCCTCACACATGAGAAATGCCAGCACTGAAAGCTGTTGCTAGCCAGCACTGTTCCTTGGAAGTGCTCTCACAGGCGCAGCAACACTGGGGCTCTGCGCTTCTCTAGCCACCTAACGTCACGGTCACTATCTCTCCGTCTCGCAGAGCTGAGCTGAGAAATTGCAAACGTCCAGCAATTCCTCACACATGAAAAGTGCCAGCACTGAAAGCTACTGCTTGATCTAACCAGGCCTTGGCTAGGCTTTCAGAGCCACACAAAGGTTGGGGCTCTGTGCTTCTCTAGCCACCTAATCTTCTGCTCATCCTCTCTCGCAGTTGAAGGAGAGCTGAGCTGAGAAATTGCAAACGTCCAGAATTCCTTACACATGAAAAGTTCCAGCACTGAAAGCTGTTGCTAGCCAGCACCGTTCCTTGGAACTGCTCTCACAGGCGCAGCAACACTGGGGCTCTGCACTTCTCTAGCCACCTAACGTCACGGTCACTATCTCTCCGTCTCGCAGAGCTGAGCTGAGAAACTGCAAACATCCACCAATTCCTCACACATGAAAACTGCCAGCACTGAAAGCTGCTACTAGCCAGCACCATTCCTTGGAAGTGCTCTCACAGGCGCAGCAACACTGGGGCTCTGCGCTTCTCTAGCCACCTAACGTCACGGTCACTATCTCTCCGTATCGCAGAGCGGAGCTGAGAAATTGCAAACGTCCAGCAATTCCTCACACATGAAAAGTGCCAGCACAGAATGCTACTGCTTGATCTAAGCATGCCTTGGCTAGCCTTTCAGAGCCACACAAAGGTTGGGGCTCTGTGCTCCTCTAGCCACCTAAACTTCTGCTCATCCTCTCTCGCAGTCGAAGGAGAGCTGAGCTGAGAAATTGCAAACATCCACCAATTCCTCAGACATGAAAAGTGCCAGCTCTGAAAGCTCTTGCTAGCAGGCACCGTTCCTTGGAAGTGCTCTCACAGGTGCAGCAACACTGGGGCTCTGCGCTTCTCTAGCCACCTAATGTCACGGTCACTATCTCTTCGTCTCGCAGAGCTGAGCTGAGAAATTGCAAACGTCCAGCAATTCCTCACACATGAAAAGCGCCAGCACTGAATGCTACTGCTTGATCTAACCATGACTTGGCTAGCCTTTCAGAGCCACACAAAGGTTGGGGCTCTGTGCTCCTCTAGCCACCTAATCTTCTGCTCATCCTCTCTTGCAGTCGAAGGAGACCTGAGCTGAGAAATTGCAAAAGTCCACCAATTCCTCACACATGAGAAATGCCAGCACTGAAAGCTGTTGCTAGCCAGTGCCGTTCCTTGGAAGCGCTCTCACAGGTGCAGCAACACTGGGGCTCTGCACTTCTCTAGCCACCTAACGTCACGGTCACTATCTCTCCGTCTCGCAGAGCTGAGCTGAGAAATTGCAAACGTCCAGCAATTCCTTACACATGAAAAGTGCCAGCACTGAAAGCTCTTGCTAGCCAGCACCGTTCCGTGGAACTGCTCTCACAGGCACAGCAACACTGGGGCTCTGCGCTTCTCTAGCCACCTAATGTCACGGTCACTATCTCTCCGTCTCGCACAGCTGAGCTGAGAAATTGCAAACGTCCAGCAATTCCTCACACATGAAAAGTGCCAGCACTGAAAGCTACTGCTTGATCTAACCAGGCCTTGGCTAGCCTTTCAGAGCCACACAAAGGTTGGGGCTCTGTGCTTCTCTAGCCACCTAATCTTCTGCTCAACCTCTCTCGCAGTCGAAGGAGAGCTGAGCTGAGAAATTGCAAACGTCCAGCAATTCCTCACACATGAAAAGTGCCAGCACTGAAAGCTGCTGCTAGCAGGCACCGTTCCGTGGAACTGCTCTCACAGGCACAGCAACACTGGGGCTCTGCGCTTCTCTACCCACATAACGTCACGGTCACTATCTCTCCGTCTCGCAGAGCTGAGCTGAGAAATTGCAAACGTCCAGCAATTCCTCACACATGAAAAGTGCCAGCACTGAAAGCTACTGCTTGATCTAACCAGGCCTTGGCTAGCCTTTCAGAGCCACACAAAGGTTGGGGCTCTGTGCTCCTCTAGCCACCTATCCCTCGGCTCATCCTCTCTCGCAGTTGAAGGACAGCTGAGCTGAGAAATTGCAAAAGTCCAGCAATTCCTCAGACATGAGAAATGCCAGCACTGAAAGCTCTTGCTAGCCAGCACCGTTCCTTGGAAGTGCTCTCACAGGTGCAGCAACACTGGGCCTCTGTGCTTCTCTACCCACCTAACGTCACAGTCACTATCTCTCCGTCTCGCAGAGCTGAGCTAAGACATTGCAAACGTCCAGCAATTCCTCACACATGAAAAGTGCCAGCACTGAAAGCTACTGCTTCATCTAACCAGGCCTTGGCTAGCCTTTCAGAGCCACACAAAGGTTGGGGCTCTGTGCTTCTCTAGCCACTTAACCCTCGGCTCATCCTCTCTCGCAGTCGAAGGAGAGCTGAGCTGAGAAATTGCAAACGTCCAGCAATTCCTCAGACATGAGAAATGCCAGCACTGAAAGCTCTTGCTAGCCAGCGCCGTTCCTTGGAAGTGCTCTCACAGGTGCAGCAACACTGGGGCTCTGCGCTTCTCTAGCCACCTAATGTCATGGTCACTATCTCTCCGTCTCGCAGAGCTGAGCTGAGAAATTGCAAACGTCCAGCAATTCCTCACACATGAAAAGTGCCAGCACTGAAAGCTACTGCTTGATCTAACCATGACTTGGCTAGCCTTTCAGAGCCACACAAAGGTTGGGGCTCTGTGCTCCTCTAGCCACCTAATCTTCTGCTCATCCTCTCTCGCAGTCGAAGGAGAGCTGAGCTGAGAAATTGCAAACGTCCAGCAATTCATCAGACATGAGAAATGCCAGCACTGAAAGCTGTTGCTAGCCAGCGCCGTTCCTTGGAAGTACTCTCACAGGTGCAGCAACACTGGGGTTCTGTGCTTCTCTAGCCGCCTAACGTCACGGTCACTATCTCTCCGTCTCGCAGAGCTGAGCTGAGAAATTGCAAACGTCCAGCAATTCCTCACACATGAAAAGTGCCAGCACTGAAAGCTACTGCTTGATCTAACCAGGCCTTGGCTAGCCTTTCAGAGCCACACAAAGGTTGGGGCTCTGTCCTCCTCTAGCCACCTAATCTTCTGCTCATCCTCTCTCGCAGTCGAAGGAGAGCTGAGCTGAGAAATTGCAAACGTCCAGCAATTCCTCACACATGAAAAGTGCCAGCACTGAAAGCTACTGCTTGATCTAACCAGGCCTTGGCTAGTCTTTCAGAGCCACACAAAGGTTGGGGCTCTGTGCTCCTCTAGCCACCTAACCCTCGGCTCATCCTCTCTCGCAGTCGAAGGAGACCTGAGCTGAGAAATTGCAAACGTCCAGCAATTCCTCAGACATGAGAAATGCCAGCACTGAAAGCTCTTGCTAGCCAGCACCGTTCCTTGGAAGTGCTCTCACAGGCGCAGCAACACTGGGCCTCTGTGCTTTTCTACCCACCTAACGTCACGGTCACTATCTCTCCATCTCGCAGAGCTGAGCTAAGACATTGCAAACGTCCAGCAATTCCTCACACATGAAAAGTGCCAGCATTGAAAGCTACTGCTTGATCTAAGCATGCCTTGGCTAGCCTTTCAGAGCCACACAAAGGTTGGGGCTCTGTGCTTCTCTAGCCACCTAACCCTCGGCTCATCCTCTCTCGCAGTCGAAGGACAGCTGAGCTGAGAAACTGCAAACGTCCAGCAATTCCTCAGACATGAGAAATGCCAGCACTGAAAGCTCTTGCTAGCCAGCACCGTTCCGTGGAAGTGCTCTCACAGGCACAGGAACACTGGGGCTCTGCGCTTCTCTAGCCACCTAATGTCACGGTCACTATCTCTCCGTCTCGCAGAGCTGAGCTGAGAAATTGCAAACGTCCAGCAATTCCTCACACATGAAAAGTGCCAGCACTGAAAGCTACTGCTTGATCTAACCAGGCCTTGGCTAGCCTTTCAGAGCCACACAAAGGTTGGGGCTCTGTGCTCCTCTAGCCACCTAATCTTCTGCTCATCTGCTCTCGCAGTCGAAGGAGAGCTGAGCTGAGAAATTGCAAACGTCCAGCAATCCCTCACACATGAAAAGTGCCAGCACTGAAAGCTGTTGCTAGCCAGCACTGTTCCTTGGAAGCGCTCTCACAGGCGCAGCAACACTGGGGCTCTGAGGTTCTCTAGCCACCTAACGTCACGGTCACTATCTCTCCGTCTCGCAGAGCTGAGCTGACAAATTGCAAACGTCCAGCAATTCCTCACACATGAAAAGTGCCAGCACTGAATGCTACTGCTTGATCTAAGCATGCCTTGGCTAGTCTTTCAGAGCTACACAAAGGTTGGGGCTCTGTGGTCCTCTAGCCACCTAATCTTCTGCTCATCCTCTCTCGCAGTCGAAGGAGAGCTGAGCTGAGAAATTGCAAACATCCAGCAATCCCTCACACATGAAAAGTGCTAGCACTGAAAGCTCTTGCTAGCCAGCACCGTTCCTTGGAAGTGCTCTCACAGGTGCAGCAACACTGAGGCTCTGCGCTTCTCTAGCCACCTAACGTCACGGTCACTATCTCTCCGTCTCGCAGAGCTGAGCTGAGAAATTGCAAACGTCCAGCAATTCCTCACACATGAAAAGTGCCAGCACTGAAAGCTACTGCATGATCTAACCAGGCCTTGGCTAGCCTTTCAGAGCCACACAAAGGTTGGGGCTCTGTGCTTCTCTAGCCACCGAACCCTCGGCTCATCCTCTCTCGCAGTCGAAGGACAGCTGAGCTGAGAAATTGCAAACGTCCAGCAATTCCTCACACATGAAAAGTGCCAGCACTGAAAGCTGCTGCTAGCAGGCACCGTTCCTTGGAAGTGCTCTCACAGGTGCAGCACCACTGGGGCTCTGCACTTCTCTAGCCACCTAACGTCACGGTCACTATCTGTCCGTCTCGCAGAGCTGAGCTGAGAAATTGCAAACATCCAGGAATTCCTCACTCATGAAAAGTGCCAGCACTGAAAGCTGTTGCTAGCAGACACCGTTCCTTGGAAGCGCTCACACAGGCGCAGCAACACTGGGGCTCTGCGCTTCTCTAGCCACCTAACGTCACGGTCACTATCTCTCCGTCTCGCAGAGCTGAGCTGAGAAATTGCAAACGTCCAGCAATTCCTCACACATGAAAAGTGCCAGCACTGAAAGCTACTGCTTGATCTAAGCATGCCTTGGCTAGCCTTTCAGAGCCACACAAAGTTTGGGGCTCTGAGCTTCTCTAGCCACCTAATCTTCTGCTCAACCTCTCTCGCAGTCGAAGGAGAGCTGAGCTGAGAAATTGCAAACGTCCAGCAATTCCTCACACATGAAAAGTGCCAGCATTGAAAGCTACTGCTTGATATAACCAGGCCTTGGCTAGCCTTTCAGAGCCACACAAAGGTTGGGGCTCTGTGCTCCTCTAGCCACCTAATCTTCTGCTCATCCTCTCTCGCAGTCGAAGGAGAGCTGAGCTGAGAAATTGCAAACGTCCAGCAATTCCTCAGACATGAAAAGTGCCAGCACTGAAAGCTACTGCTTGATCTAACCAGGCCTTGGCTAGCCTTTCAGAGCCACACAAAGTTTGGGGCTCTGTGCTTCTCTAGCCACCTAATCTTCTGCTCATCCTCTCTCGCAGTCGAAGGAGAGCTGAGCTGAGAAATTGCAAACGTCCAGCAATTCCTCACACATGAAAAGTGCCAGCATTGAAAGCTACTGCTTGATCTAATCAGGCCTTGGCTAGCCTTTCAGAGCCACACAAAGGTTGGGGCTCTGCGCTTCTCTAGCCACCTAACGTCACGGTCACTATCTCTCCGTCTCGCAGAGCTGAGCTGAGAAATTGCAAACGTCCAGCAATTCCTCACACATGAAAAGTGCCAGCACTGAAAGCTACTGCTTGATCTAACAAGGCCTTGGCTAGCCTTTCAAAGCCACAAAAAGGTTGGGGCTCTGTGGTCCTCTAGCCACCTAATCTTCTGCTCAACCGCTCTCGCAGTCGAAGGAGACCTGAGCTGAGAAATTGCAAACGTCCAGCAATTCCTCACACATGAAAAGTGCCAGCATTGAAAGCTACTGCTTGATCTAATCAGGCCTTGGCTAGCCTTTCAGAGCCACACAAAGGTTGGGGCTCTGAGCTTCTCTAGCCACCTAATCTTCTGCTCAACCTCTCTCGCAGTCAAAGGAGAGCTGAGCTGAGAAATTGCAAACGTCCAGCAATTCCTCACACATGAAAAGTGCCAGCACTGAAAGCTACTGCTTGATCTAACCAGGCCTTGGCTAGCCTTTCAGAGCCACACAAAGGTTGGGGCTCTGTGCTCCTCTGGCCACCTAATCTTCTGCTCATCCTCTCTCGCAGTCGAAGGAGAGCTGAGCTGAGAAATTGCAAACGTCCAGCAATTCCTCACACATGAAAAGTGCCAGCACTGAATGCTACTGCTTGATCTAACCAGGCCTTGGCTAGCCTTTCAGAGCCACACAAAGGTTGGGGCTCTGTGCTCCTCTAGCCACCTAATCTTCTGCTCATCCTCTCTCGCAGTCGAAGGAGAGCTGAGCTGAGAAATTGCAAACGTCCAGCAATCCCTCACACATGAAAAGTGCCAGCACTGAAAGCTCTTGCTAGCCAGCACCGTTCCTTGGAAGTGCTCTCACAGGTGCAGCAACACTGGGGCTCTGCGCTTCTCTAGCCACCTAATGTCACGGTCACTATCTCTCCGTCTCGCAGAGCTGAGCTGAGAAATTGCAAACGTCCAGCAATTCCTCACACATGAAAAGTGCCAGCACTGAAAGCTACTGCTTGATCTAACCAGGCCTTGGCTAGCCTTTCAGAGCCACACAAAGGTTGGGGCTCTGTGCTCCTCTAGCCACCTAATCTTCTGCTCATCTGCTCTCGCAGTCGAAGGAGAGCTGAGCTGAGAAATTGCAAACGTCCAGCAATCCCTCACACATGAAAAGTGCCAGCACTGAAAGCTGTTGCTAGCCAGCACTGTTCCTTGGAAGCGCTCTCACAGGCGCAGCAACACTGGGGCTCTGAGGTTCTCTAGCCACCTAACGTCACGGTCACTATCTCTCCGTCTCGCAGAGCTGAGCTGACAAATTGCAAACGTCCAGCAATTCCTCACACATGAAAAGTGCCAGCACTGAATGCTACTGCTTGATCTAAGCATGCCTTGGCTAGTCTTTCAGAGCTACACAAAGGTTGGGGCTCTGTGGTCCTCTAGCCACCTAATCTTCTGCTCATCCTCTCTCGCAGTCGAAGGAGAGCTGAGCTGAGAAATTGCAAACATCCAGCAATCCCTCACACATGAAAAGTGCTAGCACTGAAAGCTCTTGCTAGCCAGCACCGTTCCTTGGAAGTGCTCTCACAGGTGCAGCAACACTGAGGCTCTGCGCTTCTCTAGCCACCTAACGTCACGGTCACTATCTCTCCGTCTCGCAGAGCTGAGCTGAGAAATTGCAAACGTCCAGCAATTCCTCACACATGAAAAGTGCCAGCACTGAAAGCTACTGCATGATCTAACCAGGCCTTGGCTAGCCTTTCAGAGCCACACAAAGGTTGGGGCTCTGTGCTTCTCTAGCCACCGAACCCTCGGCTCATCCTCTCTCGCAGTCGAAGGACAGCTGAGCTGAGAAATTGCAAACGTCCAGCAATTCCTCACACATGAAAAGTGCCAGCACTGAAAGCTGCTGCTAGCAGGCACCGTTCCTTGGAAGTGCTCTCACAGGTGCAGCACCACTGGGGCTCTGCACTTCTCTAGCCACCTAACGTCACGGTCACTATCTGTCCGTCTCGCAGAGCTGAGCTGAGAAATTGCAAACATCCAGGAATTCCTCACTCATGAAAAGTGCCAGCACTGAAAGCTGTTGCTAGCAGACACCGTTCCTTGGAAGCGCTCACACAGGCGCAGCAACACTGGGGCTCTGCGCTTCTCTAGCCACCTAACGTCACGGTCACTATCTCTCCGTCTCGCAGAGCTGAGCTGAGAAATTGCAAACGTCCAGCAATTCCTCACACATGAAAAGTGCCAGCACTGAAAGCTACTGCTTGATCTAAGCATGCCTTGGCTAGCCTTTCAGAGCCACACAAAGTTTGGGGCTCTGAGCTTCTCTAGCCACCTAATCTTCTGCTCAACCTCTCTCGCAGTCGAAGGAGAGCTGAGCTGAGAAATTGCAAACGTCCAGCAATTCCTCACACATGAAAAGTGCCAGCATTGAAAGCTACTGCTTGATATAACCAGGCCTTGGCTAGCCTTTCAGAGCCACACAAAGGTTGGGGCTCTGTGCTCCTCTAGCCACCTAATCTTCTGCTCATCCTCTCTCGCAGTCGAAGGAGAGCTGAGCTGAGAAATTGCAAACGTCCAGCAATTCCTCAGACATGAAAAGTGCCAGCACTGAAAGCTACTGCTTGATCTAACCAGGCCTTGGCTAGCCTTTCAGAGCCACACAAAGGTTGGGGCTCTGTGCTCCTCTAGCCACCTAATCTTCTGCTCATCCTCTCTCGCAGTCGAAGGAGAGCTGAGCTGAGAAATTGCAAACGTCCAGCAATTCCTCACACATGAAAAGTGCCAGCATTGAAAGCTACTGCTTGATCTAATCAGGCCTTGGCTAGCCTTTCAGAGCCACACAAAGGTTGGGGCTCTGCGCTTCTCTAGCCACCTAACGTCACGGTCACTATCTCTCCGTCTCGCAGAGCTGAGCTGAGAAATTGCAAACGTCCAGCAATTCCTCACACATGAAAAGTGCCAGCACTGAAAGCTACTGCTTGATCTAACAAGGCCTTGGCTAGCCTTTCAAAGCCACAAAAAGGTTGGGGCTCTGTGGTCCTCTAGCCACCTAATCTTCTGCTCAACCGCTCTCGCAGTCGAAGGAGACCTGAGCTGAGAAATTGCAAACGTCCAGCAATTCCTCACACATGAAAAGTGCCAGCATTGAAAGCTACTGCTTGATCTAATCAGGCCTTGGCTAGCCTTTCAGAGCCACACAAAGGTTGGGGCTCTGAGCTTCTCTAGCCACCTAATCTTCTGCTCAACCTCTCTCGCAGTCAAAGGAGAGCTGAGCTGAGAAATTGCAAACGTCCAGCAATTCCTCACACATGAAAAGTGCCAGCACTGAAAGCTACTGCTTGATCTAACCAGGCCTTGGCTAGCCTTTCAGAGCCACACAAAGGTTGGGGCTCTGTGCTCCTCTAGCCACCTAATCTTCTGCTCATCCTCTCTCGCAGTCGAAGGAGAGCTGAGCTGAGAAATTGCAAACGTCCAGCAATTCCTCACACATGAAAAGTGCCAGCACTGAATGCTACTGCTTGATCTAACCAGGCCTTGGCTAGCCTTTCAGAGCCACACAAAGGTTGGGGCTCTGTGCTCCTCTAGCCACCTAATCTTCTGCTCATCCTCTCTCGCAGTCGAAGGAGAGCTGAGCTGAGAAATTGCAAACGTCCAGCAATCCCTCACACATGAAAAGTGCCAGCACTGAAAGCTCTTGCTAGCCAGCACCGTTCCTTGGAAGTGCTCTCACAGGTGCAGCAACACTGGGGCTCTGCGCTTCTCTAGCCACCTAACGTCACGGTCACTATCTCTCCGTCTCACAGAGCTGAGCTGAGAAATTGCAAACGTCCAGCAATTCCTCACACATGAAAAGTGCCAGCACTGAAAGCTACTGCTTGATCTAACCAGGCCTTGGCTAGCCTTTCAGAGCCACACAAAGGTTGGGGCTCTGTGCTCCTCTAGCCACCTAACCCTCGGCTCATCCTCTCTCGCAGTCGAAGGAGAGCTGAGCTGAGAAATTGCAAACGTCCAGCAATTCCTCACACATGAAAAGTGCCAGCACTGAAAGCTGTTTCTAGCAGGCACCGTTCCTTGGAAGTGCTCTCACAGGTGCAGCAACACTGGGGCTCTGCGCTTCTCTAGCCACCTAACGTCACGGTCACTATCTCTCCGTCTTGCAGAGCTGAGCTGAGAAATTGCAAACATCCAGCAATTCCTCACACTTGAAAAGTGCCAGCACTGAAAGCTACTGCTTGATCTAAGCATGCCTTGGCTAGCCTTTCAGAGCCACACAAAGGTTGGGGCTCTGTGCTCCTCTAGCCACCTAATCTTCTGCTCATCCTCTCTTGCAGTCGAAGGAGAGCTGAGCTGAGAAATTGCAAACGTCCAGCAATTCCTCAGACATGAAAAGTGCCAGCACTGAAAGCTACTGCTTGATCTAACCAGGCCTTGGCTAGCCTTTCAGAGCCACACAAAGGTCGGGGCTCTGTGCTCCTCTAGCCACCTAATCTTCTGCTCATCCTCTCTCGCAGTCGAAGGAGAGCTGAGCTGAGAAATTGCAAACGTCCAGCAATTCCTCACACATGAAAATTGCCAGCACTGAAAGCTACTGCTTGATCTAACAAGGCCTTGGCTAGCCTTTCAGAGCCACACAAAGGTTGGGGCTCTGTGGTCCTCTAGCCACCTAATCTTCTGCTCAACCTCTCTCGCAGTCGAAGGAGAGCTGAGCTGAGAAATTGCAAACGTCCAGCAATTCCTCACACATGAAAAGTGCCAGCATTGAAAGCTACTGCTTGATCTAATCAGGCCTTGGCTAGCCTTTCAGAGCCACACAAAGGTTGGGGCTCTGAGCTTCTCTAGCCACCTAATCTTCTGCTCATCCTCTCTCGCAGTCGAAGGAGAGCTGAGCTGAGAAATTGCAAACGTCCAGCAATTGCTCACACATGAAAAGTGCCAGCACTGAAAGCTACTGCTTGATCTAAGCATGCCTTGGCTAGCCTTTCAGAGCCACACAAAGGTTGGGGCTCTGTGCTCCTCTAGCCACCTAATCTTCTGCTCATCCTCTCTCGCAGTCGAAGGACAGCTGAGCTGAGAAATTGCAAACGTCCAGCAATTCCTCACACATGAAAAGTGCCAGCATTGAAAGCTACTGCTTGATCTAATCAGGCCTTGGCTAGCCTTTCAGAGCCACACAAAGGTTGGGGCTCTGTGCTCCTCTAGCCACCTAATCTTCTGCTCAACCTCTCTCACAGTCGAAGGAGAGCTGAGCTGAGAAATTGCAAACGTCCAGCAATTCCTCACACATGAAAAGTGCCAGCACTGAAAGCTACTGCTTGATCTAACCAGGCCTTGGCTAGCCTTTCAGAGCCACACAAAGGTTGGGGCTCTGTGCTCCTCTAGCCACCTAATCTTCTGCTCATCCTCTCTCGCAGTCGAAGGAGAGCTGAGCTGAGAAATTGCAAACGTCCAGCAATTCCTCAGACATGAAAAGTGCCAGCACTGAAAGCTACTGCTTGATCTAACCAGGCCTTGGCTAGCCTTTCAGAGCCACACAAAGGTTGGGGCTCTGTGCTCCTCTAGGCACCTAATCTTCTGCTCATCCTCTCTCGCAGTCGAAGGAGAGCTGAGCTGAGAAATTGCAAACGTCCAGCAATTCCTCACACATGAAAAGTGCCAGCACTGAAAGCTCTTGCTAGCCAGCACCGTTCCTTGGAAGTGCTCTCACAGGTGCAGCAACACTGGGGCTCTGCGCTTCTCTAGCCACCTAACGTCACAGTCACTATCTCTCCGTCTTGCAGAGCTGAGCTGAGAAATTGCAAACGTCCAGCAATTCCTCACACATGAAAAGTGCCAGCACTGAAAGATACTGCTTGATCTAAGCATGCCTGGGCTAGCCTTTCAGAGCCACACAAAGGTTGGGGCTCTGTGCTCCTCTAGCCACCTAATCTTCTGCTCATCCTCTCTCGCAGTCGAAGGAGAGCTGAGCTGAGAAATTGCAAACGTCCAGCAATTCCTCACACATGAAAAGTGCCAGCACTGAAAGCTACTGCTTGATCTAACCAGGCCTTGGCTAGCCTTTCAGAGTCACACAAAGGTTGGGGCTCTGTGCTCCTCTAGGCACCTAATCTTCTGCTCATCCTCTCTCGCAGTCGAAGGACAGCTGAGCTGAGAAATTGCAAACGTCCAGCAATTCCTCACACATGAAAAGTGCCAGCACTGAAAGCTCTTGCTAGCCAGCACCGTTCCTTGGAAGTGCTCTCACAGGCCAGCAACACTGGGGCTCTGCGCTTCTCTAGCCACCTAACGTCACGGTCACTATCTCTCCGTCTCGCAGAGCTGAGCTGAGAAATTGCAAACGTCCAGCAATTCCTCACACATGAAAAGTGCCAGCATTGAAAGCTACTGCTTGATCTAACAAGGCCTTGGCTAGCCTTTCAAAGCCACACAAAGGTTGGGGCTCTGTGGTCCTCTAGCCACCTAATCTTCTGCTCAACCTCTCTCGCAGTCGAAGGAGAGCTGAGCTGAGAAATTGCAAACGTCCAGCAATTCCTCACACATAAAAAGTGCCAGCATTGAAAGCTACTGCTTGATCTAATCAGGCCTTGGCTAGCCTTTCAGAGCCACACAAAGGTTGGGGCTCTGAGCTTCTCTAGCCACCTAATCTTCTGCTCAACCTCTCTCGCAGTCGAAGGAGAGCTGAGCTGAGAAATTGCAAACGTCCAGCAATTCCTCACACATGAAAAGTGCCAGCACTGAAAGCTACTGCTTGATCTAAGCATGCCTTGGCTAGCCTTTCAGAGCCACACAAAGGTTGGGGCTCTGTGCTCCTCTAGCCACCTAATCTTCTGCTCATCCTCTCTCGCAGTCGAAGGAGAGCTGAGCTGAGAAATTGCAAACGTCCAGCAATTCCTCAGACATGAAAAGTGCCAGCACTGAAAGCTCTTGCTAGCCAGCACCTTTCCTTGGAAGTGCTCTCACAGGCGCAGCAACACTGGGGCTCTGCGCTTCTCTAGCCACCTAACGTCACGGTCACTATCTCTCCGTCTCGCAGAGCTGAGCTGAGAAATTGCAAACGTTCAGCAATTCCTCACACATGAAAAGTGCCAGCACTGAAAGCTACTGCTTGATCTAATCAGGCCTTGGCTAGCCTTTCAAAGCCACACAAAGGTTGGGGCTCTGTGGTCCTCTAGCCACCTAATCTTCTGCTCAACCGCTCTCGCAGTCGAAGGAGAGCTGAGCTGAGAAATTGCAAACATCCAGCAATTCCTCACACATGAAAAGTGCCAGCATTGAAAGCTACTGCTTGATCTAATCAGGCCTTGGCTAGCCTTTCAGAGCCACACAAAGGTTGGGGCTCTGAGCTTCTCTAGCCACCTAATCTTCTGCTCAACCTCTCTCGCAGTCGAAGGAGAGCTGAGCTGAGAAATTGCAAACGTCCAGCAATTCCTCACACATGAAAAGTGCCAGCACTGAAAGCTACTGCTTGATCTAAGCATGCCTTGGCTAGCCTTTCAGAGCCACACAAAGGTTGGGGCTCTGTGCTCCTCTAGCCACCTAATCTTCTGCTCATCCTCTCTCACAGTCGAAGGAGAGCTGAGCTGAGAAATTGCAAACGTCCAGCAATTCCTCACACATGAAAAGTGCCAGCACTGAAAGCTCTTGCTAGGCAGCACCGTTCCTTGGAAGTGCTCTCACAGGCCAGCAACACTGGGGCTCTGCGCTTCTCTAGCCACCTAACGTCACGGTCACTATCTCTCCGTTTCGCAGAGCTGAGCTGAGAAATTGCAAACGTCCAGCAATTCCTCACACATGAAAAGTGCCAGCACTGAAAGCTACTGTTTGATCTAACCAGGCCTTGGCTAGCCTTTCAGAGCCACAGAAAGGTTGGGGCTCTGTGCTCCTCTAGCCACCTAATCTTCTGCTCAACCGCTCTCGCAGTCGAAGGAGAGCTGAGCTGAGAAATTGCAAACGTCCAGCAATTCCTCACACATGAAAAGTGCCAGCATTGAAAGCTACTGCTTGATCTAATCAGGCCTTGGCTAGCCTTTCAGAGCCACACAAAGGTTGGGGCTCTGAGCTTCTCTAGCCACCTAATCTTCTGCTCAACCTCTCTCGCAGTCGAAGGAGAGCTGAGCTGAGAAATTGCAAACGTCCAGCAATTCCTTACACATGAAAAGTGCCAGCACTGAAAGCTACTGCTTGATCTAAGCATGCCTTGGCTAGCCTTTCAGAGCCACACAAAGGTTGGGGCTCTGTGCTCCTCTAGCCACCTAATCTTCTGCTCAACCTCTCTCGCAGTCGAAGGAGAGCTGAGCTGAGAAATTGCAAACGTCCAGCAATTCCTCACACATGAAAAGTGCCAGCACTGAATGCTACTGCTTGATCTAAGCATGCCTTGGCTAGCCTTTCAGAGCCACACAAAGGTTGGGGCTCTGTGCTCCTCTAGCCACCTAATCTTCTGCTCAACCTCTCTCGCAGTCGAAGGAGAGCTGAGCTGAGAAATTGCAAACGTCCAGCAATTCCTCACACATGAAAAGTGCCAGCACTGAATGCTACTGCTTGATCTAACCAGGCCTTGGCTAGCCTTTCAGAGCCACACAAAGGTTGGGGCTCTGTGCTCCTCTAGCCACCTAATCTTCTGCTCATCCTCTCTCGCAGTCGAAGGAGAGCTGAGCTGAGAAATTGCAAACGTCCAGCAATCCCTCACACATGAAAAGTGCCAGCACTGAAAGCTCTTGCTAGCCAGCACCGTTCCTTGGAAGTGCTCTCACAGGTGCAGCAACACTGGGGCTCTGCGCTTCTCTAGCCACCTAACGTCACAGTCACTATCTCTCCGTCTCGCAGAGCTGAGCTGAGAAATTGCAAACGTCCAGCAATTCCTCAGACATGAAAAGTGCCAGCACTGAAAGCTACTGCTTGATCTAACCAGGCCTTGGCTAGCCTTTCAGAGCCACACAAAGGTTGGGGCTCTGTGCTCCTCTAGCCACCTAACCCTCGGCTCATCCTCTCTCGCAGTCGAAGGACAGCTGAGCTGAGAAATTGCAAACGTCCACCAATTCCTCACACATGAGAAGTGCCAGCACTGAAAGCTGCTCCTAGCAGGCACCGTTCCTTGGAAGTGCTCTCACAGGTGCAGCAACACTGGGGCTCTGCGCTTCTCTAGCCACCTAACGTCACGGTCACTATCTCTCCGTCTTGCAGAGCTGAGCTGAGAAATTGCAAACGTCCAGCAATACCTCACACATGAAAAGTGCCAGCACTGAAAGCTACTGCTTGATCTAAGCATGCCTTGGCTAGCCTTTCAGAGCCACACAAAGGTTGGGGCTCTGTGCTCCTCTAGCCACCTAATCTTCGGCTCATCCTCTCTCACAGTCGAAGGAGAGCTGAGCTGAGAAATTGCAAACGTCCAGCAATTCCTCAGACATGAAAAGTGCCAGCACTGAAAGCTACTGCTTGATCTAACCAGGCCTTGGCTAGCCTTTCAGAGCCACAAAAAGGTTGGGGCTCTGTGCTTCTCTACACACCTAACCCTCGGCTCATCCTCTCTCGCAGTCGAAGGACAGCTGAGCTGAGAAATTGCAAACATCCACCAATTCCTCAGACATGAAAAGTGCCAGCACTGAAAGCTCTTGCTAGCCCTCACCTTTCCTTCGAAGCCCTTTCACAGGCCCAGCAACACTGGGGCTCTGTGCTTCTCTAGCCACCTAACGTCACGGTCACTATCTCTCCGTCTCACAGAGCTGAGCTGAGAAATTGCAAACATCCAGCAATTCCTCACACATGAAAAGTGCCAGCACTGAAAGCTACTGCTTGATCTAACCAGGCCTTGGCTAGCCTTTCAGAGCCACACAAAGGTTGGGGCTCTGTGCTTCTCTAGCCACCTAATCTTCGGCTCATCCTCTCTCGCAGTCGAAGGACAGCTGAGCTGAGAAATTGCAAACGTCCAGCAATTCCTCACACATGAAAAGTGCCAGCTCTGAAAGCTGCTCCTAGCAGGCACCGTTCCTTGTAAGTGCTCTCACAGGCGCAGCAACACTGGGGCTCTGCACTTCTCTAGCCACCTAACGTCACGGTCACTATCTCTCCGTCTTGCAGAGCTGAGCTGAGAAATTGCAAACGTCCAGCAATTCCTCACACTTGAAAAGTGCCAGCACTGAAAGCTACTGCTTGATCTAACCAGGCCTTGGCTAGCCTTTCAGAGCCACACAAAAGTTGGGGCTCTGTGCTTCTCTAGTCACCTAATCTTCTGCTCATCCTCTCTCGCAGTCGAAGGAGAGCTGAGCTGAGAAATTGCAAACGTCCAGCAATCCCTCACACATGAAAAGTGCCAGCACTGAAAGCTCTTGCTAGCCAGCAGCGTTCCTTGGAACTGCTCTCACAGGCGCAGCAACACTGGGGCTCTGCGCTTCTCTAGCCACCTATCGTCATGGTCACTATCTCTCCGTCTCGCAGAGCTGAGCTGAGAAATTGCAAACGTCCAGCAATTCCTCACACATGAAAAGTGCCAGCACTGAAAGCTACTGCTTGATCTAACAAGGCCTTGGCTAGCCTTTCAGAGCCACACAAAGGTTGGGGCTCTGTGGTCCTCTAGCCACCTAATCTTCTGCTCAACCGCTCTCGCAGTCGAAGGAGAGCTGAGCTGAGAAATTGCAAACGTCCAGCAATTCCTCACACATGAAAAGTGCCAGCTCTGAAAGCTACTGCTTGATCTAATCAGGCCTTGGCTAGCCTTTCAGAGCCACACAAAGGTTGGGGCTCTGTGCTTCTCTAGCCACCTAATCTTCTGCTCATCCTCTCTCGCAGTCGAAGGACAGCTGAGCTGAGAATTTGCAAACGTCCAGCAATCCCTCACACATGAAAAGTGCCAGCACTGAAAGCTCTTGCTAGGCAGCACCGCTCCTTGGAAGTGCTCTCACAGGCCAGCAAAACTGGGGCTCTGCGCTTCTCTAGCCACCTAACGTCACGGTCACTATCTCTCCGTCTCGCAGAGCTGAGCTGAGAAATTGCAAACATCCAGCAATTCCTCAGACATGAAAAGTGCCAGCACTGAAAGCTACTGCTTGATCTAACCAGGCCTTGGCTAGCCTTTCAGAGCCACAGAAAGGTTGGGGCTCTGTGCCTCTCTAGCCACCTAACCCTCGGCTCATCCTCTCTCGCAGTCGAAGGACAGCTGAGCTGAGAAATTGCAAACATCCAGCAATTCCTCACACATGAGAAATGCCAGCACTGAAAGCTGCTCCTAGCAGGCACCGTTCCTTGGAAGTGCTCTCACAGGTGCAGCAACACTGGGGCTCTGCACTTCTCTAGCCACCTAACGTCACAGTCACTATCTCTCCATCTTGTAGAGCTGAGCTGAGAAATTGCAAACGTCCAGCAATTCCTCAGACATGAAAAGTGCCAGCACTGAAAGCTACTGCTGGATCTAATCAGGCCTTGGCTAGCCTTTCAGAGCCACACAAAGGTTGGGGCTCTGAGCTTCTCTAGCCACCTAATCTTCTGCTCAACCTCTCTCGCAGTCAAAGGAGAGCTGAGCTGAGAAATTGCAAACGTCCAGCAATTCCTCACACATGAAAAGTGCCAGCACTGAAAGCTACTGCTTGATCTAAGCATGCCTTGGCTAGCCTTTCAGAGCCACACAAAGGTTGGGGCTCTGTGCTTCTCTAGCCACCTAACCTTCTGCTCATCCTCTCTCGCAGTCGAAGGAGAGCTGAGCTGAGAAATTGCAAACGTCCAGCAATTCCTCACACATGAAAAGTGCCAGCACTGAAAGCTACTGCTTGATCTAACCAGGCCTTGGCTAGTCTTTCAGAGCCACACAAAGGTTGGGGCTCTGTGCTTCTCTAGCCACCTAATCTTCTGCTCACCCTCTCTCGCAGTCGAAGGAGAGCTGAACTGAGAAATTGCAAATGCCCACCAATTCCTCAGACATGAAAAGTGCCAGCTCTGAAAGCTGTTGCTAGCCAGCACCGTTCCGTGGAAGCGCTCTCACAGTCACAGCAACACTGGGGCTCTGCGCTTCTCTAGCCACCTAACGTCACGGTCACTATCTCTCCGTCTCGCAGAGCTGAGCTGAGAAATTGCAAACGTCCAGCAATTCCTCACACATGGAAAGTGCCAGCACTGAAAGCTACTGTTTGATCTAACCATGCCTTGGCTAGCCTTTCAGAACCACAGAAAGGTTGGGGCTCTGTGCTCCTCTAGCCACCTAACCCTCGGCTCATCCTCTCTCGCAGTCGAAGGACAGCTGAGCTGAGAAATTGCAAACGTCCAGCAATTCCTCACACATGACAAATGCCAGCACTGAAAGCTGCTCCTAGCAGGCACCGTTCCGTGGAAGTGCTCTCACAGGTGCAGCAACACTGGGGCTCTGCACTTCTCTAGCCACCTAACGTCACGGTCACTATCTCTCCGTCTTGCAGAGCTGAGCTGAGAAATTGCAAACGTCCAGCAATTCCTCACACATGAAAAGTGCCAGCACTGAAAGCTACTGTTTGATCTAACCAGGCCTTGGCTAGCCTTTCAGAGCTACACAAAGGTTGGGGCTCTGTGGTCCTCTAGCCACCTAATCTTCTGCTCAACCTCTCTCGCAGTCGAAGGACAGCTGAGCTGAGAAATTGCAAACGTCCAGCAATTCCTCACACATGAAAAGTGCCAGCACTGAAAGCTCTTGCTAGCCAGCACCGTTCCTTGGAACTGCTCTCACAGGCGCAGCAACACTGGGGCTCTGCGCTTCTCTAGCCACCTAACGTCACAATCACTATCTCTCCGTCTCGCAGAGCTGAGCTGAGAAATTGCAAACGTCCACCAATTCCTCACACATGAAAAGTGCCAGCACTGAAAGCTGTTGCTAGCCAGCACCGTTCCTTGGAAGCGCTCTCACAGGCGCAGCAACACTGGGGCTCTGCGCTTCTCTAGCCACCTAATGTCACGGTCACTATCTCTCCGTCTCGCAGAGCTGAGCTGAGAAATTGCAAACGTCCACCAATTCCTCACACATGAAAAGTGCCAGCACTGAAAGCTACTGCTGATCTAATCAGGCCTTGGCTAGCCTTTCAGAGCCACAAAAAGGTTGGGGCTCTGTGCTTCTCTAGCCACATAACCCTCGGCTCATCCTCTCTCGCAGTCGAAGGAGAGCTGAGCTGAGAAACTGCAAACATCCACCAATTCCTCAGACATGAAAAGTGCCAGCACTGAAAGCTCTTGCTAGCCAGCACCGTTCCGTGGAAGCGCTCTCACAGGCACAGCAACACTGGGCCGCTGTGCTTCTCTAGCCACCTAACGTCACAGTCACTATCTCTCCGTCTCGCAGAGCTGAGCTAAGACATTGCAAACGTCCAGCAATTCCTCACACATGAAAAGTGCCAGCACTGAAAGCTACTGCTTGATCTAACCAGGCCTTGGCTAGACTTTCAGAGCCACACAAAGGTTGGGGCTCTCTGCTTCTCTAGCCACCTAATCTTCTGCTCATCCTCTCTCGCAGTCGAAGGAGAGCTGAGCTGAGAAATTGCAAACGTCCAGCAATCCCTCACACATGAAAAGTGCCAGCACTGAAAGCTCTTGCTAGCCAGCACCGTTCCTTGGAACTGCTCTCACAGGCGCAGCAACACTGGGGCTCTGCGCTTCTCTAGCCACCTAACGTCACGGTCACTATCTCTCCGTGTCGCAGAGCTGAGCTGAGAAATTGCAAACGTCCAGCAATTCCTCACACATGAAAAGTGCCAGCACTGAAAGCTACTGCTAGATCTAAGCATGCCTTGGCTAGCCTTTCAGAGCCACACAAAGGTTGGGGCTCTGTGCTCCTCTAGCCACCTAATCTTCTGCTCATCCTCTCTCGCAGTCGAAGGACAGCTGAGTTGAGAAATTGCAAACGTCCAGCAACTCCTCACACATGAAAAGTGCCAGCTCTGAAAGCTGTTGCTAGCCAGCACCGTTCCGTGGAAGCGCTCTCACAGGTGCAGCAACACTGGGGCTCTGCGCTTCTCTAGCCACCTAATGTCACGGTCACTATCTCTCCGTCTCGCAGAGCTGAGCTGAGAAATTGCAAACGTCCAGCAATACCTCACACATGAATAGTGCCAGCACTGAAAGCTGCTGCTATCCAGCACCGTTCCTTGGAAGCGCTCTCACAGGCGCAGCAACACTGGGGCTCTGCGCTTCTCTAGCCACCTAACGTCACGGTCACTATCTCTCCGTCTCGCAGAGCTGAGCTGAGAAATTGCAAACGTCCAGCAATTCCTCACACATGAAAAGTGCCAGCACTGAAAGCTACTGCTTGATCTAACCAGGCCTTGGCTAGCCTTTCAGAGCCACACAAAGGTTGGGGCTCTGTGCTTCTCTACCCACCTAACCCTCGCCTCATCCTCTCTCGCAGTCGAAGGAGAGCTGAGCTGAGAAATTGCAAACGTCCAGCAATTCCTCACACATGAAAAGTGCCAGCTCTGAAAGCTGTTGCTAGCCAGCACCGTTCCGTGGAAGCGCTCTCACAGGCACAGCAACACTGGGGCTCTGCGCTTCTCTAGCCACCTAACGCCACGGTCACTATCTCTCCGTCTCGCAGAGCTGAGCTGAGAAATTGCAAACGTCCAGCAATTCCTCACACATGAAAAGTGCCAGCACTGAAAGCTACTGCTTGATCTAACCAGGCCTTGGCTAGCCTTTCAGAGCCACACAAAGGTTGGGGCTCTGTGCTCCTCTAGCCACCTAACCCTCGGCTCATCCTCTCTCGCAGTCGAAGGACAGCTGAGCTGAGAAATTGCAAACGTCCAGCAATTCCTCACACATGAGAAATGCCAGCACTGAAAGCTCTTGCTAGCCAGCGCCGTTCCGTGGAAGTGCTCTCACAGGCGCAGCAACACTGGGCCGCTGTGCTTCTCTAGCCACCTAATGTCACGGTCACTATCTCTCTGTCTCGCAGAGCTGAGCTGAGAAATTGCAAACGTCCAGCAATTCCTCACACATGAAAAGTGCCAGCACTGAAAGCTACTGCTTGATCTAACCATGCCTTGGCTAGCCTTTCAGAGCCACACAAAGGTTGGGGCTCTGTGCTCCTCTAGCCACCTAAACTTCTGCTCATCCTCTCTCGCAGTCGAAGGAGAGCTGAGCTGAGAAACTGCAAACGTCCAGCAATTCCTCACACATGAGAAATGCCAGCACTGAAAGCTGTTGCTAGCCAGCACCGTTCCGTGGAAGCGCTCTCACAGGTGCAGCAACACTGGGGATCTGCGCTTCTCTAGCCACCTAATGTCATGGTCACTATCTCTCCGTCTCGCAGAGCTGAGCTGAGAAATTGCAAACGTCCAGCAATTCCTCAGACATGAAAAGTGCCAGCACTGAAAGCTACTGCTTGATCTAACCATGCCTTGGCTAGCCTTTCAGAGCCACACAAAGGTTGGGGCTCTGTGGTCCTCTAGCCACCTAATCTTCTGCTCATCCTCTCTCGCAGTCGAAGGAGAGCTGAGCTGAGAAATTGCAAACGTCCAGCAATTCCTCACACATGAAAAGTGCCAGCACTGAAAGCTGTTGCTAGCCAGCACCGTTCCTTGGAAGCGCTCTCACAGGCGCAGCAACACTGGGGCTCTGCGCTTCTCTAGCCACCTAATGTCACGGTCACTATCTCTCCGTCTCGCAGAGCTGAGCTGAGAAATTGCAAACGTCCAGCAATTCCTCACACATGAAAAGTGCCAGCACTGAAAGCTACTGCTTGATCTAACCATGCCTTGGCTAGCCTTTCAGAGCCACACAAAGGTTGGGGCTCTGTGGTCCTCTAGCCACCTAATCTTCTGCTTAACCTCTCTCGCAGTCGAAGGACAGCTGAGCTGAGAAATTGCAAACGTCCAGCAATTCCTCACACATGAAAAGTGCCAGCACTCAAAGCTACTGCTTGATCTAACCAGGCCTTGGCTAGCCTTTCAGAGCCACACAAAGGTTGGGGCTCTGTGCTTCTGTAGCCACCTAACCCTCGGGTCATCCTCTCTCGCAGTCGAAGGAGAGCTGAGCTGAGAAATTGCAAACGTCCACCAATTCCTCACACATGAAAAGTGCCAGCACTGAAAGCTGCTGCTATCCAGCACCGTTCCTTGGAAGTGCTCTCACAGGTGCAGCAACACTGGGGCTCTGCACTTCTCTAGCCACCTAACGTCTCAGTCACTATCTCTCCGTGTCGCAGAGCTGAGCTGAGAAATTGCAAACATCCAGCAATTCCTCAGACATGAGAAATGCCAGCACTGAAAGCTACTGCTTGATCTAAGCATGCCTTGGCTAGCCTTTCAGAGCCACAAAAAGGTGGGGCTCTGTGCTTCTCTAGCCACCTAACCCTCGCCTCATCCTCTCTCTCAGTCGAAGGAGAGCTGAGCTGAGAAATTGCAAACGTCCAGCAATTCCTCACACATGAAAAGTGCCAGCACTGAAAGCTACTGCTTGATCTAACCAGGCCTTGGCTAGCCTTTCAGAGCCACAAAAAGGTGGGGCTCTGTGCTTCTCTAGCCACCTAACCCTCGCCTCATCCTCTCTCGCAGTCGAAGGACAGCTGAGCTGAGAAATTGCAAACGTCCAGCAATTCCTCACACATGAAAAGTGCCAGCACTGAAAGCTGTTGCTAGCCAGCACCGTTCCGTGGAAGCGCTCTCACAGGCACAGCAACACTGGGGCTCTGCGCTTCTCTAGCCACCTAACGTCACGGTCACTATCTCTCCGTCTCGCAGAGCTGAGCTGAGAAATTGCAAACGTCCAGCAATTCCTCACACATGAAAAGTGCCAGCTCTGAAAGCTACTGCTTGATCTAACCATGCCATGGCTAGCCTTTCAGAGCCACACAAAGGTTGGGGCTCTGTGCTTCTCTAGCCACCTAATCTTCTGCTCATCCTCTCTCGCAGTCGAAGGACAGCTGAGCTGAGAAATTGCAAACGTCCAGCAATTCCTCACACATGAAAAGTGCCAGCACTGAAAGCTACTGCTTGATCTAACCAGGCCTTGGCTAGCCTTTCAGAGCCACACAAAGGTTGGGGCTCTGTGCTTCTCTAGCCACCTAATCTTCTGCTCATCCTCTCTCGCAGTCGAAGGAGAGCTGAGCTGAGAAATTGCAAAGGTCCAGCAATCCCTCACACATGAAAAGTGCCAGCACCGAAAGCTCTTGCTAGCCAGCACCGTTCCTTGGAAGCGCTCTCACAGGTGCAGCAACACTGGGGCTCTGCGCTTCTCTAGCCACCTAACGTCACGGTCACTATCTCTCCGTCTCGCAGAGCTGAGCTGAGAAATTGCAAACGTCCAGCAATTCCTCACACATGAAAAGTGCCAGCACTGAAAGCTACTGCTTGATCTAACCATGCCTTGGCTAGCCTTTCAGAGCCACAGAAAGGTTGGGGCTCTGTGCTCCTCTAGCCACCTAATCTTCTGCTCATCCTCTCTCGCAGTCGAAGGAGAGCTGAGCTGAGAAACTGCAAACGTCCAGCAATTCCTCACACATAAGAAATGCCAGCACTGAAAGCTGTTGCTAGCCAGCACCGTTCCTTGGAAGCGCTCTCAGAGGTGCAGCAACACTGGGGCTCTGCGCTTCTCTAGCCACCTAATGTCACGGTCACTATCTCTCTGTCTCGCAGAGCTGAGCTGAGAAATTGCAAACGTCCAGCAATTCCTCAGACATGAAAAGTGCCAGCACTGAAAGCTACTGCTTGATCTAACCAGGCCTTGGCTAGCCTTTCAGAGCCACACAAAGGTTGGGGCTCTGTGCTCCTCTAGCCACCTAACCGTCGGCTCATCCTCTCTCGCAGTCGAAGGAGAGCTGAGCTGAGAAATTGCAAACGTCCAGCAATTCCTCACACATGAAAAGTGCCAGCACTGAAAGCTACTGCTTGATCTAATCAGGCCTTGGCTAGCCTTTCAGAGCCACACAAAGGTTGGGGCTCTGTGCTTCTCTAGCCACCTAATCTTCTGCTCATCCTCTCTCGCAGTCGAAGGAGAGCTGAGCTGAGAAATTGCAAACGTCCACCAATTCCTCACACATGAAAAGTGCCAGCACTGAAAGCTACTGCTTGATCTAACCAGGCCTTGGCTAGCCTTTCAGAGCCACACAAAGGTTGGGGCTCTGTGCTCCTCTAGCCACCTAATCTTCTGCTCATCCTCTCTCGCAGTCGAAGGAGAGCTGAGCTGAGAAATTGCAAACGTCCAGCAATTACTCACACATAAGAAATGCCAGCACTGAAAGCTGTTGCTAGCCAGCACCGTTCCTTGGAAGCGCTCTCAGAGGTGCAGCAACACTGGGGCTCTGCGCTTCTCTAGCCACCTAACGTCACGGTCACTATCTCTCCGTCTCGCAGAGCTGAGCTGAGAAATTGCAAACGTCCAGCAATTCCTCAGACATGAAAAGTGCCAGCACTGAAAGCTACTGCTTGATCTAACCAGGCCTTGGCTAGCCTTTCAGAGCCACACAAAGGTTGGGGCTCTGTGCTCCTCTAGCCACCTAACCCTCGGCTCATCCTCTCTCGCAGTCGAAGGAGAGCTGAGCTGAGAAATTGCAAACGTCCAGCAATTCCTCAGACATGAAAAGTGCCAGCACTGAAAGCTACTGCTTGATCTAATCAGGCCTTGGCTAGCCTTTCAGAGCCACACAAAGGTTGGGGCTCTGTGCTCCTCTAGCCACCTAATCTTCTGCTCATCCTCTCTCGCAGTCGAAGGAGAGCTGAGCTGAGAAATTGCAAACGTCCACCAATTCCTCACACATGAAAAGTGCCAGCACTGAAAGCTACTGCTTGATCTAACCAGGCCTTGGCTAGCCTTTCAGAGCCACAGAAAGGTTGGGGCTCTGTGCTCCTCTAGCCACCTATCCCTCGGCTCATCCTCTCTCGCAGTCGAAAGACAGCTGAGCTGAGAAATTGCAAACGTCCAGCAATTCCTCACACATGAAAAGTGCCAGCACTGAAAGCTACTGCTTGATCTAATCAGGCCTTGACTAGCCTTTCAGAGCCACAAAAAGGTGGGGCTCTGTGCTTCTGTAGCCACCTAACCCTCGCCTCATCCTCTCTCGCAGTTGAAGGAGAGCTGAGCTGAGAAATTGCAAACGTCCAGCAATTCCTCACACATGAAAAGTGCCAGCACTGAAAGCTGTTGCTAGCCAGCACCGTTCCTTGGAAGCGCTCTCACAGGCGCAGCAACACTGGGGCTCTGCGCTTCTCTAGCCACCTAACGTCACGGTCACTATCTCTCCGTGTCGCAGAGCTGAGCTGAGAAATTGCAAACGTCCAGCAATTCCTCACACATGAAAAGTGCCAGCACTGAAAGCTACTGCTAGATCTAAGCATGCCTTGGCTAGCCTTTCAGAGCCACACAAAGGTTGGGGCTCTGTGCTCCTCTAGCAACCTAATCTTCTGCTCATCCTCTCTCGCAGTCGAAGGACAGCTGAGTTGAGAAATTGCAAACGTCCAGCAATTCCTCACACATGAGAAATGCCAGCACTGAAAGCTGTTGCTAGCCAGCACCGTTCCGTGGAAGCGCTCTCACAGGCGCAGCAACATTGGGGCTCTGCGCTTCTCTAGCCACCTAATGTCACGGTCACTATCTCTCCGTCTCGCAGAGCTGAGCTGGGAAATTGCAAACGTCCAGCAATACCTCACACATGAAAAGTGCCAGCACTGAAAGCTACTGCTTGATCTAAGCATGCCTTGGCTAGCCTTTCAGAGCCACACAAAGGTTGGGGCTCTGTGCTTCTCTAGCCACCTAACCCTCGGCTCATCCTCTCTCGCAGTCGAAGGAGAGCTGAGCTGAGAAATTGCAAACATCCACCAATTCCTCAGACATGAAAAGTGCCAGCACTGAAAGCTGCTGCTAGCCAGCACCGTTCCTTGGAAGCGCTCTCACAGGCACAGCAACACTGGGGCTCTGCGCTTCTCTAGCCACCTAACGTCACGGTCACTATCTCTCCGTCTCGCAGAGCTGAGCTGAGAAATTGCAAACGTCCAGCAATTCCTCACACATGAAAATTGCCAGCACTGAAAGCTACTGCTTGATCTAACCAGGCCTTGGCTAGTCTTTCAGAGCCACACAAAGGTTGGGGCTCTGTGCTTCTCTAGCCACCTAACCCTCGGCTCATCCTCTCTCGCAGTCGAAGGAGAGCTGAGCTGAGAAATTGCAAACGTCCAGCAATTCCTCACACATGAAAAGTGCCAGCACTCAAAGCTGCTGCTAGCAGGCACCGTTCCTTGGAAGCGCTCTCACAGGCTCAGCAACACTGGGGCTCTGCACTTCTCTAGCCACCTAATGTCACGGTCACTTTATCTCCGTCTTGCAGAGCTGAGCTGAGAAATTGCAAACGTCCAGCAATTCCTCACACATGAAAAGTGCCAGCACTGAAAGCTACTGCTTGATCTAACCATGCCTTGGCTAGCCTTTCAAAGCCACACAAAGGTTGGGGCTCTGTGGTCCTATAGCCACCTAATCTTCTGCTCAACCTCTCTAGCAGTCGAAGGAGAGCTGAGCTGAGAAATTGCAAACATCCAGCAATTCCTCACACATGAAAAGTGCCAGCACTGAAAGCTACTGCTTGATCTAATCAGGCCTTGGCTAGCCTTTCAAAGCCACACAAAGGTTGGGGCTCTGTGCTTCTCTAGCCACCTAATCTTCTGCTCATCCTCTCTCGCAGTCGAAGGAGAGCTGAACTGAGAAATTGCAAATGTCCACCAATTCCTCACACATGAAAAGTGCCAGCTCTGAAAGCTGTTGCTGGCCAGCACCGTTCCGTGGAAGCGCTCTCACAGGCACAGCAACACTGGGGCTCTGCGCTTCTCTAGCCACCTAACGTCACGGTCACTATCTGTCCGTCTCGCAGAGCTGAGCTGAGAAATTGCAAACGTCCAGCAATTCCTCACACATGAAAAGTGCCAGCTCTGAAAGCTACTGCTTGATCTAACCATGCCATGGCTAGCCTTTCAGAGCCACACAAAGGTTGGGGCTCTGTGCTTCTCTAGCCACCTAATCTTCTGCTCATCCTCTCTCGCAGTCGAAGGACAGCTGAGCTGAGAAATTGCAAACGTCCAGCAATTCCTCACACATGAAAAGTGCCAGCACTGAAAGCTACTGCTTGATCTAACCAGGCCTTGGCTAGCCTTTCAGAGCCACACAAAGGTTGGGGCTCTGTGCTTCTCTAGCCACCTAATCTTCTGCTCATCCTCTCTCGCAGTCGAAGGAGAGCTGAGCTGAGAAATTGCAAACGTCCAGCAATCCCTCACACATGAAAAGTGCCAGCACCGAAAGCTCTTGCTAGCCAGCACCGTTCCTTGGAAGCGCTCTCACAGGTGCAGCAACACTGGGGCTCTGCGCTTCTCTAGCCACCTAACGTCACGGTCACTATCTCTCCGTCTCGCAGAGCTGAGCTGAGAAATTGCAAACGTCCAGCAATTCCTCAGACATGAAAAGTGCCAGCACTGAAAGCTACTGCTGGATCTAAGCATGCCTTGGCTAGCCTTTCAGAGCCACAGAAAGGTTGGGGCTCTGTGCTCCTCTAGCCACCTAATCTTCTGCTCACTCTCTCTCGCAGTCGAAGGAGAGCTGAGCTGAGAAACTGCAAACGTCCAGCAATTCTTCACACATAAGAAATGCCAGCACTGAAAGCTGTTGCTAGCCAGCACCGTTCCTTGGAAGCGCTCTCAGAGGTGCAGCAACACTGGGGCTCTGCGCTTCTCTAGCCACCTAACGTCACGGTCACTATCTCTCCGTCTCGCAGAGCTGAGCTGAGAAATTGCAAACGTCCAGCAATTCCTCAGACATGAAAAGTGCCAGCACTGAAAGCTACTGCTTGATCTAACCAGGCCTTGGCTAGCCTTTCAGAGCCACACAAAGGTTGGGGCTCTGTGCTCCTCTAGCCACCTAACCGTCGGCTCATCCTCTCTCGCAGTCGAAGGAGAGCTGAGCTGAGAAATTGCAAACGTCCAGCAATTCCTCACACATGAAAAGTGCCAGCACTGAAAGCTACTGCTTGATCTAATCAGGCCTTGGCTAGCCTTTCAGAGCCACACAAAGGTTGGGGCTCTGTGCTTCTCTAGCCACCTAATCTTCTGCTCATCCTCTCTCGCAGTCGAAGGAGAGCTGAGCTGAGAAATTGCAAACGTCCACCAATTCCTCACACATGAAAAGTGCCAGCACTGAAAGCTACTGCTTGATCTAACCAGGCCTTGGCTAGCCTTTCAGAGCCACACAAAGGTTGGGGCTCTGTGCTCCTCTAGCCACCTAATCTTCTGCTCATCCTCTCTCGCAGTCGAAGGAGAGCTGAGCTGAGAAACTGCAAACGTCCAGCAATTACTCACACATAAGAAATGCCAGCACTGAAAGCTGTTGCTAGCCAGCACCGTTCCTTGGAAGCGCTCTCACAGGCGCAGCAACACTGGGGCTCTGCGCTTCTCTAGCCACCTAACGTCACGGTCACTATCTCTCCGTGTCGCAGAGCTGAGCTGAGAAATTGCAAACGTCCAGCAATTCCTCACACACGAAAAGTGCCAGCACTGAAAGCTACTGCTAGATCTAAGCATGCCTTGGCTAGCCTTTCAGAGCCACACAAAGGTTGGGGCTCTGTGCTCCTCTAGCCACCTAATCTTCTGCTCATCCTCTCTCGCAGTCGAAGGACAGCTGAGTTGAGAAATTGCAAACGTCCAGCAATTCCTCACACATGAGAAATGCCAGCACTGAAAGCTGTTGCTAGCCAGCACCGTTCCGTGGAAGCGCTCTCACAGGCGCAGCAACATTGGGGCTCTGCGCTTCTCTAGCCACCTAACGTCACGGTCACTATCTCTCCGTGTCGCAGAGCTGAGCTGGGAAATTGCAAACGTCCAGCAATACCTCACACATGAATAGTGCCAGCACTGAAAGCTGCTGCTATCCAGCACCGTTCCTTGGAAGCGCTCTCACAGGCGCAGCAACACTGGGGCTCTGCGCTTCTCTAGCCACCTAACGTCACGGTCACTATCTCTCCGTCTCGCAGAGCTGAGCTGAGAAATTGCAAACGTCCAGCAATTCCTCACACATGAAAAGTGCCAGCACTGAAAGCTACTGCTTGATCTAAGCATGCCTTGGCTAGCCTTTCAGAGCCACACAAAGGTTGGGGCTCTGTGCTTCTCTAGCCACCTAACCCTCGCCTCATCCTCTCTCGCAGTCGAAGGACAGCTGAGCTGAGAAATTGCAAACGTCCAGCAATTCCTCACACATGAAAAGTGCCAGCTCTGAAAGCTGTTGCTAGCCAGCACCGTTCCGTGGAAGCGCTCTCACAGGTGCAGCAACACTGGGGCTCTGCGCTTCTCTAGCCACCTAACGTCACGGTCACTATCTGTCCGTCTCGCAGAGCTGAGCTGAGAAATTGCAAACGTCCAGCAATTCCTCAGACATGAAAAGTGCCAGCACTGAAAGCTACTGCTTGATCTAACCAGGCCTTGGCTAGCCTTTCAGAGCCACACAAAGGTTGGGGCTCTGTGCTCCTCTAGCCACCTAACCTTCTGCTCATCCTCTCTCGCAGTCGAAGGACAGCTGAGCTGAGAAATTGCAAATGTCCACCAATTCCTCACACATGAGAAATGCCAGCACTGAAAGCTCTTGCTAGCCAGCACCGTTCCGTGGAAGTGCTCTCACAGGCGCAGCAACACTGGGCCGCTGTGCTTCTCTAGCCACCTAATGTCACGGTCACTATCTCTCTGTCTCGCAGAGCTGAGCTGAGAAATTGCAAACGTCCAGCAATTCCTCACACATGAAAAGTGCCAGCACTGAAAGCTACTGCTTGATCTAACCATGCCTTGGCTAGCCTTTCAGAGCCACACAAAGGTTGGGGCTCTGTGCTTCTCTAGCCACCTAACCTTCGGCTCATCCTCTCTCGCAGTCGAAGGAGAGCTGAGCTGAGAAACTGCAAACGTCCAGCAATTCCTCACACATGAGAAATGCCAGCACTGAAAGCTGTTGCTAGCCAGCACCGTTCCTTGGAAGCGCTCTCACAGGTGCAGCAACACTGGGGATCTGCGCTTCTCTAGCCACCTAATGTCATGGTCACTATCTCTCCGTCTCGCAGAGCTGAGCTGAGAAATTGCAAACGTCCAGCAATTCCTCACACATGAAAAGTGCCAGCACTGAAAGCTACTGCTTGATCTAACCAGGCCTTGGCTAGCCTTTCAGAGCCACACAAAGGTTGGGGCTCTGTGGTCCTCTAGCCACCTAACCCTCGCCTCATCCTCTCTCGCAGTCGAAGGAGAGCTGAGCTGAGAAATTGCAAACGTCCAGCAATCCCTCACACATGAAAAGTGCCAGCACTGAAAGCTGTTGCTAGCCAGCACCGTTCCTTGGAAGCGCTCTCAGAGGCGCAGCAACACTGGGGCTCTGCGCTTCTCTAGCCACCTAACGTCACGGTCACTATCTCTCCGTCTCGCAGAGCTGAGCTGAGAAATTGCAAACGTCCAGCAATTCCTCACACATGAAAAGTGCCAGCACTGAAAGCTACTGCTAGATCTAAGCATGCCTTGGCTAGCCTTTCAGAGCCACACAAAGGTTGGGGCTCTGTGCTCCTCTAGCCACCTAATCTTCTGCTCATCCTCTCTCGCAGTCGAAGGACAGCTGAGTTGAGAAATTGCAAACGTCCAGCAACTCCTCACACATGAAAAGTGCCAGCTCTGAAAGCTGTTGCTAGCCAGCACCGTTCCGTGGAAGCGCTCTCACAGGTGCAGCAACACTGGGCCTCTGCGCTTCTCTAGCCACCTAATGTCACGGTCACTATCTCTCCGTCTCGCAGAGCTGAGCTGAGAAATTGCAAACGTCCAGCAATACCTCACACATGAATAGTGCCAGCACTGAAAGCTGCTGCTATCCAGCACCGTTCCTTGGAAGCGCTCTCACAGGCGCAGCAACACTGGGGCTCTGCGCTTCTCTAGCCACCTAACGTCACGGTCACTATCTCTCCGTCTCGCAGAGCTGAGCTGAGAAATTGCAAACGTCCAGCAATTCCTCACACATGAAAAGTGCCAGCACTGAAAGCTACTGCTTGATCTAACCAGGCCTTGGCTAGCCTTTCAGAGCCACACAAAGGTTGGGGCTCTGTGCTTCTCTACCCACCTAACCCTCGCCTCATCCTCTCTCGCAGTCGAAGGAGAGCTGAGCTGAGAAATTGCAAACGTCCAGCAATTCCTCACACATGAAAAGTGCCAGCTCTGAAAGCTGTTGCTAGCCAGCACCGTTCCGTGGAAGCGCTCTCACAGGCACAGCAACACTGGGGCTCTGCGCTTCTCTAGCCACCTAACGCCACGGTCACTATCTCTCCGTCTCGCAGAGCTGAGCTGAGAAATTGCAAACGTCCAGCAATTCCTCACACATGAAAAGTGCCAGCACTGAAAGCTACTGCTTGATCTAACCAGGCCTTGGCTAGCCTTTCAGAGCCACACAAAGGTTGGGGCTCTGTGCTCCTCTAGCCACCTAACCCTCGGCTCATCCTCTCTCGCAGTCGAAGGACAGCTGAGCTGAGAAATTGCAAACGTCCAGCAATTCCTCACACATGAGAAATGCCAGCACTGAAAGCTCTTGCTAGCCAGCGCCGTTCCGTGGAAGTGCTCTCACAGGCGCAGCAACACTGGGCCGCTGTGCTTCTCTAGCCACCTAATGTCACGGTCACTATCTCTCTGTCTCGCAGAGCTGAGCTGAGAAATTGCAAACGTCCAGCAATTCCTCACACATGAAAAGTGCCAGCACTGAAAGCTACTGCTTGATCTAACCATGCCTTGGCTAGCCTTTCAGAGCCACACAAAGGTTGGGGCTCTGTGCTCCTCTAGCCACCTAAACTTCTGCTCATCCTCTCTCGCAGTCGAAGGAGAGCTGAGCTGAGAAACTGCAAACGTCCAGCAATTCCTCACACATGAGAAATGCCAGCACTGAAAGCTGTTGCTAGCCAGCACCGTTCCGTGGAAGCGCTCTCACAGGTGCAGCAACACTGGGGATCTGCGCTTCTCTAGCCACCTAATGTCATGGTCACTATCTCTCCGTCTCGCAGAGCTGAGCTGAGAAATTGCAAACGTCCAGCAATTCCTCAGACATGAAAAGTGCCAGCACTGAAAGCTACTGCTTGATCTAACCATGCCTTGGCTAGCCTTTCAGAGCCACACAAAGGTTGGGGCTCTGTGGTCCTCTAGCCACCTAACCCTCGCCTCATCCTCTCTCGCAGTCGAAGGAGAGCTGAGCTGAGAAATTGCAAACGTCCAGCAATTCCTCACACATGAAAAGTGCCAGCACTGAAAGCTGTTGCTAGCCAGCACCGTTCCTTGGAAGCGCTCTCACAGGCGCAGCAACACTGGGGCTCTGCGCTTCTCTAGCCACCTAATGTCACGGTCATTATCTCTCCGTCTCGCAGAGCTGAGCTGAGAAATTGCAAACGTCCAGCAATTCCTCACACATGAAAAGTGCCAGCACTGAAAGCTACTGCTTGATCTAACCATGCCTTGGCTAGCCTTTCAGAGCCACACAAAGGTTGGGGCTCTGTGGTCCTCTAGCCACCTAATCTTCTGCTTAACCTCTCTCGCAGTCGAAGGACAGCTGAGCTGAGAAATTGCAAACGTCCAGCAATTCCTCACACATGAAAAGTGCCAGCACTCAAAGCTACTGCTTGATCTAACCAGGCCTTGGCTAGCCTTTCAGAGCCACACAAAGGTTGGGGCTCTGTGCTTCTGTAGCCACCTAACCCTCGGGTCATCCTCTCTCGCAGTCGAAGGAGAGCTGAGCTGAGAAATTGCAAACGTCCACCAATTCCTCACACATGAAAAGTGCCAGCACTGAAAGCTGCTGCTATCCAGCACCGTTCCTTGGAAGTGCTCTCACAGGTGCAGCAACACTGGGGCTCTGCACTTCTCTAGCCACCTAACGTCTCAGTCACTATCTCTCCGTGTCGCAGAGCTGAGCTGAGAAATTGCAAACATCCAGCAATTCCTCAGACATGAGAAATGCCAGCACTGAAAGCTACTGCTTGATCTAAGCATGCCTTGGCTAGCCTTTCAGAGCCACAAAAAGGTGGGGCTCTGTGCTTCTCTAGCCACCTAACCCTCGCCTCATCCTCTCTCTCAGTCGAAGGAGAGCTGAGCTGAGAAATTGCAAACGTCCAGCAATTCCTCACACATGAAAAGTGCCAGCACTGAAAGCTACTGCTTGATCTAACCAGGCCTTGGCTAGCCTTTCAGAGCCACAAAAAGGTGGGGCTCTGTGCTTCTCTAGCCACCTAACCCTCGCCTCATCCTCTCTCGCAGTCGAAGGAGAGCTGAGCTGAGAAATTGCAAACGTCCAGCAATTCCTCACACATGAAAAGTGCCAGCACTGAAAGCTGTTGCTAGCCAGCACCGTTCCGTGGAAGCGCTCTCACAGGCACAGCAACACTGGGGCTCTGCGCTTCTCTAGCCACCTAACGTCACGGTCACTATCTCTCCGTCTCGCAGAGCTGAGCTGAGAAATTGCAAACGTCCAGCAATTCCTCACACATGAAAAGTGCCAGCACTGAAAGCTACTGCTTGATCTAATCAGGCCTTGGCTAGCCTTTCAGAGCCACAAAAAGGTTGGGGCTCTGTGCTTCTCTAGCCACCTAACCCTCGCCTCATCCTCTCTCGCAGTCGAAGGACAGCTGAGCTGAGAAATTGCAAACGTCCAGCAATTCCTCACACATGAAAAGTGCCAGCTCTGAAAGCTGTTGCTAGCCAGCACTGTTCCGTGGAAGCGCTCTCACAGGCACAGCAACACTGGGGCTCTGCGCTTCTCTAGCCACCTAACGTCACGGTCACTATCTGTCCGTCTCGCAGAGCTGAGCTGAGAAATTGCAAACGTCCAGCAATTCCTCACACATGAAAAGTGCCAGCACTGAAAGCTACTGCTTGATCTAACCAGGCCTTGGCTAGCCTTTCAGAGCCACACAAAGGCTGGGGCTCTGTGCTCCTCTAGCCACCTAACCCTCGGCTCATCCTCTCTCGCAGTCGAAGGACAGCTGAGCTGAGAAATTGCAAACGTCCACCAATTCCTCACACATGAGAAATGCCAGCACTGAAAGCTCTTGCTAGCCAGCACCGTTCCGTGGAAGTGCTCTCACAGGCGCAGCAACACTGGGCCGCTGTGCTTCTCTAGCCACCTAATGTCACAGTCACTATCTCTCCGTCTCGCAGAGCTGAGCTGAGAAATTGCAAACGTCCAGCAATTGCTCACACATGAAAAGTGCCAGCACTGAATGCTACTGCTTGATCTAAGCATGCCTTGGCTAGCCTTTCAGAGCCACACAAAGGTTGGGGCTCTGTGCTCCTCTAGCCACCTAAACTTCTGCTCATCCTCTCTCGCAGTCGAAGGAGAGCTGAGCTGAAAAATTGCAAACATCCACCAATTACTCACACATGAGAAATGCCAGCACTGAAAGCTGTTGCTAGCCAGCGCCGTTCCTTGGAAGTGCTCTCACAGGTGCAGCAACACTGGGGCTCTGCACTTCTCTAGCCACCTAATGTCACGGTCACTATCTCTCCGTCTCGCAGAGCTGAGCTGAGACATTGCAAACGTCCAGCAATTCCTCACACATGAGAAGTGCCAGCACTGAAAGCTACTGCTTGATCTAAGCATGCCTTGGCTAGCCTTTCAGAGCCACACAAAGGTTGGGGCTCTGTGCTCCTCTAGCCACCTAACCTTCTGCTCATCCTCTCTCGCAGTTGAAGGAGAGCTGAGCTGAGAAATTGCAAACATCCACCAATTCCTCACACATGTAAAGTGCCAGCACTGAAAGCTCTTGCTAGCCAGCACCGTTCCTTGGAAGTGCTCTCACAGGTGCAGCAACACTGGGGCTCTGCGCTTCTCTAGCCACCTAATGTCACGGTCACTATCTCTCTGTCTCGTAGAGCTGAGCTGAGAAATTGCAAACGTCCAGCAATTCCTCACACATGAGAAGTGCCAGCACTGAAAGCTACTGCTTGATCTAAGCATGCCTTGGCTACCCTTTCAGAGTCACACCAACCGTGGGGCTCTGCACCTGCCTAGCCACCTCATGTTATGCTCTCTCTCTCTTACAGGCTAGGTAGAGCTCAGCTCCGAGTTTTTAAATGTACAGCGACTACTCCCACAGGGAAGGGGCCAGCACTGAAAGCTCTTGCTAGCCCTCACCTTTCCATGGAAGCCCCTTCACAGGCCCAGCAACACTGGGGATCTGCACTTTTCTAGCTACCTAACATAATGGTCAGTATCTCTCAGTCTTGTAGAGCTCAGCTCTGAAATGGAAAGTGTCCAGCAACTCCTTACACATGGAAAGTGCCAGGACTGAAAGCTGCTGCTTGACCTCTCTATCCCTTGGCTACCCTTTCAGAGCCACACCAACCGTGGGGCTCTGCACCTGCCTAGCCACCTCATGTTATGCTCTCTCTCTCTCGCAGGCTAGGTAGAGCTCAGCTCCGAGTTTTTAAATGTACAGCGACTACTCCCACAGGGAAGGGGCCAGCACTGAAAGCTCTTGCTAGCCCTCACCTTTCCTTGGAAGCCCTTTCACAGGCCCAGCAACACTGGGGATCTGCACTTTTCTAGCCATCTAATGTAATGGTTACTCTCTCTCAGTCTCGTAGAGCTCAGCTCTGAAATGGAAAGTGTCCAGCAATTCCTCACACATGGAAAGTGCCAGGACTGAAAGCTGCTGCTTGACCTCTCTATCCCTTGGCTACCCTTTCAGAGCCACACCAACCGTGGGGATCTGCACCTGCCTAGCCACCTCATGTTATGCTCTCTATCGCTCTCGCAGGCTAGGTAGAACTCAGTTCTGAAATTTTAAATATACAGCGACTGCTCCTACATGGAAGGTGCCAGCACTGAAAGCTCTTGCTAGCCATCACCTTTCCTTGGAAGCCCTTTCACAGGCCCAGCAACACTGGGGATCTGCACTTTTCTATCCACCTGAAGTAATGGTCACTCTGTCTCTGTCTCGTAGAGCTCAGCTCTGAAATGGAAAGTGTCCAGCAAGTCCTCACACATGGAAAGTGCCAGGACTGAAAGCTGCTGCTTGACCTCTCTGTCCCTTGGCTACCCTTTCAGAGCCACACCAACCGTGGGGATCTGCACCTGCCTAGCCACCTCATGTTCTGCTCTCTATCTCTCTCGCAGGCTAGGTAGAGCTCAGCTCTGAAATTGAAAACATCCAGCGACTGCTCCCACAGGGAAGGGGCCAGCACTGAAAGCTCTTGCTAGCCCTCACCTTTCCTTGGAAGCCCTTTCACAGGCCCAGCAACACTGGGGATCTGCGCTTCTCTAGCCATCTAATGTAATGATCACTGGTTGCAATGTGGACTCTTTTGCTCTCAAGTTTAGTGTGGTTGTTCTTAAAAGCGCGTTATGTAATACCTTACTTTCAGTATATGGTCCTTATTGTGCTATTTATTACCTCTGGGAACTGGACTACTGTTATCATGTTATTGTTGTTTGTAACACTGGTTTATGATATGATAGAAGTGCAGGTCGTGAAACTAATCGGATGTTTGTACTCAGCATTTCTGTCACCTCTGTACTTCGGGAGCCACCTATGGGAGCTTATTAATAATTATACCTTTTACCTTTTCTCCTCTGAGAGCCAATCTATGGAGGAGACATCTTCGTAGTATGGGTGCTATCTCCTAGAGAATATTAATAACTACACTTTCTACCTTTTCTCCTGGGGGAGCCAACCTATTGGGGAGACATCTTCCAACATCTTCCCTTTCTCCACCAGGTTAATTACAATAGCATTGGAGGAGTTTGTAAACTTTGAATATCCTTGGGATGTTGAACTCAGCATGCTCCTATTGCTAGGAATCAGCCTGTTCCTGAATGTGATTCAGATCTTGTTTAGGGTTAAACAACTATTTAAAAACACCACCCAGAGATCAACTGCCATGACTGCAGCTACTCAAACCCTGGTGACAGGCACTGCGTCTACTCAAACTCTGACAACAGGCACTTGTTACGACCCAGACCGGACAGACCAGAGGGTCGTAGAGCTTCTGGGATCCCCCCGGGCTAAATTAAGGTGAAACCACACCAAATGATCACTTTGAACGCTTTATTCGAATAATCCAAACTGTGGAAGGCACAACGGTGGGCAGCGTGGGTTGCAGCAAAACGTTCACAAGAAGAGAGAAAAGAGAGGGGAAAGAAAAAGGGGAAAAGAAAAGAGACAGTAACCACCCTTGGGTCCCACAGCGTCGACGACGAGCGTGGTAATCCTCCGGTGATGGGGGCGCGCAACGTGGCTCTTTGCAGTTGTCTTTTATAGTCTAAATCTCCGTCTACAGTCGCGCCTCCTGAAGACTTATATGGGTTCATTCCAGACAGTTCTCAACATATATGGTAGTGTTCCAGAGGGTTCTTTATCTACTGAGCATGTGCGGCTTATTGGGGTGGTGGTCTTAGGGACTCGCCAAGGAGCTACAAGCCCCCTCCTCAAACAAACTTTGTGTGGCCTCTGGCCATATGCGGTGGGTTACCAGGCTGGTTCTGCCACAACACAGGACTGCATACCCTCCGGCACGCCCCCTGTGTCCATGCCAACCAACTTCTTGCTAATGTATGTCCCTCCCTCTTTGTTATGCAGACAGTACCTTGGTTGCTACAATGTTTGAGACATTGACAGACATTAACTCTTTCAGTCCCTCACAGCACTGTGGCTAGTCTAACCCTGGTGACAGGTACTGCAGCTACTCTAACCCTGACGACAAGCGCTGCAGCTACTCAAATCCCTATGATAAGCACTGCGGCTACTCTAACCCCAGCAACAAGCACTGCAGCTACTCTAACCCCTATGACAAGCACTGCGGCTACTCAAACCCCTATGACAAGCACTGCGGCTACTCTAACCCCTATGACAAGCGCTGCAGCTACTCAAACCCCTATGACAAGCACTGCGGCTACTCTAACCCCAGCAACAAGCACTGCAGCTACTCTAACCCCTATGACAAGCACTGCGGCTACTCAAACCCCTATGACAAGCACTGCGGCTACTCTAACCCCAGCAACAAGCACTGCAGCTACTCAAACCCCTACGACAAGCACTGTGCCTATTCAAACCCCAGTGATAAGCAGTGAAGCTATTCAGACCCTGGCGACAGGCACTGTGGCTACTCAAACCTTGGTGATGGGTGATGCAGCTGAACTAGAGAATCAACCGGTGCCAGTATCAATCACCTCTATACAGAAGAAGAAAAATACAAAAAAATCAGTTCACTTAGCGAAGGATGAAGGTGAACCAGGGTCATCACGAGAACAGGAGGAAGAGGCAGAACCAGAGATAATCACCCAGTCCTTGAGTGAGCTGCGAGATATGCAAAGACTTCAGCCGTAGTCCAGGTGAGCACATTATCACCTGGCTGCTCCAATGCTGGGATAAGAGGGCCAGTAGCTTGGAATTAGAGGCTAAGGAAGCCAAGCAATTGGTATCCCTTTCTAGGGAAGGGGGCATTGACAAGGCAATTGGGAAAAAGACACAAGCCCTCAGCCTCTGGAGGCGACTTCTGTTGGGTGTGAGGGAAAGGTACCCCTTCAAGGAAGATGTTGTATGTCACCCAGGCAAGAGGACCGCCACGGAGAGAGGTATCCAGTACCTGAGGGAATTAGCCATGCGGGAGATGGTTTATTATGACCCAGGCAATGCGCAATTACCCAGAGATCCAGATGAAGTCCAACGTGCATGATTCATGTGGCGGAAGTTTTTACGAAGCGCACCATTGTCATATGCCAATGCATTGGCAGTAATGGACTGGAAAGATGAAGAGGGACCAACAGTAGATGAATTGGTTTGCCAGCTCCGGCAATACTAAGTAAGTCTCACTTCCTCCTTCATCGCAGCTGTGGAGAGACTGCCAGACATGCTAGAACTTCAATGCGAATTGGAGTCAAAGGCAGCCAAGTGATACGCCACAATTGATATCGCTAATGCATTTTTTTCAATCCCTTTGGCAGCAGAGTGCAGGCCACAGTTTGCTTTCACTTGGAGGGGCGTCCAGTACACCTGGAATCGACTGCCCCAGGGGTGGAAACACAGCCCCACCATTTGCCATGGACTAATCCAGACTGCACTGGAAAAGGGTGAGGCTCCAGAACACCTGCAGTACATTGATGACATCATCGTATGGGGCAACACAGCAGAAGAAGTTTTTGAGAAAGGGGAGAAAATAGTTCAAATCCTTCTGAACGCAGGTTTTGCCATAAAACAGAGTAAGGTGAAGGGACCTGCACAGGAGATCCAGTTTTTAGGAATAAAATGGCAAGATAGACATCGTCACATCCCAATGGATGTGATCAACAAAATAGCAGCTATGTCTCCACCGACTAGTAAACAGGAAATGCAAGCTTTCTTAGGCGTTGTAGGTTCTTGGAGAATGCATATTCCAAATTACAGTATGATTGTAAGCCCTCTCTATCAAGTGACCTGGAAGAAGAACAATTTTAAATGGGGCCCTGAGCAACAACAAGCCTTTGAACAGATTAAACGGGAGATTGTTCATGCAGTAGCCCTTGGGCCAGTCCAGGCAGGACCAGATGTTAAAAATGTGCTCTACACCGCAGCCAGGGAGAATGGCCCTACCTGGAGCCTCTGGCAGAAGCCACCCAGGGGAGACCCGAGGTCGACCTCTAGGGTTTTGGAGTCGAGGATCTGAGGCCCGCTATACTCCAACTGAAAAGGAGATATTAGCAGCATATGAAGGAGTTCGAGCTGCTTCAGAAGTGGTTGGTACTGAAACACAGCTCCTATTAGCACCCCGACTGCCAGCGCTGGGCTGGATGTTCAAAGGGAAGGTCCCTTCTACACATCATGCAACTGATGCTACGTGGAATAAGTGGGTTGCACTGATCACACAACAAAGTCGAATAGGAAACCCCTGTCGCCCAGGAATTTTGGAAGTGATCACGGACTGGCCAGAAGGCAAAGATTTTGGAATATTGCCAGAGGAGGAGGTGACGCATTCTGAAGAGGCCCCACTGTATAATAAACTGCCAGAAAATGAGAGGCAATATGCCCTGTTCATTGATGGGTCCTGTCGCATTGTAGGAAAGCATCGGAGGTGGAAGGCAGCTGTGTGGAGTCCTATACAACAAGTTGCAGAAACTGCTGAAGGAGAAGGTGAATCAAGTCAATTTGCAGAGGTGAAAGCCATCCAGCTGGCGGACGCTCAGTATATAAACAGGGGGGAGTTGGCCGGGAGGAGCAGATTGCTGCTTGGGCATCGGTCAGTGGGTGGTGAGCAATTGCATTGTGCGTCACTTGTCTTTTCTTGGGTGTTATTTCTTTTTTTTGTTATATTCCTCTTCATTACAATTATTATTATATTATTATTCTTAGTTATTAATGTATTTTATTTTACTTTATTTATTAAACCGTTCTTATCTCAACCCATGAGTTTTACTTCTTTTTTCCGATCCTCCTCCCCATCCCACTGGGAGGGGGGAGGGGGAAGCAGCTGCATGGTCTTTAGTTGCTGACTGGGGTTAAACCACAACAGTCCTTTTTGGCGCCCAACGTGGGGCATGAAGGGTTGAGATAACGACAGATCTGATCAGAGTGTGTTAAAACAAACTTGTTCTAAGTATTCATTGTATTGGTTTGATATTCACTGGTTACAATGTGGACTCTTTTGCTCTCAAGGTTGGTGTGGTTGTTCTTAAAGGTGCATTATGTAATATATTCCTTGCAGTATATGCTCCCTGTTGTGCTATTTATCACCTCTGGGAACTGGACTAGAGTTATCATGTTGTTGTTTGTAACACTGGCTTATGATAGAAGTGCAGGTCGTGAAACTAATTGGGTGTTTGTACTCAGCATTGTTGTCACCTCTGTACTTCGGGAGCCACCTATGGGTGGAGCCCAAAATACTTCAGCATGCTGTGCTCTCTGCTAGAGCTGAAAGAATACAGTGTAGCTTTGGTCTCTTCTTGACTAGAGGTCAGGAAGGTGAGGTAGTAGATGACTTACAATATTGTGTAGCATGCTCTACTTTTAACATGGGGGCTGCTTTTTTTAATGGTAATTGTGTTGATTTTGTGAGAAATGTGAATGTGATTCGTGTGAGTAAAAAACAGAATAGAAGAGGGAGGATTGGTTCATGTAGATATGAAGACATAGTTGAGTGAAAGCACCATTGTTTTAATGCAACTGCGGACCCTGACGGGGAAGATGATTGTGTAATCGCAAACTGCAGAAGTTCCTTTATCTATGGGGTTGTAAGTTTCTAAGTGGTACAAGCTTAAAACCGGTTGGGGGACGATTGGTTACCAGAAGGAATGACAGAAGGCACGCGCTGCACGAGATAAGAAGGCGAAGAGTTCAACCTTAAAAATCTGTATAAAGGTCGCTGAGGAAGACTCTTACTTCATCCCAAGACCCCCGCCCAAGACCACTGTCGTGGTTTAACCCCAGCCAGCAGCTAAGCACCACGCAGCCGCTTGCTCACTGCCCCCCCCACCCCTGGGATGGGGGAGAGAATCAGGGAAAAAAAACAAAACTCGTGAGTTGAGATAAAGACAGTTTAATAGGACAGAAAGGAATGAAAAACAATGATAATGATAATAATAATATGACAATAGCAATACTAAAAGAATTAAACTATACAAAGCAAGTGGTGCACAATGCAATTGCTCACCACTCGTTGACCGATGCCCAGTTAGTTCCCGAGCCGCGATCCCCCTCCCAGTTAACTCCCCCCAGTTTATATACTGGACATGAAGTCATATGGTATGGAATAGCTCTTTGGCCAGTTTGGGTCAGCTGTCCTGATGGTGTCCCCTCCCAGCTTCTTGTGCCCCTCCAGCCTTCTTGCTGGCTGGGCATGAGAAGCTGAAAAATCCTTGACTTCTTAGTATAAACACTGCTTAGCAACACCTAAAAACATCAGTGTGTTATCAACATTCTTTTCCTACTAAATCCAAAACACAGCACTATACCAGCTACTAAGAAGAAAATTAACTCTGTCCTAGCCGAAACCAGGACAGTATCCACCCCTTATTCTATACCATCTACATCATGTCCAGGTCCCACACTTCCCAATGCATTTTCAATTAATCACCACCACTTTTGCTGCCTTTTAATACATATACACACAGATATCATTCCCTTAATGTATAAGCCTTTACAATGTCCATTTAAAATGTTCGTTGAGTTCATTCAGTCCATGACTTTGGACTCCATCTATCATAACAGTCTGTCTGGGCAGGAGGGATGGTGTGAAGTCCGCTCAGTCGGCAGAGCAGGATCCGGCTTTGGTGCAGTGCAGCGGGCGGATGACATTGGGCGCAGCAGGAGGATGGTGTGTAGTGTTGGATTGTTGCATGCTGCAGTCAGTCCTGGTTCCATCACTACTGCACTTCGCTTGGTTTTATCAAAGTTCATTCTTTATTAATTTAGATAATTCTTACTGTAATACTGCTGATATAGCATATAACAACTATAGTAATGATGACATACAGTGGCAGGGTTATATAGCAATTAACATAATACAATTTAATTCACTGGCTATTCTCACCTAAAATCAAATCCCCTTGAGGCACACATCGGACTTCCCCGTCCTTCCGCATCACCCACCAAGTGCACCCAGGTCCTTGAGCAAAAGCGATCCCACGAATGGGTTTTCCTTTGCCTGAGGCAGGAGTAACCCAGACTGTCTTCCCTAGCATATTTTTTATGTGCACTACAGGGACCTTATCCCCTTCTACAGTACGTAAAAGTTCTGATTGGGCAGGGCCAGCCCGATTGGCAGATCCTCTAGTGTTGACTAACCAGGTGGCCTTTGCTAAATGTGTATCCCAATGTTTAAAAGTCCCACCACCCATTGCTTTCAATGTAGTCTTTAACAACCCATTGTATCGCTCGATTTTCCCGGAGGCTGGTGCATGATATGGGATGTGATACACCCAGTCAGTGCCATGCTCTTTGGCCCAGGTGTCTATGAGGTTGTTCCGGAAATGAGTCCCGTTGTCTGACTCAGTTCTTTCTGGGGTACCGTGTCGCCATAAGACTTGCTTCTCAAGGCCCAGGATAGTGTTCCGGGCGGTGGCATGGGGCACGGGATATGTTTCCAGCCATCCGGTGGTTGCTTCCACCATTGTAAGCACATAGCGCTTGCCTTGGCGGGTTTGTGGGAGTGTGATGCAGTCAATCTGCCAGGCCTCCCCATATTTATATTTCAGCCATCGTCCCCCATACCAAAGAGGCTTTAACCGCTTGGCTTGCTTAATTGCAGCGCATGTTTCACATTCATGGATGACCTGTGCGATAGTGTCCATGGTCAAATCCACCCCTCGATCACGAGCCCATCTATATGTTGCATCTCTTCCCTGATGCCCTGAGGTGTCATGTGCCCACCGAGCTAAAAATAATTCACCCTTATGTTGCCAGTCCAGATCCACCTGAGCTACTTCAATCCTAGCAGCCTTGTCTACGTGTTGATTGTTTTGATGTTCTTCAGTGGCCCGGCTCTTGGGTACATGGGCATCTACATGACGTACTTTCACAACCAGGTTCTCTAGCCGGGCAGCAATATCTTGCCACAATGCAGCAGCCCAGATGGGTTTACCTCTGCGTTGCCAGTTGCTCTGCTTCCATTGCTGCAACCACCCCCACAGAGCATTTGCCACCATCCATGAATCAGTATAGAGATAAAGTATTGGCCATTTTTCTCGTTCAGCAATGTCTAAAGCCAGCTGGATGGCTTTCACCTCTGCAAACTGACTCGATTCACCTTCTCCTTCTGCAGTTTCTGCAACTTGTCGTATAGGACTCCATACAGCTGCCTTCCACCTCCGATGCTTTCCTACAATGCGACAGGACCCATCAGTAAACAGGGCATATTGCCTCTCATTTTCTGGCAGTTTATTATACAATGGTGCCTCTTCAGCACGCGTTACCTCCTCCTCTGGTGATATTCCAAAATCTTTGCCTTCTGGCCAGTCTGTGATCACTTCCAGAATTCCTGGGCGACTAAGGTTTCCTATTCGACTTCACTGTGTGATCAGTGCAACCCACTTACTCCATGTAGCATCAGTTGCGTGATGTGTAGAAGGGACCTTCCCTTTGAACATCCAGCCTAGCACTGGCAGTCGGGGTGCCAACAGGAGCTGTGTTTCAGTACCAACCACTTCTGAAGCAGCTCGAACTCCTTCATATGCTGCTAATATCTCCTTTTCAGTTGGAGTATAGCGGGCCTCAGATCCTCGATATCCCTGACTCCAAAACCCTAGAGGTCGACCTCGGGTCTCCCCAGGTGCTTTCTGCCAGAGGCTCCAGGTAGGGCCATTCTCCCTGGCTGCGGTGTAGAGCACATTTTTAATATCTGGTCCTGCCCGGACTGGCCCAAGGGCTACTGCATGAACAATCTTCCGTTTAATCTGTTCAAAGGCTTGTTGTTGCTCAGGGCCCCATTTAAAATCGTTCTTCTTCCGGGTCACTTGATAGAGAGGGCTTACAATCAGACTATAATTTGGAATATGCATTCTCCAAAAACCTACAACACCTAAGAAAGCTTGCGTTTCCTGTTTACTAGTCGGTGGGGACATAGCTGCTATTTTGTTGATCACATCCATTGGGATATGACGACGTCCGTCTTGCCATTTTATTCCTAAAAACTGAATCTCCTGTGCGGGTCCCTTCACCTTACTTTGTTTTATGGCAAAACCGGCTTTCAGAAGGATTTGGATTATTTTCTCCCCTTTCTCAAAAACTTCTTCTGCTGTGTTGCCCCATACAATGATGTCATCAATGTACTGCAGGTGTTCTGGAGCTCCACCTTTTTCTAGTGCATTTTGGATCAGTCCATGGCAAATGGTGGGGCTGTGTTTCCACCCCTGGGGCAGTCGATTCCAGGTGTACTGGACGCCCCTCCAAGTGAAAGCAAACTGTGGCCGGCACTCTGCTGCCAAAGGGATTGAAAAAAATGCATTAGCGATATCAATTGTGGCGTATCACTTGGCTGCCTTTGACTCCAATTCGCATTGAAGTTCTAGCATGTCTGGCACAGCAGCACTCAGCGGTGGCGTGACTTCATTCAGGCCACGATAGTCTACTGTTAGTCTCCATTCTCCATTAGACTTTCGCACTGGCCATATGGGGCTGTTAAAGGGTGAGCGAGTCCTGCTGATCACTCCTTGGCTCTCCAGTCGATGAATCAGCGTATGGATGGGAATCAGGGAGTCTCGGTTGGTGCGATATTGCCGCCGGTGCACCGTTGTGGTAGCGATCGGCACCTGTTGTTCTTCAACCCTCAGCAACCCCACAACCGAAGGGTCCTCAGAGAGACCAGGTAAGGTGGACAACTGTTCAATTCCCTCTGTCTCCAAGGCAGCTATACCAAAAGCCCACCGATACCCCTTTGGGTCTTTAAAATACCCTCTCCTGAGAAAGTCTATGCCAAGGATGCATGGGGCCTCTGGGCCAGTCACAATGGGGTGTTTCTGCCACTCATTCCCAGTTAGGCTTATTTCAGCCTCCAATAGAGTTAGCTGTTGAGATCCCCCTGTCACACCAGAGATACAGATGGGTTCTGCCCCTTCATAACTTGATGGCATTAGAGTACACTGTGCACCAGTATCCACTAGAGCCTTATACTCCTGTGGGTCTGATGTGCCAGGCCATCGAATCCACACAGTCCAATAAACCTGGTTGTCCCTTTCCTCCACCTGGCTGGAGGCAGGGCCCCTCTAATCCTGGTCAGAGTATTTGTTACTCACTTCTTGTAAAAATGACTTAGAGGTCCCTTCAAGAGGGTCAGAAGCCCTTCTACTTTGTCTGGCAACCGGAGCGGCATCTTTCCTGGAAGAATCCCCTTTTCTGGTTGTTTTTCCTTTCAATTCACGTACCCGTGCATCTAGGACCGAGGTAGGTTTTCTATCCCACTTCCTCATGTCCTCTCCATGGTCACGCAGGTAAAACCACAGGGTACCCCGTGGTGTATACCTCCTATATTCTCTCTCTTGATCAGAGGAATGCTCACTCCTAATAGCTGAGATATTGGTCCGTACAGGTGGGGAGTAGGACTTTTCGATCAGTTCAATCAGTTTTTCGGACTTTTTGGACAGTTTTTCCACAGCCGAGACACAGGCTCGTAGGGATGAAGAGAGATTTTCTTCATATTGCCGGAGTTGGCGAGCCATTTCATCCACTGTCGGTGCCTCTTCGTCTTTCCAAGTTAGTACTGCCAATGGGTTGGCATACGATGATGGTGCGCTCCGTACAAACTTCCGCCACATGGGTCGTGTGCATTGAACTTCATCTGGATCTTTGGGTAATTGTAAACTATCCGGGTCATAATAAATCATCTCTAGCACGGCTAATTCCCTCAGGTACTGAATACCTCTTTCCATGGTAGTCCACTTGCCTGGTTGACATATAACATCTTCCTTGAAGGGATACCTTTCCTTCACACTTGACAGGAGTCGCCTCCAGAGGCTGAGGGCTTGTGTCCCTTTTCCAATCGCCTTATCAATGCCACCTTCCCTAGCAAGTGATCCCAGCTGCTTGGCTTCCTTACCCTCTAATTCCAGGCTACTAGCCCCATTGTCCCAGCATCGGAGCAGCCAGGTGATAATGTGCTCACCTGGACGACGGCTGAAATCTTTTCGCATATCCCGCAGCTCACTCAGGGATAGAGATCGGGTGATTACTTCTGGTTCTGCCTCTTCCTCCTGTTCTCGTGATGGCCCTGGTTCATCTTCATCCTTCGCTAAACGAACTGATTTTTTTGTATATTTCTTCTTCTGTATAGGGGCGACTGATACTGGCACAGGTTGGTTCTCTGGTTCAGCCGCAGCGCCTGTCGCAGGGGTCGAAGTGGCTGCAGCGCCTGTCGCAGGGGTCGGAGTAGCCGCAGCACCTGTCGCAGGGGTCGGAGTAGCCGCAGCGCCTGTCGCAGGGGTCGGAGTAGCCGCAGCGCCTGTCGCAGGGGTCGGAGTAGCCGCAGTGTCTGTTGTCGGGGCTGGAGTAGCCGCCTTGCCTGTCGCTAGGGTTGCAGTAGCCGCTGTGTCTGTTGCAGGGGTTGGAGTAGCTGCAGTATCTGTTGGTCTGTTTTCCCTCCCTTCCCCCTGAGGGTGCTGCACAGTATCGAGCAGTGTTTGGTAGATACTAGCCAGGGCCCAGCACAGTGCGATAAGTTGTGCCTCTTTGGAATAGCCACAGCATTTTCCTCTCAGATAATCTATCACTTTATCAGGGTCCTGTAGTTGTTCAGGAGTGAAGTTCCAAACCATTGGAGGTGAGAAGTTCTCTAGATACCTGCCCATTTTCTCCCACATGCCATGCCACCCATGGCTATTAAGCCTCGGGGCAGATTTCCGAAAGGTATTCTTAAACAGTTGTTTAACCTTAAACAAGGCCTGGAACACATTCAGGAGACATAACAATAGGAACATGCTGGTTTGAACATCCCAAGGATATTCAAAATTCTCAAGAGCCACTGTAATTTGCCTGGAGGAGAAGGGGAAGGTGAAGAAATGTGTCTCCCCTGTGGCTTGGCTCTCCGATGAGAAAAGGTACAAGGTGTAATTATTAATAGTTTCTGATAGACGGCTCCCGAAGTACGGAGGTGACGGCAATGCTGAGTACAAATACCAGATTAGTTCCACGATCAGCAATTCTATCGTATCATAAGCCAGTGTTACAAAGTACAACAACATGATAACTCTGGCCCAGTTCCCACGGGTGATAAACAGCACAACAGGGAGCATATACTGCAAGTAAGGTATTACATAACGCACCTTTAAGAACAAGCGCACCAACTTTGAGAGTGAATACATCAACATTGTGACCAGCAACTATTGAACTAATATAATGTATGTTTATAACAAATTTGTTCTAACACATTCCAGTCAGATTTGTCGTTATCTCAACCCGTCGAGCCCCACGTTGGGCGCCAAAAAGGACTGTCGTGGTTTAACCCCAGCCGGCAGCTAAGCACCACGCAGCCGCTTGCTCACTGCCCCCCCCCACCCCTGGGATGGGGGAGAGAATCAGGGAAAAAAAAACAAAACTCGTGAGTTGAGATAAAGACAGTTTAATAGGACAGAAAGGAATGAAAAACAATGATAATGATAATAATAATATGACAATAGCAATACTAAAAGAATTAAACTATACAAAGCAAGTGGTGCACAATGCAATTGCTCACCACTCGTTGACCGATGCCCAGTTAGTTCCCGAGCCGCGATCCCCCTCCCAGTTAACTCCCCCCAGTTTATATACTGGACATGAAGTCATATGGTATGGAATAGCTCTTTGGCCAGTTTGGGTCAGCTGTCCTGATGGTGTCCCCTCCCAGCTTCTTGTGCCCCTCCAGCCTTCTTGCTGGCTGGGCACGAGAAGCTGAAAAATCCTTGACTTAGTATAAACACTACTTAGCAACAACTAAAAACATCAGTGTGTTATCAACATTCTTTTCCTACTAAATCCAAAACACAGCACTATACCAGCTACTAAGAAGAAAATTAACTCTGTCCTAGCCGAAACCAGGACAACCACCAAGAGGCAGTGCGCATGTGAAAGGGACTTGCAAAACTCATTTTAATACGAAGCGAAGGACAATTTGCATATCGCATCACCCTGTTAAATACGTAAGAGTATAGACTATAAACGCTATATGATGCTGTCTGTAGGTGTGCGTGTTGGTAGAGCCCAGGCTCCCCGCGCACCCAGCGCTGTTTGCTTGCCTTTATTCGCTAATAAACCAAGTTCCTGTTAACGTATTATTTTGGGACTCGGTCATTTATCACAATTTGGGGGCTCGTCCGGGATGGTCTTGGTTCCTGAATTCTGACTTGATCTAGGAGGGGCGCCCCACCGTTTGGTGGCTCCTGTTTGGGTCAGGTCGGGACCAACGCCATCCTGAACCTGAATAGAGGCAAGCAAAGAATTCGATTTTTGGAGCTCCCTTGCCGGTTGCGGCAGTTGATTTTGCCCGTAATTCTGTGCGCAAAGAAGCGAACGAAGACGACGGAGTCGTGAGTATTAAAGGCGTATACCGTTCGGTTGGGTGGGATTCGGTTGCCTGTGTGTGAAGAGTGTGATTGAGACGGAACGTAGTTCCGAAGCGAGTGCAGAGGTCTTCTAACCGCGGTTCCAATCTCCCGCAAGGGACTTGGCCGGTGAAGGACCGAAGCGATTCCTATAGGATTCGTGGGTGGGTGATAGGTCCTAAGCCCCCTGCAAGACACTCTTGTTAAAGTAACCAAGGGCTGTAGGAATTGCCACGGTAAAATTCCTAGATGGGCCAAATAAAATCTAAGACCCAGGACCAGAAGAAAGGGAGCGAATTACCAGACATACTACTAGAATGTCCATTAGGGATAATGATTAGAAATTGGAATAATAGGGGCCCCAGAAAAGGAAAAAGCAAATTAAAAATGGTTCAATATTGTATGGTAGAGTGGCCGAAGGAGCCTTTAAAACCACATGTTTTTTGGCCTGTTTTTGGATCTTTTGAGGACTGGGTCTGCCAAGCCTTAAATATATATGTTAATACAAAGGAACCTTTTAGTCAAGAGGAAAGTGATTATGCAGGATTATGGATTAGGACTTCACATCCTTTTCCCGCCTCGATACTTGCATTAAAGGCAGATGAAAAGCCTGAGGAGGAAGAAAAAGAGAAAGAAAAAGGAAAAAATAATGATGAATGGGAGCCGCTAGATAACATACCACCACCGTATAATCCACCCCCGGCAGCTCCGCACCCGGGGATGGTACCACCCCCTCCTCCGGCGCTGACAGCTCCCAGATCAGATCTACCGCCAGCTGCATGTAAACGAAGTAGAATTGCCACCTCTGAAGGAACTGTTTTATATCCCCTAAGGGAAGTACCCCTTGGAGGAAATCAGGGAGGCATTGGATTTGTAGCTGTACCACTAAGTACTACAGATATGAGAAACTTCAAAAAGGAAATGGGGACTTTATTAGATGATCCACTGGGAGTGGCCGAAAAACTAGATCAATTCCTAGGTCCTAATACCTATACCTGGGAAGAAATGCAGTCCATTTTAGGGATTTTATTTACTACTGAGGAAAAGGGAATGATCAGACAGGCAGGAATGAGAATTTGGGAAAGACAGAATCAGGCAGGACCCCCGGCGGACCAGAAATGGCCAAACGTGGGTCCTCACTAGGATGATCAACAACCCCAGGGGAGACAGAACATGAGGGATTTAAGAACGTTAATCATACAAGGAATAAGGGAGGCGGTTCCACGAGGACAAAACATCAATAAAGCATTTAGTGAACAGCAAAGGAAGGATGAATCTCCCACAGAGTGGTTGGAGAGATTAAGGAAGAGTCTGCAGATGTATTCAGGAATTGATCCGAATACAGTAGCTGGAACCGCACTCCTCAGAACACAATTTGTGGCCAAATCCTGGGGAGATATAAGAAGGAAATTAGAAAAGCTAGAAGATTGGCAAGAGAAGGGATTAGAGGAGTTACTCAGGGAAGCACAAAAAGTCTATGTCAGACGAGATGAAGAAAAACAAAAAGCAAAAGCAAAAATTTTCGTAGCTGCTGTTCGAGAGAGTCAGAAAAATAAGAATTCATCTGGGGAAAGGAAAGAAAGAGGGGTGAACAGAATTCCCCAAGAACCACCCCGCCGAGAAAGAACAACTATTTCTGTTTGCTATTACTGTGGCAAAAAGGGACACATTCAGAAGAATTGCCGTAAGCGAAAACAGGATGAGCAAATGCTTAAAGAAGAATAGGGGTGTCAGGGGCTATATCTCTTGGGGACTTCAACATCAACAGAGCCCTTGATAAAATTGTTAATAGGACCCCATAAAGAGGAATACTCATTTTTAGTAGATACTGGGGCTGAGAAATCAACGATTCAAAAACTTCCAAAAGGCATAGAAAAAGGGAAAAATTACATGTCAGTAATTGGTGCAAAAGGGGAGCCTTTTAAGGTACCTATTCTAGAAGACGTAAAAATAGAATCGGAAAAGAAAATCTGCTTGAATGATTTACTTTTGCTTCCCGAAGCAGAATATAATCTGTTAGGAAGAGACTTAATTCTGAAATTAAATTTCAGTATTCAGAGTCAAGGGGACAAACTACAGGTTAAATTATACACTTTAACACAAGCAGATGAAGAAGTTATCAACCCCTCAGTATGGTATCAGGAAGGGGAAACTGGGAAGATAGATATGAATCCAATAGTTGTTCAAATAACAGATCCACATCGTCCGATTAGAATCAAACAATATCCCATACCGATGGAAGGTCGAAGAGGATTGAAACCTATAGTAGACAGGCTTTTAAAAAAAGGGACTTTAGAACCGTGTATGTCACCTCATAATACACCCATCCTACCTGTAAAGAAACCCGATGGGTCATATAGGATGGTACAAGATTTAAGGGCCGTAAATCAACGAACGATTACCAAATTCCCTGTGGTAACTAATCCTTATACTTTATTGAGTCATTTATCTCCCAAGCATATTTGGTATAGTGTAATAGATCTGAAAGATGCTTTTTGGGCTTGCCCCCTAGATAAAGGATCTAGAGATTATTTTGCCTTTGAATGGGAGGATCCTGAAACAGGGAGAAAACAACAATTGAGGTGGACCGTACTACCACAGGGGTTTACAGAATCACCTAATCTGTTTGGACAAACATTAGAAACAATTTTACAAGATTTCACTATACCCAGGGAGGTAAAGTTATTACAATATGTAGATGACCTATTGATAGCAGGGGAAACTGAGGAAGAAACCCAAAAGGCTACTATTGAACTATTAAATTTCCTGGGAGAAAAGGGATTAAAGGTGTCCCGGTCAAAATTGCAATTTACAGAACAAGAAGTGAGATATTTAGGGCATTGGTTAAGTGAAGGAAAAAAGAAATTAGACCCTGACAGAATATCTGGGATTTTATCCCTGAGACCCCCAAAAACTAAAAAGGAAATAAGACAAGTATTGGGATTATTAGGGTATTGCAGACCATGGCTTGAAGGCTATAGTGAAAAGGTAAAATTTCTATATGAGAAATTGACTAATAACCAGTTTAAGTGGTATGTGGAAGATGAAAAAAAGTTTGAAGAAATTAAAAGGACACTTGTGGAAGCACCTGTGTTGAGCCTTCCAGAGTTGGAAAAACCTTTTTATCTATTTGTAAATACATCCAATCAAACAGCATATGGAGTTCTCACTCAAGACTGGGCAGGGGTTAAAAAGCCTGTAGGATACTTGTCTAAATTACTTGATCCAGTAAGTAGAGGATGGCCTGCTTGTCTCCAGGCCTTGGTTGCTACAGCACTATTAACAGAAGAAGCTAGGAAAATTACTTTTAGCGCCCCTTTGAAGGTATTTACCCCACACAATGTTAGGGGAGTTCTCCAACAAAAAGCTGAAAAATGGCTAACGGATAGCAGAATTTTAAAGTATGAGACCATATTGATTAACTCTCCAGATTTAGAGCTAAAAGTTACTTCTGCTCAAAGTCCAGCACAATTTTTGTTCGGAGAACCGTCAGAAAAGTTGCAACATGATTGCTTAGAAGTAATCGAAGTTCAAACTAAAGTGAGACTGGATTTAAAGGAAACTGAACTAGAAAAAGGAGAAAAATTGTTTGTAGATGGATCTTCCCGAATAGTTGAAGGGAAGAGAAAATCAGGGTATGCAATAATAAATAAAGATTTAGAGATTGTTGAATCGGGACCTTTAAGTCCAGCATGGTCAGCTCAAGCTTGTGAGTTGTATGCTTCTATACAGAGCTTTAGAATTATTAAAGGGAAAAAGCGGAACAATATTCACGGACTCTAAATATGCATTTGGAGTGGTCCACACTTTTGGAAAAATCTGGGAAGAAAGAGGCCTAATTAATACTCAAGGGAAGAATCTAATACATCAAGAATTAATAATAAAAATTTTAAGAATGTTAAGGGAACCAAAAGAGATAGCAGTAGTACATATAAGAGGACATCAAAAAGGGTTAGATTATCAGACTAGGGGAAACAATCTCGCAGATAAAGAAGCCCAGGAGGCAGCTTTAAGGGCTCCGATTGTTCGGGTTAATATAATACAAACAAAAGAGGATACAAGTGAGGAGGAACGAGAAAGTGAAAAGAAGTATACCCCTGAGGAAATAACCAGACTTGAGAAAATAGGGGCAAACTTCGAACGAGGAAAATGGACACTGCCCGATGGCAGAGAAATGTTGCCAAAGGCTTATGCTAGACAGATTTTGGAGCGTTTACATGTACAAACACATTGGGGTACAAGAGCATTAAGCGATCATTTTCTTAAACAATTTGGCTGTATTGGAATCTTTGAAATAGCTAAACAGATTACACAAGGTTGCTTGACTTGTCACAAAGTAAACAAGAAAGTGTTCCGACAAGTGGCAGCAGGGGGAAGAAGAACAGCTTATAGACCTTTTGAGAGAATACAAGTTGATTTTACTGAACTCCCTAAAGTCGGAAGGTTGAAATATCTATTGGTAATGGTAAACCATTTAACACAATGGGTAGAAGCCTACCCTGTGACACGAGCTACAGCACAAATGGTAGTGAAAATTTTATTAGAACACTTAATACCTAGATATGAGATAATCCAGTACATTGATTCTGACCAAGGCACTCATTTTACTTCCAAAATAATAGAGGTGCTATGTCAATCCTTAGGTATCAGGTGGGAACACCACACCCCATGGCATCCACAAAGCTCGGGAAAAGTAGAGAGAATGAATCAAACAATAAAACAACAACTGGCCAAGTTAATGATTGAAACACAGATGCCTTGGACAAAATGCCTATCATTGGCACTTCTAAATATAAGAACAAAACCCCATAGTGAGACTGGATTATCACCCTATGAAATGCTATATGGCACGCCCTACTCTCAGGGGATGCCACTTGGAAATAATATAGTAGAAGATCATGATGTTCAGAAACATATAATTATTTTGGGAAAAAACGTTGAAAAAAATTAAGAAAAATAGGAATGTTAGCTCAAACACCACCCCTGGGATTTGCAATCCATCAGTTGAAGCCTGGGGACAGGGTGTTGATAAAAACATGGAAAGAAGAAACTTTATCCCCTCTTTGGGAGGGACCTTATCTTGTTTTGTTAACCACAAATACCGCTGTCCGAACTGCGGAAAAAGGGTGGACCCACGTATCGCGAGTCAAGGGTCCAATAAAGGAGTGGAAGGTAACATCGGAGCCAGGAGAGACTAAGCTAACCATAAGACGAACCTGAAGATCCTGACAACGAAAAGAAGACTGGACCTATGGACAGCTTCCTTTAAACCAGGCAAACTCTGTCTGGATTAATTTATGTCAGTTGAAGTTAGAGAAAGTCTTTATACATGGTTCCAAATACCACGGGGATGTAAGGTGAAACAGGTATACTTTATTCCTTGGAGGGAAGAAAGAATACCTCAACTAACAGGGGGAGCAGGCTGTTATAAAATCACGGGAGCCCCAAAAATTTTTCCCTTGGCCTGTGATTTAAAAAAAGAAACCCCGGGATTTCCTAGATCAATAATCCCACCTGAAATCCCATGCATTGAACACCTTGATTTGGGTCATCTATGTTGGATAGTCTGTAGATGCTGGAATTGTAACCAAAAATGGTCTTGTGTATCGTTTAACAAACAACCATACTGCAAAAAGTGCAGAAACCCTAATTCACTCCCTACAAGGGAACAAATAAGACAAGTCGAAATTCTTAAACTGTTTTGCGGCTGGGAATTGCTTTTACCTGAAACATGGGAAGTATTTGAGAGCGATTGGTATCGGGTTTTGGCCAAGTGTGCTAAAGAATTTGCATGGAAGAGGGCCCAGCGAAAATATTAAATAACAGAATAAGAGCAGGGTCGATCTCTAAATTATAAATCAAAAATTAAACTAACTGTTGGAACATAGCATACAAGTGACTAAAGGGTTTGAGAAGCCCCAACTTTGGTCTCAAAGTAATCTAAAGGAGTCACCCGATACTAAAAGGAAAGAGGGCAAGACCGGAGTGGGAACTGGTATTGCGGCTGTAGAAGTCTGCCAAGGGCTGCAACCCCTTTGGGCTGTGACTGCCGAATACTATGGCCCTGTCCGGACCTCTTTTGATTATACTTGGGGTAAACTCCTTAACTTTGGCCACGACAAATAACTGCAGTCTATGTGTGACGACCACTAGGAGGGGGAAGATAAGCTCCCAAACCTTGGTTTATCACACTATCTATGACTGCAAAGGCAAAAAAAAATGGGAACTGTATTCATAATTCGACCCAGTATGCCCTATGTAACGAAGGAAATAGAACTGTATGCTATGATCCCACAGAACTCCCTTATCAATATTGGGTAGAAATGAAGACAAATTCAGAGGAAGGTAGATTAATCGGAACAAGTAAGGTCATAACCGATTTGAGTACTCCGGTTTCAATAGTTTTCGATGCATGTGACGTTATAGATGATGATCTAGATACTAATTGTGGAAGTTTAGAATGGAGACGATATTACAGTAATCAACCAAAATATATTTGCCCAGGTGCACATCAATGTCCAATAAATCCTGATTATGTACCAAGTCAAACAGCCAGGTACCAATCGTCACATCTATGTGGAAGGAGGGACTGGTCTTGCGTATGTTGGGATACTATAGGTTGGGGATATGATTATCAATGTAAGGATCTAAAAGCTTTAATAACGAGGATAGAAACAGGAAGTAATTGCACAACTCGTACCTGTAATCCGGTAAATCTAACCCTTATAAATTTGGAAAATTGGAAGCAGAAACAGGTAACCAAAATTGGACTTAAGATATATGGACCTGGAGAGGATCCAGGTGTAATAATTAAAAATAAAATTAAAGAAAAGACAAAAGAATCAGTACAACACAGATTATTATTTAACTCATTCTACCATGAAATGGAGACAGGGGTGAAATATGAAATCCCCACAGTAGCTAAAAATCTATTTGTAAATCTTGCTGAAAACATTGCTAAATCATTAAGTGTAACTAACTGTTATGTTTGCGGTGGAACAAATCAAGGTGAACGATGGCCATGGGAAGCTATGGAGAGCAACATAGGTGATTCCCAAGTATGGAACACAACGGGAACAGGTAACAGGAAACAACGATGGGTACTCCAAACGAGTATAATCGGAAGGAGTTGTTGGCAAAACCTAAAAGATAATGGAAAGCAAGTAGGTCACTTGGAATGTGAAGGAGGTTACCTATGGAATGAAACAACGAATAACTGGGATAAGTGGGGAAGCCCACTAAAAATGAATAATCAATTTACGAAATGGACTAGTGGGCGAGACATATCGAAGGGTTGGCCAAGCCCTGAAGGACATTATTGGATTTGTGGCAAACTAGCTTATGCATATTTGCCCAAAAATTGGACAGGATCATGTGTATTAGGAACTATAAGACCTAGTTTTTTCCTGTTACCCATAAGCCGAGGAGAACGATTGGGAGTCCGAGTGTATGCTGAAACGGATGAGTTAAGGCAAAGGCAGCAAAAAAGAAATCTACAAATAGGGAACTGGGCGGACAACGAATGGCCACCCGAAAGAATAATTGCCTACTATGGTCCTGCTACATGGGCAGAAGACGGGTCTTGGGGTTATAGAACTCCAATATATATGCTTAATAGAATTATAAGATTACAAGCTGTAGTAGAAATAGTTGTAAACAAGACTGGAGATGCATTAGGACTAATTGCAAAACAAAATACAAAAATGAGAACCGCTTTATATCAAAACCGCTTAGCTTTAGATTATTTGTTAGCACAGGAAAGAGGTGTGTGTGGAAAATTTAACCTCAGTAATTACTGTTTAGAAATTGATGATAAAAGGAAAGCTGTAAACGAACTTATAAGGGAAATGAAAAAATTGCACATGTCCCAGTTCAAACATGGAACGGGATAAATTTAGGGGGAATGTGGGGAAACCTCTTCAACAGTGATTGGCTCACCAGGATTGGAATAATAGTTTTGGGAATATTTGGCGGATTATTGATTATCCCGTGTTTAATACCGTGTTTTATTAGATTAATACACTCGATTATACAAAGAATACAAATATTGGCTGTGCCTATTGATCCCAAGGAGGGAAAAGGGAAAACACATTCCCTAATGGTAGTCAAAACAAAGGAAGATCCAGCGTTAATTCTAATAAAACAGGTATTAACAAGATTAGAAACCAAAACACGAATCAATGCAATCGAAAAGAAAATGGGGGATTGTGAGAAATGTGAATGTGATTCGTGTGAGTAAAAAAACAGAATAGAAGAGGGAGGATTGGTTCATGTAGATATGAAGACATAGTTGAGTGAAAGCGCCATTGTTTTAATGCAACTGCGGACCCTGACGGGGAAGATGATTGTGTAATCGCAAACTGCAGAAGTTCCTTTATCTATGGGGTTGTAAGTTTCTAAGTGGTACAAGCTTAAAACTGGTTGGGGGACGATTGGTTACCAGAAGGAATGACAGAAGGCACGCGCTGCACGAGATAAGAAGGCGAAGAGTTCAACCTTAAAAATCTGTATAAAGGTCGCTGAGGAAGACTCTTACTTCATCCCAAGACCCCCGCCCAAGACCACCAAGAGGCAGTGCACATGTGAAAGGGACTTGCAAAACTCATTTTAATACGAAGCGAAGGACAATTTGCATATCGCATCACCCTGTTAAATACGTAAGAGTATAGACTATAAACGCTATATGCTGCTGTCTGTAGGTGTGCGTGTTGGTAGAGCCCAGGTTCCCCGCGCACCCAGCGCTGTTTGCTTGCCTTTATTCGCTAATAAACCAAGTTCCTGTTAACGTATTATTTCGGGACTCGGTCATTTATCACAATTTGTTAACCTCATGAAGAGCAGAGCCATATGTAAAGTACATAAGTTGTATATACATCGTCAAAATTTTTGTTAACTTTAAACAGTCGTTATTACTTTAGTGGCCAGAGGTAGCAGCTTCTGGGGGGGGTGGAAATGAGTTTTTGGTGTCGTATGGAGGAGATGTACACATGCAGTAAACTCAGTCACAGCATTTCTGGTGTTTTCATGTATCCCCATTATTGGGGAGGGGAGAAATGGTGGTTTGAGTCTAAAGCAGGGAGACATCAGTACAGCAAACCTGTATTTTGTTCTGGTATGCACCACTGCCTTAAATGAGCAGTGCCGGTTCTTTCTTGGAGTAGCTGTCTCCTAAATTTCCCAAACTTAAGCAATTAATAAATCCATCATTTGCATAGCATTTAAAGTGACTGATTCAGTGTATGGTTAGCCTTCCTGGTTAATAAATACTTTAAACGGGACTCAGCAGTTGTGTAAGACCAGATGCTTCCAATATACCTAGAACAGAGTTAGTGTCAGATCTTATTGTGACAGGTACACCCGCCTTGATCGAGAGCGGAACTTCTCGGCCAGTGAAAAGAAAAAAAACTAGAAGCCTCAGTTTGGGGGTCAAGCCACCCCACCCGCATGGTGGAGTCGGGTTAGGACCACCAGGTACACACTTCAGTCAAGGAATAAGGAAGTGTTGGCCCTCGGCCAATGAGGACTAACATCACCTTATTTGACCACAGATCAGATTTGACTAGGGTATAAACGGAGCCCCCTCTGGGGGGGGCAAATTGAGTCAGTTCTCCTCGGAGCAGCGGGTCTGCAGTCGGGGACTCTCCCCTTGAGTCAGGATGCTGCCTAAGGTAACTCCTGCAGGTTGAGAGCCCTCATCTTTTAGGCGACATGTGCATTTTGGGTTATCATTTCTAAAGCTTAAGAATTCTTAAAAGTCGGTTGTGTAGTATTAATTTCCCCTTACATCATTGAACCTGTGGTTTACTAATGTTGTTGCAGTTCTGAACGATTTTGACTGAAGAATAAATTTTGTTGAGTTTAACACCTGTTTAATTTGATTGTGTGAGCCTCCGTGACACTTATCTAAGCTGCAAAATAAAAACAAGAAGGAAAACAATGTATGTTAATGTGTCCCATCCTTTTATGTATGGACAATGTTTCTAGTGTCCTAGTGTCTTTGTCAGCTGTGGAGAGGCATTTTAATCTTCTGCCTCTGTAGAACCCTGGTTCCGAAACTGTGTTAGACTTTGAAACAAAGATTGGCTTTACAAACAAGATCCAATTAGTGACTAAAGAGGAAACATTCCCCTTGGGGTAGATAAGTGTCTGGATTTGGTGAAGAACTGGAAACACTTCTGTGATAATTAGCAATATTCCTCAAGACAGTCTGTAAAGAGAAATTGTTTCCATAGTCTTTTGGGTCTTTTTTCATCTATTTCTCAGATTGATTAATTGAAGGGTTGGACAGGGTTGAGTAGAGAAGGCTTGTTGTAGTCCCGTGGTGCTGCCTTGTGCGCAGGGTTAGTGAAACTGCTGCTTATAGCTGTGGAAACTCTTAGCTGGCAAATACAGGTAAAGTAACTTGCAGCTCAATGTGTGCTTGCATATCTACTATGCATCACCCATTAATAAACCAATACATGCAAGCATGTGATCACATAGCTCCAGTTTTTTGGACTGTACAATTGTGTATCTGCCTGTTTGCTTCTCTAAGATGCTCCTTTTCATTTAAGTCAATAGTGAGATTTTTAGCTGCTATTCTGTACTGAGCAGTGACCAAACTTGCGTGGACCCCACAGTCCACTAGAACAATAGAAACCTTTGAATTGCATGTTCTTCCCTAGTGTGGCCCTCCCCTCGTTTTGGAAAGTGACTCACAGGCTAGGCCTGGCATAGTTGCCAGAAAATGATGTCATTTGGATAATGTAATATCCCACGTACAAACCAAAGGCTGTTTAGAAATTGGGCTGACAAGAACAAAAAGGAAATAGCTGCATATCAGATGCATATCTCAATTTTAAAATCAGTATAATTGTGTGTGTACTTATTAAATACAGAGGTAGTGCAAAAGGCATAAAGAAAAGCTGCAGTGTTCCTCAAACCATGTTTTCAGATGATCAGAGGGTGGGTGATCCTGTTCTGTCTGCCTTGTGCCAGCACTAGTTCACACAGCCAAGCTGTGTGTCAGACCAGGGAATTGATCCGGTCAAGCACTAACATGTATCTTGTGGTGTTGCATTAGTTCTCGGCAGGATCAGTTCCCCAGTCACACTCTCCTTGCAGCCCCTGGGGCACCAGCATGGCCAAAAGGTGGAGGGAAAATGCAGGCAAGAATGAGCAGCAAAGAATGGGAAGGGAAGAAGCATGTTAACTAGTCCAGTGGCCAATCTATTTGTACCTCACTGGAGTGAGTGGCTTGACATAATTTCAGATGCAAAGGTCTAATGTTTTGAAATGAGATGTTTCTTTGTGTCCCCTTCCCCACCCTGCCACATGGTCCAAAAAACCTGATGTTTGCCAATGGCCCTTGTGCTGTTGGTGGGACCTGGGGAAGGGCTGAACTGGGGAGTAATTTGCCATCCCTGGGCCTCCTTTGCCCCAGTGGCTTGGGGTGGTCTGTAACCCTGATACAGCAGCTGGGGTTCCTGGCCAGTGCCTGGCACGGGCAAGTGAAATGCTCTGAACCTGCATCAAATAAGACTGGGGCCAAAGTGGTGTCCCTTATAAAATGGCAAAGGCAGTGGAGGCCAACAGGTAAGACTTGATGGGAAAATAAACAGTCTTATAAGCTCTATTTTTTTTCTTCTCCTTTTATTCCTCTCCTGTCACTGGCTCTTGATTTAGCTGCTAGAAATGAGAATAATATCACAGAGCCAAAATACTTAGACCACCAATGTAAGAAAATTCTGGTCCAGTGATTAGGAGTGCACATCTTTTTCAGGAGTGCTTTGGTAGTATTTTCTCTTGGCTACTCAGTATAAACATACTGGATAATACGGTTTTATGTCTGTTACTGGCCTTCTGGACTGGTTATGTATTTAATAATTTCTGTTTTCTGTCTAATATCTATCACATCTAAATCTCAAAAATGTAACTAGTGGACTAGTAACCTTTGTATTGGGTTTGCATGGCAAGGTTTTGGTAGTGGGGGGGGCTACAGGGGTGGCTTCTGTGAGAAGATGCCAGAAGCTGTCCTCATGTCCGACAGAGCCAATGCCAGCAGGCTCCAAGATGGACCTGCCCCTGGCCAAGGCTGAGCCAATCAGCGACGGTGGTAGCGCCTCTGTGATAACATATTTAAGAAGGGGAAAAAGGCTGCTGAAAGATGTGCAGCAGAGAGAGGAGCGGGATGTGAGAGAAACAACTATGCAGACACCGAGGTCAGTGAAGAAGTAGAGGGAGGAGGTGCACCGGAGCAGAGGTTCCCCTGCAGCCCGTGGTGAGACGGCAGGCTGTCTCCCTGCAGCCCGTGGAGGTTTAACGGTGGAGCAGAGATTCCCCTGCAGCCCGTGGAGGACCCCACGCCGGAGCAGGTGGATGCGCCCAAAGGAGGCTGTGACCCCGTGGAGAGCCCGCGCTGGAGCAGGCTCCTGGCAGGACTTGTGACACTGTGGAGGGGAGCCCATGCTGGAGCAGTTCATTCCTGAAGGACTGCACCATGTGCAAAGGACCCATGCTGGAGCAGTTTGTGAAGAACTGCAGCCCATGGGAAGGACCTACATTGGAGAAGTTCGTGGAGGACTGTCTCCTGTGGGAGGGACCCCACGCTGGAGCAGGGGAAGAGTGTGAGGAGGAAGGAGTGGCAGAGACAACGTGTGACCCCATTCCCCTGTCCCCCTGTGCTGCTTGGAGGGGGGAGGAGGTAGAGAAATTGGGGGTTGTGGTTTAACCCCAGCCAGCAACTAAGCACCACGCAGCTGCTTCCCCATCCTCCCTCCCAGTGGGGTGGGGAGGAGGAAAGGAAAAAAATAAAACTCATGGGCTGAGAAAAGAACAGTTTAATAACTAAAGTAAAAATACACTACTAACTAAGAATAATAATAATTGTAATGAAAAAGAATACAACAAAAAAAAGAAATAAGAAAAGACAAGTGATGCACAATGCAATTGCTCACCACCCACTGACCGATGCCAGAGCCGCGATTTGCCCTTCCTGGCCAACTCCCCCCTGTTTATATACTGGGCATGACATTCCATGGTACGGAATACCCCTTTGGCTAGTTCAGGTCAGCTGCCCCGGCTATGCTCCCTCCCAGCTTCTTGTACACCTGCTTGCTGGCAGAGCATGGGAAACTGAAAAGTCCTTGGCTTAAGATAAGCACTACTTAGCAACAACTAAAACATCAGAGTGTTATCATCAACATCATTCTCACACTAAATCCAAGACACAGCACTGTACCAGCTACTAAGAAGAGAGTTAACTCTGTCCCAGCCGAAACCAGGACAGGGGTGAAGTTGAGCCCGGGAAGGAGGGAGGGGTGGAGGTAAGGGGCTTTAAGATTTGTTTTTATTTCTCATTATCCTACTCTGATTTGATTGGCAATAAATTAAATTAATTTCCCCAAGTGGAGTCTGTTTTGTCTGTGATGGTAATTGGTGAGTGATATCCCTGTCCTTATCTTGACCCACAAGCCTTTTGTCGTATTTTTTCTCCCCCTGTCCAGCTGAGGAGGGGGAGCAATAGAGCAGCTTGGTGTGTTCCTGGCATCCAGCCAAGGTCAACCCACCACAACCTTGAAGGATTTAGTCACTGTTTGACAAGAAGCCATCCCACCTGATGGGCAGTGGGAATGTTTCAGCCAAGTCATTGCCAGGCAGACCTCAAATGTATAATGTATCTTGGGCTGTTTCAACAAAAAGCTTCACTCCTGTCAGTGCCAGCACCACGTGTTTCACAGGTGAACGTGGAGAGCTGCAGGAGGAGGATGAGCTGCAGGAATGCTCTGTATTGAGGAGATGCTGTGAGCTTGAGTCACGGTGCACCTTGGCTGCAGGAAATGACCTCACCCAGCGCACTGCTGGCCTCGATGCTCTTGGGGTTCAGCCCTGACATAGGCTATCACAGATTTCTTTTAGAATGGAAACATCAATAATACCTGTGTTTTCTTCTGGTTTCAACTTAAATTACTGTCTATTTAAAAGCCTTGTGCTGCTCAAAAGATCTGAGCATTTTCACACAGCGGTGTGAAAATGCAAAATAAATGAGACCCCTTAGGGGGTGTATACTTCAAAACATGTTGTTTGGTCACTACCGTGCAGTGCAGATATGGTTCTCTAGTCATTTTGATCTGCCGTGTGAATGAACACGAGAATTTTCTCCTTAATCTGTGCCTTTTTTCTTACTATGTTGTGATAGTGACTTTAGAAGTACGACGGTGTCCTGGTTTCGGCTAGGATAGAGTATATAGTGCAGTGTTTTTGATTTAGTAGGAAAATAATGTTGATAACACACTGATGTTTTTAGGTGTTGCTAAGCAGTGTTTATACTAAGAAGTCAAGGATTTTTCAGCTTCTCATGCCCAGCCAGCAAGAAGGCTGGAGGGGCACAAGAAGTTGGGAGGGGACACAGCCAGGACAGCTGACCCAAACTGGCCAAAGAGCTATTCCATACCATATGACATCATGCCCAGTATATAAACTGGGGGGAGTTGGCCGGGAGGGGCGGATCGCGGCTCGGGAACTAACTGGGCATTGGTCAGCGAGTGGTGAGCATTGTGCATCACTTGTTTTGTATAGTCTAATTCTTTTAGTATTATTATTGTCATATTATTATCACTGTCATTATTTTCCCTTCCTTTCTGTCCTATTAAACTGTCTTTATCTCAACCCACAAGTTTGGGGTTGTTTTCGATTCTCTCCCCCATCCCACTGGATGGAGGGAGTGAGCAAGCGGCTGCGTGGTGCTTAGTTGCTGGCTGGGGTTAAACCACGACAACATGTACAAATCTGGCTTGCATTACATAAAAGAATGAGTTGGACAGCATGGGGCTGTTGATGTGTTAGGCTGCTTCATTAATAGGATTGCGGCTGTGATGCTTTTGGTCTCCATGGTCAAATGAGGGAAAAGTCCCTGACCTTGACTTTAGGATATAAAATTGGGAAGCAACAGGAGGATCAATAATTAGAGAATTTGCTTTGCATTATTTTTATCATTTTTTCCTTCTTTGTTTCCAATAGAGATCAGGCCTTCATTTTTGGCACACTGACAGTACTGTGTAGTGGTTAAGAGCAATGGAGTCCATTGGTCTGCCTAAGGTAAGCCTTTAAATTTTAGCGAAGAAACTGGCTCAAGGCACTGACTCACTAAGATCCCCTTCCATCTGCTTGAGTATAAACGGTTGCTTACAGTAAGTCTACTGGGAAGGCTAGTTCAGGAAACAAATCTGAAGAGAAGGCAATGCTGAAAGCAGCGATAGTATCAGTTATGTGCTATTGCTGCCCGTGTGCTTGAGCTCCTGTGGATGACAAGTGCCATGAGTGGAAATGCTCAGGGTGTTTCTCCTGTGGGAATTCAAATGAGGACGCTAGCAGTGTTTTAGCTATATCTTATTGCTAGTACAGTCTCTGTGGGGGCCTGAAAGGAATATGATTTAAAATGGAAAACTGAAATATTTTCTTTCTTTATGTTACTACCTCTCATTATGTCTCTTGCCTCTTCCTCTTAATGTGTGTCCTAGTTTCTCTGCCTCTGCCCTGTTTCCAGACTGTCCTTGCACACTCCAGCATGGCTATGCTGCTCCTCTTCTGCCAGCTGCTTTTTGGGTCACCTTTCAAATTTATCTTCCTCCTTGTGGGTCTTTGCTTGTCATCTCCCCCCTCTGCTGCTGTTTCTGGGCACCAGTGAGTCTTGGATGAAAATCCTTTAAGAAAGGGCTGTGTGGAAACACCTACTCTGCTTGTGCAGACATCTCGGCACCCACGCACAGCCTGGGGCAAGTACTACCTCGCCAGCAGCTGCCCCAGGGTGCCTGGGTGGGGGTGGCCCTGGCGCTGCTGTGGGGTCAGGCACAGTGGGGATGCTCAGATGGCTGCCTGAAGGGCTGTAGGGGCTAGTGGCCAGTCACTGTGGGCAAACTCGTTGCAGGTGCCCATAAGCAGAAAAGGGCGCCCATGCCTGCCTTCAGAAATTGCCATAGAGACGGGGAGGGTCCTGCCTCTCCCAGGTCAGGTATTTCTTTTTGCTAACTTGAGTCCTCTGTTCAGCTGGCTGATTTCCACCCTGCCATTCCTTCTCCAAAAGGTTTTGCTTCTGCTGCTGCAGAGTATGCGGAGGGTCATGGCCAAAAGCTTTCCTGAGTCTCCCTCCCAAAGCTGTTGTGAGCAAATGATGAAGAGGTCACTGTGCTCCTGACTTGGTCTTGTCCTATTAACTGTGGGACGGCACAGCCCTGAGTGCCCAGCCTGGGCTGGAAGCACACTGCCAACTCTTATGGTTAGCCAAGTCTTATTTTATTTTTGTGGAGAAACAGTGTTTAGTGACTGGGACCAAGGCCAGGAACAAATTAATGGTAGAACCAGAACTGGAACTTATTGGCTTTTTGGCTAAACTGCTTAATATTCCTCTATCTGAATAGCTTTCTCTGTAAATGATGTATTTACACAGTTGGGGGTGTTGGCGATTAGAATTTTGCATTTTTAAAGAATACTTGGCAGGTTTGGCTCACAATGAGGATTTGCAAATTGTAACTGCATCCCAGGTTTTGGGTGTCTGTAGGAGGACAAACCCTACTGGCTGAGCTCGTGCCAAAGGACCTTTTCTAAATATCTTGATGGAATGCTCTCTATATTCCTTATTTTTCCTTTTATTAAGTAACTTTTACGCTTTATTAAACTCTCCTTATGAAAACTACTGATAAAGTTAAAATAACATTGGAAGAGACTTGATTCATAACTGTATAGAAATAACAGCTGAACTTCTAGAAGTCCAAGGTACGGTTCTGCAGAAGGCCCATTTTAGCTACTCTTCTGCCCAGTAATATGTCATCTTCTTTAACTGTGGATAAAAGATAAAAACCAAAAAACACAGACACTACAGATGTCTACGATAAGAAAAACATCCCTAGGATGATATATTGCATTCATGCTCTAAGGTAACTGGTAACGGGAGTAAAAGTTAAAGTAACTGCCAAATCTAGGAGTGTAAGTCTTGAATGGCTTGAGGGTAACCAGTATGTCACAATCTGTCAGAATTTACAAGTTCATTAATTTAAAGTTGGAGACAAGTCCAACTTTGTCAGAAATATTGGGCAAATTATTTCCAAAATAGAAATGGACTACTGAATTTAGTGCAGGCATCTCCCCCTCAATGTGTACACCCCCTCACAAAGTACATGTATCATTTCAAAATACATACTAAGACAGAAACCAAATAAATGAACAAAACCTTAACAAAATATTAGCATAACAATGGGGCAGAGGTGCTGATCAGAGTGAAAAGGATGATGAACTGACATACTTCTGCCCCAAAAGAGGAGCAAATAATTACTGTATTCTGAGGTCATTTATGTGAAAATTAACATTTTTGCAAGCTTTTAAAGTTCTGAGCAACTTGATTTTGAACGTAGTCAGGAAGGCTTTGAGCACATCACTGAAGTAGAGCTTAAGATTTTCTGTCCTGCCTTAAGGATTTCCTTGACGTTTGGTACTTTTAGCGCTAAACATCTGTCTCATGCTGTCCCTGGTGTGAGGGGCAGTGGTGTTGGCAGACAGCTCCTCCCTCTTGTGGCTCTCCCAGCTCATTTCCTGCACATGGAGACCTTTTTCCTTTCATTACTTACGAGGCTTGCAGAGAATATAGTTAACTTTTACGCTCCAAACTCTCGTCTACGTTCCTAATGGCGTTCAAAGCCGCATCAGCTGCCCCAGGGCTTATAGGTCAGAAAATATTCAATACATGCTGTAATTGAAATTTTTTACAGTCTAATCCTTGAAATGATGTGTCCCACTCGTGCACTCTGCTATGTGCGCTTACTGCCAATAAACAGGGCATACCACCAAAATTCATGATATTTTTTCAAATGCTGGGTGTTTGGAGTTGGCAGCCCTGGTACTGTCTTGTCAGCTCTGACAAGTGTTGCCATTTGAAATTATTATGCCTGGTGTAATATTAACTGGACAGTATCACCAGGACTGTATGAGGGTAGCTCTCACCTAAAACTTTGTAGTGTGGTCTTTTCTGTCAGCATGTAAGCTTGAAGCGATTTCTTGAAGTAGATGCATGGGGCTCTAATGTTAACCAGCTGTCGTGGTTACACCTAGCCACATGTTATATAACGTGATTATACCCAGCTTCTTGCACACCTGCTTGCTGGCAGAGCATGGGAAACTGAAAAATCCTTAACTTAGGATAAGCGCTACTTAGCAACAACTAAAACATCAGCATGTTATCAACATTATTCTCACACTAAATCCAAAACACAGCACTGTACCAGCTATTAAGAAGAGAGTTAACTTTGTCCCAGCCGAAACCAGGACACCAGCTCAGGCTGAAACAGTGGGCTGTGTGCCCCTCTGGCCATGTTATGGGCCAGCTCAGATGTTTTGCAGGAGAACAGAATGAGGTTTTCCAATATTTGCTTACTCACGTATGGAGGACGACTTTATCAACTGTGGATTTGAATGCTGCATGAACAATAAGCCATCCATTAGATACCTTAAGATCTGCCTAATCTTTGCAATGACAATAACCCTTCATCTTGAACTGAGTTTTGCAATGGGTTGACCTGTGGTAGTTTTCCTTTCTCCATCTTGACATGCCCCGGGATTTATGCTAGTATCAGAACTAGTCTGTGTTGTCTTGGCTTTCATTTCCAAGTTTTCTTGTTTAAATTACTTTTCCTTGCTGCATATCAACACAAAGCTATAACTCCATACTTATGAGCTGTTATTTTAGAAATGGACTTCATGTGCATCAAATGTGTCATGCCACACTGAAGGAGAATAGGCCTGCAATGTTTCAGCTTATAATGCTTTCCCATGGCAGCGTAGGGCCCTGCACCTGCATCACATGCAGGATGTAAGAATCAAAGAAACAATTGTTGAGCTTCATTTATTTCCATGCCTTTTCCTAAAATGCAAGTTTTAAGTGTCTTTCAAATCAGACTCCAGTGTCGTTATTGAATTGCACACAGCCTACGTTGAAAGCAGGCTGGGAAACAACAGAATTAAGGACAGGGCGCTTGCTTGGCCAGCAGTGTTCCCCATTGGGTTGGTGTCAGAGGAACCCTGAGCTGCAGGAATACAGTTCTGTTCCCCTTCTGCCATTGCTGTAACCACTGACCTGCTGGCGTCTGTCCCCCTGGCTCTATGCCATGCACCCCACCTGCTCTGCTCTGGGTTTGTCAGAGCATCCTCTCCAGGGAATCAGTACAGAGTTCACTGACCCTAGAAAAGTCCATGTCCCTGTTGTTCTCAGGGTCCAGCACCACAGCATCTAGAAACACCAATTGCAAGCAAGCTTTTCCCTTTTGCAGTTGTAGCATATGCATGTGACAACTATATGAAGAATCACCATTGGGTTTAAATGCTAAATTCTAATACGTCTTGGAGCACGTGCTCAAGTTTCAAAGGCTTATAACTTGGGAAAATACTTTCTCCGAGAGGTGAGGGGTTGACCTGCTTTCCATTCTTTCTTAGTTGTTACCAGGTCATTACTCCAAAGCATCATGATTCTTGAGCTTTCCAACAAAACTATGTGAACTTAACACAGGTAGGATATCCTATTTTATTCCCATTCTTGGAAATCCTGAAGCCATCTTCAGTTGAGATTTTTTCCTAAACGAATTCATTTAAGCACAGTCAGCGTGCATAATTTAAGTGCTTAAAACTGATAAGATTATAAATAATTGCCCCTTTAGTAAGAAGTATGAAATAACCTTAACTGTAAGTAGTGGGAGCAAAAAGCTCCATCTATCCAAAGGGTCTATTTGATGTCTGAAATGTTACCATTTCATAGGGAAAGTCTTTGGTTATTTGAGGTTTTGCTGATCTTTGAGCAGCTAGAGGGCCTGAAGATAGGATTTGACTCTAAGCAAAATGGTTTAAATATATTTTTAGGATATGCCCTTACAGTATGTGAAACAACTTGCACTGTCAAATACAGCACTGCTCTGGCCAGGAAGGAGTGACTTAGCAAACAATTTCTAGATTCCTGTTGAATATAATTACCCTCTTGCTTTTCTGCTGTTGAAACATCAATACTTAGCCAGACTTGAAAAATACAAAGGCATAGTTCTCATTTCTTGCACCATTTTTCTTGTGAAAGCTGATATGAAAGCTGATTTGGATTTGGTCCTGGACTAAATGAGGTTAAGAACTGCTTCATTTAAATTAAAATATTAACAGTGATTCTTGTTCCTAAATAGCAGTGCTTATGAGATTCCCCCCCCCCCCCAAATATTTAGTTTTCATATGATCTTTGCAAGCAGATCACTGCTACATCCTGGACAAACTATCCCTCTGAAGTTGGACAACTTAAAAACATTGTCTTCCTAGGAAGCAGTGGAATAACAAGCATATGTTTTAAAAAAGCACACTATTTTCAGGTCTGTTTTTATGGTATGTTATACATGAGCTAAGCTTAAAACAAGACCCAGGAACCTCTGGTTGATATGAACTGCAGCTCTGCATGGGTGATGCAAAGAGAACTTCACCTGGGAACTGCCCTTTCCCCTTTGTTTATCCCCTGCTCCTGATGCCTCATATCCAGCTTTCTTAACCCCAGGCCCTCTGCTTTTGACTTTATGTGGGTTCCCTGAGGTTCGAGTTACATCTATAAAAGCATTAAGCAAGCTGTTTCAAGTGGAAATTATACCTTAATACAGAGTAGGAGTGTCTTTGTGTTCCCTGCGAGACTCAAAGCACATTTTCAGCACCACCTGGTGGTTAATAAGTTTATCCAAAGGAGTGTAGGCAGTAACGCACATGGCTCGACATCCTCCTGGAAGTGCTGAACAGCAAAAACATGAGTCTCTAATGTTCATACTTTTAATGCCCACTTTTTTTTCTGCATCTCCTTAGTGTGGTGACCCCCAAAAAACCAGTATAGCCCCGTGATACTGCTGATCTCCATAACTGTTGGTATGACACCCAGCACTTCAGCCAGGACTGCATCCCTGCCTTGAACTTAGAGTAAAATCTCTTTAAAAGCCTACAAGGAAAGACTGGCAGGCAGTTTAGGATAAAGGAGGGCGCTGGTTCATTACTACAGGCATGTGAGTTGTTTTCCTGCTATAGCTAACTTGCATTTAAGACTGCTTTGAAAGGTGAGAATGGCAGTGGCAATGATTTGAGGGGCTGCAGCAGTTGTCAAAAGAGTGTCAGTCTACATGAGATGTGCTGTTGTGTCAATCCAGGCTGTGATAAGGCAGAGGAGTAGCTGCGGTAGCATGGAAGATGAAATGCTGATTCTTTGTGCTCGGAAATAAATGACAGCTACAAATACTTGCTTTGAAATCTCATCCTGCAATTTGCTAGTACAAAAACCAAACAAACAACCCCACCTCCACAGAAAACAAAGGGAAATGTGCATTGCAGCTTGGGGTTTTTGTTTGAGGGGCATGTTTGCAATGTATGAAGTTGTAGGTGAAGTCATTTAAAAAAGAGGTGCAAAATAATCCTTTTGGAGGAACACGTTATTTGTCTTGTTTTTAAAATCTACCTGTTGAGAGTTGATTCCTGCTCACAACTCACTTGTTCATGGAGTTTCACTGATAAATTATAGAAGCACCAGTCTTTTGTAGATAAATACATGCCTTGTGTTTGGAAGATATTGAGAAAAATATGTATTTAGCTGTTTCTTCAGATACCACCCCAGAGCTCTATGAATAACGGGTATAGATTTTTCATGCTATATTAAAAAAAAAAAAATATTTGTTTCTGGATAGCACTTTTACATTGAGCTTACTTCATTTTCCAAAAGCTAAAGAGTTAATGAATCAAGTATATTTGAGAGGGGCTTGGATGGGCTTTTACAGGTCCTTGGTCTTCTACACTTAGTAAGAAGGGTGTCAGTGATTTGTGTGTCTTACATTAGTACGTCCTTATAATTAATAGCTGAAGTCAAAACAGTACACAGATCCAAAGCTATAAGCAGTACTAAAGTGCATCTGCATCTTGATTTTTTTTCTTCCAATACTAGGTTTTGAATTTCTTTAATTATCTTCCACTAAGATTTTCTACTTGTTTACACTTTCCCTGTGATCTGATATACACTGACAGTGCCTCTTAGAGATGCTTCTTTGAAACATCAAGTCAGAAAAGACTTGTCTTTCTGTAAGACTTAAAATACAGCATAAAGAAATTTGTAGGGTTAAGTTTATTCTGTATCTGTCCATGAAAGTCAAGGGTTAAAGGACAAGCTTCACAGTGATAGTTATTCTAATAAAAACACTTTTCTCTTGTACAGAAAGCAAACACTTCAACAACATGCAGGACTTCAAATTCTAATATTTTTCTTTGCAGCTTATATCTGTTCAAACTAGGATTAGCACCACAGATCCAAGACCTACTGGGAAAAGTAGACTTTACAGGTAATAAACTGCTTATCTAATCATATGTTAGATAGTTTCTTCATCCAGTAAATCTGCTAACATTGTGCATATTTTCTATTATGATCTTTCTCCTCTCGCAAGGTTGTCCTGAACACATCCTAATTAAATAGGTGGGAGGCTGCTATTTTGTTAATGAATGTCAATCTTTGAAGGACAGAAAGGAGTGAATTTGCATGGAATACTTGTCATATCTTAGATTCCTTCAACATGGGGAGGAAAAACTGCTAAGAATTCCTGGCCACAAGCGCTTTCAAAAACATTGCACCCGTATTTGTAGGTATAGTGATTCATAATGAAATTCTTACGACTTTGTTCTGATAATATTTCTTTTATGTGAACAGAGGAAGAAATCAGCAACATGCAGAAGGAGCTAGAGAAGTACGGTATACAGAAGCCATCTTTTAGTAAAATTGGTAGGATTCTGGCCAGTGAATTATCAGTGGATGAAGCTGTGTGTAAGTGTGGCTCTTGTTCTGTTTTCTACTAATTAGACAGAACGCCAACAAAATATTTTCTGCCTGTGTTTTAATTCATCTAGTTTGCCACCTCTAAATAACAAGAAATGCAAGCAAGTTTTCATTGACTGTCACACTGCATTATTGTTACAAGGCCTTTTGCAATTTTTCAGTCTGAATTTTTGAGCATCTCCATGGATCCATAGGAAGTGCTACCAGAAACAGATTTCTTACCAGCTTTTACATGGGTTTAATGTTTTGGTAGCTAGTGCTCCTCTAGAATGACTAATTGAGCTCTGTGTGTGCCTCTGCACTATAGGGGGTACTGTGGAGACAGCCGTGGGAATAAGGTATCTTCTCTGTGCCCCCTTCCTGTATTGGACTCTTGCAGTTTTCCTCAAACACCAGATCAGGTTGCTGTGAGGACAAGGCACTGTTCCAGATATAGACAACTTTCTCGTGTATGGTGGTACATACCAAGGAGGATCCACTTGCCTCCATTGGTAGCTTTCAATCTGTCTGACTGCTGGCATGTGACCCACAGCATGGGAAAACACTGCTGGAGGGCATGTCCTGCTGGTGCATCCAAAATAAGCTGTTCCTTTTTAGGGGGTTCGATGCACAGTTATGGTCCTTTTGAGTCTGTCTTGAACAGCTTCCACTCAAAAATGAAATTAAATGCTTTTTTGCTGCCCAAGCCTATCCATCTGTAAATCTGTTGTCTTTTCTTCATTTCAGTTTATTTGTGGAATGAAAAGATATATTTAAAAAGAAAAAAAATAAAATTGCTTGAACTTAAATGACATGAAATGAAGTATGTCCACTTAAATCCACACTTGAGCTCTAGTTATTTTGTTCTGAAAATCCTAGCCTTTTTCAGAGGGGCAAAATGAAGAACAGAAGGGCCGGCTTGAGCATGTTCAGTGGCACAGTGGGTCATTGATACAAATCAGTAACAGTACTGCAGACTAACCTTTAAACACGGGGGGGGGGAAGCTGCATTATAATTAAGTTCCATTGCAACTTTGTTAAACCCTACAAAGCAGCATAATTGAAACAAGCTGATTCATGACTTTTGTGCTGAAATTTCTAGACTTTAACTTAAAACATGCTTCCTCATGTTGATTCACATTGTCTGTGTTGTATATTTTGGAGCCTGCTATAGCTTAATATGTATATGCTTGTTGAAAGCTTGCTCTTAAAATACTGCCTTTGGAAGTGGGGGTAGTTTGTCTCCTTTTTTTAGCAAATTTTCATAGATTTAGCGACTACCAAGCACTTTTCTAGAGAGCTTCCTTCCCTGAAGATGAAAGGGCTGCAACTTCCTTCTCTGAAAGCTTTTTATAGTGTGTGTAGGTTTTCCTTTAACTTCTGAAGTGTTTTCAGTCTTCCATAGAAAAGCAGGGTTTCCTGATGCTGGTTCTGTCTCTTTGGGGAAGGAGTGTGCTGTAGATAACACGCCCTGCCCCAGAACAGGAAACATCTGCTATGGGATCCCTCATGCACTAGTGAGGTTGGGCGTGGAGATCCTGCCAGAGGAAAGGGTCTACCATCCTGCTTCCGAAATGGAGTAAGCAAAAGGAGATATGAAACAAAACAACTGCTGAGGACTCCTGCTGTGCTGTCAGCAATAGTAGAAATCAGTGTGCAAAGAGTAAGCTTAAGTGCTTTCAAAGCAAGCTTATTCTCCAAATAACCCTCTCCGTTATTCCATACCTCTAGGCTACTCTTGCAAGTCCATTCGGGTTTCTCACTGTTTCTCTTGGTAGATGGGTTCACAACATCCACCAATACATATTCACATATCTCCTAACCTTGAACCTATCTGTTGACTACTTTTTGCTAGCTCTACTTATGTCAATGAGGCCTCTTACACAACTGTGGAAGAGATTACATCCTTCCTATGTGTTTTGTTATATGAGGATGTGGGGGTGATATGTGTGTCTTAAGAACTGCAGTCTTCTTTTAGCCTCTTGAAGTTGATCTGGGTGTTCACAGAGTTCAACATCAGAGGAACCAATGTTGCTCTCTGCTTCTCCATCATGCCAACTGCTTACACTTGTCCTCTGATGCTGTGCTGAACTGAGCTAGAGGGAAATAATTTTAAAACAACTTTCTGTCATGAATTTAATGCTAAGCAGTGGATGATCCACCAACAGCTAGGCAAGTCATTCCAGTAACTGCCCTCTCTGAGAATGTATGGCTTCATGCTTCATTTGCCCATGTTGAGTTTCCAGTGGTCTGCTCTTCTGTTCTACTTCCCTAAATTTGTACATCCCTTTGTCTTTCTAAAAACTCAAATTTCCTGGTCATTGACAAGCATCTTTCATTTCTTTCATATACTGAAAGAAACTGAAGGCTCTAAACTCAGATATATAGACCCTCAGTTAAACTTAATCCAAAAAAGTGCTTTTTACTGAATGCTTTTTTTCCAGTTTAGCAAAACCATGCAAGGCCACACAGCAAGTAAATATTGATAGAATAAGGAAAGATGGCATTCGTGTTTTCCCTCACACATCTCATTGGTGGCATGAAAGTAAATCCTAGACAAGCTGCTGTGGTGATAAATGGGGAGCTGCTGTGTTCCTCCTTTGGGGTAGGATCTAGATAAAAATTTATCAGGAATTACCTTTTATATGATAATGTCTGTAAAATCTTTGAGACGAATGTGCCACCAGGGTTTTGTTTTTACAGGCATACCTGCCTTATAAAGGGTCATCAAGAAGGGTACGCCTATACCCTTGCATGCTCCTAAATATTATGTTTCTTAAACAAGTCTGAACACATTGAAAAAAGCAATAGAACAAGAAGAGCATAACAACCACGGGAAGTAAAATCAAGAAGGGTGGTAGTTGTTAGGTGGTAGAGTAAGTGCAGAGCCCCAGTGTTGGTGGGGCATTGAATAGAATACAAAGACAAAGGCGAAGGCTAGCAACAGCTTTCAGCCCAGGCCACTTGTGTGTGGAAGTCTAGGTAGTGACTTTACAACCTGTTGCAGGGTCTGGCGAAAGTGAGTGTTAGGGGGTAGAGCAAGCGCAGAGCCCCAGTGTTGGTGGGGCTGTGAAAGGGCTGCCAAGGGAATATGAGGGCCAGCATGAGCTTTCAGTCCTGGACAGATCTCTATAGGAGACGTAGCTGACACCTGTCTCTATCGAAGCTACCCTCTGGTTTACGTTGAGCAGGTAGCTGAGTGTGACGGTTACGTCGTATAGGAAGAGCAGAGCCCAGTCTTGGTGGGGCTCTTAAGGGGCTGCCAGGGAAAGATTACGGCCAGCAACAGCTTTCCTTCCTGGCACCTACTGTCCGAGATCCCTTGGTGGTGCTTCTGCGTTTGGGAACAGGGCTGTTATGAGGGTGAGTGCTAGGCAGTAGAGCAAGAGCAGAGCCCCAGTGTTGGTGGGTCTGTGAAAGGGCTGCCAAGGGAATATGAGGGCCAGCATTAGCTTTCAATCCAGGCCACTTCTGTGTCAAAGTCCTAGCATGTGAGTCTACATTTTGTTTCTGGGTCCAATGAATGTGAGTGTTAGGTGGTAGAGCAAGGGTAGAGCCACAGTTTTGGTGGGGCTCTGTGAGGGACTGAAAGAGTTAATGTCTGTTAATGTCTCAAACATTGTAGCAACCAAGGTGCTGTGTGACCCTGAAACATTCTTTAGTTATCTAAAGAAATGTGGGGATTTGAGACATTCTTTGGTTATCTAGAGACATGTGGGGGTCTGCTTGCAAGCGTGGAGACATTCTCTAGTTATCTAAAGACATGTGGGGCTTTGAGACAGCCAAATGTTCAGTAGAATGAACAAATGAGTAACGGCTAAAAGAAAGACGATTCCACAAGAACCTAGGTCACCTAGAGGGCAGCTGAGGAAGACTTCGGCCTTCATCCCAGCAACCCCCAGGAGGCAGACTACGACCACCTAGCAACTGCCGGCGCAAGCGCACACACAACGCCGACACGGAAGCGGGGACTATAAACAAGGGAACCCTTCTCCAGTGTTTTGCGCGCGCCCATCACCGGAGGATTGCCACGCTCGTCGCCGACATCGCGGGAAGATTGCCACGCTCGTCGCCGACATCGCGGGATCCAAGGGTGGTGACTATCTCTTCTCTTTTCCCCCTCTTTCTTTCTTTTTTTTTCCTTATCCCTCTCTTTTCTCTCTTCTTGTGAACGTTTTGCTGCAACCCACGCTGCCCACCGTTGTGCCTTCCGCAGTTTGGATTGTTCGAATAAAGCGTTCAAAGTGATCGTTTGGTGTCGTTTCACCTTAATTTAGCCCGGGGGGATCCCAGAACCTCTACGGCCCTCTGGTCTGTCCGGTCCGGGTCGTAACAGGCTCTGAAAGGATAACCAAGGGAAGGTGAGGGCCAGGAAAAGCTTTCAGTCCTGGCACCTTCCTTGTGGGAGTAGTCATTGGACGTTTTTAGTTTCAGAGCTGAGCTGTACCGAGACTGAGAGAGAGCGAGCATAACATTAGGTGGCTAAGCAAGTGCAGAACCCCAGTGTTGGTGGGGCTGTGAAAGGGCTGCCAAGGGAAGGTGAGCTCCAGCAACAGCTTTCAGTCCAGGCCACTTATGTGTCGGAGTCCTACACAGTGATTTTACATTTTGTTGCTGGGTCTGGCGAGGGTGAGTGTTAGGTGGTAGAGCAAGCGCTGAGCCCCAGTGTTGGTGGGTCTGTGAAGGGGGGGGGTGGCCAAGAAGAATTGGAAGCTACAAACAGCTTTGAGACCTAGCAACATCTGTGTGGGAGCCCTTGCTGGATGTTTTCTCTTTTAGACATGGGCTCTGGCGAGATTGTATGTTAAGTGGTAGAGCAAGCACAGGTCCCCATTGTTGTTGGGGCTCTGAAAGGATAGCTAAGGGATGGTGAGGGCCAGGAACAGCTTTCTGTCCTGGCCACTTCTGTGCAGGATTACTAGGTCCTTAGTGTCCGTTTTGTTTCTGGGTTCAAACTGAATGGACTCTGGTGGTAAAGCAAGCACAGTGTTTCAGTGTTTGTGGGGTTGTGAAAGGGCTGGCAGGGGCAATTATGACCTGCAAACAGCTTGCAGTCCTGGCCACTTCTGTGTCTGAGTCCTATGTGGTTAGGGTCTGTTTTGGAGCTTGGCTCCAGCACTGGTAAGGGGGTAGGTGAGGTTTGCCTTCTCCTTCTCTTCCTCCTTCTTTGTCTCCTCCTCCTTCTCTTCCTCTGGTTGCCTCCTGTTGCCTCTTGATGCCTCCTCCTATTTGCACTTTTGAATTCTCCTTCTGTTGCCTCTTCATGCCTTCTGCTTCTGTTGCCTCCTGTTGCGTCATCCTCCTATTACCTCCTGTTCCCTCCTCGTTCTGTTCTTCCTCGTCTTGTCTTCTCCTAGTCTCTTCACTTCATTGCCTCCTGTTTCCTCCTCCTCCTCCTCATCCTGTTCTGCCTTTGCCTCCTCCTCCTGTTGCCTCCTGTTGCTCCCTCCTCCTCTCTCCTGTCGTTAACTCACTTGCTACCTGTAGCTGCCCTCTCCTGTTGCCTCCTCCTCTTGTTGCTGCCTTTTGCCTCATCCTCCTGCTCCTCCTGTTGCCTCCAGTTGCCTCCTTTTTCCTCTTTTTACCTCCTGTTGCTGTATTCTCCTCTTGCCTCCTTCTTCTCCTCCTTCTGTTGCCTGCTCTGGGCTCCTGTTGCCATTTGTTGTGTCCTCCTCTTTTTCCTCCTCTTGTTGCCTTGTCCTGCTCCTCCTGTTGCCGCCCCCTCCTCCTCTTCCCTCCTCTTGCATCGTGTTTCAGCTGGGATAGAGTTAATTTTCTTCTTAGTAGCTGGTACAGTGCTGTGTCTTGGATTTAGTGTGAGAATAATGTTGATGATAACACGCTGATGTTTCAGCTGTTGTAAGTAGCGCTTATCTTAAGCTAAGGACATTTCAGTTTCCCATGCTCTGCCAGCAAGCAGGTGTACAAGAAGCTGGGAGGGAGCATAGCCAGGACAGCTGACCCGAACTAGCCAAAGGGGTATTCCATACCATGGAGCATCATGCCCAGTATATAAACAGGGGGGAGTTGGCCGGGAGGGGCGGATCGCTGCTCGGGCATCGGTCAGTGGGTGGTGAGCAATTGCATTGTGCATCACTTGTCTTTTCTTGGGTTTTATTTCTCTCTTTTTTTTTATAATCCTTTTCATTACAATTATTATTATATTTTTATTATTCTTAGTATTATATTTTATTTTACTTTAGTTATTAAACTGTTCTTATCTCAACCCACAAGTTTTACTTTTTTCCAATCCTCCTCCTCACCTCACTGGGAGGGGGGAGGGGGGAGTGGCTGCGTGGTGCTTAGCTGCCAGCTGGGGTCAAACCATGACAGTCCTTTTTGGCGCCCAATGTGGGGCACGAAGGGTTGAGATAACGACAGATCTGATCAGAGTGTGTTAAAACAAATTTTTTGTAAGTATTCATTGTCACTGGTCACTATGTGGATTCTTTTGCTCTCAAACTTGATGTAGTTGTTCTTAAAATTATGTTATGTAATACCATACTTGCAATATATGCTCCCTATGCTGTTTATCACCTCTGGGAACTGGACTAGAGTTATCATTTTCTTGTTGTTTGTAACACTGGCTTATGATATGATAGAAGTGCAGGTCGTGAAACTAATTTGGTATTTGTACTCAACATCGCCGTCACCTCTGTACTTCGGGAGCCATCTATGGGGAACTATTAATAACTACACCTACCTTTTTGCCTCTGAGAGTAAATCTATGGAGGAGACATCTCTGTACTTCAGGTGCCATCTCCTGGAAAATATTAATAATTACACTTTTTACCTTTTCTCCTCGGGGAGCCAATCTATGGAGGAGGCAGCTTCCCACATCTTCCCCTTCTCTGCCAGGTTAATTACAATAGCGTTTGAGGAGTTTGCAAATTTTTAATAGCCTTGGGATGTTGAACCCACACACATGGTCCTATTGCTAGGAAGCAGAATGTTCCTGAATGTGGTTCAGGTCTTGTTTAGGGTTAAAGAACTATTTCAAAATACCACCAAGAGATCAACCCCGGCGAGAGGTACTGCGGCTACTCAGACCCCAGCGATGGGTAATGCAGCTGAACCAGAGAATCAACCAATGCCAGTATCAGTCGCCCCTACAGAGAAGAAGAAATATACAAAAAAATCAGACTGCTTAACAAAGGATGAAGGTGAACCAGGGTCATCACGAGAACAGGAGGAAGAGGCAGGACCACAGATAATCACCTGATCCCTATTCCCGACAGAGCTCCAAGATATACAAAAAGATTTCAGCCGTCATCCAGGCGAAATTGAAATTTCCAAAGTTGAAAACGTCCAGCGACTGCACCCACACAGAAGGTGCCAACACTGAATGCTGTTGCTAGCCCTCACCTTTCCTTGGAAGCCCTTTCACAGGCCCAACAACACGACGGCTCCGCACTTCCCTAGCCACCTAAAGTAATGGTCACTATCTCTCAGTCTCATAGAGATCGCCTCTGAAATTGAAAACATCCAGCAATTCCTCACACATGGAAAGTGCCAGGACTGAAAGCTGTTACTTGACCTCACCGTCCCTTGGCTACCCTTTCAGAGCCACACCAACCGTGGGGCTCTGCACGGGCCTAGCCACCTCATGTTATGCTCTCTCTCTCTCTCGCAGGCTAGGTAGAGCTCAGCTCTGAAATTTTAAATGTACAGCGACTGCTCCCACAGGGAAGGTGCCAGCACTGAAAGCTCTTGCTAGCCCTCACCTTTCCTTGGAAGCCCTTTCACAGGCCCAGCAACACTGGGGATCTGCGCTTCTCTAGCCACCCAAAGTAATGGTCACTCTCAGTCTCGTAGAGCTCAGCTCTGAAATGGAAAGTGTCCAGCAAGTCCTCACACATGGAAAGTGCCAGGACTGAAAGCTGCTGCTTGACCTCTCTGTCCCTTGGCTACCCTTTCAGAGCCACACCACCTATGTGGCTCTGCACCTGCCTAGCCACCTCATGTTATGCTCTCTATCTCTCTCGCAGGCTAGGTAGAGCTCAGCTCTGAAATTGAAAACATCCAGCGACTGCTCCCACATGGAAGGTGCCAGCACTGAAAGCTCTTGCTAGCCCTCACCTTTCCTTGGAAGCCCTTTCACAGGCCCAGCAACACTGGGGATCTGTGCTTCTCTAGCCACCTAACATAATGGTCACTATCTCTCAGTCTCGTAGAGCTCAGCTCTGAAATGGAAAGTGTCCAGGAAGTCCTCACACATGGAAAGTGCCAGGACTGAAAGCTGCTGCTTGACCTCTCCGTCCCTTGGCTACCCTTTCAGAGCCACACCAACCGTGGGGCTCTGCACCTGCCTAGCCACCTCATGTTCTGCTCTCTCTCTCTCTTGCAGGCTAGGTAGAGCTCAGCTCTGAAATTGAAAACATCCAGCGACTGCTCCCACATGGAAGGTGCCAGCACTGAAAGCTCTTGCTAGCCCTCACCTTTCCTTGGAAGCCCTTTCACAGGCCCAGCAACACTGGGGATCTGCGCTTCTCTAGCCACCTAACATAATGGTCACTATCTCTCAGTCTCGCAGAACTCAGCTCTGAAATGGAAAGCGTCCAGCAAGTCCTCACACATGGAAAGTGCCAGGACTGAAAGCTGCTGCTTGACCTCTCTGTCCCTTCGATACCCTTTCAGAGCCACACCAACCGTGGGGCTCTGCACGGGCCTAGCCACCTCATGTTATGCTTTCTCTCTCGCAGGCTAGGTAGAGCTCAGCTCCAAAAATGAAAACATCCAGCGACTGCTCCCACATGGAAGGTGCCAGCACTGAAAGCTCTTGCTAGCCCTCACCTTTCCTTGGAAGCCCTTTCACAGGCCCAGCAACACTGGGGATCTGCGCTTCTCTAGCCACCTAACATAATGGTCACTATCTCTCAGTCTCACAGAACTCAGCTCTGAAATGGAAAGCGTCCAGCAAGTCCTCACACATGGAAAGTGCCAGGACTGAAAGCTGCTGCTTGACCTCTCCGTCCCTTGGCTACCCTTTCAGAGCCACACCAACCGTGGGGCTCTGCACCTGCCTAGCCACCTCATGTTATGCTCTCTATCGCTCTCGCAGGCTAGGTAGAGCTCAGCTCTGAAATTGAAAACATCCAGCGACTGCTCCCACATGGAAGGTGCCAGCACTGAAAGCTCTTGCTAGCCCTCACCTTTCCTTGGAAGCCCTTTCACAGGCCCAGCAACACTGGGGATCTGCGCTTCTCTAGCCACCTAACATAATGGTCACTATCTCTCAGTCTCGCAGAACTCAGCTCTGAAATGGAAAGTGTCCAGCAAGTCCTCACACATGGAAAGTGCCAGGACTGAAAGCTGCTGCTTGACCTCTCCGTCCCTTGGCTACCCTTTCAGAGCCACACCAACCGTGGGGCTCTGCACCTGCCTAGCCACCTCATGTTCTGCTCTCTCTCTCTCTCTTACAGGGTAGGTAGAGCTCAGCTCCAAAAATCAAAAACATCCAGCGACTGCTCCCACATGGAAGGTGCCAGCAATGAAAGCTCTTGCAAGCCCTCACCTTTCCTTGGAAGCCCTTTCACAGGCCCAGCAACACTAGTTCTCTGTGCTCCTCTAGCCACCTAACCTTCTGCTCACCCTCTCCTGCAGTCGAAGGAGAGTTGAGCTGAGAAATTGCAAACGTCCAGCAATTCCTCATTCATGAAAAGTGCCAGCACTGAAAGCTGCTGCTAGCCAGCACCGTTCCTTGGAAGCGCTCTCACAGGTGCAGCAACACTGGGGCTCTGCACTTCTCTAGCCACCTAACGTCATGGTCACTATCTCTCTGTCTCGCAGAGCTGAGCTGAGAAATTGCAAACGTCCAGCAATTCCTCACACATGAAAATTGCCAGCACTGAAAGCTACTGCTGGATCTAACCATGACTTGGCTAGCCTTTCAGAGCCACACAAAGGTTGGGGCTCTGTGCTTCTCTAGCCACCTAATCTTCTGCTCACCCTCTCTCGCAGTCGAAGGAGAGCTGAGCTGAGAAACTGAAAATGTCCAGCAATTCCTCACACATGAAAAGTGCCAGCACTGAAAGGTCTTGCTAGCAGGCACCGTTCCTTGGAAGCGCTTTCACAGGTGCAGCAACATTGGGGCTCTGCGCTTCTCTAGCCACCTAACGTCACGGTCACTATCTCTCCGTCTCGCAGAGCTGAGCTGAGAAATTGCAAACGTCCAGCAATTCCTCACACATGAAAAGTGCCAGCACTGAAAGCTGCTGCTAGCCAGCACCGTTCCGTGGAAGCGCTCTCACAGGTGCAGCAACACTGGGGCTCTGCGCTTCTCTAGCCACCTAACGTCACGGTCACTATCTCTCCGTCTCGCAGAGCTGAGCTGAGAAATTGCAAACGTCCAGCAATTCCTTACACATGAAAAGTGCCAGCTCTGAAAGCTTCTGCTAGCAGGCACCTTTCTTTGGAAGCGCTCTCACAGGCGCAGCAACACTGGGGCTCTGCGCTTCTCTAGCCACCTAACATCACGGTCACTATCTCTCCGTCTCGCAGAGCTGAGCTGAGAAATGGCAAACGTCCAGCAATTCCTCAGACATGAGAAATGCCAGCACTGAAAGCTGCTGCTAGCCAGCACCGTTCCGTGGAAGCGCTCTCACAGGCGCAGCAACACTGGGGCTCTGCGCTTCTCTAGCCACCTAACATCACGGTCACTATCTCTCCGTCTCGCTGAGCTGAGCTGAGAAATTGCAAACGTCCAGCAATTCCTCACACATGAAAAGTACCAGCACTGAAAGCTACTGCTTGATCTAACCTGGCCTTGGCTAGCCTTTCAGAGCCACACAAAGGTTGGGGCTCTGTGGTCCTCTAGCCACCTAATCTTCTGCTCATCCTCTCTCGCAGTCGAAGGAGAGCTGAGCTGAGAAATTGAAAATGTCCAGCAATTCCTCACACATGAAAAGTGCCAGCACTGAAAGCTCTTGCTAGCAGGCACCGTTCCTTGGAAGCGCTTTCACAGGTGCAGCAACATTGGGGCTCTGCGCTTCTCTAGCCACCTAACGTCACGGTCACTATCTGTCCGTCTCGCAGAGCTGAGCTGAGAAATTGCAAACGTCCAGCAATTCCTCACACATGAAAAGTGCCAGCACTGAAAGCTGCTGCTAGCAGGCACCGTTCCGTGGAAGCGCTCTCACAGGCGCAGCAACACTGGGGCTCTGCGCTTCTCTAGCCACCTAACGTCACGGTCACTATCTCTCCGTCTCGCAGAGCTGAGCTGAGAAATTGCAAACGTCCAGCAATTCCTCACACATGAGAAATGCCAGCACTGAAAGCTGTTGCCAGACAGCGCCGTTCCTTGGAAGCGCTTTCACAGGCACAGCAACACTGGGGCTCTGCGCTTCTCTAGCCACCTAACGTCACGGTCACTATCTCTCCGTCTCGCAGAGCTGAGCTGAGAAATTGCAAACGTCCAGCAATTCCTCACACATGACAAGTGCCAGCACTGAAAGCTACTGCTGGATCTAATCAGGCCTTGGCTAGCCTTTCAGAGCCACAAAAAGGTTGGGGCTCTGTGCTTCTCTAGCCACCTAACCCTCGGCTCACCCTCTCTCGCAGTTGAAGGAGAGCTGAGCTGAGAAATTGCAAACTTCCAGCAATTCCTTACACATGAAAAGTGCCAGCACTGAAAGCTCTTGCTAGCCAGCGCCGTTCCTTGGAAGCGCTTTCACAGGCGCAGCAACACTGGGGCTCTGCGCTTCTCTAGCCACCTAACGTCACGGTCACTATCTCTCCGTCTCGCAGAGCTGAGCTGAGAAATTGCAAACGTCCAGCAATTCCTCACACATGAAAAGTGCCAGCACTGAAAGCTACTGCTTGATCTAACCAGGCCTTGGCTAGCCTTTCAGAGCCACACAAAGGTTGGGGCTCTGTGCTCCTCTAGCCACCTAATCTTCGGCTCATCCTCTCTCGCAGTCGAAGGAGACCTGAGCTGAGAAATTGCAAATGTCCAGCAATTCCTCACACATGAAAAGTGCCAGCACTGAAAGCTGCTGCTAGCCAGCACCGTGCCTTGGAAGCGCTCTCACAGGCGCAGCAACACTGGGGCTCTGCGCTTCTCTAGCCACCTAGTGTCATGGTCACTATCTCTCCGTCTCACAGAGCTGAGCTGAGAAATTGCAAACGTCCACCAATTCCTCAGACATGAGAAATGCCAGCACTGAAAGCTCTTGCTAGCCAGCACCGTTCCTTGGAAGCGCTCTCACAGGTGCAGCAACACTGGGGCTCTGCGCTTCTCTAGCCACCTAATGTCACGGTCACTATCTCTCCGTCTCGCAGAGCTGAGCTGAGAAATTGCAAACGTCCAGCAATTCCTCACACATGAAAAGTGCCAGCACTGAAAGCTACTGCTTGATCTAAGCATGCCTTGGCTAGCCTTTCAGAGCCACAAAAAGGTTGGGGCTCTGTGCTCCTCTAGCCACCTAATCTTCTGCTCACCCTCTCTCGCAGTTGAAGGAGACCTGAGCTGAGAAATTGCAAACTTCCAGCAATTCCTCACACATGAAAAGTGCCAGCACTGAAAGCTGTTGCTAGCCAGCGCCGTTCCGTGGAAGCGCTCTCACAGGCGCAGCAACACTGGGGCTCTGTGCTTCTCTAGCCACCTAAAGTCACGGTCACTATCTCTCCGTCTCGCAGAGCTGAGCTGAGAAATTGCAAACGTCCAGCAATTCCTCACACATGAAAAGTGCCAGCACTGAAAGCTACTGCTTGATCTAACCAGGCCTTGGCTAGCCTTTCAGAGCCACACAAAGGTTGGGGCTCTGTGCTCCTCTAGCCACCTAATCTTCTGCTCATCCTCTCTCGCAGTCGAAGGAGAGCTGAGCTGAGAAATTGAAAATGTCCAGCAATTCCTCACACATGAAAAGTGCCAGCACTGAAAGCTGTTGCTAGCAGGCACCGTTCCGTGGAAGCGCTCTCACAGGCCCAGCAACACTGGGGCTCTGCGCTTCTCTAGCCACCTAACATCACAGTCACTATCTCTCCGTCTCGCAGAGCTGAGTTGAGAAATTGCAAACGTCCAGCAATTGCTCACACATGAAAAGTGCCAGCACTGAAAGCTACTGCTTGATCTAACCAGGCCTTGGCTAGCCTTTCAGAGCCACACAAAGGTTGGGGCTCTGTGCTCCTCTAGCCACCTAATATTCTGCTCATCCTCTCTTGCAGTCGAAGGAGACCTGAGCTGAGAAATTGCAAAAGTCCACCAATTCCTCAGACATGAAAATTTCCAGCAGTGAAAGCTCTTGCTAGCCAGCACGGTTCCTTGGAAGCGCTCTCACAGGCGCAGCAACACTGGGGCTCTGCGCTTCTCTAGCCACCTAACGTCACGGTCACTATCTCTCCGTCTCGCAGAGCGGAGCTGAGAAATTGCAAACGTCCAGCAATTCCTCACACATGAAAAGTGCCAGCACTGAAAGCTACTGCATGATCTAACCAGGCCTTGGCTAGCCTTTCAGAGCCACACAAAGGTTGGGGCTCTGTGCTTCTCTAGCCACCTAATCTTCTGCTCATCCTCTCTCGCAGTCGAAGGAGACCTGAGCTGAGAAATTGCAAATGTCCAGCAATTCCTCACACATGAAAAGTGCCAGCACTGAAAGCTGCTGCTAGCCAGCACCGTTCCTTGGAAGCGCTCTCACAGGCTCAGCAACACTGGGGCTCTGCGCTTCTCTAGCCACCTAACATCACGGTCACTATCTCTCCGTCTCACAGAGCTGAGCTGAGAAATTGCAAATGTCCAGCAATTCCTCAGACATGAAAAGTGCCAGCACTGAAAGCTGTTGCCAGACAGCACCGTTCCGTGGAAGCGCTCTCACAGGCGCAGCAACACTGGGGCTCTGTGCTTCTCTAGCCACCTAACGTCACGGTCACTATCTCTCCGTCTCGCAGAGCTGAGCTGAGAAATTGCAAACGTCCAGCAATTCCTCACACATGAAAAGTGCCAGCACTGAAAGCTACTGCTTGATGTAACCAGGCCTTGGCTAGCCTTTCAGAGCCACACAAATGTTGGGGCTCTGTGCTCCTCTAGCCACCTAATCTTCTGCTCATCCTCTCTCGCAGTCGAAGGAGAGCTGAGCTGAGAAATTGAAAATGTCCAGCAATTCGTCAGACATGAAAAGTGCCAGCACTGAAAGCTTTTGCTAGCCAGCACCGTTCCTTGGAAGCGCTCTCACAGGTGCAGCAACACTGGGGCTCTGTGCTTCTCTAGCCACCTAACATCACAGTCACTATCTCTCCGTCTCGCAGAGCTGAGCTGAGAAATTGCAAACGTCCAGCAATTCCTCAGACCTGAGAAATGCCAGCACTGAAAGCTGTTGCCAGACAGCGCCGTTCCTTGGAAGCGCTCTCACAGGTGCAGCAACACTGGGGCTCTGCGCTTCTCTAGCCACCTAACGTCACGGTCACTATCTCTCCGTCTCGCAGAGCTGAGCTGAGAAATTGCAAACGTCCAGCAATTCCTCACACATGAAAAGTGCCAGCACTGAAAGCTACTGCTTGATCTAAGCATGCCTTGGCTAGCCTTTCAAAGCCACACAAAGGTTGGGGCTCTGTGCTCCTCTAGCCACCTAATCTTCTGCTCACCCTCTCTCGCAGTTGCAGGAGACCTGAGCTGAGAAATTGCAAACTTCCAGCAATTCCTCACACATGAAAAGTGCCAGCACTGAAAGCTGTTGCTAGCCAGCGCCGTTCCGTGGAAGCGCTCTCACAGGCGCAGCAACACTGGGGCTCTGTGCTTCTCTAGCCACCTAACGTCACGGTCACTATCTCTCCGTCTCGCAGAGCTGAGCTGAGAAATTGCAAACGTCCAGCAATTCCTCACACATGAAAAGTGCCAGCACTGAAAGCTACTGCTTGATCTAACCAGGCCTTGGCTAGCCTTTCAGAGCCACACAAATGTTGGGGCTCTGTGCTCCTCTAGCCACCTAATCTTCTGCTCATCCTCTCTCGCAGTCGAAGGAGAGCTGAGCTGAGAAATTGAAAATGTCCAGCAATTCCTCACACATGAAAAGTGCCAGCACTGAAAGCTGTTGCTAGCAGGCACCGTTCCGTGGAAGCGCTCTCACAGGCACAGCAACACTGGGGCTCTGCGCTTCTCTAGCCACCTAACGTCACAGTCACTATCTCTCCGTCTCGCAGAGCTGAGTTGAGAAATTGCAAACGTCCAGCAATTCCTCACACATGAAAAGTGCCAGCACTGAAAGCTACTGCATGATCTAACCAGGCCTTGGCTAGCCTTTCAGAGCCACACAAAGGTTGGGGCTCTGTGCTCCTCTAGCCACCTAATATTCTGCTCATCCTCTCTTGCAGTCGAAGGAGACCTGAGCTGAGAAATTGCAAAAGTCCACCAATTCCTAAGACATGAAAATTTCCAGCAGTGAAAGCTCTTGCTAGCCAGCACGGTTCCTTGGAAGCGCTCTCACAGGCGCAGCAACACTGGGGCTCTGCGCTTCTCTAGCCACCTAACGTCACGGTCACTATCTCTCCGTCTCGCAGAGCGGAGCTGAGAAATTGCAAACGTCCAGCAATTCCTCACACATGAAAAGTGCCAGCACTGAAAGCTACTGCATGATCTAACCAGGCCTTGGCTAGCCTTTCAGAGCCACACAAAGGTTGGGGCTCTGTGCTCCTCTAGCCACCTAATCTTCTGCTCATCCTCTCTCGCAGTCGAAGGAGACCTGAGGTGAGAAATTGCAAACGTCCAGTAATTCCTCACACATGAAAAGTGCCAGCACTGAAAGCTGCTGCTAGCCAGCGCCGTTCCGTGGAAGCGCTCTCACAGGCGCAGCAACACTGGGGCTCTGCACTTCTCTAGCCACCTAACGTCACGGTCACTTTCTCTCCGTCTCGCAGAGCTGAGCTGAGAAATTGCAAACTTCCAGCAATTCCTCACACATGAAAAGTGTTAGCACTGAAAGCTACTGCTTGATCTAACCAGGCCTTGGCTAGCCTTTCAGAGCCACACAAAGGTTGGAGCTCTGTGCTCCTCTAGCCACCTAATCTTATGTTCATCCTCTCTCGCAGTTGAAGGAGAGCTGAGCTGAGAAACTGCAAATGTCCAGCAATTCCTCACACATGAGAAATGCCAGCACTGAAAGCTGTTCCTAGCCAGCACTGTTCCTTGGAAGCGCTCTGACAGGCGCAGCAACACTGGGGCTCTGCGCTTGTCTAGCCACCTAACGTCATGGTCACTCTTACGACCCAGACCGGACAGACCAGAGGGTCGTAGAGATTCTGGGATCCCCCGGGCTAAATTAAGGTGAAACGACACGAAACGATCACTTTGAACGCTTTATTCCAACAATCCAAACTGTGGAAGGCGTAACGGTGGGCAGCGTGGGTTGCAGCAAAACGTTCACAAGAAGAGAGAAAAGAGAGGATTAAGAAAAAAAAGAAAGAGGGGGACAAGAAAAGAGATAGTCACCACCCTTGGATCCCGCAGTGTCGGCGACGAGCGTGGCAATCCTCCGGTGATGGGCGCGCGCAAAACACTGGAGAAGGGTTCCCTTGTTTATAGTCCCCGCTTCCGTGTCGGCGTTGTGTGTGCGCTTGCGCCGGCAGTTGCTAGGTGGTCGTAGTCTGCCTCCTGGGGGTTGCTGGGATGAAGGCCGAAGTCTTCCTCAGCTGCCCTCTAGGTGACCTAGGTTCTTGTGGAATCGTCTTTCTTTTAGCCGTTACTCATTTGTTCATTCTACTGAACATTTGGCTGTCTCAAAGCCCCACATGTCTTTAGATAACTAGAGAATGTCTCCACACTTGCAAGCAGACCCCCACATGTCTCTAGATAACCAAAGAATGTCTCAAATCCCCACATTTCTTTAGATAACTAAAGAATGTTTCAGGGTCACACAGCACCTTGGTTGCTACAATGTTTGAGACATTAACAGACATTAACTCTTTCAGTCCCTCACACAGCGTAAACCTGCCATTTCGTGTACATGCAGGTGTGAGTACATTCTCCCATTCGAACATGCCCAAAAGGTGCCCTGAGGGGATGGATATCTAGTAGTGGAGCACGTTAATGGGTCATAGGATTTAGTTACTCCGATTCCTCCTTTCCACACAAGGTTCCACTTGGTTTCGTGGGTAAGTGTGACTCCACATTTTAATGCAGTTTTTCGACTGGTAATGGGCCCTCTACACCTGGGGCTTCTATGTTTAAATCCTGGTACCGGAAAACCCCAACAAGTACACGCATCCCGAATTAAAGTTCGCAATTCTGAGACATACCATGTTTCTATAGGGTCCCATGTTAACGATTCACAACCAACGGTCCGTGAACAGGTCATTAAGGGGGTGTTCTTATAGGGTAGGGGATCTATCTCCCTCGCATCAATTATATTGTCTGGATCAAGTAAAGCATGTTTAAGGGACCAAGTGTATTCATAACGAGAACGATTCTGGTGGGCATAGCCACCCCATCTGCGAGGAATTTGAATACACCAACCTGGGGATAACGGAACATTATATTCATGTTGTAGGGGTTCACCGTGAGGGGGAGGGTCCCACCGACGTACCACATTACAAGGGATCTCCTCCTCCCGGGGACACCACTTCGAATTCAGTACAGACATGCAAGGGAGGTGCACTTCCTGGGGACACGCTGTCCAACCCTCTCGGGCTGCAAGGGCAGCGCTCGTAGTTCCCGTACAGAGCTGTTGCTTCCAGCATGTAGCCTTCCGCATATCCCTCCAGGTCATGTTAACTGGAAACCTATAGGCTACCGGAGAGGGTATGTAGTCAGCTTCCCACCCTGGAGGAGCTGTGTAGTCAATTCCCCACAAACATTGTCCTTTCCAGAGAGTATTCTGAATACGCTTTTGGTTTAACATTTCTAATTTTGAATTTAACACTCGTGAGAGATTTAACCAAATAACGGCAAATTTGGGACCCTCTGACGCGGACGTAGGGAGGTCCACACAAAACCCTTGGTCTGTTCGATTCCAGATTCGGACAAAACCAGTAATCAATTCCCATGCCAGGTTGGGTCGGTTATTCAGATTCCCCGTTGATTGAGACAAGATTATACATTCACAAAGTAAGAATATAAACTTTCCCCACACCATCTTTTCCCTAATAAAGAACAGCAACGGGCCTAACAGGATCAGGCAAACAATGCAAAGAATGACCCGCTGAACAACTGAAACCCTAAGTCCCACGATGTTCGTCGGCAACCTCCCCAGTATCATCAAAACCTCTATCGGGGATTCGTCCCCAGGCAACCAGCATTTTACTCGAGCAGTCGGTTGGGGTCTGGAATTTCCAAACACATCAGGAACCCAAATTCGCTTTTTATCCGCCACTATCCCGTAGCGGTTAGCCACGTCCTCCCGGAGAGCCGACATCTGGGCTCCGGTATCTACTAAAAAGGTGACCGGAGTTTTAAAGGGACCCAGGGGAAAGGTAATTAACAAGTCCCCTTTGTCGTTTTCTGTGAGCCTCCTTAAATAGATCCACCGGCCATCCCCCGGCTCACCGACTGGGGACGGCGGAGGAGGTTTCCCGCAATATTCGCTCCCGCTCCAAAGCTTCCGTCAAAGCAGTGTGTAGCCGTTGGTTAGTCACCCGCTCGGCGGTAAGCTGATCAGAGAGATGTCTTGCCTCATTTCCTAATTGCTCCTGCAGAGCCCCCACCAGATCTTGAAGGGATTTTGTTGTCTCCCCTTCTACGTGTTGGGCCATGTGTTTATTCTGTTGTGCTGCCACCAGAGCTGCTCCTAAAACCGCACAAACTACTGCCTTCCCCTTTCCTTGTTTCAGTTTTCGTTCATTAGCCAAGCTGGAAATTCTGTCGGCTACCGCTTGTGGATTGTGCCGATTATTGTGGGCCCAAGTCATACCAGAGAGAGAAGGTCGGGCGCTATAGCCCTCTAACCTCTCCAGGAGAGGGGTGCAATCTACAATCCGTCCTCCCAGGGAGGCCATTATGAGTATACAATTATAGGGACCAGATCCCGTACTAGGCCTCAGAGGACTGTCTCCCCTGGTGTATGACTCCTCTCAGAGAGGGGCTTTGGTAAAAGCCGAGTCCCAGTGATCGCTGTAGCACCAACGAGGGGATCCTGCCGACTACGCCAAATTTGTTACGACCCAGACCGGACAGACCAGAGGGTCGTAGAGCTTCTGGGATCCCCCCGGGCTAAATTAAGCTGAAACGACACGAAACGATCACTTTGAACGCTTTATTCCAACAATCCAAACTGTGGAAGGCGTAACGGTGGGCAGCGTGGGTTGCAGCAAAACGTTCAGAAGAAGAGAGAAAAGAGAGGAATAAGAAAAAAAAGAAAGAGGGGGACAAGAAAAGAGATAGTCACCACCCTTGGATCCCGCGGTGTCGGCAACGAGCGTGGCAATCCTCCGGTGATGGGCGGGCGCCGTGGCTCTTTGCAGTTGTGTCTTTTATAGTCTAAATCTCCGTCCACAGTCGCGCCTCTTGAAGACTTATACGGGTTCATTCCAGACGGTTCTCAACATATATAGTAGTGTTCCAGAGGGTTCTTTATCTACTGAGTATGTGCGATTTATTGGGGTGGTGGTCTTAGGGACTTGCCAAGGAGCTACAAGCCCCCTCCTCAGATAAGCTTTGTGTGGCCTCTGGCCATATGCGGTGGGTTACCAGGCTGGTTCTGCCACAACACGGGACTGCATAGCCTCCGGCACCTCCCCTGTGCCCATGCCAGCCAACTTCTTGCTAAAGGCCCTCTTTGGTATGCAGACCGCACCTTGGTTGCTACAATGTTTGAGACATTGACAGACATTAACTCTTCCAGTCCCTCACACCACCCCGTGGCTCAAACATTGTCCATACAATCCTCGTCCAGGGTGGCGACTTCACAGACAGCAGGAGGAGGAAACACAAGGTAAGAGTAACAAGAATAGGCAAAACAAGAACCCACAGCCCTAACATTACAACAATATTCAAAAGTCACTTTCCCTGAGGTCTTCCTCGACCGTTGTGATCCGTACATGACGAATAGATGTAATGGAGGAGAGCAAGCGAGAGATCATACATCTGCCTATTGCAAGGCCCATCATCAAAAACAAAAATCCACACAGTATCATGAGGCCAATGTTTACAAGCCATTTTCCCCAACCTGGAAGTCCCAGTGAGCCTACAAGAGAGGTGAGCCAAGTTTTCGGATCCCAGCTGTTAAACCGATCCTTGGGCTGCATCGCTTGAAAAAGTTCTCCGGTTTTCTCTGTCACCTCTCTCATCTTCTCTCGTGCTTCTTCTATGGTGGTGGTTGCGTTGCGTATGGTGAGACAACATTCTCCATCGGTGAGATTTAACGTTCCACAGACACCTTGCTCCTTTAACCATAACATAGCTAAAGCTAATCTGTTTTGCAAGGCCATTGTAGACACTTGTTGAACCTGTAAATTCGTTTCCCCGAAAGCATAACGGGTCCAATTGCTTAGGACGTGTACTTGCCAGGTCAGATTTTCTAAAACGAATTGGTGCCTTTTAAGGGTCACATATGGGGTAAATATATTCTCCAACATCAGAGATGTTGTCATGCCCCAGGTATAATAATCAGGCACTTGAACTCCACGCACTGCCCACTCAGGTCGCGCCTCGGGTCCATCGCTTTCCCGGTGCCTTCTGTTATGGTGGGCACTGAGAAATTGAACACTCTAGAAGGGCACATTGTTGGAACGCCGATGGTACAGCGTAAACCTGCCATTTCGTGTACATGCAGGTGTGAGTACATTCTCCCATTCGAACATGCCCAAAAGGTGCCCTGAGGGGATGGATATCTCATAGTGGAGCACGTTAATGGGTCATAGGATTTAGTTATTCCGATTTTTCCTTTCCACACGAGGTTCCACTTGGTTTCGTGGGTAAGTGTGACTCCACATTTTAACGCAGTTTTTCGACTGGTAATGGGCCCTTTACACCTGGGATCTCTAGGTTTAAATCCTGGTACCGGAAAACCCCAACAAGTACACGCATCCCGAATGAAAGTTCGCAATTCTGAGACATACCATGTTTCTATAGGGTCCCATGTTAACGATTCACAACCAATGGTCCGTGAACAGGTCATTAAGGGGGTGTTCTTATAGGGTAGGGGATCTATTTCCCGCGCATCAATTATATTGTCTGGATCAAGTAAAGCCTGCTTAAGGACCAAGCGTATTCATAACGAGAACGATTCTGGTGGGCATAGCCACCCCATCTGCGAGGAATTTGAATACACCAACCTGGGGATAACGGAACATTATATTCATGTTGTAGGGGTTCACCGTGAGGGGGAGGGTCCCACCGACGTACCACATTACAAGGGATCTCCTCCTCCCGGGGACACCACTTCGAATTCAGTACAGACATGCAAGGGAGGTGCACTTCCTGGGGACACGCTGTCCAACCCTCTCGGGCTGCAAGGGCAGCGCTCGTAGTTCCCGTACAGAGCTGTTGCTTCCAGCATGTAGCCTTCCGCATATCCCTCCAGGTCATGTTAACTGGAAACCTATAGGCTACCGGAGAGGGTATGTAGTCAGCTTCCCACCCTGGAGGAGCTGTGTAGTCAATTCCCCACAAACATTGTCCTTTCCAGAGAGTATTCTGAATACACTTTTGGTTTAACATTTCTAATTTTGAATTTAACACTCGTGAGAGATTTAACCAAATAACGGCAAATTTGGGACCCTCTGACGCGGACGTAGGGAGGTCCACACAAAACCCTTGGTCTGTTCGATTCCAGATTCGGACAAAACCAGTAATCAATTCCCATGCCAGGTTGGGTCGGTTATTCAGATTCCCCGTTGATTGAGACAAGATTATACATTCACAAAGTAAGAATATAAACTTTCCCCACACCATCTTTTCCCTAATAAAGAACAGCAACGGGCCTAACAGGATCAGGCAAACAATGCAAAGAATGACCCGCTGAACAACTGAAACCCTAAGTCCCAAGATGTTCGTCGGCAACCTCCCCAGTATCATCAAAACCTCTATCGGGGATTCGTCCCCAGGCAACCAGCATTTTACTCGAGCAGTCGGTTGGGGTCTGGAATTTCCAAACACATCAGGAACCCAAATTCGCTTTTTATCCGCCACTATCCCGTAGCGGTTAGCCACATCCTCCCGGAGAGCCGACATCTGGGCTCCGGTATCTACTAAAAAGGTGACCGGAGTTTTAAAGGGACCCGGGGAAAGGTAATTAACAAGTCCCCTTTGTCGTTTTCTGTGAGCCTCCTTAAATAGATCCACCGGCCATCCCCCGGCTCACCGACTGGGGACGGCGGAGGAGGTTTCCCGCAATATTCGGTCCCGCTCCAAAGCTTCCGTCAAAGCAGTGTGTAGCCGTTGGTTAGTCACCCGCTCGGCGGTAAGCTGATCAGAGAGATGTCTTGCCTCATTTCCTAATTGCTCCTGCAGAGCCCCCACCAGATCTTGAAGGGATTTTGTTGTCTCCCCTTCCACGTGTTGGGCCATGTGTTTATTCCGTTGTGCTGCCACCAGAGCTGCTCCTAAAACCGCACAAACTACTGCCTTCCCCTTTCCTTGTTTCAGTTTTCGTTCATTAGCCAAGCTGGAAATTCTGTCGGCTACCGCTTGTGGATTGTGCCGATTATTGTGGGCCCAAGTCATACCAGAGAGAGAAGGTCGGGCGTTATAGCCCTCTAACCTCTCCAGGAGAGGGGTGCAATCTACAATCCGTCCTCCCAGGGAGGCCATTATGAGTATACAATTATAGGGACCAGATCCCGTACTAGGCCTCAGAGGACTGTCTCCCCTGGTGTATGACTCCTCTCAGAGAGGGGCTTCGCTAAAAGCCGAGTCCCAGTGATCGCTGTAGCACCAACGAGGGGATCCTGCCGACTACGCCAAATTTGTTACGACCCAGACCGGACAGACCAGAGGGTCGTAGAGCTTCTGGGATCCCCCCGGGCTAAATTAAGCTGAAACGACACGAAACGATCACTTTGAACGCTTTATTCCAACAATCCAAACTGTGGAAGGCGTAACGGTGGGCAGCGTGGGTTGCAGCAAAACGTTCAGAAGAAGAGAGAAAAGAGAGGAATAAGAAAAAAAAGAAAGAGGGGGACAAGAAAAGAGATAGTCACCACCCTTGGATCCCGCGGTGTCGGCGACAAGCATGGCAATCCTCCGGTGATGGGCGGGCGCCGTGGCTCTTTGCAGTTGTGTCTTTTATAGTCTAAATCTCCGTCCACAGTCGCGCCTCTTGAAGACTTATACGGGTTCATTCCAGACGGTTCTCAACATATATAGTAGTGTTCCAGAGGGTTCTTTATCTACTGAGTATGTGCGATTTATTGGGGTGGTGGTCTTAGGGACTTGCCAAGGAGCTACAAGCCCCCTCCTCAGATAAGCTTTGTGTGGCCTCTGGCCATATGCGGTGGGTTACCAGGCTGGTTCTGCCACAACACAGGACTGCATAGCCTCCGGCACCTCCCCTGTGCCCATGCCAGCCAACTTCTTGCTAAAGGCCCTCTTTGGTATGCAGACCGCACCTTGGTTGCTACAATGTTTGAGACATTGACAGACATTAACTCTTCCAGTCCCTCACACCACCCCGTGGCTCAAACATTGTCCATACAATCCTCGTCCAGGGTGGCGACTTCACAGACAGCAGGAGGAGGAAACACAAGGTAAGAGTAACAAGAATAGGCAAAACAAGAACCCACAGCCCTAACATTACAACAATATTCAAAAGTCACTTTCCCTGAGGTCTTCCTCGACCGTTGTGATCCGTACATGACGAATAGATGTAATGGAGGAGAGCAAGCGAGAGATCATACATCTGCCTATTGCAAGGCCCATCATCAAAAATAAAAATCCACACAGTATCACGAGGCCAATGTTTACAAGCCATTTTCCCCAACCTGGAAGTCCCAGTGAGCCTACAAGAGAGGTGAGCCAAGTTTTCGGATCCCAGCTGTTAAACCGATCCTTGGGCTGCATCGCTTGAAAAAGTTCTCCGGTTTTCTCTGTCACCTCTCTCATCTTCTCTCGTGCTTCTTCTATGGTGGTGGTTGCGTTGCGTATGGTGAGACAACATTCTCCATTGGTGAGATTTAACGTTCCACAGACACCTTGCTCCTTTAACCATAACATAGCTAAAGCTAATCTGTTTTGCAAGGCCATTGTAGACACTTGTTGAACCTGTAAATTCGTTTCCCCGAAAGCATAACAGGTCCAATTGCTTAGGACGTGTACTTGCCAGGTCAGATTTTCTAAAACGAATTGGTGCCTTTTAAGGGTCACATATGGGGTAAATATATTCTCCAACATCAGAGATGTTGTCATGCCCCAGGTATAATAATCAGGCACTCGAACTCCACGCACTGCCCACTCAGGTCGCGCCTCGGGTCCATCGCTTTCCCGGCGCCTTCTGTTATGATGGGGCACTGAGAAATTGAACACTCTAGAAGGGCACATTGTTGGAACGCCGATGGTACAGCGTAAACCTGCCATTTCGTGTACATGCAGGTGTGAGTACATTCTCCCATTCGAACATGCCCAAAAGGTGCCCTGAGGGGATGGATATCTAGTAGTGGAGCACGTTAATGGGTCATAGGATTTAGTTATTCCGATTTTTCCTTTCCACACGAGGTTCCACTTGGTTTCGTGGGTAAGTGTGACTCCACATTTTAATGCAGTTTTTCGACTGGTAATGGGCCCTCTACACCTGGGATCTCTAGGTTTAAATCCTGGTACCGGAAAACCCCAACAAGTACACGCATCCCGAATGAAAGTTCGCAATTCTGAGACATACCATGTTTCTATAGGGTCCCATGTTAACGATTCACAACCAACGGTCCGTGAACAGGTCATTAAGGGGGTGTTCTTATAGGGTAGGGGATCTATTTCCCGCGCATCAATTATATTGTCTGGATCAAGTAAAGCCTGCTTAAGGACCAAGCGTATTCATAACGAGAACGATTCTGGTGGGCATAGCCACCCCATCTGCGAGGAATTTGAATACACCAACCTGGGGATAACGGAACATTATATTCATGTTGTAGGGGTTCACCGTGAGGGGGAGGGTCCCACCGACGTACCACATTACAAGGGATCTCCTCCTCCCGGGGACACCACTTCGAATTCAGTACAGACATGCAAGGGAGGTGCACTTCCTGGGGACACGCTGTCCAACCCTCTCGGGCTGCAAGGGCAGCGCTCGTAGTTCCCGTACAGAGCTGTTGCTTCCAGCATGTAGCCTTCCGCATATCCCTCCAGGTCATGTTAACTGGAAACCTATAGGCTACCGGAGAGGGTATGTAGTCAGCTTCCCACCCTGGAGGAGCTGTGTAGTCAATTCCCCACAAACATTGTCCTTTCCAGAGAGTATTCTGAATACGCTTTTGGTTTAACATTTCTAATTTTGAATTTAACACTCGTGAGAGATTTAACCAAATAACGGCAAATTTGGGACCCTCTGACGCGGACGTAGGGAGGTCCACACAAAACCCTTGGTCTGTTCGATTCCAGATTCGGACAAAACCAGTAATCAATTCCCATGCCAGGTTGGGTCGGTTATTCAGATTCCCCGTTGATTCAGACAAGATTATACATTCACAAAGTAAGAATATAAACTTTCCCCACACCATCTTTTCCCTAATAAAGAACAGCAACGGGCCTAACAGGATCAGGCAAACAATGCAAAGAATGACCCGCTGAACAACTGAAACCCTAAGTCCCACGATGTTCGTCGGCAACCTCCCCAGTATCATCAAAACCTCTATCGGGGATTCGTCCCCAGGCAACCAGCATTTTACTCGAGCAGTCGGTTGGGGTCTGGAATTTCCAAACACATCAGGAACCCAAATTCGCTTTTTATCCGCCACTATCCCGTAGCGGTTAGCCACGTCCTCCCGGAGAGCCGACATCTGGGCTCCGGTATCTACTAAAAAGGTGACCGGAGTTTTAAAGGGACCCAGGGGAAAGGTAATTAACAAGTCCCCTTTGTCGTTTTCTGTGAGCCTCCTTAAATAGATCCACCGGCCATCCCCCGGCTCACCGACTGGGGACGGCGGAGGAGGTTTCCCGCAATATTCGCTCCCGCTCCAAAGCTTCCGTCAAAGCAGTGTGTAGCCGTTGGTTAGTCACCCGCTCGGCGGTAAGCTGATCAGAGAGATGTCTTGCCTCATTTCCTAATTGCTCCTGCAGAGCCCCCACCAGATCTTGAAGGGATTTTGTTGTCTCCCCTTCCACATGTTGGGCCATGTGTTTATTCCGTTGTGCTGCCACCAGAGCTGCTCCTAAAACCGCACAAACTACTGCCTTCCCCTTTCCTTGTTTCAGTTTTCGTTCATTAGCCAAGCTGGAAATTCTGTCGGCTACCGCTTGTGGATTGTGCCGATTATTGTGGGCCCAAGTCATACCAGAGAGAGAAGGTCGGGCGTTATAGCCCTCTAACCTCTCCAGGAGAGGGGTGCAATCTACAATCCGTCCTCCCAGGGAGGCCATTATGAGTATACAATTATAGGGACCAGATCCCGTACTAGGCCTCAGAGGACTGTCTCCCCTGGTGTATGACTCCTCTCAGAGAGGGGCTTCGCTAAAAGCCGAGTCCCAGTGATCGCTGTAGCACCAACGAGGGGATCCTGCCGACTACGCCAAATTTGTTACGACCCAGACCGGACAGACCAGAGGGTCGTAGAGCTTCTGGGATCCCCCCGGGCTAAATTAAGCTGAAACGACACGAAACGATCACTTTGAACGCTTTATTCCAACAATCCAAACTGTGGAAGGCGTAACGGTGGGCAGCGTGGGTTGCAGCAAAACGTTCACAAGAAGAGCGAAAAGAGAGGAATAAGAAAAAAAAGAAAGAGGGGGACAAGAAAAGAGATAGTCACCACCCTTGGATCCCGCGGTGTCGGCGACGAGCGTGGCAATCCTCCGGTGATGGGCGGGCGCCGTGGCTCTTTGCAGTTGTGTCTTTTATAGTCTAAATCTCCGTCCACAGTCGCGCCTCTTGAAGACTTATACGGGTTCATTCCAGACGGTTCTCAACATATATAGTAGTGTTCCAGAGGGTTCTTTATCTACTGAGTATGTGCGATTTATTGGGGTGGTGGTCTTAGGGACTTGCCAAGGAGCTACAAGCCCCCTCCTCAGATAAGCTTTGTGTGGCCTCTGGCCATATGCGGTGGGTTACCAGGCTGGTTCTGCCACAACACGGGACTGCATAGCCTCCGGCACCTCCCCTGTGCCCATGCCAGCCAACTTCTTGCTAAAGGCCCTCTTTGGTATGCAGACCGCACCTTGGTTGCTACAATGTTTGAGACATTGACAGACATTAACTCTTCCAGTCCCTCACACCACCCCGTGGCTCAAACATTGTCCATACAATCCTCGTCCAGGGTGGCGACTTCACAGACAGCAGGAGGAGGAAACACAAGGTAAGAGTAACAAGAATAGGCAAAGCAGGAACCCACAGCCCTAACATTACAACAATATTCAAAAGTCACTTTCCCTGAGGTCTTCCTCGACCGTTGTGATCCGTACATGACGAATAGATGTAATGGAGGAGAGCAAGCGAGAGATCATACATCTGCCTATTGCAAGGCCCATCATCAAAAATAAAAATCCACACAGTATCACGAGGCCAATGTTTACAAGCCATTTTCCCCAACCTGGAAGTCCCAGTGAGCCTACAAGAGAGGTGAGCCAAGTTTTCGGATCCCAGCTGTTAAACCGATCCTTGGGCTGCATCGCTTGAAAAAGTTCTCCGGTTTTCTCTGTCACCTCTCTCATCTTCTCTCGTGCTTCTTCTATGGTGGTGGTTGCGTTGCGTATGATGAGACAACATTCTCCATCGGTGAGATTTAACGTTCCACAGACACCTTGCTCCTTTAACCATAACATAGCTAAAGCTAATCTGTTTTGCAAGGCCATTGTAGACACTTGTTGAACCTGTAAATTCATTTCCCCGAAGGCATAACAGGTCCAATTGCTTAGGACTTGTACTTGCCAGGTCAGATTTTCTAAAACGAATTGGTGCCTTTTAAGGGTCACATATGGGGTAAATATATTCTCCAACATCAGAGATGTTGTCATGCCCCAGGTATAATAATCAGGCACTCGAACTCCACGCACTGCCCACTCAGGTCGCGCCTCGGGTCCATCGCTTTCCCGGCGCCTTCTGTTATGATGGGGCACTGAGAAATTGAACACTCTAGAAGGGCACATTGTTGGAACGCCGATGGTACAGCGTAAACCTGCCATTTCGTGTACATGCAGGTGTGAGTACATTCTCCCATTCGAACATGCCCAAAAGGTGCCCTGAGGGGATGGATATCTAGTAGTGGAGCACGTTAATGGGTCATAGGATTTAGTTATTCCGATTTTTCCTTTCCACACGAGGTTCCACTTGGTTTCGTGGGTAAGTGTGACTCCACATTTTAACGCAGTTTTTCGACTGGTAATGGGCCCTCTACACCTGGGATCTCTAGGTTTAAATCCTGGTACCGGAAAACCCCAACAAGTACACGCATCCCGAATGAAAGTTCGCAATTCTGAGACATACCATGTTTCTATAGGGTCCCATGTTAACGATTCACAACCAACGGTCCGTGAACAGGTCATTAAGGGGGTGTTCTTATAGGGTAGGGGATCTATCTCCCTCGCATCAATTATATTGTCTGGATCAAGTAAAGCCTGCTTAAGGACCAAGCGTATTCATAACGAGAACGATTCTGGTGGGCATAGCCACCCCATCTGCGAGGAATTTGAATACACCAACCTGGGGATAACGGAACATTATATTCATGTTGTAGGGGTTCACCGTGAGGGGGAGGGTCCCACCGACGTACCACATTACAAGGGATCTCCTCCTCCCGGGGACACCACTTCGAATTCAGTACAGACATGCAAGGGAGGTGCACTTCCTGGGGACACGCTGTCCAACCCTCTCGGGCTGCAAGGGCAGCGCTCGTAGTTCCCGTACAGAGCTGTTGCTTCCAGCATGTAGCCTTCCGCATATCCCTCCAGGTCATGTTAACTGGAAACCTATAGGCTACCGGAGAGGGTATGTAGTCAGCTTCCCACCCTGGAGGAGCTGTGTAGTCAATTCCCCACAAACATTGTCCTTTCCAGAGAGTATTCTGAATACGCTTTTGGTTTAACATTTCTAATTTTGAATTTAACACTCGTGAGAGATTTAACCAAATAACGGCAAATTTGGGACCCTCTGATGCGGACGTAGGGAGGTCCACACAAAACCCTTGGTCTGTTCGATTCCAGATTCGGACAAAACCAGTAATCAATTCCCATGCCAGGTTGGGTCGGTTATTCAGATTCCCCGTTGATTGAGACAAGATTATACATTCACAAAGTAAGAATATAAACTTTCCCCACACCATCTTTTCCCTAATAAAGAACAGCAACGGGCCTAACAGGATCAGGCAAACAATGCAAAGAATGACCCGCTGAACAACTGAAACCCTAAGTCCCACGATGTTCGTCGGCAACCTCCCCAGTATCATCAAAACCTCTATCGGGGATTCGTCCCCAGGCAACCAGCATTTTACTCGAGCAGTCGGTTGGGGTCTGGAATTTCCAAACACATCAGGAACCCAAAATCGCTTTTTATCCGCCACTATCCCGTAGCGGTTAGCCACGTCCTCCCGGAGAGCCGACATCTGGGCTCCGGTATCTACTAAAAAGGTGACCGGAGTTTTAAAGGGACCCAGGGGAAAGGTAATTAACAAGTCCCCTTTGTCGTTTTCTGTGAGCCTCCTTAAATAGATCCACCGGCCATCCCCCGGCTCACCGACTGGGGACGGGGGAGGAGGTTTCCCGCAATATTCGCTCCCGCTCCAAAGCTTCCGTCAAAGCAGTGTGTAGCCGTTGGTTAGTCACCCGCTCGGCGGTAAGCTGATCAGAGAGATGTCTTGCCTCATTTCCTAATTGCTCCTGCAGAGCCCCCACCAGATCTTGAAGGGATTTTGTTGTCTCCCCTTCCACGTGTTGGGCCATGTGTTTATTCCGTTGTGCTGCCACCAGAGCTGCTCCTAAAACCGCACAAACTACTGCCTTCCCCTTTCCTTGTTTCAGTTTTCGTTCATTAGCCAAGCTGGAAATTCTGTCGGCTACCGCTTGTGGATTGTGCCGATTATTGTGGGCCCAAGTCATACCAGAGAGAGAAGGTCGGGCGTTATAGCCCTCTAACCTCTCCAGGAGAGGGGTGCAATCTACAATCCGTCCTCCCAGGGAGGCCATTATGAGTATACAATTATAGGGACCAGATCCCGTACTAGGCCTCAGAGGACTGTCTCCCCTGGTGTATGACTCCTCTCAGAGAGGGGCTTCGCTAAAAGCCGAGTCCCAGTGATCGCTGTAGCACCAACGAGGGGATCCTGCCGACTACGCCAAATTTGTTACGACCCAGACCGGACAGACCAGAGGGTCGTAGAGCTTCTGGGATCCCCCCGGGCTAAATTAAGCTGAAACGACACGAAACGATCACTTTGAACGCTTTATTCCAACAATCCAAACTGTGGAAGGCGTAACGGTGGGCAGCGTGGGTTGCAGCAAAACGTTCACAAGAAGAGCGAAAAGAGAGGAATAAGAAAAAAAAGAAAGAGGGGGACAAGAAAAGAGATAGTCACCACCCTTGGATCCCGCGGTGTCGGCGACGAGCGTGGCAATCCTCCGGTGATGGGCGGGCGCCGTGGCTCTTTGCAGTTGTGTCTTTTATAGTCTAAATCTCCGTCCACAGTCGCGCCTCTTGAAGACTTATACGGGTTCATTCCAGACGGTTCTCAACATATATAGTAGTGTTCCAGAGGGTTCTTTATCTACTGAGTATGTGCGATTTATTGGGGTGGTGGTCTTAGGGACTTGCCAAGGAGCTACAAGCCCCCTCCTCAGATAAGCTTTGTGTGGCCTCTGGCCATATGCGGTGGGTTACCAGGCTGGTTCTGCCACAACACGGGACTGCATACCCTCCGGCACCTCCCCTGTGCCCATGCCAGCCAACTTCTTGCTAAAGGCCCTCTTTGGTATGCAGACCGCACCTTGGTTGCTACAATGTTTGAGACATTGACAGACATTAACTCTTCCAGTCCCTCACACCACCCCGTGGCTCAAACATTGTCCATACAATCCTCGTCCAGGGTGGCGACTTCACAGACAGCAGAAGGAGGAAACACAAGGTAAAAGTAACAAGAATAGGCAAAACAAGAACCCACAGCCCTAACATTACAACAATATTCAAAAGTCACTTTCCCTGAGGTCTTCCTCGACCGTTGTGATCCGTACATGACGAATAGATGTAATGGAGGAGAGCAAGCGAGAGATCATACATCTGCCTATTGCAAGGCCCATCATCAAAAATAAAAATCCACACAGTATCACGAGGCCAATGTTTACAAGCCATTTTCCCCAACCTGGAAGTCCCAGTGAGCCTACAAGAGAGGTGAGCCAAGTTTTCGGATCCCAGCTGTTAAACCGATCCTTGGGCTGCATCGCTTGAAAAAGTTCTCCGGTTTTCTCTGTCACCTCTCTCATCTTCTCTCGTGCTTCTTCTATGGTGGTGGTTGCGTTGCGTATGGTGAGACAACATTCTCCATCGGTGAGATTTAACGTTCCACAGACACCTTGCTCCTTTAACCATAACATATCTAAAGCTAATCTGTTTTGCAAAGCCATTGTAGACACTTGTTGAACCTGTAAATTCGTTTCCCCGAAGGCATAACGGGTCCAATTGCTTAGGACGTGTACTTGCCAGGTCAGATTTTCTAAAACGAATTGGTGCCTTTTAAGGGTCACATATGGGGTAAATATATTCTCCAACATCAGAGATGTTGTCATGCCCCAGGTGTAATAATCAGGCACTCGAACTCCACGCACTGCCCACTCAGGTCACGCCTCGGGTCCATCGCTTTCCCGGCGCCTTCTGTTATGATGGGGCACTGAGAAATTGAACACTCTAGAAGGGCACATTGTTGGAACGCCGATGGTACAGCGTAAACCTGCCATTTCGTGTACATGCAGGTGTGAGTACATTCTCCCATTCGAACATGCCCAAAAGGTGCCCTGAGGGGATGGATATCTAGTAGTGGAGCACGTTAATGGGTCATAGGATTTAGTTATTCCGATTTTTCCTTTCCACACGAGGTTCCACTTGGTTTCGTGGGTAAGTGTGACTCCACATTTTAACGCAGTTTTTCGACTGGTAATGGGCCCTTTACACCTGGGATCTCTAGGTTTAAATCCTGGTACCGGAAAACCCCAACAAGTACACGCATCCCGAATGAAAGTTCGCAATTCTGAGACATACCATGTTTCTATAGGGTCCCATGTTAACGATTCACAACCAACGGTCCGTGAACAGGTCATTAAGGGGGTGTTCTTATAGGGTAGGGGATCTATCTCCCTCGCATCAATTATATTGTCTGGATCAAGTAAAGCCTGCTTAAGGACCAAGCGTATTCATAACGAGAACGATTCTGGTGGGCATAGCCACCCCATCTGCGAGGAATTTGAATACACCAACCTGGGGATAACGGAACATTATATTCATGTTGTAGGGGTTCACCGTGAGGGGGAGGGTCCCACCGACGTACCACATTACAAGGGATCTCCTCCTCCCGGGGACACCACTTCGAATTCAGTACAGACATGCAAGGGAGGTGCACTTCCTGGGGACATGCTGTCCAACCCTCTCGGGCTGCAAGGGCAGCGCTCGTAGTTCCCGTACAGAGCTGTTGCTTCCAGCATGTAGCCTTCCGCATATCCCTCCAGGTCATGTTAACTGGAAACCTATAGGCTACCGGAGAGGGTATGTAGTCAGCTTCCCACCCCAGAGGAGGTGCGTAGTCAATTCCCCACAAACATTGTCCTTTCCAGAGAGTATTCTGAATACACTTTTGGTTTAACATTTCTAATTTTGAATTTAACACTCGTGAGAGATTTAACCAAATAACGGCAAATTTGAGACCCTCTGACGCGGACGTAGGGAGGTCCACACAAAACCCTTGGTCTGTTCGATTCCAGATTCGGACAAAACCAGTAATCAATTCCCATGCCAGGTTGGGTCGGTTATTCAGATTCCCCGTTGATTGAGACAAGATTATACATTCACAAAGTAAGAATATAAACTTTCCCCACACCATCTTTTCCCTAATAAAGAACAGCAACGGGCCTAACAGGATCAGGCAAACAATGCAAAGAATGACCCGCTGAACAACTGAAACCCTAAGTCCCAAGATGTTCGTCGGCAACCTCCCCAATATCATCAAAACCTCTGTCGGGGATTCGTCCCCAGGCAACCAGCATTTTACTCGAGCAGTCGGTTGGGGTCTGGAATTTCCAAACACATCAGGAACCCAAATTCGCTTTTTATCCGCCACTATCCCGTAGCGGTTAGCCACGTCCTCCCGGAGAGCCGACATCTGGGCTCCGGTATCTACTAAAAAGGTGACCGGAGTTTTAAAGGGACCCAGGGGAAAGGTAATTAACAAGTCCCCTTTGTCGTTTTCTGTGAGCCTCCTTAAATAGATCCACCGGCCATCCCCCGGCTCACCGACTGGGGACGGCGGAGGAGGTTTCCCGCAATATTCGCTCCCGCTCCAAAGCTTCCGTCAAAGCAGTGTGTAGCCGTTGGTTAGTCACCCGCTCGGCGGTAAGCTGATCAGAGAGATGTCTTGCCTCATTTCCTAATTGCTCCTGCAGAGCCCCCACCAGATCTTGAAGGGATTTTGTTGTCTCCCCTTCCACGTGTTGGGCCATGTGTTTATTCCGTTGTGCTGCCACCAGAGCTGCTCCTAAAACCGCACAAACTACTGCCTTCCCCTTTCCTTGTTTCAGTTTTCGTTCTTTAGCCAAGCTGGAAATTCTGTCGGCTACTGCTTGTGGATTGTGCCGATTATTGTGGGCCCAAGTCATACCAGAGAGAGAAGGTCGGGCGTTATAGCCCTCTAACCTCTCCAGGAGAGGGGTGCAATCTACAATCGGTCCTCCCAGGGAGGCCATTATGAGTATACAATTATAGGGACCGGATCCCGTACTAGGCCTCAGAGGACTGTCTCCCCTGGTGTATGACTCCTCTCAGAGAGGGGCTTCGGTAAAAGCCGAGTCCCAGTGATCGCTGTAGCACCAACGAGGGGATCCTGCCGACTACGCCAAATTTGTTACGACCCAGACCGGACAGACCAGAGGGTCGTAGAGCTTCTGGGATCCCCCCGGGCTAAATTAAGCTGAAACGACACGAAACGATCACTTTGAACGCTTTATTCCAACAATCCAAACTGTGGAAGGCGTAACGGTGGGCAGCGTGGGTTGCAGCAAAACGTTCACAAGAAGAGAGAAAAGAGAGGAATAAGAAAAAAAAGAAAGAGGGGGACAAGAAAAGAGATAGTCACCACCCTTGGATCCCGCGGTGTCGGCGACGAGCGTGGCAATCCTCCAGTGATGGGCGGGCGCCGTGGCTCTTTGCAGTTGTGTCTTTTATAGTCTAAATCTCCGTCCACAGTCGCGCCTCTTGAAGACTTATACGGGTTCATTCCAGACGGTTCTCAACATATATAGTAGTGTTCCAGAGGGTTCTTTATCTACTGAGTATGTGCGATTTATTGGGGTGGTGGTCTTAGGGACTTGCCAAGGAGCTACAAGCCCCCTCCTCAGATAAGCTTTGTGTGGCCTCTGGCCATATGCGGTGGGTTACCAGGCTGGTTCTGCCACAACACGGGACTGCATACCCTCCGGCACCTCCCCTGTGCCCATGCCAGCCAACTTCTTGCTAAAGGCCCTCTTTGGTATGCAGACCGCACCTTGGTTGCTACAATGTTTGAGACATTGACAGACATTAACTCTTCCAGTCCCTCACACCACCCCGTGGCTCAAACATTGTCCATACAATCCTCGTCCAGGGTGGCGACTTCACAGACAGCAGAAGGAGGAAACACAAGGTAAGAGTAACAAGAATAGGCAAAACAAGAACCCACAGCCCTAACATTACAACAATATTCAAAAGTCACTTTCCCTGAGGTCTTCCTCGACCGTTGTGATCCGTACATGACGAATAGATATAATGGAGGAGAGCAAGCGAGAGATCATACATCTGCCTATTGCAAGGCCCATCATCAAAAATAAAAATCCACACAGTATCACGAGGCCAATGTTTACAAGCCATTTTCCCCAACCTGGAAGTCCCAGTGAGCCTACAAGAGAGGTGAGCCAAGTTTTCGGATCCCAGCTGTTAAACCGATCCTTGGGCTGCATCGCTTGAAAAAGTTCTCCGGTTTTCTCTGTCACCTCTCTCATCTTCTCTCGTGCTTCTTCTATGGTGGTGGTTGCATTGCGCATGGTGAGACAACATTCTCCATCGGTGAGATTTAACGTTCCACATACACCTTGCTCCTTTAACCATAACATAGCTAAAGCTAATCTGTTTTGCAAAGCCATTGTAGACACTTGTTGAACCTGTAAATTCGTTTCCCCGAAGGCATAACGGGTCCAATTGCTTAGGACGTGTACTTGCCAGGTCAGATTTTCTAAAACGAATTGGTGCCTTTTAAGGGTCACATATGGGGTAAATATATTCTCCAACATCAGAGATGTTGTCATGCCCCAGGTATAATAATCAGGCACTCGAACTCCACGCACTGCCCACTCAGGTCGCGCCTCGGGTCCATCGCTTTCCCGGCGCCTTCTGTTATGATGGGGCACTGAGAAATTGAACACTCTAGAAGGGCACATTGTTGGAACGCCGATGGTACAGCGTAAACCTGCCATTTCGTGTACATGCAGGTGTGAGTACATTCTCCCATTCGAACATGCCCAAAAGGTGCCCTGAGGGGATGGATATCTAGTAGTGGAGCACGTTAATGGGTCATAGGATTTAGTTATTCCGATTTTTCCTTTCCACACGAGGTTCCACTTGGTTTCGCGGGTAAGCGTGACTCCACATTTTAACGCAGTTTTTCGACTGAACTCTTAAGACATTAACTCTTCCAGTCCCTCACAGGTCACTATCTCTCCGTCTCGCAGAGGTGAGCTGAGACATTGCAAACGTCCAGCAATTGCTCACACATGAAAAGTGTCAGCACTGAAAGCTACTGCTTGATCTAACCAGGCCTTGGCTAGCCTTTCAGAGCCACACAAAGGTTGGGGCTCTGTGCTTCTCTAGCCACCTAACCCTCGGCTCATCCTCTCTCGCAGTCGAAGGACAGCTGAGCTGAGAAATTGCAAACGTCCAGCAATTCCTCACACATGAAAAGTGCCAGCACTGAAAGCTACTGCTTGATCTAAGCATGCCTTGGCTAGCCTTTCAGAGCCACACAAAGGTTGGGGCTCTGTGGTCCTCTAGCCACCTAATCTTCTGCTCATCCTCTCTTGCAGTCGAAGGAGAGCTGAGCTGAGAAATTGCAAACGTCCAGCAATTCCTCACACATGAGAAATGCCAGCACTGAAAGCTACTGCTTGATCTAAGCATGCCTTGGCTAGCCTTTCAGAGCCACACAAAGGTTTGGGCTCTGTGCTTCTCTAGCCACCTAACCCTCGGCTCATCCTCTCTCGCAGTCGAAGGACAGCTGAGCTGAGAAATTGCAAACGTCCAGCAATTCCTTACACATGAAAAGTACCAGCACTGAAAGCTCTTGCTAGCCAGCACCGTTCCTTGAACTGCTCTCACAGGCGCAGCAACACTGGGGCTCTGCGCTTCTGTAGCCACCTAACGTCACGGTCACTATCTCTCCGTCTCGCAGAGCTGAGCTGAGAAATTGCAAACGTCCAGCAATTCCTCACACATGAAAAGTGCCAGCACTGAAAGCTGCTGCTAGCCAGCACCGTTCCTTGGAAGCGCTCTCACAGGCGCAGCAACACTGGGGCTCTGCGCTTCTCTAGCCACCTAACGTCACGGTCACTATCTCTCCGTCTCGCAGAGCTGAGCTGGGAAATTGCAAACGTCCAGCAATTGCTCACACATGAAAAGTGCCAGCACTGAAAGCTACTGCTTGATCTAACCAGGCCTTGGCTAGCCTTTCAGAGCCACACAAAGGTTGGGGCTCTGTGCTTCTCTAGCCACCTAATCTTCTGCTCATCCTCTCTCGCAGTCGAAGGAGAGCTGAGCTGAGAAATTGCAAACGTCCAGCAATTCCTCACACATGAAAAGTGCCAGCACTGAAAGCTGATGCTAGCAGGCACCGTTCCGCGGAAGTGCTCTCACAGGCCAGCAACACTGGGGCTCTGCGCTTCTCTAGCCACCTAACGTCACGGTCACTATCTCTCCGTCTCGCAGAGCTGAGCTGAGAAATTGCAAACGTCCAGCAATTCCTCACACATGAAAAGTGCCAGCACTGAAAGCTACTGCTTGATCTAACCAGGCCTTGGCTAGCCTTTCAGAGCCACACAAAGGTTGGGGCTCTGTGGTCCTCTAGCCACCTAATCTTCTGCTCATCCTCTCTCGCAGTCGAAGGAGAGCTGAGCTGAGAAATTGCAAACTTCCAGCAATTCCTCAGACATGAGAAATGCCAGCCCTGAAAGCTACTGCTTGATCTAACCAGGCCTTGGCTAGCCTTTCAGAGCCACACAAAGGTTGGGGCTCTGTGCTTCTCTAGCCACCTAACCCTCGGCTCATCCTCTCTCGCAGTCGAAGGAGACCTGAGCTGAGAAATTGCAAACGTCCAGCAATTCCTTACACATGAATAGTACCAGCACTGAAAGCTCTTGCTAGCCAGCAGCGTTCCTTGAACTGCTCTCGCAGGTGCAGCAACACTGGGGCTCTGCGCTTCTCTAGCCACCTAACGTCACGGTCACTATCTCTCCGTCTCGCAGAGCTGAGCTGAGAAATTGCAAACGTCCAGCAATTCCTCACACATGAAAAGTGCCAGCACTGAAAGCTGCTGCTAGCCAGCACCGTTCCTTGGAAGCGGTCTCACAGGCACAGCAACACTGGGGCTCTGCGCTTCTCTAGCCACCTAACGTCACGGTCACTATCTCTCCGTCTCGCAGAGCTGAGCTGGGAAATTGCAAACGTCCAGCAATTGCTCACACATGAAAAGTGCCAGCACTGAAAGCTACTGCTTGATCTAACCAGGCCTTGGCTAGCCTTTCAGAGCCACACAAAGGTTGGGGCTCTGTGCTCCTCTAGCCACCTAATCTTCTGCTCATTCTCTCTCGCAGTCGAAGGAGAGCTGAGCTGAGAAACTGCAAACATCCAGCAATTCCTCAGACATGAGAAATGCCAGCACTGAAAGCTACTGCTTGATCTAAGCATGCCTTGGCTAGCCTTTCAGAGCCACACAAAGGTTGGGGCTCTGTGGTCCTCTAGCCACCTAACCCTCGGCTCATCCTCTCTCGCAGTCGAAGGAGAGCTGAGCTGAGAAACTGCAAACGTCCACCAATTCCTCACACATGAAAAGTGCCAGCTCTGAAAGCTCTTGCTAGCCAGCACCGTTCCTTGGAAGCACTCTCACAGGCGCAGCAACACTGGGGCTCTGCACTTCTCTAGCCACCTAACGTCACGGTCACTATCTCTCCGTCTTGCAGAGCTGAGCTGAGAAATTGCAAACATCCAGCAATTGCTCACACATGAAAAGTGCCAGCACTGAAAGCTACTGCTTGATCTAAGCATGCCTTGGCTAGCCTTTCAGAGCCACACAAAGGTTGGGGCTCTGTGGTCCTCTAGCCACCTAATCTTCTGCTCATCCTCTCTCGCAGTCGAAGGAGACCTGAGCTGAGAAATTGCAAACGTCCACCAATTCCTCACACTTGAAAAGTGCCAGCACTGAAAGCTACTGCTTGATCTAATCAGGCCTTGGCTAGCCTTTCAGAGCCACACAAAGGTTGGGGCTCTGTGGTCCTCTAGCCACCTAATCTTCTGCTCATCCTCTCTCGCAGTCGAAGGAGAGCTGAGCTGAGAAATTGCAAACGTCCAGCAATTCCTCACACATGAAAAGTGCCAGCGCTGAAAGCTACTGCTTGATCTAATCAGGCCTTGGCTAGCCTTTCAGAGTCACACAAAGGTTGGGGCTCTGTGCTCCTCTAGCCACCTAATCTTCTGCTCATCCTCTCTCGCAGTCGAAGGAGAGCTGAGCTGAGAAATTGCAAACGTCCAGCAATTCCTCACACATGAAAAGTGCCAGCACTGAAAGCTACTGCTTGATCTAACCAGGCCTTGGCTAGCCTTTCAAAGCCACACAAAGGTTGGGGCTCTGTGGTCCTCTAGCCACCTAATCTTCTGCTCATCCTCTCTCGCAGTCGAAGGACAGCTGAGCTGAGAAATTGCAAACGTCCAGCAATTCCTCACACATGAAAAGTGCCAGCTCTGAAAGCTACTGCTTGATCTAACCAGGCCTTGGCTAGCCTTTCAGAGCCACACAAAGGTTGGGGCTCTGTGCTTCTCTAGCCACCTAACCCTCGGCTCATCCTCTCTCGCAGTCGAAGGAGAGCTGAGCTGAGAAACTGCAAACATCCACCAATTCCTCAGACATGAAAAGTGCCAGCACTGAAAGCTGTTGCTAGCCAGCACCGTTCCGTGGAAGCGCTCTCACAGGCACAGCAACACTGGGGCTCTGCGCTTCTCTAGCCACCTAATGTCACGGTCACTATCTCTCCGTCTTGCAGAGCTGAGCTGAGAAATTGCAAACGTCCAGCAATTCCTCACACATGAAAAGTGCCAGCACTGAAAGCTACTGCTTGATCTAAGCATGCCTTGGCTAGCCTTTCAAAGCCACACAAAGGTTGGGGCTCTGTGGTCCTCTAGCCACCTAATCTTCTGCTCATCCTCTCTCGCAGTCGAAGGACAGCTGAGCTGAGAAATTGCAAACGTCCAGCAATTCCTCACACATGAAAAGTGCCAACACTGAAAGCTACTGCTTGATCTAACCATGACATGGCTAGCCTTTCAGAGCCACACAAAGGTTGGGGCTCTGTGCTCCTCTAGCCACCTAATCTTCTGCTCATCCTCTCTCTCAGTCGAAGGAGACCTGAGCTGAGAAATTGCAAACGTCCAGCAATTCCTCACACATGAGAAATGCCAGCACTGAAAGCTGTTGTTAGCCAGCGCCGTTCCTTGGAAGCGCTCTCACAGGTGCAGCAACACTGGGGCTCTGCACTTCTCTAGCCACCTAACGTCACGGTCACTATCTCTCCGTCTTGCAGAGCTGAGCTGAGAAATTGCAAACGTCCAGCAATAACTCACACAGGAAAAGTGCCAGCACTGAAAGCTGTTGCTAGCAGGCACCGTTCCTTGGAAGCGCTCTCACAGGCGCAGCAACACTGGGGCTCTGCGCTTCTCTAGCCACCTAATGTCACGGTCACTATCTCTCCATCTCGCAGAGCTGAGCTGGGAAATTGCAAACATCCAGCAATTCCTCACACCTGAAAAGTGTTAGCACAGAATGCTACTGCTTGATCTAAGCATGCCTTGGCTAGCCTTTCAGAGCCACACAAAGGTTGGGGCTCTGTGCTCCTCTAGCCACCTAATCTTCTGCTCATCCTCTCTCGCAGTCGAAGGAGAGCTGAGCTGAGAAATTGCAAAATTCCAGCAATTCCTCACACATGAGAAATGCCAGCACTGAAAGCTGTTGCTAGCCAGCACCGTTCCTTGGAACTGCTCTCACAGGCGCAGAAACACTGGGCCTCTGCGCTTCTCTAGCCACCTAACGTCACGGTCACTATCTGTCCGTCTCGCAGAGCTGAGCTGAGAAATTGCAAACGTCCAGCAATTCCTCACACATGTAAAGTGCCAGCACTGAAAGCTGCTGCTAGCCAGCACCGTTCCTTGGAAGTGCTCTCACAGGCGCAGCAACACTGGGGCTCTGCACTTCTCTAGCCACCTAACGTCACGGTCACTATCTCTCTGTCTCGCAGAGCTGAGCTGAGAAATTGCAAACGTCCAGCAATTCCTCACACATGAAAAGTGCCAGCACTGAAAGCTACTGCTTGATCTAAGCATGCCTTGGCTAGCCTTTCAAAGCCACACAAAGGTTGGGGCTCTGTGGTCCTCTAGCCACCTAATCTTCTGCTCATCCTCTCTCGCAGTCGAAGGAGAGCTGAGCTGAGAAATTGCAAACGTCCACCAATTCCTCACACATGAAAAGTGCCAGCACTGAAAGCTACTGCTTGATCTAACCAGGCCTTGGCTAGTCTTTCAGAGCCACACAAAGGTTGGGGCTCTGTGCTCCTCTAGCCACCTAATCTTCTGCTCATCCTCTCTCGCAGTCGAAGGAGAGCTGAGCTGAGAAATTGCAAACGTCCAGCAATTCCTCACACATGAAAAGTGCCAGCACTGAAAGCTACTGCTTGATCTAACCAGGCCTTGGCTAGTCTTTCAGAGCCACACAAAGGTTGGGGCTCTGTGCTTCTCTAGCCACCTAACCCTCGGGTCATCCTCTCTCGCAGTCGAAGGACAGCTGAGCTGAGAAACTGCAAACATCCACCAATTCCTCAGACATGAAAAGTGCCAGCTCTGAAAGCTGTTGCTAGCCAGCACCGTTCCGTGGAAGCGCTCTCACAGGCCCAGCAACACTGGGGCTCTGCACTTCTCTAGCCACCTAACGTCACGGTCACTATCTCTCCGTCTCGCAGAGCTGAGCTGAGAAATTGCAAACGTCCAGCAATTCCTCACACATGAAAAGTGCCAGCACAGAATGCTACTGCTTGATCTAAGCATGCCTTGGCTAGCCTTTCAGAGCCACACAAAGGTTGGGGCTCTGTGCTTCTCTAGCCACCTAATCTTCTGCTCATCCTCTCTCGCAGTCGAAGGACAGCTGAGCAGAGAAATTGCAAACGTCCAGCAATTCCTCACACATGAAAAGTGCCAGCACTGAAAGCTCTTGCTAGCCACCACCGTTCCTTGGAAGTACTCTCACAGGCGCAGCAACACTGGGGCTCTGTGCTTCTCTAGCCACCTAACGTCACGGTCACTATCTCTCCGTCTTGCAGAGCTGAGCTGAGAAATTGCAAACGTCCAGCAATTCCTCACACATGAAAAGTGCCAGCACTGAAAGCTACTGCTTGATCTAACCAGGCCTTGGCTAGCCTTTCAGAGCCACACAAAGGTTGGGGCTCTGTGCTCCTCTAGCCACCTAATCTTCGGCTCATCCTCTCTCGCAGTCGAAGGAGAGCTGAGCTGAGAAATTGCAAACGTCCAGCAATTCCTCAGACATGAAAAGTGCCAGCACTGAATGCTACTGCTTGATCTAACCAGGCCTTGGCTAGCCTTTCAGAGCCACACAAAGGTTGGGGCTCAGTGGTCCTCTAGCCACCTAATCTTCTGCTCATCCTCTCTCGCAGTCGGAGGAGAGCTGAGCTGAGAAATTGCAAACGTCCAGCAATCCCTCACACATGAAAAGTGTCAGCACTGAAAGCTCTTGCTAGCCAGCAACGTTCCTTGGAAGTGCTCTCACAGGCGCAGCAACACTGGGGCTATGCACTTCTCTAGCCACCTAACGTCACGGTCACTATCTCTCCGTCTCGCAGAGCTGAGCTGAGAAATTGCAAACGTCCAGCAATTCCTCACACATGAAAAGTGCCAGCACTGAAAGCTGCTCCTAGCAGGCACCGTTCCTTGGAAGTGCTCTCACAGGTGCAGCAACACTGGGGCTCTGCACTTCTCTAGCCACCTAACGTCACGGTCACTATCTCTCCGTCTTGCAGAGCTGAGCTGAGAAATTGCAAACATCCAGCAATTCCTCACACATGAAAAGTGCCAGCACTGAAAGCTGTTGCTAGGCAGCACCGTTCCTTGGAAGCGCTCTCACAGGCGCAGCAACACTGGGGCTCTGCGCTTCTCTAGCCACCTAACGTCACGGTCACTATCTCTCCGTCTCGCAGAGCTGAGCTGGGAAATTGCAAACGTCCAGCAATTCCTCACACATGAAAAGTGCCAGCACTGAAAGCTACTGCTTGATCTAACCAGGCCTTGGCTAGCCTTTCAGAGCCACAAAAAGGTTGGGGCTCTGTGCTTCTCTAGCCACCTAACCCTCGGCTCATCCTCTCTCGCAGTCGAAGGACAGCTGAGCTGAGAAATTGCAAACGTCCAGCAATTCCTCAGACATGAGAAATGCCAGCACTGAAAGCTGCTCCTAGCAGGCACCGTTCCTTGTAGGTGCTCTCACAGGCGCAGCAACACTGGGGCTCTGCACTTCTCTAGCCACCTAACGTCACGGTCACTATCTGTCCGTCTCGCAGAGCTGAGCTGAGAAATTGCAAACATCCAGCAATTCCTCACACATGAAAAGTGCCAGCACTGAAAGCTGTTGCTAGCAGGCACCGTTCCTTGGAAGCGCTCTCACAGGCGCAGCAACACTGGGGCTCTGCGCTTCTCTAGCCACCTAACATCACGGTCACTATCTCTCCGTCTCGCAGAGCTGAGCTGAGAAATTGCAAACGTCCAGCAGTTCCTCACACATGAAAAGTGCCAGCACTGAAAGCTACTGCTTGATCTAAGCATGCCTTGGCTAGCCTTTCAGAGCCACACAAAGGTTGGGGCTCTGTGCTCCTCTAGCCACCTAATCTTCTGCTCATCCTCTCTCGCAGTCGAAGGAGAGCTGAGCTGAGAAATTGCAAACGTCCAGCAATACCTCACACATGAAAAGTGCCAGCACTGAAAGCTACTGCTTGATCTAACCATGCCTTGGCTAGCCTTTCAGAGCCACACAAAGGTTGGGGCTCTGTGCTCCTCTAGCCACCTAATCTTCTGCTCATCCTCTCTCGCAGTCGAAGGAGAGCTGAGCTGAGAAATTGCAAACGTCCAGCAATTCCTCAGACATGAAAAGTGCCAGCACTGAAAGCTACTGCTTGATCTAACCATGCCTTGGCTAGCCTTTCAGAGCCACACAAAGGTTGGGGCTCTGTGCTCCTCTAGCCACCTAATCTTCTGCTCATCCTCTCTCGCAGTCGAAGGAGAGCTGAGCTGAGAAATTGCAAACGTCCAGCAATTCCTCAGACATGAAAAGTGCCAGCACTGAAAGCTACTGCTTGATCTAAGCATGCCTTGGCTAGCCTTTCAGAGCCACAAAAAGGTTGGGGCTCTGAGCTTCTCTAGCCACCTAACCCTCGGCTCATCCTCTCTCGCAGTCGAAGGACAGCTGAGCTGAGAAACTGCAAGCATCCAGCAATTCCTCAGACATGAAAAGTTCCAGCACTGAAAGCTGTTGCTAGCCCTCACCTTTCCTTCGAAGCCCTTTCACAGGCCCAGCAACACTGGGGCTCTGTGCTTCTCTAGCCACCTAACGTCACGGTCACTATCTCTCCGTCTCACAGAGCTGAGCTGAGAAATTGCAAACGTCCAGCAATTCCTCACACATGAAAAGTGCCAGCACTGAAAGCTACTGCTTGATCTAACCAGGCCTTGGCTAGCCTTTCAGAGCCACACAAAGGTTGGGGCTCTGTGGTCCTCTAGCCACCTAATCTTCAGCTCAACCGCTCTCGCAGTCGAAGGAGAGCTGAGCTGAGAAATTGCAAACGTCCAGCAATTCCTCAGACATGAAAAGTGCCAGCACTGAAAGCTACTGCTTGATCTAATCAGGCCTTGGCTAGCCTTTCAGAGCCACACAAAGCTTGGGGCTCTGAGCTTCTCTAGCCACCTAATCTTCTGCTCAACCTCTCTCGCAGTCGAAGGAGAGCTGAGCTGAGAAATTGCAAACGTCCAGCAATTCCTCACACATGAAAAGTGCCAGCACTGAAAGCTACTGCTTGATCTAAGCATGCCTTGGCTAGCCTTTCAGAGCCACACAAAGGTTGGGGCTCTGTGGTCCTCTAGCCACCTAATCTTCTGCTCATCCTCTCTCGCAGTCGAAGGAGAGCTGAGCTGAGAAATTGCAAACGTCCAGCAATTCCTCAGACATGAAAAGTGCCAGCACTGAATGCTACTGCTTGATCTAACCAGGCCTTGGCTAGCCTTTCAGAGCCACACAAAGGTTGGGGCTCTGTGCTCCTCTAGCCACCTAATCTTCTGCTCATCCTCTCTCGCAGTCGAAGGAGAGCTGAGCTGAGAAATTGCAAACATCCAGCAATCCCTCACACATGAAAACTGCCAGCACTGAAAGCTCTTGCTAGCCAGCACTGTTCCTTGGAAGTGCTCTCACAGGTGCAGCAACACTGGGGCTCTGCGCTTGTCTAGCCACCTAACGTCACGGTCACTATCTCTCCGTCTCGCAGAGCTGAGCTGAGAAATTGCAAACGTCCAGCAATTCCTCACACATGAAAAGTGCCAGCACTGAAAGTGGCTCCTAGCACGCACCGTTCCTTGGAAGTGCTCTCACAGGTGCAGCAACACTGGGGCTCTGCACTTCTCTAGCCACCTAACGTCACGGTCACTCTCTGTCCGTCTCGCAGAGCTGAGCTGAGAAATTGCAAACATCCAGCAATTCCTCACACATGAAAAGTGCCAGCACTGAAAGCTGTTGCTAGCAGGCACCGTTCCTTGGAAGCGCTCTCACAGGCGCAGCAACACTGGGGCTCTGCGCTTCTCTAGCCACCTAACGTCACGGTCACTATCTCTCCGTCTCGCAGAGCTGAGCTGGGAAATTGCAAACGTCCAGCAATTCCTCACACATGAAAAGTGCCAGCACTGAAAGCTACTGCTTGATCTAAGCATGCCTTGGCTAGCCTTTCAGAGCCACAGAAAGGTTGGGGCTCTGTGCTTCTCTAGCCACCTAACCCTCGGCTCATCCTCTCTCGCAGTCGAAGGACAGCTGAGCTGAGAAATTGCAAACGTCCAGCAATTCCTCACACATGAAAAGTGCCAGCACTGAAAGCTGCTCCTAGCAGGCACCGTTCCTTGGAAGTGCTCTCACAGGTGCAGCAACACTGGGGCTCTGCACTTCTCTAGCCACCTAACGTCACGGTCACTATCTGTCCGTCTCGCAGAGCTGAGCTGAGAAATTGCAAACATCCAGCAATTCCTCACACATGAAAAGTGCCAGCACTGAAAGCTGTTGCTAGCAGGCACCGTTCCTTGGAAGCGCTCTCACAGGTGCAGCAACACTGGGGCTCTGCGCTTCTCTAGCCACCTAACGTCACGGTCACTATCTCTCCGTCTCGCAGAGCTGAGCTGGGAAATTGCAAATGTCCAGCAGTTCCTCACAAATGAAAAGTGCCAGCACTGAAAGCTACTGCTTGATCTAAGCATGCCTTGGCTAGCCTTTCAGAGCCACACAAAGGTTGGGGCTCTGTGCTCCTCTAGCCACCTAATCTTCTGCTCATCCTCTCTCGCAGTCGAAGGAGAGCTGAGCTGAGAAATTGCAAACGTCCAGCAATACCTCACACATGAAAAGTGCCAGCACTGAAAGCTACTGCTTGATCTAACCATGCCTTGGCTAGCCTTTCAGAGCCACACAAAGGTTGGGGCTCTGTGCTCCTCTAGCCACCTAATCTTCTGCTCATCCTCTCTCGCAGTCGAAGGAGAGCTGAGCTGAGAAATTGCAAACGTCCAGCAATTCCTCACACATGAAAAGTGCCAGCACTGAAAGCTACTGCTTGATCTAACCAGGCCTTGGCTAGCCTTTCAGAGCCACAAAAAGGTTGGGGCTCTGTGCTTCTCTACACACCTAACCCTCGGCTCATACTCTCTCGCAGTCGAAGGACAGCTGAGCTGAGAAACTGCAAACATCCACCAATTCCTCAGACATGAAAAGTGCCAGCTCTGAAAGCTGTTGCTAGCCCTCACCTTTCCTTCGAAGCCCTTTCACAGGCCCAGCAACACTGGGGCTCTGTGCTTCTCTAGCCACCTAACGTCACGGTCACTATCTCTCCGTCTCACAGAGCTGAGCTGAGAAATTGCAAACATCCAGCAATTCCTCACACATGAAAAGTGCGAGCACTGAAAGCTACTGCTTGATCTAACCAGGCCTTGGCTAGCCTTTCAGAGCTGCACAAAGGTTGGGGCTCTGTGCTTCTCTAGCCACCTAATCTTCGGCTCATCCTCTCTCGCAGTCGAAGGACAGCTGAGCTGAGAAATTGCAAACGTCCAGCAATTCCTCACACATGAAAAGTGCCAGCACTGAAAGCTACTGCTTGATCTAAGCATGCCTTGGCTAGCCTTTCAGAGCCACACAAAGGTTGGGGCTCTGTGCTCCTCTAGCCACCTAATCTTCTGCTCATCCTCTCTCGCAGTCGAAGGAGAGCTGAGCTGAGAAATTGCAAACGTCCAGCAATTCCTCACACATGAAAAGTGCCAGCACTGAATGCTACTGCTTGATCTAACCAGGCCTTGGCTAGCCTTTCAGAGCCACACAAAGGTTGGGGCTCTGTGCTCCTCTAGCCACCTAATCTTCGGCTCATCCTCTCTTGCAGTCGAAGGAGAGCTGAGCTGAGAAATTGCAAACGTCCAGCAATTCCTCACACATGAAAAGTGCCAGCACTGAAAGCTCTTGCTAGCCAGCACCGTTCCTTGGAAGTGCTCTCACAGGCCAGCAACACTGGGGCTCTGCGCTTCTCTAGCCACCTAACGTCACGGTCACTATCTCTCCATCTTGCAGAGCTGAGCTGGGAAATTGCAAACATCCAGCAATTCCTCACACATGAAAAGTGCCAGCACTGAAAGCTGCTCCTAGCAGGCACCGTTCCTTGGAAGTGCTCTCACAGGTGCAGCAACACTGGGGCTCTGCACTTCTCTAGCCACCTAACGTCACGGTCACTATCTCTCCGTCTCGCAGAGCTGAGCTGAGAAATTGCAAACGTCCAGCAATTCCTCACACATGAAAAGTGCCAGCACTGAAAGCTACTGTTTGATCTAAGCATGCCTTGGCTAGCCTTTCAGAGCCACACAAAGGTTGGGGCTCTGTGGTCCTCTAGCCACCTAACCTTCTGCTCATCCTCTCTCGCAGTCGAAGGAGAGCTGAGCTGAGAAATTGCAAACATCCAGCAATTCCTCACACATGAAAAGTGCCAGCATTGAAAGCTACTGCTTGATCTAAGCATGCCTTGGCTAGCCTTTCAGAGCCACACAAAGGTTGGGGCTCTGTGCTTCTCTAGCCACCTAACCTTCGGCTCATCCTCTCTCGCAGTCGAAGGAGAGCTGAGCTGAGAAATTGCAAACGTCCAGCAATTCCTCAGACATGAGAAATGCCAGCACTGAAAGCTGTTGCTAGCCAGCGCCGTTCCTTTGAAGCGCTCTCACAGGTGCAGCAACACTGGGGCTCTGCGCTTCTCTAGCCACCTAATGTCACGGTCACTATCTCTCCGTCTCGCAGAGCTGAGCTGAGAAATTGCAAACGTCCAGCAATTCCTCACACATGAAAAGTGCCAGCACTGAAAGCTCTTGCTAGCCAGCACCGTTCCTTGGAACTGCTCTCACAGTTGCAGCAACACTGGGGCTCTGCACTTCTCTAGCCACCTAACGTCACGGTCACTATCTCTCCGTCTTGCAGAGCTGAGCTGAGAAATTGCAAACATCCAGCAATTCCTCACACATGAAAAGTGCCAGCACTGAAAGCTACTGTTTGATCTAATCATGCCTTGGCTAGCCTTTCAGAGCCACACAAAGGTTGGGGCTCTGTGCTCCTCTAGCCACCTAACCTTCTGCTCATCCTCTCTCGCAGTCGAAGGAGAGCTGAGCTGAGAAATTGCAAAAGTCCAGCAATTCCTCAGACATGAAAAGTGCCAGCACTGAAAGGTACTGCTTGATCTAACCAGGCCTTGGCTAGCCTTTCAGAGCCACACAAAGGTTGGGGCTCTGTGCTCCTCTAGCCACCTAACCTTCTGCTCATCCTCTCTAGCAGTCGAAGGAGAGCTGAGCTGAGAAATTGCAAACGTCCAGCAATTCCTCACACATGAAAAGTGCCAGCTCTGAAAGCTACTGCTTGATCTAACCAGGCCTTGGCTAGCCTTTCAGAGCCACACAAAGGTTGGGGCTCTGTGCTTCTCTAGCCACTTAACCCTCGGCTCATCCTCTCTCGCAGTCGAAGGAGAGCTGAGCTGAGAAATTGCAAATGTCCAGCAATTCCTTACACATGAAAAGTGCCAGCACTGAAAGCTCTTGCTAGCCAGCACCGTTCCTTGGAACTGCTCTCACAGGTGCAGCAACACTGGGGCTCTGCGCTTCTCCAGCGACCTAACGTCACAATCACTATCTCTCCGTCTCGCAGAGCTGAGCTGAGAAATTGCAAACATCCAGCAATTCATCACACATGAAAAGTGCCAGCACTGAAAGCTGTTGCTAGCCAGCACCGTTCCTTGGAAGCGCTCTCACAGGCGCAGCAAGACTGGGGCTCTGCGCTTCTCTAGCCACCTAATGTCACGGTCACTATCTCTCCGTCTCGCAGAGCTGAGCTGAGAAATTGCAAACGTCCAGCAATTCCTCACACATGAAAAGTGCCAGCACAGAATGCTACTGCTTGAACTAAGCATGCCTTGGCTAGCCTTTCAGAGACACACAAAGGTTGGGGCTCTGTGGTCCTCTAGCCACCTAATCTTCTGCTCATCCTCTCTCGCAGTCGAAGGAGACCTGAGCTGAGAAATTGCAAACGTCCAGCAATTCCTTATACATGAAAAGTGTTAGCACTGACTGCTACTGCTTGATCTAACCAGGCCTTGGCTAGCCTTTCAGAGCCACACAAAGGTTGGGGCTCTGTGCTTCTCTAGCCACCTAACCCTCAGGTCATCCTCTCTCGCAGTCGAAGGACAGCTGAGCTGAGAAATTGCAAACGTCCAGCAATTCCTTACACATGAAAAGTGCCAGCACTGAAAGCTCTTGCTAGCCAGCACCGTTCCTTGGAATTGCTCTCACAGGTGCAGCAACACTGGGGCTCTGTGATTCTCCAGCGACATAACGTCATGGTCACTATCTCTCCGTCTCGCAGAGCTGAGGTGAGAAATTGCAAACGTCCAGCAATACCTCAGACATGAAAAGTGCCAGCACTGAAAGCTGTTGCTAGCAGGCACCGTTCCTTGGAAGCGCTCTCACAGTCGCAGCAACACTGGGGCTCTGCACTTCTCTAGCCACCTAACGTCACGGTCACTATCTCTCCGTCTCGCAGAGCTGAGCTGAGAAATTGCAAACGTCCAGCAATTCCTCAGACATGAAAAGTGCCAGCACTGAAAGCTACTGCTTGATCTAACCAGGCCTTGGCTAGCCTTTCAGAGCCACACAAAGGTTGGGGCTCTGTGCTCCTCTAGCCACCTAATCTTCTGCTCAACCGCTCTCGCAGTCGAAGGAGAGCTGAGCTGAGAAATTGCAAACGTCCACCAATTCCTCACACATGAAAAGTGCCAGCATTGAAAGCTACTGCTTGATCTAATCAGGCCTTGGCTAGCCTTTCAGAGCCACACAAAGGTTGGGGCTCTGAGCTTCTCTAGCCACCTAATCTTCTGCTCAACCTCTCTCGCAGTCGAAGGAGAGCTGAGCTGAGAAATTGCAAACGTCCAGCAATTCCTCACACATGAAAAGTGCCAGCACTGAAAGCTACTGCTTGATCTAAGCATGCCTTGGCTAGCCTTTCAGAGCCACACAAAGGTTGGGGCTCTGTGCTCCTCTAGCCACCTAATCTTCTGCTCATCCTCTCTAGCAGTCGAAGGACAGCTGAGCTGAGAAATTGCAAACGTCCAGCAATCCCTCACACATGAAAAGTGCCAGCACTGAAAGCTACTGCTTGATCTAACCAGGCCTTGGCTAGCCTTTCAGAGCCACACAAAGGTTGGGGCTCTGTGCTTCTCTAGCCACCTAACCTTCGGCTCATCCTCTCTCGCAGTCGAAGGAGAGCTGAGCTGAGAAATTGCAAACGTCCAGCAATTCCTCACACATGAGAAATGCCAGCACTGAAAGCTGTTGCTAGCCAGCACCGTTCCTTGGAAGTGCTCTCACAGGCGCAGCAACACTGGGGCTCTGCACTTCTCTAGCCACCTAACGTCACGGTCACTATCTCTCCGTCTCACAGAGCTGAGCTGAGAAATTGCAAACATCCAGCAATTCCTCACACATGAAAAGTGCCAGCACTGAAAGCTACTGCTTGATCTAACCAGGCCTTGGCTAGCCTTTCAAAGCCACACAAAGGTTGGGGCTCTGAGCTTCTCTAGCCACCTAATCTTCTGCTCAACCTCTCTCGCAGTCGAAGGAGAGCTGAGCTGAGAAATTGCAAACGTCCAGCAATTCCTCACACATGAAAAGTGCCAGCATTGAAAGCTACTGCTTGATCTAATCAGGCCTTGGCTAGCCTTTCAGAGCCACACACAGGTTGGGGCTCTGAGCTTCTCTAGCCACCTAATCTTCTGCTCATCCTCTCTCGCAGTCGAAGGAGAGCTGAGCTGAGAAATTGCAAACGTCCAGCAATTCCTCACACATGAAAAGTGCCAGCACTGAAAGCTACTGCTTGATCTAACCAGGCCTTGGCTAGCCTTTCAGAGCCACACAAAGGTTGGGGCTCTGTGCTCCTCTAGCCACCTAATCTTCTGCTCAACCTCTCTCGCAGTCGAAGGAGAGCTGAGCTGAGAAATTGCAAACGTCCAGCAATTCCTCACACATGAAAAGTGCCAGCACTGAAAGCTACTGCTTGATCTAATCAGGCCTTGGCTAGCCTTTCAGAGCCACACAAAGCTTGGGGCTCTTAGCTTCTCTAGCCACCTAATCTTCTGCTCAACCTCTCTCGCAGTCAAAGGAGAGCTGAGCTGAGAAATTGCAAATGTCCAGCAATTCCTTACACATGAAAAGTGCCAGCACTGAAAGCTACTGCTTGATCTAAGCATGCCTTGGCTAGCCTTTCAGAGCCACACAAAGGTTGGGGCTCTGTGCTCCTCTAGCCACCTAATCTTCTGCTCATCCTCTCTCGCAGTCGAAGGAGAGCTGAGCTGAGAAATTGCAAACGTCCAGCAATTCCTCAGACATGAAAAGTGCCAGCACTGAATGCTACTGCTTGATCTAACCAGGCCTTGGCTAGCCTTTCAGAGCCACACAAAGGTTGGGGCTCAGTGGTCCTCTAGCCACCTAATCTTCTGCTCATCCTCTCTCGCAGTCGAAGGAGAGCTGAGCTGAGAAATTGCAAACGTCCAGCAATCCCTCACACATGAAAAGTGCCAGCACTGAAAGCTACTGCTTGATCTAAGCATGCCTTGGCTAGCCTTTCAGAGCCACACAAAGGTTGGGGCTCTGTGCTCCTCTAGCCACCTAATCTTCGGCTCATCCTCTCTCGCAGTCGAAGGAGAGCTGAGCTGAGAAATTGCAAACGTCCAGCAATTCCTCACACATGAGAAATGCCAGCACTGAAAGCTGTTGCTAGCCAGCACCGTTCCTTGGAAGTGCTCTCACAGGCGCAGCAACACTGGGGCTCTGCACTTCTCTAGCCACCTAACGTCACGGTCACTATCTCTCCGTCTCACAGAGCTGAGCTGAGAAATTGCAAACATCCAGCAATTCCTCACACATGAAAAGTGCCAGCACTGAAAGCTACTGCTTGATCTAACCAGGCCTTGGCTAGCCTTTCAGAGCCACAGAAAGGTTGGGGCTCTGTGCTCCTCTAGCCACCTAACCCTCGGCTCATCCTCTCTCGCAGTCGAAGGAGAGCTGAGCTGAGAAATTGCAAACGTCCAGCAATTCCTCACACATGAAAAGTGCCAGCATTGAAAGCTACTGCTTGATCTAATCAGGCCTTGGCTAGCCTTTCAGAGCCACACAAAGGTTGGGGCTCTGTGCTTCTCTAGCCACCTAATCTTCTGCTCATCCTCTCTCGCAGTCGAAGGAGAGCTGAGCTGAGAAATTGCAAACGTCCAGCAATTCCTCACACATGAAAAGTGCCAGCACTGAAAGCTACTGCTTGATCTAACCAGGCCTTGGCTAGCCGTTCAGAGCCACACAAAGGCTGGGGCTCTGTGCTCCTCTAGCCACCTAATCTTCTGCTCATCCTCTCTCGCAGTCGAAGGAGAGCTGAGCTGAGAAATTGCAAACGTCCAGCAATCCCTCACACATGAAAAGTGCCAGCACTGAAAGCTCTTGCTAGCCAGCACCGTTCCTTGGAAGTGCTCTCACAGGTGCAGCAACACTGGGGCTCTGCACTTCTCTAGCCACCTAATGTCACGGTCACTATCTCTCCGTCTCGCAGAGCTGAGCTGAGAAATTGCAAACGTCCAGCAATTCCTCACACATGAAAAGTGCCAGCACTGAATGCTACTGCTTGATCTAACCATGCCTTGGCTAGCCTTTCAGAGCCACACAAAGGTTGGGGCTCTGTGCTTCTCTAGCCACCTAACCGTCGGCTCATCCTCTCTCGCAGTCGAAGGACAGCTGAGCTGAGAAATTGCAAACGTCCAGCAATTCCTTACGCATGAAAAGTGCCAGCACTGAAAGCTCTTGCTAGCCAGCAACGTTCCTTGGAATTGCTCTCACAGGCGCAGCAACACTGGGGCTCTGTGATTCTCCAGCGACATAACGTCATGGTCACTATGTCTCCGTCTCGCAGAGCTGAGGTGAGAAATTGCAAACGTCCAGCAATACCTCACACATGAAAAGTGCCAGCACTGAAAGCTGTTGCTAGCAGGCACCGTTCCTTGGAAGCGCTCTCACAGGCCAGCAACACTGGGGCTCTGCACTTCTCTAGCCACCTAACGTCACGGTCACTATCTCTCCGTCTCGCAGAGCTGAGCTGGGAAATTGCAAACGTCCAGCAATCCCTCACACATGAAAAGTGCCAGCATTGAAAGCTACTGCTTGATCTAACAAGGCCTTGGCTAGCCTTTCAGAGCCACACAAAGGTTGGGGCTCTGAGCTTCTCTAGCCACCTAATCTTCTGCTCATCCTCTCTCGCAGTCGAAGGAGAGCTGAGCTGAGAAATTGCAAACGTCCAGCAATTCCTCACACATGAAAAGTGCCAGCACTGAAAGCTACTGCTTGATCTAACCAGGCCTTGGCTAGCCTTTCAGAGCCACAGAAAGGTTGGGGCTCTGTGCTCCTCTAGCCACCTAATCTTCTGCTCAACCGCTCTCGCAGTCGAAGGAGAGCTGAGCTGAGAAATTGCAAACGTCCAGCAATTCCTCACACATGAAAAGTGCCAGCACTGAAAGCTACTGCTTGATCTAATCAGGCCTTGGCTAGCCTTTCAGAGCCACACAAAGGTTGGGGCTCTGTGCTCCTCTAGCCACCTAATCTTCTGCTCATCCTCTCTCGCAGTCGAAGGAGAGCTGAGCTGAGAAATTGCAAACGTCCAGCAATTCCTCACACATGAAAAGTGCCAGCACTGAAAGCTACTGCTTGATCTAAGCATGCCTTGGCTAGCCTTTCAGAGCCACACAAAGGTTGGGGCTCTGTGGTCCTCTAGCCACCTAATCTTCTGCTCATCCTCTCTCGCAGTCGAAGGAGAGCTGAGCTGAGAAATTGCAAACGTCCAGCAATTCCTCAGACATGAAAAGTGCCAGCACTGAATGCTACTGCTTGATCTAATCAGGCTTTGGCTAGCCTTTCAGAGCCACACAAAGGTTGGGGCTCTGTGCTCCTCTAGCCACCTAATCTTCTGCTCATCCTCTCTCGCAGTCGAAGGAGAGCTGAGCTGAGAAATTGCAAACGTCCAGCAATCCCTCACACATGAAAAGTGCCAGCACTGAAAGCTACTGCTTGATCTAAGCATGCCTTGGCTAGCCTTTCAGAGCCACACAAAGGTTGGGGCTCTGTGCTTCTCTAGCCACCTAACCTTCGGCTCATCCTCTCTCGCAGTCGAAGGAGAGCTGAGCTGAGAAATTGCAAACGTCCAGCAATTCCTCACACATGAAAAGTGCCAGCACTGAAAGCTACTGCTTGATCTAACCAGGCCTTGGCTAGCCTTTCAAAGCCACACAAAGGTTGGGGCTCTGAGCTTCTCTAGCCACCTAATCTTCTGCTCATCCTCTCTTGCAGTCGAAGGAGAGCTGAGCTGAGAAATTGCAAACGTCCAGCAATCCCTCACACATGAAAAGTGCCAGCATTGAAAGCTACTGCTTGATCTAATCAGGCCTTGGCTAGGCTTTCAGAGCCACACAAAGGTTGGGGCTCTGAGCTTCTCTAGCCACCTAATCTTCTGCTCATCCTCTCTCGCAGTCGAAGGAGAGCTGAGCTGAGAAATTGCAAACGTCCAGCAATTCCTCACACATGAAAAGTGCCAGCACTGAAAGCTACTGCTTGATCTAAGCATGCCTTGGCTAGCCGTTCAGAGCCACACAAAGGTTGGGGCTCTGTGCTCCTCTAGCCACCTAATCTTCTGCTCATCCTCTCTCGCAGTCGAAGGAGAGCTGAGCTGAGAAATTGCAAACGTCCAGCAATCCCTCACACATGAAAAGTGCCAGCACTGAAAGCTCTTGCTAGCCAGCACCGTTCCTTGGAAGTGCTCTCACAGGCCAGCAACACTGGGGCTCTGCGCTTCTCTAGCCACCTAACATCACGGTCACTATCTCTCCGTCTCGCAGAGCTGAGCTGAGAAATTGCAAACGTCCAGCAATTCCTCACACATGAAAAGTGCCAGCACTGAAAGCTACTGTTTGATCTAAGCATGCCTTGGCTAGCCTTTCAGAGCCACAGAAAGGTTGGGGCTCTGTGCTCCTCTAGCCACCTAACCCTCGGCTCATCCTCTCTCGCAGTCGAAGGACAGCTGAGCTGAGAAATTGCAAACGTCCAGCAATTCCTCACACATGAAAAGTGCCAGCACTGAAAGCTGCTCCTAGCAGGCACCGTTCCTTGGAAGTGCTCTCACAGGTGCAGCAACACTGGGGCTCTGCACTTCTCTAGCCACCTAACGTCACGGTCACTATCTCTCCGTCTCGCAGAGCTGAGCTGAGAAATTGCAAACGTCCAGCAATTCCTCACACATGAAAAGTGCCAGCACTGAAAGCTACTGCTTGATCTAACCAGGCCTTGGCTAGCCTTTCAGAGCCACACAAAGTTTGGGGCTCTGTGCTTCTCTAGCCACTTAACCCTCGGCTCATCCTCTCTCGCAGTCGAAGGAGAGCTGAGCTGAGAAATTGCAAATGTCCAGCAATTCCTTACACATGAAAAGTGCCAGCACTGAAAGCTACTGCTAGCCAGCACCGTTCCTTGGAACTGCTCTCACAGGTGCAGCAACACTGGGGCTCTGCGCTTCTCCAGCGACCTAACGTCACAATCACTATCTCTCCGTCTCGCAGAGCTGAGCTGAGAAATTGCAAACGTCCACCAATTCCTCACACATGAAAAGTGCCAGCACTGAAAGCTGTTGCTAGCCAGCACCGTTCCTTGGAAGCGCTCTCACAGGCGCAGCAACACTGGGGCTCTGCGCTTCTCTAGCCACCTAATGTCACGGTCACTATCTCTCCGTCTCGCAGAGCTGAGCTGAGAAATTGCAAACGTCCAGCAATTCCTCACACATGAAAAGTGCCAGCACAGAATGCTACTGCTTGAACTAAGCATGCCTTGGCTAGCCTTTCAGAGACACACAAAGGTTGGGGCTCTGTGCTCCTCTAGCCACCTAATCTTCTGCTCATCCTCTCTCGCAGTCGAAGGAGAGCTGAGCTGAGAAATTGCAAACGTCCAGCAATTCCTTATACATGGAAAGTGCCAGCACTGAAAGCTACTGCTTGATCTAATCAGGCCTTGGCTAGCCTTTCAGAGCCACACAAAGGTTGGGGCTCTGTGCTTCTCTAGCCACCTAACCGTCGGCTCATCCTCTCTCGCAGTCGAAGGACAGCTGAGCTGAGAAATTGCAAACGTCCAGCAATTCCTTACACATGAAAAGTGCCAGCACTGAAAGCTCTTGCTAGCCAGCAACGTTCCTTGGAATTGCTCTCACAGGCGCAGCAACACTGGGGCTCTGTGATTCTCCAGCGACATAACGTCATGGTCACTATGTCTCCGTCTCGCAGAGCTGAGGTGAGAAATTGCAAACGTCCAGCAATACCTCACACATGAAAAGTGCCAGCACTGTAAGCTGTTGCTAGCAGGCACCGTTCCTTGTAGGTGCTCTCACAGGCCAGCAACACTGGGGCTCTGCACTTCTCTAGCCACCTAACGTCACGGTCACTATCTCTCCGTCTCGCAGAGCTGAGCTGAGAAATTGCAAACGTCCAGCAATACCTCACACATGAAAAGTGCCAGCACTGAAAGCTGTTGCTAGCAGGCACTGTTCCTTGGAAGCGCTCTCACAGGCCAGCAACACTGGGGCTCTGCACTTCTCTAGCCACCTAACGTCACGGTCACTATCTCTCCGTCTCGCAGAGCTGAGCTGAGAAATTGCAAACGTCCAGCAATTCCTCACACATGAAAAGTGCGAGCACTGAAAGCTACTGCTTGATCTAAGCATGCCTTGGCTAGCCTTTCAGAGCCACACAAAGGTTGGGGCTCTGTGCTTCTCTAGCCACCTAATCTTCTGCTCATCCTCTCTCGCAGTCGAAGGACAGCTGAGCTGAGAAATTGCAAACGTCCAGCAATTCCTCACACATGAAAAGTGCCAGCATTGAAAGCTACTGCTTGATCTAATGAGGCCTTGGCTAGCCTTTCAGAGCCACACAAAGGTTGGGGCTCTGAGCTTCTCTAGCCACCTAATCTTCTGCTCAACCTCTCTCGCAGTCGAAGGAGAGCTGAGCTGAGAAATTGCAAACGTCCAGCAATTCCTCACACATGAAAAGTGCCAGCACTGAAAGCTACTGCTTGATCTAAGCATGCCTTGGCTAGCCTTTCAGAGCCACACAAAGGTTGGGGCTCTGTGCTCCTCTAGCCACCTAATCTTCTGCTCATCCTCTCTCGCAGTCGAAGGAGAGCTGAGCTGAGAAATTGCAAACGTCCACCAATTCCTCACACATGAAAAGTGCCAGCACTGAATGCTACTGCTTGATCTAACCAGGCCTTGGCTAGCCTTTCAGAGCCACACAAAGGTTGGGGCTCTGTGCTCCTCTAGCCACCTAATCTTCTGCTCATCCTCTCTCGCAGTCGAAGGAGAGCTGAGCTGAGAAATTGCAAACGTCCAGCAATTCCTCACACATGAAAAGTGCCAGCAGTGAAAGCTCTTGCTAGCCAGCACCGTTCCTTGGAAGTGCTCTCACAGGTGCAGCAACACTGGGGCTCTGCACTTCTCTAGCCACCTAACGTCATGGTCACTATCTCTCCATCTCGCAGAGCTGAGCTGAGAAATTGCAAACGTCCAGCAATTCCTCACACATGAAAATTGCCAGCACTGAAAGCTACTGCTTGATCTAACCAGGCCTTGGCTAGCCTTTCAGAGCCACAGAAAGGTTGGGGCTCTGTGCTCCTCTAGCCACCTAATCTTCTGCTCATCCTCTCTCGCAGTCGAAGGACAGCTGAGCTGAGAAATTGCAAACGTCCAGCAATCCCTCACACATGAAAAGTGCCAGCACTGAAAGCTCTTGCTAGCCAGCACCGTTCCTTGGAACTGCTCTCACAGGCGCAGCAACACCTGGGCTCTGTGCTTCTCTACCCACCTAACGTCACGGTCACTCTCTCTCCGTCTCGCAGAGCTGAGCTGAGAAATTGCAAACGTCCAGCAATTCCTCACACATGAAAAGTGCCAGCACTGAAAGCTACTGCTTCATCTAACCATGCCTTGGCTAGCCTTTCAGAGCCACACAAAGTTTGGGGCTCTGTGCTTCTCTAGCCACTTAACCCTCGGCTCATCCTCTCTCGCAGTCGAAGGAGAGCTGAGCTGAGAAATTGCAAATGTCCAGCAATTCCTTACACATGAAAAGTGCCAGCACTGAAAGCTACTGCTAGCCAGCACCGTTCCTTGGAACTGCTCTCACAGGTGCAGCAACACTGGGGCTCTGCGCTTCTCCAGCGACCTAACGTCACAATCACTATCTCTCCGTCTCGCAGAGCTGAGCTGAGAAATTGCAAACGTCCACCAATTCCTCACACATGAAAAGTGCCAGCACTGAAAGCTGTTGCTAGCCAGCACCGTTCCGTGGAAGCGCTCTCACAGGCGCAGCAAGACTGGGGCTCTGCGCTTCTCTAGCCACCTAATGTCACGGTCACTATCTCTCCGTCTCGCAGAGCTGAGCTGAGAAATTGCAAACGTCCAGCAATTCCTCACACATGAAAAGTGCCAGCACAGAATGCTACTGCTTGAACTAAGCATGCCTTGGCTAGCCTTTCAGAGACACACAAAGGTTGGGGCTCTGTGCTCCTCTAGCCACCTAATCTTCTGCTCATCCTCTCTCGCAGTCGAAGGAGAGCTGAGCTGAGAAATTGCAAACGTCCAGCAATTCCTCACACATGAAAAGTGCCAGCACTGAAAGCTACTGCTTGATCTAATCAGGCCTTGGCTAGCCTTTCAGAGCCACACAAAGGTTGGGGCTCTGTGCTTCTCTAGCCACCTAACCGTCGGCTCATCCTCTCTCGCAGTCGAAGGACAGCTGAGCTGAGAAATTGCAAACGTCCAGCAATTCCTTACACATGAAAAGTGCCAGCACTGAAAGCTCTTGCTAGCCAGCAACGTTCCTTGGAATTGCTCTCACAGGCGCAGCAACACTGGGGCTCTGTGATTCTCCAGCGACATAACGTCATGGTCACTATGTCTCCGTCTCGCAGAGCTGAGGTGAGAAATTGCAAACGTCCAGCAATACCTCACACATGAAAAGTGCCAGCACTGTAAGCTGTTGCTAGCAGGCACCGTTCCTTGGAAGCGCTCTCACAGGCCAGCAACACTGGGGCTCTGCACTTCTCTAGCCACCTAACGTCACAATCACTATCTCTCCGTCTCGCAGAGCTGAGCTGAGAAATTGCAAACGTCCAGCAATACCTCACACATGAAAAGTGCCAGCACTGAAAGCTGTTGCTAGCAGGCACTGTTCCTTGGAAGCGCTCTCACAGGCCAGCAACACTGGGGCTCTGCACTTCTCTAGCCACCTAACGTCACAGTCACTATCTCTCCGTCTCGCAGAGCTGAGCTGAGAAATTGCAAACGTCCAGCAATTCCTCACACATGAAAAGTGCCAGCACTGAAAGCTACTGCTTGATCTAACCAGGCCTTGGCTAGCCTTTCAGAGCCACACAAAGGTTGGGGCTCTGTGCTCCTCTAGCCACCTAATCTTCTGCTCATCCTCTCTCGCAGTCGAAGGAGAGCTGAGCTGAGAAATTGCAAACGTCCAGCAATACCTCACACATGAAAAGTGCCAGCACTGAAAGCTACTGCTTGATCTAACCAGGCCTTGGCTAGCCTTTCAGAGCCACACAAAGGTTGGGGTTCTGTGCTCCTCTAGCCACCTAATCTTCTGCTCATCCTCTCTCGCAGTCGAAGGAGAGCTGAGCTGAGAAATTGCAAACGTCCAGCAATCCCTCACACATGAAAAGTGCCAGCACTGAAAGCTACTGCTTGATCTAACCATGCCTTGGCTAGCCTTTCAGAGCCACACAAAGGTTGGGGCTCTGTGCTCCTCTAGCCACCTAATCTTCTGCTCATCCTCTCTCGCAGTCGAAGGAGAGCTGAGCTGAGAAATTGCAAACGTCCAGCAATTCCTCACACATGAAAAGTGCCAGCACTGAAAGCTACTGCTTGATCTAACCAGGCCTTGGCTAGTCTTTCAGAGCCACAAAAAGGTTAGGGCTCTGTGCTTCTCTACACACCTAACCCTCGGCTCATCCTCTCTCGCAGTCGAAGGACAGCTGAGCTGAGAAACTGCAAACATCCACCAATTCCTCAGACATGAAAAGTGCCAGCTCTGAAAGCTGTTGCTAGCCCTCACCTTTCCTTCGAAGCCCTTTCACAGGCGCAGCAACACTGGGGCTCTGCACTTCTCTAGCCACCTAACGTCACTGTCACTATCTCTCCATCTTGCAGAGCTGAGCTGAGAAATTGCAAACATCCAGCAATTCCTCACACATGAAAAGTGCCAGCACTGAAAGCTACTGCTTGTTCTAAGCATGCCTTGGCTAGCCTTTCAAAGCCACACAAAGGTTGGGGCTCTGTGCTCCTCTAGCCACCTAATCTTCTGCTCATCCTCTCTCGCAGTCGAAGGAGAGCTGAGCTGAGAAATTGCAAACGTCCAGCAATCCCTCACACATGAAAAGTGCCAGCACTGAAAGCTCTTGCTAGCCAGCACCGCTCCTTGGAAGTGCTCTCACAGGCCAGCAACACTGGGGCTCTGCGCTTGTCTAGCCACCTAACGTCACGGTCACTATCTCTCCGTCTCGCAGAGCTGAGCTGAGAAATTGCAAACGTCCAGCAATTCCTCACACATGAAAAGTGCCAGCACTGAAAGCTACTGCTTGATCTAACCAGGCCTTGGCTAGCCTTTCAGAGCCACAGAAAGGTTGGGGCTCTGTGCTCCTCTAGCCACCTAACCTTCTGCTCATCCTCTCTCGCAGTCGAAGGACAGCTGAGCTGAGAAATTGCAAACGTCCAGCAATCCCTCACACATGAAAAGTGCCAGCACTGAAAGCTCTTGCTAGCAGGCACCGTTCCTTGGAACTGCTCTCACAGGTGCAGCAACACTGGGGCTCTGCGCTTCTCTAGCCACCTAACGTCACGGTCACTATCTCTCCGTCTCGCAGAGCTGAGCTGAGAAATTGCAAACGTCCAGCAATTCCTCACACATGAAAAGTGCCAGCACTGAAAGCTACTGCTTGATCTAACAAGGCCTTGGCTAGCCTTTCAAAGCCACACAAAGGTTGGGGCTCTGTGGTCCTCTAGCCACCTAATCTTCTGCTCAACCGCTCTCGCAGTCGAAGGAGAGCTGAGCTGAGAAATTGCAAACGTCCAGCAATTCCTCACACATGAAAAGTGCCAGCACTGAAAGCTACTGCTTGATCTAATCAGGCCTTGGCTAGCCTTTCAGAGCCACACAAAGGTTGGGGCTCTGTGCTCCTCTAGCCACCTAATCTTCTGCTCATCCTCTCTCGCAGTCGAAGGAGAGCTGAGCTGAGAAATTGCAAACGTCCAGCAATTCCTCAGACATGAAAAGTGCCAGCACTGAAAGCTACTGCTTGATCTAACCAGGCCTTGGCTAGCCTTTCAGAGCCACACAAAGGTTGGGGCTCTGTGCTCCTCTAGCCACCTAATCTTCTGCTCATCCTCTCTCGCAGTCGAAGGAGAGCTGAGCTGAGAAATTGCAAACGTCCAGCAATCCCTCACACATGAAAAGTGCCAGCACTGAAAGCTCTTGCTAGCCAGCACCGCTCCTTGGAAGTGCTCTCACAGGCCAGCAACACTGGGGCTCTGCACTTCTCTAGCCACCTAACGTCACGGTCACTATCTCTCCGTCTCGCAGAGCTGAGCTGAGAAATTGCAAACGTCCAGCAATTCCTCACACATGAAAAGTGCCAGCACTGAAAGCTACTGCTTGATCTAACCAGGCCTTGGCTAGCCTTTCAGAGCCACAGAAAGGTCTGGGCTCTGTGCTCCTCTAGCCACCTAACCCTCGGCTCATCCTCTCTCGCAGTCGAAGGAGAGCTGAGCTGAGAAATTGCAAACGTCCAGCAATCCCTCACACATGAAAAGTGCCAGCACTGAAAGCTCTTGCTAGCAGGCACCGTTCCTTGGAACTGCTCTCACAGGTGCAGCAACACTGGGGCTCTGCGCTTCTCTAGCCACCTAACGTCACGGTCACTATCTCTCCGTCTCGCAGAGCTGAGCTGAGAAATTGCAAACGTCCAGCAATTCCTCACACATGAAAAGTGCCAGCACTGAAAGCTACTGCTTGATCTAACAAGGCCTTGGCTACCCTTTCAAAGCCACACAAAGGTTGGGGCTCTGTGGTCCTCTAGCCACCTAATCTTCTGCTCAACCGCTCTCGCAGTCGAAGGAGAGCTGAGCTGAGAAATTGCAAACGTCCAGCAATTCCTCACACATGAAAAGTGCCAGCATTGAAAGCTACTGCTTGATCTAATCAGGCCTTGGCTAGCCTTTCAGAGCCACACAAAGGTTGGGGCTCTGAGCTTCTCTAGCCACCTAATCTTCTGCTCAACCTCTCTCGCAGTCGAAGGAGAGCTGAGCTGAGAAATTGCAAACGTCCAGCAATTCCTCACACATGAAAAGTGCCAGCACTGAAAGCTACTGCTTGATCTAAGCATGCCTTGGCTAGACTTTCAAAGCCACACAAAGGTTGGGGCTCTGTGCTCCTCTAGCCACCTAATCTTCTGCTCATCCTCTCTCGCAGTCGAAGGACAGCTGAGCTGAGAAATTGCAAACGTCCAGCAATTCCTCAGACATGAAAAGTGCCAGCACTGAAAGCTACTGCTTGATCTAACCAGGCCTTGGCTAGCCTTTCAGAGCCACACAAAGGTTGGGGCTCTGTGCTCCTCTAGCCACCTAATCTTCTGCTCATCCTCTCTCGCAGTCGAAGGAGAGCTGAGCTGAGAAATTGCAAACGTCCAGCAATCCCTCACACATGAAAAGTGCCAGCACTGAAAGCTCTTGCTAGCCAGCACCGCTCCTTGGAAGTGCTCTCACAGGCCAGCAACACTGGGGCTCTGCGCTTCTCTAGCCACCTAACGTCACAGTCACTATCTCTCCGTCTCGCAGAGCTGAGCTGAGAAATTGCAAACGTCCAGCAATTCCTCACACATGAAAAGTGCCAGCACTGAAAGCTACTGCTTGATCTAAGCATGCCTTGGCTAGCCTTTCAGAGCCACACAAAGGTCTGGGCTCTGTGGTCCTCTAGCCACCTAATCTTCTGCTCATCCTCTCTCGCAGTCGAAGGAGAGCTGAGCTGAGAAATTGCAAACGTCCAGCAATTCCTCAGACATGAAAAGTGCCAGCACTGAAAGCTGTTGCTAGCAGGCACCGTTCCTTGGAAGTGCTCTCACAGGTGCAGCAACACTGGGGCTCTGCACTTCTCTAGCCACCTAACGTCACGGTCACTATCTCTCCGTCTTGCAGAGCTGAGCTGAGAAATTGCAAATGTCCAGCAATTCCTCAGACATGAAAAGTGCCAGCACTGAAAGCTACTGCTCTATCTAACCAGGCCTTGGCTAGCCTTTCAGAGCCACACAAAGGTTGGGGCTCTGTGCTCCTCTAGCCACCTAATCTTCTGCTCAACCTCTCTCGCAGTCGAAGGAGAGCTGAGCTGAGAAATTGCAAACGTCCAGCAATTCCTCACACATGAAAAGTGCCAGCATTGAAAGCTACTGCTTGATCTAATCAGGCCTTGGCTAGCCTTTCAGAGCCACACAAAGGTTGGGGCTCTGAGCTTCTCTAGCCACCTAATCTTCTGCTCAACCTCTCTCGCAGTCGAAGGAGAGCTGAGCTGAGAAATTGCAAACGTCCAGCAATTCCTCACACATGAAAAGTGCCAGCACTGAAAGCTACTGCTTGATCTAACCAGGCCTTGGCTAGCCTTTCAGAGCCACACAAAGGTTGGGGCTCTGTGCTCCTCTAGCCACCTAATCTTCTGCTCATCCTCTCTCGCAGTCGAAGGAGAGCTGAGCTGAGAAATTGCAAACGTCCAGCAATTCCTCACACATGAAAAGTGCCAGCATTGAAAGCTACTGCTTGATCTAACCAGGCCTTGGCTAGCCTTTCAGAGCCACACAAAGGTTGGGGCTCTGAGCTTCTCTAGCCACCTAATCTTCTGCTCATCCTCTCTCGCAGTCGAAGGAGAGCTGAGCTGAGAAATTGCAAACGTCCAGCAATTCCTCACACATGAAAAGTGCCAGCACTGAAAGCTACTGCTTGATCTAAGCATGCCTTGGCTAGCCTTTCAAAGCCACACAAAGGTTGGGGCTCTGTGCTCCTCTAGCCACCTAATCTTCTGCTCATCCTCTCTCGCAGTCGAAGGAGAGCTGAGCTGAGAAATTGCAAACGTCCAGCAATTCCTCAGACATGAAAAGTGCCAGCACTGAATGCTACTGCTTGATCTAACCAGGCCTTGGCTAGCCTTTCAGAGCCACACAAAGGTTGGGGCTCTGTGCTCCTCTAGCCACCTAATCTTCTGCTCATCCTCTCTCGCAGTCGAAGGAGAGCTGAGCTGAGAAATTGCAAGCGTCCAGAAATCCCTCACACATGAAAAGTGCCAGCACTGAAAGCTCTTGCTAGCCAGCACCGTTCCTTGTAAGTGCTCTCACAGGTGCAGCAACACTGGGGCTCTGCGCTTCTCTAGCCACCTAACGTCACGGTCACTATCTCTCCGTCTCGCAGAGCTGAGCTGAGAAATTGCAAACGTCCAGCAATTCCTCACACATGAAAAGTGCCAGCACTGAAAGCTACTGCTTGATCTAACCAGGCCTTGGCTAGCCTTTCAGAGCCACACAAAGGTTGGGGCTCTGTGCTCCTCTAGCCACCTAACCCTCGGCTCATCCTCTCTCGCAGTCGAAGGACAGCTGAGCTGAGAAATTGCAAACGTCCAGCAATTCCTCACACATGAAAAGTGCCAGCACTGAAAGCTGCTCCTAGCAGGCACCGTTCCTTGGAAGTGCTCTCACAGGTGCAGCAACACTGGGGCTCTGCACTTCTCTAGCCACCTAACGTCACGGTCACTATCTCTCCGTCTTGCAGAGCTGAGCTGAGAAATTGCAAACATCCAGCAATTCATCACACATGAAAAGTGCCAGCACTGAAAGCTGTTGCTAGCAGGCACCGTTCCTTGGAAGCGCTCTCACAGGCGCAGCAACACTGGGGCTCTGCGCTTCTCTAGCCACCTAACGTCACGGTCACTATCTCTCCGTCTCGCAGAGCTGAGCTGGGAAATTGCAAACGTCCAGCAGTTCCTCACACATGAAAAGTGCCAGCACTGAAAGCTACTGCTTGATCTAAGCATGCCTTGGCTAGTCTTTCAGAGCCACACAAAGGTTGGGGCTCTGTGCTCCTCTAGCCACCTAATCTTCTGCTCATCCTCTCTCGCAGTCGAAGGAGAGCTGAGCTGAGAAATTGCAAACGTCCAGCAATTCCTCACACATGAAAAGTGCCAGCACTGAAAGCTACTGCTTGATCTAAGCATGCCTTGGCTAGCCTTTCAGAGCCACACAAAGGTTGGGGCTCTGTGCTCCTCTAGCCACCTAATCTTCGGCTCATCCTCTCTCGCAGTCAAAGGAGAGCTGAGCTGAGAAATTGCAAACGTCCAGCAATTCCTCACACATGAAAAGTGCCAGCACTGAAAGCTACTGCTTGATCTAACCAGGCCTTGGCTAGCCTTTCAGAGCCACAAAAAGGTTGGGGCTCTGTGCTTCTCTACACACCTAACCCTCGGCTCATCCTCTCTCGCAGTCGAAGGACAGCTGAGCTGAGAAACTGCAAACGTCTACCAATTCCTCATTCATGAAAAGTGCCAGCTCTGAAAGCTGTTGCTAGCCAGCACCGTTCCTTGTAAGTGCTCTCACAGGTGCAGCAACACTGGGGATCTGCGCTTCTCTAGCCACCTAACGTCACGGTCACTATCTCTCCGTCTTGCAGAGCTGAGCTGAGAAACTGCAAACATCCAGCAATTCCTCACACATGAAAAGTGCCAGCACTGAAAGCTACTGCTTGATCTAACCAGGCCTTGGCTAGCCTTTCAGAGCCACACAAAGGTTGGGGCTCTGTGCTTCTCTAGCCACCTAATCTTCGGCTCATCCTCTCTCGCAGTCGAAGGACAGCTGAGCTGAGAAATTGCAAACGTCCAGCAATTCCTCACACATGAAAAGTGCCAGCACTGAAAGCTGCTCCTAGCAGGCACCGTTCCTTGTAGGTGCTCTCACAGGCGCAGCAACACTGGGGCTCTGCACTTCTCTAGCCACCTAACGTCACGGTCACTATCTCTCCATCTTGCAGAGCTGAGCTGAGAAATTGCAAACATCCAGCAATTCCTCACACATGAAAAGTGCCAGCACTGAAAGCTACTGCTTGTTCTAAGCATGCCTTGGCTAGCCTTTCAAAGCCATACAAAGGTTGGGGCTCTGTGGTCCTCTAGCCACCTAATCTTCTGCTCAACCGCTCTCGCAGTCGAAGGAGAGCTGAGCTGAGAAATTGCAAACATCCAGCAATTCCTCACACATGAAAAGTGCCAGCACTGAAAGCTACTGCTTGATCTAAGCATGCCTTGGCTAGCCTTTCAGAGCCACACAAAGTTTGGGGCTCTGTGCTCCTCTAGCCACCTAATCTTCTGCTCAACCTCTCTCGCAGTCGAAGGAGAGCTGAGCTGAGAAATTGCAAACGTCCAGCAATTCCTCACACATGAAAAGTGCCAGCACTGAAAGCTACTGCTTGATCTAAGCATGCCTTGGCTAGCCTTTCAGAGCCACACAAAGGTTGGGGCTCTGTGCTCCTCTAGCCACCTAACCCTCGGCTCATCCTCTCTCGCAGTCGAAGGACAGCTGAGCTGAGAAATTGCAAACGTCCAGCAATTCCTCACACATGAGAAATGCCAGCACTGAAAGCTGCTCCTAGCAGGCCCCGTTCCTTGGAAGTGCTCTCACAGGTGCAGCAACACTGGGGCTCTGCGCTTCTCTAGCCACCTAACGTCACGGTCACTATCTCTCCGTCTCGCAGAGCTGAGCTGAGAAATTGCAAACGTCCAGCAATTCCTCACACATGAAAAGTGCCAGCACTGAAAGCTACTGCTTGATCTAACAAGGCCTTGGCTACCCTTTCAAAGCCACACAAAGGTTGGGGCTCTGTGGTCCTCTAGCCACCTAATCTTCTGCTCAACCGCTCTCGCAGTCGAAGGAGAGCTGAGCTGAGAAATTGCAAACGTCCAGCAATTCCTCACACATGAAAAGTGCCAGCATTGAAAGCTACTGCTTGATCTAATCAGGCCTTGGCTAGCCTTTCAGAGCCACACAAAGGTTGGGGCTCTGAGCTTCTCTAGCCACCTAATCTTCTGCTCAACCTCTCTCGCAGTCGAAGGAGAGCTGAGCTGAGAAATTGCAAACGTCCAGCAATTCCTCACACATGAAAAGTGCCAGCACTGAAAGCTACTGCTTGATCTAAGCATGCCTTGGCTAGACTTTCAAAGCCACACAAAGGTTGGGGCTCTGTGCTCCTCTAGCCACCTAATCTTCTGCTCATCCTCTCTCGCAGTCGAAGGACAGCTGAGCTGAGAAATTGCAAACGTCCAGCAATTCCTCACACATGAAAAGTGCCAGCACTGAAAGCTACTGCTTGATCTAACCAGGCCTTGGCTAGCCTTTCAGAGCCACACAAAGGTTGGGGCTCTGTGCTCCTCTAGCCACCTAATCTTCTGCTCATCCTCTCTCGCAGTCGAAGGAGAGCTGAGCTGAGAAATTGCAAACGTCCAGCAATCCCTCACACATGAAAAGTGCCAGCACTGAAAGCTCTTGCTAGCCAGCACCGCTCCTTGGAAGTGCTCTCACAGGCCAGCAACACTGGGGCTCTGCGCTTCTCTAGCCACCTAACGTCACAGTCACTATCTCTCCGTCTCGCAGAGCTGAGCTGAGAAATTGCAAACGTCCAGCAATTCCTCACACATGAAAAGTGCCAGCACTGAAAGCTACTGCTTGATCTAAGCATGCCTTGGCTAGCCTTTCAGAGCCACACAAAGATCTGGGCTCTGTGGTCCTCTAGCCACCTAACCCTCGGCTCATCCTCTCTCGCAGTCGAAGGAGAGCTGAGCTGAGAAATTGCAAACGTCCAGCAATTCCTCACACATGAGAAATGCCAGCACTGAAAGCTGTTGCTAGCAGGCACCGTTCCTTGGAAGTGCTCTCACAGGTGCAGCAACACTGGGGCTCTGCACTTCTCTAGCCACCTAACGTCACGGTCACTATCTCTCCGTCTTGCAGAGCTTAGCTGAGAAATTGCAAACGTCCAGCAATTCCTCAGACATGAAAAGTGCCAGCACTGAAAGCTACTGCTTGATCTAACCAGGCCTTGGCTAGCCTTTCAGAGCCACACAAAGGTTGGGGCTCTGTGCTCCTCTAGCCACCTAATCTTCTGCTCATCCTCTCTCGCAGTCGAAGGAGAGCTGAGCTGAGAAATTGCAAACGTCCAGCAATTCCTCACACATGAAAAGTGCCAGCATTGAAAGCTACTGCTTGATCTAATCAGGCCTTGGCTAGCCTTTCAGAGCCACACAAAGGTTGGGGCTCTGAACTTCTCTAGCCACCTAATCTTCTGCTCAACCTCTCTCGCAGTCGAAGGAGAGCTGAGCTGAGAAATTGCAAACGTCCAGCAATTCCTCACACATGAAAAGTGCCAGCACTGAAAGCTACTGCTTGATCTAACCAGGCCTTGGCTAGCCTTTCAGAGCCACACAAAGGTTGGGGCTCTGTGCTCCTCTAGCCACCTAATCTTCTGCTCATCCTCTCTCGCAGTCGAAGGAGAGCTGAGCTGAGAAATTGCAAACGTCCAGCAATTCCTCACACATGAAAAGTGCCAGCATTGAAAGCTACTGCTTGATCTAATCAGGCCTTGGCTAGCCTTTCAGAGCCACACAAAGGTTGGGGCTCTGAGCTTCTCTAGCCACCTAATCTTCTGCTCATCCTCTCTCGCAGTCGAAGGAGAGCTGAGCTGAGAAATTGCAAACGTCCAGCAATTCCTCACACATGAAAAGTGCCAGCACTGAAAGCTACTGCTTGATCTAAGCATGCCTTGGCTAGCCTTTCAGAGCCACACAAAGGTTGGGGCTCTGTGCTCCTCTAGCCACCTAATCTTCTGCTCATCCTCTCTCGCAGTCGAAGGAGAGCTGAGCTGAGAAATTGCAAACGTCCAGCAATTCCTCAGACATGAAAAGTGCCAGCACTGAATGCTACTGCTTGATCTAACCAGGCCTTGGCTAGCCTTTCAGAGCCACACAAAGGTTGGGGCTCTGTGCTCCTCTAGCCACCTAATCTTCTGCTCATCCTCTCTCGCAGTCGAAGGAGAGCTGAGCTGAGAAATTGCAAACGTACAGAAATCCCTCACACATGAAAAGTGCCAGCACTGAAAGCTCTTGCTAGCCAGCACCGTTCCTTGTAAGTGCTCTCACAGGTGCAGCAACACTGGGGCTCTGCGCTTCTCTAGCCACCTAACGTCACGGTCACTATCTCTCCGTCTCGCAGAGCTGAGCTGAGAAATTGCAAACGTCCAGCAATTCCTCACACATGAAAAGTGCCAGCACTGAAAGCTACTGCTTGATCTAACCAGACCTTGGCTAGCCTTTCAGAGCCACACAAAGGTTGGGGCTCTGTGGTCCTCTAGCCACCTAATCTTCTGCTCAACCTCTCTCGCAGTCGAAGGAGAGCTGAGCTGAGAAATTGCAAACGTCCAGCAATTCCTCACACATGAAAAGTGCCAGCACTGAAAGCTACTGCTTGATCTAACCAGGCCTTGGCTAGTCTTTCAGAGCCACACAAAGGTTGGGGCTCTGTGCTCCTCTAGCCACCTAACCCTCGGCTCATCCTCTCTCGCAGTCGAAGGAGAGCTGAGCTGAGAAACTGCAAACATCCACCAATTCCTCAGACATGAAAAGTGCCAGCACTGAAAGCTGTTGCTAGCCAGCACCGTTCCTTGGAAGTGCTCTCACAGGCACAGCAACACTGGGGCTCTGCGCTTCTCTAGCCACCTAACGTCACGGTCACTATCTCTCCATCTTGCAGAGCTGAGCTGAGAAATTGCAAACATCCAACAATTCCTCACACATGAAAAGTGCCAGCACTGAAAGCTACTGCTTGTTCTAAGCATGCCTTGGCTAGCCTTTCAAAGCCATACAAAGGTTGGGGCTCTGTGGTCCTCTAGCCACCTAATCTGCTCAACCGCTCTCGCAGTCGAAGGAGAGCTGAGCTGAGAAATTGCAAACATCCAGCAATTCCTCACACATGAAAAGTGCCAGCATTGAAAGCTACTGCTTGATCTAAGCATGCCTTGGCTAGCCTTTCAGAGCCACACAAAGTTTGGGGCTCTGAGCTCCTCTAGCCACCTAATCTTCGGCTCATCCTCTCTCGCAGTCGAAGGAGAGCTGAGCTGAGAAATTGCAAACATCCAGCAATTCCTCACACATGAAAAGTGCCAGCACTGAAAGCTACTGCTTGATCTAACCAGGCCTTGGCTAGCCTTTCAGAGCCACACAAAGGTTGGGGCTCTGTGCTCCTCTAGCCACCTAATCTTCTGCTCATCCTCTCTCGCAGTCGAAGGACAGCTGAGCTGAGAAATTGCAAACGTCCAGCAATCCCTCACACATGAAAAGTGCCAGCACTGAAAGTTGCTCCTAGCAGGCACCGTTCCTTGGAAGTGCTCTCACAGGTGCAGCAACACTGGGGCTCTGCGCTTCTCTAGCCACCTAACGTCACGGTCACTATCTCTCCGTCTTGCAGAGCTGAGCTGAGAAATTGCAAACGTCCAGCAATTCCTCACACATGAAAAGTGCCAGCACTGAAAGCTCTTGCTAGCCAGCACCGCTCCTTGGAAGTGCTCTCACAGGCCAGCAACACTGGGGCTCTGCGCTTCTCTAGCCACCTAACGTCACGGTCACTATCTCTCCGTCTCGCAGAGCTGAGCTGAGAAATTGCAAACGTCCAGCAATTCCTCACACATGAAAAGTGCCAGCACTGAATGCTACTGCTTGATCTAACCATGCCTTGGCTAGCCTTTCAGAGCTACACAAAGGTTGGGGCTCTGTGGTCCTCTAGCCACCTAATCTTCTGCTCAACCTCTCTCGCAGTCGAAGGAGAGCTGAGCTGAGAAATTGCAAACGTCGAGCAATTCCTCAGACATGAAAAGTGCCAGCACTGAAAGCTACTGCTTGATCTAACCAGGCCTTGGCTAGTCTTTCAGAGCCACACAAAGGTTGGGGCTCTGTGCTTCTCTAGCCACCTAACCCTCGGCTCATCCTCTCTCGCAGTCGAAGGAGAGCTGAGCTGAGAAACTGCAAACATCCACCAATTCCTCAGACATGAAAAGTGCCAGCACTGAAAGCTGTTGCTAGCCAGCACCGTTCCGTGGAAGCGCTCTCACAGGCACAGCAACACTGGGGCTCTGCGCTTCTCTAGCCACCTAACGTCACGGTCACTATCTCTCCGTCTCGCAGAGCTGAGCTGAGAAATTGCAAACGTCCAGCAATTCCTCACACATGAAAAGTGCCAGCACTGAAAGCTACTGCTTGATCTAACAAGGCCTTGGCTAGTCTTTCAGAGCCACACAAAGGTTGGGGCTCTGTGCTCCTCTAGCCACCTAATCTTCTGCTCAACCGCTCTCGCAGTCGAAGGAGAGCTGAGCTGAGAAATTGCAAACGTCCAGCAATTCCTCAGACATGAAAATTGCCAGCATTGAAAGCTACTGCTTGATCTAATCAGGCCTTGGCTAGCCTTTCAGAGCCACACAAAGGTTGGGGCTCTGTGCTCCTCTAGCCACCTAATCTTCTGCTCAACCTCTCTCGCAGTCGAAGGAGAGCTGAGCTAAGAAATTGCAAACGTCCAGCAATTCCTCACACATGAAAAGTGCCAACACTGAAAGCTACTGCTTGATCTAAGCATGCCTTGGCTAGCCTTTCAAAGCCACACAAAGGTTGGGGCTCTGTGGTCCTCTAGCCACCTAATCTTCTGCTCATCCTCTCTCGCAGTCGAAGGAGAGCTGAGCTGAGAAATTGCAAACGTCCAGCAATTCCTCACACATGAAAAGTGCCAGCACTGAAAGCTACTGCTTGATCTAACCAGGCCTTGGCTAGCCTTTCAGAGCCACACAAAGGTTGGGGCTCTGTGCTTCTCTAGCCACTTAACCCTCGGCTCATCCTCTCTCACAGTCGAAGGAGAGCTGAGCTGAGAAATTGCAAACGTCCAGCAATTCCTCAGATATGAAAAGTGCCAGCATTGAAAGCTACTGCTTGATCTAACCAGGCCTTGGCTAGCCTTTCAGAGCCACACAAAGGTTGGGGCTCTGTGCTTCTCTAGCCACCTAATCTTCTGCTCATCCTCTCTCGCAGTCGAAGGAGAGCTGAGCTGAGAAATTGCAAACGTCCAGCAATCCCTCACACATGAAAAGTGCCAGCACTGAAAGCTCTTGCTAGATCTAACCAGGCCATGGCTAGTCTTTCAGAGCCACACAAAGGTTGGGGCTCTGTGCTCCTCTAGCCACCTAATCTTCTGCTCATCCTCTCTCGCAGTCGAAGGACAGCTGAACTGAGAAACTGCAAATGTCCACCAATTCCTCACACATGAAAAGTGCCAGCTCTGAAAGCTGTTGCTAGCCAGCACCGTTCCGTGGAAGCGCTCTCACAGGCACAGCAACACTGGGGCTCTGCGCTTCTCTAGCCACCTAACGTCACGGTCACTATCTCTCCGTCTCGCACAGCTGAGCTGAGAAATTGCAAACATCCAGCAATTCCTCACACATGAAAAGTGCCAGCACTGAAAGCTACTGTTTGATCTAAGCATGCCTTGGCTAGCCTTTCAGAGCCACACAAAGGTTGGGGCTCTGTGGTCCTCTAGCCACCTAACCTTCTGCTCAACCTCTCTCGCAGTCGAAGGAGAGCTGAGCTGAGAAATTGCAAACGTCCAGCAATTCCTCACACATGAAAAGTGCCAGCACTGAAAGCTACTGCTTGATCTAACCATGCCTTGGCTAGCCTTTCAGAGCCACACAAAGGTTGGGGCTCTGTGCTCCTCTAGCCACCTAACCTTCTGCTCAACCTCTCTCGCAGTCGAAGGAGAGCTGAGCTGAGAAATTGCAAACGTCCAGCAATTCCTCACACATGAAAAGTGCCAGCACTGAAAGCTACTGCTTGATGTAACCATGACTTGGCTAGCCTTTCAGAGCCACACAAAGGTTGGGGCTCTGTGCTTCTCTAGCCACCTAACATTCTGCTCATCCTCTCTCGCAGTCGAAGGAGAGCTGAGCTGAGAAATTGCAAACGTCCAGCAATTCCTCAGACATGAGAAATGCCAGCACTGAAAGCTGTTGCTAGCCAGCACCGTTCCTTTGAAGCGCTCTCACAGGTGCAGCAACACTGGGGCTCTGCACTTCTCTAGCCACCTAACGTCACGGTCACTATCTCTCCGTCTCGCAGAGCTGAGCTGAGAAATTGCAAACGTCCAGCAATTCCTCACACATGAAAAGTGCCAGCACTGAAAGGTACTGCTTGATCTAAGCATGCCTTGGCTAGCCTTTCAGAGCCACACAAAGGTTGGGGCTCTGTGCTCCTCTAGCCACCTAACCTTCGGCTCATCCTCTCTCGCAGTCGAAGGAGAGCTGAGCTGAGAAACTGCAAACGTCCAGCAATTCCTCACACATGAAAAGTGCCAGCACTGAAAGCTCTTGCTAGCCAGCACCGTTCCTTGGAACTGCTCTCACAGGTGCAGCAACACTGGGGCTCTGCGCTTCTCCAGCGACCTAACGTCACAATCACTATCTCTCCATCTCGCAGAGCTGAGCTGAGAAATTGCAAACGTCCACCAATTCCTCACACATGAAAAGTGCCAGCACTGAAAGCTGTTGCTAGCCAGCACCGTTCCTTGGAAGCGCTCTCACAGGCGCAGCAAGACTGGGGCTCTGCGCTTCTCTAGCCACCTAATGTCACGGTCACTATCTCTCCATCTCGCAGAGCTGAGCTGAGAAATTGCAAACGTCCAGCAATTCCTCACACATGAAAAGTGCCAGCACAGAATGCTACTGCTTGATCTAAGCATGCCTTGGCTAGCCTTTCAGAGCCACACAAAGGTTGGGGCTCTGTGCTCCTCTAGCCACCTAATCTTCTGCTCATCCTCTCTCGCAGTCGAAGGAGAGCTGAGCTGAGAAATTGCAAACGTCCAGCAATTCCTTACACATGAAAAGTGCCAGCACTGAAAGCTACTGCTTGATCTAACCAGGCCTTGGCTAGCCTTTCAGAGCCACACAAAGGTTGGGGCTCTGTGCTCCTCTAGCCACCTAATCTTCTGCTCATCCTCTCTCGCAGTCGAAGGAGAGCTGAGCTGAGAAATTGCAAACGTCCACCAATTCCTCACACATGAGAAATGCCAGCACTGAAAGCTACTGCTTGATCTAATCAGGCCTTGGCTAGCCTTTCAGAGCCACAAAAAGGTTGGGGCTCTGTGCTTCTCTACCCACATAACCCTCGGCTCATCCTCTCTCGCAGTCGAAGGAGAGCTGAGCTGAGAAACTGCAAACATCCACCAATTCCTCACACATGAAAAGTGCCAGCACTGAAAGCTGTTGCTAGCCAGCACCGTTCCGTGGAAGTGCTCTCACAGGCACAGCAACACTGGGCCGCTGTACTTCTCTAGCCACCTAACGTCACAGTCACTATCTCTCCGTCTCGCAGAGCTGAGCTGAGACATTGCAAACGTCCAGCAATTGCTCACACATGAAAAGTGCCAGCACTGAAAGCTACTGCTTGATCTAACCAGGCCTTGGCTAGCCTTTCAGAGCCACACAAAGGTTGGGGCTCTGTGCTCCTCTAGCCACCTAATCTTCTGCTCATCCTCTCTCGCAGTCGAAGGAGAGCTGAGCTGAGAAATTGCAAAAGTCCAGCAATTCCTCACACATGAAAAGTGCCAGCACTGAAAGCTACTGCTTGATCTAACCAGGCCTTGGCTAGTCTTTCAGAGCCACACAAAGGTTGGGGCTCTCTGCTTCTCTAGCCACCTAATCTTCTGCTCATCCTCTCTCGCAGTCGAAGGAGAGCTGAGCTGAGAAATTGCAAACGTCCAGCAATCCCTCACACATGAAAAGTGCCAGCACTGAAAGCTCTTGCTAGCCAGCACCGTTCCTTGGAAGCGCTCTCACAGGCGCAGCAACACTGGGGCTCTGCGCTTCTCTAGCCACCTAACGTCACGGTCACTATCTCTCCATCTCGCAGAGATGAGCTGAGAAATTGCAAACATCCAGCAATTCCTCACACATGAAAAGTGCCAGCACTGAAAGTTGCTCCTAGCAGGCACCGTTCCTTGGAAGTGCTCTCACAGGTGCAGCAACACTGGGGCTCTGCACTTCTCTAGCCACCTAACGTCACGGTCACTATCTCTCCGTCTCGCAGAGCTGAGCTGAGAAATTGCAAACGTCCAGCAATTCCTCACACATGAAAAGTGCCAGCACTGAAAGCTACTGCTGGATCTAAGCATGCCTTGGCTAGCCTTTCAGAGCTACACAAAGGTTGGGGCTCTGTGCTCCTCTAGCCACCTAACCTTCTGCTCATCCTCTCTCGCAGTCGAAGGAGAGCTGAGCTGAGAAATTGCAAACATCCAGCAATTCCTCACACATGAAAAGTGCCAGCACTGAAAGCTACTTCTTGATCTAAGCATGCCTTGGCTAGCCTTTCAGAGCCACACAAAGTTTGGGGCTCTCTGCTTCTCTAGCCACCTAATCTTCTGCTCAACCTCTCTCGCAGTCGAAGGAGAGCTGAGCTGAGAAATTGCAAACGTCCAGCAATTCCTCACACATGAAAAGTGCCAGCACTGAAAGCTACTGCTTGATCTAAGCATGCCTTGGCTAGCCTTTCAGAGCCACACAAAGGTTGGGGCTCTGTGCTTCTCTAGCCACCTAACCTTCGGCTCATCCTCTCTCGCAGTCGAAGGACAGCTGAGCTGAGAAATTGCAAACGTCCAGCAATTCCTCACACATGAGAAATGCCAGCACTGAAAGCTCTTGCTAGCCAGCGCCGTTCCTTTGAAGCGCTCTCACAGGTGCAGCAACACTGGGGCTCTGCACTTCTCTAGCCACCTAACGTCACGGTCACTATCTCTCCGTCTCGCAGAGCTGAGCTGAGAAATTGCAAACGTCCAGCAATTCCTCACACATGAAAAGTGCCAGCACTGAAAGCTACTGCTTGATCTAACCAGGCCTTGGCTAGCCTTTCAGAGCCACACAAAGGTTGGGGCTCTGTGCTCCTCTAGCCACCTAATCTTCTGCTCATCCTCTCTCGCAGTCGAAGGAGAGCTGAGCTGAGAAATTGCAAACGTCCACCAATTCCTCACACATGAAAAGTGCCAGCACTGAAAGCTCTTGCTAGCCCTCACCTTTCCTTGGAAGCGCTCTCACAGGCCCAGCAATACTGGGGCTCTGCGCTTCTCTAGCCACCTAAAGTAATGGTCACTCTCTCTTAGTCTCGTAGAGCACAGCTCTGAAATGGAAAGCGTCCAGCAAGTCCTCAAACATGGAAAGTGCCAAGATTGAAAGCTGCCTCTTGACTTTATCCCTTGGCTACCCTTTCAGAGCCACACCAACCGTGGGGCTCTGCACCTGCCTAGCCACCTCATGTTATGCTCTCTCTCTCTTACAGGCTAGGTAGAGCTCAGCTCCGAGTTTTTAAATGTACAGCGACTACTCCCACAGGGAAGGGGCCAGCACTGAAAGCTCTTGCTAGCCCTCACCTTTCCATGGAAGCCCCTTCACAGGCCCAGCAACACTGGGGATCTGCACTTTTCTAGCCACCTAACATAATGGTCAGTATCTCTCAGTCTTGTAGAGCTCAGCTCTGAAATGGAAAGTGTCCAGCAACTCCTTACACATGGAAAGTGCCAGGACTGAAAGCTGCTGCTTGACCTCTCTATCCCTTGGCTACCCTTTCAGAGCCACACCAACCGTGGGGCTCTGCACCTGCCTAGCCACCTCATGTTATGCTCTCTCTCTCTTACAGGCTAGGTAGAGCTCAGCTCCGAGTTTTTAAATGTACAGCGACTACTCCCACAGGGAAGGGGCCAGCACTGAAAGCTCTTGCTAGCCCTCACCTTTCCATGGAAGCCCCTTCACAGGCCCAGCAACACTGGGGATCTGTGCTTCTCTAGCCACCTAACATAATGGTCAGTATCTCTCAGTCTTGTAGAGCTCAGCTCTGAAATGGAAAGTGTCCAGCAACTCCTTACACATGGAAAGTGCCAGGACTGAAAGCTGCTGCTTGACCTCTCTATCCCTTGGCTACCCTTTCAGAGCCACACCAACCGTGGGGCTCTGCACCTGCCTAGCCACCTCATGTTATGCTCTCTCTCTCTCGCAGGCTAGGTAGAGCTCAGCTCCGAGTTTTTAAATGTACAGCGACTACTCCCACAGGGAAGGGGCCAGCACTGAAAGCTCTTGCTAGCCCTCACCTTTCCTTGGAAGCCCTTTCACAGGCCCAGCAACACTGGGGATCTGCACTTTTCTAGCCATCTAATGTAATGGTTACTCTCTCTCAGTCTCGTAGAGCTCAGCTCTGAAATGGAAAGTGTCCAGCAATTCCTCACACATGGAAAGTGCCAGGACTGAAAGCTGCTGCTTGACCTCTCTATCCCTTGGCTACCCTTTCAGAGCCACACCAACCGTGGGGATCTGCACCTGCCTAGCCACCTCATGCTATGCTCTCTCTCTCTCGCAGGCTAGGTAGAACTCAGCTCTGAAATTTTAAATATACAGCGACTGCTCCTACATGGAAGGGGCCAGCACTGAAAGCTCTTGCTAGCCCTCACCTTTCCTTGGAAGCCCCTTCACAGGCCCAGCAACACTGGGGATCTGCACTTTTCTATCCACCTGAAGTAATGGTCACTCTGTCTCTGTCTCGTAGAGCTCAGCTCTGAAATGGAAAGCATCCAGCAAGTCCTCACACATGGAAAGTGCCAGGACTGAAAGCTGCTGCTTGACCTCTCTGTCCCTTGGCTACCCTTTCAGAGCCACACCAACCATGGGGCTCTGCACCTGCCTAGGCACCTCATGTTATGCTCTCTATCGCTCTCGCAGGCTAGGTAGAGCTCAGCTCTGAAATTGAAAACATCCAGCGACTGCTCCCACAGGGAAGGTGCCAGCACTGAAAGCTCTTGCTAGCCCTCACCTTTCCTTGGAAGCCCTTTCACAGGCCCAGCAACACTGGGGATCTGCGCTTCTCTAGCCATCTAATGTAATGATCACTGGTTGCAATGTGGACTCTTTTGCTCTCAAGTTTAGTGTGGTTGTTCTTAAAAGCGCGTTATGTAATACCTTACTTTCAGTATATGGTCCTTCTTATTGTGCTATTTATTACCTCTGGGAACTGGACTACTGTTATCATTTTATTGTTGTTTGTAACACTGGTTTATGATATGATAGAAGTGCAGGTCGTGAAACTAATCGGGTGTTTGTACTCAGCATTTCTGTCACCTCTGTACTTCGGGAGCCACCTATGGGAGCTTATTAATAATTATACCTTTTACCTTTTCTCCTCTGAGAGCCAATCTATGGAGGAGACATCTTCGTAGTATGGGTGCTATCTCCTAGAGAATATTAATAACTACACTTTCTACCTTTTCTCCTGGGGGAGCCAACCTATTGGGGAGACATCTTCCAACATCTTCCCTTTCTCCACCAGGTTAATTACAATAGCATTGGAGGAGTTTGTAAACTTTGAATATCCTTGGGATGTTGAACTCAGCATGCTCCTATTGCTAGGAATCAGCCTGTTCCTGAATGTGATTCAGATCTTGTTTAGGGTTAAACAACTATTTAAAAACACCACCCAGAGATCAACTGCCATGACTGCAGCTACTCAAACCCTGGTGACAGGCACTGCGTCTACTCAAACTCTGACAACAGGCACTTGTTACGACCCAGACCGGACAGACCAGAGGGTCGTAGAGCTTCTGGGATCCCCCCGGGCTAAATTAAGGTGAAACCACACCAAACGATCACTTTGAACGCTTTATTCGAATAATCCAAACTGTGGAAGGCACAACGGTGGGCAGCGTGGGTTGCAGCAAAACGTTCACAAGAAGAGAGAAAAGAGAGGGGAAAGAAAAAGGGGAAAAGAAAAGAGACAGTAACCACCCTTGGGTCCCACAGCGTCGACGACGAGCGTGGTAATCCTCCGGTGATGGGGGCGCGCAACATGGCTCTTTGCAGTTGTCTTTTATAGTCTAAATCTCCGTCTACAGTCGCGCCTCCTGAAGACTTATATGGGTTCATTCCAGACAGTTCTCAACATATATGGTAGTGTTCCAGAGGGTTCTTTATCTACTGAGCATGTGCGGCTTATTGGGGTGGTGGTCTTAGGGACTTGCCAAGGAGCTACAAGCCCCCTCCTCAAACAAACTTTGTGTGGCCTCTGGCCATATGCGGTGGGTTACCAGGCTGGTTCTGCCACAACACAGGACTGCATACCCTCCGGCACGCCCCCTGTGTCCATGCCAACCAACTTCTTGCTAATGTATGTCCCTCCCTCTTTGTTATGCAGACTGTACCTTGGTTGCTACAATGTTTGAGACATTGACAGACATTAACTCTTTCAGTCCCTCACAGCACTGTGGCTAGTCTAACCCTGGTGACAGGTACTGCAGCTACTCTAACCCTGACGACAAGCACTGCGGCTACTCTAACCCCTATGACAAGCACTGCGGCTACTCAAACCCCTATGACAAGCACTGCGGCTACTCTAACCCCAGCAACAAGCACTGCAGCTACTCAAACCCCTACGACAAGCACTGTGCCTATTCAAACCCCAGTGATAAGCAGTGAAGCTATTCAGACCCTGGCGACAGGCACTGTGGCTACTCAAACCTTGGTGATGGGTGATGCAGCTGAACTAGAGAATCAACCGGTGCCAGTATCAATCACCTCTATACAGAAGAAGAAAAATACAAAAAAATCAGTTCACTTAGCGAAGGATGAAGGTGAACCAGGGTCATCACGAGAACAGGAGGAAGAGGCAGAACCAGAGATAATCACCCAGTCCTTGAGTGAGCTGCGAGATATGCAAAGACTTCAGCCGTAGTCCAGGTGAGCACATTATCACCTGGCTGCTCCAATGCTGGGATAAGAGGGCCAGTAGCTTGGAATTAGAGGCTAAGGAAGCCAAGCAATTGGTATCCCTTTCTAGGGAAGGGGGCATTGACAAGGCAATTGGGAAAAAGACACAAGCCCTCAGCCTCTGGAGGCGACTTCTGTTGGGTGTGAGGGAAAGGTACCCCTTCAAGGAAGATGTTGTATGTCACCCAGGCAAGAGGACCGCCACGGAGAGAGGTATCCAGTACCTGAGGGAATTAGCCATGCGGGAGATGGTTTATTATGACCCAGGCAATGCGCAATTACCCAGAGATCCAGATGAAGTCCAACGTGCATGATTCATGTGGCGGAAGTTTTTACGAAGCGCACCATTGTCATATGCCAATGCATTGGCAGTAATGGACTGGAAAGATGAAGAGGGACCAACAGTAGATGAATTGGTTTGCCAGCTCCGGCAATACTAAGTAAGTCTCACTTCCTCCTTCATCGCAGCTGTGGAGAGACTGCCAGACATGCTAGAACTTCAATGCGAATTGGAGTCAAAGGCAGCCAAGTGATATGCCACAATTGATATCGCTAATGCATTTTTTTCAATCCCTTTGGCAGCAGAGTGCAGGCCACAGTTTGCTTTCACTTGGAGGGGCGTCCAGTACACCTGGAATCGACTGCCCCAGGGGTGGAAACACAGCCCCGCCATTTGCCATGGACTAATCCAGACTGCACTGGAAAAGGGTGAGGCTCCAGAACACCTGCAGTACATTGATGACATCATCGTATGGGGCAACACAGCAGAAGAAGTTTTTGAGAAAGGGGAGAAAATAGTTCAAATCCTTCTGAACGCAGGTTTTGCCATAAAACAGAGTAAGGTGAAGGGACCTGCACAGGAGATCCAGTTTTTAGGAATAAAATGGCAAGATAGACATCGTCACATCCCAATGGATGTGATCAACAAAATAGCAGCTATGTCTCCACCGACTAGTAAACAGGAAATGCAAGCTTTCTTAGGCGTTGTAGGTTTTTGGAGAATGCATATTCCAAATTACAGTATGATTGTAAGCCCTCTCTATCAAGTGACCTGGAAGAAGAACAATTTTAAATGGGGCCCTGAGCAACAACAAGCCTTTGAACAGATTAAACGGGAGATTGTTCATGCAGTAGCCCTTGGGCCAGTCCAGGCAGGACCAGATGTTAAAAATGTGCTCTACACCGCAGCCAGGGAGAATGGCCCTACCTGGAGCCTCTGGCAGAAGGCACCCAGGGGAGACCCGAGGTCGACCTCTAGGGTTTTGGAGTCGAGGATCTGAGGCCCGCTATACTCCAACTGAAAAGGAGATATTAGCAGCATATGAAGGAGTTCGAGCTGCTTCAGAAGTGGTTGGTACTGAAACACAGCTCCTATTAGCACCCCGACTGCCAGCGCTGGGCTGGATGTTCAAAGGGAAGGTCCCTTCTACACATCATGCAACTGATGCTACGTGGAATAAGTGGGTTGCACTGATCACACAACAAAGTCGAATAGGAAACCCCTGTCGCCCAGGAATTCTGGAAGTGATCACGGACTGGCCAGAAGGCAAAGATTTTGGAATATTGCCAGAGGAGGAGGTGACGCATTCTGAAGAGGCCCCACTGTATAATAAACTGCCAGAAAATGAGAGGCAATATGCCCTGTTCATTGATGGGTCCTGTCGCATTGTAGGAAAGCATCGGAGGTGGAAGGCAGCTGTGTGGAGTCCTATACAACAAGTTGCAGAAACTGCTGAAGGAGAAGGTGAATCAAGTCAATTTGCAGAGGTGAAAGCCATCCAGCTGGCGGACGCTCAGTATATAAACAGGGGGGAGTTGGCCGGGAGGAGCAGATTGCTGCTTGGGCATCGGTCAGTGGGTGGTGAGCAATTGCATTGTGCGTCACTTGTCTTTTCTTGGGTGTTATTTCTTTTTTTTGTTATATTCCTCTTCATTACAATTATTATTATATTATTATTCTTAGTTATTAATGTATTTTATTTTACTTTATTTATTAAACCGTTCTTATCTCAACCCATGAGTTTTACTTCTTTTTTCCGATCCTCCTCCCCATCCCACTGGGAGGGGGGAGGGGGAAGCAGCTGCATGGTCTTTAGTTGCTGACTGGGGTTAAACCACAACAGTCCTTTTTGGCGCCCAACGTGGGGCATGAAGGGTTGAGATAACGACAGATCTGATCAGAGTGTGTTAAAACAAACTTGTTCTAAGTATTCATTGTATTGGTTTGATATTCACTGGTTACAATGTGGACTCTTTTGCTCTCAAGGTTGGTGTGGTTGTTCTTAAAGGTGCATTATGTAATATATTCCTTGCAGTATATGCTCCCTGTTGTGCTATTTATCACCTCTGGGAACTGGACTAGAGTTATCATGTTGTTGTTTGTAACACTGGCTTATGATAGAAGTGCAGGTCGTGAAACTAATTGGGTGTTTGTACTCAGCATTGTTGTCACCTCTGTACTTCGGGAGCCACCTATGGGTGGAGCCCAAAATACTTCAGCATGCTGTGCTCTCTGCTAGAGCTGAAAGAATACAGTGTAGCTTTGCTCTCTTCTTGACTAGAGGTCAGGAAGGTGAGGTAGTAGATGACTTACAATATTGTGTAGCATGCTCTACTTTTAACATGGGGGCTGCTTTTTTTAATGGTAATTGTGTTGATTTTGTGAGAAATGTGAATGTGATTCGTGTGAGTAAAAAACAGAATAGAAGAGGGAGGATTGGTTCATGTAGATATGAAGACATAGTTGAGTGAAAGCACCATTGTTTTAATGCAACTGCGGACCCTGACGGGGAAGATGATTGTGTAATCGCAAACTGCAGAAGTTCCTTTATCTATGGGGTTGTAAGTTTCTAAGTGGTACAAGCTTAAAACCGGTTGGGGGACGATTGGTTACCAGAAGGAATGACAGAAGGCACGCGCTGCACGAGATAAGAAGGCGAAGAGTTCAACCTTAAAAATCTGTATAAAGGTCGCTGAGGAAGACTCTTACTTCATCCCAAGACCCCCGCCCAAGACCACTGTCGTGGTTTAACCCCAGCCGGCAGCTAAGCACCACGCAGCCACTTGCTCACTGCCCCCCCCCACCCCTGGGATGGGGGAGAGAATCAGGGAAAAAAAAACAAAACTCGTGAGTTGAGATAAAGACAGTTTAATAGGACAGAAAGGAATGAAAAACAATGATAATGATAATAATAATATGACAATAGCAATACTAAAAGAATTAAACTATACAAAGCAAGTGGTGCACAATGCAATTGCTCACCACTCGTTGACCGATGCCCAGTTAGTTCCCGAGCCGCGATCCCCCTCCCAGTTAACTCCCCCCAGTTTATATACTGGACATGATGTCATATGGTATGGAATAGCTCTTTGGCCAGTTTGGGTCAGCTGTCCTGATGGTGTCCCCTCCCAGCTTCTTGTGCCCCTCCAGCCTTCTTGCTGGCTGGGCATGAGAAGCTGAAAAATCCTTGACTTCTTAGTATAAACACTGCTTAGCAACACCTAAAAACATCAGTGTGTTATCAACATTCTTTTCCTACTAAATCCAAAACACAGCACTATACCAGCTACTAAGAAGAAAATTAACTCTGTCCTAGCCGAAACCAGGACAGTATCCACCCCTTATTCTATACCATCTACATCATGTCCAGGTCCCACACTTCCCAATGCATTTTCAATTAATCACCACCACTTTTGCTGCCTTTTAATACATATACACACAGATATCATTCCCTTAATGTATAAGCCTTTACAATGTCCATTTAAAATGTTCGTTGAGTTCATTCAGTCCATGACTTTGGACTCCATCTATCATAACAGTCTGTCTGGGCAGGAGGGATGGTGTGAAGTCCGCTCAGTCGGCAGAGCAGGATCCGGCTTTGGTGCAGTGCAGCGGGCGGATGACATTGGGCGCAGCAGGAGGATGGTGTGTAGTGTTGGATTGTTGCATGCTGCAGTCAGTCCTGGTTCCATCACTACTGCACTTCGCTTGGTTTTATCAAAGTTCATTCTTTATTAATCTAGATAATTCTTACTGTAATACTGCTGATATAGCATATAACAACTATAGTAATGATGACATACAGTGGCAGGGTTATATAGCAATTAACATAATACAATTTAATTCACTGGCTATTCTCACCTAAAATCAAATCCCCTTGAGGCACACATCGGACTTCCCCGTCCTTCCGCATCACCCACCAAGTGCACCCAGGTCCTTGAGCAAAAGCGATCCCACGAATGGGTTTTCCTTTGCCTGAGGCAGGAGTAACCCAGACTGTCTTCCCTAGCATATTTTTTATGTGCACTACAGGGACCTTATCCCCTTCTACAGTACGTAAAAGTTCTGATTGGGCAGGGCCAGCCCGATTGGCAGATCCTCTAGTGTTGACTAACCAGGTGGCCTTTGCTAAATGTGTATCCCAATGTTTAAAAGTCCCACCACCCATTGCTTTCAATGTAGTCTTTAACAACCCATTGTATCGCTCGATTTTCCCGGAGGCTGGTGCATGATATGGGATGTGATACACCCACTCAGTGCCATGCTCTTTGGCCCAGGTGTCTATGAGGTTGTTCCAGAAATGAGTCCCGTTGTCTGACTCAGTTCTTTCTGGGGTACCGTGTCGCCATAAGACTTGCTTCTCAAGGCCCAGGATAGTGTTCCGGGCGGTGGCATGGGGCACGGGATATGTTTCCAGCCATCCGGTGGTTGCTTCCACCATTGTAAGCACATAGCGCTTGCCTTGGCGGGTTTGTGGGAGTGTGATGTAGTCAATCTGCCAGGCCTCCCCATATTTATATTTCAGCCATCGTCCCCCATACCAAAGAGGCTTTAACCGCTTGGCTTGCTTAATTGCAGCGCATGTTTCACATTCATGGATGACCTGTGCGATAGTGTCCATGGTCAAATCCACCCCTCGATCACGAGCCCATCTATATGTTGCATCTCTTCCCTGATGCCCTGAGGTGTCATGTGCCCACCGAGCTAAAAATAATTCACCCTTATGTTGCCAGTCCAGATCCACCTGAGCTACTTCAATCCTAGCAGCCTTGTCTACGTGTTGATTGTTTTGATGTTCTTCAGTGGCCCGGCTCTTGGGTACATGGGCATCTACATGACGTACTTTCACAACCAGGTTCTCTAGCCGGGCAGCAATATCTTGCCACAATGCAGCAGCCCAGATGGGTTTACCTCTGCGTTGCCAGTTGCTCTGCTTCCATTGCTGCAACCACCCCCACAGAGCATTTGCCACCATCCATGAATCAGTATAGAGATAAAGTATTGGCCATTTTTCTCGTTCAGCAATGTCTAAAGCCAGCTGGATGGCTTTCACCTCTGCAAACTGACTCGATTCACCTTCTCCTTCTGCAGTTTCTGCAACTTGTCGTATAGGACTCCATACAGCTGCCTTCCACCTCCGATGCTTTCCTACAATGCGACAGGACCCATCAGTAAACAGGGCATATTGCCTCTCATTTTCTGGCAGTTTATTATACAATGGTGCCTCTTCAGCACGCGTTACCTCCTCCTCTGGTGATATTCCAAAATCTTTGCCTTCTGGCCAGTCTGTGATCACTTCCAGAATTCCTGGGCGACTAAGGTTTCCTATTCGACTTCACTGTGTGATCAGTGCAACCCACTTACTCCATGTAGCATCAGTTGCGTGATGTGTAGAAGGGACCTTCCCTTTGAACATCCAGCCTAGCACTGGCAGTCGGGGTGCCAACAGGAGCTGTGTTTCAGTACCAACCACTTCTGAAGCAGCTCGAACTCCTTCATATGCTGCTAATATCTCCTTTTCAGTTGGAGTATAGCGGGCCTCAGATCCTCGATATCCCCGACTCCAAAACCCTAGAGGTCGACCTCGGGTCTCCCCAGGTGCTTTCTGCCAGAGGCTCCAGGTAGGGCCATTCTCCCTGGCTGCGGTGTAGAGCACATTTTTAATATCTGGTCCTGCCCGGACTGGCCCAAGGGCTACTGCATGAACTATCTCCCGTTTAATCTGTTCAAAGGCTTGTTGTTGCTCAGGGCCCCATTTAAAATCGTTCTTCTTCCGGGTCACTTGATAGAGAGGGCTTACAATCAGACTATAATTTGGAATATGCATTCTCCAAAAACCTACAACACCTAAGAAAGCTTGCGTTTCCTGTTTACTAGTCGGTGGGGACATAGCTGCTATTTTGTTGATCACATCCATTGGGATATGACGACGTCCGTCTTGCCATTTTATTCCTAAAAACTGAATCTCCTGTGCGGGTCCCTTCACCTTACTTTGTTTTATGGCAAAACCGGCTTTCAGAAGGATTTGGATTATTTTCTCCCCTTTCTCAAAAACTTCTTCTGCTGTGTTGCCCCATACAATGATGTCATCAATGTACTGCAGGTGTTCTGGAGCTCCACCTTTTTCTAGTGCATTTTGGATCAGTCCATGGCAAATGGTGGGGCTGTGTTTCCACCCCTGGGGCAGTCGATTCCAGGTGTACTGGACGCCCCTCCAAGTGAAAGCAAACTGTGGCCGGCACTCTGCTGCCAAAGGGATTGAAAAAAATGCATTAGCGATATCAATTGTGGCGTATCACTTGGCTGCCTTTGACTCCAATTCGCATTGAAGTTCTAGCATGTCTGGCACAGCAGCACTCAGCGGTGGCGTGACTTCATTCAGGCCACGATAGTCTACTGTTAGTCTCCATTCTCCATTAGACTTTCGCACTGGCCATATGGGGCTGTTAAAGGGTGAGCGAGTCCTGCTGATCACTCCTTGGCTCTCCAGTCGATGAATCAGCGTATGGATGGGAATCAGGGAGTCTCGGTTGGTGCGATATTGCCGCCGGTGCACCGTTGTGGTAGCGATCGGCACCTGTTGTTCTTCAACCCTCAGCAACCCCACAACCGAAGGGTCCTCAGAGAGACCAGGTAAGGTGGACAACTGTTCAATTCCCTCTGTCTCCAAGGCAGCTATACCAAAAGCCCACCGATACCCCTTTGGGTCTTTAAAATACCCTCTCCTGAGAAAGTCTATGCCAAGGATGCATGGGGCCTCTGGGCCAGTCACAATGGGGTGTTTCTGCCACTCATTCCCAGTTAGGCTTATTTCAGCCTCCAATAGAGTTAGCTGTTGAGATCCCCCTGTCACACCAGAGATACAGATGGGTTCTGCCCCTTCATAACTTGATGGCATTAGAGTACACTGTGCACCAGTATCCACTAGAGCCTTATACTCCTGTGGGTCTGATGTGCCAGGCCATCGAATCCACACAGTCCAATAAACCCGGTTGTCCCTTTCCTCCACCTGGCTGGAGGCAGGGCCCCTCTAATCCTGGTCAGAGTATTTGTTACTCACTTCTTGTAAAAATGACTTAGAGGTCCCTTCAAGAGGGTCAGAAGCCCTTCTACTTTGTCTGGCAACCGGAGCGGCATCTTTCCTGGAAGAATCCCCTTTTCTGGTTGTTTTTCCTTTCAATTCACGTACCCGTGCATCTAGGACTGAGGTAGGTTTTCTATCCCACTTCCTCATGTCCTCTCCGTGGTCACGCAGGTAAAACCACAGGGTACCCCGTGGTGTATACCTCCTATATTCTCTCTCTTGATCAGAGGAATGCTCACTCCTAATAGCTGAGATATTGGTCTGTACAGGTGGGGAGTAGGACTTTTCGATCAGTTCAATCAGTTTTTCGGACTTTTTGGACAGTTTTTCCACAGCCGAGACACAGGCTCGTAGGGATGAAGAGAGATTTTCTTCATATTGCCGGAGTTGGCGAGCCATTTCATCCACTGTCGGTGCCTCTTCGTCTTTCCAAGTTAGTACTGCCAATGGGTTGGCATACGATGATGGTGCGCTCCGTACAAACTTCCGCCACATGGGTCGTGTGCATTGAACTTCGTCTGGATCTTTGGGTAATTGTAAACTATCCGGGTCATAATAAATCATCTCTAGCATGGCTAATTCCCTCAGGTACTGAATACCTCTTTCCATGGTAGTCCACTTGCCTGGTTGACATATAACATCTTCCTTGAAGGGATACCTTTCCTTCACACTTGACAGGAGTCGCCTCCAGAGGCTGAGGGCTTGTGTCCCTTTTCCAATCGCCTTATCAATGCCACCTTCCCTAGCAAGTGATCCCAGCTGCTTGGCTTCCTTACCCTCTAATTCCAGGCTACTAGCCCCATTGTCCCAGCATCGGAGCAGCCAGGTGATAATGTGCTCACCTGGACGACGGCTGAAATCTTTTCGCATATCCCACAGCTCACTCAGGGATAGAGATCAGGTGATTACTTCTGGTTCTGCCTCTTCCTCCTGTTCTCGTGATGGCCCTGGTTCATCTTCATCCTTCGCTAAACGAACTGATTTTTTTGTATATTTCTTCTTCTGTATAGGGGCGACTGATACTGGCACAGGTTGGTTCTCTGGTTCAGCCGCAGCGCCTGTCGCAGGGGTCGAAGTGGCTGCAGCGCCTGTCGCAGGGGTCGGAGTAGCCGCAGCACCTGTCGCAGGGGTCGGAGTAGCCGCAGCGCCTGTCGCAGGGGTCGGAGTAGCCGCAGTGTCTGTTGTCGGGGCTGGAGTAGCCGCCTTGCCTGTCGCTAGGGTTGCAGTAGCCGCTGTGTCTGTTGCAGGGGTTGGAGTAGCTGCAGTATCTGTTGGTCTGTTTTCCCTCCCTTCCCCCTGAGGGTGCTGCACAGTATCGAGCAGTGTTTGGTAGATACTAGCCAGGGCCCAGCACAGTGCGATAAGTTGTGCCTCTTTGGAATAGCCACAGCATTTTCCTCTCAGATAATCTATCACTTTATCAGGGTCCTGTAGTTGTTCAGGAGTGAAGTTCCAAACCATTGGAGGTGAGAAGTTCTCTAGATACCTGCCCATTTTCTCCCACATGCCATGCCACCCATGGCTATTAAGCCTCGGGGCAGATTTCCGAAAGGTATTCTTAAACAGTTGTTTAACCTTAAACAAGGCCTGGAACACATTCAGGAGACATAACAATAGGAACATGCTGGTTTGAACATCCCAAGGATATTCAAAATTCTCAAGAGCCACTGTAATTTGCCTGGAGGAGAAGGGGAAGGTGAAGAAATGTGTCTCCCCTGTGGCTTGGCTCTCCGATGAGAAAAGGTACAAGGTGTAATTATTAATAGTTTCTGATAGACGGCTCCCGAAGTACGGAGGTGACGGCAATGCTGAGTACAAATACCAGATTAGTTCCACGATCAGCAATTCTATCGTATCATAAGCCAGTGTTACAAAGTACAACAACATGATAACTCTGGCCCAGTTCCCACGGGTGATAAACAGCACAACAGGGAGCATATACTGCAAGTAAGGTATTACATAACGCACCTTTAAGAACAAGCGCACCAACTTTGAGAGTGAATACATCAACATTGTGACCAGCAACTATTGAACTAATATAATGTATGTTTATAACAAATTTGTTCTAACACATTCCAGTCAGATTTGTCGTTATCTCAACCCGTCGAGCCCCACGTTGGGCGCCAAAAAGGACTGTCGTGGTTTAACCCCAGCCGGCAGCTAAGCACCACGCAGCCGCTTGCTCACTGCCCCCCCCCACCCCTGGGATGGGGGAGAGAATCAGGGAAAAAAAAACAAAACTCGTGAGTTGAGATAAAGACAGTTTAATAGGACAGAAAGGAATGAAAAACAATGATAATGATAATAATAATATGACAATAGCAATATTAAAAGAATTAAACTATACAAAGCAAGTGGTGCACAATGCAATTGCTCACCACTCGTTGACCGATGCCCAGTTAGTTCCCGAGCCGCGATCCCCCTCCCAGTTAACTCCCCCCAGTTTATATACTGGACATGAAGTCATATGGTATGGAATAGCTCTTTGGCCAGTTTGGGTCAGCTGTCCTGGCGGTGTCCCCTCCCAGCTTCTTGTGCCCCTCCAGCCTTCTTGCTGGCTGGGCACGAGAAGCTGAAAAATCCTTGACTTAGTATAAACACTACTTAGCAACACCTAAAAACATCAGTGTGTTATCAACATTCTTTTCCTACTAAATCCAAAACACAGCACTATACCAGCTACTAAGAAGAAAATTAACTCTGTCCTAGCCGAAACCAGGACAACCACCAAGAGGCAGTGCGCATGTGAAAGGGACTTGCAAAACTCATTTTAATACGAAGCGAAGGACAATTTGCATATCGCATCACCCTGTTAAATACGTAAGAGTATAGACTATAAACGCTATATGCTGCTGTCTGTAGGTGTGCGTGTTGGTAGAGCCCAGGTTCCCCGCGCACCCAGCGCTGTTTGCTTGCCTTTATTCGCTAATAAACCAAGTTCCTGTTAACGTATTATTTTGGGACTCGGTCATTTATCACAATTTGGGGGCTCGTCCGGGATGGTCTTGGTTCCTGAATTCTGACTTGATCTAGGAGGGGCGCCCCACCGTTTGGTGGCTCCTGTTCGGGTCAGGTCAGGACCAACGCCATCCTGAACCTGAATAGAGGCAAGCAAAGAATTCGATTTTTGGAGCTCCCTTGCCGGTTGCGGCAGTTGATTTTGCCCGTAATTCTGTGCGCAAAGAAGCGAACGAAGACGACGGAGTCGTGAGTATTAAAGGCGTATACCGTTCGGTTGGGTGGGATTCGGTTGCCTGTGTGTGAAGAGTGTGATTGAGACGGAACGTAGTTCCGAAGCGAGTGCAGAGGTCTTCTAACCGCGGTTCCAATCTCCCGCAAGGGACTTGGCCGGTGAAGGACCGAAGCGATTCCTATAGGATTCGTGGGTGGGTGATAGGTCCTAAGCCCCCTGCAAGACACTCTTGTTAAGGTAACCAAGGGCTGTAGGAATTGCCACGGTAAAATTCCTAGATGGGCCAAATAAAATCTAAGACCCAGGACCAGAAGAAAGGGAGCGAATTACCAGACATACTACTAGAATGTCCATTAGGGATAATGATTAGAAATTGGAATAATAGGGGCCCCAGAAAAGGAAAAAGCAAATTAAAAATGGTTCAATATTGTACGGTAGAGTGGCCGAAGGAGCCTTTAAAACCACATGTTTTTTGGCCTGTTTTTGGATCTTTTGAGGACTGGGTCTGCCAAGCCTTAAATATATATGTTAATACAAAGGAACCTTTTAGTCAAGAGGAAAGTGATTATGCAGGATTATGGATTAGGACTTCACATCCTTTTCCCGCCTCGATACTTGCATTAAAGGCAGATGAAAAGCCTGAGGAGGAAGAAAAAGAGAAAGAAAAAGGAAAAAATAATGATGAATGGGAGCCGCTAGATAACATACCACCACCGTATAATCCACCCCCGGCAGCTCCGCACCCGGGGATGGTACCACCCCCTCCTCCGGCGCCGACAGCTCCCAGATCAGATCTACCGCCAGCTGCATGTAAACGAAGTAGAATTGCCGCCTCTGAAGGAACTGTTTTATATCCCCTAAGGGAAGTACCCCTTGGAGGAAATCAGGGAGGCATTGGATTTGTAGCTGTACCACTAAGTACTACAGATATGAGAAACTTCAAAAAGGAAATGGGGACTTTATTAGATGATCCACTGGGAGTGGCCGAAAAACTAGATCAATTCCTAGGTCCTAATACCTATACCTGGGAAGAAATGCAGTCCATTTTAGGGATTTTATTTACTACTGAGGAAAAGGGAATGATCAGACAGGCAGGAATGAGAATTTGGGAAAGACAGAATCAGGCAGGACCCCCGGCGGACCAGAAATGGCCAAACGTGGGTCCTCACTGGGATGATCAACAACCCCAGGGGAGACAGAACATGAGGGATTTAAGAACGTTAATCATACAAGGAATAAGGGAGGCGGTTCCACGAGGACAAAACATCAATAAAGCATTTAGTGAACAGCAAAGGAAGGATGAATCTCCCACAGAGTGGTTGGAGAGATTAAGGAAGAGTCTGCAGATGTATTCAGGAATTGATCCGAATACAGTAGCTGGAACCGCACTCCTCAGAACACAATTTGTGGCCAAATCCTGGGGAGATATAAGAAGGAAATTAGAAAAGCTAGAAGATTGGCAAGAGAAGGGATTAGAGGAGTTACTCAGGGAAGCACAAAAAGTCTATGTCAGACGAGATGAAGAAAAACAAAAAGCAAAAGCAAAAATTTTCGTAGCTGCTGTTCGAGAGAGTCAGAAAAATAAGAATTCATCTGGGGAAAGGAAAGAAAGAGGGGTGAACAGAATTCCCCAAGAACCACCCCGCCGAGAAAGAACAACTATTTCTGTTTGCTATTACTGTGGCAAAAAGGGACACATTCAGAAGAATTGCCGTAAGCGAAAACAGGATGAGCAAATGCTTAAAGAAGAATAGGGGTGTCAGGGGCTATATCTCTTGGGGACTTCAACATCAACAGAGCCCTTGATAAAATTGTTAATAGGACCCCATAAAGAGGAATACTCATTTTTAGTAGATACTGGGGCTGAGAAATCAACGATTCAAAAACTTCCAAAAGGCATAGAAAAAGGGAAAAATTACATGTCAGTAATTGGTGCAAAAGGGGAGCCTTTTAAGGTACCTATTCTAGAAGACGTAAAAATAGAATCGGAAAAGAAAATCTGCTTGAATGATTTACTTTTGCTTCCCGAAGCAGAATATAATCTGTTAGGAAGAGACTTAATTCTGAAATTAAATTTCAGTATTCAGAGTCAAGGGGACAAACTACAGGTTAAATTATACACTTTAACACAAGCAGATGAAGAAGTTATCAACCCCTCAGTATGGTATCAGGAAGGGGAAACTGGGAAGATAGATATGAATCCAATAGTTGTTCAAATAACAGATCCACATCGTCCGATTAGAATCAAACAATATCCCATACCGATGGGAGGTCGAAGAGGATTGAAACCTATAGTAGACAGGCTTTTAAAAAAAGGGACTTTAGAACCGTGTATGTCACCTCATAATACACCCATCCTACCTGTAAAGAAACCCGATGGGTCATATAGGATGGTACAAGATTTAAGGGCCGTAAATCAACGAACGATTACCAAATTCCCTGTGGTAACTAATCCTTATACTTTATTGAGTCATTTATCTCCCAAGCATATTTGGTATAGTGTAATAGATCTGAAAGATGCTTTTTGGGCTTGCCCCCTAGATAAAGGATCTAGAGATTATTTTGCCTTTGAATGGGAGGATCCTGAAACAGGGAGAAAACAACAATTGAGGTGGACCGTACTACCACAGGGGTTTACAGAATCACCTAATCTGTTTGGACAAACATTAGAAACAATTTTACAAGATTTCACTATACCCAGGGAGGTAAAGTTATTACAATATGTAGATGACCTATTGATAGCAGGGGAAACTGAGGAAGAAACCCAAAAGGCTACTATTGAACTATTAAATTTCCTGGGAGAAAAGGGATTAAAGGTGTCCCGGTCAAAATTGCAATTTACAGAACAAGAAGTGAGATATTTAGGGCATTGGTTAAGTGAAGGAAAAAAGAAATTAGACCCTGACAGAATATCTGGGATTTTATCCCTGAGACCCCCAAAAACTAAAAAGGAAATAAGACAAGTATTGGGATTATTAGGGTATTGCAGACCATGGCTTGAAGGCTATAGTGAAAAGGTAAAATTTCTATATGAGAAATTGACTAATAACCAGTTTAAGTGGTATGTGGAAGATGAAAAAAAGTTTGAAGAAATTAAAAGGACACTTGTGGAAGCACCTGTGTTGAGCCTTCCAGAGTTGGAAAAACCTTTTTATCTATTTGTAAATACATCCAATCAAACAGCATATGGAGTTCTCACTCAAGACTGGGCAGGGGTTAAAAAGCCTGTAGGATACTTGTCTAAATTACTTGATCCAGTAAGTAGAGGATGGCCTGCTTGTCTCCAGGCCTTGGTTGCTACAGCACTATTAATAGAAGAAGCTAGGAAAATTACTTTTAGCGCCCCTTTGAAGGTATTTACCCCACACAATGTTAGGGGAGTTCTCCAACAAAAAGCTGAAAAATGGCTAACGGATAGCAGAATTTTAAAGTATGAGACCATATTGATTAACTCTCCAGATTTAGAGCTAAAAGTTACTTCTGCTCAAAGTCCAGCACAATTTTTGTTCGGAGAACCGTCAGAAAAGTTGCAACATGATTGCTTAGAAGTAATCGAAGTTCAAACTAAAGTGAGACTGGATTTAAAGGAAACTGAACTAGAAAAAGGAGAAAAATTGTTTGTAGATGGATCTTCCCGAATAGTTGAAGGGAAGAGAAAATCAGGGTATGCAATAATAAATAAAGATTTAGAGATTGTTGAATCGGGACCTTTAAGTCCAGCATGGTCAGCTCAAGCTTGTGAGTTGTATGCTTCTATACAGAGCTTTAGAATTATTAAAGGGAAAAAGCGGAACAATATTCACGGACTCTAAATATGCATTTGGAGTGGTCCACACTTTTGGAAAAATCTGGGAAGAAAGAGGCCTAATTAATACTCAAGGGAAGAATCTAATACATCAAGAATTAATAATAAAAATTTTAAGAATGTTAAGGGAACCAAAAGAGATAGCAGTAGTACATATAAGAGGACATCAAAAAGGGTTAGATTATCAGACTAGGGGAAACAATCTCGCAGATAAAGAAGCCCAGGAGGCAGCTTTAAGGGCTCCGATTGTTCGGGTTAATATAATACAAACAAAAGAGGATACAAGTGAGGAGGAACGAGAAAGTGAAAAGAAGTATACCCCTGAGGAAATAACCAGACTTGAGAAAATAGGGGCAAAATTCGAACGAGGAAAATGGACACTGCCCGATGGCAGAGAAATGTTGCCAAAGGCTTATGCTAGACAGATTTTGGAGCGTTTACATGTACAAACACATTGGGGTACAAGAGCATTAAGCGATCATTTTCTTAAACAATTTGGCTGTATTGGAATCTTTGAAATAGCTAAACAGATTACACAAGGTTGCTTGACTTGTCACAAAGTAAACAAGAAAGTGTTCCGACAAGTGGCAGCAGGGGGAAGAAGAACAGCTTGTAGACCTTTTGAGAGAATACAAGTTGATTTTACCGAACTCCCTAAAGTCGGAAGGTTGAAATATCTATTGGTAATGGTAAACCATTTAACACAATGGGTAGAAGCCTACCCTGTGACACGAGCTACAGCACAAATGGTAGTGAAAATTTTATTAGAACACTTAATACCTAGATATGAGATAATCCAGTACATTGATTCTGACCAAGGCACTCATTTTACTTCCAAAATAATAGAGGTGCTATGTCAATCCTTAGGTATCAGGTGGGAACACCACACCCCATGGCATCCACAAAGCTCGGGAAAAGTAGAGAGAATGAATCAAACAATAAAACAACAACTGGCCAAGTTAATGATTGAAACACAGATGCCTTGGACAAAATGCCTATCATTGGCACTTCTAAATATAAGAACAAAACCCCATAGTGAGACTGGATTATCACCCTATGAAATGCTATATGGCACGCCCTACTCTCAGGGGATGCCACTTGGAAATAATATAGTAGAAGATCATGATGTTCAGAAACATATAATTATTTTGGGAAAAAACGTTGAAAAAAATTAAGAAAAATAGGAATGTTAGCTCAAACACCACCCCTGGGATTTGCAATCCATCAGTTGAAGCCTGGGGACAGGGTGTTGATAAAAACATGGAAAGAAGAAACTTTATCCCCTCTTTGGGAGGGACCTTATCTTGTTTTGTTAACCACAAATACCGCTGTCCGAACTGCGGAAAAAGGGTGGACCCACGTATCGCGAGTCAAGGGTCCAATAAAGGAGTGGAAGGTAACATCGGAGCCAGGAGAGACTAAGCTAACCATAAGACGAACCTGAAGATCCTGACAACGAAAAGAAGACTGGACCTATGGACAGCTTCCTTTAAACCAGGCAAACTCTGTCTGGATTAATTTATGTCAGTTGAAGTTAGAGAAAGTCTTTATACATGGTTCCAAATACCACGGGGATGTAAGGTGAAACAGGTATACTTTATTCCTTGGAGGGAAGAAAGAATGCCTCAACTAACAGGGGGAGCAGGCTGTTATAAAATCACGGGAGTCCCAAAAATTTTTCCCTTGGCCTGTGATTTAAAAAAAGAAACCCCGGGATTTCCTAGATCAATAATCCCACCTGAAATCCCATGCATTGAACACCTTGATTTGGGTCATCTATGTTGGATAGTCTGTAGATGCTGGAATTGTAACCAAAAATGGTCTTGTGTATCGTTTAACAAACAACCGTACTGCAAAAAGTGCAGAAACCCTAATTCACTCCCTACAAGGGAACAAATAAGACAAGTCGAAATTCTTAAACTGTTTTGCGGCTGGGAATTGCTTTTACCTGAAACATGGGAAGTATTTGAGAGCGATTGGTATCGGGTTTTGGCCAAGTGTGCTAAAGAATTTGCATGGAAGAGGGCCCAGCGAAAATATTAAATAACAGAATAAGAGCAGGGTCGATCTCTAAATTATAAATCAAAAATTAAACTAACTGTTGGAACATAGCATACAAGTGACTAAAGGGTTTGAGAAGCCCCAACTTTGGTCTCAAAGTAATCTAAAGGAGTCACCCGATACTAAAAGGAAAGAGGGCAAGACCGGAGTGGGAACTGGTATTGCGGCTGTAGAAGTCTGCCAAGGGCTGCAACCCCTTTGGGCTGTGACTGCCGAATACTATGGCCCTGTCCGGACCTCTTTTGATTATACTTGGGGTAAACTCCTTAACTTTGGCCACGACAAATAACTGCAGTCTATGTGTGACGACCACTAGGAGGGGGAAGATAAGCTCCCAAACCTTGGTTTATCACACTATCTATGACTGCAAAGGCAAAAAAAAATGGGAACTGTATTCATAATTCGACCCAGTATGCCCTATGTAACGAAGGAAATAGAACTGTATGCTATGATCCCACAGAACTCCCTTATCAATATTGGGTAGAAATGAAGACAAATTCAGAGGAAGGTAGATTAATCGGAACAAGTAAGGTCATAACCGATTTGAGTACTCCGGTTTCAATAGTTTTTGATGCATGTGACGTTATAGATGATGATCTAGATACTAATTGTGGAAGTTTAGAATGGAGACGATATTACAGTAATCAACCAAAATATATTTGCCCAGGTGCACATCAATGTCCAATAAATCCTGATTATGTACCAAGTCAAACAGCCAGGTACCAATCGTCACATCTATGTGGAAGGAGGGACTGGTCTTGCGTATGTTGGGATACTATAGGTTGGGGATATGATTATCAATGTAAGGATCTAAAAGCTTTAATAACGAGGATAGAAACAGGAAGTAATTGCACAACTCGTACCTGTAATCCGGTAAATCTAACCCTTATAAATTTGGAAAATTGGAAGCAGAAACAGGTAACCAAAATTGGACTTAAGATATATGGACCTGGAGAGGATCCAGGTGTAATAATTAAAAATAAAATTAAAGAAAAGACAAAAGAATCAGTACAACACAGATTATTATTTAACTCATTCTACCATGAAATGGAGACAGGGGTGAAATATGAAATCCCCACAGTAGCTAAAAATCTATTTGTAAATCTTGCTGAAAACATTGCTAAATCATTAAGTGTAACTAACTGTTATGTTTGCGGTGGAACAAATCAAGGTGAACGATGGCCATGGGAAGCTATGGAGAGCAACATAGGTGATTCCCAAGTATGGAACACAACGGGAACAGGTAACAGGAAACAACGATGGGTACTCCAAACGAGTATAATCGGAAGGAGTTGTTGGCAAAACCTAAAAGATAATGGAAAGCAAGTAGGTCACTTGGAATGTGAAGGAGGTTACCTATGGAATGAAACAACGAATAACTGGGATAAGTGGGGAAGCCCACTAAAAATGAATAATCAATTTACGAAATGGACTAGTGGGCGAGACATATCGAAGGGTTGGCCAAGCCCTGAAGGACATTATTGGATTTGTGGCAAACTAGCTTATGCATATTTGCCCAAAAATTGGACAGGATCATGTGTATTAGGAACTATAAGACCTAGTTTTTTCCTGTTACCCATAAGCCGAGGAGAACGATTGGGAGTCCGAGTGTATGCTGAAACGGATGAGTTAAGGCAAAGGCAGCAAAAAAGAAATCTACAAATAGGGAACTGGGCGGACAACGAATGGCCACCCGAAAGAATAATTGCCTACTATGGTCCTGCTACATGGGCAGAAGACGGGTCTTGGGGTTATAGAACTCCAATATATATGCTTAATAGAATTATAAGATTACAAGCTGTAGTAGAAATAGTTGTAAACAAGACTGGAGATGCATTAGGACTAATTGCAAAACAAAATACAAAAATGAGAACCGCTTTATATCAAAACCGCTTAGCTTTAGATTATTTGTTAGCACAGGAAAGAGGTGTGTGTGGAAAATTTAACCTCAGTAATTACTGTTTAGAAATTGATGATAAAAGGAAAGCTGTAAACGAACTTATAAGGGAAATGAAAAAATTGCACATGTCCCAGTTCAAACATGGAACGGGATAAATTTAGGGGGAATGTGGGGAAACCTCTTCAACAGTGATTGGCTCACCAGGATTGGAATAATAGTTTTGGGAATATTTGGCGGATTATTGATTATCCCGTGTTTAATACCGTGTTTTATTAGATTAATACACTCGATTATACAAAGAATACAAATATTGGCTGTGCCTATTGATCCCAAGGAGGGAAAAGGGAAAACACATTCCCTAATGGTAGTCAAAACAAAGGAAGATCCAGCGTTAATTCTAATAAAACAGGTATTAACAAGATTAGAAACCAAAACACGAATCAATGCAATCGAAAAGAAAATGGGGGATTGTGAGAAATGTGAATGTGATTCGTGTGAGTAAAAAAACAGAATAGAAGAGGGAGGATTGGTTCATGTAGATATGAAGACATAGTTGAGTGAAAGCGCCATTGTTTTAATGCAACTGCGGACCCTGACGGGGAAGATGATTGTGTAATCGCAAACTGCAGAAGTTCCTTTATCTATGGGGTTGTAAGTTTCTAAGTGGTACAAGCTTAAAACCGGTTGGGGGACGATTGGTTACCAGAAGGAATGACAGAAGGCACGCGCTGCACGAGATAAGAAGGCGAAGAGTTCAACCTTAAAAATCTGTATAAAGGTCGCTGAGGAAGACTCTTACTTCATCCCAAGACCCCCGCCCAAGACCACCAAGAGGCAGTGCGCATGTGAAAGGGACTTGCAAAACTCATTTTAATACGAAGCGAAGGACAATTTGCATATCGCATCACCCTGTTAAATACGTAAGAGTATAGACTATAAACGCTATATGCTGCTGTCTGTAGGTGTGCGTGTTGGTAGAGCCCAGGTTCCCCGCGCACCCAGCGCTGTTTGCTTGCCTTTATTCGCTAATAAACCAAGTTCCTGTTAACGTATTATTTCGGGACTCGGTCATTTATCACAATTTGTTAACCTCATGAAGAGCAGAGCCATATGTAAAGTACATAAGTTGTATATACATCGTCAAAATTTTTGTTAACTTTAAACAGTCGTTATTACTTTAGTGGCCAGAGGTAGCAGCTTCTGGGGGGGGTGGAAATGAGGTTTTGGTGTCGTATGGAGGAGATGTACACATGCAGTAAACTCAGTCACAGCATTTCTGGTGTTTTCATGTATCCCCATTATTGGGGAGGGGAGAAATGGTGGTTTGAGTCTAAAGCAGGGAGACATCAGTACAGCAAACCTGTATTTTGTTCTGGTATGCACCACTGCCTTAAATGAGCAGTGCCGGTTCTTTCTTGGAGTAGCTGTCTCCTAAATTTCCCAAACTTAAGCAATTAATAAATCCATCATTTGCATAGCATTTAAAGTGACTGATTCAGTGTATGGTTAGCCTTCCTGGTTAATAAATACTTTAAACGGGACTCAGCAGTTGTGTAAGACCAGATGCTTCCAATATACCTAGAACAGAGTTAGTGTCAGATCTTATTGTGACAGGTACACCCGCCTTGATCGAGAGCGGAACTTCTCGGCCAGTGAAAAGAAAAAAAACTAGAAGCCTCAGTTTGGGGGTCAAGCCACCCCACCCGCATGGTGGAGTCGGGTTAGGACCACCAGGTACACACTTCAGTCAAGGAATAAGGAAGTGTTGGCCCTCGGCCAATGAGGACTAACATCACCTTATTTGACCACAGATCAGATTTGACTAGGGTATAAACGGAGCCCCCTCTGGGGGGGGCAAATTGAGTCAGTTCTCCTCGGAGCAGCGGGTCTGCAGTCGGGGACTCTCCCCTTGAGTCAGGATGCTGCCTAAGGTAACTCCTGCAGGTTGAGAGCCCTCATCTTTTAGGCGACATGTGCATTTTGGGTTATCATTTCTAAAGCTTAAGAATTCTTAAAAGTCGGTTGTGTAGTATTAATTTCCCCTTACATCATTGAACCTGTGGTTTACTAATGTTGTTGCAGTTCTGAACGATTTTGACTGAAGAATAAATTTTGTTGAGTTTAACACCTGTTTAATTTGATTGTGTGAGCCTCCGTGACACTTATCTAAGCTGCAAAATAAAAACAAGAAGGAAAACAATGTATGTTAATGTGTCCCATCCTTTTATGTATGGACAATGTTTCTAGTGTCCTAGTGTCTTTGTCAGCTGTGGAGAGGCATTTTAATCTTCTGCCTCTGTAGAACCCTGGTTCCGAAACTGTGTTAGACTTTGAAACAAAGATTGGCTTTACAAACAAGATCCAATTAGTGACTAAAGAGGAAACATTCCCCTTGGGGTAGATAAGTGTCTGGATTTGGTGAAGAACTGGAAACACTTCTGTGATAATTAGCAATATTCCTCAAGACAGTCTGTAAAGAGAAATTGTTTCCATAGTCTTTTGGGTCTTTTTTCATCTATTTCTCAGATTGATTAATTGAAGGGTTGGACAGGGTTGAGTAGAGAAGGCTTGTTGTAGTCCCGTGGTGCTGCCTTGTGCACAGGGTTAGTGAAACTGCTGCTTATAGCTGTGGAAACTCTTAGCTGGCAAATACAGGTAAAGTAACTTGCAGCTCAATGTGTGCTTGCATATCTACTATGCATCACCCATTAATAAACCAATACATGCAAGCATGTGATCACATAGCTCCAGTTTTTTGGACTGTACAATTGTGTATCTGCCTGTTTGCTTCTCTAAGATGCTCCTTTTCATTTAAGTCAATAGTGAGATTTTTAGCTGCTATTCTGTACTGAGCAGTGACCAAACTTGCGTGGACCCCACAGTCCACTAGAACAATAGAAACCTTTGAATTGCATGTTCTTCCCTAGTGTGGCCCTCCCCTCGTTTTGGAAAGTGACTCACAGGCTAGGCCTGGCATAGTTGCCAGAAAATGATGTCATTTGGATAATGTAATATCCCACGTACAAACCAAAGGCTGTTTAGAAATTGGGCTGACAAGAACAAAAAGGAAATAGCTGCATATCAGATGCATATCTCAATTTTAAAATCAGTATAATTGTGTGTGTACTTATTAAATACAGAGGTAGTGCAAAAGGCATAAAGAAAAGCTGCAGTGTTCCTCAAACCATGTTTTCAGATGATCAGAGGGTGGGTGATCCTGTTCTGTCTGCCTTGTGCCAGCACTAGTTCACACAGCCAAGCTGTGTGTCAGACCAGGGAATTGATCCGGTCAAGCACTAACATGTATCTTGTGGTGTTGCATTAGTTCTCGGCAGGATCAGTTCCCCAGTCACACTCTCCTTGCAGCCCCTGGGGCACCAGCATGGCCAAAAGGTGGAGGGAAAATGCAGGCAAGAATGAGCAGCAAAGAATGGGAAGGGAAGAAGCATGTTAACTAGTCCAGTGGCCAATCTATTTGTACCTCACTGGAGTGAGTGGCTTGACATAATTTCAGATGCAAAGGTCTAATGTTTTGAAATGAGATGTTTCTTTGTGTCCCCTTCCCCACCCTGCCACATGGTCCAAAAAACCTGATGTTTGCCAATGGCCCTTGTGCTGTTGGTGGGACCTGGGGAAGGGCTGAACTGGGGAGTAATTTGCCATCCCTGGGCCTCCTTTGCCCCAGTGGCTTGGGGTGGTCTGTAACCCTGATACAGCAGCTGGGGTTCCTGGCCAGTGCCTGGCACGGGCAAGTGAAATGCTCTGAACCTGCATCAAATAAGACTGGGGCCAAAGTGGTGTCCCTTATAAAATGGCAAAGGCAGTGGAGGCCAACAGGTAAGACTTGATGGGAAAATAAACAGTCTTATAAGCTCTATTTTTTTTCTTCTCCTTTTATTCCTCTCCTGTCACTGGCTCTTGATTTAGCTGCTAGAAATGAGAATAATATCACAGAGCCAAAATACTTAGACCACCAATGTAAGAAAATTCTGGTCCAGTGATTAGGAGTGCACATCTTTTTCAGGAGTGCTTTGGTAGTATTTTCTCTTGGCTACTCAGTATAAACATACTGGATAATACGGTTTTATGTCTGTTACTGGCCTTCTGGACTGGTTATGTATTTAATAATTTCTGTTTTCTGTCTAATATCTATCACATCTAAATCTCAAAAATGTAACTAGTGGACTAGTAACCTTTGTATTGGGTTTGCATGGCAAGGTTTTGGTAGTGGGGGGGGCTACAGGGGTGGCTTCTGTGAGAAGATGCCAGAAGCTGTCCTCATGTCCGACAGAGCCAATGCCAGCAGGCTCCAAGATGTACCCGTCGCTGGCCAAGGCTGAGCCAATCAGCGACGGTGGTAGCGCCTCTGTGATAACATATTTAAGAAGGGGAAAAAGGCTGCTGAAAGATGTGCAGCAGAGAGAGGAGCGGGATGTGAGAGAAACAACTATGCAGACACCGAGGTCAGTGAAGAAGTAGAGGGAGGAGGTGCACCGGAGCAGAGGTTCCCCTGCAGCCCGTGGTGAGACGGCAGGCTGTCTCCCTGCAGCCCGTGGAGGTTTAACGGTGGAGCAGAGATTCCCCTGCAGCCCGTGGAGGACCCCACGCCGGAGCAGGTGGATGCGCCCAAAGGAGGCTGTGACCCCGTGGAGAGCCCGCGCTGGAGCAGGCTCCTGGCAGGACTTGTGACACTGTGGAGGGGAGCCCATGCTGGAGCAGTTCATTCCTGAAGGACTGCACCATGTGCAAAGGACCCATGCTGGAGCAGTTTGTGAAGAACTGCAGCCCATGGGAAGGACCTACATTGGAGAAGTTCGTGGAGGACTGTCTCCTGTGGGAGGGACCCCACGCTGGAGCAGGGGAAGAGTGTGAGGAGGAAGGAGTGGCAGAGACAACGTGTGACCCCATTCCCCTGTCCCCCTGTGCTGCTTGGAGGGGGGAGGAGGTAGAGAAATTGGGGGTTGTGGTTTAACCCCAGCCAGCAACTAAGCACCACACAGCTGCTTCCCCATCCTCCCTCCCAGTGGGGTGGGGAGGAGGAAAGGAAAAAAGTAAAACTCATGGGCTGAGAAAAGAACAGTTTAATAACTAAAGTAAAAATACACTACTAACTAAGAATAATAATAATTGTAATGAAAAAGAATACAACAAAAAAAAGAAATAAGAAAAGACAAGTGATGCACAATGCAATTGCTCACCACCCACTGACCGATGCCAGAGCCGCGATTTGCCCTTCCTGGCCAACTCCCCCCTGTTTATATACTGGGCATGACATTCCATGGTACGGAATACCCCTTTGGCTAGTTCGGGTCAGCTGCCCCGGCTATGCTCCCTCCCAGCTTCTTGTACACCTGCTTGCTGGCAGAGCATGGGAAACTGAAAAGTCCTTGGCTTAAGATAAGCACTACTTAGCAACAACTAAAACATCAGAGTGTTATCATCAACATTATTCTCACACTAAATCCAAGACACAGCACTGTACCAGCTACTAAGAAGAGAGTTAACTCTGTCCCAGCCGAAACCAGGACAGGGGTGAAGTTGAGCCCGGGAAGGAGGGAGGGGTGGAGGTAAGGGGCTTTAAGATTTGTTTTTATTTCTCATTATCCTACTCTGATTTGATTGGCAATAAATTAAATTAATTTCCCCAAGTGGAGTCTGTTTTGTCTGTGATGGTAATTGGTGAGTGATATCCCTGTCCTTATCTTGACCCACAAGCCTTTTGTCGTATTTTTTCTCCCCCTGTCCAGCTGAGGAGGGGGAGCAATAGAGCAGCTTGGTGTGTTCCTGGCATCCAGCCAAGGTCAACCCACCACAACCTTGAAGGATTTAGTCACTGTTTGACAAGAAGCCATCCCACCTGATGGGCAGTGGGAATGTTTCAGCCAAGTCATTGCCAGGCAGACCTCAAATGTATAATGTATCTTGGGCTGTTTCAACAAAAAGCTTCACTCCTGTCAGTGCCAGCACCACGTGTTTCACAGGTGAACGTGGAGAGCTGCAGGAGGAGGATGAGCTGCAGGAATGCTCTGTATTGAGGAGATGCTGTGAGCTTGAGTCACGGTGCACCTTGGCTGCAGGAAATGACCTCACCCAGCGCACTGCTGGCCTCGATGCTCTTGGGGTTCAGCCCTGACATAGGCTATCACAGATTTCTTTTAGAATGGAAACATCAATAATACCTGTGTTTTCTTCTGGTTTCAACTTAAATTACTGTCTATTTAAAAGCCTTGTGCTGCTCAAAAGATCTGAGCATTTTCACACAGCGGTGTGAAAATGCAAAATAAATGAGACCCCTTAGGGGGTGTATACTTCAAAACATGTTGTTTGGTCACTACCGTGCAGTGCAGATATGGTTCTCTAGTCATTTTGATCTGCCGTGTGAATGAACACGAGAATTTTCTCCTTAATCTGTGCCTTTTTTCTTACTATGTTGTGATAGTGACTTTAGAAGTACGACGGTGTCCTGGTTTCGGCTAGGATAGAGTATATAGTGCAGTGTTTTTGATTTAGTAGGAAAATAATGTTGATAACACACTGATGTTTTTAGGTGTTGCTAAGCAGTGTTTATACTAAGAAGTCAAGGATTTTTCAGCTTCTCATGCCCAGCCAGCAAGAAGGCTGGAGGGGCACAAGAAGTTGGGAGGGGACACAGCCAGGACAGCTGACCCAAACTGGCCAAAGAGCTATTCCATACCATATGACATCATGCCCAGTATATAAACTGGGGGGAGTTGGCCGGGAGGGGCGGATCGCGGCTCGGGAACTAACTGGGCATTGGTCAGCGAGTGGTGAGCATTGTGCATCACTTGTTTTGTATAGTCTAATTCTTTTAGTATTATTATTGTCATATTATTATCACTGTCATTATTTTCCCTTCCTTTCTGTCCTATTAAACTGTCTTTATCTCAACCCACAAGTTTGGGGTTGTTTTCGATTCTCTCCCCCATCCCACTGGATGGAGGGAGTGAGCAAGCGGCTGCGTGGTGCTTAGTTGCTGGCTGGGGTTAAACCACGACAACATGTACAAATCTGGCTTGCATTACATAAAAGAATGAGTTGGACAGCATGGGGCTGTTGATGTGTTAGGCTGCTTCATTAATAGGATTGCGGCTGTGATGCTTTTGGTCTCCATGGTCAAATGAGGGAAAAGTCCCTGACCTTGACTTTAGGATATAAAATTGGGAAGCAACAGGAGGATCAATAATTAGAGAATTTGCTTTGCATTATTTTTATCATTTTTTCCTTCTTTGTTTCCAATAGAGATCAGGCCTTCATTTTTGGCACACTGACAGTACTGTGTAGTGGTTAAGAGCAATGGAGTCCATTGGTCTGCCTAAGGTAAGCCTTTAAATTTTAGCGAAGAAACTGGCTCAAGGCACTGACTCACTAAGATCCCCTTCCATCTGCTTGAGTATAAACGGTTGCTTACAGTAAGTCTACTGGGAAGGCTAGTTCAGGAAACAAATCTGAAGAGAAGGCAATGCTGAAAGCAGCGATAGTATCAGTTATGTGCTATTGCTGCCCGTGTGCTTGAGCTCCTGTGGATGACAAGTGCCATGAGTGGAAATGCTCAGGGTGTTTCTCCTGTGGGAATTCAAATGAGGACGCTAGCAGTGTTTTAGCTATATCTTATTGCTAGTACAGTCTCTGTGGGGGCCTGAAAGGAATATGATTTAAAATGGAAAACTGAAATATTTTCTTTCTTTATGTTACTACCTCTCATTATGTCTCTTGCCTCTTCCTCTTAATGTGTGTCCTAGTTTCTCTGCCTCTGCCCTGTTTCCAGACTGTCCTTGCACACTCCAGCATGGCTATGCTGCTCCTCTTCTGCCAGCTGCTTTTTGGGTCACCTTTCAAATTTATCTTCCTCCTTGTGGGTCTTTGCTTGTCATCTCCCCCCTCTGCTGCTGTTTCTGGGCACCAGTGAGTCTTGGATGAAAATCCTTTAAGAAAGGGCTGTGTGGAAACACCTACTCTGCTTGTGCAGACATCTCGGCACCCACGCACAGCCTGGGGCAAGTACTACCTCGCCAGCAGCTGCCCCAGGGTGCCTGGGTGGGGGTGGCCCTGGCGCTGCTGTGGGGTCAGGCACAGTGGGGATGCTCAGATGGCTGCCTGAAGGGCTGTAGGGGCTAGTGGCCAGTCACTGTGGGCAAACTCGTTGCAGGTGCCCATAAGCAGAAAAGGGCGCCCATGCCTGCCTTCAGAAATTGCCATAGAGACGGGGAGGGTCCTGCCTCTCCCAGGTCAGGTATTTCTTTTTGCTAACTTGAGTCCTCTGTTCAGCTGGCTGATTTCCACCCTGCCATTCCTTCTCCAAAAGGTTTTGCTTCTGCTGCTGCAGAGTATGCGGAGGGTCATGGCCAAAAGCTTTCCTGAGTCTCCCTCCCAAAGCTGTTGTGAGCAAATGATGAAGAGGTCACTGTGCTCCTGACTTGGTCTTGTCCTATTAACTGTGGGACGGCACAGCCCTGAGTGCCCAGCCTGGGCTGGAAGCACACTGCCAACTCTTATGGTTAGCCAAGTCTTATTTTATTTTTGTGGAGAAACAGTGTTTAGTGACTGGGACCAAGGCCAGGAACAAATTAATGGTAGAACCAGAACTGGAACTTATTGGCTTTTTGGCTAAACTGCTTAATATTCCTCTATCTGAATAGCTTTCTCTGTAAATGATGTATTTACACAGTTGGGGGTGTTGGCGATTAGAATTTTGCATTTTTAAAGAATACTTGGCAGGTTTGGCTCACAATGAGGATTTGCAAATTGTAACTGCATCCCAGGTTTTGGGTGTCTGTAGGAGGACAAACCCTACTGGCTGAGCTCGTGCCAAAGGACCTTTTCTAAATATCTTGATGGAATGCTCTCTATATTCCTTATTTTTCCTTTTATTAAGTAACTTTTACGCTTCATTAAACTCTCCTTATGAAAACTACTGATAAAGTTAAAATAACATTGGAAGAGACTTGATTCATAACTGTATAGAAATAACAGCTGAACTTCTAGAAGTCCAAGGTACGGTTCTGCAGAAGGCCCATTTTAGCTACTCTTCTGCCCAGTAATATGTCATCTTCTTTAACTGTGGATAAAAGATAAAAACCAAAAAACACAGACACTACAGATGTCTACGATAAGAAAAACATCCCTAGGATGATATATTGCATTCATGCTCTAAGGTAACTGGTAACGGGAGTAAAAGTTAAAGTAACTGCCAAATCTAGGAGTGTAAGTCTTGAATGGCTTGAGGGTAACCAGTATGTCACAATCTGTCAGAATTTACAAGTTCATTAATTTAAAGTTGGAGACAAGTCCAACTTTGTCAGAAATATTGGGCAAATTATTTCCAAAATAGAAATGGACTACTGAATTTAGTGCAGGCATCTCCCCCTCAATGTGTACACCCCCTCACAAAGTACATGTATCATTTCAAAATACATACTAAGACAGAAACCAAATAAATGAACAAAACCTTAACAAAATATTAGCATAACAATGGGGCAGAGGTGCTGATCAGAGTGAAAAGGATGATGAACTGACATACTTCTGCCCCAAAAGAGGAGCAAATAATTACTGTATTCTGAGGTCATTTATGTGAAAATTAACATTTTTGCAAGCTTTTAAAGTTCTGAGCAACTTGATTTTGAACGTAGTCAGGAAGGCTTTGAGCACATCACTGAAGTAGAGCTTAAGATTTTCTGTCCTGCCTTAAGGATTTCCTTGACGTTTGGTACTTTTAGCGCTAAACATCTGTCTCATGCTGTCCCTGGTGTGAGGGGCAGTGGTGTTGGCAGACAGCTCCTCCCTCTTGTGGCTCTCCCAGCTCATTTCCTGCACATGGAGACCTTTTTCCTTTCATTACTTACGAGGCTTGCAGAGAATATAGTTAACTTTTACGCTCCAAACTCTCGTCTACGTTCCTAATGGCGTTCAAAGCCGCATCAGCTGCCCCAGGGCTTATAGGTCAGAAAATATTCAATACATGCTGTAATTGAAATTTTTTACAGTCTAATCCTTGAAATGATGTGTCCCACTCGTGCACTCTGCTATGTGCGCTTACTGCCAATAAACAGGGCATACCACCAAAATTCATGATATTTTTTCAAATGCTGGGTGTTTGGAGTTGGCAGCCCTGGTACTGTCTTGTCAGCTCTGACAAGTGTTGCCATTTGAAATTATTATGCCTGGTGTAATATTAACTGGACAGTATCACCAGGACTGTATGAGGGTAGCTCTCACCTAAAACTTTGTAGTGTGGTCTTTTCTGTCAGCATGTAAGCTTGAAGCGATTTCTTGAAGTAGATGCATGGGGCTCTAATGTTAACCAGCTGTCGTGGTTACACCTAGCCACATGTTATATAACGTGATTATACCCAGCTTCTTGCACACCTGCTTGCTGGCAGAGCATGGGAAACTGAAAAATCCTTAACTTAGGATAAGCGCTACTTAGCAACAACTAAAACATCAGCATGTTATCAACATTATTCTCACACTAAATCCAAAACACAGCACTGTACCAGCTATTAAGAAGAGAGTTAACTTTGTCCCAGCCGAAACCAGGACACCAGCTCAGGCTGAAACAGTGGGCTGTGTGCCCCTCTGGCCATGTTATGGGCCAGCTCAGATGTTTTGCAGGAGAACAGAATGAGGTTTTCCAATATTTGCTTACTCACGTATGGAGGACGACTTTATCAACTGTGGATTTGAATGCTGCATGAACAATAAGCCATCCATTAGATACCTTAAGATCTGCCTAATCTTTGCAATGACAATAACCCTTCATCTTGAACTGAGTTTTGCAATGGGTTGACCTGTGGTAGTTTTCCTTTCTCCATCTTGACATGCCCCGGGATTTATGCTAGTATCAGAACTAGTCTGTGTTGTCTTGGCTTTCATTTCCAAGTTTTCTTGTTTAAATTACTTTTCCTTGCTGCATATCAACACAAAGCTATAACTCCATACTTATGAGCTGTTATTTTAGAAATGGACTTCATGTGCATCAAATGTGTCATGCCACACTGAAGGAGAATAGGCCTGCAATGTTTCAGCTTATAATGCTTTCCCATGGCAGCGTAGGGCCCTGCACCTGCATCACATGCAGGATGTAAGAATCAAAGAAACAATTGTTGAGCTTCATTTATTTCCATGCCTTTTCCTAAAATGCAAGTTTTAAGTGTCTTTCAAATCAGACTCCAGTGTCGTTATTGAATTGCACACAGCCTACGTTGAAAGCAGGCTGGGAAACAACAGAATTAAGGACAGGGCGCTTGCTTGGCCAGCAGTGTTCCCCATTGGGTTGGTGTCAGAGGAACCCTGAGCTGCAGGAATACAGTTCTGTTCCCCTTCTGCCATTGCTGTAACCACTGACCTGCTGGCGTCTGTCCCCCTGGCTCTATGCCATGCACCCCACCTGCTCTGCTCTGGGTTTGTCAGAGCATCCTCTCCAGGGAATCAGTACAGAGTTCACTGACCCTAGAAAAGTCCATGTCCCTGTTGTTCTCAGGGTCCAGCACCACAGCATCTAGAAACACCAATTGCAAGCAAGCTTTTCCCTTTTGCAGTTGTAGCATATGCATGTGACAACTATATGAAGAATCACCATTGGGTTTAAATGCTAAATTCTAATACGTCTTGGAGCACGTGCTCAAGTTTCAAAGGCTTATAACTTGGGAAAATACTTTCTCCGAGAGGTGAGGGGTTGACCTGCTTTCCATTCTTTCTTAGTTGTTACCAGGTCATTACTCCAAAGCATCATGATTCTTGAGCTTTCCAACAAAACTATGTGAACTTAACACAGATAGGATATCCTATTTTATTCCCATTCTTGGAAATCCTGAAGCCATCTTCAGTTGAGATTTTTTCCTAAACGAATTCATTTAAGCACAGTCAGCGTGCATAATTTAAGTGCTTAAAACTGATAAGATTATAAATAATTGCCCCTTTAGTAAGAAGTATGAAATAACCTTAACTGTAAGTAGTGGGAGCAAAAAGCTCCATCTATCCAAAGGGTCTATTTGATGTCTGAAATGTTACCATTTCATAGGGAAAGTCTTTGGTTATTTGAGGTTTTGCTGATCTTTGAGCAGCTAGAGGGCCTGAAGATAGGATTTGACTCTAAGCAAAATGGTTTAAATATATTTTTAGGATATGCCCTTACAGTATGTGAAACAACTTGCACTGTCAAATACAGCACTGCTCTGGCCAGGAAGGAGTGACTTAGCAAACAATTTCTAGATTCCTGTTGAATATAATTACCCTCTTGCTTTTCTGCTGTTGAAACATCAATACTTAGCCAGACTTGAAAAATACAAAGGCATAGTTCTCATTTCTTGCACCATTTTTCTTGTGAAAGCTGATATGAAAGCTGATTTGGATTTGGTCCTGGACTAAATGAGGTTAAGAACTGCTTCATTTAAATTAAAATATTAACAGTGATTCTTGTTCCTAAATAGCAGTGCTTATGAGATTCCCCCCCCCCCCCAAATATTTAGTTTTCATATGATCTTTGCAAGCAGATCACTGCTACATCCTGGACAAACTATCCCTCTGAAGTTGGACAACTTAAAAACATTGTCTTCCTAGGAAGCAGTGGAATAACAAGCATATGTTTTAAAAAAGCACACTATTTTCAGGTCTGTTTTTATGGTATGTTATACATGAGCTAAGCTTAAAACAAGACCCAGGAACCTCTGGTTGATATGAACTGCAGCTCTGCATGGGTGATGCAAAGAGAACTTCACCTGGGAACTGCCCTTTCCCCTTTGTTTATCCCCTGCTCCTGATGCCTCATATCCAGCTTTCTTAACCCCAGGCCCTCTGCTTTTGACTTTATGTGGGTTCCCTGAGGTTCGAGTTACATCTATAAAAGCATTAAGCAAGCTGTTTCAAGTGGAAATTATACCTTAATACAGAGTAGGAGTGTCTTTGTGTTCCCTGCGAGACTCAAAGCACATTTTCAGCACCACCTGGTGGTTAATAAGTTTATCCAAAGGAGTGTAGGCAGTAACGCACATGGCTCGACATCCTCCTGGAAGTGCTGAACAGCAAAAACATGAGTCTCTAATGTTCATACTTTTAATGCCCACTTTTTTTTCTGCATCTCCTTAGTGTGGTGACCCCCAAAAAACCAGTATAGCCCCGTGATACTGCTGATCTCCATAACTGTTGGTATGACACTCAGCACTTCAGCCAGGACTGCATCCCTGCCTTGAACTTAGAGTAAAATCTCTTTAAAAGCCTACAAGGAAAGACTGGCAGGCAGTTTAGGATAAAGGAGGGCGCTGGTTCATTACTACAGGCATGTGAGTTGTTTTCCTGCTATAGCTAACTTGCATTTAAGACTGCTTTGAAAGGTGAGAATGGCAGTGGCAATGATTTGAGGGGCTGCAGCAGTTGTCAAAAGAGTGTCAGTCTACATGAGATGTGCTGTTGTGTCAATCCAGGCTGTGATAAGGCAGAGGAGTAGCTGCGGTAGCATGGAAGATGAAATGCTGATTCTTTGTGCTCGGAAATAAATGACAGCTACAAATACTTGCTTTGAAATCTCATCCTGCAATTTGCTAGTACAAAAACCAAACAAACAACCCCACCTCCACAGAAAACAAAGGGAAATGTGCATTGCAGCTTGGGGTTTTTGTTTGAGGGGCATGTTTGCAATGTATGAAGTTGTAGGTGAAGTCATTTAAAAAAGAGGTGCAAAATAATCCTTTTGGAGGAACACGTTATTTGTCTTGTTTTTAAAATCTACCTGTTGAGAGTTGATTCCTGCTCACAACTCACTTGTTCATGGAGTTTCACTGATAAATTATAGAAGCACCAGTCTTTTGTAGATAAATACATGCCTTGTGTTTGGAAGATATTGAGAAAAATATGTATTTAGCTGTTTCTTCAGATACCACCCCAGAGCTCTATGAATAACGGGTATAGATTTTTCATGCTATATTAAAAAAAAAAAAAAATTTGTTTCTGGATAGCACTTTTACATTGAGCTTACTTCATTTTCCAAAAGCTAAAGAGTTAATGAATCAAGTATATTTGAGAGGGGCTTGGATGGGCTTTTACAGGTCCTTGATCTTCTACACTTAGTAAGAAGGGTGTCAGTGATTTGTGTGTCTTACATTAGTACGTCCTTATAATTAATAGCTGAAGTCAAAACAGTACACAGATCCAAAGCTATAAGCAGTACTAAAGTGCATCTGCATCTTGATTTTTTTTCTTCCAATACTAGGTTTTGAATTTCTTTAATTATCTTCCACTAAGATTTTCTACTTGTTTACACTTTCCCTGTGATCTGATATACACTGACAGTGCCTCTTAGAGATGCTTCTTTGAAACATCAAGTCAGAAAAGACTTGTCTTTCTGTAAGACTTAAAATACAGCATAAAGAAATTTGTAGGGTTAAGTTTATTCTGTATCTGTCCATGAAAGTCAAGGGTTAAAGGACAAGCTTCACAGTGATAGTTATTCTAATAAAAACACTTTTCTCTTGTACAGAAAGCAAACACTTCAACAACATGCAGGACTTCAAATTCTAATATTTTTCTTTGCAGCTTATATCTGTTCAAACTAGGATTAGCACCACAGATCCAAGACCTACTGGGAAAAGTAGACTTTACAGGTAATAAACTGCTTATCTAATCATATGTTAGATAGTTTCTTCATCCAGTAAATCTGCTAACATTGTGCATATTTTCTATTATGATCTTTCTCCTCTCGCAAGGTTGTCCTGAACACATCCTAATTAAATAGGTGGGAGGCTGCTATTTTGTTAATGAATGTCAATCTTTGAAGGACAGAAAGGAGTGAATTTGCATGGAATACTTGTCATATCTTAGATTCCTTCAACATGGGGAGGAAAAACTGCTAAGAATTCCTGGCCACAAGCGCTTTCAAAAACATTGCACCCGTATTTGTAGGTATAGTGATTCATAATGAAATTCTTACGACTTTGTTCTGATAATATTTCTTTTATGTGAACAGAGGAAGAAATCAGCAACATGCAGAAGGAGCTAGAGAAGTACGGTATACAGAAGCCATCTTTTAGTAAAATTGGTAGGATTCTGGCCAGTGAATTATCAGTGGATGAAGCTGTGTGTAAGTGTGGCTCTTGTTCTGTTTTCTACTAATTAGACAGAACGCCAACAAAATATTTTCTGCCTGTGTTTTAATTCATCTAGTTTGCCACCTCTAAATAACAAGAAATGCAAGCAAGTTTTCATTGACTGTCACACTGCATTATTGTTACAAGGCCTTTTGCAATTTTTCAGTCTGAATTTTTGAGCATCTCCATGGATCCATAGGAAGTGCTACCAGAAACAGATTTCTTACCAGCTTTTACATGGGTTTAATGTTTTGGTAGCTAGTGCTCCTCTAGAATGACTAATTGAGCTCTGTGTGTGCCTCTGCACTATAGGGGGTACTGTGGAGACAGCCGTGGGAATAAGGTATCTTCTCTGTGCCCCCTTCCTGTATTGGACTCTTGCAGTTTTCCTCAAACACCAGATCAGGTTGCTGTGAGGACAAGGCACTGTTCCAGATATAGACAACTTTCTCGTGTATGGTGGTGCATACCAAGGAGGATCCACTTGCCTCCATTGGTAGCTTTCAATCTGTCTGACTGCTGGCATGTGACCCACAGCATGGGAAAACACTGCTGGAGGGCATGTCCTGCTGGTGCATCCAAAATAAGCTGTTCCTTTTTAGGGGGTTCGATGCACAGTTATGGTCCTTTTGAGTCTGTCTTGAACAGCTTCCACTCAAAAATGAAATTAAATGCTTTTTTGCTGCCCAAGCCTATCCATCTGTAAATCTGTTGTCTTTTCTTCATTTCAGTTTATTTGTGGAATGAAAAGATATATTTAAAAAGAAAAAAAATAAAATTGCTTGAACTTAAATGACATGAAATGAAGTATGTCCACTTAAATCCACACTTGAGCTCTAGTTATTTTGTTCTGAAAATCCTAGCCTTTTTCAGAGGGGCAAAATGAAGAACAGAAGGGCCGGCTTGAGCATGTTCAGTGGCACAGTGGGTCATTGATACAAATCAGTAACAGTACTGCAGACTAACCTTTAAACACGGGGGGGGGGAAGCTGCATTATAATTAAGTTCCATTGCAACTTTGTTAAACCCTACAAAGCAGCATAATTGAAACAAGCTGATTCATGACTTTTGTGCTGAAATTTCTAGACTTTAACTTAAAACATGCTTCCTCATGTTGATTCACATTGTCTGTGTTGTATATTTTGGAGCCTGCTATAGCTTAATATGTATATGCTTGTTGAAAGCTTGCTCTTAAAATACTGCCTTTGGAAGTGGGGGTAGTTTGTCTCCTTTTTTTAGCAAATTTTCATAGATTTAGCGACTACCAAGCACTTTTCTAGAGAGCTTCCTTCCCTGAAGATGAAAGGGCTGCAACTTCCTTCTCTGAAAGCTTTTTATAGTGTGTGTAGGTTTTCCTTTAACTTCTGAAGTGTTTTCAGTCTTCCATAGAAAAGCAGGGTTTCCTGATGCTGGTTCTGTCTCTTTGGGGAAGGAGTGTGCTGTAGATAACACGCCCTGCCCCAGAACAGGAAACATCTGCTATGGGATCCCTCATGCACTAGTGAGGTTGGGCGTGGAGATCCTGCCAGAGGAAAGGGTCTACCATCCTGCTTCCGAAATGGAGTAAGCAAAAGGAGATATGAAACAAAACAACTGCTGAGGACTCCTGCTGTGCTGTCAGCAATAGTAGAAATCAGTGTGCAAAGAGTAAGCTTAAGTGCTTTCAAAGCAAGCTTATTCTCCAAATAACCCTCTCCGTTATTCCATACCTCTAGGCTACTCTTGCAAGTCCATTCGGGTTTCTCACTGTTTCTCTTGGTAGATGGGTTCACAACATCCACCAATACATATTCACATATCTCCTAACCTTGAACCTATCTGTTGACTACTTTTTGCTAGCTCTACTTATGTCAATGAGGCCTCTTACACAACTGTGGAAGAGATTACATCCTTCCTATGTGTTTTGTTATATGAGGATGTGGGGGTGATATGTGTGTCTTAAGAACTGCAGTCTTCTTTTAGCCTCTTGAAGTTGATCTGGGTGTTCACAGAGTTCAACATCAGAGGAACCAATGTTGCTCTCTGCTTCTCCATCATGCCAACTGCTTACACTTGTCCTCTGATGCTGTGCTGAACTGAGCTAGAGGGAAATAATTTTAAAACAACTTTCTGTCATGAATTTAATGCTAAGCAGTGGATGATCCACCAACAGCTAGGCAAGTCATTCCAGTAACTGCCCTCTCTGAGAATGTATGGCTTCATGCTTCATTTGCCCATGTTGAGTTTCCAGTGGTCTGCTCTTCTGTTCTACTTCCCTAAATTTGTACATCCCTTTGTCTTTCTAAAAACTCAAATTTCCTGGTCATTGACAAGCATCTTTCATTTCTTTCATATACTGAAAGAAACTGAAGGCTCTAAACTCAGATATATAGACCCTCAGTTAAACTTAATCCAAAAAAGTGCTTTTTACTGAATGCTTTTTTTCCAGTTTAGCAAAACCATGCAAGGCCACACAGCAAGTAAATATTGATAGAATAAGGAAAGATGGCATTCGTGTTTTCCCTCACACATCTCATTGGTGGCATGAAAGTAAATCCTAGACAAGCTGCTGTGGTGATAAATGGGGAGCTGCTGTGTTCCTCCTTTGGGGTAGGATCTAGATAAAAATTTATCAGGAATTACCTTTTATATGATAATGTCTGTAAAATCTTTGAGACGAATGTGCCACCAGGGTTTTGTTTTTACAGGCATACCTGCCTTATAAAGGGTCATCAAGAAGGGTACGCCTATACCCTTGCATGCTCCTAAATATTATGTTTCTTAAACAAGTCTGAACACATTGAAAAAAGCAATAGAACAAGAAGAGCATAACAACCACGGGAAGTAAAATCAAGAAGGGTGGTAGTTGTTAGGTGGTAGAGTAAGTGCAGAGCCCCAGTGTTGGTGGGGCATTGAATAGAATACAAAGACAAAGGCGAAGGCTAGCAACAGCTTTCAGCCCAGGCCACTTGTGTGTGGAAGTCTAGGTAGTGACTTTACAACCTGTTGCAGGGTCTGGCGAAAGTGAGTGTTAGGGGGTAGAGCAAGCGCAGAGCCCCAGTGTTGGTGGGGCTGTGAAAGGGCTGCCAAGGGAATATGAGGGCCAGCATGAGCTTTCAGTCCTGGACAGATCTCTATAGGAGACGTAGCTGACACCTGTCTCTATCGAAGCTACCCTCTGGTTTACGTTGAGCAGGTAGCTGAGTGTGACGGTTACGTCGTATAGGAAGAGCAGAGCCCAGTCTTGGTGGGGCTCTTAAGGGGCTGCCAGGGAAAGATTACGGCCAGCAACAGCTTTCCTTCCTGGCACCTACTGTCCGAGATCCCTTGGTGGTGCTTCTGCGTTTGGGAACAGGGCTGTTATGAGGGTGAGTGCTAGGCAGTAGAGCAAGAGCAGAGCCCCAGTGTTGGTGGGTCTGTGAAAGGGCTGCCAAGGGAATATGAGGGCCAGCATTAGCTTTCAATCCAGGCCACTTCTGTGTCAAAGTCCTAGCATGTGAGTCTACATTTTGTTTCTGGGTCCAATGAATGTGAGTGTTAGGTGGTAGAGCAAGGGTAGAGCCACAGTTTTGGTGGGGCTCTGTGAGGGACTGAAAGAGTTAATGTCTGTTAATGTCTCAAACATTGTAGCAACCAAGGTGCTGTGTGACCCTGAAACATTCTTTAGTTATCTAAAGAAATGTGGGGATTTGAGACATTCTTTGGTTATCTAGAGACATGTGGGGGTCTGCTTGCAAGCGTGGAGACATTCTCTAGTTATCTAAAGACATGTGGGGCTTTGAGACAGCCAAATGTTCAGTAGAATGAACAAATGAGTAACGGCTAAAAGAAAGACGATTCCACAAGAACCTAGGTCACCTAGAGGGCAGCTGAGGAAGACTTCGGCCTTCATCCCAGCAACCCCCAGGAGGCAGACTACGACCACCTAGCAACTGCCGGCGCAAGCGCACACACAACGCCGACACGGAAGCGGGGACTATAAACAAGGGAACCCTTCTCCAGTGTTTTGCGCGCGCCCATCACCGGAGGATTGCCACGCTCGTCGCCGACATCGCGGGAAGATTGCCACGCTCGTCGCCGACATCGCGGGATCCAAGGGTGGTGACTATCTCTTCTCTTTTCCCCCTCTTTCTTTCTTTTTTTTTCCTTATCCCTCTCTTTTCTCTCTTCTTGTGAACGTTTTGCTGCAACCCACGCTGCCCACCGTTGTGCCTTCCGCAGTTTGGATTGTTCGAATAAAGCGTTCAAAGTGATCGTTTGGTGTCGTTTCACCTTAATTTAGCCCGGGGGAATCCCAGAACCTCTACGGCCCTCTGGTCTGTCCGGTCCGGGTCGTAACAGGCTCTGAAAGGATAACCAAGGGAAGGTGAGGGCCAGGAAAAGCTTTCAGTCCTGGCACCTTCCTTGTGGGAGTAGTCATTGGACGTTTTTAGTTTCAGAGCTGAGCTGTACCGAGACTGAGAGAGAGCGAGCATAACATTAGGTGGCTAAGCAAGTGCAGAACCCCAGTGTTGGTGGGGCTGTGAAAGGGCTGCCAAGGGAAGGTGAGCTCCAGCAACAGCTTTCAGTCCAGGCCACTTATGTGTCGGAGTCCTACACAGTGATTTTACATTTTGTTGCTGGGTCTGGCGAGGGTGAGTGTTAGGTGGTAGAGCAAGCGCTGAGCCCCAGTGTTGGTGGGTCTGTGAAGGGGGGGGTGGCCAAGAAGAATTGGAAGCTACAAACAGCTTTGAGACCTAGCAACATCTGTGTGGGAGCCCTTGCTGGATGTTTTCTCTTTTAGACATGGGCTCTGGCGAGATTGTATGTTAAGTGGTAGAGCAAGCACAGGTCCCCATTGTTGTTGGGGCTCTGAAAGGATAGCTAAGGGATGGTGAGGGCCAGGAACAGCTTTCTGTCCTGGCCACTTCTGTGCAGGATTACTAGGTCCTTAGTGTCCGTTTTGTTTCTGGGTTCAAACTGAATGGACTCTGGTGGTAAAGCAAGCACAGTGTTTCAGTGTTTGTGGGGTTGTGAAAGGGCTGGCAGGGGCAATTATGACCTGCAAACAGCTTGCAGTCCTGGCCACTTCTGTGTCTGAGTCCTATGTGGTTAGGGTCTGTTTTGGAGCTTGGCTCCAGCACTGGTAAGGGGGTAGGTGAGGTTTGCCTTCTCCTTCTCTTCCTCCTTCTTTGTCTCCTCCTCCTCCTCCTCTTCCTCTGGTTGCCTCCTGTTGCCTCTTGATGCCTCCTCCTATTTGCACTTTTGAATTCTCCTTCTGTTGCCTCTTCATGCCTTCTGCTTCTGTTGCCTCCTGTTGCGTCATCCTCCTATTACCTCCTGTTCCCTCCTCGTTCTGTTCTTCCTCGTCTTGTCTTCTCCTAGTCTCTTCACTTCATTGCCTCCTGTTTCCTCCTCCTCCTCCTCATCCTGTTCTGCCTTTGCCTCCTCCTCCTGTTGCCTCCTGTTGCTCCCTCCTCCTCTCTCCTGTCGTTAACTCACTTGCTACCTGTAGCTGCCCTCTCCTGTTGCCTCCTCCTCTTGTTGCTGCCTTTTGCCTCATCCTCCTGCTCCTCCTGTTGCCTCCAGTTGCCTCCTTTTTCCTCTTTTTACCTCCTGTTGCTGTATTCTCCTCTTGCCTCCTTCTTCTCCTCCTTCTGTTGCCTGCTCTGGGCTCCTGTTGCCATTTGTTGTGTCCTCCTCTTTTTCCTCCTCTTGTTGCCTTGTCCTGCTCCTCCTCCTGTTGCCGCCCCCTCCTCCTCTTCCCTCCTCTTGCATCGTGTTTCAGCTGGGATAGAGTTAATTTTCTTCTTAGTAGCTGGTACAGTGCTGTGTCTTGGATTTAGTGTGAGAATAATGTTGATGATAACACGCTGATGTTTTAGCTGTTGTAAGTAGCGCTTATCTTAAGCTAAGGACATTTCAGTTTCCCATGCTCTGCCAGCAAGCAGGTGTACAAGAAGCTGGGAGGGAGCATAGCCAGGACAGCTGACCCGAACTAGCCAAAGGGGTATTCCATACCATGGAGCATCATGCCCAGTATATAAACAGGGGGGAGTTGGCCGGGAGGGGCGGATCGCTGCTCGGGCATCGGTCAGTGGGTGGTGAGCAATTGCATTGTGCATCACTTGTCTTTTCTTGGGTTTTATTTCTCTCTTTTTTTTTATAATCCTTTTCATTACAATTATTATTATATTTTTATTATTCTTAGTATTATATTTTATTTTACTTTAGTTATTAAACTGTTCTTATCTCAACCCACAAGTTTTACTTTTTTCCAATCCTCCTCCTCACCTCACTGGGAGGGGGGAGGGGGGAGTGGCTGCGTGGTGCTTAGCTGCCAGCTGGGGTCAAACCATGACAGTCCTTTTTGGCGCCCAATGTGGGGCACGAAGGGTTGAGATAACGACAGATCTGATCAGAGTGTGTTAAAACAAATTTTTTGTAAGTATTCATTGTCACTGGTCACTATGTGGATTCTTTTGCTCTCAAACTTGATGTAGTTGTTCTTAAAATTATGTTATGTAATACCATACTTGCAATATATGCTCCCTATGCTGTTTATCACCTCTGGGAACTGGACTAGAGTTATCATTTTCTTGTTGTTTGTAACACTGGCTTATGATATGATAGAAGTGCAGGTCGTGAAACTAATTTGGTATTTGTACTCAACATCGCCGTCACCTCTGTACTTCGGGAGCCATCTATGGGAAACTATTAATAACTACACCTACCTTTTTGCCTCTGAGAGTAAATCTATGGAGGAGACATCTCTGTACTTCAGGTGCCATCTCCTGGAAAATATTAATAATTACACTTTTTACCTTTTCTCCTCGGGGAGCCAATCTATGGAGGAGGCAGCTTCCCACATCTTCCCCTTCTCTGCCAGGTTAATTACAATAGCGTTTGAGGAGTTTGCAAATTTTTAATAGCCTTGGGATGTTGAACCCACACACATGGTCCTATTGCTAGGAAGCAGAATGTTCCTGAATGTGGTTCAGGTCTTGTTTAGGGTTAAAGAACTATTTCAAAATACCACCAAGAGATCAACCCCGGCGAGAGGTACTGCGGCTACTCAGACCCCAGCGATGGGTAATGCAGCTGAACCAGAGAATCAACCAATGCCAGTATCAGTCGCCCCTACAGAGAAGAAGAAATATACAAAAAAATCAGACTGCTTAACAAAGGATGAAGGTGAACCAGGGTCATCACGAGAACAGGAGGAAGAGGCAGGACCACAGATAATCACCTGATCCCTATTCCCGACAGAGCTCCAAAATATACAAAAAGATTTCAGCCGTCATCCAGGCGAAATTGAAATTTCCAAAGTTGAAAACGTCCAGCGACTGCACCCACACAGAAGGTGCCAACACTGAATGCTGTTGCTACCCCTCACCTTTCCTTGGAAGCCCTTTCACAGGCCCAGCAACACTAGGGCTCCGCACTTCCCTAGCCACCTAAAGTAATGGTCACTATCTCTCAGTCTCATAGAGATCGCCTCTGAAATTGAAAACATCCAGCAATTCCTCACACATGGAAAGTGCCAGGACTGAAAGCTGTTACTTGACCTCACCGTCCCTTGGCTACCCTTTCAGAGCCACACCAACCGTGGGGCTCTGCACGGGCCTAGCCACCTCATGTTATGCTCTCTCTCTCTCTCGCAGGCTAGGTAGAGCTCAGCTCTGAAATTTTAAATGTACAGCGACTGCTCCCACATGGAAGGTGCCAGCACTGAAAGCTCTTGCTAGCCCTCACCTTTCCTTGGAAGCCCTTTCACAGGCCCAGCAACACTGGGGATCTGTGCTTCTCTAGCCACCCAACGTAATGGTCACTCTCAGTCTCGTAGAGCTCAGCTCTGAAATGGAAAGTGTCCAGCAAGTCCTCACACATGGAAAGTGCCAGGACTGAAAGCTGCTGCTTGACTTCTCTATCCCTTGGCTACCCTTTCAGAGCCACACCACCTATGTGGCTCTGCACCTGCCTAGCCACCTCATGTTATGCTCTCTATCTCTCTCGCAGTTTAGGTAGAGCTCAGCTCTGAAATTGAAAACATCCAGCGACTGCTCCCACATGGAAGGTGCCAGCACTGAAAGCTCTTGCTAGCCCTCACCTTTCCTTGGAAGCCCTTTCACAGGCCCAGCAACACTGGGGATCTGTGCTTCTCTAGCCACCTAACATAATGGTCACTATCTCTCAGTCTCGCAGAACTCAGCTCTGAAATGGAAAGTGTCCAGGAAGTCCTCACACATGGAAAGTGCCAGGACTGAAAGCTGCTGCTTGACCTCTCCGTCCCTTGGCTACCCTTTCAGAGCCACACCAACCCTGGGGCTCTGCATGGGCCTAGCCACCTCATGTTCTGCTCTCTCTCTCTCTCGCAGGCTAGGTAGAGCTCAGCTCCAAAATTGAAAACATCCAGCGACTGCTCCCACAGGGAAGGTGCCAGCACTGAAAGCTCTTGCTAGCCCTCACCTTTCCTTGGAAGCCCTTTCACAGGCCCAGCAACACTGGGGATCTGTGCTTCTCTAGCCACCTAACATAATGGTCACTATCTCTCAGTCTCGTAGAGCTCAGCTCTGAAATGGAAAGCGTCCAGGAAGTCCTCACACATGGAAAGTGCCAGGACTGAAAGCTGCTGCTTGACCTCTCTGTCCCTTGGCTACCCTTTCAGAGCCACACCAACCGTGGGGCTCTGCACCTGCCTAGCCACCTCATGTTATGCTCTCTATCGCTCTCGCAGGCTAGGTAGAGCTCAGCTCTGAAATTGAAAACATCCAGCGACTACTCCCACAGGGAAGGTGCCAGCACTGAAAGCTCTTGCTAGCCCTCACCTTTCCTTGGAAGCCCTTTCACAGGCAAAGCAACACTGGGGATCTGCGCTTCTCTAGCCACCTAACATAATGGTCACTATCTCTCAGTCTCGCAGAACTCAGCTCTGAAATGGAAAGTGTCCAGCAAGTCCTCACACATGGAAAGTGCCAGGACTGAAAGCTGCTGCTTGACCTCTCCGTCCCTTGGCTACCCTTTCAGAGCCACACCAACCATGGGGCTCTGCACCTGCCTAGCCACCTCATGTTCTGCTCTCTCTCTCTCTCTTACAGGCTAGGTAGAGCTCAGCTCCGAAATAGAAAACATCCAGCAACTGCTCCCACAGGGAAGGTGCCAGCACTGAAAGCTCTTGCTAGCCCTCACCTTTCCTTGGAAGCCCTTTCACAGGCCCAGCAACACTGGGGATCTGTGCTTCTCTAGCCACCTAACATAATGGTCACTATCTCTCAGTCTCGCAGAACTCAGCTCTGAAATGGAAAGTGTCCAGGAAGTCCTCACACATGGAAAGTGCCAGGACTGAAAGCTGCTGCTTGACCTCTCCGTCCCTTGGCTACCCTTTCAGAGCCACACCAACCCTGGGGCTCTGCACCTGCCTAGCCACCTCATGTTCTGCTCTCTCTCTCTCTCTTACAGGCTAGGTAGAGCTCAGCTCCAAAAATGAAAACATCCAGCGACTGCTCCCACATGGAAGGTGCCAGCACTGAAAGCTCTTGCTAGCCCTCACCTTTCCTTGGAAGCCCTTTCACAGGCCCAGCAACACTAGTTCTCTGTGCTCCTCTAGCCACCTAACCTTCTGCTCACCCTCTCCTGCAGTCGAAGGAGAGTTGAGCTGAGAAATTGCAAACATCCAGCAATTCCTCATTCATGAAAAGTGCCAGCACTGAAAGCTGCTGCTAGCCAGCACCGTTCCTTGGAAGCGCTCTCACAGGCGCAGCAACACTGGGGCTCTGCGCTTCTCTAGCCACCTAACGTCACGGTCACTATCTCTCCGTCTCGCAGAGCGGAGCTGAGAAATTGCAAACGTCCAGCAATTCCTCACACATGAAAAGTGTTAGCACTGAAAGCTACTGCTTGATCTAACCAGGCCTTGGCTAGCCTTTCAGAGCCACACAAAGGTTGGGGCTCTGTGCTCCTCTAGCCACCTAATCTTATGTTCATCCTCTCTCGCAGTTGAAGGAGAGCTGAGCTGAGAAACTGCAAATGTCCAGCAATTCCTCACACATGAGAAATGCCAGCACTGAAAGCTGTTCCTAGCCAGCACTGTTCCTTGGAAGCGCTCTGACAGGCGCAGCAACACTGGGGCTCTGCGCTTGTCTAGCCACCTAACGTCATGGTCACTCTTACGACCCAGACCGGACAGACCAGAGGGTCGTAGAGATTCTGGGATCCCCCGGGCTAAATTAAGGTGAAACGACATGAAACGATCACTTTGAACGCTTTATTCCAACAATCCAAACTGTGGAAGGCGTAACGGTGGGCAGCGTGGGTTGCAGCAAAACGTTCACAAGAAGAGCGAAAAGAGAGGATTAAGAAAAAAAAGAAAGAGGGGGACAAGAAAAGAGATAGTCACCACCCTTGGATCCCGCGGTGTCGGCGACGAGCGTGGCAATCCTCCGGTGATGGGCGCGCGCAAAACACTGGAGAAGGGTTCCCTTGTTTATAGTCCCCGCTTTCGTGTCGGCGTTGTGTGTGCGCTTGCGCCGGCAGTTGCTAGGTGGTCGTAGTCTGCCTCCTGGGGGTTGCTGGGATGAAGGCCGAAGTCTTCCTCAGCTGCCCTCTAGGTGACCTAGGTTCTTGTGGAATCGTCTTTCTTTTAGCCGTTACTCATTTGTTCATTCTACTGAACATTTGGCTGTCTCAAAGCCCCACATGTCTTTAGATAACTAGAGAATGTCTCCACACTTGCAAGCAGACCCCCACATGTCTCTAGATAACCAAAGAATGTCTCAAATCCCCACATTTCTTTAGATAACTAAAGAATGTTTCAGGGTCACACAGCACCTTGGTTGCTACAATGTTTGAGACATTAACAGACATTAACTCTTTCAGTCCCTCACACAGCGTAAACCTGCCATTTCGTGTACATGCAGGTGTGAGTACATTCTCCCATTCGAACATGCCCAAAAGGTGCCCTGAGGGGATGGATATCTAGTCGTGGAGCACGTTAATGGGTCATAGGATTTAGTTACTCCGATTCCTCCTTTCCACACAAGGTTCCACTTGGCTTCGTGGGTAAGTGTGACTCCACATTTTAACGCAGTTTTTCGACTGGTAATGGGCCCTCTACACCTGGGGCTTCTATGTTTAAATCCTGGTACCGGAAAACCCCAACAAGTACACATATCCCGAATGAAAGTTCGCAATTCTGAGACATACCATGTTTCTATAGGGTCCCATGTTAACGATTCACAACCAACGGTCCGTGAACAGGTCATTAAGGGGGTGTTCTTATAGGGTAGGGGATCTATCTCCCTCGCATCAATTATATTGTCTGGATCAAGTAAAGCATGTTTAAGGGACCAAGTGTATTCATAACGAGAACGATTCTGGTGGGCATAGCCACCCCATCTGCGAGGAATTTGAATACACCAGCCTGGGGATAACGGAACATTATATTCATGTTGTAGGGGTTCACCGTGAGGGGGAGGGTCCCACCGACGTACCAGATAACAAGGGATCTCCTCCTCCCGGGGACACCACTTCGAATTCAGTACAGACATGCAAGGGAGGTGCACTTCCTGGGGACATGCTGTCCAACCCTCTCGGGCTGCAAGGGTAGCACTCGTAGTTCCCGTACAGAGCTGTTGCTTCCAGCATGTAGCCTTCTGCATATCCCTCCAGGTCATGTTAACTGGAAACCTATAGGCTACCGGAGAGGGTATGTAGTCAGCTTCCCACCCCAGAGGAGGTGCGTAGTCAATTCCCCACAAACATTGTCCTTTCCAGAGAGTATTCTGAATACACTTTTGGTTTAACATTTCTAATTTTGAATTTAACACTCGTGAGAGATTTAACCAAATAACGGCAAATTTGAGACCCTCTGACGCGGACGTAGGGAGGTCCACACAAAACCCTTGGTCTGTTCGATTCCAGATTCGGACGAAACCAGTAATCAATTCCCATGCCAGGTTTGGTAGGTTATTCAGATTCCCCGTTGATTGAGACAAGGTTATACATTCACAAAGTAAGAATATAAACTTTCCCCACACCATCTTTTTCTTAATAAAGAACAGCAACAGGCCTAACAGGATCAGGCAAACAATGCAAAGAATGACCCGCTGAACAACTGAAACCCTAAGTCCCACGATGGGCTTCTGTCAACCTGTAATACATACACACCAGAAAACTAAGGATTAGAAAGATGGGATTATCCATCGGGTGTGAATGCGATGGTCTTTCCCGTGGGCGTCAGTAGCCACCCATGTGTAAAGATTCAGTGGGGTTTTTAGAGTGAGGGGTACTTCCCCTATAGTTGGCAGATCAGCCAAAACTGGCTGTCCTGGATAATGGAGGGTTTTTTCTGGGTCTTCGTCTTCCCTTTTTCCCGGCAGTGAAGAGGGGGGTTTCGGACAGAAAGCAGTGAGTTTGGGACATCCGTTCTTTCCCCACCTGTTGTTAACCTTTGCCACAGCGTCCGGGAGCCGTGCGGGCCACCCAGCACTGTGCAGCTTGAGAGCATGTTTTAATAACCCATTCGTTCTTTCTACTATCCCGTTAGCCTGGGGATAGTAGGGGGTATGAAATGTCCATTGAACTCCTTCATCCTTTGCCCATTCTTGGACCACCCCGGCAGTAAAGTGGCTGCCATTGTCAGATTGGATAGATTTAGGTTTGGGTAGGTAACTGAACCATCGCTTTAACACTTTTACCGTATTTTCCCCGGTAGCTCGTGCCACTGCTTCGGCTTGAACAAGGCCGGAGACGACTTCTACCCCAACCAAAATATACTGTTTTCCCTCTGATTTTTTAAAAGGACCTATGTAATCTACTTGCCAAGTTTCCCAGAGGCCCTTTCCATCCCGTAAGTGGAGAGGGGGTCCTTGCAAGGGATGCCGCTCTAATCGGGTGCGGCACTGACTGCAAGCAGAAATGATCGTGTTACACAGTTCCCGAGTTACTGGCCAGCCTCTGCTACCAGCCTCCCTGAAAAGGTCTTTAACTCCTGAATGACCGCGTCTCACGTGTAACCACTCCAGCAGGCGCTCCCACTCTTTTTCTTCGGCTTCCACTGCTATTGGAGCTAAACGTGTCAGCGAATCTACCTGATTGTTCCAAATGTGGGCTGGGTGATCCCCCCTCTGGTGTGCGGCTACCCATCCCACCAAGAAAGTCCCCTGTTTGGCAATCTCTAATATTTCTTCCCACTTTTCCCTCTGCCACACGGGTATGCGATTAACCTCCCATTGATTCTGTTCCCAGAAAGGGAGCCACTCGGTACATCCTTTGAATACAGCGTATGAATCTGTGTAAATAAAAGTCAATTCTTTGTTCTCGGCTTCTCTTTTAATCACACTCCACACTGCCACCAACTCCCCCACCTGAGCACTTCCCTCCCCTTCCGTTATAATCCGCTCCCCCGAATCAACATGTAAGGCTACTGCCCGATATTTCCACACCTTTCCCTCCCTTTTTGAAGACGCATCAGTAAACCACACATTTTTCAAATGAGGTTCAAATGGAGGAGCTGGTTTTATAAGGGAAGGAGGGGTATCCTGGTTGGATTGGCTATCAGGTGATTCCTGTATTTGGAGTACCTTAAGTGCCCCTTCTTCTACCCTTCCTGCATGACAATAGTGATCTAATTGCGCATACCATTTCCTGACTGTTTCTTGCTGTGCAACCCCTGCCGGGGGTGGGGTCCCAGCCAGCACTGGCTTCAGGACCTTAAAGGGCCCTCTCAAAATAATCGGTTGTTGCTTTGTGATTTTTTCAGCCTCCTGTAGGGCTAGATTAACTACAAAAAGACCCTTCTCCCAAATTGAATATCGTTTTTCAGCATCTTTGAAGCTTCTCGAGTAGAACCCGACAGGGCGAGTTGGTCCTTCAGGTCCACGCTGCCACATGTGTATTGATAGGCCGTGGATGGCAAAGCCCCACTCAATATGGAGTGGATCAGTCGGGTGTATTGGCCCTAAAGCCTGGTATACCCCAGCCTCAAAGATCAATAGTTTTAAGGCTTCCTCATGGACAGGGGTCCACTCCCAAGAGGTTCTTTTCCTCGTCAGGTCATATAAAGGTTGAGCTATAATAGAAAAGTCCGGAATATGTTTTCTCCAGAATACCAGTAGGCCTAAAGCGTGTTGAAGCTCCCTTTTGTTACCAGGCGCTTTCACTTGCTGGAGGGTAGTTAAGGTCTCTGAGGGAATGCACACTGTTCCTCCCCTCCACCAGATGCCTAGAAATTTCACTTCAGGGGACGGGAGTTGTATTTTCCCTGTTGGAATCTGGAGTCCTAAATTTTCCAAATGGGTAATTATGTCTTCCTGAGTCCGTCCTACCACGGAAACATCAGGGCCACCGATTAGCACATCATCAATATACTGATATATTTTGACTCCTTCCCTGGGGGTAATTTGGGCAAGTTCCTGTGCTAAAGCGTAATGGGCAGTAGTCGGTGAATGACAATAGCCCTGGGGAAGGCGAGTGAATGTGTATTGTACACCTTCCCACGTGAAAGCAAAACGCTCTCTGTCTGAGTCCTGCAGGGGAACCATAAAGAACATATCTTTTACATCAATGGCTGCCAAGATCGGGTGTGCTTGTTCCTGGATGGTTGCGATTAGTTCTGCTATGTTTGGCACCGCGGCGGTTAAGGGGCCTGTATTGGCGTTTAGGTGCCGATAATCGACTGTTAGCCGCCATCTGCCGTCTGGCTTGCGGACAGGCCAAACGGGAGAATTATAGGGGGAATGTACAGGCATAATTATTCCCTTTTCTTTCAGGTCTGAAATCACAGGAGCAATCCCTTCTCTAGCTCCTAGAGGGAGAGGATAGGGTTTAACATTCACAACCTTAGACGGGGGTAATTCCGGCGCGGATTGTAGCAGTCGCACCGTGACTGTCGGTAAACCAAACACCCACTCTTTTCCCTTCGAGTCCACCCAAGCACGCCCTCGGAGCAAATCAAGTCCCAAGATGTTCGTCGGCAACCTCCCCAATATCATCAAAACCTCTATCGGGGATTCGTCCCCAGGCAACCAGCATTTTACTCGAGCAGTCGGTTGGGGTCTGGAATTTCCAAACACATCAGGAACCCAAATTCGCTTTTTATCCGCCACTATCCCGTAGCGGTTAGCCACATCCTCCCGGAGAGCCGACATCTGGGCTCCGGTATCTACTAAAAAGGTGACTGGAGTTTTAAAGGGACCCAGGGGAAAGGTAATTAACAAGTCCCCTTTGTCGTTTTCTGTGAGCCTCCTTAAATAGATCCACCGGCCATCCCCCGGCTCACCGACTGGGGATGGCGGAGGGGGTTTCCCGACTCCGGGACGCTCAGATCGATCAATGCAGTCTCCCGGGGGGGGGGCGGACGGGATTATTGTTTCGGGTTCCCGGGATGGGAGGACAAAATCCTTGGGGTTTGAGGGAGATGGGGATTCCTTTATTTTGTCCCAGCTTTTCACCAAACTTTCCAGATTGGGGGTGGGTAACCCATCCATCACCTCCCTGGGGATCCCCTTTGAGATGCCTTCTGTCCATAATGCATATCTTTTATTATCAGGGGGCCGCGTCGGCCTCGGGGGTGCAGCTTTTATTCGCCCATTACCTTCCACCCTCCTAAGGTCCGCCTTGGATTTTGTCTCTCCCTGGCCGGTAAATCCCATCCGTCTCCCGTAATTAATCAATTCTTGTGCCACCTCTCCCCATGTCGTCTCCGGGGGGCCTCCCCTCCTGCGGGGTCGGGGCGCCCTCAACCGATCTTGTAGTTGCACCGCATATAATTTCAAAGCATCAGGTAATCCTCTTATAAGGGGGTGCAACCTGTCGGGGTCTGCCACATATTGCATGGGAGAGGGCTGTTGCGGAACCAATAACCGGTCATGCATCAACTGGAGGCACGCAGTTTTCTGTACACTCTCTAAAATGTGCCCCGCTGTAGGCGTTTTAATCGAGAAGGGGTCTCCCCTTTCCATGGGATCCAATCCACCCGCCCAGTATGCCACTCTTTGGGTCAGGGACCAGGGTTCTCTATTGTCATTTGTGGTTAGAAAAACTCCCGGACCCCAATATCCTCTCGCCTCCTCCTCACTCAGCAAGATACGGTCACCCCCGGTAAGAGACACTCTCCACACATACTCAGTTTCAGTTTCTCGGGGGCCCCGGGAATATTTCTCCTGAATTTTACCCAAATCAGTGGGAGAATAGGGAATGATACGAGTGGTAACTTGTTGGGGCCCTCCTTGACCACCATCCACAGTCTCAGTTTTAATCAAAGGTCGCATTACAGCTCCCTCCCCGAGGGAAAATATTTCTTTTATAGGGTCTAGGTCTTTAAAAGGGTATAACGATTTTGGATTGTTCCCCTCGTCAAAATCGGCATACGAATTTTCTACAACAATTGGGGAGCGGATTTCATCTAATTGTTCCCGCAATATTCGCTCCCGCTCCAAAGCTTCCGTCAAAGCGGTGTGTAGCCGTTGGTTAGTCACCCGCTCGGCGGTAAGCTGATCAGAGAGATGTCTTGTCTCATTTCCTAATTGCTCCTGCAGAGCCCCCACCAGATCTTGAAGGGATTTTGTTGTCTCCCCTTCCACGTGTTGGGCCATGTGTTTATTCCGTTGTGCTGCCACCAGAGCTGCTCCTAAAACCGCACAAACTACTGCCTTCCCCTTTCCTTGTTTCAGTTTTCGTTCTTTAGCCAAGCTGGAAATTCTGTCGGCTACCGCTTGTGGATTGTGCCGATTATTGTGGGCCCAAGTCATACCAGAGAGAGAAGGTCGGGCGCTATAGCCCTCTAACCTCTCCAGGAGAGGGGTGCAATCTACAATCGGTCCTCCCAGGGAGGCCATTATGAGTATACAATTATAGGGACCAGATCCCGTACCGGTCCTCAGAGGACTGTCTCCCCTGGTGTATGACTCCTCTCAGAGAGGGGCTTTGGTAAAAGCCTAGTCCCAGTGATTGCTTTAGCACCAATGAGGGAATCCTGCCGACTACGCCAAATTTGTTACGACCCAGACCGGACAGACCAGAGGGCCGTAGAGGTTCTGGGATCCCCCCGGGCTAAATTAAGGTGAAACGACACCAAACGATCACTTTGAACGCTTTATTCCAACAATCCAAACTGTGGAAGGCACAACGGTGGGCAGCGTGGGTTGCAGCAAAACGTTCACAAGAAGAGAGAAAAGAGAGGGATAAGGAAAAAAAAAGAAAGAAAGAGGGGGAAAAGAAAAGAGATAGTCACCACCCTTGGATCCCGCGATGTCGGCGACGAGCGTGGCAATCTTCCCGCGATGTCGGCGACGAGCGTGGCAATCCTCCGGTGATGGGCACGTGCAAAACACTGGAGAAGGGTTCTCTTGTTTATAGTCCCCGCTTTCGTGTCGGCGTTGTGTGTGCGCTTGCGCCGGCAGTTGCTAGGTGGTCGTAGTCTGCCTCCTGGGGGTTGCTGGGATGAAGGCCGAAGTCTTCCTCAGCTGCCCTCTAGGTGACCTAGGTTCTTGTGGAATCGTCTTTCTTTTAGCCGTTACTCATTTGTTCATTCTACTGAACATTTGGCTGTCTCAAAGCCCCACATGTCTTTAGATAACTAGAGAATGTCTCCACACTTGCAAGCAGACCCCCACATGTCTCTAGATAACCAAAGAATGTCTCAAATCCCCACATTTCTTTAGATAACTAAAGAATGTTTCAGGGTCACACAGCACCTTGGTTGCTACAATGTTTGAGACATTAACAGACATTAACTCTTTCAGTCCCTCACACAGCGTAAACCTGCCATTTCGTGTACATGCAGGTGTGAGTACATTCTCCCATTCGAACATGCCCAAAAGGTGCCCTGAGGGGATGGATATCTAGTAGTGGAGCACGTTAATGGGTCATAGGATTTAGTTACTCCGATTCCTCCTTTCCACACAAGGTTCCACTTGGCTTCGTGGGTAAGTGTGACTCCACATTTTAATGCAGTTTTTCGACTGGTAATGGGCCCTCTACACCTGGGGCTTCTATGTTTAAATCCTGGTACCGGAAAACCCCAACAAGTACACGCATCCCGAATTAAAGTTCGCAATTCTGAGACATACCATGTTTCTATAGGGTCCCATGTTAACGATTCACAACCAACGGTCCGTGAACAGGTCATTAAGGGGGTGTTCTTATAGGGTAGGGGATCTATCTCCCTCGCATCAATTATATTGTCTGGATCACGTAAAGCATGTTTAAGGGACCAAGCGTATTCATAACGAGAACGATTCTGGTGGGCATAGCCACCCCATCTGCGAGGAATTTGAATACACCAACCTGGGGATAACGGAACATTATATTCATGTTGTAGGGGTTCACCGTGAGGGGGAGGGTCCCACCGACGTACCACATTACAAGGGATCTCCTCCTCCCGGGGACACCACTTCGAATTCAGTACAGACATGCAAGGGAGGTGCACTTCCTGGGGACACGCTGTCCAACCCTCTCGGGCTGCAAGGGCAGCGCTCGTAGTTCCCGTACAGAGCTGTTGCTTCCAGCATGTAGCCTTCCGCATATCCCTCCAGGTCATGTTAACTGGAAACCTATAGGCTACCGGAGAGGGTATGTAGTCAGCTTCCCACCCTGGAGGAGCTGTGTAGTCAATTCCCCACAAACATTGTCCTTTCCAGAGAGTATTCTGAATACGCTTTTGGTTTAACATTTCTAATTTTGAATTTAACACTCGTGAGAGATTTAACCAAATAACGGCAAATTTGGGACCCTCTGACGCGGACGTAGGGAGGTCCACACAAAACCCTTGGTCTGTTCGATTCCAGATTCGGACAAAACCAGTAATCAATTCCCATGCCAGGTTGGGTCGGTTATTCAGATTCCCCGTTGATTGAGACAAGATTATACATTCACAAAGTAAGAATATAAACTTTCCCCACACCATCTTTTCCCTAATAAAGAACAGCAACGGGCCTAACAGGATCAGGCAAACAATGCAAAGAATGACCCGCTGAACAACTGAAACCCTAAGTCCCACGATGTTCGTCGGCAACCTCCCCAGTATCATCAAAACCTCTATCGGGGATTCGTCCCCAGGCAACCAGCATTTTACTCGAGCAGTCGGTTGGGGTCTGGAATTTCCAAACACATCAGGAACCCAAATTCGCTTTTTATCCGCCACTATCCCGTAGCGGTTAGCCACATCCTCCCGGAGAGCCGACATCTGGGCTCCGGTATCTACTAAAAAGGTAACTGGAGTTTTAAAGGGACCCAGGGGAAAGGTAATTAACAAGTCCCCTTTGTCGTTTTCTGTGAGCCTCCTTAAATAGATCCACCGGCCATCCCCCGGCTCACCGACTGGGGACGGCGGAGGAGGTTTCCCGCAATATTCGCTCCCGCTCCAAAGCTTCCGTCAAAGCGGTGTGTAGCCGTTGGTTAGTCACCCGCTCGGCGGTAAGCTGATCAGAGAGATGTCTTGCCTCATTTCCTAATTGCTCCTGCAGAGCCCCCACCAGATCTTGAAGGGATTTTGTTGTCTCCCCTTCCACGTGTTGGGCCATGTGTTTATTCCGTTGTGCTGCCACCAGAGCTGCTCCTAAAACCGCACAAACTACTGCCTTCCCCTTTCCTTGTTTCAGTTTTCGTTCATTAGCCAAGCTGGAAATTCTGTCGGCTACCGCTTGTGGATTGTGCCGATTATTGTGGGCCCAAGTCATACCAGAGAGAGAAGGTCGGGCGCTATAGCCCTCTAACCTCTCCAGGAGAGGGGTGCAATCTACAATCCGTCCTCCCAGGGAGGCCATTATGAGTATACAATTATAGGGACCAGATCCCGTACTAGGCCTCAGAGGACTGTCTCCCCTGGTGTATGACTCCTCTCAGAGAGGGGCTTCGGTAAAAGCCGAGTCCCAGTGATCGCTTTAGCACCAACGAGGGGATCCTGCCGACTACGCCAAATTTGTTACGACCCAGACCGGACAGACCAGAGGGTCGTAGAGCTTCTGGGATCCCCCCGGGCTAAATTAAGCTGAAACGACACGAAACGATCACTTTGAACGCTTTATTCCAACAATCCAAACTGTGGAAGGCGTAACGGTGGGCAGCGTGGGTTGCAGCAAAACGTTCACAAGAAGAGAGAAAAGAGAGGAATAAGAAAAAAAAGAAAGAGGGGGACAAGAAAAGAGATAGTCACCACCCTTGGATCCCGCGGTGTCGGCGACGAGCGTGGCAATCCTCCGGTGATGGGCGGGCGCCGTGGCTCTTTGCAGTTGTGTCTTTTATAGTCTAAATCTCCGTCCACAGTCGCGCCTCTTGAAGACTTATACGGGTTCATTCCAGACGGTTCTCAACATATATAGTAGTGTTCCAGAGGGTTCTTTATCTACTGAGTATGTGCGATTTATTGGGGTGGTGGTCTTAGGGACTTGCCAAGGAGCTACAAGCCCCCTCCTCAGATAAGCTTTGTGTGGCCTCTGGCCATATGCGGTGGGTTACCAGGCTGGTTCTGCCACAACACGGGACTGCATAGCCTCCGGCACCTCCCCTGTGCCCATGCCAGCCAACTTCTTGCTAAAGGCCCTCTTTGGTATGCAGACCGCACCTTGGTTGCTACAATGTTTGAGACATTGACAGACATTAACTCTTCCAGTCCCTCACACCACCCCGTGGCTCAAACATTGTCCATACAATCCTCGTCCAGGGTGGCGACTTCACAGACAGCAGGAGGAGGAAACACAAGGTAAGAGTAACAAGAATAGGCAAAACAAGAACCCACAGCCCTACATTACAACAATATTCAAAAGTCACTTTCCCTGAGGTCTTCCTCGACCGTTGTGATCCGTACATGACGAATAGATGTAATGGAGGAGAGCAAGCGAGAGATCATACATCTGCCTATTGCAAGGCCCATCATCAAAAACAAAAATCCACACAGTATCACGAGGCCAATGTTTACAAGCCATTTTCCCCAACCTGGAAGTCCCAGTGAGCCTACAAGAGAGGTGAGCCAAGTTTTCGGATCCCAGCTGTTAAACCGATCCTTGGGCTGCATCGCTTGAAAAAGTTCTCCGGTTTTCTCTGTCACCTCTCTCATCTTCTCTCGTGCTTCTTCTATGGTGGTGGTTGCGTTGCGTATGGTGAGACAACATTCTCCATCGGTGAGATTTAACGTTCCACAGACACCTTGCTCCTTTAACCATAACATAGCTAAAGCTAATCTGTTTTGCAAAGCCATTGTAGACACTTGTTGAACCTGTAAATTCGTTTCCCCGAAAGCATAACGGGTCCAATTGCTTAGGACGTGTACTTGCCAGGTCAGATTTTCTAAAACGAATTGGTGCCTTTTAAGGGTCACATATGGGGTAAATATATTCTCCAACATCAGAGATGTTGTCATGCCCCAGGTATAATAATCAGGCACTTGAACTCCACGCACTGCCCACTCAGGTCGCGCCTCGGGTCCATCGCTTTCCCGGCGCCTTCTGTTATGATGGGGCACTGAGAAATTGAACACTCTAGAAGGGCACATTGTTGGAACGCCGATGGTACAGCGTAAACCTGCCATTTCGTGTACATGCAGGTGTGAGTACATTCTCCCATTCGAACATGCCCAAAAGGTGCCCTGAGGGGATGGATATCTCATAGTGGAGCACGTTAATGGGTCATAGGATTTAGTTATTCCGATTTTTCCTTTCCACACGAGGTTCCACTTGGTTTCGTGGGTAAGTGTGACTCCACATTTTAACGCAGTTTTTCGACTGGTAATGGGCCCTCTACACCTGGGATCTCTAGGTTTAAATCCTGGTACCGGAAAACCCCAACAAGTACACGCATCCCGAATGAAAGTTCGCAATTCTGAGACATACCATGTTTCTATAGGGTCCCATGTTAACGATTCACAACCAACGGTCCGTGAACAGGTCATTAAGGGGGTGTTCTTATAGGGTAGGGGATCTATTTCCCGCGCATCAATTATATTGTCTGGATCAAGTAAAGCCTGCTTAAGGACCAAGCGTATTCATAACGAGAACGATTCTGGTGGGCATAGCCACCCCATCTGCGAGGAATTTGAATACACCAACCTGGGGATAACGGAACATTATATTCATGTTGTAGGGGTTCACCGTGAGGGGGAGGGTCCCACCGACGTACCACATTACAAGGGATCTCCTCCTCCCGGGGACACCACTTCGAATTCAGTACAGACATGCAAGGGAGGTGCACTTCCTGGGGACACGCTGTCCAACCCTCTCGGGCTGCAAGGGTAGCACTCGTAGTTCCCGTACAGAGCTGTTGCTTCCAGCATGTAGCCTTCCGCATATCCCTCCAGGTCATGTTAACTGGAAACCTATAGGCTACCGGAGAGGGTATGTAGTCAGCTTCCCACCCTGGAGGAGCTGTGTAGTCAATTCCCCACAAACATTGTCCTTTCCAGAGAGTATTCTGAATACGCTTTTGGTTTAACATTTCTAATTTTGAATTTAACACTCGTGAGAGATTTAACCAAATAACGGCAAATTTGGGACCCTCTGACGCGGACGTAGGGAGGTCCACACAAAACCCTTGGTCTGTTCGATTCCAGATTCGGACAAAACCAGTAATCAATTCCCATGCCAGGTTGGGTCGGTTATTCAGATTCCCCGTTGATTGAGACAAGATTATACATTCACAAAGTAAGAATATAAACTTTCCCCACACCATCTTTTCCCTAATAAAGAACAGCAACGGGCCTAACAGGATCAGGCAAACAATGCAAAGAATGACCCGCTGAACAACTGAAACCCTAAGTCCCACGATGTTCGTCGGCAACCTCCCCAGTATCATCAAAACCTCTATCGGGGATTCGTCCCCAGGCAACCAGCATTTTACTCGAGCAGTCGGTTGGGGTCTGGAATTTCCAAACACATCAGGAACCCAAATTCGCTTTTTATCCGCCACTATCCCGTAGCGGTTAGCCACATCCTCCCGGAGAGCCGACATCTGGGCTCCGGTATCTACTAAAAAGGTGACCGGAGTTTTAAAGGGACCCAGGGGAAAGGTAATTAACAAGTCCCCTTTGTCGTTTTCTGTGAGCCTCCTTAAATAGATCCACCGGCCATCCCCCGGCTCACCGACTGGGGACGGCGGAGGAGGTTTCCCGCAATATTCGCTCCCGCTCCAAAGCTTCCGTCAAAGCAGTGTGTAGCCGTTGGTTAGTCACCCGCTCGGCGGTAAGCTGATCAGAGAGATGTCTTGCCTCATTTCCTAATTGCTCCTGCAGAGCCCCCACCAGATCTTGAAGGGATTTTGTTGTCTCCCCTTCTACGTGTTGGGCCATGTGTTTATTCCGTTGTGCTGCCACCAGAGCTGCTCCTAAAACCGCACAAACTACTGCCTTCCCCTTTCCTTGTTTCAGTTTTCGTTCATTAGCCAAGCTGGAAATTCTGTCGGCTACCGCTTGTGGATTGTGCCGATTATTGTGGGCCCAAGTCATACCAGAGAGAGAAGGTCGGGCGTTATAGCCCTCTAACCTCTCCAGGAAAGGGGTGCAATCTACAATCGGTCCTCCCAGGGAGGCCATTATGAGTATACAATTATAGGGACCGGATCCCGTACTAGGCCTCAGAGGACTGTCTCCCCTGGTGTATGACTCCTCTCAGAGAGGGGCTTCGGTAAAAGCCGAGTCCCAGTGATCGCTTTAGCACCAACGAGGGGATCCTGCCGACTACGCCAAATTTGTTACGACCCAGACCGGACAGACCAGAGGGTCGTAGAGCTTCTGGGATCCCCCCGGGCTAAATTAAGCTGAAACGACACGAAACGATCACTTTGAACGCTTTATTCCAACAATCCAAACTGTGGAAGGCGTAACGGTGGGCAGCGTGGGTTGCAGCAAAACGTTCACAAGAAGAGAGAAAAGAGAGGAATAAGAAAAAAAAGAAAGAGGGGGACAAGAAAAGAGATAGTCACCACCCTTGGATCCCGCGGTGTCGGCGACGAGCGTGGCAATCCTCCGGTGATGGGCGGGCGCCGTGGCTCTTTGCAGTTGTGTCTTTTATAGTCTAAATCTCCGTCCACAGTCGCGCCTCTTGAAGACTTATACGGGTTCATTCCAGACGGTTCTCAACATATATAGTAGTGTTCCAGAGGGTTCATCTACTGAGTATGTGCAATTTATTGGGGTGGTGGTCTTAGGGACTTGCCAAGGAGCTACAAGCCCCCTCCTCAGATAAGCTTTGTGTGGCCTCTGGCCATATGCGGTGGGTTACCAGGCTGGTTCTGCCACAACACGGGACTGCATAGCCTCCGGCACCTCCCCTGTGCCCATGCCAGCCAACTTCTTGCTAAAGGCCCTCTTTGGTATGCAGACCGCACCTTGGTTGCTACAATGTTTGAGACATTGACAGACATTAACTCTTCCAGTCCCTCACACCACCCCGTGGCTCAAACATTGTCCATACAATCCTCGTCCAGGGTGGCGACTTCACAGACAGCAGGAGGAGGAAACACAAGGTAAGAGTAACAAGAATAGGCAAAACAAGAACCCACAGCCCTACATTACAACAATATTCAAAAGTCACTTTCCCTGAGGTCTTCCTCGACCGTTGTGATCCGTACATGACGAATAGATGTAATGGAGGAGAGCAAGCGAGAGATCATACATCTGCCTATTGCAAGGCCCATCATCAAAAACAAAAATCCACACAGTATCATGAGGCCAATGTTTACAAGCCATTTTCCCCAACCTGGAAGTCCCAGTGAGCCTACAAGAGAGGTGAGCCAAGTTTTCGGATCCCAGCTGTTAAACCGATCCTTGGGCTGCATCGCTTGAAAAAGTTCTCCGGTTTTCTCTGTCACCTCTCTCATCTTCTCTCGTGCTTCTTCTATGGTGGTGGTTGCGTTGCGTATGGTGAGACAACATTCTCCATCGGTGAGATTTAACGTTCCACAGACACCTTGCTCCTTTAACCATAACATAGCTAAAGCTAATCTGTTTTGCAAAGCCATTGTAGACACTTGTTGAACCTGTAAATTCGTTTCCCCGAAAGCATAACGGGTCCAATTGCTTAGGACGTGTACTTGCCAGGTCAGATTTTCTAAAACGAATTGGTGCCTTTTAAGGGTCACATATGGGGTAAATATATTCTCCAACATCAGAGATGTTGTCATGCCCCAGGTATAATAATCAGGCACTTGAACTCCACGCACTGCCCACTCAGGTCGCGCCTCGGGTCCATCGCTTTCCCGGCGCCTTCTGTTATGATGGGGCACTGAGAAATTGAACACTCTAGAAGGGCACATTGTTGGAACGCCGATGGTACAGCGTAAACCTGCCATTTCGTGTACATGCAGGTGTGAGTACATTCTCCCATTCGAACATGCCCAAAAGGTGCCCTGAGGGGATGGATATCTCATAGTGGAGCACGTTAATGGGTCATAGGATTTAGTTATTCCGATTTTTCCTTTCCACACGAGGTTCCACTTGGTTTCGTGGGTAAGTGTGACTCCACATTTTAACGCAGTTTTTCGACTGGTAATGGGCCCTCTACACCTGGGATCTCTAGGTTTAAATCCTGGTACCGGAAAACCCCAACAAGTACACGCATCCCGAATGAAAGTTCGCAATTCTGAGACATACCATGTTTCTATAGGGTCCCATGTTAACGATTCACAACCAACGGTCCGTGAACAGGTCATTAAGGGGGTGTTCTTATAGGGTAGGGGATCTATTTCCCGCGCATCAATTATATTGTCTGGATCAAGTAAAGCCTGCTTAAGGACCAAGCGTATTCATAACGAGAACGATTCTGGTGGGCATAGCCACCCCATCTGCGAGGAATTTGAATACACCAACCTGGGGATAACGGAACATTATATTCATGTTGTAGGGGTTCACCGTGAGGGGGAGGGTCCCACCGACGTACCACATTACAAGGGATCTCCTCCTCCCGGGGACACCACTTCGAATTCAGTACAGACGTGCAAGGGAGGTGCACTTCCTGGGGACACGCTGTCCAACCCTCTCGGGCTGCAAGGGTAGCACTCGTAGTTCCCGTACAGAGCTGTTGCTTCCAGCATGTAGCCTTCCGCATATCCCTCCAGGTCATGTTAACTGGAAACCTATAGGCTACCGGAGAGGGTATGTAGTCAGCTTCCCACCCTGGAGGAGCTGTGTAGTCAATTCCCCACAAACATTGTCCTTTCCAGAGAGTATTCTGAATACGCTTTTGGTTTAACATTTCTAATTTTGAATTTAACACTCGTGAGAGATTTAACCAAATAACGGCAAATTTGGGACCCTCTGACGCGGACGTAGGGAGGTCCACACAAAACCCTTGGTCTGTTCGATTCCAGATTCGGACAAAACCAGTAATCAATTCCCATGCCAGGTTGGGTCGGTTATTCAGATTCCCCGTTGATTGAGACAAGATTATACATTCACAAAGTAAGAATATAAACTTTCCCCACACCATCTTTTCCCTAATAAAGAACAGCAACGGGCCTAACAGGATCAGGCAAACAATGCAAAGAATGACCCGCTGAACAACTGAAACCCTAAGTCCCACGATGTTCGTCGGCAACCTCCCCAGTATCATCAAAACCTCTATCGGGGATTCGTCCCCAGGCAACCAGCATTTTACTCGAGCAGTCGGTTGGGGTCTGGAATTTCCAAACACATCAGGAACCCAAATTCGCTTTTTATCCGCCACTATCCCGTAGCGGTTAGCCACATCCTCCCGGAGAGCCGACATCTGGGCTCCGGTATCTACTAAAAAGGTGACCGGAGTTTTAAAGGGACCCAGGGGAAAGGTAATTAACAAGTCCCCTTTGTCGTTTTCTGTGAGCCTCCTTAAATAGATCCACCGGCCATCCCCCGGCTCACCGACTGGGGACGGCGGAGGAGGTTTCCCGCAATATTCGCTCCCGCTCCAAAGCTTCCGTCAAAGCAGTGTGTAGCCGTTGGTTAGTCACCCGCTCGGCGGTAAGCTGATCAGAGAGATGTCTTGCCTCATTTCCTAATTGCTCCTGCAGAGCCCCCACCAGATCTTGAAGGGATTTTGTTGTCTCCCCTTCTACGTGTTGGGCCATGTGTTTATTCCGTTGTGCTGCCACCAGAGCTGCTCCTAAAACCGCACAAACTACTGCCTTCCCCTTTCCTTGTTTCAGTTTTCGTTCATTAGCCAAGCTGGAAATTCTGTCGGCTACCGCTTGTGGATTGTGCCGATTATTGTGGGCCCAAGTCATACCAGAGAGAGAAGGTCGGGCGTTATAGCCCTCTAACCTCTCCAGGAAAGGGGTGCAATCTACAATCGGTCCTCCCAGGGAGGCCATTATGAGTATACAATTATAGGGACCGGATCCCGTACTAGGCCTCAGAGGACTGTCTCCCCTGGTGTATGACTCCTCTCAGAGAGGGGCTTCGGTAAAAGCCGAGTCCCAGTGATCGCTTTAGCACCAACGAGGGGATCCTGCCGACTACGCCAAATTTGTTACGACCCAGACCGGACAGACCAGAGGGTCGTAGAGCTTCTGGGATCCCCCCGGGCTAAATTAAGGTGAAACGACACGAAACGATCACTTTGAACGCTTTATTCCAACAATCCAAACTGTGGAAGGCGTAATGGTGGGCAGCGTGGGTTGCAGCAAAACGTTCACAAGAAGAGCGAAAAGAGAGGAATAAGAAAAAAAAGAAAGAGGGGGACAAGAAAAGAGATAGTCACCACCCTTGGATCCCGTGGTGTCGGCGACGAGCGTGGCAATCCTCCGGTGATGGGCGGGCGCCGTGGCTCTTTGCAGTTGTGTCTTTTATAGTCTAAATCTCCGTCCACAGTCGCGCCTCTTGAAGACTTATACGGGTTCATTCCAGACGGTTCTCAACATATATAGTAGTGTTCCAGAGGGTTCTTTATCTACTGAGTATGTGCGATTTATTGGGGTGGTGGTCTTAGGGACTTGCCAAGGAGCTACAAGCCCCCTCCTCAGATAAGCTTTGTGTGGCCTCTGGCCATATGCGGTGGGTTACCAGGCTGGTTCTGCCACAACACGGGACTGCATAGCCTCCGGCACCTCCCCTGTGCCCATGCCAGCCAACTTCTTGCTAAAGGCCCTCTTTGGTATGCAGACCGCACCTTGGTTGCTACAATGTTTGAGACATTGACAGACATTAACTCTTCCAGTCCCTCACACCACCCCGTGGCTCAAACATTGTCCATACAATCCTCGTCCAGGGTGGCGACTTCACAGACAGCAGGAGGAGGAAACACAAGGTAAGAGTAACAAGAATAGGCAAAACAAGAACCCACAGCCCTACATTACAACAATATTCAAAAGTCACCTTCCCTTAGGTCTTCCTCGACCGTTGTGATCTGTACATGACGAATAGATGTAATGGAGGAGAGCAAGCGAGAGATCATACATCTGCCTATTGTAAGGCCCATTATCAAAACTAAAAATCCACACAGTATCACGAGGCCAATGTTTACAAGCCATTTTCCCCAACCTGGAAGTCCCAGTGAGCTTGCAAGAGAGGTGAGCCAAGTTTTCGGATCCCAGCTGTTAAACCGATCCTTGGGCTACATCGCTTGAAAAAGTTCTCCGGGTTTCTCTGTCACCTCTCTCATCTTCTCTCGCGCTTCTTCTATGGTGGTGGTTGCGTTGTGTATGGTGAGACAACATTCTCCATCGGTGAGATTTAACATTCCACAGACACCTTGCTCCTTTAACCATAACATATCTAAAGCTAATCTGTTTTGCAAAGCCATTGTAGACACTTGTTGAACCTGTAAATTCGTTTCCCCGAAAGCATAACGGGTCCAATTGCTTAGGACGTGTACTTGCCAGGTCAGATTTTCTAAAACGAATTGGTGCCTTTTAAGGGTCACATATGGGGTAAATATATTCTCCAACATCAGAGATGTTGTCATGCCCCAGGTATAATAATCAGGCACTCGAACTCCACGCACTGCCCACTCAGGTCGCGCCTCGGGTCCATCGCTTTCCCGGCGCCTTCTGTTATGGTGGGGCACTGAGAAATTGAACACTCTAGAAGGGCACATTGTTGGAACGCCGATGGTACAGCGTAAACCTGCCATTTCGTGTACATGCAGGTGTGAGTACATTCTCCCATTCGAACATGCCCAAAAGTTGCCCTGAGGGGATGGATATCTCATAGTGGAGCACGTTAATGGGTCATAGGATTTAGTTACTCCGATTCCTCCTTTCCACACAAGGTTCCACTTGGCTTCGTGGGTAAGTGTGACTCCACATTTTAACGCAGTTTTTCGACTGGTAATGGGCCCTGTACACCTGGGGCTTCTATGTTTAAATCCTGGTACCAGAAAACCCCAACAAGTACACATATCCCGAATTAAAGTTCGCAATTCTGAGACATACCATGTTTCTATAGGGTCCCATGTTAACGATTCACAACCAACGGTCCGTGAACAGGTCATTAAGGGGGTGTTCTTATAGGGTAGGGGATCTATCTCCCTCGCATCAATTATATTGTCTGGATCACGTAAAGCATGTTTAAGGGACCAAGCGTATTCATAACGAGAACGATTCTGGTGGGCATAGCCACCCCATCTGCGAGGAATTTGAATACACCAACCTGGGGATAACGGAACATTATATTCATGTTGTAGGGGTTCACCGTGAGGGGGAGGGTCCCACCGACGTACCACATTACAAGGGATCTCCTCCTCCCGGGGACACCACTTCGAATTCAGTACAGACATGCAAGGGAGTTGCACTTCTTGGGGACATGCTGTCCAACCCTCTCGGGCTGCAAGGGTAGCACTCGTAGTTCCCGTACAGAGCTGTTGCTTCCAGCATGTAGCCTTCCGCATATCCCTCCAGGTCATGTTAACTGGAAACCTATAGGCTACCGGAGAGGGTATGTAGTCAGCTTCCCACCCCGGAGGAGGTGCGTAGTCAATTCCCCACAAACATTGTCCCTTCCAGAGAGTATTCTGAATACACTTTTGGTTTAACATTTCTAATTTTGAATTTAACACTCGTGAGAGATTTAACCAAATAACGGCAAATTTGAGACCCTCTGACGCGGACGTAGGGAGGTCCACGCAAAACCCTTGGTCTGTCCGATTCCAGATTCGGACGAAACCAGTAATCAATTCCCATGCCAGGTTGGGTCGGTTATTCAGATTCCCCGTTGATTGAGACAAGATTATACATTCACAAAGTAAGAATATAAACTTTCCCCACACCATCTTTTTCTTAATAAAGAACAGCAACAGGCCTAACAGGATCAGGCAAACAATGCAAAGAATGACCCGCTGAACAACTGAAACCCTAAGTCCCACGATGGGCTTCTGTCAACCTGTAATACATACACACCAGAAAACTAAGGATTAGAAAGATGGGATTATCCATCGGGTGTGAATGCGATGGTCTTTCCCGTGGGCGTCAGTAGCCACCCATGTGTAAAGATTCAGTGGGGTTTTTAGAGTGAGGGGTACTTCCCCTATAGTTGGCAGATCAGCCAAAACTGGCTGTCCTGGATAATGGAGGGTTTTTTCTGGGTCTTCGTCTTCCCTTTTTCCCGGCAGTGAAGAGGGGGGTTTCGGACAGAAAGCAGTGAGTTTGGGACATCCGTTCTTTCCCCACCTGTTGTTAACCTTTGCCACAGCGTCCGGGAGCCGTGCGGGCCACCCAGCACTGTGCAGCTTGAGAGCATGTTTTAATAACCCATTCGTTCTTTCTACTATCCCGTTAGCCTGGGGATAGTAGGGGGTATGAAATGTCCATTGAACTCCTTCATCCTTTGCCCATTCTTGGACCACCCCGGCAGTAAAGTGGCTGCCATTGTCAGATTGGATAGATTTAGGTTTGGGTAGGTAACTGAACCATCGCTTTAACACTTTTACCGTATTTTCCCCGGTAGCTCGTGCCACTGCTTCGGCTTGAACAAGGCCGGAGACGACTTCTACCCCAACCAAAATATACTGTTTTCCCTCTGATTTTTTAAAAGGACCTATGTAATCTACTTGCCAAGTTTCCCAGAGGCCCTTTCCGTCCCGTAAGTGGAGAGGGGGTCCTTGCAAGGGATGCCGCTCTAATCGGGTGCGGCACTGACTGCAAGCAGAAATGATCGTGTTACACAGTTCCCGAGTTACTGGCCAGCCTCTGCTACCAGCCTCCCTGAAAAGGTCTTTAACTCCTGAATGACCGCGTCTCACATGTAACCACTCCAGCAAGCGCTCCCACTCTTTTTCTTCGGCTTCCACTGCCATTGGAGCTAAACGTGTCAGCGAATCTACCTGATTGTTCCAAATGTGGGCTGGGTGATCCCCCCTCTGGTGTGCGGCTACCCATCCCACCAAGAAAGTCCCCTGTTTGGCAATCTCTAATATTTCTTCCCACTTTTCCCTCTGCCACACGGGTATGCGATTAACCTCCCATTGATTCTGTTCCCAGAAAGGGAGCCACTCGGTACATCCTTTGAATACAGCGTATGAATCTGTGTAAATAAAAGTCAATTCTTTGTTCTCGGCTTCTCTTTTAATCACACTCCACACTGCCACCAACTCCCCCACCTGAGCACTTCCCTCCCCTTCCGTTATAATCCGCTCCCCCGAATCAACATGTAAGGCTACTGCCCGATATTTCCACACCTTTCCCTCCCTTTTTGAGGACGCATCAGTAAACCACACATTTTTCAAATGAGGTTCAAATGGAGGAGCTGGTTTTATAAGGGAAGGAGGGGTATCCTGGTTGGATTGGCTATCAGGTGATTCCTGTATTTGGAGTACCTTAAGTGCCCCTTCTTCTACCCTTCCTGCATGACAATAGTGATCTAATTGCGCATACCATTTCCTGACTGTTTCTTGCTGTGCAACCCCTGCCGGGGGTGGGGTCCCAGCCAGCACTGGCTTCAGGACCTTAAAGGGCCCTCTCAAAATAATCGGTTGTTGCTTTGTGATTTTTTCAGCCTCCTGTAGGGCTAGATTAACTACAAAAAGACCCTTCTCCCAAATTGAATATCGTTTTTCAGCATCTTTGAAGCTTCTCGAGTAGAACCCGACAGGGCGAGTTGGTCCTTCAGGTCCACGCTGCCACATGTGTATTGATAGGCCGTGGATGGCAAAGCCCCACTCAATATGGAGTGGATCAGTCGGGTGTATTGGCCCTAAAGCCTGGTATACCCCAGCCTCAAAGATCAATAGTTTTAAGGCTTCCTCATGGACAGGGGTCCACTCCCAAGAGGTTCTTTTCCTCGTCAGGTCATATAAAGGTTGAGCTATAATAGAAAAGTCCGGAATATGTTTTCTCCAGAATACCAGTAGGCCTAAAGCGTGTTGAAGCTCCCTTTTGTTACCAGGCGCTTTCACTTGCTGGAGGGTAGTTAAGGTCTCTGAGGGAATGCACACTGTTCCTCCCCTCCACCAGATGCCTAGAAATTTCACTTCAGGGGACGGGAGTTGTATTTTCCCTGTTGGAATCTGGAGTCCTAAATTTTCCAAATGGGTAATTATGTCTTCCTGAGTCCGTCCTACCACGGAAACATCAGGGCCACCGATTAGCACATCATCAATATACTGATATATTTTGACTCCTTCCCTGGGGGTAATTTGGGCAAGTTCCTGTGCTAAAGCGTAATGGGCAGTAGTCGGTGAATGACAATAGCCCTGGGGAAGGCGAGTGAATGTGTATTGTACACCTTCCCACGTGAAAGCAAAACGCTCTCTGTCTGAGTCCTGCAGGGGAACCATAAAGAACATATCTTTTACATCAATGGCTGCCAAGATCGGGTGTGCTTGTTCCTGGATGGTTGCGATTAGTTCTGCTATGTTTGGCACCGCGGCGGTTAAGGGGCCTGTATTGGCGTTTAGGTGCCGATAATCGACTGTTAGCCGCCATCTGCCGTCTGGCTTGCGGACAGGCCAAACGGGAGAATTATAGGGGGAATGTACAGGCATAATTATTCCTTTTTCTTTCAGGTCTGAAATCACAGGAGCAATCCCTTCTCTAGCTCCTAGAGGGAGAGGATAGGGTTTAACATTCACAACCTTAGACGGGGGTAATTCCGGCGCGGATTGTAGCAGTCGCACCGTGACTGTCGGTAAACCAAACACCCACTCTTTTCCCTTCGAGTCCACCCAAGCACGCCCTCGGAGCAAATCAAGTCCCAAGATGTTCGTCGGCAACCTCCCCAATATCATCAAAACCTCTATCGGGGATTCGTCCCCAGGCAACCAGCATTTTACTCGAGCAGTCGGTTGGGGTCTGGAATTTCCAAACACATCAGGAACCCAAATTCGCTTTTTATCTGCCACTATCCCGTAGCGGTTAGCCACATCCTCCCGGAGAGCCGACATCTGGGCTCCGGTATCTACTAAAAAGGTGACCGGAGTTTTAAAGGGACCCAGGGGAAAGGTAATTAACAAGTCCCCTTTGTCGTTTTCTGTGAGCCTCCTTAAATAGATCCACCGGCCATCCCCCGGCTCACCGACTGGGGACGGCGGAGGAGGTTTCCCGCAATATTCGCTCCCGCTCCAAAGCTTCCGTCAAAGCGGTGTGTAGCCGTTGGTTAGTCACCCGCTCGGCGGTAAGCTGATCAGAGAGATGTCTTGCCTCATTTCCTAATTGCTCCTGCAGAGCCCCCACCAGATCTTGAAGGGATTTTGTTGTCTCCCCTTCTACGTGTTGGGCCATGTGTTTATTCCGTTGTGCTGCCACCAGAGCTGCTCCTAAAACCGCACAAACTACTGCCTTCCCCTTTCCTTGTTTCAGTTTTCGTTCATTAGCCAAGCTGGAAATTCTGTCGGCTACCGCTTGTGGATTGTGCCGATTATTGTGGGCCCAAGTCATACCAGAGAGAGAAGGTCGGGCGCTATAGCCCTCTAACCTCTCCAGGAGAGGGGTGCAATCTACAATCCGTCCTCCCAGGGAGGCCATTATGAGTATACAATTATAGGGACCAGATCCCGTACTAGGCCTCAGAGGACTGTCTCCCCTGGTGTATGACTCCTCTCAGAGAGGGGCTTCGGTAAAAGCCGAGTCCCAGTGATCGCTTTAGCACCAACCAGGGGATCCTGCCGACTACGCCAAATTTGTTACGACCCAGACCGGACAGACCAGAGGGTCGTAGAGCTTCTGGGATCCCCCCGGGCTAAATTAAGCTGAAACGACACGAAACATTCACTTTGAACGCTTTATTCCAACAATCCAAACTGTGGAAGGCGTAACGGTGGGCAGCGTGGGTTGCAGCAAAACGTTCACAAGAAGAGCGAAAAGAGAGGAATAAGAAAAAAAAGAAAGAGGGGGACAAGAAAAGAGATAGTCACCACCCTTGGATCCCGCGGTGTCGGCGACGAGCGTGGCAATCCTCCGGTGATGGGCGCGCGCCGTGGCTCTTTGCAGTTGTGTCTTTTATAGTCTAAATCTCCGTCCACAGTCGCGCCTCTTGAAGACTTATACGGGTTCATTCCAGACGGTTCTCAACATATATAGTAGTGTTCCAGAGGGTTCTTTATCTACTGAGTATGTGCGATTTATTGGGGTGGTGGTCTTAGGGACTTGCCAAGGAGCTACAAGCCCCCTCCTCAGATAAGCTTTGTGTGGCCTCTGGCCATATGCGGTGGGTTACCAGGCTGGTTCTGCCACAACACGGGACTGCATAGCCTCCGGCACCTCCCCTGTGCCCATGCCAGCCAACTTCTTGCTAAAGGCCCTCTTTGGTATGCAGACCGCACCTTGGTTGCTACAATGTTTGAGACATTGACAGACATTAACTCTTCCAGTCCCTCACACCACCCCGTGGCTCAAACATTGTCCATACAATCCTCGTCCAGGGTGGCGACTTCACAGACAGCAGGAGGAGGAAACACAAGGTAAGAGTAACAAGAATAGGCAAAACAAGAACCCACAGCCCTAACATTACAACAATATTCAAAAGTCACTTTCCCTGAGGTCTTCCTCGACCGTTGTGATCCGTACATGACGAATAGATGTAATGGAGGAGAGCAAGCGAGAGATCATACATCTGCCTATTGCAAGGCCCATCATCAAAAATAAAAATCCACACAGTATCACGAGGCCAATGTTTACAAGCCATTTTCCCCAACCTGGAAGTCCCAGTGAGCCTACAAGAGAGGTGAGCCAAGTTTTCGGATCCCAGCTGTTAAACCGATCCTTGGGCTGCATCGCTTGAAAAAGTTCTCCGGTTTTCTCTGTCACCTCTCTCATCTTCTCTCGTGCTTCTTCTATGGTGGTGGTTGCGTTGCGCATGGTGAGACAACATTCTCCATCGGTGAGATTTAACATTCCACATACACCTTGCTCCTTTAACCATAACATAGCTAAAGCTAATCTGTTTTGCAAGGCCATTGTAGACACTTGTTGAACCTGTAAATTCATTTCCCCGAAGGCATAACAGGTCCAATTGCTTAGGACTTGTACTTGCCAGGTCAGATTTTCTAAAACGAATTGGTGCCTTTTAAGGGTCACATATGGGGTAAATATATTCTCCAACATCAGAGATGTTGTCATGCCCCAGGTATAATAATCAGGCACTCGAACTCCACGCACTGCCCACTCAGGTCGCGCCTCGGGTCCATCGCTTTCCCGGCGCCTTCTGTTATGATGGGGCACTGAGAAATTGAACACTCTAGAAGGGCACATTGTTGGAACGCCGATGGTACAGCGTAAACCTGCCATTTCGTGTACATGCAGGTGTGAGTACATTCTCCCATTCGAACATGCCCAAAAGGTGCCCTGAGGGGATGGATATCTAGTAGTGGAGCACGTTAATGGGTCATAGGATTTAGTTATTCCGATTTTTCCTTTCCACACAAGGTTCCACTTGGTTTCGTGGGTAAGTGTGACTCCACATTTTAATGCAGTTTTTCGACTGGTAATGGGCCCTCTACACCTGGGATCTCTAGGTTTAAATCCTGGTACCGGAAAACCCCAACAAGTACACGCATCCCGAATGAAAGTTCGCAATTCTGAGACATACCATGTTTCTATAGGGTCCCATGTTAACGATTCACAACCAACGGTCCGTGAACAGGTCATTAAGGGGGTGTTCTTATAGGGTAGGGGATCTATTTCCCGCGCATCAATTATATTGTCTGGATCAAGTAAAGCCTGCTTAAGGACCAAGCGTATTCATAACGAGAACGATTCTGGTGGGCATAGCCACCCCATCTGCGAGGAATTTGAATACACCAACCTGGGGATAACGGAACATTATATTCATGTTGTAGGGGTTCACCGTGAGGGGGAGGGTCCCACCGACGTACCACATTACAAGGGATCTCCTCCTTCCGGGGACACCACTTCGAATTCAGTACAGACATGCAAGGGAGGTGCACTTCCTGGGGACACGCTGTCCAACCCTCTCGGGCTGCAAGGGCAGCGCTCGTAGTTCCCGTACAGAGCTGTTGCTTCCAGCATGTAGCCTTCCGCATATCCCTCCAGGTCATGTTAACTGGAAACCTATAGGCTACCGGAGAGGGTATGTAGTCAGCTTCCCACCCCAGAGGAGGTGCGTAGTCAATTCCCCACAAACATTGTCCTTTCCAGAGAGTATTCTGAATACACTTTTGGTTTAACATTTCTAATTTTGAATTTAACACTCGTGAGAGATTTAACCAAATAACGGCAAATTTGGGACCCTCTGACGCGGACGTAGGGAGGTCCACACAAAACCCTTGGTCTGTTCGATTCCAGATTCGGACAAAACCAGTAATCAATTCCCATGCCAGGTTGGGTCGGTTATTCAGATTCCCCGTTGATTGAGACAAGATTATACATTCACAAAGTAAGAATATAAACTTTCCCCACACCATCTTTTCCCTAATAAAGAACAGCAACGGGCCTAACAGGATCAGGCAAACAATGCAAAGAATGACCCGCTGAACAACTGAAACCCTAAGTCCCACGATGTTCGTCGGCAACCTCCCCAGTATCATCAAAACCTCTATCGGGGATTCGTCCCCAGGCAACCAGCATTTTACTCGAGCAGTCGGTTGGGGTCTGGAATTTCCAAACACATCAGGAACCCAAATTCGCTTTTTATCTGCCACTATCCCGTAGCGGTTAGCCACATCCTCCCGGAGAGCCGACATCTGGGCTCCGGTATCTACTAAAAAGGTGACCGGAGTTTTAAAGGGACCCAGGGGAAAGGTAATTAACAAGTCCCCTTTGTCATTTTCTGTGAGCCTCCTTAAATAGATCCACCGGCCATCCCCCGGCTCACCGACTGGGGACGGCGGAGGAGGTTTCCCGCAATATTCGCTCCCGCTCCAAAGCTTCCGTCAAAGCAGTGTGTAGCCGTTGGTTAGTCACCCGCTCGGCGGTAAGCTGATCAGAGAGATGTCTTGCCTCATTTCCTAATTGCTCCTGCAGAGCCCCCACCAGATCTTGAAGGGATTTTGTTGTCTCCCCTTCCACGTGTTGGGCCATGTGTTTATTCCGTTGTGCTGCCACCAGAGCTGCTCCTAAAACCGCACAAACTACTGCCTTCCCCTTTCCTTGTTTCAGTTTTCGTTCATTAGCCAAGCTGGAAATTCTGTCGGCTACCGCTTGTGGATTGTGCCGATTATTGTGGGCCCAAGTCATACCAGAGAGAGAAGGTCGGGCGTTATAGCCCTCTAACCTCTCCAGGAGAGGGGTGCAATCTACAATCCGTCCTCCCAGGGAGGCCATTATGAGTATACAATTATAGGGACCAGATCCCGTACTAGGCCTCAGAGGACTGTCTCCCCTGGTGTATGACTCCTCTCAGAGAGGGGCTTCGGTAAAAGCCGAGTCCCAGTGATCGCTTTAGCACCAACGAGGGGATCCTGCCGACTACGCCAAATTTGTTACGACCCAGACCGGACAGACCAGAGGGTCGTAGAGCTTCTGGGATCCCCCCGGGCTAAATTAAGCTGAAACGACACGAAACGATCACTTTGAACGCTTTATTCCAACAATCCAAACTGTGGAAGGCGTAACGGTGGGCAGCGTGGGTTGCAGCAAAATGTTCACAAGAAGAGAGAAAAGAGAGGAATAAGAAAAAAAAGAAAGAGGGGGACAAGAAAAGAGATAGTCACCACCCTTGGATCCCGCGGTGTCGGCGACGAGCGTGGCAATCCTCCGGTGATGGGCGCGCGCCGTGGCTCTTTGCAGTTGTGTCTTTTATAGTCTAAATCTCCGTCCACAGTCGCGCCTCTTGAAGACTTATACGGGTTCATTCCAGACGGTTCTCAACATATATAGTAGTGTTCCAGAGGGTTCTTTATCTACTGAGTATGTGCGATTTATTGGGGTGGTGGTCTTAGGGACTTGCCAAGGAGCTACAAGCCCCCTCCTCAGATAAGCTTTGTGTGGCCTCTGGCCATATGCGGTGGGTTACCAGGCTGGTTCTGCCACAACACGGGACTGCATACCCTCCGGCACCTCCCCTGTGCCCATGCCAGCCAACTTCTTGCTAAAGGCCCTCTTTGGTATGCAGACCGCACCTTGGTTGCTACAATGTTTGAGACATTGACAGACATTAACTCTTCCAGTCCCTCACACCACCCCGTGGCTCAAACATTGTCCATACAATCCTCATCCAGGGTGGCGACTTCACAGACAGCAGAAGGAGGAAACACAAGGTAAGAGTAACAAGAATAGGCAAAGCAGGAACCCACAGCCCTAACATTACAACAATATTCAAAAGTCACTTTCCCTGAGGTCTTCCTCGACCGTTGTGATCCGTACATGACAAATAGATGTAATGGAGGAGAGCAAGCGAGAGATCATACATCTGCCTATTGCAAGGCCCATCATCAAAAATAAAAATCCACACAGTATCACGAGGCCAATGTTTACAAGCCATTTTCCCCAACCTGGAAGTCCCAGTGAGCCTACAAGAGAGGTGAGCCAAGTTTTCGGATCCCAGCTGTTAAACCGATCCTTGGGCTGCATCGCTTGAAAAAGTTCTCCGGGTTTCTCTGTCACCTCTCTCATCTTCTCTCGTGCTTCTTCTATGGTGGTGGTTGCGTTGCGTATGGTGAGACAACATTCTCCATCGGTGAGATTTAACATTCCACAGACACCTTGCTCCTTTAACCATAACATATCTAAAGCTAATCTGTTTTGCAAAGCCATTGTAGACACTTGTTGAACCTGTAAATTCGTTTCCCCGAAGGCATAACGGGTCCAATTGCTTAGGACGTGTACTTGCCAGGTCAGATTTTCTAAAACGAATTGGTGCCTTTTAAGGGTCACATATGGGGTAAATATATTCTCCAACATCAGAGATGTTGTCATGCCCCAGGTATAATAATCAGGCACTCGAACTCCACGCACTGCCCACTCAGGTCGCGCCTCGGGTCCATCGCTTTCCCGGCGCCTTCTGTTATGATGGGGCACTGAGAAATTGAACACTCTAGAAGGGCACATTGTTGGAACACCGATGGTACAGCGTAAACCTGCCATTTCGTGTACATGCAGGTGTGAGTACATTCTCCCATTCGAACATGCCCAAAAGGTGCCCTGAGGGGATGGATATCTAGTAGTGGAGCACGTTAATGGGTCATAGGATTTAGTTATTCCGATTTTTCCTTTCCACACGAGGTTCCACTTGGTTTCGTGGGTAAGTGTGACTCCACATTTTAACGCAGTTTTTCGACTGAACTCTTAAGACATTAACTCTTCCAGTCCCTCACAGGTCACTATCTCACTAGCCACCTAACCCTTGGGTCATCCTCTCTCGCAGTCGAAGGAGACCTGAGCTGAGAAATTGCAAACGTCCACCAATTCCTCACACATGAAAAGTGCCAGCACTGAAAGCTCTTGCTAGCCAGCACCGTTCCTTGGAACTGCTCTCACAGGTGCAGCAACACTGGGGCTCTGCGCTTCTCTAGCCACCTAACGTCACGGTCACTATCTGTCCGTCTCGCAGAGCTGAGCTGAGAAATTGTAAACGTCCAGCAATTCCTCACACATGAAAAGTGCCAGCGCTGAAAGCTACTGCTTGATCTAACCAGGCCTTGGCTAGCCTTTCAGAGCCACACAAAGGTTGGGGCTCTGTGCTTCTCTAGCCACCTAATCTTCTGCTCACTCTCTCTCGCAGTCGAAGGACAGCTGAGCTGAGAAATTGCAAACGTCCAGCAATTCCTCACACATGAAAAGTGCCAGCACTGAAAGCTACTGCTTGATCTAACCAGGCCTTGGCTAGCCTTTCAGAGCCACACAAAGGTTGGGGCTCTGTGCTTCTCTAGCCACCTAATCTTCGGCTCATCCTCTCTCGCAGTCGAAGGAGAGCTGAGCTGAGAAATTGCAAACGTCCAGCAATTCCTCACACATGAAAAGTGCCAGCACTGAAAGCTACTGCTTGATCTAACCAGGCCTTGGCTAGCCTTTCAGAGCCACACAAAGGTTGGGGCTCTGTGCTTCTCTAGCCACCTAACCCTCGGGTCATCCTCTCTCGCAGTCGAAGGACAGCTGAGCTGAGAAACTGCAAACGTCCACCAATTCCTCACACATGAAAAGTGCCAGCTCTGAAAGCTGTTGCTAGCCAGCAGCGTTCCTTGGAAGCGCTCTCACAGTCGCAGCAACACTGGGGCTCTGCGCTTCTCTAGCCACCTAATGTCACGGTCACTATCTCTCCGTCTCGCAGAGCTGAGCTGAGAAATTGCAAACGTCCAGCAATTCCTCACACATGAAAAGTGTTATCCCTGAATGCTACTGCTTGATCTAACCAGGCCTTGGCTAGCCTTTCAGAGCCACACAAAGGTTGGGGCTCTGAGCTTCTCTAGCCACCTAACCCTCGGCTCATCCTCTCTCGCAGTCGAAGGAGACCTGAGCTGAGAAATTGCAAAAGTCCACCAATTCATCAGACATGAGAAATGCCAGCACTGAAAGCTCTTGCTAGCCAGCACCGTTCCTTGGAACTGCTCTCACAGGCCCAGCAACACTGGGGCTCTGCGCTTCTCTAGCCACCTAACGTCACGGTCACTATCTCTCCGTCTCGCAGAGCTGAGCTGAGAAATTGCAAACGTCCAGCAATTCCTCACACATGAAAAGTGCCAGCACTGAAAGCTACTGCTTGATCTAACCATGACTTGGCTAGCATTTCAGAGCCACACAAAGGTTGGGGCTCTGTGCTCCTCTAGCCACCTAATCTTCTGCTCATCCTCTCTCGCAGTCGAAGGAGAGCTGAGCTGAGAAATTGCAAACGTCCAGCAATTCCTCACACATGAAAAGTGCCAGCACTGAAAGCTACTGCTTGATCTAACCAGGCCTTGGCTAGTCTTTCAGAGCCACACAAAGGTTGGGGCTCTGTGCTTCTCTAGCCACCTAACCCTCGGGTCATCCTCTCTCGCAGTCGAAGGACAGCTGAGCTGAGAAATTGCAAACGTCCAGCAATTCCTCACACATGAAAAGTGCCAGCACTGAAAGCTGTTGCTAGCCCTCACCTGTCCTTGGAAGCGCTCTCACAGGCACAGCAACACTGGGGCTCTGCGCTTCTCTAGCCATCTAATGTAATGATCACTGGTTGCAATGTGGACTCTTTTGCTCTCAATTTTAGTGTGGTTGTTCTTAAAAGCGCATTATGTAATACCTTACTTTCAGTATATGGTCCTTCTTATTGTGCTATTTATTACCTCTGGGAACTGGACTACTGTTATCATGTTATTGTTGTTTGTAACACTGGTTTATGATATGATAGAAGTGCAGGTCGTGAAACTAATCGGATGTTTGTACTCAGCATTTCTGTCACCTCTGTACTTCGGGAGCCACCTATGGGAGCTTATTAATAATTATACCTTTTACCTTTTCTCCTCTGAGAGCCAATCTATGGAGGAGACATCTTCGTAGTATGGGTGCTATCTCCTAGAGAATATTAATAACTACACTTTCTACCTTTTCTCCTGGGGGAGCCAACCTATTGGGGAGACATCTTCCAACATCTTCCCTTTCTCCACCAGGTTAATTACAATAGCATTGGAGGAGTTTGTAAACTTTGAATATCCTTGGGATGTTGAACTCAGCATGCTCCTATTGCTAGGAATCAGCCTGTTCCTGAATGTGATTCAGATCTTGTTTAGGGTTAAACAACTATTTAAAAACACCACCCAGAGATCAACTGCCATGACTGCAGCTAATCAAACCCTGGTGACAGGCACTGCAGTCTACTCAAACTCTGACAACAGGCACTTGTTACGACCCAGACCGGACAGACCAGAGGGTCGTAGAGCTTCTGGGATCCCCCCGGGCTAAATTAAGGTGAAACCACACCAAACGATCACTTTGAACGCTTTATTCGAATAATCCAAACTGTGGAAGGCACAACGGTGGGCAGCGTGGGTTGCAGCAAAACGTTCACAAGAAGAGAGAAAAGAGAGGGGAAAGAAAAAGGGGAAAAGAAAAGAGATAGTAACCACCCTTGGGTCCCACAGCGTCGACGATGAGCGTGGTAATCCTCCGGTGATGGGGGCGCGCAACGTGGCTCTTTGCAGTTGTCTTTTATAGTCTAAATCTCCGTCTACAGTCGCACCTCCTGAAGACTTATATGGGTTCATTCCAGACAGTTCTCAACATATATAGTAGTGTTCCAGAGGGTTCTTTATCTACTGAGTATGTGCGGCTTATTGGGGTGGTGGTCTTAGGGACTCGCCAAGGAGCTACAAGCCCCCTCCTCAAACAAACTTTGTGTGGCCTCTGGCCATATGCGGTGGGTTACCAGGCTGGTTCTGCCACAACACAGGACTGCATACCCTCCGGCACGCCCCCTGTGTCCATGCCAACCAACTTCTTGCTAATGTATGTCCCTCCCTCTTTGTTATGCAGACTGTACCTTGGTTGCTACAATGTTTGAGACATTGACAGACATTAACTCTTTCAGTCCCTCACAGCACTGTGGCTAGTCTAACCCTGGTGACAGGTACTGCAGCTACTCTAACCCTGACGACAAGCACTGCAGCTACTCAAATCCCTATGATAAGCACTGCGGCTACTCTAACCCCAGCAACAAGCACTGCAGCTACTCTAACCCCTATGACAAGCACTGCGGCTACTCTAACCCCAGCAACAAGCACTGCAGCTACTCTAACCCCTATGACAAGCACTGCGGCTACTCAAACCCCTATGACAAGCACTGCGGCTACTCTAACCCCAGCAACAAGCACTGCAGCTACTCTAACCCCTATGACAAGCACTGCGGCTACTCAAACCCCTATGACAAGCACTGCGGCTACTCTAACCCCAGCAACAAGCACTGCAGCTACTCAAACCCCTATGACAAGCACTGTGCCTATTCAAACCCCAGTGATAAGCAGTGAAGCTATTCAGACCCTGGCGACAGGCACTGTGGCTACTCAAACCTTGGTGATGGGTGATGCAGCTGAACTAGAGAATCAACCGGTGCCAGTATCAATCACCTCTATACAGAAGAAGAAAAATACAAAAAAATCAGTTCACTTAGCGAAGGATGAAGGTGAACCAGGGTCATCACGAGAACAGGAGGAAGAGGCAGAACCAGAGATAATCACCCAGTCCTTGAGTGAGCTGCGAGATATGCAAAGACTTCAGCCGTAGTCCAGGTGAGCACATTATCACCTGGCTGCTCCAATGCTGGGATAAGAGGGCCAGTAGCTTGGAATTAGAGGCTAAGGAAGCCAAGCAATTGGTATCCCTTTCTAGGGAAGGGGGCATTGACAAGGCAATTGGGAAAAAGACACAAGCCCTCAGCCTCTGGAGGCGACTTCTGTTGGGTGTGAGGGAAAGGTACCCCTTCAAGGAAGATGTTGTATGTCACCCAGGCAAGAGGACCGCCACGGAGAGAGGTATCCAGTACCTGAGGGAATTAGCCATGCGGGAGATGGTTTATTATGACCCAGGCAATGCGCAATTACCCAGAGATCCAGATGAAGTCCAACGTGCATGATTCATGTGGCGGAAGTTTTTACGAAGCGCACCATTGTCATATGCCAATGCATTGGCAGTAATGGACTGGAAAGATGAAGAGGGACCAACAGTAGATGAATTGGTTTGCCAGCTCCGGCAATACTAAGTAAGTCTCACTTCCTCCTTCATCGCAGCTGTGGAGAGACTGCCAGACATGCTAGAACTTCAATGCGAATTGGAGTCAAAGGCAGCCAAGTGATATGCCACAATTGATATCGCTAATGCATTTTTTTCAATCCCTTTGGCAGCAGAGTGCAGGCCACAGTTTGCTTTCACTTGGAGGGGCGTCCAGTACACCTGGAATCGACTGCCCCAGGGGTGGAAACACAGCCCCACCATTTGCCATGGACTAATCCAGACTGCACTGGAAAAGGGTGAGGCTCCAGAACACCTGCAGTACATTGATGACATCATCGTATGGGGCAACACAGCAGAAGAAGTTTTTGAGAAAGGGGAGAAAATAGTTCAAATCCTTCTGAACGCAGGTTTTGCCATAAAACAGAGTAAGGTGAAGGGACCTGCACAGGAGATCCAGTTTTTAGGAATAAAATGGCAAGATAGACATCGTCACATCCCAATGGATGTGATCAACAAAATAGCAGCTATGTCTCCACCGACTAGTAAACAGGAAATGCAAGCTTTCTTAGGCGTTGTAGGTTCTTGGAGAATGCATATTCCAAATTACAGTATGATTGTAAGCCCTCTCTATCAAGTGACCTGGAAGAAGAACAATTTTAAATGGGGCCCTGAGCAACAACAAGCCTTTGAACAGATTAAACGGAAGATTGTTCATGCAGTAGCCCTTGGGCCAGTCCAGGCAGGACCAGATGTTAAAAATGTGCTCTACACCGCAGCCAGGGAGAATGGCCCTACCTGGAGCCTCTGGCAGAAGGCACCCAGGGGAGACCCGAGGTCGACCTCTAGGGTTTTGGAGTCGAGGATCTGAGGCCCGCTATACTCCAACTGAAAAGGAGATATTAGCAGCATATGAAGGAGTTGGAGCTGCTTCAGAAGTGGTTGGTACTGAAACACAGCTCCTATTAGCACCCCGACTGCCAGCGCTGGGCTGGATGTTCAAAGGGAAGGTCCCTTCTACACATCATGCAACTGATGCTACGTGGAATAAGTGGGTTGCACTGATCACACAACAAAGTCGAATAGGAAACCCCTGTCGCCCAGGAATTTTGGAAGTGATCACGGACTGGCCAGAAGGCAAAGATTTTGGAATATTGCCAGAGGAGGAGGTGACGCATTCTGAAGAGGCCCCACTGTATAATAAACTGCCAGAAAATGAGAGGCAATATGCCCTGTTCATTGATGGGTCCTGTCGCATTGTAGGAAAGCATCGGAGGTGGAAGGCAGCTGTGTGGAGTCCTATACAACAAGTTGCAGAAACTGCTGAAGGAGAAGGTGAATCAAGTCAATTTGCAGAGGTGAAAGCCATCCAGCTGGCGGACGCTCAGTATATAAACAGGGGGGAGTTGGCCGGGAGGAGCAGATTGCTGCTTGGGCATCGGTCAGTGGGTGGTGAGCAATTGCATTGTGCGTCACTTGTCTTTTCTTGGGTGTTATTTCTTTTTTTTGTTATATTCCTCTTCATTACAATTATTATTATATTATTATTCTTAGTTATTAATGTATTTTATTTTACTTTATTTATTAAACCGTTCTTATCTCAACCCATGAGTTTTACTTCTTTTTTCCGATCCTCCTCCCCATCCCACTGGGAGGGGGGAGGGGGAAGCAGCTGCATGGTCTTTAGTTGCTGACTGGGGTTAAACCACAACAGTCCTTTTTGGCGCCCAACGTGGGGCATGAAGGGTTGAGATAACGACAGATCTGATCAGAGTGTGTTAAAACAAACTTGTTCTAAGTATTCATTGTATTGGTTTGATATTCACTGGTTACAATGTGGACTCTTTTGCTCTCAAGGTTGGTGTGGTTGTTCTTAAAGGTGCATTATGTAATATATTCCTTGCAGTATATGCTCCCTGTTGTGCTATTTATCACCTCTGGGAACTGGACTAGAGTTATCATGTTGTTGTTTGTAACACTGGCTTATGATAGAAGTGCAGGTCGTGAAACTAATTGGGTGTTTGTACTCAGCATTGTTGTCACCTCTGTACTTCGGGAGCCACCTATGGGTGGAGCCCAAAATACTTCAGCATGCTGTGCTCTCTGCTAGAGCTGAAAGAATACAGTGTAGCTTTGCTCTCTTCTTGACTAGAGGTCAGGAAGGTGAGGTAGTAGATGACTTACAATATTGTGTAGCATGCTCTACTTTTAACATGGGGGCTGCTTTTTTTAATGGTAATTGTGTTGATTTTGTGAGAAATGTGAATGTGATTCGTGTGAGTAAAAAACAGAATAGAAGAGGGAGGATTGGTTCATGTAGATATGAAGACATAGTTGAGTGAAAGCACCATTGTTTTAATGCAACTGCGGACCCTGACGGGGAAGATGATTGTGTAATCGCAAACTGCAGAAGTTCCTTTATCTATGGGGTTGTAAGTTTCTAAAAGTGGTACAAGCTTAAAACCGGTTGGGGGACGATTGGTTACCAGAAGGAATGACAGAAGGCACGCGCTGCACGAGATAAGAAGGCGAAGAGTTCAACCTTAAAAATCTGTATAAAGGTCGCTGAGGAAGACTCTTACTTCATCCCAAGACCCCCGCCCAAGACCACCAAGAGGCAGTGCGCATGTGAAAGGGACTTGCAAAACTCATTTTAATACGAAGCGAAGGACAATTTGCATATCGCATCACCCTGTTAAATACGTAAGAGTATAGACTATAAACGCTATATGCTGCTGTCTGTAGGTGTGCGTGTTGGTAGAGCCCAGGTTCCCCGCGCACCCAGCGCTGTTTGCTTGCCTTTTATTCGCTAATAAACCAAGTTCCTGTTAACGTATTATTTTGGGACTCGGTCATTTATCACAATTTGGGGGCTCGTCCGGGATGGTCTTGGTTCCTGAATTCTGACTTGATCTAGGAGGGGCGCCCCACCGTTTGGTGGCTCCTGTTCGGGTCAGGTCGGGACCAACGCCATCCTGAACCTGAATAGAGGCAAGCAAAGAATTCGATTTTTGGAGCTCCCTTGCCGGTTGCGGCAGTTGATTTTGCCCGTAATTCTGTGCGCAAAGAAGCGAACGAAGACGACGGAGTCGTGAGTATTAAAGGCGTATACCGTTCGGTTGGGTGGGATTCGGTTGCCTGTGTGTGAAGAGTGTGATTGAGACGGAACGTAGTTCCGAAGCGAGTGCAGAGGTCTTCTAACCGCGGTTCCAATCTCCCGCAAGGGACTTGGCCGGTGAAGGACCGAAGCGATTCCTATAGGATTCGTGGGTGGGTGATAGGTCCTAAGCCCCCTGCAAGACACTCTTGTTAAGGTAACCAAGGGCTGTAGGAATTGCCACGGTAAAATTCCTAGATGGGCCAAATAAAATCTAAGACCCAGGACCAGAAGAAAGGGAGCGAATTACCAGACATACTACTAGAATGTCCATTAGGGATAATGATTAGAAATTGGAATAATAGGGGCCCCAGAAAAGGAAAAAGCAAATTAAAAATGGTTCAATATTGTACGGTAGAGTGGCCGAAGGAGCCTTTAAAACCACATGTTTTTTGGCCTGTTTTTGGATCTTTTGAGGACTGGGTCTGCCAAGCCTTAAATATATATGTTAATACAAAGGAACCTTTTAGTCAAGAGGAAAGTGATTATGCAGGATTATGGATTAGGACTTCACATCCTTTTCCCGCCTCGATACTTGCATTAAAGGCAGATGAAAAGCCTGAGGAGGAAGAAAAAGAGAAAGAAAAAGGAAAAAATAATGATGAATGGGAGCCGCTAGATAACATACCACCACCGTATAATCCACCCCCGGCAGCTCCGCACCCGGGGATGGTACCACCCCCTCCTCCGGCGCCGACAGCTCCCAGATCAGATCTACCGCCAGCTGCATGTAAACGAAGTAGAATTGCCGCCTCTGAAGGAACTGTTTTATATCCCCTAAGGGAAGTACCCCTTGGAGGAAATCAGGGAGGCATTGGATTTGTAGCTGTACCACTAAGTACTACAGATATGAGAAACTTCAAAAAGGAAATGGGGACTTTATTAGATGATCCACTGGGAGTGGCCGAAAAACTAGATCAATTCCTAGGTCCTAATACCTATACCTGGGAAGAAATGCAGTCCATTTTAGGGATTTTATTTACTACTGAGGAAAAGGGAATGATCAGACAGGCAGGAATGAGAATTTGGGAAAGACAGAATCAGGCAGGACCCCCGGCGGACCAGAAATGGCCAAACGTGGGTCCTCACTGGGATGATCAACAACCCCAGGGGAGACAGAACATGAGGGATTTAAGAACGTTAATCATACAAGGAATAAGGGAGGCGGTTCCACGAGGACAAAACATCAATAAAGCATTTAGTGAACAGCAAAGGAAGGATGAATCTCCCACAGAGTGGTTGGAGAGATTAAGGAAGAGTCTGCAGATGTATTCAGGAATTGATCCGAATACAGTAGCTGGAACCGCACTCCTCAGAACACAATTTGTGGCCAAATCCTGGGGAGATATAAGAAGGAAATTAGAAAAGCTAGAAGATTGGCAAGAGAAGGGATTAGAGGAGTTACTCAGGGAAGCACAAAAAGTCTATGTCAGACGAGATGAAGAAAAACAAAAAGCAAAAGCAAAAATTTTCGTAGCTGCTGTTCGAGAGAGTCAGAAAAATAAGAATTCATCTGGGGAAAGGAAAGAAAGAGGGGTGAACAGAATTCCCCAAGAACCACCCCGCCGAGAAAGAACAACTATTTCTGTTTGCTATTACTGTGGCAAAAAGGGACACATTCAGAAGAATTGCCGTAAGCGAAAACAGGATGAGCAAATGCTTAAAGAAGAATAGGGGTGTCAGGGGCTATATCTCTTGGGGACTTCAACATCAACAGAGCCCTTGATAAAATTGTTAATAGGACCCCATAAAGAGGAATACTCATTTTTAGTAGATACTGGGGCTGAGAAATCAACGATTCAAAAACTTCCAAAAGGCATAGAAAAAGGGAAAAATTACATGTCAGTAATTGGTGCAAAAGGGGAGCCTTTTAAGGTACCTATTCTAGAAGACGTAAAAATAGAATCGGAAAAGAAAATCTGCTTGAATGATTTACTTTTGCTTCCCGAAGCAGAATATAATCTGTTAGGAAGAGACTTAATTCTGAAATTAAATTTCAGTATTCAGAGTCAAGGGGACAAACTACAGGTTAAATTATACACTTTAACACAAGCAGATGAAGAAGTTATCAACCCCTCAGTATGGTATCAGGAAGGGGAAACTGGGAAGATAGATATGAATCCAATAGTTGTTCAAATAACAGATCCACATCGTCCGATTAGAATCAAACAATATCCCATACCGATGGGAGGTCGAAGAGGATTGAAACCTATAGTAGACAGGCTTTTAAAAAAAGGGACTTTAGAACCGTGTATGTCACCTCATAATACACCCATCCTACCTGTAAAGAAACCCGATGGGTCATATAGGATGGTACAAGATTTAAGGGCCGTAAATCAACGAACGATTACCAAATTCCCTGTGGTAACTAATCCTTATACTTTATTGAGTCATTTATCTCCCAAGCATATTTGGTATAGTGTAATAGATCTGAAAGATGCTTTTTGGGCTTGCCCCCTAGATAAAGGATCTAGAGATTATTTTGCCTTTGAATGGGAGGATCCTGAAACAGGGAGAAAACAACAATTGAGGTGGACCGTACTACCACAGGGGTTTACAGAATCACCTAATCTGTTTGGACAAACATTAGAAACAATTTTACAAGATTTCACTATACCCAGGGAGGTAAAGTTATTACAATATGTAGATGACCTATTGATAGCAGGGGAAACTGAGGAAGAAACCCAAAAGGCTACTATTGAACTATTAAATTTCCTGGGAGAAAAGGGATTAAAGGTGTCCCGGTCAAAATTGCAATTTACAGAACAAGAAGTGAGATATTTAGGGCATTGGTTAAGTGAAGGAAAAAAGAAATTAGACCCTGACAGAATATCTGGGATTTTATCCCTGAGACCCCCAAAAACTAAAAAGGAAATAAGACAAGTATTGGGATTATTAGGGTATTGCAGACCATGGCTTGAAGGCTATAGTGAAAAGGTAAAATTTCTATATGAGAAATTGACTAATAACCAGTTTAAGTGGTATGTGGAAGATGAAAAAAAGTTTGAAGAAATTAAAAGGACACTTGTGGAAGCACCTGTGTTGAGCCTTCCAGAGTTGGAAAAACCTTTTTATCTATTTGTAAATACATCCAATCAAACAGCATATGGAGTTCTCACTCAAGACTGGGCAGGGGTTAAAAAGCCTGTAGGATACTTGTCTAAATTACTTGATCCAGTAAGTAGAGGATGGCCTGCTTGTCTCCAGGCCTTGGTTGCTACAGCACTATTAACAGAAGAAGCTAGGAAAATTACTTTTAGCGCCCCTTTGAAGGTATTTACCCCACACAATGTTAGGGGAGTTCTCCAACAAAAAGCTGAAAAATGGCTAACGGATAGCAGAATTTTAAAGTATGAGACCATATTGATTAACTCTCCAGATTTAGAGCTAAAAGTTACTTCTGCTCAAAGTCCAGCACAATTTTTGTTCGGAGAACCGTCAGAAAAGTTGCAACATGATTGCTTAGAAGTAATCGAAGTTCAAACTAAAGTGAGACTGGATTTAAAGGAAACTGAACTAGAAAAAGGAGAAAAATTGTTTGTAGATGGATCTTCCCGAATAGTTGAAGGGAAGAGAAAATCAGGGTATGCAATAATAAATAAAGATTTAGAGATTGTTGAATCGGGACCTTTAAGTCCAGCATGGTCAGCTCAAGCTTGTGAGTTGTATGCTTCTATACAGAGCTTTAGAATTATTAAAGGGAAAAAGCGGAACAATATTCACGGACTCTAAATATGCATTTGGAGTGGTCCACACTTTTGGAAAAATCTGGGAAGAAAGAGGCCTAATTAATACTCAAGGGAAGAATCTAATACATCAAGAATTAATAATAAAAATTTTAAGAATGTTAAGGGAACCAAAAGAGATAGCAGTAGTACATATAAGAGGACATCAAAAAGGGTTAGATTATCAGACTAGGGGAAACAATCTCGCAGATAAAGAAGCCCAGGAGGCAGCTTTAAGGGCTCCGATTGTTCGGGTTAATATAATACAAACAAAAGAGGATACAAGTGAGGAGGAACGAGAAAGTGAAAAGAAGTATACCCCTGAGGAAATAACCAGACTTGAGAAAATAGGGGCAAACTTCGAACGAGGAAAATGGACACTGCCCGATGGCAGAGAAATGTTGCCAAAGGCTTATGCTAGACAGATTTTGGAGCGTTTACATGTACAAACACATTGGGGTACAAGAGCATTAAGCGATCATTTTCTTAAACAATTTGGCTGTATTGGAATCTTTGAAATAGCTAAACAGATTACACAAGGTTGCTTGACTTGTCACAAAGTAAACAAGAAAGTGTTCCGACAAGTGGCAGCAGGGGGAAGAAGAACAGCTTGTAGACCTTTTGAGAGAATACAAGTTGATTTTACCGAACTCCCTAAAGTCGGAAGGTTGAAATATCTATTGGTAATGGTAAACCATTTAACACAATGGGTAGAAGCCTACCCTGTGACACGAGCTACAGCACAAATGGTAGTGAAAATTTTATTAGAACACTTAATACCTAGATATGAGATAATCCAGTACATTGATTCTGACCAAGGCACTCATTTTACTTCCAAAATAATAGAGGTGCTATGTCAATCCTTAGGTATCAGGTGGGAACACCACACCCCATGGCATCCACAAAGCTCGGGAAAAGTAGAGAGAATGAATCAAACAATAAAACAACAACTGGCCAAGTTAATGATTGAAACACAGATGCCTTGGACAAAATGCCTATCATTGGCACTTCTAAATATAAGAACAAAACCCCATAGTGAGACTGGATTATCACCCTATGAAATGCTATATGGCACGCCCTACTCTCAGGGGATGCCACTTGGAAATAATATAGTAGAAGATCATGATGTTCAGAAACATATAATTATTTTGGGAAAAAACGTTGAAAAAAATTAAGAAAAATAGGAATGTTAGCTCAAACACCACCCCTGGGATTTGCAATCCATCAGTTGAAGCCTGGGGACAGGGTGTTGATAAAAACATGGAAAGAAGAAACTTTATCCCCTCTTTGGGAGGGACCTTATCTTGTTTTGTTAACCACAAATACCGCTGTCCGAACTGCGGAAAAAGGGTGGACCCACGTATCGCGAGTCAAGGGTCCAATAAAGGAGTGGAAGGTAACATCGGAGCCAGGAGAGACTAAGCTAACCATAAGACGAACCTGAAGATCCTGACAACGAAAAGAAGACTGGACCTATGGACAGCTTCCTTTAAACCAGGCAAACTCTGTCTGGATTAATTTATGTCAGTTGAAGTTAGAGAAAGTCTTTATACATGGTTCCAAATACCACGGGGATGTAAGGTGAAACAGGTATACTTTATTCCTTGGAGGGAAGAAAGAATACCTCAACTAACAGGGGGAGCAGGCTGTTATAAAATCACGGGAGTCCCAAAAATTTTTCCCTTGGCCTGTGATTTAAAAAAAGAAACCCCGGGATTTCCTAGATCAATAATCCCACCTGAAATCCCATGCATTGAACACCTTGATTTGGGTCATCTATGTTGGATAGTCTGTAGATGCTGGAATTGTAACCAAAAATGGTCTTGTGTATCGTTTAACAAACAACCATACTGCAAAAAGTGCAGAAACCCTAATTCACTCCCTACAAGGGAACAAATAAGACAAGTCGAAATTCTTAAACTGTTTTGCGGCTGGGAATTGCTTTTACCTGAAACATGGGAAGTATTTGAGAGCGATTGGTATCGGGTTTTGGCCAAGTGTGCTAAAGAATTTGCATGGAAGAGGGCCCAGCGAAAATATTAAATAACAGAATAAGAGCAGGGTCGATCTCTAAATTATAAATCAAAAATTAAACTAACTGTTGGAACATAGCATACAAGTGACTAAAGGGTTTGAGAAGCCCCAACTTTGGTCTCAAAGTAATCTAAAGGAGTCACCCGATACTAAAAGGAAAGAGGGCAAGACCGGAGTGGGAACTGGTATTGCGGCTGTAGAAGTCTGCCAAGGGCTGCAACCCCTTTGGGCTGTGACTGCCGAATACTATGGCCCTGTCCGGACCTCTTTTGATTATACTTGGGGTAAACTCCTTAACTTTGGCCACGACAAATAACTGCAGTCTATGTGTGACGACCACTAGGAGGGGGAAGATAAGCTCCCAAACCTTGGTTTATCACACTATCTATGACTGCAAAGGCAAAAAAAAATGGGAACTGTATTCATAATTCGACCCAGTATGCCCTATGTAACGAAGGAAATAGAACTGTATGCTATGATCCCACAGAACTCCCTTATCAATATTGGGTAGAAATGAAGACAAATTCAGAGGAAGGTAGATTAATCGGAACAAGTAAGGTCATAACCGATTTGAGTACTCCGGTTTCAATAGTTTTCGATGCATGTGACGTTATAGATGATGATCTAGATACTAATTGTGGAAGTTTAGAATGGAGACGATATTACAGTAATCAACCAAAATATATTTGCCCAGGTGCACATCAATGTCCAATAAATCCTGATTATGTACCAAGTCAAACAGCCAGGTACCAATCGTCACATCTATGTGGAAGGAGGGACTGGTCTTGCGTATGTTGGGATACTATAGGTTGGGGATATGATTATCAATGTAAGGATCTAAAAGCTTTAATAACGAGGATAGAAACAGGAAGTAATTGCACAACTCGTACCTGTAATCCGGTAAATCTAACCCTTATAAATTTGGAAAATTGGAAGCAGAAACAGGTAACCAAAATTGGACTTAAGATATATGGACCTGGAGAGGATCCAGGTGTAATAATTAAAAATAAAATTAAAGAAAAGACAAAAGAATCAGTACAACACAGATTATTATTTAACTCATTCTACCATGAAATGGAGACAGGGGTGAAATATGAAATCCCCACAGTAGCTAAAAATCTATTTGTAAATCTTGCTGAAAACATTGCTAAATCATTAAGTGTAACTAACTGTTATGTTTGCGGTGGAACAAATCAAGGTGAACGATGGCCATGGGAAGCTATGGAGAGCAACATAGGTGATTCCCAAGTATGGAACACAACGGGAACAGGTAACAGGAAACAACGATGGGTACTCCAAACGAGTATAATCGGAAGGAGTTGTTGGCAAAACCTAAAAGATAATGGAAAGCAAGTAGGTCACTTGGAATGTGAAGGAGGTTACCTATGGAATGAAACAACGAATAACTGGGATAAGTGGGGAAGCCCACTAAAAATGAATAATCAATTTACGAAATGGACTAGTGGGCGAGACATATCGAAGGGTTGGCCAAGCCCTGAAGGACATTATTGGATTTGTGGCAAACTAGCTTATGCATATTTGCCCAAAAATTGGACAGGATCATGTGTATTAGGAACTATAAGACCTAGTTTTTTCCTGTTACCCATAAGCCGAGGAGAACGATTGGGAGTCCGAGTGTATGCTGAAACGGATGAGTTAAGGCAAAGGCAGCAAAAAAGAAATCTACAAATAGGGAACTGGGCGGACAACGAATGGCCACCCGAAAGAATAATTGCCTACTATGGTCCTGCTACATGGGCAGAAGACGGGTCTTGGGGTTATAGAACTCCAATATATATGCTTAATAGAATTATAAGATTACAAGCTGTAGTAGAAATAGTTGTAAACAAGACTAGAGATGCATTAGGACTAATTGCAAAACAAAATACAAAAATGAGAACCGCTTTATATCAAAACCGCTTAGCTTTAGATTATTTGTTAGCACAGGAAAGAGGTGTGTGTGGAAAATTTAACCTCAGTAATTACTGTTTAGAAATTGATGATAAAAGGAAAGCTGTAAACGAACTTATAAGGGAAATGAAAAAATTGCACATGTCCCAGTTCAAACATGGAACGGGATAAATTTAGGGGGAATGTGGGGAAACCTCTTCAACAGTGATTGGCTCACCAGGATTGGAATAATAGTTTTGGGAATATTTGGCGGATTATTGATTATCCCGTGTTTAATACCGTGTTTTATTAGATTAATACACTCGATTATACAAAGAATACAAATATTGGCTGTGCCTATTGATCCCAAGGAGGGAAAAGGGAAAACACATTCCCTAATGGTAGTCAAAACAAAGGAAGATCCAGCGTTAATTCTAATAAAACAGGTATTAACAAGATTAGAAACCAAAACACGAATCAATGCAATCGAAAAGAAAATGGGGGATTGTGAGAAATGTGAATGTGATTCGTGTGAGTAAAAAAACAGAATAGAAGAGGGAGGATTGGTTCATGTAGATATGAAGACATAGTTGAGTGAAAGCACCATTGTTTTAATGCAACTGCGGACCCTGACGGGGAAGATGATTGTGTAATCGCAAACTGCAGAAGTTCCTTTATCTATGGGGTTGTAAGTTTCTAAAAGTGGTACAAGCTTAAAACCGGTTGGGGGACGATTGGTTACCAGAAGGAATGACAGAAGGCACGCGCTGCACGAGATAAGAAGGCGAAGAGTTCAACCTTAAAAATCTGTATAAAGGTCGCTGAGGAAGACTCTTACTTCATCCCAAGACCCCCGCCCAAGACCACCAAGAGGCAGTGCGCATGTGAAAGGGACTTGCAAAACTCATTTTAATACGAAGCGAAGGACAATTTGCATATCGCATCACCCTGTTAAATACGTAAGAGTATAGACTATAAACGCTATATGCTGCTGTCTGTAGGTGCGCGTGTTGGTAGAGCCCAGGTTCCCCGCGCACCCAGCGCTGTTTGCTTGCCTTTATTCGCTAATAAACCAAGTTCCTGTTAACGTATTATTTCGGGACTCGGTCATTTATCACAATTTGTTAACCTCATGAAGAGCAGAGCCATATGTAAAGTACATAAGTTGTATATACATCGTCAAAATTTTTGTTAACTTTAAACAGTCGTTATTACTTTAGTGGCCAGAGGTAGCAGCTTCTGGGGGGGGTGGAAATGAGTTTTTGGTGTCGTATGGAGGAGATGTACACATGCAGTAAACTCAGTCACAGCATTTCTGGTGTTTTCATGTATCCCCATTATTGGGGAGGGGAGAAATGGTGGTTTGAGTCTAAAGCAGGGAGACATCAGTACAGCAAACCTGTATTTTGTTCTGGTATGCACCACTGCCTTAAATGAGCAGTGCCGGTTCTTTCTTGGAGTAGCTGTCTCCTAAATTTCCCAAACTTAAGCAATTAATAAATCCATCATTTGCATAGCATTTAAAGTGACTGATTCAGTGTATGGTTAGCCTTCCTGGTTAATAAATACTTTAAACGGGACTCAGCAGTTGTGTAAGACCAGATGCTTCCAATATACCTAGAACAGAGTTAGTGTCAGATCTTATTGTGACAGGTACACCCGCCTTGATCGAGAGCGGAACTTCTCGGCCAGTGAAAAGAAAAAAAACTAGAAGCCTCAGTTTGGGGGTCAAGCCACCCCACCCGCATGGTGGAGTCGGGTTAGGACCACCAGGTACACACTTCAGTCAAGGAATAAGGAAGTGTTGGCCCTCGGCCAATGAGGACTAACATCACCTTATTTGACCACAGATCAGATTTGACTAGGGTATAAACGGAGCCCCCTCTGGGGGGGGCAAATTGAGTCAGTTCTCCTCGGAGCAGCGGGTCTGCAGTCGGGGACTCTCCCCTTGAGTCAGGATGCTGCCTAAGGTAACTCCTGCAGGTTGAGAGCCCTCATCTTTTAGGCGACATGTGCATTTTGGGTTATCATTTCTAAAGCTTAAGAATTCTTAAAAGTCGGTTGTGTAGTATTAATTTCCCCTTACATCATTGAACCTGTGGTTTACTAATGTTGTTGCAGTTCTGAACGATTTTGACTGAAGAATAAATTTTGTTGAGTTTAACACCTGTTTAATTTGATTGTGTGAGCCTCCGTGACACTTATCTAAGCTGCAAAATAAAAAAAAGAAGGAAAACAATGTATGTTAATGTGTCCCATCCTTTTATGTATGGACAATGTTTCTAGTGTCCTAGTGTCTTTGTCAGCTGTGGAGAGGCATTTTAATCTTCTGCCTCTGTAGAACCCTGGTTCCGAAACTGTGTTAGACTTTGAAACAAAGATTGGCTTTACAAACAAGATCCAATTAGTGACTAAAGAGGAAACATTCCCCTTGGGGTAGATAAGTGTCTGGATTTGGTGAAGAACTGGAAACACTTCTGTGATAATTAGCAATATTCCTCAAGACAGTCTGTAAAGAGAAATTGTTTCCATAGTCTTTTGGGTCTTTTTTCATCTATTTCTCAGATTGATTAATTGAAGGGTTGGACAGGGTTGAGTAGAGAAGGCTTGTTGTAGTCCCGTGGTGCTGCCTTGTGCACAGGGTTAGTGAAACTGCTGCTTATAGCTGTGGAAACTCTTAGCTGGCAAATACAGGTAAAGTAACTTGCAGCTCAATGTGTGCTTGCATATCTACTATGCATCACCCATTAATAAACCAATACATGCAAGCATGTGATCACATAGCTCCAGTTTTTTGGACTGTACAATTGTGTATCTGCCTGTTTGCTTCTCTAAGATGCTCCTTTTCATTTAAGTCAATAGTGAGATTTTTAGCTGCTATTCTGTACTGAGCAGTGACCAAACTTGCGTGGACCCCACAGTCCACTAGAACAATAGAAACCTTTGAATTGCATGTTCTTCCCTAGTGTGGCCCTCCCCTCGTTTTGGAAAGTGACTCACAGGCTAGGCCTGGCATAGTTGCCAGAAAATGATGTCATTTGGATAATGTAATATCCCACGTACAAACCAAAGGCTGTTTAGAAATTGGGCTGACAAGAACAAAAAGGAAATAGCTGCATATCAGATGCATATCTCAATTTTAAAATCAGTATAATTGTGTGTGTACTTATTAAATACAGAGGTAGTGCAAAAGGCATAAAGAAAAGCTGCAGTGTTCCTCAAACCATGTTTTCAGATGATCAGAGGGTGGGTGATCCTGTTCTGTCTGCCTTGTGCCAGCACTAGTTCACACAGCCAAGCTGTGTGTCAGACCAGGGAATTGATCCGGTCAAGCACTAACATGTATCTTGTGGTGTTGCATTAGTTCTCGGCAGGATCAGTTCCCCAGTCACACTCTCCTTGCAGCCCCTGGGGCACCAGCATGGCCAAAAGGTGGAGGGAAAATGCAGGCAAGAATGAGCAGCAAAGAATGGGAAGGGAAGAAGCATGTTAACTAGTCCAGTGGCCAATCTATTTGTACCTCACTGGAGTGAGTGGCTTGACATAATTTCAGATGCAAAGGTCTAATGTTTTGAAATGAGATGTTTCTTTGTGTCCCCTTCCCCACCCTGCCACATGGTCCAAAAAACCTGATGTTTGCCAATGGCCCTTGTGCTGTTGGTGGGACCTGGGGAAGGGCTGAACTGGGGAGTAATTTGCCATCCCTGGGCCTCCTTTGCCCCAGTGGCTTGGGGTGGTCTGTAACCCTGATACAGCAGCTGGGGTTCCTGGCCAGTGCCTGGCACGGGCAAGTGAAATGCTCTGAACCTGCATCAAATAAGACTGGGGCCAAAGTGGTGTCCCTTATAAAATGGCAAAGGCAGTGGAGGCCAACAGGTAAGACTTGATGGGAAAATAAACAGCATTATAAGCTCTATTTTTTTTCTTCTCCTTTTATTCCTCTCCTGTCACTGGCTCTTGATTTAGCTGCTAGAAATGAGAATAATATCACAGAGCCAAAATACTTAGACCACCAATGTAAGAAAATTCTGGTCCAGTGATTAGGAGTGCACATCTTTTTCAGGAGTGCTTTGGTAGTATTTTCTCTTGGCTACTCAGTATAAACATACTGGATAATACGGTTTTATGTCTGTTACTGGCCTTCTGGACTGGTTATGTATTTAATAATTTCTGTTTTCTGTCTAATATCTATCACATCTAAATCTCAAAAATGTAACTAGTGGACTAGTAACCTTTGTATTGGGTTTGCATGGCAAGGTTTTGGTAGTGGGGGGGGCTACAGGGGTGGCTTCTGTGAGAAGATGCCAGAAGCTGTCCTCACGTCCGACAGAGCCAATGCCAGCAGGCTCCAAGATGGACCTGCCCCTGGCCAAGGCTGAGCCAATCAGTGACGGTGGTAGCGCCTCTGTGATAACATATTTAAGAAGGGGAAAAAGGCTGCTGAAAGATGTGCAGCAGAGAGAGGAGCAGGATGTGAGAGAAACAACTATGCAGACACCGAGGTCAGTGAAGAAGTAGAGGGAGGAGGTGCACCGGAGCAGAGGTTCCCCTGCAGCCCGTGGTGAGACGGCAGGCTGTCTCCCTGCAGCCCGTGGAGGTTTAACGGTGGAGCAGAGATTCCCCTGCAGCCCGTGGAGGACCCCACGCCGGAGCAGGTGGATGCGCCCAAAGGAGGCTGTGACCCCGTGGAGAGCCCGCGCTGGAGCAGGCTCCTGGCAGGACTTGTGACACTGTGGAGGGGAGCCCATGCTGGAGCAGTTCATTCCTGAAGGACTGCACCATGTGCAAAGGACCCATGCTGGAGCAGTTTGTGAAGAACTGCAGCCCATGGGAAGGACCTACATTGGAGAAGTTCGTGGAGGACTGTCTCCTGTGGGAGGGACCCCACGCTGGAGCAGGGGAAGAGTGTGAGGAGGAAGGAGTGGCAGAGACAACGTGTGACCCCATTCCCCTGTCCCCCTGTGCTGCTTGGAGGGGGGAGGAGGTAGAGAAATTGGGGGTTGTGGTTTAACCCCAGCCAGCAACTAAGCACCACGCAGCTGCTTCCCCATCCTCCCTCCCAGTGGGGTGGGGAGGAGGAAAGGAAAAAAGTAAAACTCATGGGCTGAGAAAAGAACAGTTTAATAACTAAAGTAAAAATACACTACTAACTAAGAATAATAATAATTGTAATGAAAAAGAATACAACAAAAAAAAGAAATAAGAAAAGACAAGTGATGCACAATGCAATTGCTCACCACCCACTGACCGATGCCAGAGCCGCGATTTGCCCTTCCTGGCCAACTCCCCCCTGTTTATATACTGGGCATGACATTCCATGGTACAGAATACCCCTTTGGCTAGTTCAGGTCAGCTGCCCCGGCTATGCTCCCTCCCAGCTTCTTGTACACCTGCTTGCTGGCAGAGCATGGGAAACTGAAAAGTCCTTGGCTTAAGATAAGCACTACTTAGCAACAACTAAAACATCAGAGTGTTATCAACATTATTCTCACACTAAATCCAAGACACAGCACTGTACCAGCTACTAAGAAGAGAGTTAACTGTCCCAGCCGAAACCAGGACAGGGGTGAAGTTGAGCCCGGGAAGGAGGGAGGGGTGGAGGTAAGGGGCTTTAAGATTTGTTTTTATTTCTCATTATCCTACTCTGATTTGATTGGCAATAAATTAAATTAATTTCCCCAAGTGGAGTCTGTTTTGTCTGTGATGGTAATTGGTGAGTGATATCCCTGTCCTTATCTTGACCCACAAGCCTTTTGTCGTATTTTTTCTCCCCCTGTCCAGCTGAGGAGGGGGAGCAATAGAGCAGCTTGGTGTGTTCCTGGCATCCAGCCAAGGTCAACCCACCACAACCTTGAAGGATTTAGTCACTGTTTGACAAGAAGCCATCCCACCTGATGGGCAGTGGGAATGTTTCAGCCAAGTCATTGCCAGGCAGACCTCAAATGTATAATGTATCTTGGGCTGTTTCAACAAAAAGCTTCACTCCTGTCAGTGCCAGCACCACGTGTTTCACAGGTGAACGTGGAGAGCTGCAGGAGGAGGATGAGCTGCAGGAATGCTCTGTATTGAGGAGATGCTGTGAGCTTGAGTCACGGTGCACCTTGGCTGCAGGAAATGACCTCACCCAGCGCACTGCTGGCCTCGATGCTCTTGGGGTTCAGCCCTGACATAGGCTATCACAGATTTCTTTTAGAATGGAAACATCAATAATACCTGTGTTTTCTTCTGGTTTCAACTTAAATTACTGTCTATTTAAAAGCCTTGTGCTGCTCAAAAGATCTGAGCATTTTCACACAGCGGTGTGAAAATGCAAAATAAATGAGACCCCTTAGGGGGTGTATACTTCAAAACATGTTGTTTGGTCACTACCGTGCAATGCAGATATGGTTCTCTAGTCATTTTGATCTGCCGTGTGAATGAACACGAGAATTTTCTCCTTAATCTGTGCCTTTTTTCTTACTATGTTGTGATAGTGACTTTAGAAGTACGACGGTGTCCTGGTTTCGGCTAGGATAGAGTATATAGTGCAGTGTTTTTGATTTAGTAGGAAAATAATGTTGATAACACACTGATGTTTTTAGGTGTTGCTAAGCAGTGTTTATACTAAGAAGTCAAGGATTTTTCAGCTTCTCATGCCCAGCCAGCAAGAAGGCTGGAGGGGCACAAGAAGTTGGGAGGGGACACAGCCAGGACAGCTGACCCAAACTGGCCAAAGAGCTATTCCATACCATATGACATCATGCCCAGTATATAAACTGGGGGGAGTTGGCCGGGAGGGGCGGATCGCGGCTCGGGAACTAACTGGGCATTGGTCAGCGAGTGGTGAGCATTGTGCATCACTTGTTTTGTATAGTCTAATTCTTTTAGTATTATTATTGTCATATTATTATCACTGTCATTATTTTTCCTTCCTTTCTGTCCTATTAAACTGTCTTTATCTCAACCCACAAGTTTGGGGTTGTTTTCGATTCTCTCCCCCATCCCACTGGATGGAGGGAGTGAGCAAGCGGCTGCGTGGTGCTTAGTTGCTGGGCTGGGGTTAAACCACGACAACATGTACAAATCTGGCTTGCATTACATAAAAGAATGAGTTGGACAGCATGGGGCTGTTGATGTGTTAGGCTGCTTCATTAATAGGATTGCGGCTGTGATGCTTTTGGTCTCCATGGTCAAATGAGGGAAAAGTCCCTGACCTTGACTTTAGGATATAAAATTGGGAAGCAACAGGAGGATCAATAATTAGAGAATTTGCTTTGCATTATTTTTATCATTTTTTCCTTCTTTGTTTCCAATAGAGATCAGGCCTTCATTTTTGGCACACTGACAGTACTGTGTAGTGGTTAAGAGCAATGGAGTCCATTGGTCTGCCTAAGGTAAGCCTTTAAATTTTAGTGAAGAAACTGGCTCAAGGCACTGACTCACTAAGATCCCCTTCCATCTGCTTGAGTATAAACGGTTGCTTACAGTAAGTCTACTGGGAAGGCTAGTTCAGGAAACAAATCTGAAGAGAAGGCAATGCTGAAAGCAGCGATAGTATCAGTTATGTGCTATTGCTGCCCGTGTGCTTGAGCTCCTGTGGATGACAAGTGCCATGAGTGGAAATGCTCAGGGTGTTTCTCCTGTGGGAATTCAAATGAGGACGCTAGCAGTGTTTTAGCTATATCTTATTGCTAGTACAGTCTCTGTGGGGGCCTGAAAGGAATATGATTTAAAATGGAAAACTGAAATATTTTCTTTCTTTATGTTACTACCTCTCATTATGTCTCTTGCCTCTTCCTCTTAATGTGTGTCCTAGTTTCTCTGCCTCTGCCCTGTTTCCAGACTGTCCTTGCACACTCCAGCATGGCTATGCTGCTCCTCTTCTGCCAGCTGCTTTTTGGGTCACCTTTCAAATTTATCTTCCTCCTTGTGGGTCTTTGCTTGTCATCTCCCCCCTCTGCTGCTGTTTCTGGGCACCAGTGAGTCTTGGATGAAAATCCTTTAAGAAAGGGCTGTGTGGAAACACCTACTCTGCTTGTGCAGACATCTCGGCACCCACGCACAGCCTGGGGCAAGTACTACCTCGCCAGCAGCTGCCCCAGGGTGCCTGGGTGGGGGTGGCCCTGGCGCTGCTGTGGGGTCAGGCACAGTGGGGATGCTCAGATGGCTGCCTGAAGGGCTGTAGGGGCTAGTGGCCAGTCACTGTGGGCAAACTCGTTGCAGGTGCCCATAAGCAGAAAAGGGCGCCCATGCCTGCCTTCAGAAATTGCCATAGAGATGGGGAGGGTCCTGCCTCTCCCAGGTCAGGTATTTCTTTTTGCTAACTTGAGTCCTCTGTTCAGCTGGCTGATTTCCACCCTGCCATTCCTTCTCCAAAAGGTTTTGCTTCTGCTGCTGCAGAGTATGCGGAGGGTCATGGCCAAAAGCTTTCCTGAGTCTCCCTCCCAAAGCTGTTGTGAGCAAATGATGAAGAGGTCACTGTGCTCCTGACTTGGTCTTGTCCTATTAACTGTGGGACGGCACAGCCCTGAGTGCCCAGCCTGGGCTGGAAGCACACTGCCAACTCTTATGGTTAGCCAAGTCTTATTTTATTTTTGTGGAGAAACAGTGTTTAGTGACTGGGACCAAGGCCAGGAACAAATTAATGGTAGAACCAGAACTGGAACTTATTGGCTTTTTGGCTAAACTGCTTAATATTCCTCTATCTGAATAGCTTTCTCTGTAAATGATGTATTTACACAGTTGGGGGTGTTGGCGATTAGAATTTTGCATTTTTAAAGAATACTTGGCAGGTTTGGCTCACAATGAGGATTTGCAAATTGTAACTGCATCCCAGGTTTTGGGTGTCTGTAGGAGGACAAACCCTACTGGCTGAGCTCGTGCCAAAGGACCTTTTCTAAATATCTTGATGGAATGCTCTCTATATTCCTTATTTTTCCTTTTATTAAGTAACTTTTACGCTTTATTAAACTCTCCTTATGAAAACTACTGATAAAGTTAAAATAACATTGGAAGAGACTTGATTCATAACTGTATAGAAATAACAGCTGAACTTCTAGAAGTCCAAGGTACGGTTCTGCAGAAGGCCCATTTTAGCTACTCTTCTGCCCAGTAATATGTCATCTTCTTTAACTGTGGATAAAAGATAAAAACCAAAAAACACAGACACTACAGATGTCTACGATAAGAAAAACATCCCTAGGATGATATATTGCATTCATGCTCTAAGGTAACTGGTAACGGGAGTAAAAGTTAAAGTAACTGCCAAATCTAGGAGTGTAAGTCTTGAATGGCTTGAGGGTAACCAGTATGTCACAATCTGTCAGAATTTACAAGTTCATTAATTTAAAGTTGGAGACAAGTCCAACTTTGTCAGAAATATTGGGCAAATTATTTCCAAAATAGAAATGGACTACTGAATTTAGTGCAGGCATCTCCCCCTCAATGTGTACACCCCCTCACAAAGTACATGTATCATTTCAAAATACATACTAAGACAGAAACCAAATAAATGAACAAAACCTTAACAAAATATTAGCATAACAATGGGGCAGAGGTGCTGATCAGAGTGAAAAGGATGATGAACTGACATACTTCTGCCCCAAAAGAGGAGCAAATAATTACTGTATTCTGAGGTCATTTATGTGAAAATTAACATTTTTGCAAGCTTTTAAAGTTCTGAGCAACTTGATTTTGAACGTAGTCAGGAAGGCTTTGAGCACATCACTGAAGTAGAGCTTAAGATTTTCTGTCCTGCCTTAAGGATTTCCTTGACGTTTGGTACTTTTAGCGCTAAACATCTGTCTCATGCTGTCCCTGGTGTGAGGGGCAGTGGTGTTGGCAGACAGCTCCTCCCTCTTGTGGCTCTCCCAGCTCATTTCCTGCACATGGAGACCTTTTTCCTTTCATTACTTACGAGGCTTGCAGAGAATATAGTTAACTTTTACGCTCCAAACTCTCGTCTACGTTCCTAATGGCGTTCAAAGCCGCATCAGCTGCCCCAGGGCTTATAGGTCAGAAAATATTCAATACATGCTGTAATTGAAATTTTTTACAGTCTAATCCTTGAAATGATGTGTCCCACTCGTGCACTCTGCTATGTGCGCTTACTGCCAATAAACAGGGCATACCACCAAAATTCATGATATTTTTTCAAATGCTGGGTGTTTGGAGTTGGCAGCCCTGGTACTGTCTTGTCAGCTCTGACAAGTGTTGCCATTTGAAATTATTATGCCTGGTGTAATATTAACTGGACAGTATCACCAGGACTGTATGAGGGTAGCTCTCACCTAAAACTTTGTAGTGTGGTCTTTTCTGTCAGCATGTAAGCTTGAAGCGATTTCTTGAAGTAGATGCATGGGGCTCTAATGTTAACCAGCTGTCGTGGTTACACCTAGCCACATGTTATATAACGTGATTATACCCAGCTTCTTGCACACCTGCTTGCTGGCAGAGCATGGGAAACTGAAAAATCCTTAACTTAGGATAAGCGCTACTTAGCAACAACTAAAACATCAGCATGTTATCAACATTATTCTCACACTAAATCCAAAACACAGCACTGTACCAGCTATTAAGAAGAGAGTTAACTTTGTCCCAGCCGAAACCAGGACACCAGCTCAGGCTGAAACAGTGGGCTGTGTGCCCCTCTGGCCATGTTATGGGCCAGCTCAGATGTTTTGCAGGAGAACAGAATGAGGTTTTCCAATATTTGCTTACTCACGTATGGAGGACGACTTTATCAACTGTGGATTTGAATGCTGCATGAACAATAAGCCATCCATTAGATACCTTAAGATCTGCCTAATCTTTGCAATGACAATAACCCTTCATCTTGAACTGAGTTTTGCAATGGGTTGACCTGTGGTAGTTTTCCTTTCTCCATCTTGACATGCCCCGGGATTTATGCTAGTATCAGAACTAGTCTGTGTTGTCTTGGCTTTCATTTCCAAGTTTTCTTGTTTAAATTACTTTTCCTTGCTGCATATCAACACAAAGCTATAACTCCATACTTATGAGCTGTTATTTTAGAAATGGACTTCATGTGCATCAAATGTGTCATGCCACACTGAAGGAGAATAGGCCTGCAATGTTTCAGCTTATAATGCTTTCCCATGGCAGCGTAGGGCCCTGCACCTGCATCACATGCAGGATGTAAGAATCAAAGAAACAATTGTTGAGCTTCATTTATTTCCATGCCTTTTCCTAAAATGCAAGTTTTAAGTGTCTTTCAAATCAGACTCCAGTGTCGTTATTGAATTGCACACAGCCTACGTTGAAAGCAGGCTGGGAAACAACAGAATTAAGGACAGGGCGCTTGCTTGGCCAGCAGTGTTCCCCATTGGGTTGGTGTCAGAGGAACCCTGAGCTGCAGGAATACAGTTCTGTTCCCCTTCTGCCATTGCTGTAACCACTGACCTGCTGGCGTCTGTCCCCCTGGCTCTATGCCATGCACCCCACCTGCTCTGCTCTGGGTTTGTCAGAGCATCCTCTCCAGGGAATCAGTACAGAGTTCACTGACCCTAGAAAAGTCCATGTCCCTGTTGTTCTCAGGGTCCAGCACCACAGCATCTAGAAACACCAATTGCAAGCAAGCTTTTCCCTTTTGCAGTTGTAGCATATGCATGTGACAACTATATGAAGAATCACCATTGGGTTTAAATGCTAAATTCTAATACGTCTTGGAGCACGTGCTCAAGTTTCAAAGGCTTATAACTTGGGAAAATACTTTCTCCGAGAGGTGAGGGGTTGACCTGCTTTCCATTCTTTCTTAGTTGTTACCAGGTCATTACTCCAAAGCATCATGATTCTTGAGCTTTCCAACAAAACTATGTGAACTTAACACAGATAGGATATCCTATTTTATTCCCATTCTTGGAAATCCTGAAGCCATCTTCAGTTGAGATTTTTTCCTAAACGAATTCATTTAAGCACAGTCAGCGTGCATAATTTAAGTGCTTAAAACTGATAAGATTATAAATAATTGCCCCTTTAGTAAGAAGTATGAAATAACCTTAACTGTAAGTAGTGGGAGCAAAAAGCTCCATCTATCCAAAGGGTCTATTTGATGTCTGAAATGTTACCATTTCATAGGGAAAGTCTTTGGTTATTTGAGGTTTTGCTGATCTTTGAGCAGCTAGAGGGCCTGAAGATAGGATTTGACTCTAAGCAAAATGGTTTAAATATATTTTTAGGATATGCCCTTACAGTATGTGAAACAACTTGCACTGTCAAATACAGCACTGCTCTGGCCAGGAAGGAGTGACTTAGCAAACAATTTCTAGATTCCTGTTGAATATAATTACCCTCTTGCTTTTCTGCTGTTGAAACATCAATACTTAGCCAGACTTGAAAAATACAAAGGCATAGTTCTCATTTCTTGCACCATTTTTCTTGTGAAAGCTGATATGAAAGCTGATTTGGATTTGGTCCTGGACTAAATGAGGTTAAGAACTGCTTCATTTAAATTAAAATATTAACAGTGATTCTTGTTCCTAAATAGCAGTGCTTTTGAGATTCCCCCCCCCCCCCAAATATTTAGTTTTCATATGATCTTTGCAAGCAGATCACTGCTACATCCTGGACAAACTATCCCTCTGAAGTTGGACAACTTAAAAACATTGTCTTCCTAGGAAGCAGTGGAATAACAAGCATATGTTTTAAAAAAGCACACTATTTTCAGGTCTGTTTTTATGGTATGTTATACATGAGCTAAGCTTAAAACAAGACCCAGGAACCTCTGGTTGATATGAACTGCAGCTCTGCATGGGTGATGCAAAGAGAACTTCACCTGGGAACTGCCCTTTCCCCTTTGTTTATCCCCTGCTCCTGATGCCTCATATCCAGCTTTCTTAACCCCAGGCCCTCTGCTTTTGACTTTATGTGGGTTCCCTGAGGTTCGAGTTACATCTATAAAAGCATTAAGCAAGCTGTTTCAAGTGGAAATTATACCTTAATACAGAGTAGGAGTGTCTTTGTGTTCCCTGCGAGACTCAAAGCACATTTTCAGCACCACCTGGTGGTTAATAAGTTTATCCAAAGGAGTGTAGGCAGTAACGCACATGGCTCGACATCCTCCTGGAAGTGCTGAACAGCAAAAACATGAGTCTCTAATGTTCATACTTTTAATGCCCACTTTTTTTTCTGCATCTCCTTAGTGTGGTGACCCCCAAAAAACCAGTATAGCCCCGTGATACTGCTGATCTCCATAACTGTTGGTATGACACCCAGCACTTCAGCCAGGACTGCATCCCTGCCTTGAACTTAGAGTAAAATCTCTTTAAAAGCCTACAAGGAAAGACTGGCAGGCAGTTTAGGATAAAGGAGGGCGCTGGTTCATTACTACAGGCATGTGAGTTGTTTTCCTGCTATAGCTAACTTGCATTTAAGACTGCTTTGAAAGGTGAGAATGGCAGTGGCAATGATTTGAGGGGCTGCAGCAGTTGTCAAAAGAGTGTCAGTCTACATGAGATGTGCTGTTGTGTCAATCCAGGCTGTGATAAGGCAGAGGAGTAGCTGCGGTAGCATGGAAGATGAAATGCTGATTCTTTGTGCTCGGAAATAAATGACAGCTACAAATACTTGCTTTGAAATCTCATCCTGCAATTTGCTAGTACAAAAACCAAACAAACAACCCCACCTCCACAGAAAACAAAGGGAAATGTGCATTGCAGCTTGGGGTTTTTGTTTGAGGGGCATGTTTGCAATGTATGAAGTTGTAGGTGAAGTCATTTAAAAAAGAGGTGCAAAATAATCCTTTTGGAGGAACACGTTATTTGTCTTGTTTTTAAAATCTACCTGTTGAGAGTTGATTCCTGCTCACAACTCACTTGTTCATGGAGTTTCACTGATAAATTATAGAAGCACCAGTCTTTTGTAGATAAATACATGCCTTGTGTTTGGAAGATATTGAGAAAAATATGTATTTAGCTGTTTCTTCAGATACCACCCCAGAGCTCTATGAATAACGGGTATAGATTTTTCATGCTATATTAAAAAAAAAAAAAAATTTGTTTCTGGATAGCACTTTTACATTGAGCTTACTTCATTTTCCAAAAGCTAAAGAGTTAATGAATCAAGTATATTTGAGAGGGGCTTGGATGGGCTTTTACAGGTCCTTGGTCTTCTACACTTAGTAAGAAGGGTGTCAGTGATTTGTGTGTCTTACATTAGTACGTCCTTATAATTAATAGCTGAAGTCAAAACAGTACACAGATCCAAAGCTATAAGCAGTACTAAAGTGCATCTGCATCTTGATTTTTTTCTTCCAATACTAGGTTTTGAATTTCTTTAATTATCTTCCACTAAGATTTTCTACTTGTTTACACTTTCCCTGTGATCTGATATACACTGACAGTGCCTCTTAGAGATGCTTCTTTGAAACATCAAGTCAGAAAAGACTTGTCTTTCTGTAAGACTTAAAATACAGCATAAAGAAATTTGTAGGGTTAAGTTTATTCTGTATCTGTCCATGAAAGTCAAGGGTTAAAGGACAAGCTTCACAGTGATAGTTATTCTAATAAAAACACTTTTCTCTTGTACAGAAAGCAAACACTTCAACAACATGCAGGACTTCAAATTCTAATATTTTTCTTTGCAGCTTATATCTGTTCAAACTAGGATTAGCACCACAGATCCAAGACCTACTGGGAAAAGTAGACTTTACAGGTAATAAACTGCTTATCTAATCATATGTTAGATAGTTTCTTCATCCAGTAAATCTGCTAACATTGTGCATATTTTCTATTATGATCTTTCTCCTCTCGCAAGGTTGTCCTGAACACATCCTAATTAAATAGGTGGGAGGCTGCTATTTTGTTAATGAATGTCAATCTTTGAAGGACAGAAAGGAGTGAATTTGCATGGAATACTTGTCATATCTTAGATTCCTTCAACATGGGGAGGAAAAACTGCTAAGAATTCCTGGCCACAAGCGCTTTCAAAAACATTGCACCCGTATTTGTAGGTATAGCGATTCATAATGAAATTCTTACGACTTTGTTCTGATAATATTTCTTTTATGTGAACAGAGGAAGAAATCAGCAACATGCAGAAGGAGCTAGAGAAGTACGGTATACAGAAGCCATCTTTTAGTAAAATTGGTAGGATTCTGGCCAGTGAATTATCAGTGGATGAAGCTGTGTGTAAGTGTGGCTCTTGTTCTGTTTTCTACTAATTAGACAGAACGCCAACAAAATATTTTCTGCCTGTGTTTTAATTCATCTAGTTTGCCACCTCTAAATAACAAGAAATGCAAGCAAGTTTTCATTGACTGTCACACTGCATTATTGTTACAAGGCCTTTTGCAATTTTTCAGTCTGAATTTTTGAGCATCTCCATGGATCCATAGGAAGTGCTACCAGAAACAGATTTCTTACCAGCTTTTACATGGGTTTAATGTTTTGGTAGCTAGTGCTCCTCTAGAATGACTAATTGAGCTCTGTGTGTGCCTCTGCACTATAGGGGGTACTGTGGAGACAGCCGTGGGAATAAGGTATCTTCTCTGTGCCCCCTTCCTGTATTGGACTCTTGCAGTTTTCCTCAAACACCAGATCAGGTTGCTGTGAGGACAAGGCACTGTTCCAGATATAGACAACTTTCTCGTGTATGGTGGTGCATACCAAGGAGGATCCACTTGCCTCCATTGGTAGCTTTCAATCTGTCTGACTGCTGGCATGTGACCCACAGCATGGGAAAACACTGCTGGAGGGCATGTCCTGCTGGTGCATCCAAAATAAGCTGTTCCTTTTTAGGGGGTTCGATGCACAGTTATGGTCCTTTTGAGTCTGTCTTGAACAGCTTCCACTCAAAAATGAAATTAAATGCTTTTTTGCTGCCCAAGCCTATCCATCTGTAAATCTGTTGTCTTTTCTTCATTTCAGTTTATTTGTGGAATGAAAAGATATATTTAAAAAGAAAAAAAATAAAATTGCTTGAACTTAAATGACATGAAATGAAGTATGTCCACTTAAATCCACACTTGAGCTCTAGTTATTTTGTTCTGAAAATCCTAGCCTTTTTCAGAGGGGCAAAATGAAGAACAGAAGGGCCGGCTTGAGCATGTTCAGTGGCACAGTGGGTCATTGATACAAATCAGTAACAGTACTGCAGACTAACCTTTAAACACGGGGGGGGGGAAGCTGCATTATAATTAAGTTCCATTGCAACTTTGTTAAACCCTACAAAGCAGCATAATTGAAACAAGCTGATTCATGACTTTTGTGCTGAAATTTCTAGACTTTAACTTAAAACATGCTTCCTCATGTTGATTCACATTGTCTGTGTTGTATATTTTGGAGCCTGCTATAGCTTAATATGTATATGCTTGTTGAAAGCTTGCTCTTAAAATACTGCCTTTGGAAGTGGGGGTAGTTTGTCTCCTTTTTTTAGCAAATTTTCATAGATTTAGCGACTACCAAGCACTTTTCTAGAGAGCTTCCTTCCCTGAAGATGAAAGGGCTGCAACTTCCTTCTCTGAAAGCTTTTTATAGTGTGTGTAGGTTTTCCTTTAACTTCTGAAGTGTTTTCAGTCTTCCATAGAAAAGCAGGGTTTCCTGATGCTGGTTCTGTCTCTTTGGGGAAGGAGTGTGCTGTAGATAACACGCCCTGCCCCAGAACAGGAAACATCTGCTATGGGATCCCTCATGCACTAGTGAGGTTGGGCGTGGAGATCCTGCCAGAGGAAAGGGTCTACCATCCTGCTTCCGAAATGGAGTAAGCAAAAGGAGATATGAAACAAAACAACTGCTGAGGACTCCTGCTGTGCTGTCAGCAATAGTAGAAATCAGTGTGCAAAGAGTAAGCTTAAGTGCTTTCAAAGCAAGCTTATTCTCCAAATAACCCTCTCCGTTATTCCATACCTCTAGGCTACTCTTGCAAGTCCATTCGGGTTTCTCACTGTTTCTCTTGGTAGATGGGTTCACAACATCCACCAATACATATTCACATATCTCCTAACCTTGAACCTATCTGTTGACTACTTTTTGCTAGCTCTACTTATGTCAATGAGGCCTCTTACACAACTGTGGAAGAGATTACATCCTTCCTATGTGTTTTGTTATATGAGGATGTGGGGGTGATATGTGTGTCTTAAGAACTGCAGTCTTCTTTTAGCCTCTTGAAGTTGATCTGGGTGTTCACAGAGTTCAACATCAGAGGAACCAATGTTGCTCTCTGCTTCTCCATCATGCCAACTGCTTACACTTGTCCTCTGATGCTGTGCTGAACTGAGCTAGAGGGAAATAATTTTAAAACAACTTTCTGTCATGAATTTAATGCTAAGCAGTGGATGATCCACCAACAGCTAGGCAAGTCATTCCAGTAACTGCCCTCTCTGAGAATGTATGGCTTCATGCTTCATTTGCCCATGTTGAGTTTCCAGTGGTCTGCTCTTCTGTTCTACTTCCCTAAATTTGTACATCCCTTTGTCTTTCTAAAAACTCAAATTTCCTGGTCATTGACAAGCATCTTTCATTTCTTTCATATACTGAAAGAAACTGAAGGCTCTAAACTCAGATATATAGACCCTCAGTTAAACTTAATCCAAAAAAGTGCTTTTTACTGAATGCTTTTTTTCCAGTTTAGCAAAACCATGCAAGGCCACACAGCAAGTAAATATTGATAGAATAAGGAAAGATGGCATTCGTGTTTTCCCTCACACATCTCATTGGTGGCATGAAAGTAAATCCTAGACAAGCTGCTGTGGTGATAAATGGGGAGCTGCTGTGTTCCTCCTTTGGGGTAGGATCTAGATAAAAATTTATCAGGAATTACCTTTTATATGATAATGTCTGTAAAATCTTTGAGACGAATGTGCCACCAGGGTTTTGTTTTTACAGGCATACCTGCCTTATAAAGGGTCATCAAGAAGGGTACGCCTATACCCTTGCATGCTCCTAAATATTATGTTTCTTAAACAAGTCTGAACACATTGAAAAAAGCAATAGAACAAGAAGAGCATAACAACCACGGGAAGTAAAATCAAGAAGGGTGGTAGTTGTTAGGTGGTAGAGTAAGTGCAGAGCCCCAGTGTTGGTGGGGCATTGAATAGAATACAAAGACAAAGGCGAAGGCTAGCAACAGCTTTCAGCCCAGGCCACTTGTGTGTGGAAGTCTAGGTAGTGACTTTACAACCTGTTGCAGGGTCTGGCGAAAGTGAGTGTTAGGGGGTAGAGCAAGCGCAGAGCCCCAGTGTTGGTGGGGCTGTGAAAGGGCTGCCAAGGGAATATGAGGGCCAGCATGAGCTTTCAGTCCTGGACAGATCTCTATAGGAGACGTAGCTGACACCTGTCTCTATCGAAGCTACCCTCTGGTTTACGTTGAGCAGGTAGCTGAGTGTGACGGTTACGTCGTATAGGAAGAGCAGAGCCCAGTCTTGGTGGGGCTCTTAAGGGGCTGCCAGGGAAAGATTACGGCCAGCAACAGCTTTCCTTCCTGGCACCTACTGTCCGAGATCCCTTGGTGGTGCTTCTGCGTTTGGGAACAGGGCTGTTATGAGGGTGAGTGCTAGGCAGTAGAGCAAGAGCAGAGCCCCAGTGTTGGTGGGTCTGTGAAAGGGCTGCCAAGGGAATATGAGGGCCAGCATTAGCTTTCAATCCAGGCCACTTCTGTGTCAAAGTCCTAGCATGTGAGTCTACATTTTGTTTCTGGGTCCAATGAATGTGAGTGTTAGGTGGTAGAGCAAGGGTAGAGCCACAGTTTTGGTGGGGCTCTGTGAGGGACTGAAAGAGTTAATGTCTGTTAATGTCTCAAACATTGTAGCAACCAAGGTGCTGTGTGACCCTGAAACATTCTTTAGTTATCTAAAGAAATGTGGGGATTTGAGACATTCTTTGGTTATCTAGAGACATGTGGGGGTCTGCTTGCAAGTGTGGAGACATTCTCTAGTTATCTAAAGACATGTGGGGCTTTGAGACAGCCAAATGTTCAGTAGAATGAACAAATGAGTAACGGCTAAAAGAAAGACGATTCCACAAGAACCTAGGTCACCTAGAGGGCAGCTGAGGAAGACTTCGGCCTTCATCCCAGCAACCCCCAGGAGGCAGACTACGACCACCTAGCAACTGCCGGCGCAAGCGCACACACAACGCCGACACGAAAGCGGGGACTATAAACAAGGGAACCCTTCTCCAGTGTTTTGCGCGCGCCCATCACCGGAGGATTGCCACGCTCGTCGCCGACATCGCGGGAAGATTGCCACGCTCGTCGCCGACATCGCGGGATCCAAGGGTGGTGACTATCTCTTCTCTTTTCCCCCTCTTTCTTTCTTTTTTTTCCTTATCCCTCTCTTTTCTCTCTTCTTGTGAACGTTTTGCTGCAACCCACGCTGCCCACCGTTGTGCCTTCCGCAGTTTGGATTGTTGGAATAAAGCGTTCAAAGTGATCGTTTGGTGTCGTTTCACCTTAATTTAGCCCGGGGGAATCCCAGAACCTCTACGGCCCTCTGGTCTGTCCGGTCCGGGTCGTAACAGGCTCTGAAAGGATAACCAAGGGAAGGTGAGGGCCAGGAAAAGCTTTCAGTCCTGGCACCTTCCTTGTGGGAGTAGTCATTGGACGTTTTTAGTTTCAGAGCTGAGCTGTACCGAGACTGAGAGAGAGCGAGCATAACATTAGGTGGCTAAGCAAGTGCAGAACCCCAGTGTTGGTGGGGCTGTGAAAGGGCTGCCAAGGGAAGGTGAGCTCCAGCAACAGCTTTCAGTCCAGGCCACTTATGTGTCGGAGTCCTACACAGTGATTTTACATTTTGTTGCTGGGTCTGGCGAGGGTGAGTGTTAGGTGGTAGAGCAAGCGCTGAGCCCCAGTGTTGGTGGGTCTGTGAAGGGGGGGGGTGGCCAAGAAGAATTGGAAGCTACAAACAGCTTTGAGACCTAGCAACATCTGTGTGGGAGCCCTTGCTGGATGTTTTCTCTTTTAGACATGGGCTCTGGCGAGATTGTATGTTAAGTGGTAGAGCAAGCACAGGTCCCCATTGTTGTTGGGGCTCTGAAAGGATAGCTAAGGGATGGTGAGGGCCAGGAACAGCTTTCTGTCCTGGCCACTTCTGTGCAGGATTACTAGGTCCTTAGTGTCCGTTTTGTTTCTGGGTTCAAACTGAATGGACTCTGGTGGTAAAGCAAGCACAGTGTTTCAGTGTTTGTGGGGTTGTGAAAGGGCTGGCAGGGGCAATTATGACCTGCAAACAGCTTGCAGTCCTGGCCACTTCTGTGTCTGAGTCCTATGTGGTTAGGGTCTGTTTTGGAGCTTGGCTCCAGCACTGGTAAGGGGGTAGGTGAGGTTTGCCTTCTCCTTCTCTTCCTCCTTCTTTGTCTCCTCCTCCTTCTCTTCCTCTGGTTGCCTCCTGTTGCCTCTTGATGCCTCCTCCTATTTGCACTTTTGAATTCTCCTTCTGTTGCCTCTTCATGCCTTCTGCTTCTGTTGCCTCCTGTTGCGTCATCCTCCTATTACCTCCTGTTCCCTCCTCGTTCTGTTCTTCCTCGTCTTGTCTTCTCCTAGTCTCTTCACTTCATTGCCTCCTGTTTCCTCCTCCTCCTCCTCATCCTGTTCTGCCTTTGCCTCCTCCTCCTGTTGCCTCCTGTTGCTCCCTCCTCCTCTCTCCTGTCGTTAACTCACTTGCTACCTGTAGCTGCCCTCTCCTGTTGCCTCCTCCTCTTGTTGCTGCCTTTTGCCTCATCCTCCTGCTCCTCCTGTTGCCTCCAGTTGCCTCCTTTTTCCTCTTTTTACCTCCTGTTGCTGTATTCTCCTCTTGCCTCCTTCTTCTCCTCCTTCTGTTGCCTGCTCTGGGCTCCTGTTGCCATTTGTTGTGTCCTCCTCTTTTTCCTCCTCTTGTTGCCTTGTCCTGCTCCTCCTCCTGTTGCCGCCCCCTCCTCCTCTTCCCTCCTCTTGCATCGTGTTTCAGCTGGGATAGAGTTAATTTTCTTCTTAGTAGCTGGTACAGTGCTGTGTCTTGGATTTAGTGTGAGAATAATGTTGATGATAACACGCTGATGTTTTAGTTGTTGTAAGTAGCGCTTATCTTAAGCTAAGGACATTTCAGTTTCCCATGCTCTGCCAGCAAGCAGGTGTACAAGAAGCTGGGAGGGAGCATAGCCAGGACAGCTGACCCGAACTAGCCAAAGGGGTATTCCATACCATGGAGCATCATGCCCAGTATATAAACAGGGGGGAGTTGGCCGGGAGGGGCGGATCGCTGCTCGGGCATCGGTCAGTGGGTGGTGAGCAATTGCATTGTGCATCACTTGTCTTTTCTTGGGTTTTATTTCTCTCTTTTTTTTATAATCCTTTTCATTACAATTATTATTATATTTTTATTATTATTAGTATTATATTTTATTTTACTTTAGTTATTAAACTGTTCTTATCTCAACCCACAAGTTTTACTTTTTTCCAATCCTCCTCCTCACCTCACTGGGAGGGGGGAGGGGGGAGTGGCTGCGTGGTGCTTAGCTGCCAGCTGGGGTCAAACCATGACAGTCCTTTTTGGCGCCCAATGTGGGGCACGAAGGGTTGAGATAACGACAGATCTGATCAGAGTGTGTTAAAACAAATTTTTTGTAAGTATTCATTGTCACTGGTCACTATGTGGATTCTTTTGCTCTCAAACTTGATGTAGTTGTTCTTAAAATTATGTTATGTAATACCATACTTGCAATATATGCTCCCTATGCTGTTTATCACCTCTGGGAACTGGACTAGAGTTATCATTTTCTTGTTGTTTGTAACACTGGCTTATGATATGATAGAAGTGCAGGTCGTGAAACTAATTTGGTATTTGTACTCAACATCGCCGTCACCTCTGTACTTCGGGAGCCATCTATGGGAAACTATTAATAACTACACCTACCTTTTTGCCTCTGAGAGTAAATCTATGGAGGAGACATCTCTGTACTTCAGGTGCCATCTCCTGGAAAATATTAATAATTACACTTTTTACCTTTTCTCCTCGGGGAGCCAATCTATGGAGGAGGCAGCTTCCCACATCTTCCCCTTCTCTGCCAGGTTAATTACAATAGCGTTTGAGGAGTTTGCAAATTTTTAATAGCCTTGGGATGTTGAACCCACACACATGGTCCTATTGCTAGGAAGCAGAATGTTCCTGAATGTGGTTCAGGTCTTGTTTAGGGTTAAAGAACTATTTCAAAATACCACCAAGAGATCAACCCCGGCGAGAGGTACTGCGGCTACTCAGACCCCAGCGATGGGTAATGCAGCTGAACCAGAGAATCAACCAATGCCAGTATCAGTCGCCCCTACAGAGAAGAAGAAATATACAAAAAAATCAGACTGCTTAACAAAGGATGAAGGTGAACCAGGGTCATCACGAGAACAGGAGGAAGAGGCAGGACCACAGATAATCACCTGATCCCTATTCCCGACAGAGCTCCAAAATATACAAAAAGATTTCAGCCGTCATCCAGGCGAAATTGAAATTTCCAAAGTTGAAAACGTCCAGCGACTGCACCCACACAGAAGGTGCCAACACTGAATGCTGTTGCTACCCCTCACCTTTCCTTGGAAGCCCTTTCACAGGCCCAACAACACTAGGGCTCCGCACTTCCCTAGCCACCTAAAGTAATGGTCACTATCTCTCAGTCTCATAGAGATCGCCTCTGAAATTGAAAACATCCAGCAAGTCCTCACACATGGAAAGTGCCAGGACTGAAAGCTGTTACTTGACCTCACCGTCCCTTGGCTACCCTTTCAGAGCCACACCAACCGTGGGGCTCTGCACGGGCCTAGCCACCTCATGTTATGCTCTCTCTCTCTCGCAGGCTAGGTAGAGCTCAGCTCTGAAATTTTAAATGTACAGAGACTGCTCCCACATGGAAGGTGCCAGCACTGAAAGCTCTTGCTAGCCCTCACCTGTCCTTGGAAGCCCTTTCACAGGCCCAGCAACACTGGGGATCTGCACTATTCTAGCCACCCAAAGTAATGGTCACTCTCAGTCTCGTAGAGCTCAGCTCTGAAATGGAAAGTGTCCAGCAAGTCCTCACACATGGAAAGTGCCAGGACTGAAAGCTGCTGCTTGACTTCTCTATCCCTTGGCTACCCTTTCAGAGCCACACCACCTATGTGGCTCTGCACCTGCCTAGCCACCTCATGTTATGCTCTCTCTCTCTCTCGCAGTTTAGGTAGAGCTCAGCTCTGAAATTGAAAACATCCAGCGACTGCTCCCACATGGAAGGTGCCAGCACTGAAAGCTCTTGCTAGCCCTCACCTTTCCTTGGAAGCCCTTTCACAGGCCCAGCAACACTGGGGATCTGCGCTTCTCTAGCCACCTAACATAATGGTCACTATCTCTCAGTCTCGTAGAGAACAGCTCTGAAATGGAAAGTGTCCAGCAAGTCCTCACACATGGAAAGTGCCAGGACTGAAAGCTGCTGCTTGACCTCTCCGTCCCTTGGCTACCCTTTCAGAGCCACACCAACTCTGGGGCTCTGCATGGGCCTAGCCACCTCATGTTCTGCTGTCTCTCTCTCTCGCAGGCTAGGTACAGCTCAGCTCCAAAATTGAAAACATCCAGCAACTGCTCCCACATGGAAGGTGCCAGCACTGAAAGCTCTTGCTAGCCCTCACCTTTCCTTGGAAGCCCTTTCACAGGCCCAGCAACACTGGGGATCTGTGCTTCTCTAGCCACCTAAAATAATGGTCACTATCTCTCAGTCTCGTAGAGCTCAGCTCTGAAATGGAAAGTGTCCAGGAAGTCCTCACACATGGAAAGTGCCAGGACTGAAAGCTGCTGCTTGACCTCTCCGTCCCTTGGCTACCCTTCCAGAGCCACACCAACCCTGGGGCTCTGCACGGGCCTAGCCACCTCATGTTCTGCTCTCTATCTCTCTCTCGCAGTCTAGGTAGAGCTCAGCTCTGAAATTGAAAACATCCAGCAACTGCTCCCACATGGAAGGTGCCAGCACTGAAAGCTCTTGCTAGCCCTCACCTTTCCTTGGAAGCCCTTTCACAGGCCCAGCAACACTGGGGATCCGCGCTTCTCTAGCCACCTAAAATAATGGTCACTATCTCTCAGTCTCACAGAACTCAGCTCTGAAATGGAAAGCGTCCAGCAAGTCCTCACACATGGAAAGTGCCAGGACTGAAAGCTGCTGCTTGACCTCTCCGTCCCTTGGCTACCCTTTCAGAGCCACACCAACCGTGGGGCTCTGCACGGGCCTAGCCACCTCATGTTATGCTTTCTCTCCTTCGCAGGCTAGGTAGAGCTCAGCTCCAAAAATGAAAACATCCAGCGACTGCTCCCACATGGAAGGTGCCAGCACTGAAAGCTCTTGCTAGCCCTCACCTTTCCTTGGAAGCCCTTTCACAGGCCCAGCAACACTGGGGATCTGCGCTTCTCTAGCCACCTAAAATAATGGTCACTATCTCTCAGTCTCATAGAGCACAGCTCTGAAATGGAAAGTGTCCAGCAAGTCCTCACACATGGAAAGTGCCAGGACTGAAAGCTGCTGCTTGACCTCTCTGTCCCTTGGCTAACCTTTCAAGAGCCACACCAACCGTGGGGCTCTGCACGGGCCTAGCCACCTCATGTTATGCTTTCTCTCTCGCAGGCTAGGTAGAGCTCAGCTCCGAAATTGAAAACATCCAGTGACTGCTCCCACATGGAAGGTGCCAGCACTGAAAGCTCTTGCTAGCCCTCACCTTTCCTTGGAAGCCCTTTCACAGGCCCAGCAACACTGGGGATCTGTGCTTCTCTAGCCACCTAAAATAATGGTCACTATTTCTCAGTCTCGTAGAGCTCAGCTCTGAAATGGAAAGTGTCCAGGAAGTCCTCACACATGGAAAGTGCCAGGACTGAAAGCTGCTGCTTGACCTCTCCGTCCCTTGGCTACCCTTTCAGAGCCACACCAACCGTGGGGCTCTGCACCTGCCTAGCCACCTCATGTTCTGCTCTCTATCGCTCTCGCAGGCTAGGTAGAGCTCAGCTCCGAAATAGAAAACATCCAGCAACTGCTCCCACATGGAAGGTGCCAGCACTGAAAGCTCTTGCTAGCCCTCACCTTTCCTTGGAAGCCCTTTCACAGGCCCAGCAACACTGGGGATCTGCGCTTCTCTAGCCACCTAACATAATGGTCACTATCTCTCAGTCTCGTAGAGAACAGCTCTGAAATGGAAAGTGTCCAGCAAGTCCTCACACATGGAAAGTGCCAGGACTGAAAGCTGCTGCTTGACCTCTCCGTCCCTTGGCTATCCTTTCAGAGCCACACCAACCGTGGGGCTCTGCATGGGCCTAGCCACCTCATGTTCTGCTGTCTATCTCTCTCGCAGGCTAGGTAGAGCTCAGCTCCAAAAATGAAAACATCCAGCGACTGCTCCCACATGGAAGGTGCCAGCACTGAAAGCTCTTGCTAGCCCTCACCTTTCCTTGGAAGCCCTTTCACAGGCCCAGCAACACTGGGGCTCTGTGCTCCTCTAGCCACCTAACCTTCTGCTCACCCTCTCCTGCAGTCGAAGGAGAGTTGAGCTGAGAAATTGCAAACATCCAGCAATTCCTCATTCATGAAAAGTGCCAGCACTGAAAGCTGCTGCGAGCCACCACCGTTCCTTGGAAGCGCTCTCACAGGCGCAGCAACACTGGGGCTCTGCACTTCTCTAGCCACCTAATGTCATGGTCACTATCTCTCCATCTCGCAGAGCTGAGCTGAGAAATTGCAAACGTCCAGCAATTCCTCACACATGAAAATTGCCAGCACTGAAAGCTACTGCTGGATCTAACCATGACTTGGCTAGCCTTTCAGAGCCACACAAAGGTTGGGGCTCTATGCTCCTCTAGCCACCTAATCTTCGGCTCATCCTCTCTCACAGTCGATGGAGACCTGAGCTGAGAAATTGCAAACGTCCAGCAATTCCTCACACATGAAAAGTGCCAGCACTGAAAGCTACTGCTTGATCTAACCAGGCCTTGGCTAGCCTTTCAAAGCCACACAAAGGTTGGGGCTCTGTGCTTCTCTAGCCACCTAATCTTCTGCTCACACTCTCTCGCAGTTGAAGGAGACCTGAGCTGAGAAAGTGCAAACGTCCACCAATTCCTCACACATGAAAACTGCCAGCACTGAAAGCTGCTGCTAGCCAGCACCGTTCCTTGGAAGTGCTTTCACAGGCGCAGCAACACTGGGGCTCTGCGCTTCTCTAGCCACCTAACGTCACGGTCACTATCTCTCCGTCTCGCAGAGCTGAGCTGAGAAATTGCAAACGTCCAGCAATTCCTCACACATGAAAAGTGCCAGCACTGAAAGCTACTGCTTGATCTAACCAGGCCTTGGCTAGCCTTTCAGAGCCACACAAAGGTTGGGGCTCTGTGCTTCTCTAGCCACCTAATCTTCTGCTCATCCTCTCTCACAGTCGAAGGAGACCTGAGCTGAGAAAATGCAAACGTCCAGCAATTCCTCACACATGATAAGTGCCAGCACTGAAAGCTGCTGCTAGCCAGCACCGTTCCGTGGACGTGCTCTCACAGGCGCAGCAACACTGGGGCTCTGTGCTTCTCTAGCCACCTAACATCACGGTCACTATCTCTCCGTCTCGCAGAGCTGAGGTGAGATATTGCAAACATCCAGCAATTCCTCACACATGAAAAGTGCCAGCACTGAAAGCTACTGCTTGATCTAACCAGGCCTTGGCTAGCCTTTCAGAGCCACACAAAGGTTGGGGCTCTCTGCTTCTCTAGCCACCTAAACTTCTGCTCATCCTCTCTCGCAGTCGAAGGAGTTCTGAGCTGAGAAATTGCAAACGTCCAGCAATTCCTCACACATGAAAAGTGCCAGCACTGAAAGCTGCTGCTAGCAGGCACCGTTCCTTGGAAGTGCTCTCACAGGTGCAGCAACACTGGGGCTCTGCGCTTCTCTAGCCACCTAATGTCACGGTCACTATCTCTTCGTCTCGCAGAGCTGAGCTGAGAAATTGCAAACGTCCAGCAATTCCTCACACATGAAAAGCGCCAGCACTGAATGCTACTGCTTGATCTAACCATGACTTGGCTAGCCTTTCAGAGCCACACAAAGGTTGGGGCTCTGTGCTCCTCTAGCCACCTAATCTTCTGCTCATCCTCTCTCGCAGTCGAAGGACAGCTGAGCTGAGAAATTGCAAACGTCCACCAATTCCTCACACATGAGAAATGCCAGCACTGAAAGCTGCTCCTAGCAGGCACCGTTCCTTGGAAGTGCTCTCACAGGTGCAGCAACACTGGGGCTCTGCACTTCTCTAGCCACCTAACGTCACGGTCACTATCTCTCCGTCTCGCAGAGCTGAGCTGAGAAATTGCAAACGTCCAGCAATTCCTCACACATGAAAAGTGCCAGCACTGAAAGCTCTTGCTAGCCAGCACCGTTCCGTGGAACTGCTCTCACAGGCACAGCAACACTGGGGCTCTGCGCTTCTCTAGCCACCTAATGTCACGGTCACTATCTCTCCGTCTCGCAGAGCTGAGCTGAGAAATTGCAAACGTCCAGCAATTCCTCACACATGAAAAGTGCCAGCACTGAAAGCTACTGCTTGATCTAACCAGGCCTTGGCTAGTCTTTCAGAGCCACACAAAGGTTGGGGCTCTGTGCTTCTCTAGCCACCTAATCTTCTGCTCATCCTCTCTCGCAGTTGAAGGACAGCTGAGCTGAGAAATTGCAAACGTCCAGCAATTCCTCAGACATGAGAAATGCCAGCACTGAAAGCTCTTGCTAGCCAGCACCGTTCCTTGGAAGTGCTCTCACAGGCGCAGCAACACTGGGCCTCTGTGCTTCTCTACCCACCTAACGTCACGGTCACTATCTCTCCGTCTCGCAGAGCTGAGCTAAGACATTGCAAACGTCCAGCAATTCCTCACACATGAAAAGTGCCAGCACTGAAAGCTACTGCTTGATCTAACCAGGCCTTGGCTAGCCTTTCAGAGCCACACAAAGGTTGGGGCTCTGTGCTTCTCTAGCCACTTAACCCTCGGCTCATCCTCTCTCGCAGTCGAAGGACAGCTGAGCTGAGAAATTGCAAACGTCCAGCAATTCCTCAGACATGAGAAATGCCAGCACTGAAAGCTCTTGCTAGCCAGCACCGTTCCGTGGAAGCGCTCTCACAGGCACAGCAACACTGGGGCTCTGCGCTTCTCTAGCCACCTAATGTCACGGTCACTATCTCTCCGTCTCGCAGAGCTGAGCTGAGAAATTGCAAACGTCCAGCAATTCCTCACACATGAAAAGTGCCAGCACTGAAAGCTACTGCTTGATCTAACCATGCCTTGGCTAGCCTTTCAGAGCCACACAAAGGTTGGGGCTCTGTGCTCCTCTAGCCACCTAATCTTCTGCTCATCCTCTCTCGCAGTCGAAGGAGAGCTGAGCTGAGAAATTGCAAACGTCCAGCAATTCCTCAGACATGAGAAATGCCAGCACTGAAAGCTGTTGCTAGCCAGCGCCGTTCCTTGGAAGTACTCTCACAGGTGCAGCAACACTGGGGCTCTGCACTTCTCTAGCCACATAACGTCACGGTCACTATCTCTCCGTCTCGCAGAGCTGAGCTGAGAAATTGCAAACGTCCAGCAATTCCTCACACATGAAAATTGCCAGCACTGAAAGCTACTGCTTGATCTAACCAGGCCTTGGCTAGCCTTTCAGAGCCACACAAAGGTTGGGGCTCTGTGCTTCTCTAGCCACCTAATCTTCTGCTCATCCTCTCTCGCAGTCAAAGGAGAGCTGAGCTGAGAAATTGCAAACGTCCAGCAATTCCTCACACATGAAAAGTGCCAGCACTGAAAGCTACTGCTTGATCTAACCAGGCCTTGGCTAGCCTTTCAGAGCCACACAAAGGTTGGGGCTCTGTGCTTCTCTAGCCACCTAACCCTCGGCTCATCCTCTCTCGCAGTCGAAGGACAGCTGAGCTGAGAAATTGCAAACGTCCAGCAATTCCTCAGACATGAGAAATGCCAGCACTCAAAGCTCTTGCTAGCCAGCACCATTCCATGGAAGTGCTCTCACAGGCGCAGCAACACTGGGGCTCTGCACTTCTCTAGCCACCTAATGTCACGGTCACTATCTCTCCGTCTCGCAGAGCTGAGCTGAGAAATTGCAAACGTCCAGCAATTCCTCACACATGAAAAGTGCCAGCACTGAAAGCTACTGCTTGATCTAACCATGACTTGGCTAGCCTTTCAGAGCCACACAAAGGTTGGGGCTCTGTGCTCCTCTAGCCACCTAATCTTCTGCTCATCTGCTCTCGCAGTCGAAGGAGAGCTGAGCAGAGAAATTGCAAACGTCCAGCAATTCCTCACACATGAAAAGTGCCAGCACTGAAAGCTACTGCTTGATCTAACCAGGCCTTGGCTAGCCTTTCAGAGCCACACAAAGGTTGGGGCTCTGAGCTTCTCTAGCCACCTAACCCTCGGGTCATCCTCTCTCGCAGTTGAAGGAGAGCTGAGCTGAGAAATTGCAAACGTCCACCAATTCCTCACACATGAAAAGTTCCAGCACTGAAAGCTGTTGCTAGCCAGCACCGTTCCTTGGAACTCCTCTCACAGGCGCAGCAACACTGGGGCTCTGCACTTCTCTAGCCACCTAATGTCACGGTCACTATCTCTCCGTCTCGCAGCGCGGAGATGAGAAACTGCAAACATCCACCAATTCCTCACACATGAAAAGTGCCAGCACAGAATGCTACTGCTTGATCTAACCATGCCTTGGCTAGACTTTCAGAGCCACACAAAGGTTGGGGCTCTGTGCTCCTCTAGCCACCTAATCTTCGGCTCATCCTCTCTCGCAGTCGAAGGAGACCTGAGCTGAGAAATTGCAAACTTCCAGCATTTCCTCACACATGAAAAGTGCCAGCACTGAAAGCTACTGCTTGATCTAACCATGACTTGGCTAGCCTTTCAGAGCCACACAAAGGTTGGGGCTCTGTGCTTCTCTAGCCACCTAATCTTCTGCTCATCCTCTCTCGCAGTCGAAGGAGAGCTGAGCTGAGAAATTGCAAACGTCCACCAATTCCTCACACATGAGAAATGCCAGCACTGAAAGTTGTTGCTAGCCAGCGCCGTTCCTTGGAAGCGCTCTCACAGGTGCAGCAACACTGGGGCTCTGCACTTCTCTAGCCACCTAACGTCACGGTCACTATCTCTCCGTCTCGCAGAGCTGAGCTGAGAAATTGCAAACGTCCAGCAATTCCTTACACATGAAAAGTGCCAGCACTGAAAGCTCTTGCTAGCCAGCACCGTTCCGTGGAACTGCTCTCACAGGCACAGCAACACTGGGGCTCTGCGCTTCTCTAGCCACCTAACGTCACGGTCACTATCTGTCCGTCTCGCACAGCTGAGCTGAGAAATTGCAAACGTCCAGCAATTCCTCACACATGAAAAGTGCCAGCACTGAAAGCTACTGCTTGATCTAAGCATGCCTTGGCTAGCCTTTCAGAGCCACAGAAAGGTTGGGGCTCTGTGCTCCTCTAGCCACCTAATCTTCTGCTCATCCTCTCTCGCAGTCGAAGGAGAGCTGAGCTGAGAAATTGCAAACGTCCAGCAATTCCTTACACGCGAAAAGTGCCAGCACTGAAACCTACTGCTTGATCTAACCAGGCCTTGGCTAGTCTTTCAGAGCCACACAAAGGTTGGGGCTCTGTGCTCCTCTAGCCACCTAACCCTCGGCTCATCCTCTCTCGCAGTTGAAGGAGACCTGAGCTGAGAAATTGCAAACGTCCAGCAATTCCTCAGACATGAGAAATGCCAGCACTGAAAGCTCTTGCTAGCCAGCACCGTTCCTTGGAAGTGCTCTCACAGGCACAGCAACACTGGGGCTCTGCGCTTCTCTAGCCACCTAATGTCACGGTCACTATCTCTCCGTCTCGCAGAGCTGAGCTGAGAAATTGCAAACGTCCAGCAATTCCTCACACATGAAAAGTGCCAGCACTGAAAGCTACTGCTTGATCTAACCAGGCCTTGGCTAGCCTTTCAGAGCCACACAAAGGTTGGGGCTCTGTGCTCCTCTAGCCACCTAATCTTCTGCTCAACCGCTCTCGCAGTCGAAGGAGAGCTGAGCTGAGAAATTGCAAACGTCCAGCAATTCCTCACACATGAAAAGTGCCAGCACTGAAAGCTGTTGCTAGCCAGCACTGTTCCTTGGAAGCGCTCTCACAGGCGCAGCAACACTGGGGCTCTGAGCTTCTCTAGCCACCTAACGTCACGGTCACTATCTCTCCGTCTCGCAGAGCTGAGCTGACAAATTGCAAACGTCCAGCAATTCCTCACACATGAAAAGTGCCAGCACTGAAAGCTACTGCTTGATCTAAGCATGCCTTGGCTAGTCTTTCAGAGCTACACAAAGGTTGGGGCTCTGTGGTCCTCTAGCCACCTAATCTTCTGCTCATCCTCTCTCGCAGTCGAAGGAGAGCTGAGCTGAGAAATTGCAAACTTCCAGCAATTCCTCACACATGAGAAATGCCAGCACTGAAAGCTCTTGCTAGCCAGCACCGTTCCTTGGAAGTGCTCTCACAGGCGCAGCAACACTGGGGCTCTGCGCTTCTCTAGCCACCTAATGTCACGGTCACTATCTCTCCGTCTTGCAGAGCTGAGCAGAGAAATTGCAAACGTCCAGCAATTCCTCACACATGAAAAGTGCCAGCACTGAAAGCTACTGCTTGATCTAACCAGGCCTTGGCTAGCCTTTCAGAGCCACACAAAGGTTGGGGCTCTGTGCTCCTCTAGCCACCTAACCCTCGGCTCATCCTCTCTCGCAGTCGAAGGACAGCTGAGCTGAGAAATTGCAAACGTCCAGCAATTCCTCACACATGAAAAGTGCCAGCACTGAAAGCTGCTGCTAGCAGGCACCGTTCCTTGGAAGTGCTCTCACAGGTGCAGCACCACTGGGGCTCTGCACTTCTCTAGCCACCTAACGTCACGGTCACTATCTGTCCGTCTCGCAGAGCTGAGCTGAGAAATTGCAAACATCCAGCAATTCCTCACACATGAAAAGTGCCAGCACTGAAAGCTGTTGCTAGCAGACACCGTTCCTTGGAAGCGCTCTCACAGGCGCAGCAACACTGGGGCTCTGCGCTTCTCTAGCCGCCTAACGTCACGGTCACTATCTCTCCGTCTCGCAGAGCTGAGCTGAGAAATTGCAAACGTCCAGCAGTTCCTCACACATGAAAAGTGCCAGCACTGAAAGCTACTGCTTGATCTAAGCATGCCTTGGCTAGCCTTTCAGAGCCACACAAAGTTTGGGGCTCTGTGCTTCTCTAGCCACCTAATCTTCTGCTCAACCTCTCTCGCAGTCGAAGGAGAGCTGAGCTGAGAAATTGCAAACGTCCAGCAATTCCTCACACATGAAAAGTGCCAGCATTGAAAGCTACTGCTTGATCTAAGCATGCCTTGGCTAGCCTTTCAGAGCCACAGAAAGGTTGGGGCTCTGTGCTCCTCTAGCCACCTAATCTTCTGCTCATCCTCTCTCGCAGTCGAAGGAGAGCTGAGCTGAGAAATTGCAAACGTCCAGCAATTCCTCAGACATGAAATGTGCCAGCACTGAAAGCTACTGCTTGATCTAACCAGGCCTTGGCTAGCCTTTCAGAGCCACACAAAGGTTGGTGCTCTGTGCTCCTCTAGCCACCTAATCTTCTGCTCATCCTCTCTCGCAGTCGAAGGAGAGCTGAGCTGAGAAATTGCAAACGTCCAGCAATCCCTCACACATGAAAAGTGCCAGCACTGAAAGCTCTTGCTAGCCAGCACCGTTCCTTGGAAGTGCTCTCACAGGCGCAGCAACACTGGGGCTCTGCGCTTCTCTAGCCACCTAACGTCACAGTCACTATCTCTCCGTCTCGCAGAGCTGAGCTGAGAAATTGCAAACGTCCAGCAATTCCTCACACATGAAAAGTGCCAGCACTGAAAGCTACTGCTTGATCTAACAAGGCCTTGGCTAGCCTTTCAGAGCCACACAAAGGTTGGGGCTCTGTGCTCCTCTAGCCACCTAATCTTCTGCTCAACCGCTCTCGCAGTCGAAGGAGAGCTGAGCTGAGAAATTGCAAACGTCCAGCAATTCCTCACACATGAAAAGTGCCAGCATTGAAAGCTACTGCTTGATCTAATCAGGCCTTGGCTAGCCTTTCAGAGCCACACAAAGGTTGGGGCTCTGCGCTTCTCTAGCCACCTAATCTTCTGCTCAACCTCTCTCGCAGTCAAAGGAGAGCTGAGCTGAGAAATTGCAAACGTCCAGCAATTCCTCACACATGAAAAGTGCCAGCACTGAATGCTACTGCTTGATCTAACCAGGCCTTGGCTAGCCTTTCAGAGCCACACAAAGGTTGGGGCTCTGTGCTCCTCTAGCCACCTAATCTTCTGCTCATCCTCTCTCGCAGTCGAAGGAGAGCTGAGCTGAGAAATTGCAAACGTCCAGCAATTCCTCAGACATGAAAAGTGCCAGCACTGAAAGCTCTTGCTAGCCAGCACCGTTCCTTGGAAGTGCTCTCACAGGCACAGCAACACTGGGGCTCTGCGCTTCTCTAGCCACCTAACGTCACGGTCACTATCTCTCCGTTTCGCAGAGCTGAGCTAAGACATTGCAAACGTCCAGCAATTCCTCACACATGAAAAGTGCCAGCACTGAAAGCTACTGTTTGATCTAACCAGGCCTTGGCTAGACTTTCAGAGCCACACAAAGGTTGGGGCTCTGTGGTCCTCTAGCCACCTAATCTTCTGCTCAACCGCTCTCGCAGTCGAAGGAGAGCTGAGCTGAGAAATTGCAAACGTCCAGCAATTCCTCACACATGAAAAGTGCCAGCATTGAAAGCTACTGCTTGATCTAACCAGGCCTTGGCTAGCCTTTCAGAGCCACACAAAGGTTGGGGCTCTGAGCTTCTCTAGCCACCTAATCTTCTGCTCAACCTCTCTCGCAGTCGAAGGAGAGCTGAGCTGAGAAATTGCAAACGTCCAGCAATTCCTCACACATGAAAAGTGCCAGCACTGAAAGCTACTGCTTGATCTAAGCATGCCTTGGCTAGCCTTTCAGAGCCACACAATGGTTGGGGCTCTGTGCTCCTCTAGCCACCTAATCTTCTGCTCATCCTCTCTCGCAGTCGAAGGAGAGCTGAGCTGAGAAATTGCAAACGTCCAGCAATTCCTCAGACATGAAAAGTGCCAGCACTGAATGCTACTGCTTGATCTAACCAGGCCTTGGCTAGCCTTTCAGAGCCACACAAAGGTTGGGGCTCTGTGCTCCTCTAGCCACCTAATCTTCTGCTCATCCTCTCTCGCAGTCGAAGGAGAGCTGAGCTGAGAAATTGCAAACGTCCAGCAATCCCTCACACATGAAAAGTGCCAGCACTGAAAGCTCTTGCTAGCCAGCACCGTTCCTTGGAAGTGCTCTCACAGGTGCAGCAACACTGGGGCTCTGCGCTTCTCTAGCCACCTAACGTCACGGTCACTATCTCTCCGTCTCGCAGAGCTGAGCTGAGAAATTGCAAACGTCCAGCAATTCCTCACACATGAAAAGTGCCAGCACTGAAAGCTACTGCTTGATCTAACCAGGCCTTGGCTAGCCTTTCAGAGCCACACAAAGGTTGGGGCTCTGTGCTCCTCTAGCCACCTAACCCTCGGCTCATCCTCTCTCGCAGTCGAAGGACAGCTGAGCTGAGAAATTGCAAACGTCCAGCAATCCCTCACACATGAAAAGTGCCAGCACTGAAAGCTGATGCTAGCAGGCACCGTTCCTTGGAAGTGCTCTCACAGGTGCAGCAACACTGGGGCTCTGCGCTTCTCTAGCCACCTAACGTCACGGTCACTATCTCTCCGTCTTGCAGAGCTGAGCTGAGAAATTGCAAACGTCCAGCAATTCCTCACACATGAAAAGTGCCAGCACTGAAAGCTACTGCTTGATCTAAGCATGCCTTGGCTAGCCTTTCAGAGCCACACAAAGGTTGGGGCTCTGTGCTCCTCTAGCCACCTAATCTTCTGCTCATCCTCTCTCGCAGTCGAAGGAGAGCTGAGCTGAGAAATTGCAAACGTCCAGCAATTCCTCAGACATGAAAATTGCCAGCACTGAATGCTACTGCTTGATCTAACAAGGCCTTGGCTAGACTTTCAGAGCCACACAAAGGTTGGGGCTCTGTGGTCCTCTAGCCACCTAATCTTCTGCTCAACCTCTCTCGCAGTCGAAGCAGAGCTGAGCTGAGAAATTGCAAACGTCCAGCAATTCCTCACACATGAAAAGTGCCAGCATTGAAAGCTACTGCTTGATCTAATCAGGCCTTGGCTAGCCTTTCAGAGCCACACAAAGGTTGGGGCTCTGTGCTTCTCTAGCCACCTAATCTTCTGCTCAACCTCTCTCGCAGTCGAAGGAGAGCTGAGCTGAGAAATTGCAAACGTCCAGCAATTCCTCACACATGAAAAGTGCCAGCACTGAAAGCTACTGCTTGATCTAAGCATGCCTTGGCTAGCCTTTCAGAGCCACACAAAGGTTGGGGCTCTGTGCTCCTCTAGCCACCTAATCTTCTGCTCATCCTCTCTCGCAGTCGAAGGAGAGCTGAGCTGAGAAATTGCAAACGTCCAGCAATTCCTCAGACATGAAAAGTGCCAGCACTGAAAGCTGCTGCTAGCCAGCACCGTTCCTTGGAAGTGCTCTCACAGGCACAGCAACACTGGGGCTCTGCGCTTCTCTAGCCACCTAACGTCACGGTCACTATCTCTCCGTCTCGCAGAGCTGAGCTGAGAAATTGCAAACGTCCAGCAATTCCTCACACATGAAAAGTGCCAGCACTGAAAGCTACTGCTTGATCTAATCAGGCCTTGGCTAGCCTTTCAAAGCCACACAAAGGTTGGGGCTCTGTGCTCCTCTAGCCACCTAATCTTCTGCTCAACCGCTCTCGCAGTCGAAGGAGAGCTGAGCTGAGAAATTGCAAACGTCCAGCAATTCCTCACACATGAAAAGTGCCAGCATTGAAAGCTACTGCTTGATCTAATCAGGCCTTGGCTAGCCTTTCAGAGCCACACAAAGGTTGGGGCTCTGAGCTTCTCTAGCCACCTAATCTTCTGCTCAACCTCTCTCGCAGTCGAAGGAGAGCTGAGCTGAGAAATTGCAAACGTCCAGCAATTCCTCACACATGAAAAGTGCCAGCACTGAAAGCTACTGCTTGATCTAAGCATGCCTTGGCTAGCCTTTCAGAGCCACACAAAGGTTGGGGCTCTGTGCTCCTCTAGCCACCTAATCTTCTGCTCATCCTCTCTCGCAGTCGAAGGAGAGCTGAGCTGAGAAATTGCAAACGTCCAGCAATTCCTCACACATGAAAAGTGCCAGCACTGAAAGCTACTGCTTGATCTAACCAGGCCTTGGCTAGCCTTTCAGAGCCACACAAAGGTTGGGGCTCTGTGCTCCTCTAGCCACCTAATCTTCTGCTCATCCTCTCTCGCAGTCGAAGGAGAGCTGAGCTGAGAAATTGCAAACGTCCAGCAATTCCTCACACATGAAAAGTGCCAGCACTGAAAGCTCTTGCTAGCCAGCACCGTTCCTTGGAAGTGCTCTCACAGGCCAGCAACACTGGGGCTCTGCGCTTCTCTAGCCACCTAACGTCACAGTCACTATCTCTCCGTCTCGCAGAGCTGAGCTGAGAAATTGGAAACGTCCAGCAATTCCTCACACATGAAAAGTGCCAGCACTGAAAGCTACTGCTTGATCTAACCATGCCTTGGCTAGCCTTTCAGAGCCACACAAAGGTTGGGCTCTGTGCTCCTCTAGCCACCTAATCTTCTGCTCATCCTCTCTCGCAGTCGAAGGAGAGCTGAGCTGAGAAATTGCAAACGTCCAGCAATTCCTCAGACATGAAAAGTGCCAGCACTGAAAGCTACTGCTTGATCTAACCAGGCCTTGGCTAGCCTTTCAGAGCCACACAAAGGTTGGGGCTCTGTGCTCCTCTAGCCACCTAATCTTCTGCTCATCCTCTCTCGCAGTCGAAGGACAGCTGAGCTGAGAAATTGCAAACGTCCAGCAATTCCTCACACATGAAAAGTGCCAGCACTGAAAGCTCTTGCTAGCCAGCACCGTTCCTTGGAAGTGCTCTCACAGGCCAGCAACACTGGGGCTCTGCGCTTCTCTAGCCACCTAACGTCACGGTCACTATCTCTCCGTTTCGCAGAGCTGAGCTGAGAAATTGCAAACGTCCAGCAATTCCTCACACATGAAAAGTGCCAGCACTGAAAGCTACTGTTTGATCTAACCAGGCCTTGGCTAGCCTTTCAGAGCCACAGAAAGGTTGGGGCTCTGTGCTCCTCTAGCCACCTAATCTTCTGCTCAACCGCTCTCGCAGTCGAAGGAGAGCTGAGCTGAGAAATTGCAAACGTCCAGCAATTCCTCACACATGAAAAGTGCCAGCATTGAAAGCTACTGCTTGATCTAATCAGGCCTTGGCTAGCCTTTCAGAGCCACACAAAGGTTGGGGCTCTGAGCTTCTCTAGCCACCTAATCTTCTGCTCAACCTCTCTCGCAGTCGAAGGAGAGCTGAGCTGAGAAATTGCAAACGTCCAGCAATTCCTCACACATGAAAAGTGCCAGCACTGAAAGCTACTGCTTGATCTAAGCATGCCTTGGCTAGCCTTTCAGAGCCACACAAAGGTTGGGGCTCTGTGCTCCTCTAGCCACCTAATCTTCTGCTCATCCTCTCTCGCAGTCGAAGGAGAGCTGAGCTGAGAAATTGCAAACGTCCAGCAATTCCTCACACATGAAAAGTGCCAGCACTGAATGCTACTGCTTGATCTAACCAGGCCTTGGCTAGCCTTTCAGAGCCACACAAAGGTTGGGGCTCTGTGCTCCTCTAGCCACCTAATCTTCTGCTCATCCTCTCTCGCAGTCGAAGGAGAGCTGAGCTGAGAAATTGCAAACGTCCAGCAATCCCTCACACATGAAAAGTGCCAGCACTGAAAGCTCTTGCTAGCCAGCACCGTTCCTTGGAAGTGCTCTCACAGGTGCAGCAACACTGGGGCTCTGCGCTTCTCTAGCCACCTAACGTCACAGTCACTATCTCTCCGTCTCGCAGAGCTGAGCTGAGAAATTGCAAACGTCCAGCAATTCCTCACACATGAAAAGTGCCAGCACTGAAAGCTACTGCTTGATCTATCCAGGCCTTGGCTAGCCTTTCAGAGCCACAGAAAGGTTGGTGCTCTGTGCTCCTCTAGCCACCTAACCCTCGGCTCATCCTCTCTCGCAGTCGAAGGACAGCTGAGCTGAGAAATTGCAAACGTCCACCAATTCCTCACACATGAAAAGTGCCAGCACTGAAAGCTGCTCCTAGCAGGCACCGTTCCTTGGAAGTGCTCTCACAGGTGCAGCAACACTGGGGCTCTGCACTTCTCTAGCCACCTAATGTCACGGTCACTATCTCTCCGTCTTGCAGAGCTGAGCTGAGAAATTGCAAACGTCCAGCAATACCTCACACATGAAAAGTGCCAGCACTGAAAGCTACTGCTTGATCTAAGCATGCCTTGGCTAGCCTTTCAGAGCCACACAAAGGTTGGGGCTCTGTGCTCCTCTAGCCACCTAATCTTCTGCTCATCCTCTCTCGCAGTCGAAGGAGAGCTGAGCTGAGAAATTGCAAACGTCCACCAATTCCTCACACATGAAAAGTGCCAGCACTGAAAGCTCTTGCTAGCCAGCACCGTTCCTTGGAAGTGCTCTCACAGGCCAGCAACACTGGGGCTCTGCGCTTCTCTAGCCACCTAACGTCACGGTCACTATCTCTCCGTCTCGCAGAGCTGAGCTGAGAAATTGCAAACGTCCAGCAATTCCTCACACATGAAAAGTGCCAGCACTGAAAGCTACTGTTTGATCTAACCAGGCCTTGGCTAGCCTTTCAGAGCCACACAAAGGTTGGGGCTCTGTGCTCCTCTAGCCACCTAATCTTCTGCTCAACCGCTCTCGCAGTCGAAGGAGAGCTGAGCTGAGAAATTGCAAACGTCCAGCAATTCCTCACACATGAAAAGTGCCAGCATTGAAAGCTACTGCTTGATCTAATCAGGCCTTGGCTAGCCTTTCAGAGCCACACAAAGGTTGGGGCTCTGAGCTTCTCTAGCCACCTAATCTTCTGCTCAACCTCTCTCGCAGTCGAAGGAGAGCTGAGCTGAGAAATTGCAAACGTCCAGCAATTCCTCACACATGAAAAGTGCCAGCACTGAAAGCTACTGCTTGATCTAAGCATGCCTTGGCTAGCCTTTCAGAGCCACACAAAGGTTGGGGCTCTGTGCTCCTCTAGCCACCTAATCTTCTGCTCATCCTCTCTCGCAGTCGAAGGAGAGCTGAGCTGAGAAATTGCAAACGTCCAGCAATTCCTCACACATGAAAAGTGCCAGCACTGAAAGCTACTGCTTGATCTAAGCATGCCTTGGCTAGCCTTTCAGAGCCACACAAAGGTTGGGGCTCTGTGGTCCTCTAGCCACCTAATCTTCTGCTCATCCTCTCTCGCAGTCGAAGGAGAGCTGAGCTGAGAAATTGCAAACGTCCAGCAATTCCTCACACATGAAAAGTGCCAGCACTGAATGCTACTGCTTGATCTAACCAGGCCTTGGCTAGCCTTTCAGAGCCACACAAAGGTTGGGGCTCTGTGCTCCTCTAGCCACCTAATCTTCTGCTCATCCTCTCTCGCAGTCGAAGGAGAGCTGAGCTGAGAAATTGCAAACGTCCAGCAATCCCTCACACATGAAAAGTGCCAGCACTGAAAGCTCTTGCTAGCCAGCACCGTTCCTTGGAAGCGCTCTCACAGGTGCAGCAACACTGGGGCTCTGCGCTTCTCTAGCCACCTAACGTCACAGTCACTATCTCTCCGTCTCGCAGAGCTGAGCTGAGAAATTGCAAACGTCCAGCAATTCCTCACACATGAAAAGTGCCAGCACTGAAAGCTACTGTTTGATCTAACCAGGCCTTGGCTAGCCTTTCAGAGCCACAGAAAGGTTGGGGCTCTGAGCTTCTCTAGCCACCTAACCCTCGGCTCATCCTCTCTCGCAGTCGAAGGACAGCTGAGCTGAGAAATTGCAAACGTCCACCAATTCCTCACACATGAAAAGTGCCAGCTCTGAAAGCTGCTCCTAGCAGGCACCGTTCCTTGGAAGTGCTCTCACAGGTGCAGCAACACTGGGGCTCTGCGCTTCTCTAGCCACCTAATGTCACAGTCACTATCTCTCCGTCTCGCAGAGCTGAGCTGAGAAATTGCAAACGTCCAGCAATACCTCACACATGAAAAGTGCCAGCACTGAAAGCTACTGCTTGATCTAAGCATGCCTTGGCTAGCCTTTCAGAGCCACACAAAGGTTGGGGCTCTGTGCTCCTCTAGCCACCTAATCTTCTGCTCATCCTCTCTCGCAGTCGAAGGAGAGCTGAGCTGAGAAACTGCAAACATCCAGCAATTCCTCACACATGAAAAGTGCCAGCAGTGAAAGCTCTTGCTAGCCAGCAGCGTTCCTTGGAAGCGCTTTCACAGGTGCAGCAACACTGGGGCTCTGCGCTTCTCTAGCCACCTAACGTCACGGTCACTATCTCTCCATCTCGCAGAGCTGAGCTGAGAAATTGCAAACGTCCAGCAATTCCTCACACATGAAAAGTGCCAGCACTGAAAGCTACTGCTTGATCTAATCAGGCCTTGGCTAGCCTTTCAGAGCCACACAAAGGTTGGGGCTCTGTGCTCCTCTAGCCACCTAATCTTCTGCTCAACCGCTCTCGCAGTCGAAGGAGAGCTGAGCTGAGAAATTGCAAACGTCCAGCAATTCCTCACACATGAAAAGTGCCAGCACTGAAAGCTACTGCTTGATCTAATCAGGCCTTGGCTAGCCTTTCAGAGCCACACAAAGGTTGGGGCTCTGTGCTTCTCTAGCCACCTAATCTTCTGCTCAACCTCTCTCGCAGTCGAAGGAGAGCTGAGCTGAGAAATTGCAAACGTCCAGCAATTCCTCACACATGAAAAGTGCCAGCACTGAAAGCTACTGCTTGATCTAAGCATGCCTTGGCTAGCCTTTCAGAGCCACACAAAGGTTGGGGCTCTGTGCTCCTCTAGCCACCTAATCTTCTGCTCATCCTCTCTCGCAGTCGAAGGAGAGCTGAGCTGAGAAATTGCAAACGTCCAGCAATTCCTCACACATGAAAAGTGCCAGCACTGAAAGCTACTGCTTGATCTAACCAGGCCTTGGCTAGCCTTTCAAAGCCACACAAAGGTTGGGGCTCTGTGCTCCTCTAGCCACCTAATCTTCTGCTCATCCTCTCTCGCAGTCGAAGGACAGCTGAGCTGAGAAATTGCAAACGTCCAGCAATCCCTCACACATGAAAAGTGCCAGCACTGAAAGCTCTTGCTAGGCAGCACCGCTCCTTGGAATTGCTCTCACAGGCCAGCAACACTGGGGCTCTGCGCTTCTCTAGCCACCTAACGTCACGGTCACTATCTCTCCGTCTCGCAGAGCTGAGCTGAGAAATTGCAAACGTCCAGCAATTCCTCACACATGAAAAGTGCCAGCACTGAAAGCTACTGCTTGATCTAACCAGGCCTTGGCTAGCCTTTCAGAGCCACAGAAAGGTTGGGGCTCTGTGCCTCTCTAGCCACTTAACCCTCGGCTCATCCTCTCTCGCAGTCGAAGGACAGCTGAGCTGAGAAATTGCAAACATCCAGCAATTCCTCACACATGAGAAATGCCAGCACTGAAAGCTGCTCCTAGCAGGCACCGTTCCTTGGAAGTGCTCTCACAGGTGCAGCAACACTGGGGCTCTGCACTTCTCTAGCCACCTAACGTCACAGTCACTATCTCTCCATCTTGTAGAGCTGAGCTGAGAAATTGCAAACGTCCAGCAATTCCTCACACATGAAAAGTGCCAGCACTGAAAGCTACTGCTGGATCTAAGCATGCCTTGGCTAGCCTTTCAGAGCCACACAAAGGTTGGGGCTCTGAGCTTCTCTAGCCACCTAACCTTCTGCTCATCCTCTCTCGCAGTCGAAGGAGAGCTGAGCTGAGAAATTGCAAACGTCCACCAATTCCTCACACATGAAAAGTGCCAGCACTGAAAGCTACTGCTTGATCTAAGCATGCCTTGGCTAGCCTTTCAGAGCCACACAAAGGTTGGGGCTCTGTGCTCCTCTAGCCACCTAACCTTCGGCTCATCCTCTCTCGCAGTCGAAGGAGAGCTGAGCTGAGAAATTGCAAACGTCCAGCAATTCCTCACACATGAGAAATGCCAGCACTGAAAGCTGTTGCTAGCCAGCGCCGTTCCTTTGAAGCGCTCTCACAGGTGCAGCAACACTGGGGCTCTGCACTTCTCTAGCCACCTAACGTCACGGTCACTATCTCTCCGTCTCGCAGAGCTGAGCTGAGAAATTGCAAACGTCCACCAATTCCTCACACATGAAAAGTGCCAGCACTGAAAGCTACTGCTTGATCTAAGCATGCCTTGGCTAGCCTTTCAGAGCCACACAAAGGTTGGGGCTCTGTGCCTCTCTAGCCGCTTAACCCTCGGCTCATCCTCTCTCGCAGTCGAAGGAGAGCTGAGCTGAGAAATTGCAAACGTCCAGCAATTCCTTACACATGAAAAGTGCCAGCACTGAAAGCTCTTGCTAGCCAGCACCGTTCCTTGGAACTGCTCTCACAGGCGCAGCAACACTGGGGCTCTGCGCTTCTCTAGCCACCTAATGTCACGGTCACTATCTCTCCGTCTCGCAGAGCTGAGCTGAGAAATTGCAAATGTCCAGCAATTCCTCACACATGAAAAGTGCCAGCACAGAATGCTACTGCTTGATCTAAGCATGCCTTGGCTAGCCTTTCAGAGCCACACAAAGGTTGGGGCTCTGTGCTCCTCTAGCCACCTAATCTTCTGCTCATCCTCTCTCGCAGTCGAAGGAGAGCTGAGCTGAGAAATTGCAAACGTCCAGCAATTCCTTACACATGAAAAGTGCCAGCACTGAAAGCTACTGCTTGATCTAACCAGGCCTTGGCTAGCCTTTCAGAGCCACACAAAGGTTGGGGCTCTGTGCTTCTCTAGCCACCTCATCTTCTGCTCATCCTCTCTCGCAGTCGAAGGAGAGCTGAGCTGAGAAATTGCAAACGTCCACCAATTCCTCACACATGAAAAGTGCCAGCACTGAAAGCTACTGCTGATCTAATCAGGCCTTGGCTAGCCTTTCAGAGCCACAAAAAGGTTGGGGCTCTGTGCTTCTCTACCCACATAACCCTCGGCTCATCCTCTCTCGCAGTCGAAGGAGAGCTGAGCTGAGAAACTGCAAACATCCACCAATTCCTCAGACATGAAAAGTGCCAGCACTGAAAGCTGTTGCTAGCCAGCACCGTTCCGTGGAAGTGCTCTCACAGGTGCAGCAACACTGGGGCTCTGCACTTCTCTAGCCACCTAATGTCACAGTCACTATCTCTCCGTCTCGCAGAGCTGAGCTAAGACATTGCAAACGTCCAGCAATTCCTCACACATGAAAAGTGCCAGCACTGAAAGCTACTGCTTGATCTAAGCAGGCCTTGGCTAGCCTTTCAGAGCCACAGAATGGTTGGGGCTCTGTGCTCCTCTAGCCACCTAACCCTCGGGTCATCCTCTCTCGCAGTCGAAGGAGAGCTGAGCTGAGAAATTGCAAACATCCAGCAATTCCTCACACATGAAAAATGCCAGCACTGAAAGCTACTGCTTGATCTAACCAGGCCATGGCTAGTCTTTCAGAGCCACACAAAGGTTGGGGCTCTGTGCTTCTCTAGCCACCTAATCTTCTGCTCATCCTCTCTCGCAGTCGAAGGAGAGCTGAGCTGAGAAATTGCAAATGTCCAGCAATTCCTCACACATGAAAAGTGCCAGCACTGAAAGCTCTTGCTAGCCAGCACCGTTCCTTGGAAGCGCTCTCACAGGCCAGCAACACTGGGGCTCTGCGCTTCTCTAGCCACCTAACGTCACGGTCACTATCTCTCCGTCTCGCAGAGCTGAGCTGAGAAATTGCAAACGTCCAGCAATTCCTCACACATGGAAAGTGCCAGCACTGAAAGCTACTGCTTGATCTAACCAGGCCTTGGCTAGCCTTTCAGAGCCACAGAAAGGTTGGGGCTCTGTGCTCCTCTAGCCACCTAACCCTCGGCTCATCCTCTCTCGCAGTCGAAGGACAGCTGAGCTGAGAAATTGCAAACGTCCAGCAATTCCTCACACATGAAAAGTGCCAGCACTGAAAGCTGCTCCTAGCAGGCACCGTTCCTTGGAAGTGCTCTCACAGGTGCAGCAACACTGGGGCTCTGCACTTCTCTAGCCACCTAACGTCACGGTCACTATCTCTCCGTCTTGCAGAGCTGAGCTGAGAAATTGCAAACGTCCAGCAATTCCTCACACATGAAAAGTGCCAGCACTGAATGCTACTGTTTGATCTAAGCATGCCTTGGCTAGCCTTTCAGAGCCACACAAAGGTTGGGGCTCTGTGCTCCTCTAGCCACCTAATCTTCTGCTCATCCTCTCTCGCAGTCGAAGGAGAGCTGAGCTGAGAAATTGCAAACGTCCAGCAATTCCTCACACATGAAAAGTGCCAGCACTGAAAGCTACTGCTTGATCTAACCAGGCCATGGCTAGTCTTTCAGAGCCACACAAAGGTTGGGGCTCTGTGCTTCTCTAGCCACCTAATCTTCTGCTCACCCTCTCTCGCAGTCGAAGGAGAGCTGAACTGAGAAATTGCAAATGTCCACCAATTCCTCAGACATGAAAAGTGCCAGCTCTGAAAGCTGTTGCTAGCCAGCACCGTTCCGTGGAAGCGCTCTCACAGTCACAGCAACACTGGGGCTCTGCTCTTCTCTAGCCACCTAACGTCACGGTAACTATCTCTCCGTCTCGCAGAGCTGAGCTGAGAAATTGCAAACGTCCAGCAATTCCTCACACATGAGAAGTGCCAGCACTGAAAGCTACTGCTTGATCTAACCATGCCTTGGCTAGCCTTTTAGAGTCACACAAAGGTTGGGGCTCTGTGCTTCTGTAGCCACCTAACCCTCGGCTCATCCTCTCTCGCAGTCGAAGGAGAGCTGAGCTGAGAAATTGCAAACGTCCAGCAATTCCTCACACATGAAAAGTGCCAGCACTGAAAGCTACTGCTTGATCTAACCAGGCCTTGGCTAGCCTTTCAGAGCCACACAAAGGTTGGGGCTCTGTGCTTCCCTAGCCACCTAATCTTCTGCTCATCCTCTCTCGCAGTCGAAGGAGAGCTGAGCTGAGAAATTGCAAACGTCCAGCAATTCCTCACACATGAAAAGTGCCAGCACTGAAAGCTCTTGCTAGTCAGCACTGTTCCTTGGAAGCGCTCTCACAGGCGCAGCAACACTGGGGCTCTGCGCTTCTTTAGCCACCTAACGTCACGGTCACTATCTCTCCGTCTCGCAGAGCTGAGCTGAGAAATTGCAAACGTCCAGCAATTCCTCACACATGGAAAGTGCCAGCACTGAAAGCTACTGTTTGATCTAACCAGGCCTTGGCTAGCCTTTCAGAACCACAGAAAGGTTGGGGCTCTGTGCTCCTCTAGCCACCTAACCCTCGGCTCATCCTCTCTCGCAGTCGAAGGACAGCTGAGCTGAGAAATTGCAAACGTCCACCAATTCCTCACACATGAAAAGTGCCAGCACTGAAAGCTGCTCCTAGCAGGCACCGTTCCGTGGAAGTGCTCTCACAGGTGCAGCAACACTGGGGCTCTGCACTTCTCTAGCCACCTAACGTCACGGTCACTATCTCTCCGTCTTGCAGAGCTGAGCTGAGAAATTGCAAACATCCAGCAATTCCTCACACATGAAAAGTGCCAGCACTGAAAGCTACTGTTTGATCTAACCAGGCCTTGGCTAGCCTTTCAGAGCTACACAAAGGTTGGGGCTCTGTGCTCCTCTAGCCACCTAATCTTCTGCTCAACCTCTCTCGCAGTCGAAGGACAGCTGAGCTGAGAAACTGCAAACGTCCAGCAATTCCTCACACATGAAAAGTGCCAGCACTGAAAGCTCTTGCTAGCCAGCACCGTTCCTTGGAACTGCTCTCACACGTGCAGCAACACTGGGGCTCTGCACTTCTCCAGCGACCTAACGTCACAATCACTATCTCTCCGTCTCGCAGAGCTGAGCTGAGAAATTGCAAACATCCACCAATTCCTCACACATGAAAAGTGCCAGCACTGAAAGCTGTTGCTAGCCAGCACCGTTCCTTGGAAGCGCTCTCACAGGCGCAGCAACACTGGGGCTCTGCGCTTCTCTAGCCACCTAATGTCACGGTCACTATCTCTCCGTCTCGCAGAGCTGAGCTGAGAAATTGCAAACGTCCACCAATTCCTCACACATGAAAAGTGCCAGCACTGAAAGCTACTGCTGATCTAATCAGGCCTTGGCTAGCCTTTCAGAGCCACAAAAAGGTTGGGGCTCTGTGCTTCTCTAGCCACATAACCCTCGGCTCATCCTCTCTCGCAGTCGAAGGAGAGCTGAGCTGAGAAACTGCAAACATCCACCAATTCCTCAGACATGAAAAGTGCCAGCACTGAAAGCTGTTGCTAGCCAGCACCGTTCCGTGGAAGCGCTCTCACAGGCACAACAACACTGGGCCGCTGTGCTTCTCTAGCCACCTAACGTCACAGTCACTATCTCTCCGTCTCGCAGAGCTGAGCTAAGACATTGCAAACGTCCAGCAATTCCTCACACATGAAAAGTGCCAGCACTGAAAGCTACTGCTTGATCTAACCAGGCCTTGGCTAGCCTTTCAGAGCCACACAAAGGTTGGGGCTCTGTGCTCCTCTAGCCACCTAATCTTCTGCTCATCCTCTCTCGCAGTCGAAGGAGAGCTGAGCTGAGAAATTGCAAACGTCCAGCAATTCCTCACACATGAAAAGTGCCAGCACTGAAAGCTACTGCTTGATCTAACCAGGCCATGGCTAGTCTTTCAGAGCCACACAAAGGTTGGGGCTCTCTGCTTCTCTAGCCACCTAATCTTCTGCTCATCCTCTCTCGCAGTCGAAGGAGAGCTGAGCTGAGAAATTGCAAACGTCCAGCAATTCCTCACACATGAAAAGTGCCAGCACTGAAAGCTCTTGCTAGCCAGCACCGTTCCTTGGAAGCGCTCTCACAGGCACAGCAACACTGGGGCTCTGCGCTTCTCTAGCCACCTAACGTCACGGTCACTATCTCTCCGTCTCGCAGAGCTGAGCTGAGAAATTGCAAACGTCCAGCAATTCCTCACACATGAAAAGCGCCAGCACTGAAAGCTACTGCTTGATCTAACCAGGCCTTCGCTAGCCTTTCAGAGCCACAGAAAGGTTGGGGCTCTGTGCTCCTCTAGCCACCTAACCCTCGGCTCATCCTCTCTCGCAGTCGAAGGACAGCTGAGCTGAGAAATTGCAAACGTCCAGCAATTCCTCACACATGAAAAGTGCCAGCACTGAAAGCTGCTCCTAGCAGGCACCGTTCCTTGGAAGTGCTCTCACAGGTGCAGCAACACTGGGGCTCTGCACTTCTCTAGCCACCTAACGTCACGGTCACTATCTCTCCGTCTCGCAGAGCTGAGCTGAGAAATTGCAAACGTCCAGCAATTCCTCACACATGAAAAGTGCCAGCACTGAATGCTACTGTTTGATCTAAGCATGCCTTGGCTAGCCTTTCAGAGCCACACAAAGGTTGGGGCTCTGTGCTCCTCTAGCCACCTAACCTTCTGCTCATCCTCTCTCGCAGTCGAAGGAGAGCTGAGCTGAGAAATTGCAAACGTCCAGCAATTCCTCACACATGAAAAGTGCCAGCACTGAAAGCTACTGCTTGATCTAACCAGGCCATGGCTAGTCTTTCAGAGCCACACAAAGGTTGGGGCTCTGTGCTTCTCTAGCTACCTAATCTTCTGCTCATCCTCTCTCGCAGTCGAAGGAGAGCTGAACTGAGAAATTGCAAATGTCCAGCAATTCCTCAGACATGAAAAGTGCCAGCTCTGAAAGCTGTTGCTAGCCAGCACCGTTCCGTGGAAGCGCTCTCACAGTCACAGCAACACTGGGGCTCTGCGCTTCTCTAGCCACCTAACGTCACGGTCACTATCTCTCCGTCTCGCAGAGCTGAGCTGAGAAATTGCAAACGTCCAGCAATTCCTCACACATGAAAAGTGCCAGCACTGAAAGCTACTGCTTGATCTAACCATGCCTTGGCTAGCCTTTCAGAGCCACACAAAGGTTGGGGCTCTGTGCTTCTGTAGCCACCTAACCCTCGGCTCATCCTCTCTCGCAGTCGAAGGAGAGCTGAGCTGAGAAATTGCAAACGTCCAGCAATTCCTCACACATGAAAAGTGCCAGCACTGAAAGCTACTGCTTGATCTAACCAGGCCTCGGCTAGCCTTTCAGAGCCACACAAAGGTTGGGGCTCTGTGCTTCCCTAGCCACCTAATCTTCTGCTCATCCTCTCTCGCAGTCGAAGGACAGCTGAGCTGAGAAATTGCAAACGTCCAGCAATTCCTCACACATGAAAAGTGCCAGCACTGAAAGCTGTTGCTAGTCAGCACTGTTCCTTGGAAGCGCTCTCACAGGCGCAGCAACACTGGGGCTCTGCGCTTCTTTAGCCACCTAACGTCACGGTCACTATCTCTCCGTCTCGCAGAGCTGAGCTGAGAAATTGCAAACGTCCAGCAATTCCTCACACATGGAAAGTGCCAGCACTGAATGCTACTGTTTGATCTAACCATGCCTTGGCTAGCCTTTCAGAACCACAGAAAGGTTGGGGCTCTGTGCTCCTCTAGCCACCTAACCCTCGGCTCATCCTCTCTCGCAGTCGAAGGACAGCTGAGCTGAGAAATTGCAAACGTCCAGCAATTCCTCACACATGAAAAGTGCCAGCACTGAAAGCTGCTCCTAGCAGGCACCGTTCCGTGGAAGTGCTCTCACAGGTGCAGCAACACTGGGGCTCTGCACTTCTCTAGCCACCTAACGTCACGGTCACTATCTCTCCGTCTTGCAGAGCTGAGCTGAGAAATTGCAAACGTCCAGCAATTCCTCACACATGAAAAGTGCCAGCACTGAAAGCTACTGTTTGATCTAACCAGGCCTTGGCTAGCCTTTCAGAGCTACACAAAGGTTGGGGCTCTGTGCTCCTCTAGCCACCTAATCTTCTGCTCAACCTCTCTCGCAGTCGAAGGACAGCTGAGCTGAGAAATTGCAAACGTCCAGCAATTCCTCACACATGAAAAGTGCCAGCACTGAAAGCTCTTGCTAGCCAGCACCGTTCCTTGGAACTGCTCTCACACGTGCAGCAACACTGGGGCTCTGCACTTCTCCAGCGACCTAACGTCACAATCACTATCTCTCCGTCTCGCAGAGCTGAGCTGAGAAATTGCAAACGTCCAGCAATTCCTCACACATGAAAAGTGCCAGCACTGAAAGCTGTTGCTAGCCAGCACCGTTCCTTGGAAGCGCTCTCACAGGCGCAGCAACACTGGGGCTCTGCGCTTCTCTAGCCACCTAATGTCACGGTCACTATCTCTCCGTCTCGCAGAGCTGAGCTGAGAAATTGCAAACGTCCACCAATTCCTCACACATGAAAAGTGCCAGCACTGAAAGCTACTGCTGATCTAATCAGGCCTTGGCTAGCCTTTCAGAGCCACAAAAAGGTTGGGGCTCTGTGCTTCTCTAGCCACATAACCCTCGGCTCATCCTCTCTCGCAGTCGAAGGAGAGCTGAGCTGAGAAACTGCAAACATCCACCAATTCCTCAGACATGAAAAGTGCCAGCACTGAAAGCTGTTGCTAGCCAGCACCGTTCCGTGGAAGCGCTCTCACAGGCACAGCAACACTGGGCCGCTGTGCTTCTCTAGCCACCTAACGTCACAGTCACTATCTCTCCGTCTCGCAGAGCTGAGCTAAGACATTGCAAACGTCCAGCAATTCCTCACACATGAAAAGTGCCAGCACTGAAAGCTACTGCTTGATCTAACCAGGCCTTGGCTAGACTTTCAGAGCCACACAAAGGTTGGGGCTCTGTGCTTCTCTAGCCACCTAATCTTCTGCTCATCCTCTCTCGCAGTCGAAGGAGAGCTGAGCTGAGAAATTGCAAATGTCCAGCAATTCCTCACACATGAAAAGTGCCAGCACTGAAAGCTACTGCTTGATCTAACCAGGCCATGGCTAGTCTTTCAGAGCCACACAAAGGTTGGGGCTCTCTGCTTCTCTAGCCACCTAATCTTCTGCTCATCCTCTCTCGCAGTCGAAGGAGACCTGAGCTGAGAAATTGCAAACGTCCAGCAATCCCTCACACATGAAAAGTGCCAGCACTGAAAGCTCTTGCTAGCCAGCACCGTTCCTTGGAACTGCTCTCACAGGCGCAGCAACACTGGGGCTCTGCGCTTCTCTAGCCACCTAACGTCATGGTCACTATCTCTCCGTCTCGCAGAGCTGAGCTGAGAAATTGCAAACGTCCAGCAATTCCTCAGACATGAAAAGTGCCAGCACTGAAAGCTACTGCTTGATCTAACCAGGCCTTGGCTAGCCTTTCAGAGCCACACAAAGGTTGGGGCTCTGTGCTCCTCTAGCCACCTAATCTTCTGCTCAACCGCTCTCGCAGTCGAAGGAGAGCTGAGCTGAGAAATTGCAAACGTCCAGCAATTCCTCACACATGAAAAGTGCCAGCATTGAAAGCTACTGCTTGATCTAATCAGGCCTTGGCTAGCCTTTCAGAGCCACACAAAGGTTGGGGCTCTGAGCTTCTCTAGCCACCTAATCTTCTGCTCAACCTCTCTCGCAGTCGAAGGAGAGCTGAGATGAGAAATTGCAAAAGCCCACCAATTCCTCACACATGAAAAGTGCCAGCACTGAAAGCTACTGCTTGATCTAAGCATGCCTTGGCTAGCCTTTCAGAGCCACACAAAGGTTGGGGCTCTGTGCTCCTCTAGCCACCTAATCTTCTGCTCATCCTCTCTCGCAGTCGAAGGAGAGCTGAGCTGAGAAATTGCAAACGTCCAGCAATTCCTCACACATGAAAAGTGCCAGCACTGAAAGCTACTGCTTGATCTAACCAGGCCTTGGCTAGCCTTTCAGAGCCACACAAAGGTTGGGGCTCTGTGCTCCTCTAGCCACCTAATCTTCTGCTCATCCTCTCTCGCAGTCGAAGGAGAGCTGAGCTGAGAAATTGCAAACGTCCAGCAATCCCTCACACATGAAAAGTGCCAGCACTGAAAGCTCTTGCTAGCCAGCACCGTTCCGTGGAAGTGCTCTCACAGGCCAGCAACACTGGGGCTCTGCGCTTCTCTAGCCACCTAACGTCACGGTCACTATCTCTCCGTCTCGCAGAGCTGAGCTGAGAAATTGCAAACGTCCAGCAATTCCTCACACATGAAAAGTGCCAGCACTGAAAGCTACTGCTTGATCTAACCATGCCTTGGCTAGCCTTTCAGAGCCACACAAAGGTTGGGGCTCTGTGCTTCTCTAGCCACCTAATCTTCTGCTCATCCTCTCTCGCAGTCGAAGGAGAGCTGAGCTGAGAAATTGCAAACGTCCAGCAATCCCTCACACATGAAAAGTGCCAGCACTGAAAGCTCTTGCTAGCCAGCACCGTTCCTTGGAAGCGCTCTCACAGGCCAGCAACACTGGGGCTCTGCGCTTCTCTAGCCACCTAACGTCATGGTCACTATCTCTCCGTCTCGCAGAGCTGAGCTGAGAAATTGCAAACGTCCAGCAATTCCTCACACATGGAAAGTGCCAGCACTGAAAGCTACTGCTTGATCTAACCAGGCCTTGGCTAGCCTTTCAGAGCCACAGAAACGTTGGGGCTCTGTGCTCCTCTAGCCACCTAACCCTCGGCTCATCCTCTCTCGCAGTCGAAGGACAGCTGAGCTGAGAAATTGCAAAAGTCCACCAATTCCTCACACATGAAAAGTGCCAGCACTGAAAGCTGCTGCTAGCAGGCACCGTTCCTTGGAAGTGCTTTCACAGGCGCAGCAACACTGGGGCTCTGCACTTCTCTAGCCACCTAACGTCACGGTCACTATCTCTCCGTCTGGCAGAGCTAAGCTGAGAAATTGCAAACGTCCAGCAATTCCTCACACATGAAAAGTGCCAGCACTGAAAGCTACTGCTTGACCTAACCAGGCCTTGGCTAGCCTTTCAGAGCCACACAAAGGTTGGGGCTCTGTGCTTCTCTAGCCACCTAACCCTCGGGTCATCCTCTCTCGCAGTCGAAGGAGAGCTGAGCTGAGAAATTGCAAACGTCCAGCAATTCCTCACACATGAAAAGTGCCAGCACTGAAAGCTACTGCTTGATCTAACCATGCCTTGGCTAGCCTTTCAGAGCCACACAAAGGTTGGGGCTCTGTGCTTCTCTAGCCACCTAACCCTCGGCTCATCCTCTCTCGCAGTCGAAGGAGAGCTGAGCTGAGAAATTGCAAACGTCCAGCAATTCCTCAGACATGAAAAGTGCCAGCACTGAAAGCTCTTGCTAGCCAGCACCGTTCCTTGGAACTGCTCTCACAGGCGCAGCAACACTGGGGCTCTGCGCTTCTCCAGCGACCTAACGTCACAATCACTATCTCTCCGTCTCGCAGAGCTGAGCTGAGAAATTGCAAACGTTCACCAATTCCTCACACATGAAAAGTGCCAGCACTGAAAGCTACTGCTTGATCTAATCAGGCCTTGGCTAGCCTTTCAGAGCCACACAAAGGTTGGGGCTCTGTGCTTCTCTAGCCACCTAACCCTCGGGTCATCCTCTCTCGCAGTCGAAGGAGAGCTGAGCTGAGAAATTGCAAACGTCCAGCAATTCCTCACACATGAAAAGTGCCAGCACTGAAAGCTACTGCTTGATGTCACCAGGCCTTGGCTAGCCTTTCAGAGCCACACAAAGGTTGGGGCTCTGTGCTCCTCTAGCCACCTAATCTTCTGCTCATCCTCTCTCGCAGTCGAAGGAGAGCTGAGCTGAGAAATTGCAAACGTCCACCAATTCGTCACACATGAAAAGTGCCAGCTCTGAAAGCTGTTGCTAGCCAGCACCGTTCCTTGGAAGCGCTCTCACAGGTGCAGCAAGACTGGGGCTCTGCGCTTCTCTAGCCACCTAATGTCACGGTCACTATCTCTCCGTCTCGCAGAGCTGAGCTGAGAAATTGCAAACGTCCAGCAATTCCTCACACATGAAAAGTGCCAGCACTGAAAGCTACTGCTTGATCTAAGCATGCCTTGGCTAGCCTTTCAGAGCCACACAAAGGTTGGGGCTCTGTGCTCCTCTAGCCACCTAATCTTCTGCTCATCCTCTCTCGCAGTCGAAGGAGAGCTGAGCTGAGAAATTGCAAACGTCCAGCAATCCCTCACACATGAAAAGTGCCAGCACTGAAAGCTCTTGCTAGCCAGCACCGTTCCGTGGAATTGCTCTCACAGGCCAGCAACACTGGGGCTCTGCGCTTCTCTAGCCACCTAACGTCACGGTCACTATCTCTCCGTCTCGCACAGCTGAGCTGAGAAATTGCAAACGTCCAGCAATTCCTCACACATGAAAAGTGCCAGCACTGAAAGCTACTGCTTGATCTAACCATGCCTTGGCTAGCCTTTCAGAGCCACACAAAGGTTGGGGCTCTGTGCTTCTCTAGCCACCTAATCTTCTGCTCATCCTCTCTCGCAGTCGAAGGAGAGCTGAGCTGAGAAATTGCAAACGTCCAGCAATTCCTCACACATGAAAAGTGCCAGCACTGAAAGCTCTTGCTAGCCAGCACCGTTCCTTGGAAGCGCTCTCACAGGCCAGCAACACTGGGGCTCTGCGCTTCTCTAGCCACCTAACGTCATGGTCACTATCTCTCCGTCTCGCAGAGCTGAGCTGAGAAATTGCAAACGTCCAGCAATTCCTCACACATGAAAAGTGCCAGCACTGAAAGCTACTGCTTGATCTAACCAGGCCTTGGCTAGCCTTTCAGAGCCACAGAAACGTTGGGGCTCTGTGCTCCTCTAGCCACCTAACCCTCGGCTCATCCTCTCTCGCAGTCGAAGGACAGCTGAGCTGAGAAATTGCAAAAGTCCACCAATTCCTCACACATGAAAAGTGCCAGCACTGAAAGCTGCTGCTAGCAGGCACCGTTCCTTGGAAGTGCTTTCACAGGCGCAGCAACACTGGGGCTCTGCACTTCTCTAGCCACCTAACGTCACGGTCACTATCTCTCCGTCTGGCAGAGCTAAGCTGAGAAATTGCAAACGTCCAGCAATTCCTCACACATGAAAAGTGCCAGCACTGAAAGCTACTGCTTGACCTAACCAGGCCTTGGCTAGCCTTTCAGAGCCACACAAAGGTTGGGGCTCTGTGCTTCTCTAGCCACCTAACCCTCGGGTCATCCTCTCTCGCAGTCGAAGGAGAGCTGAGCTGAGAAATTGCAAACGTCCAGCAATTCCTCACACATGAAAAGTGCCAGCACTGAAAGCTACTGCTTGATCTAACCATGCCTTGGCTAGCCTTTCAGAGCCACACAAAGGTTGGGGCTCTGTGCTTCTCTAGCCACCTAACCCTCGGCTCATCCTCTCTCGCAGTCGAAGGAGAGCTGAGCTGAGAAATTGCAAACGTCCAGCAATTCCTCAGACATGAAAAGTGCCAGCACTGAAAGCTCTTGCTAGCCAGCACCGTTCCTTGGAACTGCTCTCACAGGCGCAGCAACACTGGGGCTCTGCGCTTCTCCAGCGACCTAACGTCACAATCACTATCTCTCCGTCTCGCAGAGCTGAGCTGAGAAATTGCAAACGTTCACCAATTCCTCACACATGAAAAGTGCCAGCACTGAAAGCTACTGCTTGATCTAATCAGGCCTTGGCTAGCCTTTCAGAGCCACACAAAGGTTGGGGCTCTGTGCTCCTCTAGCCACCTAATCTTCTGCTCATCCTCTCTCGCAGTCGAAGGAGAGCTGAGCTGAGAAATTGCAAACGTCCAGCAATTCCTCACACATGAAAAGTGCCAGCACTGAAAGCTACTGCTTGATGTAACCAGGCCTTGGCTAGCCTTTCAGAGCCACACAAAGGTTGGGGCTCTGTGCTCCTCTAGCCACCTAATCTTCTGCTCAACCTCTCTCGCGTTCGAAGGACAGCTGAGCTGAGAAATTGCAAACGTCCACCAATTCGTCACACATGAAAAGTGCCAGCTCTGAAAGCTGTTGCTAGCCAGCACCGTTCCTTGGAAGCGCTCTCACAGGTGCAGCAAGACTGGGGCTCTGCACTTCTCTAGCCACCTAATGTCACGGTCACTATCTCTCCGTCTCGCAGAGCTGAGCTGAGAAATTGCAAACGTCCAGCAATACCTCACACATGAAAAGTGCCAGCACAGAATGCTACTGCTTGATCTAAGCATGCCTTGGCTAGCCTTTCAGAGCCACACAAAGGTTGGGGCTCTGTGCTCCTCTAGCCACCTAATCTTCTGCTCATCCTCTCTCGCAGTCGAAGGAGAGCTGAGCTGAGAAATTGCAAACGTCCAGCAATTCCTTATACATGAAAAGTGCCAGCACTGAAAGCTACTGCTTGATCTAACCAGGCCTTGGCTAGCCTTTCAGAGCCACACAAAGGTTGGGGCTCTGTGCTCCTCTAGCCACCTAATCTTCTGCTCAACCTCTCTCGCAGTCGAAGGAGAGCTGAGCTGAGAAATTGCAAACGTCCAGCAATTCCTCACACATGAAAAGTGCCAGCACTGAAAGCTACTGCTTGATCTAATCAGGCCTTGGCTAGTCCTTCAGAGCCACACAAAGGTTGGGGCTCTGTGCTTCTCTAGCCACCTAACCCTCGGCTCATCCTCTCTCGCAGTCGAAGGAGAGCTGAGCTGAGAAATTGCAAACATCCACCAATTCCTCAGACATGAAAAGTGCCAGCACTGAAAGCTGCTGCTAGCCAGCACCGTTCCGTGGAAGCGCTCTCACAGGCACAGCAACACTGGGGCTCTGCGCTTCTCTAGCCACCTAATGTCACGGTCACTATCTCTCCGTCTCGCAGAGCTGAGCTGAGAAATTGCAAACGTCCAGCAATTCCTCACACATGAAAAGTGCCAGCACTGAAAGCTACTGCTTGATCTAAGCATGCCTTGGCTAGTCTTTCAGAGCCACACAAAGGTTGGGGCTCTGTGCTTCTCTAGCCACCTAATCTTCTGCTCATCCTCTCTCGCAGTCGAAGGAGAGCTGAGCTGAGAAATTGCAAACGTCCAGCAATTCCTCACACATGAAAAGTGCCAGCACTCAAAGCTGCTGCTAGCAGGCACCGTTCCTTGGAAGCGCTCTCACAGGCTCAGCAACACTGGGGCTCTGCACTTCTCTAGCCACCTAACGTCACGGTCACTTTATCTCCGTCTTGCAGAGCTGAGCTGAGAAATTGCAAACGTCCAGCAATTCCTCACACATGAAAAGTGTTAGCACAGAATGCTACTGCTTGATCTAACCATGCCTTGGCTAGCCTTTCAAAGCCACACAAAGGTTGGGGCTCTGTGGTCCTATAGCCACCTAATCTTCTGCTCAACCTCTCTAGCAGTCGAAGGAGAGCTGAGCTGAGAAATTGCAAACATCCAGCAATTCCTCACACATGAAAAGTGCCAGCACTGAAAGCTACTGCTTGATCTAATCAGGCCTTGGCTAGCCTTTCAAAGCCACACAAAGGTTGGGGCTCTGTGCTTCTCTAGCCACCTAATCTTCTGCTCATCCTCTCTCGCAGTCGAAGGAGAGCTGAACTGAGAAATTGCAAACGTCCAGCAATTCCTCACACATGAAAAGTGCCAGCTCTGAAAGCTGTTGCTAGCCAGCACCGTTCCGTGGAAGCGCTCTCACAGGCACAGCAACACTGGGGCTCTGCGCTTCTCTAGCCACCTAACATCACGGTCACTATCTCTCCGTCTCGCAGAGCTGAGCTGAGAAATTGCAAACGTCCAGCAATTCCTCACACATGAAAAGTGCCAGCTCTGAAAGCTACTGCTTGATCTAACCATGCCATGGCTAGCCTTTCAGAGCCACACAAAGGTTGGGGCTCTGTGCTTCTCTAGCCACCTAACCCTCGGCTCATCCTCTCTCGCAGTCGAAGGACAGCTGAGCTGAGAAATTGCAAACGTCCAGCAATTCCTCAGACATGAAAAGTGCCAGCACTGAAAGCTACTGCTTGATCTAACCAGGCCTTGGCTAGCCTTTCAGAGCCACAAAAAGGTTGGGGCTCTGTGCTTCTCTAGCCACCTAATCTTCTGCTCATCCTCTCTCGCAGTCGAAGGAGAGCTGAGCTGAGAAACTGCAAACGTCCACCAATTCCTCACACATGAAAAGTGCCAGCTCTGAAAGCTGATGCTAGCCAGCACCGTTCCGTGGAAGCGCTCTCACAGGCACAGCAACACTGGGGCTCTGCGCTTCTCTAGCCACCTAACGTCACGGTCACTATCTCTCCGTCTCACAGAGCTGAGCTGAGAAATTGCAAACGTCCAGCAATTCCTCACACATGAAAAGTGCCAGCACTGAAAGCTACTGCTTGATCTAACCAGGCCTTGGCTAGCCTTTCAGAGCCACACAAAGGTTGGGGCTCTGTGCTCCTCTAGCCACCTAACCCTCGGCTCATCCTCTCTCGCAGTCGAAGGACAGCTGAGCTGAGAAATTGCAAACGTCCAGCAATTCCTCACACATGAGAAATGCCAGCACTGAAAGCTCTTGCTAGCCAGCACCGTTCCGTGGAAGCGCTCTCACAGGCGCAGCAACACTGGGCCGCTGTGCTTCTCTAGCCACCTAATGTCACGGTCACTATCTCTCCGTCTCGCAGAGCTGAGCTGAGAAATTGCAAACGTCCAGCAATTCCTCACACATGAAAAGTGCCAGCACTGAAAGCTACTGCTTGATCTAACCATGCCTTGGCTAGCCTTTCAGAGCCACACAAAGGTTGGGGCTCTGTGCTCCTCTAGCCACCTAATCTTCTGCTCATCCTCTCTCGCAGTCGAAGGAGAGCTGAGCTGAGAAACTGCAAACGTCCAGCAATTCCTCACATATAAGAAATGCCAGCACTGAAAGCTGTTGCTAGCCAGCACCGTTCCTTGGAACTGCTCTCACAGGTGCAGCAACACTGGGGCTCTGCGCTTCTCTAGCCACCTAACGTCACGGTCACTATCTCTCCGTCTCGCAGAGCTGAGCTGAGAAATTGCAAACGTCCAGCAATTCCTCACACATGAAAAGTGCCAGCACTGAAAGCTACTGCTTGATCTAACCAGGCCTTGGCTAGCCTTTCAGAGCCACACAAAGGTTGGGGCTCTGTGCTCCTCTAGCCACCTAACCGTCGGCTCATCCTCTCTCGCAGTCGAAGGAGAGCTGAGCTGAGAAACTGCAAACGTCCAGCAATTCCTCACACATGAAAAGTGCCAGCACTGAAAGCTACTGCTTGATCTAAGCATGCCTTGGCTAGCCTTTCAGAGCCACAAAAAGGTGGGGCTCTGTGCTTCTGTAGCCACCTAACCCTCGCCTCATCCTCTCTCGCAGTCGAAGGAGAGCTGAGCTGAGAAATTGCAAACGTCCAGCAATTCCTCACACATGAAAAGTGCCAGCACTGAAAGCTGTTGCTAGCCAGCACCGTTCCTTGGAAGCGCTCTCACAGGCGCAGCAACACTGGGGCTCTGCGCTTCTCTAGCCACCTAACATCACGGTCACTATCTCTCCGTGTCGCAGAGCTGAGCTGAGAAATTGCAAACGTCCAGCAATTCCTCACACATGAAAAGTGCCAGCACTGAAAGCTACTGCTAGATCTAACCATGCCTTGGCTAGCCTTTCAGAGCCACACAAAGGTTGGGGCTCTGTGCTCCTCTAGCCACCTAACCCTCGCCTCATCCTCTCTCGCATTCGAAGGACAGCTGAGCTGAGAAATTGCAAACGTCCAGCAATTCCTCACACATGAAAAGTGCCAGCACTGAAAGCTGTTGCTAGCCAGCACCGTTCCGTGGAAGCGCTCTCACAGGCACAGCAACACTGGGGCTCTGCGCTTCTCTAGCCACCTAACGTCACGGTCACTATCTCTCCGTCTCGCAGAGCTGAGCTGAGAAATTGCAAACGTCCAGCAATTCCTCACACATGAAAAGTGCCAGCACTGAAAGCTACTGCTTGATCTAACCAGGCCTTGGCTAGCCTTTCAGAGCCACACAAAGGTTGGGGCTCTGTGCTCCTCTAGCCACCTAACCCTCGGCTCATCCTCTCTCGCAGTCGAAGGACAGCTGAGCTGAGAAATTGCAAACGTCCAGCAATTCCTCACACATGAGAAATGCCAGCACTGAAAGCTCTTGCTAGCCAGCACCGTTCCGTGGAAGTGCTCTCACAGGCGCAGCAACACTGGGCCGCTGTGCTTCTCTAGCCACCTAATGTCACGGTCACTATCTCTCTGTCTCGCAGAGCTGAGCTGAGAAATTGCAAACGTCCAGCAATTCCTCACACATGAAAAGTGCCAGCACTGAAAGCTACTGCTTGATCTAAGCATGCCTTGGCTAGCCTTTCAGAGCCACACAAAGGTTGGGGCTCTGTGCTCCTCTAGCCACCTAATCTTCTGCTCATCCTCTCTCGCAGTCGAAGGAGAGCTGAGCTGAGAAACTGCAAACGTCCAGCAATTCCTCACACATGAGAAATGCCAGCACTGAAAGCTGTTGCTAGCCAGCACCGTTCCTTGGAAGCGCTCTCACAGGTGCAGCAACACTGGGGATCTGCGCTTCTCTAGCCACCTAATGTCATGGTCACTATCTCTCCGTCTCGCAGAGCTGAGCTGAGAAATTGCAAACGTCCAGCAATTCCTCACACATGAAAAGTGCCAGCACTGAAAGCTACTGCTTGATCTAACCATGCCTTGGCTAGCCTTTCAGAGCCACACAAAGGTTGGGGCTCTGTGGTCCTCTAGCCACCTAACCCTCGGCTCATCCTCTCTCGCAGTCGAAGGAGAGCTGAGCTGAGAAATTGCAAACATCCAGCAATTCCTCACACATGAAAAGTGCCAGCACTGAAAGCTGTTGCTAGCCAGCACCGTTCCTTGGAAGCGCTCTCACAGGCGCAGCAACACTGGGGCTCTGCGCTTCTCTAGCCACCTAACGTCACAGTCACTATCTCTCCGTCTCGCAGAGCTGAGCTGAGAAATTGCAAACATCCAGCAATTCCTCACACATGAAAAGTGCCAGCACTGAAAGCTACTGCTAGATCTAAGCATGCCTTGGCTAGCCTTTCAGAGCCACACAAAGGTTGGGGCTCTGTGCTCCTCTAGCCACCTAATCTTCTGCTCATCCTCTCTCGCAGTCGAAGGACAGCTGAGTTGAGAAATTGCAAACGTCCAGCAATTCCTCAGACATGAGAAATGCCAGCACTGAAAGCTGTTGCTAGCCAGCACCGTTCCGTGGAAGCGCTCTCACAGGCGCAGCAACATTGGGGCTCTGCGCTTCTCTAGCCACCTAATGTCACGGTCACTATCTCTCCGTCTCGCAGAGCTGAGCTGAGAAATTGCAAATGTCCAGCAATTCCTCACACATGAAAAGTGCCAGCACTGAAAGCTACTGCTTGATCTAAGCATGCCTTGGCTAGCCTTTCAGAGCCACAAAAAGGTTGGGGCTCTGTGCTTCTCTAGCCACCTAACCCTCGCCTCATCCTCTCTCGCAGTCGAAGGACAGCTGAGCTGAGAAATTGCAAACGTCCAGCAATTCCTCACACATGAAAAGTGCCAGCTCTAAAAGCTGTTGCTAGCCAGCATCGTTCCGTGGAAGCGCTCTCACAGGCACAGCAACACTGGGGCTCTGCGCTTCTCTAGCCACCTAACGTCACGGTCACTATCTCTCCGTCTCGCAGAGCTGAGCTGAGAAATTGCAAACGTCCAGCAATTCCTCACACATGAAAAGTGCCAGCACTGAAAGCTACTGCTTGATCTAACCAGGCCTTGGCTAGCCTTTCAGAGCCACACAAAGGTTGGGGCTCTGTGCTCCTCTAGCCACCTAACCCTCGGCTCATCCTCTCTCGCAGTCGAAGGACAGCTGAGCTGAGAAATTGCAAACGTCCACCAATTCCTCACACATGAGAAATGCCAGCACTGAAAGCTCTTGCTAGCCAGCACCGTTCCGTGGAAGTGCTCTCACAGGCGCAGCAACACTGGGCCGCTGTGCTTCTCTAGCCACCTAATGTCACGGTCACTATCTCTCTGTCTCGCAGAGCTGAGCTGAGAAATTGCAAACGTCCAGCAATTCCTCACACATGAAAAGTGCCAGCACTGAAAGCTACTGCTTGATCTAACCATGCCTTGGCTAGCCTTTCAGAGCCACACAAAGGTTGGGGCTCTGTGCTCCTCTAGCCACCTAAACTTCTGCTCATCCTCTCTCGCAGTCGAAGGAGAGCTGAGCTGAGAAACTGCAAACGTCCAGCAATTCCTCACACATGAGAAATGCCAGCACTGAAAGCTGTTGCTAGCCAGCACCGTTCCTTGGAAGCGCTCTCACAGGTGCAGCAACACTGGAGATCTGCGCTTCTCTAGCCACCTAATGTCATGGTCACTATCTCTCCGTCTCGCAGAGCTGAGCTGAGAAATTGCAAACGTCCAGCAATTCCTCACACATGAAAAGTGCCAGCACTGAAAGCTACTGCTTGATCTAACCATGCCTTGGCTAGCCTTTCAGAGGCACACAAAGGTTGGGGCTCTGTGCTTCTCTAGCCACCTAACCCTCGCCTCATCCTCTCTCGCAGTCGAAGGAGAGCTGAGCTGAGAAATTGCAAACGTCCACCAATTCCTCACACATGAAAAGTGCCAGCACTGAAAGCTGCTGCTATCCAGCACCGTTCCTTGGAAGCGCTCTCACAGGCGCAGCAACACTGGGGCTCTGCACTTCTCTAGCCACCTAACGTCTCAGTCACTATCTCTCCGTGTCGCAGAGCTGAGCTGAGAAATTGCAAACGTCCAGCAATTCCTCACACATGAAAAGTGCCAGCACTGAAAGCTACTGCTTGATCTAACCATGCCTTGGCTAGCCTTTCAGAGCCACAAAAAGGTGGGGCTCTGTGCTTCTCTAGCCACCTAACCCTCGCCTCATCCTCTCTCGCAGTCGAAGGAGAGCTGAGCTGAGAAATTGCAAACGTCCAGCAATTCCTCACACATGAAAAGTGCCAGCACTGAAAGCTACTGCTTGATCTAAGCATGCCTTGGCTAGCCTTTCAGAGCCACAAAAAGGTGGGGCTCTGTGCTTCTCTAGCCACCTAACCCTCGCCTCATCCTCTCTCGCAGTCGAAGGAGACCTGAGCTGAGAAATTGCAAACGTCCAGCAATTCCTCACACATGAGAAATGCCAGCACTGAAAGCTGTTGCTAGCCAGCGCCGTTCCTTGGAAGCGCTCTCACAGGTGCAGCAACACTGGGGCTCTGCGCTTCTCTAGCCACCTAACGTCACGGTCACTATCTCTCCGTCTCGCAGAGCTGAGCTGAGAAATTGCAAACGTCCAGCAATTGCTCACACATGAAAAGTGCCAGCTCTGAAAGCTACTGCTTGATCTAACCAGGCCTTGGCTAGCCTTTCAGAGCCACACAAAGGTTGGGGCTCTGTGCTTCTCTAGCCACCTAATCTTCGGCTCATCCTCTCTCGCAGTCGAAGGACAGCTGAGCTGAGAAATTGCAAATGTCCAGCAATCCCTCACACATGAGAAATGCCAGCACTGAAAGCTGTTGCTAGCAGGCACCGTTCCTTGGAAGCGCTCTCACAGGCGCAGCAACACTGGGCCTCTGCACTTCTCTAGCCACCTAACGTCACGGTCACTATCTCTCCGTCTCGCAGAGCTGAGCTGAGAAATTGCAAACGTCCAGCAATTGCTCACACATGAAAAGTGCCAGCACTGAAAGCTACTGTTTGATCTAACCAGGCCTTGGCTAGCCTTTCAGAGCCACACAAAGGTTGGGGCTTTGTGCTTCTCTAGCCACGTAACCCTCGGATCATCCTCTCTCGCAGTCGAAGGACAGCTGAGCTGAGAAATTGCAAACGTCCACCAATTCATCAGACATGAGAAATGCCAGCACTGAAAGCTCTTGCTAGCCAGCACCGTTCCTTGGAAGCGCTCTCACAGGCGCAGCAACACTGGGGCTCTGCGCTTCTCTAGCCACCTAACGTCACGGTCACTATCTCTCCGTCTCGCAGAGCTGAGCTGAGAAATTGCAAACGTCCAGCAATTCCTCACACATGAAAAGTGCCAGCGCTGAAAGCTACTGCTTGATCTAAGCATGCCTTGGCTAGCCTTTCAGAGCCACACAAAGGTTGGGGCTCTGTGCTTCTCTAGCCACCTAACCCTCGGCTCATCCTCTCTCGCAGTCGAAGGACAGCTGAGCTGAGAAATTGCAAACGTCCAGCAATTCGTCACACATGAGAAATGCCAGCACTGAAAGCTGTTGCTAGCCAGCACAGTTCCTTGGAAGCGCTCTCACAGGTGCAGAAACACTGGGCCTCTGCGCTTCTCTAGCCACCTAACATCACAGTCACTATCTGTCCGTCTCGCAGAGCTGAGCTGAGAAATTGCAAACGTCCAGCAATTCCTCAGACATGAGAAATGCCAGCACTGAAAGCTGCTGCTAGCCAGCACCGTTCCTTGGAAGCGCTCTCACAGGCGCAGCAACACTGGGGCTCTGCGCTTCTCTAGCCACCTAACGTCACGGTCACTATCTCTCCGTCTCGCAGAGCTGAGCTGAGAAACTGCAAACGTCCAGCAATTCCTCACACTTGAAAAGTGCCAGCACTGAAAGCTACTGCTTGATCTAAGCATGCCTTGGCTAGCCTTTCAAAGCCACACAAAGGTTGGGGCTCTGTGGTCCTCTAGCCACCTAATCTTCTGCTCATCCTCTCTCGCAGTCGAAGGAGACCTGAGCTGAGAAATTGCAAACGTCCACCAATTCCTCACACTTGAAAAGTGCCAGCACTGAAAGCTACTGCTTGATCTCATCAGGCCTTGGCTAGCCTTTCAGAGCCACACAAAGGTTGGGGCTCTGTGCTCCTCTAGCCACCTAATCTTCTGCTCATCCTCTCTCGCAGTCGAAGGAGAGCTGAGCTGAGAAATTGCAAACGTCCAGCAATTCCTCACACATGAAAAGTGCCAGCACTGAAAGCTACTGCTTGATCTAACCAGGCCTTGGCTAGCCTTTCAAAGCCACACAAAGGTTGGGGCTCTGTGGTCCTCTAGCCACCTAATCTTCTGCTCATCCTCTCTCGCAGTCGAAGGACAGCTGAGCTGAGAAATTGCAAACGTCCAGCAATTCCTCACACATGAAAAGTGCCAGCTCTGAAAGCTACTGCTTGATCTAACCAGGCCTTGGCTAGCCTTTCAGAGCCACACAAAGGTTGGGGCTCTGTGCTTCTCTAGCCACCTAACCCTCGGCTCATCCTCTCTCGCAGTCGAAGGACAGCTGAGCTGAGAAACTGCAAACATCCACCAATTCCTCAGACATGAAAAGTGCCAGCACTGAAAGCTGTTGCTAGCCAGCACCGTTCCGTGGAAGCGCTCTCACAGGCGCAGCAACACTGGGGCTCTGCGCTTCTCTAGCCACCTAACGTCACGGTCACTATCTCTCCGTCTCGCAGAGCTGAGCTGAGAAATTGCAAACGTCCAGCAATTCCTCACACATGAAAAGTGCCAGCACTGAAAGCTACTGCTTGATCTAAGCATGCCTTGGCTAGCCTTTCAAAGCCACACAAAGGTTGGGGCTCTGTGGTCCTCTAGCCACCTAATCTTCTGCTCATCCTCTCTCGCAGTCGAAGGAGAGCTGAGCTGAGAAATTGCAAACGTCCAGCAATTCCTCACACATGAAAAGTGCCAACACAGAAAGCTACTGCTTGATCTAACCATGACTTGGCTAGCCTTTCAGAGCCACACAAAGGTTGGGGCTCTGTGCTCCTCTAGCCACCTAATCTTCTGCTCATCCTCTCTCGCAGTCGAAGGACAGCTGAACTGAGAAATTGCAAACGTCCAGCAATTCCTCACACATGAGAAATGCCAGCACTGAAAGCTGTTGCTAGCCAGCGCCGTTCCTTGGAAGCGCTCTCACAGGCGCAGCAACACTGGGGCTCTGCACTTCTCTAGCCACCTAACGTCACGGTCACTATCTCTCCGTCTTGCAGAGCTGAGCTGAGAAATTGCAAACGTCCAGCAATAACTCACACAGGAAAAGTGCCAGCACTGAAAGCTGCTGCTAGCCAGCACCGTTCCTTGGAAGCGCTCTCACAGGCGCAGCAACACTGGGGCTCTGCGCTTCTCTAGCCACCTAATGTCACGGTCACTATCTCTCCATCTCGCAGAGCTGAGCTGGGAAATTGCAAACGTCCAGCAATTCCTCACACCTGAAAAGTGCCAACACTGAAAGCTACTGCTTGATCTAAGCATGCCTTGGCTAGCCTTTCAGAGCCACACAAAGGTTGGGGCTCTGTGCTTCTCTAGCCACCTAACCCTCGGCTCATCCTCTCTCGCAGTCGAAGGACAGCTGAGCTGAGAAACTGCAAACATCCACCAATTCCTCACACATGTAAAGTGCCAGCACTGAAAGCTGCTGCTAGCCAGCACCGTTCCTTGGAAGCGCTCTCACAGGCGCAGCAACACTGGGGCTCTGCGCTTCTCTAGCCACCTAACGTCACGGTCACTATCTCTCTGTCTCGCAGAGCTGAGCTGAGAAATTGCAAACGTCCAGCAATTCCTCACACTTGAAAAGTGCCAGCACTGAAAGCTACTGCTTGATCTAAGCATGCCTTGGCTAGCCTTTCAAAGCCACACAAAGGTTGGGGCTCTGTGGTCCTCTAGCCACCTAATCTTCTGCTCATCCTCTCTCGCAGTCGAAGGACAGCTGAGCTGAGAAATTGCAAACGTCCAGCAATTCCTCACACATGAAAAGTGCCAGCACTGAAAGCTACTGCTTGATCTAAGCATGCCTTGGCTAGCCTTTCAGAGCCACAGAAAGGTTGGGGCTCTGTGCTCCTCTAGCCACCTCATCTTCTGCTCATCCTCTCTCGCAGTCGAAGGAGAGCTGAGCTGAGAAATTGCAAACGTCCAGCAATTCCTCACACATGAAAAGTGCCAGCACTGAAAGCTACTGCTTGATCTAACCAGGCCTTGGCTAGTCTTTCAGAGCCACACAAAGGTTGGGGCTCTGTGCTTCACTACACACCTAACCCTCGGCTCATCCTCTCTCGCAGTCGAAGGACAGCTGAGCTGAGAAACTGCAAACATCCACCAATTCCTCAGACATGAAAAGTGCCAGCTCTGAAAGCTGTTGCTAGCCAGCACCGTTCCGTGGAAGCGCTCTCACAGGCCCAGCAACACTGGGGCTCTGCACTTCTCTAGCCACCTAACGTCACGGTCACTATCTCTCCGTCTCGCAGAGCTGAGCTGAGAAATTGCAAACGTCCAGCAATTCCTCACACATGAAAAGTGCCAGCACAGAATGCTACTGCTTGATCTAAGCATGCCTTGGCTAGTCTTTCAGAGCCACACAAAGGTTGGGGCTCTGTGCTTCTCTAGCCACCTAACCCTCGGCTCATCCTCTCTCGCAGTCGAAGGACAGCTGAGCTGAGAAATTGCAAACGTCCAGCAATTCGTCACACATGAGAAATGCCAGCACTGAAAGCTGTTGCTAGCCAGCACGGTTCCTTGGAAGCGCTCTCACAGGTGCAGAAACACTGGGCCTCTGCGCTTCTCTAGCCACCTAACATCACGGTCACTATCTGTCCGTCTCGCAGAGCTGAGCTGAGAAATTGCAAACGTCCAGCAATTCCTCAGACATGAGAAATGCCAGCACTGAAAGCTGCTGCTAGCCAGCACCGTTCCTTGGAAGCGCTCTCACAGGCGCAGCAACACTGGGGCTCTGCGCTTCTCTAGCCACCTAACGTCACGGTCACTATCTCTCCGTCTCGCAGAGCTGAGCTGAGAAACTGCAAACGTCCAGCAATTCCTCACACTTGAAAAGTGCCAGCACTGAAAGCTACTGCTTGATCTAAGCATGCCTTGGCTAGCCTTTCAAAGCCACACAAAGGTTGGGGCTCTGTGGTCCTCTAGCCACCTAATCTTCTGCTCATCCTCTCTCGCAGTCGAAGGAGACCTGAGCTGAGAAATTGCAAACGTCCACCAATTCCTCACACTTGAAAAGTGCCAGCACTGAAAGCTACTGCTTGATCTCATCAGGCCTTGGCTAGCCTTTCAGAGCCACACAAAGGTTGGGGCTCTGTGCTCCTCTAGCCACCTAATCTTCTGCTCATCCTCTCTCGCAGTCGAAGGAGAGCTGAGCTGAGAAATTGCAAACGTCCAGCAATTCCTCACACATGAAAAGTGCCAGCACTGAAAGCTACTGCTTGATCTAACCAGGCCTTGGCTAGCCTTTCAGAGCCACACAAAGGTTGGGGCTCTGTGGTCCTCTAGCCACCTAATCTTCTGCTCATCCTCTCTCGCAGTCGAAGGACAGCTGAGCTGAGAAATTGCAAACGTCCAGCAATTCCTCACACATGAAAAGTGCCAGCACTGAAAGCTACTGCTTGATCTAACCAGGCCTTGGCTAGCCTTTCAGAGCCACACAAAGGTTGGGGCTCTGTGCTTCTCTAGCCACCTAATCTTCTGCTCATCCTCTCTCGCAGTCGAAGGACAGCTGAGCTGAGAAACTGCAAACATCCACCAATTCCTCAGACATGAAAAGTGCCAGCACTGAAAGCTGTTGCTAGCCAGCACCGTTCCGTGGAAGCGCTCTCACAGGCGCAGCAACACTGGGGCTCTGCGCTTCTCTAGCCACCTAACGTCACGGTCACTATCTCTCCGTCTCGCAGAGCTGAGCTGAGAAATTGCAAACGTCCAGCAATTCCTCACACATGAAAAGTGCCAGCACTGAAAGCTACTGCTTGATCTAAGCATGCCTTGGCTAGCCTTTCAAAGCCACACAAAGGTTGGGGCTCTGTGCTCCTCTAGCCACCTAATCTTCTGCTCATCCTCTCTCGCAGTCGAAGGAGAGCTGAGCTGAGAAATTGCAAACGTCCAGCAATTCCTCACACATGAAAAGTGCCAACACAGAAAGCTACTGCTTGATCTAACCAGGCCTTGGCTAGCCTTTCAGAGCCACACAAAGGTTGGGGCTCTGTGCTTCTCTAGCCACCTAATCTTCTGCTCATCCTCTCTCGCAGTCGAAGGACAGCTGAACTGAGAAATTGCAAACGTCCAGCAATTCCTCACACATGAGAAATGCCAGCACTGAAAGCTGTTGCTAGCCAGCGCCGTTCCTTGGAAGCGCTCTCACAGGCGCAGAAACACTGGGGCTCTGCACTTCTCTAGCCACCTAACGTCACGGTCACTATCTCTCCGTCTTGCAGAGCTGAGCTGAGAAATTGCAAACGTCCAGCAATAACTCACACAGGAAAAGTGCCAGCACTGAAAGCTGCTGCTAGCCAGCACCGTTCCTTGGAAGCGCTCTCACAGGCGCAGCAACACTGGGGCTCTGCGCTTCTCTAGCCACCTAATGTCACGGTCACTATCTCTCCATCTCGCAGAGCTGAGCTGGGAAATTGCAAACGTCCAGCAATTCCTCACACCTGAAAAGTGCCAGCACTGAAAGCTACTGCTTGATCTAAGCATGCCTTGGCTAGCCTTTCAGAGCCACACAAAGGTTGGGGCTCTGTGCTTCTCTAGCCACCTAACCCTCGGCTCATCCTCTCTCGCAGTCGAAGGACAGCTGAGCTGAGAAACTGCAAACATCCACCAATTCCTCACACATGTAAAGTGCCAGCACTGAAAGCTGCTGCTAGCCAGCACCGTTCCTTGGAAGCGCTCTCACAGGCGCAGCAACACTGGGGCTCTGCGCTTCTCTAGCCACCTAACGTCACGGTCACTATCTCTCTGTCTCGCAGAGCTGAGCTGAGAAATTGCAAACGTCCAGCAATTCCTCACACTTGAAAAGTGCCAGCACTGAAAGCTACTGCTTGATCTAAGCATGCCTTGGCTAGCCTTTCAGAGCCACACAAAGGTTGGGGCTCTGTGGTCCTCTAGCCACCTAATCTTCTGCTCATCCTCTCTCGCAGTCGAAGGACAGCTGAGCTGAGAAATTGCAAACGTCCAGCAATTCCTCACACGTGAAAAGTGCCAGCACTGAAAGCTACTGCTTGATCTAAGCATGCCTTGGCTAGCCTTTCAGAGCCACACAAAGGTTGGGGCTCTGTGGTCCTCTAGCCACCTAATCTTCTGCTCATCCTCTCTCGCAGTCGAAGGAGAGCTGAGCTGAGAAATTGCAAACGTCCAGCAATTCCTCAGACATGAAAAGTGCCAGCACTGAAAGCTACTGCTTGATCTAACCAGGCCTTGGCTAGTCTTTCAGAGCCACACAAAGGTTGGGGCTCTGTGCTTCTCTAGCCACCTAACCCTCGGGTCATCCTCTCTCGCAGTCGAAGGACAGCTGAGCTGAGAAACTGCAAACATCCACCAATTCCTCAGACATGAAAAGTGCCAGCACTGAAAGCTCTTGCTAGCCACCACCGTTCCTTGGAAGTACTCTCACAGGCGCAGCAACACTGGGGCTCTGCACTTCTCTAGCCACCTAACGTCACGGTCACTATCTCTCCGTCTTGCAGAGCTGAGCTGAGAAATTGCAAATGTCCAGCAATTCCTCACACATGAAAAGTGCCAAGATTGAAAGCTGCCTCTTGACTTTATCCCTTGGCTACCCTTTCAGAGCCACACCAACCCTGGGGCTCTGCACCTGCCTAGCCACCTCATGTTATGCTCTCTCTCTCGCAGGCTAGGGAGAGCTCAGCTCCGAAATTTAAAATGTACAGCGACTGCTCCCACAGGGAAGGGGCCAGCACTGAAAGCTCTTGCTAGCCCTCACCTTTCCATGGAAGCCCCTTCACAGGCCCAGCAACACTGGGGATCTGCACTTTTCTAGCCACCTAACATAATGGTCACTATCTCTCAGTCTCGTAGAGCTCAGCTCTGAAATGGAAAGTGTCCAGGAAGTCCTCACACATGGAAAGTGCCAAGACTGAAAGCTGCTGCTTGACCTCTCTATCCCTTGGCTACCCTTTCAGAGCCACACCAACCGTGGGGATCTTCAGCTGCCTAGCCACCTCATGTTATGCTCTCTCTCTCTCTCGCAGGCTAGGTAGAGCTCAGCTCTGAAATTGAAAACATCCAGCGACTACTCCCACAGGGAAGGTGCCAGCACTGAAAGCTCTTGCTAGCCCTCACCTGTCCTTGGAAGCCCTTTCACAGGCCCAGCAACACTGGGGATCTGCGCTTCTCTAGCCATCTAATGTAATGATCACTGGTTGCAATGTGGACTCTTTTGCTCTCAATTTTAGTGTGGTTGTTCTTAAAAGCGCGTTATGTAATACCTTACTTTCAGTATATGGTCCTTATTGTGCTATTTATTACCTCTGGGAACTGGACTACTGTTATCATGTTATTGTTGTTTGTAACACTGGTTTATGATATGATAGAAGTGCAGGTCGTGAAACTAATCGGATGTTTGTACTCAGCATTTCTGTCACCTCTGTACTTCGGGAGCCACCTATGGGAGCTTATTAATAATTATACCTTTTACCTTTTCTCCTCTGAGAGCCAATCTATGGAGGAGACATCTTCGTAGTATGGGTGCTATCTCCTAGAGAATATTAATAACTACACTTTCTACCTTTTCTCCTGGGGGAGCCAACCTATTGGGGAGACATCTTCCAACATCTTCCCTTTCTCCACCAGGTTAATTACAATAGCATTGGAGGAGTTTGTAAACTTTGAATATCCTTGGGATGTTGAACTCAGCATGCTCCTATTGCTAGGAATCAGCCTGTTCCTGAATGTGATTCAGATCTTGTTTAGGGTTAAACAACTATTTAAAAACACCACCCAGAGATCAACTGCCATGACTGCAGCTACTCAAACCCTGGTGACAGGCACTGCAGTCTACTCAAACTCTGACAACAGGCACTTGTTACGACCCAGACGGGACAGACCAGAGGGTCGTAGAGCTTCTGGGATCCCCCCGGGCTAAATTAAGGTGAAACCACACCAAACGATCACTTTGAACGCTTTATTCGAATAATCCAAACTGTGGAAGGCACAACGGTGGGCAGCGTGGGTTGCAGCAAAACGTTCACAAGAAGAGAGAAAAGAGAGGGGAAAGAAAAAGGGGAAAAGAAAAGAGATAGTAACCACCCTTGGGTCCCACAGCGTCGACGATGAGCGTGGTAATCCTCCGGTGATGGGGGCGCGCAACGTGGCTCTTTGCAGTTGTGTCTTTTATAGTCTAAATCTCCGTCTACAGTCGCACCTCCTGAAGACTTATATGGGTTCATTCCAGACAGTTCTCAACATATATAGTAGTGTTCCAGAGGGTTCTTTATCTACTGAGTATGTGCGGCTTATTGGGGTGGTGGTCTTAGGGACTCGCCAAGGAGCTACAAGCCCCCTCCTCAGATAAGCTTTGTGTGGCCTCTGGCCATATGCGGTGGGTTACCAGGCTGGTTCTGCCACAACACAGGACTGCATACCCTCCGGCACGCCCCCTGTGTCCATGCCAACCAACTTCTTGCTAATGTATGTCCCTCCCTCTTTGTTATGCAGACTGTACCTTGGTTGCTACAATGTTTGAGACATTGACAGACATTAACTCTTTCAGTCCCTCACAGCACTGTGGCTAGTCTAACCCTGGTGACAGGTACTGCAGCTACTCTAACCCTGACGACAAGCACTGCAGCTACTCAAACCCCTATGACAAGCACTGCGGCTACTCTAACCCCACCAACAAGCACTGCAGCTACTCTAACCCCTATGACAAGCACTGCGGCTACTCAAACCCCTATGACAAGCACTGCGGCTACTCTAACCCCAGCAACAAGCACTGCAGCTACTCAAACCCCTACGACAAGCACTGTGCCTATTCAAACCCCAGTGATAAGCAGTGAAGCTATTCAGACCCTGGCGACAGGCACTGTGGCTACTCAAACCTTGGTGATGGGTGATGCAGCTGAACTAGAGAATCAACCGGTGCCAGTATCAATCACCTCTATACAGAAGAAGAAAAATACAAAAAAATCAGTTCACTTAGCGAAGGATGAAGGTGAACCAGGGTCATCACGAGAACAGGAGGAAGAGGCAGAACCAGAGATAATCACCCAGTCCTTGAGTGAGCTGCGAGATATGCAAAGACTTCAGCCGTAGTCCAGGTGAGCACATTATCACCTGGCTGCTCCAATGCTGGGATAAGAGGGCCAGTAGCTTGGAATTAGAGGCTAAGGAAGCCAAGCAATTGGTATCCCTTTCTAGGGAAGGGGGCATTGACAAGGCAATTGGGAAAAAGACACAAGCCCTCAGCCTCTGGAGGCGACTTCTGTTGGGTGTGAGGGAAAGGTACCCCTTCAAGGAAGATGTTGTATGTCACCCAGGCAAGAGGACCGCCACGGAGAGAGGTATCCAGTACCTGAGGGAATTAGCCATGCGGGAGATGGTTTATTATGACCCAGGCAATGCGCAATTACCCAGAGATCCAGATGAAGTCCAACGTGCATGATTCATGTGGCGGAAGTTTTTACGAAGCGCACCATTGTCATATGCCAATGCATTGGCAGTAATGGACTGGAAAGATGAAGAGGGACCAACAGTAGATGAATTGGTTTGCCAGCTCCGGCAATACTAAGTAAGTCTCACTTCCTCCTTCATCGCAGCTGTGGAGAGACTGCCAGACATGCTAGAACTTCAATGCGAATTGGAGTCAAAGGCAGCCAAGTGATACGCCACAATTGATATCGCTAATGCATTTTTTTCAATCCCTTTGGCAGCAGAGTGCAGGCCACAGTTTGCTTTCACTTGGAGGGGCGTCCAGTACACCTGGAATCGACTGCCCCAGGGGTGGAAACACAGCCCCACCATTTGCCATGGACTAATCCAGACTGCACTGGAAAAGGGTGAGGCTCCAGAACACCTGCAGTACATTGATGACATCATCGTATGGGGCAACACAGCAGAAGAAGTTTTTGAGAAAGGGGAGAAAATAGTTCAAATCCTTCTGAACGCAGGTTTTGCCATAAAACAGAGTAAGGTGAAGGGACCTGCACAGGAGATCCAGTTTTTAGGAATAAAATGGCAAGATAGACATCGTCACATCCCAATGGATGTGATCAACAAAATAGCAGCTATGTCTCCACCGACTAGTAAACAGGAAATGCAAGCTTTCTTAGGCGTTGTAGGTTCTTGGAGAATGCATATTCCAAATTACAGTATGATTGTAAGCCCTCTCTATCAAGTGACCTGGAAGAAGAACAATTTTAAATGGGGCCCTGAGCAACAACAAGCCTTTGAACAGATTAAACGGAAGATTGTTCATGCAGTAGCCCTTGGGCCAGTCCAGGCAGGACCAGATGTTAAAAATGTGCTCTACACCGCAGCCAGGGAGAATGGCCCTACCTGGAGCCTCTGGCAGAAGGCACCCAGGGGAGACCCGAGGTCGACCTCTAGGGTTTTGGAGTCGAGGATCTGAGGCCCGCTATACTCCAACTGAAAAGGAGATATTAGCAGCATATGAAGGAGTTGGAGCTGCTTCAGAAGTGGTTGGTACTGAAACACAGCTCCTATTAGCACCCCGACTGCCAGTGCTGGGCTGGATGTTCAAAGGGAAGGTCCCTTCTACACATCATGCAACTGATGCTACGTGGAATAAGTGGGTTGCACTGATCACACAACAAAGTCGAATAGGAAACCCCTGTCGCCCAGGAATTTTGGAAGTGATCACGGACTGGCCAGAAGGCAAAGATTTTGGAATATTGCCAGAGGAGGAGGTGACGCATTCTGAAGAGGCCCCACTGTATAATAAACTGCCAGAAAATGAGAGGCAATATGCCCTGTTCATTGATGGGTCCTGTCGCATTGTAGGAAAGCATCGGAGGTGGAAGGCAGCTGTGTGGAGTCCTATACAACAAGTTGCAGAAACTGCTGAAGGAGAAGGTGAATCAAGTCAATTTGCAGAGGTGAAAGCCATCCAGCTGGCGGACGCTCAGTATATAAACAGGGGGGAGTTGGCCGGGAGGAGCAGATTGCTGCTTGGGCATCGGTCAGTGGGTGGTGAGCAATTGCATTGTGCGTCACTTGTCTTTTCTTGGGTGTTATTTCTTTTTTTTGTTATATTCCTCTTCATTACAATTATTATTATATTATTATTCTTAGTTATTAATGTATTTTATTTTACTTTATTTATTAAACCGTTCTTATCTCAACCCATGAGTTTTACTTCTTTTTTCCGATCCTCCTCCCCATCCCACTGGGAGGGGGGAGGGGGAAGCAGCTGCATGGTCTTTAGTTGCTGACTGGGGTTAAACCACAACAGTCCTTTTTGGCGCCCAACGTGGGGCATGAAGGGTTGAGATAACGACAGATCTGATCAGAGTGTGTTAAAACAAACTTGTTCTAAGTATTCATTGTATTGGTTTGATATTCACTGGTTACAATGTGGACTCTTTTGCTCTCAAGGTTGGTGTGGTTGTTCTTAAAGGTGCATTATGTAATATATTCCTTGCAGTATATGCTCCCTGTTGTGCTATTTATCACCTCTGGGAACTGGACTAGAGTTATCATGTTGTTGTTTGTAACACTGGCTTATGATAGAAGTGCAGGTCGTGAAACTAATTGGGTGTTTGTACTCAGCATTGTTGTCACCTCTGTACTTCGGGAGCCACCTATGGGTGGAGCCCAAAATACTTCAGCATGCTGTGCTCTCTGCTAGAGCTGAAAGAATACAGTGTAGCTTTGCTCTCTTCTTGACTAGAGGTCAGGAAGGTGAGGTAGTAGATGACTTACTTACAATATTGTGTAGCATGCTCTACTTTTAACATGGGGGCTGCTTTTTTTAATGGTAATTGTGTTGATTTTGTGAGAAATGTGAATGTGATTCGTGTGAGTAAAAAAACAGAATAGAAGAGGGAGGATTGGTTCATGTAGATATGAAGACATAGTTGAGTGAAAGCACTATTGTTTTAATGCAACTGCGGACCCTGACGGGGAAGATGATTGTGTAATCGCAAACTGCAGAAGTTCCTTTATCTATGGGGTTGTAAGTTTCTAAAAGTGGTACAAGCTTAAAACCGGTTGGGGGACGATTGGTTACCAGAAGGAATGACAGAAGGCACGCACTGCACGAGATAAGAAGGCGAAGAGTTCAACCTTAAAAATCTGTATAAAGGTCGCTGAGGAAGACTCTTACTTCATCCCAAGACCCCCGCCCAAGACCACCAAGAGGCAGTGCGCATGTGAAAGGGACTTGCAAAACTCATTTTAATACGAAGCGAAGGACAATTTGCATATCGCATCACCCTGTTAAATACGTAAGAGTATAGACTATAAACGCTATATGCTGCTGTCTGTAGGTGTGCGTGTTGGTAGAGCCCAGGCTCCCCGCGCACCCAGCGCTGTTTGCTTGCCTTTTATTCGCTAATAAACCAAGTTCCTGTTAACGTATTATTTTGGGACTCGGTCATTTATCACAATTTGGGAGCTCGTCCGGGATGGTCTTGGTTCCTGAATTCTGACTTGATCTAGGAGGGGCGCCCCACCGTTTGGTGGCTCCTGTTCGGGTCAGGTCGGGACCAACGCCATCCTGAACCTGAATAGAGGCAAGCAAAGAATTCGATTTTTGGAGCTCCCTTGCCGGTTGCGGCAGTTGATTTTGCCCGTAATTCTGTGCGCAAAGAAGCGAACGAAGACGACGGAGTCGTGAGTATTAAAGGCGTATACCGTTCGGTTGGGTGGGATTCGGTTGCCTGTGTGTGAAGAGTGTGATTGAGACGGAACGTAGTTCCGAAGCGAGTGCAGAGGTCTTCTAACCGCGGTTCCAATCTCCCGCAAGGGACTTGGCCGGTGAAGGACCGAAGCGATTCCTATAGGATTCGTGGGTGGGTGATAGGTCCTAAGCCCCCTGCAAGACACTCTTGTTAAGGTAACCAAGGGCTGTAGGAATTGCCACGGTAAAATTCCTAGATGGGCCAAATAAAATCTAAGACCCAGGACCAGAAGAAAGGGAGCGAATTACCAGACATACTACTAGAATGTCCATTAGGGATAATGATTAGAAATTGGAATAATAGGGGCCCCAGAAAAGGAAAAAGCAAATTAAAAATGGTTCAATATTGTACGGTAGAGTGGCCGAAGGAGCCTTTAAAACCACATGTTTTTTGGCCTGTTTTTGGATCTTTTGAGGACTGGGTCTGCCAAGCCTTAAATATATATGTTAATACAAAGGAACCTTTTAGTCAAGAGGAAAGTGATTATGCAGGATTATGGATTAGGACTTCACATCCTTTTCCCGCCTCGATACTTGCATTAAAGGCAGATGAAAAGCCTGAGGAGGAAGAAAAAGAGAAAGAAAAAGGAAAAAATAATGATGAATGGGAGCCGCTAGATAACATACCACCACCGTATAATCCACCCCCGGCAGCTCCGCACCCGGGGATGGTACCACCCCCTCCTCCGGCGCCGACAGCTCCCAGATCAGATCTACCGCCAGCTGCATGTAAACGAAGTAGAATTGCCGCCTCTGAAGGAACTGTTTTATATCCCCTAAGGGAAGTACCCCTTGGAGGAAATCAGGGAGGCATTGGATTTGTAGCTGTACCACTAAGTACTACAGATATGAGAAACTTCAAAAAGGAAATGGGGACTTTATTAGATGATCCACTGGGAGTGGCCGAAAAACTAGATCAATTCCTAGGTCCTAATACCTATACCTGGGAAGAAATGCAGTCCATTTTAGGGATTTTATTTACTACTGAGGAAAAGGGAATGATCAGACAGGCAGGAATGAGAATTTGGGAAAGACAGAATCAGGCAGGACCCCCGGCGGACCAGAAATGGCCAAACGTGGGTCCTCACTGGGATGATCAACAACCCCAGGGGAGACAGAACATGAGGGATTTAAGAACGTTAATCATACAAGGAATAAGGGAGGCGGTTCCACGAGGACAAAACATCAATAAAGCATTTAGTGAACAGCAAAGGAAGGATGAATCTCCCACAGAGTGGTTGGAGAGATTAAGGAAGAGTCTGCAGATGTATTCAGGAATTGATCCGAATACAGTAGCTGGAACCGCACTCCTCAGAACACAATTTGTGGCCAAATCCTGGGGAGATATAAGAAGGAAATTAGAAAAGCTAGAAGATTGGCAAGAGAAGGGATTAGAGGAGTTACTCAGGGAAGCACAAAAAGTCTATGTCAGACGAGATGAAGAAAAACAAAAAGCAAAAGCAAAAATTTTCGTAGCTGCTGTTCGAGAGAGTCAGAAAAATAAGAATTCATCTGGGGAAAGGAAAGAAAGAGGGGTGAACAGAATTCCCCAAGAACCACCCCGCTGAGAAAGAACAACTATTTCTGTTTGCTATTACTGTGGCAAAAAGGGACACATTCAGAAGAATTGCCGTAAGCGAAAACAGGATGAGCAAATGCTTAAAGAAGAATAGGGGTGTCAGGGGCTATATCTCTTGGGGACTTCAACATCAACAGAGCCCTTGATAAAATTGTTAATAGGACCCCATAAAGAGGAATACTCATTTTTAGTAGATACTGGGGCTGAGAAATCAACGATTCAAAAACTTCCAAAAGGCATAGAAAAAGGGAAAAATTACATGTCAGTAATTGGTGCAAAAGGGGAGCCTTTTAAGGTACCTATTCTAGAAGACGTAAAAATAGAATCGGAAAAGAAAATCTGCTTGAATGATTTACTTTTGCTTCCCGAAGCAGAATATAATCTGTTAGGAAGAGACTTAATTCTGAAATTAAATTTCAGTATTCAGAGTCAAGGGGACAAACTACAGGTTAAATTATACACTTTAACACAAGCAGATGAAGAAGTTATCAACCCCTCAGTATGGTATCAGGAAGGGGAAACTGGGAAGATAGATATGAATCCAATAGTTGTTCAAATAACAGATCCACATCGTCCGATTAGAATCAAACAATATCCCATACCGATGGAAGGTCGAAGAGGATTGAAACCTATAGTAGACAGGCTTTTAAAAAAAGGGACTTTAGAACCGTGTATGTCACCTCATAATACACCCATCCTACCTGTAAAGAAACCCGATGGGTCATATAGGATGGTACAAGATTTAAGGGCTGTAAATCAACGAACGATTACCAAATTCCCTGTGGTAACTAATCCTTATACTTTATTGAGTCATTTATCTCCCAAGCATATTTGGTATAGTGTAATAGATCTGAAAGATGCTTTTTGGGCTTGCCCCCTAGATAAAGGATCTAGAGATTATTTTGCCTTTGAATGGGAGGATCCTGAAACAGGGAGAAAACAACAATTGAGGTGGACCGTACTACCACAGGGGTTTACAGAATCACCTAATCTGTTTGGACAAACATTAGAAACAATTTTACAAGATTTCACTATACCCAGGGAGGTAAAGTTATTACAATATGTAGATGACCTATTGATAGCAGGGGAAACTGAGGAAGAAACCCAAAAGGCTACTATTGAACTATTAAATTTCCTGGGAGAAAAGGGATTAAAGGTGTCCCGGTCAAAATTGCAATTTACAGAACAAGAAGTGAGATATTTAGGGCATTGGTTAAGTGAAGGAAAAAAGAAATTAGACCCTGACAGAATATCTGGGATTTTATCCCTGAGACCCCCAAAAACTAAAAAGGAAATAAGACAAGTATTGGGATTATTAGGGTATTGCAGACCATGGCTTGAAGGCTATAGTGAAAAGGTAAAATTTCTATATGAGAAATTGACTAATAACCAGTTTAAGTGGTATGTGGAAGATGAAAAAAAGTTTGAAGAAATTAAAAGGACACTTGTGGAAGCACCTGTGTTGAGCCTTCCAGAGTTGGAAAAACCTTTTTATCTATTTGTAAATACATCCAATCAAACAGCATATGGAGTTCTCACTCAAGACTGGGCAGGGGTTAAAAAGCCTGTAGGATACTTGTCTAAATTACTTGATCCAGTAAGTAGAGGATGGCCTGCTTGTCTCCAGGCCTTGGTTGCTACAGCACTATTAACAGAAGAAGCTAGGAAAATTACTTTTAGCGCCCCTTTGAAGGTATTTACCCCACACAATGTTAGGGGAGTTCTCCAACAAAAAGCTGAAAAATGGCTAACGGATAGCAGAATTTTAAAGTATGAGACCATATTGATTAACTCTCCAGATTTAGAGCTAAAAGTTACTTCTGCTCAAAGTCCAGCACAATTTTTGTTCGGAGAACCGTCAGAAAAGTTGCAACATGATTGCTTAGAAGTAATCGAAGTTCAAACTAAAGTGAGACTGGATTTAAAGGAAACTGAACTAGAAAAAGGAGAAAAATTGTTTGTAGATGGATCTTCCCGAATAGTTGAAGGGAAGAGAAAATCAGGGTATGCAATAATAAATAAAGATTTAGAGATTGTTGAATCGGGACCTTTAAGTCCAGCATGGTCAGCTCAAGCTTGTGAGTTGTATGCTTCTATACAGAGCTTTAGAATTATTAAAGGGAAAAAGCGGAACAATATTCACGGACTCTAAATATGCATTTGGAGTGGTCCACACTTTTGGAAAAATCTGGGAAGAAAGAGGCCTAATTAATACTCAAGGGAAGAATCTAATACATCAAGAATTAATAATAAAAATTTTAAGAATGTTAAGGGAACCAAAAGAGATAGCAGTAGTACATATAAGAGGACATCAAAAAGGGTTAGATTATCAGACTAGGGGAAACAATCTCGCAGATAAAGAAGCCCAGGAGGCAGCTTTAAGGGCTCCGATTGTTCGGGTTAATATAATACAAACAAAAGAGGATACAAGTGAGGAGGAACGAGAAAGTGAAAAGAAGTATACCCCTGAGGAAATAACCAGACTTGAGAAAATAGGGGCAAACTTCGAACGAGGAAAATGGACACTGCCCGATGGCAGAGAAATGTTGCCAAAGGCTTATGCTAGACAGATTTTGGAGCGTTTACATGTACAAACACATTGGGGTACAAGAGCATTAAGCGATCATTTTCTTAAACAATTTGGCTGTATTGGAATCTTTGAAATAGCTAAACAGATTACACAAGGTTGCTTGACTTGTCACAAAGTAAACAAGAAAGTGTTCCGACAAGTGGCAGCAGGGGGAAGAAGAACAGCTTGTAGACCTTTTGAGAGAATACAAGTTGATTTTACCGAACTCCCTAAAGTCGGAAGGTTGAAATATCTATTGGTAATGGTAAACCATTTAACACAATGGGTAGAAGCCTACCCTGTGACACGAGCTACAGCACAAATGGTAGTGAAAATTTTATTAGAACACTTAATACCTAGATATGAGATAATCCAGTACATTGATTCTGACCAAGGCACTCATTTTACTTCCAAAATAATAGAGGTGCTATGTCAATCCTTAGGTATCAGGTGGGAACACCACACCCCATGGCATCCACAAAGCTCGGGAAAAGTAGAGAGAATGAATCAAACAATAAAACAACAACTGGCCAAGTTAATGATTGAAACACAGATGCCTTGGACAAAATGCCTATCATTGGCACTTCTAAATATAAGAACAAAACCCCATAGTGAGACTGGATTATCACCCTATGAAATGCTATATGGCACGCCCTACTCTCAGGGGATGCCACTTGGAAATAATATAGTAGAAGATCATGATGTTCAGAAACATATAATTATTTTGGGAAAAAACGTTGAAAAAAATTAAGAAAAATAGGAATGTTAGCTCAAACACCACCCCTGGGATTTGCAATCCATCAGTTGAAGCCTGGGGACAGGGTGTTGATAAAAACATGGAAAGAAGAAACTTTATCCCCTCTTTGGGAGGGACCTTATCTTGTTTTGTTAACCACAAATACCGCTGTCCGAACTGCGGAAAAAGGGTGGACCCACGTATCGCGAGTCAAGGGTCCAATAAAGGAGTGGAAGGTAACATCGGAGCCAGGAGAGACTAAGCTAACCATAAGACGAACCTGAAGATCCTGACAACGAAAAGAAGACTGGACCTATGGACAGCTTCCTTTAAACCAGGCAAACTCTGTCTGGATTAATTTATGTCAGTTGAAGTTAGAGAAAGTCTTTATACATGGTTCCAAATACCACGGGGATGTAAGGTGAAACAGGTATACTTTATTCCTTGGAGGGAAGAAAGAATACCTCAACTAACAGGGGGAGCAGGCTGTTATAAAATCACGGGAGTCCCAAAAATTTTTCCCTTGGCCTGTGATTTAAAAAAAGAAACCCCGGGATTTCCTAGATCAATAATCCCACCTGAAATCCCATGCATTGAACACCTTGATTTGGGTCATCTATGTTGGATAGTCTGTAGATGCTGGAATTGTAACCAAAAATGGTCTTGTGTATCGTTTAACAAACAACCATACTGCAAAAAGTGCAGAAACCCTAATTCACTCCCTACAAGGGAACAAATAAGACAAGTCGAAATTCTTAAACTGTTTTGCGGCTGGGAATTGCTTTTACCTGAAACATGGGAAGTATTTGAGAGCGATTGGTATCGGGTTTTGGCCAAGTGTGCTAAAGAATTTGCATGGAAGAGGGCCCAGCGAAAATATTAAATAACAGAATAAGAGCAGGGTCGATCTCTAAATTATAAATCAAAAATTAAACTAACTGTTGGAACATAGCATACAAGTGACTAAAGGGTTTGAGAAGCCCCAACTTTGGTCTCAAAGTAATCTAAAGGAGTCACCCGATACTAAAAGGAAAGAGGGCAAGACCGGAGTGGGAACTGGTATTGCGGCTGTAGAAGTCTGCCAAGGGCTGCAACCCCTTTGGGCTGTGACTGCCGAATACTATGGCCCTGTCCGGACCTCTTTTGATTATACTTGGGGTAAACTCCTTAACTTTGGCCACGACAAATAACTGCAGTCTATGTGTGACGACCACTAGGAGGGGGAAGATAAGCTCCCAAACCTTGGTTTATCACACTATCTATGACTGCAAAGGCAAAAAAAAATGGGAACTGTATTCATAATTCGACCCAGTATGCCCTATGTAACGAAGGAAATAGAACTGTATGCTATGATCCCACAGAACTCCCTTATCAATATTGGGTAGAAATGAAGACAAATTCAGAGGAAGGTAGATTAATCGGAACAAGTAAGGTCATAACCGATTTGAGTACTCCGGTTTCAATAGTTTTCGATGCATGTGACGTTATAGATGATGATCTAGATACTAATTGTGGAAGTTTAGAATGGAGACGATATTACAGTAATCAACCAAAATATATTTGCCCAGGTGCACATCAATGTCCAATAAATCCTGATTATGTACCAAGTCAAACAGCCAGGTACCAATCGTCACATCTATGTGGAAGGAGGGACTGGTCTTGCGTATGTTGGGATACTATAGGTTGGGGATATGATTATCAATGTAAGGATCTAAAAGCTTTAATAACGAGGATAGAAACAGGAAGTAATTGCACAACTCGTACCTGTAATCCGGTAAATCTAACCCTTATAAATTTGGAAAATTGGAAGCAGAAACAGGTAACCAAAATTGGACTTAAGATATATGGACCTGGAGAGGATCCAGGTGTAATAATTAAAAATAAAATTAAAGAAAAGACAAAAGAATCAGTACAACACAGATTATTATTTAACTCATTCTACCATGAAATGGAGACAGGGGTGAAATATGAAATCCCCACAGTAGCTAAAAATCTATTTGTACATCTTGCTGAAAACATTGCTAAATCATTAAGTGTAACTAACTGTTATGTTTGCGGTGGAACAAATCAAGGTGAACGATGGCCATGGGAAGCTATGGAGAGCAACATAGGTGATTCCCAAGTATGGAACACAACGGGAACAGGTAACAGGAAACAACGATGGGTACTCCAAACGAGTATAATCGGAAGGAGTTGTTGGCAAAACCTAAAAGATAATGGAAAGCAAGTAGGTCACTTGGAATGTGAAGGAGGTTACCTATGGAATGAAACAACGAATAACTGGGATAAGTGGGGAAGCCCACTAAAAATGAATAATCAATTTACGAAATGGACTAGTGGGCGAGACATATCGAAGGGTTGGCCAAGCCCTGAAGGACATTATTGGATTTGTGGCAAACTAGCTTATGCATATTTGCCCAAAAATTGGACAGGATCATGTGTATTAGGAACTATAAGACCTAGTTTTTTCCTGTTACCCATAAGCCGAGGAGAACGATTGGGAGTCCGAGTGTATGCTGAAACGGATGAGTTAAGGCAAAGGCAGCAAAAAAGAAATCTACAAATAGGGAACTGGGCGGACAACGAATGGCCACCCGAAAGAATAATTGCCTACTATGGTCCTGCTACATGGGCAGAAGACGGGTCTTGGGGTTATAGAACTCCAATATATATGCTTAATAGAATTATAAGATTACAAGCTGTAGTAGAAATAGTTGTAAACAAGACTGGAGATGCATTAGGACTAATTGCAAAACAAAATACAAAAATGAGAACCGCTTTATATCAAAACCGCTTAGCTTTAGATTATTTGTTAGCACAGGAAAGAGGTGTGTGTGGAAAATTTAACCTCAGTAATTACTGTTTAGAAATTGATGATAAAAGGAAAGCTGTAAACGAACTTATAAGGGAAATGAAAAAATTGCACATGTCCCAGTTCAAACATGGAACGGGATAAATTTAGGGGGAATGTGGGGAAACCTCTTCAACAGTGATTGGCTCACCAGGATTGGAATAATAGTTTTGGGAATATTTGGCGGATTATTGATTATCCCGTGTTTAATACCGTGTTTTATTAGATTAATACACTCGATTATACAAAGAATACAAATATTGGCTGTGCCTATTGATCCCAAGGAGGGAAAAGGGAAAACACATTCCCTAATGGTAGTCAAAACAAAGGAAGATCCAGCGTTAATTCTAATAAAACAGGTATTAACAAGATTAGAAACCAAAACACGAATCAATGCAATCGAAAAGAAAATGGGGGATTGTGAGAAATGTGAATGTGATTCGTGTGAGTAAAAAAACAGAATAGAAGAGGGAGGATTGGTTCATGTAGATATGAAGACATAGTTGAGTGAAAGCGCCATTGTTTTAATGCAACTGCGGACCCTGACGGGGAAGATGATTGTGTAATCGCAAACTGCAGAAGTTCCTTTATCTATGGGGTTGTAAGTTTCTAAAAGTGGTACAAGCTTAAAACCGGTTGGGGGACGATTGGTTACCAGAAGGAATGACAGAAGGCACGCGCTGCACGAGATAAGAAGGCGAAGAGTTCAACCTTAAAAATCTGTATAAAGGTCGCTGAGGAAGACTCTTACTTCATCCCAAGACCCCCGCCCAAGACCACCAAGAGGCAGTGCGCATGTGAAAGGGACTTGCAAAACTCATTTTAATACGAAGCGAAGGACAATTTGCATATCGCATCACCCTGTTAAATACGTAAGAGTATAGACTATAAACGCTATATGCTGCTGTCTGTAGGTGTGCGTGTTGGTAGAGCCCAGGTTCCCCGCGCACCCAGCGCTGTTTGCTTGCCTTTATTCGCTAATAAACCAAGTTCCTGTTAACGTATTATTTCGGGACTCGGTCATTTATCACAATTTGTTAACCTCATGAAGAGCAGAGCCATATGTAAAGTACATAAGTTGTATATACATCGTCAAAATTTTTGTTAACTTTAAACAGTCGTTATTACTTTAGTGGCCAGAGGTAGCAGCTTCTGGGGGGGGTGGAAATGAGTTTTTGGTGTCGTATGGAGGAGATGTACACATGCAGTAAACTCAGTCACAGCATTTCTGGTGTTTTCATGTATCCCCATTATTGGGGAGGGGAGAAATGGTGGTTTGAGTCTAAAGCAGGGAGACATCAGTACAGCAAACCTGTATTTTGTTCTGGTATGCACCACTGCCTTAAATGAGCAGTGCCGGTTCTTTCTTGGAGTAGCTGTCTCCTAAATTTCCCAAACTTAAGCAATTAATAAATCCATCATTTGCATAGCATTTAAAGTGACTGATTCAGTGTATGGTTAGCCTTCCTGGTTAATAAATACTTTAAACGGGACTCAGCAGTTGTGTAAGACCAGATGCTTCCAATATACCTAGAACAGAGTTAGTGTCAGATCTTATTGTGACAGGTACACCCGCCTTGATCGAGAGCGGAACTTCTCGGCCAGTGAAAAGAAAAAAAACTAGAAGCCTCAGTTTGGGGGTCAAGCCACCCCACCCGCATGGTGGAGTCGGGTTAGGACCACCAGGTACACACTTCAGTCAAGGAATAAGGAAGTGTTGGCCCTCGGCCAATGAGGACTAACATCACCTTATTTGACCACAGATCAGATTTGACTAGGGTATAAACGGAGCCCCCTCTGGGGGGGGCAAATTGAGTCAGTTCTCCTCGGAGCAGCGGGTCTGCAGTCGGGGACTCTCCCCTTGAGTCAGGATGCTGCCTAAGGTAACTCCTGCAGGTTGAGAGCCCTCATCTTTTAGGCGATATGTGCATTTTGGGTTATCATTTCTAAAGCTTAAGAATTCTTAAAAGTCGGTTGTGTAGTATTAATTTCCCCTTACATCATTGAACCTGTGGTTTACTAATGTTGTTGCAGTTCTGAACGATTTTGACTGAAGAATAAATTTTGTTGAGTTTAACACCTGTTTAATTTGATTGTGTGAGCCTCCGTGACACTTATCTAAGCTGCAAAATAAAAACAAGAAGGAAAACAATGTATGTTAATGTGTCCCATCCTTTTATGTATGGACAATGTTTCTAGTGTCCTAGTGTCTTTGTCAGCTGTGGAGAGGCATTTTAATCTTCTGCCTCTGTAGAACCCTGGTTCCGAAACTGTGTTAGACTTTGAAACAAAGATTGGCTTTACAAACAAGATCCAATTAGTGACTAAAGAGGAAACATTCCCCTTGGGGTAGATAAGTGTCTGGATTTGGTGAAGAACTGGAAACACTTCTGTGATAATTAGCAATATTCCTCAAGACAGTCTGTAAAGAGAAATTGTTTCCATAGTCTTTTGGGTCTTTTTTCATCTGTTTCTCAGATTGATTAATTGAAGGGTTGGACAGGGTTGAGTAGAGAAGGCTTGTTGTAGTCCCGTGGTGCTGCCTTGTGCACAGGGTTAGTGAAACTGCTGCTTATAGCTGTGGAAACTCTTAGCTGGCAAATACAGGTAAAGTAACTTGCAGCTCAATGTGTGCTTGCATATCTACTATGCATCACCCATTAATAAACCAATACATGCAAGCATGTGATCACATAGCTCCAGTTTTTTGGACTGTACAATTGTGTATCTGCCTGTTTGCTTCTCTAAGATGCTCCTTTTCATTTAAGTCAATAGTGAGATTTTTAGCTGCTATTCTGTACTGAGCAGTGACCAAACTTGCGTGGACCCCACAGTCCACTAGAACAATAGAAACCTTTGAATTGCATGTTCTTCCCTAGTGTGGCCCTCCCCTCGTTTTGGAAAGTGACTCACAGGCTAGGCCTGGCATAGTTGCCAGAAAATGATGTCATTTGGATAATGTAATATCCCACGTACAAACCAAAGGCTGTTTAGAAATTGGGCTGACAAGAACAAAAAGGAAATAGCTGCATATCAGATGCATATCTCAATTTTAAAATCAGTATAATTGTGTGTGTACTTATTAAATACAGAGGTAGTGCAAAAGGCATAAAGAAAAGCTGCAGTGTTCCTCAAACCATGTTTTCAGATGATCAGAGGGTGGGTGATCCTGTTCTGTCTGCCTTGTGCCAGCACTAGTTCACACAGCCAAGCTGTGTGTCAGACCAGGGAATTGATCCGGTCAAGCACTAACATGTATCTTGTGGTGTTGCATTAGTTCTCGGCAGGATCAGTTCCCCAGTCACACTCTCCTTGCAGCCCCTGGGGCACCAGCATGGCCAAAAGGTGGAGGGAAAATGCAGGCAAGAATGAGCAGCAAAGAATGGGAAGGGAAGAAGCATGTTAACTAGTCCAGTGGCCAATCTATTTGTACCTCACTGGAGTGAGTGGCTTGACATAATTTCAGATGCAAAGGTCTAATGTTTTGAAATGAGATGTTTCTTTGTGTCCCCTTCCCCACCCTGCCACATGGTCCAAAAAACCTGATGTTTGCCAATGGCCCTTGTGCTGTTGGTGGGACCTGGGGAAGGGCTGAACTGGGGAGTAATTTGCCATCCCTGGGCCTCCTTTGCCCCAGTGGCTTGGGGTGGTCTGTAACCCTGATACAGCAGCTGGGGTTCCTGGCCAGTGCCTGGCACGGGCAAGTGAAATGCTCTGAACCTGCATCAAATAAGACTGGGGCCAAAGTGGTGTCCCTTATAAAATGGCAAAGGCAGTGGAGGCCAACAGGTAAGACTTGATGGGAAAATAAACAGCCTTATAAGCTCTATTTTTTTTCTTCTCCTTTTATTCCTCTCCTGTCACTGGCTCTTGATTTAGCTGCTAGAAATGAGAATAATATCACAGAGCCAAAATACTTAGACCACCAATGTAAGAAAATTCTGGTCCAGTGATTAGGAGTGCACATCTTTTTCAGGAGTGCTTTGGTAGTATTTTCTCTTGGCTACTCAGTATAAACATACTGGATAATACGGTTTTATGTCTGTTACTGGCCTTCTGGACTGGTTATGTATTTAATAATTTCTGTTTTCTGTCTAATATCTATCACATCTAAATCTCAAAAATGTAACTAGTGGACTAGTAACCTTTGTATTGGGTTTGCATGGCAAGGTTTTGGTAGTGGGGGGGGCTACAGGGGTGGCTTCTGTGAGAAGATGCCAGAAGCTGTCCTCACGTCCGACAGAGCCAATGCCAGCAGGCTCCAAGATGGACCCGTCGCTGGCCAAGGCTGAGCCAATCAGCGACGGTGGTAGCGCCTCTGTGATAACATATTTAAGAAGGGGAAAAAGGCTGCTGAAAGATGTGCAGCAGAGAGAGGAGCGGGATGTGAGAGAAACAACTATGCAGACACCGAGGTCAGTGAAGAAGTAGAGGGAGGAGGTGCACCGGAGCAGAGGTTCCCCTGCAGCCCGTGGTGAGACGGCAGGCTGTCTCCCTGCAGCCCGTGGAGGTTTAACGGTGGAGCAGAGATTCCCCTGCAGCCCGTGGAGGACCCCACGCCGGAGCAGGTGGATGCGCCCAAAGGAGGCTGTGACCCCGTGGAGAGCCCGCGCTGGAGCAGGCTCCTGGCAGGACTTGTGACACTGTGGAGGGGAGCCCATGCTGGAGCAGTTCATTCCTGAAGGACTGCACCATGTGCAAAGGACCCATGCTGGAGCAGTTTGTGAAGAACTGCAGCCCATGGGAAGGACCTACATTGGAGAAGTTCGTGGAGGACTGTCTCCTGTGGGAGGGACCCCACGCTGGAGCAGGGGAAGAGTGTGAGGAGGAAGGAGTGGCAGAGACAACGTGTGACCCCATTCCCCTGTCCCCCTGTGCTGCTTGGAGGGGGGAGGAGGTAGAGAAATTGGGGGTTGTGGTTTAACCCCAGCCAGCAACTAAGCACCACACAGCTGCTTCCCCATCCTCCCTCCCAGTGGGGTGGGGAGGAGGAAAGGAAAAAAGTAAAACTCATGGGTTGAGAAAAGAACAGTTTAATAACTAAAGTAAAAATACACTACTAACTAAGAATAATAATAATTGTAATGAAAAAGAATACAACAAAAAAAAGAAATAAGAAAAGACAAGTGATGCACAATGCAATTGCTCACCACCCACTGACCAATGCCAGAGCCGCGATTTGCCCTTCCTGGCCAACTCCCCCCTGTTTATATACTGGGCATGACATTCCATGGTACGGAATACCCCTTTGGCTAGTTCGGGTCAGCTGCCCCGGCTATGCTCCCTCCCAGCTTCTTGTACACCTGCTTGCTGGCAGAGCATGGGAAACTGAAAAGTCCTTGGCTTAAGATAAGCACTACTTAGCAACAACTAAAACATCAGAGTGTTATCATCAACATTATTCTCACACTAAATCCAAAACACGGCACTGTACCAGCTACTAAGAAGAGAGTTAACTCTGTCCCAGCCGAAACCAGGACAGGGGTGAAGTTGAGCCCGGGAAGGAGGGAGGGGTGGAGGTAAGGAGCTTTAAGATTTGTTTTTATTTCTCATTATCCTACTCTGATTTGATTGGCAATAAATTAAATTAATTTCCCCAAGTGGAGTCTGTTTTGTCTGTGATGGTAATTGGTGAGTGATATCCCTGTCCTTATCTTGACCCACAAGCCTTTTGTCGTATTTTTTCTCCCCCTGTCCAGCTGAGGAGGGGGAGCAATAGAGCAGCTTGGTGTGTTCCTGGCATCCAGCCAAGGTCAACCCACCACAACCTTGAAGGATTTAGTCACTGTTTGACAAGAAGCCATCCCACCTGATGGGCAGTGGGAATGTTTCAGCCAAGTCATTGCCAGGCAGACCTCAAATGTATAATGTATCTTGGGCTGTTTCAACAAAAAGCTTCACTCCTGTCAGTGCCAGCACCACGTGTTTCACAGGTGAACGTGGAGAGCTGCAGGAGGAGGATGAGCTGCAGGAATGCTCTGTATTGAGGAGATGCTGTGAGCTTGAGTCACGGTGCACCTTGGCTGCAGGAAATGACCTCACCCAGCGCACTGCTGGCCTCGATGCTCTTGGGGTTCAGCCCTGACATAGGCTATCACAGATTTCTTTTAGAATGGAAACATCAATAATACCTGTGTTTTCTTCTGGTTTCAACTTAAATTACTGTCTATTTAAAAGCCTTGTGCTGCTCAAAAGATCTGAGCATTTTCACACAGCGGTGTGAAAATGCAAAATAAATGAGACCCCTTAGGGGGTGTATACTTCAAAACATGTTGTTTGGTCACTACCGTGCAGTGCAGATATGGTTCTCTAGTCATTTTGATCTGCCGTGTGAATGAACACGAGAATTTTCTCCTTAATCTGTGCCTTTTTTCTTACTATGTTGTGATAGTGACTTTAGAAGTACGACGGTGTCCTGGTTTCGGCTAGGATAGAGTATATAGTGCAGTGTTTTTGATTTAGTAGGAAAATAATGTTGATAACACACTGATGTTTTTAGGTGTTGCTAAGCAGTGTTTATACTAAGAAGTCAAGGATTTTTCAGCTTCTCATGCCCAGCCAGCAAGAAGGCTGGAGGGGCACAAGAAGTTGGGAGGGGACACAGCCAGGACAGCTGACCCAAACTGGCCAAAGAGCTATTCCATACCATATGACATCATGCCCAGTATATAAACTGGGGGGAGTTGGCCGGGAGGGGCGGATCGCGGCTCGGGAACTAACTGGGCATTGGTCAGCGAGTGGTGAGCATTGTGCATCACTTGTTTTGTATAGTCTAATTCTTTTAGTATTATTATTGTCATATTATTATCACTGTCATTATTTTCCCTTCCTTTCTGTCCTATTAAACTGTCTTTATCTCAACCCACAAGTTTGGGGTTGTTTTCGATTCTCTCCCCCATCCCACTGGATGGAGGGAGTGAGCAAGCGGCTGCGTGGTGCTTAGTTGCTGGCTGGGGTTAAACCACGACAACATGTACAAATCTGGCTTGCATTACATAAAAGAATGAGTTGGACAGCATGGGGCTGTTGATGTGTTAGGCTGCTTCATTAATAGGATTGCGGCTGTGATGCTTTTGGTCTCCATGGTCAAATGAGGGAAAAGTCCCTGACCTTGACTTTAGGATATAAAATTGGGAAGCAACAGGAGGATCAATAATTAGAGAATTTGCTTTGCATTATTTTTATCATTTTTTCCTTCTTTGTTTCCAATAGAGATCAGGCCTTCATTTTTGGCACACTGACAGTACTGTGTAGTGGTTAAGAGCAATGGAGTCCATTGGTCTGCCTAAGGTAAGCCTTTAAATTTTAGCGAAGAAACTGGCTCAAGGCACTGACTCACTAAGATCCCCTTCCATCTGCTTGAGTATAAACGGTTGCTTACAGTAAGTCTACTGGGAAGGCTAGTTCAGGAAACAAATCTGAAGAGAAGGCAATGCTGAAAGCAGCGATAGTATCAGTTATGTGCTATTGCTGCCTGTGTGCTTGAGCTCCTGTGGATGACAAGTGCCATGAGTGGAAATGCTCAGGGTGTTTCTCCTGTGGGAATTCAAATGAGGACGCTAGCAGTGTTTTAGCTATATCTTATTGCTAGTACAGTCTCTGTGGGGGCCTGAAAGGAATATGATTTAAAATGGAAAACTGAAATATTTTCTTTCTTTATGTTACTACCTCTCATTATGTCTCTTGCCTCTTCCTCTTAATGTGTGTCCTAGTTTCTCTGCCTCTGCCCTGTTTCCAGACTGTCCTTGCACACTCCAGCATGGCTATGCTGCTCCTCTTCTGCCAGCTGCTTTTTGGGTCACCTTTCAAATTTATCTTCCTCCTTGTGGGTCTTTGCTTGTCATCTCCCCCCTCTGCTGCTGTTTCTGGGCACCAGTGAGTCTTGGATGAAAATCCTTTAAGAAAGGGCTGTGTGGAAACACCTACTCTGCTTGTGCAGACATCTCGGCACCCACGCACAGCCTGGGGCAAGTACTACCTCGCCAGCAGCTGCCCCAGGGTGCCTGGGTGGGGGTGGCCCTGGCGCTGCTGTGGGGTCAGGCACAGTGGGGATGCTCAGATGGCTGCCTGAAGGGCTGTAGGGGCTAGTGGCCAGTCACTGTGGGCAAACTCGTTGCAGGTGCCCATAAGCAGAAAAGGGCGCCCATGCCTGCCTTCAGAAATTGCCATAGAGACGGGGAGGGTCCTGCCTCTCCCAGGTCAGGTATTTCTTTTTGCTAACTTGAGTCCTCTGTTCAGCTGGCTGATTTCCACCCTGCCATTCCTTCTCCAAAAGGTTTTGCTTCTGCTGCTGCAGAGTATGCGGAGGGTCATGGCCAAAAGCTTTCCTGAGTCTCCCTCCCAAAGCTGTTGTGAGCAAATGATGAAGAGGTCACTGTGCTCCTGACTTGGTCTTGTCCTATTAACTGTGGGACGGCACAGCCCTGAGTGCCCAGCCTGGGCTGGAAGCACACTGCCAACTCTTATGGTTAGCCAAGTCTTATTTTATTTTTGTGGAGAAACAGTGTTTAGTGACTGGGACCAAGGCCAGGAACAAATTAATGGTAGAACCAGAACTGGAACTTATTGGCTTTTTGGCTAAACTGCTTAATATTCCTCTATCTGAATAGCTTTCTCTGTAAATGATGTATTTACACAGTTGGGGGTGTTGGCGATTAGAATTTTGCATTTTTAAAGAATACTTGGCAGGTTTGGCTCACAATGAGGATTTGCAAATTGTAACTGCATCCCAGGTTTTGGGTGTCTGTAGGAGGACAAACCCTACTGGCTGAGCTCGTGCCAAAGGACCTTTTCTAAATATCTTGATGGAATGCTCTCTATATTCCTTATTTTTCCTTTTATTAAGTAACTTTTACGCTTTATTAAACTCTCCTTATGAAAACTACTGATAAAGTTAAAATAACATTGGAAGAGACTTGATTCATAACTGTATAGAAATAACAGCTGAACTTCTAGAAGTCCAAGGTACGGTTCTGCAGAAGGCCCATTTTAGCTACTCTTCTGCCCAGTAATATGTCATCTTCTTTAACTGTGGATAAAAGATAAAAACCAAAAAACACAGACACTACAGATGTCTACGATAAGAAAAACATCCCTAGGATGATATATTGCATTCATGCTCTAAGGTAACTGGTAACGGGAGTAAAAGTTAAAGTAACTGCCAAATCTAGGAGTGTAAGTCTTGAATGGTTTGAGGGTAACCAGTATGTCACAATCTGTCAGAATTTACAAGTTCATTAATTTAAAGTTGGAGACAAGTCCAACTTTGTCAGAAATATTGGGCAAATTATTTCCAAAATAGAAATGGACTACTGAATTTAGTGCAGGCATCTCCCCCTCAATGTGTACACCCCCTCACAAAGTACATGTATCATTTCAAAATACATACTAAGACAGAAACCAAATAAATGAACAAAACCTTAACAAAATATTAGCATAAAAATGGGGCAGAGGTGCTGATCAGAGTGAAAAGGATGATGAACTGACATACTTCTGCCCCAAAAGAGGAGCAAATAATTACTGTATTCTGAGGTCATTTATGTGAAAATTAACATTTTTGCAAGCTTTTAAAGTTCTGAGCAACTTGATTTTGAACGTAGTCAGGAAGGCTTTGAGCACATCACTGAAGTAGAGCTTAAGATTTTCTGTCCTGCCTTAAGGATTTCCTTGACGTTTGGTACTTTTAGCGCTAAACATCTGTCTCATGCTGTCCCTGGTGTGAGGGGCAGTGGTGTTGGCAGACAGCTCCTCCCTCTTGTGGCTCTCCCAGCTCATTTCCTGCACATGGAGACCTTTTTCCTTTCATTACTTACGAGGCTTGCAGAGAATATAGTTAACTTTTACGCTCCAAACTCTCGTCTACGTTCCTAATGGCGTTCAAAGCCGCATCAGCTGCCCCAGGGCTTATAGGTCAGAAAATATTCAATACATGCTGTAATTGAAATTTTTTACAGTCTAATCCTTGAAATGATGTGTCCCACTCGTGCACTCTGCTATGTGCGCTTACTGCCAATAAACAGGGCATACCACCAAAATTCATGATATTTTTTCAAATGCTGGGTGTTTGGAGTTGGCAGCCCTGGTACTGTCTTGTCAGCTCTGACAAGTGTTGCCATTTGAAATTATTATGCCTGGTGTAATATTAACTGGACAGTATCACCAGGACTGTATGAGGGTAGCTCTCACCTAAAACTTTGTAGTGTGGTCTTTTCTGTCAGCATGTAAGCTTGAAGCGATTTCTTGAAGTAGATGCATGGGGCTCTAATGTTAACCAGCTGTCGTGGTTACACCTAGCCACATGTTATATAACGTGATTATACCCAGCTTCTTGCACACCTGCTTGCTGGCAGAGCATGGGAAACTGAAAAATCCTTAACTTAGGATAAGCGCTACTTAGCAACAACTAAAACATCAGCATGTTATCAACATTATTCTCACACTAAATCCAAAACACAGCACTGTACCAGCTATTAAGAAGAGAGTTAACTTTGTCCCAGCCGAAACCAGGACACCAGCTCAGGCTGAAACAGTGGGCTGTGTGCCCCTCTGGCCATGTTATGGGCCAGCTCAGATGTTTTGCAGGAGAACAGAATGAGGTTTTCCAATATTTGCTTACTCACGTATGGAGGACGACTTTATCAACTGTGGATTTGAATGCTGCATGAACAATAAGCCATCCATTAGATACCTTAAGATCTGCCTAATCTTTGCAATGACAATAACCCTTCATCTTGAACTGAGTTTTGCAATGGGTTGACCTGTGGTAGTTTTCCTTTCTCCATCTTGACATGCCCCGGGATTTATGCTAGTATCAGAACTAGTCTGTGTTGTCTTGGCTTTCATTTCCAAGTTTTCTTGTTTAAATTACTTTTCCTTGCTGCATATCAACACAAAGCTATAACTCCATACTTATGAGCTGTTATTTTAGAAATGGACTTCATGTGCATCAAATGTGTCATGCCACACTGAAGGAGAATAGGCCTGCAATGTTTCAGCTTATAATGCTTTCCCATGGCAGCGTAGGGCCCTGCACCTGCATCACATGCAGGATGTAAGAATCAAAGAAACAATTGTTGAGCTTCATTTATTTCCATGCCTTTTCCTAAAATGCAAGTTTTAAGTGTCTTTCAAATCAGACTCCAGTGTCGTTATTGAATTGCACACAGCCTACGTTGAAAGCAGGCTGGGAAACAACAGAATTAAGGACAGGGCGCTTGCTTGGCCAGCAGTGTTCCCCATTGGGTTGGTGTCAGAGGAACCCTGAGCTGCAGGAATACAGTTCTGTTCCCCTTCTGCCATTGCTGTAACCACTGACCTGCTGGCGTCTGTCCCCCTGGCTCTATGCCATGCACCCCACCTGCTCTGCTCTGGGTTTGTCAGAGCATCCTCTCCAGGGAATCAGTACAGAGTTCACTGACCCTAGAAAAGTCCATGTCCCTGTTGTTCTCAGGGTCCAGCACCACAGCATCTAGAAACACCAATTGCAAGCAAGCTTTTCCCTTTTGCAGTTGTAGCATATGCATGTGACAACTATATGAAGAATCACCATTGGGTTTAAATGCTAAATTCTAATACGTCTTGGAGCACGTGCTCAAGTTTCAAAGGCTTATAACTTGGGAAAATACTTTCTCCGAGAGGTGAGGGGTTGACCTGCTTTCCATTCTTTCTTAGTTGTTACCAGGTCATTACTCCAAAGCATCATGATTCTTGAGCTTTCCAACAAAACTATGTGAACTTAACACAGATAGGATATCCTATTTTATTCCCATTCTTGGAAATCCTGAAGCCATCTTCAGTTGAGATTTTTTCCTAAACGAATTCATTTAAGCACAGTCAGCGTGCATAATTTAAGTGCTTAAAACTGATAAGATTATAAATAATTGCCCCTTTAGTAAGAAGTATGAAATAACCTTAACTGTAAGTAGTGGGAGCAAAAAGCTCCATCTATCCAAAGGGTCTATTTGATGTCTGAAATGTTACCATTTCATAGGGAAAGTCTTTGGTTATTTGAGGTTTTGCTGATCTTTGAGCAGCTAGAGGGCCTGAAGATAGGATTTGACTCTAAGCAAAATGGTTTAAATATATTTTTAGGATATGCCCTTACAGTATGTGAAACAACTTGCACTGTCAAATACAGCACTGCTCTGGCCAGGAAGGAGTGACTTAGCAAACAATTTCTAGATTCCTGTTGAATATAATTACCCTCTTGCTTTTCTGCTGTTGAAACATCAATACTTAGCCAGACTTGAAAAATACAAAGGCATAGTTCTCATTTCTTGCACCATTTTTCTTGTGAAAGCTGATATGAAAGCTGATTTGGATTTGGTCCTGGACTAAATGAGGTTAAGAACTGCTTCATTTAAATTAAAATATTAACAGTGATTCTTGTTCCTAAATAGCAGTGCTTATGAGATTCCCCCCCCCCCCCCAAATATTTAGTTTTCATATGATCTTTGCAAGCAGATCACTGCTACATCCTGGACAAACTATCCCTCTGAAGTTGGACAACTTAAAAACATTGTCTTCCTAGGAAGCAGTGGAATAACAAGCATATGTTTTAAAAAAGCACACTATTTTCAGGTCTGTTTTTATGGTATGTTATACATGAGCTAAGCTTAAAACAAGACCCAGGAACCTCTGGTTGATATGAACTGCAGCTCTGCATGGGTGATGCAAAGAGAACTTCACCTGGGAACTGCCCTTTCCCCTTTGTTTATCCCCTGCTCCTGATGCCTCATATCCAGCTTTCTTAACCCCAGGCCCTCTGCTTTTGACTTTATGTGGGTTCCCTGAGGTTCGAGTTACATCTATAAAAGCATTAAGCAAGCTGTTTCAAGTGGAAATTATACCTTAATACAGAGTAGGAGTGTCTTTGTGTTCCCTGCGAGACTCAAAGCACATTTTCAGCACCACCTGGTGGTTAATAAGTTTATCCAAAGGAGTGTAGGCAGTAACGCACATGGCTCGACATCCTCCTGGAAGTGCTGAACAGCAAAAACATGAGTCTCTAATGTTCATACTTTTAATGCCCACTTTTTTTTCTGCATCTCCTTAGTGTGGTGACCCCCAAAAAACCAGTATAGCCCCGTGATACTGCTGATCTCCATAACTGTTGGTATGACACCCAGCACTTCAGCCAGGACTGCATCCCTGCCTTGAACTTAGAGTAAAATCTCTTTAAAAGCCTACAAGGAAAGACTGGCAGGCAGTTTAGGATAAAGGAGGGCGCTGGTTCATTACTACAGGCATGTGAGTTGTTTTCCTGCTATAGCTAACTTCCATTTAAGACTGCTTTGAAAGGTGAGAATGGCAGTGGCAATGATTTGAAGGGCTGCAGCAGTTGTCAAAAGAGTGTCAGTCTACATGAGATGTGCTGTTGTGTCAATCCAGGCTGTGATAAGGCAGAGGAGTAGCTGCGGTAGCATGGAAGATGAAATGCTGATTCTTTGTGCTCGGAAATAAATGACAGCTACAAATACTTGCTTTGAAATCTCATCCTGCAATTTGCTAGTACAAAAACCAAACAAACAACCCCACCTCCACAGAAAACAAAGGGAAATGTGCATTGCAGCTTGGGGTTTTTGTTTGAGGGGCATGTTTGCAATGTATGAAGTTGTAGGTGAAGTCATTTAAAAAAGAGGTGCAAAATAATCCTTTTGGAGGAACACGTTATTTGTCTTGTTTTTAAAATCTACCTGTTGAGAGTTGATTCCTGCTCACAACTCACTTGTTCATGGAGTTTCACTGATAAATTATAGAAGCACCAGTCTTTTGTAGATAAATACATGCCTTGTGTTTGGAAGATATTGAGAAAAATATGTATTTAGCTGTTTTTTCAGATACCACCCCAGAGCTCTATGAATAACGGGTATAGATTTTTCATGCTATATTAAAAAAAAAAAAATATTTGTTTCTGGATAGCACTTTTACATTGAGCTTACTTCATTTTCCAAAAGCTAAAGAGTTAATGAATCAAGTATATTTGAGAGGGGCTTGGATGGGCTTTTACAGGTCCTTGGTCTTCTATACTTAGTAAGAAGGGTGTCAGTGATTTGTGTGTCTTACATTAGTACGTCCTTATAATTAATAGCTGAAGTCAAAACAGTACACAGATCCAAAGCTATAAGCAGTACTAAAGTGCATCTGCATCTTGATTTTTTTTCTTCCAATACTAGGTTTTGAATTTCTTTAATTATCTTCCACTAAGATTTTCTACTTGTTTACACTTTCCCTGTGATCTGATATACACTGACAGTGCCTCTTAGAGATGCTTCTTTGAAACATCAAGTCAGAAAAGACTTGTCTTTCTGTAAGACTTAAAATACAGCATAAAGAAATTTGTAGGGTTAAGTTTATTCTGTATCTGTCCATGAAAGTCAAGGGTTAAAGGACAAGCTTCACAGTGATAGTTATTCTAATAAAAACACTTTTCTCTTGTACAGAAAGCAAACACTTCAACAACATGCAGGACTTCAAATTCTAATATTTTTCTTTGCAGCTTATATCTGTTCAAACTAGGATTAGCACCACAGATCCAAGACCTACTGGGAAAAGTAGACTTTACAGGTAATAAACTGCTTATCTAATCATATGTTAGATAGTTTCTTCATCCAGTAAATCTGCTAACATTGTGCATATTTTCTATTATGATCTTTCTCCTCTCGCAAGGTTGTCCTGAACACATCCTAATTAAATAGGTGGGAGGCTGCTATTTTGTTAATGAATGTCAATCTTTGAAGGACAGAAAGGAGTGAATTTGCATGGAATACTTGTCATATCTTAGATTCCTTCAACATGGGGAGGAAAAACTGCTAAGAATTCCTGGCCACAAGCGCTTTCAAAAACATTGCACCCGTATTTGTAGGTATAGTGATTCATAATGAAATTCTTACGACTTTGTTCTGATAATATTTCTTTTATGTGAACAGAGGAAGAAATCAGCAACATGCAGAAGGAGCTAGAGAAGTACGGTATACAGAAGCCATCTTTTAGTAAAATTGGTAGGATTCTGGCCAGTGAATTATCAGTGGATGAAGCTGTGTGTAAGTGTGGCTCTTGTTCTGTTTTCTACTAATTAGACAGAACGCCAACAAAATATTTTCTGCCTGTGTTTTAATTCATCTAGTTTGCCACCTCTAAATAACAAGAAATGCAAGCAAGTTTTCATTGACTGTCACACTGCATTATTGTTACAAGGCCTTTTGCAATTTTTCAGTCTGAATTTTTGAGCATCTCCATGGATCCATAGGAAGTGCTACCAGAAACAGATTTCTTACCAGCTTTTACATGGGTTTAATGTTTTGGTAGCTAGTGCTCCTCTAGAATGACTAATTGAGCTCTGTGTGTGCCTCTGCACTATAGGGGGTACTGTGGAGACAGCCGTGGGAATAAGGTATCTTCTCTGTGCCCCCTTCCTGTATTGGACTCTTGCAGTTTTCCTCAAACACCAGATCAGGTTGCTGTGAGGACAAGGCACTGTTCCAGATATAGACAACTTTCTCGTGTATGGTGGTGCATACCAAGGAGGATCCACTTGCCTCCATTGGTAGCTTTCAATCTGTCTGACTGCTGGCATGTGACCCACAGCATGGGAAAACACTGCTGGAGGGCATGTCCTGCTGGTGCATCCAAAATAAGCTGTTCCTTTTTAGGGGGTTCGATGCACAGTTATGGTCCTTTTGAGTCTGTCTTGAACAGCTTCCACTCAAAAATGAAATTAAATGCTTTTTTGCTGCCCAAGCCTATCCATCTGTAAATCTGTTGTCTTTTCTTCATTTCAGTTTATTTGTGGAATGAAAAGATATATTTAAAAAGAAAAAAAATAAAATTGCTTGAACTTAAATGACATGAAATGAAGTATGTCCACTTAAATCCACACTTGAGCTCTAGTTATTTTGTTCTGAAAATCCTAGCCTTTTTCAGAGGGGCAAAATGAAGAACAGAAGGGCCGGCTTGAGCATGTTCAGTGGCACAGTGGGTCATTGATACAAATCAGTAACAGTACTGCAGACTAACCTTTAAACACGGGGGGGGGGAAGCTGCATTATAATTAAGTTCCATTGCAACTTTGTTAAACCCTACAAAGCAGCATAATTGAAACAAGCTGATTCATGACTTTTGTGCTGAAATTTCTAGACTTTAACTTAAAACATGCTTCCTCATGTTGATTCACATTGTCTGTGTTGTATATTTTGGAGCCTGCTATAGCTTAATATGTATATGCTTGTTGAAAGCTTGCTCTTAAAATACTGCCTTTGGAAGTGGGGGTAGTTTGTCTCCTTTTTTTAGCAAATTTTCATAGATTTAGCGACTACCAAGCACTTTTCTAGAGAGCTTCCTTCCCTGAAGATGAAAGGGCTGCAACTTCCTTCTCTGAAAGCTTTTTATAGTGTGTGTAGGTTTTCCTTTAACTTCTGAAGTGTTTTCAGTCTTCCATAGAAAAGCAGGGTTTCCTGATGCTGGTTCTGTCTCTTTGGGGAAGGAGTGTGCTGTAGATAACACGCCCTGCCCCAGAACAGGAAACATCTGCTATGGGATCCCTCATGCACTAGTGAGGTTGGGCGTGGAGATCCTGCCAGAGGAAAGGGTCTACCATCCTGCTTCCGAAATGGAGTAAGCAAAAGGAGATATGAAACAAAACAACTGCTGAGGACTCCTGCTGTGCTGTCAGCAATAGTAGAAATCAGTGTGCAAAGAGTAAGCTTAAGTGCTTTCAAAGCAAGCTTATTCTCCAAATAACCCTCTCCGTTATTCCATACCTCTAGGCTACTCTTGCAAGTCCATTCGGGTTTCTCACTGTTTCTCTTGGTAGATGGGTTCACAACATCCACCAATACATATTCACATATCTCCTAACCTTGAACCTATCTGTTGACTACTTTTTGCTAGCTCTACTTATGTCAATGAGGCCTCTTACACAACTGTGGAAGAGATTACATCCTTCCTATGTGTTTTGTTATATGAGGATGTGGGGGTGATATGTGTGTCTTAAGAACTGCAGTCTTCTTTTAGCCTCTTGAAGTTGATCTGGGTGTTCACAGAGTTCAACATCAGAGGAACCAATGTTGCTCTCTGCTTCTCCATCATGCCAACTGCTTACACTTGTCCTCTGATGCTGTGCTGAACTGAGCTAGAGGGAAATAATTTTAAAACAACTTTCTGTCATGAATTTAATGCTAAGCAGTGGATGATCCACCAACAGCTAGGCAAGTCATTCCAGTAACTGCCCTCTCTGAGAATGTATGGCTTCATGCTTCATTTGCCCATGTTGAGTTTCCAGTGGTCTGCTCTTCTGTTCTACTTCCCTAAATTTGTACATCCCTTTGTCTTTCTAAAAACTCAAATTTCCTGGTCATTGACAAGCATCTTTCATTTCTTTCATATACTGAAAGAAACTGAAGGCTCTAAACTCAGATATATAGACCCTCAGTTAAACTTAATCCAAAAAAGTGCTTTTTACTGAATGCTTTTTTTCCAGTTTAGCAAAACCATGCAAGGCCACACAGCAAGTAAATATTGATAGAATAAGGAAAGATGGCATTCGTGTTTTCCCTCACACATCTCATTGGTGGCATGAAAGTAAATCCTAGACAAGCTGCTGTGGTGATAAATGGGGAGCTGCTGTGTTCCTCCTTTGGGGTAGGATCTAGATAAAAATTTATCAGGAATTACCTTTTATATGATAATGTCTGTAAAATCTTTGAGACGAATGTGCCACCAGGGTTTTGTTTTTACAGGCATACCTGCCTTATAAAGGGTCATCAAGAAGGGTACGCCTATACCCTTGCATGCTCCTAAATATTATGTTTCTTAAACAAGTCTGAACACATTGAAAAAAGCAATAGAACAAGAAGAGCATAACAACCACGGGAAGTAAAATCAAGAAGGGTGGTAGTTGTTAGGTGGTAGAGTAAGTGCAGAGCCCCAGTGTTGGTGGGGCATTGAATAGAATACAAAGACAAAGGCGAAGGCTAGCAACAGCTTTCAGCCCAGGCCACTTGTGTGTGGAAGTCTAGGTAGTGACTTTACAACCTGTTGCAGGGTCTGGCGAAAGTGAGTGTTAGGGGGTAGAGCAAGCGCAGAGCCCCAGTGTTGGTGGGGCTGTGAAAGGGCTGCCAAGGGAATATGAGGGCCAGCATGAGCTTTCAGTCCTGGACAGATCTCTATAGGAGACGTAGCTGACACCTGTCTCTATCGAAGCTACCCTCTGGTTTACGTTGAGCAGGTAGCTGAGTGTGACGGTTACGTCGTATAGGAAGAGCAGAGCCCAGTCTTGGTGGGGCTCTTAAGGGGCTGCCAGGGAAAGATTACGGCCAGCAACAGCTTTCCTTCCTGGCACCTACTGTCCGAGATCCCTTGGTGGTGCTTCTGCGTTTGGGAACAGGGCTGTTATGAGGGTGAGTGCTAGGCAGTAGAGCAAGAGCAGAGCCCCAGTGTTGGTGGGTCTGTGAAAGGGCTGCCAAGGGAATATGAGGGCCAGCATTAGCTTTCAATCCAGGCCACTTCTGTGTCAAAGTCCTAGCATGTGAGTCTACATTTTGTTTCTGGGTCCAATGAATGTGAGTGTTAGGTGGTAGAGCAAGGGTAGAGCCACAGTTTTGGTGGGGCTCTGTGAGGGACTGAAAGAGTTAATGTCTGTTAATGTCTCAAACATTGTAGCAACCAAGGTGCTGTGTGACCCTGAAACATTCTTTAGTTATCTAAAGAAATGTGGGGATTTGAGACATTCTTTGGTTATCTAGAGACATGTGGGGGTCTGCTTGCAAGTGTGGAGACATTCTCTAGTTATCTAAAGACATGTGGGGCTTTGAGACAGCCAAATGTTCAGTAGAATGAACAAATGAGTAACGGCTAAAAGAAAGACGATTCCACAAGAACCTAGGTCACCTAGAGGGCAGCTGAGGAAGACTTCGGCCTTCATCCCAGCAACCCCCAGGAGGCAGACTACGACCACCTAGCAACTGCCGGCGCAAGCGCACACACAACGCCGACACGAAAGCGGGGACTATAAACAAGGGAACCCTTCTCCAGTGTTTTGCGCGCGCCCATCACCGGAGGATTGCCACGCTCGTCGCCGACATCGCGGGAAGATTGCCACGCTCGTCGCCGACATCGCGGGATCCAAGGGTGGTGACTATCTCTTCTCTTTTCCCCCTCTTTCTTTCTTTTTTTTCCTTATCCCTCTCTTTTCTCTCTTCTTGTGAACGTTTTGCTGCAACCCACGCTGCCCACCGTTGTGCCTTCCGCAGTTTGGATTGTTGGAATAAAGCGTTCAAAGTGATCGTTTGGTGTCGTTTCACCTTAATTTAGCCCGGGGGAATCCCAGAACCTCTACGGCCCTCTGGTCTGTCCGGTCCGGGTCGTAACAGGCTCTGAAAGGATAACCAAGGGAAGGTGAGGGCCAGGAAAAGCTTTCAGTCCTGGCACCTTCCTTGTGGGAGTAGTCATTGGACGTTTTTAGTTTCAGAGCTGAGCTGTACCGAGACTGAGAGAGAGCGAGCATAACATTAGGTGGCTAAGCAAGTGCAGAACCCCAGTGTTGGTGGGGCTGTGAAAGGGCTGCCAAGGGAAGGTGAGCTCCAGCAACAGCTTTCAGTCCAGGCCACTTATGTGTCGGAGTCCTACACAGTGATTTTACATTTTGTTGCTGGGTCTGGCGAGGGTGAGTGTTAGGTGGTAGAGCAAGCGCTGAGCCCCAGTGTTGGTGGGTCTGTGAAGGGGGGGGGTGGCCAAGAAGAATTGGAAGCTACAAACAGCTTTGAGACCTAGCAACATCTGTGTGGGAGCCCTTGCTGGATGTTTTCTCTTTTAGACATGGGCTCTGGCGAGATTGTATGTTAAGTGGTAGAGCAAGCACAGGTCCCCATTGTTGTTGGGGCTCTGAAAGGATAGCTAAGGGATGGTGAGGGCCAGGAACAGCTTTCTGTCCTGGCCACTTCTGTGCAGGATTACTAGGTCCTTAGTGTCCGTTTTGTTTCTGGGTTCAAACTGAATGGACTCTGGTGGTAAAGCAAGCACAGTGTTTCAGTGTTTGTGGGGTTGTGAAAGGGCTGGCAGGGGCAATTATGACCTGCAAACAGCTTGCAGTCCTGGCCACTTCTGTGTCTGAGTCCTATGTGGTTAGGGTCTGTTTTGGAGCTTGGCTCCAGCACTGGTAAGGGGGTAGGTGAGGTTTGCCTTCTCCTTCTCTTCCTCCTTCTTTGTCTCCTCCTCCTTCTCTTCCTCTGGTTGCCTCCTGTTGCCTCTTGATGCCTCCTCCTATTTGCACTTTTGAATTCTCCTTCTGTTGCCTCTTCATGCCTTCTGCTTCTGTTGCCTCCTGTTGCGTCATCCTCCTATTACCTCCTGTTCCCTCCTCGTTCTGTTCTTCCTCGTCTTGTCTTCTCCTAGTCTCTTCACTTCATTGCCTCCTGTTTCCTCCTCCTCCTCCTCATCCTGTTCTGCCTTTGCCTCCTCCTCCTGTTGCCTCCTGTTGCTCCCTCCTCCTCTCTCCTGTCGTTAACTCACTTGCTACCTGTAGCTGCCCTCTCCTGTTGCCTCCTCCTCTTGTTGCTGCCTTTTGCCTCATCCTCCTGCTCCTCCTGTTGCCTCCAGTTGCCTCCTTTTTCCTCTTTTTACCTCCTGTTGCTGTATTCTCCTCTTGCCTCCTTCTTCTCCTCCTTCTGTTGCCTGCTCTGGGCTCCTGTTGCCATTTGTTGTGTCCTCCTCTTTTTCCTCCTCTTGTTGCCTTGTCCTGCTCCTCCTCCTGTTGCCGCCCCCTCCTCCTCTTCCCTCCTCTTGCATCGTGTTTCAGCTGGGATAGAGTTAATTTTCTTCTTAGTAGCTGGTACAGTGCTGTGTCTTGGATTTAGTGTGAGAATAATGTTGATGATAACACGCTGATGTTTTAGTTGTTGTAAGTAGCGCTTATCTTAAGCTAAGGACATTTCAGTTTCCCATGCTCTGCCAGCAAGCAGGTGTACAAGAAGCTGGGAGGGAGCATAGCCAGGACAGCTGACCCGAACTAGCCAAAGGGGTATTCCATACCATGGAGCATCATGCCCAGTATATAAACAGGGGGGAGTTGGCCGGGAGGGGCGGATCGCTGCTCGGGCATCGGTCAGTGGGTGGTGAGCAATTGCATTGTGCATCACTTGTCTTTTCTTGGGTTTTATTTCTCTCTTTTTTTTATAATCCTTTTCATTACAATTATTATTATATTTTTATTATTATTAGTATTATATTTTATTTTACTTTAGTTATTAAACTGTTCTTATCTCAACCCACAAGTTTTACTTTTTTCCAATCCTCCTCCTCACCTCACTGGGAGGGGGGAGGGGGGAGTGGCTGCGTGGTGCTTAGCTGCCAGCTGGGGTCAAACCATGACAGTCCTTTTTGGCGCCCAATGTGGGGCACGAAGGGTTGAGATAACGACAGATCTGATCAGAGTGTGTTAAAACAAATTTTTTGTAAGTATTCATTGTCACTGGTCACTATGTGGATTCTTTTGCTCTCAAACTTGATGTAGTTGTTCTTAAAATTATGTTATGTAATACCATACTTGCAATATATGCTCCCTATGCTGTTTATCACCTCTGGGAACTGGACTAGAGTTATCATTTTCTTGTTGTTTGTAACACTGGCTTATGATATGATAGAAGTGCAGGTCGTGAAACTAATTTGGTATTTGTACTCAACATCGCCGTCACCTCTGTACTTCGGGAGCCATCTATGGGAAACTATTAATAACTACACCTACCTTTTTGCCTCTGAGAGTAAATCTATGGAGGAGACATCTCTGTACTTCAGGTGCCATCTCCTGGAAAATATTAATAATTACACTTTTTACCTTTTCTCCTCGGGGAGCCAATCTATGGAGGAGGCAGCTTCCCACATCTTCCCCTTCTCTGCCAGGTTAATTACAATAGCGTTTGAGGAGTTTGCAAATTTTTAATAGCCTTGGGATGTTGAACCCACACACATGGTCCTATTGCTAGGAAGCAGAATGTTCCTGAATGTGGTTCAGGTCTTGTTTAGGGTTAAAGAACTATTTCAAAATACCACCAAGAGATCAACCCCGGCGAGAGGTACTGCGGCTACTCAGACCCCAGCGATGGGTAATGCAGCTGAACCAGAGAATCAACCAATGCCAGTATCAGTCGCCCCTACAGAGAAGAAGAAATATACAAAAAAATCAGACTGCTTAACAAAGGATGAAGGTGAACCAGGGTCATCACGAGAACAGGAGGAAGAGGCAGGACCACAGATAATCACCTGATCCCTATTCCCGACAGAGCTCCAAAATATACAAAAAGATTTCAGCCGTCATCCAGGCGAAATTGAAATTTCCAAAGTTGAAAACGTCCAGCGACTGCACCCACACAGAAGGTGCCAACACTGAATGCTGTTGCTACCCCTCACCTTTCCTTGGAAGCCCTTTCACAGGCCCAACAACACTAGGGCTCCGCACTTCCCTAGCCACCTAAAGTAATGGTCACTATCTCTCAGTCTCATAGAGATCGCCTCTGAAATTGAAAACATCCAGCAAGTCCTCACACATGGAAAGTGCCAGGACTGAAAGCTGCTGCTTGACCTCACCGTCCCTTGGCTACCCTTTCAGAGCCACACCAACCGTGGGGCTCTGCACGGGCCTAGCCACCTCATGTTATGCTCTCTCTCTCTCGCAGGCTAGGTAGAGCTCAGCTCTGAAATTTTAAATGTACAGAGACTGCTCCCACATGGAAGGTGCCAGCACTGAAAGCTCTTGCTAGCCCTCACCTGTCCTTGGAAGCCCTTTCACAGGCCCAGCAACACTGGGGATCTGCACTATTCTAGCCACCCAAAGTAATGGTCACTCTCAGTCTCGTAGAGCTCAGCTCTGAAATGGAAAGTGTCCAGCAAGTCCTCACACATGGAAAGTGCCAGGACTGAAAGCTGCTGCTTGACTTCTCTATCCCTTGGCTACCCTTTCAGAGCCACACCACCTATGTGGCTCTGCACCTGCCTAGCCACCTCATGTTATGCTCTCTCTCTCTCTCGCAGTTTAGGTAGAGCTCAGCTCTGAAATTGAAAACATCCAGCGACTGCTCCCACATGGAAGGTGCCAGCACTGAAAGCTCTTGCTAGCCCTCACCTTTCCTTGGAAGCCCTTTCACAGGCCCAGCAACACTGGGGATCTGCGCTTCTCTAGCCACCTAACATAATGGTCACTATCTCTCAGTCTCGTAGAGAACAGCTCTGAAATGGAAAGTGTCCAGCAAGTCCTCACACATGGAAAGTGCCAGGACTGAAAGCTGCTGCTTGACCTCTCCGTCCCTTGGCTACCCTTTCAGAGCCACACCAACTCTGGGGCTCTGCATGGGCCTAGCCACCTCATGTTCTGCTGTCTCTCTCTCTCGCAGGCTAGGTACAGCTCAGCTCCAAAATTGAAAACATCCAGCAACTGCTCCCACATGGAAGGTGCCAGCACTGAAAGCTCTTGCTAGCCCTCACCTTTCCTTGGAAGCCCTTTCACAGGCCCAGCAACACTGGGGATCTGTGCTTCTCTAGCCACCTAAAATAATGGTCACTATCTCTCAGTCTCGTAGAGCTCAGCTCTGAAATGGAAAGTGTCCAGGAAGTCCTCACACATGGAAAGTGCCAGGACTGAAAGCTGCTGCTTGACCTCTCCGTCCCTTGGCTACCCTTCCAGAGCCACACCAACCCTGGGGCTCTGCACGGGCCTAGCCACCTCATGTTCTGCTCTCTATCTCTCTCTCGCAGTCTAGGTAGAGCTCAGCTCTGAAATTGAAAACATCCAGCAACTGCTCCCACATGGAAGGTGCCAGCACTGAAAGCTCTTGCTAGCCCTCACCTTTCCTTGGAAGCCCTTTCACAGGCCCAGCAACACTGGGGATCCGCGCTTCTCTAGCCACCTAAAATAATGGTCACTATCTCTCAGTCTCACAGAACTCAGCTCTGAAATGGAAAGCGTCCAGCAAGTCCTCACACATGGAAAGTGCCAGGACTGAAAGCTGCTGCTTGACCTCTCCGTCCCTTGGCTACCCTTTCAGAGCCACACCAACCGTGGGGCTCTGCACGGGCCTAGCCACCTCATGTTATGCTTTCTCTCTCGCAGGCTAGGTAGAGCTCAGCTCCAAAAATGAAAACATCCAGCGACTGCTCCCACATGGAAGGTGCCAGCACTGAAAGCTCTTGCTAGCCCTCACCTTTCCTTGGAAGCCCTTTCACAGGCCCAGCAACACTGGGGATCTGCGCTTCTCTAGCCACCTAAAATAATGGTCACTATCTCTCAGTCTCATAGAGCACAGCTCTGAAATGGAAAGTGTCCAGCAAGTCCTCACACATGGAAAGTGCCAGGACTGAAAGCTGCTGCTTGACCTCTCTGTCCCTTGGCTAACCTTTCAAGAGCCACACCAACCGTGGGGCTCTGCACGGGCCTAGCCACCTCATGTTATGCTTTCTCTCTCGCAGGCTAGGTAGAGCTCAGCTCCGAAATTGAAAACATCCAGTGACTGCTCCCACATGGAAGGTGCCAGCACTGAAAGCTCTTGCTAGCCCTCACCTTTCCTTGGAAGCCCTTTCACAGGCCCAGCAACACTGGGGATCTGTGCTTCTCTAGCCACCTAAAATAATGGTCACTATTTCTCAGTCTCGTAGAGCTCAGCTCTGAAATGGAAAGTGTCCAGGAAGTCCTCACACATGGAAAGTGCCAGGACTGAAAGCTGCTGCTTGACCTCTCCGTCCCTTGGCTACCCTTTCAGAGCCACACCAACCGTGGGGCTCTGCACCTGCCTAGCCACCTCATGTTCTGCTCTCTATCGCTCTCGCAGGCTAGGTAGAGCTCAGCTCCGAAATAGAAAACATCCAGCAACTGCTCCCACATGGAAGGTGCCAGCACTGAAAGCTCTTGCTAGCCCTCACCTTTCCTTGGAAGCCCTTTCACAGGCCCAGCAACACTGGGGATCTGCGCTTCTCTAGCCACCTAACATAATGGTCACTATCTCTCAGTCTCGTAGAGAACAGCTCTGAAATGGAAAGTGTCCAGCAAGTCCTCACACATGGAAAGTGCCAGGACTGAAAGCTGCTGCTTGACCTCTCCGTCCCTTGGCTATCCTTTCAGAGCCACACCAACCGTGGGGCTCTGCATGGGCCTAGCCACCTCATGTTCTGCTGTCTATCTCTCTCGCAGGCTAGGTAGAGCTCAGCTCCAAAAATGAAAACATCCAGCGACTGCTCCCACATGGAAGGTGCCAGCACTGAAAGCTCTTGCTAGCCCTCACCTTTCCTTGGAAGCCCTTTCACAGGCCCAGCAACACTGGGGCTCTGTGCTCCTCTAGCCACCTAACCTTCTGCTCACCCTCTCCTGCAGTCGAAGGAGAGTTGAGCTGAGAAATTGCAAACATCCAGCAATTCCTCATTCATGAAAAGTGCCAGCACTGAAAGCTGCTGCGAGCCACCACCGTTCCTTGGAAGCGCTCTCACAGGCGCAGCAACACTGGGGCTCTGCACTTCTCTAGCCACCTAATGTCATGGTCACTATCTCTCCATCTCGCAGAGCTGAGCTGAGAAATTGCAAACGTCCAGCAATTCCTCACACATGAAAATTGCCAGCACTGAAAGCTACTGCTGGATCTAACCATGACTTGGCTAGCCTTTCAGAGCCACACAAAGGTTGGGGCTCTATGCTCCTCTAGCCACCTAATCTTCGGCTCATCCTCTCTCACAGTCGATGGAGACCTGAGCTGAGAAATTGCAAACGTCCAGCAATTCCTCACACATGAAAAGTGCCAGCACTGAAAGCTACTGCTTGATCTAACCAGGCCTTGGCTAGCCTTTCAAAGCCACACAAAGGTTGGGGCTCTGTGCTTCTCTAGCCACCTAATCTTCTGCTCACACTCTCTCGCAGTTGAAGGAGACCTGAGCTGAGAAAGTGCAAACGTCCACCAATTCCTCACACATGAAAACTGCCAGCACTGAAAGCTGCTGCTAGCCAGCACCGTTCCTTGGAAGTGCTTTCACAGGCGCAGCAACACTGGGGCTCTGCGCTTCTCTAGCCACCTAACGTCACGGTCACTATCTCTCCGTCTCGCAGAGCTGAGCTGAGAAATTGCAAACGTCCAGCAATTCCTCACACATGAAAAGTGCCAGCACTGAAAGCTACTGCTTGATCTAACCAGGCCTTGGCTAGCCTTTCAGAGCCACACAAAGGTTGGGGCTCTGTGCTCCTCTAGCCACCTAATCTTCTGCTCATCCTCTCTCACAGTCGAAGGAGACCTGAGCTGAGAAAATGCAAACGTCCAGCAATTCCTCACACATGATAAGTGCCAGCACTGAAAGCTGCTGCTAGCCAGCACCGTTCCGTGGACGTGCTCTCACAGGCGCAGCAACACTGGGGCTCTGTGCTTCTCTAGCCACCTAACATCACGGTCACTATCTCTCCGTCTCGCAGAGCTGAGGTGAGATATTGCAAACATCCAGCAATTCCTCACACATGAAAAGTGCCAGCACTGAAAGCTACTGCTTGATCTAACCAGGCCTTGGCTAGCCTTTCAGAGCCACACAAAGGTTGGGGCTCTCTGCTTCTCTAGCCACCTAAACTTCTGCTCATCCTCTCTCGCAGTCGAAGGAGTTCTGAGCTGAGAAATTGCAAACGTCCAGCAATTCCTCACACATGAAAAGTGCCAGCACTGAAAGCTGCTGCTAGCAGGCACCGTTCCTTGGAAGTGCTCTCACAGGTGCAGCAACACTGGGGCTCTGCGCTTCTCTAGCCACCTAATGTCACGGTCACTATCTCTTCGTCTCGCAGAGCTGAGCTGAGAAATTGCAAACGTCCAGCAATTCCTCACACATGAAAAGCGCCAGCACTGAATGCTACTGCTTGATCTAACCATGACTTGGCTAGCCTTTCAGAGCCACACAAAGGTTGGGGCTCTGTGCTCCTCTAGCCACCTAATCTTCTGCTCATCCTCTCTCGCAGTCGAAGGACAGCTGAGCTGAGAAATTGCAAACGTCCACCAATTCCTCACACATGAGAAATGCCAGCACTGAAAGCTGCTCCTAGCAGGCACCGTTCCTTGGAAGTGCTCTCACAGGTGCAGCAACACTGGGGCTCTGCACTTCTCTAGCCACCTAACGTCACGGTCACTATCTCTCCGTCTCGCAGAGCTGAGCTGAGAAATTGCAAACGTCCAGCAATTCCTCACACATGAAAAGTGCCAGCACTGAAAGCTCTTGCTAGCCAGCACCGTTCCGTGGAACTGCTCTCACAGGCACAGCAACACTGGGGCTCTGCGCTTCTCTAGCCACCTAATGTCACGGTCACTATCTCTCCGTCTCGCAGAGCTGAGCTGAGAAATTGCAAACGTCCAGCAATTCCTCACACATGAAAAGTGCCAGCACTGAAAGCTACTGCTTGATCTAACCAGGCCTTGGCTAGTCTTTCAGAGCCACACAAAGGTTGGGGCTCTGTGCTTCTCTAGCCACCTAATCTTCTGCTCATCCTCTCTCGCAGTTGAAGGACAGCTGAGCTGAGAAATTGCAAACGTCCAGCAATTCCTCACACATGAGAAATGCCAGCACTGAAAGCTCTTGCTAGCCAGCACCGTTCCTTGGAAGTGCTCTCACAGGCGCAGCAACACTGGGCCTCTGTGCTTCTCTACCCACCTAACGTCACGGTCACTATCTCTCCGTCTCGCAGAGCTGAGCTAAGACATTGCAAACGTCCAGCAATTCCTCACACATGAAAAGTGCCAGCACTGAAAGCTACTGCTTGATCTAACCAGGCCTTGGCTAGCCTTTCAGAGCCACACAAAGGTTGGGGCTCTGTGCTTCTCTAGCCACTTAACCCTCGGCTCATCCTCTCTCGCAGTCGAAGGACAGCTGAGCTGAGAAATTGCAAACGTCCAGCAATTCCTCAGACATGAGAAATGCCAGCACTGAAAGCTCTTGCTAGCCAGCACCGTTCCGTGGAAGCGCTCTCACAGGCACAGCAACACTGGGGCTCTGCGCTTCTCTAGCCACCTAATGTCACGGTCACTATCTCTCCGTCTCGCAGAGCTGAGCTGAGAAATTGCAAACGTCCAGCAATTCCTCACACATGAAAAGTGCCAGCACTGAAAGCTACTGCTTGATCTAACCATGCCTTGGCTAGCCTTTCAGAGCCACACAAAGGTTGGGGCTCTGTGCTCCTCTAGCCACCTAATCTTCTGCTCATCCTCTCTCGCAGTCGAAGGAGAGCTGAGCTGAGAAATTGCAAACGTCCAGCAATTCCTCAGACATGAGAAATGCCAGCACTGAAAGCTGTTGCTAGCCAGCGCCGTTCCTTGGAAGTACTCTCACAGGTGCAGCAACACTGGGGCTCTGCACTTCTCTAGCCACATAACGTCACGGTCACTATCTCTCCGTCTCGCAGAGCTGAGCTGAGAAATTGCAAACGTCCAGCAATTCCTCACACATGAAAATTGCCAGCACTGAAAGCTACTGCTTGATCTAACCAGGCCTTGGCTAGCCTTTCAGAGCCACACAAAGGTTGGGGCTCTGTGCTTCTCTAGCCACCTAATCTTCTGCTCATCCTCTCTCGCAGTCAAAGGAGAGCTGAGCTGAGAAATTGCAAACGTCCAGCAATTCCTCACACATGAAAAGTGCCAGCACTGAAAGCTACTGCTTGATCTAACCAGGCCTTGGCTAGCCTTTCAGAGCCACACAAAGGTTGGGGCTCTGTGCTTCTCTAGCCACCTAACCCTCGGCTCATCCTCTCTCGCAGTCGAAGGACAGCTGAGCTGAGAAATTGCAAACGTCCAGCAATTCCTCAGACATGAGAAATGCCAGCACTCAAAGCTCTTGCTAGCCAGCACCATTCCATGGAAGTGCTCTCACAGGCGCAGCAACACTGGGGCTCTGCACTTCTCTAGCCACCTAATGTCACGGTCACTATCTCTCCGTCTCGCAGAGCTGAGCTGAGAAATTGCAAACGTCCAGCAATTCCTCACACATGAAAAGTGCCAGCACTGAAAGCTACTGCTTGATCTAACCATGACTTGGCTAGCCTTTCAGAGCCACACAAAGGTTGGGGCTCTGTGCTCCTCTAGCCACCTAATCTTCTGCTCATCTGCTCTCGCAGTCGAAGGAGAGCTGAGCAGAGAAATTGCAAACGTCCAGCAATTCCTCACACATGAAAAGTGCCAGCACTGAAAGCTACTGCTTGATCTAACCAGGCCTTGGCTAGCCTTTCAGAGCCACACAAAGGTTGGGGCTCTGAGCTTCTCTAGCCACCTAACCCTCGGGTCATCCTCTCTCGCAGTTGAAGGAGAGCTGAGCTGAGAAATTGCAAACGTCCACCAATTCCTCACACATGAAAAGTTCCAGCACTGAAAGCTGTTGCTAGCCAGCACCGTTCCTTGGAACTGCTCTCACAGGCGCAGCAACACTGGGGCTCTGCACTTCTCTAGCCACCTAATGTCACGGTCACTATCTCTCCGTCTCGCAGCGCGGAGATGAGAAACTGCAAACATCCACCAATTCCTCACACATGAAAAGTGCCAGCACAGAATGCTACTGCTTGATCTAACCATGCCTTGGCTAGACTTTCAGAGCCACACAAAGGTTGGGGCTCTGTGCTCCTCTAGCCACCTAATCTTCGGCTCATCCTCTCTCGCAGTCGAAGGAGACCTGAGCTGAGAAATTGCAAACTTCCAGCATTTCCTCACACATGAAAAGTGCCAGCACTGAAAGCTACTGCTTGATCTAACCATGACTTGGCTAGCCTTTCAGAGCCACACAAAGGTTGGGGCTCTGTGCTTCTCTAGCCACCTAATCTTCTGCTCATCCTCTCTCGCAGTCGAAGGAGAGCTGAGCTGAGAAATTGCAAACGTCCACCAATTCCTCACACATGAGAAATGCCAGCACTGAAAGTTGTTGCTAGCCAGCGCCGTTCCTTGGAAGCGCTCTCACAGGTGCAGCAACACTGGGGCTCTGCACTTCTCTAGCCACCTAACGTCACGGTCACTATCTCTCCGTCTCGCAGAGCTGAGCTGAGAAATTGCAAACGTCCAGCAATTCCTTACACATGAAAAGTGCCAGCACTGAAAGCTCTTGCTAGCCAGCACCGTTCCGTGGAACTGCTCTCACAGGCACAGCAACACTGGGGCTCTGCGCTTCTCTAGCCACCTAACGTCACGGTCACTATCTGTCCGTCTCGCACAGCTGAGCTGAGAAATTGCAAACGTCCAGCAATTCCTCACACATGAAAAGTGCCAGCACTGAAAGCTACTGCTTGATCTAAGCATGCCTTGGCTAGCCTTTCAGAGCCACAGAAAGGTTGGGGCTCTGTGCTCCTCTAGCCACCTAATCTTCTGCTCATCCTCTCTCGCAGTCGAAGGAGAGCTGAGCTGAGAAATTGCAAACGTCCAGCAATTCCTTACACGCGAAAAGTGCCAGCACTGAAACCTACTGCTTGATCTAACCAGGCCTTGGCTAGTCTTTCAGAGCCACACAAAGGTTGGGGCTCTGTGCTCCTCTAGCCACCTAACCCTCGGCTCATCCTCTCTCGCAGTTGAAGGAGACCTGAGCTGAGAAATTGCAAACGTCCAGCAATTCCTCAGACATGAGAAATGCCAGCACTGAAAGCTCTTGCTAGCCAGCACCGTTCCTTGGAAGTGCTCTCACAGGCACAGCAACACTGGGGCTCTGCGCTTCTCTAGCCACCTAATGTCACGGTCACTATCTCTCCGTCTCGCAGAGCTGAGCTGAGAAATTGCAAACGTCCAGCAATTCCTCACACATGAAAAGTGCCAGCACTGAAAGCTACTGCTTGATCTAACCAGGCCTTGGCTAGCCTTTCAGAGCCACACAAAGGTTGGGGCTCTGTGCTCCTCTAGCCACCTAATCTTCTGCTCAACCGCTCTCGCAGTCGAAGGAGAGCTGAGCTGAGAAATTGCAAACGTCCAGCAATTCCTCACACATGAAAAGTGCCAGCACTGAAAGCTGTTGCTAGCCAGCACTGTTCCTTGGAAGCGCTCTCACAGGCGCAGCAACACTGGGGCTCTGAGCTTCTCTAGCCACCTAACGTCACGGTCACTATCTCTCCGTCTCGCAGAGCTGAGCTGACAAATTGCAAACGTCCAGCAATTCCTCACACATGAAAAGTGCCAGCACTGAAAGCTACTGCTTGATCTAAGCATGCCTTGGCTAGTCTTTCAGAGCTACACAAAGGTTGGGGCTCTGTGGTCCTCTAGCCACCTAATCTTCTGCTCATCCTCTCTCGCAGTCGAAGGAGAGCTGAGCTGAGAAATTGCAAACTTCCAGCAATTCCTCACACATGAGAAATGCCAGCACTGAAAGCTCTTGCTAGCCAGCACCGTTCCTTGGAAGTGCTCTCACAGGCGCAGCAACACTGGGGCTCTGCGCTTCTCTAGCCACCTAATGTCACGGTCACTATCTCTCCGTCTTGCAGAGCTGAGCAGAGAAATTGCAAACGTCCAGCAATTCCTCACACATGAAAAGTGCCAGCACTGAAAGCTACTGCTTGATCTAACCAGGCCTTGGCTAGCCTTTCAGAGCCACACAAAGGTTGGGGCTCTGTGCTCCTCTAGCCACCTAACCCTCGGCTCATCCTCTCTCGCAGTCGAAGGACAGCTGAGCTGAGAAATTGCAAACGTCCAGCAATTCCTCACACATGAAAAGTGCCAGCACTGAAAGCTGCTGCTAGCAGGCACCGTTCCTTGGAAGTGCTCTCACAGGTGCAGCACCACTGGGGCTCTGCACTTCTCTAGCCACCTAACGTCACGGTCACTATCTGTCCGTCTCGCAGAGCTGAGCTGAGAAATTGCAAACATCCAGCAATTCCTCACACATGAAAAGTGCCAGCACTGAAAGCTGTTGCTAGCAGACACCGTTCCTTGGAAGCGCTCTCACAGGCGCAGCAACACTGGGGCTCTGCGCTTCTCTAGCCGCCTAACGTCACGGTCACTATCTCTCCGTCTCGCAGAGCTGAGCTGAGAAATTGCAAACGTCCAGCAGTTCCTCACACATGAAAAGTGCCAGCACTGAAAGCTACTGCTTGATCTAAGCATGCCTTGGCTAGCCTTTCAGAGCCACACAAAGTTTGGGGCTCTGTGCTTCTCTAGCCACCTAATCTTCTGCTCAACCTCTCTCGCAGTCGAAGGAGAGCTGAGCTGAGAAATTGCAAACGTCCAGCAATTCCTCACACATGAAAAGTGCCAGCATTGAAAGCTACTGCTTGATCTAAGCATGCCTTGGCTAGCCTTTCAGAGCCACAGAAAGGTTGGGGCTCTGTGCTCCTCTAGCCACCTAATCTTCTGCTCATCCTCTCTCGCAGTCGAAGGAGAGCTGAGCTGAGAAATTGCAAACGTCCAGCAATTCCTCAGACATGAAATGTGCCAGCACTGAAAGCTACTGCTTGATCTAACCAGGCCTTGGCTAGCCTTTCAGAGCCACACAAAGGTTGGTGCTCTGTGCTCCTCTAGCCACCTAATCTTCTGCTCATCCTCTCTCGCAGTCGAAGGAGAGCTGAGCTGAGAAATTGCAAACGTCCAGCAATCCCTCACACATGAAAAGTGCCAGCACTGAAAGCTCTTGCTAGCCAGCACCGTTCCTTGGAAGTGCTCTCACAGGCGCAGCAACACTGGGGCTCTGCGCTTCTCTAGCCACCTAACGTCACAGTCACTATCTCTCCGTCTCGCAGAGCTGAGCTGAGAAATTGCAAACGTCCAGCAATTCCTCACACATGAAAAGTGCCAGCACTGAAAGCTACTGCTTGATCTAACAAGGCCTTGGCTAGCCTTTCAGAGCCACACAAAGGTTGGGGCTCTGTGCTCCTCTAGCCACCTAATCTTCTGCTCAACCGCTCTCGCAGTCGAAGGAGAGCTGAGCTGAGAAATTGCAAACGTCCAGCAATTCCTCACACATGAAAAGTGCCAGCATTGAAAGCTACTGCTTGATCTAACCAGGCCTTGGCTAGCCTTTCAGAGCCACACAAAGGTTGGGGCTCTGTGCTCCTCTAGCCACCTAATCTTCTGCTCATCCTCTCTCGCAGTCGAAGGAGAGCTGAGCTGAGAAATTGCAAACGTCCAGCAATTCCTCAGACATGAAAAGTGCCAGCACTGAAAGCTCTTGCTAGCCAGCACCGTTCCTTGGAAGTGCTCTCACAGGCACAGCAACACTGGGGCTCTGCGCTTCTCTAGCCACCTAACGTCACGGTCACTATCTCTCCGTTTCGCAGAGCTGAGCTAAGACATTGCAAACGTCCAGCAATTCCTCACACATGAAAAGTGCCAGCACTGAAAGCTACTGTTTGATCTAACCAGGCCTTGGCTAGACTTTCAGAGCCACACAAAGGTTGGGGCTCTGTGGTCCTCTAGCCACCTAATCTTCTGCTCAACCGCTCTCGCAGTCGAAGGAGAGCTGAGCTGAGAAATTGCAAACGTCCAGCAATTCCTCACACATGAAAAGTGCCAGCACTGAAAGCTACTGCTTGATCTAACCAGGCCTTGGCTAGCCTTTCAGAGCCACACAAAGGTTGGGGCTCTGAGCTTCTCTAGCCACCTAATCTTCTGCTCAACCTCTCTCGCAGTCGAAGGAGAGCTGAGCTGAGAAATTGCAAACGTCCAGCAATTCCTCACACATGAAAAGTGCCAGCATTGAAAGCTACTGCTTGATCTAAGCATGCCTTGGCTAGCCTTTCAGAGCCACACAAAGGTTGGGGCTCTGTGCTCCTCTAGCCACCTAATCTTCTGCTCATCCTCTCTCGCAGTCGAAGGAGAGCTGAGCTGAGAAATTGCAAACGTCCAGCAATTCCTCAGACATGAAAAGTGCCAGCACTGAATGCTACTGCTTGATCTAACCAGGCCTTGGCTAGCCTTTCAGAGCCACACAAAGGTTGGGGCTCTGTGCTCCTCTAGCCACCTAATCTTCTGCTCATCCTCTCTCGCAGTCGAAGGAGAGCTGAGCTGAGAAATTGCAAACGTCCAGCAATCCCTCACACATGAAAAGTGCCAGCACTGAAAGCTCTTGCTAGCCAGCACCGTTCCTTGGAAGTGCTCTCACAGGTGCAGCAACACTGGGGCTCTGCGCTTCTCTAGCCACCTAACGTCACGGTCACTATCTCTCCGTCTCGCAGAGCTGAGCTGAGAAATTGCAAACGTCCAGCAATTCCTCACACATGAAAAGTGCCAGCACTGAAAGCTACTGCTTGATCTAACCAGGCCTTGGCTAGCCTTTCAGAGCCACACAAAGGTTGGGGCTCTGTGCTCCTCTAGCCACCTAACCCTCGGCTCATCCTCTCTCGCAGTCGAAGGACAGCTGAGCTGAGAAATTGCAAACGTCCAGCAATCCCTCACACATGAAAAGTGCCAGCACTGAAAGCTGATGCTAGCAGGCACCGTTCCTTGGAAGTGCTCTCACAGGTGCAGCAACACTGGGGCTCTGCGCTTCTCTAGCCACCTAACGTCACGGTCACTATCTCTCCGTCTTGCAGAGCTGAGCTGAGAAATTGCAAACGTCCAGCAATTCCTCACACATGAAAAGTGCCAGCACTGAAAGCTACTGCTTGATCTAAGCATGCCTTGGCTAGCCTTTCAGAGCCACACAAAGGTTGGGGCTCTGTGCTCCTCTAGCCACCTAATCTTCTGCTCATCCTCTCTCGCAGTCGAAGGAGAGCTGAGCTGAGAAATTGCAAACGTCCAGCAATTCCTCAGACATGAAAATTGCCAGCACTGAATGCTACTGCTTGATCTAACAAGGCCTTGGCTAGACTTTCAGAGCCACACAAAGGTTGGGGCTCTGTGGTCCTCTAGCCACCTAATCTTCTGCTCAACCTCTCTCGCAGTCGAAGCAGAGCTGAGCTGAGAAATTGCAAACGTCCAGCAATTCCTCACACATGAAAAGTGCCAGCATTGAAAGCTACTGCTTGATCTAATCAGGCCTTGGCTAGCCTTTCAGAGCCACACAAAGGTTGGGGCTCTGAGCTTCTCTAGCCACCTAATCTTCTGCTCAACCTCTCTCGCAGTCGAAGGAGAGCTGAGCTGAGAAATTGCAAACGTCCAGCAATTCCTCACACATGAAAAGTGCCAGCACTGAAAGCTACTGCTTGATCTAAGCATGCCTTGGCTAGCCTTTCAGAGCCACACAAAGGTTGGGGCTCTGTGCTCCTCTAGCCACCTAATCTTCTGCTCATCCTCTCTCGCAGTCGAAGGAGAGCTGAGCTGAGAAATTGCAAACGTCCAGCAATTCCTCAGACATGAAAAGTGCCAGCACTGAAAGCTGCTGCTAGCCAGCACCGTTCCTTGGAAGTGCTCTCACAGGCACAGCAACACTGGGGCTCTGCGCTTCTCTAGCCACCTAACGTCACGGTCACTATCTCTCCGTCTCGCAGAGCTGAGCTGAGAAATTGCAAACGTCCAGCAATTCCTCACACATGAAAAGTGCCAGCACTGAAAGCTACTGCTTGATCTAATCAGGCCTTGGCTAGCCTTTCAAAGCCACACAAAGGTTGGGGCTCTGTGCTCCTCTAGCCACCTAATCTTCTGCTCAACCGCTCTCGCAGTCGAAGGAGAGCTGAGCTGAGAAATTGCAAACGTCCAGCAATTCCTCACACATGAAAAGTGCCAGCATTGAAAGCTACTGCTTGATCTAATCAGGCCTTGGCTAGCCTTTCAGAGCCACACAAAGGTTGGGGCTCTGAGCTTCTCTAGCCACCTAATCTTCTGCTCAACCTCTCTCGCAGTCGAAGGAGAGCTGAGCTGAGAAATTGCAAACGTCCAGCAATTCCTCACACATGAAAAGTGCCAGCACTGAAAGCTACTGCTTGATCTAAGCATGCCTTGGCTAGCCTTTCAGAGCCACACAAAGGTTGGGGCTCTGTGCTCCTCTAGCCACCTAATCTTCTGCTCATCCTCTCTCGCAGTCGAAGGAGAGCTGAGCTGAGAAATTGCAAACGTCCAGCAATTCCTCACACATGAAAAGTGCCAGCACTGAAAGCTACTGCTTGATCTAACCATGCCTTGGCTAGCCTTTCAGAGCCACACAAAGGTTGGGCTCTGTGCTCCTCTAGCCACCTAATCTTCTGCTCATCCTCTCTCGCAGTCGAAGGAGAGCTGAGCTGAGAAATTGCAAACGTCCAGCAATTCCTCAGACATGAAAAGTGCCAGCACTGAAAGCTACTGCTTGATCTAACCAGGCCTTGGCTAGCCTTTCAGAGCCACACAAAGGTTGGGGCTCTGTGCTCCTCTAGCCACCTAATCTTCTGCTCATCCTCTCTCGCAGTCGAAGGACAGCTGAGCTGAGAAATTGCAAACGTCCAGCAATTCCTCACACATGAAAAGTGCCAGCACTGAAAGCTCTTGCTAGCCAGCACCGTTCCTTGGAAGTGCTCTCACAGGCCAGCAACACTGGGGCTCTGCGCTTCTCTAGCCACCTAACGTCACGGTCACTATCTCTCCGTTTCGCAGAGCTGAGCTGAGAAATTGCAAACGTCCAGCAATTCCTCACACATGAAAAGTGCCAGCACTGAAAGCTACTGTTTGATCTAACCAGGCCTTGGCTAGCCTTTCAGAGCCACACAAAGGTTGGGGCTCTGTGCTCCTCTAGCCACCTAATCTTCTGCTCAACCGCTCTCGCAGTCGAAGGAGAGCTGAGCTGAGAAATTGCAAACGTCCAGCAATTCCTCACACATGAAAAGTGCCAGCATTGAAAGCTACTGCTTGATCTAATCAGGCCTTGGCTAGCCTTTCAGAGCCACACAAAGGTTGGGGCTCTGAGCTTCTCTAGCCACCTAATCTTCTGCTCAACCTCTCTCGCAGTCGAAGGAGAGCTGAGCTGAGAAATTGCAAACGTCCAGCAATTCCTCACACATGAAAAGTGCCAGCACTGAAAGCTACTGCTTGATCTAAGCATGCCTTGGCTAGCCTTTCAGAGCCACACAAAGGTTGGGGCTCTGTGCTCCTCTAGCCACCTAATCTTCTGCTCATCCTCTCTCGCAGTCGAAGGAGAGCTGAGCTGAGAAATTGCAAACGTCCAGCAATTCCTCACACATGAAAAGTGCCAGCACTGAATGCTACTGCTTGATCTAACCAGGCCTTGGCTAGCCTTTCAGAGCCACACAAAGGTTGGGGCTCTGTGCTCCTCTAGCCACCTAATCTTCTGCTCATCCTCTCTCGCAGTCGAAGGAGAGCTGAGCTGAGAAATTGCAAACGTCCAGCAATCCCTCACACATGAAAAGTGCCAGCACTGAAAGCTCTTGCTAGCCAGCACCGTTCCTTGGAAGTGCTCTCACAGGTGCAGCAACACTGGGGATCTGCGCTTCTCTAGCCACCTAACGTCACAGTCACTATCTCTCCGTCTCGCAGAGCTGAGCTGAGAAATTGCAAACGTCCAGCAATTCCTCAGACATGAAAAGTGCCAGCACTGAAAGCTACTGTTTGATCTAACCAGGCCTTGGCTAGCCTTTCAGAGCCACAGAAAGGTTGATGCTCTGTGCTCCTCTAGCCACCTAACCCTCGGCTCATCCTCTCTCGCAGTCGAAGGACAGCTGAGCTGAGAAATTGCAAACGTCCACCAATTCCTCACACATGAAAAGTGCCAGCACTGAAAGCTGCTCCTAGCAGGCACCGTTCCTTGGAAGTGCTCTCACAGGTGCAGCAACACTGGGGCTCTGCACTTCTCTAGCCACCTAATGTCACGGTCACTATCTCTCCGTCTTGCAGAGCTGAGCTGAGAAATTGCAAATGTCCAGCAATTCCTCACACATGAAAAGTGCCAGCACTGAAAGCTACTGCTTGATCTAAGCATGCCTTGGCTAGCCTTTCAGAGCCACACAAAGGTTGGGGCTCTGTGCTCCTCTAGCCACCTAATCTTCTGCTCATCCTCTCTCGCAGTCGAAGGAGAGCTGAGCTGAGAAATTGCAAACGTCCAGCAATTCCTCACACATGAAGAGTGCCAGCACTGAAAGCTCTTGCTAGCCAGCACCGTTCCTTGGAAGTGCTCTCACAGGCCAGCAACACTGGGGCTCTGCGCTTCTCTAGCCACCTAACGTCACGGTCACTATCTCTCCGTTTCGCAGAGCTGAGCTGAGAAATTGCAAACGTCCAGCAATTCCTCACACATGAAAAGTGCCAGCACTGAAAGCTACTGTTTGATCTAACCAGGCCTTGGCTAGCCTTTCAGAGCCACAGAAAGGTTGGGGCTCTGTGCTCCTCTAGCCACCTAATCTTCTGCTCAACCGCTCTCGCAGTCGAAGGAGAGCTGAGCTGAGAAATTGCAAACGTCCAGCAATTCCTCACACATGAAAAGTGCCAGCATTGAAAGCTACTGCTTGATCTAATCAGGCCTTGGCTAGCCTTTCAGAGCCACACAAAGGTTGGGGCTCTGAGCTTCTCTAGCCACCTAATCTTCTGCTCAACCTCTCTCGCAGTCGAAGGAGAGCTGAGCTGAGAAATTGCAAACGTCCAGCAATTCCTCACACATGAAAAGTGCCAGCACTGAAAGCTACTGCTTGATCTAAGCATGCCTTGGCTAGCCTTTCAGAGCCACACAAAGGTTGGGGCTCTGTGCTCCTCTAGCCACCTAATCTTCTGCTCATCCTCTCTCGCAGTCGAAGGAGAGCTGAGCTGAGAAATTGCAAACGTCCAGCAATTCCTCACACATGAAAAGTGCCAGCACTGAATGCTACTGCTTGATCTAACCAGGCCTTGGCTAGCCTTTCAGAGCCACACAAAGGTTGGGGCTCTGTGCTCCTCTAGCCACCTAATCTTCTGCTCATCCTCTCTCGCAGTCGAAGGAGAGCTGAGCTGAGAAATTGCAAACGTCCAGCAATCCCTCACACATGAAAAGTGCCAGCACTGAAAGCTCTTGCTAGCCAGCACCGTTCCTTGGAAGTGCTCTCACAGGTGCAGCAACACTGGGGCTCTGCGCTTCTCTAGCCACCTAACGTCACAGTCACTATCTCTCCGTCTCGCAGAGCTGAGCTGAGAAATTGCAAACGTCCAGCAATTCCTCACACATGAAAAGTGCCAGCACTGAAAGCTACTGCTTGATCTATCCAGGCCTTGGCTAGCCTTTCAGAGCCACAGAAAGGTTGGTGCTCTGTGCTCCTCTAGCCACCTAACCCTCGGCTCATCCTCTCTCGCAGTCGAAGGACAGCTGACCTGAGAAATTGCAAACGTCCACCAATTCCTCACACATGAAAAGTGCCAGCACTGAAAGCTGCTCCTAGCAGGCACCGTTCCTTGGAAGTGCTCTCACAGGTGCAGCAACACTGGGGCTCTGCACTTCTCTAGCCACCTAATGTCACGGTCACTATCTCTCCGTCTTGCAGAGCTGAGCTGAGAAATTGCAAACGTCCAGCAATACCTCACACATGAAAAGTGCCAGCACTGAAAGCTACTGCTTGATCTAAGCATGCCTTGGCTAGCCTTTCAGAGCCACACAAAGGTTGGGGCTCTGTGCTCCTCTAGCCACCTAATCTTCTGCTCATCCTCTCTCGCAGTCGAAGGAGAGCTGAGCTGAGAAATTGCAAACGTCCACCAATTCCTCACACATGAAAAGTGCCAGCACTGAAAGCTCTTGCTAGCCAGCACCGTTCCTTGGAAGTGCTCTCACAGGCCAGCAACACTGGGGCTCTGCGCTTCTCTAGCCACCTAACGTCACGGTCACTATCTCTCCGTCTCGCAGAGCTGAGCTGAGAAATTGCAAACGTCCAGCAATTCCTCACACATGAAAAGTGCCAGCACTGAAAGCTACTGTTTGATCTAACCAGGCCTTGGCTAGCCTTTCAGAGCCACACAAAGGTTGGGGCTCTGTGCTCCTCTAGCCACCTAATCTTCTGCTCAACCGCTCTCGCAGTCGAAGGAGAGCTGAGCTGAGAAATTGCAAACGTCCAGCAATTCCTCACACATGAAAAGTGCCAGCATTGAAAGCTACTGCTTGATCTAATCAGGCCTTGGCTAGCCTTTCAGAGCCACACAAAGGTTGGGGCTCTGAGCTTCTCTAGCCACCTAATCTTCTGCTCAACCTCTCTCGCAGTCGAAGGAGAGCTGAGCTGAGAAATTGCAAACGTCCAGCAATTCCTCACACATGAAAAGTGCCAGCACTGAAAGCTACTGCTTGATCTAAGCATGCCTTGGCTAGCCTTTCAGAGCCACACAAAGGTTGGGGCTCTGTGCTCCTCTAGCCACCTAATCTTCTGCTCATCCTCTCTCGCAGTCGAAGGAGAGCTGAGCTGAGAAATTGCAAACGTCCAGCAATTCCTCACACATGAAAAGTGCCAGCACTGAAAGCTACTGCTTGATCTAAGCATGCCTTGGCTAGCCTTTCAGAGCCACACAAAGGTTGGGGCTCTGTGGTCCTCTAGCCACCTAATCTTCTGCTCATCCTCTCTCGCAGTCGAAGGAGAGCTGAGCTGAGAAATTGCAAACGTCCAGCAATTCCTCACACATGAAAAGTGCCAGCACTGAATGCTACTGCTTGATCTAACCAGGCCTTGGCTAGCCTTTCAGAGCCACACAAAGGTTGGGGCTCTGTGCTCCTCTAGCCACCTAATCTTCTGCTCATCCTCTCTCGCAGTCGAAGGAGAGCTGAGCTGAGAAATTGCAAACGTCCAGCAATCCCTCACACATGAAAAGTGCCAGCACTGAAAGCTCTTGCTAGCCAGCACCGTTCCTTGGAAGCGCTCTCACAGGTGCAGCAACACTGGGGCTCTGCGCTTCTCTAGCCACCTAACGTCACAGTCACTATCTCTCCGTCTCGCAGAGCTGAGCTGAGAAATTGCAAACGTCCAGCAATTCCTCACACATGAAAAGTGCCAGCACTGAAAGCTACTGTTTGATCTAACCAGGCCTTGGCTAGCCTTTCAGAGCCACAGAAAGGTTGGGGCTCTGAGCTTCTCTAGCCACCTAACCCTCGGCTCATCCTCTCTCGCAGTCGAAGGACAGCTGAGCTGAGAAATTGCAAACGTCCACCAATTCCTCACACATGAAAAGTGCCAGCTCTGAAAGCTGCTCCTAGCAGGCACCGTTCCTTGGAAGTGCTCTCACAGGTGCAGCAACACTGGGGCTCTGCGCTTCTCTAGCCACCTAATGTCACAGTCACTATCTCTCCGTCTCGCAGAGCTGAGCTGAGAAATTGCAAACGTCCAGCAATACCTCACACATGAAAAGTGCCAGCACTGAAAGCTACTGCTTGATCTAAGCATGCCTTGGCTAGCCTTTCAGAGCCACACAAAGGTTGGGGCTCTGTGCTCCTCTAGCCACCTAATCTTCTGCTCATCCTCTCTCGCAGTCGAAGGAGAGCTGAGCTGAGAAACTGCAAACATCCAGCAATTCCTCACACATGAAAAGTGCCAGCAGTGAAAGCTCTTGCTAGCCAGCAGCGTTCCTTGGAAGCGCTTTCACAGGTGCAGCAACACTGGGGCTCTGCGCTTCTCTAGCCACCTAACGTCACGGTCACTATCTCTCCATCTCGCAGAGCTGAGCTGAGAAATTGCAAACGTCCAGCAATTCCTCACACATGAAAAGTGCCAGCACTGAAAGCTACTGCTTGATCTAATCAGGCCTTGGCTAGCCTTTCAGAGCCACACAAAGGTTGGGGCTCTGTGCTCCTCTAGCCACCTAATCTTCTGCTCAACCGCTCTCGCAGTCGAAGGAGAGCTGAGCTGAGAAATTGCAAACGTCCAGCAATTCCTCACACATGAAAAGTGCCAGCACTGAAAGCTACTGCTTGATCTAATCAGGCCTTGGCTAGCCTTTCAGAGCCACACAAAGGTTGGGGCTCTGTGCTTCTCTAGCCACCTAATCTTCTGCTCAACCTCTCTCGCAGTCGAAGGAGAGCTGAGCTGAGAAATTGCAAACGTCCAGCAATTCCTCACACATGAAAAGTGCCAGCACTGAAAGCTACTGCTTGATCTAAGCATGCCTTGGCTAGCCTTTCAGAGCCACACAAAGGTTGGGGCTCTGTGCTCCTCTAGCCACCTAATCTTCTGCTCATCCTCTCTCGCAGTCGAAGGAGAGCTGAGCTGAGAAATTGCAAACGTCCAGCAATTCCTCACACATGAAAAGTGCCAGCACTGAAAGCTACTGCTTGATCTAACCAGGCCTTGGCTAGCCTTTCAAAGCCACACAAAGGTTGGGGCTCTGTGCTCCTCTAGCCACCTAATCTTCTGCTCATCCTCTCTCGCAGTCGAAGGACAGCTGAGCTGAGAAATTGCAAACGTCCAGCAATCCCTCACACATGAAAAGTGCCAGCACTGAAAGCTCTTGCTAGGCAGCACCGCTCCTTGGAATTGCTCTCACAGGCCAGCAACACTGGGGCTCTGCGCTTCTCTAGCCACCTAACGTCACGGTCACTATCTCTCCGTCTCGCAGAGCTGAGCTGAGAAATTGCAAACGTCCAGCAATTCCTCACACATGAAAAGTGCCAGCACTGAAAGCTACTGCTTGATCTAACCAGGCCTTGGCTAGCCTTTCAGAGCCACAGAAAGGTTGGGGCTCTGTGCCTCTCTAGCCACTTAACCCTCGGCTCATCCTCTCTCGCAGTCGAAGGACAGCTGAGCTGAGAAATTGCAAACATCCAGCAATTCCTCACACATGAGAAATGCCAGCACTGAAAGCTGCTCCTAGCAGGCACCGTTCCTTGGAAGTGCTCTCACAGGTGCAGCAACACTGGGGCTCTGCACTTCTCTAGCCACCTAACGTCACAGTCACTATCTCTCCATCTTGTAGAGCTGAGCTGAGAAATTGCAAACGTCCAGCAATTCCTCACACATGAAAAGTGCCAGCACTGAAAGCTACTGCTGGATCTAAGCATGCCTTGGCTAGCCTTTCAGAGCCACACAAAGGTTGGGGCTCTGAGCTTCTCTAGCCACCTAACCTTCTGCTCATCCTCTCTCGCAGTCGAAGGAGAGCTGAGCTGAGAAATTGCAAACGTCCACCAATTCCTCACACATGAAAAGTGCCAGCACTGAAAGCTACTGCTTGATCTAAGCATGCCTTGGCTAGCCTTTCAGAGCCACACAAAGGTTGGGGCTCTGTGCTCCTCTAGCCACCTAACCTTCGGCTCATCCTCTCTCGCAGTCGAAGGAGAGCTGAGCTGAGAAATTGCAAACGTCCAGCAATTCCTCACACATGAGAAATGCCAGCACTGAAAGCTGTTGCTAGCCAGCGCCGTTCCTTTGAAGCGCTCTCACAGGTGCAGCAACACTGGGGCTCTGCACTTCTCTAGCCACCTAACGTCACGGTCACTATCTCTCCGTCTCGCAGAGCTGAGCTGAGAAATTGCAAACGTCCACCAATTCCTCACACATGAAAAGTGCCAGCACTGAAAGCTACTGCTTGATCTAAGCATGCCTTGGCTAGCCTTTCAGAGCCACACAAAGGTTGGGGCTCTGTGCCTCTCTAGCCGCTTAACCCTCGGCTCATCCTCTCTCGCAGTCGAAGGAGAGCTGAGCTGAGAAATTGCAAACGTCCAGCAATTCCTTACACATGAAAAGTGCCAGCACTGAAAGCTCTTGCTAGCCAGCACCGTTCCTTGGAACTGCTCTCACAGGCGCAGCAACACTGGGGCTCTGCGCTTCTCTAGCCACCTAATGTCACGGTCACTATCTCTCCGTCTCGCAGAGCTGAGCTGAGAAATTGCAAATGTCCAGCAATTCCTCACACATGAAAAGTGCCAGCACAGAATGCTACTGCTTGATCTAAGCATGCCTTGGCTAGCCTTTCAGAGCCACACAAAGGTTGGGGCTCTGTGCTCCTCTAGCCACCTAATCTTCTGCTCATCCTCTCTCGCAGTCGAAGGAGAGCTGAGCTGAGAAATTGCAAACGTCCAGCAATTCCTTACACATGAAAAGTGCCAGCACTGAAAGCTACTGCTTGATCTAACCAGGCCTTGGCTAGCCTTTCAGAGCCACACAAAGGTTGGGGCTCTGTGCTTCTCTAGCCACCTCATCTTCTGCTCATCCTCTCTCACAGTCGAAGGAGAGCTGAGCTGAGAAATTGCAAACGTCCACCAATTCCTCACACATGAAAAGTGCCAGCACTGAAAGCTACTGCTGATCTAATCAGGCCTTGGCTAGCCTTTCAGAGCCACAAAAAGGTTGGGGCTCTGTGCTTCTCTACCCACATAACCCTCGGCTCATCCTCTCTCGCAGTCGAAGGACAGCTGAGCTGAGAAACTGCAAACATCCACCAATTCCTCAGACATGAAAAGTGCCAGCACTGAAAGCTCTTGCTAGCCAGCACCGTTCCGTGGAAGTGCTCTCACAGGTGCAGCAACACTGGGGCTCTGCACTTCTCTAGCCACCTAATGTCACAGTCACTATCTCTCCGTCTCGCAGAGCTGAGCTAAGACATTGCAAACGTCCAGCAATTCCTCACACATGAAAAGTGCCAGCACTGAAAGCTACTGCTTGATCTAAGCAGGCCTTGGCTAGCCTTTCAGAGCCACAGAATGGTTGGGGCTCTGTGCTCCTCTAGCCACCTAACCCTCGGGTCATCCTCTCTCGCAGTCGAAGGAGAGCTGAGCTGAGAAATTGCAAACATCCAGCAATTCCTCACACATGAAAAATGCCAGCACTGAAAGCTACTGCTTGATCTAACCAGGCCATGGCTAGTCTTTCAGAGCCACACAAAGGTTGGGGCTCTGTGCTTCTCTAGCCACCTAATCTTCTGCTCATCCTCTCTCGCAGTCGAAGGAGAGCTGAGCTGAGAAATTGCAAATGTCCAGCAATTCCTCACACATGAAAAGTGCCAGCACTGAAAGCTCTTGCTAGCCAGCACCGTTCCTTGGAAGCGCTGTCACAGGCCAGCAACACTGGGGCTCTGCGCTTCTCTAGCCACCTAACGTCACGGTCACTATCTCTCCGTCTCGCAGAGCTGAGCTGAGAAATTGCAAACGTCCAGCAATTCCTCACACATGGAAAGTGCCAGCACTGAAAGCTACTGCTTGATCTAACCAGGCCTTGGCTAGCCTTTCAGAGCCACAGAAAGGTTGGGGCTCTGTGCTCCTCTAGCCACCTAACCCTCGGCTCATCCTCTCTCGCAGTCGAAGGACAGCTGAGCTGAGAAATTGCAAACGTCCAGCAATTCCTCACACATGAAAAGTGCCAGCACTGAAAGCTGCTCCTAGCAGGCACCGTTCCTTGGAAGTGCTCTCACAGGTGCAGCAACACTGGGGCTCTGCACTTCTCTAGCCACCTAACGTCACGGTCACTATCTCTCCGTCTCGCAGAGCTGAGCTGAGAAATTGCAAACGTCCAGCAATTCCTCACACATGAAAAGTGCCAGCACTGAATGCTACTGTTTGATCTAAGCATGCCTTGGCTAGCCTTTCAGAGCCACACAAAGGTTGGGGCTCTGTGCTCCTCTAGCCACCTAATCTTCTGCTCATCCTCTCTCGCAGTCGAAGGAGAGCTGAGCTGAGAAATTGCAAACGTCCAGCAATTCCTCACACATGAAAAGTGCCAGCACTGAAAGCTACTGCTTGATCTAACCAGGCCATGGCTAGTCTTTCAGAGCCACACAAAGGTTGGGGCTCTGTGCTTCTCTAGCCACCTAATCTTCTGCTCACCCTCTCTCGCAGTCGAAGGAGAGCTGAACTGAGAAATTGCAAATGTCCACCAATTCCTCAGACATGAAAAGTGCCAGCTCTGAAAGCTGTTGCTAGCCAGCACCGTTCCGTGGAAGCGCTCTCACAGTCACAGCAACACTGGGGCTCTGCTCTTCTCTAGCCACCTAACGTCACGGTAACTATCTCTCCGTCTCGCAGAGCTGAGCTGAGAAATTGCAAACGTCCAGCAATTCCTCACACATGAGAAGTGCCAGCACTGAAAGCTACTGCTTGATCTAACCATGCCTTGGCTAGCCTTTTAGAGTCACACAAAGGTTGGGGCTCTGTGCTTCTGTAGCCACCTAACCCTCGGCTCATCCTCTCTCGCAGTCGAAGGAGAGCTGAGCTGAGAAATTGCAAACGTCCAGCAATTCCTCACACATGAAAAGTGCCAGCACTGAAAGCTACTGCTTGATCTAACCAGGCCTTGGCTAGCCTTTCAGAGCCACACAAAGGTTGGGGCTCTGTGCTTCCCTAGCCACCTAATCTTCTGCTCATCCTCTCTCGCAGTCGAAGGAGAGCTGAGCTGAGAAATTGCAAACGTCCAGCAATTCCTCACACATGAAAAGTGCCAGCACTGAAAGCTCTTGCTAGTCAGCACTGTTCCTTGGAAGCGCTCTCACAGGCGCAGCAACACTGGGGCTCTGCGCTTCTTTAGCCACCTAACGTCACGGTCACTATCTCTCCGTCTCGCAGAGCTGAGCTGAGAAATTGCAAACGTCCAGCAATTCCTCACACATGGAAAGTGCCAGCACTGAAAGCTACTGTTTGATCTAACCAGGCCTTGGCTAGCCTTTCAGAACCACAGAAAGGTTGGGGCTCTGTGCTCCTCTAGCCACCTAACCCTCGGCTCATCCTCTCTCGCAGTCGAAGGACAGCTGAGCTGAGAAATTGCAAACGTCCACCAATTCCTCACACATGAAAAGTGCCAGCACTGAAAGCTGCTCCTAGCAGGCACCGTTCCGTGGAAGTGCTCTCACAGGTGCAGCAACACTGGGGCTCTGCACTTCTCTAGCCACCTAACGTCACGGTCACTATCTCTCCGTCTTGCAGAGCTGAGCTGAGAAATTGCAAACATCCAGCAATTCCTCACACATGAAAAGTGCCAGCACTGAAAGCTACTGTTTGATCTAACCAGGCCTTGGCTAGCCTTTCAGAGCTACACAAAGGTTGGGGCTCTGTGCTCCTCTAGCCACCTAATCTTCTGCTCAACCTCTCTCGCAGTCGAAGGACAGCTGAGCTGAGAAACTGCAAACGTCCAGCAATTCCTCACACATGAAAAGTGCCAGCACTGAAAGCTCTTGCTAGCCAGCACCGTTCCTTGGAACTGCTCTCACACGTGCAGCAACACTGGGGCTCTGCACTTCTCCAGCGACCTAACGTCACAATCACTATCTCTCCGTCTCGCAGAGCTGAGCTGAGAAATTGCAAACATCCACCAATTCCTCACACATGAAAAGTGCCAGCACTGAAAGCTGTTGCTAGCCAGCACCGTTCCTTGGAAGCGCTCTCACAGGCGCAGCAACACTGGGGCTCTGCGCTTCTCTAGCCACCTAATGTCACGGTCACTATCTCTCCGTCTCGCAGAGCTGAGCTGAGAAATTGCAAACGTCCACCAATTCCTCACACATGAAAAGTGCCAGCACTGAAAGCTACTGCTGATCTAATCAGGCCTTGGCTAGCCTTTCAGAGCCACAAAAAGGTTGGGGCTCTGTGCTTCTCTAGCCACATAACCCTCGGCTCATCCTCTCTCGCAGTCGAAGGAGAGCTGAGCTGAGAAACTGCAAACATCCACCAATTCCTCAGACATGAAAAGTGCCAGCACTGAAAGCTGTTGCTAGCCAGCACCGTTCCGTGGAAGCGCTCTCACAGGCACAACAACACTGGGCCGCTGTGCTTCTCTAGCCACCTAACGTCACAGTCACTATCTCTCCGTCTCGCAGAGCTGAGCTAAGACATTGCAAACGTCCAGCAATTCCTCACACATGAAAAGTGCCAGCACTGAAAGCTACTGCTTGATCTAACCAGGCCTTGGCTAGACTTTCAGAGCCACACAAAGGTTGGGGCTCTGTGCTCCTCTAGCCACCTAATCTTCTGCTCATCCTCTCTCGCAGTCGAAGGAGAGCTGAGCTGAGAAATTGCAAACGTCCAGCAATTCCTCACACATGAAAAGTGCCAGCACTGAAAGCTACTGCTTGATCTAACCAGGCCATGGCTAGTCTTTCAGAGCCACACAAAGGTTGGGGCTCTCTGCTTCTCTAGCCACCTAATCTTCTGCTCATCCTCTCTCGCAGTCGAAGGAGAGCTGAGCTGAGAAATTGCAAACGTCCAGCAATTCCTCACACATGAAAAGTGCCAGCACTGAAAGCTCTTGCTAGCCAGCACCGTTCCTTGGAAGCGCTCTCACAGGCACAGCAACACTGGGGCTCTGCGCTTCTCTAGCCACCTAACGTCACGGTCACTATCTCTCCGTCTCGCAGAGCTGAGCTGAGAAATTGCAAACGTCCAGCAATTCCTCACACATGAAAAGCGCCAGCACTGAAAGCTACTGCTTGATCTAACCAGGCCTTCGCTAGCCTTTCAGAGCCACAGAAAGGTTGGGGCTCTGTGCTCCTCTAGCCACCTAACCCTCGGCTCATCCTCTCTCGCAGTCGAAGGACAGCTGAGCTGAGAAATTGCAAACGTCCACCAATTCCTCACACATGAAAAGTGCCAGCACTGAAAGCTGCTCCTAGCAGGCACCGTTCCTTGGAAGTGCTCTCACAGGTGCAGCAACACTGGGGCTCTGCACTTCTCTAGCCACCTAACGTCACGGTCACTATCTCTCCGTCTCGCAGAGCTGAGCTGAGAAATTGCAAACGTCCAGCAATTCCTCACACATGAAAAGTGCCAGCACTGAATGCTACTGTTTGATCTAAGCATGCCTTGGCTAGCCTTTCAGAGCCACACAAAGGTTGGGGCTCTGTGCTCCTCTAGCCACCTAACCTTCTGCTCATCCTCTCTCGCAGTCGAAGGAGAGCTGAGCTGAGAAATTGCAAACGTCCAGCAATTCCTCACACATGAAAAGTGCCAGCACTGAAAGCTACTGCTTGATCTAACCAGGCCATGGCTAGTCTTTCAGAGCCACACAAAGGTTGGGGCTCTGTGCTTCTCTAGCTACCTAATCTTCTGCTCATCCTCTCTCGCAGTCGAAGGAGAGCTGAACTGAGAAATTGCAAATGTCCAGCAATTCCTCAGACATGAAAAGTGCCAGCTCTGAAAGCTGTTGCTAGCCAGCACCGTTCCGTGGAAGCGCTCTCACAGTCACAGCAACACTGGGGCTCTGCGCTTCTCTAGCCACCTAACGTCACGGTCACTATCTCTCCGTCTCGCAGAGCTGAGCTGAGAAATTGCAAACGTCCAGCAATTCCTCACACATGAAAAGTGCCAGCACTGAAAGCTACTGCTTGATCTAACCATGCCTTGGCTAGCCTTTCAGAGCCACACAAAGGTTGGGGCTCTGTGCTTCTGTAGCCACCTAACCCTCGGCTCATCCTCTCTCGCAGTCGAAGGAGAGCTGAGCTGAGAAATTGCAAACGTCCAGCAATTCCTCACACATGAAAAGTGCCAGCACTGAAAGCTACTGCTTGATCTAACCAGGCCTCGGCTAGCCTTTCAGAGCCACACAAAGGTTGGGGCTCTGTGCTTCCCTAGCCACCTAATCTTCTGCTCATCCTCTCTCGCAGTCGAAGGACAGCTGAGCTGAGAAATTGCAAACGTCCAGCAATTCCTCACACATGAAAAGTGCCAGCACTGAAAGCTGTTGCTAGTCAGCACTGTTCCTTGGAAGCGCTCTCACAGGCGCAGCAACACTGGGGCTCTGCGCTTCTTTAGCCACCTAACGTCACGGTCACTATCTCTCCGTCTCGCAGAGCTGAGCTGAGAAATTGCAAACGTCCAGCAATTCCTCACACATGGAAAGTGCCAGCACTGAATGCTACTGTTTGATCTAACCATGCCTTGGCTAGCCTTTCAGAACCACAGAAAGGTTGGGGCTCTGTGCTCCTCTACCCACCTAACCCTCGGCTCATCCTCTCTCGCAGTCGAAGGACAGCTGAGCTGAGAAATTGCAAACGTCCAGCAATTCCTCACACATGAAAAGTGCCAGCACTGAAAGCTGCTCCTAGCAGGCACCGTTCCGTGGAAGTGCTCTCACAGGTGCAGCAACACTGGGGCTCTGCACTTCTCTAGCCACCTAACGTCACGGTCACTATCTCTCCGTCTTGCAGAGCTGAGCTGAGAAATTGCAAACATCCAGCAATTCCTCACACATGAAAAGTGCCAGCACTGAAAGCTACTGTTTGATCTAACCAGGCCTTGGCTAGCCTTTCAGAGCTACACAAAGGTTGGGGCTCTGTGCTCCTCTAGCCACCTAATCTTCTGCTCAACCTCTCTCGCAGTCGAAGGACAGCTGAGCTGAGAAATTGCAAACGTCCAGCAATTCCTCACACATGAAAAGTGCCAGCACTGAAAGCTCTTGCTAGCCAGCACCGTTCCTTGGAAGTGCTCTCACAGGCGCAGCAACACTGGGGCTCTGCACTTCTCCAGCGACCTAACGTCACAATCACTATCTCTCCGTCTCGCAGAGCTGAGCTGAGAAATTGCAAACGTCCAGCAATTCCTCACACATGAAAAGTGCCAGCACTGAAAGCTGTTGCTAGCCAGCACCGTTCCTTGGAAGCGCTCTCACAGGCGCAGCAACACTGGGGCTCTGCGCTTCTCTAGCCACCTAATGTCACGGTCACTATCTCTCCGTCTCGCAGAGCTGAGCTGAGAAATTGCAAACGTCCACCAATTCCTCACACATGAAAAGTGCCAGCACTGAAAGCTACTGCTGATCTAATCAGGCCTTGGCTAGCCTTTCAGAGCCACAAAAAGGTTGGGGCTCTGTGCTTCTCTAGCCACATAACCCTCGGCTCATCCTCTCTCGCAGTCGAAGGAGAGCTGAGCTGAGAAACTGCAAACATCCACCAATTCCTCAGACATGAAAAGTGCCAGCACTGAAAGCTGTTGCTAGCCAGCACCGTTCCGTGGAAGCGCTCTCACAGGCACAGCAACACTGGGCCGCTGTGCTTCTCTAGCCACCTAACGTCACAGTCACTATCTCTCCGTCTCGCAGAGCTGAGCTAAGACATTGCAAACGTCCAGCAATTCCTCACACATGAAAAGTGCCAGCACTGAAAGCTACTGCTTGATCTAACCAGGCCTTGGCTAGACTTTCAGAGCCACACAAAGGTTGGGGCTCTGTGCTTCTCTAGCCACCTAATCTTCTGCTCATCCTCTCTCGCAGTCGAAGGAGAGCTGAGCTGAGAAATTGCAAATGTCCAGCAATTCCTCACACATGAAAAGTGCCAGCACTGAAAGCTACTGCTTGATCTAACCAGGCCATGGCTAGTCTTTCAGAGCCACACAAAGGTTGGGGCTCTCTGCTTCTCTAGCCACCTAATCTTCTGCTCATCCTCTCTCGCAGTCGAAGGAGACCTGAGCTGAGAAATTGCAAACGTCCAGCAATCCCTCACACATGAAAAGTGCCAGCACTGAAAGCTCTTGCTAGCCAGCACCGTTCCTTGGAACTGCTCTCACAGGCGCAGCAACACTGGGGCTCTGCGCTTCTCTAGCCACCTAACGTCATGGTCACTATCTCTCCGTCTCGCAGAGCTGAGCTGAGAAATTGCAAACGTCCAGCAATTCCTCAGACATGAAAAGTGCCAGCACTGAAAGCTACTGCTTGATCTAACCAGGCCTTGGCTAGCCTTTCAGAGCCACACAAAGGTTGGGGCTCTGTGCTCCTCTAGCCACCTAATCTTCTGCTCAACCGCTCTCGCAGTCGAAGGAGAGCTGAGCTGAGAAATTGCAAACGTCCAGCAATTCCTCACACATGAAAAGTGCCAGCATTGAAAGCTACTGCTTGATCTAATCAGGCCTTGGCTAGCCTTTCAGAGCCACACAAAGGTTGGGGCTCTGAGCTTCTCTAGCCACCTAATCTTCTGCTCAACCTCTCTCGCAGTCGAAGGAGAGCTGAGATGAGAAATTGCAAAAGCCCACCAATTCCTCACACATGAAAAGTGCCAGCACTGAAAGCTACTGCTTGATCTAAGCATGCCTTGGCTAGCCTTTCAGAGCCACACAAAGGTTGGGGCTCTGTGCTCCTCTAGCCACCTAATCTTCTGCTCATCCTCTCTCGCAGTCGAAGGAGAGCTGAGCTGAGAAATTGCAAACGTCCAGCAATTCCTCACACATGAAAAGTGCCAGCACTGAAAGCTACTGCTTGATCTAACCAGGCCTTGGCTAGCCTTTCAGAGCCACACAAAGGTTGGGGCTCTGTGCTCCTCTAGCCACCTAATCTTCTGCTCATCCTCTCTCGCAGTCGAAGGAGAGCTGAGCTGAGAAATTGCAAACGTCCAGCAATCCCTCACACATGAAAAGTGCCAGCACTGAAAGCTCTTGCTAGCCAGCACCGTTCCGTGGAAGTGCTCTCACAGGCCAGCAACACTGGGGCTCTGCGCTTCTCTAGCCACCTAACGTCACGGTCACTATCTCTCCGTCTCGCAGAGCTGAGCTGAGAAATTGCAAACGTCCAGCAATTCCTCACACATGAAAAGTGCCAGCACTGAAAGCTACTGCTTGATCTAACCATGCCTTGGCTAGCCTTTCAGAGCCACACAAAGGTTGGGGCTCTGTGCTTCTCTAGCCACCTAATCTTCTGCTCATCCTCTCTCGCAGTCGAAGGAGAGCTGAGCTGAGAAATTGCAAACGTCCAGCAATCCCTCACACATGAAAAGTGCCAGCACTGAAAGCTCTTGCTAGCCAGCACCGTTCCTTGGAAGCGCTCTCACAGGCCAGCAACACTGGGGCTCTGCGCTTCTCTAGCCACCTAACGTCATGGTCACTATCTCTCCGTCTCGCAGAGCTGAGCTGAGAAATTGCAAACGTCCAGCAATTCCTCACACATGGAAAGTGCCAGCACTGAAAGCTACTGCTTGATCTAACCAGGCCTTGGCTAGCCTTTCAGAGCCACAGAAACGTTGGGGCTCTGTGCTCCTCTAGCCACCTAACCCTCGGCTCATCCTCTCTCGCAGTCGAAGGACAGCTGAGCTGAGAAATTGCAAAAGTCCACCAATTCCTCACACATGAAAAGTGCCAGCACTGAAAGCTGCTGCTAGCAGGCACCGTTCCTTGGAAGTGCTTTCACAGGCGCAGCAACACTGGGGCTCTGCACTTCTCTAGCCACCTAACGTCACGGTCACTATCTCTCCGTCTGGCAGAGCTAAGCTGAGAAATTGCAAACGTCCAGCAATTCCTCACACATGAAAAGTGCCAGCACTGAAAGCTACTGCTTGACCTAACCAGGCCTTGGCTAGCCTTTCAGAGCCACACAAAGGTTGGGGCTCTGTGCTTCTCTAGCCACCTAACCCTCGGGTCATCCTCTCTCGCAGTCGAAGGAGAGCTGAGCTGAGAAATTGCAAACGTCCAGCAATTCCTCACACATGAAAAGTGCCAGCACTGAAAGCTACTGCTTGATCTAACCATGCCTTGGCTAGCCTTTCAGAGCCACACAAAGGTTGGGGCTCTGTGCTTCTCTAGCCACCTAACCCTCGGCTCATCCTCTCTCGCAGTCGAAGGAGAGCTGAGCTGAGAAATTGCAAACGTCCAGCAATTCCTCAGACATGAAAAGTGCCAGCACTGAAAGCTCTTGCTAGCCAGCACCGTTCCTTGGAACTGCTCTCACAGGCGCAGCAACACTGGGGCTCTGCGCTTCTCCAGCGACCTAACGTCACAATCACTATCTCTCCGTCTCGCAGAGCTGAGCTGAGAAATTGCAAACGTTCACCAATTCCTCACACATGAAAAGTGCCAGCACTGAAAGCTACTGCTTGATCTAATCAGGCCTTGGCTAGCCTTTCAGAGCCACACAAAGGTTGGGGCTCTGTGCTTCTCTAGCCACCTAACCCTCGGGTCATCCTCTCTCGCAGTCGAAGGAGAGCTGAGCTGAGAAATTGCAAACGTCCAGCAATTCCTCACACATGAAAAGTGCCAGCACTGAAAGCTACTGCTTGATGTAACCAGGCCTTGGCTAGCCTTTCAGAGCCACACAAAGGTTGGGGCTCTGTGCTCCTCTAGCCACCTAATCTTCTGCTCATCCTCTCTCGCAGTCGAAGGACAGCTGAGCTGAGAAATTGCAAACGTCCACCAATTCGTCACACATGAAAAGTGCCAGCTCTGAAAGCTGTTGCTAGCCAGCACCGTTCCTTGGAAGCGCTCTCACAGGTGCAGCAAGACTGGGGCTCTGCGCTTCTCTAGCCACCTAATGTCACGGTCACTATCTCTCCGTCTCGCAGAGCTGAGCTGAGAAATTGCAAACGTCCAGCAATACCTCACACATGAAAAGTGCCAGCACAGAATGCTACTGCTTGATCTAAGCATGCCTTGGCTAGCCTTTCAGAGCCACACAAAGGTTGGGGCTCTGTGCTCCTCTAGCCACCTAATCTTCTGCTCATCCTCTCTCGCAGTCGAAGGAGAGCTGAGCTGAGAAATTGCAAACGTCCAGCAATCCCTCACACATGAAAAGTGCCAGCACTGAAAGCTCTTGCTAGCCAGCACCGTTCCGTGGAAGTGCTCTCACAGGCCAGCAACACTGGGGCTCTGCGCTTCTCTAGCCACCTAACGTCACGGTCACTATCTCTCCGTCTCGCAGAGCTGAGCTGAGAAATTGCAAACGTCCAGCAATTCCTCACACATGAAAAGTGCCAGCACTGAAAGCTACTGCTTGATCTAACCATGCCTTGGCTAGCCTTTCAGAGCCACACAAAGGTTGGGGCTCTGTGCTTCTCTAGCCACCTAATCTTCTGCTCATCCTCTCTCGCAGTCGAAGGAGAGCTGAGCTGAGAAATTGCAAACGTCCAGCAATCCCTCACACATGAAAAGTGCCAGCACTGAAAGCTCTTGCTAGCCAGCACCGTTCCTTGGAAGCGCTCTCACAGGCCAGCAACACTGGGGCTCTGCGCTTCTCTAGCCACCTAACGTCATGGTCACTATCTCTCCGTCTCGCAGAGCTGAGCTGAGAAATTGCAAACGTCCAGCAATTCCTCACACATGAAAAGTGCCAGCACTGAAAGCTACTGCTTGATCTAACCAGGCCTTGGCTAGCCTTTCAGAGCCACAGAAACGTTGGGGCTCTGTGCTCCTCTAGCCACCTAATCTTCTGCTCATCCTCTCTCGCAGTCGAAGGACAGCTGAGCTGAGAAATTGCAAAAGTCCACCAATTCCTCACACATGAAAAGTGCCAGCACTGAAAGCTGCTGCTAGCAGGCACCGTTCCTTGGAAGTGCTTTCACAGGCGCAGCAACACTGGGGCTCTGCACTTCTCTAGCCACCTAACGTCACGGTCACTATCTCTCCGTCTGGCAGAGCTAAGCTGAGAAATTGCAAACGTCCAGCAATTCCTCACACATGAAAAGTGCCAGCACTGAAAGCTACTGCTTGACCTAACCAGGCCTTGGCTAGCCTTTCAGAGCCACACAAAGGTTGGGGCTCTGTGCTTCTCTAGCCACCTAACCCTCGGGTCATCCTCTCTCGCAGTCGAAGGAGAGCTGAGCTGAGAAATTGCAAACGTCCAGCAATTCCTCACACATGAAAAGTGCCAGCACTGAAAGCTACTGCTTGATCTAACCATGCCTTGGCTAGCCTTTCAGAGCCACACAAAGGTTGGGGCTCTGTGCTTCTCTAGCCACCTAACCCTCGGCTCATCCTCTCTCGCAGTCGAAGGACAGCTGAGCTGAGAAATTGCAAACGTCCACCAATTCCTCAGACATGAAAAGTGCCAGCACTGAAAGCTCTTGCTAGCCAGCACCGTTCCTTGGAACTGCTCTCACAGGCGCAGCAACACTGGGGCTCTGCGCTTCTCCAGCGACCTAACGTCACAATCACTATCTCTCCGTCTCGCAGAGCTGAGCTGAGAAATTGCAAACGTCCAGCAATTCCTCACACATGAAAAGTGCCAGCACTGAAAGCTACTGCTTGATCTAACCAGGCCTTGGCTAGCCTTTCAGAGCCACACAAAGGTTGGGGCTCTGTGCTTCTCTAGCCACCTAACCCTCGGGTCATCCTCTCTCGCAGTCGAAGGAGAGCTGAGCTGAGAAATTGCAAACGTTCACCAATTCCTCACACATGAAAAGTGCCAGCACTGAAAGCTACTGCTTGATCTAATCAGGCCTTGGCTAGCCTTTCAGAGCCACACAAAGGTTGGGGCTCTGTGCTCCTCTAGCCACCTAATCTTCTGCTCATCCTCTCTCGCAGTCGAAGGAGAGCTGAGCTGAGAAATTGCAAACGTCCAGCAATTCCTCACACATGAAAAGTGCCAGCACTGAAAGCTACTGCTTGATGTAACCAGGCCTTGGCTAGCCTTTCAGAGCCACACAAAGGTTGGGGCTCTGTGCTCCTCTAGCCACCTAATCTTCTGCTCATCCTCTCTCGCGTTCGAAGGACAGCTGAGCTGAGAAATTGCAAACGTCCACCAATTCGTCACACATGAAAAGTGCCAGCTCTGAAAGCTGTTGCTAGCCAGCACCGTTCCTTGGAAGCGCTCTCACAGGTGCAGCAAGACTGGGGCTCTGCGCTTCTCTAGCCACCTAATGTCACGGTCACTATCTCTCCGTCTCGCAGAGCTGAGCTGAGAAATTGCAAACGTCCAGCAATACCTCACACATGAAAAGTGCCAGCACAGAATGCTACTGCTTGATCTAAGCATGCCTTGGCTAGCCTTTCAGAGCCACACAAAGGTTGGGGCTCTGTGCTCCTCTAGCCACCTAATCTTCTGCTCATCCTCTCTCGCAGTCGAAGGAGAGCTGAGCTGAGAAATTGCAAACGTCCAGCAATTCCTTATACATGAAAAGTGCCAGCACTGAAAGCTACTGCTTGATCTAACCAGGCCTTGGCTAGCCTTTCAGAGCCACACAAAGGTTGGGGCTCTGTGCTCCTCTAGCCACCTAATCTTCTGCTCAACCTCTCTCGCAGTCGAAGGAGAGCTGAGCTGAGAAATTGCAAACGTCCAGCAATTCCTCACACATGAAAAGTGCCAGCACTGAAAGCTACTGCTTGATCTAATCAGGCCTTGGCTAGTCCTTCAGAGCCACACAAAGGTTGGGGCTCTGTGCTTCTCTAGCCACCTAACCCTCGGCTCATCCTCTCTCGCAGTCGAAGGAGAGCTGAGCTGAGAAATTGCAAACATCCACCAATTCCTCAGACATGAAAAGTGCCAGCACTGAAAGCTGCTGCTAGCCAGCACCGTTCCGTGGAAGCGCTCTCACAGGCACAGCAACACTGGGGCTCTGCGCTTCTCTAGCCACCTAATGTCACGGTCACTATCTCTCCGTCTCGCAGAGCTGAGCTGAGAAATTGCAAACGTCCAGCAATTCCTCACACATGAAAAGTGCCAGCACTGAAAGCTACTGCTTGATCTAAGCATGCCTTGGCTAGTCTTTCAGAGCCACACAAAGGTTGGGGCTCTGTGCTTCTCTAGCCACCTAATCTTCTGCTCATCCTCTCTCGCAGTCGAAGGAGAGCTGAGCTGAGAAATTGCAAACGTCCAGCAATTCCTCACACATGAAAAGTGCCAGCACTCAAAGCTGCTGCTAGCAGGCACCGTTCCTTGGAAGCGCTCTCACAGGCTCAGCAACACTGGGGCTCTGCACTTCTCTAGCCACCTAACGTCACGGTCACTTTATCTCCGTCTTGCAGAGCTGAGCTGAGAAATTGCAAACGTCCAGCAATTCCTCACACATGAAAAGTGTTAGCACAGAATGCTACTGCTTGATCTAACCATGCCTTGGCTAGCCTTTCAAAGCCACACAAAGGTTGGGGCTCTGTGGTCCTATAGCCACCTAATCTTCTGCTCAACCTCTCTAGCAGTCGAAGGAGAGCTGAGCTGAGAAATTGCAAACATCCAGCAATTCCTCACACATGAAAAGTGCCAGCACTGAAAGCTACTGCTTGATCTAATCAGGCCTTGGCTAGCCTTTCAAAGCCACACAAAGGTTGGGGCTCTGTGCTTCTCTAGCCACCTAATCTTCTGCTCATCCTCTCTCGCAGTCGAAGGAGAGCTGAGCTGAGAAATTGCAAACGTCCAGCAATCCCTCACACATGAAAAGTGCCAGCACTGAAAGCTCTTGCTAGCCAGCACCGTTCCGTGGAAGTGCTCTCACAGGCCAGCAACACTGGGGCTCTGCGCTTCTCTAGCCACCTAACGTCACGGTCACTATCTCTCCGTCTCGCAGAGCTGAGCTGAGAAATTGCAAACGTCCAGCAATTCCTCACACATGAAAAGTGCCAGCACTGAAAGCTACTGCTTGATCTAACCATGCCTTGGCTAGCCTTTCAGAGCCACACAAAGGTTGGGGCTCTGTGCTTCTCTAGCCACCTAATCTTCTGCTCATCCTCTCTCGCAGTCGAAGGAGAGCTGAGCTGAGAAATTGCAAACGTCCAGCAATCCCTCACACATGAAAAGTGCCAGCACTGAAAGCTCTTGCTAGCCAGCACCGTTCCTTGGAAGCGCTCTCACAGGCCAGCAACACTGGGGCTCTGCGCTTCTCTAGCCACCTAACGTCATGGTCACTATCTCTCCGTCTCGCAGAGCTGAGCTGAGAAATTGCAAACGTCCAGCAATTCCTCACACATGGAAAGTGCCAGCACTGAAAGCTACTGCTTGATCTAACCAGGCCTTGGCTAGCCTTTCAGAGCCACAGAAACGTTGGGGCTCTGTGCTCCTCTAGCCACCTAACCCTCGGCTCATCCTCTCTCGCAGTCGAAGGACAGCTGAGCTGAGAAATTGCAAAAGTCCACCAATTCCTCACACATGAAAAGTGCCAGCACTGAAAGCTGCTGCTAGCAGGCACCGTTCCTTGGAAGTGCTTTCACAGGCGCAGCAACACTGGGGCTCTGCACTTCTCTAGCCACCTAACGTCACGGTCACTATCTCTCCGTCTGGCAGAGCTAAGCTGAGAAATTGCAAACGTCCAGCAATTCCTCACACATGAAAAGTGCCAGCACTGAAAGCTACTGCTTGATCTAATCAGGCCTTGGCTAGCCTTTCAGAGCCACACAAAGGTTGGGGCTCTGTGCTTCTCTAGCCACCTAACCCTCGGGTCATCCTCTCTCGCAGTCGAAGGAGAGCTGAGCTGAGAAATTGCAAACGTCCAGCAATTCCTCACACATGAAAAGTGCCAGCACTGAAAGCTACTGCTTGATCTAACCATGCCTTGGCTAGCCTTTCAGAGCCACACAAAGGTTGGGGCTCTGTGCTTCTCTAGCCACCTAACCCTCGGCTCATCCTCTCTCGCAGTCGAAGGAGAGCTGAGCTGAGAAATTGCAAACGTCCAGCAATTCCTCAGACATGAAAAGTGCCAGCACTGAAAGCTCTTGCTAGCCAGCACCGTTCCTTGGAACTGCTCTCACAGGCGCAGCAACACTGGGGCTCTGCGCTTCTCCAGCGACCTAACGTCACAATCACTATCTCTCCGTCTCGCAGAGCTGAGCTGAGAAATTGCAAACGTTCACCAATTCCTCACACATGAAAAGTGCCAGCACTGAAAGCTACTGCTTGATCTAATCAGGCCTTGGCTAGCCTTTCAGAGCCACACAAAGGTTGGGGCTCTGTGCTTCTCTAGCCACCTAACCCTCGGGTCATCCTCTCTCGCAGTCGAAGGAGAGCTGAGCTGAGAAATTGCAAACGTCCAGCAATTCCTCACACATGAAAAGTGCCAGCACTGAAAGCTACTGCTTGATGTAACCAGGCCTTGGCTAGCCTTTCAGAGCCACACAAAGGTTGGGGCTCTGTGCTCCTCTAGCCACCTAATCTTCTGCTCATCCTCTCTCGCAGTCGAAGGACAGCTGAGCTGAGAAATTGCAAACGTCCACCAATTCGTCACACATGAAAAGTGCCAGCTCTGAAAGCTGTTGCTAGCCAGCACCGTTCCTTGGAAGCGCTCTCACAGGTGCAGCAAGACTGGGGCTCTGCGCTTCTCTAGCCACCTAATGTCACGGTCACTATCTCTCCGTCTCGCAGAGCTGAGCTGAGAAATTGCAAACGTCCAGCAATACCTCACACATGAAAAGTGCCAGCACAGAATGCTACTGCTTGATCTAAGCATGCCTTGGCTAGCCTTTCAGAGCCACACAAAGGTTGGGGCTCTGTGCTCCTCTAGCCACCTAATCTTCTGCTCATCCTCTCTCGCAGTCGAAGGAGAGCTGAGCTGAGAAATTGCAAACGTCCAGCAATCCCTCACACATGAAAAGTGCCAGCACTGAAAGCTCTTGCTAGCCAGCACCGTTCCGTGGAAGTGCTCTCACAGGCCAGCAACACTGGGGCTCTGCGCTTCTCTAGCCACCTAACGTCACGGTCACTATCTCTCCGTCTCGCAGAGCTGAGCTGAGAAATTGCAAACGTCCAGCAATTCCTCACACATGAAAAGTGCCAGCACTGAAAGCTACTGCTTGATCTAACCATGCCTTGGCTAGCCTTTCAGAGCCACACAAAGGTTGGGGCTCTGTGCTTCTCTAGCCACCTAATCTTCTGCTCATCCTCTCTCGCAGTCGAAGGAGAGCTGAGCTGAGAAATTGCAAACGTCCAGCAATCCCTCACACATGAAAAGTGCCAGCACTGAAAGCTCTTGCTAGCCAGCACCGTTCCTTGGAAGCGCTCTCACAGGCCAGCAACACTGGGGCTCTGCGCTTCTCTAGCCACCTAACGTCATGGTCACTATCTCTCCGTCTCGCAGAGCTGAGCTGAGAAATTGCAAACGTCCAGCAATTCCTCACACATGAAAAGTGCCAGCACTGAAAGCTACTGCTTGATCTAACCAGGCCTTGGCTAGCCTTTCAGAGCCACAGAAACGTTGGGGCTCTGTGCTCCTCTAGCCACCTAATCTTCTGCTCATCCTCTCTCGCAGTCGAAGGACAGCTGAGCTGAGAAATTGCAAAAGTCCACCAATTCCTCACACATGAAAAGTGCCAGCACTGAAAGCTGCTGCTAGCAGGCACCGTTCCTTGGAAGTGCTTTCACAGGCGCAGCAACACTGGGGCTCTGCACTTCTCTAGCCACCTAACGTCACGGTCACTATCTCTCCGTCTGGCAGAGCTAAGCTGAGAAATTGCAAACGTCCAGCAATTCCTCACACATGAAAAGTGCCAGCACTGAAAGCTACTGCTTGATCTAAGCATGCCTTGGCTAGCCTTTCAGAGCCACACAAAGGTTGGGGCTCTGTGCTTCTCTAGCCACCTAACCCTCGGGTCATCCTCTCTCGCAGTCGAAGGAGAGCTGAGCTGAGAAATTGCAAACGTCCAGCAATTCCTCACACATGAAAAGTGCCAGCACTGAAAGCTACTGCTTGATCTAACCATGCCTTGGCTAGCCTTTCAGAGCCACACAAAGGTTGGGGCTCTGTGCTTCTCTAGCCACCTAACCCTCGGCTCATCCTCTCTCGCAGTCGAAGGACAGCTGAGCTGAGAAATTGCAAACGTCCACCAATTCCTCAGACATGAAAAGTGCCAGCACTGAAAGCTCTTGCTAGCCAGCACCGTTCCTTGGAACTGCTCTCACAGGCGCAGCAACACTGGGGCTCTGCGCTTCTCCAGCGACCTAACGTCACAATCACTATCTCTCCGTCTCGCAGAGCTGAGCTGAGAAATTGCAAACGTCCAGCAATTCCTCACACATGAAAAGTGCCAGCACTGAAAGCTACTGCTTGATCTAACCAGGCCTTGGCTAGCCTTTCAGAGCCACACAAAGGTTGGGGCTCTGTGCTTCTCTAGCCACCTAACCCTCGGGTCATCCTCTCTCGCAGTCGAAGGAGAGCTGAGCTGAGAAATTGCAAACGTTCACCAATTCCTCACACATGAAAAGTGCCAGCACTGAAAGCTACTGCTTGATCTAATCAGGCCTTGGCTAGCCTTTCAGAGCCACACAAAGGTTGGGGCTCTGTGCTCCTCTAGCCACCTAATCTTCTGCTCATCCTCTCTCGCAGTCGAAGGAGAGCTGAGCTGAGAAATTGCAAACGTCCAGCAATTCCTCACACATGAAAAGTGCCAGCACTGAAAGCTACTGCTTGATGTAACCAGGCCTTGGCTAGCCTTTCAGAGCCACACAAAGGTTGGGGCTCTGTGCTCCTCTAGCCACCTAATCTTCTGCTCATCCTCTCTCGCGTTCGAAGGACAGCTGAGCTGAGAAATTGCAAACGTCCACCAATTCGTCACACATGAAAAGTGCCAGCTCTGAAAGCTGTTGCTAGCCAGCACCGTTCCTTGGAACTGCTCTCACAGGTGCAGCAAGACTGGGGCTCTGCGCTTCTCTAGCCACCTAATGTCACGGTCACTATCTCTCCGTCTCGCAGAGCTGAGCTGAGAAATTGCAAACGTCCAGCAATACCTCACACATGAAAAGTGCCAGCACAGAATGCTACTGCTTGATCTAAGCATGCCTTGGCTAGCCTTTCAGAGCCACACAAAGGTTGGGGCTCTGTGCTCCTCTAGCCACCTAATCTTCTGCTCATCCTCTCTCGCAGTCGAAGGAGAGCTGAGCTGAGAAATTGCAAACGTCCAGCAATTCCTTATACATGAAAAGTGCCAGCACTGAAAGCTACTGCTTGATCTAACCAGGCCTTGGCTAGCCTTTCAGAGCCACACAAAGGTTGGGGCTCTGTGCTCCTCTAGCCACCTAATCTTCTGCTCAACCTCTCTCGCAGTCGAAGGAGAGCTGAGCTGAGAAATTGCAAACGTCCAGCAATTCCTCACACATGAAAAGTGCCAGCACTGAAAGCTACTGCTTGATCTAATCAGGCCTTGGCTAGTCCTTCAGAGCCACACAAAGGTTGGGGCTCTGTGCTTCTCTAGCCACCTAACCCTCGGCTCATCCTCTCTCGCAGTCGAAGGAGAGCTGAGCTGAGAAATTGCAAACATCCACCAATTCCTCAGACATGAAAAGTGCCAGCACTGAAAGCTGCTGCTAGCCAGCACCGTTCCGTGGAAGCGCTCTCACAGGCACAGCAACACTGGGGCTCTGCGCTTCTCTAGCCACCTAATGTCACGGTCACTATCTCTCCGTCTCGCAGAGCTGAGCTGAGAAATTGCAAACGTCCAGCAATTCCTCACACATGAAAAGTGCCAGCACTGAAAGCTACTGCTTGATCTAAGCATGCCTTGGCTAGTCTTTCAGAGCCACACAAAGGTTGGGGCTCTGTGCTTCTCTAGCCACCTAATCTTCTGCTCATCCTCTCTCGCAGTCGAAGGAGAGCTGAGCTGAGAAATTGCAAACGTCCAGCAATTCCTCACACATGAAAAGTGCCAGCACTCAAAGCTGCTGCTAGCAGGCACCGTTCCTTGGAAGCGCTCTCACAGGCTCAGCAACACTGGGGCTCTGCACTTCTCTAGCCACCTAACGTCACGGTCACTTTATCTCCGTCTTGCAGAGCTGAGCTGAGAAATTGCAAACGTCCAGCAATTCCTCACACATGAAAAGTGTTAGCACAGAATGCTACTGCTTGATCTAACCATGCCTTGGCTAGCCTTTCAAAGCCACACAAAGGTTGGGGCTCTGTGGTCCTATAGCCACCTAATCTTCTGCTCAACCTCTCTAGCAGTCGAAGGAGAGCTGAGCTGAGAAATTGCAAACATCCAGCAATTCCTCACACATGAAAAGTGCCAGCACTGAAAGCTACTGCTTGATCTAATCAGGCCTTGGCTAGCCTTTCAAAGCCACACAAAGGTTGGGGCTCTGTGCTTCTCTAGCCACCTAATCTTCTGCTCATCCTCTCTCGCAGTCGAAGGAGAGCTGAACTGAGAAATTGCAAACGTCCAGCAATTCCTCACACATGAAAAGTGCCAGCTCTGAAAGCTGTTGCTAGCCAGCACCGTTCCGTGGAAGCGCTCTCACAGGCACAGCAACACTGGGGCTCTGCGCTTCTCTAGCCACCTAACATCACGGTCACTATCTCTCCGTCTCGCAGAGCTGAGCTGAGAAATTGCAAACGTCCAGCAATTCCTCACACATGAAAAGTGCCAGCTCTGAAAGCTACTGCTTGATCTAACCATGCCATGGCTAGCCTTTCAGAGCCACACAAAGGTTGGGGCTCTGTGCTTCTCTAGCCACCTAACCCTCGGCTCATCCTCTCTCGCAGTCGAAGGACAGCTGAGCTGAGAAATTGCAAACGTCCAGCAATTCCTCAGACATGAAAAGTGCCAGCACTGAAAGCTACTGCTTGATCTAACCAGGCCTTGGCTAGCCTTTCAGAGCCACAAAAAGGTTGGGGCTCTGTGCTTCTCTAGCCACCTAATCTTCTGCTCATCCTCTCTCGCAGTCGAAGGAGAGCTGAGCTGAGAAACTGCAAACGTCCACCAATTCCTCACACATGAAAAGTGCCAGCTCTGAAAGCTGATGCTAGCCAGCACCGTTCCGTGGAAGCGCTCTCACAGGCACAGCAACACTGGGGCTCTGCGCTTCTCTAGCCACCTAACGTCACGGTCACTATCTCTCCGTCTCACAGAGCTGAGCTGAGAAATTGCAAACGTCCAGCAATTCCTCACACATGAAAAGTGCCAGCACTGAAAGCTACTGCTTGATCTAACCAGGCCTTGGCTAGCCTTTCAGAGCCACACAAAGGTTGGGGCTCTGTGCTCCTCTAGCCACCTAACCCTCGGCTCATCCTCTCTCGCAGTCGAAGGACAGCTGAGCTGAGAAATTGCAAACGTCCAGCAATTCCTCACACATGAGAAATGCCAGCACTGAAAGCTCTTGCTAGCCAGCACCGTTCCGTGGAAGCGCTCTCACAGGCGCAGCAACACTGGGCCGCTGTGCTTCTCTAGCCACCTAATGTCACGGTCACTATCTCTCCGTCTCGCAGAGCTGAGCTGAGAAATTGCAAACGTCCAGCAATTCCTCACACATGAAAAGTGCCAGCACTGAAAGCTACTGCTTGATCTAACCATGCCTTGGCTAGCCTTTCAGAGCCACACAAAGGTTGGGGCTCTGTGCTCCTCTAGCCACCTAATCTTCTGCTCATCCTCTCTCGCAGTCGAAGGAGAGCTGAGCTGAGAAACTGCAAACGTCCAGCAATTCCTCACACATAAGAAATGCCAGCACTGAAAGCTGTTGCTAGCCAGCACCGTTCCTTGGAACTGCTCTCACAGGTGCAGCAACACTGGGGCTCTGCGCTTCTCTAGCCACCTAACGTCACGGTCACTATCTCTCCGTCTCGCAGAGCTGAGCTGAGAAATTGCAAACGTCCAGCAATTCCTCACACATGAAAAGTGCCAGCACTGAAAGCTACTGCTTGATCTAACCAGGCCTTGGCTAGCCTTTCAGAGCCACACAAAGGTTGGGGCTCTGTGCTCCTCTAGCCACCTAACCGTCGGCTCATCCTCTCTCGCAGTCGAAGGAGAGCTGAGCTGAGAAACTGCAAAGGTCCACCAATTCCTCACACATGAAAAGTGCCAGCACTGAAAGCTACTGCTTGATCTAAGCATGCCTTGGCTAGCCTTTCAGAGCCACAAAAAGGTGGGGCTCTGTGCTTCTGTAGCCACCTAACCCTCGCCTCATCCTCTCTCGCAGTCGAAGGAGAGCTGAGCTGAGAAATTGCAAACGTCCAGCAATTCCTCACACATGAAAAGTGCCAGCACTGAAAGCTGTTGCTAGCCAGCACCGTTCCTTGGAAGCGCTCTCACAGGCGCAGCAACACTGGGGCTCTGCGCTTCTCTAGCCACCTAACATCACGGTCACTATCTCTCCGTGTCGCAGAGCTGAGCTGAGAAATTGCAAACGTCCAGCAATTCCTCACACATGAAAAGTGCCAGCACTGAAAGCTACTGCTAGATCTAACCATGCCTTGGCTAGCCTTTCAGAGCCACAGAAAGGTTGGGGCTCTGTGCTCCTCTAGCCACCTAACCCTCGCCTCATCCTCTCTCGCATTCGAAGGACAGCTGAGCTGAGAAATTGCAAACGTCCAGCAATTCCTCACACATGAAAAGTGCCAGCACTGAAAGCTGTTGCTAGCCAGCACCGTTCCGTGGAAGCGCTCTCACAGGCACAGCAACACTGGGGCTCTGCGCTTCTCTAGCCACCTAACGTCACGGTCACTATCTCTCCGTCTCGCAGAGCTGAGCTGAGAAATTGCAAACGTCCAGCAATTCCTCACACATGAAAAGTGCCAGCACTGAAAGCTACTGCTTGATCTAACCAGGCCTTGGCTAGCCTTTCAGAGCCACACAAAGGTTGGGGCTCTGTGCTCCTCTAGCCACCTAACCCTCGGCTCATCCTCTCTCGCAGTCGAAGGACAGCTGAGCTGAGAAATTGCAAACGTCCACCAATTCCTCACACATGAGAAATGCCAGCACTGAAAGCTCTTGCTAGCCAGCACCGTTCCGTGGAAGTGCTCTCACAGGCGCAGCAACACTGGGCCGCTGTGCTTCTCTAGCCACCTAATGTCACGGTCACTATCTCTCTGTCTCGCAGAGCTGAGCTGAGAAATTGCAAACGTCCAGCAATTCCTCACACATGAAAAGTGCCAGCACTGAAAGCTACTGCTTGATCTAAGCATGCCTTGGCTAGCCTTTCAGAGCCACACAAAGGTTGGGGCTCTGTGCTCCTCTAGCCACCTAATCTTCTGCTCATCCTCTCTCGCAGTCGAAGGAGAGCTGAGCTGAGAAACTGCAAACGTCCAGCAATTCCTCACACATGAGAAATGCCAGCACTGAAAGCTGTTGCTAGCCAGCACCGTTCCTTGGAAGCGCTCTCACAGGTGCAGCAACACTGGGGATCTGCGCTTCTCTAGCCACCTAATGTCATGGTCACTATCTCTCCGTCTCGCAGAGCTGAGCTGAGAAATTGCAAACGTCCAGCAATTCCTCACACATGAAAAGTGCCAGCACTGAAAGCTACTGCTTGATCTAACCATGCCTTGGCTAGCCTTTCAGAGCCACACAAAGGTTGGGGCTCTGTGGTCCTCTAGCCACCTAACCCTCGGCTCATCCTCTCTCGCAGTCGAAGGAGAGCTGAGCTGAGAAATTGCAAACATCCAGCAATTCCTCACACATGAAAAGTGCCAGCACTGAAAGCTGTTGCTAGCCAGCACCGTTCCTTGGAAGCGCTCTCACAGGCGCAGCAACACTGGGGCTCTGCGCTTCTCTAGCCACCTAACGTCACAGTCACTATCTCTCCGTCTCGCAGAGCTGAGCTGAGAAATTGCAAACATCCAGCAATTCCTCACACATGAAAAGTGCCAGCACTGAAAGCTACTGCTAGATCTAAGCATGCCTTGGCTAGCCTTTCAGAGCCACACAAAGGTTGGGGCTCTGTGCTCCTCTAGCCACCTAATCTTCTGCTCATCCTCTCTCGCAGTCGAAGGACAGCTGAGTTGAGAAATTGCAAACGTCCAGCAATTCCTCAGACATGAGAAATGCCAGCACTGAAAGCTGTTGCTAGCCAGCACCGTTCCGTGGAAGCGCTCTCACAGGCGCAGCAACATTGGGGCTCTGCGCTTCTCTAGCCACCTAATGTCACGGTCACTATCTCTCCGTCTCGCAGAGCTGAGCTGAGAAATTGCAAATGTCCAGCAATTCCTCACACATGAAAAGTGCCAGCACTGAAAGCTACTGCTTGATCTAAGCATGCCTTGGCTAGCCTTTCAGAGCCACAAAAAGGTTGGGGCTCTGTGCTTCTCTAGCCACCTAACCCTCGCCTCATCCTCTCTCGCAGTCGAAGGACAGCTGAGCTGAGAAATTGCAAACGTCCAGCAATTCCTCACACATGAAAAGTGCCAGCTCTAAAAGCTGTTGCTAGCCAGCATCGTTCCGTGGAAGCGCTCTCACAGGCACAGCAACACTGGGGCTCTGCGCTTCTCTAGCCACCTAACGTCACGGTCACTATCTCTCCGTCTCGCAGAGCTGAGCTGAGAAATTGCAAACGTCCAGCAATTCCTCACACATGAAAAGTGCCAGCACTGAAAGCTACTGCTTGATCTAACCAGGCCTTGGCTAGCCTTTCAGAGCCACACAAAGGTTGGGGCTCTGTGCTCCTCTAGCCACCTAACCCTCGGCTCATCCTCTCTCGCAGTCGAAGGACAGCTGAGCTGAGAAATTGCAAACGTCCACCAATTCCTCACACATGAGAAATGCCAGCACTGAAAGCTCTTGCTAGCCAGCACCGTTCCGTGGAAGTGCTCTCACAGGCGCAGCAACACTGGGCCGCTGTGCTTCTCTAGCCACCTAATGTCACGGTCACTATCTCTCTGTCTCGCAGAGCTGAGCTGAGAAATTGCAAACGTCCAGCAATTCCTCACACATGAAAAGTGCCAGCACTGAAAGCTACTGCTTGATCTAACCATGCCTTGGCTAGCCTTTCAGAGCCACACAAAGGTTGGGGCTCTGTGCTCCTCTAGCCACCTAAACTTCTGCTCATCCTCTCTCGCAGTCGAAGGAGAGCTGAGCTGAGAAACTGCAAACGTCCAGCAATTCCTCACACATGAGAAATGCCAGCACTGAAAGCTGTTGCTAGCCAGCACCGTTCCTTGGAAGCGCTCTCACAGGTGCAGCAACACTGGAGATCTGCGCTTCTCTAGCCACCTAATGTCATGGTCACTATCTCTCCGTCTCGCAGAGCTGAGCTGAGAAATTGCAAACGTCCAGCAATTCCTCACACATGAAAAGTGCCAGCACTGAAAGCTACTGCTTGATCTAACCATGCCTTGGCTAGCCTTTCAGAGGCACACAAAGGTTGGGGCTCTGTGCTTCTCTAGCCACCTAACCCTCGCCTCATCCTCTCTCGCAGTCGAAGGAGAGCTGAGCTGAGAAATTGCAAACGTCCACCAATTCCTCACACATGAAAAGTGCCAGCACTGAAAGCTGCTGCTATCCAGCACCGTTCCTTGGAAGCGCTCTCACAGGCGCAGCAACACTGGGGCTCTGCACTTCTCTAGCCACCTAACGTCTCAGTCACTATCTCTCCGTGTCGCAGAGCTGAGCTGAGAAATTGCAAACGTCCAGCAATTCCTCACACATGAAAAGTGCCAGCACTGAAAGCTACTGCTTGATCTAACCATGCCTTGGCTAGCCTTTCAGAGCCACAAAAAGGTGGGGCTCTGTGCTTCTCTAGCCACCTAACCCTCGCCTCATCCTCTCTCGCAGTCGAAGGAGAGCTGAGCTGAGAAATTGCAAACGTCCAGCAATTCCTCACACATGAAAAGTGCCAGCACTGAAAGCTACTGCTTGATCTAAGCATGCCTTGGCTAGCCTTTCAGAGCCACAAAAAGGTGGGGCTCTGTGCTTCTCTAGCCACCTAACCCTCGCCTCATCCTCTCTCGCAGTCGAAGGAGACCTGAGCTGAGAAATTGCAAACGTCCAGCAATTCCTCACACATGAGAAATGCCAGCACTGAAAGCTGTTGCTAGCCAGCGCCGTTCCTTGGAAGCGCTCTCACAGGTGCAGCAACACTGGGGCTCTGCGCTTCTCTAGCCACCTAACGTCACGGTCACTATCTCTCCGTCTCGCAGAGCTGAGCTGAGAAATTGCAAACGTCCAGCAATTGCTCACACATGAAAAGTGCCAGCTCTGAAAGCTACTGCTTGATCTAACCAGGCCTTGGCTAGCCTTTCAGAGCCACACAAAGGTTGGGGCTCTGTGCTTCTCTAGCCACCTAATCTTCGGCTCATCCTCTCTCGCAGTCGAAGGACAGCTGAGCTGAGAAATTGCAAATGTCCAGCAATCCCTCACACATGAGAAATGCCAGCACTGAAAGCTGTTGCTAGCAGGCACCGTTCCTTGGAAGCGCTCTCACAGGCGCAGCAACACTGGGCCTCTGCACTTCTCTAGCCACCTAACGTCACGGTCACTATCTCTCCGTCTCGCAGAGCTGAGCTGAGAAATTGCAAACGTCCAGCAATTGCTCACACATGAAAAGTGCCAGCACTGAAAGCTACTGTTTGATCTAACCAGGCCTTGGCTAGCCTTTCAGAGCCACACAAAGGTTGGGGCTTTGTGCTTCTCTAGCCACCTAACCCTCGGATCATCCTCTCTCGCAGTCGAAGGACAGCTGAGCTGAGAAATTGCAAACGTCCACCAATTCATCAGACATGAGAAATGCCAGCACTGAAAGCTCTTGCTAGCCAGCACCGTTCCTTGGAAGCGCTCTCACAGGCGCAGCAACACTGGGGCTCTGCGCTTCTCTAGCCACCTAACGTCACGGTCACTATCTCTCCGTCTCGCAGAGCTGAGCTGAGAAATTGCAAACGTCCAGCAATTCCTCACACATGAAAAGTGCCAGCGCTGAAAGCTACTGCTTGATCTAAGCATGCCTTGGCTAGCCTTTCAGAGCCACACAAAGGTTGGGGCTCTGTGCTTCTCTAGCCACCTAACCCTCGGCTCATCCTCTCTCGCAGTCGAAGGACAGCTGAGCTGAGAAATTGCAAACGTCCAGCAATTCGTCACACATGAGAAATGCCAGCACTGAAAGCTGTTGCTAGCCAGCACAGTTCCTTGGAAGCGCTCTCACAGGTGCAGAAACACTGGGCCTCTGCGCTTCTCTAGCCACCTAACATCACGGTCACTATCTGTCCGTCTCGCAGAGCTGAGCTGAGAAATTGCAGACGTCCAGCAATTCCTCAGACATGAGAAATGCCAGCACTGAAAGCTGCTGCTAGCCAGCACCGTTCCTTGGAAGCGCTCTCACAGGCGCAGCAACACTGGGGCTCTGCGCTTCTCTAGCCACCTAACGTCACGGTCACTATCTCTCCGTCTCGCAGAGCTGAGCTGAGAAACTGCAAACGTCCAGCAATTCCTCACACTTGAAAAGTGCCAGCACTGAAAGCTACTGCTTGATCTAAGCATGCCTTGGCTAGCCTTTCAAAGCCACACAAAGGTTGGGGCTCTGTGGTCCTCTAGCCACCTAATCTTCTGCTCATCCTCTCTCGCAGTCGAAGGAGACCTGAGCTGAGAAATTGCAAACGTCCACCAATTCCTCACACTTGAAAAGTGCCAGCACTGAAAGCTACTGCTTGATCTCATCAGGCCTTGGCTAGCCTTTCAGAGCCACACAAAGGTTGGGGCTCTGTGCTCCTCTAGCCACCTAATCTTCTGCTCATCCTCTCTCGCAGTCGAAGGAGAGCTGAGCTGAGAAATTGCAAACGTCCAGCAATTCCTCACACATGAAAAGTGCCAGCACTGAAAGCTACTGCTTGATCTAACCAGGCCTTGGCTAGCCTTTCAAAGCCACACAAAGGTTGGGGCTCTGTGGTCCTCTAGCCACCTAATCTTCTGCTCATCCTCTCTCGCAGTCGAAGGACAGCTGAGCTGAGAAATTGCAAACGTCCAGCAATTCCTCACACATGAAAAGTGCCAGCTCTGAAAGCTACTGCTTGATCTAACCAGGCCTTGGCTAGCCTTTCAGAGCCACACAAAGGTTGGGGCTCTGTGCTTCTCTAGCCACCTAACCCTCGGCTCATCCTCTCTCGCAGTCGAAGGACAGCTGAGCTGAGAAACTGCAAACATCCACCAATTCCTCAGACATGAAAAGTGCCAGCACTGAAAGCTGTTGCTAGCCAGCACCGTTCCGTGGAAGCGCTCTCACAGGCGCAGCAACACTGGGGCTCTGCGCTTCTCTAGCCACCTAACGTCACGGTCACTATCTCTCCGTCTCGCAGAGCTGAGCTGAGAAATTGCAAACGTCCAGCAATTCCTCACACATGAAAAGTGCCAGCACTGAAAGCTACTGCTTGATCTAAGCATGCCTTGGCTAGCCTTTCAAAGCCACACAAAGGTTGGGGCTCTGTGGTCCTCTAGCCACCTAATCTTCTGCTCATCCTCTCTCGCAGTCGAAGGAGAGCTGAGCTGAGAAATTGCAAACGTCCAGCAATTCCTCACACATGAAAAGTGCCAACACAGAAAGCTACTGCTTGATCTAACCATGACTTGGCTAGCCTTTCAGAGCCACACAAAGGTTGGGGCTCTGTGCTCCTCTAGCCACCTAATCTTCTGCTCATCCTCTCTCGCAGTCGAAGGACAGCTGAACTGAGAAATTGCAAACGTCCAGCAATTCCTCACACATGAGAAATGCCAGCACTGAAAGCTGTTGCTAGCCAGCGCCGTTCCTTGGAAGCGCTCTCACAGGCGCAGCAACACTGGGGCTCTGCACTTCTCTAGCCACCTAACGTCACGGTCACTATCTCTCCGTCTTGCAGAGCTGAGCTGAGAAATTGCAAACGTCCAGCAATAACTCACACAGGAAAAGTGCCAGCACTGAAAGCTGCTGCTAGCCAGCACCGTTCCTTGGAAGCGCTCTCACAGGCGCAGCAACACTGGGGCTCTGCGCTTCTCTAGCCACCTAATGTCACGGTCACTATCTCTCCATCTCGCAGAGCTGAGCTGGGAAATTGCAAACGTCCAGCAATTCCTCACACCTGAAAAGTGCCAACACTGAAAGCTACTGCTTGATCTAAGCATGCCTTGGCTAGCCTTTCAGAGCCACACAAAGGTTGGGGCTCTGTGCTTCTCTAGCCACCTAACCCTCGGCTCATCCTCTCTCGCAGTCGAAGGACAGCTGAGCTGAGAAACTGCAAACATCCACCAATTCCTCACACATGTAAAGTGCCAGCACTGAAAGCTGCTGCTAGCCAGCACCGTTCCTTGGAAGCGCTCTCACAGGCGCAGCAACACTGGGGCTCTGCGCTTCTCTAGCCACCTAACGTCACGGTCACTATCTCTCTGTCTCGCAGAGCTGAGCTGAGAAATTGCAAACGTCCAGCAATTCCTCACACTTGAAAAGTGCCAGCACTGAAAGCTACTGCTTGATCTAAGCATGCCTTGGCTAGCCTTTCAAAGCCACACAAAGGTTGGGGCTCTGTGGTCCTCTAGCCACCTAATCTTCTGCTCATCCTCTCTCGCAGTCGAAGGAGAGCTGAGCTGAGAAATTGCAAACGTCCAGCAATTCCTCACACATGAAAAGTGCCAGCACTGAAAGCTACTGCTTGATCTAAGCATGCCTTGGCTAGCCTTTCAGAGCCACACAAAGGTTGGGGCTCTGTGCTCCTCTAGCCACCTCATCTTCTGCTCATCCTCTCTCGCAGTCGAAGGAGAGCTGAGCTGAGAAATTGCAAACGTCCAGCAATTCCTCACACATGAAAAGTGCCAGCACTGAAAGCTACTGCTTGATCTAACCAGGCCTTGGCTAGTCTTTCAGAGCCACACAAAGGTTGGGGCTCTGTGCTTCACTACACACCTAACCCTCGGCTCATCCTCTCTCGCAGTCGAAGGACAGCTGAGCTGAGAAACTGCAAACATCCACCAATTCCTCAGACATGAAAAGTGCCAGCTCTGAAAGCTGTTGCTAGCCAGCACCGTTCCGTGGAAGCGCTCTCACAGGCCCAGCAACACTGGGGCTCTGCACTTCTCTAGCCACCTAACGTCACGGTCACTATCTCTCCGTCTCGCAGAGCTGAGCTGAGAAATTGCAAACGTCCAGCAATTCCTCACACATGAAAAGTGCCAGCACAGAATGCTACTGCTTGATCTAAGCATGCCTTGGCTAGTCTTTCAGAGCCACACAAAGGTTGGGGCTCTGTGCTTCTCTAGCCACCTAACCCTCGGCTCATCCTCTCTCGCAGTCGAAGGACAGCTGAGCTGAGAAATTGCAAACGTCCAGCAATTCGTCACACATGAGAAATGCCAGCACTGAAAGCTGTTGCTAGCCAGCACGGTTCCTTGGAAGCGCTCTCACAGGTGCAGAAACACTGGGCCTCTGCGCTTCTCTAGCCACCTAACATCACGGTCACTATCTGTCCGTCTCGCAGAGCTGAGCTGAGAAATTGCAAACGTCCAGCAATTCCTCAGACATGAGAAATGCCAGCACTGAAAGCTGCTGCTAGCCAGCACCGTTCCTTGGAAGCGCTCTCACAGGCGCAGCAACACTGGGGCTCTGCGCTTCTCTAGCCACCTAACGTCACGGTCACTATCTCTCCGTCTCGCAGAGCTGAGCTGAGAAACTGCAAACGTCCAGCAATTCCTCACACTTGAAAAGTGCCAGCACTGAAAGCTACTGCTTGATCTAAGCATGCCTTGGCTAGCCTTTCAAAGCCACACAAAGGTTGGGGCTCTGTGGTCCTCTAGCCACCTAATCTTCTGCTCATCCTCTCTCGCAGTCGAAGGAGACCTGAGCTGAGAAATTGCAAACGTCCACCAATTCCTCACACTTGAAAAGTGCCAGCACTGAAAGCTACTGCTTGATCTCATCAGGCCTTGGCTAGCCTTTCAGAGCCACACAAAGGTTGGGGCTCTGTGCTCCTCTAGCCACCTAATCTTCTGCTCATCCTCTCTCGCAGTCGAAGGAGAGCTGAGCTGAGAAATTGCAAACGTCCAGCAATTCCTCACACATGAAAAGTGCCAGCACTGAAAGCTACTGCTTGATCTAACCAGGCCTTGGCTAGCCTTTCAAAGCCACACAAAGGTTGGGGCTCTGTGGTCCTCTAGCCACCTAATCTTCTGCTCATCCTCTCTCGCAGTCGAAGGAGAGCTGAGCTGAGAAATTGCAAACGTCCAGCAATTCCTCACACATGAAAAGTGCCAGCTCTGAAAGCTACTGCTTGATCTAACCAGGCCTTGGCTAGCCTTTCAGAGCCACACAAAGGTTGGGGCTCTGTGCTTCTCTAGCCACCTAACCCTCGGCTCATCCTCTCTCGCAGTCGAAGGACAGCTGAGCTGAGAAACTGCAAACATCCACCAATTCCTCAGACATGAAAAGTGCCAGCACTGAAAGCTGTTGCTAGCCAGCACCGTTCCGTGGAAGCGCTCTCACAGGCGCAGCAACACTGGGGCTCTGCGCTTCTCTAGCCACCTAACGTCACGGTCACTATCTCTCCGTCTCGCAGAGCTGAGCTGAGAAATTGCAAACGTCCAGCAATTCCTCACACATGAAAAGTGCCAGCACTGAAAGCTACTGCTTGATCTAAGCATGCCTTGGCTAGCCTTTCAAAGCCACACAAAGGTTGGGGCTCTGTGGTCCTCTAGCCACCTAATCTTCTGCTCATCCTCTCTCGCAGTCGAAGGAGAGCTGAGCTGAGAAATTGCAAACGTCCAGCAATTCCTCACACATGAAAAGTGCCAACACAGAAAGCTACTGCTTGATCTAACCAGGCCTTGGCTAGCCTTTCAGAGCCACACAAAGGTTGGGGCTCTGTGCTCCTCTAGCCACCTAATCTTCTGCTCATCCTCTCTCGCAGTCGAAGGACAGCTGAACTGAGAAATTGCAAACGTCCAGCAATTCCTCACACATGAGAAATGCCAGCACTGAAAGCTGTTGCTAGCCAGCGCCGTTCCTTGGAAGCGCTCTCACAGGCGCAGAAACACTGGGGCTCTGCACTTCTCTAGCCACCTAACGTCACGGTCACTATCTCTCCGTCTTGCAGAGCTGAGCTGAGAAATTGCAAACGTCCAGCAATAACTCACACAGGAAAAGTGCCAGCACTGAAAGCTGCTGCTAGCCAGCACCGTTCCTTGGAAGCGCTCTCACAGGCGCAGCAACACTGGGGCTCTGCGCTTCTCTAGCCACCTAATGTCACGGTCACTATCTCTCCATCTCGCAGAGCTGAGCTGGGAAATTGCAAACGTCCAGCAATTCCTCACACCTGAAAAGTGCCAGCACTGAAAGCTACTGCTTGATCTAACCATGCCTTGGCTAGCCTTTCAGAGCCACACAAAGGTTGGGGCTCTGTGCTTCTCTAGCCACCTAACCCTCGGCTCATCCTCTCTCGCAGTCGAAGGACAGCTGAGCTGAGAAACTGCAAACATCCACCAATTCCTCACACATGTAAAGTGCCAGCACTGAAAGCTGCTGCTAGCCAGCACCGTTCCTTGGAAGCGCTCTCACAGGCGCAGCAACACTGGGGCTCTGCGCTTCTCTAGCCACCTAACGTCACGGTCACTATCTCTCTGTCTCGCAGAGCTGAGCTGAGAAATTGCAAACGTCCAGCAATTCCTCACACTTGAAAAGTGCCAGCACTGAAAGCTACTGCTTGATCTAAGCATGCCTTGGCTAGCCTTTCAAAGCCACACAAAGGTTGGGGCTCTGTGGTCCTCTAGCCACCTAATCTTCTGCTCATCCTCTCTCGCAGTCGAAGGACAGCTGAGCTGAGAAATTGCAAACGTCCAGCAATTCCTCACACGTGAAAAGTGCCAGCACTGAAAGCTACTGCTTGATCTAAGCATGCCTTGGCTAGCCTTTCAGAGCCACACAAAGGTTGGGGCTCTGTGCTCCTCTAGCCACCTAATCTTCTGCTCATCCTCTCTCGCAGTCGAAGGAGAGCTGAGCTGAGAAATTGCAAACGTCCAGCAATTCCTCAGACATGAAAAGTGCCAGCACTGAAAGCTACTGCTTGATCTAACCAGGCCTTGGCTAGTCTTTCAGAGCCACACAAAGGTTGGGGCTCTGTGCTTCTCTAGCCACCTAACCCTCGGGTCATCCTCTCTCGCAGTCGAAGGACAGCTGAGCTGAGAAACTGCAAACATCCACCAATTCCTCAGACATGAAAAGTGCCAGCTCTGAAAGCTGTTGCTAGCCAGCACCGTTCCGTGGAAGCGCTCTCACAGGCCCAGCAACACTGGGGCTCTGCACTTCTCTAGCCACCTAACGTCACGGTCACTATCTCTCCGTCTCGCAGAGCTGAGCTGAGAAATTGCAAACGTCCAGCAATTCCTCACACATGAAAAGTGCCAGCACAGAATGCTACTGCTTGATCTAAGCATGCCTTGGCTAGTCTTTCAGAGCCACACAAAGGTTGGGGCTCTGTGCTTCTCTAGCCACCTAACCCTCGGGTCATCCTCTCTCGCAGTCGAAGGACAGCTGAGCTGAGAAATTGCAAACGTCCAGCAATTCCTCACACATGAAAAGTGCCAGCACTGAAAGCTCTTGCTAGCCACCACCGTTCCTTGGAAGTACTCTCACAGGCGCAGCAACACTGGGGCTCTGCACTTCTCTAGCCACCTAACGTCACGGTCACTATCTCTCCGTCTTGCAGAGCTGAGCTGAGAAATTGCAAATGTCCAGCAATTCCTCACACATGAAAAGTGCCAAGATTGAAAGCTGCCTCTTGACTTTATCCCTTGGCTACCCTTTCAGAGCCACACCAACCCTGGGGCTCTGCACCTGCCTAGCCACCTCATGTTATGCTCTCTCTCTCGCAGGCTAGGGAGAGCTCAGCTCCGAAATTTAAAATGTACAGCGACTGCTCCCACAGGGAAGGGGCCAGCACTGAAAGCTCTTGCTAGCCCTCACCTTTCCATGGAAGCCCCTTCACAGGCCCAGCAACACTGGGGATCTGCACTTTTCTAGCCACCTAACATAATGGTCACTATCTGTCAGTCTCGTAGAGCTCAGCTCTGAAATGGAAAGTGTCCAGGAAGTCCTCACACATGGAAAGTGCCAAGACTGAAAGCTGCTGCTTGACCTCTCTATCCCTTGGCTACCCTTTCAGAGCCACACCAACCGTGGGGATCTTCAGCTGCCTAGCCACCTCATGTTATGCTCTCTCTCTCTCTCGCAGGCTAGGTAGAGCTCAGCTCTGAAATTGAAAACATCCAGCGACTACTCCCACAGGGAAGGTGCCAGCACTGAAAGCTCTTGCTAGCCCTCACCTGTCCTTGGAAGCCCTTTCACAGGCCCAGCAACACTGGGGATCTGCGCTTCTCTAGCCATCTAATGTAATGATCACTGGTTGCAATGTGGACTCTTTTGCTCTCAATTTTAGTGTGGTTGTTCTTAAAAGCGCGTTATGTAATACCTTACTTTCAGTATATGGTCCTTATTGTGCTATTTATTACCTCTGGGAACTGGACTACTGTTATCATGTTATTGTTGTTTGTAACACTGGTTTATGATATGATAGAAGTGCAGGTCGTGAAACTAATCGGATGTTTGTACTCAGCATTTCTGTCACCTCTGTACTTCGGGAGCCACCTATGGGAGCTTATTAATAATTATACCTTTTACCTTTTCTCCTCTGAGAGCCAATCTATGGAGGAGACATCTTCGTAGTATGGGTGCTATCTCCTAGAGAATATTAATAACTACACTTTCTACCTTTTCTCCTGGGGGAGCCAACCTATTGGGGAGACATCTTCCAACATCTTCCCTTTCTCCACCAGGTTAATTACAATAGCATTGGAGGAGTTTGTAAACTTTGAATATCCTTGGGATGTTGAACTCAGCATGCTCCTATTGCTAGGAATCAGCCTGTTCCTGAATGTGATTCAGATCTTGTTTAGGGTTAAACAACTATTTAAAAACACCACCCAGAGATCAACTGCCATGACTGCAGCTACTCAAACCCTGGTGACAGGCACTGCAGTCTACTCAAACTCTGACAACAGGCACTTGTTACGACCCAGACGGGACAGACCAGAGGGTCGTAGAGCTTCTGGGATCCCCCCGGGCTAAATTAAGGTGAAACCACACCAAACGATCACTTTGAACGCTTTATTCGAATAATCCAAACTGTGGAAGGCACAACGGTGGGCAGCGTGGGTTGCAGCAAAACGTTCACAAGAAGAGAGAAAAGAGAGGGGAAAGAAAAAGGGGAAAAGAAAAGAGATAGTAACCACCCTTGGGTCCCACAGCGTCGACGATGAGCGTGGTAATCCTCCGGTGATGGGGGCGCGCAACGTGGCTCTTTGCAGTTGTGTCTTTTATAGTCTAAATCTCCGTCTACAGTCGCACCTCCTGAAGACTTATATGGGTTCATTCCAGACAGTTCTCAACATATATAGTAGTGTTCCAGAGGGTTCTTTATCTACTGAGTATGTGCGGCTTATTGGGGTGGTGGTCTTAGGGACTCGCCAAGGAGCTACAAGCCCCCTCCTCAGATAAGCTTTGTGTGGCCTCTGGCCATATGCGGTGGGTTACCAGGCTGGTTCTGCCACAACACAGGACTGCATACCCTCCGGCACGCCCCCTGTGTCCATGCCAACCAACTTCTTGCTAATGTATGTCCCTCCCTCTTTGTTATGCAGACTGTACCTTGGTTGCTACAATGTTTGAGACATTGACAGACATTAACTCTTTCAGTCCCTCACAGCACTGTGGCTAGTCTAACCCTGGTGACAGGTACTGCAGCTACTCTAACCCTGACGACAAGCACTGCAGCTACTCAAACCCCTATGACAAGCACTGCGGCTACTCTAACCCCACCAACAAGCACTGCAGCTACTCTAACCCCTATGACAAGCACTGCGGCTACTCAAACCCCTATGACAAGCACTGCGGCTACTCTAACCCCAGCAACAAGCACTGCAGCTACTCAAACCCCTACGACAAGCACTGTGCCTATTCAAACCCCAGTGATAAGCAGTGAAGCTATTCAGACCCTGGCGACAGGCACTGTGGCTACTCAAACCTTGGTGATGGGTGATGCAGCTGAACTAGAGAATCAACCGGTGCCAGTATCAATCACCTCTATACAGAAGAAGAAAAATACAAAAAAATCAGTTCACTTAGCGAAGGATGAAGGTGAACCAGGGTCATCACGAGAACAGGAGGAAGAGGCAGAACCAGAGATAATCACCCAGTCCTTGAGTGAGCTGCGAGATATGCAAAGACTTCAGCCGTAGTCCAGGTGAGCACATTATCACCTGGCTGCTCCAATGCTGGGATAAGAGGGCCAGTAGCTTGGAATTAGAGGCTAAGGAAGCCAAGCAATTGGTATCCCTTTCTAGGGAAGGGGGCATTGACAAGGCAATTGGGAAAAAGACACAAGCCCTCAGCCTCTGGAGGCGACTTCTGTTGGGTGTGAGGGAAAGGTACCCCTTCAAGGAAGATGTTGTATGTCACCCAGGCAAGAGGACCGCCACGGAGAGAGGTATCCAGTACCTGAGGGAATTAGCCATGCGGGAGATGGTTTATTATGACCCAGGCAATGCGCAATTACCCAGAGATCCAGATGAAGTCCAACGTGCATGATTCATGTGGCGGAAGTTTTTACGAAGCGCACCATTGTCATATGCCAATGCATTGGCAGTAATGGACTGGAAAGATGAAGAGGGACCAACAGTAGATGAATTGGTTTGCCAGCTCCGGCAATACTAAGTAAGTCTCACTTCCTCCTTCATCGCAGCTGTGGAGAGACTGCCAGACATGCTAGAACTTCAATGCGAATTGGAGTCAAAGGCAGCCAAGTGATACGCCACAATTGATATCGCTAATGCATTTTTTTCAATCCCTTTGGCAGCAGAGTGCAGGCCACAGTTTGCTTTCACTTGGAGGGGCGTCCAGTACACCTGGAATCGACTGCCCCAGGGGTGGAAACACAGCCCCACCATTTGCCATGGACTAATCCAGACTGCACTGGAAAAGGGTGAGGCTCCAGAACACCTGCAGTACATTGATGACATCATCGTATGGGGCAACACAGCAGAAGAAGTTTTTGAGAAAGGGGAGAAAATAGTTCAAATCCTTCTGAACGCAGGTTTTGCCATAAAACAGAGTAAGGTGAAGGGACCTGCACAGGAGATCCAGTTTTTAGGAATAAAATGGCAAGATAGACATCGTCACATCCCAATGGATGTGATCAACAAAATAGCAGCTATGTCTCCACCGACTAGTAAACAGGAAATGCAAGCTTTCTTAGGCGTTGTAGGTTCTTGGAGAATGCATATTCCAAATTACAGTATGATTGTAAGCCCTCTCTATCAAGTGACCTGGAAGAAGAACAATTTTAAATGGGGCCCTGAGCAACAACAAGCCTTTGAACAGATTAAACGGAAGATTGTTCATGCAGTAGCCCTTGGGCCAGTCCAGGCAGGACCAGATGTTAAAAATGTGCTCTACACCGCAGCCAGGGAGAATGGCCCTACCTGGAGCCTCTGGCAGAAGGCACCCAGGGGAGACCCGAGGTCGACCTCTAGGGTTTTGGAGTCGAGGATCTGAGGCCCGCTATACTCCAACTGAAAAGGAGATATTAGCAGCATATGAAGGAGTTGGAGCTGCTTCAGAAGTGGTTGGTACTGAAACACAGCTCCTATTAGCACCCCGACTGCCAGTGCTGGGCTGGATGTTCAAAGGGAAGGTCCCTTCTACACATCATGCAACTGATGCTACGTGGAATAAGTGGGTTGCACTGATCACACAACAAAGTCGAATAGGAAACCCCTGTCGCCCAGGAATTTTGGAAGTGATCACGGACTGGCCAGAAGGCAAAGATTTTGGAATATTGCCAGAGGAGGAGGTGACGCATTCTGAAGAGGCCCCACTGTATAATAAACTGCCAGAAAATGAGAGGCAATATGCCCTGTTCATTGATGGGTCCTGTCGCATTGTAGGAAAGCATCGGAGGTGGAAGGCAGCTGTGTGGAGTCCTATACAACAAGTTGCAGAAACTGCTGAAGGAGAAGGTGAATCAAGTCAATTTGCAGAGGTGAAAGCCATCCAGCTGGCGGACGCTCAGTATATAAACAGGGGGGAGTTGGCCGGGAGGAGCAGATTGCTGCTTGGGCATCGGTCAGTGGGTGGTGAGCAATTGCATTGTGCGTCACTTGTCTTTTCTTGGGTGTTATTTCTTTTTTTTGTTATATTCCTCTTCATTACAATTATTATTATATTATTATTCTTAGTTATTAATGTATTTTATTTTACTTTATTTATTAAACCGTTCTTATCTCAACCCATGAGTTTTACTTCTTTTTTCCGATCCTCCTCCCCATCCCACTGGGAGGGGGGAGGGGGAAGCAGCTGCATGGTCTTTAGTTGCTGACTGGGGTTAAACCACAACAGTCCTTTTTGGCGCCCAACGTGGGGCATGAAGGGTTGAGATAACGACAGATCTGATCAGAGTGTGTTAAAACAAACTTGTTCTAAGTATTCATTGTATTGGTTTGATATTCACTGGTTACAATGTGGACTCTTTTGCTCTCAAGGTTGGTGTGGTTGTTCTTAAAGGTGCATTATGTAATATATTCCTTGCAGTATATGCTCCCTGTTGTGCTATTTATCACCTCTGGGAACTGGACTAGAGTTATCATGTTGTTGTTTGTAACACTGGCTTATGATAGAAGTGCAGGTCGTGAAACTAATTGGGTGTTTGTACTCAGCATTGTTGTCACCTCTGTACTTCGGGAGCCACCTATGGGTGGAGCCCAAAATACTTCAGCATGCTGTGCTCTCTGCTAGAGCTGAAAGAATACAGTGTAGCTTTGCTCTCTTCTTGACTAGAGGTCAGGAAGGTGAGGTAGTAGATGACTTACTTACAATATTGTGTAGCATGCTCTACTTTTAACATGGGGGCTGCTTTTTTTAATGGTAATTGTGTTGATTTTGTGAGAAATGTGAATGTGATTCGTGTGAGTAAAAAAACAGAATAGAAGAGGGAGGATTGGTTCATGTAGATATGAAGACATAGTTGAGTGAAAGCACTATTGTTTTAATGCAACTGCGGACCCTGACGGGGAAGATGATTGTGTAATCGCAAACTGCAGAAGTTCCTTTATCTATGGGGTTGTAAGTTTCTAAAAGTGGTACAAGCTTAAAACCGGTTGGGGGACGATTGGTTACCAGAAGGAATGACAGAAGGCACGCACTGCACGAGATAAGAAGGCGAAGAGTTCAACCTTAAAAATCTGTATAAAGGTCGCTGAGGAAGACTCTTACTTCATCCCAAGACCCCCGCCCAAGACCACCAAGAGGCAGTGCGCATGTGAAAGGGACTTGCAAAACTCATTTTAATACGAAGCGAAGGACAATTTGCATATCGCATCACCCTGTTAAATACGTAAGAGTATAGACTATAAACGCTATATGCTGCTGTCTGTAGGTGTGCGTGTTGGTAGAGCCCAGGCTCCCCGCGCACCCAGCGCTGTTTGCTTGCCTTTTATTCGCTAATAAACCAAGTTCCTGTTAACGTATTATTTTGGGACTCGGTCATTTATCACAATTTGGGAGCTCGTCCGGGATGGTCTTGGTTCCTGAATTCTGACTTGATCTAGGAGGGGCGCCCCACCGTTTGGTGGCTCCTGTTCGGGTCAGGTCGGGACCAACGCCATCCTGAACCTGAATAGAGGCAAGCAAAGAATTCGATTTTTGGAGCTCCCTTGCCGGTTGCGGCAGTTGATTTTGCCCGTAATTCTGTGCGCAAAGAAGCGAACGAAGACGACGGAGTCGTGAGTATTAAAGGCGTATACCGTTCGGTTGGGTGGGATTCGGTTGCCTGTGTGTGAAGAGTGTGATTGAGACGGAACGTAGTTCCGAAGCGAGTGCAGAGGTCTTCTAACCGCGGTTCCAATCTCCCGCAAGGGACTTGGCCGGTGAAGGACCGAAGCGATTCCTATAGGATTCGTGGGTGGGTGATAGGTCCTAAGCCCCCTGCAAGACACTCTTGTTAAGGTAACCAAGGGCTGTAGGAATTGCCACGGTAAAATTCCTAGATGGGCCAAATAAAATCTAAGACCCAGGACCAGAAGAAAGGGAGCGAATTACCAGACATACTACTAGAATGTCCATTAGGGATAATGATTAGAAATTGGAATAATAGGGGCCCCAGAAAAGGAAAAAGCAAATTAAAAATGGTTCAATATTGTACGGTAGAGTGGCCGAAGGAGCCTTTAAAACCACATGTTTTTTGGCCTGTTTTTGGATCTTTTGAGGACTGGGTCTGCCAAGCCTTAAATATATATGTTAATACAAAGGAACCTTTTAGTCAAGAGGAAAGTGATTATGCAGGATTATGGATTAGGACTTCACATCCTTTTCCCGCCTCGATACTTGCATTAAAGGCAGATGAAAAGCCTGAGGAGGAAGAAAAAGAGAAAGAAAAAGGAAAAAATAATGATGAATGGGAGCCGCTAGATAACATACCACCACCGTATAATCCACCCCCGGCAGCTCCGCACCCGGGGATGGTACCACCCCCTCCTCCGGCGCCGACAGCTCCCAGATCAGATCTACCGCCAGCTGCATGTAAACGAAGTAGAATTGCCGCCTCTGAAGGAACTGTTTTATATCCCCTAAGGGAAGTACCCCTTGGAGGAAATCAGGGAGGCATTGGATTTGTAGCTGTACCACTAAGTACTACAGATATGAGAAACTTCAAAAAGGAAATGGGGACTTTATTAGATGATCCACTGGGAGTGGCCGAAAAACTAGATCAATTCCTAGGTCCTAATACCTATACCTGGGAAGAAATGCAGTCCATTTTAGGGATTTTATTTACTACTGAGGAAAAGGGAATGATCAGACAGGCAGGAATGAGAATTTGGGAAAGACAGAATCAGGCAGGACCCCCGGCGGACCAGAAATGGCCAAACGTGGGTCCTCACTGGGATGATCAACAACCCCAGGGGAGACAGAACATGAGGGATTTAAGAACGTTAATCATACAAGGAATAAGGGAGGCGGTTCCACGAGGACAAAACATCAATAAAGCATTTAGTGAACAGCAAAGGAAGGATGAATCTCCCACAGAGTGGTTGGAGAGATTAAGGAAGAGTCTGCAGATGTATTCAGGAATTGATCCGAATACAGTAGCTGGAACCGCACTCCTCAGAACACAATTTGTGGCCAAATCCTGGGGAGATATAAGAAGGAAATTAGAAAAGCTAGAAGATTGGCAAGAGAAGGGATTAGAGGAGTTACTCAGGGAAGCACAAAAAGTCTATGTCAGACGAGATGAAGAAAAACAAAAAGCAAAAGCAAAAATTTTCGTAGCTGCTGTTCGAGAGAGTCAGAAAAATAAGAATTCATCTGGGGAAAGGAAAGAAAGAGGGGTGAACAGAATTCCCCAAGAACCACCCCGCCGAGAAAGAACAACTATTTCTGTTTGCTATTACTGTGGCAAAAAGGGACACATTCAGAAGAATTGCCGTAAGCGAAAACAGGATGAGCAAATGCTTAAAGAAGAATAGGGGTGTCAGGGGCTATATCTCTTGGGGACTTCAACATCAACAGAGCCCTTGATAAAATTGTTAATAGGACCCCATAAAGAGGAATACTCATTTTTAGTAGATACTGGGGCTGAGAAATCAACGATTCAAAAACTTCCAAAAGGCATAGAAAAAGGGAAAAATTACATGTCAGTAATTGGTGCAAAAGGGGAGCCTTTTAAGGTACCTATTCTAGAAGACGTAAAAATAGAATCGGAAAAGAAAATCTGCTTGAATGATTTACTTTTGCTTCCCGAAGCAGAATATAATCTGTTAGGAAGAGACTTAATTCTGAAATTAAATTTCAGTATTCAGAGTCAAGGGGACAAACTACAGGTTAAATTATACACTTTAACACAAGCAGATGAAGAAGTTATCAACCCCTCAGTATGGTATCAGGAAGGGGAAACTGGGAAGATAGATATGAATCCAATAGTTGTTCAAATAACAGATCCACATCGTCCGATTAGAATCAAACAATATCCCATACCGATGGAAGGTCGAAGAGGATTGAAACCTATAGTAGACAGGCTTTTAAAAAAAGGGACTTTAGAACCGTGTATGTCACCTCATAATACACCCATCCTACCTGTAAAGAAACCCGATGGGTCATATAGGATGGTACAAGATTTAAGGGCCGTAAATCAACGAACGATTACCAAATTCCCTGTGGTAACTAATCCTTATACTTTATTGAGTCATTTATCTCCCAAGCATATTTGGTATAGTGTAATAGATCTGAAAGATGCTTTTTGGGCTTGCCCCCTAGATAAAGGATCTAGAGATTATTTTGCCTTTGAATGGGAGGATCCTGAAACAGGGAGAAAACAACAATTGAGGTGGACCGTACTACCACAGGGGTTTACAGAATCACCTAATCTGTTTGGACAAACATTAGAAACAATTTTACAAGATTTCACTATACCCAGGGAGGTAAAGTTATTACAATATGTAGATGACCTATTGATAGCAGGGGAAACTGAGGAAGAAACCCAAAAGGCTACTATTGAACTATTAAATTTCCTGGGAGAAAAGGGATTAAAGGTGTCCCGGTCAAAATTGCAATTTACAGAACAAGAAGTGAGATATTTAGGGCATTGGTTAAGTGAAGGAAAAAAGAAATTAGACCCTGACAGAATATCTGGGATTTTATCCCTGAGACCCCCAAAAACTAAAAAGGAAATAAGACAAGTATTGGGATTATTAGGGTATTGCAGACCATGGCTTGAAGGCTATAGTGAAAAGGTAAAATTTCTATATGAGAAATTGACTAATAACCAGTTTAAGTGGTATGTGGAAGATGAAAAAAAGTTTGAAGAAATTAAAAGGACACTTGTGGAAGCACCTGTGTTGAGCCTTCCAGAGTTGGAAAAACCTTTTTATCTATTTGTAAATACATCCAATCAAACAGCATATGGAGTTCTCACTCAAGACTGGGCAGGGGTTAAAAAGCCTGTAGGATACTTGTCTAAATTACTTGATCCAGTAAGTAGAGGATGGCCTGCTTGTCTCCAGGCCTTGGTTGCTACAGCACTATTAACAGAAGAAGCTAGGAAAATTACTTTTAGCGCCCCTTTGAAGGTATTTACCCCACACAATGTTAGGGGAGTTCTCCAACAAAAAGCTGAAAAATGGCTAACGGATAGCAGAATTTTAAAGTATGAGACCATATTGATTAACTCTCCAGATTTAGAGCTAAAAGTTACTTCTGCTCAAAGTCCAGCACAATTTTTGTTCGGAGAACCGTCAGAAAAGTTGCAACATGATTGCTTAGAAGTAATCGAAGTTCAAACTAAAGTGAGACTGGATTTAAAGGAAACTGAACTAGAAAAAGGAGAAAAATTGTTTGTAGATGGATCTTCCCGAATAGTTGAAGGGAAGAGAAAATCAGGGTATGCAATAATAAATAAAGATTTAGAGATTGTTGAATCGGGACCTTTAAGTCCAGCATGGTCAGCTCAAGCTTGTGAGTTGTATGCTTCTATACAGAGCTTTAGAATTATTAAAGGGAAAAAGCGGAACAATATTCACGGACTCTAAATATGCATTTGGAGTGGTCCACACTTTTGGAAAAATCTGGGAAGAAAGAGGCCTAATTAATACTCAAGGGAAGAATCTAATACATCAAGAATTAATAATAAAAATTTTAAGAATGTTAAGGGAACCAAAAGAGATAGCAGTAGTACATATAAGAGGACATCAAAAAGGGTTAGATTATCAGACTAGGGGAAACAATCTCGCAGATAAAGAAGCCCAGGAGGCAGCTTTAAGGGCTCCGATTGTTCGGGTTAATATAATACAAACAAAAGAGGATACAAGTGAGGAGGAACGAGAAAGTGAAAAGAAGTATACCCCTGAGGAAATAACCAGACTTGAGAAAATAGGGGCAAACTTCGAACGAGGAAAATGGACACTGCCCGATGGCAGAGAAATGTTGCCAAAGGCTTATGCTAGACAGATTTTGGAGCGTTTACATGTACAAACACATTGGGGTACAAGAGCATTAAGCGATCATTTTCTTAAACAATTTGGCTGTATTGGAATCTTTGAAATAGCTAAACAGATTACACAAGGTTGCTTGACTTGTCACAAAGTAAACAAGAAAGTGTTCCGACAAGTGGCAGCAGGGGGAAGAAGAACAGCTTGTAGACCTTTTGAGAGAATACAAGTTGATTTTACCGAACTCCCTAAAGTCGGAAGGTTGAAATATCTATTGGTAATGGTAAACCATTTAACACAATGGGTAGAAGCCTACCCTGTGACACGAGCTACAGCACAAATGGTAGTGAAAATTTTATTAGAACACTTAATACCTAGATATGAGATAATCCAGTACATTGATTCTGACCAAGGCACTCATTTTACTTCCAAAATAATAGAGGTGCTATGTCAATCCTTAGGTATCAGGTGGGAACACCACACCCCATGGCATCCACAAAGCTCGGGAAAAGTAGAGAGAATGAATCAAACAATAAAACAACAACTGGCCAAGTTAATGATTGAAACACAGATGCCTTGGACAAAATGCCTATCATTGGCACTTCTAAATATAAGAACAAAACCCCATAGTGAGACTGGATTATCACCCTATGAAATGCTATATGGCACGCCCTACTCTCAGGGGATGCCACTTGGAAATAATATAGTAGAAGATCATGATGTTCAGAAACATATAATTATTTTGGGAAAAAACGTTGAAAAAAATTAAGAAAAATAGGAATGTTAGCTCAAACACCACCCCTGGGATTTGCAATCCATCAGTTGAAGCCTGGGGACAGGGTGTTGATAAAAACATGGAAAGAAGAAACTTTATCCCCTCTTTGGGAGGGACCTTATCTTGTTTTGTTAACCACAAATACCGCTGTCCGAACTGCGGAAAAAGGGTGGACCCACGTATCGCGAGTCAAGGGTCCAATAAAGGAGTGGAAGGTAACATCGGAGCCAGGAGAGACTAAGCTAACCATAAGACGAACCTGAAGATCCTGACAACGAAAAGAAGACTGGACCTATGGACAGCTTCCTTTAAACCAGGCAAACTCTGTCTGGATTAATTTATGTCAGTTGAAGTTAGAGAAAGTCTTTATACATGGTTCCAAATACCACGGGGATGTAAGGTGAAACAGGTATACTTTATTCCTTGGAGGGAAGAAAGAATACCTCAACTAACAGGGGGAGCAGGCTGTTATAAAATCACGGGAGTCCCAAAAATTTTTCCCTTGGCCTGTGATTTAAAAAAAGAAACCCCGGGATTTCCTAGATCAATAATCCCACCTGAAATCCCATGCATTGAACACCTTGATTTGGGTCATCTATGTTGGATAGTCTGTAGATGCTGGAATTGTAACCAAAAATGGTCTTGTGTATCGTTTAACAAACAACCATACTGCAAAAAGTGCAGAAACCCTAATTCACTCCCTACAAGGGAACAAATAAGACAAGTCGAAATTCTTAAACTGTTTTGCGGCTGGGAATTGCTTTTACCTGAAACATGGGAAGTATTTGAGAGCGATTGGTATCGGGTTTTGGCCAAGTGTGCTAAAGAATTTGCATGGAAGAGGGCCCAGCGAAAATATTAAATAACAGAATAAGAGCAGGGTCGATCTCTAAATTATAAATCAAAAATTAAACTAACTGTTGGAACATAGCATACAAGTGACTAAAGGGTTTGAGAAGCCCCAACTTTGGTCTCAAAGTAATCTAAAGGAGTCACCCGATACTAAAAGGAAAGAGGGCAAGACCGGAGTGGGAACTGGTATTGCGGCTGTAGAAGTCTGCCAAGGGCTGCAACCCCTTTGGGCTGTGACTGCCGAATACTATGGCCCTGTCCGGACCTCTTTTGATTATACTTGGGGTAAACTCCTTAACTTTGGCCACGACAAATAACTGCAGTCTATGTGTGACGACCACTAGGAGGGGGAAGATAAGCTCCCAAACCTTGGTTTATCACACTATCTATGACTGCAAAGGCAAAAAAAAATGGGAACTGTATTCATAATTCGACCCAGTATGCCCTATGTAACGAAGGAAATAGAACTGTATGCTATGATCCCACAGAACTCCCTTATCAATATTGGGTAGAAATGAAGACAAATTCAGAGGAAGGTAGATTAATCGGAACAAGTAAGGTCATAACCGATTTGAGTACTCCGGTTTCAATAGTTTTCGATGCATGTGACGTTATAGATGATGATCTAGATACTAATTGTGGAAGTTTAGAATGGAGACGATATTACAGTAATCAACCAAAATATATTTGCCCAGGTGCACATCAATGTCCAATAAATCCTGATTATGTACCAAGTCAAACAGCCAGGTACCAATCGTCACATCTATGTGGAAGGAGGGACTGGTCTTGCGTATGTTGGGATACTATAGGTTGGGGATATGATTATCAATGTAAGGATCTAAAAGCTTTAATAACGAGGATAGAAACAGGAAGTAATTGCACAACTCGTACCTGTAATCCGGTAAATCTAACCCTTATAAATTTGGAAAATTGGAAGCAGAAACAGGTAACCAAAATTGGACTTAAGATATATGGACCTGGAGAGGATCCAGGTGTAATAATTAAAAATAAAATTAAAGAAAAGACAAAAGAATCAGTACAACACAGATTATTATTTAACTCATTCTACCATGAAATGGAGACAGGGGTGAAATATGAAATCCCCACAGTAGCTAAAAATCTATTTGTACATCTTGCTGAAAACATTGCTAAATCATTAAGTGTAACTAACTGTTATGTTTGCGGTGGAACAAATCAAGGTGAACGATGGCCATGGGAAGCTATGGAGAGCAACATAGGTGATTCCCAAGTATGGAACACAACGGGAACAGGTAACAGGAAACAACGATGGGTACTCCAAACGAGTATAATCGGAAGGAGTTGTTGGCAAAACCTAAAAGATAATGGAAAGCAAGTAGGTCACTTGGAATGTGAAGGAGGTTACCTATGGAATGAAACAACGAATAACTGGGATAAGTGGGGAAGCCCACTAAAAATGAATAATCAATTTACGAAATGGACTAGTGGGCGAGACATATCGAAGGGTTGGCCAAGCCCTGAAGGACATTATTGGATTTGTGGCAAACTAGCTTATGCATATTTGCCCAAAAATTGGACAGGATCATGTGTATTAGGAACTATAAGACCTAGTTTTTTCCTGTTACCCATAAGCCGAGGAGAACGATTGGGAGTCCGAGTGTATGCTGAAACGGATGAGTTAAGGCAAAGGCAGCAAAAAAGAAATCTACAAATAGGGAACTGGGCGGACAACGAATGGCCACCCGAAAGAATAATTGCCTACTATGGTCCTGCTACATGGGCAGAAGACGGGTCTTGGGGTTATAGAACTCCAATATATATGCTTAATAGAATTATAAGATTACAAGCTGTAGTAGAAATAGTTGTAAACAAGACTGGAGATGCATTAGGACTAATTGCAAAACAAAATACAAAAATGAGAACCGCTTTATATCAAAACCGCTTAGCTTTAGATTATTTGTTAGCACAGGAAAGAGGTGTGTGTGGAAAATTTAACCTCAGTAATTACTGTTTAGAAATTGATGATAAAAGGAAAGCTGTAAACGAACTTATAAGGGAAATGAAAAAATTGCACATGTCCCAGTTCAAACATGGAACGGGATAAATTTAGGGGGAATGTGGGGAAACCTCTTCAACAGTGATTGGCTCACCAGGATTGGAATAATAGTTTTGGGAATATTTGGCGGATTATTGATTATCCCGTGTTTAATACCGTGTTTTATTAGATTAATACACTCGATTATACAAAGAATACAAATATTGGCTGTGCCTATTGATCCCAAGGAGGGAAAAGGGAAAACACATTCCCTAATGGTAGTCAAAACAAAGGAAGATCCAGCGTTAATTCTAATAAAACAGGTATTAACAAGATTAGAAACCAAAACACGAATCAATGCAATCGAAAAGAAAATGGGGGATTGTGAGAAATGTGAATGTGATTCGTGTGAGTAAAAAAACAGAATAGAAGAGGGAGGATTGGTTCATGTAGATATGAAGACATAGTTGAGTGAAAGCGCCATTGTTTTAATGCAACTGCGGACCCTGACGGGGAAGATGATTGTGTAATCGCAAACTGCAGAAGTTCCTTTATCTATGGGGTTGTAAGTTTCTAAAAGTGGTACAAGCTTAAAACCGGTTGGGGGACGATTGGTTACCAGAAGGAATGACAGAAGGCACGCGCTGCACGAGATAAGAAGGCGAAGAGTTCAACCTTAAAAATCTGTATAAAGGTCGCTGAGGAAGACTCTTACTTCATCCCAAGACCCCCGCCCAAGACCACCAAGAGGCAGTGCGCATGTGAAAGGGACTTGCAAAACTCATTTTAATACGAAGCGAAGGACAATTTGCATATCGCATCACCCTGTTAAATACGTAAGAGTATAGACTATAAACGCTATATGCTGCTGTCTGTAGGTGTGCGTGTTGGTAGAGCCCAGGTTCCCCGCGCACCCAGCGCTGTTTGCTTGCCTTTATTCGCTAATAAACCAAGTTCCTGTTAACGTATTATTTCGGGACTCGGTCATTTATCACAATTTGTTAACCTCATGAAGAGCAGAGCCATATGTAAAGTACATAAGTTGTATATACATCGTCAAAATTTTTGTTAACTTTAAACAGTCGTTATTACTTTAGTGGCCAGAGGTAGCAGCTTCTGGGGGGGGTGGAAATGAGTTTTTGGTGTCGTATGGAGGAGATGTACACATGCAGTAAACTCAGTCACAGCATTTCTGGTGTTTTCATGTATCCCCATTATTGGGGAGGGGAGAAATGGTGGTTTGAGTCTAAAGCAGGGAGACATCAGTACAGCAAACCTGTATTTTGTTCTGGTATGCACCACTGCCTTAAATGAGCAGTGCCGGTTCTTTCTTGGAGTAGCTGTCTCCTAAATTTCCCAAACTTAAGCAATTAATAAATCCATCATTTGCATAGCATTTAAAGTGACTGATTCAGTGTATGGTTAGCCTTCCTGGTTAATAAATACTTTAAACGGGACTCAGCAGTTGTGTAAGACCAGATGCTTCCAATATACCTAGAACAGAGTTAGTGTCAGATCTTATTGTGACAGGTACACCCGCCTTGATCGAGAGCGGAACTTCTCGGCCAGTGAAAAGAAAAAAAACTAGAAGCCTCAGTTTGGGGGTCAAGCCACCCCACCCGCATGGTGGAGTCGGGTTAGGACCACCAGGTACACACTTCAGTCAAGGAATAAGGAAGTGTTGGCCCTCGGCCAATGAGGACTAACATCACCTTATTTGACCACAGATCAGATTTGACTAGGGTATAAACGGAGCCCCCTCTGGGGGGGGCAAATTGAGTCAGTTCTCCTCGGAGCAGCGGGTCTGCAGTCGGGGACTCTCCCCTTGAGTCAGGATGCTGCCTAAGGTAACTCCTGCAGGTTGAGAGCCCTCATCTTTTAGGCGATATGTGCATTTTGGGTTATCATTTCTAAAGCTTAAGAATTCTTAAAAGTCGGTTGTGTAGTATTAATTTCCCCTTACATCATTGAACCTGTGGTTTACTAATGTTGTTGCAGTTCTGAACGATTTTGACTGAAGAATAAATTTTGTTGAGTTTAACACCTGTTTAATTTGATTGTGTGAGCCTCCGTGACACTTATCTAAGCTGCAAAATAAAAACAAGAAGGAAAACAATGTATGTTAATGTGTCCCATCCTTTTATGTATGGACAATGTTTCTAGTGTCCTAGTGTCTTTGTCAGCTGTGGAGAGGCATTTTAATCTTCTGCCTCTGTAGAACCCTGGTTCCGAAACTGTGTTAGACTTTGAAACAAAGATTGGCTTTACAAACAAGATCCAATTAGTGACTAAAGAGGAAACATTCCCCTTGGGGTAGATAAGTGTCTGGATTTGGTGAAGAACTGGAAACACTTCTGTGATAATTAGCAATATTCCTCAAGACAGTCTGTAAAGAGAAATTGTTTCCATAGTCTTTTGGGTCTTTTTTCATCTATTTCTCAGATTGATTAATTGAAGGGTTGGACAGGGTTGAGTAGAGAAGGCTTGTTGTAGTCCCGTGGTGCTGCCTTGTGCACAGGGTTAGTGAAACTGCTGCTTATAGCTGTGGAAACTCTTAGCTGGCAAATACAGGTAAAGTAACTTGCAGCTCAATGTGTGCTTGCATATCTACTATGCATCACCCATTAATAAACCAATACATGCAAGCATGTGATCACATAGCTCCAGTTTTTTGGACTGTACAATTGTGTATCTGCCTGTTTGCTTCTCTAAGATGCTCCTTTTCATTTAAGTCAATAGTGAGATTTTTAGCTGCTATTCTGTACTGAGCAGTGACCAAACTTGCGTGGACCCCACAGTCCACTAGAACAATAGAAACCTTTGAATTGCATGTTCTTCCCTAGTGTGGCCCTCCCCTCGTTTTGGAAAGTGACTCACAGGCTAGGCCTGGCATAGTTGCCAGAAAATGATGTCATTTGGATAATGTAATATCCCACGTACAAACCAAAGGCTGTTTAGAAATTGGGCTGACAAGAACAAAAAGGAAATAGCTGCATATCAGATGCATATCTCAATTTTAAAATCAGTATAATTGTGTGTGTACTTATTAAATACAGAGGTAGTGCAAAAGGCATAAAGAAAAGCTGCAGTGTTCCTCAAACCATGTTTTCAGATGATCAGAGGGTGGGTGATCCTGTTCTGTCTGCCTTGTGCCAGCACTAGTTCACACAGCCAAGCTGTGTGTCAGACCAGGGAATTGATCCGGTCAAGCACTAACATGTATCTTGTGGTGTTGCATTAGTTCTCGGCAGGATCAGTTCCCCAGTCACACTCTCCTTGCAGCCCCTGGGGCACCAGCATGGCCAAAAGGTGGAGGGAAAATGCAGGCAAGAATGAGCAGCAAAGAATGGGAAGGGAAGAAGCATGTTAACTAGTCCAGTGGCCAATCTATTTGTACCTCACTGGAGTGAGTGGCTTGACATAATTTCAGATGCAAAGGTCTAATGTTTTGAAATGAGATGTTTCTTTGTGTCCCCTTCCCCACCCTGCCACATGGTCCAAAAAACCTGATGTTTGCCAATGGCCCTTGTGCTGTTGGTGGGACCTGGGGAAGGGCTGAACTGGGGAGTAATTTGCCATCCCTGGGCCTCCTTTGCCCCAGTGGCTTGGGGTGGTCTGTAACCCTGATACAGCAGCTGGGGTTCCTGGCCAGTGCCTGGCACGGGCAAGTGAAATGCTCTGAACCTGCATCAAATAAGACTGGGGCCAAAGTGGTGTCCCTTATAAAATGGCAAAGGCAGTGGAGGCCAACAGGTAAGACTTGATGGGAAAATAAACAGCCTTATAAGCTCTATTTTTTTTCTTCTCCTTTTATTCCTCTCCTGTCACTGGCTCTTGATTTAGCTGCTAGAAATGAGAATAATATCACAGAGCCAAAATACTTAGACCACCAATGTAAGAAAATTCTGGTCCAGTGATTAGGAGTGCACATCTTTTTCAGGAGTGCTTTGGTAGTATTTTCTCTTGGCTACTCAGTATAAACATACTGGATAATACGGTTTTATGTCTGTTACTGGCCTTCTGGACTGGTTATGTATTTAATAATTTCTGTTTTCTGTCTAATATCTATCACATCTAAATCTCAAAAATGTAACTAGTGGACTAGTAACCTTTGTATTGGGTTTGCATGGCAAGGTTTTGGTAGTGGGGGGGGCTACAGGGGTGGCTTCTGTGAGAAGATGCCAGAAGCTGTCCTCACGTCCGACAGAGCCAATGCCAGCAGGCTCCAAGATGGACCCGTCGCTGGCCAAGGCTGAGCCAATCAGCGACGGTGGTAGCGCCTCTGTGATAACATATTTAAGAAGGGGAAAAAGGCTGCTGAAAGATGTGCAGCAGAGAGAGGAGCGGGATGTGAGAGAAACAACTATGCAGACACCGAGGTCAGTGAAGAAGTAGAGGGAGGAGGTGCACCGGAGCAGAGGTTCCCCTGCAGCCCGTGGTGAGACGGCAGGCTGTCTCCCTGCAGCCCGTGGAGGTTTAACGGTGGAGCAGAGATTCCCCTGCAGCCCGTGGAGGACCCCACGCCGGAGCAGGTGGATGCGCCCAAAGGAGGCTGTGACCCCGTGGAGAGCCCGCGCTGGAGCAGGCTCCTGGCAGGACTTGTGACACTGTGGAGGGGAGCCCATGCTGGAGCAGTTCATTCCTGAAGGACTGCACCATGTGCAAAGGACCCATGCTGGAGCAGTTTGTGAAGAACTGCAGCCCATGGGAAGGACCTACATTGGAGAAGTTCGTGGAGGACTGTCTCCTGTGGGAGGGACCCCACGCTGGAGCAGGGGAAGAGTGTGAGGAGGAAGGAGTGGCAGAGACAACGTGTGACCCCATTCCCCTGTCCCCCTGTGCTGCTTGGAGGGGGGAGGAGGTAGAGAAATTGGGGGTTGTGGTTTAACCCCAGCCAGCAACTAAGCACCACACAGCTGCTTCCCCATCCTCCCTCCCAGTGGGGTGGGGAGGAGGAAAGGAAAAAAGTAAAACTCATGGGTTGAGAAAAGAACAGTTTAATAACTAAAGTAAAAATACACTACTAACTAAGAATAATAATAATTGTAATGAAAAAGAATACAACAAAAAAAAGAAATAAGAAAAGACAAGTGATGCACAATGCAATTGCTCACCACCCACTGACCAATGCCAGAGCCGCGATTTGCCCTTCCTGGCCAACTCCCCCCTGTTTATATACTGGGCATGACATTCCATGGTACGGAATACCCCTTTGGCTAGTTCGGGTCAGCTGCCCCGGCTATGCTCCCTCCCAGCTTCTTGTACACCTGCTTGCTGGCAGAGCATGGGAAACTGAAAAGTCCTTGGCTTAAGATAAGCACTACTTAGCAACAACTAAAACATCAGAGTGTTATCATCAACATTATTCTCACACTAAATCCAAAACACGGCACTGTACCAGCTACTAAGAAGAGAGTTAACTCTGTCCCAGCCGAAACCAGGACAGGGGTGAAGTTGAGCCCGGGAAGGAGGGAGGGGTGGAGGTAAGGAGCTTTAAGATTTGTTTTTATTTCTCATTATCCTACTCTGATTTGATTGGCAATAAATTAAATTAATTTCCCCAAGTGGAGTCTGTTTTGTCTGTGATGGTAATTGGTGAGTGATATCCCTGTCCTTATCTTGACCCACAAGCCTTTTGTCGTATTTTTTCTCCCCCTGTCCAGCTGAGGAGGGGGAGCAATAGAGCAGCTTGGTGTGTTCCTGGCATCCAGCCAAGGTCAACCCACCACAACCTTGAAGGATTTAGTCACTGTTTGACAAGAAGCCATCCCACCTGATGGGCAGTGGGAATGTTTCAGCCAAGTCATTGCCAGGCAGACCTCAAATGTATAATGTATCTTGGGCTGTTTCAACAAAAAGCTTCACTCCTGTCAGTGCCAGCACCACGTGTTTCACAGGTGAACGTGGAGAGCTGCAGGAGGAGGATGAGCTGCAGGAATGCTCTGTATTGAGGAGATGCTGTGAGCTTGAGTCACGGTGCACCTTGGCTGCAGGAAATGACCTCACCCAGCGCACTGCTGGCCTCGATGCTCTTGGGGTTCAGCCCTGACATAGGCTATCACAGATTTCTTTTAGAATGGAAACATCAATAATACCTGTGTTTTCTTCTGGTTTCAACTTAAATTACTGTCTATTTAAAAGCCTTGTGCTGCTCAAAAGATCTGAGCATTTTCACACAGCGGTGTGAAAATGCAAAATAAATGAGACCCCTTAGGAGGTGTATACTTCAAAACATGTTGTTTGGTCACTACTGTGCAGTGCAGATATGGTTCTCTAGTCATTTTGATCTGCCGTGTGAATGAACACGAGAATTTTCTCCTTAATCTGTGCCTTTTTTCTTACTATGTTGTGATAGTGACTTTAGAAGTACGACGGTGTCCTGGTTTCGGCTAGGATAGAGTATATAGTGCAGTGTTTTTGATTTAGTAGGAAAATAATGTTGATAACACACTGATGTTTTTAGGTGTTGCTAAGCAGTGTTTATACTAAGAAGTCAAGGATTTTTCAGCTTCTCATGCCCAGCCAGCAAGAAGGCTGGAGGGGCACAAGAAGTTGGGAGGGGACACAGCCAGGACAGCTGACCCAAACTGGCCAAAGAGCTATTCCATACCATATGACATCATGCCCAGTATATAAACTGGGGGGAGTTGGCCGGGAGGGGCGGATCGCGGCTCGGGAACTAACTGGGCATTGGTCAGCGAGTGGTGAGCATTGTGCATCACTTGTTTTGCATAGTCTAATTCTTTTAGTATTATTATTGTCATATTATTATCACTGTCATTATTTTTCCTTCCTTTCTGTCCTATTAAACTGTCTTTATCTCAACCCACAAGTTTGGGGTTGTTTTCGATTCTCTCCCCCATCCCACTGGATGGAGGGAGTGAGCAAGCGGCTGCGTGGTGCTTAGTTGCTGGCTGGGGTTAAACCACGACAACATGTACAAATCTGGCTTGCATTACATAAAAGAATGAGTTGGACAGCATGGGGCTGTTGATGTGTTAGGCTGCTTCATTAATAGGATTGCGGCTGTGATGCTTTTGGTCTCCATGGTCAAATGAGGGAAAAGTCCCTGACCTTGACTTTAGGATATAAAATTGGGAAGCAACAGGAGGATCAATAATTAGAGAATTTGCTTTGCATTATTTTTATCATTTTTTCCTTCTTTGTTTCCAATAGAGATCAGGCCTTCATTTTTGGCACACTGACAGTACTGTGTAGTGGTTAAGAGCAATGGAGTCCATTGGTCTGCCTAAGGTAAGCCTTTAAATTTTAGCGAAGAAACTGGCTCAAGGCACTGACTCACTAAGATCCCCTTCCATCTGCTTGAGTATAAACGGTTGCTTACAGTAAGTCTACTGGGAAGGCTAGTTCAGGAAACAAATCTGAAGAGAAGGCAATGCTGAAAGCAGCGATAGTATCAGTTATGTGCTATTGCTGCCTGTGTGCTTGAGCTCCTGTGGATGACAAGTGCCATGAGTGGAAATGCTCAGGGTGTTTCTCCTGTGGGAATTCAAATGAGGACGCTAGCAGTGTTTTAGCTATATCTTATTGCTAGTACAGTCTCTGTGGGGGCCTGAAAGGAATATGATTTAAAATGGAAAACTGAAATATTTTCTTTCTTTATGTTACTACCTCTCATTATGTCTCTTGCCTCTTCCTCTTAATGTGTGTCCTAGTTTCTCTGCCTCTGCCCTGTTTCCAGACTGTCCTTGCACACTCCAGCATGGCTATGCTGCTCCTCTTCTGCCAGCTGCTTTTTGGGTCACCTTTCAAATTTATCTTCCTCCTTGTGGGTCTTTGCTTGTCATCTCCCCCCTCTGCTGCTGTTTCTGGGCACCAGTGAGTCTTGGATGAAAATCCTTTAAGAAAGGGCTGTGTGGAAACACCTACTCTGCTTGTGCAGACATCTCGGCACCCACGCACAGCCTGGGGCAAGTACTACCTCGCCAGCAGCTGCCCCAGGGTGCCTGGGTGGGGGTGGCCCTGGCGCTGCTGTGGGGTCAGGCACAGTGGGGATGCTCAGATGGCTGCCTGAAGGGCTGTAGGGGCTAGTGGCCAGTCACTGTGGGCAAACTCGTTGCAGGTGCCCATAAGCAGAAAAGGGCGCCCATGCCTGCCTTCAGAAATTGCCATAGAGACGGGGAGGGTCCTGCCTCTCCCAGGTCAGGTATTTCTTTTTGCTAACTTGAGTCCTCTGTTCAGCTGGCTGATTTCCACCCTGCCATTCCTTCTCCAAAAGGTTTTGCTTCTGCTGCTGCAGAGTATGCGGAGGGTCATGGCCAAAAGCTTTCCTGAGTCTCCCTCCCAAAGCTGTTGTGAGCAAATGATGAAGAGGTCACTGTGCTCCTGACTTGGTCTTGTCCTATTAACTGTGGGACGGCACAGCCCTGAGTGCCCAGCCTGGGCTGGAAGCACACTGCCAACTCTTATGGTTAGCCAAGTCTTATTTTATTTTTGTGGAGAAACAGTGTTTAGTGACTGGGACCAAGGCCAGGAACAAATTAATGGTAGAACCAGAACTGGAACTTATTGGCTTTTTGGCTAAACTGCTTAATATTCCTCTATCTGAATAGCTTTCTCTGTAAATGATGTATTTACACAGTTGGGGGTGTTGGCGATTAGAATTTTGCATTTTTAAAGAATACTTGGCAGGTTTGGCTCACAATGAGGATTTGCAAATTGTAACTGCATCCCAGGTTTTGGGTGTCTGTAGGAGGACAAACCCTACTGGCTGAGCTCGTGCCAAAGGACCTTTTCTAAATATCTTGATGGAATGCTCTCTATATTCCTTATTTTTCCTTTTATTAAGTAACTTTTACGCTTTATTAAACTCTCCTTATGAAAACTACTGATAAAGTTAAAATAACATTGGAAGAGACTTGATTCATAACTGTATAGAAATAACAGCTGAACTTCTAGAAGTCCAAGGTACGGTTCTGCAGAAGGCCCATTTTAGCTACTCTTCTGCCCAGTAATATGTCATCTTCTTTAACTGTGGATAAAAGATAAAAACCAAAAAACACAGACACTACAGATGTCTACGATAAGAAAAACATCCCTAGGATGATATATTGCATTCATGCTCTAAGGTAACTGGTAACGGGAGTAAAAGTTAAAGTAACTGCCAAATCTAGGAGTGTAAGTCTTGAATGGTTTGAGGGTAACCAGTATGTCACAATCTGTCAGAATTTACAAGTTCATTAATTTAAAGTTGGAGACAAGTCCAACTTTGTCAGAAATATTGGGCAAATTATTTCCAAAATAGAAATGGACTACTGAATTTAGTGCAGGCATCTCCCCCTCAATGTGTACACCCCCTCACAAAGTACATGTATCATTTCAAAATACATACTAAGACAGAAACCAAATAAATGAACAAAACCTTAACAAAATATTAGCATAAAAATGGGGCAGAGGTGCTGATCAGAGTGAAAAGGATGATGAACTGACATACTTCTGCCCCAAAAGAGGAGCAAATAATTACTGTATTCTGAGGTCATTTATGTGAAAATTAACATTTTTGCAAGCTTTTAAAGTTCTGAGCAACTTGATTTTGAACGTAGTCAGGAAGGCTTTGAGCACATCACTGAAGTAGAGCTTAAGATTTTCTGTCCTGCCTTAAGGATTTCCTTGACGTTTGGTACTTTTAGCGCTAAACATCTGTCTCATGCTGTCCCTGGTGTGAGGGGCAGTGGTGTTGGCAGACAGCTCCTCCCTCTTGTGGCTCTCCCAGCTCATTTCCTGCACATGGAGACCTTTTTCCTTTCATTACTTACGAGGCTTGCAGAGAATATAGTTAACTTTTACGCTCCAAACTCTCGTCTACGTTCCTAATGGCGTTCAAAGCCGCATCAGCTGCCCCAGGGCTTATAGGTCAGAAAATATTCAATACATGCTGTAATTGAAATTTTTTACAGTCTAATCCTTGAAATGATGTGTCCCACTCGTGCACTCTGCTATGTGCGCTTACTGCCAATAAACAGGGCATACCACCAAAATTCATGATATTTTTTCAAATGCTGGGTGTTTGGAGTTGGCAGCCCTGGTACTGTCTTGTCAGCTCTGACAAGTGTTGCCATTTGAAATTATTATGCCTGGTGTAATATTAACTGGACAGTATCACCAGGACTGTATGAGGGTAGCTCTCACCTAAAACTTTGTAGTGTGGTCTTTTCTGTCAGCATGTAAGCTTGAAGCGATTTCTTGAAGTAGATGCATGGGGCTCTAATGTTAACCAGCTGTCGTGGTTACACCTAGCCACATGTTATATAACGTGATTATACCCAGCTTCTTGCACACCTGCTTGCTGGCAGAGCATGGGAAACTGAAAAATCCTTAACTTAGGATAAGCGCTACTTAGCAACAACTAAAACATCAGCATGTTATCAACATTATTCTCACACTAAATCCAAAACACAGCACTGTACCAGCTATTAAGAAGAGAGTTAACTTTGTCCCAGCCGAAACCAGGACACCAGCTCAGGCTGAAACAGTGGGCTGTGTGCCCCTCTGGCCATGTTATGGGCCAGCTCAGATGTTTTGCAGGAGAACAGAATGAGGTTTTCCAATATTTGCTTACTCACGTATGGAGGACGACTTTATCAACTGTGGATTTGAATGCTGCATGAACAATAAGCCATCCATTAGATACCTTAAGATCTGCCTAATCTTTGCAATGACAATAACCCTTCATCTTGAACTGAGTTTTGCAATGGGTTGACCTGTGGTAGTTTTCCTTTCTCCATCTTGACATGCCCCGGGATTTATGCTAGTATCAGAACTAGTCTGTGTTGTCTTGGCTTTCATTTCCAAGTTTTCTTGTTTAAATTACTTTTCCTTGCTGCATATCAACACAAAGCTATAACTCCATACTTATGAGCTGTTATTTTAGAAATGGACTTCATGTGCATCAAATGTGTCATGCCACACTGAAGGAGAATAGGCCTGCAATGTTTCAGCTTATAATGCTTTCCCATGGCAGCGTAGGGCCCTGCACCTGCATCACATGCAGGATGTAAGAATCAAAGAAACAATTGTTGAGCTTCATTTATTTCCATGCCTTTTCCTAAAATGCAAGTTTTAAGTGTCTTTCAAATCAGACTCCAGTGTCATTATTGAATTGCACACAGCCTACGTTGAAAGCAGGCTGGGAAACAACAGAATTAAGGACAGGGCGCTTGCTTGGCCAGCAGTGTTCCCCATTGGGTTGGTGTCAGAGGAACCCTGAGCTGCAGGAATACAGTTCTGTTCCCCTTCTGCCATTGCTGTAACCACTGACCTGCTGGCGTCTGTCCCCCTGGCTCTATGCCATGCACCCCACCTGCTCTGCTCTGGGTTTGTCAGAGCATCCTCTCCAGGGAATCAGTACAGAGTTCACTGACCCTAGAAAAGTCCATGTCCCTGTTGTTCTCAGGGTCCAGCACCACAGCATCTAGAAACACCAATTGCAAGCAAGCTTTTCCCTTTTGCAGTTGTAGCATATGCATGTGACAACTATATGAAGAATCACCATTGGGTTTAAATGCTAAATTCTAATACGTCTTGGAGCACGTGCTCAAGTTTCAAAGGCTTATAACTTGGGAAAATACTTTCTCCGAGAGGTGAGGGGTTGACCTGCTTTCCATTCTTTCTTAGTTGTTACCAGGTCATTACTCCAAAGCATCATGATTCTTGAGCTTTCCAACAAAACTATGTGAACTTAACACAGATAGGATATCCTATTTTATTCCCATTCTTGGAAATCCTGAAGCCATCTTCAGTTGAGATTTTTTCCTAAACGAATTCATTTAAGCACAGTCAGCGTGCATAATTTAAGTGCTTAAAACTGATAAGATTATAAATAATTGCCCCTTTAGTAAGAAGTATGAAATAACCTTAACTGTAAGTAGTGGGAGCAAAAAGCTCCATCTATCCAAAGGGTCTATTTGATGTCTGAAATGTTACCATTTCATAGGGAAAGTCTTTGGTTATTTGAGGTTTTGCTGATCTTTGAGCAGCTAGAGGGCCTGAAGATAGGATTTGACTCTAAGCAAAATGGTTTAAATATATTTTTAGGATATGCCCTTACAGTATGTGAAACAACTTGCACTGTCAAATACAGCACTGCTCTGGCCAGGAAGGAGTGACTTAGCAAACAATTTCTAGATTCCTGTTGAATATAATTACCCTCTTGCTTTTCTGCTGTTGAAACATCAATACTTAGCCAGACTTGAAAAATACAAAGGCATAGTTCTCATTTCTTGCACCATTTTTCTTGTGAAAGCTGATATGAAAGCTGATTTGGATTTGGTCCTGGACTAAATGAGGTTAAGAACTGCTTCATTTAAATTAAAATATTAACAGTGATTCTTGTTCCTAAATAGCAGTGCTTATGAGATTCCCCCCCCCCCCCCAAATATTTAGTTTTCATATGATCTTTGCAAGCAGATCACTGCTACATCCTGGACAAACTATCCCTCTGAAGTTGGACAACTTAAAAACATTGTCTTCCTAGGAAGCAGTGGAATAACAAGCATATGTTTTAAAAAAGCACACTATTTTCAGGTCTGTTTTTATGGTATGTTATACATGAGCTAAGCTTAAAACAAGACCCAGGAACCTCTGGTTGATATGAACTGCAGCTCTGCATGGGTGATGCAAAGAGAACTTCACCTGGGAACTGCCCTTTCCCCTTTGTTTATCCCCTGCTCCTGATGCCTCATATCCAGCTTTCTTAACCCCAGGCCCTCTGCTTTTGACTTTATGTGGGTTCCCTGAGGTTCGAGTTACATCTATAAAAGCATTAAGCAAGCTGTTTCAAGTGGAAATTATACCTTAATACAGAGTAGGAGTGTCTTTGTGTTCCCTGCGAGACTCAAAGCACATTTTCAGCACCACCTGGTGGTTAATAAGTTTATCCAAAGGAGTGTAGGCAGTAACGCACATGGCTCGACATCCTCCTGGAAGTGCTGAACAGCAAAAACATGAGTCTCTAATGTTCATACTTTTAATGCCCACTTTTTTTTCTGCATCTCCTTAGTGTGGTGACCCCCAAAAAACCAGTATAGCCCCGTGATACTGCTGATCTCCATAACTGTTGGTATGACACCCAGCACTTCAGCCAGGACTGCATCCCTGCCTTGAACTTAGAGTAAAATCTCTTTAAAAGCCTACAAGGAAAGACTGGCAGGCAGTTTAGGATAAAGGAGGGCGCTGGTTCATTACTACAGGCATGTGAGTTGTTTTCCTGCTATAGCTAACTTCCATTTAAGACTGCTTTGAAAGGTGAGAATGGCAGTGGCAATGATTTGAAGGGCTGCAGCAGTTGTCAAAAGAGTGTCAGTCTACATGAGATGTGCTGTTGTGTCAATCCAGGCTGTGATAAGGCAGAGGAGTAGCTGCGGTAGCATGGAAGATGAAATGCTGATTCTTTGTGCTCGGAAATAAATGACAGCTACAAATACTTGCTTTGAAATCTCATCCTGCAATTTGCTAGTACAAAAACCAAACAAACAACCCCACCTCCACAGAAAACAAAGGGAAATGTGCATTGCAGCTTGGGGTTTTTGTTTGAGGGGCATGTTTGCAATGTATGAAGTTGTAGGTGAAGTCATTTAAAAAAGAGGTGCAAAATAATCCTTTTGGAGGAACACGTTATTTGTCTTGTTTTTAAAATCTACCTGTTGAGAGTTGATTCCTGCTCACAACTCACTTGTTCATGGAGTTTCACTGATAAATTATAGAAGCACCAGTCTTTTGTAGATAAATACATGCCTTGTGTTTGGAAGATATTGAGAAAAATATGTATTTAGCTGTTTTTTCAGATACCACCCCAGAGCTCTATGAATAACGGGTATAGATTTTTCATGCTATATTAAAAAAAAAAAAATATTTGTTTCTGGATAGCACTTTTACATTGAGCTTACTTCATTTTCCAAAAGCTAAAGAGTTAATGAATCAAGTATATTTGAGAGGGGCTTGGATGGGCTTTTACAGGTCCTTGGTCTTCTATACTTAGTAAGAAGGGTGTCAGTGATTTGTGTGTCTTACATTAGTACGTCCTTATAATTAATAGCTGAAGTCAAAACAGTACACAGATCCAAAGCTATAAGCAGTACTAAAGTGCATCTGCATCTTGATTTTTTTTCTTCCAATACTAGGTTTTGAATTTCTTTAATTATCTTCCACTAAGATTTTCTACTTGTTTACACTTTCCCTGTGATCTGATATACACTGACAGTGCCTCTTAGAGATGCTTCTTTGAAACATCAAGTCAGAAAAGACTTGTCTTTCTGTAAGACTTAAAATACAGCATAAAGAAATTTGTAGGGTTAAGTTTATTCTGTATCTGTCCATGAAAGTCAAGGGTTAAAGGACAAGCTTCACAGTGATAGTTATTCTAATAAAAACACTTTTCTCTTGTACAGAAAGCAAACACTTCAACAACATGCAGGACTTCAAATTCTAATATTTTTCTTTGCAGCTTATATCTGTTCAAACTAGGATTAGCACCACAGATCCAAGACCTACTGGGAAAAGTAGACTTTACAGGTAATAAACTGCTTATCTAATCATATGTTAGATAGTTTCTTCATCCAGTAAATCTGCTAACATTGTGCATATTTTCTATTATGATCTTTCTCCTCTCGCAAGGTTGTCCTGAACACATCCTAATTAAATAGGTGGGAGGCTGCTATTTTGTTAATGAATGTCAATCTTTGAAGGACAGAAAGGAGTGAATTTGCATGGAATACTTGTCATATCTTAGATTCCTTCAACATGGGGAGGAAAAACTGCTAAGAATTCCTGGCCACAAGCGCTTTCAAAAACATTGCACCCGTATTTGTAGGTATAGTGATTCATAATGAAATTCTTACGACTTTGTTCTGATAATATTTCTTTTATGTGAACAGAGGAAGAAATCAGCAACATGCAGAAGGAGCTAGAGAAGTACGGTATACAGAAGCCATCTTTTAGTAAAATTGGTAGGATTCTGGCCAGTGAATTATCAGTGGATGAAGCTGTGTGTAAGTGTGGCTCTTGTTCTGTTTTCTACTAATTAGACAGAACGCCAACAAAATATTTTCTGCCTGTGTTTTAATTCATCTAGTTTGCCACCTCTAAATAACAAGAAATGCAAGCAAGTTTTCATTGACTGTCACACTGCATTATTGTTACAAGGCCTTTTGCAATTTTTCAGTCTGAATTTTTGAGCATCTCCATGGATCCATAGGAAGTGCTACCAGAAACAGATTTCTTACCAGCTTTTACATGGGTTTAATGTTTTGGTAGCTAGTGCTCCTCTAGAATGACTAATTGAGCTCTGTGTGTGCCTCTGCACTATAGGGGGTACTGTGGAGACAGCCGTGGGAATAAGGTATCTTCTCTGTGCCCCCTTCCTGTATTGGACTCTTGCAGTTTTCCTCAAACACCAGATCAGGTTGCTGTGAGGACAAGGCACTGTTCCAGATATAGACAACTTTCTCGTGTATGGTGGTGCATACCAAGGAGGATCCACTTGCCTCCATTGGTAGCTTTCAATCTGTCTGACTGCTGGCATGTGACCCACAGCATGGGAAAACACTGCTGGAGGGCATGTCCTGCTGGTGCATCCAAAATAAGCTGTTCCTTTTTAGGGGGTTCGATGCACAGTTATGGTCCTTTTGAGTCTGTCTTGAACAGCTTCCACTCAAAAATGAAATTAAATGCTTTTTTGCTGCCCAAGCCTATCCATCTGTAAATCTGTTGTCTTTTCTTCATTTCAGTTTATTTGTGGAATGAAAAGATATATTTAAAAAGAAAAAAAATAAAATTGCTTGAACTTAAATGACATGAAATGAAGTATGTCCACTTAAATCCACACTTGAGCTCTAGTTATTTTGTTCTGAAAATCCTAGCCTTTTTCAGAGGGGCAAAATGAAGAACAGAAGGGCCGGCTTGAGCATGTTCAGTGGCACAGTGGGTCATTGATACAAATCAGTAACAGTACTGCAGACTAACCTTTAAACACGGGGGGGGGGAAGCTGCATTATAATTAAGTTCCATTGCAACTTTGTTAAACCCTACAAAGCAGCATAATTGAAACAAGCTGATTCATGACTTTTGTGCTGAAATTTCTAGACTTTAACTTAAAACATGCTTCCTCATGTTGATTCACATTGTCTGTGTTGTATATTTTGGAGCCTGCTATAGCTTAATATGTATATGCTTGTTGAAAGCTTGCTCTTAAAATACTGCCTTTGGAAGTGGGGGTAGTTTGTCTCCTTTTTTTAGCAAATTTTCATAGATTTAGCGACTACCAAGCACTTTTCTAGAGAGCTTCCTTCCCTGAAGATGAAAGGGCTGCAACTTCCTTCTCTGAAAGCTTTTTATAGTGTGTGTAGGTTTTCCTTTAACTTCTGAAGTGTTTTCAGTCTTCCATAGAAAAGCAGGGTTTCCTGATGCTGGTTCTGTCTCTTTGGGGAAGGAGTGTGCTGTAGATAACACGCCCTGCCCCAGAACAGGAAACATCTGCTATGGGATCCCTCATGCACTAGTGAGGTTGGGCGTGGAGATCCTGCCAGAGGAAAGGGTCTACCATCCTGCTTCCGAAATGGAGTAAGCAAAAGGAGATATGAAACAAAACAACTGCTGAGGACTCCTGCTGTGCTGTCAGCAATAGTAGAAATCAGTGTGCAAAGAGTAAGCTTAAGTGCTTTCAAAGCAAGCTTATTCTCCAAATAACCCTCTCCGTTATTCCATACCTCTAGGCTACTCTTGCAAGTCCATTCGGGTTTCTCACTGTTTCTCTTGGTAGATGGGTTCACAACATCCACCAATACATATTCACATATCTCCTAACCTTGAACCTATCTGTTGACTACTTTTTGCTAGCTCTACTTATGTCAATGAGGCCTCTTACACAACTGTGGAAGAGATTACATCCTTCCTATGTGTTTTGTTATATGAGGATGTGGGGGTGATATGTGTGTCTTAAGAACTGCAGTCTTCTTTTAGCCTCTTGAAGTTGATCTGGGTGTTCACAGAGTTCAACATCAGAGGAACCAATGTTGCTCTCTGCTTCTCCATCATGCCAACTGCTTACACTTGTCCTCTGATGCTGTGCTGAACTGAGCTAGAGGGAAATAATTTTAAAACAACTTTCTGTCATGAATTTAATGCTAAGCAGTGGATGATCCACCAACAGCTAGGCAAGTCATTCCAGTAACTGCCCTCTCTGAGAATGTATGGCTTCATGCTTCATTTGCCCATGTTGAGTTTCCAGTGGTCTGCTCTTCTGTTCTACTTCCCTAAATTTGTACATCCCTTTGTCTTTCTAAAAACTCAAATTTCCTGGTCATTGACAAGCATCTTTCATTTCTTTCATATACTGAAAGAAACTGAAGGCTCTAAACTCAGATATATAGACCCTCAGTTAAACTTAATCCAAAAAAGTGCTTTTTACTGAATGCTTTTTTTCCAGTTTAGCAAAACCATGCAAGGCCACACAGCAAGTAAATATTGATAGAATAAGGAAAGATGGCATTCGTGTTTTCCCTCACACATCTCATTGGTGGCATGAAAGTAAATCCTAGACAAGCTGCTGTGGTGATAAATGGGGAGCTGCTGTGTTCCTCCTTTGGGGTAGGATCTAGATAAAAATTTATCAGGAATTACCTTTTATATGATAATGTCTGTAAAATCTTTGAGACGAATGTGCCACCAGGGTTTTGTTTTTACAGGCATACCTGCCTTATAAAGGGTCATCAAGAAGGGTACGCCTATACCCTTGCATGCTCCTAAATATTATGTTTCTTAAACAAGTCTGAACACATTGAAAAAAGCAATAGAACAAGAAGAGCATAACAACCACGGGAAGTAAAATCAAGAAGGGTGGTAGTTGTTAGGTGGTAGAGTAAGTGCAGAGCCCCAGTGTTGGTGGGGCATTGAATAGAATACAAAGACAAAGGCGAAGGCTAGCAACAGCTTTCAGCCCAGGCCACTTGTGTGTGGAAGTCTAGGTAGTGACTTTACAACCTGTTGCAGGGTCTGGCGAAAGTGAGTGTTAGGGGGTAGAGCAAGCGCAGAGCCCCAGTGTTGGTGGGGCTGTGAAAGGGCTGCCAAGGGAATATGAGGGCCAGCATGAGCTTTCAGTCCTGGACAGATCTCTATAGGAGACGTAGCTGACACCTGTCTCTATCGAAGCTACCCTCTGGTTTACGTTGAGCAGGTAGCTGAGTGTGACGGTTACGTCGTATAGGAAGAGCAGAGCCCAGTCTTGGTGGGGCTCTTAAGGGGCTGCCAGGGAAAGATTACGGCCAGCAACAGCTTTCCTTCCTGGCACCTACTGTCCGAGATCCCTTGGTGGTGCTTCTGCGTTTGGGAACAGGGCTGTTATGAGGGTGAGTGCTAGGCAGTAGAGCAAGAGCAGAGCCCCAGTGTTGGTGGGTCTGTGAAAGGGCTGCCAAGGGAATATGAGGGCCAGCATTAGCTTTCAATCCAGGCCACTTCTGTGTCAAAGTCCTAGCATGTGAGTCTACATTTTGTTTCTGGGTCCAATGAATGTGAGTGTTAGGTGGTAGAGCAAGGGTAGAGCCACAGTTTTGGTGGGGCTCTGTGAGGGACTGAAAGAGTTAATGTCTGTTAATGTCTCAAACATTGTAGCAACCAAGGTGCTGTGTGACCCTGAAACATTCTTTAGTTATCTAAAGAAATGTGGGGATTTGAGACATTCTTTGGTTATCTAGAGACATGTGGGGGTCTGCTTGCAAGCGTGGAGACATTCTCTAGTTATCTAAAGACATGTGGGGCTTTGAGACAGCCAAATGTTCAGTAGAATGAACAAATGAGTAACGGCTAAAAGAAAGACGATTCCACAAGAACCTAGGTCACCTAGAGGGCAGCTGAGGAAGACTTCGGCCTTCATCCCAGCAACCCCCAGGAGGCAGACTACGACCACCTAGCAACTGCCGGCGCAAGCGCACACACAACGCCGACACGGAAGCGGGGACTATAAACAAGGGAACCCTTCTCCAGTGTTTTGCGCGCGCCCATCACCGGAGGATTGCCACGCTCGTCGCCGACATCGCGGGAAGATTGCCACGCTCGTCGCCGACATCGCGGGATCCAAGGGTGGTGACTATCTCTTCTCTTTTCCCCCTCTTTCTTTCTTTTTTTTTCCTTATCCCTCTCTTTTCTCTCTTCTTGTGAACGTTTTGCTGCAACCCACGCTGCCCACCGTTGTGCCTTCCGCAGTTTGGATTGTTCGAATAAAGCGTTCAAAGTGATCGTTTGGTGTCGTTTCAGCTTAATTTAGCCCGGGGGGATCCCAGAACCTCTACGGCCCTCTGGTCTGTCCGGTCCGGGTCGTAACAGGCTCTGAAAGGATAACCAAGGGAAGGTGAGGGCCAGGAAAAGCTTTCAGTCCTGGCACCTTCCTTGTGGGAGTAGTCATTGGACGTTTTTAGTTTCAGAGCTGAGCTGTACCGAGACTGAGAGAGAGCGAGCATAACATTAGGTGGCTAAGCAAGTGCAGAACCCCAGTGTTGGTGGGGCTGTGAAAGGGCTGCCAAGGGAAGGTGAGCTCCAGCAACAGCTTTCAGTCCAGGCCACTTATGTGTCGGAGTCCTACACAGTGATTTTACATTTTGTTGCTGGGTCTGGCGAGGGTGAGTGTTAGGTGGTAGAGCAAGCGCTGAGCCCCAGTGTTGGTGGGTCTGTGAAGGGGGGGGGTGGCCAAGAAGAATTGGAAGCTACAAACAGCTTTGAGACCTAGCAACATCTGTGTGGGAGCCCTTGCTGGATGTTTTCTCTTTTAGACATGGGCTCTGGCGAGATTGTATGTTAAGTGGTAGAGCAAGCACAGGTCCCCATTGTTGTTGGGGCTCTGAAAGGATAGCTAAGGGATGGTGAGGGCCAGGAACAGCTTTCTGTCCTGGCCACTTCTGTGCAGGATTACTAGGTCCTTAGTGTCCATTTTGTTTCTGGGTTCAAACTGAATGGACTCTGGTGGTAAAGCAAGCACAGTGTTTCAGTGTTTGTGGGGTTGCGAAAGGGCTGGCAGGGGCAATTATGACCTGCAAACAGCTTGCAGTCCTGGCCACTTCTGTGTCTGAGTCCTATGTGGTTAGGGTCTGTTTTGGAGCTTGGCTCCAGCACTGGTAAGGGGGTAGGTGAGGTTTGCCTTCTCCTTCTCTTCCTCCTTCTTTGTCTCCTCCTCCTTCTCTTCCTCTGGTTGCCTCCTGTTGCCTCTTGATGCCTCCTCCTATTTGCACTTTTGAATTCTCCTTCTGTTGCCTCTTCATGCCTTCTGCTTCTGTTGCCTCCTGTTGCGTCATCCTCCTATTACCTCCTGTTCCCTCCTCGTTCTGTTCTTCCTCGTCTTGTCTTCTCCTAGTCTCTTCACTTCATTGCCTCCTGTTTCCTCCTCCTCCTCCTCATCCTGTTCTGCCTTTGCCTCCTCCTCCTGTTGCCTCCTGTTGCTCCCTCCTCCTCTCTCCTGTCGTTAACTCACTTGCTACCTGTAGCTGCCCTCTCCTGTTGCCTCCTCCTCTTGTTGCTGCCTTTTGCCTCATCCTCCTGCTCCTCCTGTTGCCTCCAGTTGCCTCCTTTTTCCTCTTTTTACCTCCTGTTGCTGTATTCTCCTCTTGCCTCCTTCTTCTCCTCCTTCTGTTGCCTGCTCTGGGCTCCTGTTGCCATTTGTTGTGTCCTCCTCTTTTTCCTCCTCTTGTTGCCTTGTCCTGCTCCTCCTCCTGTTGCCGCCCCCTCCTCCTCTTCCCTCCTCTTGCATCGTGTTTCAGCTGGGATAGAGTTAATTTTCTTCTTAGTAGCTGGTACAGTGCTGTGTCTTGGATTTAGTGTGAGAATAATGTTGATGATAACACGCTGATGTTTTAGCTGTTGTAAGTAGCGCTTATCTTAAGCTAAGGACATTTCAGTTTCCCATGCTCTGCCAGCAAGCAGGTGTACAAGAAGCTGGGAGGGAGCATAGCCAGGACAGCTGACCCGAACTAGCCAAAGGGGTATTCCATACCATGGAGCATCATGCCCAGTATATAAACAGGGGGGAGTTGGCCGGGAGGGGCGGATCGCTGCTCGGGCATCGGTCAGTGGGTGGTGAGCAATTGCATTGTGCATCACTTGTCTTTTCTTGGGTTTTATTTCTCTCTTTTTTTTTTTATAATCCTTTTCATTACAATTATTATTATATTTTTATTATTCTTAGTATTATATTTTATTTTACTTTAGTTATTAAACTGTTCTTATCTCAACCCACAAGTTTTACTTTTTTCCAATCCTCCTCCTCACCTCACTGGGAGGGGGGAGGGGGGAGTGGCTGCGTGGTGCTTAGCTGCCAGCTGGGGTCAAACCATGACAGTCCTTTTTGGCGCCCAATGTGGGGCACGAAGGGTTGAGATAACGACAGATCTGATCAGAGTGTGTTAAAACAAATTTTTTGTAAGTATTCATTGTCACTGGTCACTATGTGGATTCTTTTGCTCTCAAACTTGATGTAGTTGTTCTTAAAATTATGTTATGTAATACCATACTTGCAATATATGCTCCCTATGCTGTTTATCACCTCTGGGAACTGGACTAGAGTTATCATTTTCTTGTTGTTTGTAACACTGGCTTATGATATGATAGAAGTGCAGGTCGTGAAACTAATTTGGTATTTGTACTCAACATCGCCGTCACCTCTGTACTTCGGGAGCCATCTATGGGAAACTATTAATAACTACACCTACCTTTTTGCCTCTGAGAGTAAATCTATGGAGGAGACATCTCTGTACTTCAGGTGCCATCTCCTGGAAAATATTAATAATTACACTTTTTACCTTTTCTCCTCGGGGAGCCAATCTATGGAGGAGGCAGCTTCCCACATCTTCCCCTTCTCTGCCAGGTTAATTACAATAGCGTTTGAGGAGTTTGCAAATTTTTAATAGCCTTGGGATGTTGAACCCACACACATGGTCCTATTGCTAGGAAGCAGAATGTTCCTGAATGTGGTTCAGGTCTTGTTTAGGGTTAAAGAACTATTTCAAAATACCACCAAGAGATCAACCCCGGCGAGAGGTACTGCGGCTACTCAGACCCCAGCGATGGGTAATGCAGCTGAACCAGAGAATCAACCAATGCCAGTATCAGTCGCCCCTACAGAGAAGAAGAAATATACAAAAAAATCAGACTGCTTAACAAAGGATGAAGGTGAACCAGGGTCATCACGAGAACAGGAGGAAGAGGCAGGACCACAGATAATCACCTGATCCCTATTCCCGACAGAGCTCCAAAATATACAAAAAGATTTCAGCCGTCATCCAGGCGAAATTGAAATTTCCAAAGTTGAAAACGTCCAGCGACTGCACCCACACAGAAGGTGCCAACACTGAATGCTGTTGCTACCCCTCACCTTTCCTTGGAAGCCCTTTCACAGGCCCAACAACACTAGGGCTCCGCACTTCCCTAGCCACCTAAAGTAATGGTCACTATCTCTCAGTCTCATAGAGATCGCCTCTGAAATTGAAAACATCCAGCAATTCCTCACACATGGAAAGTGCCAGGACTGAAAGCTGTTACTTGACCTCACCGTCCCTTGGCTACCCTTTCAGAGCCACACCAACCGTGGGGCTCTGCACGGGCCTAGCCACCTCATGTTATGCTCTCTCTCTCGCAGGCTAGGTAGAGCTCAGCTCTGAAATTTTAAATGTACAGCGACTGCTCCCACATGGAAGGTGCCAGCACTGAAAGCTCTTGCTAGCCCTCACCTGTCCTTGGAAGCCCTTTCACAGGCCCAGCAACACTGGGGATCTGCGCTTCTCTAGCCACCTAACATAATGGTCACTATCTCTCAGTTTCGAAGAGCTCAGCTCTGAAATGGAAAGCGTCCAGGAAGTCCTCACACATGGAAAGTGCCAGGACTGAAAGCTGCTGCTTGACCTCTCTATCCCTTGGCTACCCTTTCAAGAGCCACACCAACCGTGGGGCTCTGCACGGGCCTAGCCACCTCATGTTATGCTTTCTCTCTCGCAGGCTAGGTAGAGCTCAGCTCTGAAATTGAAAACATCCAGCGACTGCTCCCACATGGAAGGTGCCAGCACTGAAAGCTCTTGCTAGCCCTCACCTTTCCATGGAAGCCCTTTCACAGGCCCAGCAACACTGGGGATCTGTGCTTCTCTAGCCACCTAACATAATGGTCAGTATCTCTCAGTCTCGTAGAGCTCAGCTCTGAAATGGAAAGCGTCCAGCAAGTCCTCACACATGGAAAGTGCCAGGACTGAAAGCTGCTGCTTGACCTCACCATCCCTTGGCTACCCTTTCAGAGCCACACCAACCGTGGGGCTCTGCACCTGCCTAGCCACCTCATGTTCTGCTCTCTCTCTCTCGCAGGCTAGGTAGAGCTCAGCTCTGAAATTGAAAACATCCAGCAACTGCTCCCACATGGAAGGTGCCAGCACTGAAAGCTCTTGCTAGCCCTCACCTTTCCTTGAAAGCCCTTTCACAGGCCCAGCAACACTGGGGATCTGTGCTTCTCTAGCCACCTAACATAATGGTCACTATTTCTCAGTCTCGTAGAGCTCAGCTCTGAAATGGAAAGTGTCCAGCAAGTCCTCACACATGGAAAGTGCCAGGACTGAAAGCTGCTGCTTGACCTCTCTGTCCCTTGGCTACCCTTTCAGAGCCACACCAACCGTGGGGCTCTGCATGGGCCTAGCCACCTCATGTTCTGCTCTATCTCTCTCTCGCAGGCTAGGTAGAGCTCAGCTCCGAAATAGAAAACATCCAGCAACTGCTCCCACATGGAAGGTGCCAGCACTGAAAGCTCTTGCTAGCCCTCACCTTTCCTTGGAAGCCCTTTCACAGGCCCAACAACACTGGGGATCTGCGCTTCTCTAGCCACCTAACATAATGGTCACTATCTCTCAGTCTCGTAGAGCTCAGCTCTGAAATGGAAAGTGTCCAGCAAGTCCTCACACGTGGAAAGTGCCAGGACTGAAAGCTGCTGCTTGACCTCTCCGTCCCTTGGCTACCCTTTCAGAGCCACACCAACCGTGGGGCTCTGCATGGGCCTAGCCACCTCATGTTCTGCTCTCTCTCTCTCTCACAGGCTAGGTAGAGCTCAGCTCCAAAAATGAAAACATCCAGCGACTGCTCCCACATGGAAGGTGCCAGCACTGAAAGCTCTTGCTAGCCCTCACCTTTCCTTGGAAGCCTTTTCACAGGCCCAGCAACACTAGTTCTCTGTGCTCCTCTAGCCACCTAACCTTCTGCTCACCCTCTCCTGCAGTCGAAGGAGAGTTGAGCTGAGAAAATGCAAACGTCCAGCAATTCCTCACACATGAAAAGTGCCAGCACTGAAAGCTGCTGCTAGCCAGCACCGTTCCGTGGAAGTGCTCTCACAGGCGCAGCAACACTGGGGCTCTGCGCTTCTCTAGCCACCTAATGTCACGGTCAGTATCTCTCCGTCTCGCAGAGCTGAGCTGAGAAATTGCAAACATCCAGCAATTCCTCACACATGAGAAATGCCAGCACTGAAAGCTGTTGCTAGCAGGCACCGTTCCGTGGAAGCGCTCTCACAGGCGGAGCAACACTGGGGCTCTGCGCTTCTCTAGCCACCTAATGTCACGGTCACTATCTCTCCGTCTCGCAGAGCTGAGCTGAGAAATTGCAAACGTCCAGCAATTCCTCACACATGACAAGTGCCAACACTGAAAGCTACTCCTTGATCTAACCAGGCCTTGGCTAGCCTTTCAGAGCCACACAAAGGTTGGGGCTCTGTGCTCCTCTAGCCACTTAATATTCTGCTCATCCTCTCTCGCAGTCGAAGGAGAGCTGAGCTGAGAAACTGCAAACGTCCAGCAATTCCTCACACATGAGAAATGCCAGCACTGAAAGCTGTTGCCAGACAGCTCCGTTCCTTGGAAGCGCTCTCACAGGTGCAGCAACACTGGGGCTCTGCGCTTCTCTAGCCACCTAACGTCACGGTCACTATCTCTCCGTCTCGCAGAGCTGAGCTGAGAAATTTCAAACGTCCAGCAATTCCTCACACATGAAAAGTGCCAGCACTGAATGCTACTGCTTGATCTAACCAAGCCTTGGCTAGCCTTTCAGAGCCACAAAAAGGTTGGGGCTCTGTGCTCCTCTAGCCACCTAATCTTCTGCTCACCCTCTCTTCCAGTTGAAGGAGACCTGAGCTGAGAAACTGCAAACGTCCAGCAATTCCTCACACATGAGAAATGTCAGCACTGAAAGCTGTTCTTAGCCAGCGCCGTTCCTTGGAAGCGCTCTCACAGGTACAGCAACACTGGGGCTCTGCACTTCTCTAGCCACCTAACGTCACGGTCACTATCTCTCCGTCTCGCAGAGCTGAGCTGAGAAATTGCAAACGTCCAGCAATTCCTCACACATGAGAAATGCCAGCACTGAATGCTACTGCTTGATCTAAGCATGCCTTGGCTAGCCTTTCAGAGCCACACAAAGGTTGGGGCTCTGTGCTCCGTAGCCACCTAATCTTCTGCTCACTCTCTCTCGCAGTCGAAGGAGACGTGAGCTGAGAAACTGCAAACGTCCAGCAATTCCTCACACATGACAAATGCCAGCACTGAAAGCTGTTGCCAGACAGCGCCGTTCCGTGGAAGCGCTTTCACAGGCGCAGCAACACTGGGGCTCTGCGCTTCTCTAGCCACCTAATGTCACGATCACTATCTCTCCGTCTCGCAGAGCGGAGCTGAGAAATTGCAAACGTCCAGCAATTCCTCACACATGAAAAGTGCCAGCACAGAATGCTACTGCTTGATCTAAGCATGCCTTGGCTAGCCTTTCAGAGCCACACAAAGGTTGGGGCTCTGTGCTTCTCTAGCCACCTAACCCTCGGCTCATCCTCTCTCGCAGTCAAAGGACAGCTGAGCTGAGAAATTGCAAACGTCCAGCAATTCCTTACACATGAAAAGTGCCAGCACTGAAAGCTGCTCCTAGCAGGCACCGTTCCTTGGAAGCGCTTTCACAGGCGCAGCAACACTGGGGCTCTGCGCTTCTCTAGTCACCTAACGTCACGGTCACTATCTCTCCGTCTCGCAGAGCTGAGCTGAGAAATTGCAAACGTCCAGCAATTCCTCACACATGAAAAGTGCCAGCACTGAAAGCTACTGCTTGATCTAACCATGCCTTGGCTAGCCTTTCAGAGCCACACAAAGGTTGGGGCTCTGTGCTCCTCTAGCCACCTAATCTTCTGCTCATCCTCTCTCGCAGTTGAAGGAGAGCTGAGCTGAGAAATTGCAAACTTCCAGCAATTCCTCACACATGAAAAGTGCCAGCACTGAAAGCTACTGCTTGATCCAACCAGGCCTTGGCTAGCCTTTCAGAGCCACACAAAGGTTGGGGCTCTGTGCTTCTCTAGCCACCTAATCTTCTGCTCATCCTCTCTCGCAGTCAAAGGAGAGCTGAGCTGAGAAACTGCAAACGTCCAGCAATTCCTCACACATGAAAAGTGCCAGCACTGAAAGCTGCTGCTAGCCAGCACTGTTCCTTGGAAGCGCTCTCACAGGCACAGCAACACTGGGGCTCTGCGCTTCTCTAGCCACCTAACGTCACGGTCACTATCTCTCCGTCTTGCAGAGCTGAGCTGAGAAATTGCAAACGTCCAGCAATTCCTCACACATGAAAAGTGCCAGCACTGAAAGCTACTGCTTGATCTAACCAGGCCTTGGCTAGCCTTTCAGAGCCACAAAAAGGTTGGGGCTCTGTGCTTCTCTAGCCACCTAACCCTCGGGTCATCCTCTCTCGCAGTTGAAGGACAGCTGTGCTGAGAAATTGCAAACGTCCAGAATTCCTCACACATGAAAATTTCGAGCACTGAAAGCTGCTGCTAGCCAGCGCCGTTCCTTGGAAGCGCTCTCACAGGCACAGCAACACTGGGGCTCTGCGCTTCTCTAGCCACCTAACGTCACGGTCACTTTCTCTCCGTATCGCAGAGCGGAGCTGAGAAATTGCAAACGTCCAGCAATTCCTCACACATGAAAAGTGCCAGCACTGAAAGCTACTGCTTGATCTAAGCATGCCTTGGCTAGCCTTTCAGAGCCACACAAAGGTTGGGGCTCTGTGCTTCTCTAGCCACCTAAACTTCTGCTCATCCTCTCTCGCAGTCGAAGGAGAGCTGAGCTGAGAAATTGCAAACGTCCAGCAATTCCTCACACATGAAAAGTGCCAGCACTGAAAGCTGCTGCTAGCAGGCACCGTTCCTTGGAAGTGCTCTCACAGGCGCAGCAACACTGGGGCTCTGCGCTTCTCTAGCCACCTAATGTCACGGTCACTATCTCTTCGTCTCGCAGAGCTGAGCTGAGAAATTGCAAACGTCCAGCAATTCCTCACACATGAAAAGTGCCAGCACTGAAAGCTACTGCTTGATCTAAGCATGCCTTGGCTAGCCTTTCAGAGCCACACAAAGGTTGGGGCTCTGTGCTCCTCTAGCCACCTAATCTTCTGCTCATCCTCTCTCGCAGTCGAAGGAGAGCTGAGCTGAGAAATTGCAAACGTCCAGCAATACCTCACACTTGAAAAGTGCCAGCACTGAAAGCTACTGCTTGATCTAACCATGACTTGGCTAGTCTTTCAGAGCCACACAAAGGTTGGGGCTCTGTGCTCCTCTAGCCACCTAATCTTCTGCTCATCCTCTCTCGCAGTCGAAGGAGAGCTGAGCTGAGAAACTGCAAACATCCACCAATTCGTCAGACATGAAAAGTGCCAGCACTGAAAGCTGTTGCTAGACAGCGCCGTTCCTTGGAAGCGCTCTCACAGGTGCAGCAACACTGGGGCTATGCACTTCTCTACCCACCTAACGTCACGGTCACTATCTCTCCGTCTCGCAAAGCTGAGCTGAGAAATTGCAAACGTCCAGCAATTCCTCACACATGAAAAGTGCCAACACTGAAAGCTACTGCATGATCTAACCAGGCCTTGGCTAGCCTTTCAGAGCCACACAAAGGTTGGGGCTCTGTGCTTCTCTAGCCACCTAATCTTCTGCTCACCCTCTCTCGCAGTCGAAGGAGAGCTGAGAAATTGCAAACGTCCAGCAATTCCTCACACATGAAAAGTGCCAGCACTGAAAGCTGCTGCTAGCAGGCACCGTTCCTTGGAAGTGCTCTCACAGGCGCAGCAACACTGGGGCTCTGCACTTCTCTAGCCACCTAACGTCACGGTCACTATCTGTCCGTCTCGCAGAGCTGAGCTGAGAAATTGCAAACGTCCAGCAATTCCTCACACATGAAAATTGCCAGCACTGAATGCTACTGCTTGATCTAACCAGGCCTTGGCTAGCCTTTCAGAGCCACACAAAGGTTGGGGCTCTGTCCTCCTCTAGCCACCTAATCTTCTGCTCATCCTCTCTCGCAGTCGAAGGAGAGCTGAGCTGAGAAATTGCAAACATCCAGCAATTCCTCACACATGAAAAGTGCCAGCACTGAAGGCTACTGCTTGATCTAACCAGGCCTTGGCTAGCCTTTCAGAGCCACACAAAGGTTGGGGCTCTGTGCTTCTCTAGCCACCTAACCCTCGGCTCATCCTCTCTCGCAGTCGAAGGACAGCTCAGCTGAGAAATTGCAAACGTCCAGCAATTCCTCAGACATGAGAAATGCCAGCACTGAAAGCTCTTGCTAGCCAGCACCGTTCCTTGGAAGTGCTCTCACAGGCGCAGCAACACTGGGGCTCTGCGCTTCTCTAGATACCTAACATCACGGTCACTATCTCTCCGTCTCGCAGAGCTGAGCTGAGAAATTGCAAACGTCCAGCAGTTCCTCACACATGAAAAGTGCCAGCACTGAATGCTACTGCTTGATCTAACCAGGCCTTGGCTAGCCTTTCAGAGCCACACAAAGGTTGGGGCTCTGTGCTCCTCTAGCCACCTAATTTTCTGCTCATCCTCTCTCGCAGTCGAAGGAGAGCTGAGCTGAGAAATTGCAAACGTCCAGCAATCCCTCACACATGAAAAGTGCCAGCACTGAAAGCTCTTGCTAGCAGGCACCGTTCCTTGGAACTGCTCTCACAGGCGCAGCAACACTGGGGCTCTGCGCTTCTCTAGCCACCTAACGTCACGGTCACTTTCTCTCCGTCTCGCAGAGCTGAGCTGAGAAATTGCAAACGTCCAGCAATTCCTCACACATGAAAAGTGCCAGCACTGAAAGCTACTGCTTGATCTAACCAGGTCTTGGCTAGCCTTTCAGAGCCACACAAAGGTTGGGGCTCTGTCCTTTTCTAGCCACCTAACATTCGGCTCATCCTCTCTCGCAGTCGAAGGAGAGCTGAGCTGAGAAATTGCAAACGTCCAGCAATTCCTCAGACATGAAAACTGCCAGCATTGAAAGCTCTTGCTAGCCAGCACCGTTCCTTGGAAGTGCTCTCACAGGCGCAGCAACACTGGGGCTCTGCGCTTCTCTAGCCACCTAATGTCACGGTCACTATCTCTCCGTCTCGCAGAGCTGAGCTGAGAAATTGCAAACGTCCAGCAATTCCTCAGACATGAAAAGTGCCAGCACTGAAAGCTACTGCTTGATCTAACCAGGCCTTGGCTAGCCTTTCAGAGCCACACAAAGGTTGGGGCTCTGTGCTTCTCTACCCACCTAACCCTCGGCTCATCCTCTCTCGCAGTCGAAGGACAGCTGAGCTGAGAAACTGCAAACATCCACCAATTCCTCAGACATGAAAAGTGCCAGCTCTGAAAGCTGTTGCTAGCCCTCACCTTTCCTTCGAAGCCCTTTCACAGGCACAGCAGCACTGGGGCTCTGCGCTTCTCTAGCCACCTAATGTCACGGTCACTATCTCTCCGTCTCACAGAGCTGAGCTGAGAAATTGCAAACGTCCAGCAATTCCTCACACATGAAAAGTGCCAGCACTGAAAGCTACTGCTTGATCTAAGCATGCCTTGGCTAGCCTTTCAGAGCCACACAAAGGTTGGGGCTCTGTGCTCCTCTAGCCACCTAATCTTCTGCTCATCCTCTCTCGCAGTCGAAGGAGAGCTGAGCTGAGAAATTGCAAACGTCCAGCAATTCCTCACACATGAAAAGTGCCAGCACTGAAAGCTACTGCTTGATCTAAGCATGCCTTGGCTAGCCTTTCAGAGCCACACAAAGGTTGGGGCTCTGTGCTCCTCTAGCCACCTAATCTTCTGCTCATCCTCTCTCGCAGTCGAAGGAGAGCTGAGCTGAGAAATTGCAAACGTCCAGCAATCCCTCACACATGAAAAGTGTCAGCACTGAAAGCTCTTGCTAGCCAGCACCGTTCCTTGGAACTGCTCTCACAGGCGCAGCAACACTGGGGCTCTGCACTTCTCTAGCCACCTAACGTCACGGTCACTATCTGTCCGTCTCGCAGAGCTGAGCTGAGAAATTGCAAACGTCCAGCAATTCCTCACACATGAAAAGTGCCAGCACTGAAAGCTACTGCTTGATCTAACCAGGCCTTGGCTAGCCTTTCAAAGCCACACAAAGGTTGGGGCTCTGTGGTCCTCTAGCCACCTAATCTTCTGCTCATCCTCTCTCGCAGTCGAAGGAGAGCTGAGCTGAGAAATTGCAAACGTCCAGCAATTCCTCACACATGAAAAGTGCCAGCACTGAAAGCTACTGCTTGATCTAATCAGGCCTTGGCTAGCCTTTCAGAGCCACACAAAGGTTGGGGCTCTGAGCTTCTCTAGCCACCTAATCTTCTGCTCAACCTCTCTCGCAGTCGAAGGAGAGCTGAGCTGAGAAATTGCAAACGTCCAGCAATTCCTCACACATGAAAAGTGCCAGCACTGAAAGCTGCTCCTAGCAGGCACCGTTCCTTGGAAGTGCTCTCACAGGTGCAGCAACACTGGGGCTCTGCACTTCTCTAGCCACCTAACGTCACGGTCACTATCTGTCCGTCTCGCAGAGCTGAGCTGAGAAATTGCAAACATCCAGCAATTCCTCACACATGAAAAGTGCCAGCACTGAAAGCTGTTGCTAGCAGGCACCGTTCCTTGGAAGCGCTCTCACAGGCGCAGCAACACTGGGGCTCTGCGCTTCTCTAGATACCTAACATCACGGTCACTATCTCTCCGTCTCGCAGAGCTGAGCTGAGAAATTGCAAATGTCCAGCAGTTCCTCACACATGAAAAGTGCCAGCACTGAAAGCTACTGCTTGATCTAAGCATGCCTTGGCTAGCCTTTCAGAGCCACACAAAGGTTGGGGCTCTGTGCTCCTCTAGCCACCTAATCTTCTGCTCATCCTCTCTCGCAGTCGAAGGAGACCTGAGCTGAGAAATTGCAAACGTCCAGCAATACCTCACACATGAAAAGTGCCAGCACTGAAAGCTACTGCTTGATCTAACCATGCCTTGGCTAGCCTTTCAGAGCCACACAAAGGTTGGGGCTCTGTGCTCCTCTAGCCACCTAACCCTCGGCTCATCCTCTCTCGCAGTCGAAGGACAGCTGAGCTGAGAAACTGCAAACATCCACCAATTCCTCAGACATGAAAAGTGCCAGCTCTGAAAGCTGTTGCTAGCCCTCACCTTTCCTTCGAAGCCCTTTCACAGGCCCAGCAACACTGGGGCTCTGTGCTTCTCTAGCCACCTAACGTCACGGTCACTATCTCTCCATCTCACAGAGCTGAGCTGAGAAATTGCAAACGTCCAGCAATTCCTCACACATGAAAAGTGCCAGCACTGAAAGCTACTGCTTGATCTAACCAGGCCTTGGCTAGCCTTTCAGAGCCACACAAAGGTTGGGGCTCTGTGCTTCTCTAGCCACCTAATCTTCGGCTCATCCTCTCTCGCAGTCGAAGGACAGCTGAGCTGAGAAATTGCAAACGTCCAGCAATTCCTCACACATGAAAACTGCCAGCACTGAAAGCTGCTCCTAGCAGGCACCGTTCCTTGTAAGTGCTCTCACAGGCGCAGCAACACTGGGGCTCTGCACTTCTCTAGCCACCTAACGTCACGGTCACTATCTCTCCGTCTTGCAGAGCTGAGCTGAGAAATTGCAAACATCCAGCAATTCCTCACACATGAAAAGTGCCAGCACTGAAAGCTACTGCTTGATCTAAGCATGCCTTGGCTAGCCTTTCAGAGCCACACAAAGTTTGGGGCTCTGAGCTTCTCTAGCCACCTAATCTTCTGCTCAACCTCTCTAGCAGTCGAAGGAGAGCTGAGCTGAGAAATTGCAAACGTCCAGCAATCCCTCACACATGAAAAGTGCCAGCACTGAAAGCTCTTGCTAGCCAGCACCGTTCCTTGGAACTGCTCTCACAGGCGCAGCAACACTGGGGCTCTGCGCTTCTCTAGCCACCTAATGTCACGGTCACTATCTCTCCGTCTCGCAGAGCTGAGCTGAGAAATTGCAAACGTCCAGCAATTCCTCACACATGAAAAGTGCCAGCACTGAAAGCTACTGCTTGATCTAAGCATGCCTTGGCTAGCCTTTCAGAGCCACACAAAGGTTGGGGCTCTGTGCTTCTCTAGCCACCTAACCCTCGGCTCACCCTCTCTCGCAGTCGAAGGACAGCTGAGCTGAGAAATTGCAAACATCCACCAATTCCTCAGACATGAGAAATGCCAGCACTGAAAGCTCTTGCTAGCCAGCACCGTTCCTTGGAACTGCTCTCACAGGCGCAGCAACACTGGGGCTCTGCGCTTCTCTAGCCTCCTAATGTCACGGTCACTATCTCTCCGTCTCGCAGAGCTGAGCTGAGAAATTGCAAACGTCCAGCAATTCCTCACACATGAAAAGTGCCAGCACTGAAAGCTACTGCTTGATCTAACCATGACTTGGCTAGCCTTTCAGAGCCACACAAAGGTTGGGGCTCTGTGCTCCTCTAGCCACCTAATCTTCTGCTCATCCTCTCTCGCAGTCGAAGGAGAGCTGAGCTGAGAAATTGCAAACGTCCAGCAATACCTCACACTTGAAAAGTGCCAGCACTGAAAGCTACTGCTTGATCTAACCATGCCTTGGCTAGCCTTTCAGAGCCACACAAAGGTTGGGGCTCTGTGCTCCTCTAGCCACCTAATCTTCTGCTCATCCTCTCTCGCAGTCGAAGGAGAGCTGAGCTGAGAAATTGCAAACGTCCAGCAATTCCTCACACATGAAAAGTGCCAGCACTGAATGCTACTGCTTGATCTAACCATGACTTGGCTAGCCTTTCAGAGCCACACAAAGGTTGGGGCTCTGTGCTTCTCTACCCACCTAACCCTCGGCTCATCCTCTCTCGCAGTCGAAGGACAGCTGAGCTGAGAAACTGCAAACGTCCAGCAATTCCTCAGACATGAAAAGTGCCAGCACTGAAAGCTGCTGCTAGCCCTCACCTTTCCTTCGAAGCCCTTTCACAGGCACAGCAACACTGGGGCTCTGCGCTTCTCTAGCCACCTAACGTCACGGTCACTATCTCTCCGTCTCACAGAGCTGAGCTGAGAAATTGCAAACGTCCAGCAATTCCTCACACATGAAAAGTGCCAGCACTGAAAGCTACTGCTTGATCTAAGCATGCCTTGGCTAGCCTTTCAGAGCCACACAAAGGTTGGGGCTCTGTGCTCCTCTAGCCACCTAATCTTCTGCTCATCCTCTCTCGCAGTCGAAGGAGAGCTGAGCTGAGAAATTGCAAACGTCCAGCAATTCCTCACACATGAAAAGTGCCAGCACTGAAAGCTGCTGCTTGATCTAAGCATGCCTTGGCTAGCCTTTCAGAGCCACACAAAGGTTGGGGCTCTGTGGTCCTCTAGCCACCTAATCTTCTGCTCATCCTCTCTCGCAGTCGGAGGAGAGCTGAGCTGAGAAATTGCAAACGTCCAGCAATACCTCACACATGAAAAGTGTCAGCACTGAAAGCTCTTGCTAGCCAGCACCGTTCCTTGGAAGTGCTCTCACAGGCGCAGCAACACTGGGGCTATGCACTTCTCTAGCCACCTAACGTCACGGTCACTATCTCTCCGTCTCGCAGAGCTGAGCTGAGAAATTGCAAACGTCCAGCAATTCCTAACACATGAAAAGTGCCAGCACTGAAAGCTACTGCTTGATCTAACAAGGCCTTGGCTAGCCTTTCAAAGCCACACAAAGGTTGGGGCTCTGTGGTCCTCTAGCCACCTAATCTTCTGCTCATCCTCTCTCGCAGTCGAAGGAGAGCTGAGCTGAGAAATTGCAAACGTCCAGCAATTCCTCACACATGAAAAGTGCCAGCACTGAAAGCTACTGCTTGATCTAACCAGGCCTTGGCTAGCCTTTCAGAGCCACACAAAGGTTGGGGCTCTGTGCTTCTCTAGCCACCTAATCTTCGGCTCATCCTCTCTCGCAGTCGAAGGACAGCTGAGCTGAGAAATTGCAAACGTCCAGCAATTCCTCACACATGAAAACTGCCAGCACTGAAAGCTGCTCCTAGCAGGCACCGTTCCTTGGAAGTGCTCTCACAGGCGCAGCAACACTGGGGCTCTGCACTTCTCTAGCCACCTAACGTCACGGTCACTATCTCTCCGTCTTGCAGAGCTGAGCTGAGAAATTGCAAACATCCAGCAATTCCTCACACATGAAAAGTGCCAGCACTGAAAGCTACTGCTTGATCTAAGCATGCCTTGGCTAGCCTTTCAGAGCCACACAAAGTTTGGGGCTCTGAGCTTCTCTAGCCACCTAATCTTCTGCTCAACCTCTCTAGCAGTCGAAGGAGAGCTGAGCTGAGAAATTGCAAACGTCCAGCAATTCCTCACACATGAAAAGTGCCAGCACTGAAAGCTACTGCTTGATCTAATCAGGCCTTGGCTAGCCTTTCAGAGCCACACAAAGGTTGGGGCTCTGTGCTTCTCTAGCCACCTAACCCTCGGCTCATCCTCTCTCGCAGTCGAAGGACAGCTGAGCTGAGAAACTGAAAACTTCCAGCAATCCCTCACACATGAAAAGTGCCAGCACTGAAAGCTCTTGCTAGCCAGCACCGTTCCTTGGAACTGCTCTCACAGGCGCAGCAACACTGGGGCTCTGCGCTTCTCTAGCCACCTAATGTCACGGTCACTATCTCTCCGTCTCGCAGAGCTGAGCTGAGAAATTGCAAACGTCCAGCAATTCCTCACACATGAAAAGTGCCAGCACTGAAAGCTACTGCTTGATCTAAGCATGCCTTGGCTAGCCTTTCAGAGCCACACAAAGGTTGGGGCTCTGTGCTTCTCTAGCCACCTAACCCTCGGCTCACCCTCTCTCGCAGTCGAAGGACAGCTGAGCTGAGAAATTGCAAACATCCACCAATTCCTCAGACATGAGAAATGCCAGCACTGAAAGCTCTTGCTAGCCAGCACCGTTCCTTGGAACTGCTCTCACAGGCGCAGCAACACTGGGGCTCTGCGCTTCTCTAGCCTCCTAATGTCACGGTCACTATCTCTCCGTCTCGCAGAGCTGAGCTGAGAAATTGCAAACGTCCAGCAATTCCTCACACTGAAAAGTGCCAGCACTGAAAGCTACTGCTTGATCTAACCATGACTTGGCTAGCCTTTCAGAGCCACACAAAGGTTGGGGCTCTGTGCTCCTCTAGCCACCTAATCTTCTGCTCATCCTCTCTCGCAGTCGAAGGAGAGCTGAGCTGAGAAATTGCAAACGTCCAGCAATACCTCACACTTGAAAAGTGCCAGCACTGAAAGCTACTGCTTGATCTAACCATGCCTTGGCTAGCCTTTCAGAGCCACACAAAGGTTGGGGCTCTGTGCTCCTCTAGCCACCTAATCTTCTGCTCATCCTCTCTCGCAGTCGAAGGAGAGCTGAGCTGAGAAATTGCAAACGTCCAGCAATTCCTCACACATGAAAAGTGCCAGCACTGAATGCTACTGCTTGATCTAACCATGCCTTGGCTAGCCTTTCAGAGCCACACAAAGGTTGGGGCTCTGTGCTTCTCTACCCACCTAACCCTCGGCTCATCCTCTCTCGCAGTCGAAGGACAGCTGAGCTGAGAAACTGCAAACGTCCAGCAATTCCTCACACATGAAAAGTGCCAGCACTGAAAGCTGCTGCTAGCCCTCACCTTTCCTTCGAAGCCCTTTCACAGGCACAGCAACACTGGGGCTCTGCGCTTCTCTAGCCACCTAATGTCACGGTCACTATCTCTCCGTCTCACAGAGCTGAGCTGAGAAATTGCAAACGTCCAGCAATTCCTCACACATGAAAAGTGCCAGCACTGAAAGCTACTGCTTGATCTAACCAGGCCTTGGCTAGCCTTTCAGAGCCACACAAAGGTTGGGGCTCTGTGCTCCTCTAGCCACCTAATCTTCTGCTCATCCTCTCTCGCAGTCGAAGGAGAGCTGAGCTGAGAAATTGCAAACGTCCAGCAATTCCTCACACATGAAAAGTGCCAGCACTGAAAGCTGCTGCTTGATCTAAGCATGCCTTGGCTAGCCTTTCAGAGCCACACAAAGGTTGGGGCTCTGTGGTCCTCTAGCCACCTAATCTTCTGCTCATCCTCTCTCGCAGTCGGAGGAGAGCTGAGCTGAGAAATTGCAAACGTCCAGCAATTCCTCACACATGAAAAGTGCCAGCACTGAAAGCTCTTGCTAGCCAGCACCGTTCCTTGGAAGTGCTCTCACAGGCGCAGCAACACTGGGGCTATGCACTTCTCTAGCCACCTAACGTCACGGTCACTATCTCTCCGTCTCGCAGAGCTGAGCTGAGAAATTGCAAACGTCCAGCAATTCCTAACACATGAAAAGTGCCAGCACTGAAAGCTACTGCTTGATCTAACAAGGCCTTGGCTAGCCTTTCAAAGCCACACAAAGGTTGGGGCTCTGTGGTCCTCTAGCCACCTAATCTTCTGCTCATCCTCTCTCGCAGTCGAAGGAGAGCTGAGCTGAGAAATTGCAAACGTCCAGCAATTCCTCACACATGAAAAGTGCCAGCACTGAAAGCTACTGCTTGATCTAATCAGGCCTTGGCTAGCCTTTCAGAGCCACACAAAGGTTGGGGCTCTGAGCTTCTCTAGCCACCTAATCTTCTGCTCAACCTCTCTCGCAGTCGAAGGAGAGCTGAGCTGAGAAATTGCAAACGTCCAGCATTTCCTCACACATGAAAAGTGCCAGCACTGAAAGCTACTGCTTGATCTAACCATGACTTGGCTAGCCTTTCAGAGCCACACAAAGGTTGGGGCTCTGTGCTCCTCTAGCCACCTAATCTTCTGCTCATCCTCTCTCGCAGTCGAAGGAGAGCTGAGCTGAGAAATTGCAAACGTCCAGCAATTCCTCACACATGAAAAGTGCCAGCACTGAAAGCTACTGCTTGATCTAACCAGGCCTTGGCTAGCCTTTCAGAGCCACACAAAGGTTGGGGCTCTGTGCTCCTCTAGCCACCTAATCTTCTGCTCATCCTCTCTCGCAGTCGAAGGAGAGCTGAGCTGAGAAATTGCAAACGTCCAGCAATCCCTCACACATGAAAAGTGCCAGCACTGAAAGCTCTTGCTAGCCAGCACCGTTCCTTGGAACTGCTCTCACAGGTGCAGCAACACTGGGGCTCTGCTCTTGTCTAGCCACCTAACGCCAAGGTCACTATCTCTCCGTCTCGCAGAGCTGAGCTGAGAAATTGCAAACGTCCAGCAATTCCTCACACATGAAAAGTGCCAGCACTGAAAGCTACTGCTTGATCTAACCAGGCCTTGGCTAGCCTTTCAGAGCCACACAAAGGTTGGGGCTCTGTGCTCCTCTAGCCACCTAACCCTCGGCTCATCCTCTCTCGCAGTCGAAGGAGAGCTGAGCTGGGAAATTGCAAATGTCCAGCAGTTCCTCACACATGAAAAGTGCCAGCACTGAAAGCTACTGCTTGATCTAAGCATGCCTTGGCTAGCCTTTCAGAGCCACACAAAGGTTGGGGCTCTGTGCTCCTCTAGCCACCTAATCTTCTCATCCTCTCTCGCAGTCGAAGGAGAGCTGAGCTGAGAAATTGCAAACGTCCAGCAATACCTCACACATGAAAAGTGCCAGCACTGAAAGCTACTGCTTGATCTAACCATGCCTTGGCTAGCCTTTCAGAGCCACACAAAGGTTGGGGCTCTGTGCTCCTCTAGCCACCTAATCTTCTGCTCATCCTCTCTCGCAGTCGAAGGAGAGCTGAGCTGAGAAATTGCAAACGTCCAGCAATTCCTCACACATGAAAAGTGCCAGCACTGAAAGCTACTGCTTGATCTAACCATGCCTTGGCTAGCCTTTCAGAGCCACAAAAAGGTTGGGGCTCTGTGCTTCTCTACACACCTAACCCTCGGCTCATCCTCTCTCGCAGTCGAAGGACAGCTGAGCTGAGAAACTGCAAACATCCACCAATTCGTAAGACATGAAAAGTGCCAGCTCTGAAAGCTGTTGCTAGCCCTCACCTTTCCTTCGAAGCCCTTTCACAGGCCCAGCAACACTGGGGCTCTGCGCTTCTCTAGCCACCTAACGTCACGGTCACTATCTCTCCGTCTCACAGAGCTGAGCTGAGAAATTGCAAACATCCAGCAATTCCTCACACATGAAAAGTGCCAGCACTGAAAGCTACTGCTTGATCTAACCAGGCCTTGGCTAGCCTTTCAGAGCCACACAAAGGTTGGGGCTCTGTGCTCCTCTAGCCACCTAATCTTCGGCTCATCCTCTCTCGCAGTCGAAGGACAGCTGAGCTGAGAAATTGCAAACGTCCAGCAATTCCTCACACATGAAAAGTGCCAGCACTGAAAGCTGCTCCTAGCAGGCACCGTTCCTTGTAAGTGCTCTCACAGGCGCAGCAACACTGGGGCTCTGCACTTCTCTAGCCACCTAACGTCACGGTCACTATCTCTCCGTCTTGCAGAGCTGAGCTGAGAAATTGCAAACATCCAGCAATTCCTCACACATGAAAAGTGCCAGCACTGAAAGCTACTGCTTGATCTAAGCATGCCTTTGCTAGCCTTTCAGAGCCACACAAAGGTTGGGGCTCTGAGCTTCTCTAGCCACCTAATCTTCTGCTCAACCTCTCTCGCAGTCGAAGGAGAGCTGAGCTGAGAAATTGCAAACGTCCAGCAATTCCTCACACATGAAAAGTGCCAGCACTGAAAGCTACTGCTTGATCTAACCAGGCCTTGGCTAGCCTTTCAGAGCCACACAAAGGTTGGGGCTCTGTGCTCCTCTAGCCACCTAATCTTCTGCTCATCCTCTCTCGCAGTCGAAGGAGAGCTGAGCTGAGAAATTGCAAACGTCCAGCAATTCCTCAGACACGAAAAGTGCCAGCACTGAAAGCTACTGCTTGATCTAACAAGGCCTTGGCTAGCCTTTCAGAGCCACACAAAGGTTGGGGCTCTGTGCTCCTCTAGCCACCTAATCTTCTGCTCATCCTCTCTCGCAGTCGAAGGAGAGCTGAGCTGAGAAATTGCAAACGTCCAGCAATCCCTCACACATGAAAAGTGCCAGCACTGAAAGCTCTTGCTAGCCAGCACCGTTCCTTGGAACTGCTCTCACAGGCGCAGCAACACTTGGGCTCTGCGCTTCTCTAGCCACCTAACATCACGGTCACTATCTCTCCGTCTCGCAGAGCTGAGCTGAGAAATTGCAAACGTCCAGCAATTCCTCACACATGAAAAGTGCCAGCACTGAAAGCTACTGCTTGATCTAACAAGGCCTTGGCTAGCCTTTCAGAGCCACACAAAGGTTGGGGCTCTGTGGTCCTCTAGCCACCTAATCTTCTGCTCAACCGCTCTCGCAGTCGAAGGAGAGCTGAGCTGAGAAATTGCAAACGTCCAGCAATTCCTCAGACATGAAAAGTGCCAGCACTGAAAGCTACTGCTTGATCTAATCAGGCCTTGGCTAGCCTTTCAGAGCCACACAAAGGTTGGGGCTCTGAGCTTCTCTAGCCACCTAATCTTCTGCTCAACCTCTCTCGCAGTCGAAGGAGAGCTGAGCTGAGAAACTGCAAACGTCCAGCAATTCCTCACACATGAAAAGTGCCAGCACTGAAAGCTACTGCTTGATCTAAGCATGCCTTGGCTAGCCTTTCAGAGCCACACAAAGGTTGGGGCTCTGTGCTTCTCTAGCCACCTAATCTTCTGCTCATCCTCTCTCGCAGTCGAAGGAGAGCTGAGCTGAGAAATTGCAAACGTCCAGCAATTCCTCAGACATGAAAAGTGCCAGCACTGAATGCTACTGCTTGATCTAACCAGGCCTTGGCTAGCCTTTCAGAGCCACACAAAGGTTGGGGCTCTGTGCTCCTCTAGCCACCTAATCTTCTGCTCATCCTCTCTCGCAGTCGAAGGAGAGCTGAGCTGAGAAATTGCAAACGTCCAGCAATCCCTCACACATGAAAACTGCCAGCACTGAAAGCTCTTGCTAGCCAGCACCGTTCCTTGGAAGTGCTCTCACAGGTGCAGCAACACTGGGGCTCTGCGCTTCTCTAGCCACCTAACGTCACGGTCACTATCTCTCCGTCTCGCAGAGCTGAGCTGAGAAATTGCAAACGTCCAGCAATTCCTCACACATGAAAAGTGCCAGCACTGAAAGCTGCTCCTAGCAGGCACCGTTCCTTGGAAGCGCTCTCACAGGTGCAGCAACACTGGGGCTCTGCACTTCTCTAGCCACCTAACGTCACGGTCACTATCTGTCCGTGTCGCAGAGCTGAGCTGAGAAATTGCAAACATCCAGCAATTCCTCTCACATGAAAAGTGCCAGCACTGAAAGCTGTTGCTAGCAGGCACTGTTCCTTGGAAGCGCTCTCACAGGCGCAGCAACACTGGGGCTCTGCGCTTCTCTAGCCACCTAACGTCACGGTCACTATCTCTCCGTCTCGCAGAGCTGAGCTGGGAAATTGCAAACGTCCAGCAGTTCCTCACACATGAAAAGTGCCAGCACTGAAAGCTACTGCTTGATCTAAGCATGCCTTGGCTAGCCTTTCAGAGACACAAAAAGGTTGGGGCTCTGTGCTTCTCTAGCCACCTAACCCTCGGCTCATCCTCTCTCGCAGTCGAAGGACAGCTGAGCTGAGAAATTGCAAACGTCCAGCAATTCCTCACACATGAAAAGTGCCAGCACTGAAAGCTGCTCCTAGCAGGCACCGTTCCTTGGAAGTGCTCTCACAGGTGCAGCAACACTGGGGCTCTGCACTTCTCTAGCCACCTAATGTCATGGTCACTATCTCTCCGTCTCGCAGAGCTGAGCTGAGAAATTGCAAACATCCAGCAATTCCTCACACATGAAAAGTGCCAGCACTGAAAGCTGTTGCTAGCAGGCACCGTTCCTTGGAAGCGCTCTCACAGGCGCAGCAACACTGGGGCTCTGCACTTCTCTAGCCACCTAACGTCACGGTCACTATCTCTCCGTCTCGCAGAGCTGAGCTGAGAAATTGCAAACGTCCAGCAGTTCCTCACACATGAAAAGTGCCAGCACTGAAAGCTACTGCTTGATCTAAGCATGCCTTGGCTAGCCTTTCAGAGCCACACAAAGGTTGGGGCTCTGTGGTCCTCTAGCCACCTAATCTTCTGCTCATCCTCTCTCGCAGTCGAAGGAGAGCTGAGCTGAGAAATTGCAAACGTCCAGCAATACCTCACACATGAAAAGTGCCAGCACTGAAAGCTACTGCTTGATCTAACCATGCCTTGGCTAGCCTTTCAGAGCCACACAAAGGTTGGGGCTCTGTGCTCCTCTAGCCACCTAATCTTCTGCTCATCCTCTCTCGCAGTCGAAGGAGAGCTGAGCTGAGAAATTGCAAACGTCCAGCAATTCCTCACACATGAAAAGTGCCAGCACTGAAAGCTACTGCTTGATCTAACCATGCCTTGGCTAGCCTTTCAGAGCCACAAAAAGGTTGGGGCTCTGTGCTTCTCTACACACCTAACCCTCGGCTCATCCTCTCTCGCAGTCGAAGGACAGCTGAGCTGAGAAACTGCAAACATCCACCAATTCGTAAGACATGAAAAGTGCCAGCTCTGAAAGCTGTTGCTAGCCCTCACCTTTCCTTCGAAGCCCTTTCACAGGCCCAGCAACACTGGGGCTCTGCGCTTCTCTAGCCACCTAACGTCACGGTCACTATCTCTCCGTCTCACAGAGCTGAGCTGAGAAATTGCAAACATCCAGCAATTCCTCACACATGAAAAGTGCCAGCACTGAAAGCTACTGCTTGATCTAACCAGGCCTTGGCTAGCCTTTCAGAGCCACACAAAGGTTGGGGCTCTGTGCTCCTCTAGCCACCTAATCTTCGGCTCATCCTCTCTCGCAGTCGAAGGACAGCTGAGCTGAGAAATTGCAAACGTCCAGCAATTCCTCACACATGAAAAGTGCCAGCACTGAAAGCTGCTCCTAGCAGGCACCGTTCCTTGTAAGTGCTCTCACAGGCGCAGCAACACTGGGGCTCTGCACTTCTCTAGCCACCTAACGTCACGGTCACTATCTCTCCGTCTTGCAGAGCTGAGCTGAGAAATTGCAAACATCCAGCAATTCCTCACACATGAAAAGTGCCAGCACTGAAAGCTACTGCTTGATCTAAGCATGCCTTTGCTAGCCTTTCAGAGCCACACAAAGGTTGGGGCTCTGAGCTTCTCTAGCCACCTAATCTTCTGCTCAACCTCTCTCGCAGTCGAAGGAGAGCTGAGCTGAGAAATTGCAAACGTCCAGCAATTCCTCACACATGAAAAGTGCCAGCACTGAAAGCTACTGCTTGATCTAACCAGGCCTTGGCTAGCCTTTCAGAGCCACACAAAGGTTGGGGCTCTGTGCTCCTCTAGCCACCTAATCTTCTGCTCATCCTCTCTCGCAGTCGAAGGAGAGCTGAGCTGAGAAATTGCAAACGTCCAGCAATTCCTCAGACACGAAAAGTGCCAGCACTGAAAGCTACTGCTTGATCTAACAAGGCCTTGGCTAGCCTTTCAGAGCCACACAAAGGTTGGGGCTCTGTGCTCCTCTAGCCACCTAATCTTCTGCTCATCCTCTCTCGCAGTCGAAGGAGAGCTGAGCTGAGAAATTGCAAACGTCCAGCAATCCCTCACACATGAAAAGTGCCAGCACTGAAAGCTCTTGCTAGCCAGCACCGTTCCTTGGAACTGCTCTCACAGGCGCAGCAACACTTGGGCTCTGCGCTTCTCTAGCCACCTAACATCACGGTCACTATCTCTCCGTCTCGCAGAGCTGAGCTGAGAAATTGCAAACGTCCAGCAATTCCTCACACATGAAAAGTGCCAGCACTGAAAGCTACTGCTTGATCTAACAAGGCCTTGGCTAGCCTTTCAGAGCCACACAAAGGTTGGGGCTCTGTGGTCCTCTAGCCACCTAATCTTCTGCTCAACCGCTCTCGCAGTCGAAGGAGAGCTGAGCTGAGAAATTGCAAACGTCCAGCAATTCCTCAGACATGAAAAGTGCCAGCACTGAAAGCTACTGCTTGATCTAATCAGGCCTTGGCTAGCCTTTCAGAGCCACACAAAGGTTGGGGCTCTGAGCTTCTCTAGCCACCTAATCTTCTGCTCAACCTCTCTCGCAGTCGAAGGAGAGCTGAGCTGAGAAACTGCAAACGTCCAGCAATTCCTCACACATGAAAAGTGCCAGCACTGAAAGCTACTGCTTGATCTAAGCATGCCTTGGCTAGCCTTTCAGAGCCACACAAAGGTTGGGGCTCTGTGCTTCTCTAGCCACCTAATCTTCTGCTCATCCTCTCTCGCAGTCGAAGGAGAGCTGAGCTGAGAAATTGCAAACGTCCAGCAATTCCTCAGACATGAAAAGTGCCAGCACTGAATGCTACTGCTTGATCTAACCAGGCCTTGGCTAGCCTTTCAGAGCCACACAAAGGTTGGGGCTCTGTGCTCCTCTAGCCACCTAATCTTCTGCTCATCCTCTCTCGCAGTCGAAGGAGAGCTGAGCTGAGAAATTGCAAACGTCCAGCAATCCCTCACACATGAAAACTGCCAGCACTGAAAGCTCTTGCTAGCCAGCACCGTTCCTTGGAAGTGCTCTCACAGGTGCAGCAACACTGGGGCTCTGCGCTTCTCTAGCCACCTAACGTCACGGTCACTATCTCTCCGTCTCGCAGAGCTGAGCTGAGAAATTGCAAACGTCCAGCAATTCCTCACACATGAAAAGTGCCAGCACTGAAAGCTGCTCCTAGCAGGCACCGTTCCTTGGAAGCGCTCTCACAGGTGCAGCAACACTGGGGCTCTGCACTTCTCTAGCCACCTAACGTCACGGTCACTATCTGTCCGTGTCGCAGAGCTGAGCTGAGAAATTGCAAACATCCAGCAATTCCTCTCACATGAAAAGTGCCAGCACTGAAAGCTGTTGCTAGCAGGCACTGTTCCTTGGAAGCGCTCTCACAGGCGCAGCAACACTGGGGCTCTGCGCTTCTCTAGCCACCTAACGTCACGGTCACTATCTCTCCGTCTCGCAGAGCTGAGCTGGGAAATTGCAAACGTCCAGCAGTTCCTCACACATGAAAAGTGCCAGCACTGAAAGCTACTGCTTGATCTAAGCATGCCTTGGCTAGCCTTTCAGAGACACAAAAAGGTTGGGGCTCTGTGCTTCTCTAGCCACCTAACCCTCGGCTCATCCTCTCTCGCAGTCGAAGGACAGCTGAGCTGAGAAATTGCAAACGTCCACCAATTCCTCACACATGAAAAGTGCCAGCACTGAAAGCTGCTCCTAGCAGGCACCGTTCCTTGGAAGTGCTCTCACAGGTGCAGCAACACTGGGGCTCTGCACTTCTCTAGCCACCTAATGTCATGGTCACTATCTCTCCGTCTCGCAGAGCTGAGCTGAGAAATTGCAAACATCCAGCAATTCCTCACACATGAAAAGTGCCAGCACTGAAAGCTGTTGCTAGCAGGCACCGTTCCTTGGAAGCGCTCTCACAGGCGCAGCAACACTGGGGCTCTGCACTTCTCTAGCCACCTAACGTCACGGTCACTATCTCTCCGTCTCGCAGAGCTGAGCTGAGAAATTGCAAACGTCCAGCAGTTCCTCACACATGAAAAGTGCCAGCACTGAAAGCTACTGCTTGATCTAAGCATGCCTTGGCTAGCCTTTCAGAGCCACACAAAGGTTGGGGCTCTGTGGTCCTCTAGCCACCTAATCTTCTGCTCATCCTCTCTCGCAGTCGAAGGAGAGCTGAGCTGAGAAATTGCAAACGTCCAGCAATACCTCACACATGAAAAGTGCCAGCACTGAAAGCTACTGCTTGATCTAACCATGCCTTGGCTAGCCTTTCAGAGCCACAAAAAGGTTGGGGCTCTGTGCTCCTCTACCCACCTAATCTTCTGCTCATCCTCTCTCGTAGTCGAAGGAGAGCTGAGCTGAGAAATTGCAAACGTCCAGCAATTCCTCACACATGAAAAGTGCCAGCACTGAAAGCTACTGCTTGATCTAACCATGCCTTGGCTAGCCTTTCAGAGCCACAAAAAGGTTGGGGCTCTGTGCTTCTCTACACACCTAACCCTCGGCTCATCCTCTCTCGCAGTCGAAGGAGAGCTGAGCTGAGAAATTGCAAACGTCCAGCAATCCCTCACACATGAAAAGTGCCAGCACTGAAAGCTCTTGCTAGCCAGCACCGTTCCTTGGAACTGCTCTCACAGGTGCAGCAACACTGGGGCTCTGCGCTTGTCTAGCCACCTAACGTCACGGTCACTATCTCTCCATCTCGCAGAGCTGAGCTGAGAAATTGCAAACGTCCAGCAATTCCTCACACATGAAAAGTGCCAGCACTGAAAGCTGTTGCTAGCAGGCACCTTTCCTTGGAAGCGCTCTCACAGGCGCAGCAACACTGGGGCTCTGCGCTTCTCTAGCCACCTAACGTCACGGTCACTATCTCTCCGTCTCGCAGAGCTGAGCTGGGAAATTGCAAACGTCCAGCAGTTCCTCACACATGAAAAGTGCCAGCACTGAAAGCTACTGCTTGATCTAAGCATGCCTTGGCTAGCCTTTCAGAGCCACAAAAAGGTTGGGGCTCTGTGCTTCTCTAGCCACCTAACCCTCGGCTCATCCTCTCTCGCAGTCGAAGGACAGCTGAGCTGAGAAATTGCAAACGTCCACCAATTCCTCACACATGAAAAGTGCCAGCACTGAAAGCTGCTCCTAGCAGGCACCGTTCCTTGGAAGTGCTCTCACAGGTGCAGCAACACTGGGGCTCTGCGCTTCTCTAGCCACCTAACGTCACGGTCACTATCTGTCCGTCTCGCAGAGCTGAGCTGAGAAATTGCAAACATCCAGCAATTCCTCACACATGAAAAGTGCCAGCACTGAAAGCTGTTGCTAGCAGGCACCGTTCCTTGGAAGCGCTCTCACAGGCGCAGCAACACTGGGGCTCTGCGCTTCTCTAGCCACCTAACGTCACGGTCACTATCTCTCCGTCTCGCAGAGCTGAGCTGAGAAATTGCAAATGTCCAGCAGTTCCTCACACATGAAAAGTGCCAGCACTGAAAGCTACTGCTTGATCTAACCAGGCCTTGGCTAGCCTTTCAGAGCCACACAAAGGTTGGGGCTCTGTGCTCCTCTAGCCACCTAATCTTCTGCTCATCCTCTCTCGCAGTCGAAGGAGAGCTGAGCTGAGAAATTGCAAACATCCACCAATTCCTCAGACATGAAAAGTGCCAGCACTGAAAGCTCTTGCTAGCCCTCACCTTTCCTTCGAAGCCCTTTCACAGGCCCAGCAACACTGGGGCTCTGTGCTTCTCTAGCCACCTAATGTCACGAACACTATCTCTCCATCTCACAGAGCTGAGCTGAGAAATTGCAAACATCCAGCAATTCCTCACACATGAAAAGTGCCAGCACTGAAAGCTACTGCTTGATCTAACCAGGCCTTGGCTAGCCTTTCAGAGCCACACAAAGGTTGGGGCTCTGTGCTTCTCTAGCCACCTAATCTTCGGCTCATCCTCTCTCGCAGTCGAAGGACAGCTGAGCTGAGAAATTGCAAACGTCCAGCAATTCCTCAGACATGAAAAGTGCCAGCACTGAAAGCTACTGCTTGATCTAATCAGGCCTTGGCTAGCCTTTCAGAGCCACACAAAGCTTGGGGCTCTGAGCTCCTCTAGCCACCTAATCTTCTGCTCAACCTCTCTCGCAGTCGAAGGAGAGCTGAGCTGAGAAATTGCAAACGTCCAGCAATTCCTCACACATGAAAAGTGCCAGCACTGAAAGCTACTGCTTGATCTAAGCATGCCTTGGCTAGCCTTTCAGAGCCACACAAAGGTTGGGGCTCTGTGCTCCTCTAGCCACCTAATCTTCTGCTCATCCTCTCTCGCAGTCGAAGGAGAGCTGAGCTGAGAAATTGCAAACGTCCAGCAATTCCTCAGACATGAAAAGTGCCAGCACTGAAAGCTACTGCTTGATCTAACCAGGCCTTGGCTAGCCTTTCAGAGCCACACAAAGGTTGGGGCTCTGTGCTCCTCTAGCCACCTAATCTTCTGCTCATCCTCTCTCGCAGTCGAAGGAGAGCTGAGCTGAGAAATTGCAAACGTCCAGCAATCCCTCACACATGAAAAGTGCCAGCACTGAAAGCTACTGCTTGATCTAATCAGGCCTTGGCTAGCCTTTCAGAGCCACACAAAGCTTGGGGCTCTGAGCTTCTCTAGCCACCTAATCTTCTGCTCAACCTCTCTCGCAGTCGAAGGAGAGCTGAGCTGAGAAATTGCAAACGTCCAGCAATTCCTCACACATGAAAAGTGCCAGCTCTGAAAGCTACTGCTTGATCTAACAAGGCCTTGGCTAGCCTTTCAGAGCCACACAAAGGTTGGGGCTCTGTGCTCCTCTAGCCACCTAATCTTCTGCTCATCCTCTCTCGCAGTCGAAGGAGAGCTGAGCTGAGAAATTGCAAACGTCCAGCAATTCCTCAGACATGAAAAGTGCCAGCACTGAATGCTACTGCTTGATCTAACCAGGCCTTGGCTAGCCTTTCAGAGCCACACAAAGGTTGGGGCTCTGTGCTCCTCTAGCCACCTAATCTTCTGCTCATCCTCTCTCGCAGTCGAAGGAGAGCTGAGCTGAGAAATTGCAAACGTCCAGCAATCCCTCACACATGAAAACTGCCAGCACTGAAAGCTCTTGCTAGCCAGCACCGTTCCTTGGAAGTGCTCTCACAGGTGCAGCAACACTGGGGCTCTGCGCTTGTCTAGCCACCTAACGTCACGGTCACTATCTCTCCGTCTCGCAGAGCTGAGCTGAGAAATTGCAAACGTCCAGCAATTCCTCACACATGAAAAGTGCCAGCACTGAAAGCGGCTCCTAGCAGGCACCGTTCCTTGGAAGTGCTCTCACAGGTGCAGCAACACTGGGGCTCTGCACTTCTCTAGCCACCTAACGTCACGGTCACTATCTGTCCGTCTCGCAGAGCTGAGCTGAGAAATTGCAAACATCCAGCAATTCCTCACACATGAAAAGTGCCAGCACTGAAAGCTGTTGCTAGCAGGCACCGTTCCTTGGAAGCGCTCTCACAGGCGCAGCAACACTGGGGCTCTGCGCTTCTCTAGCCACCTAACGTCACGGTCACTATCTCTCCGTCTCGCAGAGCTGAGCTGGGAAATTGCAAATGTCCAGCAGTTCCTCACAAATGAAAAGTGCCAGCACTGAAAGCTACTGCTTGATCTAACCATGCCTTGGCTAGCCTTTCAGAGCCACACAAAGGTTGGGGCTCTGTGCTCCTCTAGCCACCTAATCTTCTGCTCATCCTCTCTCGCAGTCGAAGGAGAGCTGAGCTGAGAAATTGCAAACTTCCAGCAATACCTCACACATGAAAAGTGCCAGCACTGAAAGCTACTGCTTGATCTAACCATGCCTTGGCTAGCCTTTCAGAGCCACACAAAGGTTGGGGCTCTGTGCTCCTCTAGCCACCTAATCTTCTGCTCATCCTCTCTCGCAGTCGAAGGAGAGCTGAGCTGAGAAATTGCAAACGTCCACCAATTCCTCAGACATGAAAAGTGCCAGCACTGAAAGCTACTGCTTGATCTAACCATGCCTTGGCTAGCCTTTCAGAGCCACAAAAAGGTTGGGGCTCTGTGCTTCTCTACACACCTAACCCTCGGCTCATCCTCTCTCGCAGTCGAAGGACAGCTGAGCTGAGAAACTGCAAACATCCACCAATTCCTCAGACATGAAAAGTGCCAGCTCTGAAAGCTGTTGCTAGCCCTCACCTTTCCTTCGAAGCCCTTTCACAGGCCCAGCAACACTGGGGCTCTGTGCTTCTCTAGCCACCTAACGTCACGGTCACTATCTCTCCGTCTCACAGAGCTGAGCTGAGAAATTGCAAACATCCAGCAATTCCTCACACATGAAAAGTGCCAGCACTGAAAGCTACTGCTTGATCTAAGCATGCCTTGGCTAGCCTTTCAGAGCCACAAAAAGGTTGGGGCTCTGTGCTTCTCTAGCCACCTAACCCTCGGCTCATCCTCTCTCGCAGTCGAAGGACAGCTGAGCTGAGAAATTGCAAACATCCACCAATTCCTCACACATGAAAAGTGCCAGCACTGAAAGCTGCTCCTAGCAGGCACCGTTCCTTGGAAGTGCTCTCACAGGTGCAGCAACACTGGGGCTCTGCACTTCTCTAGCCACCTAACGTCACGGTCACTATCTGTCCGTCTCGCAGAGCTGAGCTGAGAAATTGCAAACATCCAGCAATTCCTCACACATGAAAAGTGCCAGCACTGAAAGCTGTTGCTAGCAGGCACCGTTCCTTGGAAGCGCTCTCACAGGCGCAGCAACACTGGGGCTCTGCGCTTCTCTAGCCACCTAACGTCACGGTCACTATCTGTCCGTCTCGCAGAGCTGAGCTGAGAAATTGCAAATGTCCAGCAGTTCCTCACACATGAAAAGTGCCAGCACTGAAAGCTACTGCTTGATCTAACCAGGCCTTGGCTAGCCTTTCAGAGCCACACAAAGGTTGGGGCTCTGTGCTCCTCTAGCCACCTAATCTTCTGCTCATCCTCTCTCGCAGTCGAAGGAGAGCTGAGCTGAGAAATTGCAAACGTCCAGCAATTCCTCAGACATGAAAAGTGCCAGCACTGAAAGCTACTGCTTGATCTAACCATGCCTTGGCTAGCCTTTCAGAGCCACAAAAAGGTTGGGGCTCTGTGCTTCTCTACACACCTAACCCTCGGCTCATCCTCTCTCGCAGTCGAAGGACAGCTGAGCTGAGAAACTGCAAACATCCACCAATTCCTCAGACATGAAAAGTGCCAGCTCTGAAAGCTGTTGCTAGCCCTCACCTTTCCTTCGAAGCCCTTTCACAGGCCCAGCAACACTGGGGCTCTGTGCTTCTCTAGCCACCTAACGTCACGGTCACTATCTCTCCGTCTCGCAGAGCTGAGCTGAGAAATTGCAAACATCCAGCAATACCTCACACATGAAAAGTGCCAGCACTGAAAGCTACTGCTTGATCTAACCAGGCCTTGGCTAGCCTTTCAGAGCCACACAAAGGTTGGGGCTCTGTGCTTCTCTAGCCACTTAACCCTCGGGTCATCCTCTCTCGCAGTCGAAGGAGAGCTGAGCTGAGAAATTGCAAATGTCCAGCAATTCCTCACACATGAGAAATGCCAGCACTGAAAGCTGCTCCTAGCAGGCACCGTTCCTTGGAATTGCTCTCACAGGCGCAGCAACACTGGGGCTCTGTGATTCTCCAGCGACATAACGTCATGGTCACTATCTCTCCGTCTCGCAGAGCTGAGGTGAGAAATTGCAAATGTCCAGCAATACCTCAGACATGAAAAGTGCCAGCACTGAAAGCTGTTGCTAGCAGGCACCGTTCCTTGGAAGCGCTCTCACAGGCGCAGCAACACTGGGGCTCTGCACTTCTCTAGCCACCTAACGTCACGGTCACTATCTCTCCGTCTCGCAGAGCTGAGCTGAGAAATTGCAAACGTCCAGCAATTCCTCACACATGAAAAGTGCCAGCACTGAAAGCTACTGCTTGATCTAAGCATGCCTTGGCTAGCCTTTCAGAGCCACACAAAGGTTGGGGCTCTGTGCTCCTCTAGCCACCTAATCTTCTGCTCAACCGCTCTCGCAGTCGAAGGAGAGCTGAGCTGAGAAATTGCAAACGTCCAGCAATTCCTCACACATGAAAAGTGCCAGCACTGAAAGCTACTGCTTGATCTCATCAGGCCTTGGCTAGCCTTTCAGAGCCACACAAAGGTTGGGGCTCTGAGCTTCGCTAGCCACCTAATCTTCTGCTCAACCTCTCTCGCAGTCGAAGGAGAGCTGAGCTGAGAAATTGCAAACGTCCAGCAATTCCTCAGACATGAAAAGTGCCAGCACTGAAAGCTACTGCTTGATCTAAGCATGCCTTGGCTAGCCTTTCAGAGCCACACAAAGGTTGGGGCTCTGTGCTCCTCTAGCCACCTAATCTTCTGCTCATCCTCTCTCGCAGTCGAAGGAGAGCTGAGCTGAGAAATTGCAAACGTCCAGCAATCCCTCACACGTGAAAAGTGCCAGCACTGAAAGCTCTTGCTAGCCAGCACCGTTCCTTCGAACTGCTCTCACAGGCGCAGCAACACTGGGGCTCTGCGCTTCTCTAGCCACCTAACGTCACAGTCACTATCTCTCCGTCTCGCAGAGCTGAGCTGAGAAATTGCAAACGTCCAGCAATTCCTCACACATGAAAAGTGCCAGCACTGAAAGCTACTGCTTGATCTAACAAGGCCTTGGCTAGCCTTTCAAAGCCACACAAAGGTTGGGGCTCTGTGGTCCTCTAGCCACCTAATCTTCTGCTCAACCGCTCTCGCAGTCAAAGGAGAGCTGAGCTGAGAAATTGCAAACGTCCAGCAATTCCTCACACATGAAAAGTGCCAGCACTGAAAGCTACTGCTTGATCTAACCAGGCCTTGGCTAGCCTTTCAGAGCCACACAAAGGTTGGGGCTCTGAGCTTCTCTAGCCACCTAATCTTCTGCTCAACCTCTCTCGCAGTCGAAGGAGAGCTGAGCTGAGAAATTGCAAACGTCCACCAATTCCTCACACATGAAAAGTGCCAGCACTGAATGCTACTGCTTGATCTAACCAGGCCTTGGCTAGCCTTTCAGAGCCACACAAAGGTTGGGGCTCTGTGCTCCTCTAGCCACCTAATCTTCTGCTCATCCTCTCTCGCAGTCGAAGGAGAGCTGAGCTGAGAAATTGCAAAAGTCCACCAATTCCTCAGACATGAAAAGTGCCAGCACTGAAAGCTCTTGCTAGCCAGCACCGTTCCTTGGAAGTGCTCTCACAGGTGCAGCAACACTGGGGCTCTGCACTTCTCTAGCCACCTAACGTCACGGTCACTATCTCTCCATCTCGCAGAGCTGAGCTGAGAAATTGCAAACGTCCAGCAATTCCTCACACATGAAAAGTGCCAGCACTGAAAGCTACTGCTTGATCTAACCAGGCCTTGGCTAGCCTTTCAGAGCCACACAAAGGTTGGGGCTCTGTGCTTCTCTAGCCACCTAACCCTCGGCTCATCCTCTCTCGCAGTCGAAGGACAGCTGAGCTGAGAAATTGCAAACGTCCAGCAATTCCTCACACATGAAAAGTGCCAGCACTGAAAGCTGCTCCTAGCCAGCACGGTTCCTTGTAAGTGCTCTCACAGGCGCAGCAACACTGGGGCTCTGCACTTCTCTAGCCACCTAACGTCACAGTCACTATCTCTCCGTCTTGCAGAGCTGAGCTGAGAAATTGCAAACATCCAGCAATTCCTCACACATGAAAAGTGCCAGCACTGAAAGCTACTGCTTGTTCTAAGCATGCCTTGGCTAGCCTTTCAGAGCCACACAAAGTTTGGGGCTCTGAGCTTCTCTAGCCACCTAATCTTCTGCTCAACCTCTCTCGCAGTCGAAGGAGAGCTGAGCTGAGAAATTGCAAACGTCCAGCAATTCCTCACACATGAAAAGTGCCAGCACTGAAAGCTACTGCTTGATCTAACCAGGCCTTGGCTAGCCTTTCAGAGCCACACAAAGGTTGGGGCTCTGTGCTCCTCTAGCCACCTAATCTTCTGCTCATCCTCTCTCGCAGTCGAAGGAGAGCTGAGCTGAGAAATTGCAAACATCCAGCAATTCCTCAGACATGAAAAGTGCCAGCACTGAAAGCTCTTGCTAGCCAGCACCGTTCCTTGGAACTGCTCTCACAGGCGCAGCAACACCTGGGCTCTGCGCTTCTCTACCCACCTAACGTCACGGTCACTCTCTCTCCGTCTCGCAGAGCTGAGCTGAGAAATTGCAAACGTCCAGCAATTCCTCACACATGAAAAGTGCCAGCACTGAAAGCTACTGCTTGATCTAACCAGGCCTTGGCTAGCCTTTCAGAGCCACACAAAGGTTGGGGCTCTGTGCTCCTCTAGCCACCTAATCTTCTGCTCATCCTCTCTCGCAGTCGAAGGACAGCTGAGCTGAGAAATTGCAAACGTCCAGCAATTCCTCACACATGAAAAGTGCCAGCACTGAAAGCTGCTCCTAGCAGGCACCGTTCCTTGTAGGTGCTCTCACAGGCGCAGCAACACTGGGGCTCTGCACTTCTCTAGCCACCTAACGTCACAGTCACTATCTCTCCATCTTGCAGAGCTGAGCTGAGAAATTGCAAACATCCAGCAGTTCCTCACACATGAAAAGTGCCAGCACTGAAAGCTACTGCTTGATCTAACAAGGCATTGGCTAGCCTTTCAAAGCCACACAAAGGTTGGGGCTCTGTGCTCCTCTAGCCACCTAATCTTCTGCTCATCCTCTCTCGCAGTCGAAGGACAGCTGAGCTGAGAAATTGCAAACGTCCAGCAATCCCTCACACATGAAAAGTGCCAGCACTGAAAGCTCTTGCTAGCAGGCACCGTTCCTTGGAACTGCTCTCACAGGTGCAGCAACACTGGGGCTCTGCGCTTCTCTAGCCACCTAACGTCACGGTCACTATCTCTCTGTCTCGCAGAGCTGAGCTGAGAAATTGCAAACATCCAGCAATTCCTCACACATGAAAAGTGCCAGCACTGAAAGCTACTGCTTGATCTAACCAGGCCTTGGCTAGCCTTTCAAAGCCACACAAAGGTTGGGGCTCTGTGGTCCTCTAGCCACCTAATCTTCTGCTCAACCGCTCTCGCAGTCGAAGGAGAGCTGAGCTGAGAAATTGCAAACGTCCAGCAATTCCTCACACATGAAAAGTGCCAGCATTGAAAGCTACTGCTTGATCTAATCAGGCCTTGGCTAGCCTTTCAGAGCCACACAAAGGTTGGGGCTCTGAGCTTCTCTAGCCACCTAATCTTCTGCTCAACCTCTCTCGCAGTCGAAGGAGAGCTGAGCTGAGAAATTGCAAACGTCCAGCAATTCCTCAGACATGAAAAGTGCCAGCACTGAAAGCTACTGCTTGATCTAAGCATGCCTTGGCTAGACTTTCAAAGCCACACAAAGGTTGGGGCTCTGTGCTCCTCTAGCCACCTAATCTTCTGCTCATCCTCTCTCGCAGTCGAAGGAGAGCTGAGCTGAGAAATTGCAAACGTCCAGCAATTCCTCAGACATGAAAAGTGCCAGCACTGAATGCTACTGCTTGATCTAACCAGGCCTTGGCTAGCCTTTCAGAGCCACACAAAGGTTGGGGCTCTGTGCTCCTCTAGCCACCTAATCTTCTGCTCATCCTCTCTCGCAGTCGAAGGAGAGCTGAGCTGAGAAATTGCAAACGTCCAGCAATCCCTCACACATGAAAAGTGCCAGCACTGAAAGCTCTTGCTAGCCAGCACCGCTCCTTGGAAGTGCTCTCACAGGCCAGCAACACTGGGGCTCTGCGCTTCTCTAGCCACCTAACGTCACGGTCACTATCTCTCCGTCTCGCAGAGCTGAGCTGAGAAATTGCAAACGTCCAGCAATTCCTCAGACATGAAAAGTGCCAGCACTGAAAGCTACTGCTTGATCTAACCAGGCCTTGGCTAGCCTTTCAGAGCCACACAAAGGTCTGGGCTCTGTGCTCCTCTAGCCAACTAACCCTCGGCTCATCCTCTCTCGCAGTCGAAGGACAGCTGAGCTGAGAAATTGCAAACGTCCAGCAATTCCTCACACATGAGAAATGCCAGCACTGAAAGCTGTTGCTAGCAGGCACCGTTCCTTGGAAGTGCTCTCACAGGTGCAGCAACACTGGGGCTCTGCACTTCTCTAGCCACCTAACGTCACGGTCACTATCTCTCCGTCTTGCAGAGCTGAGCTGAGAAATTGCAAACGTCCAGCAATTCCTCAGACATGAAAAGTGCCAGCACTGAAAGCTACTGCTTGATCTAACCAGGCCTTGGCTAGCCTTTCAGAGCCACACAAAGGTTGGGGCTCTGTGCTCCTCTAGCCACCTAATCTTCTGCTCATCCTCTCTCGCAGTCGAAGGAGAGCTGAGCTGAGAAATTGCAAACGTCCAGCAATTCCTCACACATGAAAAGTGCCAGCATTGAAAGCTACTGCTTGATCTAATCAGGCCTTGGCTAGCCTTTCAGAGCCACACAAAGGTTGGGGCTCTGAGCTTCTCTAGCCACCTAATCTTCTGCTCAACCTCTCTCGCAGTCGAAGGAGAGCTGAGCTGAGAAATTGCAAACGTCCAGCAATTCCTCACACATGAAAAGTGCCAGCACTGAAAGCTACTGCTTGATCTAACCAGGCCTTGGCTAGCCTTTCAGAGCCACACAAAGGTTGGGGCTCTGTGCTCCTCTAGCCACCTAATCTTCTGCTCATCCTCTCTCGCAGTCGAAGGAGAGCTGAGCTGAGAAATTGCAAACGTCCAGCAATTCCTCACACATGAAAAGTGCCAGCATTGAAAGCTACTGCTTGATCTAATCAGGCCTTGGCTAGCCTTTCAGAGCCACACAAAGGTTGGGGCTCTGTGCTCCTCTAGCCACCTAATCTTCTGCTCATCCTCTCTCGCAGTCGAAGGAGAGCTGAGCTGAGAAATTGCAAACGTCCAGCAATTCCTCACACATGAAAAGTGCCAGCACTGAAAGCTACTGCTTGATCTAAGCATGCCTTGGCTAGCCTTTCAGAGCCACACAAAGGTTGGGGCTCTGTGCTCCTCTAGCCACCTAATCTTCTGCTCATCCTCTCTCGCAGTCGAAGGAGAGCTGAGCTGAGAAATTGCAAACGTCCAGCAATTCCTCACACATGAAAAGTGCCAGCACTGAATGCTACTGCTTGATCTAACCAGGCCTTGGCTAGCCTTTCAGAGCCACACAAAGGTTGGGGCTCTGTGCTCCTCTAGCCACCTAATCTTCTGCTCATCCTCTCTCGCAGTCGAAGGAGAGCTGAGCTGAGAAATTGCAAACGTCCAGCAATTCCTCACACATGAGAAATGCCAGCACTGAAAGCTGTTGCTAGCAGGCACCGTTCCTTGGAAGTGCTCTCACAGGTGCAGCAACACTGGGGCTCTGCACTTCTCTAGCCACCTAACGTCACGGTCACTATCTCTCCGTCTTGCAGAGCTGAGCTGAGAAATTGCAAACGTCCAGCAATTCCTCAGACATGAAAAGTGCCAGCACTGAAAGCTACTGCTTGATCTAACCAGGCCTTGGCTAGCCTTTCAGAGCCACACAAAGGTTGGGGCTCTGTGCTCCTCTAGCCACCTAATCTTCTGCTCATCCTCTCTCGCAGTCGAAGGAGAGCTGAGCTGAGAAATTGCAAACGTCCAGCAATTCCTCACACATGAAAAGTGCCAGCATTGAAAGCTACTGCTTGATCTAATCAGGCCTTGGCTAGCCTTTCAGAGCCACACAAAGGTTGGGGCTCTGAGCTTCTCTAGCCACCTAATCTTCTGCTCAACCTCTCTCGCAGTCGAAGGAGAGCTGAGCTGAGAAATTGCAAACGTCCAGCAATTCCTCACACATGAAAAGTGCCAGCACTGAAAGCTACTGCTTGATCTAACCAGGCCTTGGCTAGCCTTTCAGAGCCACACAAAGGTTGGGGCTCTGTGCTCCTCTAGCCACCTAATCTTCTGCTCATCCTCTCTCGCAGTCGAAGGAGAGCTGAGCTGAGAAATTGCAAACGTCCAGCAATTCCTCACACATGAAAAGTGCCAGCATTGAAAGCTACTGCTTGATCTAATCAGGCCTTGGCTAGCCTTTCAGAGCCACACAAAGGTTGGGGCTCTGTGCTCCTCTAGCCACCTAATCTTCTGCTCATCCTCTCTCGCAGTCGAAGGAGAGCTGAGCTGAGAAATTGCAAACGTCCAGCAATTCCTCACACATGAAAAGTGCCAGCACTGAAAGCTACTGCTTGATCTAAGCATGCCTTGGCTAGCCTTTCAGAGCCACACAAAGGTTGGGGCTCTGTGCTCCTCTAGCCACCTAATCTTCTGCTCATCCTCTCTCGCAGTCGAAGGAGAGCTGAGCTGAGAAATTGCAAACGTCCAGCAATTCCTCACACATGAAAAGTGCCAGCACTGAAAGCTACTGCTTGATCTAACCAGGCCTTGGCTAGCCTTTCAGAGCCACACAAAGGTTGGGGCTCTGTGCTCCTCTAGCCACCTAATCTTCTGCTCATCCTCTCTCGCAGTCGAAGGAGAGCTGAGCTGAGAAATTGCAAACGTCCAGCAATCCCTCACACATGAAAAGTGCCAGCACTGAAAGCTCTTGCTAGCCAGCACCGTTCCTTGGAAGTGCTCTCACAGGTGCAGCAACACTGGGGCTCTGCGCTTCTCTAGCCACCTAACGTCACGGTCACTATCTCTCCGTCTCGCAGAGCTGAGCTGAGAAATTGCAAACGTCCAGCAATTCCTCACACATGAAAAGTGCCAGCACTGAAAGCTACTGCTTGATCTAACCAGGCCTTGGCTAGCCTTTCAGAGCCACAGAAAGGTTGGGGCTCTGTGCTCCTCTAGCCACCTAACCCTCGGCTCATCCTCTCTCGCAGTCGAAGGACAGCTGAGCTGAGAAATTGCAAACGTCCAGCAATTCCTCACACATGAAAAGTGCCAGCTCTGAAAGCTGCTCCTAGCAGGCACCGTTCCTTGTAAGTGCTCTCACAGGTGCAGCAACACTGGGGCTCTGCACTTCTCTAGCCACCTAACGTCACGGTCACTATCTCTCCGTCTTGCAGAGCTGAGCTGAGAAATTGCAAACGTCCAGCAATTCCTCACACATGAAAAGTGCCAGCTCTGAAAGCTGCTCCTAGCAGGCACCGTTCCTTGGAAGTGCTCTCACAGGTGCAGCAACACTGGGGCTCTGCGCTTCTCTAGCCACCTAACGTCACGGTCACTATCTGTCCGTCTCGCAGAGCTGAGCTGAGAAATTGCAAATGTCCAGCAGTTCCTCACACATGAAAAGTGCCAGCACTGAAAGCTACTGCTTGATCTAAGCATGCCTTGGCTAGCCTTTCAGAGCCACACAAAGGTTGGGGCTCTGTGCTCCTCTAGCCACCTAATCTTCTGCTCATCCTCTCTCGCAGTCGAAGGAGAGCTGAGCTGAGAAATTGCAAACGTCCAGCAATTCCTCACACATGAAAAGTGCCAGCACTGAAAGCTACTGCTTGATCTAAGCATGCCTTGGCTAGCCTTTCAGAGCCACACAAAGGTTGGGGCTCTGTGCTCCTCTAGCCACCTAATCTTCGGCTCATCCTCTCTCGCAGTCAAAGGAGAGCTGAGCTGAGAAATTGCAAACGTCCAGCAATTCCTCACACATGAAAAGTGCCAGCACTGAAAGCTACTGCTTGATCTAACCAGGCCTTGGCTAGCCTTTCAGAGCCACAAAAAGGTTGGGGCTCTGTGCTTCTCTACACACCTAACCCTCGGCTCATCCTCTCTCGCAGTCGAAGGACAGCTGAGCTGAGAAACTGCAAACATCCACCAATTCCTCAGACATGAAAAGTGCCAGCTCTGAAAGCTCTTGCTAGCCCTCACCTTTCCTTCGAAGCCCTTTCACAGGCCCAGCAACACTGGGGCTCTGTGCTTCTCTAGCCACCTAACGTCACGGTCACTATCTCTCCGTCTTGCAGAGCTGAGCTGAGAAATTGCAAACGTCCAGCAATTCCTCACACATGAAAAGTGCCAGCACTGAAAGCTACTGCTTGATCTAACCAGGCCTTGGCTAGCCTTTCAGAGCCACACAAAGGTTGGGGCTCTGTGCTTCTCTAGCCACCTAATCTTCGGCTCATCCTCTCTCGCAGTCGAAGGACAGCTGAGCTGAGAAATTGCAAACGTCCAGCAATTCCTCACACATGAAAAGTGCCAGCACTGAAAGCTGCTCCTAGCAGGCACCGTTCCTTGTAGGTGCTCTCACAGGCGCAGCAACACTGGGGCTCTGCACTTCTCTAGCCACCTAACGTCACGGTCACTATCTCTCCATCTTGCAGAGCTGAGCTGAGAAATTGCAAACATCCAGCAATTCCTCACACATGAAAAGTGCCAGCACTGAAAGCTACTGCTTGTTCTAAGCATGCCTTGGCTAGCCTTTCAAAGCCATACAAAGGTTGGGGCTCTGTGGTCCTCTAGCCACCTAATCTTCTGCTCAACCGCTCTCGCAGTCGAAGGAGAGCTGAGCTGAGAAATTGCAAACATCCAGCAATTCCTCACACATGAAAAGTGCCAGCATTGAAAGCTACTGCTTGATCTAAGCATGCCTTGGCTAGCCTTTCAGAGCCACACAAAGTTTGGGGCTCTGAGCTTCTCTAGCCACCTAATCTTCTGCTCATCCTCTCTCGCAGTCGAAGGAGAGCTGAGCTGAGAAATTGCAAACGTCCAGCAATTCCTCACACATGAAAAGTGCCAGCACTGAAAGCTACTGCTTGATCTAACCAGGCCTTGGCTAGCCTTTCAGAGCCACACAAAGGTTGGGGCTCTGTGCTCCTCTAGCCACCTAACCCTCGGCTCATCCTCTCTCGCAGTCGAAGAACAGCTGAGCTGAGAAATTGCAAACGTCCAGCAATTCCTCACACATGAGAAATGCCAGCACTGAAAGCTGCTACTAGCAGGCACCGTTCCTTGGAAGTGCTCTCACAGGTGCAGCAACATTGGGGCTCTGCGCTTCTCTACCCACCTAACGTCACGGTCACTATCTCTCCGTCTTGCAGAGCTGAGCTGAGAAATTGCAAACATCCAGCAATCCCTCACACATGAAAAGTGCCAGCACTGAAAGCTCTTGCTAGCCAGCACCGCTCCTTGGAAGTGCTCTCACAGGCCAGCAACACTGGGGCTCTGCGCTTGTCTAGCCACCTAACGTCACGGTCACTATCTCTCCGTCTTGCAGAGCTGAGCTGAGAAATTGCAAACATCCAGCAATTCCTCACACATGAAAAGTGCCAGCACTGAAAGCTACTGTTTGATCTAAGCATGCCTTGGCTAGCCTTTCAGAGCTAGACAAAGGTTGGGGCTCTGTGGTCCTCTAGCCACCTAATCTTCTGCTCAACCTCTCTCGCAGTCGAAGGAGAGCTGAGCTGAGAAATTGCAAACGTCCAGCAATTCCTCAGACATGAAAAGTGCCAGCACTGAAAGCTACTGCTTGATCTAATCAGGCCTTGGCTAGTCTTTCAGAGCCACACAAAGGTTGGGGCTCTGTGCTTCTCTAGCCACCTAACCCTCGGGTCATCCTCTCTCGCAGTCGAAGGAGAGCTGAGCTGAGAAACTGCAAACATCCACCAATTCCTCAGACATGAAAAGTGCCAGCACTGAAAGCTGTTGCTAGCAGGCACCGTTCCGTGGAAGCGCTCTCACAGGCACAGCAACACTGGGGCTCTGCGCTTCTCTAGCCACCTAACGTCACGGTCACTATCTCTCCGTCTCGCAGAACTGAGCTGAGAAATTGCAAACGTCCAGCAATTCCTCACACATGAAAAGTGCCAGCACTGAAAGCTACTGCTTGATCTAACAAGGCCTTGGCTAGTCTTTCAGAGCCACACGAAGGTTGGGGCTCTGTGGTCCTCTAGCCACCTAATCTTCTGCTCAACCGCTCTCGCAGTCGAAGGAGAGCTGAGCTGAGAAATTGCAAACGTCCAGCAATTCCTCAGACATGAAAAGTGCCAGCATTGAAAGCTACTGCTTGATCTAATCAGGCCTTGGCTAGCCTTTCAGAGCCACACAAAGGTTGGGGCTCTGTGCTCCTCTAGCCACCTAATCTTCTGCTCAACCTCTCTCGCAGTCGAAGGAGAGCTGAGCTGAGAAATTGCAAACGTCCAGCAATTCCTCACACATGAAAAGTGCCAGCACTGAAAGCTACTGCTTGATCTAACCATGCCTTGGCTAGCCTTTCAGAGCCACACAAAGGTTGGGGCTCTGTGCTCCTCTAGCCACCTAATCTTCTGCTCATCCTCTCTCGCAGTCAAAGGAGAGCTGAGCTGAGAAATTGCAAACGTCCAGCAATTCCTCACACATGAAAAGTGCCAGCACTGAAAGCTACTGCTTGATCTAACCATGCCTTGGCTAGCCTTTCAGAGCCACAAAAAGGTTGGGGCTCTGTGCTTCTCTACACACCTAACCCTCGGCTCATCCTCTCTCGCAGTCGAAGGACAGCTGAGCTGAGAAACTGCAAACATCCACCAGTTCCTCAGACATGAAAAGTGCCAGCTCCGAAAGCTGTTGCTAGCCCTCACCTTTCCTTCGAAGCCCTTTCACAGGCCCAGCAACACTGGGGCTCTGTGCTTCTCTAGCCACCTAACGTCACGGTCACTATCTCTCCGTCTCGCAGAGCTGAGCTGAGAAATTGCAAACATCCAGCAATTCCTCACACATGAAAAGTGCCAGCACTGAAAGCTACTGCTTGATCTAACCAGGCCTTGGCTAGCCTTTCAGAGCCACACAAAGGTTGGGGCTCTGTGCTTCTCTAGCCACCTAATCTTCTGCTCATCCTCTCTCGCAGTCGAAGGACAGCTGAGCTGAGAAATTGCAAACGTCCAGCAATTCCTCACACATGAAAAGTGCCAGCACTGAAAGCTGCTCCTAGCAGGCACCGTTCCTTGTAGGTACTCTCACAGGCGCAGCAACACTGGGGCTCTGCACTTCTCTAGCCACCTAACGTCACGGTCACTATCTCTCCATCTTGCAGAGCTGAGCTGAGAAATTGCAAACATCCAGCAATTCCTCACACATGAAAAGTGCCAGCACTGAAAGCTACTGCTTGTTCTAAGCATGCCTTGGCTAGCCTTTCAAAGCCATACAAAGGTTGGGGCTCTGTGGTCCTATAGCCACCTAATCTTCTGCTCAACCGCTCTCGCAGTCGAAGGAGAGCTGAGCTGAGAAATTGCAAACATCCAGCAATTCCTCACACATGAAAAGTGCCAGCATTGAAAGCTACTGCTTGATCTAAGCATGCCTTGGCTAGCCTTTCAGAGCTACACAAAGGTTGGGGCTCTGTGGTCCTCTAGCCACCTAATCTTCTGCTCAACCTCTCTCGCAGTCGAAGGAGAGCTGAGCTGAGAAATTGCAGACGTCCAGCAATTCCTCAGACATGAAAAGTGCCAGCACTGAAAGCTACTGCTTGATCTAACCATGCCTTGGCTAGCCTTTCAGAGCCACACAAAGGTTGGGGCTCTGTGCTCCTCTAGCCACCTAATCTTCTGCTCATCCTCTCTCGCAGTCGAAGGAGACCTGAGCTGAGAAACTGCAAACGTCCAGCAATTCCTCACACATGAAAAGTGCCAGCACTGAAAGCTGTTGCTAGCCAGCACCGTTCCGTGGAAGCGCTCTCACAGGCACAGCAACACTGGGGCTCTGCGCTTCTCTACCCACCTAACGTCACGGTCACTATCTCTCCGTCTCGCAGAGCTGAGCTGAGAAATTGCAAACGTCCAGCAATTCCTCACACATGAAAAGTGCCAGCACTGAAAGCTACTGCTTGATCTAACCAGGCCATGGCTAGTCTTTCAGAGCCACACAAAGGTTGGGGCTCTGTGCTTCTCTAGCCACCTAATCTTCTGCTCAACCTCTCTCGCAGTCGAAGGAGAGCTGAACTGAGAAACTGCAAACATCCACCAATTCCTCACACATGAAAAGTGCCAGCACTGAAAGCTACTGCTTGATCTAAGCATGCCTTGGCTAGCCTTTCAGAGCCACACAAAGGTTGGGGCTCTGTGCTCCTCTAGCCACCTAATCTTCTGCTCATCCTCTCTCGCAGTCGAAGGAGAGCTGAGCTGAGAAATTGCAAACGTCCAGCAATTCCTCACACATGAAAAGTGCCAGCACTGAAAGCTACTGCTTGATCTAACCAGGCCTTGGCTAGCCTTTCAGAGCCACACAAAGGTTGGGGCTCTGTGTTCCTCTAGCCACCTAATCTTCTGCTCATCCTCTCTCGCAGTCGAAGGAGAGCTGAGCTGAGAAATTGCAAACGTCCAGCAATTCCTCACACATGAAAAGTGCCAGCACTGAAAGCTCTTGCTAGCCAGCACCGCTCCTTGGAAGTGCTCTCACAGGCCAGCAACACTGGGGCTCTGCGCTTCTCTAGCCACCTAACGTCACGGTCACTATCTCTCCGTCTCGCAGAGCTGAGCTGAGAAATTGCAAACGTCCAGCAATTCCTCAGACATGAAAAGTGCCAGCACTGAAAGCTACTGCTTGATCTAACCAGGCCTTGGCTAGCCTTTCAGAGCCACAGAAAGGTTGGGGCTCTGTGCTCCTCTAGCCACCTAACCCTCGGCTCATCCTCTCTCGCAGTCGAAGCACAGCTGAGCTGAGAAATTGCAAACGTCCAGCAATTCCTCAGACATGAAAAGTGCCAGCACTGAAAGCTACTGCTTGATCTAACCAGGCCTTGGCTAGCCTTTCAGAGCCACAGAAAGGTTGGGGCTCTGTGCTCCTCTAGCCACCTAACCCTCGGCTCATCCTCTCTCGCAGTCGAAGGACAGCTGAGCTGAGAAATTGCAAACGTCCAGCAATTCCTCAGACATGAAAAGTACCAGCACTGAAAGCTGCTCCTAGCAGGCACCGTTCCTTGGAAGTGCTCTCACAGGTGCAGCAACACTGGGGCTCTGCACTTCTCTAGCCACCTAACGTCACGGTCACTATCTCTCCGTCTTGCAGAGCTGAGCTGAGAAATTGCAAACATCCAGCAATTCCTCACACATGAAAAGTGCCAGCACTGAAAGCTACTGTTTGATCTAACCAGGCCTTGGCTAGCCTTTCAGAGCCACACAAAGGTTGGGGCTCTGTGCTTCTCTAGCCACCTAATCTTCTGCTCATCCTCTCTCGCAGTCGAAGGACAGCTGAGCTGAGAAATTGCAAACGTCCAGCAATTCCTCACACATGAAAAGTGCCAGCACTGAAAGCTGCTCCTAGCAGGCACCGTTCCTTGTAGGTACTCTCACAGGCGCAGCAACACTGGGGCTCTGCACTTCTCTAGCCACCTAACGTCACGGTCACTATCTCTCCATCTTGCAGAGCTGAGCTGAGAAATTGCAAACATCCAGCAATTCCTCACACATGAAAAGTGCCAGCACTGAAAGCTACTGCTTGTTCTAAGCATGCCTTGGCTAGCCTTTCAAAGCCATACAAAGGTTGGGGCTCTGTGGTCCTATAGCCACCTAATCTTCTGCTCAACCGCTCTCGCAGTCGAAGGAGAGCTGAGCTGAGAAATTGCAAACGTCCAGCAATTCCTTACACATGAAAAGTGCCAGCATTGAAAGCTACTGCTTGATCTAACCAGGCCTTGGCTAGCCTTTCAGAGCCACACAAAGGTTGGGGCTCTGTGCTCCTCTAGCCACCTAATCTTCTGCTCATCCTCTCTCGCAGTCGAAGGAGAGCTGAGCTGAGAAATTGCAAACGTCCAGCAATTCCTCACACATGAAAAGTGCCAGCACTGAAAGCTACTGCTTGATCTAACCAGGCCTTGGCTAGCCTTTCAGAGCCACACAAAGGTTGGGGCTCTGTGCTCCTCTAGCCACCTAATCTTCTGCTCATCCTCTCTCGCAGTCGAAGGAGAGCTGAGCTGAGAAATTGCAAACGTCCAGCAATCCCTCACACATGAAAAGTGCCAGCACTGAAAGTTGCTCCTAGCAGGCACCGTTCCTTGGAAGTGCTCTCACAGGTGCAGCAACACTTGGGCTCTGCACTTCTCTAGCCACCTAACGTCACGGTCACTATCTCTCCGTCTTGCAGAGCTGAGCTGAGAAATTGCAAACATCCAGCAATTCCTCACACATGAAAAGTGCCAGCACTGAAAGCTACTGTTTGATCTAAGCATGCCTTGGCTAGCCTTTCAGAGCTACACAAAGGTTGGGGCTCTGTGGTCCTCTAGCCACCTAATCTTCTGCTCAACCTCTCTAGCAGTCGAAGGAGAGCTGAGCTGAGAAATTGCAGACGTCCAGCAATTCCTCAGACATGAAAAGTGCCAGCACTGAAAGCTACTGCTTGATCTAACCAGGCCTTGGCTAGTCTTTCAGAGCCACACAAAGGTTGGGGCTCTGTGCTCCTCTAGCCACCTAATCTTCTGCTCATCCTCTCTCGCAGTCGAAGGAGAGCTGAGCTGAGAAACTGCAAACATCCACCAATTCCTCACACATGAAAAGTGCCAGCACTGAAAGCTGTTGCTAGCCAGCACCGTTCCGTGGAAGCGCTCTCACAGGCACAGCAACACTGGGGCTCTGCACTTCTCTAGCCACATAACGTCACGGTCACTATCTCTCCGTCTCGCAGAGCTGAGCTGAGAAATTGCAAACGTCCAGCAATTCCTCACACATGAAAAGTGCCAGCACTGAAAGCTACTGCTTGATCTAACCAGGCCATGGCTAGTCTTTCAGAGCCACACAAAGGTTGGGGCTCTGTGCTCCTCTAGCCACCTAATCTTCTGCTCACCCTCTCTCGCAGTCGAAGGAGAGCTGAACTGAGAAACTGCAAATGTCCACCAATTCCTCACACATGAAAAGTGCCAGCACTGAAAGCTACTGCTTGATCTAAGCATGCCTTGGCTAGCCTTTCAGAGCCACACAAAGGTTGGGGCTCTGTGCTCCTCTAGCCACCTAATCTTCTGCTCATCCTCTCTCGCAGTCGAAGGAGAGCTGAGCTGAGAAATTGCAAACGTCCAGCAATTCCTCACACATGAAAAGTGCCAGCACTGAAAGCTACTGCTTGATCTAACCAGGCCTTGGCTAGCCTTTCAGAGCCACACAAAGGTTGGGGCTCTGTGTTCCTCTAGCCACCTAATCTTCTGCTCATCCTCTCTCGCAGTCGAAGGAGAGCTGAGCTGAGAAATTGCAAACGTCCAGCAATCCCTCACACATGAAAAGTGCCAGCACTGAAAGCTCTTGCTAGCCAGCACCGTTCCTTGGAACTGCTCTCACAGGCCAGCAACACTGGGGCTCTGCGCTTCTCTAGCCACCTAACGTCACGGTCACTATCTCTCCGTCTCGCAGAGCTGAGCTGAGAAATTGCAAACGTCCAGCAATTCCTCACACATGAAAAGTGCCAGCACTGAAAGCTACTGCTTGATCTAATCAGGCCTTGGCTAGCCTTTCAGAGCCACAGAAAGGTTGGGGCTCTGTGCTCCTCTAGCCACCTAACCCTCGGCTCATCCTCTCTCGCAGTCGAAGGACAGCTGAGCTGAGAAATTGCAAACGTCCAGCAATTCCTCAGACATGAAAAGTACCAGCACTGAAAGCTGCTCCTAGCAGGCACCGTTCCTTGGAAGTGCTCTCACAGGTGCAGCAACACTGGGGCTCTGCACTTCTCTAGCCACCTAACGTCACGGTCACTATCTCTCCGTCTTGCAGAGCTGAGCTGAGAAATTGCAAACATCCAGCAATTCCTCACACATGAAAAGTGCCAGCACTGAAAGCTACTGTTTGATCTAAGCATGCCTTGGCTAGCCTTTCAGAGCTACACAAAGGTTGGGGCTCTGTGGTCCTCTAGCCACCTAATCTTCTGGTCAACCTCTCTCGCAGTCGAAGGAGAGCTGAGCTGAGAAATTGCAAACGTCCAGCAATTCCTCACACATGAGAAATGCCAGCACTGAAAGCTCTTGCTAGCCAGCGCCGTTCCTTAGAAGCGCTCTCACAGGCACAGCAACACTGGGGCTCTGCACTTCTCTAGCCACCTAACGTCACGGTCACTATCTCTCCGTCTCGCAGAGCTGAGCTGAGAAATTGCAAACGTCCAGCAATTCCTCAGACATGAAAAGTGCCAGCACTGAAAGCTACTGCTTGATCTAACAAGGCCTTGGCTAGTCTTTCAGAGCCACACAAAGGTTGGGGCTCTGTGGTCCTCTAGCCACCTAATCTTCTGCCCAACCGCTCTCGCAGTCGAAGGAGAGCTGAGCTGAGAAATTGCAAACGTCCAGCAATTCCTCAGACATGAAAAGTGCCAGCATTGAAAGCTACTGCTTGATCTAATCAGGCCTTGGCTAGCCTTTCAGAGCCACACAAAGGTTGGGGCTCTGTGCTCCTCTAGCCACCTAATCTTCTGCTCAACCTCTCTCGCAGTCGAAGGAGACCTGAGCTGAGAAATTGCAAACATCCAGCAATTCCTCACACATGAAAAGTGCCAACACTGAAAGCTACTGCTTGATCTAAGCATGCCTTGGCTAGCCTTTCAAAGCCACACAAAGGTTGGGGCTCTGTGGTCCTCTAGCCACCTAATCTTCTGCTCAACCTCTCTCGCAGTCGAAGGAGAGCTGAGCTGAGAAATTGCAAACGTCCAGCAATTCCTCACACATGAAAAGTGCCAACACTGAAAGCTACTGCTTGATCTAATCAGGCCTTGGCTAGCCTTTCAGAGCCACACAAAGGTTGGGGCTCTGTGCTTCTCTAGCCACCTAACCCTCGGCTCATCCTCTCTCGCAGTCGAAGGAGACCTGAGCTGAGAAATTGCAAACGTCCAGCAATTCCTCACACATGAAAAGTGCCAGCACTGAAAGCTACTGCTTGATCTAACCAGGCCTTGGCTAGCCTTTCAGAGCCACACAAAGGTTGGGGTTCTGTGCTTCTCTAGCCACCTAATCTTCTGCTCATCCTCTCTCGCAGTCGAAGGAGAGCTGAGCTGAGAAATTGCAAACGTCCAGCAATTCCTCAGACATGAAAAGTGCCAGCACTGAAAGCTACTGCTTGATCTAACCAGGCCTTGGCTAGCCTTTCAGAGCCACAGAAAGGTTGGGGCTCTGTGCTCCTCTAGCCACCTAACCCTCGGCTCATCCTCTCTTGCAGTCGAAGGACAGCTGAGCTGAGAAATTGCAAACGTCCACCAATTCCTCACACATGAAAAGTGCCAGCACTGAAAGCTGCTCCTAGCAGGCACCGTTCCTTGGAAGCGCTCTCACAGGTGCAGCAACACTGGGGCTCTGCACTTCTCTAGCCACCTAACGTCACGGTCACTATCTCTCCGTCTTGCAGAGCTGAGCTGAGAAATTGCAAACGTCCAGCAATTCCTCACACATGAAAAGTGCCAGCACTGAATGCTACTGTTTGATCTAAGCATGCCTTGGCTAGCCTTTCAGAGCTACACAAAGGTTGGGGCTCTGTGCTTCTCTAGCCACCTAACCTTCTGCTCATACTCTCTCGCAGTCGAAGGAGACCTGAGCTGAGAAATTGCAAACGTCCAGCAATTCCTCACACATGAGAAGTGCCAGCACTGAAAGCTACTGCTTGATCTAAGCATGCCTTGGCTAGCCTTTCAGAGCCACACAAAGTCTGGGGCTCTGTGGTCCTCTAGCCACCTAATCTTCTGCTCATCCTCTCTCGCAGTCGAAGGAGACCTGAGCTGAGAAATTGCAAACGTCCAGCAATTCCTCACACATGAAAAGTGCCAGCACTGAAAGCTACTGCTTGATCTAAGCATGCCTTGGCTAGCCTTTCAGAGCCACACAAAGGTTGGGGCTCTGTGCTTCTCTAGCCACCTAACCTTCGGCTCATCCTCTCTCGCAGTCGAAGGAGAGCTGAGCTGAGAAATTGCAAACGTCCAGCAATTCCTCACACATGAGAAATGCCAGCACTGAAAGCTGTTGCTAGCCAGCGCCGTTCCTTTGAAGCGCTCTCACAGGTGCAGCAACACTGGGGCTCTGCACTTCTCTAGCCACCTAACGTCACGGTCACTATCTCTCCGTCTCGCAGAGCTGAGCTGAGAAATTGCAAACGTCCAGCAATTCCTCACACATGAAAAGTGCCAGCACTGAAAGCTACTGCTTGATCTAATCAGGCCTTGGCTAGCCTTTCAGAGCCACAAAAAGGTTGGGGCTCTGTGCTTCTCTACCCACATAACCCTCGGCTCATCCTCTCTCGCAGTCGAAGGAGAGCTGAACTGAGAAACTGCAAACATCCACCAATTCCTCACACATGAAAAGTGCCAGCACTGAAAGCTGTTGCTAGCCAGCACCGTTCCGTGGAAGTGCTCTCACAGGCACAGCAACACTGGGCCGCTGTGCTTCTCTAGCCACCTAACGTCACAGTCACTATCTCTCCGTCTCGCAGAGCTGAGCTGAGACATTGCAAACGTCCAGCAATTGCTCACACATGAAAAGTGCCAGCACTGAAAGCTACTGCTTGATCTAACCAGGCCTTGGCTAGCCTTTCAGAGCCACACAAAGGTTGGGGCTCTGTGCTCCTCTAGCCACCTAATCTTCTGCTCATCCTCTCTCGCAGTCGAAGGAGAGCTGAGCTGAGAAACTGCAAACATCCACCAATTCCTCACACATGAAAAGTGCCAGCACTGAAAGCTACTGCTTGATCTAACCAGGCCTTGGCTAGTCTTTCAGAGCCACACAAAGGTTGGGGCTCTCTGCTTCTCTAGCCACCTAATCTTCTGCTCATCCTCTCTCGCAGTCGAAGGAGAGCTGAGCTGAGAAATTGCAAACGTCCAGCAATCCCTCACACATGAAAAGTGCCAGCACTGAAAGCTCTTGCTAGCCAGCACCGTTCCTTGGAAGCGCTCTCACAGGCGCAGCAACACTGGGGCTCTGCGCTTCTCTAGCCACCTAACGTCACGGTCACTATCTCTCCGTCTCGCAGAGATGAGCTGAGAAATTGCAAACGTCCAGCAATTCCTCACACATGGAAAGTGCCAGCACTGAAAGCTGCTCCTAGCAGGCACCGTTCCTTGGAAGTGCTCTCACAGGTGCAGCAACACTGGGGCTCTGCACTTCTCTAGCCACCTAACGTCACGGTCACTATCTCTCCGTCTTGCAGAGCTGAGCTGAGAAATTGCAAACATCCAGCAATTCCTCACACATGAAAAGTGCCAGCACTGAAAGCTACTGCTGGATCTAAGCATGCCTTGGCTAGCCTTTCAGAGCTACACAAAGGTTGGGGCTCTGTGCTCCTCTAGCCACCTAACCTTCTGCTCATCCTCTCTCGCAGTCGAAGGAGACCTGAGCTGAGAAATTGCAAACGTCCAGCAATTCCTCACACATGAAAAGTGCCAGCACTGAAAGCTACTTCTTGATCTAAGCATGCCTTGGCTAGCCTTTCAGAGCCACACAAAGTTTGGGGCTCTGAGCTTCTCTAGCCACCTAATCTTCTGCTCAACCTCTCTCGCAGTCGAAGGAGAGCTGAGCTGAGAAATTGCAAACGTCCAGCAATTCCTCACACATGAAAAGTGCCAGCACTGAAAGCTACTGCTTGATCTAAGCATGCCTTGGCTAGCCTTTCAGAGCCACACAAAGGTTGGGGCTCTGTGCTTCTCTAGCCACCTAACCTTCGGCTCATCCTCTCTCGCAGTCGAAGGAGAGCTGAGCTGAGAAATTGCAAACGTCCAGCAATTCCTCACACATGAGAAATGCCAGCACTGAAAGCTGTTGCTAGCCAGCGCCGTTCCTTTGAAGCGCTCTCACAGGTGCAGCAACACTGGGGCTCTGCGCTTCTCTAGCCACCTAACGTCACGGTCACTATCTCTCCGTCTCGCAGAGCTGAGCTGAGAAATTGCAAACGTCCAGCAATTCCTCACACATGAAAAGTGCCAGCACTGAAAGCTACTGCTTGATCTAACCAGGCCTTGGCTAGCCTTTCAGAGCCACACAAAGGTTGGGGCTCTGTGCTCCTCTAGCCACCTAACCCTCGGCTCATCCTCTCTCGCAGTCGAAGGACAGCTGAGCTGAGAAATTGCAAACGTCCACCAATTCCTCACACATGAAAAGTGCCAGCACTGAAAGCTCTTGCTAGCCCTCACCTTTCCTTGGAAGCGCTCTCACAGGCCCAGCAATACTGGGGCTCTGCGCTTCTCTAGCCACCTAAAGTAATGGTCACTCTCTCTTAGTCTCGTAGAGCACAGCTCTGAAATGGAAAGCGTCCAGCAAGTCCTCAAACATGGAAAGTGCCAAGATTGAAAGCTGCCTCTTGACTTTATCCCTTGGCTACCCTTTCAGAGCCACACCAACCGTGGGGCTCTGCACCTGCCTAGCCACCTCATGTTATGCTCTCTCTCTCTTACAGGCTAGGTAGAGCTCAGCTCCGAGTTTTTAAATGTACAGCGACTACTCCCACAGGGAAGGGGCCAGCACTGAAAGCTCTTGCTAGCCATCACCTTTCCTTGGAAGCCCTTTCACAGGCCCAGCAACACTGGGGATCTGCACTTTTCTAGCCATCTAATGTAATGGTTACTCTCTCTCAGTCTCGTAGAGCTCAGCTCTGAAATGGAAAGTGTCCAGCAATTCCTCACACATGGAAAGTGCCAGGACTGAAAGCTGCTGCTTGACCTCTCTATCCCTTGGCTACCCTTTCAGAGCCACACCAACCGTGGGGATCTGCACCTGCCTAGCCACCTCATGTTCTGCTCTATCGCTCTCGCAGGCTAGGTAGAGCTCAGCTCTGAAATTTTAAATATACAGCGACTGCTCCTACATGGAAGGGGCCAGCACTGAAAGCTCTTGCTAGCCCTCACCTTTCCTTGGAAGCCCCTTCACAGGCCCAGCAACACTGGGGATCTGCACTTTTCTATCCACCTGAAGTAATGGTCACTCTGTCTCTGTCTCGTAGAGCTCAGCTCTGAAATGGAAAGCATCCAGCAAGTCCTCACACATGGAAAGTGCCAGGACTGAAAGCTGCTGCTTGACCTCTCTGTCCCTTGGCTACCCTTTCAGAGCCACACCAACCGTGGGGCTCTGCACCTGCCTAGGCACCTCATGTTATGCTCTCTATCGCTCTCGCAGGCTAGGTAGAGCTCAGCTCTGAAATTGAAAACATCCAGCGACTGCTCCCACAGGGAAGGTGCCAGCACTGAAAGCTCTTGCTAGCCCTCACCTTTCCTTGGAAGCCCTTTCACAGGCCCAGCAACACTGGGGATCTGCGCTTCTCTAGCCATCTAATGTAATGATCACTGGTTGCAATGTGGACTCTTTTGCTCTCAAGTTTAGTGTGGTTGTTCTTAAAAGCGCGTTATGTAATACCTTACTTTCAGTATATGGTCCTTCTTATTGTGCTATTTATTACCTCTGGGAACTGGACTACTGTTATCATGTTTTTGTTGTTTGTAACACTGGTTTATGATATGATAGAAGTGCAGGTCGTGAAACTAATCGGGTGTTTGTACTCAGCATTTCTGTCACCTCTGTACTTCGGGAGCCACCTATGGGAGCTTATTAATAATTTTACCTTTTCTCCTCTGAGAGCCAATCTATGGAGGAGACATCTTCGTAGTATGGGTGCTATCTCCTAGAGAATATTAATAACTACACTTTCTACCTTTTCTCCTGGGGGAGCCAACCTATTGGGGAGACATCTTCCAACATCTTCCCTTTCTCCACCAGGTTAATTACAATAGCATTGGAGGAGTTTGTAAACTTTGAATATCCTTGGGATGTTGAACTCAGCATGCTCCTATTGCTAGGAATCAGCCTGTTCCTGAATGTGATTCAGATCTTGTTTAGGGTTAAACAACTATTTAAAAACACCACCCAGAGATCAACTGCCATGACTGCAGCTACTCAAACCCTGGTGACAGGCACTGCGTCTACTCAAACTCTGACAACAGGCACTTGTTACGACCCAGACCGGACAGACCAGAGGGTCGTAGAGCTTCTGGGATCCCCCCGGGCTAAATTAAGGTGAAACCACACCAAATGATCACTTTGAACGCTTTATTCGAATAATCCAAACTGTGGAAGGCACAACGGTGGGCAGCGTGGGTTGCAGCAAAACGTTCACAAGAAGAGAGAAAAGAGAGGGGAAAGAAAAAGGGGAAAAGAAAAGAGATGATAGTAACCACCCTTGGGTCCCACAGCGTCGACGACGAGCGTGGTAATCCTCCGGTGATGGGGGCGCGCAACGTGGCTCTTTGCAGTTGTCTTTTATAGTCTAAATCTCCGTCTACAGTCGCGCCTCCTGAAGACTTATATGGGTTCATTCCAGACAGTTCTCAACATATATGGTAGTGTTCCAGAGGGTTCTTTATCTACTGAGCATGTGCGGCTTATTGGGGTGGTGGTCTTAGGGACTCGCCAAGGAGCTACAAGCCCCCTCCTCAAACAAACTTTGTGTGGCCTCTGGCCATATGCGGTGGGTTACCAGGCTGGTTCTGCCACAACACAGGACTGCATACCCTCCGGCACGCCCCCTGTGTCCATGCCAACCAACTTCTTGCTAATGTATGTCCCTCCCTCTTTGTTATGCAGACTGTACCTTGGTTGCTACAATGTTTGAGACATTGACAGACATTAACTCTTTCAGTCCCTCACAGCACTGTGGCTAGTCTAACCCTGGTGACAGGTACTGCAGCTACTCTAACCCTGACGACAAGCGCTGCGGCTACTCTAACCCCTATGACAAGCACTGCGGCTACTCTAACCCCAGCAACAAGCACTGCAGCTACTCTAACCCCTATGACAAGCACTGCGGCTACTCTAACCCCAGCAACAAGCACTGCGGCTACTCTAACCCCTATGACAAGCACTGCGGCTACTCAAACCCCTATGACAAGCACTGCGGCTACTCTAACCCCAGCAACAAGCACTGCAGCTACTCAAACCCCTACGACAAGCACTGTGCCTATTCAAACCCCAGTGATAAGCAGTGAAGCTATTCAGACCCTGGCGACAGGCACTGTGGCTACTCAAACCTTGGTGATGGGTGATGCAGCTGAACTAGAGAATCAACCGGTGCCAGTATCAATCACCTCTATACAGAAGAAGAAAAATACAAAAAAATCAGTTCACTTAGCGAAGGATGAAGGTGAACCAGGGTCATCACGAGAACAGGAGGAAGAGGCAGAACCAGAGATAATCACCCAGTCCTTGAGTGAGCTGCGAGATATGCAAAGACTTCAGCCGTAGTCCAGGTGAGCACATTATCACCTGGCTGCTCCAATGCTGGGATAAGAGGGCCAGTAGCTTGGAATTAGAGGCTAAGGAAGCCAAGCAATTGGTATCCCTTTCTAGGGAAGGGGGCATTGACAAGGCAATTGGGAAAAAGACACAAGCCCTCAGCCTCTGGAGGCGACTTCTGTTGGGTGTGAGGGAAAGGTACCCCTTCAAGGAAGATGTTGTATGTCACCCAGGCAAGAGGACCGCCACGGAGAGAGGTATCCAGTACCTGAGGGAATTAGCCATGCGGGAGATGGTTTATTATGACCCAGGCAATGCGCAATTACCCAGAGATCCAGATGAAGTCCAACGTGCATGATTCATGTGGCGGAAGTTTTTACGAAGCGCACCATTGTCATATGCCAATGCATTGGCAGTAATGGACTGGAAAGATGAAGAGGGACCAACAGTAGATGAATTGGTTTGCCAGCTCCGGCAATACTAAGTAAGTCTCACTTCCTCCTTCATCGCAGCTGTGGAGAGACTGCCAGACATGCTAGAACTTCAATGCGAATTGGAGTCAAAGGCAGCCAAGTGATACGCCACAATTGATATCGCTAATGCATTTTTTTCAATCCCTTTGGCAGCAGAGTGCAGGCCACAGTTTGCTTTCACTTGGAGGGGCGTCCAGTACACCTGGAATCGACTGCCCCAGGGGTGGAAACACAGCCCCACCATTTGCCATGGACTAATCCAGACTGCACTGGAAAAGGGTGAGGCTCCAGAACACCTGCAGTACATTAATGACATCATCGTATGGGGCAACACAGCAGAAGAAGTTTTTGAGAAAGGGGAGAAAATAGTTCAAATCCTTCTGAACGCAGGTTTTGCCATAAAACAGAGTAAGGTGAAGGGACCTGCACAGGAGATCCAGTTTTTAGGAATAAAATGGCAAGATAGACATCGTCACATCCCAATGGATGTGATCAACAAAATAGCAGCTATGTCTCCACCGACTAGTAAACAGGAAATGCAAGCTTTCTTAGGCGTTGTAGGTTTTTGGAGAATGCATATTCCAAATTACAGTATGATTGTAAGCCCTCTCTATCAAGTGACCTGGAAGAAGAACAATTTTAAATGGGGCCCTGAGCAACAACAAGCCTTTGAACAGATTAAACGGGAGATTGTTCATGCAGTAGCCCTTGGGCCAGTCCAGGCAGGACCAGATGTTAAAAATGTGCTCTACACCGCAGCCAGGGAGAATGGCCCTACCTGGAGCCTCTGGCAGAAGGCACCCAGGGGAGACCCGAGGTCGACCTCTAGGGTTTTGGAGTCGAGGATCTGAGGCCCGCTATACTCCAACTGAAAAGGAGATATTAGCAGCATATGAAGGAGTTCGAGCTGCTTCAGAAGTGGTTGGTACTGAAACACAGCTCCTATTAGCACCCCGACTGCCAGTGCTGGGCTGGATGTTCAAAGGGAAGGTCCCTTCTACACATCATGCAACTGATGCTACGTGGAATAAGTGGGTTGCACTGATCACACAACAAAGTCGAATAGGAAACCTTAGTTGCCCAGGAATTTTGGAAGTGATCACGGACTGGCCAGAAGGCAAAGATTTTGGAATATTGCCAGAGGAGGAGGTAACGCGTGCTGAAGAGGCCCCACTGTATAATAAACTGCCAGAAAATGAGAGGCAATATGCCCTGTTCATTGATGGGTCCTGTCGCATTGTAGGAAAGCATCGGAGGTGGAAGGCAGCTGTGTGGAGTCCTATACAACAAGTTGCAGAAACTGCTGAAGGAGAAGGTGAATCAAGTCAATTTGCAGAGGTGAAAGCCATCCAGCTGGCGGACGCTCAGTATATAAACAGGGGGGAGTTGGCCGGGAGGAGCAGATTGCTGCTTGGGCATCGGTCAGTGGGTGGTGAGCAATTGCATTGTGCGTCACTTGTCTTTTCTTGGGTGTTATTTCTTTTTTTTGTTATATTCCTCTTCATTACAATTATTATTATATTATTATTCTTAGTTATTAATGTATTTTATTTTACTTTATTTATTAAACCGTTCTTATCTCAACCCATGAGTTTTACTTCTTTTTTCCGATCCTCCTCCCCATCCCACTGGGAGGGGGGAGGGGGAAGCAGCTGCATGGTCTTTAGTTGCTGACTGGGGTTAAACCACAACAGTCCTTTTTGGCGCCCAACGTGGGGCATGAAGGGTTGAGATAACGACAGATCTGATCAGAGTGTGTTAAAACAAACTTGTTCTAAGTATTCATTGTATTGGTTTGATATTCACTGGTTACAATGTGGACTCTTTTGCTCTCAAGGTTGGTGTGGTTGTTCTTAAAGGTGCATTATGTAATATATTCCTTGCAGTATATGCTCCCTGTTGTGCTATTTATCACCTCTGGGAACTGGACTAGAGTTATCATGTTGTTGTTTGTAACACTGGCTTATGATAGAAGTGCAGGTCGTGAAACTAATTGGGTGTTTGTACTCAGCATTGTTGTCACCTCTGTACTTCGGGAGCCACCTATGGGTGGAGCCCAAAATACTTCAGCATGCTGTGCTCTCTGCTAGAGCTGAAAGAATACAGTGTAGCTTTGCTCTCTTCTTGACTAGAGGTCAGGAAGGTGAGGTAGTAGATGACTTACAATATTGTGTAGCATGCTCTACTTTTAACATGGGGGCTGCTTTTTTTAATGGTAATTGTGTTGATTTTGTGAGAAATGTGAATGTGATTCGTGTGAGTAAAAAACAGAATAGAAGAGGGAGGATTGGTTCATGTAGATATGAAGACATAGTTGAGTGAAAGCACCATTGTTTTAATGCAACTGCGGACCCTGACGGGGAAGATGATTGTGTAATCGCAAACTGCAGAAGTTCCTTTATCTATGGGGTTGTAAGTTTCTAAGTGGTACAAGCTTAAAACCGGTTGGGGGACGATTGGTTACCAGAAGGAATGACAGAAGGCACGCGCTGCACGAGATAAGAAGGCGAAGAGTTCAACCTTAAAAATCTGTATAAAGGTCGCTGAGGAAGACTCTTACTTCATCCCAAGACCCCCGCCCAAGACCACTGTCGTGGTTTAACCCCAGCCGGCAGCTAAGCACCACGCAGCCGCTTGCTCACTGCCCCCCCCCACCCCTGGGATGGGGGAGAGAATCAGGGAAAAAAAAACAAAACTCGTGAGTTGAGATAAAGACAGTTTAATAGGACAGAAAGGAATGAAAAACAATGATAATGATAATAATAATATGACAATAGCAATACTAAAAGAATTAAACTATACAAAGCAAGTGGTGCACAATGCAATTGCTCACCACTCGTTGACCGATGCCCAGTTAGTTCCCGAGCCGCGATCCCCCTCCCAGTTAACTCCCCCCAGTTTATATACTGGACATGAAGTCATATGGTATGGAATAGCTCTTTGGCCAGTTTGGGTCAGCTGTCCTGATGGTGTCCCCTCCCAGCTTCTTGTGCCCCTCCAGCCTTCTTGCTGGCTGGGCATGAGAAGCTGAAAAATCCTTGACTTCTTAGTATAAACACTGCTTAGCAACACCTAAAAACATCAGTGTGTTATCAACATTCTTTTCCTACTAAATCCAAAACACAGCACTATACCAGCTACTAAGAAGAAAATTAACTCTGTCCTAGCCGAAACCAGGACAGTATCCACCCCTTATTCTATACCATCTACATCATGTCCAGGTCCCACACTTCCCAATGCATTTTCAATTAATCACCACCACTTTTGCTGCCTTTTAATACATATACACACAGATATCATTCCCTTAATGTATAAGCCTTTACAATGTCCATTTAAAATGTTCGTTGAGTTCATTCAGTCCATGACTTTGGACTCCATCTATCATAACAGTCTGTCTGGGCAGGAGGGATGGTGTGAAGTCCGCTCAGTCGGCAGAGCAGGATCCGGCTTTGGTGCAGTGCAGCGGGCGGATGACATTGGGCGCAGCAGGAGGATGGTGTGTAGTGTTGGATTGTTGCATGCTGCAGTCAGTCCTGGTTCCATCACTACTGCACTTCGCTTGGTTTTATCAAAGTTCATTCTTTATTAATCTAGATAATTCTTACTGTAATACTGCTGATATAGCATATAACAACTATAGTAATGATGACATACAGTGGCAGGGTTATATAGCAATTAACATAATACAATTTAATTCACTGGCTATTCTCACCTAAAATCAAATCCCCTTGAGGCACACATCGGACTTCCCCGTCCTTCCGCATCACCCACCAAGTGCACCCAGGTCCTTGAGCAAAAGCGATCCCACGAATGGGTTTTCCTTTGCCTGAGGCAGGAGTAACCCAGACTGTCTTCCCTAGCATATTTTTTATGTGCACTACAGGGACCTTATCCCCTTCTACAGTACGTAAAAGTTCTGATTGGGCAGGGCCAGCCCGATTGGCAGATCCTCTAGTGTTGACTAACCAGGTGGCCTTTGCTAAATGTGTATCCCAATGTTTAAAAGTCCCACCACCCATTGCTTTCAATGTAGTCTTTAACAACCCATTGTATCGCTCGATTTTCCCGGAGGCTGGTGCATGATATGGGATGTGATACACCCAGTCAGTGCCATGCTCTTTGGCCCAGGTGTCTATGAGGTTGTTCCGGAAATGAGTCCCGTTGTCTGACTCAATTCTTTCTGGGGTACCGTGTCGCCATAAGACTTGCTTCTCAAGGCCCAGGATAGTGTTCCGGGCGGTGGCATGGGGCACGGGATATGTTTCCAGCCATCCGGTGGTTGCTTCCACCATTGTAAGCACATAGCGCTTGCCTTGGCGGGTTTGTGGGAGTGTGATGTAGTCAATCTGCCAGGCCTCCCCATATTTATATTTCAGCCATCGTCCCCCATACCAAAGAGGCTTTAACCGCTTGGCTTGCTTAATTGCAGCGCATGTTTCACATTCATGGATGACCTGTGCAATAGTGTCCATGGTCAAATCCACCCCTCGATCACGAGCCCATCTATATGTTGCATCTCTTCCCTGATGCCCTGAGGTGTCATGTGCCCACCGAGCTAAAAATAATTCACCCTTATGTTGCCAGTCCAGATCCACCTGAGCTACTTCAATCCTAGCAGCCTTGTCTACGTGTTGATTGTTTTGATGTTCTTCAGTGGCCCGGCTCTTGGGTACATGGGCATCTACATGATGTACTTTCACAACCAGGTTCTCTAGCCGGGCAGCAATATCTTGCCACAATGCAGCAGCCCAGATGGGTTTACCTCTGCGTTGCCAGTTGCTCTGCTTCCATTGCTGCAACCACCCCCACAGAGCATTTGCCACCATCCATGAATCAGTATAGAGATAAAGTATTGGCCATTTTTCTCGTTCAGCAATGTCTAAAGCCAGCTGGATGGCTTTCACCTCTGCAAACTGACTCGATTCACCTTCTCCTTCTGCAGTTTCTGCAACTTGTCGTATAGGACTCCATACAGCCGCCTTCCACCTCCGATGCTTTCCTACAATGCGACAGGACCCATCAGTAAACAGGGCATATTGCCTCTCATTTTCTGGCAGTTTATTATACAATGGTGCCTCTTCAGCACGCGTTACCTCCTCCTCTGGTGATATTCCAAAATCTTTGCCTTCTGGCCAGTCTGTGATCACTTCCAGAATTCCTGGGCGACTAAGGTTTCCTATTCGACTTCACTGTGTGATCAGTGCAACCCACTTACTCCATGTAGCATCAGTTGCGTGATGTGTAGAAGGGACCTTCCCTTTGAACATCCAGCCTAGCACTGGCAGTCGGGGTGCCAACAGGAGCTGTGTTTCAGTACCAACCACTTCTGAAGCAGCTCCAACTCCTTCATATGCTGCTAATATCTCCTTTTCAGTTGGAGTATAGCGGGCCTCAGATCCTCGATATCCCCGACTCCAAAACCCTAGAGGTCGACCTCGGGTCTCCCCAGGTGCTTTCTGCCAGAGGCTCCAGGTAGGGCCATTCTCCCTGGCTGCGGTGTAGAGCACATTTTTAATATCTGGTCCTGCCCGGACTGGCCCAAGGGCTACTGCATGAACTATCTCCCGTTTAATCTGTTCAAAGGCTTGTTGTTGCTCAGGGCCCCATTTAAAATCGTTCTTCTTCCGGGTCACTTGATAGAGAGGGCTTACAATCAGACTATAATTTGGAATATGCATTCTCCAAAAACCTACAACACCTAAGAAAGCTTGCGTTTCCTGTTTACTAGTCGGTGGGGACATAGCTGCTATTTTGTTGATCACATCCATTGGGATATGACGACGTCCGTCTTGCCATTTTATTCCTAAAAACTGAATCTCCTGTGCGGGTCCCTTCACCTTACTTTGTTTTATGGCAAAACCGGCTTTCAGAAGGATTTGGATTATTTTCTCCCCTTTCTCAAAAACTTCTTCTGCTGTGTTGCCCCATACAATGATGTCATCAATGTACTGCAGGTGTTCTGGAGCTCCACCTTTTTCTAGTGCAGTCTGGATTAGTCCATGGCAAATGGTGGGGCTGTGTTTCCACCCCTGGGGCAGTCGATTCCAGGTGTACTGGACGCCCCTCCAAGTGAAAGCAAACTGTGGCCGGCACTCTGCTGCCAAAGGGATTGAAAAAAATGCATTAGCGATATCAATTGTGGCGTATCACTTGGCTGCCTTTGACTCCAATTCGCATTGAAGTTCTAGCATGTCTGGCACAGCAGCACTCAGCGGTGGCGTGACTTCATTCAGGCCACGATAGTCTACTGTTAGTCTCCATTCTCCATTAGACTTTCGCACTGGCCATATGGGGCTGTTAAAGGGTGAGCGAGTCCTGCTGATCACTCCTTGGCTCTCCAGTCGATGAATCAGCGTATGGATGGGAATCAGGGAGTCTCGGTTGGTGCGATATTGCCGCCGGTGCACCGTTGTGGTAGCGATCGGCACCTGTTGTTCTTCAACCCTCAGCAACCCCACAACCGAAGGGTCCTCAGAGAGACCAGGTAAGGTGGACAACTGTTCAATTCCCTCTGTCTCCAAGGCAGCTATACCAAAAGCCCACCGATACCCCTTTGGGTCTTTAAAATACCCTCTCCTGAGAAAGTCTATGCCAAGGATGCATGGGGCCTCTGGGCCAGTCACAATGGGGTGTTTCTGCCACTCATTCCCAGTTAGGCTTATTTCAGCCTCCAATAGAGTTAGCTGTTGAGATCCCCCTGTCACACCAGAGATACAGATGGGTTCTGCCCCTTCATAACTTGATGGCATTAGAGTACACTGTGCACCAGTATCCACTAGAGCCTTATACTCCTGTGGGTCTGATGTGCCAGGCCATCGAATCCACACAGTCCAATAAACCCGGTTGTCCCTTTCCTCCACCTGGCTGGAGGCAGGGCCCCTCTAATCCTGGTCAGAGTATTTGTTACTCACTTCTTGTAAAAATGACTTAGAGGTCCCTTCAAGAGGGTCAGAAGCCCTTCTACTTTGTCTGGCAACCGGAGCGGCATCTTTCCTGGAAGAATCCCCTTTTCTGGTTGTTTTTCCTTTCAATTCACGTACCCGTGCATCTAGGACCGAGGTAGGTTTTCTATCCCACTTCCTCATGTCCTCTCCATGGTCACGCAGGTAAAACCACAGGGTACCCCGTGGTGTATACCTCCTATATTCTCTCTCTTGATCAGAGGAATGCTCACTCCTAATAGCTGAGATATTGGTCTGTACAGGTGGGGAGTAGGACTTTTCGATCAGTTCAATCAGTTTTTCGGACTTTTTGGACAGTTTTTCCACAGCCGAGACACAGGCTCGTAGGGATGAAGAGAGATTTTCTTCATATTGCCGGAGTTGGCGAGCCATTTCATCCACTGTCGGTGCCTCTTCGTCTTTCCAAGTTAGTACTGCCAATGGGTTGGCATACGATGATGGTGCGCTCCGTACAAACTTCCGCCACATGGGTCGTGTGCATTGAACTTCATCTGGATCTTTGGGTAATTGTAAACTATCCGGGTCATAATAAATCATCTCTAGCATGGCTAATTCCCTCAGGTACTGAATACCTCTTTCCATGGTAGTCCACTTGCCTGGTTGACATATAACATCTTCCTTGAAGGGATACCTTTCCTTCACACTTGACAGGAGTCGCCTCCAGAGGCTGAGGGCTTGTGTCCCTTTTCCAATCGCCTTATCAATGCCACCTTCCCTAGCAAGTGATCCCAGCTGCTTGGCTTCCTTACCCTCTAATTCCAGGCTACTAGCCCCATTGTCCCAGCATCGGAGCAGCCAGGTGATAATGTGCTCACCTGGACGACGGCTGAAATCTTTTCGCATATCCCACAGCTCACTCAGGGATAGAGATCAGGTGATTACTTCTGGTTCTGCCTCTTCCTCCTGTTCTCGTGATGGCCCTGGTTCATCTTCATCCTTCGCTAAACGAACTGATTTTTTTGTATATTTCTTCTTCTGTATAGGGGCGACTGATACTGGCACAGGTTGGTTCTCTGGTTCAGCCGCAGCGCCTGTCGCAGGGGTCGAAGTGGCTGCAGCGCCTGTCGCAGGGGTCGGAGTAGCCGCAGCGCCTGTCGCAGGGGTCGGAGTAGCCGCAGCGCCTGTCGCAGGGGTCGGAGTAGCCGCAGTGTCTGTTGTCGGGGCTGGAGTAGCCGCCTTGCCTGTCGCTAGGGTTGCAGTAGCCGCTGTGTCTGTTGCAGGGGTTGGAGTAGCTGCAGTATCTGTTGGTCTGTTTTCCCTCCCTTCCCCCTGAGGGTGCTGCACAGTATCGAGCAGTGTTTGGTAGATACTAGCCAGGGCCCAGCACAGTGCGATAAGTTGTGCCTCTTTGGAATAGCCACAGCATTTTCCTCTCAGATAATCTATCACTTTATCAGGGTCCTGTAGTTGTTCAGGAGTGAAGTTCCAAACCATTGGAGGTGAGAAGTTCTCTAGATACCTGCCCATTTTCTCCCACATGCCATGCCACCCATGGCTATTAAGCCTCGGGGCAGATTTCCGAAAGGTATTCTTAAACAGTTGTTTAACCTTAAACAAGGCCTGGAACACATTCAGGAGACATAACAATAGGAACATGCTGGTTTGAACATCCCAAGGATATTCAAAATTCTCAAGAGCCACTGTAATTTGCCTGGAGGAGAAGGGGAAGGTGAAGAAATGTGTCTCCCCTGTGGCTTGGCTCTCCGATGAGAAAAGGTACAAGGTGTAATTATTAATAGTTTCTGATAGACGGCTCCCGAAGTACGGAGGTGACGGCAATGCTGAGTACAAATACCAGATTAGTTCCACGATCAGCAATTCTATCGTATCATAAGCCAGTGTTACAAAGTACAACAACATGATAACTCTGGCCCAGTTCCCACGGGTGATAAACAGCACAACAGGGAGCATATACTGCAAGTAAGGTATTACATAACGCACCTTTAAGAACAAGCGCACCAACTTTGAGAGCGAATACATCAACATTGTGACCAGCAACTATTGAACTAATATAATGTATGTTTATAACAAATTTGTTCTAACACATTCCAGTCAGATTTGTCGTTATCTCAACTCGTCGAGCCCCAGGTTGGGCGCCAAAAAGGACTGTCGTGGTTTAACCCCAGCCGGCAGCTAAGCACCACGCAGCCGCTTGCTCACTGCCCCCCCCCACCCCTGGGATGGGGGAGAGAATCAGGGAAAAAAAAACAAAACTCGTGAGTTGAGATAAAGACAGTTTAATAGGACAGAAAGGAATGAAAAACAATGATAATGATAATAATAATATGACAATAGCAATACTAAAAGAATTAAACTATACAAAGCAAGTGGTGCACAATGCAATTGCTCACCACTCGTTGACCGATGCCCAGTTAGTTCCCGAGCCGCGATCCCCCTCCCAGTTAACTCCCCCCAGTTTATATACTGGACATGAAGTCATATGGTATGGAATAGCTCTTTGGCCAGTTTGGGTCAGCTGTCCTGGCGGTGTCCCCTCCCAGCTTCTTGTGCCCCTCCAGCCTTCTTGCTGGCTGGGCACGAGAAGCTGAAAAATCCTTGACTTAGTATAAACACTACTTAGCAACACCTAAAAACATCAGTGTGTTATCAACATTATTTTCCTACTAAATCCAAAACACAGCACTATACCAGCTACTAAGAAGAAAATTAACTCTGTCCTAGCCGAAACCAGGACAACCACCAAGAGGCAGTGCGCATGTGAAAGGGACTTGCAAAACTCATTTTAATACGAAGCGAAGGACAATTTGCATATCGCATCACCCTGTTAAATACGTAAGAGTATAGACTATAAACGCTATATGCTGCTGTCTGTAGGTGTGCGTGTTGGTAGAGCCCAGGTTCCCCGCGCACCCAGCGCTGTTTGCTTGCCTTTATTCGCTAATAAACCAAGTTCCTGTTAACGTATTATTTTGGGACTCGGTCATTTATCACAATTTGGGGGCTCGTCCGGGATGGTCTTGGTTCCTGAATTCTGACTTGATCTAGGAGGGGCGCCCCACCGTTTGGTGGCTCCTGTTCGGGTCAGGTCGGGACCAACGCCATCCTGAACCTGAATAGAGGCAAGCAAAGAATTCGATTTTTGGAGCTCCCTTGCCGGTTGCGGCAGTTGATTTTGCCCGTAATTCTGTGCGCAAAGAAGCGAACGAAGACGACGGAGTCGTGAGTATTAAAGGCGTATACCGTTCGGTTGGGTGGGATTCGGTTGCCTGTGTGTGAAGAGTGTGATTGAGACGGAACGTAGTTCCGAAGCGAGTGCAGAGGTCTTCTAACCGCGGTTCCAATCTCCCGCAAGGGACTTGGCCGGTGAAGGACCGAAGCGATTCCTATAGGATTCGTGGGTGGGTGATAGGTCCTAAGCCCCCTGCAAGACACTCTTGTTAAGGTAACCAAGGGCTGTAGGAATTGCCACGGTAAAATTCCTAGATGGGCCAAATAAAATCTAAGACCCAGGACCAGAAGAAAGGGAGCGAATTACCAGACATACTACTAGAATGTCCATTAGGGATAATGATTAGAAATTGGAATAATAGGGGCCCCAGAAAAGGAAAAAGCAAATTAAAAATGGTTCAATATTGTACGGTAGAGTGGCCGAAGGAGCCTTTAAAACCACATGTTTTTTGGCCTGTTTTTGGATCTTTTGAGGACTGGGTCTGCCAAGCCTTAAATATATATGTTAATACAAAGGAACCTTTTAGTCAAGAGGAAAGTGATTATGCAGGATTATGGATTAGGACTTCACATCCTTTTCCCGCCTCGATACTTGCATTAAAGGCAGATGAAAAGCCTGAGGAGGAAGAAAAAGAGAAAGAAAAAGGAAAAAATAATGATGAATGGGAGCCGCTAGATAACATACCACCACCGTATAATCCACCCCCGGCAGCTCCGCACCCGGGGATGGTACCACCCCCTCCTCCGGCGCCGACAGCTCCCAGATCAGATCTACCGCCAGCTGCATGTAAACGAAGTAGAATTGCCGCCTCTGAAGGAACTGTTTTATATCCCCTAAGGGAAGTACCCCTTGGAGGAAATCAGGGAGGCATTGGATTTGTAGCTGTACCACTAAGTACTACAGATATGAGAAACTTCAAAAAGGAAATGGGGACTTTATTAGATGATCCACTGGGAGTGGCCGAAAAACTAGATCAATTCCTAGGTCCTAATACCTATACCTGGGAAGAAATGCAGTCCATTTTAGGGATTTTATTTACTACTGAGGAAAAGGGAATGATCAGACAGGCAGGAATGAGAATTTGGGAAAGACAGAATCAGGCAGGACCCCCGGCGGACCAGAAATGGCCAAACGTGGGTCCTCACTGGGATGATCAACAACCCCAGGGGAGACAGAACATGAGGGATTTAAGAACGTTAATCATACAAGGAATAAGGGAGGCGGTTCCACGAGGACAAAACATCAATAAAGCATTTAGTGAACAGCAAAGGAAGGATGAATCTCCCACAGAGTGGTTGGAGAGATTAAGGAAGAGTCTGCAGATGTATTCAGGAATTGATCCGAATACAGTAGCTGGAACCGCACTCCTCAGAACACAATTTGTGGCCAAATCCTGGGGAGATATAAGAAGGAAATTAGAAAAGCTAGAAGATTGGCAAGAGAAGGGATTAGAGGAGTTACTCAGGGAAGCACAAAAAGTCTATGTCAGACGAGATGAAGAAAAACAAAAAGCAAAAGCAAAAATTTTCGTAGCTGCTGTTCGAGAGAGTCAGAAAAATAAGAATTCATCTGGGGAAAGGAAAGAAAGAGGGGTGAACAGAATTCCCCAAGAACCACCCCGCCGAGAAAGAACAACTATTTCTGTTTGCTATTACTGTGGCAAAAAGGGACACATTCAGAAGAATTGCCGTAAGCGAAAACAGGATGAGCAAATGCTTAAAGAAGAATAGGGGTGTCAGGGGCTATATCTCTTGGGGACTTCAACATCAACAGAGCCCTTGATAAAATTGTTAATAGGACCCCATAAAGAGGAATACTCATTTTTAGTAGATACTGGGGCTGAGAAATCAACGATTCAAAAACTTCCAAAAGGCATAGAAAAAGGGAAAAATTACATGTCAGTAATTGGTGCAAAAGGGGAGCCTTTTAAGGTACCTATTCTAGAAGACGTAAAAATAGAATCGGAAAAGAAAATCTGCTTGAATGATTTACTTTTGCTTCCCGAAGCAGAATATAATCTGTTAGGAAGAGACTTAATTCTGAAATTAAATTTCAGTATTCAGAGTCAAGGGGACAAACTACAGGTTAAATTATACACTTTAACACAAGCAGATGAAGAAGTTATCAACCCCTCAGTATGGTATCAGGAAGGGGAAACTGGGAAGATAGATATGAATCCAATAGTTGTTCAAATAACAGATCCACATCGTCCGATTAGAATCAAACAATATCCCATACCGATGGAAGGTCGAAGAGGATTGAAACCTATAGTAGACAGGCTTTTAAAAAAAGGGACTTTAGAACCGTGTATGTCACCTCATAATACACCCATCCTACCTGTAAAGAAACCCGATGGGTCATATAGGATGGTACAAGATTTAAGGGCCGTAAATCAACGAACGATTACCAAATTCCCTGTGGTAACTAATCCTTATACTTTATTGAGTCATTTATCTCCCAAGCATATTTGGTATAGTGTAATAGATCTGAAAGATGCTTTTTGGGCTTGCCCCCTAGATAAAGGATCTAGAGATTATTTTGCCTTTGAATGGGAGGATCCTGAAACAGGGAGAAAACAACAATTGAGGTGGACCGTACTACCACAGGGGTTTACAGAATCACCTAATCTGTTTGGACAAACATTAGAAACAATTTTACAAGATTTCACTATACCCAGGGAGGTAAAGTTATTACAATATGTAGATGACCTATTGATAGCAGGGGAAACTGAGGAAGAAACCCAAAAGGCTACTATTGAACTATTAAATTTCCTGGGAGAAAAGGGATTAAAGGTGTCCCGGTCAAAATTGCAATTTACAGAACAAGAAGTGAGATATTTAGGGCATTGGTTAAGTGAAGGAAAAAAGAAATTAGACCCTGACAGAATATCTGGGATTTTATCCCTGAGACCCCCAAAAACTAAAAAGGAAATAAGACAAGTATTGGGATTATTAGGGTATTGCAGACCATGGCTTGAAGGCTATAGTGAAAAGGTAAAATTTCTATATGAGAAATTGACTAATAACCAGTTTAAGTGGTATGTGGAAGATGAAAAAAAGTTTGAAGAAATTAAAAGGACACTTGTGGAAGCACCTGTGTTGAGCCTTCCAGAGTTGGAAAAACCTTTTTATCTATTTGTAAATACATCCAATCAAACAGCATATGGAGTTCTCACTCAAGACTGGGCAGGGGTTAAAAAGCCTGTAGGATACTTGTCTAAATTACTTGATCCAGTAAGTAGAGGATGGCCTGCTTGTCTCCAGGCCTTGGTTGCTACAGCACTATTAACAGAAGAAGCTAGGAAAATTACTTTTAGCGCCCCTTTGAAGGTATTTACCCCACACAATGTTAGGGGAGTTCTCCAACAAAAAGCTGAAAAATGGCTAACGGATAGCAGAATTTTAAAGTATGAGACCATATTGATTAACTCTCCAGATTTAGAGCTAAAAGTTACTTCTGCTCAAAGTCCAGCACAATTTTTGTTCGGAGAACCGTCAGAAAAGTTGCAACATGATTGCTTAGAAGTAATCGAAGTTCAAACTAAAGTGAGACTGGATTTAAAGGAAACTGAACTAGAAAAAGGAGAAAAATTGTTTGTAGATGGATCTTCCCGAATAGTTGAAGGGAAGAGAAAATCAGGGTATGCAATAATAAATAAAGATTTAGAGATTGTTGAATCGGGACCTTTAAGTCCAGCATGGTCAGCTCAAGCTTGTGAGTTGTATGCTTCTATACAGAGCTTTAGAATTATTAAAGGGAAAAAGCGGAACAATATTCACGGACTCTAAATATGCATTTGGAGTGGTCCACACTTTTGGAAAAATCTGGGAAGAAAGAGGCCTAATTAATACTCAAGGGAAGAATCTAATACATCAAGAATTAATAATAAAAATTTTAAGAATGTTAAGGGAACCAAAAGAGATAGCAGTAGTACATATAAGAGGACATCAAAAAGGGTTAGATTATCAGACTAGGGGAAACAATCTCGCAGATAAAGAAGCCCAGGAGGCAGCTTTAAGGGCTCCGATTGTTCGGGTTAATATAATACAAACAAAAGAGGATACAAGTGAGGAGGAACGAGAAAGTGAAAAGAAGTATACCCCTGAGGAAATAACCAGACTTGAGAAAATAGGGGCAAACTTCGAACGAGGAAAATGGACACTGCCCGATGGCAGAGAAATGTTGCCAAAGGCTTATGCTAGACAGATTTTGGAGCGTTTACATGTACAAACACATTGGGGTACAAGAGCATTAAGCGATCATTTTCTTAAACAATTTGGCTGTATTGGAATCTTTGAAATAGCTAAACAGATTACACAAGGTTGCTTGACTTGTCACAAAGTAAACAAGAAAGTGTTCCGACAAGTGGCAGCAGGGGGAAGAAGAACAGCTTATAGACCTTTTGAGAGAATACAAGTTGATTTTACTGAACTCCCTAAAGTCGGAAGGTTGAAATATCTATTGGTAATGGTAAACCATTTAACACAATGGGTAGAAGCCTACCCTGTGACACGAGCTACAGCACAAATGGTAGTGAAAATTTTATTAGAACACTTAATACCTAGATATGAGATAATCCAGTACATTGATTCTGACCAAGGCACTCATTTTACTTCCAAAATAATAGAGGTGCTATGTCAATCCTTAGGTATCAGGTGGGAACACCACACCCCATGGCATCCACAAAGCTCGGGAAAAGTAGAGAGAATGAATCAAACAATAAAACAACAACTGGCCAAGTTAATGATTGAAACACAGATGCCTTGGACAAAATGCCTATCATTGGCACTTCTAAATATAAGAACAAAACCCCATAGTGAGACTGGATTATCACCCTATGAAATGCTATATGGCACGCCCTACTCTCAGGGGATGCCACTTGGAAATAATATAGTAGAAGATCATGATGTTCAGAAATATATAATTATTTTGGGAAAAAACGTTGAAAAAAATTAAGAAAAATAGGAATGTTAGCTCAAACACCACCCCTGGGATTTGCAATCCATCAGTTGAAGCCTGGGGACAGGGTGTTGATAAAAACATGGAAAGAAGAAACTTTATCCCCTCTTTGGGAGGGACCTTATCTTGTTTTGTTAACCACAAATACCGCTGTCCGAACTGCGGAAAAAGGGTGGACCCACGTATCGCGAGTCAAGGGTCCAATAAAGGAGTGGAAGGTAACATCGGAGCCAGGAGAGACTAAGCTAACCATAAGACGAACCTGAAGATCCGGACAACGAAAAGAAGACTGGACCTATGGACAGCTTCCTTTAAACCAGGCAAACTCTGTCTGGATTAATTTATGTCAGTTGAAGTTAGAGAAAGTCTTTATACATGGTTCCAAATACCACGGGGATGTAAGGTGAAACAGGTATACTTTATTCCTTGGAGGGAAGAAAGAATACCTCAACTAACAGGGGGAGCAGGCTGTTATAAAATCACGGGAGTCCCAAAAATTTTTCCCTTGGCCTGTGATTTAAAAAAAGAAACCCCGGGATTTCCTAGATCAATAATCCCACCTGAAATCCCATGCATTGAACACCTTGATTTGGGTCATCTATGTTGGATAGTCTGTAGATGCTGGAATTGTAACCAAAAATGGTCTTGTGTATCGTTTAACAAACAACCGTACTGCAAAAAGTGCAGAAACCCTAATTCACTCCCTACAAGGGAACAAATAAGACAAGTCGAAATTCTTAAACTGTTTTGCGGCTGGGAATTGCTTTTACCTGAAACATGGGAAGTATTTGAGAGCGATTGGTATCGGGTTTTGGCCAAGTGTGCTAAAGAATTTGCATGGAAGAGGGCCCAGCGAAAATATTAAATAACAGAATAAGAGCAGGGTCGATCTCTAAATTATAAATCAAAAATTAAACTAACTGTTGGAACATAGCATACAAGTGACTAAAGGGTTTGAGAAGCCCCAACTTTGGTCTCAAAGTAATCTAAAGGAGTCACCCGATACTAAAAGGAAAGAGGGCAAGACCGGAGTGGGAACTGGTATTGCGGCTGTAGAAGTCTGCCAAGGGCTGCAACCCCTTTGGGCTGTGACTGCCGAATACTATGGCCCTGTCCGGACCTCTTTTGATTATACTTGGGGTAAACTCCTTAACTTTGGCCACGACAAATAACTGCAGTCTATGTGTGACGACCACTAGGAGGGGGAAGATAAGCTCCCAAACCTTGGTTTATCACACTATCTATGACTGCAAAGGCAAAAAAAAATGGGAACTGTATTCATAATTCGACCCAGTATGCCCTATGTAACGAAGGAAATAGAACTGTATGCTATGATCCCACAGAACTCCCTTATCAATATTGGGTAGAAATGAAGACAAATTCAGAGGAAGGTAGATTAATCGGAACAAGTAAGGTCATAACCGATTTGAGTACTCCGGTTTCAATAGTTTTTGATGCATGTGACGTTATAGATGATGATCTAGATACTAATTGTGGAAGTTTAGAATGGAGACGATATTACAGTAATCAACCAAAATATATTTGCCCAGGTGCACATCAATGTCCAATAAATCCTGATTATGTACCAAGTCAAACAGCCAGGTACCAATCGTCACATCTATGTGGAAGGAGGGACTGGTCTTGCGTATGTTGGGATACTATAGGTTGGGGATATGATTATCAATGTAAGGATCTAAAAGCTTTAATAACGAGGATAGAAACAGGAAGTAATTGCACAACTCGTACCTGTAATCCGGTAAATCTAACCCTTATAAATTTGGAAAATTGGAAGCAGAAACAGGTAACCAAAATTGGACTTAAGATATATGGACCTGGAGAGGATCCAGGTGTAATAATTAAAAATAAAATTAAAGAAAAGACAAAAGAATCAGTACAACACAGATTATTATTTAACTCATTCTACCATGAAATGGAGACAGGGGTGAAATATGAAATCCCCACAGTAGCTAAAAATCTATTTGTAAATCTTGCTGAAAACATTGCTAAATCATTAAGTGTAACTAACTGTTATGTTTGCGGTGGAACAAATCAAGGTGAACGATGGCCATGGGAAGCTATGGAGAGCAACATAGGTGATTCCCAAGTATGGAACACAACGGGAACAGGTAACAGGAAACAACGATGGGTACTCCAAACGAGTATAATCGGAAGGAGTTGTTGGCAAAACCTAAAAGATAATGGAAAGCAAGTAGGTCACTTGGAATGTGAAGGAGGTTACCTATGGAATGAAACAACGAATAACTGGGATAAGTGGGGAAGCCCACTAAAAATGAATAATCAATTTACGAAATGGACTAGTGGGCGAGACATATCGAAGGGTTGGCCAAGCCCTGAAGGACATTATTGGATTTGTGGCAAACTAGCTTATGCATATTTGCCCAAAAATTGGACAGGATCATGTGTATTAGGAACTATAAGACCTAGTTTTTTCCTGTTACCCATAAGCCGAGGAGAACGATTGGGAGTCCGAGTGTATGCTGAAACGGATGAGTTAAGGCAAAGGCAGCAAAAAAGAAATCTACAAATAGGGAACTGGGCGGACAACGAATGGCCACCCGAAAGAATAATTGCCTACTATGGTCCTGCTACATGGGCAGAAGACGGGTCTTGGGGTTATAGAACTCCAATATATATGCTTAATAGAATTATAAGATTACAAGCTGTAGTAGAAATAGTTGTAAACAAGACTGGAGATGCATTAGGACTAATTGCAAAACAAAATACAAAAATGAGAACCGCTTTATATCAAAACCGCTTAGCTTTAGATTATTTGTTAGCACAGGAAAGAGGTGTGTGTGGAAAATTTAACCTCAGTAATTACTGTTTAGAAATTGATGATAAAAGGAAAGCTGTAAACGAACTTATAAGGGAAATGAAAAAATTGCACATGTCCCAGTTCAAACATGGAACGGGATAAATTTAGGGGGAATGTGGGGAAACCTCTTCAACAGTGATTGGCTCACCAGGATTGGAATAACAGTTTTGGGAATATTTGGCGGATTATTGATTATCCCGTGTTTAATACCGTGTTTTATTAGATTAATACACTCGATTATACAAAGAATACAAATATTGGCTGTGCCTATTGATCCCAAGGAGGGAAAAGGGAAAACACATTCCCTAATGGTAGTCAAAACAAAGGAAGATCCAGCGTTAATTCTAATAAAACAGGTATTAACAAGATTAGAAACCAAAACACGAATCAATGCAATCGAAAAGAAAATGGGGGATTGTGAGAAATGTGAATGTGATTCGTGTGAGTAAAAAAACAGAATAGAAGAGGGAGGATTGGTTCATGTAGATATGAAGACATAGTTGAGTGAAAGCACCATTGTTTTAATGCAACTGCGGACCCTGACGGGGAAGATGATTGTGTAATCGCAAACTGCAGAAGTTCCTTTATCTATGGGGTTGTAAGTTTCTAAGTGGTACAAGCTTAAAACCGGTTGGGGGACGATTGGTTACCAGAAGGAATGACAGAAGGCACGCGCTGCACGAGATAAGAAGGCGAAGAGTTCAACCTTAAAAATCTGTATAAAGGTCGCTGAGGAAGACTCTTACTTCATCCCAAGACCCCCGCCCAAGACCACCAAGAGGCAGTGCGCATGTGAAAGGGACTTGCAAAACTCATTTTAATACGAAGCGAAGGACAATTTGCATATCGCATCACCCTGTTAAATACGTAAGAGTATAGACTATAAACGCTATATGCTGCTGTCTGTAGGTGTGCGTGTTGGTAGAGCCCAGGTTCCCCGCGCACCCAGCGCTGTTTGCTTGCCTTTATTCGCTAATAAACCAAGTTCCTGTTAACGTATTATTTCGGGACTCGGTCATTTATCACAATTTGTTAACCTCATGAAGAGCAGAGCCATATGTAAAGTACATAAGTTGTATATACATCGTCAAAATTTTTGTTAACTTTAAACAGTCGTTATTACTTTAGTGGCCAGAGGTAGCAGCTTCTGGGGGGGGTGGAAATGAGTTTTTGGTGTCATATGGAGGAGATGTACACATGCAGTAAACTCAGTCACAGCATTTCTGGTGTTTTCATGTATCCCCATTATTGGGGAGGGGAGAAATGGTGGTTTGAGTCTAAAGCAGGGAGACATCAGTACAGCAAACCTGTATTTTGTTCTGGTATGCACCACTGCCTTAAATGAGCAGTGCCGGTTCTTTCTTGGAGTAGCTGTCTCCTAAATTTCCCAAACTTAAGCAATTAATAAATCCATCATTTGCATAGCATTTAAAGTGACTGATTCAGTGTATGGTTAGCCTTCCTGGTTAATAAATACTTTAAACGGGACTCAGCAGTTGTGTAAGACCAGATGCTTCCAATATACCTAGAACAGAGTTAGTGTCAGATCTTATTGTGACAGGTACACCCGCCTTGATCGAGAGCGGAACTTCTCGGCCAGTGAAAAGAAAAAAAACTAGAAGCCTCAGTTTGGGGGTCAAGCCACCCCACCCGCATGGTGGAGTCGGGTTAGGACCACCAGGTACACACTTCAGTCAAGGAATAAGGAAGTGTTGGCCCTCGGCCAATGAGGACTAACATCACCTTATTTGACCACAGATCAGATTTGACTAGGGTATAAACGGAGCCCCCTCTGGGGGGGGCAAATTGAGTCAGTTCTCCTCGGAGCAGCGGGTCTGCAGTCGGGGACTCTCCCCTTGAGTCAGGATGCTGCCTAAGGTAACTCCTGCAGGTTGAGAGCCCTCATCTTTTAGGCGATATGTGCATTTTGGGTTATCATTTCTAAAGCTTAAGAATTCTTAAAAGTCGGTTGTGTAATATTAATTTCCCCTTACATCATTGAACCTGTGGTTTACTAATGTTGTTGCAGTTCTGAACGATTTTGACTGAAGAATAAATTTTGTTGAGTTTAACACCTGTTTAATTTGATTGTGTGAGCCTCCGTGACACTTATCTAAGCTGCAAAATAAAAACAAGAAGGAAAACAATGTATGTTAATGTGTCCCATCCTTTTATGTATGGACAATGTTTCTAGTGTCCTAGTGTCTTTGTCAGCTGTGGAGAGGCATTTTAATCTTCTGCCTCTGTAGAACCCTGGTTCCGAAACTGTGTTAGACTTTGAAACAAAGATTGGCTTTACAAACAAGATCCAATTAGTGACTAAAGAGGAAACATTCCCCTTGGGGTAGATAAGTGTCTGGATTTGGTGAAGAACTGGAAACACTTCTGTGATAATTAGCAATATTCCTCAAGACAGTCTGTAAAGAGAAATTGTTTCCATAGTCTTTTGGGTCTTTTTTCATCTATTTCTCAGATTGATTAATTGAAGGGTTGGACAGGGTTGAGTAGAGAAGGCTTGTTGTAGTCCCGTGGTGCTGCCTTGTGCACAGGGTTAGTGAAACTGCTGCTTATAGCTGTGGAAACTCTTAGCTGGCAAATACAGGTAAAGTAACTTGCAGCTCAATGTGTGCTTGCATATCTACTATGCATCACCCATTAATAAACCAATACATGCAAGCATGTGATCACATAGCTCCAGTTTTTTGGACTGTACAATTGTGTATCTGCCTGTTTGCTTCTCTAAGATGCTCCTTTTCATTTAAGTCAATAGTGAGATTTTTAGCTGCTATTCTGTACTGAGCAGTGACCAAACTTGCGTGGACCCCACAGTCCACTAGAACAATAGAAACCTTTGAATTGCATGTTCTTCCCTAGTGTGGCCCTCCCCTCGTTTTGGAAAGTGACTCACAGGCTAGGCCTGGCATAGTTGCCAGAAAATGATGTCATTTGGATAATGTAATATCCCACGTACAAACCAAAGGCTGTTTAGAAATTGGGCTGACAAGAACAAAAAGGAAATAGCTGCATATCAGATGCATATCTCAATTTTAAAATCAGTATAATTGTGTGTGTACTTATTAAATACAGAGGTAGTGCAAAAGGCATAAAGAAAAGCTGCAGTGTTCCTCAAACCATGTTTTCAGATGATCAGAGGGTGGGTGATCCTGTTCTGTCTGCCTTGTGCCAGCACTAGTTCACACAGCCAAGCTGTGTGTCAGACCAGGGAATTGATCCGGTCAAGCACTAACATGTATCTTGTGGTGTTGCATTAGTTCTCGGCAGGATCAGTTCCCCAGTCACACTCTCCTTGCAGCCCCTGGGGCACCAGCATGGCCAAAAGGTGGAGGGAAAATGCAGGCAAGAATGAGCAGCAAAGAATGGGAAGGGAAGAAGCATGTTAACTAGTCCAGTGGCCAATCTATTTGTACCTCACTGGAGTGAGTGGCTTGACATAATTTCAGATGCAAAGGTCTAATGTTTTGAAATGAGATGTTTCTTTGTGTCCCCTTCCCCACCCTGCCACATGGTCCAAAAAACCTGATGTTTGCCAATGGCCCTTGTGCTGTTGGTGGGACCTGGGGAAGGGCTGAACTGGGGAGTAATTTGCCATCCCTGGGCCTCCTTTGCCCCAGTGGCTTGGGGTGGTCTGTAACCCTGATACAGCAGCTGGGGTTCCTGGCCAGTGCCTGGCACGGGCAAGTGAAATGCTCTGAACCTGCATCAAATAAGACTGGGGCCAAAGTGGTGTCCCTTATAAAATGGCAAAGGCAGTGGAGGCCAACAGGTAAGACTTGATGGGAAAATAAACAGTCTTATAAGCTCTATTTTTTTTCTTCTCCTTTTATTCCTCTCCTGTCACTGGCTCTTGATTTAGCTGCTAGAAATGAGAATAATATCACAGAGCCAAAATACTTAGACCACCAATGTAAGAAAATTCTGGTCCAGTGATTAGGAGTGCACATCTTTTTCAGGAGTGCTTTGGTAGTATTTTCTCTTGGCTACTCAGTATAAACATACTGGATAATACGGTTTTATGTCTGTTACTGGCCTTCTGGACTGGTTATGTATTTAATAATTTCTGTTTTCTGTCTAATATCTATCACATCTAAATCTCAAAAATGTAACTAGTGGACTAGTAACCTTTGTATTGGGTTTGCATGGCAAGGTTTTGGTAGTGGGGGGGGCTACAGGGGTGGCTTCTGTGAGAAGATGCCAGAAGCTGTCCTCATGTCCGACAGAGCCAATGCCAGCAGGCTCCAAGATGGACCCGTCGCTGGCCAAGGCTGAGCCAATCAGCGACGGTGGTAGCGCCTCTGTGATAACATATTTAAGAAGGGGAAAAAGGCTGCTGAAAGATGTGCAGCAGAGAGAGGAGCAGGATGTGAGAGAAACAACTATGCAGACACCGAGGTCAGTGAAGAAGTAGAGGGAGGAGGTGCACCGGAGCAGAGGTTCCCCTGCAGCCCGTGGTGAGACGGCAGGCTGTCTCCCTGCAGCCCGTGGAGGTTTAACGGTGGAGCAGAGATTCCCCTGCAACCCGTGGAGGACCCCACGCCGGAGCAGGTGGATGCGCCCAAAGGAGGCTGTGACCCCGTGGAGAGCCCGCACTGGAGCAGGCTCCTGGCAGGACTTGTGACACTGTGGAGGGGAGCCCATGCTGGAGCAGTTCATTCCTGAAGGACTGCACCATGTGCAAAGGACCCATGCTGGAGCAGTTTGTGAAGAACTGCAGCCCATGGGAAGGACCTACATTGGAGAAGTTCGTGGAGGACTGTCTCCTGTGGGAGGGACCCCACGCTGGAGCAGGGGAAGAGTGTGAGGAGGAAGGAGTGGCAGAGACAACGTGTGACCCCATTCCCCTGTCCCCCTGTGCTGCTTGGAGGGGGGAGGAGGTAGAGAAATTGGGGGTTGTGGTTTAACCCCAGCCAGCAACTAAGCACCACACAGCTGCTTCCCCATCCTCCCTCCCAGTGGGGTGGGGAGGAGGAAAGGAAAAAAGTAAAACTCATGGGCTGAGAAAAGAACAGTTTAATAACTAAAGTAAAAATACACTACTAACTAAGAATAATAATAATTGTAATGAAAAAGAATACAACAAAAAAAAGAAATAAGAAAAGACAAGTGATGCACAATGCAATTGCTCACCACCCACTGACCGATGCCAGAGCCGCGATTTGCCCTTCCTGGCCAACTCCCCCCTGTTTATATACTGGGCATGACATTCCATGGTACGGAATACCCCTTTGGCTAGTTCAGGTCAGCTGCCCCGGCTATGCTCCCTCCCAGCTTCTTGTACACCTGCTTGCTGGCAGAGCATGGGAAACTGAAAAGTCCTTGGCTTAAGATAAGCACTACTTAGCAACAACTAAAACATCAGAGTGTTATCATCAACATTATTCTCACACTAAATCCAAAACACAGCACTGTACCAGCTACTAAGAAGAGAGTTAACTCTGTCCCAGCCGAAACCAGGACAGGGGTGAAGTTGAGCCCGGGAAGGAGGGAGGGGTGGAGGTAAGGGGCTTTAAGATTTGTTTTTATTTCTCATTATCCTACTCTGATTTGATTGGCAATAAATTAAATTAATTTCCCCAAGTGGAGTCTGTTTTGTCTGTGATGGTAATTGGTGAGTGATATCCCTGTCCTTATCTTGACCCACAAGCCTTTTGTCGTATTTTTTCTCCCCCTGTCCAGCTGAGGAGGGGGAGCAATAGAGCAGCTTGGTGTGTTCCTGGCATCCAGCCAAGGTCAACCCACCACAACCTTGAAGGATTTAGTCACTGTTTGACAAGAAGCCATCCCACCTGATGGGCAGTGGGAATGTTTCAGCCAAGTCATTGCCAGGCAGACCTCAAATGTATAATGTATCTTGGGCTGTTTCAACAAAAAGCTTCACTCCTGTCAGTGCCAGCACCACGTGTTTCACAGGTGAACGTGGAGAGCTGCAGGAGGAGGATGAGCTGCAGGAATGCTCTGTATTGAGGAGATGCTGTGAGCTTGAGTCACGGTGCACCTTGGCTGCAGGAAATGACCTCACCCAGCGCACTGCTGGCCTCGATGCTCTTGGGGTTCAGCCCTGACATAGGCTATCACAGATTTCTTTTAGAATGGAAACATCAATAATACCTGTGTTTTCTTCTGGTTTCAACTTAAATTACTGTCTATTTAAAAGCCTTGTGCTGCTCAAAAGATCTGAGCATTTTCACACAGCGGTGTGAAAATGCAAAATAAATGAGACCCCTTAGGGGGTGTATACTTCAAAACATGTTGTTTGGTCACTACCGTGCAGTGCAGATATGGTTCTCTAGTCATTTTGATCTGCCGTGTGAATGAACACGAGAATTTTCTCCTTAATCTGTGCCTTTTTTCTTACTATGTTGTGATAGTGACTTTAGAAGTACGACGGTGTCCTGGTTTCGGCTAGGATAGAGTATATAGTGCAGTGTTTTTGATTTAGTAGGAAAATAATGTTGATAACACACTGATGTTTTTAGGTGTTGCTAAGCAGTGTTTATACTAAGAAGTCAAGGATTTTTCAGCTTCTCATGCCCAGCCAGCAAGAAGGCTGGAGGGGCACAAGAAGTTGGGAGGGGACACAGCCAGGACAGCTGACCCAAACTGGCCAAAGAGCTATTCCATACCATATGACATCATGCCCAGTATATAAACTGGGGGGAGTTGGCCGGGAGGGGCGGATCGCGGCTCGGGAACTAACTGGGCATTGGTCAGCGAGTGGTGAGCATTGTGCATCACTTGTTTTGTATAGTCTAATTCTTTTAGTATTATTATTGTCATATTATTATCACTGTCATTATTTTCCCTTCCTTTCTGTCCTATTAAACTGTCTTTATCTCAACCCACAAGTTTGGGGTTGTTTTCGATTCTCTCCCCCATCCCACTGGATGGAGGGAGTGAGCAAGCGGCTGCGTGGTGCTTAGTTGCTGGCTGGGGTTAAACCACGACAACATGTACAAATCTGGCTTGCATTACATAAAAGAATGAGTTGGACAGCATGGGGCTGTTGATGTGTTAGGCTGCTTCATTAATAGGATTGCGGCTGTGATGCTTTTGGTCTCCATGGTCAAATGAGGGAAAAGTCCCTGACCTTGACTTTAGGATATAAAATTGGGAAGCAACAGGAGGATCAATAATTAGAGAATTTGCTTTGCATTATTTTTATCATTTTTTCCTTCTTTGTTTCCAATAGAGATCAGGCCTTCATTTTTGGCACACTGACAGTACTGTGTAGTGGTTAAGAGCAATGGAGTCCATTGGTCTGCCTAAGGTAAGCCTTTAAATTTTAGCGAAGAAACTGGCTCAAGGCACTGACTCACTAAGATCCCCTTCCATCTGCTTGAGTATAAACGGTTGCTTACAGTAAGTCTACTGGGAAGGCTAGTTCAGGAAACAAATCTGAAGAGAAGGCAATGCTGAAAGCAGCGATAGTATCAGTTATGTGCTATTGCTGCCCGTGTGCTTGAGCTCCTGTGGATGACAAGTGCCATGAGTGGAAATGCTCAGGGTGTTTCTCCTGTGGGAATTCAAATGAGGACGCTAGCAGTGTTTTAGCTATATCTTATTGCTAGTACAGTCTCTGTGGGGGCCTGAAAGGAATATGATTTAAAATGGAAAACTGAAATATTTTCTTTCTTTATGTTACTACCTCTCATTATGTCTCTTGCCTCTTCCTCTTAATGTGTGTCCTAGTTTCTCTGCCTCTGCCCTGTTTCCAGACTGTCCTTGCACACTCCAGCATGGCTATGCTGCTCCTCTTCTGCCAGCTGCTTTTTGGGTCACCTTTCAAATTTATCTTCCTCCTTGTGGGTCTTTGCTTGTCATCTCCCCCCTCTGCTGCTGTTTCTGGGCACCAGTGAGTCTTGGATGAAAATCCTTTAAGAAAGGGCTGTGTGGAAACACCTACTCTGCTTGTGCAGACATCTCGGCACCCACGCACAGCCTGGGGCAAGTACTACCTCGCCAGCAGCTGCCCCAGGGTGCCTGGGTGGGGGTGGCCCTGGCGCTGCTGTGGGGTCAGGCACAGTGGGGATGCTCAGATGGCTGCCTGAAGGGCTGTAGGGGCTAGTGGCCAGTCACTGTGGGCAAACTCGTTGCAGGTGCCCATAAGCAGAAAAGGGCGCCCATGCCTGCCTTCAGAAATTGCCATAGAGACGGGGAGGGTCCTGCCTCTCCCAGGTCAGGTATTTCTTTTTGCTAACTTGATTCCTCTGTTCAGCTGGCTGATTTCCACCCTGCCATTCCTTCTCCAAAAGCTTTTGCTTCTGCTGCTGCAGAGTATGTGGAGGGTCATGGCCAAAAGCTTTCCTGAGTCTCCCTCCCAAAGCTGTTGTGAGCAAATGATGAAGAGGTCACTGTGCTCCTGACTTGGTCTTGTCCTATTAACTGTGGGACGGCACAGCCCTGAGTGCCCAGCCTGGGCTGGAAGCACACTGCCAACTCTTATGGTTAGCCAAGTCTTATTTTATTTTTGTGGAGAAACAGTGTTTAGTGACTGGGACCAAGGCCAGGAACAAATTAATGGTAGAACCAGAACTGGAACTTATTGGCTTTTTGGCTAAACTGCTTAATATTCCTCTATCTGAATAGCTTTCTCTGTAAATGATGTATTTACACAGTTGGGGGTGTTGGCGATTAGAATTTTGCATTTTTAAAGAATACTTGGCAGGTTTGGCTCACAATGAGGATTTGCAAATTGTAACTGCATCCCAGGTTTTGGGTGTCTGTAGGAGGACAAACCCTACTGGCTGAGCTCGTGCCAAAGGACCTTTTCTAAATATCTTGATGGAATGCTCTCTATATTCCTTATTTTTCCTTTTATTAAGTAACTTTTACGCTTTATTAAACTCTCCTTATGAAAACTACTGATAAAGTTAAAATAACATTGGAAGAGACTTGATTCATAACTGTATAGAAATAACAGCTGAACTTCTAGAAGTCCAAGGTACGGTTCTGCAGAAGGCCCATTTTAGCTACTCTTCTGCCCAGTAATATGTCATCTTCTTTAACTGTGGATAAAAGATAAAAACCAAAAAACACAGACACTACAGATGTCTACGATAAGAAAAACATCCCTAGGATGATATATTGCATTCATGCTCTAAGGTAACTGGTAACGGGAGTAAAAGTTAAAGTAACTGCCAAATCTAGGAGTGTAAGTCTTGAATGGCTTGAGGGTAACCAGTATGTCACAATCTGTCAGAATTTACAAGTTCATTAATTTAAAGTTGGAGACAAGTCCAACTTTGTCAGAAATATTGGGCAAATTATTTCCAAAATAGAAATGGACTACTGAATTTAGTGCAGGCATCTCCCCCTCAATGTGTACACCCCCTCACAAAGTACATGTATCATTTCAAAATACATACTAAGACAGAAACCAAATAAATGAACAAAACCTTAACAAAATATTAGCATAAAAATGGGGCAGAGGTGCTGATCAGAGTGAAAAGGATGATGAACTGACATACTTCTGCCCCAAAAGAGGAGCAAATAATTACTGTATTCTGAGGTCATTTATGTGAAAATTAACATTTTTGCAAGCTTTTAAAGTTCTGAGCAACTTGATTTTGAACGTAGTCAGGAAGGCTTTGAGCACATCACTGAAGTAGAGCTTAAGATTTTCTGTCCTGCCTTAAGGATTTCCTTGACGTTTGGTACTTTTAGCGCTAAACATCTGTCTCATGCTGTCCCTGGTGTGAGGGGCAGTGGTGTTGGCAGACAGCTCCTCCCTCTTGTGGCTCTCCCAGCTCATTTCCTGCACATGGAGACCTTTTTCCTTTCATTACTTACGAGGCTTGCAGAGAATATAGTTAACTTTTACGCTCCAAACTCTCGTCTACGTTCCTAATGGCGTTCAAAGCCGCATCAGCTGCCCCAGGGCTTATAGGTCAGAAAATATTCAATACATGCTGTAATTGAAATTTTTTACAGTCTAATCCTTGAAATGATGTGTCCCACTCGTGCACTCTGCTATGTGCGCTTACTGCCAATAAACAGGGCATACCACCAAAATTCATGATATTTTTTCAAATGCTGGGTGTTTGGAGTTGGCAGCCCTGGTACTGTCTTGTCAGCTCTGACAAGTGTTGCCATTTGAAATTATTATGCCTGGTGTAATATTAACTGGACAGTATCACCAGGACTGTATGAGGGTAGCTCTCACCTAAAACTTTGTAGTGTGGTCTTTTCTGTCAGCATGTAAGCTTGAAGCGATTTCTTGAAGTAGATGCATGGGGCTCTAATGTTAACCAGCTGTCGTGGTTACACCTAGCCACATGTTATATAACGTGATTATACCCAGCTTCTTGCACACCTGCTTGCTGGCAGAGCATGGGAAACTGAAAAATCCTTAACTTAGGATAAGCGCTACTTAGCAACAACTAAAACATCAGCATGTTATCAACATTATTCTCACACTAAATCCAAAACACAGCACTGTACCAGCTATTAAGAAGAGAGTTAACTTTGTCCCAGCCGAAACCAGGACACCAGCTCAGGCTGAAACAGTGGGCTGTGTGCCCCTCTGGCCATGTTATGGGCCAGCTCAGATGTTTTGCAGGAGAACAGAATGAGGTTTTCCAATATTTGCTTACTCACGTATGGAGGACGACTTTATCAACTGTGGATTTGAATGCTGCATGAACAATAAGCCATCCATTAGATACCTTAAGATCTGCCTAATCTTTGCAATGACAATAACCCTTCATCTTGAACTGAGTTTTGCAATGGGTTGACCTGTGGTAGTTTTCCTTTCTCCATCTTGACATGCCCCGGGATTTATGCTAGTATCAGAACTAGTCTGTGTTGTCTTGGCTTTCATTTCCAAGTTTTCTTGTTTAAATTACTTTTCCTTGCTGCATATCAACACAAAGCTATAACTCCATACTTATGAGCTGTTATTTTAGAAATGGACTTCATGTGCATCAAATGTGTCATGCCACACTGAAGGAGAATAGGCCTGCAATGTTTCAGCTTATAATGCTTTCCCATGGCAGCGTAGGGCCCTGCACCTGCATCACATGCAGGATGTAAGAATCAAAGAAACAATTGTTGAGCTTCATTTATTTCCATGCCTTTTCCTAAAATGCAAGTTTTAAGTGTCTTTCAAATCAGACTCCAGTGTCGTTATTGAATTGCACACAGCCTACGTTGAAAGCAGGCTGGGAAACAACAGAATTAAGGACAGGGCGCTTGCTTGGCCAGCAGTGTTCCCCATTGGGTTGGTGTCAGAGGAACCCTGAGCTGCAGGAATACAGTTCTGTTCCCCTTCTGCCATTGCTGTAACCACTGACCTGCTGGCGTCTGTCCCCCTGGCTCTATGCCATGCACCCCACCTGCTCTGCTCTGGGTTTGTCAGAGCATCCTCTCCAGGGAATCAGTACAGAGTTCACTGACCCTAGAAAAGTCCATGTCCCTGTTGTTCTCAGGGTCCAGCACCACAGCATCTAGAAACACCAATTGCAAGCAAGCTTTTCCCTTTTGCAGTTGTAGCATATGCATGTGACAACTATATGAAGAATCACCATTGGGTTTAAATGCTAAATTCTAATACGTCTTGGAGCACGTGCTCAAGTTTCAAAGGCTTATAACTTGGGAAAATACTTTCTCCGAGAGGTGAGGGGTTGACCTGCTTTCCATTCTTTCTTAGTTGTTACCAGGTCATTACTCCAAAGCATCATGATTCTTGAGCTTTCCAACAAAACTATGTGAACTTAACACAGGTAGGATATCCTATTTTATTCCCATTCTTGGAAATCCTGAAGCCATCTTCAGTTGAGATTTTTTCCTAAACGAATTCATTTAAGCACAGTCAGCGTGCATAATTTAAGTGCTTAAAACTGATAAGATTATAAATAATTGCCCCTTTAGTAAGAAGTATGAAATAACCTTAACTGTAAGTAGTGGGAGCAAAAAGCTCCATCTATCCAAAGGGTCTATTTGATGTCTGAAATGTTACCATTTCATAGGGAAAGTCTTTGGTTATTTGAGGTTTTGCTGATCTTTGAGCAGCTAGAGGGCCTGAAGATAGGATTTGACTCTAAGCAAAATGGTTTAAATATATTTTTAGGATATGCCCTTACAGTATGTGAAACAACTTGCACTGTCAAATACAGCACTGCTCTGGCCAGGAAGGAGTGACTTAGCAAACAATTTCTAGATTCCTGTTGAATATAATTACCCTCTTGCTTTTCTGCTGTTGAAACATCAATACTTAGCCAGACTTGAAAAATACAAAGGCATAGTTCTCATTTCTTGCACCATTTTTCTTATGAAAGCTGATATGAAAGCTGATTTGGATTTGGTCCTGGACTAAATGAGGTTAAGAACTGCTTCATTTAAATTAAAATATTAACAGTGATTCTTGTTCCTAAATAGCAGTGCTTATGAGATTCCCCCCCCCCCCCCAAATATTTAGTTTTCATATGATCTTTGCAAGCAGATCACTGCTACATCCTGGACAAACTATCCCTCTGAAGTTGGACAACTTAAAAACATTGTCTTCCTAGGAAGCAGTGGAATAACAAGCATATGTTTTAAAAAAGCACACTATTTTCAGGTCTGTTTTTATGGTATGTTATACATGAGCTAAGCTTAAAACAAGACCCAGGAACCTCTGGTTGATATGAACTGCAGCTCTGCATGGGTGATGCAAAGAGAACTTCACCTGGGAACTGCCCTTTCCCCTTTGTTTATCCCCTGCTCCTGATGCCTCATATCCAGCTTTCTTAACCCCAGGCCCTCTGCTTTTGACTTTATGTGGGTTCCCTGAGGTTCGAGTTACATCTATAAAAGCATTAAGCAAGCTGTTTCAAGTGGAAATTATACCTTAATACAGAGTAGGAGTGTCTTTGTGTTCCCTGCGAGACTCAAAGCACATTTTCAGCACCACCTGGTGGTTAATAAGTTTATCCAAAGGAGTGTAGGCAGTAACGCACATGGCTCGACATCCTCCTGGAAGTGCTGAACAGCAAAAACATGAGTCTCATTAGAGTTCATACTTTTAATGCCCACTTTTTTTTCTGCATCTCCTTAGTGTGGTGACCCCCAAAAAACCAGTATAGCCCCGTGATACTGCTGATCTCCATAACTGTTGGTATGACACCCAGCACTTCAGCCAGGACTGCATCCCTGCCTTGAACTTAGAGTAAAATCTCTTTAAAAGCCTACAAGGAAAGACTGGCAGGCAGTTTAGGATAAAGGAGGGCGCTGGTTCATTACTACAGGCATGTGAGTTGTTTTCCTGCTATAGCTAACTTGCATTTAAGACTGCTTTGAAAGGTGAGAATGGCAGTGGCAATGATTTGAGGGGCTGCAGCAGTTGTCAAAAGAGTGTCAGTCTACATGAGATGTGCTGTTGTGTCAATCCAGGCTGTGATAAGGCAGAGGAGTAGCTGCGGTAGCATGGAAGATGAAATGCTGATTCTTTGTGCTCGGAAATAAATGACAGCTACAAATACTTGCTTTGAAATCTCATCCTGCAATTTGCTAGTACAAAAACCAAACAAACAACCCCACCTCCACAGAAAACAAAGGGAAATGTGCATTGCAGCTTGGGGTTTTTGTTTGAGGGGCATGTTTGCAATGTATGAAGTTGTAGGTGAAGTCATTTAAAAAAGAGGTGCAAAATAATCCTTTTGGAGGAACACGTTATTTGTCTTGTTTTTAAAATCTACCTGTTGAGAGTTGATTCCTGCTCACAACTCACTTGTTCATGGAGTTTCACTGATAAATTATAGAAGCACCAGTCTTTTGTAGATAAATACATGCCTTGTGTTTGGAAGATATTGAGAAAAATATGTATTTAGCTGTTTCTTCAGATACCACCCCAGAGCTCTATGAATAACGGGTATAGATTTTTCATGCTATATTAAAAAAAAAAAAATATTTGTTTCTGGATAGCACTTTTACATTGAGCTTACTTCATTTTCCAAAAGCTAAAGAGTTAATGAATCAAGTATATTTGAGAGGGGCTTGGATGGGCTTTTACAGGTCCTTGGTCTTCTACACTTAGTAAGAAGGGTGTCAGTGATTTGTGTGTCTTACATTAGTACGTCCTTATAATTAATAGCTGAAGTCAAAACAGTACACAGATCCAAAGCTATAAGCAGTACTAAAGTGCATCTGCATCTTGATTTTTTTTCTTCCAATACTAGGTTTTGAATTTCTTTAATTATCTTCCACTAAGATTTTCTACTTGTTTACACTTTCCCTGTGATCTGATATACACTGACAGTGCCTCTTAGAGATGCTTCTTTGAAACATCAAGTCAAAAAAGACTTGTCTTTCTGTAAGACTTAAAATACAGCATAAAGAAATTTGTAGGGTTAAGTTTATTCTGTATCTGTCCATGAAAGTCAAGGGTTAAAGGACAAGCTTCACAGTGATAGTTATTCTAATAAAAACACTTTTCTCTTGTACAGAAAGCAAACACTTCAACAACATGCAGGACTTCAAATTCTAATATTTTTCTTTGCAGCTTATATCTGTTCAAACTAGGATTAGCACCACAGATCCAAGACCTACTGGGAAAAGTAGACTTTACAGGTAATAAACTGCTTATCTAATCATATGTTAGATAGTTTCTTCATCCAGTAAATCTGCTAACATTGTGCATATTTTCTATTATGATCTTTCTCCTCTCGCAAGGTTGTCCTGAACACATCCTAATTAAATAGGTGGGAGGCTGCTATTTTGTTAATGAATGTCAATCTTTGAAGGACAGAAAGGAGTGAATTTGCATGGAATACTTGTCATATCTTAGATTCCTTCAACATGGGGAGGAAAAACTGCTAAGAATTCCTGGCCACAAGCGCTTTCAAAAACATTGCACCCGTATTTGTAGGTATAGTGATTCATAATGAAATTCTTACGACTTTGTTCTGATAATATTTCTTTTATGTGAACAGAGGAAGAAATCAGCAACATGCAGAAGGAGCTAGAGAAGTACGGTATACAGAAGCCATCTTTTAGTAAAATTGGTAGGATTCTGGCCAGTGAATTATCAGTGGATGAAGCTGTGTGTAAGTGTGGCTCTTGTTCTGTTTTCTACTAATTAGACAGAACGCCAACAAAATATTTTCTGCCTGTGTTTTAATTCATCTAGTTTGCCACCTCTAAATAACAAGAAATGCAAGCAAGTTTTCATTGACTGTCACACTGCATTATTGTTACAAGGCCTTTTGCAATTTTTCAGTCTGAATTTTTGAGCATCTCCATGGATCCATAGGAAGTGCTACCAGAAACAGATTTCTTACCAGCTTTTACATGGGTTTAATGTTTTGGTAGCTAGTGCTCCTCTAGAATGACTAATTGAGCTCTGTGTGTGCCTCTGCACTATAGGGGGTACTGTGGAGACAGCCGTGGGAATAAGGTATCTTCTCTGTGCCCCCTTCCTGTATTGGACTCTTGCAGTTTTCCTCAAACACCAGATCAGGTTGCTGTGAGGACAAGGCACTGTTCCAGATATAGACAACTTTCTCGTGTATGGTGGTGCATACCAAGGAGGAACCACTTGCCTCCATTGGTAGCTTTCAATCTGTCTGACTGCTGGCATGTGACCCACAGCATGGGAAAACACTGCTGGAGGGCATGTCCTGCTGGTGCATCCAAAATAAGCTGTTCCTTTTTAGGGGGTTCGATGCACAGTTATGGTCCTTTTGAGTCTGTCTTGAACAGCTTCCACTCAAAAATGAAATTAAATGCTTTTTTGCTGCCCAAGCCTATCCATCTGTAAATCTGTTGTCTTTTCTTCATTTCAGTTTATTTGTGGAATGAAAAGATATATTTAAAAAGAAAAAAAATAAAATTGCTTGAACTTAAATGACATGAAATGAAGTATGTCCACTTAAATCCACACTTGAGCTCTAGTTATTTTGTTCTGAAAATCCTAGCCTTTTTCAGAGGGGCAAAATGAAGAACAGAAGGGCCGGCTTGAGCATGTTCAGTGGCACAGTGGGTCATTGATACAAATCAGTAACAGTACTGCAGACTAACCTTTAAACACGGGGGGGGGAAGCTGCATTATAATTAAGTTCCATTGCAACTTTGTTAAACCCTACAAAGCAGCATAATTGAAACAAGCTGATTCATGACTTTTGTGCTGAAATTTCTAGACTTTAACTTAAAACATGCTTCCTCATGTTGATTCACATTGTCTGTGTTGTATATTTTGGAGCCTGCTATAGCTTAATATGTATATGCTTGTTGAAAGCTTGCTCTTAAAATACTGCCTTTGGAAGTGGGGGTAGTTTGTCTCCTTTTTTTAGCAAATTTTCATAGATTTAGCGACTACCAAGCACTTTTCTAGAGAGCTTCCTTCCCTGAAGATGAAAGGGCTGCAACTTCCTTCTCTGAAAGCTTTTTATAGTGTGTGTAGGTTTTCCTTTAACTTCTGAAGTGTTTTCAGTCTTCCATAGAAAAGCAGGGTTTCCTGATGCTGGTTCTGTCTCTTTGGGGAAGGAGTGTGCTGTAGATAACACGCCCTGCCCCAGAACAGGAAACATCTGCTATGGGATCCCTCATGCACTAGTGAGGTTGGGCGTGGAGATCCTGCCAGAGGAAAGGGTCTACCATCCTGCTTCCGAAATGGAGTAAGCAAAAGGAGATATGAAACAAAACAACTGCTGAGGACTCCTGCTGTGCTGTCAGCAATAGTAGAAATCAGTGTGCAAAGAGTAAGCTTAAGTGCTTTCAAAGCAAGCTTATTCTCCAAATAACCCTCTCCGTTATTCCATACCTCTAGGCTACTCTTGCAAGTCCATTCGGGTTTCTCACTGTTTCTCTTGGTAGATGGGTTCACAACATCCACCAATACATATTCACATATCTCCTAACCTTGAACCTATCTGTTGACTACTTTTTGCTAGCTCTACTTATGTCAATGAGGCCTCTTACACAACTGTGGAAGAGATTACATCCTTCCTATGTGTTTTGTTATATGAGGATGTGGGGGTGATATGTGTGTCTTAAGAACTGCAGTCTTCTTTTAGCCTCTTGAAGTTGATCTGGGTGTTCACAGAGTTCAACATCAGAGGAACCAATGTTGCTCTCTGCTTCTCCATCATGCCAACTGCTTACACTTGTCCTCTGATGCTGTGCTGAACTGAGCTAGAGGGAAATAATTTTAAAACAACTTTCTGTCATGAATTTAATGCTAAGCAGTGGATGATCCACCAACAGCTAGGCAAGTCATTCCAGTAACTGCCCTCTCTGAGAATGTATGGCTTCATGCTTCATTTGCCCATGTTGAGTTTCCAGTGGTCTGCTCTTCTGTTCTACTTCCCTAAATTTGTACATCCCTTTGTCTTTCTAAAAACTCAAATTTCCTGGTCATTGACAAGCATCTTTCATTTCTTTCATATACTGAAAGAAACTGAAGGCTCTAAACTCAGATATATAGACCCTCAGTTAAACTTAATCCAAAAAAGTGCTTTTTACTGAATGCTTTTTTTCCAGTTTAGCAAAACCATGCAAGGCCACACAGCAAGTAAATATTGATAGAATAAGGAAAGATGGCATTCGTGTTTTCCCTCACACATCTCATTGGTGGCATGAAAGTAAATCCTAGACAAGCTGCTGTGGTGATAAATGGGGAGCTGCTGTGTTCCTCCTTTGGGGTAGGATCTAGATAAAAATTTATCAGGAATTACCTTTTATATGATAATGTCTGTAAAATCTTTGAGACGAATGTGCCACCAGGGTTTTGTTTTTACAGGCATACCTGCCTTATAAAGGGTCATCAAGAAGGGTACGCCTATACCCTTGCATGCTCCTAAATATTATGTTTCTTAAACAAGTCTGAACACATTGAAAAAAGCAATAGAACAAGAAGAGCATAACAACCACGGGAAGTAAAATCAAGAAGGGTGGTAGTTGTTAGGTGGTAGAGTAAGTGCAGAGCCCCAGTGTTGGTGGGGCATTGAATAGAATACAAAGACAAAGGCGAAGGCTAGCAACAGCTTTCAGCCCAGGCCACTTGTGTGTGGAAGTCTAGGTAGTGACTTTACAACCTGTTGCAGGGTCTGGCGAAAGTGAGTGTTAGGGGGTAGAGCAAGCGCAGAGCCCCAGTGTTGGTGGGGCTGTGAAAGGGCTGCCAAGGGAATATGAGGGCCAGCATGAGCTTTCAGTCCTGGACAGATCTCTATAGGAGACATAGCTGACACCTGTCTCTATCGAAGCTACCCTCTGGTTTACGTTGAGCAGGTAGCTGAGTGTGACGGTTACGTCGTATAGGAAGAGCAGAGCCCAGTCTTGGTGGGGCTCTTAAGGGGCTGCCAGGGAAAGATTACGGCCAGCAACAGCTTTCCTTCCTGGCACCTACTGTCCGAGATCCCTTGGTGGTGCTTCTGCGTTTGGGAACAGGGCTGTTATGAGGGTGAGTGCTAGGCAGTAGAGCAAGAGCAGAGCCCCAGTGTTGGTGGGTCTGTGAAAGGGCTGCCAAGGGAATATGAGGGCCAGCATTAGCTTTCAATCCAGGCCACTTCTGTGTCAAAGTCCTAGCATGTGAGTCTACATTTTGTTTCTGGGTCCAATGAATGTGAGTGTTAGGTGGTAGAGCAAGGGTAGAGCCACAGTTTTGGTGGGGCTCTGTGAGGGACTGAAAGAGTTAATGTCTGTTAATGTCTCAAACATTGTAGCAACCAAGGTGCTGTGTGACCCTGAAACATTCTTTAGTTATCTAAAGAAATGTGGGGATTTGAGACATTCTTTGGTTATCTAGAGACATGTGGGGGTCTGCTTGCAAGTGTGGAGACATTCTCTAGTTATCTAAAGACATGTGGGGCTTTGAGACAGCCAAATGTTCAGTAGAATGAACAAATGAGTAACGGCTAAAAGAAAGACGATTCCACAAGAACCTAGGTCACCTAGAGGGCAGCTGAGGAAGACTTCGGCCTTCATCCCAGCAACCCCCAGGAGGCAGACTACGACCACCTAGCAACTGCCGGCGCAAGCGCACACACAACGCCGACACGAAAGCGGGGACTATAAACAAGGGAACCCTTCTCCAGTGTTTTGCGCGCGCCCATCACCGGAGGATTGCCACGCTCGTCGCCGACATCGCGGGAAGATTGCCACGCTCGTCGCCGACATCGCGGGATCCAAGGGTGGTGACTATCTCTTCTCTTTTCCCCCTCTTTCTTTCTTTTTTTTTCCTTATCCCTCTCTTTTCTCTCTTCTTGTGAACGTTTTGCTGCAACCCACGCTGCCCACCGTTGTGCCTTCCGCAGTTTGGATTGTTGGAATAAAGCGTTCAAAGTGATCGTTTGGTGTCGTTTCAGCTTAATTTAGCCCGGGGGAATCCCAGAACCTCTACGGCCCTCTGGTCTGTCCGGTCCGGGTCGTAACAGGCTCTGAAAGGATAACCAAGGGAAGGTGAGGGCCAGGAAAAGCTTTCAGTCCTGGCACCTTCCTTGTGGGAGTAGTCATTGGACGTTTTTAGTTTCAGAGCTGAGCTGTACCGAGACTGAGAGAGAGCGAGCATAACATTAGGTGGCTAAGCAAGTGCAGAACCCCAGTGTTGGTGGGGCTGTGAAAGGGCTGCCAAGGGAAGGTGAGCTCCAGCAACAGCTTTCAGTCCAGGCCACTTATGTGTCGGAGTCCTACACAGTGATTTTACATTTTGTTGCTGGGTCTGGCGAGGGTGAGTGTTAGGTGGTAGAGCAAGCGCTGAGCCCCAGTGTTGGTGGGTCTGTGAAGGGGGGGGTGGCCAAGAAGAATTGGAAGCTACAAACAGCTTTGAGACCTAGCAACATCTGTGTGGGAGCCCTTGCTGGATGTTTTCTCTTTTAGACATGGGCTCTGGCGAGATTGTATGTTAAGTGGTAGAGCAAGCACAGGTCCCCATTGTTGTTGGGGCTCTGAAAGGATAGCTAAGGGATGGTGAGGGCCAGGAACAGCTTTCTGTCCTGGCCACTTCTGTGCAGGATTACTAGGTCCTTAGTGTCCGTTTTGTTTCTGGGTTCAAACTGAATGGACTCTGGTGGTAAAGCAAGCACAGTGTTTCAGTGTTTGTGGGGTTGTGAAAGGGCTGGCAGGGGCAATTATGACCTGCAAACAGCTTGCAGTCCTGGCCACTTCTGTGTCTGAGTCCTATGTGGTTAGGGTCTGTTTTGGAGCTTGGCTCCAGCACTGGTAAGGGGGTAGGTGAGGTTTGCCTTCTCCTTCTCTTCCTCCTTCTTTGTCTCCTCCTCCTTCTCTTCCTCTGGTTGCCTCCTGTTGCCTCTTGATGCCTCCTCCTATTTGCACTTTTGAATTCTCCTTCTGTTGCCTCTTCATGCCTTCTGCTTCTGTTGCCTCCTGTTGCGTCATCCTCCTATTACCTCCTGTTCCCTCCTCGTTCTGTTCTTCCTCGTCTTGTCTTCTCCTAGTCTCTTCACTTCATTGCCTCCTGTTTCCTCCTCCTCCTCCTCATCCTGTTCTGCCTTTGCCTCCTCCTCCTGTTGCCTCCTGTTGCTCCCTCCTCCTCTCTCCTGTCGTTAACTCACTTGCTACCTGTAGCTGCCCTCTCCTGTTGCCTCCTCCTCTTGTTGCTGCCTTTTGCCTCATCCTCCTGCTCCTCCTGTTGCCTCCAGTTGCCTCCTTTTTCCTCTTTTTACCTCCTGTTGCTGTATTCTCCTCTTGCCTCCTTCTTCTCCTCCTTCTGTTGCCTGCTCTGGGCTCCTGTTGCCATTTGTTGTGTCCTCCTCTTTTTCCTCCTCTTGTTGCCTTGTCCTGCTCCTCCTCCTGTTGCCGCCCCCTCCTCCTCTTCCCTCCTCTTGCATCGTGTTTCAGCTGGGATAGAGTTAATTTTCTTCTTAGTAGCTGGTACAGTGCTGTGTCTTGGATTTAGTGTGAGAATAATGTTGATGATAACACGCTGATGTTTTAGCTGTTGTAAGTAGCGCTTATCTTAAGCTAAGGACATTTCAGTTTCCCATGCTCTGCCAGCAAGCAGGTGTACAAGAAGCTGGGAGGGAGCATAGCCAGGACAGCTGACCCGAACTAGCCAAAGGGGTATTCCATACCATGGAGCATCATGCCCAGTATATAAACAGGGGGGAGTTGGCCGGGAGGGGCGGATCGCTGCTCGGGCATCGGTCAGTGGGTGGTGAGCAATTGCATTGTGCATCACTTGTCTTTTCTTGGGTTTTATTTCTCTCTTTTTTTTTTTATAATCCTTTTCATTACAATTATTATTATATTTTTATTATTCTTAGTATTATATTTTATTTTACTTTAGTTATTAAACTGTTCTTATCTCAACCCACAAGTTTTACTTTTTTCCAATCCTCCTCCTCACCTCACTGGGAGGGGGGAGGGGGGAGTGGCTGCGTGGTGCTTAGCTGCCAGCTGGGGTCAAACCATGACAGTCCTTTTTGGCGCCCAATGTGGGGCACGAAGGGTTGAGATAACGACAGATCTGATCAGAGTGTGTTAAAACAAATTTTTTGTAAGTATTCATTGTCACTGGTCACTATGTGGATTCTTTTGCTCTCAAACTTGATGTAGTTGTTCTTAAAATTATGTTATGTAATACCATACTTGCAATATATGCTCCCTATGCTGTTTATCACCTCTGGGAACTGGACTAGAGTTATCATTTTCTTGTTGTTTGTAACACTGGCTTATGATATGATAGAAGTGCAGGTCGTGAAACTAATTTGGTATTTGTACTCAACATCGCCGTCACCTCTGTACTTCGGGAGCCATCTATGGGAAACTATTAATAACTACACCTACCTTTTTGCCTCTGAGAGTAAATCTATGGAGGAGACATCTCTGTACTTCAGGTGCCATCTCCTGGAAAATATTAATAATTACACTTTTTACCTTTTCTCCTCGGGGAGCCAATCTATGGAGGAGGCAGCTTCCCACATCTTCCCCTTCTCTGCCAGGTTAATTACAATAGCGTTTGAGGAGTTTGCAAATTTTTAATAGCCTTGGGATGTTGAACCCACACACATGGTCCTATTGCTAGGAAGCAGAATGTTCCTGAATGTGGTTCAGGTCTTGTTTAGGGTTAAAGAACTATTTCAAAATACCACCAAGAGATCAACCCCGGCGAGAGGTACTGCGGCTACTCAGACCCCAGCGATGGGTAATGCAGCTGAACCAGAGAATCAACCAATGCCAGTATCAGTCGCCCCTACAGAGAAGAAGAAATATACAAAAAAATCAGACTGCTTAACAAAGGATGAAGGTGAACCAGGGTCATCACGAGAACAGGAGGAAGAGGCAGGACCACAGATAATCACCTGATCCCTATTCCCGACAGAGCTCCAAAATATACAAAAAGATTTCAGCCGTCATCCAGGCGAAATTGAAATTTCCAAAGTTGAAAACGTCCAGCGACTGCACCCACACAGAAGGTGCCAACACTGAATGCTGTTGCTACCCCTCACCTTTCCTTGGAAGCCCTTTCACAGGCCCAACAACACTAGGGCTCCGCACTTCCCTAGCCACCTAAAGTAATGGTCACTATCTCTCAGTCTCATAGAGATCGCCTCTGAAATTGAAAACATCCAGCAATTCCTCACACATGGAAAGTGCCAGGACTGAAAGCTGTTACTTGACCTCACCGTCCCTTGGCTACCCTTTCAGAGCCACACCAACCGTGGGGCTCTGCACGGGCCTAGCCACCTCATGTTATGCTCTCTCTCTCTCGCAGGCTAGGTAGAGCTCAGCTCCGAAATTTTAAATGTACAGAGACTGCTCCCACATGGAAGGTGCCAGCACTGAAAGCTCTTGCTAGCCCTCACCTGTCCTTGGAAGCCCTTTCACAGGCCCAGCAACACTGGGGATCTGCGCTTCTCTAGCCACCTAACATAATGGTCACTATCTCTCAGTCTCACAGAACTCAGCTCTGAAATGGAAAGTGTCCAGCAAGTCCTCACACATGGAAAGTGCCAGGACTGAAAGCTGCTGCTTGACCTTTCTGTCCCTTGGCTACCCTTTCAAGAGCCACACCAACCGTGGGGCTCTGCACGGGCCTAGCCACCTCATGTTATGCTTTCTCTCTCGCAGGCTAGGTAGAGCTCAGCTCTGAAATTGAAAACATCCAGCGACTGCTCCCACATGGAAGGTGCCAGCACTGAAAGCTCTTGCTAGCCCTCACCTTTCCATGGAAGCCCCTTCACAGGCCCAGCAACACTGGGGATCTGTGCTTCTCTAGCCACCTAACATAATGGTCAGTATCTCTCAGTCTCGTAGAGCTCAGCTCTGAAATGGAAAGCGTCCAGCAAGTCCTCACACATGGAAAGTGCCAGGACTGAAAGCTGCTGCTTGACCTCACCATCCCTTGGCTACCCTTTCAGAGCCACACCAACCGTGGGGCTCTGCACCTGCCTAGCCACCTCATGTTCTGCTCTCTCTCTCTCGCAGGCTAGGTAGAGCTCAGCTCTGAAATTGAAAACATCCAGCAACTGCTCCCACATGGAAGGTGCCAGCACTGAAAGCTCTTGCTAGCCCTCACCTTTCCTTGGAAGCCCTTTCACAGGCCCAGCAACACTGGGGATCCGCGCTTCTCTAGCCACCTAACATAATGGTCACTATCTCTCAGTCTCACAGAACTCAGCTCTGAAATGGAAAGCGTCCAGCAAGTCCTCACACATGGAAAGTGCCAGGACTGAAAGCTGCTGCTTGACCTCTCCGTCCCTTGGCTACCCTTTCAGAGCCACACCAACCGTGGGGCTCTGCACGGGCCTAGCCACCTCATGTTATGCTTTCTCTCTCGCAGGCTAGGTAGAGCTCAGCTCCAAAAATGAAAACATCCAGCGACTGCTCCCACATGGAAGGTGCCAGCACTGAAAGCTCTTGCTAGCCCTCACCTTTCCTTGGAAGCCCTTTCACAGGCCCAGCAACACTGGGGATCTGCGCTTCTCTAGCCACCTAAAATAATGGTCACTATCTCTCAGTCTCATAGAGCACAGCTCTGAAATGGAAAGTGTCCAGCAAGTCCTCACACATGGAAAGTGCCAGGACTGAAAGCTGCTGCTTGACCTCTCCATCCTTTGGCTACCATTTCAGAGCCACACCAACCCTGGGGCTCTGCACGGGCCTAGCCACCTCATGTTATGCTCTCTCTCTCTCACAGGCTAGGTAGAGCTCAGCTCCGAAATTGAAAACATCCAGTGACTGCTCCCACATGGAAGGTGCCAGCACTGAAAGCTCTTGCTAGCCCTCACCTTTCCTTGAAAGCCCTTTCACAGGCCCAGCAACACTGGGGATCTGTGCTTCTCTAGCCACCTAACATAATGGTCACTATCTCTCCGTCTCGCAGAGCTGAGGTGAGAAATTGCAAACATCCAGCAATTCCTCACACATGAAAAGTGCCAGCACTGAAAGCTACTGCTTGATCTAACCAGGCCTTGGCTAGCCTTTCAGAGCCACACAAAGGTTGGGGCTCTGTGCTCCATAGCCACCTAATCTTCTGCTCACTCTCTCTCGCAGTCGAAGGAGATGTGAGCTGAGAAACTGCAAACGTCCAGCAATTCCTCACACATGACAAATGCCAGCACTGACAGCTGTTGCCAGACAGTGCCGTTCCGTGGAAGCGCTTTCACAGGCGCAGCAACACTGGGGCTCTGCGCTTCTCTAGCCACCTAATGTCACGGTCACTATCTCTCCGTCTCGCAGAGCTGAGCTGAGACATTGCAAACGTCCAGCAATTCCTCACACATGAAAAGTGCCAGCACAGAATGCTACTGCTTGATCTAACCATGACTTGGCTAGCCTTTCAGAGCCACACAAAGGTTGGGGCTCTGTGCTTCTCTAGCCACCTAACCCTCGGCTCATCCTCTCTCGCAGTCGAAGGACAGCTGAGCTGAGAAATTGCAAACGTCCAGCAATTCCTCACACATGAAAAGTGCCAGCACTGAAAGCTGCTGCTAGCAGGCACCGTTCCTTGGAACTGCTCTCACAGGCGCAGCAACACTGGGGCTCTGCGCTTCTCTAGTCACCTAACGTCACGGTCACTATCTCTCCGTCTCGCAGAGCTGAGCTGAGAAATTGCAAACGTCCAGCAATTCCTCACACATGAAAAGTGCCAGCACTGAAAGCTACTGCTTGATCTAACCAGGCCTTGGCTAGCCTTTCAGAGCCACACAAAGGTTGGGGCTCTGTGCTTCTCTAGCCACCTAATCTTCTGCTCATCCTCTCTCGCAGTCAAAGGAGAGCTGAGCTGAGAAATTGCAAATGTCCACCAATTCCTCAGACATGAGAAATGCCAGCACTGAAAGCTGTTGCTAGCCAGCACTGTTCCTTGGAAGCGCTCTCACAGGCGCAGCAACACTGGGGCTCTGCGCTTCTCTAGCCACCTAACGTCACGGTCACTATCTCTCCGTGTCGCAGAGCTGAGCTGAGAAATTGCAAACGTCCAGCAATTCCTCACACATGAAAAGTGCCAGCACTGAAAGCTACTGCTTGATCTAACCAGGCCTTGGCTAGCCTTTCAGAGCCACACAAAGGTTGGGGCTCTGTGCTTCTCTAGCCACCTAACCCTCGGGTCATCCTCTCTCGCAGTTGAAGGAGAGCTGAGCTGAGAAATTGCAAACGTCCAGAATTCCTTACACATGAAAAGTTCCAGCACTGAAAGCTGTTGCTAGCCAGCACCGTTCCTTGGAACTGCTCTCACAGGCGCAGCAACACTGGGGCTCTGCACTTCTCTAGCCACCTAACGTCACGGTCACTATCTCTCCATCTCGCAGAGCTGAGCTGAGAAACTGCAAACATCCACCAATTCCTCACACATGAAAACTGCCAGCACTGAAAGCTGCTGCTAGCCAGCACCATTCCTTGGAAGTGCTCTCACAGGCGCAGCAACACTGGGGCTCTGCGCTTCTCTAGCCACCTAACGTCACGATCACTATCTCTCCGTATCGCAGAGCGGAGCTGAGAAATTGCAAACGTCCAGCAATTCCTCACACATGAAAAGTGCCAGCACAGAATGCTACTGCTTGATCTAAGCATGCCTTGGCTAGCCTTTCAGAGCCACACAAAGGTTGGGGCTCTGTGCTTCTCTAGCCACCTAAACTTCTGCTCATCCTCTCTCGCAGTCGAAGGACAGCTGAGCTGAGAAACTGCAAACGTCCAGCAATTCCTCAGACATGAAAAGTGCCAGCTCTGAAAGCTCTTGCTAGCCAGCACCGTTCCTTGGAAGCGCTCTCACAGGCACAGCAACACTGCGGCTCTGCGCTTCTCTAGCCACCTAACGTCACGGTCACTATCTCTCCGTGTCGCAGAGCTGAGCTGAGAAATTGCAAACGTCCAGCAATTCCTCACACATGAAAAGTGCCAGCACTGAATGCTACTGCTTGATCTAACCATGACTTGGCTAGCCTTTCAGAGCCACACAAAGGTTGGGGCTCTGTGCTCCTCTAGCCACCTAACCCTCGGCTCATCCTCTCTCGCAGTTGAAGGACAGCTGAGCTGAGAAATTGCAAACGTCCAGCAATTCCTCACACATGAGAAATGCCAGCACTGAAAGCTGTTGCTAGCCAGCACCGTTCCTTGGAAGTGCTCTCACAGGCGCAGCAACACTGGGCCTCTGTGCTTCTCTACCCACCTAACGTCACGGTCACTATCTCTCCGTCTCGCAGAGCTGAGCTAAGACGTTGCAAACGTCCAGCAATTCCTCACACATGAAAAGTGCCAGCACTGAAAGCTACTGCTTGATCTAGCCAGGCCTTGGCTAGCCTTTCAGAGCCACACAAAGGTTGGGGCTCTGTGCTCCTCTAGCCACCTAACCCTCGGCTCATCCTCTCTCGCAGTCGAAGGAGAGCTGAGCTGAGAAATTGCAAACGTCCAGCAATCCCTCACACATGAGAAATGCCAGCACTGAAAGCTGTTGCTAGTCAGCACTGTTCCTTGGAAGCGCTCTCACAGGCGCAGCAACACTGGGGCTCTGCGCTTCTCTAGCCACCTAACGTCACGGTCACTATCTCTCCGTCTCGCAGAGCTGAGCTGACAAATTGCAAACGTCCAGCAATTCCTCACACATGAAAAGTGCCAGCACTGAATGCTACTGCTTGATCTAAGCATGCCTTGGCTAGTCTTTCAGAGCTACACAAAGGTTGGGGCTCTGTGGTCCTCTAGCCACCTAATCTTCTGCTCATCCTCTCTCGCAGTCGAAGGAGAGCTCAGCTGAGAAATTGCAAAAGTCCAGCAATTCCTCAGACATGAGAAATGCCAGCACTGAAAGCTCTTGCTAGCCAGCACCGTTCCTTGGAAGTGCTCTCACAGGTGCAGCAACACTGGGGCTCTGCGCTTCTCTAGATACCTAACATCACGGTCACTTTCTCTCCGTCTCGCAGAGCTGAGCTGAGAAATTGCAAATGTCCAGCAATTCCTCACACATGAGAAATGCCAGCACTGAAAGCTGTTGCTAGCCAGCACTGTTCCTTGGAAGTGCTCTCACAGGCGCAGCAACACTGGGGCTCTGCGCTTCTCTAGCCACCTAACGTCACGGTCACTATCTCTCCGTCTCGCAGAGCTGAGCTGAGAAATTGGAAATGTCCAGCAATTCCTCACACATGAAAAGTGCCAGCACTGAAAGCTACTGCTTGATCTAACCAGGCCTTGGCTAGCCTTTCAGAGCCACACAAAGTTTGGGGCTCTGTGCTCCTCTAGCCACCTAACCCTCGGCTCATCCTCTCTCGCAGTCGAAGGAGAGCTGAGCTGAGAAATTGCAAACGTCCAGCAATTCCTCACACATGAGAAATGCCAGCACTGAAAGCTGTTGCTAGTCAGCACTGTTCCTTGGAAGCGCTCTCACAGGCGCAGCAACACTGGGGCTCTGCACTTCTCTAGCCACCTAATGTCACGGTCACTATCTCTCCGTCTCGCAGAGCTGAGCTGAGAAATTGCAAACGTCCAGCAATTCCTCACACATGAAAAGTGCCAGCACTGAATGCTACTGCTTGATCTAAGCATGCCTTGGCTAGTCTTTCAGAGCTACACAAAGGTTGGGGCTCTGTGGTCCTCTAGCCACCTAATCTTCTGCTCATCCTCTCTCGCAGTCGAAGGAGAGCTCAGCTGAGAAATTGCAAAAGTCCAGCAATTCCTCAGACATGAGAAATGCCAGCACTGAAAGCTCTTGCTAGCCAGCACCGTTCCTTGGAAGTGCTCTCATAGGCGCAGCAACACTGGGGCTCTGCGCTTCTCTAGATACCTAACATCACGGTCACTTTCTCTCCGTCTCGCAGAGCTGAGCTGAGAAATTGCAAACGTCCAGCAATTCCTCACACGTGAGAAATGCCAGCACTGAAAGCTGTTGCTAGCCAGCACTGTTCCTTGGAAGTGCTCTCACAGGCCCAGCAACACTGGGGCTCTGCGCTTCTCTAGCCACCTAACGTCACGGTCACTATCTCTCCGTGTCGCAGAGCTGAGCTGAGAAATTGGAAATGTCCAGCAATTCCTCACACATGAAAAGTGCCAGCACTGAAAGCTACTGCTTGATCTAACCAGGCCTTGGCTAGCCTTTCAGAGCCACACAAAGGTTGGGGCTCTGTGCTTCTCTAGCCACCTAACCCTCGGGTCATCCTCTCTCGCAGTTGAAGGAGAGCTGAGCTGAGGAATTGCAAACATCCACCAATTCCTCACACATGAAAAGTTCCAGCACTGAAAGCTGTTGCTAGCCAGCACCGTTCCTTGGAACTGCTCTCACAGGCGCAGCAACACTGGGGCTCTGCACTTCTCTAGCCACGTAACGTCACGGTCACTATCCGTCTCGCAGCGCGGAGCTGAGAAATTGCAAACATCCACCAATTCCTCACACATGAAAAGTGCCAGCACTGAAAGCTGCTGCTAGCCAGCACCGTTCCTTGGAAGCGCTCTCACAGGCACAGCAACACTGGGGCTCTGCGCTTCTCCAGCGACCTAACGTCACGGTCACTATCTCTCCGTATCGCAGAGCGGAGCTGAGAAATTGCAAACGTCCAGCAATTCCTCACACATGAAAAGTGCCAGCACAGAATGCTACTGCTTGATCTAAGCATGCCTTGGCTAGCCTTTCAGAGCCACACAAAGGTTGGTGCTCTGTGCTTCTCTAGCCACCTAATCTTCTGCTCATCCTCTCTCGCAGTCGAAGGAGAGCTGAGCTGAGAAATTGCAAACGTCCAGCAATTCCTCACACGCGAAAAGTGCCAGCACTGAAAGCTACTGCTTGATCTAACCAGGCCTTGGCTAGTCTTTCAGAGCCACACAAAGGTTGGGGCTCTGTGCTCCTCTAGCCACCTAACCCTCGGCTCATCCTCTCTCGCAGTCGAAGGACAGCTCAGCTGAGAAATTGCAAACGTCCAGCAATTCCTCAGACATGAGAAATGCCAGCACTGAAAGCTCTTGCTAGCCAGCACCGTTCCTTGGAAGTGCTCTCACAGGCGCAGCAACACTGGGCCTCTGTGCTTTTCTACCCACCTAACGTCACGGTCACTATCTGTCCGTCTCGCAGAGCTGAGCTGAGAAATTGCAAACGTCCAGCAATTCCTCACACATGAAAAGTGCCAGCACTGAAAGCTACTGCATGATCTAACCAGGCCTTGGCTAGCCTTTCAGAGCCACACAAAGGTTGGGGCTCTGTGCTTCTCTAGCCACCGAACCCTCGGCTCATCCTCTCTCGCAGTCGAAGGACAGCTGAGCTGAGAAATTGCAAACGTCCAGCAATTCCTCACACATGAAAAGTGCCAGCACTGAAAGCTGCTGCTAGCAGGCACCGTTCCTTGGAAGTGCTCTCACAGGTGCAGCACCACTGGGGCTCTGCACTTCTCTAGCCACCTAACGTCACGGTCACTATCTGTCCGTCTCGCAGAGCTGAGCTGAGAAATTGCAAACATCCAGCAATTCCTCACACATGAAAAGTGCCAGCACTGAAAGCTCTTGCTAGCCAGCACCGTTCCTTGGAAGTGCTCTCACAGGCCAGCAACACTGGGGCTCTGCGCTTCTCTAGCCACCTAACGTCACGGTCACTATCTCTTCGTCTCGCAGAGCTGAGCTGAGAAATTGCAAACGTCCAGCAATTCCTCACACATGAAAAGTGCCAGCACTGAAAGCTGCTGCTTGACCTCTCTATCCCTTGGCTACCCTTTCACAGCCACACCAACCATGGGGATCTGCACCTGCCTAGCCACCTCATGCTATGCTCTCTCTCTCTCGCAGGCTAGGTAGAACTCAGCTCCGAAATTTTAAATATACAGCGACTGCTCCTACATGGAAGGGGCCAGCACTGAAAGCTCTTGCTAGCCATCACCTTTCCTTGGAAGCCCCTTCACAGGCCCAGCAACACTGGGGATCTGCACTTTTCTATCCACCTGAAGTAATGGTCACTCTGTCTCTGTCTCGTAGAGCTCAGCTCTGAAATGGAAAGCATCCAGCATGTCCTCACACATGGAAAGTGCCAGGACTGAAAGCTGCTGCTTGACCTCTCTGTCCCTTGGCTACCCTTTCAGAGCCACACCAACCGTGGGGATCTGCACCTGCCTAGGCACCTCATGTTATGCTCTCTATCGCTCTCGCAGGCTAGGTAGAGCTCAGCTCTGAAATTGAAAACATCCAGCGACTGCTCCCACAGGGAAGGGGCCAGCACTGAAAGCTCTTGCTAGCCCTCACCTTTCCTTGGAAGCCCTTTCACAGGCCCAGCAACACTGGGGATCTGCGCTTCTCTAGCCATCTAATGTAATGATCACTGGTTGCAATGTGGACTCTTTTGCTCTCAAGTTTAGTGTGGTTGTTCTTAAAAGCGCGTTATGTAATACCTTACTTTCAGTATATGGTCCTTCTTATTGTGCTATTTATTACCTCTGGGAACTGGACTACTGTTATCATGTTATTGTTGTTTGTAACACTGGTTTATGATATGATAGAAGTGCAGGTCGTGAAACTAATCGGGTGTTTGTACTCAGCATTTCTGTCACCTCTGTACTTCGGGAGCCACCTATGGGAGCTTATTAATAATTATACCTTTTACCTTTTCTCCTCTGAGAGCCAATCTATGGAGGAGACATCTTCGTAGTATGGGTGCTATCTCCTAGAGAATATTAATAACTACACTTTCTACCTTTTCTCCTGGGGGAGCCAACCTATTGGGGAGACATCTTCCAACATCTTCCCTTTCTCCACCAGGTTAATTACAATAGCATTGGAGGAGTTTGTAAACTTTGAATATCCTTGGGATGTTGAACTCAGCATGCTCCTATTGCTAGGAATCAGCCTGTTCCTGAATGTGATTCAGATCTTGTTTAGGGTTAAACAACTATTTAAAAACACCACCCAGAGATCAACTGCCATGACTGCAGCTACTCAAACCCTGGTGACAGGCACTGCGTCTACTCAAACTCTGACAACAGGCACTTGTTACGACCCAGACCGGACAGACCAGAGGGTCGTAGAGCTTCTGGGATCCCCCCGGGCTAAATTAAGGTGAAACCACACCAAATGATCACTTTGAACGCTTTATTCGAATAATCCAAACTGTGGAAGGCACAACGGTGGGCAGCGTGGGTTGCAGCAAAACGTTCACAAGAAGAGAGAAAAGAGAGGGGAAAGAAAAAGGGGAAAAGAAAAGAGATGATAGTAACCACCCTTGGGTCCCACAGCGTCGACGACGAGCGTGGTAATCCTCCGGTGATGGGGGCGCGCAACGTGGCTCTTTGCAGTTGTCTTTTATAGTCTAAATCTCCGTCTACAGTCGCGCCTCCTGAAGACTTATATGGGTTCATTCCAGACAGTTCTCAACATATATGGTAGTGTTCCAGAGGGTTCTTTATCTACTGAGCATGTGCGGCTTATTGGGGTGGTGGTCTTAGGGACTCGCCAAGGAGCTACAAGCCCCCTCCTCAAACAAACTTTGTGTGGCCTCTGGCCATATGCGGTGGGTTACCAGGCTGGTTCTGCCACAACACAGGACTGCATACCCTCTGGCACGCCCCCTGTGTCCATGCCAACCACCTTCTTGCTAATGTATGTCCCTCCCTCTTTGTTATGCAGACTGTACCTTGGTTGCTACAATGTTTGAGACATTGACAGACATTAACTCTTTCAGTCCTTCACAGCACTGTGGCTAGTCTAACCCTGGTGACAGGTACTGCAGCTACTCTAACCCCAGCAACAAGCACTGCAGCTACTCAAACCCCTACGACAAGCACTGTGCCTATTCAAACCCCAGTGATAAGCAGTGAAGCTATTCAGACCCTGGCGACAGGCACTGTGGCTACTCAAACCTTGGTGATGGGTGATGCAGCTGAACTAGAGAATCAACCGGTGCCAGTATCAATCACCTCTATACAGAAGAAGAAAAATACAAAAAAATCAGTTCACTTAGCGAAGGATGAAGGTGAACCAGGGTCATCACGAGAACAGGAGGAAGAGGCAGAACCAGAGATAATCACCCAGTCCTTGAGTGAGCTGCGAGATATGCAAAGACTTCAGCCGTAGTCCAGGTGAGCACATTATCACCTGGCTGCTCCAATGCTGGGATAAGAGGGCCAGTAGCTTGGAATTAGAGGCTAAGGAAGCCAAGCAATTGGTATCCCTTTCTAGGGAAGGGGGCATTGACAAGGCAATTGGGAAAAAGACACAAGCCCTCAGCCTCTGGAGGCGACTTCTGTTGGGTGTGAGGGAAAGGTACCCCTTCAAGGAAGATGTTGTATGTCACCCAGGCAAGAGGACCGCCACGGAGAGAGGTATCCAGTACCTGAGGGAATTAGCCATGCGGGAGATGGTTTATTATGACCCAGGCAATGTGCAATTACCCAGAGATCCAGATGAAGTCCAACGTGCATGATTCATGTGGCGGAAGTTTTTACGAAGCGCACCATTGTCATATGCCAATGCATTGGCAGTAATGGACTGGAAAGATGAAGAGGGACCAACAGTAGATGAATTGGTTTGCCAGCTCCGGCAATACTAAGTAAGTCTCACTTCCTCCTTCATCGCAGCTGTGGAGAGACTGCCAGACATGCTAGAACTTCAATGCGAATTGGAGTCAAAGGCAGCCAAGTGATACGCCACAATTGATATCGCTAATGCATTTTTTTCAATCCCTTTGGCAGCAGAGTGCAGGCCACAGTTTGCTTTCACTTGGAGGGGCGTCCAGTACACCTGGAATCGACTGCCCCAGGGGTGGAAACACAGCCCCACCATTTGCCATGGACTAATCCAGACTGCACTGGAAAAGGGTGAGGCTCCAGAACACCTGCAGTACATTGATGACATCATCGTATGGGGCAACACAGCAGAAGAAGTTTTTGAGAAAGGGGAGAAAATAGTTCAAATCCTTCTGAACACAGGTTTTGCCATAAAACAGAGTAAGGTGAAGGGACCTGCACAGGAGATCCAGTTTTTAGGAATAAAATGGCAAGATAGACATCGTCACATCCCAATGGATGTGATCAACAAAATAGCAGCTATGTCTCCACCGACTAGTAAACAGGAAATGCAAGCTTTCTTAGGCGTTGTAGGTTTTTGGAGAATGCATATTCCAAATTACAGTATGATTGTAAGCCCTCTCTATCAAGTGACCTGGAAGAAGAACAATTTTAAATGGGGCCCTGAGCAACAACAAGCCTTTGAACAGATTAAACGGGAGATTGTTCATGCAGTAGCCCTTGGGCCAGTCTGGGCAGGACCAGATGTTAAAAATGTGCTCTACACCGCAGCCGGGGAGAATGGCCCTACCTGGAGCCTCTGGCAGAAGGCACCTGGGGAGACCCGAGGTCGACCTCTAGGGTTTTGGAGTCGAGGATCTGAGGCCCGCTATACTCCAACTGAAAAGGAGATATTAGCAGCATATGAAGGAGTTGGAGCTGCTTCAGAAGTGGTTGGTACTGAAACACAGCTCCTATTAGCACCCCGACTGCCAGTGCTGGGCTGGATGTTCAAAGGGAAGGTCCCTTCTACACATCATGCAACTGATGCTACGTGGAATAAGTGGGTTGCACTGATCACACAACAAAGTCGAATAGGAAACCCCTGTCGCCCAGGAATTTTGGAAGTGATCACGGACTGGCCAGAAGGCAAAGATTTTGGAATATTGCCAGAGGAGGAGGTGACGCATTCTGAAGAGGCCCCACTGTATAATAAACTGCCAGAAAATGAGAGGCAATATGCCCTGTTCATTGATGGGTCCTGTCGCATTGTAGGAAAGCATCGGAGGTGGAAGGCAGCTGTGTGGAGTCCTATACAACAAGTTGCAGAAACTGCTGAAGGAGAAGGTGAATCAAGTCAATTTGCAGAGGTGAAAGCCATCCAGCTGGCGGACGCTCAGTATATAAACAGGGGGGAGTTGGCCGGGAGGAGCAGATTGCTGCTTGGGCATCGGTCAGTGGGTGGTGAGCAATTGCATTGTGCGTCACTTGTCTTTTCTTGGGTGTTATTTCTTTTTTTTGTTATATTCCTCTTCATTACAATTATTATTATATTATTATTCTTAGTTATTAATGTATTTTATTTTACTTTATTTATTAAACCGTTCTTATCTCAACCCATGAGTTTTACTTCTTTTTTCCGATCCTCCTCCCCATCCCACTGGGAGGGGGGAGGGGGAAGCAGCTGCATGGTCTTTAGTTGCTGACTGGGGTTAAACCACAACAGTCCTTTTTGGCGCCCAACGTGGGGCATGAAGGGTTGAGATAACGACAGATCTGATCAGAGTGTGTTAAAACAAACTTGTTCTAAGTATTCATTGTATTGGTTTGATATTCACTGGTTACAATGTGGACTCTTTTGCTCTCAAGGTTGGTGTGGTTGTTCTTAAAGGTGCATTATGTAATATATTCCTTGCAGTATATGCTCCCTGTTGTGCTATTTATCACCTCTGGGAACTGGACTAGAGTTATCATGTTGTTGTTTGTAACACTGGCTTATGATAGAAGTGCAGGTCGTGAAACTAATTGGGTGTTTGTACTCAGCATTGTTGTCACCTCTGTACTTCGGGAGCCACCTATGGGTGGAGCCCAAAATACTTCAGCATGCTGTGCTCTCTGCTAGAGCTGAAAGAATACAGTGTAGCTTTGCTCTCTTCTTGACTAGAGGTCAGGAAGGTGAGGTAGTAGATGACTTACAATATTGTGTAGCATGCTCTACTTTTAACATGGGGGCTGCTTTTTTTAATGGTAATTGTGTTGATTTTGTGAGAAATGTGAATGTGATTCGTGTGAGTAAAAAACAGAATAGAAGAGGGAGGATTGGTTCATGTAGATATGAAGACATAGTTGAGTGAAAGCACCATTGTTTTAATGCAACTGCGGACCCTGACGGGGAAGATGATTGTGTAATCGCAAACTGCAGAAGTTCCTTTATCTATGGGGTTGTAAGTTTCTAAGTGGTACAAGCTTAAAACCGGTTGGGGGACGATTGGTTACCAGAAGGAATGACAGAAGGCACGCGCTGCACGAGATAAGAAGGCGAAGAGTTCAACCTTAAAAATCTGTATAAAGGTCGCTGAGGAAGACTCTTACTTCATCCCAAGACCCCCGCCCAAGACCACTGTCGTGGTTTAACCCCAGCCGGCAGCTAAGCACCACGCAGCCGCTTGCTCACTGCCCCCCCCCACCCCTGGGATGGGGGAGAGAATCAGGGAAAAAAAAACAAAACTCGTGAGTTGAGATAAAGACAGTTTAATAGGACAGAAAGGAATGAAAAACAATGATAATGATAATAATAATATGACAATAGCAATACTAAAAGAATTAAACTATACAAAGCAAGTGGTGCACAATGCAATTGCTCACCACTCGTTGACCGATGCCCAGTTAGTTCCCGAGCCGCGATCCCCCTCCCAGTTAACTCCCCCCAGTTTATATACTGGACATGAAGTCATATGGTATGGAATAGCTCTTTGGCCAGTTTGGGTCAGCTGTCCTGATGGTGTCCCCTCCCAGCTTCTTGTGCCCCTCCAGCCTTCTTGCTGGCTGGGCATGAGAAGCTGAAAAATCCTTGACTTCTTAGTATAAACACTGCTTAGCAACACCTAAAAACATCAGTGTGTTATCAACATTCTTTTCCTACTAAATCCAAAACACAGCACTATACCAGCTACTAAGAAGAAAATTAACTCTGTCCTAGCCGAAACCAGGACAGTATCCACCCCTTATTCTATACCATCTACATCATGTCCAGGTCCCACACTTCCCAATGCATTTTCAATTAATCACCACCACTTTTGCTGCCTTTTAATACATATACACACAGATATCATTCCCTTAATGTATAAGCCTTTACAATGTCCATTTAAAATGTTCGTTGAGTTCATTCAGTCCATGACTTTGGACTCCATCTATCATAACAGTCTGTCTGGGCAGGAGGGATGGTGTGAAGTCCGCTCAGTCGGCAGAGCAGGATCCGGCTTTGGTGCAGTGCAGCGGGCGGATGACATTGGGCGCAGCAGGAGGATGGTGTGTAGTGTTGGATTGTTGCATGCTGCAGTCAGTCCTGGTTCCATCACTACTGCACTTCGCTTGGTTTTATCAAAGTTCATTCTTTATTAATCTAGATAATTCTTACTGTAATACTGCTGATATAGCATATAACAACTATAGTAATGATGACATACAGTGGCAGGGTTATATAGCAATTAACATAATACAATTTAATTCACTGGCTATTCTCACCTAAAATCAAATCCCCTTGAGGCACACATCGGACTTCCCCGTCCTTCCGCATCACCCACCAAGTGCACCCAGGTCCTTGAGCAAAAGCGATCCCACGAATGGGTTTTCCTTTGCCTGAGGCAGGAGTAACCCAGACTGTCTTCCCTAGCATATTTTTTATGTGCACTACAGGGACCTTATCCCCTTCTACAGTACGTAAAAGTTCTGATTGGGCAGGGCCAGCCCGATTGGCAGATCCTCTAGTGTTGACTAACCAGGTGGCCTTTGCTAAATGTGTATCCCAATGTTTAAAAGTCCCACCACCCATTGCTTTCAATGTAGTCTTTAACAACCCATTGTATCGCTCGATTTTCCCGGAGGCTGGTGCATGATATGGGATGTGATACACCCAGTCAGTGCCATGCTCTTTGGCCCAGGTGTCTATGAGGTTGTTCCGGAAATGAGTCCCGTTGTCTGACTCAATTCTTTCTGGGGTACCGTGTCGCCATAAGACTTGCTTCTCAAGGCCCAGGATAGTGTTCCGGGCGGTGGCATGGGGCACGGGATATGTTTCCAGCCATCCGGTGGTTGCTTCCACCATTGTAAGCACATAGCGCTTGCCTTGGCGGGTTTGTGGGAGTGTGATGTAGTCAATCTGCCAGGCCTCCCCATATTTATATTTCAGCCATCGTCCCCCATACCAAAGAGGCTTTAACCGCTTGGCTTGCTTAATTGCAGCGCATGTTTCACATTCATGGATGACCTGTGCAATAGTGTCCATGGTCAAATCCACCCCTCGATCACGAGCCCATCTATATGTTGCATCTCTTCCCTGATGCCCTGAGGTGTCATGTGCCCACCGAGCTAAAAATAATTCACCCTTATGTTGCCAGTCCAGATCCACCTGAGCTACTTCAATCCTAGCAGCCTTGTCTACGTGTTGATTGTTTTGATATTCTTCAGTGGCCCGGCTCTTGGGTACATGGGCATCTACATGACGTACTTTCACAACCAGGTTCTCTAGCCGGGCAGCAATATCTTGCCACAATGCAGCAGCCCAGATGGGTTTACCTCTGCGTTGCCAGTTGCTCTGCTTCCATTGCTGCAACCACCCCCACAGAGCATTTGCCACCATCCATGAATCAGTATAGAGATAAAGTATTGGCCATTTTTCTCGTTCAGCAATGTCTAAAGCCAGCTGGATGGCTTTCACCTCTGCAAACTGACTCGATTCACCTTCTCCTTCTGCAGTTTCTGCAACTTGTCGTATAGGACTCCATACAGCCGCCTTCCACCTCCGATGCTTTCCTACAATGCGACAGGACCCATCAGTAAACAGGGCATATTGCCTCTCATTTTCTGGCAGTTTATTATACAATGGTGCCTCTTCAGCACGCGTTACCTCCTCCTCTGGCGATATTCCAAAATCTTTGCCTTCTGGCCAGTCTGTGATCACTTCCAGAATTCCTGGGCGACTAAGGTTTCCTATTCGACTTCACTGTGTGATCAGTGCAACCCACTTACTCCATGTAGCATCAGTTGCGTGATGTGTAGAAGGGACCTTCCCTTTGAACATCCAGCCTAGCACTGGCAGTCGGGGTGCCAACAGGAGCTGTGTTTCAGTACCAACCACTTCTGAAGCAGCTCCAACTCCTTCATATGCTGCTAATATCTCCTTTTCAGTTGGAGTATAGCGGGCCTCAGATCCTCGATATCCCCGACTCCAAAACCCTAGAGGTCGACCTCGGGTCTCCCCAGGTGCTTTCTGCCAGAGGCTCCAGGTAGGGCCATTCTCCCTGGCTGCGGTGTAGAGCACATTTTTAATATCTGGTCCTGCCCGGACTGGCCCAAGGGCTACTGCATGAACTATCTCCCGTTTAATCTGTTCAAAGGCTTGTTGTTGCTCAGGGCCCCATTTAAAATCGTTCTTCTTCCGGGTCACTTGATAGAGAGGGCTTACAATCAGACTATAATTTGGAATATGCATTCTCCAAAAACCTACAACACCTAAGAAAGCTTGCGTTTCCTGTTTACTAGTCGGTGGGGACATAGCTGCTATTTTGTTGATCACATCCATTGGGATATGACAACGTCCGTCTTGCCATTTTATTCCTAAAAACTGAATCTCCTGTGCGGGTCCCTTCACCTTACTTTGTTTTATGGCAAAACCGGCTTTCAGAAGGATTTGGATTATTTTCTCCCCTTTCTCAAAAACTTCTTCTGCTGTGTTGCCCCATACAATGATGTCATCAATGTACTGCAGGTGTTCTGGAGCTCCACCTTTTTCTAGTGCATTTTGGATCAGTCCATGGCAAATGGTGGGGCTGTGTTTCCACCCCTGGGGCAGTCGATTCCAGGTGTACTGGACGCCCCTCCAAGTGAAAGCAAACTGTGGCCGGCACTCTGCTGCCAAAGGGATTGAAAAAAATGCATTAGCGATATCAATTGTGGCGTATCACTTGGCTGCCTTTGACTCCAATTCGCATTGAAGTTCTAGCATGTCTGGCACAGCAGCACTCAGCGGTGGCGTGACTTCATTCAGGCCACGATAGTCTACTGTTAGTCTCCATTCTCCATTAGACTTTCGCACTGGCCATATGGGGCTGTTAAAGGGTGAGCGAGTCCTGCTGATCACTCCTTGGCTCTCCAGTCGATGAATCAGCGTATGGATGGGAATCAGGGAGTCTCGGTTGGTGCGATATTGCCGCCGGTGCACCGTTGTGGTAGCGATCGGCACCTGTTGTTCTTCAACCCTCAGCAACCCCACAACCGAAGGGTCCTCAGAGAGACCAGGTAAGGTGGACAACTGTTCAATTCCCTCTGTCTCCAAGGCAGCTATACCAAAAGCCCACCGATACCCCTTTGGGTCTTTAAAATACCCTCTCCTGAGAAAGTCTATGCCAAGGATGCATGGGGCCTCTGGGCCAGTCACAATGGGGTGTTTCTGCCACTCATTCCCAGTTAGGCTTATTTCAGCCTCCAATAGAGTTAGCTGTTGAGATCCCCCTGTCACACCAGAGATACAGATGGGTTCTGCCCCTTCATAACTTGATGGCATTAGAGTACACTGTGCACCAGTATCCACTAGAGCCTTATACTCCTGTGGGTCTGATGTGCCAGGCCATCGAATCCACACAGTCCAATAAACCCGGTTGTCCCTTTCCTCCACCTGGCTGGAGGCAGGGCCCCTCTAATCCTGGTCAGAGTATTTGTTACTCACTTCTTGTAAAAATGACTTAGAGGTCCCTTCAAGAGGGTCAGAAGCCCTTCTACTTTGTCTGGCAACCGGAGCGGCATCTTTCCTGGAAGAATCCCCTTTTCTGGTTGTTTTTCCTTTCAATTCACGTACCCGTGCATCTAGGACCGAGGTAGGTTTTCTATCCCACTTCCTCATGTCCTCTCCGTGGTCACGCAGGTAAAACCACAGGGTACCCCGTGGTGTATACCTCCTATATTCTCTCTCTTGATCAGAGGAATGCTCACTCCTAATAGCTGAGATATTGGTCTGTACAGGTGGGGAGTAGGACTTTTCGATCAGTTCAATCAGTTTTTCGGACTTTTTGGACAGTTTTTCCACAGCCGAGACACAGGCTCGTAGGGATGAAGAGAGATTTTCTTCATATTGCCGGAGTTGGCGAGCCATTTCATCCACTGTCGGTGCCTCTTCGTCTTTCCAAGTTAGTACTGCCAATGGGTTGGCATACGATGATGGTGCGCTCCGTACAAACTTCCGCCACATGGGTCGTGTGCATTGAACTTCATCTGGATCTTTGGGTAATTGTAAACTATCCGGGTCATAATAAATCATCTCTAGCACGGCTAATTCCCTCAGGTACTGAATACCTCTTTCCATGGTAGTCCACTTGCCTGGTTGACATATAACGTCTTCCTTGAAGGGATACCTTTCCTTCACACTTGACAGGAGTCGCCTCCAGAGGCTGAGGGCTTGTGTCCCTTTTCCAATCGCCTTATCAATGCCACCTTCCCTAGCAAGTGATCCCAGCTGCTTGGCTTCCTTACCCTCTAATTCCAGGCTACTAGCCCCATTGTCCCAGCATCGGAGCAGCCAGGTGATAATGTGCTCACCTGGACGACGGCTGAAATCTTTTCGCATATCCCGCAGCTCACTCAGGGATAGAGATCGGGTGATTACTTCTGGTTCTGCCTCTTCCTCCTGTTCTCGTGATGGCCCTGGTTCATCTTCATCCTTCGCTAAACGAACTGATTTTTTTGTATATTTCTTCTTCTGTATAGGGGCGACTGATACTGGCACAGGTTGGTTCTCTGGTTCAGCCGCAGCGCCTGTCGCAGGGGTCGAAGTGGCTGCAGCGCCTGTCGCAGGGGTCGGAGTAGCCGCAGCACCTGTCGCAGGGGTCGGAGTAGCCGCAGCGCCTGTCGCAGGGGTCGGAGTAGCCGCAGCGCCTGTCGCAGGGGTCGGAGTAGCCGCAGTGTCTGTTGTCGGGGCTGGAGTAGCCGCCTTGCCTGTCGCTAGGGTTGCAGTAGCCGCTGTGTCTGTTGCAGGGGTTGGAGTAGCTGCAGTATCTGTTGGTCTGTTTTCCCTCCCTTCCCCCTGAGGGTGCTGCACAGTATCGAGCAGTGTTTGGTAGATACTAGCCAGGGCCCAGCACAGTGCGATAAGTTGTGCCTCTTTGGAATAGCCACAGCATTTTCCTCTCAGATAATCTATCACTTTATCAGGGTCCTGTAGTTGTTCAGGAGTGAAGTTCCAAACCATTGGAGGTGAGAAGTTCTCTAGATACCTGCCCATTTTCTCCCACATGCCATGCCACCCATGGCTATTAAGCCTCGGGGCAGATTTCCGAAAGGTATTCTTAAACAGTTGTTTAACCTTAAACAAGGCCTGGAACACATTCAGGAGACATAACAATAGGAACATGCTGGTTTGAACATCCCAAGGATATTCAAAATTCTCAAGAGCCACTGTAATTTGCCTGGAGGAGAAGGGGAAGGTGAAGAAATGTGTCTCCCCCGTGGCTTGGCTCTCCGATGAGAAAAGGTACAAGGTGTAATTATTAATAGTTTCTGATAGACGGCTCCCGAAGTACGGAGGTGACGGCAATGCTGAGTACAAATACCAGATTAGTTCCACGATCAGCAATTCTATCGTATCATAAGCCAGTGTTACAAAGTACAACAACATGATAACTCTGGCCCAGTTCCCACGGGTGATAAACAGCACAACAGGGAGCATATACTGCAAGTAAGGTATCACATAACGCACCTTTAAGAACAAGCGCACCAACTTTGAGAGTGAATACATCAACATTGTGACCAGCAACTATTGAACTAATATAATGTATGTTTATAACAAATTTGTTCTAACACATTCCAGTCAGATTTGTCGTTATCTCAACCCGTCGAGCCCCACGTTGGGCGCCAAAAAGGACTGTCGTGGTTTAACCCCAGCCGGCAGCTAAGCACCACGCAGCCGCTTGCTCACTGCCCCCCCCCACCCCTGGGATGGGGGAGAGAATCAGGGAAAAAAAACCAAAACTCATGAGTTGAGATAAAGACAGTTTAATAGGACAGAAAGGAATGAAAAACAATGATAATGATAATAATAATATGACAATAGCAATACTAAAAGAATTAAACTATACAAAGCAAGTGGTGCACAATGCAATTGCTCACCACTCGTTGACCGATGCCCAGTTAGTTCCCGAGCCGCGATCCCCCTCCCAGTTAACTCCCCCCAGTTTATATACTGGACATGAAGTCATATGGTATGGAATAGCTCTTTGGCCAGTTTGGGTCAGCTGTCCTGATGGTGTCCCCTCCCAGCTTCTTGTGCCCCTCCAGCCTTCTTGCTGGCTGGGCACGAGAAGCTGAAAAATCCTTGACTTAGTATAAACACTACTTAGCAACAACTAAAAACATCAGTGTGTTATCAACATTCTTTTCCTACTAAATCCAAAACACAGCACTATACCAGCTACTAAGAAGAAAATTAACTCTGTCCTAGCCGAAACCAGGACAACCACCAAGAGGCAGTGCGCATGTGAAAGGGACTTGCAAAACTCATTTTAATACGAAGCGAAGGACAATTTGCATATCGCATCACCCTGTTAAATACGTAAGAGTATAGACTATAAACGCTATATGCTGCTGTCTGTAGGTGTGCGTGTTGGTAGAGCCCAGGTTCCCCGCGCACCCAGCGCTGTTTGCTTGCCTTTATTCGCTAATAAACCAAGTTCCTGTTAACGTATTATTTTGGGACTCGGTCATTTATCACAATTTGGGGGCTCGTCCGGGATGGTCTTGGTTCCTGAATTCTGACTTGATCTAGGAGGGGCGCCCCACCGTTTGGTGGCTCCTGTTCGGGTCAGGTCGGGACCAACGCCATCCTGAACCTGAATAGAGGCAAGCAAAGAATTCGATTTTTGGAGCTCCCTTGCCGGTTGCGGCAGTTGATTTTGCCCGTAATTCTGTGCGCAAAGAAGCGAACGAAGACGACGGAGTCGTGAGTATTAAAGGCGTATACCGTTCGGTTGGGTGGGATTCGGTTGCCTGTGTGTGAAGAGTGTGATTGAGACGGAACGTAGTTCCGAAGCGAGTGCAGAGGTCTTCTAACCGCGGTTCCAATCTCCCGCAAGGGACTTGGCCGGTGAAGGACCGAAGCGATTCCTATAGGATTCGTGGGTGGGTGATAGGTCCTAAGCCCCCTGCAAGACACTCTTGTTAAAGTAACCAAGGGCTGTAGGAATTGCCACGGTAAAATTCCTAGATGGGCCAAATAAAATCTAAGACCCAGGACCAGAAGAAAGGGAGCGAATTACCAGACATACTACTAGAATGTCCATTAGGGATAATGATTAGAAATTGGAATAATAGGGGCCCCAGAAAAGGAAAAAGCAAATTAAAAATGGTTCAATATTGTATGGTAGAGTGGCCGAAGGAGCCTTTAAAACCACATGTTTTTTGGCCTGTTTTTGGATCTTTTGAGGACTGGGTCTGCCAAGCCTTAAATATATATGTTAATACAAAGGAACCTTTTAGTCAAGAGGAAAGTGATTATGCAGGATTATGGATTAGGACTTCACATCCTTTTCCCGCCTCGATACTTGCATTAAAGGCAGATGAAAAGCCTGAGGAGGAAGAAAAAGAGAAAGAAAAAGGAAAAAATAATGATGAATGGGAGCCGCTAGATAACATACCACCACCGTATAATCCACCCCCGGCAGCTCCGCACCCGGGGATGGTACCACCCCCTCCTCCGGCGCCGACAGCTCCCAGATCAGATCTACCGCCAGCTGCATGTAAACGAAGTAGAATTGCCACCTCTGAAGGAACTGTTTTATATCCCCTAAGGGAAGTACCCCTTGGAGGAAATCAGGGAGGCATTGGATTTGTAGCTGTACCACTAAGTACTACAGATATGAGAAACTTCAAAAAGGAAATGGGGACTTTATTAGATGATCCACTGGGAGTGGCCGAAAAACTAGATCAATTCCTAGGTCCTAATACCTATACCTGGGAAGAAATGCAGTCCATTTTAGGGATTTTATTTACTACTGAGGAAAAGGGAATGATCAGACAGGCAGGAATGAGAATTTGGGAAAGACAGAATCAGGCAGGACCCCCGGCGGACCAGAAATGGCCAAACGTGGGTCCTCACTGGGATGATCAACAACCCCAGGGGAGACAGAACATGAGGGATTTAAGAACGTTAATCATACAAGGAATAAGGGAGGCGGTTCCACGAGGACAAAACATCAATAAAGCATTTAGTGAACAGCAAAGGAAGGATGAATCTCCCACAGAGTGGTTGGAGAGATTAAGGAAGAGTCTGCAGATGTATTCAGGAATTGATCCGAATACAGTAGCTGGAACCGCACTCCTCAGAACACAATTTGTGGCCAAATCCTGGGGAGATATAAGAAGGAAATTAGAAAAGCTAGAAGATTGGCAAGAGAAGGGATTAGAGGAGTTACTCAGGGAAGCACAAAAAGTCTATGTCAGACGAGATGAAGAAAAACAAAAAGCAAAAGCAAAAATTTTCGTAGCTGCTGTTCGAGAGAGTCAGAAAAATAAGAATTCATCTGGGGAAAGGAAAGAAAGAGGGGTGAACAGAATTCCCCAAGAACCACCCCGCCGAGAAAGAACAACTATTTCTGTTTGCTATTACTGTGGCAAAAAGGGACACATTCAGAAGAATTGCCGTAAGCGAAAACAGGATGAGCAAATGCTTAAAGAAGAATAGGGGTGTCAGGGGCTATATCTCTTGGGGACTTCAACATCAACAGAGCCCTTGATAAAATTGTTAATAGGACCCCATAAAGAGGAATACTCATTTTTAGTAGATACTGGGGCTGAGAAATCAACGATTCAAAAACTTCCAAAAGGCATAGAAAAAGGGAAAAATTACATGTCAGTAATTGGTGCAAAAGGGGAGCCTTTTAAGGTACCTATTCTAGAAGACGTAAAAATAGAATCGGAAAAGAAAATCTGCTTGAATGATTTACTTTTGCTTCCCGAAGCAGAATATAATCTGTTAGGAAGAGACTTAATTCTGAAATTAAATTTCAGTATTCAGAGTCAAGGGGACAAACTACAGGTTAAATTATACACTTTAACACAAGCAGATGAAGAAGTTATCAACCCCTCAGTATGGTATCAGGAAGGGGAAACTGGGAAGATAGATATGAATCCAATAGTTGTTCAAATAACAGATCCACATCGTCCGATTAGAATCAAACAATATCCCATACCGATGGAAGGTCGAAGAGGATTGAAACCTATAGTAGACAGGCTTTTAAAAAAAGGGACTTTAGAACCGTGTATGTCACCTCATAATACACCCATCCTACCTGTAAAGAAACCCGATGGGTCATATAGGATGGTACAAGATTTAAGGGCCGTAAATCAACGAACGATTACCAAATTCCCTGTGGTAACTAATCCTTATACTTTATTGAGTCATTTATCTCCCAAGCATATTTGGTATAGTGTAATAGATCTGAAAGATGCTTTTTGGGCTTGCCCCCTAGATAAAGGATCTAGAGATTATTTTGCCTTTGAATGGGAGGATCCTGAAACAGGGAGAAAACAACAATTGAGGTGGACCGTACTACCACAGGGGTTTACAGAATCACCTAATCTGTTTGGACAAACATTAGAAACAATTTTACAAGATTTCACTATACCCAGGGAGGTAAAGTTATTACAATATGTAGATGACCTATTGATAGCAGGGGAAACTGAGGAAGAAACCCAAAAGGCTACTATTGAACTATTAAATTTCCTGGGAGAAAAGGGATTAAAGGTGTCCCGGTCAAAATTGCAATTTACAGAACAAGAAGTGAGATATTTAGGGCATTGGTTAAGTGAAGGAAAAAAGAAATTAGACCCTGACAGAATATCTGGGATTTTATCCCTGAGACCCCCAAAAACTAAAAAGGAAATAAGACAAGTATTGGGATTATTAGGGTATTGCAGACCATGGCTTGAAGGCTATAGTGAAAAGGTAAAATTTCTATATGAGAAATTGACTAATAACCAGTTTAAGTGGTATGTGGAAGATGAAAAAAAGTTTGAAGAAATTAAAAGGACACTTGTGGAAGCACCTGTGTTGAGCCTTCCAGAGTTGGAAAAACCTTTTTATCTATTTGTAAATACATCCAATCAAACAGCATATGGAGTTCTCACTCAAGACTGGGCAGGGGTTAAAAAGCCTGTAGGATACTTGTCTAAATTACTTGATCCAGTAAGTAGAGGATGGCCTGCTTGTCTCCAGGCCTTGGTTGCTACAGCACTATTAACAGAAGAAGCTAGGAAAATTACTTTTAGCGCCCCTTTGAAGGTATTTACCCCACACAATGTTAGGGGAGTTCTCCAACAAAAAGCTGAAAAATGGCTAACGGATAGCAGAATTTTAAAGTATGAGACCATATTGATTAACTCTCCAGATTTAGAGCTAAAAGTTACTTCTGCTCAAAGTCCAGCACAATTTTTGTTCGGAGAACCGTCAGAAAAGTTGCAACATGATTGCTTAGAAGTAATCGAAGTTCAAACTAAAGTGAGACTGGATTTAAAGGAAACTGAACTAGAAAAAGGAGAAAAATTGTTTGTAGATGGATCTTCCCGAATAGTTGAAGGGAAGAGAAAATCAGGGTATGCAATAATAAATAAAGATTTAGAGATTGTTGAATCGGGACCTTTAAGTCCAGCATGGTCAGCTCAAGCTTGTGAGTTGTATGCTTCTATACAGAGCTTTAGAATTATTAAAGGGAAAAAGCGGAACAATATTCACGGACTCTAAATATGCATTTGGAGTGGTCCACACTTTTGGAAAAATCTGGGAAGAAAGAGGCCTAATTAATACTCAAGGGAAGAATCTAATACATCAAGAATTAATAATAAAAATTTTAAGAATGTTAAGGGAACCAAAAGAGATAGCAGTAGTACATATAAGAGGACATCAAAAAGGGTTAGATTATCAGACTAGGGGAAACAATCTCGCAGATAAAGAAGCCCAGGAGGCAGCTTTAAGGGCTCCGATTGTTCGGGTTAATATAATACAAACAAAAGAGGATACAAGTGAGGAGGAACGAGAAAGTGAAAAGAAGTATACCCCTGAGGAAATAACCAGACTTGAGAAAATAGGGGCAAACTTCGAACGAGGAAAATGGACACTGCCCGATGGCAGAGAAATGTTGCCAAAGGCTTATGCTAGACAGATTTTGGAGCGTTTACATGTACAAACACATTGGGGTACAAGAGCATTAAGCGATCATTTTCTTAAACAATTTGGCTGTATTGGAATCTTTGAAATAGCTAAACAGATTACACAAGGTTGCTTGACTTGTCACAAAGTAAACAAGAAAGTGTTCCGACAAGTGGCAGCAGGGGGAAGAAGAACAGCTTGTAGACCTTTTGAGAGAATACAAGTTGATTTTACTGAACTCCCTAAAGTCGGAAGGTTGAAATATCTATTGGTAATGGTAAACCATTTAACACAATGGGTAGAAGCCTACCCTGTGACACGAGCTACAGCACAAATGGTAGTGAAAATTTTATTAGAACACTTAATACCTAGATATGAGATAATCCAGTACATTGATTCTGACCAAGGCACTCATTTTACTTCCAAAATAATAGAGGTGCTATGTCAATCCTTAGGTATCAGGTGGGAACACCACACCCCATGGCATCCACAAAGCTCGGGAAAAGTAGAGAGAATGAATCAAACAATAAAACAACAACTGGCCAAGTTAATGATTGAAACACAGATGCCTTGGACAAAATGCCTATCATTGGCACTTCTAAATATAAGAACAAAACCCCATAGTGAGACTGGATTATCACCCTATGAAATGCTATATGGCACGCCCTACTCTCAGGGGATGCCACTTGGAAATAATATAGTAGAAGATCATGATGTTCAGAAACATATAATTATTTTGGGAAAAAACGTTGAAAAAAATTAAGAAAAATAGGAATGTTAGCTCAAACACCACCCCTGGGATTTGCAATCCATCAGTTGAAGCCTGGGGACAGGGTGTTGATAAAAACATGGAAAGAAGAAACTTTATCCCCTCTTTGGGAGGGACCTTATCTTGTTTTGTTAACCACAAATACCGCTGTCCGAACTGCGGAAAAAGGGTGGACCCACGTATCGCGAGTCAAGGGTCCAATAAAGGAGTGGAAGGTAACATCGGAGCCAGGAGAGACTAAGCTAACCATAAGACGAACCTGAAGATCCTGACAACGAAAAGAAGACTGGACCTATGGACAGCTTCCTTTAAACCAGGCAAACTCTGTCTGGATTAATTTATGTCAGTTGAAGTTAGAGAAAGTCTTTATACATGGTTCCAAATACCACGGGGATGTAAGGTGAAACAGGTATACTTTATTCCTTGGAGGGAAGAAAGAATACCTCAACTAACAGGGGGAGCAGGCTGTTATAAAATCACGGGAGTCCCAAAAATTTTTCCCTTGGCCTGTGATTTAAAAAAAGAAACCCCGGGATTTCCTAGATCAATAATCCCACCTGAAATCCCATGCATTGAACACCTTGATTTGGGTCATCTATGTTGGATAGTCTGTAGATGCTGGAATTGTAACCAAAAATGGTCTTGTGTATCGTTTAACAAACAACCATACTGCAAAAAGTGCAGAAACCCTAATTCACTCCCTACAAGGGAACAAATAAGACAAGTCGAAATTCTTAAACTGTTTTGCGGCTGGGAATTGCTTTTACCTGAAACATGGGAAGTATTTGAGAGCGATTGGTATCGGGTTTTGGCCAAGTGTGCTAAAGAATTTGCATGGAAGAGGGCCCAGCGAAAATATTAAATAACAGAATAAGAGCAGGGTCGATCTCTAAATTATAAATCAAAAATTAAACTAACTGTTGGAACATAGCATACAAGTGACTAAAGGGTTTGAGAAGCCCCAACTTTGGTCTCAAAGTAATCTAAAGGAGTCACCCGATACTAAAAGGAAAGAGGGCAAGACCGGAGTGGGAACTGGTATTGCGGCTGTAGAAGTCTGCCAAGGGCTGCAACCCCTTTGGGCTGTGACTGCCGAATACTATGGCCCTGTCCGGACCTCTTTTGATTATACTTGGGGTAAACTCCTTAACTTTGGCCACGACAAATAACTGCAGTCTATGTGTGACGACCACTAGGAGGGGGAAGATAAGCTCCCAAACCTTGGTTTATCACACTATCTATGACTGCAAAGGCAAAAAAAAATGGGAACTGTATTCATAATTCGACCCAGTATGCCCTATGTAACGAAGGAAATAGAACTGTATGCTATGATCCCACAGAACTCCCTTATCAATATTGGGTAGAAATGAAGACAAATTCAGAGGAAGGTAGATTAATCGGAACAAGTAAGGTCATAACCGATTTGAGTACTCCGGTTTCAATAGTTTTCGATGCATGTGACGTTATAGATGATGATCTAGATACTAATTGTGGAAGTTTAGAATGGAGACGATATTACAGTAATCAACCAAAATATATTTGCCCAGGTGCACATCAATGTCCAATAAATCCTGATTATGTACCAAGTCAAACAGCCAGGTACCAATCGTCACATCTATGTGGAAGGAGGGACTGGTCTTGCGTATGTTGGGATACTATAGGTTGGGGATATGATTATCAATGTAAGGATCTAAAAGCTTTAATAACGAGGATAGAAACAGGAAGTCATTGCACAACTCGTACCTGTAATCCGGTAAATCTAACCCTTATAAATTTGGAAAATTGGAAGCAGAAACAGGTAACCAAAATTGGACTTAAGATATATGGACCTGGAGAGGATCCAGGTGTAATAATTAAAAATAAAATTAAAGAAAAGACAAAAGAATCAGTACAACACAGATTATTATTTAACTCATTCTACCATGAAATGGAGACAGGGGTGAAATATGAAATCCCCACAGTAGCTAAAAATCTATTTGTAAATCTTGCTGAAAACATTGCTAAATCATTAAGTGTAACTAACTGTTATGTTTGCGGTGGAACAAATCAAGGTGAACGATGGCCATGGGAAGCTATGGAGAGCAACATAGGTGATTCCCAAGTATGGAACACAACGGGAACAGGTAACAGGAAACAACGATGGGTACTCCAAACGAGTATAATCGGAAGGAGTTGTTGGCAAAACCTAAAAGATAATGGAAAGCAAGTAGGTCACTTGGAATGTGAAGGAGGTTACCTATGGAATGAAACAACGAATAACTGGGATAAGTGGGGAAGCCCACTAAAAATGAATAATCAATTTACGAAATGGACTAGTGGGCGAGACATATCGAAGGGTTGGCCAAGCCCTGAAGGACATTATTGGATTTGTGGCAAACTAGCTTATGCATATTTGCCCAAAAATTGGACAGGATCATGTGTATTAGGAACTATAAGACCTAGTTTTTTCCTGTTACCCATAAGCCGAGGAGAACGATTGGGAGTCTGAGTGTATGCTGAAACGGATGAGTTAAGGCAAAGGCAGCAAAAAAGAAATCTACAAATAGGGAACTGGGCGGACAACGAATGGCCACCCGAAAGAATAATTGCCTACTATGGTCCTGCTACATGGGCAGAAGACGGGTCTTGGGGTTATAGAACTCCAATATATATGCTTAATAGAATTATAAGATTACAAGCTGTAGTAGAAATAGTTGTAAACAAGACTGGAGATGCATTAGGACTAATTGCAAAACAAAATACAAAAATGAGAACCGCTTTATATCAAAACCGCTTAGCTTTAGATTATTTGTTAGCACAGGAAAGAGGTGTGTGTGGAAAATTTAACCTCAGTAATTACTGTTTAGAAATTGATGATAAAAGGAAAGCTGTAAACGAACTTATAAGGGAAATGAAAAAATTGCACATGTCCCAGTTCAAACATGGAACGGGATAAATTTAGGGGGAATGTGGGGAAACCTCTTCAACAGTGATTGGCTCACCAGGATTGGAATAACAGTTTTGGGAATATTTGGCGGATTATTGATTATCCCGTGTTTAATACCGTGTTTTATTAGATTAATACACTCGATTATACAAAGAATACAAATATTGGCTGTGCCTATTGATCCCAAGGAGGGAAAAGGGAAAACACATTCCCTAATGGTAGTCAAAACAAAGGAAGATCCAGCGTTAATTCTAATAAAACAGGTATTAACAAGATTAGAAACCAAAACACGAATCAATGCAATCGAAAAGAAAATGGGGGATTGTGAGAAATGTGAATGTGATTCGTGTGAGTAAAAAAACAGAATAGAAGAGGGAGGATTGGTTCATGTAGATATGAAGACATAGTTGAGTGAAAGCACCATTGTTTTAATGCAACTGCGGACCCTGACGGGGAAGATGATTGTGTAATCGCAAACTGCAGAAGTTCCTTTATCTATGGGGTTGTAAGTTTCTAAAAGTGGTACAAGCTTAAAACCGGTTGGGGGACGATTGGTTACCAGAAGGAATGACAGAAGGCACGCGCTGCACGAGATAAGAAGGCGAAGAGTTCAACCTTAAAAATCTGTATAAAGGTCGCTGAGGAAGACTCTTACTTCATCCCAAGACCCCCGCCCAAGACCACCAAGAGGCAGTGCGCATGTGAAAGGGACTTGCAAAACTCATTTTAATACGAAGCGAAGGACAATTTGCATATCGCATCACCCTGTTAAATACGTAAGAGTATAGACTATAAACGCTATATGCTGCTGTCTGTAGGTGTGCGTGTTGGTAGAGCCCAGGTTCCCCGCGCACCCAGCGCTGTTTGCTTGCCTTTATTCGCTAATAAACCAAGTTCCTGTTAACGTATTATTTCGGGACTCGGTCATTTATCACAATTTGTTAACCTCATGAAGAGCAGAGCCATATGTAAAGTACATAAGTTGTATATACATCGTCAAAATTTTTGTTAACTTTAAACAGTCGTTATTACTTTAGTGGCCAGAGGTAGCAGCTTCTGGGGGGGGTGGAAATGAGTTTTTGGTGTCGTATGGAGGAGATGTACACATGCAGTAAACTCAGTCACAGCATTTCTGGTGTTTTCATGTATCCCCATTATTGGGGAGGGGAGAAATGGTGGTTTGAGTCTAAAGCAGGGAGACATCAGTACAGCAAACCTGTATTTTGTTCTGGTATGCACCACTGCCTTAAATGAGCAGTGCCGGTTCTTTCTTGGAGTAGCTGTCTCCTAAATTTCCCAAACTTAAGCAATTAATAAATCCATCATTTGCATAGCATTTAAAGTGACTGATTCAGTGTATGGTTAGCCTTCCTGGTTAATAAATACTTTAAACGGGACTCAGCAGTTGTGTAAGACCAGATGCTTCCAATATACCTAGAACAGAGTTAGTGTCAGATCTTATTGTGACAGGTACACCCGCCTTGATCGAGAGCGGAACTTCTCGGCCAGTGAAAAGAAAAAAAACTAGAAGCCTCAGTTTGGGGGTCAAGCCACCCCACCCGCATGGTGGAGTCGGGTTAGGACCACCAGGTACACACTTCAGTCAAGGAATAAGGAAGTGTTGGCCCTCGGCCAATGAGGACTAACATCACCTTATTTGACCACAGATCAGATTTGACTAGGGTATAAACGGAGCCCCCTCTGGGGGGGGCAAATTGAGTCAGTTCTCCTCGGAGCAGCGGGTCTGCAGTCGGGGACTCTCCCCTTGAGTCAGGATGCTGCCTAAGGTAACTCCTGCAGGTTGAGAGCCCTCATCTTTTAGGCGATATGTGCATTTTGGGTTATCATTTCTAAAGCTTAAGAATTCTTAAAAGTCGGTTGTGTAGTATTAATTTCCCCTTACATCATTGAACCTGTGGTTTACTAATGTTGTTGCAGTTCTGAACGATTTTGACTGAAGAATAAATTTTGTTGAGTTTAACACCTGTTTAATTTGATTGTGTGAGCCTCCGTGACACTTATCTAAGCTGCAAAATAAAAACAAGAAGGAAAACAATGTATGTTAATGTGTCCCATCCTTTTATGTATGGACAATGTTTCTAGTGTCCTAGTGTCTTTGTCAGCTGTGGAGAGGCATTTTAATCTTCTGCCTCTGTAGAACCCTGGTTCCGAAACTGTGTTAGACTTTGAAACAAAGATTGGCTTTACAAACAAGATCCAATTAGTGACTAAAGAGGAAACATTCCCCTTGGGGTAGATAAGTGTCTGGATTTGGTGAAGAACTGGAAACACTTCTGTGATAATTAGCAATATTCCTCAAGACAGTCTGTAAAGAGAAATTGTTTCCATAGTCTTTTGGGTCTTTTTTCATCTATTTCTCAGATTGATTAATTGAAGGGTTGGACAGGGTTGAGTAGAGAAGGCTTGTTGTAGTCCCGTGGTGCTGCCTTGTGCACAGGGTTAGTGAAACTGCTGCTTATAGCTGTGGAAACTCTTAGCTGGCAAATACAGGTAAAGTAACTTGCAGCTCAATGTGTGCTTGCATATCTACTATGCATCACCCATTAATAAACCAATACATGCAAGCATGTGATCACATAGCTCCAGTTTTTTGGACTGTACAATTGTGTATCTGCCTGTTTGCTTCTCTAAGATGCTCCTTTTCATTTAAGTCAATAGTGAGATTTTTAGCTGCTATTCTGTACTGAGCAGTGACCAAACTTGCGTGGACCCCACAGTCCACTAGAACAATAGAAACCTTTGAATTGCATGTTCTTCCCTAGTGTGGCCCTCCCCTCGTTTTGGAAAGTGACTCACAGGCTAGGCCTGGCATAGTTGCCAGAAAATGATGTCATTTGGATAATGTAATATCCCACGTACAAACCAAAGGCTGTTTAGAAATTGGGCTGACAAGAACAAAAAGGAAATAGCTGCATATCAGATGCATATCTCAATTTTAAAATCAGTATAATTGTGTGTGTACTTATTAAATACAGAGGTAGTGCAAAAGGCATAAAGAAAAGCTGCAGTGTTCCTCAAACCATGTTTTCAGATGATCAGAGGGTGGGTAATCCTGTTCTGTCTGCCTTGTGCCAGCACTAGTTCACACAGCCAAGCTGTGTGTCAGACCAGGGAATTGATCCGGTCAAGCACTAACATGTATCTTGTGGTGTTGCATTAGTTCTCGGCAGGATCAGTTCCCCAGTCACACTCTCCTTGCAGCCCCTGGGGCACCAGCATGGCCAAAAGGTGGAGGGAAAATGCAGGCAAGAATGAGCAGCAAAGAATGGGAAGGGAAGAAGCATGTTAACTAGTCCAGTGGCCAATCTATTTGTACCTCACTGGAGTGAGTGGCTTGACATAATTTCAGATGCAAAGGTCTAATGTTTTGAAATGAGATGTTTCTTTGTGTCCCCTTCCCCACCCTGCCACATGGTCCAAAAAACCTGATGTTTGCCAATGGCCCTTGTGCTGTTGGTGGGACCTGGGGAAGGGCTGAACTGGGGAGTAATTTGCCATCCCTGGGCCTCCTTTGCCCCAGTGGCTTGGGGTGGTCTGTAACCCTGATACAGCAGCTGGGGTTCCTGGCCAGTGCCTGGCACGGGCAAGTGAAATGCTCTGAACCTGCATCAAATAAGACTGGGGCCAAAGTGGTGTCCCTTATAAAATGGCAAAGGCAGTGGAGGCCAACAGGTAAGACTTGATGGGAAAATAAACAGCATTATAAGCTCTATTTTTTTTCTTCTCCTTTTATTCCTCTCCTGTCACTGGCTCTTGATTTAGCTGCTAGAAATGAGAATAATATCACAGAGCCAAAATACTTAGACCACCAATGTAAGAAAATTCTGGTCCAGTGATTAGGAGTGCACATCTTTTTCAGGAGTGCTTTGGTAGTATTTTCTCTTGGCTACTCAGTATAAACATACTGGATAATACGGTTTTATGTCTGTTACTGGCCTTCTGGACTGGTTATGTATTTAATAATTTCTGTTTTCTGTCTAATATCTATCACATCTAAATCTCAAAAATGTAACTAGTGGACTAGTAACCTTTGTATTGGGTTTGCATGGCAAGGTTTTGGTAGTGGGGGGGGCTACAGGGGTGGCTTCTGTGAGAAGATGCCAGAAGCTGTCCTCACGTCCGACAGAGCCAATGCCAGCAGGCTCCAAGATGGACCCGTCGCTGGCCAAGGCTGAGCCAATCAGCGACGGTGGTAGCGCCTCTGTGATAACATATTTAAGAAGGGGAAAAAGGCTGCTGAAAGATGTGCAGCAGAGAGAGGAGCGGGATGTGAGAGAAACAACTATGCAGACACCGAGGTCAGTGAAGAAGTAGAGGGAGGAGGTGCACCGGAGCAGAGGTTCCCCTGCAGCCCGTGGTGAGACGGCAGGCTGTCTCCCTGCAGCCCGTGGAGGTTTAACGGTGGAGCAGAGATTCCCCTGCAGCCCGTGGAGGACCCCACGCCGGAGCAGGTGGATGCGCCCAAAGGAGGCTGTGACCCCGTGGAGAGCCCGCGCTGGAGCAGGCTCCTGGCAGGACTTGTGACACTGTGGAGGGGAGCCCATGCTGGAGCAGTTCATTCCTGAAGGACTGCACCATGTGCAAAGGACCCATGCTGGAGCAGTTTGTGAAGAACTGCAGCCCATGGGAAGGACCTACATTGGAGAAGTTCGTGGAGGACTGTCTCCTGTGGGAGGGACCCCACGCTGGAGCAGGGGAAGAGTGTGAGGAGGAAGGAGTGGCAGAGACAACGTGTGACCCCATTCCCCTGTCCCCCTGTGCTGCTTGGAGGGGGGAGGAGGTAGAGAAATTGGGGGTTGTGGTTTAACCCCAGCCAGCAACTAAGCACCACGCAGCTGCTTCCCCATCCTCCCTCCCAGTGGGGTGGGGAGGAGGAAAGGAAAAAAATAAAACTCATGGGCTGAGAAAAGAACAGTTTAATAACTAAAGTAAAAATACACTACTAACTAAGAATAATAATAATTGTAATGAAAAAGAATACAACAAAAAAAAGAAATAAGAAAAGACAAGTGATGCACAATGCAATTGCTCACCACCCACTGACCGATGCCAGAGCCGCGATTTGCCCTTCCTGGCCAACTCCCCCCTGTTTATATACTGGGCATGACATTCCATGGTACGGAATACCCCTTTGGCTAGTTCAGGTCAGCTGCCCCGGCTATGCTCCCTCCCAGCTTCTTGTACACCTGCTTGCTGGCAGAGCATGGGAAACTGAAAAGTCCTTGGCTTAAGATAAGCACTACTTAGCAACAACTAAAACATCAGAGTGTTATCATCAACATTATTCTCACACTAAATCCAAAACACAGCACTGTACCAGCTACTAAGAAGAGAGTTAACTCTGTCCCAGCCGAAACCAGGACAGGGGTGAAGTTGAGCCCGGGAAGGAGGGAGGGGTGGAGGTAAGGGGCTTTAAGATTTGTTTTTATTTCTCATTATCCTACTCTGATTTGATTGGCAATAAATTAAATTAATTTCCCCAAGTGGAGTCTGTTTTGTCTGTGATGGTAATTGGTGAGTGATATCCCTGTCCTTATCTTGACCCACAAGCCTTTTGTCGTATTTTTTCTCCCCCTGTCCAGCTGAGGAGGGGGAGCAATAGAGCAGCTTGGTGTGTTCCTGGCATCCAGCCAAGGTCAACCCACCACAACCTTGAAGGATTTAGTCACTGTTTGACAAGAAGCCATCCCACCTGATGGGCAGTGGGAATGTTTCAGCCAAGTCATTGCCAGGCAGACCTCAAATGTATAATGTATCTTGGGCTGTTTCAACAAAAAGCTTCACTCCTGTCAGTGCCAGCACCACGTGTTTCACAGGTGAACGTGGAGAGCTGCAGGAGGAGGATGAGCTGCAGGAATGCTCTGTATTGAGGAGATGCTGTGAGCTTGAGTCACGGTGCACCTTGGCTGCAGGAAATGACCTCACCCAGCGCACTGCTGGCCTCGATGCTCTTGGGGTTCAGCCCTGACATAGGCTATCACAGATTTCTTTTAGAATGGAAACATCAATAATACCTGTGTTTTCTTCTGGTTTCAACTTAAATTACTGTCTATTTAAAAGCCTTGTGCTGCTCAAAAGATCTGAGCATTTTCACACAGCGGTGTGAAAATGCAAAATAAATGAGACCCCTTAGGGGGTGTATACTTCAAAACATGTTGTTTGGTCACTACCGTGCAGTGCAGATATGGTTCTCTAGTCATTTTGATCTGCCGTGTGAATGAACACGAGAATTTTCTCCTTAATCTGTGCCTTTTTTCTTACTATGTTGTGATAGTGACTTTAGAAGTACGACGGTGTCCTGGTTTCGGCTAGGATAGAGTATATAGTGCAGTGTTTTTGATTTAGTAGGAAAATAATGTTGATAACACACTGATGTTTTTAGGTGTTGCTAAGCAGTGTTTATACTAAGAAGTCAAGGATTTTTCAGCTTCTCATGCCCAGCCAGCAAGAAGGCTGGAGGGGCACAAGAAGTTGGGAGGGGACACAGCCAGGACAGCTGACCCAAACTGGCCAAAGAGCTATTCCATACCATATGACATCATGCCCAGTATATAAACTGGGGGGAGTTGGCCGGGAGGGGCGGATCGCGGCTCGGGAACTAACTGGGCATTGGTCAGCGAGTGGTGAGCATTGTGCATCACTTGTTTTGTATAGTCTAATTCTTTTAGTATTATTATTGTCATATTATTATCACTGTCATTATTTTCCCTTCCTTTCTGTCCTATTAAACTGTCTTTATCTCAACCCACAAGTTTGGGGTTGTTTTCGATTCTCTCCCCCATCCCACTGGATGGAGGGAGTGAGCAAGCGGCTGCGTGGTGCTTAGTTGCTGGCTGGGGTTAAACCACGACAACATGTACAAATCTGGCTTGCATTACATAAAAGAATGAGTTGGACAGCATGGGGCTGTTGATGTGTTAGGCTGCTTCATTAATAGGATTGCGGCTGTGATGCTTTTGGTCTCCATGGTCAAATGAGGGAAAAGTCCCTGACCTTGACTTTAGGATATAAAATTGGGAAGCAACAGGAGGATCAATAATTAGAGAATTTGCTTTGCATTATTTTTATCATTTTTTCCTTCTTTGTTTCCAATAGAGATCAGGCCTTCATTTTTGGCACACTGACAGTACTGTGTAGTGGTTAAGAGCAATGGAGTCCATTGGTCTGCCTAAGGTAAGCCTTTAAATTTTAGCGAAGAAACTGGCTCAAGGCACTGACTCACTAAGATCCCCTTCCATCTGCTTGAGTATAAACGGTTGCTTACAGTAAGTCTACTGGGAAGGCTAGTTCAGGAAACAAATCTGAAGAGAAGGCAATGCTGAAAGCAGCGATAGTATCAGTTATGTGCTATTGCTGCCCGTGTGCTTGAGCTCCTGTGGATGACAAGTGCCATGAGTGGAAATGCTCAGGGTGTTTCTCCTGTGGGAATTCAAATGAGGACGCTAGCAGTGTTTTAGCTATATCTTATTGCTAGTACAGTCTCTGTGGGGGCCTGAAAGGAATATGATTTAAAATGGAAAACTGAAATATTTTCTTTCTTTATGTTACTACCTCTCATTATGTCTCTTGCCTCTTCCTCTTAATGTGTGTCCTAGTTTCTCTGCCTCTGCCCTGTTTCCAGACTGTCCTTGCACACTCCAGCATGGCTATGCTGCTCCTCTTCTGCCAGCTGCTTTTTGGGTCACCTTTCAAATTTATCTTCCTCCTTGTGGGTCTTTGCTTGTCATCTCCCCCCTCTGCTGCTGTTTCTGGGCACCAGTGAGTCTTGGATGAAAATCCTTTAAGAAAGGGCTGTGTGGAAACACCTACTCTGCTTGTGCAGACATCTCGGCACCCACGCACAGCCTGGGGCAAGTACTACCTCGCCAGCAGCTGCCCCAGGGTGCCTGGGTGGGGGTGGCCCTGGCGCTGCTGTGGGGTCAGGCACAGTGGGGATGCTCAGATGGCTGCCTGAAGGGCTGTAGGGGCTAGTGGCCAGTCACTGTGGGCAAACTCGTTGCAGGTGCCCATAAGCAGAAAAGGGCGCCCATGCCTGCCTTCAGAAATTGCCATAGAGACGGGGAGGGTCCTGCCTCTCCCAGGTCAGGTATTTCTTTTTGCTAACTTGAGTCCTCTGTTCAGCTGGCTGATTTCCACCCTGCCATTCCTTCTCCAAAAGGTTTTGCTTCTGCTGCTGCAGAGTATGCGGAGGGTCATGGCCAAAAGCTTTCCTGAGTCTCCCTCCCAAAGCTGTTGTGAGCAAATGATGAAGAGGTCACTGTGCTCCTGACTTGGTCTTGTCCTATTAACTGTGGGACGGCACAGCCCTGAGTGCCCAGCCTGGGCTGGAAGCACACTGCCAACTCTTATGGTTAGCCAAGTCTTATTTTATTTTTGTGGAGAAACAGTGTTTAGTGACTGGGACCAAGGCCAGGAACAAATTAATGGTAGAACCAGAACTGGAACTTATTGGCTTTTTGGCTAAACTGCTTAATATTCCTCTATCTGAATAGCTTTCTCTGTAAATGATGTATTTACACAGTTGGGGGTGTTGGCGATTAGAATTTTGCATTTTTAAAGAATACTTGGCAGGTTTGGCTCACAATGAGGATTTGCAAATTGTAACTGCATCCCAGGTTTTGGGTGTCTGTAGGAGGACAAACCCTACTGGCTGAGCTCGTGCCAAAGGACCTTTTCTAAATATCTTGATGGAATGCTCTCTATATTCCTTATTTTTCCTTTTATTAAGTAACTTTTACGCTTTATTAAACTCTCCTTATGAAAACTACTGATAAAGTTAAAATAACATTGGAAGAGACTTGATTCATAACTGTATAGAAATAACAGCTGAACTTCTAGAAGTCCAAGGTACGGTTCTGCAGAAGGCCCATTTTAGCTACTCTTCTGCCCAGTAATATGTCATCTTCTTTAACTGTGGATAAAAGATAAAAACCAAAAAACACAGACACTACAGATGTCTACGATAAGAAAAACATCCCTAGGATGATATATTGCATTCATGCTCTAAGGTAACTGGTAACGGGAGTAAAAGTTAAAGTAACTGCCAAATCTAGGAGTGTAAGTCTTGAATGGCTTGAGGGTAACCAGTATGTCACAATCTGTCAGAATTTACAAGTTCATTAATTTAAAGTTGGAGACAAGTCCAACTTTGTCAGAAATATTGGGCAAATTATTTCCAAAATAGAAATGGACTACTGAATTTAGTGCAGGCATCTCCCCCTCAATGTGTACACCCCCTCACAAAGTACATGTATCATTTCAAAATACATACTAAGACAGAAACCAAATAAATGAACAAAACCTTAACAAAATATTAGCATAACAATGGGGCAGAGGTGCTGATCAGAGTGAAAAGGATGATGAACTGACATACTTCTGCCCCAAAAGAGGAGCAAATAATTACTGTATTCTGAGGTCATTTATGTGAAAATTAACATTTTTGCAAGCTTTTAAAGTTCTGAGCAACTTGATTTTGAACGTAGTCAGGAAGGCTTTGAGCACATCACTGAAGTAGAGCTTAAGATTTTCTGTCCTGCCTTAAGGATTTCCTTGACGTTTGGTACTTTTAGCGCTAAACATCTGTCTCATGCTGTCCCTGGCGTGAGGGGCAGTGGTGTTGGCAGACAGCTCCTCCCTCTTGTGGCTCTCCCAGCTCATTTCCTGCACATGGAGACCTTTTTCCTTTCATTACTTACGAGGCTTGCAGAGAATATAGTTAACTTTTACGCTCCAAACTCTCGTCTACGTTCCTAATGGCGTTCAAAGCCGCATCAGCTGCCCCAGGGCTTATAGGTCAGAAAATATTCAATACATGCTGTAATTGAAATTTTTTACAGTCTAATCCTTGAAATGATGTGTCCCACTCGTGCACTCTGCTATGTGCGCTTACTGCCAATAAACAGGGCATACCACCAAAATTCATGATATTTTTTCAAATGCTGGGTGTTTGGAGTTGGCAGCCCTGGTACTGTCTTGTCAGCTCTGACAAGTGTTGCCATTTGAAATTATTATGCCTGGTGTAATATTAACTGGACAGTATCACCAGGACTGTATGAGGGTAGCTCTCACCTAAAACTTTGTAGTGTGGTCTTTTCTGTCAGCATGTAAGCTTGAAGCGATTTCTTGAAGTAGATGCATGGGGCTCTAATGTTAACCAGCTGTCGTGGTTACACCTAGCCACATGTTATATAACGTGATTATACCCAGCTTCTTGCACACCTGCTTGCTGGCAGAGCATGGGAAACTGAAAAATCCTTAACTTAGGATAAGCGCTACTTAGCAACAACTAAAACATCAGCATGTTATCAACATTATTCTCACACTAAATCCAAAACACAGCACTGTACCAGCTATTAAGAAGAGAGTTAACTTTGTCCCAGCCGAAACCAGGACACCAGCTCAGGCTGAAACAGTGGGCTGTGTGCCCCTCTGGCCATGTTATGGGCCAGCTCAGATGTTTTGCAGGAGAACAGAATGAGGTTTTCCAATATTTGCTTACTCACGTATGGAGGACGACTTTATCAACTGTGGATTTGAATGCTGCATGAACAATAAGCCATCCATTAGATACCTTAAGATCTGCCTAATCTTTGCAATGACAATAACCCTTCATCTTGAACTGAGTTTTGCAATGGGTTGACCTGTGGTAGTTTTCCTTTCTCCATCTTGACATGCCCCGGGATTTATGCTAGTATCAGAACTAGTCTGTGTTGTCTTGGCTTTCATTTCCAAGTTTTCTTGTTTAAATTACTTTTCCTTGCTGCATATCAACACAAAGCTATAACTCCATACTTATGAGCTGTTATTTTAGAAATGGACTTCATGTGCATCAAATGTGTCATGCCACACTGAAGGAGAATAGGCCTGCAATGTTTCAGCTTATAATGCTTTCCCATGGCAGCGTAGGGCCCTGCACCTGCATCACATGCAGGATGTAAGAATCAAAGAAACAATTGTTGAGCTTCATTTATTTCCATGCCTTTTCCTAAAATGCAAGTTTTAAGTGTCTTTCAAATCAGACTCCAGTGTCATTATTGAATTGCACACAGCCTACGTTGAAAGCAGGCTGGGAAACAACAGAATTAAGGACAGGGCGCTTGCTTGGCCAGCAGTGTTCCCCATTGGGTTGGTGTCAGAGGAACCCTGAGCTGCAGGAATACAGTTCTGTTCCCCTTCTGCCATTGCTGTAACCACTGACCTGCTGGCGTCTGTCCCCCTGGCTCTATGCCATGCACCCCACCTGCTCTGCTCTGGGTTTGTCAGAGCATCCTCTCCAGGGAATCAGTACAGAGTTCACTGACCCTAGAAAAGTCCATGTCCCTGTTGTTCTCAGGGTCCAGCACCACAGCATCTAGAAACACCAATTGCAAGCAAGCTTTTCCCTTTTGCAGTTGTAGCATATGCATGTGACAACTATATGAAGAATCACCATTGGGTTTAAATGCTAAATTCTAATACGTCTTGGAGCACGTGCTCAAGTTTCAAAGGCTTATAACTTGGGAAAATACTTTCTCCGAGAGGTGAGGGGTTGACCTGCTTTCCATTCTTTCTTAGTTGTTACCAGGTCATTACTCCAAAGCATCATGATTCTTGAGCTTTCCAACAAAACTATGTGAACTTAACACAGATAGGATATCCTATTTTATTCCCATTCTTGGAAATCCTGAAGCCATCTTCAGTTGAGATTTTTTCCTAAACGAATTCATTTAAGCACAGTCAGCGTGCATAATTTAAGTGCTTAAAACTGATAAGATTATAAATAATTGCCCCTTTAGTAAGAAGTATGAAATAACCTTAACTGTAAGTAGTGGGAGCAAAAAGCTCCATCTATCCAAAGGGTCTATTTGATGTCTGAAATGTTACCATTTCATAGGGAAAGTCTTTGGTTATTTGAGGTTTTGCTGATCTTTGAGCAGCTAGAGGGCCTGAAGATAGGATTTGACTCTAAGCAAAATGGTTTAAATATATTTTTAGGATATGCCCTTACAGTATGTGAAACAACTTGCACTGTCAAATACAGCACTGCTCTGGCCAGGAAGGAGTGACTTAGCAAACAATTTCTAGATTCCTGTTGAATATAATTACCCTCTTGCTTTTCTGCTGTTGAAACATCAATACTTAGCCAGACTTGAAAAATACAAAGGCATAGTTCTCATTTCTTGCACCATTTTTCTTATGAAAGCTGATATGAAAGCTGATTTGGATTTGGTCCTGGACTAAATGAGGTTAAGAACTGCTTCATTTAAATTAAAATATTAACAGTGATTCTTGTTCCTAAATAGCAGTGCTTATGAGATTCCCCCCCCCCCCCAAATATTTAGTTTTCATATGATCTTTGCAAGCAGATCACTGCTACATCCTGGACAAACTATCCCTCTGAAGTTGGACAACTTAAAAACATTGTCTTCCTAGGAAGCAGTGGAATAACAAGCATATGTTTTAAAAAAGCACACTATTTTCAGGTCTGTTTTTATGGTATGTTATACATGAGCTAAGCTTAAAACAAGACCCAGGAACCTCTGGTTGATATGAACTGCAGCTCTGCATGGGTGATGCAAAGAGAACTTCACCTGGGAACTGCCCTTTCCCCTTTGTTTATCCCCTGCTCCTGATGCCTCATATCCAGCTTTCTTAACCCCAGGCCCTCTGCTTTTGACTTTATGTGGGTTCCCTGAGGTTCGAGTTACATCTATAAAAGCATTAAGCAAGCTGTTTCAAGTGGAAATTATACCTTAATACAGAGTAGGAGTGTCTTTGTGTTCCCTGCGAGACTCAAAGCACATTTTCAGCACCACCTGGTGGTTAATAAGTTTATCCAAAGGAGTGTAGGCAGTAACGCACATGGCTCGACATCCTCCTGGAAGTGCTGAACAGCAAAAACATGAGTCTCTAATGTTCATACTTTTAATGCCCACTTTTTTTTCTGCATCTCCTTAGTGTGGTGACCCCCAAAAAACCAGTATAGCCCCGTGATACTGCTGATCTCCATAACTGTTGGTATGACACCCAGCACTTCAGCCAGGACTGCATCCCTGCCTTGAACTTAGAGTAAAATCTCTTTAAAAGCCTACAAGGAAAGACTGGCAGGCAGTTTAGGATAAAGGAGGGCGCTGGTTCATTACTACAGGCATGTGAGTTGTTTTCCTGCTATAGCTAACTTGCATTTAAGACTGCTTTGAAAGGTGAGAATGGCAGTGGCAATGATTTGAGGGGCTGCAGCAGTTGTCAAAAGAGTGTCAGTCTACATGAGATGTGCTGTTGTGTCAATCCAGGCTGTGATAAGGCAGAGGAGTAGCTGCGGTAGCATGGAAGATGAAATGCTGATTCTTTGTGCTCGGAAATAAATGACAGCTACAAATACTTGCTTTGAAATCTCATCCTGCAATTTGCTAGTACAAAAACCAAACAAACAACCCCACCTCCACAGAAAACAAAGGGAAATGTGCATTGCAGCTTGGGGTTTTTGTTTGAGGGGCATGTTTGCAATGTATGAAGTTGTAGGTGAAGTCATTTAAAAAAGAGGTGCAAAATAATCCTTTTGGAGGAACACGTTATTTGTCTTGTTTTTAAAATCTACCTGTTGAGAGTTGATTCCTGCTCACAACTCACTTGTTCATGGAGTTTCACTGATAAATTATAGAAGCACCAGTCTTTTGTAGATAAATACATGCCTTGTGTTTGGAAGATATTGAGAAAAATATGTATTTAGCTGTTTCTTCAGATACCACCCCAGAGCTCTATGAATAACGGGTATAGATTTTTCATGCTATATTAAAAAAAAAAAATATTTGTTTCTGGATAGCACTTTTACATTGAGCTTACTTCATTTTCCAAAAGCTAAAGAGTTAATGAATCAAGTATATTTGAGAGGGGCTTGGATGGGCTTTTACAGGTCCTTGGTCTTCTACACTTAGTAAGAAGGGTGTCAGTGATTTGTGTGTCTTACATTAGTACGTCCTTATAATTAATAGCTGAAGTCAAAACAGTACACAGATCCAAAGCTATAAGCAGTACTAAAGTGCATCTGCATCTTGATTTTTTTTCTTCCAATACTAGGTTTTGAATTTCTTTAATTATCTTCCACTAAGATTTTCTACTTGTTTACACTTTCCCTGTGATCTGATATACACTGACAGTGCCTCTTAGAGATGCTTCTTTGAAACATCAAGTCAGAAAAGACTTGTCTTTCTGTAAGACTTAAAATACAGCATAAAGAAATTTGTAGGGTTAAGTTTATTCTGTATCTGTCCATGAAAGTCAAGGGTTAAAGGACAAGCTTCACAGTGATAGTTATTCTAATAAAAACACTTTTCTCTTGTACAGAAAGCAAACACTTCAACAACATGCAGGACTTCAAATTCTAATATTTTTCTTTGCAGCTTATATCTGTTCAAACTAGGATTAGCACCACAGATCCAAGACCTACTGGGAAAAGTAGACTTTACAGGTAATAAACTGCTTATCTAATCATATGTTAGATAGTTTCTTCATCCAGTAAATCTGCTAACATTGTGCATATTTTCTATTATGATCTTTCTCCTCTCGCAAGGTTGTCCTGAACACATCCTAATTAAATAGGTGGGAGGCTGCTATTTTGTTAATGAATGTCAATCTTTGAAGGACAGAAAGGAGTGAATTTGCATGGAATACTTGTCATATCTTAGATTCCTTCAACATGGGGAGGAAAAACTGCTAAGAATTCCTGGCCACAAGCGCTTTCAAAAACATTGCACCCGTATTTGTAGGTATAGTGATTCATAATGAAATTCTTACGACTTTGTTCTGATAATATTTCTTTTATGTGAACAGAGGAAGAAATCAGCAACATGCAGAAGGAGCTAGAGAAGTACGGTATACAGAAGCCATCTTTTAGTAAAATTGGTAGGATTCTGGCCAGTGAATTATCAGTGGATGAAGCTGTGTGTAAGTGTGGCTCTTGTTCTGTTTTCTACTAATTAGACAGAACGCCAACAAAATATTTTCTGCCTGTGTTTTAATTCATCTAGTTTGCCACCTCTAAATAACAAGAAATGCAAGCAAGTTTTCATTGACTGTCACACTGCATTATTGTTACAAGGCCTTTTGCAATTTTTCAGTCTGAATTTTTGAGCATCTCCATGGATCCATAGGAAGTGCTACCAGAAACAGATTTCTTACCAGCTTTTACATGGGTTTAATGTTTTGGTAGCTAGTGCTCCTCTAGAATGACTAATTGAGCTCTGTGTGTGCCTCTGCACTATAGGGGGTACTGTGGAGACAGCCGTGGGAATAAGGTATCTTCTCTGTGCCCCCTTCCTGTATTGGACTCTTGCAGTTTTCCTCAAACACCAGATCAGGTTGCTGTGAGGACAAGGCACTGTTCCAGATATAGACAACTTTCTCGTGTATGGTGGTGCATACCAAGGAGGATCCACTTGCCTCCATTGGTAGCTTTCAATCTGTCTGACTGCTGGCATGTGACCCACAGCATGGGAAAACACTGCTGGAGGGCATGTCCTGCTGGTGCATCCAAAATAAGCTGTTCCTTTTTAGGGGGTTCGATGCACAGTTATGGTCCTTTTGAGTCTGTCTTGAACAGCTTCCACTCAAAAATGAAATTAAATGCTTTTTTGCTGCCCAAGCCTATCCATCTGTAAATCTGTTGTCTTTTCTTCATTTCAGTTTATTTGTGGAATGAAAAGATATATTTAAAAAGAAAAAAAATAAAATTGCTTGAACTTAAATGACATGAAATGAAGTATGTCCACTTAAATCCACACTTGAGCTCTAGTTATTTTGTTCTGAAAATCCTAGCCTTTTTCAGAGGGGCAAAATGAAGAACAGAAGGGCCAGCTTGAGCATGTTCAGTGGCACAGTGGGTCATTGATACAAATCAGTAACAGTACTGCAGACTAACCTTTAAACACGGGGGGGGGGAAGCTGCATTATAATTAAGTTCCATTGCAACTTTGTTAAACCCTACAAAGCAGCATAATTGAAACAAGCTGATTCATGACTTTTGTGCTGAAATTTCTAGACTTTAACTTAAAACATGCTTCCTCATGTTGATTCACATTGTCTGTGTTGTATATTTTGGAGCCTGCTATAGCTTAATATGTATATGCTTGTTGAAAGCTTGCTCTTAAAATACTGCCTTTGGAAGTGGGGGTAGTTTGTCTCCTTTTTTTAGCAAATTTTCATAGATTTAGCGACTACCAAGCACTTTTCTAGAGAGCTTCCTTCCCTGAAGATGAAAGGGCTGCAACTTCCTTCTCTGAAAGCTTTTTATAGTGTGTGTAGGTTTTCCTTTAACTTCTGAAGTGTTTTCAGTCTTCCATAGAAAAGCAGGGTTTCCTGATGCTGGTTCTGTCTCTTTGGGGAAGGAGTGTGCTGTAGATAACACGCCCTGCCCCAGAACAGGAAACATCTGCTATGGGATCCCTCATGCACTAGTGAGGTTGGGCGTGGAGATCCTGCCAGAGGAAAGGGTCTACCATCCTGCTTCCGAAATGGAGTAAGCAAAAGGAGATATGAAACAAAACAACTGCTGAGGACTCCTGCTGTGCTGTCAGCAATAGTAGAAATCAGTGTGCAAAGAGTAAGCTTAAGTGCTTTCAAAGCAAGCTTATTCTCCAAATAACCCTCTCCGTTATTCCATACCTCTAGGCTACTCTTGCAAGTCCATTCGGGTTTCTCACTGTTTCTCTTGGTAGATGGGTTCACAACATCCACCAATACATATTCACATATCTCCTAACCTTGAACCTATCTGTTGACTACTTTTTGCTAGCTCTACTTATGTCAATGAGGCCTCTTACACAACTGTGGAAGAGATTACATCCTTCCTATGTGTTTTGTTATATGAGGATGTGGGGGTGATATGTGTGTCTTAAGAACTGCAGTCTTCTTTTAGCCTCTTGAAGTTGATCTGGGTGTTCACAGAGTTCAACATCAGAGGAACCAATGTTGCTCTCTGCTTCTCCATCATGCCAACTGCTTACACTTGTCCTCTGATGCTGTGCTGAACTGAGCTAGAGGGAAATAATTTTAAAACAACTTTCTGTCATGAATTTAATGCTAAGCAGTGGATGATCCACCAACAGCTAGGCAAGTCATTCCAGTAACTGCCCTCTCTGAGAATGTATGGCTTCATGCTTCATTTGCCCATGTTGAGTTTCCAGTGGTCTGCTCTTCTGTTCTACTTCCCTAAATTTGTACATCCCTTTGTCTTTCTAAAAACTCAAATTTCCTGGTCATTGACAAGCATCTTTCATTTCTTTCATATACTGAAAGAAACTGAAGGCTCTAAACTCAGATATATAGACCCTCAGTTAAACTTAATCCAAAAAAGTGCTTTTTACTGAATGCTTTTTTTCCAGTTTAGCAAAACCATGCAAGGCCACACAGCAAGTAAATATTGATAGAATAAGGAAAGATGGCATTCGTGTTTTCCCTCACACATCTCATTGGTGGCATGAAAGTAAATCCTAGACAAGCTGCTGTGGTGATAAATGGGGAGCTGCTGTGTTCCTCCTTTGGGGTAGGATCTAGATAAAAATTTATCAGGAATTACCTTTTATATGATAATGTCTGTAAAATCTTTGAGACGAATGTGCCACCAGGGTTTTGTTTTTACAGGCATACCTGCCTTATAAAGGGTCATCAAGAAGGGTACGCCTATACCCTTGCATGCTCCTAAATATTATGTTTCTTAAACAAGTCTGAACACATTGAAAAAAGCAATAGAACAAGAAGAGCATAACAACCACGGGAAGTAAAATCAAGAAGGGTGGTAGTTGTTAGGTGGTAGAGTAAGTGCAGAGCCCCAGTGTTGGTGGGGCATTGAATAGAATACAAAGACAAAGGCGAAGGCTAGCAACAGCTTTCAGCCCAGGCCACTTGTGTGTGGAAGTCTAGGTAGTGACTTTACAACCTGTTGCAGGGTCTGGCGAAAGTGAGTGTTAGGGGGTAGAGCAAGCGCAGAGCCCCAGTGTTGGTGGGGCTGTGAAAGGGCTGCCAAGGGAATATGAGGGCCAGCATGAGCTTTCAGTCCTGGACAGATCTCTATAGGAGACGTAGCTGACACCTGTCTCTATCGAAGCTACCCTCTGGTTTACGTTGAGCAGGTAGCTGAGTGTGACGGTTACGTCGTATAGGAAGAGCAGAGCCCAGTCTTGGTGGGGCTCTTAAGGGGCTGCCAGGGAAAGATTACGGCCAGCAACAGCTTTCCTTCCTGGCACCTACTGTCCGAGATCCCTTGGTGGTGCTTCTGCGTTTGGGAACAGGGCTGTTATGAGGGTGAGTGCTAGGCAGTAGAGCAAGAGCAGAGCCCCAGTGTTGGTGGGTCTGTGAAAGGGCTGCCAAGGGAATATGAGGGCCAGCATTAGCTTTCAATCCAGGCCACTTCTGTGTCAAAGTCCTAGCATGTGAGTCTACATTTTGTTTCTGGGTCCAATGAATGTGAGTGTTAGGTGGTAGAGCAAGGGTAGAGCCACAGTTTTGGTGGGGCTCTGTGAGGGACTGAAAGAGTTAATGTCTGTTAATGTCTCAAACATTGTAGCAACCAAGGTGCTGTGTGACCCTGAAACATTCTTTAGTTATCTAAAGAAATGTGGGGATTTGAGACATTCTTTGGTTATCTAGAGACATGTGGGGGTCTGCTTGCAAGCGTGGAGACATTCTCTAGTTATCTAAAGACATGTGGGGCTTTGAGACAGCCAAATGTTCAGTAGAATGAACAAATGAGTAACGGCTAAAAGAAAGACGATTCCACAAGAACCTAGGTCACCTAGAGGGCAGCTGAGGAAGACTTCGGCCTTCATCCCAGCAACCCCCAGGAGGCAGACTACGACCACCTAGCAACTGCCGGCGCAAGCGCACACACAACGCCGACACGAAAGCGGGGACTATAAACAAGGGAACCCTTCTCCAGTGTTTTGCGCGCGCCCATCACCGGAGGATTGCCACGCTCGTCGCCGACATCGCGGGAAGATTGCCACGCTCGTCGCCGACATCGCGGGATCCAAGGGTGGTGACTATCTCTTCTCTTTTCCCCCTCTTTCTTTCTTTTTTTTTCCTTATCCCTCTCTTTTCTCTCTTCTTGTGAACGTTTTGCTGCAACCCACGCTGCCCACCGTTGTGCCTTCCGCAGTTTGGATTGTTCGAATAAAGCGTTCAAAGTGATTGTTTGGTGTCGTTTCAGCTTAATTTAGCCCGGGGGGATCCCAGAACCTCTACGGCCCTCTGGTCTGTCCGGTCCGGGTCGTAACAGGCTCTGAAAGGATAACCAAGGGAAGGTGAGGGCCAGGAAAAGCTTTCAGTCCTGGCACCTTCCTTGTGGGAGTAGTCATTGGACGTTTTTAGTTTCAGAGCTGAGCTGTACCGAGACTGAGAGAGAGCGAGCATAACATTAGGTGGCTAAGCAAGTGCAGAACCCCAGTGTTGGTGGGGCTGTGAAAGGGCTGCCAAGGGAAGGTGAGCTCCAGCAACAGCTTTCAGTCCAGGCCACTTATGTGTCGGAGTCCTACACAGTGATTTTACATTTTGTTGCTGGGTCTGGCGAGGGTGAGTGTTAGGTGGTAGAGCAAGCGCTGAGCCCCAGTGTTGGTGGGTCTGTGAAGGGGGGGGGTGGCCAAGAAGAATTGGAAGCTACAAACAGCTTTGAGACCTAGCAACATCTGTGTGGGAGCCCTTGCTGGATGTTTTCTCTTTTAGACATGGGCTCTGGCGAGATTGTATGTTAAGTGGTAGAGCAAGCACAGGTCCCCATTGTTGTTGGGGCTCTGAAAGGATAGCTAAGGGATGGTGAGGGCCAGGAACAGCTTTCTGTCCTGGCCACTTCTGTGCAGGATTACTAGGTCCTTAGTGTCCGTTTTGTTTCTGGGTTCAAACTGAATGGACTCTGGTGGTAAAGCAAGCACAGTGTTTCAGTGTTTGTGGGGTTGTGAAAGGGCTGGCAGGGGCAATTATGACCTGCAAACAGCTTGCAGTCCTGGCCACTTCTGTGTCTGAGTCCTATGTGGTTAGGGTCTGTTTTGGAGCTTGGCTCCAGCACTGGTAAGGGGGTAGGTGAGGTTTGCCTTCTCCTTCTCTTCCTCCTTCTTTGTCTCCTCCTCCTTCTCTTCCTCTGGTTGCCTCCTGTTGCCTCTTGATGCCTCCTCCTATTTGCACTTTTGAATTCTCCTTCTGTTGCCTCTTCATGCCTTCTGCTTCTGTTGCCTCCTGTTGCGTCATCCTCCTATTACCTCCTGTTCCCTCCTCGTTCTGTTCTTCCTCGTCTTGTCTTCTCCTAGTCTCTTCACTTCATTGCCTCCTGTTTCCTCCTCCTCCTCCTCATCCTGTTCTGCCTTTGCCTCCTCCTCCTGTTGCCTCCTGTTGCTCCCTCCTCCTCTCTCCTGTCGTTAACTCACTTGCTACCTGTAGCTGCCCTCTCCTGTTGCCTCCTCCTCTTGTTGCTGCCTTTTGCCTCATCCTCCTGCTCCTCCTGTTGCCTCCAGTTGCCTCCTTTTTCCTCTTTTTACCTCCTGTTGCTGTATTCTCCTCTTGCCTCCTTCTTCTCCTCCTTCTGTTGCCTGCTCTGGGCTCCTGTTGCCATTTGTTGTGTCCTCCTCTTTTTCCTCCTCTTGTTGCCTTGTCCTGCTCCTCCTCCTGTTGCCGCCCCCTCCTCCTCTTCCCTCCTCTTGCATCGTGTTTCAGCTGGGATAGAGTTAATTTTCTTCTTAGTAGCTGGTACAGTGCTGTGTCTTGGATTTAGCGTGAGAATAATGTTGATGATAACACGCTGATGTTTCAGTTGTTGTAAGTAGCGCTTATCTTAAGCTAAGGACATTTCAGTTTCCCATGCTCTGCCAGCAAGCAGGTGTACAAGAAGCTGGGAGGGAGCATAGCCAGGACAGCTGACCCGAACTAGCCAAAGGGGTATTCCATACCATGGAGCATCATGCCCAGTATATAAACAGGGGGGAGTTGGCCGGGAGGGGCGGATCGCTGCTCGGGCATCGGTCAGTGGGTGGTGAGCAATTGCATTGTGCATCACTTGTCTTTTCTTGGGTTTTATTTCTCTCTTTTTTTTTATAATCCTTTTCATTACAATTATTATTATATTTTTATTATTCTTAGTATTATATTTTATTTTACTTTAGTTATTAAACTGTTCTTATCTCAACCCACAAGTTTTACTTTTTTCCAATCCTCCTCCTCACCTCACTGGGAGGGGGGAGGGGGGAGTGGCTGCGTGGTGCTTAGCTGCCAGCTGGGGTCAAACCATGACAGTCCTTTTTGGCGCCCAATGTGGGGCACGAAGGGTTGAGATAATGACAGATCTGATCAGAGTGTGTTAAAACAAATTTTTTGTAAGTATTCATTGTCACTGGTCACTATGTGGATTCTTTTGCTCTCAAACTTGATGTAGTTGTTCTTAAAATTATGTTATGTAATACCATACTTGCAATATATGCTCCCTATGCTGTTTATCACCTCTGGGAACTGGACTAGAGTTATCATTTTCTTGTTGTTTGTAACACTGGCTTATGATATGATAGAAGTGCAGGTCGTGAAACTAATTTGGTATTTGTACTCAACATCGCCGTCACCTCTGTACTTCGGGAGCCATCTATGGGAAACTATTAATAACTACACCTACCTTTTTGCCTCTGAGAGTAAATCTATGGAGGAGACATCTCTGTACTTCAGGTGCCATCTCCTGGAAAATATTAATAATTACACTTTTTACCTTTTCTCCTCGGGGAGCCAATCTATGGAGGAGGCAGCTTCCCACATCTTCCCCTTCTCTGCCAGGTTAATTACAATAGCGTTTGAGGAGTTTGCAAATTTTTAATAGCCTTGGGATGTTGAACCCACACACATGGTCCTATTGCTAGGAAGCAGAATGTTCCTGAATGTGGTTCAGGTCTTGTTTAGGGTTAAAGAACTATTTCAAAATACCACCAAGAGATCAACCCCGGCGAGAGGTACTGCGGCTACTCAGACCCCAGCGATGGGTAATGCAGCTGAACCAGAGAATCAACCAATGCCAGTATCAGTCGCCCCTACAGAGAAGAAGAAATATACAAAAAAATCAGACTGCTTAACAAAGGATGAAGGTGAACCAGGGTCATCACGAGAACAGGAGGAAGAGGCAGGACCACAGATAATCACCTGATCCCTATTCCCGACAGAGCTCCAAAATATACAAAAAGATTTCAGCCGTCATCCAGGCGAAATTGAAATTTCCAAAGTTGAAAACGTCCAGCGACTGCACCCACACAGAAGGTGCCAACACTGAATGCTGTTGCTACCCCTCACCTTTCCTTGGAAGCCCTTTCACAGGCCCAACAACACTAGGGCTCCGCACTTCCCTAGCCACCTAAAGTAATGGTCACTATCTCTCAGTCTCATAGAGATCGCCTCTGAAATTGAAAACATCCAGCAAGTCCTCACACATGGAAAGTGCCAGGACTGAAAGCTGCTGCTTGACCTCTCCGTCCCTTGGCTACCCTTTCAGAGCCACACCAACCGTGGGGCTCTGCACCTGCCTAGCCACCTCATGTTATGCTTTCTCTCTCGCAGGCTAGGTAGAGCTCAGCTCCAAAAATGAAAACATCCAGCGACTGCTCCCACATGGAAGGTGCCAGCACTGAAAGCTCTTGCTAGCCCTCACCTTTCCTTGGAAGCCCTTTCACAGGCCCAGCAACACTGGGGATCTGTGCTTCTCTAGCCACCTAAAATAATGGTCACTATCTCTCAGTCTCATAGAGCACAGCTCTGAAATGGAAAGTGTCCAGCAAGTCCTCACACATGGAAAGTGCCAGGACTGAAAGCTGCTGCTTGACCTCTCTGTCCCTTGGCTACCCTTTCAGAGCCACACCAACCCTGGGGCTCTGCACGGGCCTAGCCACCTCATGTTATGCTCTCTCTCTCACAGGCTAGGTAGAGCTCAGCTCCGAAATTGAAAACATCCAGCGACTGCTCCCACATGGAAGGTGCCAGCACTGAAAGCTCTTGCTAGCCCTCACCTTTCCTTGAAAGCCCTTTCACAGGCCCAGCAACACTGGGGATCTGTGCTTCTCTAGCCACCTAACATAATGGTCACTATCTCTCAGTCTCGTAGAGCTCAGCTCTGAAATGGAAAGTGTCCAGGAAGTCCTCACACATGGAAAGTGCCAGGACTGAAAGCTGCTGCTTGACCTCTCTGTCCCTTGGCTACCCTTTCAGAGCCACACCAACCGTGGGGCTCTGCACCTGCCTAGCCACCCCATGTTCTGCTCTATCTCTCTCTCGCAGGCTAGGTAGAGCTCAGCTCTGAAATTGAAAACATCCAGCGACTGCTCCCACAGGGAAGGTGCCAGCACTGAAAGCTCTTGCTAGCCCTCACCTTTCCTTGGAAGCCCTTTCACAGGCAAAGCAACACTGCGGATCTGCGCTTCTCTAGCCACCTAACATAATGGTCACTATCTCTCAGTCTCGCAGAACTCAGCTCTGAAATGGAAAGTGTCCAGCAAGTCCTCACACATGGAAAGTGCCAGGACTGAAAGCTGCTGCTTGACCTCTCCGTCCCTTGGCTACCCTTTCAGAGCCACACCAACCGTGGGGCTCTGCACCTGCCTAGCCACCTCATGTTCTGCTCTCTCTCTCTCTCTTACAGGCTAGGTAGAGCTCATCTCCGAAATAGAAAACATCCAGCAACTGCTCCCACATGGAAGGGGCCAGCACTGAAAGCTCTTGCTAGCCATCACCTTTCCTTGGAAGCCCTTTCACAGGCCCAGCAACACTGGGGATCTGCGCTTCTCTAGCCACCTAACATAATGGTCACTATCTCTCAGTCTCGCAGAACTCAGCTCTGAAATGGAAAGTGTCCAGCAAGTCCTCACACATGGAAAGTGCCAGGACTGAAAGCTGCTGCTTGACCTCTCCGTCCCTTGCCTACCCTTTCAGAGCCACACCAACCCTGGGGCTCTGCATGGGCCTAGCCACCTCATGTTCTGCTCTCTATCTCTCTCGCAGGCTAGGTAGAGCTCAGCTCCAAAAATGAAAACATCCAGCGACTGCTCCCACATGGAAGGTGCCAGCACTGAAAGCTCTTGCTAGCCCTCACCTTTCCTTGGAAGCCCTTTCACAGGCCCAGCAACACTAGTTCTCTGTGCTCCTCTAGCCACCTAACCTTCTGCTCACCCTCTCCTGCAGTCGAAGGAGAGTTGAGCTGAGAAATTGCAAATGTCCAGCAATTCCTCATTCATGAAAAGTGCCAGCACTGAAAGCTGCTGCTAGCCAGCACCGTTCCTTGGAAGCGCTCTCACAGGCACAGCAACACTGGGGCTCTGCACTTCTCTAGCCACCTAATGTCACGGTCACTATCTCTCCGTCTCGCAGAGCTGAGCTGAGAAATTGCAAACGTCCAGCAATTCCTCACACATGAAAATTGCCAGCACTGAAAGCTACTGCTGGATCTAACCATGACTTGGCTAGCCTTTCAGAGCCACAAAAAGGTTGGGGCTCTATGCTCCTCTAGCCACCTAATCTTCGGCTCATCCTCTCTCACAGTCGAAGGAGAGCTGAGCTGAGAAATTGCAAACGTCCACCAATTCCTCACACATGAAAAGTGCCAGCACTGAAAGCTGTTGCTAGCCAGCACGGTTCCTTGGAAGCGCTCTCACAGGTGCAGCAACACTGGGGCTCTGCGCTTCTCTAGCCACCTAACATCATGGTCACTATCTCTCCGTCTCGCAGAGCTGAGCTGAGAAATTGCAAACGTCCAGCAATTCCTCACACATGAAAAGTGCCAGCACTGAAAGCTGCTGCTAGCCAGCACCGTTCCTTGGAAGTGCTTTCACAGGCGCAGCAACACTGGGGCTCTGCGCTTCTCTAGCCACCTAAGGTCACGGTCACTATCTCTCCGTCTGGCAGAGCTGAGCTGAGAAATTGCAAACGTCCAGCAATTCCTCACACATGAAAAGTGCCAGCACTGAAAGCTACTGCTTGATCTAACCAGGCCTTGGCTAGCCTTTCAGAGCCACACAAAGGTTGGGGCTCTGTGCTCCTCTAGCCACCTAATCTTCTGCTCATCCTCTCGCGCAGTCATAGGAGACCTGAGCTGAGAAACTGCAAACGTCCAGCAATTCCTCAGACATGAAAATTTCCAGCACTGAAAGCTGTTGCTAGCCAGCACGGTTCCTTGGAAGCGCTCTCACAGGTGCAGCAACACTGGGGCTCTGCGCTTCTCTAGCCACCTAACATCACGGTCACTTTCTCTCCGTCTCGCAGAGCTGAGCTGAGAAATTGCAAACGTCCAGCAATTCCTCACACATGAAAAGTGCCAGCACTGAAAGCTGTTGCTAGCCTGCACCGTTCCTTGGAAGCGCTCTCACAGGCAGGGCAACACTGGGGCTCTGCGCTTCTCTAGCCACCGATTGTCACGGTCACTATCTCCCCGTCTCGCAGAGCTGAGCTGAGAAATTGCAAACATCCAGCAATTCCTCACACATGAGAAATGCCAGCACTGAAAGCTGTTGCTAGCCAGCACTGTTCCTTGGAACTGCTCTCACAGGCGCAGCAACACTGGGGCTCTGCGCTTCTCTAGCCACCTAACGTCACAGTCACTATCTCTCCGTCTCGCAGAGCTGAGCTGAGAAATTGGAAATGTCCAGCAATTCCTCACACATGAAAAGTGCCAGCACTGAAAGCTACTGCTTGATCTAACCATGCCTTGGCTAGCCTTTCAGAGCCACAAAAAGGTGGGGCTCTGTGCTTCTCTAGCCACCTAACCCTCGGGTCATCCTCTCTCGCAGTTGAAGGAGAGCTGAGCTGAGAAATTGCAAACATCCAGCAATTCCTCAGACATGAAAAGTTCCAGCACTGAAAGCTGTTGCTAGCCAGCACCGTGCCTTGGAACTGCTCTCACAGCCACAGCAACACTGGGGCTCTGCACTTCTCTAGCCACCTAATGTCACGGTCACTATCTCTCCGTCTCGCAGAGCTGAGCTGAGAAACTGCAAACATCCACCAATTCCTCACACATGAAAACTGCCAGCACTGAAAGCTGCTGCTAGCCAGCACCGTTCCTTGGAACTGCTCTCACAGGCGCAGCAACACTGGGGCTCTGCGCTTCTCCAGCGACCTAACGTCACGGTCACTATCTCTCCGTATCGCAGAGCGGAGCTGAGAAATTGCAAATGTCCAGCAATTCCTCACACTTGAAAAGTGCCAGCACTGAAAGCTACTGCTTGATCTAACCATGACTTGGCTAGCCTTTCAGAGCCACACAAAGGTTGGGGCTCTGTGCTCCTCTAGCCACCTAATCTTCTGCTCATCTGCTCTCGCAGTCGAAGGAGAGCTGAGAAATTGCAAACGTCCAGCAATTCCTTACACATGAAAACTGCCAGCACTGAAAGCTCTTGCTAGCCAGCACTGTTCCTTGGAAGCGCTCTCACAGGCGCAGCAACACTGGGGCTCTGCGCTTCTCTAGCCACCTAACGTCACGGTCACTATCTCTCCGTCTCGCAGAGCTGAGCTGGGAAATTGCAAACGTCCAGCAATTCCTCACACATGAAAAGTGCCAGCACTGAATGCTACTGCTTGATCTAAGCATGCCTTGGCTAGCCTTTCAGAGCCACACAAAGGTTGGGGCTCTGAGCTTCTCTAGCCACCTAATCTTCTGCTCATCCTCTCTCGCAGTCGAAGGAGAGCTCAGCTGAGAAATTGCAAACGTCCAGCAATTCCTCAGACATGAGAAATGCCAGCACTGAAAGCTCTTGCTAGCCAGCACCGTTCCTTGGAAGTGCTCTCACAGGCGCAGCAACACTGGGGCTCTGCGCTTCTCTAGATACCTAACATCACGGTCACTATCTCTCTGTCTCGCAGAGCTGAGCTGAGAAATTGCAAACGTCCAGCAATTCCTCACACATGAAAAGTGCCAGCACTGAAAGCTACTGCTTGATCTAACCAGGCCTTGGCTAGCCTTTCAGAGCCACACAAAGGTTGGGGCTCTGTGCTTCTCTAGCCACCTAATCTTCGGCTCATCCTCTCTCGCAGTCGAACGAGAGCTGAGCTGAGAAATTGTAAACGTCCAGCAATTCCTCACACATGAGAAATGCCAGCACTGAAAGCTCTTTCTAGCCAGCGCCGTTCCTTGGAAGTACTCTCACAGGTGCAGCAACACTGGGGCTCTGCACTTCTCTAGCCACCTAACGTCACGGTCACTTTCTCTCCGTCTCGCAGAGCTGAGCTGAGAAATTGCAAACGTCCAGCAATTCCTCACACATGAAAAGTGCCAGCAATGAATGCTACTGCTTGATCTAAGCATGCCTTGGCTAGTCTTTCAGAGCTATACAAAGGTTGGGGCTCTGTGCTCCTCTAGCCACCTAATCTTCTGCTCAGCCTCTCTAGCAGTTGAAGGAGAGCTGAGCTGAGAAATTGCAAACGTCCAGCAATTCCTCACACTTGAAAAGTGCCAGCTCTGAAAGCTACTGCTTGATCTAACCAGGTCTTGGCTAGCCTTTCAGAGCCACACAAAGGTTGGGGCTCTGTCCTTCTCTAGCCACCTAACCTTCGGCTCATCCTCTCTCGCAGTCGAAGGAGAGCTCAGCTGAGAAATTGCAAATGTCCACCAATTCCTCACACATGAAAACTGCCAGCACTGAAAGCTCTTGCTAGCCAGCACTGTTCCTTGGAAGCGCTCTCACAGGCGCAGCAACACTGGGGCTCTGCACTTCTCTAGCCACCTAACGTCACGGTCACTATCTCTCCGTCTCGCAGAGCTGAGCTGAGAAATTGGAAACGTCCAGCAATTCCTCACACATGAAAAGTGCCAGCACTGAAAGCTACTGCTTGATCTAACCAGGCCTTGGCTAGCCTTTCAGAGCCACACAAAGGTTGGGGCTCTGTGCTTCTCTAGCCACTTAACCCTCAGCTCATCCTCTCTCGCAGTCGAAGGAGAGCTGAGCTGAGAAATTGCAAACGTCCAGCAATTCCTCACACATGAAAAGTGCCAGCACTGAAAGCTACTGATTGATCTAAGCATGCCTTGGCTAGCCTTTCAGAGCCACACAACGGTTGGGGCTCTGTTCTTCTCTAGCCACCTAACCCTCGGCTCACCCTCTCTCGCAGTCGAAGGACAGCTGAGCTGAGAAATTGCAAACATCCACCAATTCCTCAGACATGAGAAATGCCAGCACTGAAAGCTCTTGCTAGCCAGCACTGTTCCTTGGAAGCGCTCTCACAGGCAGGGCAACACTGGGGCTCTGCACTTATCTAGCCACCTAATGTCACGGTCACTATCTCTCCGTCTCGCAGAGCTGAGCTGAGAAATTGCAAACGTCCAGCAATTCCTCACACATGAAAAGTGCCAGCACTGAAAGCTACTGCTTGATCTAACCATGACTTGGCTAGCCTTTCAGAGCCACACAAAGGTTGGGGCTCTGTGCTCCTCTAGCCACCTAATCTTCTGCTCATCCTCTCTCGCAGTCGAAGGTCAGCTGAGCTGAGAAATTGCAAACGTCCAGCAATTCCTCAGACATGAAAAGTGCCAGCACTGAAAGCTCTTGCTAGCCAGCGCCGTTCCTTGGAAGCGCTCTCACAGTCACAGCAACACTGGGGCTCTGCACTTATCTACCCACCTAACGTCACAGTCACTTTCTCTCCGTCTCGCAGAGCTGAGCTGAGAAATTGCAAACGTCCAGCAATCCCTCACACATGAGAAATGCCAGCACTGAAAGCTCTTGCTAGCCAGCACCGTTCCTTGGAAGTGCTCTCACAGGCGCAGCAACACTGGGGCTCTGTGCTTCTCTAGCCACATAACGTCACGGTCACTATCTCTCCGTCTCGCAGAGCTGAGCTGAGAAATTGCAAACGTCCAGCAATTCCTCACACATGAAAAGTGCCAGCACAGAATGCTACTGCTTGATCTAACCAGGCCTTGGCTAGCCTTTCAGAGCCACACAAAGGTTGGGGCTCTGTGCTTCTCTAGCCACCTAACCCTCGGCTCATCCTCTCTCGCAGTCGAAGGACAGCTGAGCTGAGAAATTGCAAACGTCCAGCAATTCCTCACACATGAAAAGTGCCAGCACTGAAAGCTCTTGCTAGCCAGCACCGTTCCTTGGAAGTGCTCTCACAGGCGCAGCAACACTGGGGCTCTGCGCTTCTCTAGATACCTAACATCACGGTCACTATCTCTCTGTCTCGCAGAGCTGAGCTGAGAAATTGCAAACGTCCAGCAATTCCTCACACATGAAAAGTGCCAGCACTGAAAGCTACTGCTTGATCTAACCAGGCCTTGGCTAGCCTTTCAGAGCCACACAAAGGTTGGGGCTCTGTGCTTCTCTAGCCACCTAATCTTCGGCTCATCCTCTCTCGCAGTCGAACGAGAGCTGAGCTGAGAAATTGTAAACGTCCAGCAATTCCTCACACATGAGAAATGCCAGCACTGAAAGCTCTTTCTAGCCAGCGCCGTTCCTTGGAAGTACTCTCACAGGTGCAGCAACACTGGGGCTCTGCACTTCTCTAGCCACCTAACGTCACGGTCACTTTCTCTCCGTCTCGCAGAGCTGAGCTGAGAAATTGCAAACGTCCAGCAATTCCTCACACATGAAAAGTGCCAGCAATGAATGCTACTGCTTGATCTAAGCATGCCTTGGCTAGTCTTTCAGAGCTATACAAAGGTTGGGGCTCTGTGCTCCTCTAGCCACCTAATCTTCTGCTCAGCCTCTCTAGCAGTTGAAGGAGAGCTGAGCTGAGAAATTGCAAACGTCCAGCAATTCCTCACACTTGAAAAGTGCCAGCTCTGAATGCTACTGCTTGATCTAACCAGGTCTTGGCTAGCCTTTCAGAGCCACACAAAGGTTGGGGCTCTGTCCTTCTCTAGCCACCTAACCTTCGGCTCATCCTCTCTCGCAGTCGAAGGAGAGCTCAGCTGAGAAATTGCAAATGTCCACCAATTCCTCACACATGAAAACTGCCAGCACTGAAAGCTCTTGCTAGCCAGCACTGTTCCTTGGAAGCGCTCTCACAGGCGCAGCAACACTGGGGCTCTGCACTTCTCTAGCCACCTAACGTCACGGTCACTATCTCTCCGTCTCGCAGAGCTGAGCTGAGAAATTGGAAACGTCCAGCAATTCCTCACACATGAAAAGTGCCAGCACTGAAAGCTACTGCTTGATCTAACCAGGCCTTGGCTAGCCTTTCAGAGCCACACAAAGGTTGGGGCTCTGTGCTTCTCTAGCCACTTAACCCTCAGCTCATCCTCTCTCGCAGTCGAAGGAGAGCTGAGCTGAGAAATTGCAAACGTCCAGCAATTCCTCACACATGAAAAGTGCCAGCACTGAAAGCTACTGCTTGATCTAACCATGCCTTGGCTAGCCTTTCAGAGCCACACAACGGTTGGGGCTCTGTTCTTCTCTAGCCACCTAACCCTCGGCTCACCCTCTCTCGCAGTCGAAGGACAGCTGAGCTGAGAAATTGCAAACATCCACCAATTCCTCAGACATGAGAAATGCCAGCACTGAAAGCTCTTGCTAGCCAGCACTGTTCCTTGGAAGCGCTCTCACAGGCAGGGCAACACTGGGGCTCTGCACTTATCTAGCCACCTAATGTCACGGTCACTATCTCTCCGTCTCGCAGAGCTGAGCTGAGAAATTGCAAACGTCCAGCAATTCCTCACACATGAAAAGTGCCAGCACTGAAAGCTACTGCTTGATCTAACCATGACTTGGCTAGCCTTTCAGAGCCACACAAAGGTTGGGGCTCTGTGCTCCTCTAGCCACCTAATCTTCTGCTCATCCTCTCTCGCAGTCGAAGGTCAGCTGAGCTGAGAAATTGCAAACGTCCAGCAATTCCTCAGACATGAAAAGTGCCAGCACTGAAAGCTCTTGCTAGCCAGCGCCGTTCCTTGGAAGCGCTCTCACAGTCACAGCAACACTGGGGCTCTGCACTTATCTACCCACCTAACGTCACAGTCACTTTCTCTCCGTCTCGCAGAGCTGAGCTGAGAAATTGCAAACGTCCAGCAATCCCTCACACATGAGAAATGCCAGCACTGAAAGCTCTTGCTAGCCAGCACCGTTCCTTGGAAGTGCTCTCACAGGCGCAGCAACACTGGGGCTCTGTGCTTCTCTAGCCACATAATGTCACGGTCACTATCTCTCCGTCTCGCAGAGCTGAGCTGAGAAATTGCAAACGTCCAGCAATTCCTCACACATGAAAAGTGCCAGCACAGAATGCTACTGCTTGATCTAACCAGGCCTTGGCTAGCCTTTCAGAGCCACACAAAGGTTGGGGCTCTGTGCTTCTCTAGCCACCTAACCCTCGGCTCATCCTCTCTCGCAGTCGAAGGACAGCTGAGCTGAGAAATTGCAAACGTCCAGCAATTCCTCACACATGAAAAGTGCCAGCACTGAAAGCTCTTGCTAGCCAGCACCGTTCCTTGGAATTGCTCTCACAGGCGCAGCAACACTGGGGCTCTGCACTTCTCTAGCCACCTAACGTCACGGTCACTATCTCTCCGTCTCGCAGAGCTGAGCTGAGAAATTGCAAACGTCCAGCAATTCCTCACACATGAAAAGTGCCAGCACAGAATGCTAATGCTTGATCTAAGCATGCCTTGGCTAGCCTTTCAGAGCCACACAAAGGTTGGGGCTCTGTGCTCCTCTATCCACCTAATCTTCTGCTCAACCTCTCTCGCAGTCGAAGGAGAGCTGAGCTGAGAAATTGCAAACATCCAGCAATTCCTCACACATGAAAAGTGCCAGCACTGAAAGCTACTGCTTGATCTAAGCATGCCTTGGCTAGCCTTTCAGAGCCACACAAAGGTTGGGGCTCTGAGCTTCTGTAGCCACCTAATCTTCTGCTCATCCTCTCTCGCAGTCGAAGGACAGCTGAGCTGAGAAATTGCAAACGTCCACCAATTCCTCACACATGAAAAGTGCCAGCACTGAAAGCTACTGCTTGATCTAACCAGGCCTTGGCTAGCCTTTCAGAGCCACACAAAGGTTGGGCTCTGTGCTCCTCTAGCCACCTAATCTTCTGCTCATCCTCTCTCGCAGTCGAAGGAGAGCTGAGCTGAGAAATTGCAAACGTCCAGCAATCCCTCACACATGAAAACTGCCAGCACTGAAAGCTCTTGCTAGCCAGCACCGTTCCTTGGAACTGCTCTCACAGGCGCAGCAACACTGGGGCTCTGCGCTTCTCTAGCCACCTAATGTCACAATCACTATCTCTCCATCTCGCAGAGCTGAGCTGAGAAATTGCAAACGTCCAGCAATTCCTCACACATGAAAAGTGCCAGCATTGAAAGCTACTGCTTGATCTAATCAGGCCTTGGCTAGCCTTTCAGAGCCACACAAAGGTTGGGGCTCTGAGCTTCTCTAGCCACCTAATCTTCTGCTCAACCTCTCTCGCAGTCGAAGGAGAGCTGAGCTGAGAAATTGCAAACGTCCAGCAATTCTTCAGACATGAAAAGTGCCAGCACTGAAAGCTACTGCTTGATCTAATCAGGCCTTGGCTAGCCTTTCAGAGCCACACAAAGGTTGGGGCTCTGTGCTCCTCTAGCCACCTAATCTTCTGCTCATCCTCTCTCGCAGTCGAAGGAGAGCTGAGCTGAGAAATTGCAAACGTCCAGCAATTCCTCACACATGAAAAGTGCCAGCACTGAAAGCTACTGCTTGATCTAATCTGGCCTTGGCTAGCCTTTCAGAGCCACACAAAGGTTGGGGCTCTGAGCTTCTCTAGCCACGTAATCTTCTGCTCATCCTCTCTCGCAGTCGAAGGAGAGCTGAGCTGAGAAATTGCAAACGTCCAGCAATTCCTCACACATGAAAAGTGCCAGCACTAAAAGCTACTGCTTGATCTAACCAGGCCTTGGCTAGTCTTTCAGAGCCACAAAAAGGTTGGGCTCTGTGCTCCTCTAGCCACCTAATCTTCTGCTCATCCTCTCTCGCAGTCGAAGGAGAGCTGAGCTGAGAAATTGCAAACGTCCAGCAATTCCTCACACATGAAAACTGCCAGCACTGAAAGCTCTTGCTAGCCAGCACCGTTCCTTGGAACTGCTCTCACAGGCGCAGCAACACTGGGGCTCTGCGCTTCTCTAGCCACCTAATGTCACGGTCACTATCTCTCCGTCTCGCAGAGCTGAGCTGAGAAATTGCAAACGTCCAGCAATTCCTCACACATGAAAAGTGCCAGCATTGAAAGCTACTGCTTGATCTAATCAGGCCTTGGCTAGCCTTTCAGAGCCACACAAAGGTTGGGGCTCTGAGCTTCTCTAGCCACCTAATCTTCTGCTCAACCTCTCTCGCAGTCGAAGGAGAGCTGAGCTGAGAAATTGCAAACGTCCAGCAATTCCTCACACATGAAAAGTGCCAGCACTGAAAGCTACTGCTTGATCTAATCAGGCCTTGGCTAGCCTTTCAGAGCCACACAAAGGTTGGGGCTCTGTGCTCCTCTAGCCACCTAATCTTCTGCTCATCCTCTCTCGCAGTCGAAGGAGAGCTGAGCTGAGAAATTGCAAACGTCCAGCAATCCCTCACACATGAAAAGTGCCAGCACTGAAAGCTCTTGCTAGCCAGCACCGTTCCTTGGAAGTGCTCTCACAGGTGCAGCAACACTGGGGCTCTGCGCTTCTCTAGCCACCTAACATTACGGTCACTATCTCTCCGTCTCGCAGAGCTGAGCTGAGAAATTGCAAACGTCCAGCAATTCCTCACACATGAAAAGTGCCAGCACTGAAAGCTACTGCTTGATCTAACCAGGCCTTGGCTAGCCTTTCAGAGCCACAGAAAGGTTGGGGCTCTGTGCTCCTCTAGCCACCTAATCATCTGCTCATCCTCTCTCGCAGTCGAAGGAGAGCTGAGCTGAGAAATTGCAAACGTCCAGCAATTCCTCACACATGAAAAGTGCCAGCACTGAAAGCTGCTCCTAGCAGGCACCGTTCCTTGGAAGTGCTCTCACAGGTGCAGCAACACTGGGGCTCTGCACTTCTCTAGCCACCTAACGTCACGGTCACTATCTCTCCGTCTTGCAGAGCTGAGCTGAGAAATTGCAAACATCCAGCAATTCCTCACACATGAAAAGTGCCAGCACTGAAAGCTCTTGCTAGCCAGCACCGTTCCTTGGAACTGCTCTCACAGGCGCAGCAACACTGGGGCTCTGCGCTTCTCTAGCCACCTAACGTCACGGTCACTATCTCTCCGTCTCGCAGAGCTGAGCTGAGAAATTGCAAACGTCCAGCAATTCCTCACACATGAAAAGTGCCAGCATTGAAAGCTACTGCTTGATCTAAGCATGCCTTGGCTAGCCTTTCAGAGCCACACAAAGGTTGGGGCTCTGTGGTCCTCTAGCCACCTAATCTTCTGCTCATCCTCTCTCGCAGTCGAAGTAGAGCTGAGCTGAGAAATTGCAAACGTCCAGCAATTCCTCACACATGAAAAGTGCCAGCACTGAAAGCTACTGCTTGATCTAATCAGGCCTTGGCTAGCCTTTCAGAGCCACACAAAGGTTGGGGCTCTGAGCTTCTCTAGCCACCTAATCTTCTGCTCAACCTCTCTCGCAGTCGAAGGAGAGCTGAGCTGAGAAATTGCAAACGTCCAGCAATTCCTCACACATGAAAAGTGCCAGCACTGAAAGCTACTGCTTGATCTAAGCATGCCTTGGCTAGCCTTTCAGAGCCACACAAAGGTTGGGGCTCTGTGCTCCTCTAGCCACCTAATCTTCTGCTCATCCTCTCTCGCAGTCGAAGGACAGCTGAGCTGAGAAATTGCAAACGTCCAGCAATTCCTCACACATGAAAAGTGCCAGCACTGAAAGCTGTTGCTAGCCAGCACCGTTCCTTGGAACTGCTCTCACAGGCGCAGCAACACTGGGGCTCTGCGCTTCTCTAGCCACCTAACGTCACGGTCACTATCTCTCCGTCTCGCAGAGCTGAGCTGAGAAATTGCAAACGTCCAGCAATTCCTCACACATGAAAAGTGCCAGCACTGAAAGCTACTGCTTGATCTAACAAGGCCTTGGCTAGGCTTTCAGAGCCACACAAAGGTTGGGGCTCTGTGCTCCTCTAGCCACCTAATCTTCTGCTCATCCTCTCTCGCAGTCGAAGGAGAGCTGAGCTGAGAAATTGCAAACGTCCAGCAATTCCTCAGACATGAAAAGTGCCAGCATTGAAAGCTACTGCTTGATCTAATCAAGCCTTGGCTAGCCTTTCAGAGCCACACAAAGGTTGGGGCTCTGAGCTTCTCTAGCCACCTAATCTTCTGCTCAACCTCTCTAGCAGTCGAAGGAGAGCTGAGGTGAGAAATTGCAAACGTCCAGCAATTCCTCAGACATGAAAAGTGCCAGCACTGAAAGCTACTGCTTGATCTAATCATGCCTTGGCTAGCCTTTCAGAGCCACACAAAGGTTGGGGCTCTGTGCTCCTCTAGCCACCTAATCTTCTGCTCATCCTCTCTCGCAGTCGAAGGAGAGCTGAGCTGAGAAATTGCAAACGTCCAGCAATCCCTCACACATGAAAAGTGCCAGCACTGAAAGCTCTTGCTAGCCAGCACCGTTCCTTGGAAGTGCTCTCACAGGCGCAGCAACACTGGGGCTCTGCGCTTCTCTAGCCACCTAACGTCATGGTCACTATCTCTCCGTCTCGCAGAGCTGAGCTGAGAAATTGCAAACGTCCAGCAATTCCTCAGACATGAAAAGTGCCAGCACTGACAGCTACTGCTTGATCTAACCATGACTTGGCTAGCCTTTCAGAGCCACACAAAGGTTGGGGCTCTGTGCTCCTCTAGCCACCTAATCTTCTGCTCAACCTCTCTCGCAGTCGAAGGAGAGCTGAGCTGAGAAATTGCAAACGTCCAGCAATTTCTCACACATGAAAAGTGCCAGCACTGAAAGCTACTGCTTGATCTAAGCATGCCTTGGCTAGCCTTTCAGAGCCACACAAAGGTTGGGGCTCTGTGCTCCTCTAGCCACCTAATCTTCTGCTCATCCTCTCTCACAGTCGAAGGAGAGCTGAGCTGAGAAATTGCAAACGTCCAGCAATTCCTCACACATGAAAAGTGCCAGCACTGAAAGCTCTTGCTAGCCAGCACCGTTCCTTGGAAGTGCTCTCACAGGTGCAGCAACACTGGGGCTCTGCGCTTCTCTAGCCACCTAACGTCACGGTCACTATCTCTCCGTCTCGCAGAGCTGAGCTGAGAAATTGCAAACGTCCAGCAATTCCTCACACATGAAAAGTGCCAGCACTGAAAGCTACTGCTTGATCTAAGCATGCCTTGGCTAGCCTTTCAGAGCCACACAAAGGTTGGGGCTCTGTGCTTCTCTAGCCACCTAATCTTCTGCTCATCCTCTCTCACAGTCGATGGAGACCTGAGCTGAGAAATTGCAAACGTCCACCAATTCCTCACACATGAAAAGTGCCAGCACTGAAAGCTACTGCTTGATCTAACCATGCCTTGGCTAGCCTTTCAGAGCCACACAAAGGTTGGGGCTCTGTGCTTCTCTACACACCTAACCCTCGGCTCATCCTCTCTCGCAGTCGAAGGACAGCTGAGCTGAGAAACTGCAAACATCCACCAAATCCTCAGACATGAAAAGTGCCAGCACTGAAAGCTGTTGCTAGCCCTCACCTTTCCTTCGAAGCCCTTTCACAGGCCCAGCAACACTGGGGCTCTGCGCTTCTCTAGCCACCTAACGTCACGGTCACTATCTCTCCGTCTCGCAGAGCTGAGCTGAGAAATTGCAAACGTCCAGCAATTCCTCACACATGAAAAGTGCCAGCACTGAAAGCTACTGCTTGATCTAACCATGACTTGGCTAGACTTTCAGAGCCACACAAAGGTTGGGGCTCTGTGCTCCTCTAGCCACCTAATCTTCTGCTCAACCTCTCTCGCAGTCGAAGGAGAGCTGAGCTGAGAAATTGCAAACGTCCAGCAATTCCTCACACATGAAAAGTGCCAGCACTGAAAGCTACTGCTTGATCTAACCAGGCCTTGGCTAGCCTTTCAGAGCCACACAAAGGTTGGGGCTCTGTGCTCCTCTAGCCACCTAATCTTCTGCTCATCCTCTCTCGCAGTCGAAGGAGAGCTGAGCTGAGAAATTGCAAACGTCCAGCAATTCCTCACACATGAAAAGTGCCAGCACTGAAAGCTCTTGCTAGCAGGCACCGTTCCTTGGAAGCGCTCTCACAGGCGCAGCAACACTGGGGCTCTGCGCTTCTCTAGCCACCTAATGTCACGGTCACTATCTCTCCGTCTCGCAGAGCTGAGCTGAGAAATTGCAAACGTCCAGCAATTCCTCACACATGAAAAGTGCCAGCACTGAAAGCTACTGCTTGATCTAACAAGGCCTTGGCTAGGCTTTCAAAGCCACACAAAGGTTGGGGCTCTGTGCTCCTCTAGCCACCTAATCTTCTGCTCAACCGCTCTCGCAGTCGAAGGAGAGCTGAGCTGAGAAATTGCAAACGTCCAGCAATTCCTCACACATGAAAAGTGCCAGCATTGAAAGCTACTGCTTGATCTAATCAGGCCTTGGCTAGCCTTTCAGAGCCACACAAAGGTTGGGGCTCTGTGCTTCTCTAGCCACCTAATCTTCTGCTCATCCTCTCTCGCAGTCGAAGGAGAGCTGAGCTGAGAAATTGCAAACGTCCAGCAATTCCTTACACATGAAAAGTGCCAGCACTGAAAGCTCTTGCTAGCCAGCACTGTTCCTTGGAAGCGCTCTCACAGGCGCAGCAACACTGGGGCTCTGCACTTCTCTAGCCACCTAATGTCACGGTCACTATCTCTCCGTCTTGCAGAGCTGAGCTGAGAAATTGCAAACGTCCAGCAATTCCTCACACATGAAAAGTGCCAGCACTGAAAGCTACTGCTTGATCTAACCATGCCTTGGCTAGCCTTTCAGAGCCACACAAAGGTTGGGGCTCTGTGCTCCTCTAGCCACCTAATCTTCTGCTCAACCTCTCTAGCAGTCGAAGGAGAGCTGAGCTGAGAAATTGCAAACATCCACCAATTCCTCACACATGAAAAGTGCCAGCACTGAAAGCTACTGCTTGATCTAATCAGGCCTTGGCTAGCCTTTCAGAGCCACACAAAGGTTGGGGCTCTGTGCTTCTCTAGCCACCTAATCTTCTGCTCATCCTCTCTCGCAGTCGAAGGAGAGCTGAGCTGAGAAATTGCAAACGTCCAGCAATTCCTCACACATGAAAAGTGCCAGCACTGAAAGCTGCTCCTAGCAGGCACCGTTCCTTGGAAGTGCTCTCACAGGTGCAGCAACACTGGGGCTCTGCACTTCTCTAGCCACCTAATGTCACGGTCACTATCTCTCCGTCTTGCAGAGCTGAGCTGAGAAATTGCAAACATCCAGCAATTCCTCACACATGAAAAGTGCCAGCAGTGAATGCTACTGTTTGATCTAACCATGCCTTGGCTAGCCTTTCAGAGCTACACAAAGGTTGGGGCTCTGTGCTTCTCTAGCCACCTAATCTTCTGCTCATCCTCTCTCGCAGTCGAAGGAGAGCTGAGCTGAGAAATTGCAAACGTCCAGCAATTCCTCACACATGAAAAGTGCCAGCACTGAAAGCTACTGCTTGATCTAAGCATGCCTTGGCTAGCCTTTCAGAGCCACACAAAGGTTGGGGCTCTGTGGTCCTCTAGCCACCTAATCTTCTGCTCATCCTCTCTCGCAGTCGAAGGAGAGCTGAGCTGAGAAATTGCAAACGTCCAGCAATTCCTCACACATGAAAAGTGCCAGCACTGAAAGCTACTGCTTGATCTAACCATGCCTTGGCTAGCCTTTCAGAGCCACACAAAGGTTGGGGCTCTGTGGTCCTCTAGCCACCTAATCTTCTGCTCATCCTCTCTCGCAGTCGAAGGAGAGCTGAGCTGAGAAATTGCAAACGTCCAGCAATTCCTCACACATGAAAAGTGCCAGCACTGAAAGCTACTGCTTGATCTAATCAGGCCTTGGCTAGCCTTTCAGAGCCACACAAAGGTTGGGGCTCTGTGCTCCTCTAGCCACCTAATCTTCTGCTCATCCTCTCTCGCAGTCGAAGGAGAGCTGAGCTGAGAAATTGCAAACGTCCAGCAATTCCTCACACATGAAAAGTGCCAGCACTGAAAGCTACTGCTTGATCTAACCAGGCCTTGGCTAGCCTTTCAGAGCCACACAAAGGTTGGGGCTCTCTGCTTCTCTAGCCACCTAACCCTCGGCTCATCCTCTCTCGCAGTCGAAGGACAGCTGAGCTGAGAAACTGCAAACGTCTACAAATTCCTCAGACATGAAAAGTGCCAGCTCTGAAAGCTGTTGCTAGCCAGCACCGTTCCGTGGAAGCGCTCTCACAGGCACAGCAACACTGGGGCTCTGCGCTTCTCTAGCCACCTAACATCACGGTCACTATCTCTCCGTCTCGCAGAGCTGAGCTGAGAAATTGCAAACGTCCAGCAATTGCTCACACATGAAAAGTGCCAGCACTGAAAGCTACTGTTTGATCTAACCAGGCCTTGGCTAGGCTTTCAGAGCCACACAAAGGTTGGGGCTCTGTGCTCCTCTAGCCACCTAACCCTCGGCTCATCCTCTCTCGCAGTCGAAGGAGAGTTGAGCTGAGAAATTGCAAACGTCCAGCAATTCCTCACACATGAGAAATGCCAGCACTGAAAGCTCTTGCTAGCCAGCACCGTGGAAGCGCTCTCACAGGTGCAGCAACACTGGGGCTCTGCGCTTCTCTAGCCACCTAACGTCACGGTCACTATCTCTCCGTCTCGCAGAGCTGAGCTGAGAAATTGGAAACGTCCAGCAATTCCTCACACATGAAAAGTGCCAGCACTGAAAGCTACTGCTTGATCTAACCATGCCTTGGCTAGCCTTTCAGAGCCACACAAAGGTTGGGGCTCTGTGCTCCTCTAGCCACCTAATCTTCTGCTCAACCTCTCTCGCAGTCGAAGGAGAGCTGAGCTGAGAAATTGCAAACGTCCAGCAATTCCTCACACATGAAAAGTGCCAGCACTGAAAGCTACTGCTTGATCTAACCATGCCTTGGCTAGCCTTTCAGAGCCACACAAAGGTTGGGGCTCTGTGCTTCTCTAGCCACCTAATCTTCTGCTCATCCTCTCTCGCAGTCGAAGGAGAGCTGAGCTGAGAAATTGCAAACGTCCAGCAATTCCTCACACATGAAAAGTGCCAGCACTGAAAGCTACTGCTTGATCTAACCAGGCCTTGGCTAGCCTTTCAGAGCCACAGAAAGGTTGGGGCTCTGTGCTCCTCTAGCCACCTAACCCTCGGCTCATCCTCTCTCGCAGTCGAAGGAGAGCTGAGCTGAGAAATTGCAAACGTCCAGCAATTCCTCAGACATGAAAAGTGCCAGCACTGAAAGCTGCTCCTAGCAGGCACCGTTCCTTGGAAGTGCTCTCACAGGCGCAGCAACACTGGGGCTCTGCACTTCTCTAGCCACCTAACGTCACGGTCACTATCTCTCCGTCTTGCAGAGCTGAGCTGAGAAATTGCAAACATCCAGCAATTCCTCACACATGAAAAGTGCCAGCACTGAAAGCTACTGCTTGATCTAAGCATGCCTTGGCTAGCCTTTCAGAGCTACACAAAGGTTGGGGCTCTGTGCTCCTCTAGCCACCTAACCTTCTGCTCATCCTCTCTCGCAGTCGAAGGAGAGCTGAGCTGAGAAATTGCAAACGTCCAGCAATTCCTCACACATGAAAAGTGCCAGCACTGAAAGCTACTGCTTGATCTAACCAGGCCTTGGCTAGTCTTTCAGAGCCACACAAAGGTTGGGGCTCTGTGCTTCTCTAGCCACCTAATCTTCTGCTCAACCTCTCTCGCAGTCGAAGGAGAGCTGAGCTGAGAAATTGCAAACGTCCAGCAATTCCTCACACATGAGAAATGCCAGCACTGAAAGCTGTTGCTAGCCAGCACCGTTCCTTTGAAGCGCTCTCACAGGTGCAGCAACACTGGGGCTCTGCGCTTCTCTAGCCACCTAACGTCACGGTCACTATCTCTCCATCTTGCAGAGCTGAGCTGAGAAATTGCAAACATCCAGCAATTCCTCACACATGAAAAGTGCCAGCACTGAAAGCTGTTGCTAGCAGGCACCGTTCCTTGGAAGCGCTCTCACAGGCGCAGCAACACTGGGGCTCTGCGCTTCTCTAGCCACCTAACGTCACGGTCACTATCTCTCCGTCTCGCAGAGCTGAGCTGGGAAATTGCAAACATCCAGCAGTTCCTCACACATGAAAAGTGCCAGCACTGAAAGCTACTGCTTGATCTAACAAGGCCTTGGCTAGCCTTTCAGAGCCACACAAAGGTTGGGGCTCTGTGCTCCTCTAGCCACCTAATCTTCTGCTCATCCTCTCTCGCAGTCGAAGGAGAGCTGAGCTGAGAAATTGCAAACGTCCAGCAATACCTCACACATGAAAAGTGCCAGCACTGAAAGCTACTGCTTGATCTAAGCATGCCTTGGCTAGCCTTTCAGAGCCACACAAAGGTTGGGGCTCTGTGCTCCTCTAGCCACCTAATCTTCTGCTCATCCTCTCTCGCAGTCGAAGGAGAGCTGAGCTGAGAAATTGCAAACGTCCAGCAATTCCTCACACATGAAAAGTGCCAGCACTGAAAGCTACTGCTTGATCTAACCAGGCCTTGGCTAGCCTTTCAGAGCTACACAAAGGTTGGGGCTCTGTGCTCCTCTAGCCACCTAATCTTCTGCTCATCCTCTCTCGCAGTCGAAGGAGAGCTGAGCTGAGAAATTGCAAACGTCCAGCAATCCCTCACACATGAAAAGTGCCAGCACTGAAAGCTCTTGCTAGCCAGCACCGTTCCTTGGAAGTGCTCTCACAGGTGCAGCAACACTGGGGCTCTGCGCTTCTCTAGCCACCTAACGTCATGGTCACTATCTCTCCGTCTCGCAGAGCTGAGCTGAGAAATTGCAAACGTCCAGCAATTCCTCACACATGAAAAGTGCCAGCACTGAAAGCTACTGCTTGATCTAACCATGACTTGGCTAGCCTTTCAGAGCCACACAAAGGTTGGGGCTCTGTGCTCCTCTAGCCACCTAATCTTCTGCTCAACCTCTCTCGCAGTCGAAGGAGAGCTGAGCTGAGAAATTGCAAACGTCCAGCAATTTCTCACACATGAAAAGTGCCAGCACTGAAAGCTACTGCTTGATCTAAGCATGCCTTGGCTAGCCTTTCAGAGCCACACAAAGGTTGGGGCTCTGTGCTCCTCTAGCCACCTAATCTTCTGCTCAGCCTCTCTCTCCGTCTCGCAGAGCTGAGCTGAGAAATTGCAAACGTCCAGCAATTCCTCACACATGAAAAGTGCCAGCACTGAAAGCTACTGCTTGATCTAACCATGCCTTGGCTAGCCTTTCAGAGCCACACAAAGGTTGGGGCTCTGTGCTTCTCTACACACCTAACCCTCGGCTCATCCTCTCTCGCAGTCGAAGGACAGCTGAGCTGAGAAACTGCAAACATCCAGCAATTCCTCAGACATGAAAAGTGCCAGCACTGAAAGCTGTTGCTAGCCCTCACCTTTCCTTCGAAGCCCTTTCACAGGCCCAGCAACACTGGGGCTCTGCGCTTCTCTAGCCACCTAACGTCATGGTCACTATCTCTCCGTCTCGCAGAGCTGAGCTGAGAAATTGCAAACGTCCAGCAATTCCTCACACATGAAAAGTGCCAGCACTGAAAGCTACTGCTTGATCTAACCATGACTTGGCTAGCCTTTCAGAGCCACACAAAGGTTGGGGCTCTGTGCTCCTCTAGCCACCTAATCTTCTGCTCAACCTCTCTCGCAGTCGAAGGAGAGCTGAGCTGAGAAATTGCAAACGTCCAGCAATTCCTCACACATGAAAAGTGCCAGCACTGAAAGCTACTGCTTGATCTAACCAGGCCTTGGCTAGCCTTTCAGAGCCACACAAAGGTTGGGGCTCTGTGCTCCTCTAGCCACCTAATCTTCTGCTCATCCTCTCTCGCAGTCGAAGGAGAGCTGAGCTGAGAAATTGCAAACGTCCAGCAATTCCTCACACATGAAAAGTGCCAGCACTGAAAGCTCTTGCTAGCAGGCACCGTTCCTTGGAAGCGCTCTCACAGGCGCAGCAACACTGGGGCTCTGCGCTTCTCTAGCCACCTAACGTCACGGTCACTATCTCTCCGTCTCGCAGAGCTGAGCTGAGAAATTGCAAACGTCCAGCAATTCCTCACACATGAAAAGTGCCAGCACTGAAAGCTACTGCTTGATCTAACAAGGCCTTGGCTAGGCTTTCAAAGCCACACAAAGGTTGGGGCTCTGTGCTCCTCTAGCCACCTAATCTTCTGCTCAACCACTCTCGCAGTCGAAGGAGAGCTGAGCTGAGAAATTGCAAACGTCCAGCAATTCCTCACACATGAAAAGTGCCAGCATTGAAAGCTACTGCTTGATCTAATCAGGCCTTGGCTAGCCTTTCAGAGCCACACAAAGGTTGGGGCTCTGTGCTTCTCTAGCCACCTAACCCTCGGCTCATCCTCTCTCGCAGTCGAAGGACAGCTGAGCTGAGAAACTGCAAACGTCTACCAATTCCTCAGACATGAAAAGTGCCAGCTCTGAAAGCTGTTGCTAGCCAGCACCGTTCCGTGGAAGCGCTCTCACAGGCACAGCAACACTGGGGCTCTGCGCTTCTCTAGCCACCTAACATCACGGTCACTATCTCTCCGTCTCGCAGAGCTGAGCTGAGAAATTGCAAACGTCCAGCAATTGCTCACACATGAAAAGTGCCAGCACTGAAAGCTACTGTTTGATCTAACCAGGCCTTGGCTAGGCTTTCAGAGCCACACAAAGGTTGGGGCTCTGTGCTCCTCTAGCCACCTAACCCTCGGCTCATCCTCTCTCGCAGTCGAAGGAGAGTTGAGCTGAGAAATTGCAAACGTCCAGCAATTCCTCACACATGAGAAATGCCAGCACTGAAAGCTCTTGCTAGCCAGCACCGTTCCGTGGAAGCGCTCTCACAGGTGCAGCAACACTGGGGCTCTGCGCTTCTCTAGCCACCTAACGTCACGGTCACTATCTCTCCGTCTCGCAGAGCTGAGCTGAGAAATTGGAAACGTCCAGCAATTCCTCACACATGAAAAGTGCCAGCACTGAAAGCTACTGCTTGATCTAACCATGCCTTGGCTAGCCTTTCAGAGCCACACAAAGGTTGGGGCTCTGTGCTCCTCTAGCCACCTAATCTTCTGCTCAACCTCTCTCGCAGTCGAAGGAGAGCTGAGCTGAGAAATTGCAAACGTCCAGCAATTCCTCACACATGAAAAGTGCCAGCACTGAAAGCTACTGCTTGATCTAACCATGCCTTGGCTAGCCTTTCAGAGCCACACAAAGGTTGGGGCTCTGTGCTTCTCTAGCCACCTAATCTTCTGCTCATCCTCTCTCGCAGTCGAAGGAGAGCTGAGCTGAGAAATTGCAAACGTCCAGCAATTCCTCACACATGAAAAGTGCCAGCACTGAAAGCTACTGCTTGATCTAACCAGGCCTTGGCTAGCCTTTCAGAGCCACAGAAAGGTTGGGGCTCTGTGCTCCTCTAGCCACCTAACCCTCGGCTCATCCTCTCTCGCAGTCGAAGGAGAGCTGAGCTGAGAAATTGCAAACGTCCAGCAATTCCTCACACATGAAAAGTGCCAGCACTGAAAGCTGCTCCTAGCAGGCACCGTTCCTTGGAAGTGCTCTCACAGGCGCAGCAACACTGGGGCTCTGCACTTCTCTAGCCACCTAACGTCACGGTCACTATCTCTCCGTCTTGCAGAGCTGAGCTGAGAAATTGCAAACATCCAGCAATTCCTCACACATGAAAAGTGCCAGCACTGAAAGCTACTGCTTGATCTAAGCATGCCTTGGCTAGCCTTTCAGAGCTACACAAAGGTTGGGGCTCTGTGCTCCTCTAGCCACCTAACCTTCTGCTCATCCTCTCTCGCAGTCGAAGGAGAGCTGAGCTGAGAAATTGCAAACGTCCAGCAATTCCTCACACATGAAAAGTGCCAGCACTGAAAGCTACTGCTTGATCTAACCAGGCCTTGGCTAGTCTTTCAGAGCCACACAAAGGTTGGGGCTCTGTGCTTCTCTAGCCACCTAATCTTCTGCTCAACCTCTCTCGCAGTCGAAGGAGAGCTGAGCTGAGAAATTGCAAACGTCCAGCAATTCCTCACACATGAGAAATGCCAGCACTGAAAGCTGTTGCTAGCCAGCACCGTTCCTTTGAAGCGCTCTCACAGGTGCAGCAACACTGGGGCTCTGCGCTTCTCTAGCCACCTAACGTCACGGTCACTATCTCTCCATCTTGCAGAGCTGAGCTGAGAAATTGCAAACATCCAGCAATTCCTCACACATGAAAAGTGCCAGCACTGAAAGCTGTTGCTAGCAGGCACCGTTCCTTGGAAGCGCTCTCACAGGCGCAGCAACACTGGGGCTCTGCGCTTCTCTAGCCACCTAACGTCACGGTCACTATCTCTCCGTCTCGCAGAGCTGAGCTGGGAAATTGCAAACATCCAGCAGTTCCTCACACATGAAAAGTGCCAGCACTGAAAGCTACTGCTTGATCTAACAAGGCCTTGGCTAGCCTTTCAGAGCCACACAAAGGTTGGGGCTCTGTGCTCCTCTAGCCACCTAATCTTCTGCTCATCCTCTCTCGCAGTCGAAGGAGAGCTGAGCTGAGAAATTGCAAACGTCCAGCAATACCTCACACATGAAAAGTGCCAGCACTGAAAGCTACTGCTTGATCTAAGCATGCCTTGGCTAGCCTTTCAGAGCCACACAAAGGTTGGGGCTCTGTGCTCCTCTAGCCACCTAATCTTCTGCTCATCCTCTCTCGCAGTCGAAGGAGAGCTGAGCTGAGAAATTGCAAACGTCCAGCAATTCCTCACACATGAAAAGTGCCAGCACTGAAAGCTACTGCTTGATCTAACCAGGCCTTGGCTAGCCTTTCAGAGCCACAGAAAGGTTGGGGCTCTGTGCTCCTCTAGCCACCTAATCTTCTGCTCATCCTCTCTCGCAGTCGAAGGAGAGCTGAGCTGAGAAATTGCAAACGTCCAGCAATTCCTCAGACATGAAAAGTGCCAGCACTGAAAGCTCTTGCTAGCCAGCACCGTTCCTTGGAAGTGCTCTCACAGGTGCAGCAACACTGGGGCTCTGCGCTTCTCTAGCCACCTAACGTCATGGTCACTATCTCTCCGTCTCGCAGAGCTGAGCTGAGAAATTGCAAACATCCAGCAATTCCTCACACATGAAAAGTGCCAGCACTGAAAGCTACTGCTTGATCTAACCATGACTTGGCTAGCCTTTCAGAGCCACACAAAGGTTGGGGCTCTGTGCTCCTCTAGCCACCTAATCTTCTGCTCAACCTCTCTCGCAGTCGAAGGAGAGCTGAGCTGAGAAATTGCAAACGTCCAGCAATTTCTCACACATGAAAAGTGCCAGCACTGAAAGCTACTGCTTGATCTAAGCATGCCTTGGCTAGCCTTTCAGAGCCACACAAAGGTTGGGGCTCTGTGCTCCTCTAGCCACCTAATCTTCTGCTCAGCCTCTCTCTCCGTCTCGCAGAGCTGAGCTGAGAAATTGCAAACGTTCACCAATTCCTCACACATGAAAAGTGCCAGCTCTGAAAGCTACTGCTTGATCTAACCATGCCTTGGCTAGCCTTTCAGAGCCACACAAAGGTTGGGGCTCTGTGCTTCTCTACACACATAACCCTCGGCTCATCCTCTCTCGCAGTCGAAGGACAGCTGAGCTGAGAAACTGCAAACATCCACCAAATCCTCAGACATGAAAAGTGCCAGCACTGAAAGCTGTTGCTAGCCCTCACCTTTCCTTCGAAGCCCTTTCACAGGCCCAGCAACACTGGGGCTCTGCGCTTCTCTAGCCACCTAACGTCATGGTCACTATCTCTCCGTCTCGCAGAGCTGAGCTGAGAAATTGCAAACGTCCAGCAATTCCTCACACATGAAAAGTGCCAGCACTGAAAGCTACTGCTTGATCTAACCATGACTTGGCTAGCCTTTCAGAGCCACACAAAGGTTGGGGCTCTGTGCTCCTCTAGCCACCTAATCTTCTGCTCATCCTCTCTCGCAGTCGAAGGAGAGCTGAGCTGAGAAATTGCAAACGTCCAGCAATTCCTCACACATGAAAAGTGCCAGCACTGAAAGCTACTGCTTGATCTAACCAGGCCTTGGCTAGCCTTTCAGAGCCACACAAAGGTTGGGGCTCTGTGCTCCTCTAGCCACCTAATCTTCTGCTCATCCTCTCTCGCAGTCGAAGGAGAGCTGAGCTGAGAAATTGCAAACGTCCAGCAATTCCTCACACATGAAAAGTGCCAGCACTGAAAGCTCTTGCTAGCAGGCACCGTTCCTTGGAAGCGCTCTCACAGGCGCAGCAACACTGGGGCTCTGCGCTTCTCTAGCCACCTAACGTCACGGTCACTATCTCTCCGTCTCGCAGAGCTGAGCTGAGAAATTGCAAACGTCCAGCAATTCCTCACACATGAAAAGTGCCAGCACTGAAAGCTACTGCTTGATCTAACAAGGCCTTGGCTAGGCTTTCAAAGCCACACAAAGGTTGGGGCTCTGTGCTCCTCTAGCCACCTAATCTTCTGCTCAACCGCTCTCGCAGTCGAAGGAGAGCTGAGCTGAGAAATTGCAAACGTCCAGCAATTCCTCACACATGAAAAGTGCCAGCATTGAAAGCTACTGCTTGATCTAATCAGGCCTTGGCTAGCCTTTCAGAGCCACACAAAGGTTGGGGCTCTGTGCTTCTCTAGCCACCTAATCTTCTGCTCATCCTCTCTCGCAGTCGAAGGAGAGCTGAGCTGAGAAACTGCAAATGTCCACCAATTCCTCACACATGAAAAGTGCCAGCTCTGAAAGCTCTTGCTAGCCAGCACTGTTCCTTGGAAGCGCTCTCACAGGCGCAGCAACACTGGGGCTCTGCACTTCTCTAGCCACCTAATGTCACGGTCACTATCTCTCCGTCTTGCAGAGCTGAGCTGAGAAATTGCAAACGTCCAGCAATTCCTCACACATGAAAAGTGCCAGCACTGAAAGCTACTGCTTGATCTAACCATGCCTTGGCTAGCCTTTCAGAGCCACACAAAGGTTGGGGCTCTGTGCTCCTCTAGCCACCTAATCTTCTGCTCAACCTCTCTAGCAGTCGAAGGAGAGCTGAGCTGAGAAATTGCAAACATCCACCAATTCCTCACACATGAAAAGTGCCAGCACTGAAAGCTACTGCTTGATCTAACCAGGCCTTGGCTAGCCTTTCAGAGCCACACAAAGGTTGGGGCTCTGTGCTTCTCTAGCCACCTAATCTTCTGCTCATCCTCTCTCGCAGTCGAAGGAGAGCTGAGCTGAGAAATTGCAAACGTCCAGCAATTCCTCACACATGAAAAGTGCCAGCACTGAAAGCTCTTGCTAGCCAGCACCGTTCCTTGGAAGTGCTCTCACAGGTGCAGCAACACTGGGGCTCTGCGCTTCTCTAGCCACCTAATGTCACGGTCACTATCTCTCCGTCTTGCAGAGCTGAGCTGAGAAATTGCAAACATCCAGCAATTCCTCACACATGAAAAGTGCCAGCAGTGAATGCTACTGTTTGATCTAACCATGCCTTGGCTAGCCTTTCAGAGCTACACAAAGGTTGGGGCTCTGTGCTTCTCTAGCCACCTAATCTTCTGCTCATCCTCTCTCGCAGTCGAAGGAGAGCTGAGCTGAGAAATTGCAAACGTCCAGCAATTCCTCACACATGAAAAGTGCCAGCACTGAAAGCTACTGCTTGATCTAACCAGGCCTTGGCTAGCCTTTCAGAGCCACACAAAGGTTGGGGCTCTGTGCTTCTCTAGCCACCTAACCCTCGGCTCATCCTCTCTCGCAGTCGAAGGACAGCTGAGCTGAGAAACTGCAAACGTCTACCAATTCCTCAGACATGAAAAGTGCCAGCTCTGAAAGCTGTTGCTAGCCAGCACCGTTCCTTTGAAGCGCTCTCACAGGCACAGCAACACTGGGGCTCTGCGCTTCTCTAGCCACCTAACATCACGGTCACTATCTCTCCGTCTCGCAGAGCTGAGCTGAGAAATTGCAAACGTCCAGCAATTGCTCACACATGAAAAGTGCCAGCACTGAAAGCTACTGCTTGATCTAACCAGGCCTTGGCTAGCCTTTCAGAGCCACACAAAGGTTGGGGCTCTGTGCTCCTCTAGCCACCTAACCCTCGGCTCGTCCTCTCTCGCAGTCGAAGGAGAGTTGAGCTGAGAAATTGCAAACGTCCAGCAATTCCTCACACATGAGAAATGCCAGCACTGAAAGCTCTTGCTAGCCAGCACCGTTCCGTGGAAGCGCTCTCACAGGTGCAGCAACACTGGGGCTCTGCGCTTCTCTAGCCACCTAACGTCACGGTCACTATCTCTCCGTCTCGCAGAGCTGAGCTGAGAAATTGCAAACGTCCAGCAATTCCTCAGACATGAAAAGTGCCAGCACTGAAAGCTACTGCTTGATCTAACCATGCCTTGGCTAGCCTTTCAGAGCCACACAAAGGTTGGGGCTCTGTGCTCCTCTAGCCACCTAATCTTCTGCTCAACCTCTCTAGCAGTCGAAGGAGAGCTGAGCTGAGAAATTGCAAACGTCCAGCAATTCCTCACACATGAAAAGTGCCAGCACTGAAAGCTACTGCTTGATCTAACCATGCCTTGGCTAGCCTTTCAGAGCCACACAAAGGTTGGGGCTCTGTGCTTCTCTAGCCACCTAATCTTCTGCTCATCCTCTCTCGCAGTCGAAGGAGAGCTGAGCTGAGAAATTGCAAACGTCCAGCAATTCCTCACACATGAAAAGTGCCAGCACTGAAAGCTACTGCTTGATCTAACCAGGCCTTGGCTAGCCTTTCAGAGCCACAGAAAGGTTGGGGCTCTGTGCTCCTCTAGCCACCTAACCCTCGGCTCATCCTCTCTCGCAGTCGAAGGAGAGCTGAGCTGAGAAATTGCAAACGTCCAGCAATTCCTCAGACATGAAAAGTGCCAGCACTGAAAGCTGCTCCTAGCAGGCACCGTTCCTTGGAAGTGCTCTCACAGGTGCAGCAACACTGGGGCTCTGCACTTCTCTAGCCACCTAACGTCACGGTCACTATCTCTCCGTCTTGCAGAGCTGAGCTGAGAAATTGCAAACATCCAGCAATTCCTCACACATGAAAAGTGCCAGCACTGAAAGCTACTGCTTGATCTAAGCATGCCTTGGCTAGCCTTTCAGAGCTACACAAAGGTTGGGGCTCTGTGCTCCTCTAGCCACCTAACCTTCTGCTCATCCTCTCTCGCAGTCGAAGGAGAGCTGAGCTGAGAAATTGCAAACGTCCAGCAATTCCTCACACATGAAAAGTGCCAGCACTGAAAGCTACTGCTTGATCTAACCAGGCCTTGGCTAGTCTTTCAGAGCCACACAAAGGTTGGGGCTCTGTGCTTCTCTAGCCACCTAATCTTCTGCTCAACCTCTCTCGCAGTCGAAGGAGAGCTGAGCTGAGAAATTGCAAACGTCCAGCAATTCCTCACACATGAGAAATGCCAGCACTGAAAGCTGTTGCTAGCCAGCACCGTTCCTTTGAAGCGCTCTCACAGGTGCAGCAACACTGGGGCTCTGCGCTTCTCTAGCCACCTAACGTCACGGTCACTATCTCTCCATCTTGCAGAGCTGAGCTGAGAAATTGCAAACATCCAGCAATTCCTCACACATGAAAAGTGCCAGCACTGAAAGCTGTTGCTAGCAGGCACCGTTCCTTGGAAGCGCTCTCACAGGCGCAGCAACACTGGGGCTCTGCGCTTCTCTAGCCACCTAACGTCACGGTCACTATCTCTCCGTCTCGCAGAGCTGAGCTGGGAAATTGCAAACGTCCAGCAGTTCCTCACACATGAAAAGTGCCAGCACTGAAAGCTACTGCTTGATCTAACAAGGCCTTGGCTAGCCTTTCAGAGCCACACAAAGGTTGGGGCTCTGTGCTCCTCTAGCCACCTAATCTTCTGCTCATCCTCTCTCGCAGTCGAAGGAGAGCTGAGCTGAGAAATTGCAAACATCCACCAATTCCTCACACATGAAAAGTGCCAGCAGTGAATGCTACTGTTTGATCTAACCATGCCTTGGCTAGCCTTTCAGAGCTACACAAAGGTTGGGGCTCTGTGCTTCTCTAGCCACCTAATCTTCTGCTCATCCTCTCTCGCAGTCGAAGGAGAGCTGAGCTGAGAAATTGCAAACGTCCAGCAATTCCTCACACATGAAAAGTGCCAGCACTGAAAGCTACTGCTTGATCTAACCAGGCCTTGGCTAGCCTTTCAGAGCCACACAAAGGTTGGGGCTCTCTGCTTCTCTAGCCACCTAACCCTCGGCTCATCCTCTCTCGCAGTCGAAGGACAGCTGAGCTGAGAAACTGCAAACGTCTACCAATTCCTCAGACATGAAAAGTGCCAGCTCTGAAAGCTGTTGCTAGCCAGCACCGTTCCGTGGAAGCGCTCTCACAGGCACAGCAACACTGGGGCTCTGCGCTTCTCTAGCCACCTAACATCACGGTCACTATCTCTCCGTCTCGCAGAGCTGAGCTGAGAAATTGCAAACGTCCAGCAATTGCTCACACATGAAAAGTGCCAGCACTGAAAGCTACTGTTTGATCTAACCAGGCCTTGGCTAGCCTTTCAGAGCCACACAAAGGTTGGGGCTCTGTGCTCCTCTAGCCACCTAACCCTCGGCTCGTCCTCTCTCGCAGTCGAAGGAGAGTTGAGCTGAGAAATTGCAAACGTCCAGCAATTCCTCACACATGAGAAATGCCAGCACTGAAAGCTCTTGCTAGCCAGCACCGTTCCGTGGAAGCGCTCTCACAGGTGCAGCAACACTGGGGCTCTGCGCTTCTCTAGCCACCTAACGTCACGGTCACTATCTCTCCGTCTCGCAGAGCTGAGCTGAGAAATTGCAAACGTCCAGCAATTCCTCAGACATGAAAAGTGCCAGCACTGAAAGCTACTGCTTGATCTAACCATGCCTTGGCTAGCCTTTCAGAGCCACACAAAGGTTGGGGCTCTGTGCTCCTCTAGCCACCTAATCTTCTGCTCAACCTCTCTAGCAGTCGAAGGAGAGCTGAGCTGAGAAATTGCAAACGTCCAGCAATTCCTCAGACATGAAAAGTGCCAGCACTGAAAGCTACTGCTTGATCTAACCATGCCTTGGCTAGCCTTTCAGAGCCACACAAAGGTTGGGGCTCTGTGCTTCTCTAGCCACCTAATCTTCTGCTCATCCTCTCTCGCAGTCGAAGGAGAGCTGAGCTGAGAAATTGCAAACGTCCAGCAATTCCTCACACATGAAAAGTGCCAGCACTGAAAGCTACTGCTTGATCTAACCAGGCCTTGGCTAGCCTTTCAGAGCCACAGAAAGGTTGGGGCTCTGTGCTCCTCTAGCCACCTAACCCTCGGCTCATCCTCTCTCGCAGTCGAAGGAGAGCTGAGCTGAGAAATTGCAAACGTCCAGCAATTCCTCAGACATGAAAAGTGCCAGCACTGAAAGCTGCTCCTAGCAGGCACCGTTCCTTGGAAGTGCTCTCACAGGTGCAGCAACACTGGGGCTCTGCACTTCTCTAGCCACCTAACGTCACGGTCACTATCTCTCCGTCTTGCAGAGCTGAGCTGAGAAATTGCAAACATCCAGCAATTCCTCACACATGAAAAGTGCCAGCACTGAAAGCTACTGCTTGATCTAAGCATGCCTTGGCTAGCCTTTCAGAGCTACACAAAGGTTGGGGCTCTGTGCTCCTCTAGCCACCTAACCTTCTGCTCATCCTCTCTCGCAGTCGAAGGAGAGCTGAGCTGAGAAATTGCAAACGTCCAGCAATTCCTCAGACATGAAAAGTGCCAGCACTGAAAGCTACTGCTTGATCTAACCAGGCCTTGGCTAGTCTTTCAGAGCCACACAAAGGTTGGGGCTCTGTGCTTCTCTAGCCACCTAATCTTCTGCTCAACCTCTCTCGCAGTCGAAGGAGAGCTGAGCTGAGAAATTGCAAACGTCCAGCAATTCCTCACACATGAGAAATGCCAGCACTGAAAGCTGTTGCTAGCCAGCACCGTTCCTTTGAAGCGCTCTCACAGGTGCAGCAACACTGGGGCTCTGCGCTTCTCTAGCCACCTAACGTCACGGTCACTATCTCTCCATCTTGCAGAGCTGAGCTGAGAAATTGCAAACATCCAGCAATTCCTCACACATGAAAAGTGCCAGCACTGAAAGCTGTTGCTAGCAGGCACCGTTCCTTGGAAGCGCTCTCACAGGCGCAGCAACACTGGGGCTCTGCGCTTCTCTAGCCACCTAACGTCACGGTCACTATCTCTCCGTCTCGCAGAGCTGAGCTGGGAAATTGCAAACGTCCAGCAGTTCCTCACACATGAAAAGTGCCAGCACTGAAAGCTACTGCTTGATCTAACAAGGCCTTGGCTAGCCTTTCAGAGCCACACAAAGGTTGGGGCTCTGTGCTCCTCTAGCCACCTAATCTTCTGCTCATCCTCTCTCGCAGTCGAAGGAGAGCTGAGCTGAGAAATTGCAAACGTCCAGCAATACCTCACACATGAAAAGTGCCAGCACTGAAAGCTACTGCTTGATCTAAGCATGCCTTGGCTAGCCTTTCAGAGCCACACAAAGGTTGGGGCTCTGTGCTCCTCTAGCCACCTAATCTTCTGCTCATCCTCTCTCGCAGTCGAAGGAGAGCTGAGCTGAGAAATTGCAAACGTCCAGCAATTCCTCACACATGAAAAGTGCCAGCACTGAAAGCTACTGCTTGATCTAACCAGGCCTTGGCTAGCCTTTCAGAGCCACACAAAGGCTGGGGCTCTGTGCTCCTCTAGCCACCTAATCTTCTGCTCATCCTCTGTCGCAGTCGAACGACAGCTGAGCTGAGAAATTGCAAACGTTCAGCAATTCCTCACACATGAAAAGTGCCAGCACTGAAAGCTACTGCTTGATCTAACCAGGCCTTGGCTAGCCTTTCAGAGCCACACAAAGGTTGGGGCTCTGTGCTCCTCTAGCCACCTAATCTTCTGCTCATCCTCTCTCGCAGTCGAAGGAGAGCTGAGCTGAGAAATTGCAAACGTCCAGCAATTCCTCACACATGAAAAGTGCCAGCACTGAAAGCTCTTGCTAGCCACCACCGTTCCTTGGAAGTGCTCTCACAGGCCAGCAACACTGGGGCTCTGTGCTCCTCTAGCCACCTAACCCTCGGCTCATCCTCTCTCGCAGTCGAAGGACAGCTGAGCTGAGAAATTGCAAACGTCCACCAATTCCTCACACATGAGAAATGCCAGCACTGAAAGCTGTTGCTAGCCAGCGCCGTTCCTTTGAAGCGCTCTCACAGGTGCAGCAACACTGGGGCTCTGCGCTTCTCTAGCCACCTAACGTCACGGTCACTATCTCTCCGTCTCGCAGAGCTGAGCTGAGAAATTGCAAACGTCCACCAATTCCTCACACATGAAAAGTGCCAGCACTGAAAGCTACTGCTTGATCTAACCAGGCCTTGGCTAGCCTTTCAGAGCCACACAAAGGTTGGGGCTCTGTGGTCCTCTAGCCACCTAATCTTCTGCTCATCCTCTCTCGCAGTCGAAGGACAGCTGAGCTGAGAAATTGCAAACGTCCAGCAATTCCTCACACATGAAAAGTGCCAGCACTCAAAGCTGCTGCTAGCCAGCACCGTTCCTTGGAAGCGCTCTCACAGGCGCAGCAACACTGGGGCTCTGCACTTCTATAGCCACCTAATATCACGGTCACTATCTCTCCGTCTGGCAGAGCTGAGCTGAGAAATTGCAAACGTCCAGCAATTGCTCACACATGAAAAGTGCCAGCACTGAAAGCTACTGCTTGATCTAACCATGCCTTGGCTAGCCTTTCAGAGCCACACAAAGGTTGGGGCTCTGTGCTCCTCTAGCCACCTAATCTTCTGCTCAACCTCTCTAGCAGTCGAAGGAGAGCTGAGCTGAGAAATTGCAAACATCCACCAATTCCTCACACATGAAAAGTGCCAGCACTGAAAGCTACTGCTTGATCTAATCAGGCCTTGGCTAGCCTTTCAGAGCCACACAAAGGTTGGGGCTCTGTGCTCCTCTAGCCACCTAACCTTCTGCTCATCCTCTCTAGCAGTCGAAGGAGAGCTGAGGTGAGAAATTGCAAACGTCCAGCAATTCCTCACACATGAAAAGTGCCAGCTCTGAAAGCTACTGCTTGATCTAACCAGGCCTTGGCTAGCCTATCAGAGCCACACAAAGGTTGGGGCTCTGTGCTCCTCTAGCCACCTAACCTTCGGCTCATCCTCTCTCGCAGTCGAAGGAGAGCTGAGCTGAGAAATTGCAAACGTCCAGCAATTCCTCAGACATGAAAAGTGCCAGCACTGAAAGCTACTGCTTGATCTAACCAGGCCTTGGCTAGCCTTTCAGAGCCACACAAAGGTTGGGGCTCTGAGCTTCTCTAGCCACCTAATCTTCTGCTCAACCTCTCTAGCAGTCGAAGGAGAGCTGAGGTGAGAAATTGCAAACGTTCACCAATTCCTCACACATGAAAAGTGCCAGCTCTGAAAGCTACTGCTTGATCTAACCATGCCTTGGCTAGCCTTTCAGAGCCACAAAAAGGTTGGGGCTCTGTGCTTCTCTAGCCACCTAACCTTCGGCTCATCCTCTCTCGCAGTCGAAGGACAGCTGAGCTGAGAAATTGCAAACGTCCAGCAATTCCTCACACATGAGAAATGCCAGCACTGAAAGCTCTTGCTAGCCAGCGCCGTTCCTTTGAAGCGCTCTCACAGGTGCAGCAACACTGGGGCTCTGCGCTTCTCCAGCGACCTAATGTCACGGTCACTATCTCTCCGTCTCGCAGAGCTGAGCTGAGAAATTGCAAACGTCCAGCAATTCCTCACACATGAAAAGTGCCAGCTCTGAAAGCTACTGCTTGATCTAACCATGCCTTGGCTAGCCTTTCAGAGCCACACAAAGTTTGGGGCTCTGTGCTTCTCTAGCCACCTAATCTTCGGCTCATCCTCTCTCGCAGTCGAAGGAGAGCTGAGCTGAGAAACTGCAAACGTCCACCAATTCCTTACACATGAAAAGTGCCAGCACTGAAAGCTCTTGCTAGCCAGCACCGTTCCTTGGAACTGCTCTCACAGGTGCAGCAACACTGGGGCTCTGCGCTTCTCCAGCGACCTAACGTCACAATCACTATCTCTCCGTCTCGCAGAGCTGAGCTGAGAAATTGCAAACGTCCAGCAATTCCTCACACATGAAAAGTGCCAGCACTGAAAGCTCTTGCTAGCCACCACCGTTCCTTGGAAGCGCTCTCACAGGCACAGCAACACTGGGCCGCTGTGCTTCTGTAGCCACCTAACGTCACAGTCACTATCTCTTCGTCTCGCAGAGCTGAGCTGAGACATTGCAAACGTCCAGCAATTCCTCACACATGAAAAGTGCCAGCACTGAAAGCTACTGCTTGATCTAATCAGGCCTTGGCTAGCCTTTCAGAGCCACACAAAGGTTGGGGCTCTGTGCTTCTCTAGCCACCTAATCTTCTGCTCATCCTCTCTCGCAGTCGAAGGAGAGCTGAGCTGAGAAATTGCAAACGTCCAGCAATTCCTCACACATGAAAAGTGCCAGCACTGAAAGCTACTGCTTGATCTAACCAGGCCATGGCTAGTCTTTCAGAGCCACACAAAGGTTGGGGCTCTCTGCTTCTGTAGCCACCTAACCTTCGGCTCATCCTCTCTCGCAGTCGAAGGACAGCTGAACTGAGAAACTGCAAATGTCCACCAATTCCTCACACATGAAAAGTGCCAGCTCTGAAAGCTGTTGCTAGCCAGCACCGTTCCGTGGAAGCGCTCTCACAGGCGCAGCAACACTGGGGCTCTGCGCTTCTCTAGCCACCTAACGTCACAGTCACTATCTCTCCGTCTCGCAGAGCTGAGCTGAGAAATTGCAAACGTCCAGCAATTCCTCACACATGAAAAGTGCCAGCACTGAAAGCTACTGCTTGATCTAACCAGGCCTTGGCTAGCCTTTCAGAGCCACACAAAGGTTGGGGCTCTGTGCTTCTCTAGCCACCTAACCCTCGGGTCATCCTCTCTCGCAGTCGAAGGAGAGCTGAGCTGAGAAATTGCAAACGTCCAGCAATTCCTCAGACATGAAAAGTGCCAGCACTGAAAGCTACTGCTTGATCTAACCAGGCCTTGGCTAGCCTTTCAGAGCCACACAAAGGTTGGGGCTCTGAGCTTCTCTAGCCACCTAATCTTCTGCTCAACCTCTCTAGCAGTCGAAGGAGAGCTGAGGTGAGAAATTGCAAACGTTCACCAATTCCTCACACATGAAAAGTGCCAGCTCTGAAAGCTACTGCTTGATCTAACCATGCCTTGGCTAGCCTTTCAGAGCCACAAAAAGGTTGGGGCTCTGTGCTTCTCTAGCCACCTAACCTTCGGCTCATCCTCTCTCGCAGTCGAAGGACAGCTGAGCTGAGAAATTGCAAACGTCCAGCAATTCCTCACACATGAGAAATGCCAGCACTGAAAGCTCTTGCTAGCCAGCGCCGTTCCTTTGAAGCGCTCTCACAGGTGCAGCAACACTGGGGCTCTGCGCTTCTCCAGCGACCTAACGTCACGGTCACTATCTCTCCGTCTCGCAGAGCTGAGCTGAGAAATTGCAAACATCCACCAATTCCTCACACATGAAAAGTGCCAGCACTGAAAGCTACTGCTTGATCTAACCATGCCTTGGCTAGCCTTTCAGAGCCACACAAAGGTTGGGGCTCTCTGCTTCTCTAGCCACCTAATCTTCTGCTCACCCTCTCTCGCAGTCGAAGGACAGCTGAACTGAGAAACTGCAAATGTCCACCAATTCCTCACACATGAAAAGTGCCAGCTCTGAAAGCTGTTGCTAGCCAGCACCGTTCCGTGGAAGCGCTCTCACAGGCGCAGCAACACTGGGGCTCTGCGCTTCTCTAGCCACCTAACGTCACGGTCACTATCTCTCCGTCTCGCAGAGCTGAGCTGAGAAATTGCAAACGTCCAGCAATTCCTCACACATGAAAAGTGCCAGCACTGAAAGCTACTGCTTGATCTAACCAGGCCTTGGCTAGCCTTTCAGAGCCACACAAAGGTTGGGGCTCTGTGCTTCTCTAGCCACCTAACCCTCGGCTCATCCTCTCTCGCAGTCGAAGGAGAGCTGAGCTGAGAAATTGCAAACGTCCAGCAATTCCTCACACATGAAAAGTGCCAGCACTGAAAGCTACTGCTTGATCTAATCAGGCCTTGGCTAGCCTTTCAGAGCCACACAAAGGTTGGGGCTCTGTGCTCCTCTAGCCACCTAATCTTCTGCTCATCCTCTCTCGCAGTCGAAGGAGAGCTGAGCTGAGAAATTGCAAACGTCCAGCAATTCCTCACACATGAAAAGTGCCAGCACTGAAAGCTACTGCTTGATCTAACCAGGCCTTGGCTAGCCTTTCAGAGCCACACAAAGGTTGGGGCTCTCTGCTTCTCTAGCCACCTAACCCTCGGCTCATCCTCTCTCGCAGTCGAAGGACAGCTGAGCTGAGAAACTGCAAACGTCCACCAATTCCTCAGACATGAAAAGTGCCAGCTCTGAAAGCTGTTGCTAGCCAGCACCGTTCCGTGGAAGCGCTCTCACAGGCACAGCAACACTGGGGCTCTGCGCTTCTCTAGCCACCTAACATCACGGTCACTATCTCTCCGTCTCGCAGAGCTGAGCTGAGAAATTGCAAACGTCCAGCAATTGCTCACACATGAAAAGTGCCAGCACTGAAAGCTACTGTTTGATCTAACCAGGCCTTGGCTAGCCTTTCAGAGCCACACAAAGGTTGGGGCTCTGTGCTCCTCTAGCTACCTAACCCTCGGCTCATCCTCTCTCGCAGTCGAAGGAGAGTTGAGCTGAGAAATTGCAAACGTCCAGCAATTCCTCACACATGAGAAATGCCAGCACTGAAAGCTCTTGCTAGCCAGCACTGTTCCGTGGAAGCGCTCTCACAGGTGCAGCAACACTGGGGCTCTGCGCTTCTCTAGCCACCTAACGTCACGGTCACTATCTCTCCGTCTCGCAGAGCTGAGCTGAGAAATTGCAAACGTCCAGCAATTCCTCACACATGAAAAGTGCCAGCACTGAAAGCTACTGCTTGATCTAACCATGCCTTGGCTAGCCTTTCAGAGCCACACAAAGGTTGGGGCTCTGTGCTCCTCTAGCCACCTAATCTTCTGCTCAACCTCTCTCGCAGTCGAAGGAGAGCTGAGCTGAGAAATTGCAAACGTCCAGCAATTCCTCACACATGAAAAGTGCCAGCACTGAAAGCTACTGCTTGATCTAACCATGCCTTGGCTAGCCTTTCAGAGCCACACAAAGGTTGGGGCTCTGTGCTTCTCTAGCCACCTAATCATCTGCTCATCCTCTCTCGCAGTCGAAGGAGAGCTGAGCTGAGAAATTGCAAACGTCCAGCAATTCCTCACACATGAAAAGTGCCAGCACTGAAAGCTACTGCTTGATCTAACCAGGCCTTGGCTAGACTTTCAGAGCCACAGAAAGGTTGGGGCTCTGTGCTCCTCTAGCCACCTAACCCTCGGCTCATCCTCTCTCGCAGTCGAAGGAGAGCTGAGCTGAGAAATTGCAAACGTCCAGCAATTCCTCAGACATGAAAAGTGCCAGCACTGAAAGCTGCTCCTAGCAGGCACCGTTCCTTGGAAGTGCTCTCACAGGTGCAGCAACACTGGGGCTCTGCACTTCTCTAGCCACCTAACATCACGGTCACTATCTCTCCGTCTTGCAGAGCTGAGCTGAGAAATTGCAAACATCCAGCAATTCCTCACACATGAAAAGTGCCAGCACTGAAAGCTACTGCTTGATCTAACCATGCCTTGGCTAGCCTTTCAGAGCCACACAAAGGTTGGGGCTCTGTGCTCCTCTAGCCACCTAATCTTCTGCTCAACCTCTCTCGCAGTCGAAGGAGAGCTGAGCTGAGAAATTGCAAACGTCCAGCAATTCCTCACACATGAAAAGTGCCAGCACTGAAAGCTACTGCTTGATCTAACCATGCCTTGGCTAGCCTTTCAGAGCCACACAAAGGTTGGGGCTCTGTGCTTCTCTAGCCACCTAATCATCTGCTCATCCTCTCTCGCAGTCGAAGGAGAGCTGAGCTGAGAAATTGCAAACGTCCAGCAATTCCTCACACATGAAAAGTGCCAGCACTGAAAGCTACTGCTTGATCTAACCAGGCCTTGGCTAGCCTTTCAGAGCCACAGAAAGGTTGGGGCTCTGTGCTCCTCTAGCCACCTAACCCTCGGCTCATCCTCTCTCGCAGTCGAAGGAGAGCTGAGCTGAGAAATTGCAAACGTCCAGCAATTCCTCAGACATGAAAAGTGCCAGCACTGAAAGCTGCTCCTAGCAGGCACCATTCCTTGGAAGTGCTCTCACAGGTGCAGCAACACTGGGGCTCTGCACTTCTCTAGCCACCTAACGTCACGGTCACTATCTCTCCGTCTTGCAGAGCTGAGCTGAGAAATTGCAAACATCCAGCAATTCCTCACACATGAAAAGTGCCAGCACTGAAAGCTACTGCTTGATCTAAGCATGCCTTGGCTAGCCTTTCAGAGCTACACAAAGGTTGGGGCTCTGTGCTCCTCTAGCCACCTAACCTTCTGCTCATCCTCTCTCGCAGTCGAAGGAGAGCTGAGCTGAGAAATTGCAAACGTCCAGCAATTCCTCAGACATGAAAAGTGCCAGCACTGAAAGCTACTGCTTGATCTAACCAGGCCTTGGCTAGTCTTTCAGAGCCACACAAAGGTTGGGGCTCTGTGCTTCTCTAGCCACCTAATCTTCTGCTCAACCTCTCTCGCAGTCGAAGGAGAGCTGAGCTGAGAAATTGCAAACGTCCAGCAATTCCTCACACATGAGAAATGCCAGCACTGAAAGCTGCTGCTAGCCAGCGCCGTTCCTTTGAAGCGCTCTCACAGGTGCAGCAACACTGGGGCTCTGCGCTTCTCTAGCCACCTAACGTCACGGTCACTATCTCTCCATCTTGCAGAGCTGAGCTGAGAAATTGCAAACGTCCAGCAATTCCTCACACATGAGAAATGCCAGCACTGAAAGCTCTTGCTAGCCAGCGCCGTTCCTTTGAAGCGCTCTCACAGGTGCAGCAACACTGGGGCTCTGCGCTTCTCTAGCCACCTAACGTCACGGTCACTATCTCTCCGTCTCGCAGAGCTGAGCTGAGAAATTGCAAACGTCCAGCAATTCCTCACACATGAAAAGTGCCAGCACTGAAAGCTACTGCTTGATTTAACCATGCCTTGGCTAGCCTTTCAGAGCCACACAAAGGTTGGGGCTCTGTGCTCCTCTAGCCACCTAATCTTCTGCTCAACCTCTCTAGCAGTCGAAGGAGAGCTGAGCTGAGAAATTGCAAACATCCACCAATTCCTCACACATGAAAAGTGCCAGCACTGAAAGCTACTGCTTGATCTAATCAGGCCTTGGCTAGCCTTTCAGAGCCACACAAAGGTTGGGGCTCTGTGCTCCTCTAGCCACCTAACCTTCTGCTCATCCTCTCTAGCAGTCGAAGGAGAGCTGAGGTGAGAAACTGCAAATGTCCACCAATTCCTCACACATGAAAAGTGCCAGCTCTGAAAGCTGTTGCTAGCCAGCACCGTTCCGTGGAAGCGCTCTCACAGGTGCAGCAACACTGGGGCTCTGCGCTTCTCCAGCGACCTAACGTCACAATCACTATCTCTCCGTCTCGCAGAGCTGAGCTGAGAAATTGCAAACGTCCAGCAATTCCTCACACATGAAAAGTGCCAGCACTGAAAGCTACTGCTTGATCTAACCATGCCTTGGCTAGCCTTTCAGAGCCACACAAAGGTTGGGGCTCTCTGCTTCTCTAGCCACCTAATCTTCTGCTCACCCTCTCTCGCAGTCGAAGGAGAGCTGAGCTGAGAAATTGCAAACATCCACCAATTCCTCACACATGAAAAGTGCCAGCACTGAAAGCTACTGCTTGATCTAATCAGGCCTTGGCTAGCCTTTCAGAGCCACACAAAGGTTGGGGCTCTGTGCTCCTCTAGCCACCTAACCTTCTGCTCATCCTCTCTAGCAGTCGAAGGAGAGCTGAGGTGAGAAACTGCAAATGTCCACCAATTCCTCACACATGAAAAGTGCCAGCTCTGAAAGCTGTTGCTAGCCAGCACCGTTCCGTGGAAGCGCTCTCACAGGCGCAGCAACACTGGGGCTCTGCGCTTCTCTAGCCACCTAACGTCACGGTCACTATCTCTCCGTCTCGCAGAGCTGAGCTGAGAAATTGCAAACGTCCAGCAATTCCTCACACATGAAAAGTGCCAGCACTGAAAGCTACTGCTTGATCTAACCAGGCCTTGGCTAGCCTTTCAGAGCCACAGAAAGGTTGGGGCTCTGTGCTCCTCTAGCCACCTAACCCTCGGCTCATCCTCTCTCGCAGTCGAAGGAGAGCTGAGCTGAGAAATTGCAAACGTCCAGCAATTCCTCAGACATGAAAAGTGCCAGCACTGAAAGCTGCTCCTAGCAGGCACCATTCCTTGGAAGTGCTCTCACAGGTGCAGCAACACTGGGGCTCTGCACTTCTCTAGCCACCTAACGTCACGGTCACTATCTCTCCGTCTTGCAGAGCTGAGCTGAGAAATTGCAAACATCCAGCAATTCCTCACACATGAAAAGTGCCAGCACTGAAAGCTACTGCTTGATCTAAGCATGCCTTGGCTAGCCTTTCAGAGCTACACAAAGGTTGGGGCTCTGTGCTCCTCTAGCCACCTAACCTTCTGCTCATCCTCTCTCGCAGTCGAAGGAGAGCTGAGCTGAGAAATTGCAAACGTCCAGCAATTCCTCAGACATGAAAAGTGCCAGCACTGAAAGCTACTGCTTGATCTAACCAGGCCTTGGCTAGTCTTTCAGAGCCACACAAAGGTTGGGGCTCTGTGCTTCTCTAGCCACCTAATCTTCTGCTCAACCTCTCTCGCAGTCGAAGGAGAGCTGAGCTGAGAAATTGCAAACGTCCAGCAATTCCTCACACATGAGAAATGCCAGCACTGAAAGCTGCTGCTAGCCAGCGCCGTTCCTTTGAAGCGCTCTCACAGGTGCAGCAACACTGGGGCTCTGCGCTTCTCTAGCCACCTAACGTCACGGTCACTATCTCTCCATCTTGCAGAGCTGAGCTGAGAAATTGCAAACGTCCAGCAATTCCTCACACATGAGAAATGCCAGCACTGAAAGCTCTTGCTAGCCAGCGCCGTTCCTTTGAAGCGCTCTCACAGGTGCAGCAACACTGGGGCTCTGCGCTTCTCTAGCCACCTAACGTCACGGTCACTATCTCTCCGTCTCGCAGAGCTGAGCTGAGAAATTGCAAACGTCCAGCAATTCCTCACACATGAAAAGTGCCAGCACTGAAAGCTACTGCTTGATTTAACCATGCCTTGGCTAGCCTTTCAGAGCCACACAAAGGTTGGGGCTCTGTGCTCCTCTAGCCACCTAATCTTCTGCTCAACCTCTCTAGCAGTCGAAGGAGAGCTGAGCTGAGAAATTGCAAACATCCACCAATTCCTCACACATGAAAAGTGCCAGCACTGAAAGCTACTGCTTGATCTAATCAGGCCTTGGCTAGCCTTTCAGAGCCACACAAAGGTTGGGGCTCTGTGCTCCTCTAGCCACCTAACCTTCTGCTCATCCTCTCTAGCAGTCGAAGGAGAGCTGAGGTGAGAAACTGCAAATGTCCACCAATTCCTCACACATGAAAAGTGCCAGCTCTGAAAGCTGTTGCTAGCCAGCACCGTTCCGTGGAAGCGCTCTCACAGGTGCAGCAACACTGGGGCTCTGCGCTTCTCCAGCGACCTAACGTCACAATCACTATCTCTCCGTCTCGCAGAGCTGAGCTGAGAAATTGCAAACGTCCAGCAATTCCTCACACATGAAAAGTGCCAGCACTGAAAGCTACTGCTTGATCTAACCATGCCTTGGCTAGCCTTTCAGAGCCACACAAAGGTTGGGGCTCTCTGCTTCTCTAGCCACCTAATCTTCTGCTCACCCTCTCTCGCAGTCGAAGGAGAGCTGAGCTGAGAAATTGCAAACATCCACCAATTCCTCACACATGAAAAGTGCCAGCACTGAAAGCTACTGCTTGATCTAATCAGGCCTTGGCTAGCCTTTCAGAGCCACACAAAGGTTGGGGCTCTGTGCTCCTCTAGCCACCTAACCTTCTGCTCATCCTCTCTAGCAGTCGAAGGAGAGCTGAGGTGAGAAACTGCAAATGTCCACCAATTCCTCACACATGAAAAGTGCCAGCTCTGAAAGCTGTTGCTAGCCAGCACCGTTCCGTGGAAGCGCTCTCACAGGCGCAGCAACACTGGGGCTCTGCGCTTCTCTAGCCACCTAACGTCACGGTCACTATCTCTCCGTCTCGCAGAGCTGAGCTGAGAAATTGCAAACGTCCAGCAATTCCTCACACATGAAAAGTGCCAGCTCTGAAAGCTACTGCTTGATCTAACCAGGCCTTGGCTAGCCTATCAGAGCCACACAAAGGTTGGGGCTCTGTGCTTCTCTAGCCACCTAACCTTCGGCTCATCCTCTCTCGCAGTCGAAGGACAGCTGAGCTGAGAAATTGCAAACGTCCAGCAATTCCTCACACATGAGAAATGCCAGCACTGAAAGCTCTTGCTAGCCAGCGCCGTTCCTTTGAAGCGCTCTCACAGGTGCAGCAACACTGGGGCTCTGCGCTTCTCTAGCCACCTAACGTCACGGTCACTATCTCTCCGTCTCGCAGAGCTGAGCTGAGAAATTGCAAACGTCCAGCAGTTCCTCACACATGAAAAGTGCCAGCACTGAAAGCTACTGCTTGATCTAACCAGGCCTTGGCTAGCCTTTCAGAGCCACACAAAGGTTGGGGCTCTGAGCTTCTCTAGCCACCTAATCTTCTGCTCAACCTCTCTAGCAGTCGAAGGAGAGCTGAGGTGAGAAATTGCAAACGTTCACCAATTCCTCACACATGAAAAGTGCCAGCACTGAAAGCTCTTGCTAGCCAGCGCCGTTCCTTTGAAGCGCTCTCACAGGTGCAGCAACACTGGGGCTCTGCGCTTCTCCAGCGACCTAACGTCACAATCACTATCTCTCCGTCTCGCAGAGCTGAGCTGAGAAATTGCAAACGTCCAGCAATTCCTCACACATGAAAAGTGCCAGCACTGAAAGCTCTTGCTAGCCACCACCGTTCCTTGGAAGCGCTCTCACAGGCACAGCAACACTGGGCCGCTGTGCTTCTGTAGCCACCTAACGTCACAGTCACTATCTCTTCGTCTCGCAGAGCTGAGCTGAGACATTGCAAACGTCCAGCAATTCCTCACACATGAAAAGTGCCAGCACTGAAAGCTACTGCTTGATCTAATCAGGCCTTGGCTAGCCTTTCAGAGCCACACAAAGGTTGGGGCTCTGTGCTTCTCTAGCCACCTAATCTTCTGCTCATCCTCTCTCGCAGTCGAAGGAGAGCTGAGCTGAGAAATTGCAAACGTCCAGCAATTCCTCACACATGAAAAGTGCCAACACTGAAAGCTACTGCTTGATCTAACCAGGCCATGGCTAGTCTTTCAGAGCCACACAAAGGTTGGGGCTCTCTGCTTCTCTAGCCACCTAATCTTCTGCTCACCCTCTCTCGCAGTCGAAGGACAGCTGAACTGAGAAACTGCAAATGTCCACCAATTCCTCACACATGAAAAGTGCCAGCTCTGAAAGCTGTTGCTAGCCAGCACCGTTCCGTGGAAGCGCTCTCACAGGCGCAGCAACACTGGGGCTCTGCGCTTCTCTAGCCACCTAACGTCACGGTCACTATCTCTCCGTCTCGCAGAGCTGAGCTGAGAAATTGCAAACGTCCAGCAATTCCTCACACATGAAAAGTGCCAGCACTGAAAGCTACTGCTTGATCTAACCAGGCCTTGGCTAGCCTTTCAGAGCCACACAAAGGTTGGGGCTCTGTGCTTCTCTAGCCACCTAACCCTCTGGTCATCCTCTCTCGCAGTCGAAGGAGAGCTGAGCTGAGAAATTGCAAACGTTCACCAATTCCTCACACATGAAAAGTGCCAGCACTGAAAGCTACTGCTTGATCTAATCAGGCCTTGGCTAGCCTTTCAGAGCCACACAAAGGTTGGGGCTCTGTGCTCCTCTAGCCACCTAATCTTCTGCTCATCCTCTCTCGCAGTCGAAGGAGAGCTGAGCTGACAAATTGCAAACGTCCAGCAATTCCTCACACATGAAAAGTGCCAGCTCTGAAAGCTACTGCTTGATCTAACCAGGCCTTGGCTAGCCTATCAGAGCCACACAAAGGTTGGGGCTCTGTGCTTCTGTAGCCACCTAACCTTCGGCTCATCCTCTCTCGCAGTCGAAGGACAGCTGAGCTGAGAAATTGCAAACGTCCAGCAATTCCTCACACATGAGAAATGCCAGCACTGAAAGCTCTTGCTAGCCAGCGCCGTTCCTTTGAAGCGCTCTCACAGGCGCAGCAACACTGGGGCTCTGCGCTTCTCTAGCCACCTAACGTCACGGTCACTATCTCTCCGTCTCGCAGAGCTGAGCTGAGAAATTGCAAACGTCCAGCAATTCCTCACACATGAAAAGTGCCAGCACTGAAAGCTACTGCTTGATCTAACCAGGCCTTGGCTAGCCTTTCAGAGCCACACAAAGGTTGGGGCTCTGTGCTTCTCTAGCCACCTAACCCTCGGGTCATCCTCTCTCGCAGTCGAAGGAGAGCTGAGCTGAGAAATTGCAAACGTTCACCAATTCCTCACACATGAAAAGTGCCAGCACTGAAAGCTACTGCTTGATCTAATCAGGCCTTGGCTAGCCTTTCAGAGCCACACAAAGGTTGGGGCTCTGTGCTCCTCTAGCCACCTAATCTTCTGCTCATCCTCTCTCGCAGTCGAAGGAGAGCTGAGCTGACAAATTGCAAACGTCCAGCAATTCCTCACACATGAGAAGTGCCAGCTCTGAAAGCTACTGCTTGATCTAACCAGGCCTTGGCTAGCCTATCAGAGCCACACAAAGGTTGGGGCTCTGTGCTTCTCTAGCCACCTAACCTTCGGCTCATCCTCTCTCGCAGTCGAAGGACAGCTGAGCTGAGAAATTGCAAACGTCCAGCAATTCCTCACACATGAGAAATGCCAGCACTGAAAGCTCTTGCTAGCCAGCGCCGTTCCTTTGAAGCGCTCTCACAGGTGCAGCAACACTGGGGCTCTGCACTTCTCCAGCGACCTAACGTCACAATCACTATCTCTCCGTCTCGCAGAGCTGAGCTGAGAAATTGCAAACGTCCAGCAATTCCTCACACATGAAAAGTGCCAGCACTGAATGCTACTGCTTGATCTATGCATGCCTTGGCTAGCCTTTCAGAGCTACACAAAGGTTGGGGCTCTGTGCTCCTCTAGCCACCTAACCTTCTGCTCATCCTCTCTCGCAGTCGAAGGAGAGCTGAGCTGAGAAATTGCAAACGTCCAGCAATTCCTCAGACATGAAAAGTGCCAGCACTGAAAGCTACTGCTTGATCTAACCAGGCCTTGGCTAGCCTTTCAGAGCCACACAAAGGTTGGGGCTCTGAGCTTCTCTAGCCACCTAATCTTCTGCTCAACCTCTCTAGCAGTCGAAGGAGAGCTGAGGTGAGAAATTGCAAACGTTCACCAATTCCTCACACATGAAAAGTGCCAGCTCTGAAAGCTACTGCTTGATCTAACCATGCCTTGGCTAGCCTTTCAGAGCCACAAAAAGGTTGGGGCTCTGTGCTTCTCTAGCCACCTAACCTTCGGCTCATCCTCTCTCGCAGTCGAAGGACAGCTGAGCTGAGAAATTGCAAACGTCCAGCAATTCCTCACACATGAGAAATGCCAGCACTGAAAGCTCTTGCTAGCCAGCGCCGTTCCTTTGAAGCGCTCTCACAGGTGCAGCAACACTGGGGCTCTGCGCTTCTCCAGCGACCTAACGTCACAATCACTATCTCTCCGTCTCGCAGAGCTGAGCTGAGAAATTGCAAACATCCAGCAATTCCTCACACATGAAAAGTGCCAGCACTGAAAGCTACTGCTTGATCTAACCATGCCTTGGCTAGCCTTTCAGAGCCACACAAAGGTTGGGGCTCTCTGCTTCTCTAGCCACCTAATCTTCTGCTCACCCTCTCTCGCAGTCGAAGGACAGCTGAACTGAGAAACTGCAAATGTCCACCAATTCCTCACACATGAAAAGTGCCAGCTCTGAAAGCTCTTGCTAGCCAGCACCGTTCCTTGGAAGCGCTCTCACAGGCGCAGCAACACTGGGGCTCTGCGCTTCTCTAGCCACCTAACGTCACGGTCACTATCTCTCCGTCTCGCAGAGCTGAGCTGAGAAATTGCAAACGTCCAGCAATTCCTCACACATGAAAAGTGCCAGCACTGAAAGCTACTGCTTGATCTAACCAGGCCTTGGCTAGCCTTTCAGAGCCACACAAAGGTTGGGGCTCTGTGCTTCTCTAGCCACCTAACCCTCGGGTCATCCTCTCTCGCAGTCGAAGGAGAGCTGAGCTGAGAAATTGCAAACGTTCACCAATTCCTCACACATGAAAAGTGCCAGCACTGAAAGCTACTGCTTGATCTAATCAGGCCTTGGCTAGCCTTTCAGAGCCACACAAAGGTTGGGGCTCTGTGCTCCTCTAGCCACCTAATCTTCTGCTCATCCTCTCTCGCAGTCGAAGGAGAGCTGAGCTGAGAAATTGCAAACGTCCAGCAATTCCTCACACATGAAAAGTGCCAGCTCTGAAAGCTACTGCTTGATCTAACCAGGCCTTGGCTAGCCTATCAGAGCCACACAAAGGTTGGGGCTCTGTGCTTCTCTAGCCACCTAACCTTCGGCTCATCCTCTCTCGCAGTCGAAGGACAGCTGAGCTGAGAAATTGCAAACGTCCAGCAATTCCTCACACATGAGAAATGCCAGCACTGAAAGCTCTTGCTAGCCAGCGCCGTTCCTTTGAAGCGCTCTCACAGGTGCAGCAACACTGGGGCTCTGCGCTTCTCTAGCCACCTAACGTCATGGTCACTATCTCTCCGTCTCGCAGAGCTGAGCTGAGAAATTGCAAACGTCCAGCAATTCCTCACACATGAAAAGTGCCAGCACTGAAAGCTACTGCTTGATCTAACCATGCCTTGGCTAGCCTTTCAGAGCCACACAAAGGTTGGGGCTCTCTGCTTCTCTAGCCACCTAATCTTCTGCTCACCCTCTCTCGCAGTCGAAGGAGAGCTGAGCTGAGAAATTGCAAACATCCACCAATTCCTCACACATGAAAAGTGCCAGCACTGAAAGCTACTGCTTGATCTAATCAGGCCTTGGCTAGCCTTTCAGAGCCACACAAAGGTTGGGGCTCTGTGCTCCTCTAGCCACCTAACCTTCTGCTCATCCTCTCTAGCAGTCGAAGGAGAGCTGAGGTGAGAAACTGCAAATGTCCACCAATTCCTCACACATGAAAAGTGCCAGCTCTGAAAGCTGTTGCTAGCCAGCACCGTTCCGTGGAAGCGCTCTCACAGGCGCAGCAACACTGGGGCTCTGCGCTTCTCTAGCCACCTAACGTCACGGTCACTATCTCTCCGTCTCGCAGAGCTGAGCTGAGAAATTGCAAACGTCCAGCAATTCCTCACACATGAAAAGTGCCAGCTCTGAAAGCTACTGCTTGACCTAACCAGGCCTTGGCTAGCCTATCAGAGCCACACAAAGGTTGGGGCTCTGTGCTTCTCTAGCCACCTAACCTTCGGCTCATCCTCTCTCGCAGTCGAAGGACAGCTGAGCTGAGAAATTGCAAACGTCCAGCAATTCCTCACACATGAGAAATGCCAGCACTGAAAGCTCTTGCTAGCCAGCGCCGTTCCTTTGAAGCGCTCTCACAGGTGCAGCAACACTGGGGCTCTGCGCTTCTCTAGCCACCTAACGTCACGGTCACTATCTCTCCGTCTCGCAGAGCTGAGCTGAGAAATTGCAAACGTCCAGCAGTTCCTCACACATGAAAAGTGCCAGCACTGAAAGCTACTGCTTGATCTAACCAGGCCTTGGCTAGCCTTTCAGAGCCACACAAAGGTTGGGGCTCTGAGCTTCTCTAGCCACCTAATCTTCTGCTCAACCTCTCTAGCAGTCGAAGGAGAGCTGAGGTGAGAAATTGCAAACGTTCACCAATTCCTCACACATGAAAAGTGCCAGCACTGAAAGCTCTTGCTAGCCAGCGCCGTTCCTTTGAAGCGCTCTCACAGGTGCAGCAACACTGGGGCTCTGCGCTTCTCCAGCGACCTAACGTCACAATCACTATCTCTCCGTCTCGCAGAGCTGAGCTGAGAAATTGCAAACGTCCAGCAATTCCTCACACATGAAAAGTGCCAGCACTGAAAGCTCTTGCTAGCCACCACCGTTCCTTGGAAGCGCTCTCACAGGCACAGCAACACTGGGCCGCTGTGCTTCTGTAGCCACCTAACGTCACAGTCACTATCTCTTCGTCTCGCAGAGCTGAGCTGAGACATTGCAAACGTCCAGCAATTCCTCACACATGAAAAGTGCCAGCACTGAAAGCTACTGCTTGATCTAATCAGGCCTTGGCTAGCCTTTCAGAGCCACACAAAGGTTGGGGCTCTGTGCTTCTCTAGCCACCTAATCTTCTGCTCATCCTCTCTCGCAGTCGAAGGAGAGCTGAGCTGAGAAATTGCAAACGTCCAGCAATTCCTCACACATGAAAAGTGCCAACACTGAAAGCTACTGCTTGATCTAACCAGGCCATGGCTAGTCTTTCAGAGCCACACAAAGGTTGGGGCTCTCTGCTTCTCTAGCCACCTAATCTTCTGCTCACCCTCTCTCGCAGTCGAAGGACAGCTGAACTGAGAAACTGCAAATGTCCACCAATTCCTCACACATGAAAAGTGCCAGCTCTGAAAGCTGTTGCTAGCCAGCACCGTTCCGTGGAAGCGCTCTCACAGGCGCAGCAACACTGGGGCTCTGCGCTTCTCTAGCCACCTAACGTCACGGTCACTATCTCTCCGTCTCGCAGAGCTGAGCTGAGAAATTGCAAACGTCCAGCAATTCCTCACACATGAAAAGTGCCAGCACTGAAAGCTACTGCTTGATCTAACCAGGCCTTGGCTAGCCTTTCAGAGCCACACAAAGGTTGGGGCTCTGTGCTTCTCTAGCCACCTAACCCTCTGGTCATCCTCTCTCGCAGTCGAAGGAGAGCTGAGCTGAGAAATTGCAAACGTTCACCAATTCCTCACACATGAAAAGTGCCAGCACTGAAAGCTACTGCTTGATCTAATCAGGCCTTGGCTAGCCTTTCAGAGCCACACAAAGGTTGGGGCTCTGTGCTCCTCTAGCCACCTAATCTTCTGCTCATCCTCTCTCGCAGTTGAAGGAGAGCTGAGCTGAGAAATTGCAAACATCCACCAATTCCTCACACATGAAAAGTGCCAGCTCTGAAAGCTACTGCTTGATCTAACCAGGCCTTGGCTAGCCTATCAGAGCCACACAAAGGTTGGGGCTCTGTGCTTCTCTAGCCACCTAACCTTCTGCTCATCCTCTCTCGCAGTCGAAGGACAGCTGAGCTGAGAAATTGCAAACGTCCACCAATTCCTCACACATGAGAAATGCCAGCACTGAAAGCTCTTGCTAGCCAGCGCCGTTCCTTTGAAGCGCTCTCACAGGCGCAGCAACACTGGGGCTCTGCGCTTCTCTAGCCACCTAACGTCACGGTCACTATCTCTCCGTCTCGCAGAGCTGAGCTGAGAAATTGCAAACGTTCACCAATTCCTCACACATGAAAAGTGCCAGCACTGAAAGCTACTGCTTGATCTAATCAGGCCTTGGCTAGCCTTTCAGAGCCACACAAAGGTTGGGGCTCTGTGCTCCTCTAGCCACCTAATCTTCTGCTCATCCTCTCTCGCAGTCGAAGGAGAGCTGAGCTGACAAATTGCAAACGTCCAGCAATTCCTCACACATGAAAAGTGCCAGCTCTGAAAGCTACTGCTTGATCTAACCAGGCCTTGGCTAGCCTATCAGAGCCACACAAAGGTTGGGGCTCTGTGCTTCTGTAGCCACCTAACCTTCGGCTCATCCTCTCTCGCAGTCGAAGGACAGCTGAGCTGAGAAATTGCAAACGTCCAGCAATTCCTCACACATGAGAAATGCCAGCACTGAAAGCTCTTGCTAGCCAGCGCCGTTCCTTTGAAGCGCTCTCACAGGCGCAGCAACACTGGGGCTCTGCGCTTCTCTAGCCACCTAACGTCACGGTCACTATCTCTCCGTCTCGCAGAGCTGAGCTGAGAAATTGCAAACGTCCAGCAATTCCTCACACATGAAAAGTGCCAGCACTGAAAGCTACTGCTTGATCTAACCAGGCCTTGGCTAGCCTTTCAGAGCCACACAAAGGTTGGGGCTCTGTGCTTCTCTAGCCACCTAACCCTCGGGTCATCCTCTCTCGCAGTCGAAGGAGAGCTGAGCTGAGAAATTGCAAACGTTCACCAATTCCTCACACATGAAAAGTGCCAGCACTGAAAGCTACTGCTTGATCTAATCAGGCCTTGGCTAGCCTTTCAGAGCCACACAAAGGTTGGGGCTCTGTGCTCCTCTAGCCACCTAATCTTCTGCTCATCCTCTCTCGCAGTCGAAGGAGAGCTGAGCTGACAAATTGCAAACGTCCAGCAATTCCTCACACATGAGAAGTGCCAGCTCTGAAAGCTACTGCTTGATCTAACCAGGCCTTGGCTAGCCTATCAGAGCCACACAAAGGTTGGGGCTCTGTGCTTCTCTAGCCACCTAACCTTCGGCTCATCCTCTCTCGCAGTCGAAGGACAGCTGAGCTGAGAAATTGCAAACGTCCAGCAATCCCTCACACATGAGAAATGCCAGCACTGAAAGCTCTTGCTAGCCAGCGCCGTTCCTTTGAAGCGCTCTCACAGGTGCAGCAACACTGGGGCTCTGCACTTCTCCAGCGACCTAACGTCACAATCACTATCTCTCCGTCTCGCAGAGCTGAGCTGAGAAATTGCAAACGTCCAGCAATTCCTCACACATGAAAAGTGCCAGCACTGAATGCTACTGCTTGATCTATGCATGCCTTGGCTAGCCTTTCAGAGCTACACAAAGGTTGGGGCTCTGTGCTCCTCTAGCCACCTAACCTTCTGCTCATCCTCTCTCGCAGTCGAAGGAGAGCTGAGCTGAGAAATTGCAAACGTCCAGCAATTCCTCAGACATGAAAAGTGCCAGCACTGAAAGCTACTGCTTGATCTAACCAGGCCTTGGCTAGCCTTTCAGAGCCACACAAAGGTTGGGGCTCTGAGCTTCTCTAGCCACCTAATCTTCTGCTCAACCTCTCTAGCAGTCGAAGGAGAGCTGAGGTGAGAAATTGCAAACGTTCACCAATTCCTCACACATGAAAAGTGCCAGCTCTGAAAGCTACTGCTTGATCTAACCATGCCTTGGCTAGCCTTTCAGAGCCACAAAAAGGTTGGGGCTCTGTGCTTCTCTAGCCACCTAACCTTCGGCTCATCCTCTCTCGCAGTCGAAGGACAGCTGAGCTGAGAAATTGCAAACGTCCAGCAATTCCTCACACATGAGAAATGCCAGCACTGAAAGCTCTTGCTAGCCAGCGCCGTTCCTTTGAAGCGCTCTCACAGGTGCAGCAACACTGGGGCTCTGCGCTTCTCCAGCGACCTAACGTCACAATCACTATCTCTCCGTCTCGCAGAGCTGAGCTGAGAAATTGCAAACATCCAGCAATTCCTCACACATGAAAAGTGCCAGCACTGAAAGCTACTGCTTGATCTAACCATGCCTTGGCTAGCCTTTCAGAGCCACACAAAGGTTGGGGCTCTCTGCTTCTCTAGCCACCTAATCTTCTGCTCACCCTCTCTCGCAGTCGAAGGACAGCTGAACTGAGAAACTGCAAATGTCCACCAATTCCTCACACATGAAAAGTGCCAGCTCTGAAAGCTCTTGCTAGCCAGCACCGTTCCTTGGAAGCGCTCTCACAGGCGCAGCAACACTGGGGCTCTGCGCTTCTCTAGCCACCTAACGTCACGGTCACTATCTCTCCGTCTCGCAGAGCTGAGCTGAGAAATTGCAAACGTCCAGCAATTCCTCACACATGAAAAGTGCCAGCACTGAAAGCTACTGCTTGATCTAACCAGGCCTTGGCTAGCCTTTCAGAGCCACACAAAGGTTGGGGCTCTGTGCTTCTCTAGCCACCTAACCCTCGGGTCATCCTCTCTCGCAGTCGAAGGAGAGCTGAGCTGAGAAATTGCAAACGTTCACCAATTCCTCACACATGAAAAGTGCCAGCACTGAAAGCTACTGCTTGATCTAATCAGGCCTTGGCTAGCCTTTCAGAGCCACACAAAGGTTGGGGCTCTGTGCTCCTCTAGCCACCTAATCTTCTGCTCATCCTCTCTCGCAGTCGAAGGAGAGCTGAGCTGAGAAATTGCAAACGTCCAGCAATTCCTCACACATGAAAAGTGCCAGCTCTGAAAGCTACTGCTTGATCTAACCAGGCCTTGGCTAGCCTATCAGAGCCACACAAAGGTTGGGGCTCTGTGCTTCTCTAGCCACCTAACCTTCGGCTCATCCTCTCTCGCAGTCGAAGGACAGCTGAGCTGAGAAATTGCAAACGTCCACCAATTCCTCACACATGAGAAATGCCAGCACTGAAAGCTCTTGCTAGCCAGCGCCGTTCCTTTGAAGCGCTCTCACAGGTGCAGCAACACTGGGGCTCTGCGCTTCTCTAGCCACCTAACGTCATGGTCACTATCTCTCCGTCTCGCAGAGCTGAGCTGAGAAATTGCAAACGTCCAGCAATTCCTCACACATGAAAAGTGCCAGCACTGAATGCTACTGTTTGATCTATGCATGCCTTGGCTAGCCTTTCAGAGCTACACAAAGGTTGGGGCTCTGTGCTCCTCTAGCCACCTAACCTTCTGCTCATCCTCTCTCGCAGTCGAAGGAGAGCTGAGCTGAGAAATTGCAAACGTCCAGCAATTCCTCACACATGAAAAGTGCCAGCACTGAAAGCTACTGCTTGATCTAACCAGGCCTTGGCTAGCCTTTCAGAGCCACACAAAGGTTGGGGCTCTGTGCTCCTCTAGCCACCTAATCTTCTGCTCATCCTCTCTCGCAGTCGAAGGAGAGCTGAGCTGAGAAATTGCAAACGTTCACCAATTCCTCACACATGAAAAGTGCCAGCTCTGAAAGCTACTGCTTGATCTAAGCATGCCTTGGCTAGCCTTTCAGAGCCACAAAAAGGTTGGGGCTCTGTGCTTCTCTAGCCACCTAACCTTCGGCTCATCCTCTCTCGCAGTCGAAGGAGAGCTGAGCTGAGAAATTGCAAACGTCCAGCAATTCCTCACACATGAGAAATGCCAGCACTGAAAGCTCTTGCTAGCCAGCGCCGTTCCTTTGAAGTGCTCTCACAGGTGCAGCAACACTGGGGCTCTGCGCTTCTCCAGCGACCTAACGTCACAATCACTATCTCTCCGTCTCGCAGAGCTGAGCTGAGAAATTGCAAACGTCCAGCAATTCTTCACACATGAAAAGTGCCAGCACTGAAAGCTACTGCTTGATCTAACCATGCCTTGGCTAGCCTTTCAGAGCCACACAAAGTTTGGGGCTCTGTGCTTCTCTAGCCACCTAATCTTCGGCTCATCCTCTCTCGCAGTCGAAGGAGAGCTGAGCTGAGAAATTGCAAACGTCCACCAATTCCTTACACATGAAAAGTGCCAGCACTGAAAGCTCTTGCTAGCCAGCACCGTTCCTTGGAACTGCTCTCACAGGTGCAGCAACACTGGGGCTCTGCGCTTCTCCAGCGACCTAACGTCACAATCACTATCTCTCCGTCTCGCAGAGCTGAGCTGAGAAATTGCAAACGTCCAGCAATTCCTCACACATGAAAAGTGCCAGCACTGAAAGCTCTTGCTAGCCACCACCGTTCCTTGGAAGCGCTCTCACAGGCACAGCAACACTGGGCCGCTGTGCTTCTGTAGCCACCTAACGTCACAGTCACTATCTCTCCATCTCGCAGAGCTGAGCTGAGACATTGCAAACGTCCAGCAATTCCTCACACATGAAAAGTGCCAGCACTGAAAGCTACTGCTTGATCTAATCAGGCCTTGGCTAGCCTTTCAGAGCCACACAAAGGTTGGGGCTCTGTGCTTCTCTAGCCACCTAATCTTCTGCTCATCCTCTCTCGCAGTCGAAGGAGAGCTGAGCTGAGAAATTGCAAACGTCCAGCAATTCCTCACACATGAAAAGTGCCAACACTGAAAGCTACTGCTTGATCTAACCAGGCCATGGCTAGTCTTTCAGAGCCACACAAAGGTTGGGGCTCTCTGCTTCTCTAGCCACCTAATCTTCTGCTCAACCTCTCTCGCAGTCGAAGGACAGCTGAACTGAGAAACTGCAAATGTCCACCAATTCCTCACACATGAAAAGTGCCAGCTCTGAAAGCTGTTGCTAGCCAGCACCGTTCCGTGGAAGCGCTCTCACAGGCGCAGCAACACTGGGGCTCTGCGCTTCTCTAGCCACCTAACGTCACGGTCACTATCTCTCCGTCTCGCAGAGCTGAGCTGAGAAATTGCAAACGTCCAGCAATTCCTCACACATGAAAAGTGCCAGCACTGAAAGCTACTGCTTGATCTAACCAGGCCTTGGCTAGCCTTTCAGAGCCACACAAAGGTTGGGGCTCTGTGCTTCTCTAGCCACCTAACCCTCGGGTCATCCTCTCTCGCAGTCGAAGGAGAGCTGAGCTGAGAAATTGCAAACGTTCACCAATTCCTCACACATGAAAAGTGCCAGCACTGAAAGCTACTGCTTGATCTAACCAGGCCTTGGCTAGCCTTTCAGAGCCACACAAAGGTTGGGGCTCTGTGCTCCTCTAGCCACCTAATCTTCTGCTCATCCTCTCTCGCAGTCAAAGGAGAGCTGAGCTGAGAAATTGCAAACGTCCAGCAATTCCTCACACATGAAAAGTGCCAGCACTGAAAGCTACTGCTTGATCTAACCATGCCTTGGCTAGCCTTTCAGAGCCACACAAAGGTTGGGGCTCTGTGCTTCTCTAGCCACCTAACCCTCGGGTCATCCTCTCTCGCAGTCGAAGGAGAGCTGAGCTGAGAAATTGCAAACGTTCACCAATTCCTCACACATGAAAAGTGCCAGCACTGAAAGCTACTGCTTGATCTAATCAGGCCTTGGCTAGCCTTTCAGAGCCACACAAAGGTTGGGGCTCTGTGGTCCTCTAGCCACCTAATCTTCTGCTCATCCTCTCTCGCAGTCGAAGGAGAGCTGAGCTGAGAAATTGCAAACGTCCAGCAATTCCTCACACATGAAAAGTGCCAGCACTGAAAGCTACTGCTTGATCTAACCAGGCCTTGGCTAGCCTTTCAGAGCTACACAAAGGTTGGGGCTCTGTGCTCCTCTAGCCACCTAATCTTCTGCTCATCCTCTCTCGCAGTCGAACGACAGCTGAGCTGAGAAATTGCAAACGTCCAGCAATTCCTCAGACATGAAAAGTGCCAGCACTGAAAGCTACTGCTTGATCTAACCAGGCCTTGGCTAGCCTTTCAGAGCCACACAAAGGTTGGGGCTCTGTGCTCCTCTAGCCACCTAATCTTCTGCTCATCCTCTCTCGCAGTCGAAGGAGAGCTGAGCTGAGAAATTGCAAACGTCCAGCAATTCCTCACACATGAAAAGTGCCAGCACTGAAAGCTACTGCTTGATCTAACCAGGCCTTGGCTTGCCTTTCAGAGCCACACAAAGGTTGGGGCTCTGAGCTTCTCTAGCCACCTAATCTTCTGCTCATCCTCTCTCGCAGTCGAAGGAGAGCTGAGCTGAGAAATTGCAAACGTCCAGCAATTCCTCACACATGAAAAGTGCCAGCACTGAAAGCTGTTGCTAGCCAGCGCCGTTCCTTTGAAGCGCTCTCACAGGTGCAGCAACACTGGGGCTCTGCGCTTCTCTAGCCACCTAACGTCACGGTCACTATCTCTCCGTCTTGCAGAGCTGAGCTGAGAAATTGCAAACATCCAGCAATTCCTCACACATGAAAAGTGCCAGCACTGAAAGCTGTTGCTAGCCACCACCGTTCCTTGGAAGCGCTCTCACAGGCGCAGCAACACTGGGGCTCTGCGCTTCTCTAGCCACCTAACGTCACGGTCACTATCTGTCCGTCTCGCAGAGCTGAGCTGGGAAATTGCAAACGTCCAGCAGTTCCTCACACATGAAAAGTGCCAGCACTGAAAGCTACTGCTTGATCTAACCATGCCTTGGCTAGCCTTTCAGAGCCACACAAAGGTTGGGGCTCTGTGCTCCTCTAGCCACCTAACCTTCTGCTCATCCTCTCTCGCAGTCGAAGGAGAGCTGAGCTGAGAAATTGCAAACGTCCAGCAATCCCTCACACATGAGAAATGCCAGCACTGAAAGCTCTTGCTAGCCAGCGCCGTTCCTTTGAAGCGCTCTCACAGGTGCAGCAACACTGGGGCTCTGCGCTTCTCCAGCGACCTAACGTCACAATCACTATCTCTCCGTCTCGCAGAGCTGAGCTGAGAAATTGCAAACGTCCAGCAATTCCTCACACATGAAAAGTGCCAGCACTGAAAGCTACTGCTTGATCTAACCATGCCTTGGCTAGCCTTTCAGAGCCACACAAAGTTTGGGGCTCTGTGCTTCTCTAGCCACCTAATCTTCGGCTCATCCTCTCTCGCAGTCGAAGGAGAGCTGAGCTGAGAAATTGCAAACGTCCACCAATTCCTTACACATGAAAAGTGCCAGCACTGAAAGCTCTTGCTAGCCAGCACCGTTCCTTGGAACTGCTCTCACAGGTGCAGCAACACTGGGGCTCTGCGCTTCTCCAGCGACCTAACGTCACAATCACTATCTCTCCGTCTCGCAGAGCTGAGCTGAGAAATTGCAAACGTCCAGCAATTCCTCACACATGAAAAGTGCCAGCACTGAAAGCTCTTGCTAGCCACCACCGTTCCTTGGAAGCGCTCTCACAGGCACAGCAACACTGGGCCGCTGTGCTTCTGTAGCCACCTAACGTCACAGTCACTATCTCTTCGTCTCGCAGAGCTGAGCTGAGACATTGCAAACGTCCAGCAATTCCTCACACATGAAAAGTGCCAGCACTGAAAGCTACTGCTTGATCTAATCAGGCCTTGGCTAGCCTTTCAGAGCCACACAAAGGTTGGGGCTCTGTGCTTCTCTAGCCACCTAATCTTCTGCTCATCCTCTCTTGCAGTCGAAGGAGAGCTGAGCTGAGAAATTGCAAACGTCCAGCAATTCCTCACACATGAAAAGTGCCAACACTGAAAGCTACTGCTTGATCTAACCAGGCCATGGCTAGTCTTTCAGAGCCACACAAAGGTTGGGGCTCTCTGCTTCTCTAGCCACCTAATCTTCTGGTCAACCTCTCTCGCAGTCGAAGGACAGCTGAACTGAGAAACTGAAAATGTCCACCAATTCCTCACACATGAAAAGTGCCAGCTCTGAAAGCTGTTGCTAGCCAGCACCGTTCCGTGGAAGCGCTCTCACAGGCGCAGCAACACTGGGGCTCTGCACTTCTCTAGCCACCTAACGTCACGGTCACTATCTCTCCGTCTCGCAGAGCTGAGCTGAGAAATTGCAAACGTCCAGCAATTCCTCACACATGAAAAGTGCCAGCACTGAAAGCTACTGCTTGATCTAACCAGGCCTTGGCTAGCCTTTCAGAGCCACACAAAGGTTGGGGCTCTGTGCTTCTCTAGCCACCTAACCCTCGGGTCATCCTCTCTCGCAGTCGAAGGAGAGCTGAGCTGAGAAATTGCAAACGTCCAGCAATTCCTCAGACATGAAAAGTGCCAGCACTGAAAGCTACTGCTTGATCTAATCAGGCCTTGGCTAGCCTTTCAGAGCCACACAAAGGTTGGGGCTCTGTGCTCCTCTAGCCACCTAATCTTCTGCTCATCCTCTCTCGCAGTCGAAGGAGAGCTGAGCTGAGAAATTGCAAACGTCCAGCAATTCCTCACACATGAAAAGTGCCAGCACTGAAAGCTACTGCTTGATCTAACCATGCCTTGGCTAGCCTTTCAGAGCCACACAAAGGTTGGGGCTCTGTGCTTCTCTAGCCACCTAACCCTCGGGTCATCCTCTCTCGCAGTCGAAGGAGAGCTGAGCTGAGAAATTGCAAACGTTCACCAATTCCTCACACATGAAAAGTGCCAGCACTGAAAGCTACTGCTTGATCTAATCAGGCCTTGGCTAGCCTTTCAGAGCCACACAAAGGTTGGGGCTCTGTGCTCCTCTAGCCACCTAATCTTCTGCTCATCCTCTCTCGCAGTCGAAGGAGAGCTGAGCTGAGAAATTGCAAACGTCCAGCAATTCCTCACACATGAAAAGTGCCAGCACTGAAAGCTACTGCTTGATCTAACCAGGCCTTGGCTAGCCTTTCAGAGCCACACAAAGGTTGGGGCTCTGTGCTTCTCTAGCCACCTAACCCTCGGGTCATCCTCTCTCGCAGTCGAAGGAGAGCTGAGCTGAGAAATTGCAAACGTCCAGCAATTCCTCACACATGAAAAGTGCCAGCACTGAAAGCTACTGCTTGATCTAATCAGGCCTTGGCTAGCCTTTCAGAGCCACACAAAGGTTGGGGCTCTGTGCTCCTCTAGCCACCTAATCTTCTGCTCATCCTCTCTCGCAGTCGAAGGAGAGCTGAGCTGAGAAATTGCAAACGTCCAGCAATTCCTCACACATGAAAAGTGCCAGCACTGAAAGCTACTGCTTGATCTAACCATGCCTTGGCTAGCCTTTCAGAGCCACACAAAGGTTGGGGCTCTGTGCTTCTCTAGCCACCTAACCCTCGGGTCATCCTCTCTCGCAGTCGAAGGAGAGCTGAGCTGAGAAATTGCAAACGTTCACCAATTCCTCACACATGAAAAGTGCCAGCACTGAAAGCTACTGCTTGATCTAATCAGGCCTTGGCTAGCCTTTCAGAGCCACACAAAGGTTGGGGCTCTGTGCTCCTCTAGCCACCTAATCTTCTGCTCATCCTCTCTCGCAGTCGAAGGAGAGCTGAGCTGAGAAATTGCAAACGTCCAGCAATTCCTCACACATGAAAAGTGCCAGCACTGAAAGCTACTGCTTGATCTAACCAGGCCTTGGCTAGCCTTTCAGAGCCACACAAAGGTTGGGGCTCTGTGCTCCTCTAGCCACCTAATCTTCTGCTCATCCTCTCTCGCAGTCGAACGACAGCTGAGCTGAGAAATTGCAAACGTTCAGCAATTCCTCAGACATGAAAAGTGCCAGCACTGAAAGCTACTGCTTGATCTAACCAGGCCTTGGCTAGCCTTTCAGAGCCACACAAAGGTTGGGGCTCTGTGCTCCTCTAGCCACCTAATCTTCTGCTCATCCTCTCTCGCAGTCGAAGGAGAGCTGAGCTGAGAAATTGCAAACGTCCAGCAATTCCTCAGACATGAAAAGTACCAGCACTGAAAGCTACTGCTTGATCTAACCAGGCCTTGGCTTGCCTTTCAGAGCCACACAAAGGTTGGGGCTCTGAGCTTCTCTAGCCACCTAATCTTCTGCTCATCCTCTCTCGCAGTCGAAGGAGAGCTGAGCTGAGAAATTGCAAACGTCCAGCAATTCCTCACACATGAAAAGTGCCAGCACTGAAAGCTGTTGCTAGCCAGCGCCGTTCCTTTGAAGCGCTCTCACAGGTGCAGCAACACTGGGGCTCTGCGCTTCTCTAGCCACCTAACGTCACGGTCACTATCTCTCCGTCTTGCAGAGCTGAGCTGAGAAATTGCAAACATCCAGCAATTCCTCACACATGAAAAGTGCCAGCACTGAAAGCTGTTGCTAGCAGGCACCGTTCCTTGGAAGCGCTCTCACAGGCGCAGCAACACTGGGGCTCTGCGCTTCTCTAGCCACCTAACGTCACGGTCACTATCTGTCCGTCTCGCAGAGCTGAGCTGGGAAATTGCAAACGTCCAGCAGTTCCTCACACATGAAAAGTGCCAGCACTGAAAGCTACTGCTTGATCTGACAAGGCCTTGGCTAGCCTTTCAGAGCCACACAAAGGTTGGGGCTCTGTGCTCCTCTAGCCACCTAATCTTCTGCTCATCCTCTCTCGCAGTCGAAGGAGAGCTGAGCTGAGAAATTGCAAACGTCCAGCAATTCCTCAGACATGAAAAGTGCCAGCACTGAAAACTACTGCTTGATCTAACCATGCCTTGGCTAGCCTTTCAGAGCCACACAAAGGTTGGGGCTCTGTGCTCCTCTAGCCACCTAACCTTCTGCTCATCCTCTCTCGCAGTCGAAGGAGAGCTGAGCTGAGAAATTGCAAACGTCCAGCAATTCCTCACACATGAAAAGTGCCAGCACTGAAAGCTACTGCTTGATCTAACCAGGCCTTGGCTAGCCTTTCAGAGCCACACAAAGTTTGGGGCTCTGTGCTTCTCTAGCCACCTAATCTTCGGCTCATCCTCTCTCGCAGTCGAAGGAGAGCTGAGCTGAGAAATTGCAAACGTTCAGCAATTCCTCAGACATGAAAAGTGCCAGCACTGAAAGCTCTTGCTAGCCAGCACCGTTCCTTGGAAGTGCTCTCACAGGCCAGCAACACTGGGGCTCTGCGCTTCTCTAGCCACCTAACGTCACGGTCACTATCTCTCCGTCTCGCAGAGCTGAGCTGAGAAATTGCAAACGTCCAGCAATTCCTCACACATGAAAAGTGCCAGCACTGAAAGCTACTGCTTGATCTAACCAGGCCTTGGCTAGCCTTTCAGAGCCACACAAAGGTTGGGGCTCTGAGCTTCTCTAGCCACCTAACCTTCTGCTCAACCTCTCTCGCAGTCGAAGGAGACCTGAGCTGAGAAATTGCAAACGTCCAGCAATTCCTCACACATGAGAAATGCCAGCACTGAAAGCTGTTGCTAGCCAGCGCCGTTCCTTTGAAGCGCTCTCACAGGTGCAGCAACACTGGGGCTCTGCGCTTCTCTAGACACCTAATGTCACGGTCACTATCTCTCCGTCTTGCAGAGCTGAGCTGAGTAATTGCAAACATCCAGCAATTCCTCACACATGAAAAGTGCCAGCACTGAATGCTACTGTTTGATCTATGCATGCCTTGGCTAGCCTTTCAGAGCCACGCAAAGGTTGGGGCTCTGTGCTCCTCTAGCCACCTAACCTTCTGCTCATCCTCTCTCGCAGTCGAAGGAGAGCTGAGCTGAGAAATTGCAAACGTCCAGCAATTCCTCACACATGAAAAGTGCCAGCACTGAAAGCTACTGCTTGATCTAACCAGGCCTTGGCTAGCCTTTCAGAGCCACACAAAGGTTGGGGCTCTGAGCTTCTCTAGCCACCTAACCCTCAGCTCATCCTCTCTCGCAGTCGAAGGACAGCTGAGCTGAGAAATTGCAAACGTCCAGAAATCCCTCACACATGAGAAATGCCAGCACTGAAAGCTCTTGCTAGCCAGCACCTTTCCTTTGAAGCGCTCTCACAGGTGCAGCAACACTGGGGCTCTGCGCTTCTCTAGCCACCTAACGTCACGGTCACTATCTCTCCGTCTCGCAGAGCTGAGCTGAGAAATTGCAAACGTCCAGCAATTCCTCACACATGAAAAGTGCCAGCACTGAAAGCTACTGCTTGATCTAACCAGGCCTTGGCTAGTCTTTCAGAGCCACACAAAGGTTGGGGCTCTGTGCTCCTCTAGCCACCTAATCTTCTGCTCATCCTCTCTCGCAGTCGAAGGAGAGCTGAGCTGAGAAATTGCAAACGTCCAGCAATTCCTCACACATGAAAAGTGCCAGCACTCAAAGCTGCTGCTAGCCAGCACTGTTCCTTGGAAGCGCTCTCACAGGCGCAGCAACACTGGGGCTCTGCACTTCTATAGCCACCTAATGTCACGGTCACTATCTCTCCGTCTTGCAGAGCTGAGCTGAGAAATTGCAAACGTCCACCAATTCCTCACACATGACAAGTGCCAGCACAGAATGCTACTGCTTGATCTAACCATGCCTTGGCTAGCCTTTCAGAGCCACACAAAGGTTGGGGCTCTGTGCTCCTCTAGCCACCTAATCTTCTGCTCAACCTCTCTAGCAGTCGAAGGACAGCTGAGCTGAGAAATTGCAAACATCCACCAATTCCTCACACATGAAAAGTGCCAGCACTGAAAGCTACTGCTTGATCTAATCAGGCCTTGGCTAGCCTTTCAGAGCCACACAAAGGTTGGGGCTCTGTGCTCCTCTAGCCACCTAACCTTCTGCTCATCCTCTCTAGCAGTCGAAGGAGAGCTGAGGTGAGAAATTGCAAACGTCCAGCAATTCCTCACACATGAAAAGTGCCAGCTCTGAAAGCTACTGCTTGATCTAACCAGGCCTTGGCTAGCCTTTCAGAGCCACACAAAGGTTGGGGCTCTGTGCTTCTCTAGCCACCTAACCTTCGGCTCATCCTCTCTCGCAGTCGAAGGACAGCTGAGCTGAGAAATTGCAAACGTCCAGCAATTCCTCACACATGAGAAATGCCAGCACTGAAAGCTCTTGCTAGCCAGCGCCGTTCCTTTGAAGCGCTCTCACAGGTGCAGCAACACTGGGGCTCTGCGCTTCTCCAGCGACCTAACGTCACAATCACTATCTCTCCGTCTCGCAGAGCTGAGCTGAGAAATTGCAAACGTCCAGCAATTCCTCACACATGAAAAGTGCCAGCACTGAATGCTACTGTTTGATCTATGCATGACTTGGCTAGCCTTTCAGAGCCACACAAAGGTTGGGGCTCTGTGCTCCTCTAGCCACCTAACCTTCTGCTCATCCTCTCTCGCAGTCGAAGGAGAGCTGAGCTGAGAAATTGCAAACGTCCAGCAATTCCTCAGACATGAAAAGTGCCAGCACTGAAAGCTACTGCTTGATCTAACCAGGCCTTGGCTAGCCTTTCAGAGCCACACAAAGGTTGGGGCTCTGAGCTTCTCTAGCCACCTAATCTTCTGCTCAACCTCTCTAGCAGTCGAAGGAGAGCTGAGCTGAGAAATTGCAAGCGTCCAGCAATTCCTCACACATGAAAAGTGCCAGCTCTGAAAGCTACTGCTTGATCTAATCAGGCCTTGGCTAGCCTTTCAGAGCCACACAAAGGTTGGGGCTCTGTGCTTTTCTAGCCACCTAACCTTCGGCTCATCCTCTCTCGCAGTCGAAGGACAGCTGAGCTGAGAAATTGCAAACGTCCAGCAATTCCTCACACATGAAAAGTGCCAGCACTGAAAGCTACTGCTTGATCTAACCATGCCTTGGCTAGTCTTTCAGAGCCACACAAAGTTTGGGGCTCTGTGCTTCTCTAGCCACCTAATCTTCGGCTCATCCTCTCTCGCAGTCGAAGGAGAGCTGAGCTGAGAAATTGCAAACGTCCACCAATTCCTTACACATGAAAAGTGCCAGCACTGAAAGCTCTTGCTAGCCAGCACCGTTCCTTGGAACTGCTCTCACAGGCGCAGCAACACTGGGGCTCTGCGCTTCTCCAGCGACCTAACGTCACAGTCACTATCTCTCCGTCTCGCAGAGCTGAGCTGAGAAATTGCAAACGTCCAGCAATTCCTCACACATGAAAAGTGCCAGCACTGAAAGCTGTTGCTAGCCAGCACCGTTCCTTGGAAGCACTCTCACAGGCACAGCAACACTGGGCCGCTGTGCTTCTGTAGCCACCTAACGTCACAGTCACTATCTCTCCGTCTCGCAGAGCTGAGCTGAGACATTGCAAACGTCCAGCAATTCCTCACACATGAAAAGTGCCAGCACTGAAAGCTACTGCTTGATCTAACCAGGCCTTGGCTAGCCTTTCAGAGCCACACAAAGGTTGGGGCTCTGTGCTTCTCTAGCCACCTAATCTTCTGCTCATCCTCTCTCGCAGTCGAAGGAGAGCTGAGCTGAGAAATTGCAAACGTCCAGCAATTCCTCACACATGAAAAGTGCCAACACTGAAAGCTACTGCTTGATCTAACCAGGCCATGGCTAGTCTTTCAGAGCCACACAAAGGTTGGGGCTCTCTGCTTCTCTAGCCACCTAATCTTCTGCTCACCCTCTCTCGCAGTCGAAGGACAGCTGAACTGAGAAACTGCAAATGTCCACCAATTCCTCACACATGAAAAGTGCCAGCTCTGAAAGCTGTTGCTAGCCAGCACCGTTCCGTGGAAGCGCTCTCACAGGCGCAGCAACACTGGGGCTCTGCGCTTCTCTAGCCACCTAACGTCACGGTCACTATCTCTCCGTCTCGCAGAGCTGAGCTGAGAAATTGCAAACGTCCACCAATTCCTCACACATGAAAAGTGCCAGCACTGAAAGCTACTGCTTGATCTAACCAGGCCTTGGCTAGCCTTTCAGAGCCACACAAAGGTTGGGGCTCTGTGCTTCTCTAGCCACCTAACCCTCGGGTCATCTTCTCTCGCAGTCGAAGGAGAGCTGAGCTGAGAAATTGCAAACGTTCACCAATTCCTCACACATGAAAAGTGCCAGCACTGAAAGCTACTGCTTGATCTAATCAGGCCTTGGCTAGCCTTTCAGAGCCACACAAAGGTTGGGGCTCTGTGCTCCTCTAGCCACCTAATCTTCTGCTCATCCTCTCTCGCAGTCGAAGGAGAGCTGAGCTGAGAAATTGCAAACGTCCAGCAATTCCTCACACATGAAAAGTGCCAGCACTGAAAGCTACTGCTTGATCTAACCATGCCTTGGCTAGCCTTTCAGAGCCACACAAAGGTTGGGGCTCTGTGCTTCTCTAGCCACCTAACCCTCGGCTCATCCTCTCTCGCAGTCGAAGGAGAGCTGAGCTGAGAAATTGCAAACGTTCACCAATTCCTCACACATGAAAAGTGCCAGCACTGAAAGCTACTGCTTGATCTAATCAGGCCTTGGCTAGCCTTTCAGAGCCACACAAAGGTTGGGGCTCTGTGCTCCTCTAGCCACCTAATCATCTGCTCATCCTCTCTCGCAGTCGAAGGAGAGCTGAGCTGAGAAATTGCAAACGTCCAGCAATTCCTCACACATGAAAAGTGCCAGCACTGAAAGCTACTGCTTGATCTAACCATGCCTTGGCTAGCCTTTCAGAGCCACACAAAGGTTGGGGCTCTGTGCTTCTCTAGCCACCTAATCTTCGGCTCATCCTCTCTCGCAGTCGAAGGAGAGCTGAGCTGAGAAATTGCAAACGTCCAGCAATTCCTTACACATGAAAAGTGCCAGCACTGAAAGCTCTTGCTAGCCAGCACCATTCCTTGGAACTGCTCTCACAGGTGCAGCAACACTGGGGCTCTGCGCTTCTCCAGCGACCTAACGTCACAATCACTATCTCTCCGTCTCGCAGAGCTGAGCTGAGAAATTGCAAACGTCCAGCAATTCCTCACACATGAAAAGTGCCAGCACTGAAAGCTCTTGCTAGCCAGCACCGTTCCGTGGAAGCGCTCTCACAGGCACAGCAACACTGGGCCGCTGTGCTTCTGTAGCCACCTAACGTCACAGTCACTATCTCTCCGTCTCGCAGAGCTGAGCTGAGACATTGCAAACGTCCAGCAATTCCTCACACATGAAAAGTGCCAGCACTGAAAGCTACTGCTTGATCTAACCAGGCCTTGGCTAGCCTTTCAGAGCCACACAAAGGTTGGGGCTCTGTGCTTCTCTAGCCACCTAATCTTCTGCTCATCCTCTCTCGCAGTCGAAGGAGAGCTGAGCTGAGAAATTGCAAACATCCACCAATTCCTCACACATGAAAAGTGCCAGCACTGAAAGCTACTGCTTGATCTAATCAGGCCTTGGCTAGCCTTTCAGAGCCACACAAAGGTTGGGGCTCTGTGCTTCTCTAGCCACCTAATCTTCTGCTCATCCTCTCTCGCAGTCGAAGGAGAGCTGAGCTGAGAAATTGCAAACGTCCAGCAATTCCTCACACATGAAAAGTGCCAGCACTGAAAGCTACTGCTTGATCTAACCAGGCCTTGGCTAGCCTTTCAGAGCCACACAAAGGTTGGGGCTCTGTGCTCCTCTAGCCACCTAACCCTCGGCTCATCCTCTCTCGCAGTCGAAGGAGAGCTGAGCTGAGAAATTGCAAACGTCCAGCAATTCCTCACACATGAAAAGTGCCAGCACTGAAAGCTGCTCCTAGCAGGCACCGTTCCTTGGAAGTGCTCTCACAGGTGCAGCAACACTGGGGCTCTGCACTTCTCTAGCCACCTAATGTCACGGTCACTATCTCTCCGTCTTGCAGAGCTGAGCTGAGAAATTGCAAACATCCAGCAATTCCTCACACATGAAAAGTGCCAGCACTGAATGCTACTGTTTGATCTATGCATGCCTTGGCTAGCCTTTCAGAGCTACACAAAGGTTGGGGCTCTGTGCTCCTCTAGCCACCTAACCTTCTGCTCATCCTCTCTCGCAGTCGAAGGAGAGCTGAGCTGAGAAATTGCAAACGTCCAGCAATTCATCAGACATGAGAAATGCCAGCACTGAAAGCTGTTGCTAGCCAGCACTGTTCCGTGGAAGCGCTCTCACAGGCGCAGCAACACTGGGGCTCTGCGCTTCTCTAGCCACCTAACGTCACGGTCACTATCTCTCCGTCTCGCAGAGCTGAGCTGAGAAATTGCAAACGTCCAGCAATTCCTCACACATGAAAAGTGCCAGCACTGAAAGCTACTGCTTGATCTAACCAGGCCTTGGCTAGCCTTTCAGAGCCACACAAAGGTTGGGGCTCTGTGCTTCTCTAGCCACCTAACCCTCGGGTCATCCTCTCTCGCAGTCGAAGGAGAGCTGAGCTGAGAAATTGCAAACGTTCACCAATTCCTCACACATGAAAGTGCCAGCACTGAAAGCTACTGCTTGATCTAATCAGGCCTTGGCTAGCCTTTCAGAGCCACACAAAGGTTGGGGCTCTGTGCTCCTCTAGCCACCTAATCTTCTGCTCATCCTCTCTCGCAGTCGAAGGAGAGCTGAGCTGAGAAATTGCAAACGTCCAGCAATTCCTCACACATGAAAAGTGCCAGCACTGAAAGCTACTGCTTGATCTAACCATGCCTTGGCTAGCCTTTCAGAGCCACACAAAGGTTGGGGCTCTGTGCTTCTCTAGCCACCTAACCCTCGGCTCATCCTCTCTCGCAGTCGAAGGAGAGCTGAGCTGAGAAATTGTAAACGTTCACCAATTCCTCACACATGAAAAGTGCCAGCACTGAAAGCTACTGCTTGATCTAATCAGGCCTTGGCTAGCCTTTCAGAGCCACGCAAAGGTTGGGGCTCTGTGCTCCTCTAGCCACCTAATCTTCTGCTCATCCTCTCTCGCAGTCGAAGGAGAGCTGAGCTGAGAAATTGCAAACGTCCAGCAATTCCTCACACATGAGAAGTGCCAGCACTGAAAGCTACTGCTTGATCTAACCAGGCCTTGGCTAGCCTTTCAGAGCCACACAAAGGTTGGGGCTCTCTGCTTCTCTAGCCACCTAACCCTCGGCTCATCCTCTCTCGCAGTCGAAGGACAGCTGAGCTGAGAAACTGCAAACGTCTACCAATTCCTCAGACATGAAAAGTGCCAGCTCTGAAAGCTGTTGCTAGCCAGCACCGTTCCGTGGAAGCGCTCTCACAGGCACAGCAACACTGGGGCTCTGCGCTTCTCTAGCCACCTAACGTCACGGTCACTATCTCTCCGTCTCGCAGAGCTGAGCTGAGAAATTGCAAACGTCCAGCAATTGCTCACACATGAAAAGTGCCAGCACTGAAAGCTACTGCTTGATCTAATCAGGCCTTGGCTAGCCTTTCAGAGCCACACAAAGGTCGGGGCTCTGTGCTCCTCTAGCCACCTAATATTCTGCTCATCCTCTCTCGCAGTCGAAGGAGAGTTGAGCTGAGAAATTGCAAACGTCCAGCAATTCCTCACACATGAGAAATGCCAGCACTGAAAGCTCTTGCTAGATCTAATCAGGCCTTGGCTAGCCTTTCAGAGCCACACAAAGGTTGGGGCTCTGTGCTCCTCTAGCCACCTAATCTTCGGCTCATCCTCTCTCGCAGTCGAAGGAGAGCTGAGCTGAGAAATTGCAAACGTCCAGCAATTCCTTACACATGAAAAGTGCCAGCACTGAAAGCTCTTGCTAGCCAGCACCATTCCTTGGAACTGCTCTCACAGGTGCAGCAACACTGGGGCTCTGCGCTTCTCTAGCCACCTAACGTCACGGTCACTATCTCTCCGTCTCGCAGAGCTGAGCTGAGAAATTGCAAACGTCCAGCAATTCCTCACACATGAAAAGTGCCAGCACTGAAAGCTCTTGCTAGCCAGCACCGTTCCTTGGAAGCGCTCTCACAGGCACAGCAACACTGGGCCGCTGTGCTTCTGTAGCCACCTAACGTCACAGTCACTATCTCTCCGTCTCGCAGAGCTGAGCTGAGACATTGCAAACGTCCAGCAATTCCTCACACATGAAAAGTGCCAGCACAGAATGCTACTGCTTGATCTAACCAGGCCTTGGCTAGCCTTTCAGAGCCACACAAAGGTTGGGGCTCTGTGCTTCTCTAGCCACCTAATCTTCTGCTCATCCTCTCTCGCAGTCGAAGGAGAGCTGAGCTGAGAAATTGCAAACATCCACCAATTCCTCACACATGAAAAGTGCCAGCACTGAAAGCTACTGCTTGATCTAATCAGGCCTTGGCTAGCCTTTCAGAGCCACACAAAGGTTGGGGCTCTGTGCTTCTCTAGCCACCTAATCTTCTGCTCATCCTCTCTCGCAGTCGAAGGAGAGCTGAGCTGAGAAATTGCAAACGTCCAGCAATTCCTCACACATGAAAAGTGCCAGCACTGAAAGCTACTGCTTGATCTAACCAGGCCTTGGCTAGCCTTTCAGAGCCACACAAAGGTTGGGGCTCTGTGCTCCTCTAGCCACCTAACCCTCGGCTCATCCTCTCTCGCAGTCGAAGGAGAGCTGAGCTGAGAAATTGCAAACGTCCAGCAATTCCTCACACATGAAAAGTGCCAGCACTGAAAGCTGCTCCTAGCAGGCACCGTTCCTTGGAAGTGCTCTCACAGGTGCAGCAACACTGGGGCTCTGCACTTCTCTAGCCACCTAATGTCACGGTCACTATCTCTCCGTCTTGCAGAGCTGAGCTGAGAAATTGCAAACATCCAGCAATTCCTCACACATGAAAAGTGCCAGCACTGAATGCTACTGTTTGATCTATGCATGCCTTGGCTAGCCTTTCAGAGCTACACAAAGGTTGGGGCTCTGTGCTCCTCTAGCCACCTAACCTTCTGCTCATCCTCTCTCACAGTCGAAGGAGAGCTGAGCTGAGAAATTGCAAACGTCCAGCAATTCCTCACACATGAGAAATGCCAGCACTGAAAGCTGTTGCTAGCCAGCACTGTTCCGTGGAAGCGCTCTCACAGGCGCAGCAACACTGGGGCTCTGCGCTTCTCTAGCCACCTAACGTCACGGTCACTATCTCTCCGTCTCGCAGAGCTGAGCTGAGAAATTGCAAACGTCCAGCAATTCCTCACACATGAAAAGTGCCAGCACTGAAAGCTACTGCTTGATCTAACCAGGCCTTGGCTAGCCTTTCAGAGCCACACAAAGGTTGGGGCTCTGTGCTTCTCTAGCCACCTAACCCTCGGGTCATCCTCTCTCGCAGTCGAAGGAGAGCTGAGCTGAGAAATTGCAAACGTTCACCAATTCCTCACACATGAAAGTGCCAGCACTGAAAGCTACTGCTTGATCTAATCAGGCCTTGGCTAGCCTTTCAGAGCCACACAAAGGTTGGGGCTCTGTGCTCCTCTAGCCACCTAATCTTCTGCTCATCCTCTCTCGCAGTCGAAGGAGAGCTGAGCTGAGAAATTGCAAACGTCCAGCAATTCCTCACACATGAAAAGTGCCAGCACTGAAAGCTACTGCTTGATCTAACCATGCCTTGGCTAGCCTTTCAGAGCCACACAAAGGTTGGGGCTCTGTGCTTCTCTAGCCACCTAACCCTCGGCTCATCCTCTCTCGCAGTCGAAGGAGAGCTGAGCTGAGAAATTGCAAACGTTCACCAATTCCTCACACATGAAAAGTGCCAGCACTGAAAGCTACTGCTTGATCTAATCAGGCCTTGGCTAGCCTTTCAGAGCCACGCAAAGGTTGGGGCTCTGTGCTCCTCTAGCCACCTAATCTTCTGCTCATCCTCTCTCGCAGTCGAAGGAGAGCTGAGCTGAGAAATTGCAAACGTCCAGCAATTCCTCACACATGAAAAGTGCCAGCTCTGAAAGCTACTGCTTGATCTAACCAGGCCTTGGCTAGCCTATCAGAGCCACACAAAGGTTGGGGCTCTGTGCTTCTCTAGCCACCTAACCTTCGGCTCATCCTCTCTCGCAGTCGAAGGACAGCTGAGCTGAGAAATTGCAAACGTCCAGCAATTCCTCACACATGAGAAATGCCAGCACTGAAAGCTCTTGCTAGCCAGCGCCGTTCCTTTGAAGCGCTCTCACAGGTGCAGCAACACTGGGGCTCTGCGCTTCTCTAGCCACCTAACGTCATGGTCACTATCTCTCCGTCTCGCAGAGCTGAGCTGAGAAATTGCAAACGTCCAGCAATTCCTCACACATGAAAAGTGCCAGCACTGAATGCTACTGTTTGATCTATGCATGCCTTGGCTAGCCTTTCAGAGCTACACAAAGGTTGGGGCTCTGTGCTCCTCTAGCCACCTAACCTTCTGCTCATCCTCTCTCGCAGTCGAAGGAGAGCTGAGCTGAGAAATTGCAAACGTCCAGCAATTCCTCACACATGAAAAGTGCCAGCACTGAAAGCTACTGCTTGATCTAACCAGGCCTTGGCTAGCCTTTCAGAGCCACACAAAGGTTGGGGCTCTGTGCTCCTCTAGCCACCTAATCTTCTGCTCATCCTCTCTCGCAGTCGAAGGAGAGCTGAGGTGAGAAATTGCAAACGTTCACCAATTCCTCACACATGAAAAGTGCCAGCTCTGAAAGCTACTGCTTGATCTAAGCATGCCTTGGCTAGCCTTTCAGAGCCACAAAAAGGTTGGGGCTCTGTGCTTCTCTAGCCACCTAACCTTCGGCTCATCCTCTCTCGCAGTCGAAGGAGAGCTGAGCTGAGAAATTGCAAACGTCCAGCAATTCCTCACACATGAGAAATGCCAGCACTGAAAGCTCTTGCTAGCCAGCGCCGTTCCTTTGAAGTGCTCTCACAGGTGCAGCAACACTGGGGCTCTGCGCTTCTCCAGCGACCTAACGTCACAATCACTATCTCTCCGTCTCGCAGAGCTGAGCTGAGAAATTGCAAACGTCCAGCAATTCTTCACACATGAAAAGTGCCAGCACTGAAAGCTACTGCTTGATCTAACCATGCCTTGGCTAGCCTTTCAGAGCCACACAAAGTTTGGGGCTCTGTGCTTCTCTAGCCACCTAATCTTCGGCTCATCCTCTCTCGCAGTCGAAGGAGAGCTGAGCTGAGAAATTGCAAACGTCCACCAATTCCTTACACATGAAAAGTGCCAGCACTGAAAGCTCTTGCTAGCCAGCACCGTTCCTTGGAACTGCTCTCACAGGTGCAGCAACACTGGGGCTCTGCGCTTCTCCAGCGACCTAACGTCACAATCACTATCTCTCCGTCTCGCAGAGCTGAGCTGAGAAATTGCAAACGTCCAGCAATTCCTCACACATGAAAAGTGCCAGCACTGAAAGCTCTTGCTAGCCACCACCGTTCCTTGGAAGCGCTCTCACAGGCACAGCAACACTGGGCCGCTGTGCTTCTGTAGCCACCTAACGTCACAGTCACTATCTCTCCATCTCGCAGAGCTGAGCTGAGACATTGCAAACGTCCAGCAATTCCTCACACATGAAAAGTGCCAGCACTGAAAGCTACTGCTTGATCTAATCAGGCCTTGGCTAGCCTTTCAGAGCCACACAAAGGTTGGGGCTCTGTGCTTCTCTAGCCACCTAATCTTCTGCTCATCCTCTCTCGCAGTCGAAGGAGAGCTGAGCTGAGAAATTGCAAACGTCCAGCAATTCCTCACACATGAAAAGTGCCAACACTGAAAGCTACTGCTTGATCTAACCAGGCCATGGCTAGTCTTTCAGAGCCACACAAAGGTTGGGGCTCTCTGCTTCTCTAGCCACCTAATCTTCTGCTCAACCTCTCTCGCAGTCGAAGGACAGCTGAACTGAGAAACTGCAAATGTCCACCAATTCCTCACACATGAAAAGTGCCAGCTCTGAAAGCTGTTGCTAGCCAGCACCGTTCCGTGGAAGCGCTCTCACAGGCGCAGCAACACTGGGGCTCTGCGCTTCTCTAGCCACCTAACGTCACGGTCACTATCTCTCCGTCTCGCAGAGCTGAGCTGAGAAATTGCAAACGTCCAGCAATTCCTCACACATGAAAAGTGCCAGCACTGAAAGCTACTGCTTGATCTAACCAGGCCTTGGCTAGCCTTTCAGAGCCACACAAAGGTTGGGGCTCTGTGCTTCTCTAGCCACCTAACCCTCGGGTCATCCTCTCTCGCAGTCGAAGGAGAGCTGAGCTGAGAAATTGCAAACGTTCACCAATTCCTCACACATGAAAAGTGCCAGCACTGAAAGCTACTGCTTGATCTAACCAGGCCTTGGCTAGCCTTTCAGAGCCACACAAAGGTTGGGGCTCTGTGCTCCTCTAGCCACCTAATCTTCTGCTCATCCTCTCTCGCAGTCAAAGGAGAGCTGAGCTGAGAAATTGCAAACGTCCAGCAATTCCTCACACATGAAAAGTGCCAGCACTGAAAGCTACTGCTTGATCTAACCATGCCTTGGCTAGCCTTTCAGAGCCACACAAAGGTTGGGGCTCTGTGCTTCTCTAGCCACCTAACCCTCGGGTCATCCTCTCTCGCAGTCGAAGGAGAGCTGAGCTGAGAAATTGCAAACGTTCACCAATTCCTCACACATGAAAAGTGCCAGCACTGAAAGCTACTGCTTGATCTAATCAGGCCTTGGCTAGCCTTTCAGAGCCACACAAAGGTTGGGGCTCTGTGGTCCTCTAGCCACCTAATCTTCTGCTCATCCTCTCTCGCAGTCGAAGGAGAGCTGAGCTGAGAAATTGCAAACGTCCAGCAATTCCTCACACATGAAAAGTGCCAGCACTGAAAGCTACTGCTTGATCTAACCAGGCCTTGGCTAGCCTTTCAGAGCTACACAAAGGTTGGGGCTCTGTGCTCCTCTAGCCACCTAATCTTCTGCTCATCCTCTCTCGCATTCGAACGACAGCTGAGCTGAGAAATTGCAAACGTTCAGCAATTCCTCAGACATGAAAAGTGCCAGCACTGAAAGCTACTGCTTGATCTAACCAGGCCTTGGCTAGCCTTTCAGAGCCACACAAAGGTTGGGGCTCTGTGCTCCTCTAGCCACCTAATCTTCTGCTCATCCTCTCTCGCAGTCGAAGGAGAGCTGAGCTGAGAAATTGCAAACGTCCAGCAATTCCTCACACATGAAAAGTGCCAGCACTGAAAGCTACTGCTTGATCTAACCAGGCCTTGGCTTGCCTTTCAGAGCCACACAAAGGTTGGGGCTCTGAGCTTCTCTAGCCACCTAATCTTCTGCTCATCCTCTCTCGCAGTCGAAGGAGAGCTGAGCTGAGAAATTGCAAACGTCCAGCAATTCCTCACACATGAAAAGTGCCAGCACTGAAAGCTGTTGCTAGCCAGCGCCGTTCCTTTGAAGCGCTCTCACAGGTGCAGCAACACTGGGGCTCTGCGCTTCTCTAGCCACCTAACGTCACGGTCACTATCTCTCCGTCTTGCAGAGCTGAGCTGAGAAATTGCAAACATCCAGCAATTCCTCACACATGAAAAGTGCCAGCACTGAAAGCTGTTGCTAGCCACCACCGTTCCTTGGAAGCGCTCTCACAGGCGCAGCAACACTGGGGCTCTGCGCTTCTCTAGCCACCTAACGTCACGGTCACTATCTGTCCGTCTCGCAGAGCTGAGCTGGGAAATTGCAAACGTCCAGCAGTTCCTCACACATGAAAAGTGCCAGCACTGAAAGCTACTGCTTGATCTAACCATGCCTTGGCTAGCCTTTCAGAGCCACACAAAGGTTGGGGCTCTGTGCTCCTCTAGCCACCTAACCTTCTGCTCATCCTCTCTCGCAGTCGAAGGAGAGCTGAGCTGAGAAATTGCAAACGTCCAGCAATTCCTCACACATGAAAAGTGCCAGCACTGAAAGCTACTGCTTGATCTAACCAGGCCTTGGCTAGCCTTTCAGAGCCACACAAAGGTTGGGGCTCTGTGCTTCTCTAGCCACCTAATCTTCTGCTCATCCTCTCTCGCAGTCGAAGGAGAGCTGAGCTGAGAAATTGCAAACGTCCAGCAATCCCTCACACATGAGAAATGCCAGCACTGAAAGCTCTTGCTAGCCAGCGCCGTTCCTTTGAAGCGCTCTCACAGGTGCAGCAACACTGGGGCTCTGCGCTTCTCCAGCGACCTAACGTCACAATCACTATCTCTCCGTCTCGCAGAGCTGAGCTGAGAAATTGCAAACGTCCAGCAATTCCTCACACATGAAAAGTGCCAGCACTGAAAGCTACTGCTTGATCTAACCATGCCTTGGCTAGCCTTTCAGAGCCACACAAAGTTTGGGGCTCTGTGCTTCTCTAGCCACCTAATCTTCGGCTCATCCTCTCTCGCAGTCGAAGGAGAGCTGAGCTGAGAAATTGCAAACGTCCACCAATTCCTTACACATGAAAAGTGCCAGCACTGAAAGCTCTTGCTAGCCAGCACCGTTCCTTGGAACTGCTCTCACAGGTGCAGCAACACTGGGGCTCTGCGCTTCTCCAGCGACCTAACGTCACAATCACTATCTCTCCGTCTCGCAGAGCTGAGCTGAGAAATTGCAAACGTCCAGCAATTCCTCACACATGAAAAGTGCCAGCACTGAAAGCTCTTGCTAGCCACCACCGTTCCTTGGAAGCGCTCTCACAGGCACAGCAACACTGGGCCGCTGTGCTTCTGTAGCCACCTAACGTCACAGTCACTATCTCTTCGTCTCGCAGAGCTGAGCTGAGACATTGCAAACGTCCAGCAATTCCTCACACATGAAAAGTGCCAGCACTGAAAGCTACTGCTTGATCTAATCAGGCCTTGGCTAGCCTTTCAGAGCCACACAAAGGTTGGGGCTCTGTGCTTCTCTAGCCACCTAATCTTCTGCTCATCCTCTCTTGCAGTCGAAGGAGAGCTGAGCTGAGAAATTGCAAACGTCCAGCAATTCCTCACACATGAAAAGTGCCAACACTGAAAGCTACTGCTTGATCTAACCAGGCCATGGCTAGTCTTTCAGAGCCACACAAAGGTTGGGGCTCTCTGCTTCTCTAGCCACCTAATCTTCTGGTCAACCTCTCTCGCAGTCGAAGGACAGCTGAACTGAGAAACTGAAAATGTCCACCAATTCCTCACACATGAAAAGTGCCAGCTCTGAAAGCTCTTGCTAGCCAGCACCGTTCCGTGGAAGCGCTCTCACAGGCGCAGCAACACTGGGGCTCTGCACTTCTCTAGCCACCTAACGTCACGGTCACTATCTCTCCGTCTCGCAGAGCTGAGCTGAGAAATTGCAAACGTCCAGCAATTCCTCACACATGAAAAGTGCCAGCACTGAAAGCTACTGCTTGATCTAACCAGGCCTTGGCTAGCCTTTCAGAGCCACACAAAGGTTGGGGCTCTGTGCTTCTCTAGCCACCTAACCCTCGGGTCATCCTCTCTCGCAGTCGAAGGAGAGCTGAGCTGAGAAATTGCAAACGTCCACCAATTCCTCACACATGAAAAGTGCCAGCACTGAAAGCTACTGCTTGATCTAATCAGGCCTTGGCTAGCCTTTCAGAGCCACACAAAGGTTGGGGCTCTGTGCTCCTCTAGCCACCTAATCTTCTGCTCATCCTCTCTCGCAGTCGAAGGAGAGCTGAGCTGAGAAATTGCAAACGTCCAGCAATTCCTCACACATGAAAAGTGCCAGCACTGAAAGCTACTGCTTGATCTAACCATGCCTTGGCTAGCCTTTCAGAGCCACACAAAGGTTGGGGCTCTGTGCTTCTCTAGCCACCTAACCCTCGGGTCATCCTCTCTCGCAGTCGAAGGAGAGCTGAGCTGAGAAATTGCAAACGTTCACCAATTCCTCACACATGAAAAGTGCCAGCACTGAAAGCTACTGCTTGATCTAATCAGGCCTTGGCTAGCCTTTCAGAGCCACACAAAGGTTGGGGCTCTGTGCTCCTCTAGCCACCTAATCTTCTGCTCATCCTCTCTCGCAGTCGAAGGAGAGCTGAGCTGAGAAATTGCAAACGTCCAGCAATTCCTCACACATGAAAAGTGCCAGCACTGAAAGCTACTGCTTGATCTAACCAGGCCTTGGCTAGCCTTTCAGAGCCACACAAAGGTTGGGGCTCTGTGCTTCTCTAGCCACCTAACCCTCGGGTCATCCTCTCTCGCAGTCGAAGGAGAGCTGAGCTGAGAAATTGCAAACGTCCAGCAATTCCTCACACATGAAAAGTGCCAGCACTGAAAGCTACTGCTTGATCTAATCAGGCCTTGGCTAGCCTTTCAGAGCCACACAAAGGTTGGGGCTCTGTGCTCCTCTAGCCACCTAATCTTCTGCTCATCCTCTCTCGCAGTCGAAGGAGAGCTGAGCTGAGAAATTGCAAACGTCCAGCAATTCCTCACACATGAAAAGTGCCAGCACTGAAAGCTACTGCTTGATCTAACCATGCCTTGGCTAGCCTTTCAGAGCCACACAAAGGTTGGGGCTCTGTGCTTCTCTAGCCACCTAACCCTCGGGTCATCCTCTCTCGCAGTCGAAGGAGAGCTGAGCTGAGAAATTGCAAACGTTCACCAATTCCTCACACATGAAAAGTGCCAGCACTGAAAGCTACTGCTTGATCTAATCAGGCCTTGGCTAGCCTTTCAGAGCCACACAAAGGTTGGGGCTCTGTGCTCCTCTAGCCACCTAATCTTCTGCTCATCCTCTCTCGCAGTCGAAGGAGAGCTGAGCTGAGAAATTGCAAACGTCCAGCAATTCCTCACACATGAAAAGTGCCAGCACTGAAAGCTACTGCTTGATCTAACCAGGCCTTGGCTAGCCTTTCAGAGCCACACAAAGGTTGGGGCTCTGTGCTCCTCTAGCCACCTAATCTTCTGCTCATCCTCTCTCGCAGTCGAACGACAGCTGAGCTGAGAAATTGCAAACGTTCAGCAATTCCTCAGACATGAAAAGTGCCAGCACTGAAAGCTACTGCTTGATCTAACCAGGCCTTGGCTAGCCTTTCAGAGCCACACAAAGGTTGGGGCTCTGTGCTCCTCTAGCCACCTAATCTTCTGCTCATCCTCTCTCGCAGTCGAAGGAGAGCTGAGCTGAGAAATTGCAAACGTCCAGCAATTCCTCAGACATGAAAAGTACCAGCACTGAAAGCTACTGCTTGATCTAACCAGGCCTTGGCTTGCCTTTCAGAGCCACACAAAGGTTGGGGCTCTGAGCTTCTCTAGCCACCTAATCTTCTGCTCATCCTCTCTCGCAGTCGAAGGAGAGCTGAGCTGAGAAATTGCAAACGTCCAGCAATTCCTCACACATGAAAAGTGCCAGCACTGAAAGCTGTTGCTAGCCAGCGCCGTTCCTTTGAAGCGCTCTCACAGGTGCAGCAACACTGGGGCTCTGCGCTTCTCTAGCCACCTAACGTCACGGTCACTATCTCTCCGTCTTGCAGAGCTGAGCTGAGAAATTGCAAACATCCAGCAATTCCTCACACATGAAAAGTGCCAGCACTGAAAGCTGTTGCTAGCAGGCACCGTTCCTTGGAAGCGCTCTCACAGGCGCAGCAACACTGGGGCTCTGCGCTTCTCTAGCCACCTAACGTCACGGTCACTATCTGTCCGTCTCGCAGAGCTGAGCTGGGAAATTGCAAACGTCCAGCAGTTCCTCACACATGAAAAGTGCCAGCACTGAAAGCTACTGCTTGATCTGACAAGGCCTTGGCTAGCCTTTCAGAGCCACACAAAGGTTGGGGCTCTGTGCTCCTCTAGCCACCTAATCTTCTGCTCATCCTCTCTCGCAGTCGAAGGAGAGCTGAGCTGAGAAATTGCAAACGTCCAGCAATTCCTCAGACATGAAAAGTGCCAGCACTGAAAACTACTGCTTGATCTAACCATGCCTTGGCTAGCCTTTCAGAGCCACACAAAGGTTGGGGCTCTGTGCTCCTCTAGCCACCTAACCTTCTGCTCATCCTCTCTCGCAGTCGAAGGAGAGCTGAGCTGAGAAATTGCAAACGTCCAGCAATTCCTCACACATGAAAAGTGCCAGCACTGAAAGCTACTGCTTGATCTAACCAGGCCTTGGCTAGCCTTTCAGAGCCACACAAAGTTTGGGGCTCTGTGCTTCTCTAGCCACCTAATCTTCGGCTCATCCTCTCTCGCAGTCGAAGGAGAGCTGAGCTGAGAAATTGCAAACGTTCAGCAATTCCTCAGACATGAAAAGTGCCAGCACTGAAAGCTCTTGCTAGCCAGCACCGTTCCTTGGAAGTGCTCTCACAGGCCAGCAACACTGGGGCTCTGCGCTTCTCTAGCCACCTAACGTCACGGTCACTATCTCTCCGTCTCGCAGAGCTGAGCTGAGAAATTGCAAACGTCCAGCAATTCCTCACACATGAAAAGTGCCAGCACTGAAAGCTACTGCTTGATCTAACCAGGCCTTGGCTAGCCTTTCAGAGCCACACAAAGGTTGGGGCTCTGAGCTTCTCTAGCCACCTAACCTTCTGCTCAACCTCTCTCGCAGTCGAAGGAGACCTGAGCTGAGAAATTGCAAACGTCCAGCAATTCCTCACACATGAGAAATGCCAGCAGTGAAAGCTCTTGCTAGCCAGCGCCGTTCCTTTGAAGCGCTCTCACAGGTGCAGCAACACTGGGGCTCTGCGCTTCTCTAGACACCTAATGTCACGGTCACTATCTCTCCGTCTCGCAGAGCTGAGCTGAGAAATTGCAAACGTCCAGCAATTCCTCACACATGAAAAGTGCCAGCACTGAAAGCTACTGCTTGATCTAACCAGGCCTTGGCTAGTCTTTCAGAGCCACACAAAGGTTGGGGCTCTGTGCTTCTCTAGCCACCTAATCTTCTGCTCATCCTCTCTCGCAGTCGAAGGAGAGCTGAGCTGAGAAATTGCAAACGTCCAGCAATTCCTCACACATGAAAAGTGCCAGCACTCAAAGCTGCTGCTAGCCAGCACCGTTCCTTGGAAGCGCTCTCACAGGCGCAGCAAGACTGGGGCTCTGCACTTCTATAGCCACCTAATGTCACGGTCACTATCTCTCCGTCTTGCAGAGCTGAGCTGAGAAATTGCAAACGTCCAGCAATTCCTCACACATGAAAAGTGCCAGCACTGAAAGCTACTGCTTGATCTAACCATGCCTTGGCTAGCCTTTCAGAGCCACACAAAGGTTGGGGCTCTGTGCTCCTCTAGCCACCTAATCTTCTGCTCAACCTCTCTAGCAGTCGAAGGACAGCTGAGCTGAGAAATTGCAAACATCCACCAATTCCTCACACATGAAAAGTGCCAGCACTGAAAGCTACTGCTTGATCTAAGCATGCCTTGGCTAGCCTTTCAGAGCCACACAAAGGTTGGGGCTCTGTGCTCCTCTAGCCACCTAACCCTCGGCTCATCCTCTCTCGCAGTCGAAGGAGAGCTGAGCTGAGAAATTGCAAACGTCCAGCAATTCCTCACACATGAAAAGTGCCAGCACTGAAAGCTGCTCCTAGCAGGCACCGTTCCTTGGAAGTGCTCTCACAGGTGCAGCAACAGTGGGGCTCTGCACTTCTCTAGCCACCTAATGTCACGGTCACTATCTCTCCGTCTTGCAGAGCTGAGCTGAGTAATTGCAAACATCCAGCAATTCCTCACACATGAAAAGTGCCAGCACTGAATGCTACTGTTTGATCTATGCATGCCTTGGCTAGCCTTTCAGAGCCACGCAAAGGTTGGGGCTCTGTGCTCCTCTAGCCACCTAACCTTCTGCTCATCCTCTCTCGCAGTCGAAGGAGAGCTGAGCTGAGAAATTGCAAACGTCCAGCAATTCCTCACACATGAAAAGTGCCAGCACTGAAAGCTACTGCTTGATCTAACCAGGCCTTGGCTAGCCTTTCAGAGCCACACAAAGGTTGGGGCTCTGAGCTTCTCTAGCCACCTAACCCTCAGCTCATCCTCTCTCGCAGTCGAAGGACAGCTGAGCTGAGAAATTGCAAACGTCCAGAAATCCCTCACACATGAGAAATGCCAGCACTGAAAGCTCTTGCTAGCCAGCACCTTTCCTTTGAAGCGCTCTCACAGGTGCAGCAACACTGGGGCTCTGCGCTTCTCTAGCCACCTAACGTCACGGTCACTATCTCTCCGTCTCGCAGAGCTGAGCTGAGAAATTGCAAACGTCCAGCAATTCCTCACACATGAAAAGTGCCAGCACTGAAAGCTACTGCTTGATCTAACCAGGCCTTGGCTAGTCTTTCAGAGCCACACAAAGGTTGGGGCTCTGTGCTCCTCTAGCCACCTAATCTTCTGCTCATCCTCTCTCGCAGTCGAAGGAGAGCTGAGCTGAGAAATTGCAAACGTCCAGCAATTCCTCACACATGAAAAGTGCCAGCACTCAAAGCTGCTGCTAGCCAGCACCGTTCCTTGGAAGCGCTCTCACAGGCGCAGCAACACTGGGGCTCTGCACTTCTATAGCCACCTAATGTCACGGTCACTATCTCTCCGTCTTGCAGAGCTGAGCTGAGAAATTGCAAACGTCCAGCAATTCCTCACACATGACAAGTGCCAGCACAGAATGCTACTGCTTGATCTAACCATGCCTTGGCTAGCCTTTCAGAGCCACACAAAGGTTGGGGCTCTGTGCTCCTCTAGCCACCTAATCTTCTGCTCAACCTCTCTAGCAGTCGAAGGACAGCTGAGCTGAGAAATTGCAAACATCCACCAATTCCTCACACATGAAAAGTGCCAGCACTGAAAGCTACTGCTTGATCTAATCAGGCCTTGGCTAGCCTTTCAGAGCCACACAAAGGTTGGGGCTCTGTGCTCCTCTAGCCACCTAACCTTCTGCTCATCCTCTCTAGCAGTCGAAGGAGAGCTGAGGTGAGAAATTGCAAACGTCCAGCAATTCCTCACACATGAAAAGTGCCAGCTCTGAAAGCTACTGCTTGATCTAACCAGGCCTTGGCTAGCCTTTCAGAGCCACACAAAGGTTGGGGCTCTGTGCTTCTCTAGCCACCTAACCTTCGGCTCATCCTCTCTCGCAGTCGAAGGACAGCTGAGCTGAGAAATTGCAAACGTCCAGCAATTCCTCACACATGAGAAATGCCAGCACTGAAAGCTCTTGCTAGCCAGCGCCGTTCCTTTGAAGCGCTCTCACAGGTGCAGCAACACTGGGGCTCTGCGCTTCTCCAGCGACCTAACGTCACAATCACTATCTCTCCGTCTCGCAGAGCTGAGCTGAGAAATTGCAAACGTCCAGCAATTCCTCACACATGAAAAGTGCCAGCACTGAATGCTACTGTTTGATCTATGCATGACTTGGCTAGCCTTTCAGAGCCACACAAAGGTTGGGGCTCTGTGCTCCTCTAGCCACCTAACCTTCTGCTCATCCTCTCTCGCAGTCGAAGGAGAGCTGAGCTGAGAAATTGCAAACGTCCAGCAATTCCTCAGACATGAAAAGTGCCAGCACTGAAAGCTACTGCTTGATCTAACCAGGCCTTGGCTAGCCTTTCAGAGCCACACAAAGGTTGGGGCTCTGAGCTTCTCTAGCCACCTAATCTTCTGCTCAACCTCTCTAGCAGTCGAAGGAGAGCTGAGCTGAGAAATTGCAAGCGTCCAGCAATTCCTCACACATGAAAAGTGCCAGCTCTGAAAGCTACTGCTTGATCTAATCAGGCCTTGGCTAGCCTTTCAGAGCCACACAAAGGTTGGGGCTCTGTGCTTTTCTAGCCACCTAACCTTCGGCTCATCCTCTCTCGCAGTCGAAGGACAGCTGAGCTGAGAAATTGCAAACGTCCAGCAATTCCTCACACATGAAAAGTGCCAGCACTGAAAGCTACTGCTTGATCTAACCATGCCTTGGCTAGTCTTTCAGAGCCACACAAAGTTTGGGGCTCTGTGCTTCTCTAGCCACCTAATCTTCGGCTCATCCTCTCTCGCAGTCGAAGGAGAGCTGAGCTGAGAAATTGCAAACGTCCACCAATTCCTTACACATGAAAAGTGCCAGCACTGAAAGCTCTTGCTAGCCAGCACCGTTCCTTGGAACTGCTCTCACAGGCGCAGCAACACTGGGGCTCTGCGCTTCTCCAGCGACCTAACGTCACAATCACTATCTCTCCGTCTCGCAGAGCTGAGCTGAGAAATTGCAAACGTCCAGCAATTCCTCACACATGAAAAGTGCCAGCACTGAAAGCTGTTGCTAGCCAGCACCGTTCCTTGGAAGCACTCTCACAGGCACAGCAACACTGGGCCGCTGTGCTTCTGTAGCCACCTAACGTCACAGTCACTATCTCTCCGTCTCGCAGAGCTGAGCTGAGACATTGCAAACGTCCAGCAATTCCTCACACATGAAAAGTGCCAGCACTGAAAGCTACTGCTTGATCTAACCAGGCCTTGGCTAGCCTTTCAGAGCCACACAAAGGTTGGGGCTCTGTGCTTCTCTAGCCACCTAATCTTCTGCTCATCCTCTCTCGCAGTCGAAGGAGAGCTGAGCTGAGAAATTGCAAACGTCCAGCAATTCCTCACACATGAAAAGTGCCAACACTGAAAGCTACTGCTTGATCTAACCAGGCCATGGCTAGTCTTTCAGAGCCACACAAAGGTTGGGGCTCTCTGCTTCTCTAGCCACCTAATCTTCTGCTCACCCTCTCTCGCAGTCGAAGGACAGCTGAACTGAGAAACTGCAAATGTCCACCAATTCCTCACACATGAAAAGTGCCAGCTCTGAAAGCTGTTGCTAGCCAGCACCGTTCCGTGGAAGCGCTCTCACAGGCGCAGCAACACTGGGGCTCTGCGCTTCTCTAGCCACCTAACGTCACGGTCACTATCTCTCCGTCTCGCAGAGCTGAGCTGAGAAATTGCAAACGTCCACCAATTCCTCACACATGAAAAGTGCCAGCACTGAAAGCTACTGCTTGATCTAACCAGGCCTTGGCTAGCCTTTCAGAGCCACACAAAGGTTGGGGCTCTGTGCTTCTCTAGCCACCTAACCCTCGGGTCATCTTCTCTCGCAGTCGAAGGAGAGCTGAGCTGAGAAATTGCAAACGTTCACCAATTCCTCACACATGAAAAGTGCCAGCACTGAAAGCTACTGCTTGATCTAATCAGGCCTTGGCTAGCCTTTCAGAGCCACACAAAGGTTGGGGCTCTGTGCTCCTCTAGCCACCTAATCTTCTGCTCATCCTCTCTCGCAGTCGAAGGAGAGCTGAGCTGAGAAATTGCAAACGTCCAGCAATTCCTCACACATGAAAAGTGCCAGCACTGAAAGCTACTGCTTGATCTAACCATGCCTTGGCTAGCCTTTCAGAGCCACACAAAGGTTGGGGCTCTGTGCTTCTCTAGCCACCTAACCCTCGGCTCATCCTCTCTCGCAGTCGAAGGAGAGCTGAGCTGAGAAATTGCAAACGTTCACCAATTCCTCACACATGAAAAGTGCCAGCACTGAAAGCTACTGCTTGATCTAATCAGGCCTTGGCTAGCCTTTCAGAGCCACACAAAGGTTGGGGCTCTGTGCTCCTCTAGCCACCTAATCATCTGCTCATCCTCTCTCGCAGTCGAAGGAGAGCTGAGCTGAGAAATTGCAAACGTCCAGCAATTCCTCACACATGAAAAGTGCCAGCACTGAAAGCTACTGCTTGATCTAACCATGCCTTGGCTAGCCTTTCAGAGCCACACAAAGGTTGGGGCTCTGTGCTTCTCTAGCCACCTAATCTTCGGCTCATCCTCTCTCGCAGTCGAAGGAGAGCTGAGCTGAGAAATTGCAAACGTCCAGCAATTCCTTACACATGAAAAGTGCCAGCACTGAAAGCTCTTGCTAGCCAGCACCATTCCTTGGAACTGCTCTCACAGGTGCAGCAACACTGGGGCTCTGCGCTTCTCCAGCGACCTAACGTCACAATCACTATCTCTCCGTCTCGCAGAGCTGAGCTGAGAAATTGCAAACGTCCAGCAATTCCTCACACATGAAAAGTGCCAGCACTGAAAGCTCTTGCTAGCCAGCACCGTTCCGTGGAAGCGCTCTCACAGGCACAGCAACACTGGGCCGCTGTGCTTCTGTAGCCACCTAACGTCACAGTCACTATCTCTCCGTCTCGCAGAGCTGAGCTGAGACATTGCAAACGTCCAGCAATTCCTCACACATGAAAAGTGCCAGCACTGAAAGCTACTGCTTGATCTAACCAGGCCTTGGCTAGCCTTTCAGAGCCACACAAAGGTTGGGGCTCTGTGCTTCTCTAGCCACCTAATCTTCTGCTCATCCTCTCTCGCAGTCGAAGGAGAGCTGAGCTGAGAAATTGCAAACATCCACCAATTCCTCACACATGAAAAGTGCCAGCACTGAAAGCTACTGCTTGATCTAATCAGGCCTTGGCTAGCCTTTCAGAGCCACACAAAGGTTGGGGCTCTGTGCTTCTCTAGCCACCTAATCTTCTGCTCATCCTCTCTCGCAGTCGAAGGAGAGCTGAGCTGAGAAATTGCAAACGTCCAGCAATTCCTCACACATGAAAAGTGCCAGCACTGAAAGCTACTGCTTGATCTAACCAGGCCTTGGCTAGCCTTTCAGAGCCACACAAAGGTTGGGGCTCTGTGCTCCTCTAGCCACCTAACCCTCGGCTCATCCTCTCTCGCAGTCGAAGGAGAGCTGAGCTGAGAAATTGCAAACGTCCAGCAATTCCTCACACATGAAAAGTGCCAGCACTGAAAGCTGCTCCTAGCAGGCACCGTTCCTTGGAAGTGCTCTCACAGGTGCAGCAACACTGGGGCTCTGCACTTCTCTAGCCACCTAATGTCACGGTCACTATCTCTCCGTCTTGCAGAGCTGAGCTGAGAAATTGCAAACATCCAGCAATTCCTCACACATGAAAAGTGCCAGCACTGAATGCTACTGTTTGATCTATGCATGCCTTGGCTAGCCTTTCAGAGCTACACAAAGGTTGGGGCTCTGTGCTCCTCTAGCCACCTAACCTTCTGCTCATCCTCTCTCGCAGTCGAAGGAGAGCTGAGCTGAGAAATTGCAAACGTCCAGCAATTCATCAGACATGAGAAATGCCAGCACTGAAAGCTGTTGCTAGCCAGCACTGTTCCGTGGAAGCGCTCTCACAGGCGCAGCAACACTGGGGCTCTGCGCTTCTCTAGCCACCTAACGTCACGGTCACTATCTCTCCGTCTCGCAGAGCTGAGCTGAGAAATTGCAAACGTCCAGCAATTCCTCACACATGAAAAGTGCCAGCACTGAAAGCTACTGCTTGATCTAACCAGGCCTTGGCTAGCCTTTCAGAGCCACACAAAGGTTGGGGCTCTGTGCTTCTCTAGCCACCTAACCCTCGGCTCATCCTCTCTCGCAGTCGAAGGAGAGCTGAGCTGAGAAATTGCAAACGTTCACCAATTCCTCACACATGAAAGTGCCAGCACTGAAAGCTACTGCTTGATCTAATCAGGCCTTGGCTAGCCTTTCAGAGCCACACAAAGGTTGGGGCTCTGTGCTCCTCTAGCCACCTAATCTTCTGCTCATCCTCTCTCGCAGTCGAAGGAGAGCTGAGCTGAGAAATTGCAAACGTCCAGCAATTCCTCACACATGAAAAGTGCCAGCACTGAAAGCTACTGCTTGATCTAACCAGGCCTTGGCTAGCCTTTCAGAGCCACACAAAGGTTGGGGCTCTGTGCTTCTCTAGCCACCTAACCCTCGGCTCATCCTCTCTCGCAGTCGAAGGAGAGCTGAGCTGAGAAATTGTAAACGTTCACCAATTCCTCACACATGAAAAGTGCCAGCACTGAAAGCTACTGCTTGATCTAATCAGGCCTTGGCTAGCCTTTCAGAGCCACGCAAAGGTTGGGGCTCTGTGCTCCTCTAGCCACCTAATCTTCTGCTCATCCTCTCTCGCAGTCGAAGGAGAGCTGAGCTGAGAAATTGCAAACGTCCAGCAATTCCTCACACATGAGAAGTGCCAGCACTGAAAGCTACTGCTTGATCTAACCAGGCCTTGGCTAGCCTTTCAGAGCCACACAAAGGTTGGGGCTCTCTGCTTCTCTAGCCACCTAACCCTCGGCTCATCCTCTCTCGCAGTCGAAGGACAGCTGAGCTGAGAAACTGCAAACGTCTACCAATTCCTCAGACATGAAAAGTGCCAGCTCTGAAAGCTGTTGCTAGCCAGCACCGTTCCGTGGAAGCGCTCTCACAGGCACAGCAACACTGGGGCTCTGCGCTTCTCTAGCCACCTAACGTCACGGTCACTATCTCTCCGTCTCGCAGAGCTGAGCTGAGAAATTGCAAACGTCCAGCAATTGCTCACACATGAAAAGTGCCAGCACTGAAAGCTACTGCTTGATCTAATCAGGCCTTGGCTAGCCTTTCAGAGCCACACAAAGGTTGGGGCTCTGTGCTTCTCTAGCCACCTAATCTTCGGCTCATCCTCTCTCGCAGTCGAAGGAGAGCTGAGCTGAGAAATTGCAAACGTCCAGCAATTCCTTACACATGAAAAGTGCCAGCACTGAAAGCTCTTGCTAGCCAGCACCATTCCTTGGAACTGCTCTCACAGGTGCAGCAACACTGGGGCTCTGCGCTTCTCCAGCGACCTAACGTCACAATCACTATCTCTCCGTCTCGCAGAGCTGAGCTGAGAAATTGCAAACGTCCAGCAATTCCTCACACATGAAAAGTGCCAGCACTGAAAGCTCTTGCTAGCCAGCACCGTTCCGTGGAAGCGCTCTCACAGGCACAGCAACACTGGGCCGCTGTGCTTCTGTAGCCACCTAACGTCACAGTCACTATCTCTCCGTCTCGCAGAGCTGAGCTGAGACATTGCAAACGTCCAGCAATTCCTCACACATGAAAAGTGCCAGCACTGAAAGCTACTGCTTGATCTAACCAGGCCTTGGCTAGCCTTTCAGAGCCACACAAAGGTTGGGGCTCTGTGCTTCTCTAGCCACCTAATCTTCTGCTCATCCTCTCTCGCAGTCGAAGGAGAGCTGAGCTGAGAAATTGCAAACATCCACCAATTCCTCACACATGAAAAGTGCCAGCACTGAAAGCTACTGCTTGATCTAATCAGGCCTTGGCTAGCCTTTCAGAGCCACACAAAGGTTGGGGCTCTGTGCTTCTCTAGCCACCTAATCTTCTGCTCATCCTCTCTCGCAGTCGAAGGAGAGCTGAGCTGAGAAATTGCAAACGTCCAGCAATTCCTCACACATGAAAAGTGCCAGCACTGAAAGCTACTGCTTGATCTAACCAGGCCTTGGCTAGCCTTTCAGAGCCACACAAAGGTTGGGGCTCTGTGCTCCTCTAGCCACCTAACCCTCGGCTCATCCTCTCTCGCAGTCGAAGGAGAGCTGAGCTGAGAAATTGCAAACGTCCAGCAATTCCTCACACATGAAAAGTGCCAGCACTGAAAGCTGCTCCTAGCAGGCACCGTTCCTTGGAAGTGCTCTCACAGGTGCAGCAACACTGGGGCTCTGCACTTCTCTAGCCACCTAATGTCACGGTCACTATCTCTCCGTCTTGCAGAGCTGAGCTGAGAAATTGCAAACATCCAGCAATTCCTCACACATGAAAAGTGCCAGCACTGAATGCTACTGTTTGATCTATGCATGCCTTGGCTAGCCTTTCAGAGCTACACAAAGGTTGGGGCTCTGTGCTCCTCTAGCCACCTAACCTTCTGCTCATCCTCTCTCGCAGTCGAAGGAGAGCTGAGCTGAGAAATTGCAAACGTCCAGCAATTCATCAGACATGAGAAATGCCAGCACTGAAAGCTGTTGCTAGCCAGCACTGTTCCGTGGAAGCGCTCTCACAGGCGCAGCAACACTGGGGCTCTGCGCTTCTCTAGCCACCTAACGTCACGGTCACTATCTCTCCGTCTCGCAGAGCTGAGCTGAGAAATTGCAAACGTCCAGCAATTCCTCACACATGAAAAGTGCCAGCACTGAAAGCTACTGCTTGATCTAACCAGGCCTTGGCTAGCCTTTCAGAGCCACACAAAGGTTGGGGCTCTGTGCTTCTCTAGCCACCTAACCCTCGGCTCATCCTCTCTCGCAGTCGAAGGAGAGCTGAGCTGAGAAATTGCAAACGTTCACCAATTCCTCACACATGAAAGTGCCAGCACTGAAAGCTACTGCTTGATCTAATCAGGCCTTGGCTAGCCTTTCAGAGCCACACAAAGGTTGGGGCTCTGTGCTCCTCTAGCCACCTAATCTTCTGCTCATCCTCTCTCGCAGTCGAAGGAGAGCTGAGCTGAGAAATTGCAAACGTCCAGCAATTCCTCACACATGAAAAGTGCCAGCACTGAAAGCTACTGCTTGATCTAACCATGCCTTGGCTAGCCTTTCAGAGCCACACAAAGGTTGGGGCTCTGTGCTTCTCTAGCCACCTAACCCTCGGCTCATCCTCTCTCGCAGTCGAAGGAGAGCTGAGCTGAGAAATTGTAAACGTTCACCAATTCCTCACACATGAAAAGTGCCAGCACTGAAAGCTACTGCTTGATCTAATCAGGCCTTGGCTAGCCTTTCAGAGCCACGCAAAGGTTGGGGCTCTGTGCTCCTCTAGCCACCTAATCTTCTGCTCATCCTCTCTCGCAGTCGAAGGAGAGCTGAGCTGAGAAATTGCAAACGTCCAGCAATTCCTCACACATGAGAAGTGCCAGCACTGAAAGCTACTGCTTGATCTAACCAGGCCTTGGCTAGCCTTTCAGAGCCACACAAAGGTTGGGGCTCTCTGCTTCTCTAGCCACCTAACCCTCGGCTCATCCTCTCTCGCAGTCGAAGGACAGCTGAGCTGAGAAACTGCAAACGTCTACCAATTCCTCAGACATGAAAAGTGCCAGCTCTGAAAGCTGTTGCTAGCCAGCACCGTTCCGTGGAAGCGCTCTCACAGGCACAGCAACACTGGGGCTCTGCGCTTCTCTAGCCACCTAACGTCACGGTCACTATCTCTCCGTCTCGCAGAGCTGAGCTGAGAAATTGCAAACGTCCAGCAATTGCTCACACATGAAAAGTGCCAGCACTGAAAGCTACTGCTTGATCTAATCAGGCCTTGGCTAGCCTTTCAGAGCCACACAAAGGTCGGGGCTCTGTGCTCCTCTAGCCACCTAATATTCTGCTCATCCTCTCTCGCAGTCGAAGGAGAGTTGAGCTGAGAAATTGCAAACGTCCAGCAATTCCTCACACATGAGAAATGCCAGCACTGAAAGCTCTTGCTAGATCTAATCAGGCCTTGGCTAGCCTTTCAGAGCCACACAAAGGTTGGGGCTCTGTGCTCCTCTAGCCACCTAATCTTCGGCTCATCCTCTCTCGCAGTCGAAGGAGAGCTGAGCTGAGAAATTGCAAACGTCCAGCAATTCCTTACACATGAAAAGTGCCAGCACTGAAAGCTCTTGCTAGCCAGCACCATTCCTTGGAACTGCTCTCACAGGTGCAGCAACACTGGGGCTCTGCGCTTCTCTAGCCACCTAACGTCACGGTCACTATCTCTCCGTCTCGCAGAGCTGAGCTGAGAAATTGCAAACGTCCAGCAATTCCTCACACATGAAAAGTGCCAGCACTGAAAGCTCTTGCTAGCCAGCACCGTTCCTTGGAAGCGCTCTCACAGGCACAGCAACACTGGGCCGCTGTGCTTCTGTAGCCACCTAACGTCACAGTCACTATCTCTCCGTCTCGCAGAGCTGAGCTGAGACATTGCAAACGTCCAGCAATTCCTCACACATGAAAAGTGCCAGCACAGAATGCTACTGCTTGATCTAACCAGGCCTTGGCTAGCCTTTCAGAGCCACACAAAGGTTGGGGCTCTGTGCTTCTCTAGCCACCTAATCTTCTGCTCATCCTCTCTCGCAGTCGAAGGAGAGCTGAGCTGAGAAATTGCAAACATCCACCAATTCCTCACACATGAAAAGTGCCAGCACTGAAAGCTACTGCTTGATCTAATCAGGCCTTGGCTAGCCTTTCAGAGCCACACAAAGGTTGGGGCTCTGTGCTTCTCTAGCCACCTAATCTTCTGCTCATCCTCTCTCGCAGTCGAAGGAGAGCTGAGCTGAGAAATTGCAAACGTCCAGCAATTCCTCACACATGAAAAGTGCCAGCACTGAAAGCTACTGCTTGATCTAACCAGGCCTTGGCTAGCCTTTCAGAGCCACACAAAGGTTGGGGCTCTGTGCTCCTCTAGCCACCTAACCCTCGGCTCATCCTCTCTCGCAGTCGAAGGAGAGCTGAGCTGAGAAATTGCAAACGTCCAGCAATTCCTCACACATGAAAAGTGCCAGCACTGAAAGCTGCTCCTAGCAGGCACCGTTCCTTGGAAGTGCTCTCACAGGTGCAGCAACACTGGGGCTCTGCACTTCTCTAGCCACCTAATGTCACGGTCACTATCTCTCCGTCTTGCAGAGCTGAGCTGAGAAATTGCAAACATCCAGCAATTCCTCACACATGAAAAGTGCCAGCACTGAATGCTACTGTTTGATCTATGCATGCCTTGGCTAGCCTTTCAGAGCTACACAAAGGTTGGGGCTCTGTGCTCCTCTAGCCACCTAACCTTCTGCTCATCCTCTCTCACAGTCGAAGGAGAGCTGAGCTGAGAAATTGCAAACGTCCAGCAATTCCTCACACATGAGAAATGCCAGCACTGAAAGCTGTTGCTAGCCAGCACTGTTCCGTGGAAGCGCTCTCACAGGCGCAGCAACACTGGGGCTCTGCGCTTCTCTAGCCACCTAACGTCACGGTCACTATCTCTCCGTCTCGCAGAGCTGAGCTGAGAAATTGCAAACGTCCAGCAATTCCTCACACATGAAAAGTGCCAGCACTGAAAGCTACTGCTTGATCTAACCAGGCCTTGGCTAGCCTTTCAGAGCCACACAAAGGTTGGGGCTCTGTGCTTCTCTAGCCACCTAACCCTCGGGTCATCCTCTCTCGCAGTCGAAGGAGAGCTGAGCTGAGAAATTGCAAACGTTCACCAATTCCTCACACATGAAAGTGCCAGCACTGAAAGCTACTGCTTGATCTAATCAGGCCTTGGCTAGCCTTTCAGAGCCACACAAAGGTTGGGGCTCTGTGCTCCTCTAGCCACCTAATCTTCTGCTCATCCTCTCTCGCAGTCGAAGGAGAGCTGAGCTGAGAAATTGCAAACGTCCAGCAATTCCTCACACATGAGAAATGCCAGCACTGAAAGCTCTTGCTAGCCAGCACTGTTCCGTGGAAGCGCTCTCACAGGTGCAGCAACACTGGGGCTCTGCGCTTCTCTAGCCACCTAACGTCACGGTCACTATCTCTCCGTCTCGCAGAGCTGAGCTGAGAAATTGCAAACGTCCAGCAATTCCTCACACATGAAAAGTGCCAGCACTGAAAGCTACTGCTTGATCTAAGCATGCCTTGGCTTGCCTTTCAGAGCCACACAAAGGTTGGGGCTCTGTGCTCCTCTAGCCACCTAATCTTCTGCTCAACCTCTCTCGCAGTCGAAGGAGAGCTGAGCTGAGAAATTGCAAACGTCCAGCAATTCCTCACACATGAAAAGTGCCAGCACTGAAAGCTACTGCTTGATCTAATCTGGCCTTGGCTAGCCTTTCAGAGCCACACAAAGGTTGGGGCTCTGTGCTTCTCTAGCCACCTAATCATCTGCTCATCCTCTCTCGCAGTCGAAGGAGAGCTGAGCTGAGAAATTGCAAACGTCCAGCAATTCCTCACACATGAAAAGTGCCAGCACTGAAAGCTACTGCTTGATCTAACCATGCCTTGGCTAGCCTTTCAGAGCCACACAAAGGTTGGGGCTCTGTGCTCCTCTAGCCACCTAACCCTCGGCTCATCCTCTCTCGCAGTCGAAGGAGAGCTGAGCTGAGAAATTGCAAACGTCCAGCAATTCCTCACACATGAAAAGTGCCAGCACTGAAAGCTGCTCCTAGCAGGCACCGTTCCTTGGAAGTGCTCTCACAGGTGCAGCAGCACTGGGGCTCTGCACTTCTCTAGCCACCTAATGTCACGGTCACTATCTCTCCGTCTTGCAGAGCTGAGCTGAGAAATTGCAAACGTCCAGCAATTCCTCACACATGAAAAGTGCCAGCACTGAATGCTACTGTTTGATCTATGCATGCCTTGGCTAGCCTTTCAGAGCTACACAAAGGTTGGGGCTCTGTGCTCCTCTAGCCACCTAACCTTCTGCTCATCCTCTCTCGCAGTCGAAGGACAGCTGAGCTGAGAAATTGCAAACGTCCAGCAATTCCTCAGACATGAAAAGTGCCAGCACTGAAAGCTACTGCTTGATCTAATCAGGCCTTGGCTTGCCTTTCAGAGCCACACAAAGGTTGGGGCTCTGAGCTTCTCTAGCCACCTAATCTTCTGCTCAACCTCTCTTGCAGTCGAAGGAGAGCTGAGCTGAGAAATTGCAAACGTCCAGCAATTCCTCACACATGAGAAATGCCAGCACTGAAAGCTGTTGCTAGCCAGCGCCGTTCCTTTGAAGCGCTCTCACAGGTGCAGCAACACTGGGGCTCTGCGCTTCTCTAGCCACCTAACGTCACGGTCACTATCTCTCCGTCTTGCAGAGCTGAGCTGAGAAATTGCAAACATCCAGCAATTCCTCACACATGAAAAGTGCCAGCACTGAAAGCTGTTGCTAGCAGGCACCGTTCCTTGGAAGCGCTCTCACAGGCGCAGCAACACTGGGGCTCTGCGCTTCTCTAGCCACCTAACGTCACGGTCACTATCTCTCCGTCTCGCAGAGCTGAGCTGGGAAATTGCAAACGTCCAGCAATCCCTCACACATGAAAAGTGCCAGCACTGAAAGCTACTGCTTGATCTAACCATGCCTTGGCTAGCCTTTCAGAGCCACACAAAGGTTGGGGCTCTGTGCTCCTCTAGCCACCTAACATTCTGCTCATCCTCTCTCGCAGTCGAACGACAGCTGAGCTGAGAAATTGCAAACGTTCAGCAATTCCTCAGACATGAAAAGTGCCAGCTCTGAAAGCTACTGCTTGATCTAACCAGGCCTTGGCTAGCCTTTCAGAGCCACACAAAGGTTGGGGCTCTGTGCTTCTCTAGCCACCTAACCTTTGGCTCATCCTCTCTCGCAGTCGAAGGACAGCTGAGCTGAGAAATTGGAAACGTCCAGCAATTCCTCACACATGAGAAATGCCAGCACTGAAAGCTCTTGCTAGCCAGCGCCGTTCCTTTGAAGCGCTCTCACAGGTGCAGCAACACTGGGGCTCTGCGCTTCTCTAGCCACCTAACGTCACGGTCACTATCTCTCCGTCTTGCAGAGCTGAGCTGAGAAATTGCAAACGTCCAGCAATTCCTCAGACATGAGAAGTGCCAGCACTGAAAGCTACTGCTTGATCTAACCAGGCCTTGGCTAGCCTTTCAGAGCCACACAAAGGTTGGGGCTCTGTGCTTCTCTAGCCACCTAATCTTCGGCTCATCCTCTCTCGCAGTCGAAGGAGAGCTGAGCTGAGAAATTGCAAACGTCCACCAATTCCTTACACATGAAAAGTGCCAGCACTGAAAGCTCTTGCTAGCCAGCACCGTTCCTTGGAACTGCTCTCACAGGTGCAGCAACACTGGGGCTCTGCGCTTCTCCAGCGACCTAACGTCACAATCACTATCTCTCCGTCTCGCAGAGCTGAGCTGAGAAATTGCAAACGTCCAGCAATTCCTCACACATGAAAAGTGCCAGCACTGAAAGCTGTTGCTAGCCAGCACCGTTCCTTGGAAGCGCTCTCACAGGCACAGCAACACTGGGCCGCTGTGCTTCTGTAGCCACCTAACGTCACAGTCACTATCTCTCCGTCTGGCAGAGCTGAGCTGAGACATTGCAAACGTCCAGCAATTCCTCACACATGAAAAGTGCCAGCACTGAAAGCTACTGCTTGATCTAACCAGGCCTTGGCTAGCCTTTCAGAGCCACACAAAGGTTGGGGCTCTCTGCTTCTCTAGCCACCTAATCTTCTGCTCATCCTCTCTCGCAGTCGAAGGAGAGCTGAGCTGAGAAATTGCAAACGTCCAGCAATTCCTCACACATGAAAAGTGCCAACACTGAAAGCTACTGCTTGATCTAACCAGGCCATGGCTAGTCTTTCAGAGCCACACAAAGGTTGGGGCTCTCTGCTTCTCTAGCCACCTAATCTTCTGCTCACCCTCTCTCGCAGTCGAAGGACAGCTGAGCTGAGAAACTGCAAATGTCCACCAATTCCTCACACATGAAAAGTGCCAGCTCTGAAAGCTCTTGCTAGCCAGCAACGTTCCTTGGAAGTGCTTTCACAGGCACAGCAACACTGGGGCTCTGCGCTTCTCTAGCCACCTAACGTCACGGTCACTATCTCTCCGTCTCGCAGAGCTGAGCTGAGAAATTGCAAACGTCCAGCAATTCCTCACACATGAAAAGTGCCAGCACTGAAAGCTACTGCTTGATCTAACCAGGCCTTGGCTAGCCTTTCAGAGCCACACAAAGGTTGGGGCTCTGTGCTTCTCTAGCCACCTAACCCTCGGGTCATCCTCTCTCGCAGTCGAAGGAGAGCTGAGCTGAGAAATTGCAAACATCCAGCAATTCCTCATTCATGAAAAGTGCCAGCACTGAAAGCTACTGCTTGATCTCATCAGGCCTTGGCTAGCCTTTCAGAGCCACACAAAGGTTGGGGCTCTGTGCTCCTCTAGCCACCTAATCTTCTGCTCATCCTCTCTCGCAGTCGAAGGAGAGCTGAGCTGAGAAATTGCAAACGTCCAGCAATTCCTCACACATGAAAAGTGCCAGCACTGAAAGCTACTGCTTGATCTAACCATGCCTTGGCTAGCCTTTCAGAGCCACACAAAGGTTGGGGCTCTGTGCTTCTCTAGCCACCTAACCCTCGGCTCATCCTCTCTCGCAGTCGAAGGAGAGCTGAGCTGAGAAATTGCAAACGTCCAGCAATTCCTCACACATGAAAAGTGCCAGCACTGAAAGCTACTGCTTGATCTAACCAGGCCTTGGCTAGCCTTTCAGAGCCACAAAAAGGTTGGGGCTCTCTGCTTCTCTAGCCACCTAACCCTCGGCTCATCCTCTCTCGCAGTCGAAGGACAGCTGAGCTGAGAAACTGCAAACGTCTACCAATTCCTCAGACTTGAAAAGTGCCAGCTCTGAAAGCTGTTGCTAGCCAGCACCGTTCCGTGGAAGCGCTCTCACAGGCACAGCAACACTGGGGCTCTGCGCTTCTCTAGCCACCTAACGTCACGGTCACTATCTCTCCGTCTCGCAGAGCTGAGCTGAGACATTGCAAACGTCCAGCAATTCCTCAGACATGAAAAGTGCCAGCACTGAAAGCTACTGCTTGATCTAACCAGGCCTTGGCTTGCCTTTCAGAGCCACACAAAGGTTGGGGCTCTGAGCTTCTCTAGCCACCTAATCTTCTGCTCAACCTCTCTTGCAGTCGAAGGAGAGCTGAGCTGAGAAATTGCAAACGTCCAGCAATCCCTCACACATGAGAAATGCCAGCACTGAAAGCTGTTGCTAGCCAGCACCGTTCCTTTGAAGCGCTCTCACAGGTGCAGCAACACTGGGGCTCTGCGCTTCTCTAGCCACCTAACGTCACGGTCACTATCTCTCCATCTTGCAGAGCTGAGCTGAGAAATTGCAAACATCCAGCAATTCCTCACACATGAAAAGTGCCAGCACTGAAAGCTGTTGCTAGCAGGCACCGTTCCTTGGAAGCGCTCTCACAGGCGCAGCAACACTGGGGCTCTGCGCTTCTCTAGCCACCTAACGTCACGGTCACTATCTCTCCGTCTCGCAGAGCTGAGCTGGGAAATTGCAAACGTCCAGCAGTTCCTCACACATGAAAAGTGCCAGCACTGAAAGCTACTGCTTGATCTAACAAGGCCTTGGCTAGCCTTTCAGAGCCACACAAAGGTTGGGGCTCTGTGCTCCTCTAGCCACCTAATCTTCTGCTCATCCTCTCTCGCAGTCGAAGGAGAGCTGAGCTGAGAAATTGCAAACGTCCAGCAATTCCTCACACATGAAAAGTGCCAGCACTGAAAGCTACTGCTTGATCTAACCATGCCTTGGCTAGCCTTTCAGAGCCACACAAAGGTTGGGGCTCTGTGCTTCTCTAGCCACCTAACCCTCGGCTCATCCTCTCTCGCAGTCGAAGGAGAGCTGAGCTGAGAAATTGCAAACGTCCAGCAATTCCTCACACATGAAAAGTGCCAGCACTGAAAGCTACTGCTTGATCTAACCAGGCCTTGGCTAGCCTTTCAGAGCCACAAAAAGGTTGGGGCTCTCTGCTTCTCTAGCCACCTAACCCTCGGCTCATCCTCTCTCGCAGTCGAAGGACAGCTGAGCTGAGAAACTGCAAACGTCTACCAATTCCTCAGACTTGAAAAGTGCCAGCTCTGAAAGCTGTTGCTAGCCAGCACCGTTCCGTGGAAGCGCTCTCACAGGCACAGCAACACTGGGGCTCTGCGCTTCTCTAGCCACCTAACGTCACGGTCACTATCTCTCCGTCTCGCAGAGCTGAGCTGAGACATTGCAAACGTCCAGCAATTCCTCAGACATGAAAAGTGCCAGCACTGAAAGCTACTGCTTGATCTAACCAGGCCTTGGCTTGCCTTTCAGAGCCACACAAAGGTTGGGGCTCTGAGCTTCTCTAGCCACCTAATCTTCTGCTCAACCTCTCTTGCAGTCGAAGGAGAGCTGAGCTGAGAAATTGCAAACGTCCAGCAATCCCTCACACATGAGAAATGCCAGCACTGAAAGCTGTTGCTAGCCAGCACCGTTCCTTTGAAGCGCTCTCACAGGTGCAGCAACACTGGGGCTCTGCGCTTCTCTAGCCACCTAACGTCACGGTCACTATCTCTCCGTCTTGCAGAGCTGAGCTGAGAAATTGCAAACATCCAGCAATTCCTCACACATGAAAAGTGCCAGCACTGAAAGCTGTTGCTAGCAGGCACCGTTCCTTGGAAGCGCTCTCACAGGCGCAGCAACACTGGGGCTCTGCGCTTCTCTAGCCACCTAACGTCACGGTCACTATCTCTCCGTCTCGCAGAGCTGAGCTGGGAAATTGCAAACGTCCAGCAGTTCCTCACACATGAAAAGTGCCAGCACTGAAAGCTACTGCTTGATCTAACAAGGCCTTGGCTAGCCTTTCAGAGCCACACAAAGGTTGGGGCTCTGTGCTCCTCTAGCCACCTAATCTTCTGCTCATCCTCTCTCGCAGTCGAAGGAGAGCTGAGCTGAGAAATTGCAAACGTCCAGCAATTCCTCACACATGAAAAGTGCCAGCACTGAAAGCTACTGCTTGATCTAACCATGCCTTGGCTAGCCTTTCAGAGCCACACAAAGGTTGGGGCTCTGTGCTTCTCTAGCCACCTAACCCTCGGCTCATCCTCTCTCGCAGTCGAAGGAGAGCTGAGCTGAGAAATTGCAAACGTCCAGCAATTCCTCACACATGAAAAGTGCCAGCACTGAAAGCTACTGCTTGATCTAACCAGGCCTTGGCTAGCCTTTCAGAGCCACAAAAAGGTTGGGGCTCTCTGCTTCTCTAGCCACCTAACCCTCGGCTCATCCTCTCTCGCAGTCGAAGGACAGCTGAGCTGAGAAACTGCAAACGTCTACCAATTCCTCAGACTTGAAAAGTGCCAGCTCTGAAAGCTGTTGCTAGCCAGCACCGTTCCGTGGAAGCGCTCTCACAGGCACAGCAACACTGGGGCTCTGCGCTTCTCTAGCCACCTAACGTCACGGTCACTATCTCTCCGTCTCGCAGAGCTGAGCTGAGAAATTGCAAACGTCCAGCAATTCCTCACACATGAAAAGTGCCAGCACTGAAAGCTACTGCTTGATCTAATCAGGCCTTGGCTAGCCTTTCAGAGCCACACAAAGGTTGGGGCTCTGTGCTCCTCTAGCCACCTAACCCTCGGCTCATCCTCTCTCGCAGTCGAAGGAGACCTGAGCTGAGAAATTGCAAACGTCCAGCAATTCCTCACACATGAGAAATGCCAGCACTGAAAGCTCTTGCTAGCCAGCACCGTTCCGTGGAAGCGCTCTCACAGGTGCAGCAACACTGGGGCTCTGCGCTTCTCTAGCCACCTAACGTCACGGTCACTATCTCTCCGTCTCGCAGAGCTGAGCTGAGAAATTGCAAACGTCCAGCAATTCCTCACACATGAAAAGTGCCAGCACTGAAAGCTACTGCTTGATCTAACCATGCCTTGGCTAGCCTTTCAGAGCCACACAAAGGTTGGGGCTCTGTGCTCCTCTAGCCACCTAATCTTCTGCTCAACCTCTCTCGCAGTCGAAGGAGAGCTGAGCTGAGAAATTGCAAACGTCCAGCAATTCCTCACACATGAAAAGTGCCAGCACTGAAAGCTACTGCTTGATCTAATCTGGCCTTGGCTAGCCTTTCAGAGCCACACAAAGGTTGGGGCTCTGTGCTTCTCTAGCCACCTAATCATCTGCTCATCCTCTCTCGCAGTCGAAGGAGAGCTGAGCTGAGAAATTGCAAACGTCCAGCAATTCCTCACACATGAAAAGTGCCAGCACTGAAAGCTACTGCTTGATCTAACCAGGCCTTGGCTAGCCTTTCAGAGCCACACAAAGGTTGGGGCTCTGTGCTCCTCTAGCCACCTAACATTCTGCTCATCCTCTCTCGCAGTCGAAGGAGAGCTGAGCTGAGAAATTGCAAACGTCCAGCAATTCCTCACACATGAAAAGTGCCAGCACTGAAAGCTGCTCCTAGCAGGCACCGTTCCTTGGAAGTGCTCTCACAGGTGCAGCAACACTGGGGCTCTGCACTTCTCTAGCCACCTAATGTCACGGTCACTATCTCTCTGTCTTGCAGAGCTGAGCTGAGAAATTGCAAACATCCAGCAATTCCTCACACATGAAAAGTGCCAGCACTGAATGCTACTGTTTGATCTATGCATGCCTTGGCTAGCCTTTCAGAGCTACACAAAGGTTGGGGCTCTGTGCTCCTCTAGCCACCTAACCTTCTGCTCATCCTCTCTCGCAGTCGAAGGAGAGCTGAGCTGAGAAATTGCAAACGTCCAGCAATTCCTCACACATGAAAAGTGCCAGCACTGAAAGCTACTGCTTGATCTAACCAGGCCTTGGCTTGCCTTTCAGAGCCACACAAAGGTTGGGGCTCTGAGCTTCTCTAGCCACCTAATCTTCTGCTCAACCTCTCTTGCAGTCGAAGGAGAGCTGAGCTGAGAAATTGCAAACGTCCAGCAATTCCTCACACATGAGAAATGCCAGCACTGAAAGCTGTTGCTAGCCAGCACCGTTCCTTTGAAGCGCTCTCACAGGTGCAGCAACACTGGGGCTCTGCGCTTCTCTAGCCACCTAACGTCACGGTCACTATCTCTCCGTCTTGCAGAGCTGAGCTGAGAAATTGCAAACATCCAGCAATTCCTCACACATGAAAAGTGCCAGCACTGAAAGCTGTTGCTAGCAGGCACCGTTCCTTGGAAGCGCTCTCACAGGCGCAGCAACACTGGGGCTCTGCGCTTCTCTAGCCACCTAACGTCACGGTCACTATCTCTCCGTCTCGCAGAGCTGAGCTGGGAAATTGCAAACGTCCAGCAGTTCCTCACACATGAAAAGTGCCAGCACTGAAAGCTACTGCTTGATCTAACAAGGCCTTGGCTAGCCTTTCAGAGCCACACAAAGGTTGGGGCTCTGTGCTCCTCTAGCCACCTAATCTTCTGCTCATCCTCTCTCGCAGTCGAAGGAGAGCTGAGCTGAGAAATTGCAAACGTCCAGCAATACCTCACACATGAAAAGTGCCAGCACTGAAAGCTACTGCTTGATCTAACCATGCCTTGGCTAGCCTTTCAGAGCCACACAAAGGTTGGGGCTCTGTGCTCCTCTAGCCACCTAATCTTCTGCTCATCCTCTCTAGCAGTCGAAGGAGAGCTGAGCTGAGAAATTGCAAACGTCCAGCAATCCCTCACACATGAAAAGTGCCAGCACTGAAAGCTACTGCTTGATCTAACCAGGCCTTGGCTAGCCTTTCAGAGCCACACAAAGGTTGGGGCTCTGTGCTCCTCTAGCCACCTAACATTCTGCTCATCCTCTCTCGCAGTCGAAGGAGAGCTGAGCTGAGAAATTGCAAACGTCCAGCAATTCCTCACACATGAAAAGTGCCAGCACTGAAAGCTACTGCTTGATCTAACCAGGCCTTGGCTAGCCTTTCAGAGCCACACAAAGGTTGGGGCTCTGTGCTCCTCTAGCCACCTAATCTTCTGCTCATCCTCTCTCGCAGTCGAAGGACAGCTGAGCTGAGAAATTGCAAACGTTCAGCAATTCCTCAGACATGAAAAGTGCCAGCTCTGAAAGCTACTGCTTGATCTAACCAGGCCTTGGCTAGCCTTTCAGAGCCACACAAAGGTTGGGGCTCTGTGCTTCTCTAGCCACCTAACCTTTGGCTCATCCTCTCTCGCAGTCGAAGGACAGCTGAGCTGAGAAATTGCAAACGTCCACCAATTCCTCAGACATGAGAAATGCCAGCACTGAAAGCTCTTGCTAGCCAGCGCCGTTCCTTTGAAGCGCTCTCACAGGTGCAGCAACACTGGGGCTCTGCGCTTCTCCAGCGACCTAATGTCACAATCACTATCTCTCCGTCTTGCAGAGCTGAGCTGAGAAATTGCAAACGTCCAGCAATTCCTCAGACATGAGAAGTGCCAGCACTGAAAGCTACTGCTTGATCTAACCAGGCCTTGGCTAGCCTTTCAGAGCCACACAAAGGTTGGGGCTCTGTGCTTCTCTAGCCACCTAATCTTCGGCTCATCCTCTCTCGCAGTCGAAGGAGAGCTGAGCTGAGAAATTGCAAACGTCCACCAATTCCTTACACATGAAAAGTGCCAGCACTGAAAGCTCTTGCTAGCCAGCACCGTTCCTTGGAACTGCTCTCACAGGTGCAGCAACACTGGGGCTCTGCGCTTCTCCAGCGACCTAACGTCACAATCACTATCTCTCCGTCTCGCAGAGCTGAGCTGAGAAATTGCAAACGTCCAGCAATTCCTCACACATGAAAAGTGCCAGCACTGAAAGCTGTTGCTAGCCAGCACCGTTCCTTGGAAGCGCTCTCACAGGCACAGCAACACTGGGCCGCTGTGCTTCTGTAGCCACCTAACGTCACAGTCACTATCTCTCCGTCTCGCAGAGCTGAGCTGAGACATTGCAAACGTCCAGCAATTCCTCACACATGAAAAGTGCCAACACTGAAAGCTACTGCTTGATCTAATCAGGCCATGGCTAGTCTTTCAGAGCCACACAAAGGTTGGGGCTCTCTGCTTCTCTAGCCACCTAATCTTCTGCTCACCCTCTCTCGCAGTCGAAGGACAGCTGAACTGAGAAACTGCAAATGTCCACCAATTCCTCACACATGAAAAGTGCCAGCACTGAAAGCTACTGCTTGATCTAACCAGGCCTTGGCTAGCCTTTCAGAGCCACACAAAGGTTGGGGCTCTCTGCTTCTCTAGCCACCTAACCCTCGGCTCATCCTCTCTCGCAGTCGAAGGACAGCTGAGCTGAGAAACTGCAAACGTCTACCAATTCCTCAGACATGAAAAGTGCCAGCTCTGAAAGCTGTTGCTAGCCAGCACCGTTCCGTGGAAGCGCTCTCACAGGCGCAGCAACACTGGGGCTCTGCGCTTCTCTAGCCACCTAACGTCACGGTCACTATCTCTCCGTCTCGCAGAGCTGAGCTGAGAAATTGCAAACGTCCAGCAATTGCTCACACATGAAAAGTGCCAGCACTGAAAGCTACTGCTTGATCTAATCAGGCCTTGGCTAGCCTTTCAGAGCCACACAAAGGTTGGGGCTCTGTGCTCCTCTAGCCACCTAACCCTCGGCTCATCCTCTCTCGCAGTCGAAGGAGAGTTGAGCTGAGAAATTGCAAACGTCCAGCAATTCCTCACACATGAGAAATGCCAGCACTGAAAGCTCTTGCTAGATCTAATCAGGCCTTGGCTAGCCTTTCAGAGCCACACAAAGGTTGGGGCTCTGTGCTCCTCTAGCCACCTAACCCTCGGCTCATCCTCTCTCGCAGTCGAAGGAGAGTTGAGCTGAGAAATTGCAAACGTCCAGCAATTCCTCACACATGAGAAATGCCAGCACTGAAAGCTCTTGCTAGCCAGCACTGTTCCGTGGAAGCGCTCTCACAGGCGCAGCAACACTGGGGCTCTGCGCTTCTCTAGCCACCTAACGTCACGGTCACTATCTCTCCGTCTCGCAGAGCTGAGCTGAGAAATTGCAAACGTCCAGCAATTCCTCACACATGAAAAGTGCCAGCACTGAAAGCTACTGCTTGATCTAACCATGCCTTGGCTTGCCTTTCAGAGCCACACAAAGGTTGGGGCTCTGTGCTCCTCTAGCCACCTAATCTTCTGCTCAACCTCTCTCGCAGTCGAAGGAGAGCTGAGCTGAGAAATTGCAAACGTCCAGCAATTCCTCACACATGAAAAGTGCCAGCACTGAAAGCTACTGCTTGATCTAATCTGGCCTTGGCTAGCCTTTCAGAGCCACACAAAGGTTGGGGCTCTGTGCTTCTCTAGCCACCTAATCATCTGCTCATCCTCTCTCGCAGTCGAAGGAGAGCTGAGCTGAGAAATTGCAAACGTCCAGCAATTCCTCACACATGAAAAGTGCCAGCACTGAAAGCTACTGCTTGATCTAACCATGCCTTGGCTAGCCTTTCAGAGCCACACAAAGGTTGGGGCTCTGTGCTCCTCTAGCCACCTAACCCTCGGCTCATCCTCTCTCGCAGTCGAAGGAGAGCTGAGCTGAGAAATTGCAAACGTCCAGCAATTCCTCACACATGAAAAGTGCCAGCACTGAAAGCTGCTCCTAGCAGGCACCGTTCCTTGGAAGTGCTCTCACAGGTGCAGCAGCACTGGGGCTCTGCACTTCTCTAGCCACCTAATGTCACGGTCACTATCTCTCCGTCTTGCAGAGCTGAGCTGAGAAATTGCAAACGTCCAGCAATTCCTCACACATGAAAAGTGCCAGCACTGAATGCTACTGTTTGATCTATGCATGCCTTGGCTAGTCTTTCAGAGCTACACAAAGGTTGGGGCTCTGTGCTCCTCTAGCCACCTAACCTTCTGCTCATCCTCTCTCGCAGTCGAAGGACAGCTGAGCTGAGAAATTGCAAACGTCCAGCAATTCCTCAGACATGAAAAGTGCCAGCACTGAAAGCTACTGCTTGATCTAACCAGGCCTTGGCTTGCCTTTCAGAGCCACACAAAGGTTGGGGCTCTGAGCTTCTCTAGCCACCTAATCTTCTGCTCAACCTCTCTTGCAGTCGAAGGAGAGCTGAGCTGAGAAATTGCAAACGTCCAGCAATTCCTCACACATGAGAAATGCCAGCACTGAAAGCTGTTGCTAGCCAGCGCCGTTCCTTTGAAGCGCTCTCACAGGTGCAGCAACACTGGGGCTCTGCGCTTCTCTAGCCACCTAACGTCACGGTCACTATCTCTCCGTCTTGCAGAGCTGAGCTGAGAAATTGCAAACATCCAGCAATTCCTCACACATGAAAAGTGCCAGCACTGAAAGCTGTTGCTAGCAGGCACCGTTCCTTGGAAGCGCTCTCACAGGCGCAGCAACACTGGGGCTCTGCGCTTCTCTAGCCACCTAACGTCACGGTCACTATCTCTCCGTCTCGCAGAGCTGAGCTGGGAAATTGCAAACGTCCAGCAATCCCTCACACATGAAAAGTGCCAGCACTGAAAGCTACTGCTTGATCTAACCATGCCTTGGCTAGCCTTTCAGAGCCACACAAAGGTTGGGGCTCTGTGCTCCTCTAGCCACCTAACATTCTGCTCATCCTCTCTCGCAGTCGAACGACAGCTGAGCTGAGAAATTGCAAACGTTCAGCAATTCCTCAGACATGAAAAGTGCCAGCTCTGAAAGCTACTGCTTGATCTAACCAGGCCTTGGCTAGCCTTTCAGAGCCACACAAAGGTTGGGGCTCTGTGCTTCTCTAGCCACCTAACCTTTGGCTCATCCTCTCTCGCAGTCGAAGGACAGCTGAGCTGAGAAATTGGAAACGTCCAGCAATTCCTCACACATGAGAAATGCCAGCACTGAAAGCTCTTGCTAGCCAGCGCCGTTCCTTTGAAGCGCTCTCACAGGTGCAGCAACACTGGGGCTCTGCGCTTCTCCAGCGACCTAATGTCACAATCACTATCTCTCCGTCTCGCAGAGCTGAGCTGAGAAATTGCAAACGTCCAGCAATTCCTCACACATGAAAAGTGCCAGCACTGAAAGCTACTGCTTGATCTAACCAGGCCTTGGCTAGCCTTTCAGAGCCACACAAAGGTTGGGGCTCTGTGCTTCTCTAGCCACCTAATCTTCTGCTCATCCTCTCTCGCAGTCGAAGGAGAGCTGAGCTGAGAAATTGCAAACGTCCAGCAATTCCTCACACATGAAAAGTGCCAACACTGAAAGCTACTGCTTGATCTAACCAGGCCATGGCTAGTCTTTCAGAGCCACACAAAGGTTGGGGCTCTCTGCTTCTCTAGCCACCTAATCTTCTGCTCACCCTCTCTCGCAGTCGAAGGACAGCTGAGCTGAGAAACTGCAAATGTCCACCAATTCCTCACACATGAAAAGTGCCAGCTCTGAAAGCTCTTGCTAGCCAGCAACGTTCCTTGGAAGTGCTTTCACAGGCACAGCAACACTGGGGCTCTGCGCTTCTCTAGCCACCTAACGTCACGGTCACTATCTCTCCGTCTCGCAGAGCTGAGCTGAGAAATTGCAAACGTCCAGCAATTCCTCACACATGAAAAGTGCCAGCACTGAAAGCTACTGCTTGATCTAACCAGGCCTTGGCTAGCCTTTCAGAGCCACACAAAGGTTGGGGCTCTGTGCTTCTCTAGCCACCTAACCCTCGGGTCATCCTCTCTCGCAGTCGAAGGAGAGCTGAGCTGAGAAATTGCAAACATCCAGCAATTCCTCATTCATGAAAAGTGCCAGCACTGAAAGCTACTGCTTGATCTCATCAGGCCTTGGCTAGCCTTTCAGAGCCACACAAAGGTTGGGGCTCTGTGCTCCTCTAGCCACCTAATCTTCTGCTCATCCTCTCTCGCAGTCGAAGGAGAGCTGAGCTGAGAAATTGCAAACGTCCAGCAATTCCTCACACATGAAAAGTGCCAGCACTGAAAGCTACTGCTTGATCTAACCATGCCTTGGCTAGCCTTTCAGAGCCACACAAAGGTTGGGGCTCTGTGCTTCTCTAGCCACCTAACCCTCGGCTCATCCTCTCTCGCAGTCGAAGGAGAGCTGAGCTGAGAAATTGCAAACGTCCAGCAATTCCTCACACATGAAAAGTGCCAGCACTGAAAGCTACTGCTTGATCTAACCAGGCCTTGGCTAGCCTTTCAGAGCCACAAAAAGGTTGGGGCTCTCTGCTTCTCTAGCCACCTAACCCTCGGCTCATCCTCTCTCGCAGTCGAAGGACAGCTGAGCTGAGAAACTGCAAACGTCTACCAATTCCTCAGACTTGAAAAGTGCCAGCTCTGAAAGCTGTTGCTAGCCAGCACCGTTCCGTGGAAGCGCTCTCACAGGCACAGCAACACTGGGGCTCTGCGCTTCTCTAGCCACCTAACGTCACGGTCACTATCTCTCCGTCTCGCAGAGCTGAGCTGAGACATTGCAAACGTCCAGCAATTCCTCACACATGAAAAGTGCCAGCACTGAAAGCTACTGCTTGATCTAATCAGGCCTTGGCTAGCCTTTCAGAGCCACACAAAGGTTGGGGCTCTGTGCTCCTCTAGCCACCTAACCCTCGGCTCATCCTCTCTCGCAGTTGAAGGAGACCTGAGCTGAGAAATTGCAAACGTCCAGCAATTCCTCACACATGAGAAATGCCAGCACTGAAAGCTCTTGCTAGCCAGCACCGTTCCGTGGAAGCGCTCTCACAGGTGCAGCAACACTGGGGCTCTGCGCTTCTCTAGCCACCTAACGTCACGGTCACTATCTCTCCGTCTCGCAGAGCTGAGCTGAGAAATTGCAAACGTCCAGCAATTCCTCACACATGAAAAGTGCCAGCACTGAAAGCTACTGCTTGATCTAACCAGGCCTTGGCTAGCCTTTCAGAGCCACACAAAGGTTGGGGCTCTGTGCTCCTCTAGCCACCTAACCTTCTGCTCATCCTCTCTCGCAGTCGAAGGAGAGCTGAGCTGAGAAATTGCAAACGTCCAGCAATTCCTCACACATGAAAAGTGCCAGCACTGAAAGCTGCTCCTAGCAGGCACCGTTCCTTGGAACTGCTCTCACAGGTGCAGCAACACTGGGGCTCTGCACTTCTCTAGCCACCTAATGTCACGGTCACTATCTCTCTGTCTTGCAGAGCTGAGCTGAGAAATTGCAAACATCCAGCAATTCCTCACACATGAAAAGTGCCAGCACTGAATGCTACTGTTTGATCTATGCATGCCTTGGCTAGCCTTTCAGAGCTACACAAAGGTTGGGGCTCTGTGCTCCTCTAGCCACCTAACCTTCTGCTCATCCTCTCTCGCAGTCGAAGGAGAGCTGAGCTGAGAAATTGCAAACGTCCAGCAATTCCTCAGACATGAAAAGTGCCAGCACTGAAAGCTACTGCTTGATCTAACCAGGCCTTGGCTTGCCTTTCAGAGCCACACAAAGGTTGGGGCTCTGAGCTTTTCTAGCCACCTAATCTTCTGCTCAACCTCTCTTGCAGTCGAAGGAGAGCTGAGCTGAGAAATTGCAAATGTCCAGCAATTCCTCACACATGAGAAATGCCAGCACTGAAAGCTGTTGCTAGCCAGCACCGTTCCTTTGAAGCGCTCTCACAGGTGCAGCAACACTGGGGCTCTGCGCTTCTCTAGCCACCTAACGTCACGGTCACTATCTCACCGTCTTGCAGAGCTGAGCTGAGAAATTGCAAACATCCAGCAATTCCTCACACATGAAAAGTGCCAGCACTGAAAGCTGTTGCTAGCAGGCACCGTTCCTTGGAAGCGCTCTCACAGGCGCAGCAACACTGGGGCTCTGCGCTTCTCTAGCCACCTAACGTCACGGTCACTATCTCTCCGTCTCGCAGAGCTGAGCTGGGAAATTGCAAACGTCCAGCAGTTCCTCACACATGAAAAGTGCCAGCACTGAAAGCTACTGCTTGATCTAACCATGCCTTGGCTAGCCTTTCAGAGCCACACAAAGGTTGGGGCTCTGTGCTCCTCTAGCCACCTAATCTTCTGCTCATCCTCTCTCGCAGTCGAAGGAGAGCTGAGCTGAGAAATTGCAAACGTCCAGCAATTCCTCAGACATGAAAAGTGCCAGCACTGAAAGCTACTGCTTGATCTAACCAGGCCTTGGCTTGCCTTTCAGAGCCACACAAAGGTTGGGGCTCTGAGCTTCTCTAGCCACCTAATCTTCTGCTCAACCTCTCTTGCAGTCGAAGGAGAGCTGAGCTGAGAAATTGCAAACGTCCAGCAATTCCTCACACATGAGAAATGCCAGCACTGAAAGCTGTTGCTAGCCAGCACCGTTCCTTTGAAGCGCTCTCACAGGTGCAGCAACACTGGGGCTCTGCGCTTCTCTAGCCACCTAACGTCACGGTCACTATCTCTCCGTCTTGCAGAGCTGAGCTGAGAAATTGCAAACATCCAGCAATTCCTCACACATGAAAATTGCCAGCACTGAAAGCTGTTGCTAGCAGGCACCGTTCCTTGGAAGCGCTCTCACAGGCGCAGCAACACTGGGGCTCTGCGCTTCTCTAGCCACCTAACGTCACGGTCACTATCTCTCCGTCTCGCAGAGCTGAGCTGGGAAATTGCAAACGTCCAGCAGTTCCTCACACATGAAAAGTGCCAGCACTGAAAGCTACTGCTTGATCTAACAAGGCCTTGGCTAGCCTTTCAGAGCCACACAAAGGTTGGGGCTCTGTGCTCCTCTAGCCACCTAATCTTCTGCTCATCCTCTCTCGCAGTCGAAGGAGAGCTGAGCTGAGAAATTGCAAACGTCCAGCAATACCTCACACATGAAAAGTGCCAGCACTGAAAGCTACTGCTTGATCTAACCAGGCCTTGGCTAGACTTTCAGAGCCACACAAAGGTTGGGGCTCTGTGCTTCTCTAGCCACCTAACCCTCGGGTCATCCTCTCTCGCAGTCGAAGGAGAGCTGAGCTGAGAAATTGCAAACATCCAGCAATTCCTCATTCATGAAAAGTGCCAGCACTGAAAGCTACTGCTTGATCTAACAAGGCCTTGGCTAGCCTTTCAGAGCCACACAAAGGTTGGGGCTCTGTGCTCCTCTAGCCACCTAATCTTCTGCTCATCCTCTCTCGCAGTCGAAGGAGAGCTGAGCTGAGAAATTGCAAACGTCCAGCAATTCCTCACACATGAAAAGTGCCAGCACTGAAAGCTACTGCTTGATCTAACCATGCCTTGGCTAGCCTTTCAGAGCCACACAAAGGTTGGGGCTCTGTGCTTCTCTAGCCACCTAACCCTCGGCTCATCCTCTCTCGCAGTCGAAGGAGAGCTGAGCTGAGAAATTGCAAACGTCCAGCAATTCCTCACACATGAAAAGTGCCAGCACTGAAAGCTACTGCTTGATCTAACCAGGCCTTGGCTAGCCTTTCAGAGCCACAAAAAGGTTGGGGCTCTCTGCTTCTCTAGCCACCTAACCCTCGGCTCATCCTCTCTCGCAGTCGAAGGACAGCTGAGCTGAGAAACTGCAAACGTCTACCAATTCCTCAGACTTGAAAAGTGCCAGCTCTGAAAGCTGTTGCTAGCCAGCACCGTTCCGTGGAAGCGCTCTCACAGGCACAGCAACACTGGGGCTCTGCGCTTCTCTAGCCACCTAACGTCACGGTCACTATCTCTCCGTCTCGCAGAGCTGAGCTGAGAAATTGCAAACGTCCAGCAATTCCTCACACATGAAAAGTGCCAGCACTGAAAGCTACTGCTTGATCTAATCAGGCCTTGGCTAGCCTTTCAGAGCCACACAAAGGTTGGGGCTCTGTGCTCCTCTAGCCACCTAACATTCTGCTCATCCTCTCTCGCAGTCGAAGGAGAGCTGAGCTGAGAAATTGCAAACGTCCAGCAATTCCTCACACATGAGAAATGCCAGCACTGAAAGCTCTTGCTAGCCAGCACCGTTCCGTGGAAGCGCTCTCACAGGTGCAGCAACACTGGGGCTCTGCGCTTCTCTAGCCACCTAACGTCACGGTCACTATCTCTCCGTCTCGCAGAGCTGAGCTGAGAAATTGCAAACGTCCAGCAATTCCTCACACATGAAAAGTGCCAGCACTGAAAGCTACTGCTTGATCTAACCATGCCTTGGCTAGCCTTTCAGAGCCACACAAAGGTTGGGGCTCTGTGCTCCTCTAGCCACCTAATCTTCTGCTCAACCTCTCTCGCAGTCGAAGGAGAGCTGAGCTGAGAAATTGCAAATGTCCAGCAATTCCTCACACATGAAAAGTGCCAGCACTGAAAGCTACTGCTTGATCTAATCTGGCCTTGGCTAGCCTTTCAGAGCCACACAAAGGTTGGGGCTCTGTGCTTCTCTAGCCACCTAATCATCTGCTCATCCTCTCTCGCAGTCGAAGGAGAGCTGAGCTGAGAAATTGCAAACGTCCAGCAATTCCTCACACATGAAAAGTGCCAGCACTGAAAGCTACTGCTTGATCTAACCAGGCCTTGGCTAGCCTTTCAGAGCCACACAAAGGTTGGGGCTCTGTGCTCCTCTAGCCACCTAACATTCTGCTCATCCTCTCTCGCAGTCGAAGGAGAGCTGAGCTGAGAAATTGCAAACGTCCAGCAATTCCTCACACATGAAAAGTGCCAGCACTGAAAGCTGCTCCTAGCAGGCACCGTTCCTTGGAAGTGCTCTCACAGGTGCAGCAACACTGGGGCTCTGCACTTCTCTAGCCACCTAATGTCACGGTCACTATCTCTCTGTCTTGCAGAGCTGAGCTGAGAAATTGCAAACATCCAGCAATTCCTCACACATGAAAAGTGCCAGCACTGAATGCTACTGTTTGATCTATGCATGCCTTGGCTAGCCTTTCAGAGCTACACAAAGGTTGGGGCTCTGTGCTCCTCTAGCCACCTAACCTTCTGCTCATCCTCTCTCGCAGTCGAAGGAGAGCTGAGCTGAGAAATTGCAAACGTCCAGCAATTCCTCACACATGAAAAGTGCCAGCACTGAAAGCTACTGCTTGATCTAACCAGGCCTTGGCTTGCCTTTCAGAGCCACACAAAGGTTGGGGCTCTGAGCTTCTCTAGCCACCTAATCTTCTGCTCAACCTCTCTTGCAGTCGAAGGAGAGCTGAGCTGAGAAATTGCAAACGTCCAGCAATTCCTCACACATGAGAAATGCCAGCACTGAAAGCTGTTGCTAGCCAGCACCGTTCCTTTGAAGCGCTCTCACAGGTGCAGCAACACTGGGGCTCTGCGCTTCTCTAGCCACCTAACGTCACGGTCACTATCTCTCCGTCTTGCAGAGCTGAGCTGAGAAATTGCAAACATCCAGCAATTCCTCACACATGAAAAGTGCCAGCACTGAAAGCTGTTGCTAGCAGGCACCGTTCCGTGGAAGCGCTCTCACAGGCGCAGCAACACTGGGGCTCTGCGCTTCTCTAGCCACCTAACGTCACGGTCACTATCTCTCCGTCTCGCAGAGCTGAGCTGGGAAATTGCAAACGTCCAGCAGTTCCTCACACATGAAAAGTGCCAGCACTGAAAGCTACTGCTTGATCTAACAAGGCCTTGGCTAGCCTTTCAGAGCCACACAAAGGTTGGGGCTCTGTGCTCCTCTAGCCACCTAATCTTCTGCTCATCCTCTCTCGCAGTCGAAGGAGAGCTGAGCTGAGAAATTGCAAACGTCCAGCAATACCTCACACATGAAAAGTGCCAGCACTGAAAGCTACTGCTTGATCTAACCAGGCCTTGGCTAGACTTTCAGAGCCACACAAAGGTTGGGGCTCTGTGCTTCTCTAGCCACCTAACCCTCGGGTCATCCTCTCTCGCAGTCGAAGGAGAGCTGAGCTGAGAAATTGCAAACATCCAGCAATTCCTCATTCATGAAAAGTGCCAGCACTGAAAGCTACTGCTTGATCTAACAAGGCCTTGGCTAGCCTTTCAGAGCCACACAAAGGTTGGGGCTCTGTGCTCCTCTAGCCACCTAATCTTCTGCTCATCCTCTCTCGCAGTCGAAGGAGAGCTGAGCTGAGAAATTGCAAACGTCCAGCAATTCCTCACACATGAAAAGTGCCAGCACTGAAAGCTACTGCTTGATCTAACCATGCCTTGGCTAGCCTTTCAGAGCCACACAAAGGTTGGGGCTCTGTGCTTCTCTAGCCACCTAACCCTCGGCTCATCCTCTCTCGCAGTCGAAGGAGAGCTGAGCTGAGAAATTGCAAACGTCCAGCAATTCCTCACACATGAAAAGTGCCAGCACTGAAAGCTACTGCTTGATCTAACCAGGCCTTGGCTAGCCTTTCAGAGCCACAAAAAGGTTGGGGCTCTCTGCTTCTCTAGCCACCTAACCCTCGGCTCATCCTCTCTCGCAGTCGAAGGACAGCTGAGCTGAGAAACTGCAAACGTCTACCAATTCCTCAGACTTGAAAAGTGCCAGCTCTGAAAGCTGTTGCTAGCCAGCACCGTTCCGTGGAAGCGCTCTCACAGGCACAGCAACACTGGGGCTCTGCGCTTCTCTAGCCACCTAACGTCACGGTCACTATCTCTCCGTCTCGCAGAGCTGAGCTGAGAAATTGCAAACGTCCAGCAATTCCTCACACATGAAAAGTGCCAGCACTGAAAGCTACTGCTTGATCTAATCAGGCCTTGGCTAGCCTTTCAGAGCCACACAAAGGTTGGGGCTCTGTGCTCCTCTAGCCACCTAACCCTCGGCTCATCCTCTCTCGCAGTCGAAGGAGACCTGAGCTGAGAAATTGCAAACGTCCAGCAATTCCTCACACATGAGAAATGCCAGCACTGAAAGCTCTTGCTAGCCAGCACCGTTCCGTGGAAGCGCTCTCACAGGTGCAGCAACACTGGGGCTCTGCGCTTCTCTAGCCACCTAACGTCACGGTCACTATCTCTCCGTCTCGCAGAGCTGAGCTGAGAAATTGCAAACGTCCAGCAATTCCTCACACATGAAAAGTGCCAGCACTGAAAGCTACTGCTTGATCTAACCATGCCTTGGCTAGCCTTTCAGAGCCACACAAAGGTTGGGGCTCTGTGCTCCTCTAGCCACCTAATCTTCTGCTCATCCTCTCTCGCAGTCGAAGGAGAGCTGAGCTGAGAAATTGCAAACGTCCAGCAATTCCTCACACATGAAAAGTGCCAGCACTGAAAGCTACTGCTTGATCTAATCTGGCCTTGGCTAGCCTTTCAGAGCCACACAAAGGTTGGGGCTCTGTGCTTCTCTAGCCACCTAATCATCTGCTCATCCTCTCTCGCAGTCGAAGGAGAGCTGAGCTGAGAAATTGCAAACGTCCAGCAATTCCTCACACATGAAAAGTGCCAGCACTGAAAGCTACTGCTTGATCTAACCAGGCCTTGGCTAGCCTTTCAGAGCCACAAAAAGGTTGGGGCTCTCTGCTTCTCTAGCCACCTAACCCTCGGCTCATCCTCTCTCGCAGTCGAAGGACAGCTGAGCTGAGAAACTGCAAACGTCTACCAATTCCTCAGACTTGAAAAGTGCCAGCTCTGAAAGCTGTTGCTAGCCAGCACCGTTCCGTGGAAGCGCTCTCACAGGCACAGCAACACTGGGGCTCTGCGCTTCTCTAGCCACCTAACGTCACGGTCACTATCTCTCCGTCTCGCAGAGCTGAGCTGAGAAATTGCAAACGTCCAGCAATTCCTCACACATGAAAAGTGCCAGCACTGAAAGCTACTGCTTGATCTAATCAGGCCTTGGCTAGCCTTTCAGAGCCACACAAAGGTTGGGGCTCTGTGCTCCTCTAGCCACCTAACATTCTGCTCATCCTCTCTCGCAGTCGAAGGAGAGCTGAGCTGAGAAATTGCAAACGTCCAGCAATTCCTCACACATGAGAAATGCCAGCACTGAAAGCTCTTGCTAGCCAGCACCGTTCCGTGGAAGCGCTCTCACAGGTGCAGCAACACTGGGGCTCTGCGCTTCTCTAGCCACCTAACGTCACGGTCACTATCTCTCCGTCTCGCAGAGCTGAGCTGAGAAATTGCAAACGTCCAGCAATTCCTCACACATGAAAAGTGCCAGCACTGAAAGCTACTGCTTGATCTAACCATGCCTTGGCTAGCCTTTCAGAGCCACACAAAGGTTGGGGCTCTGTGCTCCTCTAGCCACCTAATCTTCTGCTCAACCTCTCTCGCAGTCGAAGGAGAGCTGAGCTGAGAAATTGCAAATGTCCAGCAATTCCTCACACATGAAAAGTGCCAGCACTGAAAGCTACTGCTTGATCTAATCTGGCCTTGGCTAGCCTTTCAGAGCCACACAAAGGTTGGGGCTCTGTGCTTCTCTAGCCACCTAATCATCTGCTCATCCTCTCTCGCAGTCGAAGGAGAGCTGAGCTGAGAAATTGCAAACGTCCAGCAATTCCTCACACATGAAAAGTGCCAGCACTGAAAGCTACTGCTTGATCTAACCAGGCCTTGGCTAGCCTTTCAGAGCCACACAAAGGTTGGGGCTCTGTGCTCCTCTAGCCACCTAACATTCTGCTCATCCTCTCTCGCAGTCGAAGGAGAGCTGAGCTGAGAAATTGCAAACGTCCAGCAATTCCTCACACATGAAAAGTGCCAGCACTGAAAGCTGCTCCTAGCAGGCACCGTTCCTTGGAAGTGCTCTCACAGGTGCAGCAACACTGGGGCTCTGCACTTCTCTAGCCACCTAATGTCACGGTCACTATCTCTCTGTCTTGCAGAGCTGAGCTGAGAAATTGCAAACATCCAGCAATTCCTCACACATGAAAAGTGCCAGCACTGAATGCTACTGTTTGATCTATGCATGCCTTGGCTAGCCTTTCAGAGCTACACAAAGGTTGGGGCTCTGTGCTCCTCTAGCCACCTAACCTTCTGCTCATCCTCTCTCGCAGTCGAAGGAGAGCTGAGCTGAGAAATTGCAAACGTCCAGCAATTCCTCACACATGAAAAGTGCCAGCACTGAAAGCTACTGCTTGATCTAACCAGGCCTTGGCTTGCCTTTCAGAGCCACACAAAGGTTGGGGCTCTGAGCTTCTCTAGCCACCTAATCTTCTGCTCAACCTCTCTTGCAGTCGAAGGAGAGCTGAGCTGAGAAATTGCAAACGTCCAGCAATTCCTCACACATGAGAAATGCCAGCACTGAAAGCTGTTGCTAGCCAGCACCGTTCCTTTGAAGCGCTCTCACAGGTGCAGCAACACTGGGGCTCTGCGCTTCTCTAGCCACCTAACGTCACGGTCACTATCTCTCCGTCTTGCAGAGCTGAGCTGAGAAATTGCAAACATCCAGCAATTCCTCACACATGAAAAGTGCCAGCACTGAAAGCTGTTGCTAGCAGGCACCGTTCCTTGGAAGCGCTCTCACAGGCGCAGCAACACTGGGGCTCTGCGCTTCTCTAGCCACCTAACGTCACGGTCACTATCTCTCCGTCTCGCAGAGCTGAGCTGGGAAATTGCAAACGTCCAGCAGTTCCTCACACATGAAAAGTGCCAGCACTGAAAGCTACTGCTTGATCTAACAAGGCCTTGGCTAGCCTTTCAGAGCCACACAAAGGTTGGGGCTCTGTGCTCCTCTAGCCACCTAATCTTCTGCTCACCCTCTCTCGCAGTCGAAGGAGAGCTGAGCTGAGAAATTGCAAACGTCCAGCAATACCTCACACATGAAAAGTGCCAGCACTGAAAGCTACTGCTTGATCTAACCAGGCCTTGGCTAGACTTTCAGAGCCACACAAAGGTTGGGGCTCTGTGCTTCTCTAGCCACCTAACCCTCGGGTCATCCTCTCTCGCAGTCGAAGGAGAGCTGAGCTGAGAAATTGCAAACATCCAGCAATTCCTCATTCATGAAAAGTGCCAGCACTGAAAGCTACTGCTTGATCTAACAAGGCCTTGGCTAGCCTTTCAGAGCCACACAAAGGTTGGGGCTCTGTGCTCCTCTAGCCACCTAATCTTCTGCTCATCCTCTCTCGCAGTCGAAGGAGAGCTGAGCTGAGAAATTGCAAACGTCCAGCAATTCCTCACACATGAAAAGTGCCAGCACTGAAAGCTACTGCTTGATCTAACCATGCCTTGGCTAGCCTTTCAGAGCCACACAAAGGTTGGGGCTCTGTGCTTCTCTAGCCACCTAACCCTCGGCTCATCCTCTCTCGCAGTCGAAGGAGAGCTGAGCTGAGAAATTGCAAACGTCCAGCAATTCCTCACACATGAAAAGTGCCAGCACTGAAAGCTACTGCTTGATCTAACCAGGCCTTGGCTAGCCTTTCAGAGCCACAAAAAGGTTGGGGCTCTCTGCTTCTCTAGCCACCTAACCCTCGGCTCATCCTCTCTCGCAGTCGAAGGACAGCTGAGCTGAGAAACTGCAAACGTCTACCAATTCCTCAGACTTGAAAAGTGCCAGCTCTGAAAGCTGTTGCTAGCCAGCACCGTTCCGTGGAAGCGCTCTCACAGGCACAGCAACACTGGGGCTCTGCGCTTCTCTAGCCACCTAACGTCACGGTCACTATCTCTCCGTCTCGCAGAGCTGAGCTGAGAAATTGCAAACGTCCAGCAATTCCTCACACATGAAAAGTGCCAGCACTGAAAGCTACTGCTTGATCTAATCAGGCCTTGGCTAGCCTTTCAGAGCCACACAAAGGTTGGGGCTCTGTGCTCCTCTAGCCACCTAACCCTCGGCTCATCCTCTCTCGCAGTCGAAGGAGACCTGAGCTGAGAAATTGCAAACGTCCAGCAATTCCTCACACATGAGAAATGCCAGCACTGAAAGCTCTTGCTAGCCAGCACCGTTCCGTGGAAGCGCTCTCACAGGTGCAGCAACACTGGGGCTCTGCGCTTCTCTAGCCACCTAACGTCACGGTCACTATCTCTCCGTCTCGCAGAGCTGAGCTGAGAAATTGCAAACGTCCAGCAATTCCTCACACATGAAAAGTGCCAGCACTGAAAGCTACTGCTTGATCTAACCATGCCTTGGCTAGCCTTTCAGAGCCACACAAAGGTTGGGGCTCTGTGCTCCTCTAGCCACCTAATCTTCTGCTCATCCTCTCTCGCAGTCGAAGGAGAGCTGAGCTGAGAAATTGCAAACGTCCAGCAATTCCTCACACATGAAAAGTGCCAGCACTGAAAGCTACTGCTTGATCTAATCTGGCCTTGGCTAGCCTTTCAGAGCCACACAAAGGTTGGGGCTCTGTGCTTCTCTAGCCACCTAATCATCTGCTCATCCTCTCTCGCAGTCGAAGGAGAGCTGAGCTGAGAAATTGCAAACGTCCAGCAATTCCTCACACATGAAAAGTGCCAGCACTGAAAGCTACTGCTTGATCTAACCAGGCCTTGGCTAGCCTTTCAGAGCCACACAAAGGTTGGGGCTCTGTGCTCCTCTAGCCACCTAACATTCTGCTCATCCTCTCTCGCAGTCGAAGGAGAGCTGAGCTGAGAAATTGCAAACGTCCAGCAATTCCTCACACATGAAAAGTGCCAGCACTGAAAGCTGCTCCTAGCAGGCACCGTTCCTTGGAAGTGCTCTCACAGGTGCAGCAACACTGGGGCTCTGCACTTCTCTAGCCACCTAATGTCACGGTCACTATCTCTCTGTCTTGCAGAGCTGAGCTGAGAAATTGCAAACATCCAGCAATTCCTCACACATGAAAAGTGCCAGCACTGAATGCTACTGTTTGATCTATGCATGCCTTGGCTAGCCTTTCAGAGCTACACAAAGGTTGGGGCTCTGTGCTCCTCTAGCCACCTAACCTTCTGCTCATCCTCTCTCGCAGTCGAAGGAGAGCTGAGCTGAGAAATTGCAAACGTCCAGCAATTCCTCACACATGAAAAGTGCCAGCACTGAAAGCTACTGCTTGATCTAACCAGGCCTTGGCTTGCCTTTCAGAGCCACACAAAGGTTGGGGCTCTGAGCTTCTCTAGCCACCTAATCTTCTGCTCAACCTCTCTTGCAGTCGAAGGAGAGCTGAGCTGAGAAATTGCAAACGTCCAGCAATTCCTCACACATGAGAAATGCCAGCACTGAAAGCTGTTGCTAGCCAGCACCGTTCCTTTGAAGCGCTCTCACAGGTGCAGCAACACTGGGGCTCTGCGCTTCTCTAGCCACCTAACGTCACGGTCACTATCTCTCCGTCTTGCAGAGCTGAGCTGAGAAATTGCAAACATCCAGCAATTCCTCACACATGAAAAGTGCCAGCACTGAAAGCTGTTGCTAGCAGGCACCGTTCCTTGGAAGCGCTCTCACAGGCGCAGCAACACTGGGGCTCTGCGCTTCTCTAGCCACCTAACGTCACGGTCACTATCTCTCCGTCTCGCAGAGCTGAGCTGGGAAATTGCAAACGTCCAGCAGTTCCTCACACATGAAAAGTGCCAGCACTGAAAGCTACTGCTTGATCTAACAAGGCCTTGGCTAGCCTTTCAGAGCCACACAAAGGTTGGGGCTCTGTGCTCCTCTAGCCACCTAATCTTCTGCTCATCCTCTCTCGCAGTCGAAGGAGAGCTGAGCTGAGAAATTGCAAACGTCCAGCAATACCTCACACATGAAAAGTGCCAGCACTGAAAGCTACTGCTTGATCTAACCATGCCTTGGCTAGCCTTTCAGAGCCACACAAAGGTTGGGGCTCTGTGCTCCTCTAGCCACCTAATCTTCTGCTCATCCTCTCTAGCAGTCGAAGGAGAGCTGAGCTGAGAAATTGCAAACGTCCAGCAATCCCTCACACATGAAAAGTGCCAGCACTGAAAGCTACTGCTTGATCTAACCAGGCCTTGGCTAGCCTTTCAGAGCCACACAAAGGTTGGGGCTCTGTGCTCCTCTAGCCACCTAACATTCTGCTCATCCTCTCTCGCAGTCGAAGGAGAGCTGAGCTGAGAAATTGCAAACATCCAGCAATTCCTCACACATGAAAAGTGCCAGCACTGAAAGCTACTGCTTGATCTAACCAGGCCTTGGCTAGCCTTTCAGAGCCACACAAAGGTTGGGGCTCTGTGCTTCTCTAGCCACCTAATCTTCTGCTCATCCTCTCTCGCAGTCGAAGGACAGCTGAGCTGAGAAATTGCAAACGTTCAGCAATTCCTCAGACATGAAAAGTGCCAGCTCTGAAAGCTACTGCTTGATCTAACCAGGCCTTGGCTAGCCTTTCAGAGCCACACAAAGGTTGGGGCTCTGTGCTTCTCTAGCCACCTAACCTTTGGCTCATCCTCTCTCGCAGTCGAAGGACAGCTGAGCTGAGAAATTGCAAACGTCCACCAATTCCTCAGACATGAGAAATGCCAGCACTGAAAGCTCTTGCTAGCCAGCGCCGTTCCTTTGAAGCGCTCTCACAGGTGCAGCAACACTGGGGCTCTGCGCTTCTCCAGCGACCTAATGTCACAATCACTATCTCTCCGTCTCGCAGAGCTGAGCTGAGAAATTGCAAACGTCCAGCAATTCCTCAGACATGAGAAGTGCCAGCACTGAAAGCTACTGCTTGATCTAACCAGGCCTTGGCTAGCCTTTCAGAGCCACACAAAGGTTGGGGCTCTGTGCTTCTCTAGCCACCTAATCTTCGGCTCATCCTCTCTCGCAGTCGAAGGAGAGCTGAGCTGAGAAATTGCAAACGTCCACCAATTCCTTACACATGAAAAGTGCCAGCACTGAAAGCTCTTGCTAGCCAGCACCGTTCCTTGGAACTGCTCTCACAGGTGCAGCAACACTGGGGCTCTGCGCTTCTCCAGCGACCTAACGTCACAATCACTATCTCTCCGTCTCGCAGAGCTGAGCTGAGAAATTGCAAACGTCCAGCAATTCCTCACACATGAAAAGTGCCAGCACTGAAAGCTGTTGCTAGCCAGCACCGTTCCTTGGAAGCGCTCTCACAGGCACAGCAACACTGGGCCGCTGTGCTTCTGTAGCCACCTAACGTCACAGTCACTATCTCTCCGTCTCGCAGAGCTGAGCTGAGACATTGCAAACGTCCAGCAATTCCTCACACATGAAAAGTGCCAACACTGAAAGCTACTGCTTGATCTAACCAGGCCATGGCTAGTCTTTCAGAGCCACACAAAGCTTGGGGCTCTGAGCTTCTCTAGCCACCTAATCTTCTGCTCACCCTCTCTCGCAGTCGAAGGACAGCTGAACTGAGAAACTGCAAATGTCCAGCAATACCTCACACATGAAAAGTGCCAGCACTGAAAGCTACTGCTTGATCTAACCAGGCCTTGGCTAGCCTTTCAGAGCCACACAAAGGTTGGGGCTCTGTGCTTCTCTAGCCACCTAACCCTCGGGTCATCCTCTCTCGCAGTCGAAGGAGAGCTGAGCTGAGAAATTGCAAACATCCAGCAATTCCTCATTCATGAAAAGTGCCAGCACTGAAAGCTACTGCTTGATCTAACAAGGCCTTGGCTAGCCTTTCAGAGCCACACAAAGGTTGGGGCTCTGTGCTCCTCTAGCCACCTAATCTTCTGCTCATCCTCTCTCGCAGTCGAAGGAGAGCTGAGCTGAGAAATTGCAAACGTCCAGCAATTCCTCACACATGAAAAGTGCCAGCACTGAAAGCTACTGCTTGATCTAACCATGCCTTGGCTAGCCTTTCAGAGCCACACAAAGGTTGGGGCTCTGTGCTTCTCTAGCCACCTAACCCTCGGCTCATCCTCTCTAGCAGTCGAAGGAGAGCTGAGCTGAGAAATTGCAAACGTCCAGCAATCCCTCACACATGAAAAGTGCCAGCACTGAAAGCTACTGCTTGATCTAACCAGGCCTTGGCTAGCCTTTCAGAGCCACAAAAAGGTTGGGGCTCTCTGCTTCTCTAGCCACCTAACCCTCGGCTCATCCTCTCTCGCAGTCGAAGGACAGCTGAGCTGAGAAACTGCAAACGTCTACCAATTCCTCAGACTTGAAAAGTGCCAGCTCTGAAAGCTGTTGCTAGCCAGCACCGTTCCGTGGAAGCGCTCTCACAGGCACAGCAACACTGGGGCTCTGCGCTTCTCTAGCCACCTAACGTCACGGTCACTATCTCTCCGTCTCGCAGAGCTGAGCTGAGAAATTGCAAACGTCCAGCAATTCCTCACACATGAAAAGTGCCAGCACTGAAAGCTACTGCTTGATCTAATCAGGCCTTGGCTAGCCTTTCAGAGCCACACAAAGGTTGGGGCTCTGTGCTCCTCTAGCCACCTAACCCTCGGCTCATCCTCTCTCGCAGTCGAAGGAGAGCTGAGCTGAGAAATTGCAAACGTCCAGCAATTCCTCACACATGAGAAATGCCAGCACTGAAAGCTCTTGCTAGCCAGCACCGTTCCGTGGAAGCGCTCTCACAGGTGCAGCAACACTGGGGCTCTGCGCTTCTCTAGCCACCTAACGTCACGGTCACTATCTCTCCGTCTCGCAGAGCTGAGCTGAGAAATTGCAAACGTCCAGCAATTCCTCACACATGAAAAGTGCCAGCACTGAAAGCTACTGCTTGATCTAACCATGCCTTGGCTAGCCTTTCAGAGCCACACAAAGGTTGGGGCTCTGTGCTCCTCTAGCCACCTAATCTTCTGCTCAACCTCTCTCGCAGTCGAAGGAGAGCTGAGCTGAGAAATTGCAAACGTCCAGCAATTCCTCACACATGAAAAGTGCCAGCACTGAAAGCTACTGCTTGATCTAATCTGGCCTTGGCTAGCCTTTCAGAGCCACACAAAGGTTGGGGCTCTGTGCTTCTCTAGCCACCTAATCATCTGCTCATCCTCTCTCGCAGTCGAAGGAGAGCTGAGCTGAGAAATTGCAAACGTCCAGCAATTCCTCACACATGAAAAGTGCCAGCACTGAAAGCTACTGCTTGATCTAACCAGGCCTTGGCTAGCCTTTCAGAGCCACACAAAGGTTGGGGCTCTGTGCTCCTCTAGCCACCTAACATTCTGCTCATCCTCTCTCGCAGTCGAAGGAGAGCTGAGCTGAGAAATTGCAAACGTCCAGCAATTCCTCACACATGAAAAGTGCCAGCACCGAAAGCTGCTCCTAGCAGGCACCGTTCCTTGGAAGTGCTCTCACAGGTGCAGCAACACTGGGTCTCTGCACTTCTCTAGCCACCTAATGTCACGGTCACTATCTCTCTGTCTTGCAGAGCTGAGCTGAGAAATTGCAAACATCCAGCAATTCCTCACACATGAAAAGTGCCAGCACTGAATGCTACTGTTTGATCTATGCATGCCTTGGCTAGCCTTTCAGAGCTACACAAAGGTTGGGGCTCTGTGCTCCTCTAGCCACCTAACCTTCTGCTCATCCTCTCTCGCAGTCGAAGGAGAGCTGAGCTGAGAAATTGCAAACGTCCAGCAATTCCTCACACATGAAAAGTGCCAGCACTGAAAGCTACTGCTTGATCTAACCAGGCCTTGGCTTGCCTTTCAGAGCCACACAAAGGTTGGGGCTCTGAGCTTCTCTAGCCACCTAATCTTCTGCTCAACCTCTCTTGCAGTCGAAGGAGAGCTGAGCTGAGAAATTGCAAACGTCCAGCAATTCCTCACACATGAGAAATGCCAGCACTGAAAGCTGTTGCTAGCCAGCACCGTTCCTTTGAAGCGCTCTCACAGGTGCAGCAACACTGGGGCTCTGCGCTTCTCTAGCCACCTAACGTCACGGTCACTATCTCTCCGTCTTGCAGAGCTGAGCTGAGAAATTGCAAACATCCAGCAATTCCTCACACATGAAAAGTGCCAGCACTGAAAGCTGTTGCTAGCAGGCACCGTTCCTTGGAAGCGCTCTCACAGGCGCAGCAACACTGGGGCTCTGCGCTTCTCTAGCCACCTAACGTCACGGTCACTATCTCTCCGTCTCGCAGAGCTGAGCTGGGAAATTGCAAACGTCCAGCAGTTCCTCACACATGAAAAGTGCCAGCACTGAAAGCTACTGCTTGATCTAACAAGGCCTTGGCTAGCCTTTCAGAGCCACACAAAGGTTGGGGCTCTGTGCTCCTCTAGCCACCTAATCTTCTGCTCATCCTCTCTCGCAGTCGAAGGAGAGCTGAGCTGAGAAATTGCAAACGTCCAGCAATACCTCACACATGAAAAGTGCCAGCACTGAAAGCTACTGCTTGATCTAACCATGCCTTGGCTAGCCTTTCAGAGCCACACAAAGGTTGGGGCTCTGTGCTCCTCTAGCCACCTAATCTTCTGCTCATCCTCTCTAGCAGTCGAAGGAGAGCTGAGCTGAGAAATTGCAAACGTCCAGCAATCCCTCACACATGAAAAGTGCCAGCACTGAAAGCTACTGCTTGATCTAACAAGGCCTTGGCTAGCCTTTCAGAGCCACACAAAGGTTGGGGCTCTGTGCTCCTCTAGCCACCTAACATTCTGCTCATCCTCTCTCGCAGTCGAAGGAGAGCTGAGCTGAGAAATTGCAAACATCCAGCAATTCCTCACACATGAAAAGTGCCAGCACTGAAAGCTACTGCTTGATCTAACCAGGCCTTGGCTAGCCTTTCAGAGCCACACAAAGGTTGGGGCTCTGTGCTCCTCTAGCCACCTAATCTTCTGCTCATCCTCTCTCGCAGTCGAAGGACAGCTGAGCTGAGAAATTGCAAACGTTCAGCAATTCCTCAGACATGAAAAGTGCCAGCTCTGAAAGCTACTGCTTGATCTAACCAGGCCTTGGCTAGCCTTTCAGAGCCACACAAAGGTTGGGGCTCTGTGCTTCTCTAGCCACCTAACCTTTGGCTCATCCTCTCTCGCAGTCGAAGGACAGCTGAGCTGAGAAATTGCAAACGTCCACCAATTCCTCAGACATGAGAAATGCCAGCACTGAAAGCTCTTGCTAGCCAGCGCCGTTCCTTTGAAGCGCTCTCACAGGTGCAGCAACACTGGGGCTCTGCGCTTCTCCAGCGACCTAATGTCACAATCACTATCTCTCCGTCTCGCAGAGCTGAGCTGAGAAATTGCAAACGTCCAGCAATTCCTCAGACATGAGAAGTGCCAGCACTGAAAGCTACTGCTTGATCTAACCAGGCCTTGGCTAGCCTTTCAGAGCCACACAAAGGTTGGGGCTCTGTGCTTCTCTAGCCACCTAATCTTCGGCTCATCCTCTCTCGCAGTCGAAGGAGAGCTGAGCTGAGAAATTGCAAACGTCCACCAATTCCTTACACATGAAAAGTGCCAGCACTGAAAGCTCTTGCTAGCCAGCACCGTTCCTTGGAACTGCTCTCACAGGTGCAGCAACACTGGGGCTCTGCGCTTCTCCAGCGACCTAACGTCACAATCACTATCTCTCCGTCTCGCAGAGCTGAGCTGAGAAATTGCAAACGTCCAGCAATTCCTCACACATGAAAAGTGCCAGCACTGAAAGCTGTTGCTAGCCAGCACCGTTCCTTGGAAGCGCTCTCACAGGCACAGCAACACTGGGCCGCTGTGCTTCTGTAGCCACCTAACGTCACAGTCACTATCTCTCCGTCTCGCAGAGCTGAGCTGAGACATTGCAAACGTCCAGCAATTCCTCACACATGAAAAGTGCCAACACTGAAAGCTACTGCTTGATCTAACCAGGCCATGGCTAGTCTTTCAGAGCCACACAAAGGTTGGGGCTCTCTGCTTCTCTAGCCACCTAATCTTCTGCTCACCCTCTCTCGCAGTCGAAGGACAGCTGAACTGAGAAACTGCAAATGTCCACCAATTCCTCACACATGAAAAGTGCCAGCACTGAAAGCTACTGCTTGATCTAACCAGGCCTTGGCTAGCCTTTCAGAGCCACACAAAGGTTGGGGCTCTGTGCTTCTCTAGCCACCTAACCCTCGGGTCATCCTCTCTCGCAGTCGAAGGAGAGATGAGCTGAGAAATTGCAAACATCCAGCAATTCCTCATTCATGAAAAGTGCCAGCACTGAAAGCTACTGCTTGATCTCATCAGGCCTTGGCTAGCCTTTCAGAGCCACACAAAGGTTGGGGCTCTGTGCTTCTCTAGCCACCTAACCCTCGGGTCATTCTCTCTCGCAGTCGAAGGAGAGCTGAGCTGAGAAATTGCAAACATCCAGCAATTCCTCATTCATGAAAAGTGCCAGCACTGAAAGCTACTGCTTGATCTCATCAGGCCTTGGCTAGCCTTTCAGAGCCACACAAAGGTTGGGGCTCTGTGCTCCTCTAGCCACCTAATCTTCTGCTCATCCTCTCTCGCAGTCGAAGGAGAGCTGAGCTGAGAAATTGCAAACGTCCAGCAATTCCTCACACATGAAAAGTGCCAGCACTGAAAGCTACTGCTTGATCTAACCATGCCTTGGCTAGCCTTTCAGAGCCACACAAAGGTTGGGGCTCTGTGCTTCTCTAGCCACCTAACCCTCGGCTCATCCTCTCTCGCAGTCGAAGGAGAGCTGAGCTGAGAAATTGCAAACGTCCAGCAATTCCTCACACATGAAAAGTGCCAGCACTGAAAGCTACTGCTTGATCTAAGCAGGCCTTGGCTAGCCTTTCAGAGCCACACAAAGGTTGGGGCTCTCTGCTTCTCTAGCCACCTAACCCTCGGCTCATCCTCTCTCGCAGTCGAAGGACAGCTGAGCTGAGAAACTGCAAACGTCTACCAATTCCTCAGACATGAAAAGTGCCAGCTCTGAAAGCTGTTGCTAGCCAGCACCGTTCCGTGGAAGCGCTCTCACAGGCACAGCAACACTGGGGCTCTGCGCTTCTCTAGCCACCTAACGTCACGGTCACTATCTCTCCGTCTCGCAGAGCTGAGCTGAGAAATTGCAAACGTCCAGCAATTGCTCACACATGAAAGGTGCCAGCACTGAAAGCTACTGCTTGATCTAATCAGGCCTTGGCTAGCCTTTCAGAGCCACACAAAGGTTGGGGCTCTGTGCTCCTCTAGCCACCTAATCTTCTGCTCATCCTCTCTCGCAGTCGAAGGAGAGTTGAGCTGAGAAATTGCAAACGTCCAGCAATTCCTCACACATGAGAAATGCCAGCACTGAAAGCTGTTGCTAGCCAGCACCGTTCCGTGGAAGCGCTCTCACAGGTGCAGCAACACTGGGGCTCTGCACTTCTCTAGCCACCTAACGTCACGGTCACTATCTCTCCGTCTCGCAGAGCTGAGCTGAGAAATTGCAAACGTCCAGCAATTCCTCACACATGAAAAGTGCCAGCAATGAAAGCTACTGCTTGATCTAACCAGGCCTTGGCTAGCCTTTCAGAGCCACACAAAGGTTGGGGCTCTGTGGTCCTCTAGCCACCTAATCTTCTGCTCAACCTCTCTCGCAGTCGAAGGAGAGCTGAGCTGAGAAATTGCAAACGTCCAGCAATTCCTCACACATGAGAAGTGCCAGCACTGAAAGCTACTGCTTGATCTAACCAGGCCTTGGCTAGTCTTTCAGAGCCACACAAAGGTTGGGGCTCTGTGCTCCTCTAGCCACCTAATCTTCTGCTCATCCTCTCTCGCAGTCGAAGGACAGCTGAGCTGAGAAATTGCAAACGTCCAGCAATTCCTCACACATGAAAAGTGCCAGCACTCAAAGCTGCTGCTAGCCAGCACCGTTCCTTGGAAGCGCTCTCACAGGCGCAGCAAGACTGGGGCTCTGCACTTCTATAGCCACCTAATGTCACGGTCACTATCTCTCCGTCTCGCAGAGCTGAGCTGAGAAATTGCAAACGTCCAGCAATTCCTCACACATGAAAAGTGCCAGCACTGAAAGCTACTGCTTGATCTAATCAGGCCTTGGCTAGCCTTTCAGAGCCACACAAAGGTTGGGGCTCTGTGCTTCTCTAGCCACCTAATCTTCTGCTCATCCTCTCTCGCAGTCGAAGGAGAGCTGAGCTGAGAAATTGCAAACGTCCACCAATTCCTCACACATGAAAAGTGCCAGCACTGAAAGCTACTGCTTGATCTAATCAGGCCTTGGCTAGCCTTTCAGAGCCACACAAAGGTTGGGGCTCTGTGCTTCTCTAGCCACCTAATCTTCTGCTCATCCTCTCTCGCAGTCGAAGGAGAGCTGAGCTGAGAAATTGCAAACGTCCAGCAATTCCTCACACATGAAAAGTGCCAGCACTCAAAGCTGCTCCTAGCAGGCACCGTTCCTTGGAAGTGCTCTCACAGGTGCAGCAACACTGGGGCTCTGCACTTCTCTAGCCACCTAATGTCACGGTCACTATCTCTCCGTCTTGCAGAGCTGAGCTGAGAAATTGCAAACATCCAGCAATTCCTCACACTTGAAAAGTGCCAGCACTGAATGCTACTGTTTGATCTATGCATGCCTTGGCTAGCCTTTCAGAGCTACACAAAGGTTGGGGCTCTGTGCTCCTCTAGCCACCTAACCTTCTGCTCATCCTCTCTCGCAGTCGAAGGAGAGCTGAGCTGAGAAATTGCAAACGTCCACCAATTCCTCACACATGAAAAGTGCCAGCACTGAAAGCTCTTGCTAGCCAGCACCGTTCCTTGGAACTGCTCTCACAGGTGCAGCAACACTGGGGCTCTGCGCTTCTCCAGCGACCTAACGTCACAATCACTATCTCTCCGTCTCGCAGAGCTGAGCTGAGAAATTGCAAATGTCCAGCAATTCCTCACACATGAAAAGTGCCAGCACTCAAAGCTGTTGCTAGCCAGCACCGTTCCTTGGAAGCGCTCTCACAGGCACAGCAACACTGGGCCGCTGTGCTTCTGTAGCCACCTAACGTCAAGGTCACTATCTCTCCGTCTCGCACAGCTGAGCTGAGACATTGCAAACGTCCAGCAATTCCTCACACATGAAAAGTGCCAGCACTGAAAGCTACTGCTTGATCTAACCAGGCCTTGGCTAGCCTTTCAGAGCCACACAAAGGTTGGGGCTCTGTGCTTCTCTAGCCACCTAATCTTCTGCTCATCCTCTCTCGATGTCGAAGGAGAGCTGAGCTGAGAAATTGCAAACGTCCAGCAATTCTTCACACATGAAAAGTGCCAACACTGAAAGCTACTGCTTGATCTAACCAGGCCATGGCTAGTCTTTCAGAGCCACACAAAGGTTGGGGCTCTCTGCTTCTCTAGCCACCTAAACTTCTGGTCATCCTCTCTCGCAGTCGAAGGACAGCTGAACTGAGAAACTGCAAATGTCCACCAATTCCTCACACATGAAAAGCGCCAGCTCTGAAAGCTGTTGCTAGCCAGCACCGTTCCGTGGAAGCGCTCTCACAGGCACAGCAACACTGGGGCTCTGCGCTTCTCTAGCCACCTAACGTCACGGTCACTATCTCTCCGTCTCGCAGAGCTGAGCTGAGAAATTGCAAACGTCCAGCAATTCCTCACACATGAAAAGTGCCAGCACTGAAAGCTACTGCTTGATCTAACCAGGCCTTGGCTAGCCTTTCAGAGCCACACAAAGGTTGGGGCTCTGAGCTTCTCTAGCCACCTAACCCTCGGGTCATCCTCTCTCGCAGTCGAAGGAGAGCTGAGCTGAGAAATTGCAAACATCCAGCAATTCCTCATTCATGAAAAGTGCCAGCACTGAAAGCTACTGCTTGATCTCATCAGGCCTTGGCTAGCCTTTCAGAGCCACACAAAGGTTGGGGCTCTGTGCTCCTCTAGCCACCTAATCTTCTGCTCATCCTCTCTCGCAGTCGAAGGAGAGCTGAGCTGAGAAATTGCAAACGTCCAGCAATTCCTCACACATGAAAAGTGCCAGCACTGAAAGCTACTGCTTGATCTAACCATGCTTTGGCTAGCCTTTCAGAGCCACACAAAGGTTGGGGCTCTGTGCTTCTCTAGCCACCTAACCCTCGGCTCATCCTCTCTCGCAGTCGAAGGAGAGCTGAGCTGAGAAATTGCAAAAGTCCACCAATTCCTCACACATGAAAAGTGCCAGCACTGAAAGCTACTGCTTGATCTAATCAGGCCTTGGCTAGCCTTTCAGAGCCACACAAAGGTTGGGGCTCTGTGCTCCTCTAGCCACCTAATCTTCTGCTCATCCTCTCTCGCAGTCGAAGGACAGCTGAGCTGAGAAATTGCAAACGTCCAGCAATTCCTCACACATGAAAAGTGCCAGCACTGAAAGCTACTGCTTGATCTAACCAGGCCTTGGCTAGCCTTTCAGAGCCACACAAAGGTTGGGGCTCTCTGCTTCTCTAGCCACCTAACCCTCGGCTCATCCTCTCTCGCAGTCGAAGGACAGCTGAGCTGAGAAACTGCAAACGTCCAGCAATTCCTCAGACTTGAAAAGTGCCAGCTCTGAAAGCTGTTGCTAGCCAGCACCGTTCCGTGGAAGCGCTCTCACAGGCACAGCAACACTGGGGCTCTGCGCTTCTCTAGCCACCTAACGTCACGGTCACTATCTCTCCGTCTCGCAGAGCTGAGCTGAGAAATTGCAAACGTCCAGCAATTGCTCACACATGAAAAGTGCCAGCACTGAAAGCTACTGCTTGATCTAATCAGGCCTTGGCTAGCCTTTCAGAGCCACACAAAGGTTGGGGCTCTGTGCTCCTCTAGCCACCTAATCTTCTGCTCATCCTCTCTCGCAGTCGAAGGAGAGTTGAGCTGAGAAATTGCAAACGTCCAGCAATTCCTCACACATGAGATATGCCAGCACTGAAAGCTCTTGCTAGCCAGCACCGTTCCGTGGAAGCGCTCTCACAGGTGCAGCAACACTGGGGCTCTGCGCTTCTCTAGCCACCTAACGTCACGGTCACTATCTCTCCGTCTCGCAGAGCTGAGCTGAGAAATTGCAAACGTCCAGCAATTCCTCACACATGAAAAGTGCCAGCACTGAAAGCTACTGCTTGATCTAACCAGGCCTTGGCTAGCCTTTCAGAGCCACACAAAGGTTGGGGCTCTGTGGTCCTCTAGCCACCTAATCTTCTGCTCAACCTCTCTCGCAGTCGAAGGAGAGCTGAGCTGAGAAATTGCAAACGTCCAGCAATTCCTCACACATGAGAAGTGCCAGCACTGAAAGCTACTGCTTGATCTAACCAGGCCTTGGCTAGCCTTTCAGAGCCACACAAAGGTTGGGGCTCTGTGCTCCTCTAGCCACCTAATCTTCTGCTCATCCTCTCTCGCAGTCGAAGGAGAGCTGAGCTGAGAAATTGCAAACGTCCAGCAATTCCTCACACATGAAAAGTGCCAGCACTGAAAGCTACTGCTTGATCTATTCAGGCCTTGGCTAGCCTTTCAGAGCCACACAAAGGTTGGGGCTCTGTGCTTCTCTAGCCACCTAACCCTCGGGTCATCCTCTCTCGCAGTCGAAGGACAGCTGAGCTGAGAAACTGCAAACGTCCACCAATTCCTCAGACATGAAAAGTGCCAGCACTGAAAGCTGTTTCTAGCCAGCACCGTTCCGTGGAAGCGCTCTCACAGGCACAGCAACACTGGGGCTCTGCGCTTCTCTAGCCACCTAACATAATGGTCACTATCTCTCCGTCTTGCAGAGCTGAGCTGAGAAATTGCAAACGTCCAGCAATTCCTCACACATGAAAAGTGCCAGCACTGAAAGCTACTGCTTGTTCTAAGCATGCCTTGGCTAGCCTTTCAGAGCCACAAAAAGGTTGGGGCTCTGTGCTTCTCTAGCCACCTAATCTTCTGCTCATCCTCTCTCGCAGTCGAAGGACAGCTGAGCTGAGAAACTGCAAACGTCCAGCAATTCCTCACACATGAGAAATGCCAGCACTGAAAGCTGTTGCTAGCCAGCACCGTTCCTTGGAAGCGCTTTCACAGGTGCAGCAACACTGGGGCTCTGCGCTTCTCTAGCCACCTAACATAATGGTCACTATCTCTCCGTCTCGCAGAGCTGAGCTGAGAAATTGCAAACGTCCAGCAATTCCTCACACATGAAAAGTGCCAGCACTGAAAGCTGCTGCTTGACCTCTCTATCCCTTGGCTACCCTTTCAGAGCCACACCAACCATGGGGATCTGCACCTGCCTAGCCACCTCATGCTATGCTCTCTCTCTCTCGCAGGCTAGGTAGAACTCAGCTCCGAAATTTTAAATATACAGCGACTGCTCCTACATGGAAGGGGCCAGCACTGAAAGCTCTTGCTAGCCATCACCTTTCCTTGGAAGCCCCTTCACAGGCCCAGCAACACTGGGGATCTGCACTTTTCTATCCACCTGAAGTAATGGTCACTCTGTCTCTGTCTCGTAGAGCTCAGCTCTGAAATGGAAAGCATCCAGCATGTCCTCACACATGGAAAGTGCCAGGACTGAAAGCTGCTGCTTGACCTCTCTGTCCCTTGGCTACCCTTTCAGAGCCACACCAACCGTGGGGATCTGCACCTGCCTAGGCACCTCATGTTATGCTCTCTATCGCTCTCGCAGGCTAGGTAGAGCTCAGCTCTGAAATTGAAAACATCCAGCGACTGCTCCCACAGGGAAGGGGCCAGCACTGAAAGCTCTTGCTAGCCCTCACCTTTCCTTGGAAGCCCTTTCACAGGCCCAGCAACACTGGGGATCTGCGCTTCTCTAGCCATCTAATGTAATGATCACTGGTTGCAATGTGGACTCTTTTGCTCTCAAGTTTAGTGTGGTTGTTCTTAAAAGCGCGTTATGTAATACCTTACTTTCAGTATATGGTCCTTCTTATTGTGCTATTTATTACCTCTGGGAACTGGACTACTGTTATCATGTTATTGTTGTTTGTAACACTGGTTTATGATATGATAGAAGTGCAGGTCGTGAAACTAATCGGGTGTTTGTACTCAGCATTTCTGTCACCTCTGTACTTCGGGAGCCACCTATGGGAGCTTATTAATAATTATACCTTTTACCTTTTCTCCTCTGAGAGCCAATCTATGGAGGAGACATCTTCGTAGTATGGGTGCTATCTCCTAGAGAATATTAATAACTACACTTTCTACCTTTTCTCCTGGGGGAGCCAACCTATTGGGGAGACATCTTCCAACATCTTCCCTTTCTCCACCAGGTTAATTACAATAGCATTGGAGGAGTTTGTAAACTTTGAATATCCTTGGGATGTTGAACTCAGCATGCTCCTATTGCTAGGAATCAGCCTGTTCCTGAATGTGATTCAGATCTTGTTTAGGGTTAAACAACTATTTAAAAACACCACCCAGAGATCAACTGCCATGACTGCAGCTACTCAAACCCTGGTGACAGGCACTGCGTCTACTCAAACTCTGACAACAGGCACTTGTTACGACCCAGACCGGACAGACCAGAGGGTCGTAGAGCTTCTGGGATCCCCCCGGGCTAAATTAAGGTGAAACCACACCAAATGATCACTTTGAACGCTTTATTCGAATAATCCAAACTGTGGAAGGCACAACGGTGGGCAGCGTGGGTTGCAGCAAAACGTTCACAAGAAGAGAGAAAAGAGAGGGGAAAGAAAAAGGGGAAAAGAAAAGAGATGATAGTAACCACCCTTGGGTCCCACAGCGTCGACGACGAGCGTGGTAATCCTCCGGTGATGGGGGCGCGCAACGTGGCTCTTTGCAGTTGTCTTTTATAGTCTAAATCTCCGTCTACAGTCGCGCCTCCTGAAGACTTATATGGGTTCATTCCAGACAGTTCTCAACATATATGGTAGTGTTCCAGAGGGTTCTTTATCTACTGAGCATGTGCGGCTTATTGGGGTGGTGGTCTTAGGGACTCGCCAAGGAGCTACAAGCCCCCTCCTCAAACAAACTTTGTGTGGCCTCTGGCCATATGCGGTGGGTTACCAGGCTGGTTCTGCCACAACACAGGACTGCATACCCTCTGGCACGCCCCCTGTGTCCATGCCAACCACCTTCTTGCTAATGTATGTCCCTCCCTCTTTGTTATGCAGACTGTACCTTGGTTGCTACAATGTTTGAGACATTGACAGACATTAACTCTTTCAGTCCTTCACAGCACTGTGGCTAGTCTAACCCTGGTGACAGGTACTGCAGCTACTCTAACCCCAGCAACAAGCACTGCAGCTACTCAAACCCCTACGACAAGCACTGTGCCTATTCAAACCCCAGTGATAAGCAGTGAAGCTATTCAGACCCTGGCGACAGGCACTGTGGCTACTCAAACCTTGGTGATGGGTGATGCAGCTGAACTAGAGAATCAACCGGTGCCAGTATCAATCACCTCTATACAGAAGAAGAAAAATACAAAAAAATCAGTTCACTTAGCGAAGGATGAAGGTGAACCAGGGTCATCACGAGAACAGGAGGAAGAGGCAGAACCAGAGATAATCACCCAGTCCTTGAGTGAGCTGCGAGATATGCAAAGACTTCAGCCGTAGTCCAGGTGAGCACATTATCACCTGGCTGCTCCAATGCTGGGATAAGAGGGCCAGTAGCTTGGAATTAGAGGCTAAGGAAGCCAAGCAATTGGTATCCCTTTCTAGGGAAGGGGGCATTGACAAGGCAATTGGGAAAAAGACACAAGCCCTCAGCCTCTGGAGGCGACTTCTGTTGGGTGTGAGGGAAAGGTACCCCTTCAAGGAAGATGTTGTATGTCACCCAGGCAAGAGGACCGCCACGGAGAGAGGTATCCAGTACCTGAGGGAATTAGCCATGCGGGAGATGGTTTATTATGACCCAGGCAATGTGCAATTACCCAGAGATCCAGATGAAGTCCAACGTGCATGATTCATGTGGCGGAAGTTTTTACGAAGCGCACCATTGTCATATGCCAATGCATTGGCAGTAATGGACTGGAAAGATGAAGAGGGACCAACAGTAGATGAATTGGTTTGCCAGCTCCGGCAATACTAAGTAAGTCTCACTTCCTCCTTCATCGCAGCTGTGGAGAGACTGCCAGACATGCTAGAACTTCAATGCGAATTGGAGTCAAAGGCAGCCAAGTGATACGCCACAATTGATATCGCTAATGCATTTTTTTCAATCCCTTTGGCAGCAGAGTGCAGGCCACAGTTTGCTTTCACTTGGAGGGGCGTCCAGTACACCTGGAATCGACTGCCCCAGGGGTGGAAACACAGCCCCACCATTTGCCATGGACTAATCCAGACTGCACTGGAAAAGGGTGAGGCTCCAGAACACCTGCAGTACATTGATGACATCATCGTATGGGGCAACACAGCAGAAGAAGTTTTTGAGAAAGGGGAGAAAATAGTTCAAATCCTTCTGAACACAGGTTTTGCCATAAAACAGAGTAAGGTGAAGGGACCTGCACAGGAGATCCAGTTTTTAGGAATAAAATGGCAAGATAGACATCGTCACATCCCAATGGATGTGATCAACAAAATAGCAGCTATGTCTCCACCGACTAGTAAACAGGAAATGCAAGCTTTCTTAGGCGTTGTAGGTTTTTGGAGAATGCATATTCCAAATTACAGTATGATTGTAAGCCCTCTCTATCAAGTGACCTGGAAGAAGAACAATTTTAAATGGGGCCCTGAGCAACAACAAGCCTTTGAACAGATTAAACGGGAGATTGTTCATGCAGTAGCCCTTGGGCCAGTCTGGGCAGGACCAGATGTTAAAAATGTGCTCTACACCGCAGCCGGGGAGAATGGCCCTACCTGGAGCCTCTGGCAGAAGGCACCCAGGGGAGACCCGAGGTCGACCTCTAGGGTTTTGGAGTCGAGGATCTGAGGCCCGCTATACTCCAACTGAAAAGGAGATATTAGCAGCATATGAAGGAGTTGGAGCTGCTTCAGAAGTGGTTGGTACTGAAACACAGCTCCTATTAGCACCCCGACTGCCAGTGCTGGGCTGGATGTTCAAAGGGAAGGTCCCTTCTACACATCATGCAACTGATGCTACGTGGAATAAGTGGGTTGCACTGATCACACAACAAAGTCGAATAGGAAACCCCTGTCGCCCAGGAATTTTGGAAGTGATCACGGACTGGCCAGAAGGCAAAGATTTTGGAATATTGCCAGAGGAGGAGGTGACGCATTCTGAAGAGGCCCCACTGTATAATAAACTGCCAGAAAATGAGAGGCAATATGCCCTGTTCATTGATGGGTCCTGTCGCATTGTAGGAAAGCATCGGAGGTGGAAGGCAGCTGTGTGGAGTCCTATACAACAAGTTGCAGAAACTGCTGAAGGAGAAGGTGAATCAAGTCAATTTGCAGAGGTGAAAGCCATCCAGCTGGCGGACGCTCAGTATATAAACAGGGGGGAGTTGGCCGGGAGGAGCAGATTGCTGCTTGGGCATCGGTCAGTGGGTGGTGAGCAATTGCATTGTGCGTCACTTGTCTTTTCTTGGGTGTTATTTCTTTTTTTTGTTATATTCCTCTTCATTACAATTATTATTATATTATTATTCTTAGTTATTAATGTATTTTATTTTACTTTATTTATTAAACCGTTCTTATCTCAACCCATGAGTTTTACTTCTTTTTTCCGATCCTCCTCCCCATCCCACTGGGAGGGGGGAGGGGGAAGCAGCTGCATGGTCTTTAGTTGCTGACTGGGGTTAAACCACAACAGTCCTTTTTGGCGCCCAACGTGGGGCATGAAGGGTTGAGATAACGACAGATCTGATCAGAGTGTGTTAAAACAAACTTGTTCTAAGTATTCATTGTATTGGTTTGATATTCACTGGTTACAATGTGGACTCTTTTGCTCTCAAGGTTGGTGTGGTTGTTCTTAAAGGTGCATTATGTAATATATTCCTTGCAGTATATGCTCCCTGTTGTGCTATTTATCACCTCTGGGAACTGGACTAGAGTTATCATGTTGTTGTTTGTAACACTGGCTTATGATAGAAGTGCAGGTCGTGAAACTAATTGGGTGTTTGTACTCAGCATTGTTGTCACCTCTGTACTTCGGGAGCCACCTATGGGTGGAGCCCAAAATACTTCAGCATGCTGTGCTCTCTGCTAGAGCTGAAAGAATACAGTGTAGCTTTGCTCTCTTCTTGACTAGAGGTCAGGAAGGTGAGGTAGTAGATGACTTACAATATTGTGTAGCATGCTCTACTTTTAACATGGGGGCTGCTTTTTTTAATGGTAATTGTGTTGATTTTGTGAGAAATGTGAATGTGATTCGTGTGAGTAAAAAACAGAATAGAAGAGGGAGGATTGGTTCATGTAGATATGAAGACATAGTTGAGTGAAAGCACCATTGTTTTAATGCAACTGCGGACCCTGACGGGGAAGATGATTGTGTAATCGCAAACTGCAGAAGTTCCTTTATCTATGGGGTTGTAAGTTTCTAAGTGGTACAAGCTTAAAACCGGTTGGGGGACGATTGGTTACCAGAAGGAATGACAGAAGGCACGCGCTGCACGAGATAAGAAGGCGAAGAGTTCAACCTTAAAAATCTGTATAAAGGTCGCTGAGGAAGACTCTTACTTCATCCCAAGACCCCCGCCCAAGACCACTGTCGTGGTTTAACCCCAGCCGGCAGCTAAGCACCACGCAGCCGCTTGCTCACTGCCCCCCCCCACCCCTGGGATGGGGGAGAGAATCAGGGAAAAAAAACAAAACTCGTGAGTTGAGATAAAGACAGTTTAATAGGACAGAAAGGAATGAAAAACAATGATAATGATAATAATAATATGACAATAGCAATACTAAAAGAATTAAACTATACAAAGCAAGTGGTGCACAATGCAATTGCTCACCACTCGTTGACCGATGCCCAGTTAGTTCCCGAGCCGCGATCCCCCTCCCAGTTAACTCCCCCCAGTTTATATACTGGACATGATGTCATATGGTATGGAATAGCTCTTTGGCCAGTTTGGGTCAGCTGTCCTGATGGTGTCCCCTCCCAGCTTCTTGTGCCCCTCCAGCCTTCTTGCTGGCTGGGCATGAGAAGCTGAAAAATCCTTGACTTCTTAGTATAAACACTGCTTAGCAACACCTAAAAACATCAGTGTGTTATCAACATTCTTTTCCTACTAAATCCAAAACACAGCACTATACCAGCTACTAAGAAGAAAATTAACTCTGTCCTAGCCGAAACCAGGACAGTATCCACCCCTTATTCTATACCATCTACATCATGTCCAGGTCCCACACTTCCCAATGCATTTTCAATTAATCACCACCACTTTTGCTGCCTTTTAATACATATACACACAGATATCATTCCCTTAATGTATAAGCCTTTACAATGTCCATTTAAAATGTTCGTTGAGTTCATTCAGTCCATGACTTTGGACTCCATCTATCATAACAGTCTGTCTGGGCAGGAGGGATGGTGTGAAGTCCGCTCAGTCGGCAGAGCAGGATCCGGCTTTGGTGCAGTGCAGCGGGCGGATGACATTGGGCGCAGCAGGAGGATGGTGTGTAGTGTTGGATTGTTGCATGCTGCAGTCAGTCCTGGTTCCATCACTACTGCACTTCGCTTGGTTTTATCAAAGTTCATTCTTTATAAACTAGATAATTCTTACTGTAATACTGCTGATATAGCATATAACAACTATAGTAATGATGACATACAGTGGCAGGGTTATATAGCAATTAACATAATACAATTTAATTCACTGGCTATTCTCACCTAAAATCAAATCCCCTTGAGGCACACATCGGACTTCCCCGTCCTTCCGCATCACCCACCAAGTGCACCCAGGTCCTTGAGCAAAAGCGATCCCACGAATGGGTTTTCCTTTGCTTGAGGCAGGAGTAACCCAGACTGTCTTCCCTAGCATATTTTTTATGTGCACTACAGGGACCTTATCCCCTTCTACAGTACGTAAAAGTTCTGATTGGGCAGGGCCAGCCCGATTGGCAGATCCTCTAGTGTTGACTAACCAGGTGGCCTTTGCTAAATGTGTATCCCAATGTTTAAAAGTCCCACCACCCATTGCTTTCAATGTAGTCTTTAACAACCCATTGTATCGCTCGATTTTCCCGGAGGCTGGTGCATGATATGGGATGTGATACACCCAGTCAGTGCCATGCTCTTTGGCCCAGGTGTCTATGAGGTTGTTCCGGAAATGAGTCCCGTTGTCTGACTCAATTCTTTCTGGGGTACCGTGTCGCCATAAGACTTGCTTCTCAAGGCCCAGGATAGTGTTCCGGGCGGTGGCATGGGGCACGGGATATGTTTCCAGCCATCCGGTGGTTGCTTCCACCATTGTAAGCACATAGCGCTTGCCTTGGCGGGTTTGTGGGAGTGTGATGCAGTCAATCTGCCAGGCCTCCCCATATTTATATTTCAGCCATCGTCCCCCATACCAAAGAGGCTTTAACCGCTTGGCTTGCTTAATTGCAGCGCATGTTTCACATTCATGGATGACCTGTGCGATAGTGTCCATGGTCAAATCCACCCCTCGATCACGAGCCCATCTATATGTTGCATCTCTTCCCTGATGCCCTGAGGTGTCATGTGCCCACCGAGCTAAAAATAATTCACCCTTATGTTGCCAGTCCAGATCCACCTGAGCTACTTCAATCCTAGCAGCCTTGTCTACGTGTTGATTGTTTTGATGTTCTTCAGTGGCCCGGCTCTTGGGTACATGGGCATCTACATGACGTACTTTCACAACCAGGTTCTCTAGCCGGGCAGCAATATCTTGCCACAATGCAGCAGCCCAGATGGGTTTACCTCTGCGTTGCCAGTTGCTCTGCTTCCATTGCTGCAACCACCCCCACAGAGCATTTGCCACCATCCATGAATCAGTATAGAGATAAAGTATTGGCCATTTTTCTCGTTCAGCAATGTCTAAAGCCAGCTGGATGGCTTTCACCTCTGCAAACTGACTCGATTCACCTTCTCCTTCTGCAGTTTCTGCAACTTGTCGTATAGGACTCCATACAGCCGCCTTCCACCTCCGATGCTTTCCTACAATGCGACAGGACCCATCAGTAAACAGGGCATATTGCCTCTCATTTTCTGGCAGTTTATTATACAATGGTGCCTCTTCAGCACGCGTTACCTCCTCCTCTGGTGATATTCCAAAATCTTTGCCTTCTGGCCAGTCTGTGATCACTTCCAGAATTCCTGGGCGACTAAGGTTTCCTATTCGACTTCACTGTGTGATCAGTGCAACCCACTTACTCCATGTAGCATCAGTTGCGTGATGTGTAGAAGGGACCTTCCCTTTGAACATCCAGCCTAGCACTGGCAGTCGGGGTGCCAACAGGAGCTGTGTTTCAGTACCAACCACTTCTGAAGCAGCTCGAACTCCTTCATATGCTGCTAATATCTCCTTTTCAGTTGGAGTATAGCGGGCCTCAGATCCTCGATATCCCCGACTCCAAAACCCTAGAGGTCGACCTCGGGTCTCCCCAGGTGCTTTCTGCCAGAGGCTCCAGGTAGGGCCATTCTCCCTGGCTGCGGTGTAGAGCACATTTTTAATATCTGGTCCTGCCCGGACTGGCCCAAGGGCTACTGCATGAACTATCTCCCGTTTAATCTGTTCAAAGGCTTGTTGTTGCTCAGGGCCCCATTTAAAATCGTTCTTCTTCCGGGTCACTTGATAGAGAGGGCTTACAATCAGACTATAATTTGGAATATGCATTCTCCAAAAACCTACAACACCTAAGAAAGCTTGCGTTTCCTGTTTACTAGTCGGTGGGGACATAGCTGCTATTTTGTTGATCACATCCATTGGGATATGACGACGTCCGTCTTGCCATTTTATTCCTAAAAACTGAATCTCCTGTGCGGGTCCCTTCACCTTACTTTGTTTTATGGCAAAACCGGCTTTCAGAAGGATTTGGATTATTTTCTCCCCTTTCTCAAAAACTTCTTCTGCTGTGTTGCCCCATACAATGATGTCATCAATGTACTGCAGGTGTTCTGGAGCTCCACCTTTTTCTAGTGCATTTTGGATTAGTCCATGGCAAATGGTGGGGCTGTGTTTCCACCCCTGGGGCAGTCGATTCCAGGTGTACTGGACGCCCCTCCAAGTGAAAGCAAACTGTGGCCGGCACTCTGCTGCCAAAGGGATTGAAAAAAATGCATTAGCGATATCAATTGTGGCGTATCACTTGGCTGCCTTTGACTCCAATTCGCATTGAAGTTCTAGCATGTCTGGCACAGCAGCACTCAGCGGTGGCGTGACTTCATTCAGGCCACGATAGTCTACTGTTAGTCTCCATTCTCCATTAGACTTTCGCACTGGCCATATGGGGCTGTTAAAGGGTGAGCGAGTCCTGCTGATCACTCCTTGGCTCTCCAGTCGATGAATCAGCGTATGGATGGGAATCAGGGAGTCTCGGTTGGTGCGATATTGCCGCCGGTGCACCGTTGTGGTAGCGATCGGCACCTGTTGTTCTTCAACCCTCAGCAACCCCACAACCGAAGGGTCCTCAGAGAGACCAGGTAAGGTGGACAACTGTTCAATTCCCTCTGTCTCCAAGGCAGCTATACCAAAAGCCCACCGATACCCCTTTGGGTCTTTAAAATACCCTCTCCTGAGAAAGTCTATGCCAAGGATGCATGGGGCCTCTGGGCCAGTCACAATGGGGTGTTTCTGCCACTCATTCCCAGTTAGGCTTATTTCAGCCTCCAATAGAGTTAGCTGTTGAGATCCCCCTGTCACACCAGAGATACAGATGGGTTCTGCCCCTTCATAACTTGATGGCATTAGAGTACACTGTGCACCAGTATCCACTAGGGCCTCATACTCCTGTGGGTCTGATGTGCCAGGCCATCGAATCCACACAGTCCAATAAACCCGGTTGTCCCTTTCCTCCACCTGGCTGGAGGCAGGGCCCCTCTAATCCTGGTCAGAGTATTTGTTACTCACTTCTTGTAAAAATGACTTAGAGGTCCCTTCAAGAGGGTCAGAAGCCCTTCTACTTTGTCTGGCAACCGGAGCGGCATCTTTCCTGGAAGAATCCCCTTTTCTGGTTGTTTTTCCTTTCAATTCACGTACCCGTGCATCTAGGACCGAGGTAGGTTTTCTATCCCACTTCCTCATGTCCTCTCCGTGGTCACGCAGGTAAAACCACAGGGTACCCCGTGGTGTATACCTCCTATATTCTCTCTCTTGATCAGAGGAATGCTCACTCCTAATAGCTGAGATATTGGTCTGTACAGGTGGGGAGTAGGACTTTTCGATCAGTTCAATCAGTTTTTCGGACTTTTTGGACAGTTTTTCCACAGCCGAGACACAGGCTCGTAGGGATGAAGAGAGATTTTCTTCATATTGCCGGAGTTGGCGAGCCATTTCATCCACTGTCGGTGCCTCTTCGTCTTTCCAAGTTAGTACTGCCAATGGGTTGGCATACGATGATGGTGCGCTCCGTACAAACTTCCGCCACATGGGTCGTGTGCATTGAACTTCGTCTGGATCTTTGGGTAATTGTAAACTATCCGGGTCATAATAAATCATCTCTAGCATGGCTAATTCCCTCAGGTACTGAATACCTCTTTCCATGGTAGTCCACTTGCCTGGTTGACATATAACATCTTCCTTGAAGGGATACCTTTCCTTCACACTTGACAGGAGTCGCCTCCAGAGGCTGAGGGCTTGTGTCCCTTTTCCAATCGCCTTATCAATGCCACCTTCCCTAGCAAGTGATCCCAGCTGCTTGGCTTCCTTACCCTCTAATTCCAGGCTACTAGCCCCATTGTCCCAGCATCGGAGCAGCCAGGTGATAATGTGCTCACCTGGACGACGGCTGAAATCTTTTCGCATATCCCACAGCTCACTCAGGGATAGAGATCAGGTGATTACTTCTGGTTCTGCCTCTTCCTCCTGTTCTCGTGATGGCCCTGGTTCATCTTCATCCTTCGCTAAACGAACTGATTTTTTTGTATATTTCTTCTTCTGTATAGGGGCGACTGATACTGGCACAGGTTGGTTCTCTGGTTCAGCCGCAGCGCCTGTCGCAGGGGTCGAAGTGGCTGCAGCGCTTGTCGCAGGGGTCGGAGTAGCCGCAGCACCTGTCGCAGGGGTCGGAGTAGCCGCAGCGCCTGTCGCAGGGGTCGGAGTAGCCGCAGTGTCTGTTGTCGGGGCTGGAGTAGCCGCCTTGCCTGTCGCTAGGGTTGCAGTAGCCGCTGCGTCTGTTGCAGGGGTTGGAGTAGCTGCAGTATCTGTTGGTCTGTTTTCCCTCCCTTCCCCCTGAGGGTGCTGCACAGTATCAAGCAGTGTTTGGTAGATACTAGCCAGGGCCCAGCACAGTGCGATAAGTTGTGCCTCTTTGGAATAGCCACAGCATTTTCCTCTCAGATAATCTATCACTTTATCAGGGTCCTGTAGTTGTTCAGGAGTGAAGTTCCAAACCATTGGAGGTGAGAAGTTCTCTAGATACCTGCCCATTTTCTCCCACATGCCATGCCACCCATGGCTATTAAGCCTCGGGGCAGATTTCCGAAAGGTATTCTTAAACAGTTGTTTAACCTTAAACAAGGCCTGGAACACATTCAGGAGACATAACAATAGGAACATGCTGGTTTGAACATCCCAAGGATATTCAAAATTCTCAAGAGCCACTGTAATTTGCCTGGAGGAGAAGGGGAAGGTGAAGAAATGTGTCTCCCCTGTGGCTTGGCTCTCCGATGAGAAAAGGTACAAGGTGTAATTATTAATAGTTTCTGATAGACGGCTCCCGAAGTACGGAGGTGACGGCAATGCTGAGTACAAATACCAGATTAGTTCCACGATCAGCAATTCTATCGTATCATAAGCCAGTGTTACAAAGTACAACAACATGATAACTCTGGCCCAGTTCCCACGGGTGATAAACAGCACAACAGGGAGCATATACTGCAAGTAAGGTATCACATAACGCACCTTTAAGAACAAGCGCACCAACTTTGAGAGTGAATACATCAACATTGTGACCAGCAACTATTGAACTAATATAATGTATGTTTATAACAAATTTGTTCTAACACATTCCAGTCAGATTTGTCGTTATCTCAACCCGTCGAGCCCCACGTTGGGCGCCAAAAAGGACTGTCGTGGTTTAACCCCAGCCGGCAGCTAAGCACCACGCAGCCGCTTGCTCACTGCCCCCCCCCACCCCTGGGATGGGGGAGAGAATCAGGGAAAAAAAAACAAAACTCGTGAGTTGAGATAAAGACAGTTTAATAGGACAGAAAGGAATGAAAAACAATGATAATGATAATAATAATATGACAATAGCAATACTAAAAGAATTAAACTATACAAAGCAAGTGGTGCACAATGCAATTGCTCACCACTCGTTGACCGATGCCCAGTTAGTTCCCGAGCCGCGATCCCCCTCCCAGTTAACTCCCCCCAGTTTATATACTGGACATGAAGTCATATGGTATGGAATAGCTCTTTGGCCAGTTTGGGTCAGCTGTCCTGATGGTGTCCCCTCCCAGCTTCTTGTGCCCCTCCAGCCTTCTTGCTGGCTGGGCACGAGAAGCTGAAAAATCCTTGACTTAGTATAAACACTACTTAGCAACAACTAAAAACATCAGTGTGTTATCAACATTCTTTTCCTACTAAATCCAAAACACAGCACTATACCAGCTACTAAGAAGAAAATTAACTCTGTCCTAGCCGAAACCAGGACAACCACCAAGAGGCAGTGCGCATGTGAAAGGGACTTGCAAAACTCATTTTAATACGAAGCGAAGGACAATTTGCATATCGCATCACCCTGTTAAATACGTAAGAGTATAGACTATAAACGCTATATGCTGCTGTCTGTAGGTGTGCGTGTTGGTAGAGCCCAGGTTCCCCGCGCACCCAGCGCTGTTTGCTTGCCTTTATTCGCTAATAAACCAAGTTCCTGTTAACGTATTATTTTGGGACTCGGTCATTTATCACAATTTGGGGGCTCGTCCGGGATGGTCTTGGTTCCTGAATTCTGACTTGATCTAGGAGGGGCGCCCCACCGTTTGGTGGCTCCTGTTCGGGTCAGGTCGGGACCAACGCCATCCTGAACCTGAATAGAGGCAAGCAAAGAATTCGATTTTTGGAGCTCCCTTGCCGGTTGCGGCAGTTGATTTTGCCCGTAATTCTGTGCGCAAAGAAGCGAACGAAGACGACGGAGTCGTGAGTATTAAAGGCGTATACCGTTCGGTTGGGTGGGATTCGGTTGCCTGTGTGTGAAGAGTGTGATTGAGACGGAACGTAGTTCCGAAGCGAGTGCAGAGGTCTTCTAACCGCGGTTCCAATCTCCCGCAAGGGACTTGGCCGGTGAAGGACCGAAGCGATTCCTATAGGATTCGTGGGTGGGTGATAGGTCCTAAGCCCCCTGCAAGACACTCTTGTTAAGGTAACCAAGGGCTGTAGGAATTGCCACGGTAAAATTCCTAGATGGGCCAAATAAAATCTAAGACCCAGGACCAGAAGAAAGGGAGCGAATTACCAGACATACTACTAGAATGTCCATTAGGGATAATGATTAGAAATTGGAATAATAGGGGCCCCAGAAAAGGAAAAAGCAAATTAAAAATGGTTCAATATTGTATGGTAGAGTGGCCGAAGGAGCCTTTAAAACCACATGTTTTTTGGCCTGTTTTTGGATCTTTTGAGGACTGGGTCTGCCAAGCCTTAAATATATATGTTAATACAAAGGAACCTTTTAGTCAAGAGGAAAGTGATTATGCAGGATTATGGATTAGGACTTCACATCCTTTTCCCGCCTCGATACTTGCATTAAAGGCAGATGAAAAGCCTGAGGAGGAAGAAAAAGAGAAAGAAAAAGGAAAAAATAATGATGAATGGGAGCCGCTAGATAACATACCACCACCGTATAATCCACCCCCGGCAGCTCCGCACCCGGGGATGGTACCACCCCCTCCTCCGGCGCCGACAGCTCCCAGATCAGATCTACCGCCAGCTGCATGTAAACGAAGTAGAATTGCCGCCTCTGAAGGAACTGTTTTATATCCCCTAAGGGAAGTACCCCTTGGAGGAAATCAGGGAGGCATTGGATTTGTAGCTGTACCACTAAGTACTACAGATATGAGAAACTTCAAAAAGGAAATGGGGACTTTATTAGATGATCCACTGGGAGTGGCCGAAAAACTAGATCAATTCCTAGGTCCTAATACCTATACCTGGGAAGAAATGCAGTCCATTTTAGGGATTTTATTTACTACTGAGGAAAAGGGAATGATCAGACAGGCAGGAATGAGAATTTGGGAAAGACAGAATCAGGCAGGACCCCCGGCGGACCAGAAATGGCCAAACGTGGGTCCTCACTGGGATGATCAACAACCCCAGGGGAGACAGAACATGAGGGATTTAAGAACGTTAATCATACAAGGAATAAGGGAGGCGGTTCCACGAGGACAAAACATCAATAAAGCATTTAGTGAACAGCAAAGGAAGGATGAATCTCCCACAGAGTGGTTGGAGAGATTAAGGAAGAGTCTGCAGATGTATTCAGGAATTGATCCGAATACAGTAGCTGGAACCGCACTCCTCAGAACACAATTTGTGGCCAAATCCTGGGGAGATATAAGAAGGAAATTAGAAAAGCTAGAAGATTGGCAAGAGAAGGGATTAGAGGAGTTACTCAGGGAAGCACAAAAAGTCTATGTCAGACGAGATGAAGAAAAACAAAAAGCAAAAGCAAAAATTTTCATAGCTGCTGTTCGAGAGAGTCAGAAAAATAAGAATTCATCTGGGGAAAGGAAAGAAAGAGGGGTGAACAGAATTCCCCAAGAACCACCCCGCCGAGAAAGAACAACTATTTCTGTTTGCTATTACTGTGGCAAAAAGGGACACATTCAGAAGAATTGCCGTAAGCGAAAACAGGATGAGCAAATGCTTAAAGAAGAATAGGGGTGTCAGGGGCTATATCTCTTGGGGACTTCAACATCAACAGAGCCCTTGATAAAATTGTTAATAGGACCCCATAAAGAGGAATACTCATTTTTAGTAGATACTGGGGCTGAGAAATCAACGATTCAAAAACTTCCAAAAGGCATAGAAAAAGGGAAAAATTACATGTCAGTAATTGGTGCAAAAGGGGAGCCTTTTAAGGTACCTATTCTAGAAGACGTAAAAATAGAATCGGAAAAGAAAATCTGCTTGAATGATTTACTTTTGCTTCCCGAAGCAGAATATAATCTGTTAGGAAGAGACTTAATTCTGAAATTAAATTTCAGTATTCAGAGTCAAGGGGACAAACTACAGGTTAAATTATACACTTTAACACAAGCAGATGAAGAAGTTATCAACCCCTCAGTATGGTATCAGGAAGGGGAAACTGGGAAGATAGATATGAATCCAATAGTTGTTCAAATAACAGATCCACATCGTCCGATTAGAATCAAACAATATCCCATACCGATGGGAGGTCGAAGAGGATTGAAACCTATAGTAGACAGGCTTTTAAAAAAAGGGACTTTAGAACCGTGTATGTCACCTCATAATACACCCATCCTACCTGTAAAGAAACCCGATGGGTCATATAGGATGGTACAAGATTTAAGGGCCGTAAATCAACGAACGATTACCAAATTCCCTGTGGTAACTAATCCTTATACTTTATTGAGTCATTTATCTCCCAAGCATATTTGGTATAGTGTAATAGATCTGAAAGATGCTTTTTGGGCTTGCCCCCTAGATAAAGGATCTAGAGATTATTTTGCCTTTGAATGGGAGGATCCTGAAACAGGGAGAAAACAACAATTGAGGTGGACCGTACTACCACAGGGGTTTACAGAATCACCTAATCTGTTTGGACAAACATTAGAAACAATTTTACAAGATTTCACTATACCCAGGGAGGTAAAGTTATTACAATATGTAGATGACCTATTGATAGCAGGGGAAACTGAGGAAGAAACCCAAAAGGCTACTATTGAACTATTAAATTTCCTGGGAGAAAAGGGATTAAAGGTGTCCCGGTCAAAATTGCAATTTACAGAACAAGAAGTGAGATATTTAGGGCATTGGTTAAGTGAAGGAAAAAAGAAATTAGACCCTGACAGAATATCTGGGATTTTATCCCTGAGACCCCCAAAAACTAAAAAGGAAATAAGACAAGTATTGGGATTATTAGGGTATTGCAGACCATGGCTTGAAGGCTATAGTGAAAAGGTAAAATTTCTATATGAGAAATTGACTAATAACCAGTTTAAGTGGTATGTGGAAGATGAAAAAAAGTTTGAAGAAATTAAAAGGACACTTGTGGAAGCACCTGTGTTGAGCCTTCCAGAGTTGGAAAAACCTTTTTATCTATTTGTAAATACATCCAATCAAACAGCATATGGAGTTCTCACTCAAGACTGGGCAGGGGTTAAAAAGCCTGTAGGATACTTGTCTAAATTACTTGATCCAGTAAGTAGAGGATGGCCTGCTTGTCTCCAGGCCTTGGTTGCTACAGCACTATTAACAGAAGAAGCTAGGAAAATTACTTTTAGCGCCCCTTTGAAGGTATTTACCCCACACAATGTTAGGGGAGTTCTCCAACAAAAAGCTGAAAAATGGCTAACGGATAGCAGAATTTTAAAGTATGAGACCATATTGATTAACTCTCCAGATTTAGAGCTAAAAGTTACTTCTGCTCAAAGTCCAGCACAATTTTTGTTCGGAGAACCGTCAGAAAAGTTGCAACATGATTGCTTAGAAGTAATCGAAGTTCAAACTAAAGTGAGACTGGATTTAAAGGAAACTGAACTAGAAAAAGGAGAAAAATTGTTTGTAGATGGATCTTCCCGAATAGTTGAAGGGAAGAGAAAATCAGGGTATGCAATAATAAATAAAGATTTAGAGATTGTTGAATCGGGACCTTTAAGTCCAGCATGGTCAGCTCAAGCTTGTGAGTTGTATGCTTCTATACAGAGCTTTAGAATTATTAAAGGGAAAAAGCGGAACAATATTCACGGACTCTAAATATGCATTTGGAGTGGTCCACACTTTTGGAAAAATCTGGGAAGAAAGAGGCCTAATTAATACTCAAGGGAAGAATCTAATACATCAAGAATTAATAATAAAAATTTTAAGAATGTGAAGGGAACCAAAAGAGATAGCAGTAGTACATATAAGAGGACATCAAAAAGGGTTAGATTATCAGACTAGGGGAAACAATCTCGCAGATAAAGAAGCCCAGGAGGCAGCTTTAAGGGCTCCGATTGTTCGGGTTAATATAATACAAACAAAAGAGGATACAAGTGAGGAGGAACGAGAAAGTGAAAAGAAGTATACCCCTGAGGAAATAACCAGACTTGAGAAAATAGGGGCAAAATTCGAACGAGGAAAATGGACACTGCCCGATGGCAGAGAAATGTTGCCAAAGGCTTATGCTAGACAGATTTTGGAGCGTTTACATGTACAAACACATTGGGGTACAAGAGCATTAAGCGATCATTTTCTTAAACAATTTGGCTGTATTGGAATCTTTGAAATAGCTAAACAGATTACACAAGGTTGCTTGACTTGTCACAAAGTAAACAAGAAAGTGTTCCGACAAGTGGCAGCAGGGGGAAGAAGAACAGCTTGTAGACCTTTTGAGAGAATACAAGTTGATTTTACCGAACTCCCTAAAGTCGGAAGGTTGAAATATCTATTGGTAATGGTAAACCATTTAACACAATGGGTAGAAGCCTACCCTGTGACACGAGCTACAGCACAAATGGTAGTGAAAATTTTATTAGAACACTTAATACCTAGATATGAGATAATCCAGTACATTGATTCTGACCAAGGCACTCATTTTACTTCCAAAATAATAGAGGTGCTATGTCAATCCTTAGGTATCAGGTGGGAACACCACACCCCATGGCATCCACAAAGCTCGGGAAAAGTAGAGAGAATGAATCAAACAATAAAACAACAACTGGCCAAGTTAATGATTGAAACACAGATGCCTTGGACAAAATGCCTATCATTGGCACTTCTAAATATAAGAACAAAACCCCATAGTGAGACTGGATTATCACCCTATGAAATGCTATATGGCACGCCCTACTCTCAGGGGATGCCACTTGGAAATAATATAGTAGAAGATCATGATGTTCAGAAACATATAATTATTTTGGGAAAAAACGTTGAAAAAAATTAAGAAAAATAGGAATGTTAGCTCAAACACCACCCCTGGGATTTGCAATCCATCAGTTGAAGCCTGGGGACAGGGTGTTGATAAAAACATGGAAAGAAGAAACTTTATCCCCTCTTTGGGAGGGACCTTATCTTGTTTTGTTAACCACAAATACCGCTGTCCGAACTGCGGAAAAAGGGTGGACCCACGTATCGCGAGTCAAGGGTCCAATAAAGGAGTGGAAGGTAACATCGGAGCCAGGAGAGACTAAGCTAACCATAAGACGAACCTGAAGATCCTGACAACGAAAAGAAGACTGGACCTATGGACAGCTTCCTTTAAACCAGGCAAACTCTGTCTGGATTAATTTATGTCAGTTGAAGTTAGAGAAAGTCTTTATACATGGTTCCAAATACCACGGGGATGTAAGGTGAAACAGGTATACTTTATTCCTTGGAGGGAAGAAAGAATACCTCAACTAACAGGGGGAGCAGGCTGTTATAAAATCACGGGAGTCCCAAAAATTTTTCCCTTGGCCTGTGATTTAAAAAAAGAAACCCCGGGATTTCCTAGATCAATAATCCCACCTGAAATCCCATGCATTGAACACCTTGATTTGGGTCATCTATGTTGGATAGTCTGTAGATGCTGGAATTGTAACCAAAAATGGTCTTGTGTATCGTTTAACAAACAACCGTACTGCAAAAAGTGCAGAAACCCTAATTCACTCCCTACAAGGGAACAAATAAGACAAGTCGAAATTCTTAAACTGTTTTGCGGCTGGGAATTGCTTTTACCTGAAACATGGGAAGTATTTGAGAGCGATTGGTATCGGGTTTTGGCCAAGTGTGCTAAAGAATTTGCATGGAAGAGGGCCCAGCGAAAATATTAAATAACAGAATAAGAGCAGGGTCGATCTCTAAATTATAAATCAAAAATTAAACTAACTGTTGGAACATAGCATACAAGTGACTAAAGGGTTTGAGAAGCCCCAACTTTGGTCTCAAAGTAATCTAAAGGAGTCACCCGATACTAAAAGGAAAGAGGGCAAGACCGGAGTGGGAACTGGTATTGCGGCTGTAGAAGTCTGCCAAGGGCTGCAACCCCTTTGGGCTGTGACTGCCGAATACTATGGCCCTGTCCGGACCTCTTTTGATTATACTTGGGGTAAACTCCTTAACTTTGGCCACGACAAATAACTGCAGTCTATGTGTGACGACCACTAGGAGGGGGAAGATAAGCTCCCAAACCTTGGTTTATCACACTATCTATGACTGCAAAGGCAAAAAAAAATGGGAACTGTATTCATAATTCGACCCAGTATGCCCTATGTAACGAAGGAAATAGAACTGTATGCTATGATCCCACAGAACTCCCTTATCAATATTGGGTAGAAATGAAGACAAATTCAGAGGAAGGTAGATTAATCGGAACAAGTAAGGTCATAACCGATTTGAGTACTCCGGTTTCAATAGTTTTCGATGCATGTGACGTTATAGATGATGATCTAGATACTAATTGTGGAAGTTTAGAATGGAGACGATATTACAGTAATCAACCAAAATATATTTGCCCAGGTGCACATCAATGTCCAATAAATCCTGATTATGTACCAAGTCAAACAGCCAGGTACCAATCGTCACATCTATGTGGAAGGAGGGACTGGTCTTGCGTATGTTGGGATACTATAGGTTGGGGATATGATTATCAATGTAAGGATCTAAAAGCTTTAATAACGAGGATAGAAACAGGAAGTAATTGCACAACTCGTACCTGTAATCCGGTAAATCTAACCCTTATAAATTTGGAAAATTGGAAGCAGAAACAGGTAACCAAAATTGGACTTAAGATATATGGACCTGGAGAGGATCCAGGTGTAATAATTAAAAATAAAATTAAAGAAAAGACAAAAGAATCAGTACAACACAGATTATTATTTAACTCATTCTACCATGAAATGGAGACAGGGGTGAAATATGAAATCCCCACAGTAGCTAAAAATCTATTTGTAAATCTTGCTGAAAACATTGCTAAATCATTAAGTGTAACTAACTGTTATGTTTGCGGTGGAACAAATCAAGGTGAACGATGGCCATGGGAAGCTATGGAGAGCAACATAGGTGATTCCCAAGTATGGAACACAACGGGAACAGGTAACAGGAAACAACGATGGGTACTCCAAACGAGTATAATCGGAAGGAGTTGTTGGCAAAACCTAAAAGATAATGGAAAGCAAGTAGGTCACTTGGAATGTGAAGGAGGTTACCTATGGAATGAAACAACGAATAACTGGGATAAGTGGGGAAGCCCACTAAAAATGAATAATCAATTTACGAAATGGACTAGTGGGCGAGACATATCGAAGGGTTGGCCAAGCCCTGAAGGACATTATTGGATTTGTGGCAAACTAGCTTATGCATATTTGCCCAAAAATTGGACAGGATCATGTGTATTAGGAACTATAAGACCTAGTTTTTTCCTGTTACCCATAAGCCGAGGAGAACGATTGGGAGTCCGAGTGTATGCTGAAACGGATGAGTTAAGGCAAAGGCAGCAAAAAAGAAATCTACAAATAGGGAACTGGGCGGACAACGAATGGCCACCCGAAAGAATAATTGCCTACTATGGTCCTGCTACATGGGCAGAAGACGGGTCTTGGGGTTATAGAACTCCAATATATATGCTTAATAGAATTATAAGATTACAAGCTGTAGTAGAAATAGTTGTAAACAAGACTGGAGATGCATTAGGACTAATTGCAAAACAAAATACAAAAATGAGAACCGCTTTATATCAAAACCGCTTAGCTTTAGATTATTTGTTAGCACAGGAAAGAGGTGTGTGTGGAAAATTTAACCTCAGTAATTACTGTTTAGAAATTGATGATAAAAGGAAAGCTGTAAACGAACTTATAAGGGAAATGAAAAAATTGCACATGTCCCAGTTCAAACATGGAACGGGATAAATTTAGGGGGAATGTGGGGAAACCTCTTCAACAGTGATTGGCTCACCAGGATTGGAATAACAGTTTTGGGAATATTTGGCGGATTATTGATTATCCCGTGTTTAATACCGTGTTTTATTAGATTAATACACTCGATTATACAAAGAATACAAATATTGGCTGTGCCTATTGATCCCAAGGAGGGAAAAGGGAAAACACATTCCCTAATGGTAGTCAAAACAAAGGAAGATCCAGCGTTAATTCTAATAAAACAGGTATTAACAAGATTAGAAACCAAAACACGAATCAATGCAATCGAAAAGAAAATGGGGGATTGTGAGAAATGTGAATGTGATTCGTGTGAGTAAAAAAACAGAATAGAAGAGGGAGGATTGGTTCATGTAGATATGAAGACATAGTTGAGTGAAAGCACCATTGTTTTAATGCAACTGCGGACCCTGACGGGGAAGATGATTGTGTAATCGCAAACTGCAGAAGTTCCTTTATCTATGGGGTTGTAAGTTTCTAAAAGTGGTACAAGCTTAAAACCGGTTGGGGGACGATTGGTTACCAGAAGGAATGACAGAAGGCACGCGCTGCACGAGATAAGAAGGCGAAGAGTTCAACCTTAAAAATCTGTATAAAGGTCGCTGAGGAAGACTCTTACTTCATCCCAAGACCCCCGCCCAAGACCACCAAGAGGCAGTGCGCATGTGAAAGGGACTTGCAAAACTCATTTTAATACGAAGCGAAGGACAATTTGCATATCGCATCACCCTGTTAAATACGTAAGAGTATAGACTATAAACGCTATATGCTGCTGTCTGTAGGTGTGCGTGTTGGTAGAGCCCAGGTTCCCCGCGCACCCAGCGCTGTTTGCTTGCCTTTATTCGCTAATAAACCAAGTTCCTGTTAACGTATTATTTCGGGACTCGGTCATTTATCACAATTTGTTAACCTCATGAAGAGCAGAGCCATATGTAAAGTACATAAGTTGTATATACATCGTCAAAATTTTTGTTAACTTTAAACAGTCGTTATTACTTTAGTGGCCAGAGGTAGCAGCTTCTGGGGGGGGTGGAAATGAGTTTTTGGTGTCGTATGGAGGAGATGTACACATGCAGTAAACTCAGTCACAGCATTTCTGGTGTTTTCATGTATCCCCATTATTGGGGAGGGGAGAAATGGTGGTTTGAGTCTAAAGCAGGGAGACATCAGTACAGCAAACCTGTATTTTGTTCTGGTATGCACCACTGCCTTAAATGAGCAGTGCCGGTTCTTTCTTGGAGTAGCTGTCTCCTAAATTTCCCAAACTTAAGCAATTAATAAATCCATCATTTGCATAGCATTTAAAGTGACTGATTCAGTGTATGGTTAGCCTTCCTGGTTAATAAATACTTTAAACGGGACTCAGCAGTTGTGTAAGACCAGATGCTTCCAATATACCTAGAACAGAGTTAGTGTCAGATCTTATTGTGACAGGTACACCCGCCTTGATCGAGAGCGGAACTTCTCGGCCAGTGAAAAGAAAAAAAACTAGAAGCCTCAGTTTGGGGGTCAAGCCACCCCACCCGCATGGTGGAGTCGGGTTAGGACCACCAGGTACACACTTCAGTCAAGGAATAAGGAAGTGTTGGCCCTCGGCCAATGAGGACTAACATCACCTTATTTGACCACAGATCAGATTTGACTAGGGTATAAACGGAGCCCCCTCTGGGGGGGGCAAATTGAGTCAGTTCTCCTCGGAGCAGCGGGTCTGCAGTCGGGGACTCTCCCCTTGAGTCAGGATGCTGCCTAAGGTAACTCCTGCAGGTTGAGAGCCCTCATCTTTTAGGCGACATGTGCATTTTGGGTTATCATTTCTAAAGCTTAAGAATTCTTAAAAGTCGGTTGTGTAGTATTAATTTCCCCTTACATCATTGAACCTGTGGTTTACTAATGTTGTTGCAGTTCTGAACGATTTTGACTGAAGAATAAATTTTGTTGAGTTTAACACCTGTTTAATTTGATTGTGTGAGCCTCCGTGACACTTATCTAAGCTGCAAAATAAAAACAAGAAGGAAAACAATGTATGTTAATGTGTCCCATCCTTTTATGTATGGACAATGTTTCTAGTGTCCTAGTGTCTTTGTCAGCTGTGGAGAGGCATTTTAATCTTCTGCCTCTGTAGAACCCTGGTTCCGAAACTGTGTTAGACTTTGAAACAAAGATTGGCTTTACAAACAAGATCCAATTAGTGACTAAAGAGGAAACATTCCCCTTGGGGTAGATAAGTGTCTGGATTTGGTGAAGAACTGGAAACACTTCTGTGATAATTAGCAATATTCCTCAAGACAGTCTGTAAAGAGAAATTGTTTCCATAGTCTTTTGGGTCTTTTTTCATCTATTTCTCAGATTGATTAATTGAAGGGTTGGACAGGGTTGAGTAGAGAAGGCTTGTTGTAGTCCCGTGGTGCTGCCTTGTGCGCAGGGTTAGTGAAACTGCTGCTTATAGCTGTGGAAACTCTTAGCTGGCAAATACAGGTAAAGTAACTTGCAGCTCAATGTGTGCTTGCATATCTACTATGCATCACCCATTAATAAACCAATACATGCAAGCATGTGATCACATAGCTCCAGTTTTTTGGACTGTACAATTGTGTATCTGCCTGTTTGCTTCTCTAAGATGCTCCTTTTCATTTAAGTCAATAGTGAGATTTTTAGCTGCTATTCTGTACTGAGCATGACCAAACTTGCGTGGACCCCACAGTCCACTAGAACAATAGAAACCTTTGAATTGCATGTTCTTCCCTAGTGTGGCCCTCCCCTCGTTTTGGAAAGTGACTCACAGGCTAGGCCTGGCATAGTTGCCAGAAAATGATGTCATTTGGATAATGTAATATCCCACGTACAAACCAAAGGCTGTTTAGAAATTGGGCTGACAAGAACAAAAAGGAAATAGCTGCATATCAGATGCATATCTCAATTTTAAAATCAGTATAATTGTGTGTGTACTTATTAAATACAGAGGTAGTGCAAAAGGCATAAAGAAAAGCTGCAGTGTTCCTCAAACCATGTTTTCAGATGATCAGAGGGTGGGTGATCCTGTTCTGTCTGCCTTGTGCCAGCACTAGTTCACACAGCCAAGCTGTGTGTCAGACCAGGGAATTGATCCGGTCAAGCACTAACATGTATCTTGTGGTGTTGCATTAGTTCTCGGCAGGATCAGTTCCCCAGTCACACTCTCCTTGCAGCCCCTGGGGCACCAGCATGGCCAAAAGGTGGAGGGAAAATGCAGGCAAGAATGAGCAGCAAAGAATGGGAAGGGAAGAAGCATGTTAACTAGTCCAGTGGCCAATCTATTTGTACCTCACTGGAGTGAGTGGCTTGACATAATTTCAGATGCAAAGGTCTAATGTTTTGAAATGAGATGTTTCTTTGTGTCCCCTTCCCCACCCTGCCACATGGTCCAAAAAACCTGATGTTTGCCAATGGCCCTTGTGCTGTTGGTGGGACCTGGGGAAGGGCTGAACTGGGGAGTAATTTGCCATCCCTGGGCCTCCTTTGCCCCAGTGGCTTGGGGTGGTCTGTAACCCTGATACAGCAGCTGGGGTTCCTGGCCAGTGCCTGGCACGGGCAAGTGAAATGCTCTGAACCTGCATCAAATAAGACTGGGGCCAAAGTGGTGTCCCTTATAAAATGGCAAAGGCAGTGGAGGCCAACAGGTAAGACTTGATGGGAAAATAAACAGCCTTATAAGCTCTATTTTTTTTCTTCTCCTTTTATTCCTCTCCTGTCACTGGCTCTTGATTTAGCTGCTAGAAATGAGAATAATATCACAGAGCCAAAATACTTAAACCACCAATGTAAGAAAATTCTGGTCCAGTGATTAGGAGTGCACATCTTTTTCAGGAGTGCTTTGGTAGTATTTTCTCTTGGCTACTCAGTATAAACATACTGGATAATACGGTTTTATGTCTGTTACTGGCCTTCTGGACTGGTTATGTATTTAATAATTTCTGTTTTCTGTCTAATATCTATCACATCTAAATCTCAAAAATGTAACTAGTGGACTAGTAACCTTTGTATTGGGTTTGCATGGCAAGGTTTTGGTAGTGGGGGGGGCTACAGGGGTGGCTTCTGTGAGAAGATGCCAGAAGCTGTCCTCATGTCCGACAGAGCCAATGCCAGCAGGCTCCAAGATGGACCCGTCGCTGGCCAAGGCTGAGCCAATCAGCGACGGTGGTAGCGCCTCTGTGATAACATATTTAAGAAGGGGAAAAAGGCTGCTGAAAGATGTGCAGCAGAGAGAGGAGCGGGATGTGAGAGAAACAACTATGCAGACACCGAGGTCAGTGAAGAAGTAGAGGGAGGAGGTGCACCGGAGCAGAGGTTCCCCTGCAGCCCGTGGTGAGACGGCAGGCTGTCTCCCTGCAGCCCGTGGAGGTTTAACGGTGGAGCAGAGATTCCCCTGCAGCCCGTGGAGGACCCCACGCCGGAGCAGGTGGATGCGCCCAAAGGAGGCTGTGACCCCGTGGAGAGCCCGCGCTGGAGCAGGCTCCTGGCAGGACTTGTGACACTGTGGAGGGGAGCCCATGCTGGAGCAGTTCATTCCTGAAGGACTGCACCATGTGCAAAGGACCCATGCTGGAGCAGTTTGTGAAGAACTGCAGCCCATGGGAAGGACCTACATTGGAGAAGTTCGTGGAGGACTGTCTCCTGTGGGAGGGACCCCACGCTGGAGCAGGGGAAGAGTGTGAGGAGGAAGGAGTGGCAGAGACAACGTGTGACCCCATTCCCCTGTCCCCCTGTGCTGCTTGGAGGGGGGAGGAGGTAGAGAAATTGGGGGTTGTGGTTTAACCCCAGCCAGCAACTAAGCACCACGCAGCTGCTTCCCCATCCTCCCTCCCAGTGGGGTGGGGAGGAGGAAAGGAAAAAAGTAAAACTCATGGGCTGAGAAAAGAACAGTTTAATAACTAAAGTAAAAATACACTACTAACTAAGAATAATAATAATTGTAATGAAAAAGAATACAACAAAAAAAAGAAATAAGAAAAGACAAGTGATGCACAATGCAATTGCTCACCACCCACTGACCGATGCCAGAGCCGCGATTTGCCCTTCCTGGCCAACTCCCCCCTGTTTATATACTGGGCATGACATTCCATGGTACGGAATACCCCTTTGGCTAGTTCAGGTCAGCTGCCCCGGCTATGCTCCCTCCCAGCTTCTTGTACACCTGCTTGCTGGCAGAGCATGGGAAACTGAAAAGTCCTTGGCTTAAGATAAGCACTACTTAGCAACAACTAAAACATCAGAGTGTTATCATCAACATCATTCTCACACTAAATCCAAAACACAGCACTGTACCAGCTACTAAGAAGAGAGTTAACTCTGTCCCAGCCGAAACCAGGACAGGGGTGAAGTTGAGCCCGGGAAGGAGGGAGGGGTGGAGGTAAGGGGCTTTAAGATTTGTTTTTATTTCTCATTATCCTACTCTGATTTGATTGGCAATAAATTAAATTAATTTCCCCAAGTGGAGTCTGTTTTGTCTGTGATGGTAATTGGTGAGTGATATCCCTGTCCTTATCTTGACCCACAAGCCTTTTGTCGTATTTTTTCTCCCCCTGTCCAGCTGAGGAGGGGGAGCAATAGAGCAGCTTGGTGTGTTCCTGGCATCCAGCCAAGGTCAACCCACCACAACCTTGAAGGATTTAGTCACTGTTTGACAAGAAGCCATCCCACCTGATGGGCAGTGGGAATGTTTCAGCCAAGTCATTGCCAGGCAGACCTCAAATGTATAATGTATCTTGGGCTGTTTCAACAAAAAGCTTCACTCCTGTCAGTGCCAGCACCACGTGTTTCACAGGTGAACGTGGAGAGCTGCAGGAGGAGGATGAGCTGCAGGAATGCTCTGTATTGAGGAGATGCTGTGAGCTTGAGTCACGGTGCACCTTGGCTGCAGGAAATGACCTCACCCAGCGCACTGCTGGCCTCGATGCTCTTGGGGTTCAGCCCTGACATAGGCTATCACAGATTTCTTTTAGAATGGAAACATCAATAATACCTGTGTTTTCTTCTGGTTTCAACTTAAATTACTGTCTATTTAAAAGCCTTGTGCTGCTCAAAAGATCTGAGCATTTTCACACAGCGGTGTGAAAATGCAAAATAAATGAGACCCCTTAGGGGGTGTATACTTCAAAACATGTTGTTTGGTCACTACCGTGCAGTGCAGATATGGTTCTCTAGTCATTTTGATCTGCCGTGTGAATGAACACGAGAATTTTCTCCTTAATCTGTGCCTTTTTTCTTACTATGTTGTGATAGTGACTTTAGAAGTACGACGGTGTCCTGGTTTCGGCTAGGATAGAGTATATAGTGCAGTGTTTTTGATTTAGTAGGAAAATAATGTTGATAACACACTGATGTTTTTAGGTGTTGCTAAGCAGTGTTTATACTAAGAAGTCAAGGATTTTTCAGCTTCTCATGCCCAGCCAGCAAGAAGGCTGGAGGGGCACAAGAAGTTGGGAGGGGACACAGCCAGGACAGCTGACCCAAACTGGCCAAAGAGCTATTCCATACCATATGACATCATGCCCAGTATATAAACTGGGGGGAGTTGGCCGGGAGGGGCGGATCGCGGCTCGGGAACTAACTGGGCATTGGTCAGCGAGTGGTGAGCATTGTGCATCACTTGTTTTGTATAGTCTAATTCTTTTAGTATTATTATTGTCATATTATTATCACTGTCATTATTTTCCCTTCCTTTCTGTCCTATTAAACTGTCTTTATCTCAACCCACAAGTTTGGGGTTGTTTTCGATTCTCTCCCCCATCCCACTGGATGGAGGGAGTGAGCAAGCGGCTGCGTGGTGCTTAGTTGCTGGCTGGGGTTAAACCACGACAACATGTACAAATCTGGCTTGCATTACATAAAAGAATGAGTTGGACAGCATGGGGCTGTTGATGTGTTAGGCTGCTTCATTAATAGGATTGCGGCTGTGATGCTTTTGGTCTCCATGGTCAAATGAGGGAAAAGTCCCTGACCTTGACTTTAGGATATAAAATTGGGAAGCAACAGGAGGATCAATAATTAGAGAATTTGCTTTGCATTATTTTTATCATTTTTTCCTTCTTTGTTTCCAATAGAGATCAGGCCTTCATTTTTGGCACACTGACAGTACTGTGTAGTGGTTAAGAGCAATGGAGTCCATTGGTCTGCCTAAGGTAAGCCTTTAAATTTTAGCGAAGAAACTGGCTCAAGGCACTGACTCACTAAGATCCCCTTCCATCTGCTTGAGTATAAACGGTTGCTTACAGTAAGTCTACTGGGAAGGCTAGTTCAGGAAACAAATCTGAAGAGAAGGCAATGCTGAAAGCAGCGATAGTATCAGTTATGTGCTATTGCTGCCCGTGTGCTTGAGCTCCTGTGGATGACAAGTGCCATGAGTGGAAATGCTCAGGGTGTTTCTCCTGTGGGAATTCAAATGAGGACGCTAGCAGTGTTTTAGCTATATCTTATTGCTAGTACAGTCTCTGTGGGGGCCTGAAAGGAATATGATTTAAAATGGAAAACTGAAATATTTTCTTTCTTTATGTTACTACCTCTCATTATGTCTCTTGCCTCTTCCTCTTAATGTGTGTCCTAGTTTCTCTGCCTCTGCCCTGTTTCCAGACTGTCCTTGCACACTCCAGCATGGCTATGCTGCTCCTCTTCTGCCAGCTGCTTTTTGGGTCACCTTTCAAATTTATCTTCCTCCTTGTGGGTCTTTGCTTGTCATCTCCCCCCTCTGCTGCTGTTTCTGGGCACCAGTGAGTCTTGGATGAAAATCCTTTAAGAAAGGGCTGTGTGGAAACACCTACTCTGCTTGTGCAGACATCTCGGCACCCACGCACAGCCTGGGGCAAGTACTACCTCGCCAGCAGCTGCCCCAGGGTGCCTGGGTGGGGGTGGCCCTGGCGCTGCTGTGGGGTCAGGCACAGTGGGGATGCTCAGATGGCTGCCTGAAGGGCTGTAGGGGCTAGTGGCCAGTCACTGTGGGCAAACTCGTTGCAGGTGCCCATAAGCAGAAAAGGGCGCCCATGCCTGCCTTCAGAAATTGCCATAGAGACGGGGAGGGTCCTGCCTCTCCCAGGTCAGGTATTTCTTTTTGCTAACTTGAGTCCTCTGTTCAGCTGGCTGATTTCCACCCTGCCATTCCTTCTCCAAAAGGTTTTGCTTCTGCTGCTGCAGAGTATGCGGAGGGTCATGGCCAAAAGCTTTCCTGAGTCTCCCTCCCAAAGCTGTTGTGAGCAAATGATGAAGAGGTCACTGTGCTCCTGACTTGGTCTTGTCCTATTAACTGTGGGACGGCACAGCCCTGAGTGCCCAGCCTGGGCTGGAAGCACACTGCCAACTCTTATGGTTAGCCAAGTCTTATTTTATTTTTGTGGAGAAACAGTGTTTAGTGACTGGGACCAAGGCCAGGAACAAATTAATGGTAGAACCAGAACTGGAACTTATTGGCTTTTTGGCTAAACTGCTTAATATTCCTCTATCTGAATAGCTTTCTCTGTAAATGATGTATTTACACAGTTGGGGGTGTTGGCGATTAGAATTTTGCATTTTTAAAGAATACTTGGCAGGTTTGGCTCACAATGAGGATTTGCAAATTGTAACTGCATCCCAGGTTTTGGGTGTCTGTAGGAGGACAAACCCTACTGGCTGAGCTCGTGCCAAAGGACCTTTTCTAAATATCTTGATGGAATGCTCTCTATATTCCTTATTTTTCCTTTTATTAAGTAACTTTTACGCTTCATTAAACTCTCCTTATGAAAACTACTGATAAAGTTAAAATAACATTGGAAGAGACTTGATTCATAACTGTATAGAAATAACAGCTGAACTTCTAGAAGTCCAAGGTACGGTTCTGCAGAAGGCCCATTTTAGCTACTCTTCTGCCCAGTAATATGTCATCTTCTTTAACTGTGGATAAAAGATAAAAACCAAAAAACACAGAGACTACAGATGTCTACGATAAGAAAAACATCCCTAGGATGATATATTGCATTCATGCTCTAAGGTAACTGGTAACGGGAGTAAAAGTTAAAGTAACTGCCAAATCTAGGAGTGTAAGTCTTGAATGGCTTGAGGGTAACCAGTATGTCACAATCTGTCAGAATTTACAAGTTCATTAATTTAAAGTTGGAGACAAGTCCAACTTTGTCAGAAATATTGGGCAAATTATTTCCAAAATAGAAATGGACTACTGAATTTAGTGCAGGCATCTCCCCCTCAATGTGTACACCCCCTCACAAAGTACATGTATCATTTCAAAATACATACTAAGACAGAAACCAAATAAATGAACAAAACCTTAACAAAATATTAGCATAACAATGGGGCAGAGGTGCTGATCAGAGTGAAAAGGATGATGAACTGACATACTTCTGCCCCAAAAGAGGAGCAAATAATTACTGTATTCTGAGGTCATTTATGTGAAAATTAACATTTTTGCAAGCTTTTAAAGTTCTGAGCAACTTGATTTTGAACGTAGTCAGGAAGGCTTTGAGCACATCACTGAAGTAGAGCTTAAGATTTTCTGTCCTGCCTTAAGGATTTCCTTGACGTTTGGTACTTTTAGCGCTAAACATCTGTCTCATGCTGTCCCTGGTGTGAGGGGCAGTGGTGTTGGCAGACAGCTCCTCCCTCTTGTGGCTCTCCCAGCTCATTTCCTGCACATGGAGACCTTTTTCCTTTCATTACTTACGAGGCTTGCAGAGAATATAGTTAACTTTTACGCTCCAAACTCTCGTCTACGTTCCTAATGGCGTTCAAAGCCGCATCAGCTGCCCCAGGGCTTATAGGTCAGAAAATATTCAATACATGCTGTAATTGAAATTTTTTACAGTCTAATCCTTGAAATGATGTGTCCCACTCGTGCACTCTGCTATGTGCGCTTACTGCCAATAAACAGGGCATACCACCAAAATTCATGATATTTTTTCAAATGCTGGGTGTTTGGAGTTGGCAGCCCTGGTACTGTCTTGTCAGCTCTGACAAGTGTTGCCATTTGAAATTATTATGCCTGGTGTAATATTAACTGGACAGTATCACCAGGACTGTATGAGGGTAGCTCTCACCTAAAACTTTGTAGTGTGGTCTTTTCTGTCAGCATGTAAGCTTGAAGCGATTTCTTGAAGTAGATGCATGGGGCTCTAATGTTAACCAGCTGTCGTGGTTACACCTAGCCACATGTTATATAACGTGATTATACCCAGCTTCTTGCACACCTGCTTGCTGGCAGAGCATGGGAAACTGAAAAATCCTTAACTTAGGATAAGCGCTACTTAGCAACAACTAAAACATCAGCATGTTATCAACATTATTCTCACACTAAATCCAAAACACAGCACTGTACCAGCTATTAAGAAGAGAGTTAACTTTGTCCCAGCCGAAACCAGGACACCAGCTCAGGCTGAAACAGTGGGCTGTGTGCCCCTCTGGCCATGTTATGGGCCAGCTCAGATGTTTTGCAGGAGAACAGAATGAGGTTTTCCAATATTTGCTTACTCACGTATGGAGGACGACTTTATCAACTGTGGATTTGAATGCTGCATGAACAATAAGCCATCCATTAGATACCTTAAGATCTGCCTAATCTTTGCAATGACAATAACCCTTCATCTTGAACTGAGTTTTGCAATGGGTTGACCTGTGGTAGTTTTCCTTTCTCCATCTTGACATGCCCCAGGATTTATGCTAGTATCAGAACTAGTCTGTGTTGTCTTGGCTTTCATTTCCAAGTTTTCTTGTTTAAATTACTTTTCCTTGCTGCATATCAACACAAAGCTATAACTCCATACTTATGAGCTGTTATTTTAGAAATGGACTTCATGTGCATCAAATGTGTCATGCCACACTGAAGGAGAATAGGCCTGCAATGTTTCAGCTTATAATGCTTTCCCATGGCAGCGTAGGGCCCTGCACCTGCATCACATGCAGGATGTAAGAATCAAAGAAACAATTGTTGAGCTTCATTTATTTCCATGCCTTTTCCTAAAATGCAAGTTTTAAGTGTCTTTCAAATCAGACTCCAGTGTCGTTATTGAATTGCACACAGCCTACGTTGAAAGCAGGCTGGGAAACAACAGAATTAAGGACAGGGCGCTTGCTTGGCCAGCAGTGTTCCCCATTGGGTTGGTGTCAGAGGAACCCTGAGCTGCAGGAATACAGTTCTGTTCCCCTTCTGCCATTGCTGTAACCACTGACCTGCTGGCGTCTGTCCCCCTGGCTCTATGCCATGCACCCCACCTGCTCTGCTCTGGGTTTGTCAGAGCATCCTCTCCAGGGAATCAGTACAGAGTTCACTGACCCTAGAAAAGTCCATGTCCCTGTTGTTCTCAGGGTCCAGCACCACAGCATCTAGAAACACCAATTGCAAGCAAGCTTTTCCCTTTTGCAGTTGTAGCATATGCATGTGACAACTATATGAAGAATCACCATTGGGTTTAAATGCTAAATTCTAATACGTCTTGGAGCACGTGCTCAAGTTTCAAAGGCTTATAACTTGGGAAAATACTTTCTCCGAGAGGTGAGGGGTTGACCTGCTTTCCATTCTTTCTTAGTTGTTACCAGGTCATTACTCCAAAGCATCATGATTCTTGAGCTTTCCAACAAAACTATGTGAACTTAACACAGATAGGATATCCTATTTTATTCCCATTCTTGGAAATCCTGAAGCCATCTTCAGTTGAGATTTTTTCCTAAACGAATTCATTTAAGCACAGTCAGCGTGCATAATTTAAGTGCTTAAAACTGATAAGATTATAAATAATTGCCCCTTTAGTAAGAAGTATGAAATAACCTTAACTGTAAGTAGTGGGAGCAAAAAGCTCCATCTATCCAAAGGGTCTATTTGATGTCTGAAATGTTACCATTTCATAGGGAAAGTCTTTGGTTATTTGAGGTTTTGCTGATCTTTGAGCAGCTAGAGGGCCTGAAGATAGGATTTGACTCTAAGCAAAATGGTTTAAATATATTTTTAGGATATGCCCTTACAGTATGTGAAACAACTTGCACTGTCAAATACAGCACTGCTCTGGCCAGGAAGGAGTGACTTAGCAAACAATTTCTAGATTCCTGTTGAATATAATTACCCTCTTGCTTTTCTGCTGTTGAAACATCAATACTTAGCCAGACTTGAAAAATACAAAGGCATAGTTCTCATTTCTTGCACCATTTTTCTTATGAAAGCTGATATGAAAGCTGATTTGGATTTGGTCCTGGACTAAATGAGGTTAAGAACTGCTTCATTTAAATTAAAATATTAACAGTGATTCTTGTTCCTAAATAGCAGTGCTTATGAGATTCCCCCCCCCCTCCCAAATATTTAGTTTTCATATGATCTTTGCAAGCAGATCACTGCTACATCCTGGACAAACTATCCCTCTGAAGTTGGACAACTTAAAAACATTGTCTTCCTAGGAAGCAGTGGAATAACAAGCATATGTTTTAAAAAAGCACACTATTTTCAGGTCTGTTTTTATGGTATGTTATACATGAGCTAAGCTTAAAACAAGACCCAGGAACCTCTGGTTGATATGAACTGCAGCTCTGCATGGGTGATGCAAAGAGAACTTCACCTGGGAACTGCCCTTTCCCCTTTGTTTATCCCCTGCTCCTGATGCCTCATATCCAGCTTTCTTAACCCCAGGCCCTCTGCTTTTGACTTTATGTGGGTTCCCTGAGGTTCAAGTTACATCTATAAAAGCATTAAGCAAGCTGTTTCAAGTGGAAATTATACCTTAATACAGAGTAGGAGTGTCTTTGTGTTCCCTGCGAGACTCAAAGCACATTTTCAGCACCACCTGGTGGTTAATAAGTTTATCCAAAGGAGTGTAGGCAGTAACGCACATGGCTCGACATCCTCCTGGAAGTGCTGAACAGCAAAAACATGAGTCTCTAATGTTCATACTTTTAATGCCCACTTTTTTTTCTGCATCTCCTTAGTGTGGTGACCCCCAAAAAACCAGTATAGCCCCGTGATACTGCTGATCTCCATAACTGTTGGTATGACACCCAGCACTTCAGCCAGGACTGCATCCCTGCCTTGAACTTAGAGTAAAATCTCTTTAAAAGCCTACAAGGAAAGACTGGCAGGCAGTTTAGGATAAAGGAGGGCGCTGGTTCATTACTACAGGCATGTGAGTTGTTTTCCTGCTATAGCTAACTTGCATTTAAGACTGCTTTGAAAGGTGAGAATGGCAGTGGCAATGATTTGAGGGGCTGCAGCAGTTGTCAAAAGAGTGTCAGTCTACATGAGATGTGCTGTTGTGTCAATCCAGGCTGTGATAAGGCAGAGGAGTAGCTGCGGTAGCATGGAAGATGAAATGCTGATTCTTTGTGCTCGGAAATAAATGACAGCTACAAATACTTGCTTTGAAATCTCATCCTGCAATTTGCTAGTACAAAAACCAAACAAACAACCCCACCTCCACAGAAAACAAAGGGAAATGTGCATTGCAGCTTGGGGTTTTTGTTTGAGGGGCATGTTTGCAATGTATGAAGTTGTAGGTGAAGTCATTTAAAAAAGAGGTGCAAAATAATCCTTTTGGAGGAACACGTTATTTGTCTTGTTTTTAAAATCTACCTGTTGAGAGTTGATTCCTGCTCACAACTCACTTGTTCATGGAGTTTCACTGATAAATTATAGAAGCACCAGTCTTTTGTAGATAAATACATGCCTTGTGTTTGGAAGATATTGAGAAAAATATGTATTTAGCTGTTTCTTCAGATACCACCCCAGAGCTCTATGAATAACAGGTATAGATTTTTCATGCTATATTAAAAAAAAAAAAATATTTGTTTCTGGATAGCACTTTTACATTGAGCTTACTTCATTTTCCAAAAGCTAAAGAGTTAATGAATCAAGTATATTTGAGAGGGGCTTGGATGGGCTTTTACAGGTCCTTGGTCTTCTACACTTAGTAAGAAGGGTGTCAGTGATTTGTGTGTCTTACATTAGTACGTCCTTATAATTAATAGCTGAAGTCAAAACAGTACACAGATCCAAAGCTATAAGCAGTACTAAAGTGCATCTGCATCTTGATTTTTTTTCTTCCAATACTAGGTTTTGAATTTCTTTAATTATCTTCCACTAAGATTTTCTACTTGTTTACACTTTCCCTGTGATCTGATATACACTGACAGTGCCTCTTAGAGATGCTTCTTTGAAACATCAAGTCAGAAAAGACTTGTCTTTCTGTAAGACTTAAAATACAGCATAAAGAAATTTGTAGGGTTAAGTTTATTCTGTATCTGTCCATGAAAGTCAAGGGTTAAAGGACAAGCTTCACAGTGATAGTTATTCTAATAAAAACACTTTTCTCTTGTACAGAAAGCAAACACTTCAACAACATGCAGGACTTCAAATTCTAATATTTTTCTTTGCAGCTTATATCTGTTCAAACTAGGATTAGCACCACAGATCCAAGACCTACTGGGAAAAGTAGACTTTACAGGTAATAAACTGCTTATCTAATCATATGTTAGATAGTTTCTTCATCCAGTAAATCTGCTAACATTGTGCATATTTTCTATTGCAGATCTTTCTCCTCTCGCAAGGTTGTCCTGAACACATCCTAATTAAATAGGTGGGAGGCTGCTATTTTGTTAATGAATGTCAATCTTTGAAGGACAGAAAGGAGTGAATTTGCATGGAATACTTGTCATATCTTAGATTCCTTCAACATGGGGAGGAAAAACTGCTAAGAATTCCTGGCCACAAGCGCTTTCAAAAACATTGCACCCGTATTTGTAGGTATAGTGATTCATAATGAAATTCTTACGACTTTGTTCTGATAATATTTCTTTTATGTGAACAGAGGAAGAAATCAGCAACATGCAGAAGGAGCTAGAGAAGTACGGTATACAGAAGCCATCTTTTAGTAAAATTGGTAGGATTCTGGCCAGTGAATTATCAGTGGATGAAGCTGTGTGTAAGTGTGGCTCTTGTTCTGTTTTCTACTAATTAGACAGAACGCCAACAAAATATTTTCTGCCTGTGTTTTAATTCATCTAGTTTGCCACCTCTAAATAACAAGAAATGCAAGCAAGTTTTCATTGACTGTCACACTGCATTATTGTTACAAGGCCTTTTGCAATTTTTCAGTCTGAATTTTTGAGCATCTCCATGGATCCATAGGAAGTGCTACCAGAAACAGATTTCTTACCAGCTTTTACATGGGTTTAATGTTTTGGTAGCTAGTGCTCCTCTAGAATGACTAATTGAGCTCTGTGTGTGCCTCTGCACTATAGGGGGTACTGTGGAGACAGCCGTGGGAATAAGGTATCTTCTCTGTGCCCCCTTCCTGTATTGGACTCTTGCAGTTTTCCTCAAACACCAGATCAGGTTGCTGTGAGGACAAGGCACTGTTCCAGATATAGACAACTTTCTCGTGTATGGTGGTACATACCAAGGAGGATCCACTTGCCTCCATTGGTAGCTTTCAATCTGTCTGACTGCTGGCATGTGACCCACAGCATGGGAAAACACTGCTGGAGGGCATGTCCTGCTGGTGCATCCAAAATAAGCTGTTCCTTTTTAGGGGGTTCGATGCACAGTTATGGTCCTTTTGAGTCTGTCTTGAACAGCTTCCACTCAAAAATGAAATTAAATGCTTTTTTGCTGCCCAAGCCTATCCATCTGTAAATCTGTTGTCTTTTCTTCATTTCAGTTTATTTGTGGAATGAAAAGATATATTTAAAAAGAAAAAAAATAAAATTGCTTGAACTTAAATGACATGAAATGAAGTATGTCCACTTAAATCCACACTTGAGCTCTAGTTATTTTGTTCTGAAAATCCTAGCCTTTTTCAGAGGGGCAAAATGAAGAACAGAAGGGCCGGCTTGAGCATGTTCAGTGGCACAGTGGGTCATTGATACAAATCAGTAACAGTACTGCAGACTAACCTTTAAACACGGGGGGGGGGAAGCTGCATTATAATTAAGTTCCATTGCAACTTTGTTAAACCCTACAAAGCAGCATAATTGAAACAAGCTGATTCATGACTTTTGTGCTGAAATTTCTAGACTTTAACTTAAAACATGCTTCCTCATGTTGATTCACATTGTCTGTGTTGTATATTTTGGAGCCTGCTATAGCTTAATATGTATATGCTTGTTGAAAGCTTGCTCTTAAAATACTGCCTTTGGAAGTGGGGGTAGTTTGTCTCCTTTTTTTAGCAAATTTTCATAGATTTAGCGACTACCAAGCACTTTTCTAGAGAGCTTCCTTCCCTGAAGATGAAAGGGCTGCAACTTCCTTCTCTGAAAGCTTTTTATAGTGTGTGTAGGTTTTCCTTTAACTTCTGAAGTGTTTTCAGTCTTCCATAGAAAAGCAGGGTTTCCTGATGCTGGTTCTGTCTCTTTGGGGAAGGAGTGTGCTGTAGATAACACGCCCTGCCCCAGAACAGGAAACATCTGCTATGGGATCCCTCATGCACTAGTGAGGTTGGGCGTGGAGATCCTGCCAGAGGAAAGGGTCTACCATCCTGCTTCCGAAATGGAGTAAGCAAAAGGAGATATGAAACAAAACAACTGCTGAGGACTCCTGCTGTGCTGTCAGCAATAGTAGAAATCAGTGTGCAAAGAGTAAGCTTAAGTGCTTTCAAAGCAAGCTTATTCTCCAAATAACCCTCTCCGTTATTCCATACCTCTAGGCTACTCTTGCAAGTCCATTCGGGTTTCTCACTGTTTCTCTTGGTAGATGGGTTCACAACATCCACCAATACATATTCACATATCTCCTAACCTTGAACCTATCTGTTGACTACTTTTTGCTAGCTCTACTTATGTCAATGAGGCCTCTTACACAACTGTGGAAGAGATTACATCCTTCCTATGTGTTTTGTTATATGAGGATGTGGGGGTGATATGTGTGTCTTAAGAACTGCAGTCTTCTTTTAGCCTCTTGAAGTTGATCTGGGTGTTCACAGAGTTCAACATCAGAGGAACCAATGTTGCTCTCTGCTTCTCCATCATGCCAACTGCTTACACTTGTCCTCTGATGCTGTGCTGAACTGAGCTAGAGGGAAATAATTTTAAAACAACTTTCTATCATGAATTTAATGCTAAGCAGTGGATGATCCACCAACAGCTAGGCAAGTCATTCCAGTAACTGCCCTCTCTGAGAATGTATGGCTTCATGCTTCATTTGCCCATGTTGAGTTTCCAGTGGTCTGCTCTTCTGTTCTACTTCCCTAAATTTGTACATCCCTTTGTCTTTCTAAAAACTCAAATTTCCTGGTCATTGACAAGCATCTTTCATTTCTTTCATATACTGAAAGAAACTGAAGGCTCTAAACTCAGATATATAGACCCTCAGTTAAACTTAATCCAAAAAAGTGCTTTTTACTGAATGCTTTTTTTCCAGTTTAGCAAAACCATGCAAGGCCACACAGCAAGTAAATATTGATAGAATAAGGAAAGATGGCATTCGTGTTTTCCCTCACACATCTCATTGGTGGCATGAAAGTAAATCCTAGACAAGCTGCTGTGGTGATAAATGGGGAGCTGCTGTGTTCCTCCTTTGGGGTAGGATCTAGATAAAAATTTATCAGGAATTACCTTTTATATGATAATGTCTGTAAAATCTTTGAGACGAATGTGCCACCAGGGTTTTGTTTTTACAGGCATACCTGCCTTATAAAGGGTCATCAAGAAGGGTACGCCTATACCCTTGCATGCTCCTAAATATTATGTTTCTTAAACAAGTCTGAACACATTGAAAAAAGCAATAGAACAAGAAGAGCATAACAACCACGGGAAGTAAAATCAAGAAGGGTGGTAGTTGTTAGGTGGTAGAGTAAGTGCAGAGCCCCAGTGTTGGTGGGGCATTGAATAGAATACAAAGACAAAGGCGAAGGCTAGCAACAGCTTTCAGCCCAGGCCACTTGTGTGTGGAAGTCTAGGTAGTGACTTTACAACCTGTTGCAGGGTCTGGCGAAAGTGAGTGTTAGGGGGTAGAGCAAGCGCAGAGCCCCAGTGTTGGTGGGGCTGTGAAAGGGCTGCCAAGGGAATATGAGGGCCAGCATGAGCTTTCAGTCCTGGACAGATCTCTATAGGAGACGTAGCTGACACCTGTCTCTATCGAAGCTACCCTCTGGTTTACGTTGAGCAGGTAGCTGAGTGTGACGGTTACGTCGTATAGGAAGAGCAGAGCCCAGTCTTGGTGGGGCTCTTAAGGGGCTGCCAGGGAAAGATTACGGCCAGCAACAGCTTTCCTTCCTGGCACCTACTGTCCGAGATCCCTTGGTGGTGCTTCTGCGTTTGGGAACAGGGCTGTTATGAGGGTGAGTGCTAGGCAGTAGAGCAAGAGCAGAGCCCCAGTGTTGGTGGGTCTGTGAAAGGGCTGCCAAGGGAATATGAGGGCCAGCATTAGCTTTCAATCCAGGCCACTTCTGTGTCAAAGTCCTAGCATGTGAGTCTACATTTTGTTTCTGGGTCCAATGAATGTGAGTGTTAGGTGGTAGAGCAAGGGTAGAGCCACAGTTTTGGTGGGGCTCTGTGAGGGACTGAAAGAGTTAATGTCTGTTAATGTCTCAAACATTGTAGCAACCAAGGTGCTGTGTGACCCTGAAACATTCTTTAGTTATCTAAAGAAATGTGGGGATTTGAGACATTCTTTGGTTATCTAGAGACATGTGGGGGTCTGCTTGCAAGCGTGGAGACATTCTCTAGTTATCTAAAGACATGTGGGGCTTTGAGACAGCCAAATGTTCAGTAGAATGAACAAATGAGTAACGGCTAAAAGAAAGACGATTCCACAAGAACCTAGGTCACCTAGAGGGCAGCTGAGGAAGACTTCGGCCTTCATCCCAGCAACCCCCAGGAGGCAGACTACGACCACCTAGCAACTGCCGGCGCAAGCGCACACACAACGCCGACACGAAAGCGGGGACTATAAACAAGGGAACCCTTCTCCAGTGTTTTGCGCGCGCCCATCACCGGAGGATTGCCACGCTCGTCGCCGACATCGCGGGAAGATTGCCACGCTCGTCGCCGACATCGCGGGATCCAAGGGTGGTGACTATCTCTTCTCTTTTCCCCCTCTTTCTTTCTTTTTTTTTCCTTATCCCTCTCTTTTCTCTCTTCTTGTGAACGTTTTGCTGCAACCCACGCTGCCCACCGTTGTGCCTTCCGCAGTTTGGATTGTTCGAATAAAGCGTTCAAAGTGATCGTTTGGTGTCGTTTCACCTTAATTTAGCCCGGGGGGATCCCAGAACCTCTACGGCCCTCTGGTCTGTCCGGTCCGGGTCGTAACAGGCTCTGAAAGGATAACCAAGGGAAGGTGAGGGCCAGGAAAAGCTTTCAGTCCTGGCACCTTCCTTGTGGGAGTAGTCATTGGACGTTTTTAGTTTCAGAGCTGAGCTGTACCGAGACTGAGAGAGAGCGAGCATAACATTAGGTGGCTAAGCAAGTGCAGAACCCCAGTGTTGGTGGGGCTGTGAAAGGGCTGCCAAGGGAAGGTGAGCTCCAGCAACAGCTTTCAGTCCAGGCCACTTATGTGTCGGAGTCCTACACAGTGATTTTACATTTTGTTGCTGGGTCTGGCGAGGGTGAGTGTTAGGTGGTAGAGCAAGCGCTGAGCCCCAGTGTTGGTGGGTCTGTGAAGGGGGGGGTGGCCAAGAAGAATTGGAAGCTACAAACAGCTTTGAGACCTAGCAACATCTGTGTGGGAGCCCTTGCTGGATGTTTTCTCTTTTAGACATGGGCTCTGGCGAGATTGTATGTTAAGTGGTAGAGCAAGCACAGGTCCCCATTGTTGTTGGGGCTCTGAAAGGATAGCTAAGGGATGGTGAGGGCCAGGAACAGCTTTCTGTCCTGGCCACTTCTGTGCAGGATTACTAGGTCCTTAGTGTCCGTTTTGTTTCTGGGTTCAAACTGAATGGACTCTGGTGGTAAAGCAAGCACAGTGTTTCAGTGTTTGTGGGGTTGTGAAAGGGCTGGCAGGGGCAATTATGACCTGCAAACAGCTTGCAGTCCTGGCCACTTCTGTGTCTGAGTCCTATGTGGTTAGGGTCTGTTTTGGAGCTTGGCTCCAGCACTGGTAAGGGGGTAGGTGAGGTTTGCCTTCTCCTTCTCTTCCTCCTTCTTTGTCTCCTCCTCCTTCTCTTCCTCTGGTTGCCTCCTGTTGCCTCTTGATGCCTCCTCCTATTTGCACTTTTGAATTCTCCTTCTGTTGCCTCTTCATGCCTTCTGCTTCTGTTGCCTCCTGTTGCGTCATCCTCCTATTACCTCCTGTTCCCTCCTCGTTCTGTTCTTCCTCGTCTTGTCTTCTCCTAGTCTCTTCACTTCATTGCCTCCTGTTTCCTCCTCCTCCTCCTCATCCTGTTCTGCCTTTGCCTCCTCCTCCTGTTGCCTCCTGTTGCTCCCTCCTCCTCTCTCCTGTCGTTAACTCACTTGCTACCTGTAGCTGCCCTCTCCTGTTGCCTCCTCCTCTTGTTGCTGCCTTTTGCCTCATCCTCCTGCTCCTCCTGTTGCCTCCAGTTGCCTCCTTTTTCCTCTTTTTACCTCCTGTTGCTGTATTCTCCTCTTGCCTCCTTCTTCTCCTCCTTCTGTTGCCTGCTCTGGGCTCCTGTTGCCATTTGTTGTGTCCTCCTCTTTTTCCTCCTCTTGTTGCCTTGTCCTGCTCCTCCTGTTGCCGCCCCCTCCTCCTCTTCCCTCCTCTTGCATCGTGTTTCAGCTGGGATAGAGTTAATTTTCTTCTTAGTAGCTGGTACAGTGCTGTGTCTTGGATTTAGTGTGAGAATAATGTTGATGATAACACGCTGATGTTTCAGCTGTTGTAAGTAGCGCTTATCTTAAGCTAAGGACATTTCAGTTTCCCATGCTCTGCCAGCAAGCAGGTGTACAAGAAGCTGGGAGGGAGCATAGCCAGGACAGCTGACCCGAACTAGCCAAAGGGGTATTCCATACCATGGAGCATCATGCCCAGTATATAAACAGGGGGGAGTTGGCCGGGAGGGGCGGATCGCTGCTCGGGCATCGGTCAGTGGGTGGTGAGCAATTGCATTGTGCATCACTTGTCTTTTCTTGGGTTTTATTTCTCTCTTTTTTTTTATAATCCTTTTCATTACAATTATTATTATATTTTTATTATTCTTAGTATTATATTTTATTTTACTTTAGTTATTAAACTGTTCTTATCTCAACCCACAAGTTTTACTTTTTTCCAATCCTCCTCCTCACCTCACTGGGAGGGGGGAGGGGGGAGTGGCTGCGTGGTGCTTAGCTGCCAGCTGGGGTCAAACCATGACAGTCCTTTTTGGCGCCCAATGTGGGGCACGAAGGGTTGAGATAACGACAGATCTGATCAGAGTGTGTTAAAACAAATTTTTTGTAAGTATTCATTGTCACTGGTCACTATGTGGATTCTTTTGCTCTCAAACTTGATGTAGTTGTTCTTAAAATTATGTTATGTAATACCATACTTGCAATATATGCTCCCTATGCTGTTTATCACCTCTGGGAACTGGACTAGAGTTATCATTTTCTTGTTGTTTGTAACACTGGCTTATGATATGATAGAAGTGCAGGTCGTGAAACTAATTTGGTATTTGTACTCAACATCGCCGTCACCTCTGTACTTCGGGAGCCATCTATGGGAAACTATTAATAACTACACCTACCTTTTTGCCTCTGAGAGTAAATCTATGGAGGAGACATCTCTGTACTTCAGGTGCCATCTCCTGGAAAATATTAATAATTACACTTTTTACCTTTTCTCCTCGGGGAGCCAATCTATGGAGGAGGCAGCTTCCCACATCTTCCCCTTCTCTGCCAGGTTAATTACAATAGCGTTTGAGGAGTTTGCAAATTTTTAATAGCCTTGGGATGTTGAACCCACACACATGGTCCTATTGCTAGGAAGCAGAATGTTCCTGAATGTGGTTCAGGTCTTGTTTAGGGTTAAAGAACTATTTCAAAATACCACCAAGAGATCAACCCCGGCGAGAGGTACTGCGGCTACTCAGACCCCAGCGATGGGTAATGCAGCTGAACCAGAGAATCAACCAATGCCAGTATCAGTCGCCCCTACAGAGAAGAAGAAATATACAAAAAAATCAGACTGCTTAACAAAGGATGAAGGTGAACCAGGGTCATCACGAGAACAGGAGGAAGAGGCAGGACCACAGATAATCACCTGATCCCTATTCCCGACAGAGCTCCAAAATATACAAAAAGATTTCAGCCGTCATCCAGGCGAAATTGAAATTTCCAAAGTTGAAAACGTCCAGCGACTGCACCCACACAGAAGGTGCCAACACTGAATGCTGTTGCTACCCCTCACCTTTCCTTGGAAGCCCTTTCACAGGCCCAACAACACTAGGGCTCCGCACTTCCCTAGCCACCTAAAGTAATGGTCACTATCTCTCAGTCTCATAGAGATCGCCTCTGAAATTGAAAACATCCAGCAAGTCCTCACACATGGAAAGTGCCAGGACTGAAAGCTGCTGCTTGACCTCTCCGTCCCTTGGCTACCCTTTCAGAGCCACACCAACCGTGGGGCTCTGCACGGGCCTAGCCACCTCATGTTATGCTCTCTCTCTCTCGCAGGCTAGGTAGAGCTCAGCTCTGAAATTTTAAATGTACAGCGACTGCTCCCACATGGAAGGTGCCAGCACTGAAAGCTCTTGCTAGCCCTCACCTTTCCTTGGAAGCCCTTTCACAGGCCCAGCAACACTGGAGATCTGCGCTTCTCTAGCCACCCAAAGTAATGGTCACTCTCAGTCTCGTAGAGCTCAGCTCTGAAATGGAAAGCATCCAGCAAGTCCTCACACATGGAAAGTGCCAGGACTGAAAGCTGCTGCTTGACTTCTCTATCCCTTGGCTACCCTTTCAGAGCCACACCACCTATGTGGTTCTGCACCTGCCTAGCCACCTCATGTTATGCTCTCTATCTCTCTCTCGCAGTCTAGGTAGAGCTCAGCTCTGAAATTGAAAACATCCAGCGACTGCTCCCACATGGAAGGTGCCAGCACTGAAAGCTCTTGCTAGCCCTCACCTTTCCTTGGAAGCCCTTTCACAGGCCCAGCAACACTGGGGATCTGTGCTTCTCTAGCCACCTAACATAATGGTCACTATCTCTCAGTCTCGTAGAGCTCAGCTCTGAAATGGAAAGTGTCCAGGAAGTCCTCACACATGGAAAGTGCCAGGACTGAAAGCTGCTGCTTGACCTCTCCGTCCCTTGGCTACCCTTTCAGAGCCACACCAACCCTGGGGCTCTGCATGGGCCTAGCCACCTCATGTTCTGCTCTCTCTCTCTCTCGCAGGCTAGGTAGAGCTCAGCTCCAAAATTGAAAACATCCAGCGACTGCTCCCACATGGAAGGTGCCAGCACTGAAAGCTCTTGCTAGCCCTCACCTTTCCTTGGAAGCCCTTTCACAGGCCCAGCAACACTGGGGATCTGCGCTTCTCTAGCCACCTAACATAATGGTCACTATCTCTCAGTCTCACAGACCTCAGCTCTGAAATGGAAAGCGTCCAGCAAGTCCTCACACATGGAAAGTGCCAGGACTGAAAGCTGCTGCTTGACCTCTCTGTCCCTTGGCTACCCTTTCAGAGCCACACCAACCGTGGGGCTCTGCACGGGCCTAGCCACCTCATGTTATGCTTTCTCTCTCGCAGGCTAGGTAGAGCTCAGCTCCAAAAATGAAAACATCCAGCGACTGCTCCCACATGGAAGGTGCCAGCACTGAAAGCTCTTGCTAGCCCTCACCTTTCCTTGGAAGCCCTTTCACAGGCCCAGCAACACTGGGGATCTGTGCTTCTCTAGCCACCCAAAGTAATGGTCACTATCTCTCAGTCTCGTAGAGCACAGCTCTGAAATGGAAAGTGTCCAGCAAGTCCTCACACATGGAAAGTGCCAGGACTGAAAGCTGCTGCTTGACCTCTCCGTCCCTTGGCTACCCTTTCAGAGCCACACCAACCGTGGGGCTCTGCACCTGCCTAGCCACCTCATGTTCTGCTCTCTATCGCTCTCGCAGGCTAGGTAGAGCTCAGCTCTGAAATTGAAAACATCCAGCGACTGCTCCCACATGGAAGGTGCCAGCACTGAAAGCTCTTGCTAGCCCTCACCTTTCCTTGGAAGCCCTTTCACAGGCCCAGCAACACTGGGGATCTGCGCTTCTCTAGCCACCTAACATAATGGTCACTATCTCTCAGTCTCGCAGAACTCAGCTCTGAAATGGAAAGTGTCCAGCAAGTCCTCACACATGGAAAGTGCCAGGACTGAAAGCTGCTGCTTGACCTCTCCGTCCCTTGGCTACCCTTTCAGAGCCACACCAACCGTGGGGCTCTGCACCTGCCTAGCCACCTCATGTTCTGCTCTCTCTCTCTCTCTTACAGGCTAGGTAGAGCTCAGCTCCAAAAATGAAAACATCCAGCGACTGCTCCCACATGGAAGGTGCCAGCAATGAAAGCTCTTGCAAGCCCTCACCTTTCCTTGGAAGCCCTTTCACAGGCCCAGCAACACTAGTTCTCTGTGCTCCTCTAGCCACCTAACCTTCTGCTCACCCTCTCCTGCAGTCGAAGGAGAGTTGAGCTGAGAAATTGCAAACATCCAGCAATTCCTCATTCATGAAAAGTGCCAGCACTGAAAGCTGCTGCTAGCCAGCACCGTTCCTTGGAAGCGCTCTCACAGGTGCAGCAACACTGGGGCTCTGCACTTCTCTAGCCACCTAACGTCATGGTCACTATCTCTCCGTCTCGCAGAGCTGAGCTGAGAAATTGCAAACGTCCAGCAATTCCTCACACATGAAAATTGCCAGCACTGAAAGCTACTGCTGGATCTAACCATGACTTGGCTAGCCTTTCAGAGCCACACAAAGGTTGGGGCTCTGTGCTTCTCTAGCCACCTAATCTTCTGCTCATCCTCTCTCGCAGTCGAAGGAGAGCTGAGCTGAGAAACTGAAAATGTCCAGCAATTCCTCACACATGAAAAGTGCCAGCACTGAAAGCTCTTGCTAGCAGGCACCGTTCCTTGGAAGCGCTTTCACAGGTGCAGCAACATTGGGGCTCTGCGCTTCTCCAGCGACCTAACGTCACGGTCACTATCTCTCCGTCTCGCAGAGCTGAGCTGAGAAATTGCAAACGTCCAGCAATTCCTCACACATGAAAAGTGCCAGCACTGAAAGCTGCTGCTAGCCAGCACCGTGCCTTGGAAGCGCTCTCACAGGCGCAGCAACACTGGGGCTCTGTGCTTCTCTAGCCATCTACTGTCACGGTCACTATCTCTCCGTCTCGCAGAGCTGAGCTGAGAAATTGCAAACGTCCAGCAATTCCTCAGACCTGAGAAATGCCAGCACTGAAAGCTGTTGCCAGACAGCGCCGTTCCGTGGAAGCGCTCTCACAGGTGCAGCAACACTGGGGCTCTGCGCTTCTCTAGCCACCTAACGTCACGGTCACTATCTCTCCGTCTCGCAGAGCTGAGCTGAGAAATTGCAAACGTCCAGCAATTCCTCACACATGAAAAGTGCCAGCACTGAAAGCTACTGCTTGATCTAAGCATGCCTTGGCTAGCCTTTCAGAGCCACAAAAAGGTTGGGGCTCTGTGCTCCTCTAGCCACCTAATCTTCTGCTCACCCTCTCTCGCAGTTGAAGGAGACCTGAGCTGAGAAATTGCAAACTTCCAGCAATTCCTCACACATGAAAAGTACCAGCACTGAAAGCTGTTGCTAGCCAGCGCCGTTCCGTGGAAGCGCTCTCACAGGCGCAGCAACACTGGGGCTCTGTGCTTCTCTAGCCACCTAACGTCACGGTCACTATCTCTCCGTCTCGCAGAGCTGAGCTGAGAAATTGCAAACGTCCAGCAATTCCTCAGACCTGAGAAATGCCAGCACTGAAAGCTACTGCTTGATCTAACCAGGCCTTGGCTAGCCTTTCAGAGCCACACAAATGTTGGGGCTCTGTGCTCCTCTAGCCACCTAATCTTCTGCTCATCCTCTCTCGCAGTCGAAGGAGAGCTGAGCTGAGAAATTGCAAATGTCCAGCAATTCCTCACACATGAAAAGTGCCAGCACTGAAAGCTGTTGCTAGCAGGCACCGTTCCGTGGAAGCGCTCTCACAGGCACAGCAACACTGGGGCTCTGCGCTTCTCTAGCCACCTAACGTCACGGTCACTATCTCTCCGTCTCGCAGAGCTGAGTTGAGAAATTGCAAACGTCCAGCAATTCCTCACACATGAAAAGTGCCAGCACTGAAAGCTACTGCATGATCTAACCAAGCCTTGGCTAGCCTTTCAGAGCCACACAAAGGTTGGGGCTCTGTGCTTCTCTAGCCACCTAATCTTCTGCTCATCCTCTCTTGCAGTCGAAGGAGACCTGAGCTGAGAAATTGCAAAAGTCCACCAATTCCTCAGACATGAAAATTTCCAGCAGTGAAAGCTCTTGCTAGCCAGCGCCGTTCCGTGGAAGCGCTCTCACAGGCGCAGCAACACTGGGGCTCTGCGCTTCTCTAGCCACCTAACGTCACGGTCACTATCTCTCCGTCTCACAGAGCTGAGCTGAGAAATTGCAAATGTCCACCAATTCCTCAGACATGAGAAATGCCAGCACTGAAAGCTCTTGCTAGCCAGCACCGTTCCTTGGAAGCGCTCTCACAGGCACAGCAACACTGGGGCTCTGAGCTTCTCTAGCCACCTAACGTCACGGTCACTATCTCTCCGTCTCGCAGAGCTGAGCTGAGACACTGCAAACGTCCAGCAATTCCTCAGACATGAAAAGTGCCAGCACTGAAAGCTTCTGCTAGCCAGCTCCGCTCCGTGGAAGCGCTCTCACAGGTGCAGCAACACTGGGGCTCTGAGCTTCTCTAGCCACCTAACGTCACGGTCACTATCTCTCCGTCTCACAGAGCTGAGCTGACAAATTGCAAACGTCCACCAGTTCCTCAGACATGAGAAATGCCAGCACTGAAAGCTGCTGCTAGCCAGCGTCGTTCCGTGGATGTGCTCTCACAGGCGCAGCAACACTGGGGCTCTGCGCTTCTCTAGCCACCAAATCTTCTGCTCACCCTCTCTCACAGTTGAAGGAGACCTGAGCTGAGAAATTGCAAACGTCCAGCAATTCCTCACACATGAGAAATGCCAGCACTGAAAGCTGCTGCTAGCCAGCTCCGCTCCGTGGAAGCGCTCTCACAGGCGCAGCAACACTGGGGCTCTGCGCTTCTCTAGCCACCTAACGTCACGGTCACTATCTCTCCGTCTCGCAGAGCTGAGCTGAGAAATTGCAAACGTCCAGCAATTCCTCAGACATGAAAAGTGCCAGCACTGAAAGCTCTTGCTAGCCAGCACCGTTCCTTGGAAGCGCTCTCACAGGCGCAGCAACACTGGGGCTCTGCGCTTATCTAGCCACCTAACGTCACGGTCACTATCTCTCCGTCTCGCAGAGCTGAGCTGAGAAATTGCAAACGTCCAGCAATTCCTCAGACATGAAAAGTGCCAGCACTGAAAGCTCTTGCTAGCCAGCACCGTTCCTTGGAAGCGCTTTCACAGGCGCAGCAACACTGGGGCTCTGCGCTTCTCTAGCCACCTAACGTCACGGTCACTATCTCTCCGTCTCGCAGAGCTGAGCTGAGAAATTGCAAACGTCCAGCAATTCCTCACACATGAAAAGTGCCAGCACTGAAAGCTACTGCTTGATCTAAGCATGCCTTGGCTAGCCTTTCAGAGCCACACAAAGGTTGGGGCTCTGTGCTCCTCTAGCCACCTAATCTTCGGCTCATCCTCTCTCGCAGTCGAAGGAGACCTGAGCTGAGAAATTGCAAACGTCCACCAATTCCTCACACATGAGAAATGCCAGCACTGAAAGCTGCTGCTAGCCAGCTCCGCTCCGTGGAAGCGCTCTCACAGGCGCAGCAACACTGGGGCTCTGCGCTTCTCTAGCCACCTAACGTCACGGTCACTATCTCTCCGTCTCGCAGAGCTGAGCTGAGAAATTGCAAACGTCCAGCAATTCCTCACACATGAAAAGTGCCAGCACTGAAAGCTCTTGCTAGCCAGCACCGTTCCTTGGAAGCGCTCTCACAGGCGCAGCAACACTGGGGCTCTGCGCTTATCTAGCCACCTAACGTCACGGTCACTATCTCTCCGTCTCGCAGAGCTGAGCTGAGAAATTGCAAACGTCCAGCAATTCCTCAGACATGAAAAGTGCCAGCACTGAAAGCTCTTGCTAGCCAGCACCGTTCCTTGGAAGCGCTTTCACAGGCGCAGCAACACTGGGGCTCTGCGCTTCTCTAGCCACCTAACGTCACGGTCACTATCTCTCCGTCTCGCAGAGCTGAGCTGAGAAATTGCAAACGTCCAGCAATTCCTCAGACATGAAAAGTGCCAGCACTGAAAGCTACTGCTTGATCTAAGCATGCCTTGGCTAGCCTTTCAGAGCCACACAAAGGTTGGGGCTCTGTGCTCCTCTAGCCACCTAGCCACCTTCTGCTCATCCTCTCTCGCAGTCGAAGGAGACCTGAGCTGAGAAATTGCAAATGTCCAGCAATTCCTCACACATGAAAAGTGCCAGCACTGAAAGCTGTTGCTAGCAGGCACCGTTCCGTGGAAGCGCTCTCACAGGCACAGCAACACTGGGGCTCTGCGCTTCTCTAGCCACCTAACGTCACAGTCACTATCTCTCCGTCTCGCAGAGCTGAGTTGAGAAATTGCAAACGTCCAGCAATTGCTCACACATGAAAAGTGCCAGCACTGAAAGCTACTGCTTGATCTAACCAGGCCTTGGCTAGCCTTTCAGAGCCACACAAAGGTTGGGGCTCTGTGCTCCTCTAGCCACCTAATATTCTGCTCATCCTCTCTTGCAGTCGAAGGAGACCTGAGCTGAGAAATTGCAAAAGTCCACCAATTCCTCAGACATGAAAATTTCCAGCAGTGAAAGCTCTTGCTAGCCAGCACGGTTCCTTGGAAGCGCTCTCACAGGCGCAGCAACACTGGGGCTCTGCGCTTCTCTAGCCACCTAACGTCACGGTCACTATCTCTCCGTCTCGCAGAGCTGAGCTGAGAAATTGCAAACGTCCAGCAATTCCTCACACATGAAAAGTGCCAGCACTGAAAGCTACTGCATGATCTAACCAGGCCTTGGCTAGCCTTTCAGAGCCACACAAAGGTTGGGGCTCTGTGCTTCTCTAGCCACCTAATCTTCTGCTCATCCTCTCTCGCAGTCGAAGGAGACCTGAGGTGAGAAATTGCAAACGTCCAGCAATTCCTCACACATGAAAAGTGCCAGCACTGAAAGCTGCTGCTAGCCAGCGCCGTTCCGTGGAAGCGCTCTCACAGGCGCAGCAACACTGGGGCTCTGCGCTTCTCTAGCCACCTAACGTCACGGTCACTTTCTCTCCGTCTCACAGAGCTGAGCTGAGAAATTGCAAATGTCCACCAATTCCTCAGACATGAGAAATGCCAGCACTGAAAGCTCTTGCTAGCCAGCACCGTTCCTTGGAAGCGCTCTCACAGGCACAGCAACACTGGGGCTCTGAGCTTCTCTAGCCACCTAACGTCACGGTCACTATCTCTCCGTCTCGCAGAGCTGAGCTGAGACACTGCAAACGTCCAGCAATTCCTCAGACATGAAAAGTGCCAGCACTGAAAGCTGCTGCTAGCCAGCTCCGCTCCGTGGAAGTGCTCTCACAGGCGCAGCAACACTGGGGCTCTGCGCTTCTCTAGCCACCTAACGTCACGGTCACTATCTCTCCGTCTCGCAGAGCTGAGCTGAGAAATTGCAAACATCCAGCAATTCCACACACATGAAAAGTGCCAGCACTGAAAGCTACTGCTTGATCTAAGCATGCCTTGGCTAGCCTTTCAGAGCCACACAAAGGTTGAAGCTCTGTGCGGCTAGCCTTTCAGAGCCACACAAAGGTTGAAGCTCTGTGCTTCTCTACCCACCTAATCTTCGGCTCATCCTCTCTCGCAGTCGAAGGAGACCTGAGCTGAGAAATTGCAAAAGTCCAGCAATTAATCAGACATGAGAAATGCCAGCACTGAAAGCTGCTGCTAGCAGGCACCGTTCCGTGGAAGTGCTCTCACAGGCGCAGCAACACTGGGGCTCTGCACTTCTCTAGCCAACAAATCTTCTGCTCACCCTCTTTCGCAGTTGAAGGAGACCTGAGCTGAAAAATTGCAAACGTCCAGCAATTCCTCACACATGAAAAGTGCCAGCACTGAAAGCTGTTGCCAGACAGCGCCGTTCCTTGGAAGCGCTTTCACAGGCGCAGCAACACTGGGGTTCTGCGCTTCTCTAGCCACCTAACATCACGGTCACTATCTCTCCGTCTCGCAGAGCTGAGGTGAGAAATTGCAAACGTCCACCAATTCCTCAGACATGAGAAATGCCAGCACTGAAAGCTGTTGCCAGACAGCACCGTTCCTTGGAAGCGCTCTCACAGGCGCAGCAACACTGGGGCTCTGCGCTTCTCTAGCCACCTAACGTCACGGTCGCTATCTCTCCGTCTCGCAGAGCTGAGCTGAGAAATTGCAAACGTCCAGCAATTCCACACACATGAAAAGTGCCAGCACTGAAAGCTACTGCTTGATCTAACCAGGCCTTGGCTAGCCTTTCAGAGCCACACAAATGTTGGGGCTCTGTGCTTCTCTACCCACCTAATCTTCTGCTCATCCTCTCTCGCAGTCATTAGAGACCTGAGCTGAGAAACTGCAAACATCCAGCAATTCCTCACACATGAAAAGTGCCAGCACTGAAAGCTGCTGCTAGCTAGGGCCGTTCCTTGGAAGCGCTTTCACAGGCGCAGCAACACTGGGGCTCTGCGCTTCTCTAGCCACCTAACGTCACGGTCATTATCTCTCCGTCTCGCAGAGCTGAGCTGAGAAATTGCAAACGTCCAGCAATTCCTCACACATGAAAAGTGCCCACACTGAAAGCTGCTGCTAGCCAGCACCGTTCCTTGGAAGCGCTTTCACAGGCGCAGCAACACTGGGGCTCTGTGCTTCTCTAGCCACCTAACGTCACGGTCACTATCTCTCCGTCTCGCAGAGCTGAGCTGAGAAATTGCAAACGTCCACCAATTCCTCAGACATGAGAAATGCCAGCACTGAAAGCTGTTGCTAGCCAGCACCGTGCCGTGGAAGTGCTCTCACAGGCGCAGCAACACTGGGGCTCTGCGCTTCTCTAGACACCTAATGTCACGGTCACTATCTCTCCGTCTCGCAGAGCTGAGCTGAGAAATTGCAAACGTCCAGCAATTCCACACACATGAAAAGTGCCAGCACTGAAAGCTACTGCTTGATCTAAGCATGCCTTGGCTAGCCTTTCAGAGCCACACAAAGGTTGGGGCTCTGTGCTCCTCTAGCCACCTAATCTTCTGCTCATTTTCTCTCGCAGTCGAAGGAGACCTGAGGTGAGAAATTGCAAACGTCCAGCAATTCCTCAGACATGAAAAGTGCCAGCACTGAAAGCTTTTGCTAGCCAGCACCGTTCCTTGGAAGCGCTCTCACAGGCGCAGCAACACTGGGGCTCTGAGCTTCTCTAGCCACCTAACATCACGGTCACTATCTCTCCGTCTCGCAGAGCTGAGTTGAAAAATTGCAAACGTCCAGCAATTCCTCACACATGAAAAGTGTTAGCACTGAAAGCTACTGCTTGATCTAACCAGGCCTTGGCTAGCCTTTCAGAGCCACACAAAGGTTGGAGCTCTGTGCTCCTCTAGCCACCTAATCTTATGTTCATCCTCTCTCGCAGTTGAAGGAGAGCTGAGCTGAGAAACTGCAAATGTCCAGCAATTCCTCACACATGAGAAATGCCAGCACTGAAAGCTGTTCCTAGCCAGCACTGTTCCTTGGAAGCGCTCTGACAGGCGCAGCAACACTGGGGCTCTGCGCTTGTCTAGCCACCTAACGTCATGGTCACTCTTACGACCCAGACCAGACAGACCAGAGGGTCGTAGAGATTCTGGGATCCCCCGGGCTAAATTAAGGTGAAACGACACGAAACGATCACTTTGAACGCTTTATTCCAACAATCCAAACTGTGGAAGGCACAACGGTGGGCAGCGTGGGTTGCAGCAAAACGTTCACAAGAAGAGAGAAAAGAGAGGAATAAGAAAAAAAAGAAAGAGGGGGACAAGAAAAGAGATAGTCACCACCCTTGGATCCCGCAGTGTCGGCGACGAGCGTGGCAATCCTCCGGTGATGGGCGCGCGCAAAACACTGGAGAAGGGTTCCCTTGTTTATAGTCCCCGCTTTCGTGTCGGCGTTGTGTGTGCGCTTGCGCCGGCAGTTGCTAGGTGGTCGTAGTCTGCCTCCTGGGGGTTGCTGGGATGAAGGCCGAAGTCTTCCTCAGCTGCCCTCTAGGTGACCTAGGTTCTTGTGGAATCGTCTTTCTTTTAGCCGTTACTCATTTGTTCATTCTACTGAACATTTGGCTGTCTCAAAGCCCCACATGTCTTTAGATAACTAGAGAATGTCTCCACACTTGCAAGCAGACCCCCACATGTCTCTAGATAACCAAAGAATGTCTCAAATCCCCACATTTCTTTAGATAACTAAAGAATGTTTCAGGGTCACACAGCACCTTGGTTGCTACAATGTTTGAGACATTAACAGACATTAACTCTTTCAGTCCCTCACACAGCGTAAACCTGCCATTTCGTGTACATGCAGGTGTGAGTACATTCTCCCATTCGAACATGCCCAAAAGGTGCCCTGAGGGGATGGATATCTAGTAGTGGAGCACGTTAATGGGTCATAGGATTTAGTTATTCCGACTTTTCCTTTCCACACGAGGTTCCACTTGGCTTCGTGGGTAAGTGTGACTCCACATTTTAACGCAGTTTTTCGACTGGTAATGGGCCCTGTACACCTGGGGCTTCTATGTTTAAATCCTGGTACCGGAAAACCCCAACAAGTACACATATCCCGAATGAAAGTTCACAATTCTGAGACATACCATGTTTCTATAGGGTCCCATGTTAACGATTCACAACCAACGGTCCGTGAACAGGTCATTAAGGGGGTGTTCTTATAGGGTAGGGGATCTATTTCCCGCGCATCAATTATATTGTCTGGATCAAGTAAAGCATGTTTAAGGGACCAAGCGTATTCATAACGAGAATGATTCTGGTGGGCATAGCCACCCCATCTGCGAGGAATTTGAATACACCAGCCTGGGGATAACGGAACATTATATTCATGTTGTAGGGGTTCACTGTGAGGGGGAGGGTCCCACCGACGTACCACATTACAAGGGATCTCCTCCTCCCGGGGACACCACTTCGAATTCAGTACAGACATGCAAGGGAGGTGCACTTCCTGGGGACACGCTGTCCAACCCTCTCGGGCTGCAAGGGTAGCACTCGTAGTTCCCGTACAGAGCTGTTGCTTCCAGCATGTAGCCTTCCGCATATCCCTCCAGGTCGTGTTAACTGGAAACCTATAGGCTACCGGAGAGGGTATGTAGTCAGCTTCCCACCCTGGAGGAGCTGTGTAGTCAATTCCCCACAAACATTGTCCTTTCCAGAGAGTATTCTGAATACACTTTTGGTTTAACATTTCTAATTTTGAATTTAACACTCGTGAGAGATTTAACCAAATAACGGCAAATTTGAGACCCTCTGACGCGGACGTAGGGAGGTCCACACAAAACCCTTGGTCTGTTCGATTCCAGATTCGGACGAAACCAGTAATCAATTCCCATGCCAGGTTTGGTAGGTTATTCAGATTCCCCGTTGATTGAGACAAGGTTATACATTCACAAAGTAAGAATATAAACTTTCCCCACACCATCTTTTTCTTAATAAAGAACAGCAACAGGCCTAACAGGATCAGGCAAACAATGCAAAGAATGACCCGCTGAACAACTGAAACCCTAAGTCCCACGATGGGCTTCTGTCAACCTGTAATACATACACACCAGAAAACTAAGGATTAGAAAGATGGGATTATCCATCGGGTGTGAATGCGATGGTCTTTCCCGTGGGCGTCAGTAGCCACCCATGTGTAAAGATTCAGTGGGGTTTTTAGAGTGAGGGGTACTTCCCCTATAGTTGGCAGATCAGCCAAAACTGGCTGTCCTGGATAATGGAGGGGTTTTTCTGGGTCTTCGTCTTCCCTTTTTCCCGGCAGTGAAGAGGGGGGTTTCGGACAGAAAGCAGTGAGTTTGGGACATCCGTTCTTTCCCCACCTGTTGTTAACCTTTGCCACAGCGTCCGGGAGCCGTGCGGGCCACCCAGCACTGTGCAGCTTGAGAGCATGTTTTAATAACCCATTCGTTCTTTCTACTATCCCGTTAGCCTGGGGATAGTAGGGGGTATGAAATGTCCATTGAACTCCTTCATCCTTTGCCCATTCTTGGACCACCCCGGCAGTAAAGTGGCTGCCATTGTCAGATTGGATAGATTTAGGTTTGGGTAGGTAACTGAACCATCGCTTTAACACTTTTACCGTATTTTCCCCGGTAGCTCGTGCCACTGCTTCGGCTTGAACAAGGCCGGAGACGACTTCTACCCCAACCAAAATATACTGTTTTCCCTCTGATTTTTTAAAAGGACCTATGTAATCTACTTGCCAAGTTTCCCAGAGGCCCTTTCCATCCCGTAAGTGGAGAGGGGGTCCTTGCAAGGGATGCCGCTCTAATCGGGTGCGGCACTGACTGCAAGCAGAAATGATCGTGTTACACAGTTCCCGAGTTACTGGCCAGCCTCTGCTACCAGCCTCCCTGAAAAGGTCTTTAACTCCTGAATGACCGCGTCTCACGTGTAACCACTCCAGCAGGCGCTCCCACTCTTTTTCTTCGGCTTCCACTGCTATTGGAGCTAAACGTGTCAGCGAATCTACCTGATTGTTCCAAATGTGGGCTGGGTGATCCCCCCTCTGGTGTGCGGCTACCCATCCCACCAAGAAAGTCCCCTGTTTGGCAATCTCTAATATTTCTTCCCACTTTTCCCTCTGCCACACGGGTATGCGATTAACCTCCCATTGATTCTGTTCCCAGAAAGGGAGCCACTCGGTACATCCTTTGAATACAGCGTATGAATCTGTGTAAATAAAAGTCAATTCTTTGTTCTCGGCTTCTCTTTTAATCACACTCCACACTGCCACCAACTCCCCCACCTGAGCACTTCCCTCCCCTTCCGTTATAATCCGCTCCCCCGAATCAACATGTAAGGCTACTGCCCGATATTTCCACACCTTTCCCTCCCTTTTTGAGGACGCATCAGTAAACCACACATTTTTCAAATGAGGTTCAAATGGAGGAGCTGGTTTTATAAGGGAAGGAGGGGTATCCTGGTTGGATTGGCTATCAGGTGATTCCTGTATTTGGAGTACCTTAAGTGCCCCTTCTTCTACCCTTCCTGCATGACAATAGTGATCTAATTGCGCATACCATTTCCTGACTGTTTCTTGCTGTGCAACCCCTGCCGGGGGTGGGGTCCCAGCCAGCACTGGCTTCAGGACCTTAAAGGGCCCTCTCAAAATAATCGGTTGTTGCTTTGTGATTTTTTCAGCCTCCTGTAGGGCTAGATTAACTACAAAAAGACCCTTCTCCCAAATTGAATATCGTTTTTCAGCATCTTTGAAGCTTCTCGAGTAGAACCCGACAGGGCGAGTTGGTCCTTCAGGTCCACGCTGCCACATGTGTATTGATAGGCCGTGGATGGCAAAGCCCCACTCAATATGGAGTGGATCAGTCGGGTGTATTGGCCCTAAAGCCTGGTATACCCCAGCCTCAAAGATCAATAGTTTTAAGGCTTCCTCATGGACAGGGGTCCACTCCCAAGAGGTTCTTTTCCTCGTCAGGTCATATAAAGGTCGAGCTATAATAGAAAAGTCCGGAATATGTTTTCTCCAGAATACCAGTAGGCCTAAAGCGTGTTGAAGCTCCCTTTTGTTACCAGGCGCTTTCACTTGCTGGAGGGTAGTTAAGGTCTCTGAGGGAATGCACACTGTTCCTCCCCTCCACCAGATGCCTAGAAATTTCACTTCAGGGGACGGGAGTTGTATTTTCCCTGTTGGAATCTGGAGTCCTAAATTTTCCAAATGGGTAATTATGTCTTCCTGAGTCCGTCCTACTACGGAAACATCAGGGCCACCGATTAGCACATCATCAATATACTGATATATTTTGACTCCTTCCCTGGGGGTAATTTGGGCAAGTTCCTGTGCTAAAGCCTAATGGGCAGTAGTCGGTGAATGACAATAGCCCTGGGGAAGGCGAGTGAATGTGTATTGTACACCTTCCCACGTGAAAGCAAAACGCTCTCTGTCTGAGTCCTGCAGGGGAACCATAAAGAACATATCTTTTACATCAATGGCTGCCAAGATCGGGTGTGCTTGTTCCTGGATGGTTGCGATTAGTTCTGCTATGTTTGGCACCGCGGCGGTTAAGGGTCCTGTATTGGCGTTTAGGTGCCGATAATCGACTGTTAGCCGCCATCTGCCGTCTGGCTTGCGGACAGGCCAAACGGGAGAATTATAGGGGGAATGTACAGGCATAATTATTCCCTTTTCTTTCAGGTCTGAAATCACAGGAGCAATCCCTTCTCTAGCTCCTAGAGGGAGAGGATAGGGTTTAACATTCACAACCTTAGACGGGGGTAATTCCGGCGCGGATTGTAGCAGTCGCACCGTGACTGTCGGTAAACCAAACACCCACTCTTTTCCCTTCGAGTCCACCCAAGCACGCCCTCGGAGCAAATCAAGTCCCAAGATGTTCGTCGGCAACCTCCCCAATATCATCAAAACCTCTATCGGGAATTCGTCCCCAGGCAACCAGCATTTTACTCGAGCAGTCGGTTGGGGTCTGGAATTTCCAAACACATCAGGAACCCAAATTCGCTTTTTATCCGCCACTATCCCGTAGCGGTTAGCCACGTCCTCCCGGAGAGCCGACATCTGGGCTCCGGTATCTACTAAAAAGGTGACCGGAGTTTTAAAGGGACCCAGGGGAAAGGTAATTAACAAGTCCCCTTTGTCGTTTTCTGTGAGCCTCCTTAAATAGATCCACCGGCCATCCCCCGGCTCACCGACTGGGGATGGCGGAGGGGGTTTCCCGACTCCGGGACGCTCAGATCGATCAATGCAGTCTCCCGGGGGGGGGGCGGACGGGATTATTGTTTCGGGTTCCCGGGATGGGAGGACAAAATCCTTGGGGTTTGAGGGAGATGGGGATTCCTTTATTTTGTCCCAGCTTTTCACCAAACTTTCCAGATTGGGGGTGGGTAACCCATCCATCACCTCCCTGGGGATCCCCTTTGAGATGCCTTCTGTCCATAATGCATATCTTTTATTATCAGGGGGCCGCGTCGGCCTCGGGGGTGCAGCTTTTATTCGCCCATTACCTTCCACCCTCCTAAGGTCCGCCTTGGATTTTGTCTCTCCCTGGCCGGTAAATCCCATCCGTCTCCCGTAATTAATCAATTCTTGTGCCACCTCTCCCCATGTCGTCTCCGGGGGGCCTCCCCTCCTGCGGGGTCGGGGCGCCCTCAACCGATCTTGTAGTTGCACCGCATATAATTTCAAAGCATCAGGTAATCCTCTTATAAGGGGGTGCAACCTGTCGGGGTCTGCCACATATTGCATGGGAGAGGGCTGTTGCGGAACCAATAACCGGTCATGCATCAACTGGAGGCACGCAGTTTTCTGTACACTCTCTAAAATGTGCCCCGCTGTAGGCGTTTTAATCGAGAAGGGGTCTCCCCTTTCCATGGGATCCAATCTACCCGCCCAGTATGCCACTCTTTGGGTCAGGGACCAGGGTTCTCTATTGTCATTTGTGGTTAGAAAAACTCCCGGACCCCAATATCCTCTCGCCTCCTCCTCACTCAGCAAGATACGGTCACCCCCGGTAAGAGACACTCTCCACACATACTCAGTTTCAGTTTCTCGGGGGCCCCGGGAATATTTCTCCTGAATTTTACCCAAATCAGTGGGAGAATAGGGAATGATACGAGTGGTAACTTGTTGGGGCCCTCCTTGACCACCATCCACAGTCTCAGTTTTAATCAAAGGTCGCAGTACAGCTCCCTCCCCGAGGGAAAATATTTCTTTTATAGGGTCTAGGTCTTTAAAAGGGTATAACGATTTTGGATTGTTCCCCTCGTCAAAATCGGCATCCGAATTTTCTACAACAATTGGGGAGCGGATTTCATCTAATTGTTCCCGCAATATTCGCTCCCGCTCCAAAGCTTCCGTCAAAGTGGTGTGTAGCCGTTGGTTAGTCACCCGCTCGGCGGTAAGCTGATCAGAGAGATGTCTTGCCTCATTTCCTAATTGCTCCTGCAGAGCCCCCACCAGATCTTGAAGGGATTTTGTTGTCTCCCCTTCCACGTGTTGGGCCATGTGTTTATTCCGTTGTGCTGCCACCAGAGCTGCTCCTAAAACCGCACAAACTACTGCCTTCCCCTTTCCTTGTTTCAGTTTTCGTTCATTAGCCAAGCTGGAAATTCTGTCGGCTACCGCTTGTGGATTGTGCCGATTATTGTGGGCCCAAGTCATACCAGAGAGAGAAGGTCGGGCGCTATAGCCCTCTAACCTCTCCAGGAGAGGGGTGCAATCTACAATCGGTCCTCCCAGGGAGGCCATTATGAGTATACAATTATAGGGACCAGATCCCGTACCGGTCCTCAGAGGACTGTCTCCCCTGGTGTATGACTCCTCTCAGAGAGGGGCTTTGGTAAAAGCCTAGTCCCAGTGATTGCTTTAGCACCAATGAGGGAATCCTGCCGACTACGCCAAATTTGTTACGACCCGGACCGGACAGACCAGAGGGCCGTAGAGGTTCTGGGATCCCCCCGGGCTAAATTAAGCTGAAACGACACCAAACGATCACTTTGAACGCTTTATTCGAACAATCCAAACTGCGGAAGGCACAACGGTGGGCAGCGTGGGTTGCAGCAAAACGTTCACAAGAAGAGAGAAAAGAGAGGGATAAGGAAAAAAAAAGAAAGAAAGAGGGGGAAAAGAAAAGAGATAGTCACCACCCTTGGATCCTGCGATGTCGGCGACGAGCGTGGCAATCTTCCCGCGATGTCGGCGACGAGCGTGGCAATCCTCCGGTGATGGGCGCGCGCAAAACACTGGAGAAGGGTTCCCTTGTTTATAGTCCCCGCTTTCGTGTCGGCGTTGTGTGTGCGCTTGCGCCGGCAGTTGCTAGGTGGTCGTAGTCTGCCTCCTGGGGGTTGCTGGGATGAAGGCCGAAGTCTTCCTCAGCTGCCCTCTAGGTGACCTAGGTTCTTGTGGAATCGTCTTTCTTTTAGCCGTTACTCATTTGTTCATTCTACTGAACATTTGGCTGTCTCAAAGCCCCACATGTCTTTAGATAACTAGAGAATGTCTCCACACTTGCAAGCAGACCCCCACATGTCTCTAGATAACCAAAGAATGTCTCAAATCCCCACATTTCTTTAGATAACTAAAGAATGTTTCAGGGTCACACAGCACCTTGGTTGCTACAATGTTTGAGACATTAACAGACATTAACTCTTTCAGTCCCTCACACAGCGTAAACCTGCCATTTCGTGTACATGCAGGTGTGAGTACATTCTCCCATTCGAACATGCCCAAAAGGTGCCCTGAGGGGATGGATATCTAGTAGTGGAGCACGTTAATGGGTCATAGGATTTAGTTACTCCGATTCCTCCTTTCCACACAAGGTTCCACTTGGTTTCGTGGGTAAGTGTGACTCCACATTTTAATGCAGTTTTTCGACTGGTAATGGGCCCTCTACACCTGGGGCTTCTATGTTTAAATCCTGGTACCGGAAAACCCCAACAAGTACACGCATCCCGAATTAAAGTTCGCAATTCTGAGACATACCATGTTTCTATAGGGTCCCATGTTAACGATTCACAACCAACGGTCCGTGAACAGGTCATTAAGGGGGTGTTCTTATAGGGTAGGGGATCTATCTCCCTCGCATCAATTATATTGTCTGGATCAAGTAAAGCATGTTTAAGGGACCAAGCGTATTCATAACGAGAACGATTCTGGTGGGCATAGCCACCCCATCTGCGAGGAATTTGAATACACCAACCTGGGGATAACGGAACATTATATTCATGTTGTAGGGGTTCACCGTGAGGGGGAGGGTCCCACCGACGTACCACATTACAAGGGATCTCCTCCTCCCGGGGACACCACTTCGAATTCAGTACAGACATGCAAGGGAGGTGCACTTCCTGGGGACACGCTGTCCAACCCTCTCGGGCTGCAAGGGTAGCACTCGTAGTTCCCGTACAGAGCTGTTGCTTCCAGCATGTAGCCTTCCGCATATCCCTCCAGGTCATGTTAACTGGAAACCTATAGGCTACCGGAGAGGGTATGTAGTCAGCTTCCCACCCTGGAGGAGCTGTGTAGTCAATTCCCCACAAACATTGTCCTTTCCAGAGAGTATTCTGAATACGCTTTTGGTTTAACATTTCTAATTTTGAATTTAACACTCGTGAGAGATTTAACCAAATAACGGCAAATTTGGGACCCTCTGACGCGGACGTAGGGAGGTCCACACAAAACCCTTGGTCTGTTCGATTCCAGATTCGGACAAAACCAGTAATCAATTCCCATGCCAGGTTGGGTCGGTTATTCAGATTCCCCGTTGATTGAGACAAGATTATACATTCACAAAGTAAGAATATAAACTTTCCCCACACCATCTTTTCCCTAATAAAGAACAGCAACGGGCCTAACAGGATCAGGCAAACAATGCAAAGAATGACCCGCTGAACAACTGAAACCCTAAGTCCCACGATGTTCGTCGGCAACCTCCCCAGTATCATCAAAACCTCTATCGGGGATTCGTCCCCAGGCAACCAGCATTTTACTCGAGCAGTCGGTTGGGGTCTGGAATTTCCAAACACATCAGGAACCCAAATTCGCTTTTTATCCGCCACTATCCCGTAGCGGTTAGCCACATCCTCCCGGAGAGCCGACATCTGGGCTCCGGTATCTACTAAAAAGGTGACCGGAGTTTTAAAGGGACCCAGGGGAAAGGTAATTAACAAGTCCCCTTTGTCGTTTTCTGTGAGCCTCCTTAAATAGATCCACCGGCCATCCCCCGGCTCACCGACTGGGGACGGCGGAGGAGGTTTCCCGCAATATTCGCTCCCGCTCCAAAGCTTCCGTCAAAGCAGTGTGTAGCCGTTGGTTAGTCACCCGCTCGGCGGTAAGCTGATCAGAGAGATGTCTTGCCTCATTTCCTAATTGCTCCTGCAGAGCCCCCACCAGATCTTGAAGGGATTTTGTTGTCTCCCCTTCCACGTGTTGGGCCATGTGTTTATTCCGTTGTGCTGCCACCAGAGCTGCTCCTAAAACCGCACAAACTACTGCCTTCCCCTTTCCTTGTTTCAGTTTTCGTTCATTAGCCAAGCTGGAAATTCTGTCGGCTACCGCTTGTGGATTGTGCCGATTATTGTGGGCCCAAGTCATACCAGAGAGAGAAGGTCGGGCGCTATAGCCCTCTAACCTCTCCAGGAGAGGGGTGCAATCTACAATCGGTCCTCCCAGGGAGGCCATTATGAGTATACAATTATAGGGACCAGATCCCGTACTAGGCCTCAGAGGACTGTCTCCCCTGGTGTATGACTCCTCTCAGAGAGGGGCTTTGGTAAAAGCCTAGTCCCAGTGATCGCTGTAGCACCAACGAGGGGATCCTGCCGACTACGCCAAATTTGTTACGACCCAGACCGGACAGACCAGAGGGTCGTAGAGCTTCTGGGATCCCCCCGGGCTAAATTAAGCTGAAACGACACGAAACGATCACTTTGAACGCTTTATTCCAACAATCCAAACTGTGGAAGGCGTAACGGTGGGCAGCGTGGGTTGCAGCAAAACGTTCACAAGAAGAGAGAAAAGAGAGGAATAAGAAAAAAAAGAAAGAGGGGGACAAGAAAAGAGATAGTCACCACCCTTGGATCCCGCGGTGTCGGCGACGAGCGTGGCAATCCTCCGGTGATGGGCGGGCGCCGTGGCTCTTTGCAGTTGTGTCTTTTATAGTCTAAATCTCCGTCCACAGTCGCGCCTCTTGAAGACTTATACGGGTTCATTCCAGACGGTTCTCAACATATATAGTAGTGTTCCAGAGGGTTCTTTATCTACTGAGTATGTGCGATTTATTGGGGTGGTGGTCTTAGGGACTTGCCAAGGAGCTACAAGCCCCCTCCTCAGATAAGCTTTGTGTGGCCTCTGGCCATATGCGGTGGGTTACCAGGCTGGTTCTGCCACAACACGGGACTGCATAGCCTCCGGCACCTCCCCTGTGCCCATGCCAGCCAACTTCTTGCTAAAGGCCCTCTTTGGTATGCAGACCGCACCTTGGTTGCTACAATGTTTGAGACATTGACAGACATTAACTCTTCCAGTCCCTCACACCACCCCGTGGCTCAAACATTGTCCATACAATCCTCGTCCAGGGTGGCGACTTCACAGACAGCAGGAGGAGGAAACACAAGGTAAGAGTAACAAGAATAGGCAAAGCAGGAACCCACAGCCCTAACATTACAACAATATTCAAAAGTCACTTTCCCTGAGGTCTTCCTCGACCGTTGTGATCCGTACATGACGAATAGATGTAATGGAGGAGAGCAAGCGAGAGATCATACATCTGCCTATTGCAAGGCCCATCATCAAAAACAAAAATCCACACAGTATCATGAGGCCAATGTTTACAAGCCATTTTCCCCAACCTGGAAGTCCCAGTGAGCCTACAAGAGAGGTGAGCCAAGTTTTCGGATCCCAGCTGTTAAACCGATCCTTGGGCTGCATCGCTTGAAAAAGTTCTCCGGTTTTCTCTGTCACCTCTCTCATCTTCTCTCGTGCTTCTTCTATGGTGGTGGTTGCGTTGCGTATGGTGAGACAACATTCTCCATCGGTGAGATTTAACGTTCCACAGACACCTTGCTCCTTTAACCATAACATAGCTAAAGCTAATCTGTTTTGCAAGGCCATTGTAGACACTTGTTGAACCTGTAAATTCGTTTCCCCGAAAGCATAACGGGTCCAATTGCTTAGGACGTGTACTTGCCAGGTCAGATTTTCTAAAACGAATTGGTGCCTTTTAAGGGTCACATATGGGGTAAATATATTCTCCAACATCAGAGATGTTGTCATGCCCCAGGTATAATAATCAGGCACTTGAACTCCACGCACTGCCCACTCAGGTCGCGCCTCGGGTCCATCGCTTTCCCGGTGCCTTCTGTTATGGTGGGCACTGAGAAATTGAACACTCTAGAAGGGCACATTGTTGGAACGCCGATGGTACAGCGTAAACCTGCCATTTCGTGTACATGCAGGTGTGAGTACATTCTCCCATTCGAACATGCCCAAAAGGTGCCCTGAGGGGATGGATATCTAGTAGTGGAGCACGTTAATGGGTCATAGGATTTAGTTATTCCGATTTTTCCTTTCCACACGAGGTTCCACTTGGTTTCGTGGGTAAGTGTGACTCCACATTTTAACGCAGTTTTTCGACTGGTAATGGGCCCTTTACACCTGGGATCTCTAGGTTTAAATCCTGGTACCGGAAAACCCCAACAAGTACACGCATCCCGAATTAAAGTTCGCAATTCTGAGACATACCATGTTTCTATAGGGTCCCATGTTAACGATTCACAACCAACGGTCCGTGAACAGGTCATTAAGGGGGTGTTCTTATAGGGTAGGGGATCTATTTCCCGCGCATCAATTATATTGTCTGGATCAAGTAAAGCCTGCTTAAGGACCAAGCGTATTCATAACGAGAACGATTCTGGTGGGCATAGCCACCCCATCTGCGAGGAATTTGAATACACCAACCTGGGGATAACGGAACATTATATTCATGTTGTAGGGGTTCACCGTGAGGGGGAGGGTCCCACCGACGTACCACATTACAAGGGATCTCCTCCTCCCGGGGACACCACTTCGAATTCAGTACAGACATGCAAGGGAGGTGCACTTCCTGGGGACACGCTGTCCAACCCTCTCGGGCTGCAAGGGCAGCGCTCGTAGTTCCCGTACAGAGCTGTTGCTTCCAGCATGTAGCCTTCCGCATATCCCTCCAGGTCATGTTAACTGGAAACCTATAGGCTACCGGAGAGGGTATGTAGTCAGCTTCCCACCCTGGAGGAGCTGTGTAGTCAATTCCCCACAAACATTGTCCTTTCCAGAGAGTATTCTGAATACGCTTTTGGTTTAAAATTTCTAATTTTGAATTTAACACTCGTGAGAGATTTAACCAAATAACGGCAAATTTGGGACCCTCTGACGCGGACGTAGGGAGGTCCACACAAAACCCTTGGTCTGTTCGATTCCAGATTCGGACAAAACCAGTAATCAATTCCCATGCCAGGTTGGGTCGGTTATTCAGATTCCCCGTTGATTGAGACAAGATTATACATTCACAAAGTAAGAATATAAACTTTCCCCACACCATCTTTTCCCTAATAAAGAACAGCAACGGGCCTAACAGGATCAGGCAAACAATGCAAAGAATGACCCGCTGAACAACTGAAACCCTAAGTCCCACGATGTTCGTCGGCAACCTCCCCAGTATCATCAAAACCTCTATCGGGGATTCGTCCCCAGGCAACCAGCATTTTACTCGAGCAGTCGGTTGGGGTCTGGAATTTCCAAACACATCAGGAACCCAAATTCGCTTTTTATCCGCCACTATCCCGTAGCGGTTAGCCACATCCTCCCGGAGAGCCGACATCTGGGCTCCGGTATCTACTAAAAAGGTGACCGGAGTTTTAAAGGGACCCAGGGAAAGGTAATTAACAAGTCCCCTTTGTCGTTTTCTGTGAGCCTCCTTAAATAGATCCACCGGCCATCCCCCGGCTCACCGACTGGGGACGGCGGAGGAGGTTTCCCGCAATATTCGCTCCCGCTCCAAAGCTTCCGTCAAAGCAGTGTGTAGCCGTTGGTTAGTCACCCGCTCGGCGGTAAGCTGATCAGAGAGATGTCTTGCCTCATTTCCTAATTGCTCCTGCAGAGCCCCCACCAGATCTTGAAGGGATTTTGTTGTCTCCCCTTCCACGTGTTGGGCCATGTGTTTATTCCGTTGTGCTGCCACCAGAGCTGCTCCTAAAACCGCACAAACTACTGCCTTCCCCTTTCCTTGTTTCAGTTTTCGTTCATTAGCCAAGCTGGAAATTCTGTCGGCTACCGCTTGTGGATTGTGCCGATTATTGTGGGCCCAAGTCATACCAGAGAGAGAAGGTCGGGCGCTATAGCCCTCTAACCTCTCCAGGAGAGGGGTGCAATCTACAATCGGTCCTCCCAGGGAGGCCATTATGAGTATACAATTATAGGGACCAGATCCCGTACTAGGCCTCAGAGGACTGTCTCCCCTGGTGTATGACTCCTCTCAGAGAGGGGCTTTGGTAAAAGCCGAGTCCCAGTGATCGCTGTAGCACCAACGAGGGGATCCTGCCGACTACGCCAAATTTGTTACGACCCAGACCGGACAGACCAGAGGGTCGTAGAGCTTCTGGGATCCCCCCGGGCTAAATTAAGCTGAAACGACACGAAACGATCACTTTGAACGCTTTATTCCAACAATCCAAACTGTGGAAGGCGTAACGGTGGGCAGCGTGGGTTGCAGCAAAACGTTCACAAGAAGAGAGAAAAGAGAGGAATAAGAAAAAAAAGAAAGAGGGGGACAAGAAAAGAGATAGTCACCACCCTTGGATCCCGCGGTGTCGGCGACAAGCATGGCAATCCTCCGGTGATGGGCGGGCGCCGTGGCTCTTTGCAGTTGTGTCTTTTATAGTCTAAATCTCCGTCCACAGTCGCGCCTCTTGAAGACTTATACGGGTTCATTCCAGACGGTTCTCAACATATATAGTAGTGTTCCAGAGGGTTCTTTATCTACTGAGTATGTGCGATTTATTGGGGTGGTGGTCTTAGGGACTTGCCAAGGAGCTACAAGCCCCCTCCTCAGATAAGCTTTGTGTGGCCTCTGGCCATATGCGGTGGGTTACCAGGCTGGTTCTGCCACAACACGGGACTGCATAGCCTCCGGCACCTCCCCTGTGCCCATGCCAGCCAACTTCTTGCTAAAGGCCCTCTTTGGTATGCAGACCGCACCTTGGTTGCTACAATGTTTGAGACATTGACAGACATTAACTCTTCCAGTCCCTCACACCACCCCGTGGCTCAAACATTGTCCATACAATCCTCGTCCAGGGTGGCGACTTCACAGACAGCAGGAGGAGGAAACACAAGGTAAGAGTAACAAGAATAGGCAAAGCAGGAACCCACAGCCCTAACATTACAACAATATTCAAAAGTCACTTTCCCTGAGGTCTTCCTCGACCGTTGTGATCCGTACATGACGAATAGATGTAATGGAGGAGAGCAAGCGAGAGATCATACATCTGCCTATTGCAAGGCCCATCATCAAAAATAAAAATCCACACAGTATCACGAGGCCAATGTTTACAAGCCATTTTCCCCAACCTGGAAGTCCCAGTGAGCCTACAAGAGAGGTGAGCCAAGTTTTCGGATCCCAGCTGTTAAACCGATCCTTGGGCTGCATCGCTTGAAAAAGTTCTCCGGTTTTCTCTGTCACCTCTCTCATCTTCTCTCGTGCTTCTTCTATGGTGGTGGTTGCGTTGCGTATGGTGAGACAACATTCTCCATCGGTGAGATTTAACGTTCCACAGACACCTTGCTCCTTTAACCATAACATAGCTAAAGCTAATCTGTTTTGCAAGGCCATTGTAGACACTTGTTGAACCTGTAAATTCATTTCCCCGAAGGCATAACAGGTCCAATTGCTTAGGACGTGTACTTGCCAGGTCAGATTTTCTAAAACGAATTGGTGCCTTTTAAGGGTCACATATGGGGTAAATATATTCTCCAACATCAGAGATGTTGTCATGCCCCAGGTATAATAATCAGGCACTCGAACTCCACGCACTGCCCACTCAGGTCGCGCCTCGGGTCCATCGCTTTCCCGGCGCCTTCTGTTATGATGGGGCACTGAGAAATTGAACACTCTAGAAGGGCACATTGTTGGAACGCCGATGGTACAGCGTAAACCTGCCATTTCGTGTACATGCAGGTGTGAGTACATTCTCCCATTCGAACATGCCCAAAAGGTGCCCTGAGGGGATGGATATCTAGTAGTGGAGCACGTTAATGGGTCATAGGATTTAGTTATTCCGATTTTTCCTTTCCACACGAGGTTCCACTTGGTTTCGTGGGTAAGTGTGACTCCACATTTTAATGCAGTTTTTCGACTGGTAATGGGCCCTCTACACCTGGGATCTCTAGGTTTAAATCCTGGTACCGGAAAACCCCAACAAGTACACGCATCCCGAATTAAAGTTCGCAATTCTGAGACATACCATGTTTCTATAGGGTCCCACGTTAACGATTCACAACCAACGGTCCGTGAACAGGTCATTAAGGGGGTGTTCTTATAGGGTAGGGGATCTATTTCCCGCGCATCAATTATATTGTCTGGATCAAGTAAAGCCTGCTTAAGGACCAAGCGTATTCATAACGAGAACGATTCTGGTGGGCATAGCCACCCCATCTGCGAGGAATTTGAATACACCAACCTGGGGATAACGGAACATTATATTCATGTTGTAGGGGTTCACCGTGAGGGGGAGGGTCCCACCGACGTACCACATTACAAGGGATCTCCTCCTCCCGGGGACACCACTTCGAATTCAGTACAGACATGCAAGGGAGGTGCACTTCCTGGGGACACGCTGTCCAACCCTCTCGGGCTGCAAGGGCAGCGCTCGTAGTTCCCGTACAGAGCTGTTGCTTCCAGCATGTAGCCTTCCGCATATCCCTCCAGGTCATGTTAACTGGAAACCTATAGGCTACCGGAGAGGGTATGTAGTCAGCTTCCCACCCTGGAGGAGCTGTGTAGTCAATTCCCCACAAACATTGTCCTTTCCAGAGAGTATTCTGAATACACTTTTGGTTTAACATTTCTAATTTTGAATTTAACACTCGTGAGAGATTTAACCAAATAACGGCAAATTTGGGACCCTCTGACGCGGACGTAGGGAGGTCCACACAAAACCCTTGGTCTGTTCGATTCCAGATTCGGACAAAACCAGTAATCAATTCCCATGCCAGGTTGGGTCGGTTATTCAGATTCCCCGTTGATTGAGACAAGATTATACATTCACAAAGTAAGAATATAACCTTTCCCCACACCATCTTTTCCCTAATAAAGAACAGCAACGGGCCTAACAGGATCAGGCAAACAATGCAAAGAATGACCCGCTGAACAACTGAAACCCTAAGTCCCACGATGTTCGTCGGCAACCTCCCCAGTATCATCAAAACCTCTATCGGGGATTCGTCCCCAGGCAACCAGCATTTTACTCGAGCAGTCGGTTGGGGTCTGGAATTTCCAAACACATCAGGAACCCAAATTCGCTTTTTATCCGCCACTATCCCGTAGCGGTTAGCCACGTCCTCCCGGAGAGCCGACATCTGGGCTCCGGTATCTACTAAAAAGGTGACCGGAGTTTTAAAGGGACCCAGGGGAAAGGTAATTAACAAGTCCCCTTTGTCGTTTTCTGTGAGCCTCCTTAAATAGATCCACCGGCCATCCCCCGGCTCACCGACTGGGGACGGCGGAGGAGGTTTCCCGCAATATTCGCTCCCGCTCCAAAGCTTCCGTCAAAGCAGTGTGTAGCCGTTGGTTAGTCACCCGCTCGGCGGTAAGCTGATCAGAGAGATGTCTTGCCTCATTTCCTAATTGCTCCTGCAGAGCCCCCACCAGATCTTGAAGGGATTTTGTTGTCTCCCCTTCCACGTGTTGGGCCATGTGTTTATTCCGTTGTGCTGCCACCAGAGCTGCTCCTAAAACCGCACAAACTACTGCCTTCCCCTTTCCTTGTTTCAGTTTTCGTTCATTAGCCAAGCTGGAAATTCTGTCGGCTACCGCTTGTGGATTGTGCCGATTATTGTGGGCCCAAGTCATACCAGAGAGAGAAGGTCGGGCGTTATAGCCCTCTAACCTCTCCAGGAGAGGGGTGCAATCTACAATCGGTCCTCCCAGGGAGGCCATTATGAGTATACAATTATAGGGACCAGATCCCGTACTAGGCCTCAGAGGACTGTCTCCCCTGGTGTATGACTCCTCTCAGAGAGGGGCTTCGCTAAAAGCCGAGTCCCAGTGATCGCTGTAGCACCAACGAGGGGATCCTGCCGACTACGCCAAATTTGTTACGACCCAGACCGGACAGACCAGAGGGTCGTAGAGCTTCTGGGATCCCCCCGGGCTAAATTAAGCTGAAACGACACGAAACGATCACTTTGAACGCTTTATTCCAACAATCCAAACTGTGGAAGGCGTAACGGTGGGCAGCGTGGGTTGCAGCAAAACGTTCACAAGAAGAGCGAAAAGAGAGGAATAAGAAAAAAAAGAAAGAGGGGGACAAGAAAAGAGATAGTCACCACCCTTGGATCCCGCGGTGTCGGCGACGAGCGTGGCAATCCTCCGGTGATGGGCGGGCGCCGTGGCTCTTTGCAGTTGTGTCTTTTATAGTCTAAATCTCCGTCCACAGTCGCGCCTCTTGAAGACTTATACGGGTTCATTCCAGACGGTTCTCAACATATATAGTAGTGTTCCAGAGGGTTCTTTATCTACTGAGTATGTGCGATTTATTGGGGTGGTGGTCTTAGGGACTTGCCAAGGAGCTACAAGCCCCCTCCTCAGATAAGCTTTGTGTGGCCTCTGGCCATATGCAGTGGGTTACCAGGCTGGTTCTGCCACAACACGGGACTGCATAGCCTCCGGCACCTCCCCTGTGCCCATGCCAGCCAACTTCTTGCTAAAGGCCCTCTTTGGTATGCAGACCGCACCTTGGTTGCTACAATGTTTGAGACATTGACAGACATTAACTCTTCCAGTCCCTCACACCACCCCGTGGCTCAAACATTGTCCATACAATCCTCGTCCAGGGTGGCGACTTCACAGACAGCAGGAGGAGGAAACACAAGGTAAGAGTAACAAGAATAGGCAAAGCAGGAACCCACAGCCCTAACATTACAACAATATTCAAAAGTCACTTTCCCTGAGGTCTTCCTCGACCGTTGTGATCCGTACATGACGAATAGATGTAATGGAGGAGAGCAAGCGAGAGATCATACATCTGCCTATTGCAAGGCCCATCATCAAAAACAAAAATCCACACAGTATCATGAGGCCAATGTTTACAAGCCATTTTCCCCAACCTGGAAGTCCCAGTGAGCCTACAAGAGAGGTGAGCCAAGTTTTCGGATCCCAGCTGTTAAACCGATCCTTGGGCTGCATCGCTTGAAAAAGTTCTCCGGTTTTCTCTGTCACCTCTCTCATCTTCTCTCGTGCTTCTTCTATGGTGGTGGTTGCGTTGCGTATGGTGAGACAACATTCTCCATCGGTGAGATTTAACGTTCCACAGACACCTTGCTCCTTTAACCATAACATAGCTAAAGCTAATCTGTTTTGCAAGGCCATTGTAGACACTTGTTGAACCTGTAAATTCATTTCCCCGAAGGCATAACAGGTCCAATTGCTTAGGACGTGTACTTGCCAGGTCAGATTTTCTAAAACGAATTGGTGCCTTTTAAGGGTCACATATGGGGTAAATATATTCTCCAACATCAGAGATGTTGTCATGCCCCAGGTATAATAATCAGGCACTCGAACTCCACGCACTGCCCACTCAGGTCGCGCCTCGGGTCCATCGCTTTCCCGGCGCCTTCTGTTATGATGGGGCACTGAGAAATTGAACACTCTAGAAGGGCACATTGTTGGAACGCCGATGGTACAGCGTAAACCTGCCATTTCGTGTACATGCAGGTGTGAGTACATTCTCCCATTCGAACATGCCCAAAAGGTGCCCTGAGGGGATGGATATCTAGTAGTGGAGCACGTTAATGGGTCATAGGATTTAGTTATTCCGATTTTTCCTTTCCACACGAGGTTCCACTTGGTTTCGTGGGTAAGTGTGACTCCACATTTTAACGCAGTTTTTCGACTGGTAATGGGCCCTCTACACCTGGGATCTCTAGGTTTAAATCCTGGTACCGGAAAACCCCAACAAGTACACGCATCCCGAATTAAAGTTCGCAATTCTGAGACATACCATGTTTCTATAGGGTCCCATGTTAACGATTCACAACCAACGGTCCGTGAACAGGTCATTAAGGGGGTGTTCTTATAGGGTAGGGGATCTATTTCCCGCGCATCAATTATATTGTCTGGATCAAGTAAAGCCTGCTTAAGGACCAAGCGTATTCATAACGAGAACGATTCTGGTGGGCATAGCCACCCCATCTGCGAGGAATTTGAATACACCAACCTGGGGATAACGGAACATTATATTCATGTTGTAGGGGTTCACCGTGAGGGGGAGGGTCCCACCGACGTACCACATTACAAGGGATCTCCTCCTCCCGGGGACACCACTTCGAATTCAGTACAGACATGCAAGGGAGGTGCACTTCCTGGGGACACGCTGTCCAACCCTCTCGGGCTGCAAGGGCAGCGCTCGTAGTTCCCGTACAGAGCTGTTGCTTCCAGCATGTAGCCTTCCGCATATCCCTCCAGGTCATGTTAACTGGAAACCTATAGGCTACCGGAGAGGGTATGTAGTCAGCTTCCCACCCTGGAGGAGCTGTGTAGTCAATTCCCCACAAACATTGTCCTTTCCAGAGAGTATTCTGAATACGCTTTTGGTTTAACATTTCTAATTTTGAATTTAACACTCGTGAGAGATTTAACCAAATAACGGCAAATTTGGGACCCTCTGACGCGGACGTAGGGAGGTCCACACAAAACCCTTGGTCTGTTCGATTCCAGATTCGGACAAAACCAGTAATCAATTCCCATGCCAGGTTGGGTCGGTTATTCAGATTCCCCGTTGATTGAGACAAGATTATACATTCACAAAGTAAGAATATAAACTTTCCCCACACCATCTTTTCCCTAATAAAGAACAGCAACGGGCCTAACAGGATCAGGCAAACAATGCAAAGAATGACCCGCTGAACAACTGAAACCCTAAGTCCCACGATGTTCGTCGGCAACCTCCCCAGTATCATCAAAACCTCTATCGGGGATTCGTCCCCAGGCAACCAGCATTTTACTCGAGCAGTCGGTTGGGGTCTGGAATTTCCAAACACATCAGGAACCCAAATTCGCTTTTTATCCGCCACTATCCCGTAGCGGTTAGCCACATCCTCCCGGAGAGCCGACATCTGGGCTCCGGTATCTACTAAAAAGGTGACCGGAGTTTTAAAGGGACCCGGGGAAAGGTAATTAACAAGTCCCCTTTGTCGTTTTCTGTGAGCCTCCTTAAATAGATCCACCGGCCATCCCCCGGCTCACCGACTGGGGACGGCGGAGGAGGTTTCCCGCAATATTCGCTCCTGCTCCAAAGCTTCCGTCAAAGCAGTGTGTAGCCGTTGGTTAGTCACCCGCTCGGCGGTAAGCTGATCAGAGAGATGTCTTGCCTCATTTCCTAATTGCTCCTGCAGAGCCCCCACCAGATCTTGAAGGGATTTTGTTGTCTCCCCTTCCACGTGTTGGGCCATGTGTTTATTCCGTTGTGCTGCCACCAGAGCTGCTCCTAAAACCGCACAAACTACTGCCTTCCCCTTTCCTTGTTTCAGTTTTCGTTCATTAGCCAAGCTGGAAATTCTGTCGGCTACCGCTTGTGGATTGTGCCGATTATTGTGGGCCCAAGTCATACCAGAGAGAGAAGGTCGGGCGTTATAGCCCTCTAACCTCTCCAGGAGAGGGGTGCAATCTACAATCGGTCCTCCCAGGGAGGCCATTATGAGTATACAATTATAGGGACCAGATCCCGTACTAGGCCTCAGAGGACTGTCTCCCCTGGTGTATGACTCCTCTCAGAGAGGGGCTTCGCTAAAAGCCGAGTCCCAGTGATCGCTGTAGCACCAACGAGGGGATCCTGCCGACTACGCCAAATTTGTTACGACCCAGACCGGACAGACCAGAGGGTCGTAGAGCTTCTGGGATCCCCCCGGGCTAAATTAAGCTGAAACGACACGAAACGATCACTTTGAACGCTTTATTCCAACAATCCAAACTGTGGAAGGCGTAACGGTGGGCAGCGTGGGTTGCAGCAAAACGTTCACAAGAAGAGCGAAAAGAGAGGAATAAGAAAAAAAAGAAAGAGGGGGAAAAGAAAAGAGATAGTCACCACCCTTGGATCCCGCGGTGTCGGCGACGAGCGTGGCAATCCTCCGGTGATGGGCGGGCGCCGTGGCTCTTTGCAGTTGTGTCTTTTATAGTCTAAATCTCCGTCCACAGTCGCGCCTCTTGAAGACTTATACGGGTTCATTCCAGACGGTTCTCAACATATATAGTAGTGTTCCAGAGGGTTCTTTATCTACTGAGTATGTGCGATTTATTGGGGTGGTGGTCTTAGGGACTTGCCAAGGAGCTACAAGCCCCCTCCTCAGATAAGCTTTGTGTGGCCTCTGGCCATATGCGGTGGGTTACCAGGCTGGTTCTGCCACAACACGGGACTGCATAGCCTCCGGCACCTCCCCTGTGCCCATGCCAGCCAACTTCTTGCTAAAGGCCCTCTTTGGTATGCAGACCGCACCTTGGTTGCTACAATGTTTGAGACATTGACAGACATTAACTCTTCCAGTCCCTCACACCACCCCGTGGCTCAAACATTGTCCATACAATCCTCGTCCAGGGTGGCGACTTCACAGACAGCAGGAGGAGGAAACACAAGGTAAGAGTAACAAGAATAGGCAAAGCAGGAACCCACAGCCCTAACATTACAACAATATTCAAAAGTCACTTTCCCTGAGGTCTTCCTCGACCGTTGTGATCCGTACATGACGAATAGATGTAATGGAGGAGAGCAAGCGAGAGATCATACATCTGCCTATTGCAAGGCCCATCATCAAAAATAAAAATGCACACAGTATCACGAGGCCAATGTTTACAAGCCATTTTCCCCAACCTGGAAGTCCCAGTGAGCCTACAAGAGAGGTGAGCCAAGTTTTCGGATCCCAGCTGTTAAACCGATCCTTGGGCTGCATCGCTTGAAAAAGTTCTCCGGTTTTCTCTGTCACCTCTCTCATCTTCTCTCGTGCTTCTTCTATGGTGGTGGTTGCGTTGCGTATGGTGAGACAACATTCTCCATCGGTGAGATTTAACGTTCCACAGACACCTTGCTCCTTTAACCATAACATAGCTAAAGCTAATCTGTTTTGCAAGGCCATTGTAGACACTTGTTGAACCTGTAAATTCATTTCCCCGAAGGCATAACAGGTCCAATTGCTTAGGACGTGTACTTGCCAGGTCAGATTTTCTAAAACGAATTGGTGCCTTTTAAGGGTCACATATGGGGTAAATATATTCTCCAACATCAGAGATGTTGTCATGCCCCAGGTATAATAATCAGGCACTCGAACTCCACGCACTGCCCACTCAGGTCGCGCCTCGGGTCCATCGCTTTCCCGGCGCCTTCTGTTATGATGGGGCACTGAGAAATTGAACACTCTAGAAGGGCACATTGTTGGAACGCCGATGGTACAGCGTAAACCTGCCATTTCGTGTACATGCAGGTGTGAGTACATTCTCCCATTCGAACATGCCCAAAAGGTGCCCTGAGGGGATGGATATCTAGTAGTGGAGCACGTTAATGGGTCATAGGATTTAGTTATTCCGATTTTTCCTTTCCACACGAGGTTCCACTTGGTTTCGTGGGTAAGTGTGACTCCACATTTTAACGCAGTTTTTCGACTGGTAATGGGCCCTCTACACCTGGGATCTCTAGGTTTAAATCCTGGTACCGGAAAACCCCAACAAGTACACGCATCCCGAATTAAAGTTCGCAATTCTGAGACATACCATGTTTCTATAGGGTCCCATGTTAACGATTCACAACCAACGGTCCGTGAACAGGTCATTAAGGGGGTGTTCTTATAGGGTAGGGGATCTATTTCCCGCGCATCAATTATATTGTCTGGATCAAGTAAAGCCTGCTTAAGGACCAAGCGTATTCATAACGAGAACGATTCTGGTGGGCATAGCCACCCCATCTGCGAGGAATTTGAATACACCAACCTGGGGATAACGGAACATTATATTCATGTTGTAGGGGTTCACCGTGAGGGGGAGGGTCCCACCGACGTACCACATTACAAGGGATCTCCTCCTCCCGGGGACACCACTTCGAATTCAGTACAGACATGCAAGGGAGGTGCACTTCCTGGGGACACGCTGTCCAACCCTCTCGGGCTGCAAGGGCAGCGCTCGTAGTTCCCGTACAGAGCTGTTGCTTCCAGCATGTAGCCTTCCGCATATCCCTCCAGGTCATGTTAACTGGAAACCTATAGGCTACCGGAGAGGGTATGTAGTCAGCTTCCCACCCTGGAGGAGCTGTGTAGTCAATTCCCCACAAACATTGTCCTTTCCAGAGAGTATTCTGAATACGCTTTTGGTTTAACATTTCTAATTTTGAATTTAACACTCGTGAGAGATTTAACCAAATAACGGCAAATTTGAGACCCTCTGACGCGGACGTAGGGAGGTCCACACAAAACCCTTGGTCTGTTCGATTCCAGATTCGGACAAAACCAGTAATCAATTCCCATGCCAGGTTGGGTCGGTTATTCAGATTCCCCGTTGATTGAGACAAGATTATACATTCACAAAGTAAGAATATAAACTTTCCCCACACCATCTTTTCCCTAATAAAGAACAGCAACGGGCCTAACAGGATCAGGCAAACAATGCAAAGAATGACCCGCTGAACAACTGAAACCCTAAGTCCCACGATGTTCGTCGGCAACCTCCCCAGTATCATCAAAACCTCTATCGGGGATTCGTCCCCAGGCAACCAGCATTTTACTCGAGCAGTCGGTTGGGGTCTGGAATTTCCAAACACATCAGGAACCCAAATTCGCTTTTTATCCGCCACTATCCCGTAGCGGTTAGCCACGTCCTCCCGGAGAGCCGACATCTGGGCTCCGGTATCTACTAAAAAGGTGACCGGAGTTTTAAAGGGACCCAGGGGAAAGGTAATTAACAAGTCCCCTTTGTCGTTTTCTGTGAGCCTCCTTAAATAGATCCACCGGCCATCCCCCGGCTCACCGACTGGGGACGGCGGAGGAGGTTTCCCGCAATATTCGCTCCCGCTCCAAAGCTTCCGTCAAAGCAGTGTGTAGCCGTTGGTTAGTCACCCGCTCGGCGGTAAGCTGATCAGAGAGATGTCTTGCCTCATTTCCTAATTGCTCCTGCAGAGCCCCCACCAGATCTTGAAGGGATTTTGTTGTCTCCCCTTCCACGTGTTGGGCCATGTGTTTATTCCGTTGTGCTGCCACCAGAGCTGCTCCTAAAACCGCACAAACTACTGCCTTCCCCTTTCCTTGTTTCAGTTTTCGTTCATTAGCCAAGCTGGAAATTCTGTCGGCTACTGCTTGTGGATTGTGCCGATTATTGTGGGCCCAAGTCATACCAGAGAGAGAAGGTCGGGCGTTATAGCCCTCTAACCTCTCCAGGAGAGGGGTGCAATCTACAATCGGTCCTCCCAGGGAGGCCATTATGAGTATACAATTATAGGGACCGGATCCCGTACTAGGCCTCAGAGGACTGTCTCCCCTGGTGTATGACTCCTCTCAGAGAGGGGCTTCGGTAAAAGCCGAGTCCCAGTGATCGCTGTAGCACCAACGAGGGGATCCTGCCGACTACGCCAAATTTGTTACGACCCAGACCGGACAGACCAGAGGGTCGTAGAGCTTCTGGGATCCCCCCGGGCTAAATTAAGCTGAAACGACACGAAACGATCACTTTGAACGCTTTATTCCAACAATCCAAACTGTGGAAGGCGTAACGGTGGGCAGCGTGGGTTGCAGCAAAACGTTCACAAGAAGAGCGAAAAGAGAGGAATAAGAAAAAAAAGAAAGAGGGGGAAAAGAAAAGAGATAGTCACCACCCTTGGATCCCGCGGTGTCGGCGACGAGCGTGGCAATCCTCCGGTGATGGGCGGGCGCCGTGGCTCTTTGCAGTTGTGTCTTTTATAGTCTAAATCTCCGTCCACAGTCGCGCCTCTTGAAGACTTATACGGGTTCATTCCAGACGGTTCTCAACATATATAGTAGTGTTCCAGAGGGTTCTTTATCTACTGAGTATGTGCGATTTATTGGGGTGGTGGTCTTAGGGACTTGCCAAGGAGCTACAAGCCCCCTCCTCAGATAAGCTTTGTGTGGCCTCTGGCCATATGCGGTGGGTTACCAGGCTGGTTCTGCCACAACACGGGACTGCATAGCCTCCGGCACCTCCCCTGTGCCCATGCCAGCCAACTTCTTGCTAAAGGCCCTCTTTGGTATGCAGACCGCACCTTGGTTGCTACAATGTTTGAGACATTGACAGACATTAACTCTTCCAGTCCCTCACACCACCCCGTGGCTCAAACATTGTCCATACAATCCTCGTCCAGGGTGGCGACTTCACAGACAGCAGGAGGAGGAAACACAAGGTAAGAGTAACAAGAATAGGCAAAACAAGAACCCACAGCCCTAACATTACAACAATATTCAAAAGTCACTTTCCCTGAGGTCTTCCTCGACCGTTGTGATCCGTACATGACGAATAGATGTAATGGAGGAGAGCAAGCGAGAGATCATACATCTGCCTATTGCAAGGCCCATCATCAAAAACAAAAATCCACACAGTATCATGAGGCCAATGTTTACAAGCCATTTTCCCCAACCTGGAAGTCCCAGTGAGCCTACAAGAGAGGTGAGCCAAGTTTTCGGATCCCAGCTGTTAAACCGATCCTTGGGCTGCATCGCTTGAAAAAGTTCTCCGGTTTTCTCTGTCACCTCTCTCATCTTCTCTCGTGCTTCTTCTATGGTGGTGGTTGCATTGCGTATGGTGAGACAACATTCTCCATCGGTGAGATTTAACGTTCCACAGACACCTTGCTCCTTTAACCATAACATAGCTAAAGCTAATCTGTTTTGCAAAGCCATTGTAGACACTTGTTGAACCTGTAAATTCGTTTCCCCGAAAGCATAACGGGTCCAATTGCTTAGGACGTGTACTTGCCAGGTCAGATTTTCTAAAACGAATTGGTGCCTTTTAAGGGTCACATATGGGGTAAATATATTCTCCAACATCAGAGATGTTGTCATGCCCCAGGTATAATAATCAGGCACTCGAACTCCACGCACTGCCCACTCAGGTCGCGCCTCGGGTCCATCGCTTTCCCGGCGCCTTCTGTTATGGTGGGCACTGAGAAATTGAACACTCTAGAAGGGCACATTGTTGGAACGCCGATGGTACAGCGTAAACCTGCCATTTCGTGTACATGCAGGTGTGAGTACATTCTCCCATTCGAACATGCCCAAAAGGTGCCCTGAGGGGATGGATATCTAGTAGTGGAGCACGTTAATGGGTCATAGGATTTAGTTATTCCGATTTTTCCTTTCCACACGAGGTTCCACTTGGTTTCGTGGGTAAGTGTGACTCCACATTTTAACGCAGTTTTTCGACTGGTAATGGGCCCTCTACACCTGGGATCTCTAGGTTTAAATCCTGGTACCGGAAAACCCCAACAAGTACACGCATCCCGAATTAAAGTTCGCAATTCTGAGACATACCATGTTTCTATAGGGTCCCATGTTAACGATTCACAACCAACGGTCCGTGAACAGGTCATTAAGGGGGTGTTCTTATAGGGTAGGGGATCTATTTCCCGCGCATCAATTATATTGTCTGGATCAAGTAAAGCCTGCTTAAGGACCAAGCGTATTCATAACGAGAACGATTCTGGTGGGCATAGCCACCCCATCTGCGAGGAATTTGAATACACCAACCTGGGGATAACGGAACATTATATTCATGTTGTAGGGGTTCACCGTGAGGGGGAGGGTCCCACCGACGTACCACATTACAAGGGATCTCCTCCTCCCGGGGACACCACTTCGAATTCAGTACAGACATGCAAGGGAGGTGCACTTCCTGGGGACACGCTGTCCAACCCTCTCGGGCTGCAAGGGCAGCGCTCGTAGTTCCCGTACAGAGCTGTTGCTTCCAGCATGTAGCCTTCCGCATATCCCTCCAGGTCATGTTAACTGGAAACCTATAGGCTACCGGAGAGGGTATGTAGTCAGCTTCCCACCCTGGAGGAGCTGTGTAGTCAATTCCCCACAAACATTGTCCTTTCCAGAGAGTATTCTGAATACGCTTTTGGTTTAAAATTTCTAATTTTGAATTTAACACTCGTGAGAGATTTAACCAAATAACGGCAAATTTGGGACCCTCTGACGCGGACGTAGGGAGGTCCACACAAAACCCTTGGTCTGTTCGATTCCAGATTCGGACAAAACCAGTAATCAATTCCCATGCCAGGTTGGGTCGGTTATTCAGATTCCCCGTTGATTGAGACAAGATTATACATTCACAAAGTAAGAATATAAACTTTCCCCACACCATCTTTTCCCTAATAAAGAACAGCAACGGGCCTAACAGGATCAGGCAAACAATGCAAAGAATGACCCGCTGAACAACTGAAACCCTAAGTCCCACGATGTTCGTCGGCAACCTCCCCAGTATCATCAAAACCTCTATCGGGGATTCGTCCCCAGGCAACCAGCATTTTACTCGAGCAGTCGGTTGGGGTCTGGAATTTCCAAACACATCAGGAACCCAAATTCGCTTTTTATCCGCCACTATCCCGTAGCGGTTAGCCACATCCTCCCGGAGAGCCGACATCTGGGCTCCGGTATCTACTAAAAAGGTGACCGGAGTTTTAAAGGGACCCAGGGGAAAGGTAATTAACAAGTCCCCTTTGTCGTTTTCTGTGAGCCTCCTTAAATAGATCCACCGGCCATCCCCCGGCTCACCGACTGGGGACGGCGGAGGAGGTTTCCCGCAATATTCGCTCCCGCTCCAAAGCTTCCGTCAAAGCAGTGTGTAGCCGTTGGTTAGTCACCCGCTCGGCGGTAAGCTGATCAGAGAGATGTCTTGCCTCATTTCCTAATTGCTCCTGCAGAGCCCCCACCAGATCTTGAAGGGATTTTGTTGTCTCCCCTTCCACGTGTTGGGCCATGTGTTTATTCCATTGTGCTGCCACCAGAGCTGCTCCTAAAACCGCACAAACTACTGCCTTCCCCTTTCCTTGTTTCAGTTTTCGTTCATTAGCCAAGCTGGAAATTCTGTCGGCTACCGCTTGTGGATTGTGCCGATTATTGTGGGCCCAAGTCATACCAGAGAGAGAAGGTCGGGCGTTATAGCCCTCTAACCTCTCCAGGAGAGGGGTGCAATCTACAATCGGTCCTCCCAGGGAGGCCATTATGAGTATACAATTATAGGGACCAGATCCCGTACTAGGCCTCAGAGGACTGTCTCCCCTGGTGTATGACTCCTCTCAGAGAGGGGCTTCGCTAAAAGCCGAGTCCCAGTGATCGCTGTAGCACCAACGAGGGGATCCTGCCGACTACGCCAAATTTGTTACGACCCAGACCGGACAGACCAGAGGGTCGTAGAGCTTCTGGGATCCCCCCGGGCTAAATTAAGCTGAAACGACACGAAACGATCACTTTGAACGCTTTATTCCAACAATCCAAACTGTGGAAGGCGTAACGGTGGGCAGCGTGGGTTGCAGCAAAACGTTCACAAGAAGAGCGAAAAGAGAGGAATAAGAAAAAAAAGAAAGAGGGGGACAAGAAAAGAGATAGTCACCACCCTTGGATCCCGCGGTGTCGGCGACGAGCGTGGCAATCCTCCGGTGATGGGCGGGCGCCGTGGCTCTTTGCAGTTGTGTCTTTTATAGTCTAAATCTCCGTCCACAGTCGCGCCTCTTGAAGACTTATACGGGTTCATTCCAGACGGTTCTCAACATATATAGTAGTGTTCCAGAGGGTTCTTTATCTACTGAGTATGTGCGATTTATTGGGGTGGTGGTCTTAGGGACTTGCCAAGGAGCTACAAGCCCCCTCCTCAGATAAGCTTTGTGTGGCCTCTGGCCATATGCGGTGGGTTACCAGGCTGGTTCTGCCACAACACGGGACTGCATACCCTCCGGCACCTCCCCTGTGCCCATGCCAGCCAACTTCTTGCTAAAGGCCCTCTTTGGTATGCAGACCGCACCTTGGTTGCTACAATGTTTGAGACATTGACAGACATTAACTCTTCCAGTCCCTCACACCACCCCGTGGCTCAAACATTGTCCATACAATCCTCGTCCAGGGTGGCGACTTCACAGACAGCAGGAGGAGGAAACACAAGGTAAGAGTAACAAGAATAGGCAAAGCAGGAACCCACAGCCCTAACATTACAACAATATTCAAAAGTCACTTTCCCTGAGGTCTTCCTCGACCGTTGTGATCCGTACATGACGAATAGATGTAATGGAGGAGAGCAAGCGAGAGATCATACATCTGCCTATTGCAAGGCCCATCATCAAAAACAAAAATCCACACAGTATCATGAGGCCAATGTTTACAAGCCATTTTCCCCAACCTGGAAGTCCCAGTGAGCCTACAAGAGAGGTGAGCCAAGTTTTCGGATCCCAGCTGTTAAACCGATCCTTGGGCTGCATCGCTTGAAAAAGTTCTCCGGTTTTCTCTGTCACCTCTCTCATCTTCTCTCGTGCTTCTTCTATGGTGGTGGTTGCGTTGCGTATGGTGAGACAACATTCTCCATCGGTGAGATTTAACGTTCCACAGACACCTTGCTCCTTTAACCATAACATAGCTAAAGCTAATCTGTTTTGCAAAGCCATTGTAGACACTTGTTGAACCTGTAAATTCGTTTCCCCGAAAGCATAACGGGTCCAATTGCTTAGGACGTGTACTTGCCAGGTCAGATTTTCTAAAACGAATTGGTGCCTTTTAAGGGTCACATATGGGGTAAATATATTCTCCAACATCAGAGATGTTGTCATGCCCCAGGTATAATAATCAGGCACTCGAACTCCACGCACTGCCCACTCAGGTCGCGCCTCGGGTCCATCGCTTTCCCGGCGCCTTCTGTTATGGTGGGCACTGAGAAATTGAACACTCTAGAAGGGCACATTGTTGGAACGCCGATGGTACAGCGTAAACCTGCCATTTCGTGTACATGCAGGTGTGAGTACATTCTCCCATTCGAACATGCCCAAAAGGTGCCCTGAGGGGATGGATATCTAGTAGTGGAGCACGTTAATGGGTCATAGGATTTAGTTATTCCGATTTTTCCTTTCCACACGAGGTTCCACTTGGTTTCGTGGGTAAGTGTGACTCCACATTTTAACGCAGTTTTTCGACTGGTAATGGGCCCTCTACACCTGGGATCTCTAGGTTTAAATCCTGGTACCGGAAAACCCCAACAAGTACACGCATCCCGAATTAAAGTTCGCAATTCTGAGACATACCATGTTTCTATAGGGTCCCATGTTAACGATTCACAACCAACGGTCCGTGAACAGGTCATTAAGGGGGTGTTCTTATAGGGTAGGGGATCTATTTCCCGCGCATCAATTATATTGTCTGGATCAAGTAAAGCCTGCTTAAGGACCAAGCGTATTCATAACGAGAACGATTCTGGTGGGCATAGCCACCCCATCTGCGAGGAATTTGAATACACCAACCTGGGGATAACGGAACATTATATTCATGTTGTAGGGGTTCACCGTGAGGGGGAGGGTCCCACCGACGTACCACATTACAAGGGATCTCCTCCTCCCGGGGACACCACTTCGAATTCAGTACAGACATGCAAGGGAGGTGCACTTCCTGGGGACACGCTGTCCAACCCTCTCGGGCTGCAAGGGCAGCGCTCGTAGTTCCCGTACAGAGCTGTTGCTTCCAGCATGTAGCCTTCTGCATATCCCTCCAGGTCATGTTAACTGGAAACCTATAGGCTACCGGAGAGGGTATGTAGTCAGCTTCCCACCCTGGAGGAGCTGTGTAGTCAATTCCCCACAAACATTGTCCTTTCCAGAGAGTATTCTGAATACGCTTTTGGTTTAACATTTCTAATTTTGAATTTAACACTCGTGAGAGATTTAACCAAATAACGGCAAATTTGGGACCCTCTGACGCGGACGTAGGGAGGTCCACACAAAACCCTTGGTCTGTTCGATTCCAGATTCGGACAAAACCAGTAATCAATTCCCATGCCAGGTTGGGTCGGTTATTCAGATTCCCCGTTGATTGAGACAAGATTATACATTCACAAAGTAAGAATATAAACTTTCCCCACACCATCTTTTCCCTAATAAAGAACAGCAACGGGCCTAACAGGATCAGGCAAACAATGCAAAGAATGACCCGCTGAACAACTGAAACCCTAAGTCCCACGATGTTCGTCGGCAACCTCCCCAGTATCATCAAAACCTCTATCGGGGATTCGTCCCCAGGCAACCAGCATTTTACTCGAGCAGTCGGTTGGGGTCTGGAATTTCCAAACACATCAGGAACCCAAATTCGCTTTTTATCCGCCACTATCCCGTAGCGGTTAGCCACATCCTCCCGGAGAGCCGACATCTGGGCTCCGGTATCTACTAAAAAGGTGACCGGAGTTTTAAAGGGACCCGGGGAAAGGTAATTAACAAGTCCCCTTTGTCGTTTTCTGTGAGCCTCCTTAAATAGATCCACCGGCCATCCCCCGGCTCACCGACTGGGGACGGCGGAGGAGGTTTCCCGCAATATTCGCTCCTGCTCCAAAGCTTCCGTCAAAGCAGTGTGTAGCCGTTGGTTAGTCACCCGCTCGGCGGTAAGCTGATCAGAGAGATGTCTTGCCTCATTTCCTAATTGCTCCTGCAGAGCCCCCACCAGATCTTGAAGGGATTTTGTTGTCTCCCCTTCCACGTGTTGGGCCATGTGTTTATTCCGTTGTGCTGCCACCAGAGCTGCTCCTAAAACCGCACAAACTACTGCCTTCCCCTTTCCTTGTTTCAGTTTTCGTTCATTAGCCAAGCTGGAAATTCTGTCGGCTACCGCTTGTGGATTGTGCCGATTATTGTGGGCCCAAGTCATACCAGAGAGAGAAGGTCGGGCGTTATAGCCCTCTAACCTCTCCAGGAGAGGGGTGCAATCTACAATCGGTCCTCCCAGGGAGGCCATTATGAGTATACAATTATAGGGACCAGATCCCGTACTAGGCCTCAGAGGACTGTCTCCCCTGGTGTATGACTCCTCTCAGAGAGGGGCTTCGGTAAAAGCCGAGTCCCAGTGATCGCTGTAGCACCAACGAGGGGATCCTGCCGACTACGCCAAATTTGTTACGACCCAGACCGGACAGACCAGAGGGTCGTAGAGCTTCTGGGATCCCCCCGGGCTAAATTAAGCTGAAACGACACGAAACGATCACTTTGAACGCTTTATTCCAACAATCCAAACTGTGGAAGGCGTAACGGTGGGCAGCGTGGGTTGCAGCAAAACGTTCACAAGAAGAGCGAAAAGAGAGGAATAAGAAAAAAAAGAAAGAGGGGGACAAGAAAAGAGATAGTCACCACCCTTGGATCCCGTGGTGTCGGCGACGAGCGTGGCAATCCTCCGGTGATGGGCGGGCGCCGTGGCTCTTTGCAGTTGTGTCTTTTATAGTCTAAATCTCCGTCCACAGTCGCGCCTCTTGAAGACTTATACGGGTTCATTCCAGACGGTTCTCAACATATATAGTAGTGTTCCAGAGGGTTCTTTATCTACTGAGTATGTGCGATTTATTGGGGTGGTGGTCTTAGGGACTTGCCAAGGAGCTACAAGCCCCCTCCTCAGATAAGCTTTGTGTGGCCTCTGGCCATATGCGGTGGGTTACCAGGCTGGTTCTGCCACAACACGGGACTGCATACCCTCCGGCACCTCCCCTGTGCCCATGCCAGCCAACTTCTTGCTAAAGGCCCTCTTTGGTATGCAGACCGCACCTTGGTTGCTACAATGTTTGAGACATTGACAGACATTAACTCTTCCAGTCCCTCACACCACCCCGTGGCTCAAACATTGTCCATACAATCCTCGTCCAGGGTGGCGACTTCACAGACAGCAGAAGGAGGAAACACAAGGTAAGAGTAACAAGAATAGGCAAAGCAGGAACCCACAACCCTAACATTACAACAATATTCAAAAGTCACTTTCCCTGAGGTCTTCCTCGACCGTTGTGATCCGTACATGACGAATAGATGTAATGGAGGAGAGCAAGCGAGAGATCATACATCTGCCTATTGCAAGGCCCATCATCAAAAACAAAAATCCACACAGTATCACGAGGCCAATGTTTACAAGCCATTTTCCCCAACCTGGAAGTCCCAGTGAGCCTACAAGAGAGGTGAGCCAAGTTTTCGGATCCCAGCTGTTAAACCGATCCTTGGGCTGCATCGCTTGAAAAAGTTCTCCGGTTTTCTCTGTCACCTCTCTCATCTTCTCTCGTGCTTCTTCTATGGTGGTGGTTGCGTTGCGTATGGTGAGACAACATTCTCCATCGGTGAGATTTAACGTTCCACAGACACCTTGCTCCTTTAACCATAACGTAGCTAAAGCTAATCTGTTTTGCAAGGCCATTGTAGACACTTGTTGAACCTGTAAATTCGTTTCCCCGAAAGCATAACGGGTCCAATTGCTTAGGACGTGTACTTGCCAGGTCAGATTTTCTAAAACGAATTGGTGCCTTTTAAGGGTCACATATGGGGTAAATATATTCTCCAACATCAGAGATGTTGTCATGCCCCAGGTATAATAATCAGGCACTCGAACTCCACGCACTGCCCACTCAGGTCGCGTCTCGGGTCCATCGCTTTCCCGGCGCCTTCTGTTATGGTGGGGCACTGAGAAATTGAACACTCTAGAAGGGCACATTGTTGGAACGCCGATGGTACAGCGTAAACCTGCCATTTCGTGTACATGCAGGTGTGAGTACATTCTCCCATTCGAACATGCCCAAAAGGTGCCCTGAGGGGATGGATATCTAGTAGTGGAGCACGTTAATGGGTCATAGGATTTAGTTATTCCGATTTTTCCTTTCCACACGAGGTTCCACTTGGTTTCGTGGGTAAGTGTGACTCCACATTTTAACGCAGTTTTTCGACTGGTAATGGGCCCTCTACACCTGGGATCTCTAGGTTTAAATCCTGGTACCGGAAAACCCCAACAAGTACACGCATCCCGAATTAAAGTTCGCAATTCTGAGACATACCATGTTTCTATAGGGTCCCATGTTAACGATTCACAACCAACGGTCCGTGAACAGGTCATTAAGGGGGTGTTCTTATAGGGTAGGGGATCTATTTCCCGCGCATCAATTATATTGTCTGGATCAAGTAAAGCCTGCTTAAGGACCAAGCGTATTCATAACGAGAACGATTCTGGTGGGCATAGCCACCCCATCTGCGAGGAATTTGAATACACCAACCTGGGGATAACGGAACATTATATTCATGTTGTAGGGGTTCACCGTGAGGGGGAGGGTCCCACCGACGTACCACATTACAAGGGATCTCCTCCTCCCGGGGACACCACTTCGAATTCAGTACAGACATGCAAGGGAGGTGCACTTCCTGGGGACACGCTGTCCAACCCTCTCGGGCTGCAAGGGCAGCGCTCGTAGTTCCCGTACAGAGCTGTTGCTTCCAGCATGTAGCCTTCTGCATATCCCTCCAGGTCATGTTAACTGGAAACCTATAGGCTACCGGAGAGGGTATGTAGTCAGCTTCCCACCCTGGAGGAGCTGTGTAGTCAATTCCCCACAAACATTGTCCTTTCCAGAGAGTATTCTGAATACGCTTTTGGTTTAACATTTCTAATTTTGAATTTAACACTCGTGAGAGATTTAACCAAATAACGGCAAATTTGGGACCCTCTGACGCGGACGTAGGGAGGTCCACACAAAACCCTTGGTCTGTTCGATTCCAGATTCGGACAAAACCAGTAATCAATTCCCATGCCAGGTTGGGTCGGTTATTCAGATTCCCCGTTGATTGAGACAAGATTATACATTCACAAAGTAAGAATATAAACTTTCCCCACACCATCTTTTCCCTAATAAAGAACAGCAACGGGCCTAACAGGATCAGGCAAACAATGCAAAGAATGACCCGCTGAACAACTGAAACCCTAAGTCCCACGATGTTCGTCGGCAACCTCCCCAGTATCATCAAAACCTCTATCGGGGATTCGTCCCCAGGCAACCAGCATTTTACTCGAGCAGTCGGTTGGGGTCTGGAATTTCCAAACACATCAGGAACCCAAATTCGCTTTTTATCCGCCACTATCCCGTAGCGGTTAGCCACATCCTCCCGGAGAGCCGACATCTGGGCTCCGGTATCTACTAAAAAGGTGACCGGAGTTTTAAAGGGACCCGGGGAAAGGTAATTAACAAGTCCCCTTTGTCGTTTTCTGTGAGCCTCCTTAAATAGATCCACCGGCCATCCCCCGGCTCACCGACTGGGGACGGCGGAGGAGGTTTCCCGCAATATTCGCTCCTGCTCCAAAGCTTCCGTCAAAGCAGTGTGTAGCCGTTGGTTAGTCACCCGCTCGGCGGTAAGCTGATCAGAGAGATGTCTTGCCTCATTTCCTAATTGCTCCTGCAGAGCCCCCACCAGATCTTGAAGGGATTTTGTTGTCTCCCCTTCCACGTGTTGGGCCATGTGTTTATTCCGTTGTGCTGCCACCAGAGCTGCTCCTAAAACCGCACAAACTACTGCCTTCCCCTTTCCTTGTTTCAGTTTTCGTTCATTAGCCAAGCTGGAAATTCTGTCGGCTACCGCTTGTGGATTGTGCCGATTATTGTGGGCCCAAGTCATACCAGAGAGAGAAGGTCGGGCGTTATAGCCCTCTAACCTCTCCAGGAGAGGGGTGCAATCTACAATCGGTCCTCCCAGGGAGGCCATTATGAGTATACAATTATAGGGACCAGATCCCGTACTAGGCCTCAGAGGACTGTCTCCCCTGGTGTATGACTCCTCTCAGAGAGGGGCTTCGGTAAAAGCCGAGTCCCAGTGATCGCTGTAGCACCAACGAGGGGATCCTGCCGACTACGCCAAATTTGTTACGACCCAGACCGGACAGACCAGAGGGTCGTAGAGCTTCTGGGATCCCCCCGGGCTAAATTAAGCTGAAACGACACGAAACGATCACTTTGAACGCTTTATTCCAACAATCCAAACTGTGGAAGGCGTAACGGTGGGCAGCGTGGGTTGCAGCAAAACGTTCACAAGAAGAGCGAAAAGAGAGGAATAAGAAAAAAAAGAAAGAGGGGGACAAGAAAAGAGATAGTCACCACCCTTGGATCCCGTGGTGTCGGCGACGAGCGTGGCAATCCTCCGGTGATGGGCGGGCGCCGTGGCTCTTTGCAGTTGTGTCTTTTATAGTCTAAATCTCCGTCCACAGTCGCGCCTCTTGAAGACTTATACGGGTTCATTCCAGACGGTTCTCAACATATATAGTAGTGTTCCAGAGGGTTCTTTATCTACTGAGTATGTGCGATTTATTGGGGTGGTGGTCTTAGGGACTTGCCAAGGAGCTACAAGCCCCCTCCTCAGATAAGCTTTGTGTGGCCTCTGGCCATATGCGGTGGGTTACCAGGCTGGTTCTGCCACAACACGGGACTGCATACCCTCCGGCACCTCCCCTGTGCCCATGCCAGCCAACTTCTTGCTAAAGGCCCTCTTTGGTATGCAGACCGCACCTTGGTTGCTACAATGTTTGAGACATTGACAGACATTAACTCTTCCAGTCCCTCACACCACCCCGTGGCTCAAACATTGTCCATACAATCCTCGTCCAGGGTGGCGACTTCACAGACAGCAGGAGGAGGAAACACAAGGTAAGAGTAACAAGAATAGGCAAAGCAGGAACCCACAACCCTAACATTACAACAATATTCAAAAGTCACTTTCCCTGAGGTCTTCCTCGACCGTTGTGATCCGTACATGACGAATAGATGTAATGGAGGAGAGCAAGCGAGAGATCATACATCTGCCTATTGCAAGGCCCATCATCAAAAACAAAAATCCACACAGTATCACGAGGCCAATGTTTACAAGCCATTTTCCCCAACCTGGAAGTCCCAGTGAGCCTACAAGAGAGGTGAGCCAAGTTTTCGGATCCCAGCTGTTAAACCGATCCTTGGGCTGCATCGCTTGAAAAAGTTCTCCGGTTTTCTCTGTCACCTCTCTCATCTTCTCTCGTGCTTCTTCTATGGTGGTGGTTGCGTTGCGTATGGTGAGACAACATTCTCCATCGGTGAGATTTAACGTTCCACAGACACCTTGCTCCTTTAACCATAACGTAGCTAAAGCTAATCTGTTTTGCAAGGCCATTGTAGACACTTGTTGAACCTGTAAATTCGTTTCCCCGAAAGCATAACGGGTCCAATTGCTTAGGACGTGTACTTGCCAGGTCAGATTTTCTAAAACGAATTGGTGCCTTTTAAGGGTCACATATGGGGTAAATATATTCTCCAACATCAGAGATGTTGTCATGCCCCAGGTATAATAATCAGGCACTCGAACTCCACGCACTGCCCACTCAGGTCGCGTCTCGGGTCCATCGCTTTCCCGGCGCCTTCTGTTATGGTGGGGCACTGAGAAATTGAACACTCTAGAAGGGCACATTGTTGGAACGCCGATGGTACAGCGTAAACCTGCCATTTCGTGTACATGCAGGTGTGAGTACATTCTCCCATTCGAACATGCCCAAAAGGTGCCCTGAGGGGATGGATATCTAGTAGTGGAGCACGTTAATGGGTCATAGGATTTAGTTATTCCGATTTTTCCTTTCCACACGAGGTTCCACTTGGTTTCGTGGGTAAGTGTGACTCCACATTTTAACGCAGTTTTTCGACTGGTAATGGGCCCTCTACACCTGGGATCTCTAGGTTTAAATCCTGGTACCGGAAAACCCCAACAAGTACACGCATCCCGAATTAAAGTTCGCAATTCTGAGACATACCATGTTTCTATAGGGTCCCATGTTAACGATTCACAACCAACGGTCCGTGAACAGGTCATTAAGGGGGTGTTCTTATAGGGTAGGGGATCTATTTCCCGCGCATCAATTATATTGTCTGGATCAAGTAAAGCCTGCTTAAGGACCAAGCGTATTCATAACGAGAACGATTCTGGTGGGCATAGCCACCCCATCTGCGAGGAATTTGAATACACCAACCTGGGGATAACGGAACATTATATTCATGTTGTAGGGGTTCACCGTGAGGGGGAGGGTCCCACCGACGTACCACATTACAAGGGATCTCCTCCTCCCGGGGACACCACTTCGAATTCAGTACAGACATGCAAGGGAGGTGCACTTCCTGGGGACACGCTGTCCAACCCTCTCGGGCTGCAAGGGCAGCGCTCGTAGTTCCCGTACAGAGCTGTTGCTTCCAGCATGTAGCCTTCCGCATATCCCTCCAGGTCATGTTAACTGGAAACCTATAGGCTACCGGAGAGGGTATGTAGTCAGCTTCCCACCCTGGAGGAGCTGTGTAGTCAATTCCCCACAAACATTGTCCTTTCCAGAGAGTATTCTGAATACGCTTTTGGTTTAACATTTCTAATTTTGAATTTAACACTCGTGAGAGATTTAACCAAATAACGGCAAATTTGAGACCCTCTGACGCGGACGTAGGGAGGTCCACACAAAACCCTTGGTCTGTTCGATTCCAGATTCGGACAAAACCAGTAATCAATTCCCATGCCAGGTTGGGTCGGTTATTCAGATTCCCCGTTGATTGAGACAAGATTATACATTCACAAAGTAAGAATATAAACTTTCCCCACACCATCTTTTCCCTAATAAAGAACAGCAACGGGCCTAACAGGATCAGGCAAACAATGCAAAGAATGACCCGCTGAACAACTGAAACCCTAAGTCCCACGATGTTCGTCGGCAACCTCCCCAGTATCATCAAAACCTCTATCGGGGATTCGTCCCCAGGCAACCAGCATTTTACTCGAGCAGTCGGTTGGGGTCTGGAATTTCCAAACACATCAGGAACCCAAATTCGCTTTTTATCCGCCACTATCCCGTAGCGGTTAGCCACGTCCTCCCGGAGAGCCGACATCTGGGCTCCGGTATCTACTAAAAAGGTGACCGGAGTTTTAAAGGGACCCAGGGGAAAGGTAATTAACAAGTCCCCTTTGTCGTTTTCTGTGAGCCTCCTTAAATAGATCCACCGGCCATCCCCCGGCTCACCGACTGGGGACGGCGGAGGAGGTTTCCCGCAATATTCGCTCCCGCTCCAAAGCTTCTGTCAAAGCAGTGTGTAGCCGTTGGTTAGTCACCCGCTCGGCGGTAAGCTGATCAGAGAGATGTCTTGCCTCATTTCCTAATTGCTCCTGCAGAGCCCCCACCAGATCTTGAAGGGATTTTGTTGTCTCCCCTTCCACGTGTTGGGCCATGTGTTTATTCCGTTGTGCTGCCACCAGAGCTGCTCCTAAAACCGCACAAACTACTGCCTTCCCCTTTCCTTGTTTCAGTTTTCGTTCATTAGCCAAGCTGGAAATTCTGTCGGCTACCGCTTGTGGATTGTGCCGATTATTGTGGGCCCAAGTCATACCAGAGAGAGAAGGTCGGGCGTTATAGCCCTCTAACCTCTCCAGGAGAGGGGTGCAATCTACAATCGGTCCTCCCAGGGAGGCCATTATGAGTATACAATTATAGGGACCAGATCCCGTACTAGGCCTCAGAGGACTGTCTCCCCTGGTGTATGACTCCTCTCAGAGAGGGGCTTCGGTAAAAGCCAAGTCCCAGTGATCGCTGTAGCACCAACGAGGGGATCCTGCCGACTACGCCAAATTTGTTACGACCCAGACCGGACAGACCAGAGGGTCATAGAGCTTCTGGGATCCCCCCGGGCTAAATTAAGCTGAAACGACACGAAACGATCACTTTGAACGCTTTATTCCAACAATCCAAACTGTGGAAGGCGTAACGGTGGGCAGCGTGGGTTGCAGCAAAACGTTCACAAGAAGAGAGAAAAGAGAGGAATAAGAAAAAAAAGAAAGAGGGGGAAAAGAAAAGAGATAGTCACCACCCTTGGATCCCGTGGTGTCGGCGACGAGCGTGGCAATCCTCCGGTGATGGGCGGGCGCCGTGGCTCTTTGCAGTTGTGTCTTTTATAGTCTAAATCTCCGTCCACAGTCGCGCCTCTTGAAGACTTATACGGGTTCATTCCAGACGGTTCTCAACATATATAGTAGTGTTCCAGAGGGTTCTTTATCTACTGAGTATGTGCGATTTATTGGGGTGGTGGTCTTAGGGACTTGCCAAGGAGCTACAAGCCCCCTCCTCAGATAAGCTTTGTGTGGCCTCTGGCCATATGCGGTGGGTTACCAGGCTGGTTCTGCCACAACACGGGACTGCATACCCTCCGGCACCTCCCCTGTGCCCATGCCAGCCAACTTCTTGCTAAAGGCCCTCTTTGGTATGCAGACCGCACCTTGGTTGCTACAATGTTTGAGACATTGACAGACATTAACTCTTCCAGTCCCTCACACCACCCCGTGGCTCAAACATTGTCCATACAATCCTCGTCCAGGGTGGCGACTTCACAGACAGCAGAAGGAGGAAACACAAGGTAAGAGTAACAAGAATAGGCAAAACAAGAACCCACAACCCTAACATTACAACAATATTCAAAAGTCACTTTCCCTGAGGTCTTCCTCGACCGTTGTGATCCGTACATGACGAATAGATGTAATGGAGGAGAGCAAGCGAGAGATCATACATCTGCCTATTGCAAGGCCCATCATCAAAAATAAAAATCCACACAGTATCATGAGGCCAATGTTTACAAGCCATTTTCCCCAACCTGGAAGTCCCAGTGAGCCTACAAGAGAGGTGAGCCAAGTTTTCGGATCCCAGCTGTTAAACCGATCCTTGGGCTGCATCGCTTGAAAAAGTTCTCCGGTTTTCTCTGTCACCTCTCTCATCTTCTCTCGCGCTTCTTCTATGGTGGTGGTTGCATTGCGCATGGTGAGACAACATTCTCCATCGGTGAGATTTAACGTTCCACAGACACCTTGCTCCTTTAACCATAACATAGCTAAAGCTAATCTGTTTTGCAAAGCCATTGTAGACACTTGTTGAACCTGTAAATTCGTTTCCCCGAAGGCATAACGGGTCCAATTGCTTAGGACGTGTACTTGCCAGGTCAGATTTTCTAAAACGAATTGGTGCCTTTTAAGGGTCACATATGGGGTAAATATATTCTCCAACATCAGAGATGTTGTCATGCCCCAGGTGTAATAATCAGGCACTCGAACTCCACGCACTGCCCACTCAGGTCACGCCTCGGGTCCATCGCTTTCCCGGCGCCTTCTGTTATGATGGGGCACTGAGAAATTGAACACTCTAGAAGGGCACATTGTTGGAACGCCGATGGTACAGCGTAAACCTGCCATTTCGTGTACATGCAGGTGTGAGTACATTCTCCCATTCGAACATGCCCAAAAGGTGCCCTGAGGGGATGGATATCTAGTAGTGGAGCACGTTAATGGGTCATAGGATTTAGTTATTCCGACTTTTCCTTTCCACACGAGGTTCCACTTGGTTTCGTGGGTAAGTGTGACTCCACATTTTAACGCAGTTTTTCGACTGGTAATGGGCCCTTTACACCTGGGATCTCTAGGTTTAAATCCTGGTACCGGAAAACCCCAACAAGTACACGCATCCCGAATGAAAGTTCGCAATTCTGAGACATACCATGTTTCTATAGGGTCCCATGTTAACGATTCACAACCAACGGTCCGTGAACAGGTCATTAAGGGGGTGTTCTTATAGGGTAGGGGATCTATCTCCCTCGCATCAATTATATTGTCTGGATCAAGTAAAGCCTGCTTAAGGACCAAGCGTATTCATAACGAGAACGATTCTGGTGGGCATAGCCACCCCATCTGCGAGGAATTTGAATACACCAACCTGGGGATAACGGAACATTATATTCATGTTGTAGGGGTTCACCGTGAGGGGGAGGGTCCCACCGACGTACCACATTACAAGGGATCTCCTCCTCCCGGGGACACCACTTCGAATTCAGTACAGACATGCAAGGGAGGTGCACTTCCTGGGGACATGCTGTCCAACCCTCTCGGGCTGCAAGGGCAGCGCTCGTAGTTCCCGTACAGAGCTGTTGCTTCCAGCATGTAGCCTTCCGCATATCCCTCCAGGTCATGTTAACTGGAAACCTATAGGCTACCGGAGAGGGTATGTAGTCAGCTTCCCACCCTGGAGGAGGTGCGTAGTCAATTCCCCACAAACATTGTCCTTTCCAGAGAGTATTCTGAATACACTTTTGGTTTAACATTTCTAATTTTGAATTTAACACTCGTGAGAGATTTAACCAAATAACGGCAAATTTGAGACCCTCTGACGCGGACGTAGGGAGGTCCACACAAAACCCTTGGTCTGTTCGATTCCAGATTCGGACAAAACCAGTAATCAATTCCCATGCCAGGTTGGGTCGGTTATTCAGATTCCCCGTTGATTGAGACAAGATTATACATTCACAAAGTAAGAATATAAACTTTCCCCACACCATCTTTTCCCTAATAAAGAACAGCAACGGGCCTAACAGGATCAGGCAAACAATGCAAAGAATGACCCGCTGAACAACTGAAACCCTAAGTCCCAAGATGTTCGTCGGCAACCTCCCCAATATCATCAAAACCTCTGTCGGGGATTCGTCCCCAGGCAACCAGCATTTTACTCGAGCAGTCGGTTGGGGTCTGGAATTTCCAAACACATCAGGAACCCAAATTCGCTTTTTATCCGCCACTATCCCGTAGCGGTTAGCCACGTCCTCCCGGAGAGCCGACATCTGGGCTCCGGTATCTACTAAAAAGGTGACCGGAGTTTTAAAGGGACCCAGGGGAAAGGTAATTAACAAGTCCCCTTTGTCGTTTTCTGTGAGCCTCCTTAAATAGATCCACCGGCCATCCCCCGGCTCACCGACTGGGGACGGCGGAGGAGGTTTCCCGCAATATTCGCTCCCGCTCCAAAGCTTCCGTCAAAGCAGTGTGTAGCCGTTGGTTAGTCACCCGCTCGGCGGTAAGCTGATCAGAGAGATGTCTTGCCTCATTTCCTAATTGCTCCTGCAGAGCCCCCACCAGATCTTGAAGGGATTTTGTTGTCTCCCCTTCCACGTGTTGGGCCATGTGTTTATTCCGTTGTGCTGCCACCAGAGCTGCTCCTAAAACCGCACAAACTACTGCCTTCCCCTTTCCTTGTTTCAGTTTTCGTTCTTTAGCCAAGCTGGAAATTCTGTCGGCTACTGCTTGTGGATTGTGCCGATTATTGTGGGCCCAAGTCATACCAGAGAGAGAAGGTCGGGCGTTATAGCCCTCTAACCTCTCCAGGAGAGGGGTGCAATCTACAATCGGTCCTCCCAGGGAGGCCATTATGAGTATACAATTATAGGGACCGGATCCCGTACTAGGCCTCAGAGGACTGTCTCCCCTGGTGTATGACTCCTCTCAGAGAGGGGCTTCGGTAAAAGCCTAGTCCCAGTGATCGCTGTAGCACCAACGAGGGGATCCTGCCGACTACGCCAAATTTGTTACGACCCAGACCGGACAGACCAGAGGGTCGTAGAGCTTCTGGGATCCCCCCGGGCTAAATTAAGCTGAAACGACACGAAACATTCACTTTGAACGCTTTATTCCAACAATCCAAACTGTGGAAGGCGTAACGGTGGGCAGCGTGGGTTGCAGCAAAACGTTCACAAGAAGAGAGAAAAGAGAGGAATAAGAAAAAAAAGAAAGAGGGGGACAAGAAAAGAGATAGTCACCACCCTTGGATCCCGCGGTGTCGGCGACGAGCGTGGCAATCCTCCGGTGATGGGCGGGCGCCGTGGCTCTTTGCAGTTGTGTCTTTTATAGTCTAAATCTCCGTCCACAGTCGCGCCTCTTGAAGACTTATACGGGTTCATTCCAGACGGTTCTCAACATATATAGTAGTGTTCCAGAGGGTTCTTTATCTACTGAGTATGTGCGATTTATTGGGGTGGTGGTCTTAGGGACTTGCCAAGGAGCTACAAGCCCCCTCCTCAGATAAGCTTTGTGTGGCCTCTGGCCATATGCGGTGGGTTACCAGGCTGGTTCTGCCACAACACGGGACTGCATACCCTCCGGCACCTCCCCTGTGCCCATGCCAGCCAACTTCTTGCTAAAGGCCCTCTTTGGTATGCAGACCGCACCTTGGTTGCTACAATGTTTGAGACATTGACAGACATTAACTCTTCCAGTCCCTCACACCACCCCGTGGCTCAAACATTGTCCATACAATCCTCGTCCAGGGTGGCGACTTCACAGACAGCAGAAGGAGGAAACACAAGGTAAGAGTAACAAGAATAGGCAAAACAAGAACCCACAGCCCTAACATTACAACAATATTCAAAAGTCACTTTCCCTGAGGTCTTCCTCGACCGTTGTGATCCGTACATGACGAATAGATGTAATGGAGGAGAGCAAGCGAGAGATCATACATCTGCCTATTGCAAGGCCCATCATCAAAAATAAAAATCCACACAGTATCACGAGGCCAATGTTTACAAGCCATTTTCCCCAACCTGGAAGTCCCAGTGAGCCTACAAGAGAGGTGAGCCAAGTTTTCGGATCCCAGCTGTTAAACCGATCCTTGGGCTGCATCGCTTGAAAAAGTTCTCCGGTTTTCTCTGTCACCTCTCTCATCTTCTCTCGTGCTTCTTCTATGGTGGTGGTTGCATTGCGCATGGTGAGACAACATTCTCCATCGGTGAGATTTAACGTTCCACATACACCTTGCTCCTTTAACCATAACATAGCTAAAGCTAATCTGTTTTGCAAAGCCATTGTAGACACTTGTTGAACCTGTAAATTCGTTTCCCCGAAGGCATAACGGGTCCAATTGCTTAGGACGTGTACTTGCCAGGTCAGATTTTCTAAAACGAATTGGTGCCTTTTAAGGGTCACATATGGGGTAAATATATTCTCCAACATCAGAGATGTTGTCATGCCCCAGGTATAATAATCAGGCACTCGAACTCCACGCACTGCCCACTCAGGTCGCGCCTCGGGTCCATCGCTTTCCCGGCGCCTTCTGTTATGATGGGGCACTGAGAAATTGAACACTCTAGAAGGGCACATTGTTGGAACGCCGATGGTACAGCGTAAACCTGCCATTTCGTGTACATGCAGGTGTGAGTACATTCTCCCATTCGAACATGCCCAAAAGGTGCCCTGAGGGGATGGATATCTAGTAGTGGAGCACGTTAATGGGTCATAGGATTTAGTTATTCCGATTTTTCCTTTCCACACGAGGTTCCACTTGGTTTCGTGGGTAAGTGTGACTCCACATTTTAACGCAGTTTTTCGACTGGTAATGGGCCCTTTACACCTGGGATCTCTAGGTTTAAATCCTGGTACCGGAAAACCCCAACAAGTACACGCATCCCGAATGAAAGTTCGCAATTCTGAGACATACCATGTTTCTATAGGGTCCCATGTTAACGATTCACAACCAACGGTCCGTGAACAGGTCATTAAGGGGGTGTTCTTATAGGGTAGGGGATCTATCTCCCTCGCATCAATTATATTGTCTGGATCAAGTAAAGCCTGCTTAAGGACCAAGCGTATTCATAACGAGAACGATTCTGGTGGGCATAGCCACCCCATCTGCGAGGAATTTGAATACACCAACCTGGGGATAACGGAACATTATATTCATGTTGTAGGGGTTCACCGTGAGGGGGAGGGTCCCACCGACGTACCACATTACAAGGGATCTCCTCCTCCCGGGGACACCACTTCGAATTCAGTACAGACATGCAAGGGAGGTGCACTTCCTGGGGACATGCTGTCCAACCCTCTCGGGCTGCAAGGGCAGCGCTCGTAGTTCCCGTACAGAGCTGTTGCTTCCAGCATGTAGCCTTCCGCATATCCCTCCAGGTCATGTTAACTGGAAACCTATAGGCTACCGGAGAGGGTATGTAGTCAGCTTCCCACCCCAGAGGAGGTGCGTAGTCAATTCCCCACAAACATTGTCCTTTCCAGAGAGTATTCTGAATACACTTTTGGTTTAACATTTCTAATTTTGAATTTAACACTCGTGAGAGATTTAACCAAATAACGGCAAATTTGAGACCCTCTGACGCGGACGTAGGGAGGTCCACACAAAACCCTTGGTCTGTTCGATTCCAGATTCGGACAAAACCAGTAATCAATTCCCATGCCAGGTTGGGTCGGTTATTCAGATTCCCCGTTGATTGAGACAAGATTATACATTCACAAAGTAAGAATATAAACTTTCCCCACACCATCTTTTCCCTAATAAAGAACAGCAACGGGCCTAACAGGATCAGGCAAACAATGCAAAGAATGACCCGCTGAACAACTGAAACCCTAAGTCCCACGATGTTCGTCGGCAACCTCCCCAATATCATCAAAACCTCTATCGGGGATTCGTCCCCAGGCAACCAGCATTTTACTCGAGCAGTCGGTTGGGGTCTGGAATTTCCAAACACATCAGGAACCCAAATTCGCTTTTTATCCGCCACTATCCCGTAGCGGTTAGCCACGTCCTCCCGGAGAGCCGACATCTGGGCTCCGGTATCTACTAAAAAGGTGACCGGAGTTTTAAAGGGACCCAGGGGAAAGGTAATTAACAAGTCCCCTTTGTCGTTTTCTGTGAGCCTCCTTAAATAGATCCACCGGCCATCCCCCGGCTCACCGACTGGGGACGGCGGAGGAGGTTTCCCGCAATATTCGCTCCCGCTCCAAAGCTTCCGTCAAAGCAGTGTGTAGCCGTTGGTTAGTCACCCGCTCGGCGGTAAGCTGATCAGAGAGATGTCTTGCCTCATTTCCTAATTGCTCCTGCAGAGCCCCCACCAGATCTTGAAGGGATTTTGTTGTCTCCCCTTCCACGTGTTGGGCCATGTGTTTATTCCGTTGTGCTGCCACCAGAGCTGCTCCTAAAACCGCACAAACTACTGCCTTCCCCTTTCCTTGTTTCAGTTTTCGTTCTTTAGCCAAGCTGGAAATTCTGTCGGCTACCGCTTGTGGATTGTGCCAATTATTGTGGGCCCAAGTCATACCAGAGAGAGAAGGTCGGGCGTTATAGCCCTCTAACCTCTCCAGGAGAGGGGTGCAATCTACAATCGGTCCTCCCAGGGAGGCCATTATGAGTATACAATTATAGGGACCGGATCCCGTACTAGGCCTCAGAGGACTGTCTCCCCTGGTGTATGACTCCTCTCAGAGAGGGGCTTCGGTAAAAGCCGAGTCCCAGTGATCGCTGTAGCACCAACGAGGGGATCCTGCCGACTACGCCAAATTTGTTACGACCCAGACCGGACAGACCAGAGGGTCATAGAGCTTCTGGGATCCCCCCGGGCTAAATTAAGCTGAAACGACACGAAACATTCACTTTGAACGCTTTATTCCAACAATCCAAACTGTGGAAGGCGTAACGGTGGGCAGCGTGGGTTGCAGCAAAACGTTCACAAGAAGAGAGAAAAGAGAGGAATAAGAAAAAAAAGAAAGAGGGGGACAAGAAAAGAGATAGTCACCACCCTTGGATCCTGCGGTGTCGGCGACGAGCGTGGCAATCCTCCGGTGATGGGCGGGCGCCGTGGCTCTTTGCAGTTGTGTCTTTTATAGTCTAAATCTCCGTCCACAGTCGCGCCTCTTGAAGACTTATACGGGTTCATTCCAGACGGTTCTCAACATATATAGTAGTGTTCCAGAGGGTTCTTTATCTACTGAGTATGTGCGATTTATTGGGGTGGTGGTCTTAGGGACTTGCCAAGGAGCTACAAGCCCCCTCCTCAGATAAGCTTTGTGTGGCCTCTGGCCATATGCGGTGGGTTACCAGGCTGGTTCTGCCACAACACGGGACTGCATACCCTCCGGCACCTCCCCTGTGCCCATGCCAGCCAACTTCTTGCTAAAGGCCCTCTTTGGTATGCAGACCGCACCTTGGTTGCTACAATGTTTGAGACATTGACAGACATTAACTCTTCCAGTCCCTCACACCACCCCGTGGCTCAAACATTGTCCATACAATCCTCGTCCAGGGTGGCGACTTCACAGACAGCAGAAGGAGGAAACACAAGGTAAGAGTAACAAGAATAGGCAAAACAAGAACCCACAGCCCTAACATTACAGCAATATTCAAAAGTCACTTTCCCTGAGGTCTTCCTCGACCGTTGTGATCCGTACATGACGAATAGATGTAATGGAGGAGAGCAAGCGAGAGATCATACATCTGCCTATTGCAAGGCCCATCATCAAAAATAAAAATCCACACAGTATCACGAGGCCAATGTTTACAAGCCATTTTCCCCAACCTGGAAGTCCCAGTGAGCCTACAAGAGAGGTGAGCCAAGTTTTCGGATCCCAGCTGTTAAACCGATCCTTGGGCTGCATCGCTTGAAAAAGTTCTCCGGTTTTCTCTGTCACCTCTCTCATCTTCTCTCGTGCTTCTTCTATGGTGGTGGTTGCATTGCGCATGGTGAGACAACATTCTCCATCGGTGAGATTTAACGTTCCACATACACCTTGCTCCTTTAACCATAACATAGCTAAAGCTAATCTGTTTTGCAAAGCCATTGTAGACACTTGTTGAACCTGTAAATTCGTTTCCCCGAAGGCATAACGGGTCCAATTGCTTAGGACGTGTACTTGCCAGGTCAGATTTTCTAAAACGAATTGGTGCCTTTTAAGGGTCACATATGGGGTAAATATATTCTCCAACATCAGAGATGTTGTCATGCCCCAGGTATAATAATCAGGCACTCGAACTCCACGCACTGCCCACTCAGGTCGCGCCTCGGGTCCATCGCTTTCCCGGCGCCTTCTGTTATGATGGGGCACTGAGAAATTGAACACTCTAGAAGGGCACATTGTTGGAACGCCGATGGTACAGCGTAAACCTGCCATTTCGTGTACATGCAGGTGTGAGTACATTCTCCCATTCGAACATGCCCAAAAGGTGCCCTGAGGGGATGGATATCTAGTAGTGGAGCACGTTAATGGGTCATAGGTTTTAGTTATTCCGATTTTTCCTTTCCACACGAGGTTCCACTTGGTTTCGTGGGTAAGTGTGACTCCACATTTTAACGCAGTTTTTCGACTGGTAATGGGCCCTCTACACCTGGGATCTCTAGGTTTAAATCCTGGTACCGGAAAACCCCAACAAGTACACGCATCCCGAATTAAAGTTCGCAATTCTGAGACATACCATGTTTCTATAGGGTCCCACGTTAACGATTCACAACCAACGGTCCGTGAACAGGTCATTAAGGGGGTGTTCTTATAGGGTAGGGGATCTATTTCCCGCGCATCAATTATATTGTCTGGATCAAGTAAAGCCTGCTTAAGGACCAAGCGTATTCATAACGAGAACGATTCTGGTGGGCATAGCCACCCCATCTGCGAGGAATTTGAATACACCAACCTGGGGATAACGGAACATTATATTCATGTTGTAGGGGTTCACCGTGAGGGGGAGGGTCCCACCGACGTACCACATTACAAGGGATCTCCTCCTCCCGGGGACACCACTTCGAATTCAGTACAGACATGCAAGGGAGGTGCACTTCCTGGGGACACGCTGTCCAACCCTCTCGGGCTGCAAGGGCAGCGCTCGTAGTTCCCGTACAGAGCTGTTGCTTCCAGCATGTAGCCTTCCGCATATCCCTCCAGGTCATGTTAACTGGAAACCTATAGGCTACCGGAGAGGGTATGTAGTCAGCTTCCCACCCTGGAGGAGCTGTGTAGTCAATTCCCCACAAACATTGTCCTTTCCAGAGAGTATTCTGAATACGCTTTTGGTTTAACATTTCTAATTTTGAATTTAACACTCGTGAGAGATTTAACCAAATAACGGCAAATTTGAGACCCTCTGACGCGGACGTAGGGAGGTCCACACAAAACCCTTGGTCTGTTCGATTCCAGATTCGGACAAAACCAGTAATCAATTCCCATGCCAGGTTGGGTCGGTTATTCAGATTCCCCGTTGATTGAGACAAGATTATACATTCACAAAGTAAGAATATAAACTTTCCCCACACCATCTTTTCCCTAATAAAGAACAGCAACGGGCCTAACAGGATCAGGCAAACAATGCAAAGAATGACCCGCTGAACAACTGAAACCCTAAGTCCCACGATGTTCGTCGGCAACCTCCCCAGTATCATCAAAACCTCTATCGGGGATTCGTCCCCAGGCAACCAGCATTTTACTCGAGCAGTCGGTTGGGGTCTGGAATTTCCAAACACATCAGGAACCCAAATTCGCTTTTTATCCGCCACTATCCCGTAGCGGTTAGCCACATCCTCCCGGAGAGCCGACATCTGGGCTCCGGTATCTACTAAAAAGGTGACCGGAGTTTTAAAGGGACCCAGGGGAAAGGTAATTAACAAGTCCCCTTTGTCGTTTTCTGTGAGCCTCCTTAAATAGATCCACCGGCCATCCCCCGGCTCACCGACTGGGGACGGCGGAGGAGGTTTCCCGCAATATTCGCTCCCGCTCCAAAGCTTCCGTCAAAGCAGTGTGTAGCCGTCGGTTAGTCACCCGCTCGGCGGTAAGCTGATCAGAGAGATGTCTTGCCTCATTTCCTAATTGCTCCTGCAGAGCCCCCACCAGATCTTGAAGGGATTTTGTTGTCTCCCCTTCTACGTGTTGGGCCATGTGTTTATTCCGTTGTGCTGCCACCAGAGCTGCTCCTAAAACCGCACAAACTACTGCCTTCCCCTTTCCTTGTTTCAGTTTTCGTTCTTTAGCCAAGCTGGAAATTCTGTCGGCTACCGCTTGTGGATTGTGCCGATTATTGTGGGCCCAAGTCATACCAGAGAGAGAAGGTCGGGCGTTATAGCCCTCTAACCTCTCCAGGAGAGGGGTGCAATCTACAATCGGTCCTCCCAGGGAGGCCATTATGAGTATACAATTATAGGGACCAGATCCCGTACTAGGCCTCAGAGGACTGTCTCCCCTGGTGTATGACTCCTCTCAGAGAGGGGCTTCGGTAAAAGCCGAGTCCCAGTGATCGCTTTAGCACCAACGAGGGGATCCTGCCGACTACGCCAAATTTGTTACGACCCAGACCGGACAGACCAGAGGGTCATAGAGCTTCTGGGATCCCCCCGGGCTAAATTAAGCTGAAACGACACGAAACATTCACTTTGAACGCTTTATTCCAACAATCCAAACTGTGGAAGGCGTAACGGTGGGCAGCGTGGGTTGCAGCAAAACGTTCACAAGAAGAGCGAAAAGAGAGGAATAAGAAAAAAAAGAAAGAGGGGGACAAGAAAAGAGATAGTCACCACCCTTGGATCCCGCGGTGTCGGCGACGAGCGTGGCAATCCTCCGGTGATGGGCGGGCGCCGTGGCTCTTTGCAGTTGTGTCTTTTATAGTCTAAATCTCCGTCCACAGTCGCGCCTCTTGAAGACTTATACGGGTTCATTCCAGACGGTTCTCAACATATATAGTAGTGTTCCAGAGGGTTCTTTATCTACTGAGTATGTGCGATTTATTGGGGTGGTGGTCTTAGGGACTTGCCAAGGAGCTACAAGCCCCCTCCTCAGATAAGCTTTGTGTGGCCTCTGGCCATATGCGGTGGGTTACCAGGCTGGTTCTGCCACAACACGGGACTGCATACCCTCCGGCACCTCCCCTGTGCCCATGCCAGCCAACTTCTTGCTAAAGGCCCTCTTTGGTATGCAGACCGCACCTTGGTTGCTACAATGTTTGAGACATTGACAGACATTAACTCTTCCAGTCCCTCACACCACCCCGTGGCTCAAACATTGTCCATACAATCCTCGTCCAGGGTGGCGACTTCACAGACAGCAGAAGGAGGAAACACAAGGTAAGAGTAACAAGAATAGGCAAAACAAGAACCCACAGCCCTACATTACAACAATATTCAAAAGTCACTTTCCCTGAGGTCTTCCTCGACCGTTGTGATCCGTACATGACGAATAGATGTAATGGAGGAGAGCAAGCGAGAGATCATACATCTGCCTATTGCAAGGCCCATCATCAAAAATAAAAATCCACACAGTATCACGAGGCCAATGTTTACAAGCCATTTTCCCCAACCTGGAAGTCCCAGTGAGCCTACAAGAGAGGTGAGCCAAGTTTTCGGATCCCAGCTGTTAAACCGATCCTTGGGCTGCATCGCTTGAAAAAGTTCTCCGGTTTTCTCTGTCACCTCTCTCATCTTCTCTCGTGCTTCTTCTATGGTGGTGGTTGCGTTGCGTATGGTGAGACAACATTCTCCATCGGTGAGATTTAACGTTCCACAGACACCTTGCTCCTTTAACCATAACATAGCTAAAGCTAATCTGTTTTGCAAAGCCATTGTAGACACTTGTTGAACCTGTAAATTCGTTTCCCCGAAGGCATAACGGGTCCAATTGCTTAGGACGTGTACTTGCCAGGTCAGATTTTCTAAAACGAATTGGTGCCTTTTAAGGGTCACATATGGGGTAAATATATTCTCCAACATCAGAGATGTTGTCATGCCCCAGGTATAATAATCAGGCACTCGAACTCCACGCACTGCCCACTCAGGTCGCGCCTCGGGTCCATCGCTTTCCCGGCGCCTTCTGTTATGATGGGGCACTGAGAAATTGAACACTCTAGAAGGGCACATTGTTGGAATGCCGATGGTACAGCGTAAACCTGCCATTTCGTGTACATGCAGGTGTGAGTACATTCTCCCATTCGAACATGCCCAAAAGGTGCCCTGAGGGGATGGATATCTAGTAGTGGAGCACGTTAATGGGTCATAGGATTTAGTTATTCCGATTTTTCCTTTCCACACGAGGTTCCACTTGGTTTCGCGGGTAAGCGTGACTCCACATTTTAACGCAGTTTTTCGACTGAACTCTTAAGACATTAACTCTTCCAGTCCCTCACAGGTCACTATCTCTCCGTCTCGCAGAGGTGAGCTGAGACATTGCAAACGTCCAGCAATTGCTCACACATGAAAAGTGTCAGCACTGAAAGCTACTGCTTGATCTAACCAGGCCTTGGCTAGCCTTTCAGAGCCACACAAAGGTTGGGGCTCTGTGCTTCTCTAGCCACCTAACCCTCGGCTCATCCTCTCTCGCAGTCGAAGGAGACCTGAGCTGAGAAATTGCAAACGTCCAGCAATTCCTCACACATGAAAAGTGCCAGCACTGAAAGCTACTGCTTGATCTAAGCATGCCTTGGCTAGCCTTTCAGAGACACACAAAGGTTGGGGCTCTGTGGTCCTCTAGCCACCTAATCTTCTGCTCATCCTCTCTTGCAGTCGAAGGAGAGCTGAGCTGAGAAATTGCAAACTTCCAGCAATTCCTCAGACATGAGAAATGCCAGCACTGAAAGCTACTGCTTGATCTAAGCATGCCTTGGCTAGCCTTTCAGAGCCACACAAAGGTTTGGGCTCTGTGCTTCTCTAGCCACCTAACCCTCGGCTCATCCTGTCTCGCAGTCGAAGGAGACCTGAGCTGAGAAATTGCAAACGTCCAGCAATTCCTTACACATGAAAAGTACCAGCACTGAAAGCTCTTGCTAGCCAGCACCGTTCCTTGAACTGCTCTCACAGGCGCAGCAACACTGGGGCTCTGCGCTTCTGTAGCCACCTAATGTCACGGTCACTATCTCTCCGTCTCGCAGAGCTGAGCTGAGAAATTGCAAACGTCCAGCAATTCCTCACACATGAAAAGTGCCAGCACTGAAAGCTGCTGCTAGCCAGCACCGTTCCTTGGAAGCGCTCTCACAGGCGCAGCAACACTGGGGCTCTGCGCTTCTCTAGCCACCTAACGTCACGGTCACTATCTCTCCGTCTCGCAGAGCTGAGCTGGGAAATTGCAAACGTCCAGCAATTGCTCACACATGAAAAGTGCCAGCACTGAAAGCTACTGCTTGATCTAACCAGGCCTTGGCTAGCCTTTCAGAGCCACACAAAGGTTGGGGCTCTGTGCTTCTCTAGCCACCTAATCTTCTGCTCATCCTCTCTCGCAGTCGAAGGAGAGCTGAGCTGAGAAATTGCAAACGTCCAGCAATTCCTCACACATGAAAAGTGCCAGCACTGAAAGCTGATGCTAGCAGGCACCGTTCCGCGGAAGTGCTCTCACAGGCGCAGCAACACTGGGGCTCTGCGCTTCTCTAGCCACCTAACATCACGGTCACTATCTCTCCGTCTCGCAGAGCTGAGCTGAGAAATTGCAAACGTCCAGCAATTCCTCACACATGAAAAGTGCCAGCACTGAAAGCTACTGCTTGATCTAACCAGGCCTTGGCTAGCCTTTCAGAGCCACACAAAGGTTGGGGCTCTGTGGTCCTCTAGCCACCTAATCTTCTGCTCATCCTCTCTCGCAGTCGAAGGAGAGCTGAGCTGAGAAATTGCAAACTTCCAGCAATTCCTCAGACATGAGAAATGCCAGCCCTGAAAGCTACTGCTTGATCTAACCAGGCCTTGGCTAGCCTTTCAGAGCCACACAAAGGTTTGGGCTCTGTGCTTCTCTAGCCACCTAACCCTCGGCTCATCCTCTCTCGCAGTCGAAGGACAGCTGAGCTGAGAAATTGCAAACGTCCAGCAATTCCTCACACATGAGAAATGCCAGCACTGAAAGCTGCTGCTAGCAGGCACCGTTCCTTGGAAGCGCTCTCACAGGCGCAGCAACACTGGGGCTCTGCGCTTCTCTAGCCACCTAACGTCATGGTCACTATCTCTCCGTCTCGCAGAGCTGAGCTGAGAAATTGCAAACGTCCAGCAATTCCTCACACATGAAAAGTGCCAGCGCTGAAAGCTACTGCTTGATCTAACCAGGCCTTGGCTAGTCTTTCAGAGTCACACAAAGGTTGGGGCTCTGTGCTTCTCTAGCCACCTAATCTTCTGCTCAACCTCTCTCGCAGTCGAAGGAGACCTGAGCTGAGAAATTGCAAACGTCCAGCAATTCCTTACACATGAAAAGTACCAGCACTGAAAGCTCTTGCTAGCCAGCAGCGTTCCTTGAACTGCTCTCACAGGCGCAGCAACACTGGGGCTCTGCGCTTCTGTAGCCACCTAACGTCACGGTCACTATCTCTCCGTCTCGCAGAGCTGAGCTGAGAAATTGCAAACGTCCAGCAATTCCTCACACATGAAAAGTGCCAGCACTGAAAGCTGCTGCTAGCCAGCACCGTTCCTTGGAAGCGGTCTCACAGGCACAGCAACACTGGGGCTCTGCGCTTCTCTAGCCACCTAATGTCACGGTCACTATCTCTCCGTCTCGCAGAGCTGAGCTGGGAAATTGCAAACGTCCAGCAATTGCTCACACATGAAAATTGCCAGCACTGAAAGCTACTGCTTGATCTAACCAGGCCTTGGCTAGCCTTTCAGAGCCACACAAAGGTTGGGGCTCTGTGCTCCTCTAGCCACCTAATCTTCTGCTCATCCTCTCTCGCAGTCGAAGGAGAGCTGAGCTGAGAAACTGCAAACATCCAGCAATTCCTCACACATGAAAAGTTCCAGCACTGAAAGCTGATGCTAGCAGGCACCGTTCCGCGGAAGTGCTTTCACAGGCGCAGCAACATTGGGGCTCTGCGCTTCTCTAGCCACCTAACATCACGGTCACTATCTCTCCGTCTCGCAGAGCTGAGCTGAGAAATTGCAAACGTCCAGCAATTCCTCACACATGAAAAGTGCCAGCACTGAAAGCTACTGCTTGATCTAACCAGGCCTTGGCTAGCCTTTCAGAGCCACACAAAGGTTGGGGCTCTGTGGTCCTCTAGCCACCTAATCTTCTGCTCATTCTCTCTTGCAGTCGAAGGAGAGCTGAGCTGAGAAATTGCAAACTTCCAGCAATTCCTCAGACATGAGAAATGCCAGCACTGAAAGCTACTGCTTGATCTAAGCATGCCTTGGCTAGCCTTTCAGAGCCACACAAAGGTTGGGGCTCTGTGGTCCTCTAGCCACCTAACCCTCGGCTCATCCTCTCTCGCAGTCGAAGGAGAGCTGAGCTGAGAAACTGCAAACGTCCACCAATTCCTCACACATGAAAAGTGCCAGCTCTGAAAGCTCTTGCTAGCCAGCACCGTTCCTTGGAAGCACTCTCACAGGCGCAGCAACACTGGGGCTCTGCACTTCTCTAGCCACCTAACGTCACGGTCACTATCTCTCCGTCTCGCAGAGCTGAGCTGAGAAATTGCAAACATCCAGCAATTGCTCACACATGAAAAGTGCCAGCACTGAAAGCTACTGCTTGATCTAACCAGGCCTTGGCTAGCCTTTCAGAGCCACACAAAGGTTGGGGCTCTGTGCTCCTCTAGCCACCTAACCCTCGGGTCATCCTCTCTCGCAGTCGAAGGAGACCTGAGCTGAGAAATTGCAAACGTCCACCAATTCCTCACACATGAGAAATGCCAGCACTGAAAGCTGTTGCTAGCCAGCGCCGTTCCTTGGAAGCGCTCTCACAGGTGCAGCAACACTGGGGCTCTGCGCTTCTCTAGCCACCTAACGTCACGGTCACTATCTCTCCGTCTCGCAGAGCTGAGCTGAGAAATTGCAAACGTCCAGCAATTGCTCACACATGAAAAGTGCCAGCTCTGAAAGCTACTGCTTGATCTAACCAGGCCTTGGCTAGCCTTTCAGAGCCACACAAAGGTTGGGGCTCTGTGCTTCTCTAGCCACCTAATCTTCGGCTCATCCTCTCTCGCAGTCGAAGGACAGCTGAGCTGAGAAATTGCAAATGTCCAGCAATCCCTCACACATGAGAAATGCCAGCACTGAAAGCTGCTGCTAGCAGGCACCGTTCCTTGGAAGCGCTCTCACAGGCGCAGCAACACTGGGGCTCTGCACTTCTCTAGCCACCTAACGTCACGGTCACTATCTCTCCGTCTCGCAGAGCTGAGCTGAGAAATTGCAAACGTCCAGCAATTGCTCACACATGAAAAGTGCCAGCACTGAAAGCTACTGTTTGATCTAACCAGGCCTTGGCTAGCCTTTCAGAGCCACACAAAGGTTGGGGCTTTGTGCTTCTCTAGCCACCTAACCCTCGGCTCATCCTCTCTCGCAGTCGAAGGACAGCTGAGCTGAGAAATTGCAAACGTCCACCAATTCATCAGACATGAGAAATGCCAGCACTGAAAGCTCTTGCTAGCCAGCACCGTTCCTTGGAACTGCTCTCACAGGCGCAGCAACACTGGGGCTCTGCGCTTCTCTAGCCACCTAACGTCACGGTCACTATCTCTCCGTCTCGCAGAGCTGAGCTGAGAAATTGCAAACGTCCAGCAATGCCTCACACATGAAAAGTGCCAGCGCTGAAAGCTACTGCTTGATCTAAGCATGCCTTGGCTAGCCTTTCAGAGCCACACAAAGGTTGGGGCTCTGTGCTTCTCTAGCCACCTAACCCTCGGCTCATCCTCTCTCGCAGTCGAAGGACAGCTGAGCTGAGAAATTGCAAACGTCCAGCAATTCCTCACACATGAGAAATGCCAGCACTGAAAGCTGTTGCTAGCCAGCACCGTTCCTTGGAACTGCTCTCACAGGTGCAGAAACACTGGGGCTCTGCACTTCTCTAGTCACCTAACGTCACGGTCACTATCTGTCCGTCTCGCAGAGCTGAGCTGAGAAATTGCAAACGTCCAGCAATTCCTCAGACATGAGAAATGCCAGCACTGAAAGCTGCTGCTAGCCAGCACCGTTCCTTGGAAGCGCTCTCACAGGCGCAGCAACACTGGGGCTCTGCGCTTCTCTAGCCACCTAACGTCACGGTCACTATCTCTCCGTCTCGCAGAGCTGAGCTGAGAAACTGCAAACGTCCAGCAATTCCTCACACTTGAAAAGTGCCAGCACTGAAAGCTACTGCTTGATCTAAGCATGCCTTGGCTAGCCTTTCAAAGCCACACAAAGGTTGGGGCTCTGTGGTCCTCTAGCCACCTAATCTTCTGCTCATCCTCTCTCGCAGTCGAAGGAGACCTGAGCTGAGAAATTGCAAACGTCCACCAATTCCTCACACTTGAAAAGTGCCAGCACTGAAAGCTACTGCTTGATCTAATCAGGCCTTGGCTAGCCTTTCAGAGCCACACAAAGGTTGGGGCTCTGTGGTCCTCTAGCCACCTAATCTTCTGCTCATCCTCTCTCGCAGTCGAAGGAGAGCTGAGCTGAGAAATTGCAAACGTCCAGCAATTCCTCACACATGAAAAGTGCCAGCGCTGAAAGCTACTGCTTGATCTAACCAGGCCTTGGCTAGCCTTTCAGAGTCACACAAAGGTTGGGGCTCTGTGCTCCTCTAGCCACCTAATCTTCTGCTCATCCTCTCTCGCAGTCGAAGGAGAGCTGAGCTGAGAAATTGCAAACGTCCAGCAATTGCTCACACATGAAAAGTGCCAGCACTGAAAGCTACTGCTTGATCTAACCAGGCCTTGGCTAGCCTTTCAAAGCCACACAAAGGTTGGGGCTCTGTGGTCCTCTAGCCACCTAATCTTCTGCTCATCCTCTCTCGCAGTCGAAGGACAGCTGAGCTGAGAAATTGCAAACGTCCAGCAATTCCTCACACATGAAAAGTGCCAGCTCTGAAAGCTACTGCTTGATCTAACCAGGCCTTGGCTAGCCTTTCAGAGCCACACAAAGGTTGGGGCTCTGTGCTTCTCTAGCCACCTAACCCTCGGCTCATCCTCTCTCGCAGTCGAAGGACAGCTGAGCTGAGAAACTGCAAACATCCACCAATTCCTCAGACATGAAAAGTGCCAGCACTGAAAGCTGTTGCTAGCCAGCACCGTTCCGTGGAAGCGCTCTCACAGGCACAGCAACACTGGGGCTCTGCACTTCTCTAGCCACCTAACATCACGGTCACTATCTCTCCGTCTCGCAGAGCTGAGCTGAGAAATTGCAAACGTCCAGCAATTCCTCACACATGAAAAGTGCCAGCACTGAAAGCTACTGCTTGATCTAAGCATGCCTTGGCTAGCCTTTCAAAGCCACACAAAGGTTGGGGCTCTGTGGTCCTCTAGCCACCTAATCTTCTGCTCATTCTCTCTTGCAGTCGAAGGACAGCTGAGCTGAGAAATTGCAAACGTCCAGCAATTCCTCACACATGAAAAGTGCCAACACTGAAAGCTACTGCTTGATCTAACCATGACTTGGCTAGCCTTTCAGAGCCACACAAAGGTTGGGGCTCTGTGCTCCTCTAGCCACCTAATCTTCTGCTCATCCTCTCTCTCAGTCGAAGGAGACCTGAGCTGAGAAATTGCAAACGTCCAGCAATTCCTCACACATGAGAAATGCCAGCACTGAAAGCTATTGCTAGCCAGCGCCGTTCCTTGGAAGCGCTCTCACAGGTGCAGCAACACTGGGGCTCTGCACTTCTCTAGCCACCTAACGTCACGGTCACTATCTCTCCGTCTTGCAGAGCTGAGCTGAGAAATTGCAAACGTCCAGCAATAACTCACACAGGAAAAGTGCCAGCACTGAAAGCTGCTGCTAGCCAGCACCGTTCCTTGGAAGCGCTCTCACAGGCGCAGCAAGACTGGGGCTCTGCGCTTCTCTAGCCACCTAATGTCACGGTCACTATCTCTCCGTCTCGCAGAGCTGAGCTGAGAAATTGCAAACGTCCAGCAATTCCTCACACCTGAAAAGTGTTAGCACAGAATGCTACTGCTTGATCTAAGCATGCCTTGGCTAGCCTTTCAGAGCCACACAAAGGTTGGGGCTCTGTGCTCCTCTAGCCACCTAATCTTCTGCTCATCCTCTCTCGCAGTCGAAGGACAGCTGAGCTGAGAAATTGCAAAATTCCAGCAATTCCTCACACATGAGAAATGCCAGCACTGAAAGCTGTTGCTAGCCAGCACCGTTCCTTGGAACTGCTCTCACAGGCGCAGAAACACTGGGCCTCTGCGCTTCTCTAGCCACCTAACGTCACGGTCACTATCTGTCCGTCTCGCAGAGCTGAGCTGAGAAATTGCAAACGTCCAGCAATTCCTCACACATGTAAAGTGCCAGCACTGAAAGCTGCTGCTAGCCAGCACCGTTCCTTGGAAGCGCTCTCACAGGCGCAGCAACACTGGGGCTCTGCACTTCTCTAGCCACCTAACGTCACGGTCACTATCTCTCTGTCTCGCAGAGCTGAGCTGAGAAATTGCAAACGTCCAGCAATTCCTCACACTTGAAAAGTGCCAGCACTGAAAGCTACTGCTTGATCTAAGCATGCCTTGGCTAGCCTTTCAAAGCCACACAAAGGTTGGGGCTCTGTGGTCCTCTAGCCACCTAATCTTCTGCTCATCCTCTCTCGCAGTCGAAGGACAGCTGAGCTGAGAAATTGCAAACGTCCAGCAATTCCTCACACATGAAAAGTGCCAGCACTGAAAGCTACTGCTTGATCTAACCAGGCCTTGGCTAGTCTTTCAGAGCCACACAAAGGTTGGGGCTCTGTGCTCCTCTAGCCACCTAATCTTCTGCTCATCCTCTCTCGCAGTCGAAGGAGAGCTGAGCTGAGAAATTGCAAACGTCCAGCAATTCCTCACACATGAAAAGTGCCAGCACTGAAAGCTACTGCTTGATCTAACCAGGCCTTGGCTAGTCTTTCAGAGCCACACAAAGGTTGGGGCTCTGTGCTTCTCTAGCCACCTAACCCTCGGGTCATCCTCTCTCGCAGTCGAAGGACAGCTGAGCTGAGAAACTGCAAACATCCACCAATTCCTCAGACATGAAAAGTGCCAGCTCTGAAAGCTGTTGCTAGCCAGCACCGTTCCGTGGAAGCGCTCTCACAGGCCCAGCAACACTGGGGCTCTGCACTTCTCTAGCCACCTAACGTCACGGTCACTATCTCTCCGTCTCGCAGAGCTGAGCTGAGAAATTGCAAACGTCCAGCAATTCCTCACACATGAAAAGTGCCAGCACAGAATGCTACTGCTTGATCTAAGCATGCCTTGGCTAGCCTTTCAGAGCCACACAAAGGTTGGGGCTCTGTGCTTCTCTAGCCACCTAATCTTCTGCTCATCCTCTCTCGCAGTCGAAGGAGAGCTGAGCTGAGAAATTGCAAACGTCCAGCAATTCCTCACACATGAAAAGTGCCAGCACTGAAAGCTCTTGCTAGCCACCACCGTTCCTTGGAAGTACTCTCACAGGCGCAGCAACACTGGGGCTCTGCACTTCTCTAGCCACCTAACGTCACGGTCACTATCTCTCCGTCTTGCAGAGCTGAGCTGAGAAATTGCAAATGTCCAGCAATTCCTCACACATGAAAAGTGCCAGCGCTGAAAGCTACTGATTGATCTAACCATGCCTTGGCTAGCCTTTCAGAGCCACACAAAGGTTGGGGCTTTGTGCTCCTCTAGCCACCTAATCTTCGGCTCATCCTCTCTCGCAGTCGAAGGACAGCTGAGCTGAGAAATTGCAAACGTCCAGCAATTCCTCACACATGAAAAGTGCTAGCACTGAAAGCTACTGCTTGATCTAACCAGGCCTTGGCTAGCCTTTCAGAGCCACACAAAGGTTGGGGCTCTGTGGTCCTCTAGCCACCTAATCTTCTGCTCATCCTCTCTCGCAGTCGAAGGAGAGCTGAGCTGAGAAATTGCAAACGTCCAGCAATTGCTCACACATGAAAAGTGTTAGCACTGACTGCTACTGCTTGATCTAACCATGCCTTGGCTAGCCTTTCAGAGCCACACCAACCGTGGGGCTCTGCACCTGCCTAGCCACCTCATGTTATGCTCTCTCTCTATGTCGCAGGCTAGGTAGAGCTCAGCTCCAAAATTGAAACTTCCAGCGACTACTCCCACAGGGAAGGTGCCAGCACTGAAAGCTCTTGCTAGCCCTCACCTTTCCTTGGAAGCGCTCTCACAGGCCCAGCAATACTGGGGATCTGTGCTTCTCTAGCCACCTAAAGTAATGGTCACTCTCTCTTAGTCTCGTAGAGCACAGCTCTGAAATGGAAAGCGTCCAGCAAGTCCTCACACATGGAAAGTGCCAAGATTGAAAGCTGCCTCTTGACTTTATCCCTTGGCTACCCTTTCAGAGCCACACCAACCCTGGGGCTCTGCACCTGCCTAGCCACCTCATGTTATGCTCTCTCTCTCGCAGGCTAGGGAGAGCTCAGCTCCGAAATTTAAAATGTACAGCGACTGCTCCCACAGGGAAGGGGCCAGCACTGAAAGCTCTTGCTAGCCCTCACCTTTCCATGGAAGCCCCTTCACAGGCCCAGCAACACTGGGGATCTGCACTTTTCTAGCCACCTAACATAATGGTCACTCTCTCTCAGTCTCGTAGAGCTCAGCTCTGAAATGGAAAGTGTCCAGCAAGTCCTCACACATGGAAAGTGCCAAGACTGAAAGCTGCTGCTTGACCTCTCTATCCCTTGGCTACCCTTTCAGAGCCACACCAACCGTGGGGATCTTCAGCTGCCTAGCCACCTCATGTTATGCTCTCTCTCTCTCTCGCAGGCTAGGTAGAGCTCAGCTCTGAAATTGAAAACATCCAGCGACTACTCCCACAGGGAAGGTGCCAGCACTGAAAGCTCTTGCTAGCCCTCACCTTTCCTTGGAAGCCCTTTCACAGGCCCAGCAACACTGGGGATCTGCGCTTCTCTAGCCATCTAATGTAATGATCACTGGTTGCAATGTGGACTCTTTTGCTCTCAAGTTTAGTGTGGTTGTTCTTAAAAGCGCGTTATGTAATACCTTACTTTCAGTATATGGTCCTTATTGTGCTATTTATTACCTCTGGGAACTGGACTACTGTTATCATGTTATTGTTGTTTGTAACACTGGTTTATGATATGATAGAAGTGCAGGTCGTGAAACTAATCGGATGTTTGTACTCAGCATTTCTGTCACCTCTGTACTTCGGGAGCCGCCTATGGGAGCTTATTAATAATTATACCTTTTACCTTTTCTCCTCTGAGAGCCAATCTATGGAGGAGACATCTTCGTAGTATGGGTGCTATCTCCTAGAGAATATTAATAACTACACTTTCTACCTTTTCTCCTGGGGGAGCCAACCTATTGGGGAGACATCTTCCAACATCTTCCCTTTCTCCACCAGGTTAATTACAATAGCATTGGAGGAGTTTGTAAACTTTGAATATCCTTGGGATGTTGAACTCAGCATGCTCCTATTGCTAGGAATCAGCCTGTTCCTGAATGTGATTCAGATCTTGTTTAGGGTTAAACAACTATTTAAAAACACCACCCAGAGATCAACTGCCATGACTGCAGCTACTCAAACCCTGGTGACAGGCACTGCAGTCTACTCAAACTCTGACAACAGGCACTTGTTACGACCCAGACCGGACAGACCAGAGGGTCGTAGAGCTTCTGGGATCCCCCCGGGCTAAATTAAGGTGAAACCACACCAAACGATCACTTTGAACGCTTTATTCGAATAATCCAAACTGTGGAAGGCACAACGGTGGGCAGCGTGGGTTGCAGCAAAACGTTCACAAGAAGAGAGAAAAGAGAGGGGAAAGAAAAAGGGGAAAAGAAAAGAGATAGTAACCACCCTTGGGTCCCACAGCGTCGACGATGAGCGTGGTAATCCTCCGGTGATGGGGGCGCGCAACGTGGCTCTTTGCAGTTGTGTCTTTTATAGTCTAAATCTCCGTCCACAGTCGCGCCTCTTGAAGACTTATATGGGTTCATTCCAGACAGTTCTCAACATATATAGTAGTGTTCCAGAGGGTTCTTTATCTACTGAGCATGTGCGGCTTATTGGGGTGGTGGTCTTAGGGACTCGCCAAGGAGCTACAAGCCCCCTCCTCAAACAAACTTTGTGTGGCCTCTGGCCATATGCGGTGGGTTACCAGGCTGGTTCTGCCACAACACAGGACTGCATACCCTCTGGCACGCCCCCTGTGTCCATGCCAACCAACTTCTTGCTAATGTATGTCCCTCCCTCTTTGTTATGCAGACTGTACCTTGGTTGCTACAATGTTTGAGACATTGACAGACATTAACTCTTTCAGTCCCTCACAGCACTGTGGCTAGTCTAACCCTGGTGACAGGTACTGCAGCTACTCTAACCCTGACGACAAGCACTGCGGCTACTCAAACCCCTATGACAAGCACTGCGGCTACTCTAACCCCAGCAACAAGCACTGCAGCTACTCTAACCCCTATGACAAGCACTGCGGCTACTCAAACCCCTATGACAAGCACTGCGGCTACTCTAACCCCAGCAACAAGCACTGCAGCTACTCAAACCTCTACGACAAGCACTGTGCCTATTCAAACCCCAGTGATAAGCAGTGAAGCTATTCAGACCCTGGCGACAGGCACTGTGGCTACTCAAACCTTGGTGATGGGTGATGCAGCTGAACTAGAGAATCAACCGGTGCCAGTATCAATCACCTCTATACAGAAGAAGAAAAATACAAAAAAATCAGTTCACTTAGCGAAGGATGAAGGTGAACCAGGGTCATCACGAGAACAGGAGGAAGAGGCAGAACCAGAGATAATCACCCAGTCCTTGAGTGAGCTGCGAGATATGCAAAGACTTCAGCCGTAGTCCAGGTGAGCACATTATCACCTGGCTGCTCCGATGCTGGGATAAGAGGGCCAGTAGCTTGGAATTAGAGGCTAAGGAAGCCAAGCAATTGGTATCCCTTTCTAGGGAAGGGGGCATTGACAAGGCAATTGGGAAAAAGACACAAGCCCTCAGCCTCTGGAGGCGACTTCTGTTGGGTGTGAGGGAAAGGTACCCCTTCAAGGAAGATGTTGTATGTCACCCAGGCAAGAGGACCGCCACGGAGAGAGGTATCCAGTACCTGAGGGAATTAGCCATGCGGGAGATGGTTTATTATGACCCAGGCAATGCGCAATTACCCAGAGATCCAGATGAAGTCCAACGTGCATGATTCATGTGGCGGAAGTTTTTACGAAGCGCACCATTGTCATATGCCAATGCATTGGCAGTAATGGACTGGAAAGATGAAGAGGGACCAACAGTAGATGAATTGGTTTGCCAGCTCCGGCAATACTAAGTAAGTCTCACTTCCTCCTTCATCGCAGCTGTGGAGAGACTGCCAGACATGCTAGAACTTCAATGCGAATTGGAGTCAAAGGCAGCCAAGTGATATGCCACAATTGATATCGCTAATGCATTTTTTTCAATCCCTTTGGCAGCAGAGTGCAGGCCACAGTTTGCTTTCACTTGGAGGGGCGTCCAGTACACCTGGAATCGACTGCCCCAGGGGTGGAAACACAGCCCCACCATTTGCCATGGACTAATCCAGACTGCACTGGAAAAGGGTGAGGCTCCAGAACACCTGCAGTACATTGATGACATCATCGTATGGGGCAACACAGCAGAAGAAGTTTTTGAGAAAGGGGAGAAAATAGTTCAAATCCTTCTGAACGCAGGTTTTGCCATAAAACAGAGTAAGGTGAAGGGACCTGCACAGGAGATCCAGTTTTTAGGAATAAAATGGCAAGATAGACATCGTCACATCCCAATGGATGTGATCAACAAAATAGCAGCTATGTCTCCACCGACTAGTAAACAGGAAATGCAAGCTTTCTTAGGCGTTGTAGGTTCTTGGAGAATGCATATTCCAAATTACAGTATGATTGTAAGCCCTCTCTATCAAGTGACCTGGAAGAAGAACAATTTTAAATGGGGCCCTGAGCAACAACAAGCCTTTGAACAGATTAAACGGGAGATTGTTCATGCAGTAGCCCTTGGGCCAGTCCAGGCAGGACCAGATGTTAAAAATGTGCTCTACACCGCAGCCAGGGAGAATGGCCCTACCTGGAGCCTCTGGCAGAAGGCACCCAGGGGAGACCCGAGGTCGACCTCTAGGGTTTTGGAGTCGAGGATCTGAGGCCCGCTATACTCCAACTGAAAAGGAGATATTAGCAGCATATGAAGGAGTTGGAGCTGCTTCAGAAGTGGTTGGTACTGAAACACAGCTCCTATTAGCACCCCGACTGCCAGTGCTGGGCTGGATGTTCAAAGGGAAGGTCCCTTCTACACATCATGCAACTGATGCTACGTGGAATAAGTGGGTTGCACTGATCACACAACAAAGTCGAATAGGAAACCCCTGTCGCCCAGGAATTTTGGAAGTGATCACGGACTGGCCAGAAGGCAAAGATTTTGGAATATTGCCAGAGGAGGAGGTGACGCATTCTGAAGAGGCCCCACTGTATAATAAACTGCCAGAAAATGAGAGGCAATATGCCCTGTTCATTGATGGGTCCTGTCGCATTGTAGGAAAGCATCGGAGGTGGAAGGCAGCTGTGTGGAGTCCTATACAACAAGTTGCAGAAACTGCTGAAGGAGAAGGTGAATCAAGTCAATTTGCAGAGGTGAAAGCCATCCAGCTGGCGGACGCTCAGTATATAAACAGGGGGGAGTTGGCCGGGAGGAGCAGATTGCTGCTTGGGCATCGGTCAGTGGGTGGTGAGCAATTGCATTGTGCGTCACTTGTCTTTTCTTGGGTGTTATTTCTTTTTTTTGTTATATTCCTCTTCATTACAATTATTATTATATTATTATTCTTAGTTATTAATGTATTTTATTTTACTTTATTTATTAAACCGTTCTTATCTCAACCCATGAGTTTTACTTCTTTTTTCCGATCCTCCTCCCCATCCCACTGGGAGGGGGGAGGGGGAAGCAGCTGCATGGTCTTTAGTTGCTGACTGGGGTTAAACCACAACAGTCCTTTTTGGCGCCCAACGTGGGGCATGAAGGGTTGAGATAACGACAGATCTGATCAGAGTGTGTTAAAACAAACTTGTTCTAAGTATTCATTGTATTGGTTTGATATTCACTGGTTACAATGTGGACTCTTTTGCTCTCAAGGTTGGTGTGGTTGTTCTTAAAGGTGCATTATGTAATATATTCCTTGCAGTATATGCTCCCTGTTGTGCTATTTATCACCTCTGGGAACTGGACTAGAGTTATCATGTTGTTGTTTGTAACACTGGCTTATGATAGAAGTGCAGGTCGTGAAACTAATTGGGTGTTTGTACTCAGCATTGTTGTCACCTCTATACTTCGGGAGCCACCTATGGGTGGAGCCCAAAATACTTCAGCATGCTGTGCTCTCTGCTAGAGCTGAAAGAATACAGTGTAGCTTTGCTCTCTTCTTGACTAGAGGTCAGGAAGGTGAGGTAGTAGATGACTTACTTACAATATTGTGTAGCATGCTCTACTTTTAACATGGGGGCTGCTTTTTTTAATGGTAATTGTGTTGATTTTGTGAGAAATGTGAATGTGATTCGTGTGAGTAAAAAACAGAATAGAAGAGGGAGGATTGGTTCATGTAGATATGAAGACATAGTTGAGTGAAAGCACTATTGTTTTAATGCAACTGCGGACCCTGACGGGGAAGATGATTGTGTAATCGCAAACTGCAGAAGTTCCTTTATCTATGGGGTTGTAAGTTTCTAAAAGTGGTACAAGCTTAAAACCGGTTGGGGGACGATTGGTTACCAGAAGGAATGACAGAAGGCACGCGCTGCACGAGATAAGAAGGCGAAGAGTTCAACCTTAAAAATCTGTATAAAGGTCGCTGAGGAAGACTCTTACTTCATCCCAAGACCCCCGCCCAAGACCACCAAGAGGCAGTGCGCATGTGAAAGGGACTTGCAAAACTCATTTTAATACGAAGCGAAGGACAATTTGCATATCGCATCACCCTGTTAAATACGTAAGAGTATAGACTATAAACGCTATATGCTGCTGTCTGTAGGTGTGCGTGTTGGTAGAGCCCAGGCTCCCCGCGCACCCAGCGCTGTTTGCTTGCCTTTTATTCGCTAATAAACCAAGTTCCTGTTAACGTATTATTTTGGGACTCGGTCATTTATCACAATTTGGGGGCTCGTCCGGGATGGTCTTGGTTCCTGAATTCTGACTTGATCTAGGAGGGGCGCCCCACCGTTTGGTGGCTCCTGTTCGGGTCAGGTCGGGACCAACGCCATCCTGAACCTGAATAGAGGCAAGCAAAGAATTCGATTTTTGGAGCTCCCTTGCCGGTTGCGGCAGTTGATTTTGCCCGTAATTCTGTGCGCAAAGAAGCGAACGAAGACGACGGAGTCGTGAGTATTAAAGGCGTATACCGTTCGGTTGGGTGGGATTCGGTTGCCTGTGTGTGAAGAGTGTGATTGAGACGGAACGTAGTTCCGAAGCGAGTGCAGAGGTCTTCTAACCGCGGTTCCAATCTCCCGCAAGGGACTTGGCCGGTGAAGGACCGAAGCGATTCCTATAGGATTCGTGGGTGGGTGATAGGTCCTAAGCCCCCTGCAAGACACTCTTGTTAAGGTAACCAAGGGCTGTAGGAATTGCCACGGTAAAATTCCTAGATGGGCCAAATAAAATCTAAGACCCAGGACCAGAAGAAAGGGAGCGAATTACCAGACATACTACTAGAATGTCCATTAGGGATAATGATTAGAAATTGGAATAATAGGGGCCCCAGAAAAGGAAAAAGCAAATTAAAAATGGTTCAATATTGTATGGTAGAGTGGCCGAAGGAGCCTTTAAAACCACATGTTTTTTGGCCTGTTTTTGGATCTTTTGAGGACTGGGTCTGCCAAGCCTTAAATATATATGTTAATACAAAGGAACCTTTTAGTCAAGAGGAAAGTGATTATGCAGGATTATGGATTAGGACTTCACATCCTTTTCCCGCCTCGATACTTGCATTAAAGGCAGATGAAAAGCCTGAGGAGGAAGAAAAAGAGAAAGAAAAAGGAAAAAATAATGATGAATGGGAGCCGCTAGATAACATACCACCACCGTATAATCCACCCCCGGCAGCTCCGCACCCGGGGATGGTACCACCCCCTCCTCCGGCTTCGACAGCTCCCAGATCAGATCTACCGCCAGCTGCATGTAAACGAAGTAGAATTGCCGCCTCTGAAGGAACTGTTTTATATCCCCTAAGGGAAGTACCCCTTGGAGGAAATCAGGGAGGCATTGGATTTGTAGCTGTACCACTAAGTACTACAGATATGAGAAACTTCAAAAAGGAAATGGGGACTTTATTAGATGATCCACTGGGAGTGGCCGAAAAACTAGATCAATTCCTAGGTCCTAATACCTATACCTGGGAAGAAATGCAGTCCATTTTAGGGATTTTATTTACTACTGAGGAAAAGGGAATGATCAGACAGGCAGGAATGAGAATTTGGGAAAGACAGAATCAGGCAGGACCCCCGGCGGACCAGAAATGGCCAAACGTGGGTCCTCACTGGGATGATCAACAACCCCAGGGGAGACAGAACATGAGGGATTTAAGAACGTTAATCATACAAGGAATAAGGGAGGCGGTTCCACGAGGACAAAACATCAATAAAGCATTTAGTGAACAGCAAAGGAAGGATGAATCTCCCACAGAGTGGTTGGAGAGATTAAGGAAGAGTCTGCAGATGTATTCAGGAATTGATCCGAATACAGTAGCTGGAACCGCACTCCTCAGAACACAATTTGTGGCCAAATCCTGGGGAGATATAAGAAGGAAATTAGAAAAGCTAGAAGATTGGCAAGAGAAGGGATTAGAGGAGTTACTCAGGGAAGCACAAAAAGTCTATGTCAGACGAGATGAAGAAAAACAAAAAGCAAAAGCAAAAATTTTCGTAGCTGCTGTTCGAGAGAGTCAGAAAAATAAGAATTCATCTGGGGAAAGGAAAGAAAGAGGGGTGAACAGAATTCCCCAAGAACCACCCCGCCGAGAAAGAACAACTATTTCTGTTTGCTATTACTGTGGCAAAAAGGGACACATTCAGAAGAATTGCCGTAAGCGAAAACAGGATGAGCAAATGCTTAAAGAAGAATAGGGGTGTCAGGGGCTATATCTCTTGGGGACTTCAACATCAACAGAGCCCTTGATAAAATTGTTAATAGGACCCCATAAAGAGGAATACTCATTTTTAGTAGATACTGGGGCTGAGAAATCAACGATTCAAAAACTTCCAAAAGGCATAGAAAAAGGGAAAAATTACATGTCAGTAATTGGTGCAAAAGGGGAGCCTTTTAAGGTACCTATTCTAGAAGACGTAAAAATAGAATCGGAAAAGAAAATCTGCTTGAATGATTTACTTTTGCTTCCCGAAGCAGAATATAATCTGTTAGGAAGAGACTTAATTCTGAAATTAAATTTCAGTATTCAGAGTCAAGGGGACAAACTACAGGTTAAATTATACACTTTAACACAAGCAGATGAAGAAGTTATCAACCCCTCAGTATGGTATCAGGAAGGGGAAACTGGGAAGATAGATATGAATCCAATAGTTGTTCAAATAACAGATCCACATCGTCCGATTAGAATCAAACAATATCCCATACCGATGGAAGGTCGAAGAGGATTGAAACCTATAGTAGACAGGCTTTTAAAAAAAGGGACTTTAGAACCGTGTATGTCACCTCATAATACACCCATCCTACCTGTAAAGAAACCCGATGGGTCATATAGGATGGTACAAGATTTAAGGGCCGTAAATCAACGAACGATTACCAAATTCCCTGTGGTAACTAATCCTTATACTTTATTGAGTCATTTATCTCCCAAGCATATTTGGTATAGTGTAATAGATCTGAAAGATGCTTTTTGGGCTTGCCCCCTAGATAAAGGATCTAGAGATTATTTTGCCTTTGAATGGGAGGATCCTGAAACAGGGAGAAAACAACAATTGAGGTGGACCGTACTACCACAGGGGTTTACAGAATCACCTAATCTGTTTGGACAAACATTAGAAACAATTTTACAAGATTTCACTATACCCAGGGAGGTAAAGTTATTACAATATGTAGATGACCTATTGATAGCAGGGGAAACTGAGGAAGAAACCCAAAAGGCTACTATTGAACTATTAAATTTCCTGGGAGAAAAGGGATTAAAGGTGTCCCGGTCAAAATTGCAATTTACAGAACAAGAAGTGAGATATTTAGGGCATTGGTTAAGTGAAGGAAAAAAGAAATTAGACCCTGACAGAATATCTGGGATTTTATCCCTGAGACCCCCAAAAACTAAAAAGGAAATAAGACAAGTATTGGGATTATTAGGGTATTGCAGACCATGGCTTGAAGGCTATAGTGAAAAGGTAAAATTTCTATATGAGAAATTGACTAATAACCAGTTTAAGTGGTATGTGGAAGATGAAAAAAAGTTTGAAGAAATTAAAAGGACACTTGTGGAAGCACCTGTGTTGAGCCTTCCAGAGTTGGAAAAACCTTTTTATCTATTTGTAAATACATCCAATCAAACAGCATATGGAGTTCTCACTCAAGACTGGGCAGGGGTTAAAAAGCCTGTAGGATACTTGTCTAAATTACTTGATCCAGTAAGTAGAGGATGGCCTGCTTGTCTCCAGGCCTTGGTTGCTACAGCACTATTAACAGAAGAAGCTAGGAAAATTACTTTTAGCGCCCCTTTGAAGGTATTTACCCCACACAATGTTAGGGGAGTTCTCCAACAAAAAGCTGAAAAATGGCTAACGGATAGCAGAATTTTAAAGTATGAGACCATATTGATTAACTCTCCAGATTTAGAGCTAAAAGTTACTTCTGCTCAAAGTCCAGCACAATTTTTGTTCGGAGAACCGTCAGAAAAGTTGCAACATGATTGCTTAGAAGTAATCGAAGTTCAAACTAAAGTGAGACTGGATTTAAAGGAAACTGAACTAGAAAAAGGAGAAAAATTGTTTGTAGATGGATCTTCCCGAATAGTTGAAGGGAAGAGAAAATCAGGGTATGCAATAATAAATAAAGATTTAGAGATTGTTGAATCGGGACCTTTAAGTCCAGCATGGTCAGCTCAAGCTTGTGAGTTGTATGCTTCTATACAGAGCTTTAGAATTATTAAAGGGAAAAAGCGGAACAATATTCACGGACTCTAAATATGCATTTGGAGTGGTCCACACTTTTGGAAAAATCTGGGAAGAAAGAGGCCTAATTAATACTCAAGGGAAGAATCTAATACATCAAGAATTAATAATAAAAATTTTAAGAATGTTAAGGGAACCAAAAGAGATAGCAGTAGTACATATAAGAGGACATCAAAAAGGGTTAGATTATCAGACTAGGGGAAACAATCTCGCAGATAAAGAAGCCCAGGAGGCAGCTTTAAGGGCTCCGATTGTTCGGGTTAATATAATACAAACAAAAGAGGATACAAGTGAGGAGGAACGAGAAAGTGAAAAGAAGTATACCCCTGAGGAAATAACCAGACTTGAGAAAATAGGGGCAAACTTCGAACGAGGAAAATGGACACTGCCCGATGGCAGAGAAATGTTGCCAAAGGCTTATGCTAGACAGATTTTGGAGCGTTTACATGTACAAACACATTGGGGTACAAGAGCATTAAGCGATCATTTTCTTAAACAATTTGGCTGTATTGGAATCTTTGAAATAGCTAAACAGATTACACAAGGTTGCTTGACTTGTCACAAAGTAAACAAGAAAGTGTTCCGACAAGTGGCAGCAGGGGGAAGAAGAACAGCTTATAGACCTTTTGAGAGAATACAAGTTGATTTTACTGAACTCCCTAAAGTCGGAAGGTTGAAATATCTATTGGTAATGGTAAACCATTTAACACAATGGGTAGAAGCCTACCCTGTGACACGAGCTACAGCACAAATGGTAGTGAAAATTTTATTAGAACACTTAATACCTAGATATGAGATAATCCAGTACATTGATTCTGACCAAGGCACTCATTTTACTTCCAAAATAATAGAGGTGCTATGTCAATCCTTAGGTATCAGGTGGGAACACCACACCCCATGGCATCCACAAAGCTCGGGAAAAGTAGAGAGAATGAATCAAACAATAAAACAACAACTGGCCAAGTTAATGATTGAAACACAGATGCCTTGGACAAAATGCCTATCATTGGCACTTCTAAATATAAGAACAAAACCCCATAGTGAGACTGGATTATCACCCTATGAAATGCTATATGGCACGCCCTACTCTCAGGGGATGCCACTTGGAAATAATATAGTAGAAGATCATGATGTTCAGAAACATATAATTATTTTGGGAAAAAACGTTGAAAAAAATTAAGAAAAATAGGAATGTTAGCTCAAACACCACCCCTGGGATTTGCAATCCATCAGTTGAAGCCTGGGGACAGGGTGTTGATAAAAACATGGAAAGAAGAAACTTTATCCCCTCTTTGGGAGGGACCTTATCTTGTTTTGTTAACCACAAATACCGCTGTCCGAACTGCGGAAAAAGGGTGGACCCACGTATCGCGAGTCAAGGGTCCAATAAAGGAGTGGAAGGTAACATCGGAGCCAGGAGAGACTAAGCTAACCATAAGACGAACCTGAAGATCCTGACAACGAAAAGAAGACTGGACCTATGGACAGCTTCCTTTAAACCAGGCAAACTCTGTCTGGATTAATTTATGTCAGTTGAAGTTAGAGAAAGTCTTTATACATGGTTCCAAATACCACGGGGATGTAAGGTGAAACAGGTATACTTTATTCCTTGGAGGGAAGAAAGAATACCTCAACTAACAGGGGGAGCAGGCTGTTATAAAATCACGGGAGTCCCAAAAATTTTTCCCTTGGCCTGTGATTTAAAAAAAGAAACCCCGGGATTTCCTAGATCAATAATCCCACCTGAAATCCCATGCATTGAACACCTTGATTTGGGTCATCTATGTTGGATAGTCTGTAGATGCTGGAATTGTAACCAAAAATGGTCTTGTGTATCGTTTAACAAACAACCATACTGCAAAAAGTGCAGAAACCCTAATTCACTCCCTACAAGGGAACAAATAAGACAAGTCAAAATTCTTAAACTGTTTTGCGGCTGGGAATTGCTTTTACCTGAAACATGGGAAGTATTTGAGAGCGATTGGTATCGGGTTTTGGCCAAGTGTGCTAAAGAATTTGCATGGAAGAGGGCCCAGCGAAAATATTAAATAACAGAATAAGAGCAGGGTCGATCTCTAAATTATAAATCAAAAATTAAACTAACTGTTGGAACATAGCATACAAGTGACTAAAGGGTTTGAGAAGCCCCAACTTTGGTCTCAAAGTAATCTAAAGGAGTCACCCGATACTAAAAGGAAAGAGGGCAAGACCGGAGTGGGAACTGGTATTGCGGCTGTAGAAGTCTGCCAAGGGCTGCAACCCCTTTGGGCTGTGACTGCCGAATACTATGGCCCTGTCCGGACCTCTTTTGATTATACTTGGGGTAAACTCCTTAACTTTGGCCACGACAAATAACTGCAGTCTATGTGTGACGACCACTAGGAGGGGGAAGATAAGCTCCCAAACCTTGGTTTATCACACTATCTATGACTGCAAAGGCAAAAAAAAATGGGAACTGTATTCATAATTCGACCCAGTATGCCCTATGTAACGAAGGAAATAGAACTGTATGCTATGATCCCACAGAACTCCCTTATCAATATTGGGTAGAAATGAAGACAAATTCAGAGGAAGGTAGATTAATCGGAACAAGTAAGGTCATAACCGATTTGAGTACTCCGGTTTCAATAGTTTTTGATGCATGTGACGTTATAGATGATGATCTAGATACTAATTGTGGAAGTTTAGAATGGAGACGATATTACAGTAATCAACCAAAATATATTTGCCCAGGTGCACATCAATGTCCAATAAATCCTGATTATGTACCAAGTCAAACAGCCAGGTACCAATCGTCACATCTATGTGGAAGGAGGGACTGGTCTTGCGTATGTTGGGATACTATAGGTTGGGGATATGATTATCAATGTAAGGATCTAAAAGCTTTAATAACGAGGATAGAAACAGGAAGTAATTGCACAACTCGTACCTGTAATCCGGTAAATCTAACCCTTATAAATTTGGAAAATTGGAAGCAGAAACAGGTAACCAAAATTGGACTTAAGATATATGGACCTGGAGAGGATCCAGGTGTAATAATTAAAAATAAAATTAAAGAAAAGACAAAAGAATCAGTACAACACAGATTATTATTTAACTCATTCTACCATGAAATGGAGACAGGGGTGAAATATGAAATCCCCACAGTAGCTAAAAATCTATTTGTAAATCTTGCTGAAAACATTGCTAAATCATTAAGTGTAACTAACTGTTATGTTTGCGGTGGAACAAATCAAGGTGAACGATGGCCATGGGAAGCTATGGAGAGCAACATAGGTGATTCCCAAGTATGGAACACAACGGGAACAGGTAACAGGAAACAACGATGGGTACTCCAAACGAGTATAATCGGAAGGAGTTGTTGGCAAAACCTAAAAGATAATGGAAAGCAAGTAGGTCACTTGGAATGTGAAGGAGGTTACCTATGGAATGAAACAACGAATAACTGGGATAAGTGGGGAAGCCCACTAAAAATGAATAATCAATTTACGAAATGGACTAGTGGGCGAGACATATCGAAGGGTTGGCCAAGCCCTGAAGGACATTATTGGATTTGTGGCAAACTAGCTTATGCATATTTGCCCAAAAATTGGACAGGATCATGTGTATTAGGAACTATAAGACCTAGTTTTTTCCTGTTACCCATAAGCCGAGGAGAACGATTGGGAGTCCGAGTGTATGCTGAAACGGATGAGTTAAGGCAAAGGCAGCAAAAAAGAAATCTACAAATAGGGAACTGGGCGGACAACGAATGGCCACCCGAAAGAATAATTGCCTACTATGGTCCTGCTACATGGGCAGAAGACGGGTCTTGGGGTTATAGAACTCCAATATATATGCTTAATAGAATTATAAGATTACAAGCTGTAGTAGAAATAGTTGTAAACAAGACTGGAGATGCATTAGGACTAATTGCAAAACAAAATACAAAAATGAGAACCGCTTTATATCAAAACCGCTTAGCTTTAGATTATTTGTTAGCACAGGAAAGAGGTGTGTGTGGAAAATTTAACCTCAGTAATTACTGTTTAGAAATTGATGATAAAAGGAAAGCTGTAAACGAACTTATAAGGGAAATGAAAAAATTGCACATGTCCCAGTTCAAACATGGAACGGGATAAATTTAGGGGGAATGTGGGGAAACCTCTTCAACAGTGATTGGCTCACCAGGATTGGAATAATAGTTTTGGGAATATTTGGTGGATTATTGATTATCCCGTGTTTAATACCGTGTTTTATTAGATTAATACACTCGATTATACAAAGAATACAAATATTGGCTGTGCCTATTGATCCCAAGGAGGGAAAAGGGAAAACACATTCCCTAATGGTAGTCAAAACAAAGGAAGATCCAGAGTTAATTCTAATAAAACAGGTATTAACAAGATTAGAAACCAAAACACGAATCAATGCAATCGAAAAGAAAATGGGGGATTGTGAGAAATGTGAATGTGATTCGTGTGAGTAAAAAAACAGAATAGAAGAGGGAGGATTGGTTCATGTAGATATGAAGACATAGTTGAGTGAAAGCACCATTGTTTTAATGCAACTGCGGACCCTGACGGGGAAGATGATTGTGTAATCGCAAACTGCAGAAGTTCCTTTATCTATGGGGTTGTAAGTTTCTAAAAGTGGTACAAGCTTAAAACCGGTTGGGGGACGATTGGTTACCAGAAGGAATGACAGAAGGCACGCGCTGCACGAGATAAGAAGGCGAAGAGTTCAACCTTAAAAATCTGTATAAAGGTCGCTGAGGAAGACTCTTACTTCATCCCAAGACCCCCGCCCAAGACCACCAAGAGGCAGTGCGCATGTGAAAGGGACTTGCAAAACTCATTTTAATACGAAGCGAAGGACAATTTGCATATCGCATCACCCTGTTAAATACGTAAGAGTATAGACTATAAACGCTATATGCTGCTGTCTGTAGGTGTGCGTGTTGGTAGAGCCCAGGTTCCCCGCGCACCCAGCGCTGTTTGCTTGCCTTTATTCGCTAATAAACCAAGTTCCTGTTAACGTATTATTTCGGGACTCGGTCATTTATCACAATTTGTTAACCTCATGAAGAGCAGAGCCATATGTAAAGTACATAAGTTGTATATACATCGTCAAAATTTTTGTTAACTTTAAACAGTCGTTATTACTTTAGTGGCCAGAGGTAGCAGCTTCTGGGGGGGGTGGAAATGAGTTTTTGGTGTCGTATGGAGGAGATGTACACATGCAGTAAACTCAGTCACAGCATTTCTGGTGTTTTCATGTATCCCCATTATTGGGGAGGGGAGAAATGGTGGTTTGAGTCTAAAGCAGGGAGACATCAGTACAGCAAACCTGTATTTTGTTCTGGTATGCACCACTGCCTTAAATGAGCAGTGCCGGTTCTTTCTTGGAGTAGCTGTCTCCTAAATTTCCCAAACTTAAGCAATTAATAAATCCATCATTTGCATAGCATTTAAAGTGACTGATTCAGTGTATGGTTAGCCTTCCTGGTTAATAAATACTTTAAACGGGACTCAGCAGTTGTGTAAGACCAGATGCTTCCAATATACCTAGAACAGAGTTAGTGTCAGATCTTATTGTGACAGGTACACCCGCCTTGATCGAGAGCGGAACTTCTCGGCCAGTGAAAAGAAAAAAAACTAGAAGCCTCAGTTTGGGGGTCAAGCCACCCCACCCGCATGGTGGAGTCGGGTTAGGACCACCAGGTACACACTTCAGTCAAGGAATAAGGAAGTGTTGGCCCTCGGCCAATGAGGACTAACATCACCTTATTTGACCACAGATCAGATTTGACTAGGGTATAAACGGAGCCCCCTCTGGGGGGGGCAAATTGAGTCAGTTCTCCTCGGAGCAGCGGGTCTGCAGTCGGGGACTCTCCCCTTGAGTCAGGATGCTGCCTAAGGTAACTCCTGCAGGTTGAGAGCCCTCATCTTTTAGGCGACATGTGCATTTTGGGTTATCATTTCTAAAGCTTAAGAATTCTTAAAAGTCGGTTGTGTAGTATTAATTTCCCCTTACATCATTGAACCTGTGGTTTACTAATGTTGTTGCAGTTCTGAACGATTTTGACTGAAGAATAAATTTTGTTGAGTTTAACACCTGTTTAATTTGATTGTGTGAGCCTCCGTGACACTTATCTAAGCTGCAAAATAAAAACAAGAAGGAAAACAATGTATGTTAATGTGTCCCATCCTTTTATGTATGGACAATGTTTCTAGTGTCCTAGTGTCTTTGTCAGCTGTGGAGAGGCATTTTAATCTTCTGCCTCTGTAGAACCCTGGTTCCGAAACTGTGTTAGACTTTGAAACAAAGATTGGCTTTACAAACAAGATCCAATTAGTGACTAAAGAGGAAACATTCCCCTTGGGGTAGATAAGTGTCTGGATTTGGTGAAGAACTGGAAACACTTCTGTGATAATTAGCAATATTCCTCAAGACAGTCTGTAAAGAGAAATTGTTTCCATAGTCTTTTGGGTCTTTTTTCATCTATTTCTCAGATTGATTAATTGAAGGGTTGGACAGGGTTGAGTAGAGAAGGCTTGTTGTAGTCCCGTGGTGCTGCCTTGTGCACAGGGTTAGTGAAACTGCTGCTTATAGCTGTGGAAACTCTTAGCTGGCAAATACAGGTAAAGTAACTTGCAGCTCAATGTGTGCTTGCATATCTACTATGCATCACCCATTAATAAACCAATACATGCAAGCATGTGATCACATAGCTCCAGTTTTTTGGACTGTACAATTGTGTATCTGCCTGTTTGCTTCTCTAAGATGCTCCTTTTCATTTAAGTCAATAGTGAGATTTTTAGCTGCTATTCTGTACTGAGCAGTGACCAAACTTGCGTGGACCCCACAGTCCACTAGAACAATAGAAACCTTTGAATTGCATGTTCTTCCCTAGTGTGGCCCTCCCCTCGTTTTGGAAAGTGACTCACAGGCTAGGCCTGGCATAGTTGCCAGAAAATGATGTCATTTGGATAATGTAATATCCCACGTACAAACCAAAGGCTGTTTAGAAATTGGGCTGACAAGAACAAAAAGGAAATAGCTGCATATCAGATGCATATCTCAATTTTAAAATCAGTATAATTGTGTGTGTACTTATTAAATACAGAGGTAGTGCAAAAGGCATAAAGAAAAGCTGCAGTGTTCCTCAAACCATGTTTTCAGATGATCAGAGGGTGGGTGATCCTGTTCTGTCTGCCTTGTGCCAGCACTAGTTCACACAGCCAAGCTGTGTGTCAGACCAGGGAATTGATCCGGTCAAGCACTAACATGTATCTTGTGGTGTTGCATTAGTTCTCGGCAGGATCAGTTCCCCAGTCACACTCTCCTTGCAGCCCCTGGGGCACCAGCATGGCCAAAAGGTGGAGGGAAAATGCAGGCAAGAATGAGCAGCAAAGAATGGGAAGGGAAGAAGCATGTTAACTAGTCCAGTGGCCAATCTATTTGTACCTCACTGGAGTGAGTGGCTTGACATAATTTCAGATGCAAAGGTCTAATGTTTTGAAATGAGATGTTTCTTTGTGTCCCCTTCCCCACCCTGCCACATGGTCCAAAAAACCTGATGTTTGCCAATGGCCCTTGTGCTGTTGGTGGGACCTGGGGAAGGGCTGAACTGGGGAGTAATTTGCCATCCCTGGGCCTCCTTTGCCCCAGTGGCTTGGGGTGGTCTGTAACCCTGATACAGCAGCTGGGGTTCCTGGCCAGTGCCTGGCACGGGCAAGTGAAATGCTCTGAACCTGCATCAAATAAGACTGGGGCCAAAGTGGTGTCCCTTATAAAATGGCAAAGGCAGTGGAGGCCAACAGGTAAGACTTGATGGGAAAATAAACAGTCTTATAAGCTCTATTTTTTTTCTTCTCCTTTTATTCCTCTCCTGTCACTGGCTCTTGATTTAGCTGCTAGAAATGAGAATAATATCACAGAGCCAAAATACTTAGACCACCAATGTAAGAAAATTCTGGTCCAGTGATTAGGAGTGCACATCTTTTTCAGGAGTGCTTTGGTAGTATTTTCTCTTGGCTACTCAGTATAAACATACTGGATAATACGGTTTTATGTCTGTTACTGGCCTTCTGGACTGGTTATGTATTTAATAATTTCTGTTTTCTGTCTAATATCTATCACATCTAAATCTCAAAAATGTAACTAGTGGACTAGTAACCTTTGTATTGGGTTTGCATGGCAAGGTTTTGGTAGTGGGGGGGGCTACAGGGGTGGCTTCTGTGAGAAGATGCCAGAAGCTGTCCTCATGTCCGACAGAGCCAATGCCAGCAGGCTCCAAGATGGACCCGTCGCTGGCCAAGGCTGAGCCAATCAGCGACGGTGGTAGCGCCTCTGTGATAACATATTTAAGAAGGGGAAAAAGGCTGCTGAAAGATGTGCAGCAGAGAGAGGAGCAGGATGTGAGAGAAACAACTATGCAGACACCGAGGTCAGTGAAGAAGTAGAGGGAGGAGGTGCACCGGAGCAGAGGTTCCCCTGCAGCCCGTGGTGAGACGGCAGGCTGTCTCCCTGCAGCCCGTGGAGGTTTAACGGTGGAGCAGAGATTCCCCTGCAGCCCGTGGAGGACCCCACGCCGGAGCAGGTGGATGCGCCCAAAGGAGGCTGTGACCCCGTGGAGAGCCCGCGCTGGAGCAGGCTCCTGGCAGGACTTGTGACACTGTGGAGGGGAGCCCATGCTGGAGCAGTTCATTCCTGAAGGACTGCACCATGTGCAAAGGACCCATGCTGGAGCAGTTTGTGAAGAACTGCAGCCCATGGGAAGGACCTACATTGGAGAAGTTCGTGGAGGACTGTCTCCTGTGGGAGGGACCCCACGCTGGAGCAGGGGAAGAGTGTGAGGAGGAAGGAGTGGCAGAGACAACGTGTGACCCCATTCCCCTGTCCCCCTGTGCTGCTTGGAGGGGGGAGGAGGTAGAGAAATTGGGGGTTGTGGTTTAACCCCAGCCAGCAACTAAGCACCACGCAGCTGCTTCCCCATCCTCCCTCCCAGTGGGGTGGGGAGGAGGAAAGGAAAAAAGTAAAACTCATGGGCTGAGAAAAGAACAGTTTAATAACTAAAGTAAAAATACACTACTAACTAAGAATAATAATAATTGTAATGAAAAAGAATACAACAAAAAAAAGAAATAAGAAAAGACAAGTGATGCACAATGCAATTGCTCACCACCCACTGACCGATGCCAGAGCCGCGATTTGCCCTTCCTGGCCAACTCCCCCCTGTTTATATACTGGGCATGACATTCCATGGTACGGAATACCCCTTTGGCTAGTTCAGGTCAGCTGCCCCGGCTATGCTCCCTCCCAGCTTCTTGCACACCTGCTTGCTGGCAGAGCATGGGAAACTGAAAAGTCCTTAACTTAGGATAAGCGCTACTTAGCAACAACTAAAACATCAGAGTGTTATCAACATTATTCTCACACTAAATCCAAAACACAGCACTGTACCAGCTATTAAGAAGAGAGTTAACTCTGTCCCAGCCGAAACCAGGACACCAGCTCAGGCTGAAACAGTGGGCTGTGTGCCCCTCTGGCCATGTTATGGGCCAGCTCAGATGTTTTGCAGGAGAACAGAATGAGGTTTTCCAATATTTGCTTACTCACGTATGGAGGACGACTTTATCAACTGTGGATTTGAATGCTGCATGAACAATAAGCCATCCATTAGATACCTTAAGATCTGCCTAATCTTTGCAATGACAATAACCCTTCATCTTGAACTGAGTTTTGCAATGGGTTGACCTGTGGTAGTTTTCCTTTCTCCATCTTGACATGCCCCAGGATTTATGCTAGTATCAGAACTAGTCTGTGTTGTCTTGGCTTTCATTTCCAAGTTTTCTTGTTTAAATTACTTTTCCTTGCTGCATATCAACACAAAGCTATAACTCCATACTTATGAGCTGTTATTTTAGAAATGGACTTCATGTGCATCAAATGTGTCATGCCACACTGAAGGAGAATAGGCCTGCAATGTTTCAGCTTATAATGCTTTCCCATGGCAGCGTAGGGCCCTGCACCTGCATCACATGCAGGATGTAAGAATCAAAGAAACAATTGTTGAGCTTCATTTATTTCCATGCCTTTTCCTAAAATGCAAGTTTTAAGTGTCTTTCAAATCAGACTCCAGTGTCATTATTGAATTGCACACAGCCTACGTTGAAAGCAGGCTGGGAAACAACAGAATTAAGGACAGGGCGCTTGCTTGGCCAGCAGTGTTCCCCATTGGGTTGGTGTCAGAGGAACCCTGAGCTGCAGGAATACAGTTCTGTTCCCCTTCTGCCATTGCTGTAACCACTGACCTGCTGGCGTCTGTCCCCCTGGCTCTATGCCATGCACCCCACCTGCTCTGCTCTGGGTTTGTCAGAGCATCCTCTCCAGGGAATCAGTACAGAGTTCACTGACCCTAGAAAAGTCCATGTCCCTGTTGTTCTCAGGGTCCAGCACCACAGCATCTAGAAACACCAATTGCAAGCAAGCTTTTCCCTTTTGCAGTTGTAGCATATGCATGTGACAACTATATGAAGAATCACCATTGGGTTTAAATGCTAAATTCTAATACGTCTTGGAGCACGTGCTCAAGTTTCAAAGGCTTATAACTTGGGAAAATACTTTCTCCGAGAGGTGAGGGGTTGACCTGCTTTCCATTCTTTCTTAGTTGTTACCAGGTCATTACTCCAAAGCATCATGATTCTTGAGCTTTCCAACAAAACTATGTGAACTTAACACAGATAGGATATCCTATTTTATTCCCATTCTTGGAAATCCTGAAGCCATCTTCAGTTGAGATTTTTTCCTAAACGAATTCATTTAAGCACAGTCAGCGTGCATAATTTAAGTGCTTAAAACTGATAAGATTATAAATAATTGCCCCTTTAGTAAGAAGTATGAAATAACCTTAACTGTAAGTAGTGGGAGCAAAAAGCTCCATCTATCCAAAGGGTCTATTTGATGTCTGAAATGTTACCATTTCATAGGGAAAGTCTTTGGTTATTTGAGGTTTTGCTGATCTTTGAGCAGCTAGAGGGCCTGAAGATAGGATTTGACTCTAAGCAAAATGGTTTAAATATATTTTTAGGATATGCCCTTACAGTATGTGAAACAACTTGCACTGTCAAATACAGCACTGCTCTGGCCAGGAAGGAGTGACTTAGCAAACAATTTCTAGATTCCTGTTGAATATAATTACCCTCTTGCTTTTCTGCTGTTGAAACATCAATACTTAGCCAGACTTGAAAAATACAAAGGCATAGTTCTCATTTCTTGCACCATTTTTCTTATGAAAGCTGATATGAAAGCTGATTTGGATTTGGTCCTGGACTAAATGAGGTTAAGAACTGCTTCATTTAAATTAAAATATTAACAGTGATTCTTGTTCCTAAATAGCAGTGCTTATGAGATTCCCCCCCCCCCCCCAAATATTTAGTTTTCATATGATCTTTGCAAGCAGATCACTGCTACATCCTGGACAAACTATCCCTCTGAAGTTGGACAACTTAAAAACATTGTCTTCCTAGGAAGCAGTGGAATAACAAGCATATGTTTTAAAAAAGCACACTATTTTCAGGTCTGTTTTTATGGTATGTTATACATGAGCTAAGCTTAAAACAAGACCCAGGAACCTCTGGTTGATATGAACTGCAGCTCTGCATGGGTGATGCAAAGAGAACTTCACCTGGGAACTGCCCTTTCCCCTTTGTTTATCCCCTGCTCCTGATGCCTCATATCCAGCTTTCTTAACCCCAGGCCCTCTGCTTTTGACTTTATGTGGGTTCCCTGAGGTTCAAGTTACATCTATAAAAGCATTAAGCAAGCTGTTTCAAGTGGAAATTATACCTTAATACAGAGTAGGAGTGTCTTTGTGTTCCCTGCAAGACTCAAAGCACATTTTCAGCACCACCTGGTGGTTAATAAGTTTATCCAAAGGAGTGTAGGCAGTAACGCACATGGCTCGACATCCTCCTGGAAGTGCTGAACAGCAAAAACATGAGTCTCTAATGTTCATACTTTTAATGCCCACTTTTTTTTCTGCATCTCCTTAGTGTGGTGACCCCCAAAAAACCAGTATAGCCCCGTGATACTGCTGATCTCCATAACTGTTGGTATGACACCCAGCACTTCAGCCAGGACTGCATCCCTGCCTTGAACTTAGAGTAAAATCTCTTTAAAAGCCTACAAGGAAAGACTGGCAGGCAGTTTAGGATAAAGGAGGGCGCTGGTTCATTACTACAGGCATGTGAGTTGTTTTCCTGCTATAGCTAACTTGCATTTAAGACTGCTTTGAAAGGTGAGAATGGCAGTGGCAATGATTTGAGGGGCTGCAGCAGTTGTCAAAAGAGTGTCAGTCTACATGAGATGTGCTGTTGTGTCAATCCAGGCTGTGATAAGGCAGAGGAGTAGCTGCGGTAGCATGGAAGATGAAATGCTGATTCTTTGTGCTCGGAAATAAATGACAGCTACAAATACTTGCTTTGAAATCTCATCCTGCAATTTGCTAGTACAAAAACCAAACAAACAACCCCACCTCCACAGAAAACAAAGGGAAATGTGCATTGCAGCTTGGGGTTTTTGTTTGAGGGGCATGTTTGCAATGTATGAAGTTGTAGGTGAAGTCATTTAAAAAAGAGGTGCAAAATAATCCTTTTGGAGGAACACGTTATTTGTCTTGTTTTTAAAATCTACCTGTTGAGAGTTGATTCCTGCTCACAACTCACTTGTTCATGGAGTTTCACTGATAAATTATAGAAGCACCAGTCTTTTGTAGATAAATACATGCCTTGTGTTTGGAAGATATTGAGAAAAATATGTATTTAGCTGTTTCTTCAGATACCACCCCAGAGCTCTATGAATAACGGGTATAGATTTTTCATGCTATATTAAAAAAAAAAAATATTTGTTTCTGGATAGCACTTTTACATTGAGCTTACTTCATTTTCCAAAAGCTAAATAGTTAATGAATCAAGTATATTTGAGAGGGGCTTGGATGGGCTTTTACAGGTCCTTGGTCTTCTACACTTAGTAAGAAGGGTGTCAGTGATTTGTGTGTCTTACATTAGTACGTCCTTATAATTAATAGCTGAAGTCAAAACAGTACACAGATCCAAAGCTATAAGCAGTACTAAAGTGCATCTGCATCTTGATTTTTTTCTTCCAATACTAGGTTTTGAATTTCTTTAATTATCTTCCACTAAGATTTTCTACTTGTTTACACTTTCCCTGTGATCTGATATACACTGACAGTGCCTCTTAGAGATGCTTCTTTGAAACATCAAGTCAGAAAAGACTTGTCTTTCTGTAAGACTTAAAATACAGCATAAAGAAATTTGTAGGGTTAAGTTTATTCTGTATCTGTCCATGAAAGTCAAGGGTTAAAGGACAAGCTTCACAGTGATAGTTATTCTAATAAAAACACTTTTCTCTTGTACAGAAAGCAAACACTTCAACAACATGCAGGACTTCAAATTCTAATATTTTTCTTTGCAGCTTATATCTGTTCAAACTAGGATTAGCACCACAGATCCAAGACCTACTGGGAAAAGTAGACTTTACAGGTAATAAACTGCTTATCTAATCATATGTTAGATAGTTTCTTCATCCAGTAAATCTGCTAACATTGTGCATATTTTCTATTATGATCTTTCTCCTCTCGCAAGGTTGTCCTGAACACATCCTAATTAAATAGGTGGGAGGCTGCTATTTTGTTAATGAATGTCAATCTTTGAAGGACAGAAAGGAGTGAATTTGCATGGAATACTTGTCATATCTTAGATTCCTTCAACATGGGGAGGAAAAACTGCTAAGAATTCCTGGCCACAAGCGCTTTCAAAAACATTGCACCCGTATTTGTAGGTATAGTGATTCATAATGAAATTCTTACGACTTTGTTCTGATAATATTTCTTTTATGTGAACAGAGGAAGAAATCAGCAACATGCAGAAGGAGCTAGAGAAGTACGGTATACAGAAGCCATCTTTTAGTAAAATTGGTAGGATTCTGGCCAGTGAATTATCAGTGGATGAAGCTGTGTGTAAGTGTGGCTCTTGTTCTGTTTTCTACTAATTAGACAGAACGCCAACAAAATATTTTCTGCCTGTGTTTTAATTCATCTAGTTTGCCACCTCTAAATAACAAGAAATGCAAGCAAGTTTTCATTGACTGTCACACTGCATTATTGTTACAAGGCCTTTTGCAATTTTTCAGTCTGAATTTTTGAGCATCTCCATGGATCCATAGGAAGTGCTACCAGAAACAGATTTCTTACCAGCTTTTACATGGGTTTAATGTTTTGGTAGCTAGTGCTCCTCTAGAATGACTAATTGAGCTCTGTGTGTGCCTCTGCACTATAGGGGGTACTGTGGAGACAGCCGTGGGAATAAGGTATCTTCTCTGTGCCCCCTTCCTGTATTGGACTCTTGCAGTTTTCCTCAAACACCAGATCAGGTTGCTGTGAGGACAAGGCACTGTTCCAGATATAGACAACTTTCTCGTGTATGGTGGTACATACCAAGGAGGATCCACTTGCCTCCATTGGTAGCTTTCAATCTGTCTGACTGCTGGCATGTGACCCACAGCATGGGAAAACACTGCTGGAGGGCATGTCCTGCTGGTGCATCCAAAATAAGCTGTTCCTTTTTAGGGGGTTCGATGCACAGTTATGGTCCTTTTGAGTCTGTCTTGAACAGCTTCCACTCAAAAATGAAATTAAATGCTTTTTTGCTGCCCAAGCCTATCCATCTGTAAATCTGTTGTCTTTTCTTCATTTCAGTTTATTTGTGGAATGAAAAGATATATTTAAAAAGAAAAAAATAAAATTGCTTGAACTTAAATGACATGAAATGAAGTATGTCCACTTAAATCCACACTTGAGCTCTAGTTATTTTGTTCTGAAAATCCTAGCCTTTTTCAGAGGGGCAAAATGAAGAACAGAAGGGCCGGCTTGAGCATGTTCAGTGGCACAGTGGGTCATTGATACAAATCAGTAACAGTACTGCAGACTAACCTTTAAACACGGGGGGGGGGAAGCTGCATTATAATTAAGTTCCATTGCAACTTTGTTAAACCCTACAAAGCAGCATAATTGAAACAAGCTGATTCATGACTTTTGTGCTGAAATTTCTAGACTTTAACTTAAAACATGCTTCCTCATGTTGATTCACATTGTCTGTGTTGTATATTTTGGAGCCTGCTATAGCTTAATATGTATATGCTTGTTGAAAGCTTGCTCTTAAAATACTGCCTTTGGAAGTGGGGGTAGTTTGTCTCCTTTTTTTAGCAAATTTTCATAGATTTAGCGACTACCAAGCACTTTTCTAGAGAGCTTCCTTCCCTGAAGATGAAAGGGCTGCAACTTCCTTCTCTGAAAGCTTTTTATAGTGTGTGTAGGTTTTCCTTTAACTTCTGAAGTGTTTTCAGTCTTCCATAGAAAAGCAGGGTTTCCTGATGCTGGTTCTGTCTCTTTGGGGAAGGAGTGTGCTGTAGATAACACGCCCTGCCCCAGAACAGGAAACATCTGCTATGGGATCCCTCATGCACTAGTGAGGTTGGGCGTGGAGATCCTGCCAGAGGAAAGGGTCTACCATCCTGCTTCCGAAATGGAGTAAGCAAAAGGAGATATGAAACAAAACAACTGCTGAGGACTCCTGCTGTGCTGTCAGCAATAGTAGAAATCAGTGTGCAAAGAGTAAGCTTAAGTGCTTTCAAAGCAAGCTTATTCTCCAAATAACCCTCTCCGTTATTCCATACCTCTAGGCTACTCTTGCAAGTCCATTCGGGTTTCTCACTGTTTCTCTTGGTAGATGGGTTCACAACATCCACCAATACATATTCACATATCTCCTAACCTTGAACCTATCTGTTGACTACTTTTTGCTAGCTCTACTTATGTCAATGAGGCCTCTTACACAACTGTGGAAGAGATTACATCCTTCCTATGTGTTTTGTTATATGAGGATGTGGGGGTGATATGTGTGTCTTAAGAACTGCAGTCTTCTTTTAGCCTCTTGAAGTTGATCTGGGTGTTCACAGAGTTCAACATCAGAGGAACCAATGTTGCTCTCTGCTTCTCCATCATGCCAACTGCTTACACTTGTCCTCTGATGCTGTGCTGAACTGAGCTAGAGGGAAATAATTTTAAAACAACTTTCTGTCATGAATTTAATGCTAAGCAGTGGATGATCCACCAACAGCTAGGCAAGTCATTCCAGTAACTGCCCTCTCTGAGAATGTATGGCTTCATGCTTCATTTGCCCATGTTGAGTTTCCAGTGGTCTGCTCTTCTGTTCTACTTCCCTAAATTTGTACATCCCTTTGTCTTTCTAAAAACTCAAATTTCCTGGTCATTGACAAGCATCTTTCATTTCTTTCATATACTGAAAGAAACTGAAGGCTCTAAACTCAGATATATAGACCCTCAGTTAAACTTAATCCAAAAAAGTGCTTTTTACTGAATGCTTTTTTTCCAGTTTAGCAAAACCATGCAAGGCCACACAGCAAGTAAATATTGATAGAATAAGGAAAGATGGCATTCGTGTTTTCCCTCACACATCTCATTGGTGGCATGAAAGTAAATCCTAGACAAGCTGCTGTGGTGATAAATGGGGAGCTGCTGTGTTCCTCCTTTGGGGTAGGATCTAGATAAAAATTTATCAGGAATTACCTTTTATATGATAATGTCTGTAAAATCTTTGAGACGAATGTGCCACCAGGGTTTTGTTTTTACAGGCATACCTGCCTTATAAAGGGTCATCAAGAAGGGTACGCCTATACCCTTGCATGCTCCTAAATATTATGTTTCTTAAACAAGTCTGAACACATTGAAAAAAGCAATAGAACAAGAAGAGCATAACAACCACGGGAAGTAAAATCAAGAAGGGTGGTAGTTGTTAGGTGGTAGAGTAAGTGCAGAGCCCCAGTGTTGGTGGGGCATTGAATAGAATACAAAGACAAAGGCGAAGGCTAGCAACAGCTTTCAGCCCAGGCCACTTGTGTGTGGAAGTCTAGGTAGTGACTTTACAACCTGTTGCAGGGTCTGGCGAAAGTGAGTGTTAGGGGGTAGAGCAAGCGCAGAGCCCCAGTGTTGGTGGGGCTGTGAAAGGGCTGCCAAGGGAATATGAGGGCCAGCATGAGCTTTCAGTCCTGGACAGATCTCTATAGGAGACGTAGCTGACACCTGTCTCTATCGAAGCTACCCTCTGGTTTACGTTGAGCAGGTAGCTGAGTGTGACGGTTACGTCGTATAGGAAGAGCAGAGCCCAGTCTTGGTGGGGCTCTTAAGGGGCTGCCAGGGAAAGATTACGGCCAGCAACAGCTTTCCTTCCTGGCACCTACTGTCCGAGATCCCTTGGTGGTGCTTCTGCGTTTGGGAACAGGGCTGTTATGAGGGTGAGTGCTAGGCAGTAGAGCAAGAGCAGAGCCCCAGTGTTGGTGGGTCTGTGAAAGGGCTGCCAAGGGAATATGAGGGCCAGCATTAGCTTTCAATCCAGGCCACTTCTGTGTCAAAGTCCTAGCATGTGAGTCTACATTTTGTTTCTGGGTCCAATGAATGTGAGTGTTAGGTGGTAGAGCAAGGGTAGAGCCACAGTTTTGGTGGGGCTCTGTGAGGGACTGAAAGAGTTAATGTCTGTTAATGTCTCAAACATTGTAGCAACCAAGGTGCTGTGTGACCCTGAAACATTCTTTAGTTATCTAAAGAAATGTGGGGATTTGAGACATTCTTTGGTTATCTAGAGACATGTGGGGGTCTGCTTGCAAGCGTGGAGACATTCTCTAGTTATCTAAAGACATGTGGGGCTTTGAGACAGCCAAATGTTCAGTAGAATGAACAAATGAGTAACGGCTAAAAGAAAGACGATTCCACAAGAACCTAGGTCACCTAGAGGGCAGCTGAGGAAGACTTCGGCCTTCATCCCAGCAACCCCCAGGAGGCAGACTACGACCACCTAGCAACTGCCGGCGCAAGCGCACACACAACGCCGACACGGAAGCGGGGACTATAAACAAGGGAACCCTTCTCCAGTGTTTTGCGCGCGCCCATCACCGGAGGATTGCCACGCTCGTCGCCGACATCGCGGGAAGATTGCCACGCTCGTCGCCGACATCGCGGGATCCAAGGGTGGTGACTATCTCTTCTCTTTTCCCCCTCTTTCTTTCTTTTTTTTTCCTTATCCCTCTCTTTTCTCTCTTCTTGTGAACGTTTTGCTGCAACCCACGCTGCCCACCGTTGTGCCTTCCGCAGTTTGGATTGTTCGAATAAAGCGTTCAAAGTGATCGTTTGGTGTCGTTTCACCTTAATTTAGCCCGGGGGGATCCCAGAACCTCTACGGCCCTCTGGTCTGTCCGGTCCGGGTCGTAACAGGCTCTGAAAGGATAACCAAGGGAAGGTGAGGGCCAGGAAAAGCTTTCAGTCCTGGCACCTTCCTTGTGGGAGTAGTCATTGGACGTTTTTAGTTTCAGAGCTGAGCTGTACCGAGACTGAGAGAGAGCGAGCATAACATTAGGTGGCTAAGCAAGTGCAGAACCCCAGTGTTGGTGGGGCTGTGAAAGGGCTGCCAAGGGAAGGTGAGCTCCAGCAACAGCTTTCAGTCCAGGCCACTTATGTGTCGGAGTCCTACACAGTGATTTTACATTTTGTTGCTGGGTCTGGCGAGGGTGAGTGTTAGGTGGTAGAGCAAGCGCTGAGCCCCAGTGTTGGTGGGTCTGTGAAGGGGGGGGGTGGCCAAGAAGAATTGGAAGCTACAAACAGCTTTGAGACCTAGCAACATCTGTGTGGGAGCCCTTGCTGGATGTTTTCTCTTTTAGACATGGGCTCTGGCGAGATTGTATGTTAAGTGGTAGAGCAAGCACAGGTCCCCATTGTTGTTGGGGCTCTGAAAGGATAGCTAAGGGATGGTGAGGGCCAGGAACAGCTTTCTGTCCTGGCCACTTCTGTGCAGGATTACTAGGTCCTTAGTGTCCGTTTTGTTTCTGGGTTCAAACTGAATGGACTCTGGTGGTAAAGCAAGCACAGTGTTTCAGTGTTTGTGGGGTTGCGAAAGGGCTGGCAGGGGCAATTATGACCTGCAAACAGCTTGCAGTCCTGGCCACTTCTGTGTCTGAGTCCTATGTGGTTAGGGTCTGTTTTGGAGCTTGGCTCCAGCACTGGTAAGGGGGTAGGTGAGGTTTGCCTTCTCCTTCTCTTCCTCCTTCTTTGTCTCCTCCTCCTTCTCTTCCTCTGGTTGCCTCCTGTTGCCTCTTGATGCCTCCTCCTATTTGCACTTTTGAATTCTCCTTCTGTTGCCTCTTCATGCCTTCTGCTTCTGTTGCCTCCTGTTGCGTCATCCTCCTATTACCTCCTGTTCCCTCCTCGTTCTGTTCTTCCTCGTCTTGTCTTCTCCTAGTCTCTTCACTTCATTGCCTCCTGTTTCCTCCTCCTCCTCCTCATCCTGTTCTGCCTTTGCCTCCTCCTCCTGTTGCCTCCTGTTGCTCCCTCCTCCTCTCTCCTGTCGTTAACTCACTTGCTACCTGTAGCTGCCCTCTCCTGTTGCCTCCTCCTCTTGTTGCTGCCTTTTGCCTCATCCTCCTGCTCCTCCTGTTGCCTCCAGTTGCCTCCTTTTTCCTCTTTTTACCTCCTGTTGCTGTATTCTCCTCTTGCCTCCTTCTTCTCCTCCTTCTGTTGCCTGCTCTGGGCTCCTGTTGCCATTTGTTGTGTCCTCCTCTTTTTCCTCCTCTTGTTGCCTTGTCCTGCTCCTCCTCCTGTTGCCGCCCCCTCCTCCTCTTCCCTCCTCTTGCATCGTGTTTCAGCTGGGATAGAGTTAATTTTCTTCTTAGTAGCTGGTACAGTGCTGTGTCTTGGATTTAGTGTGAGAATAATGTTGATGATAACACGCTGATGTTTTAGCTGTTGTAAGTAGCGCTTATCTTAAGCTAAGGACATTTCAGTTTCCCATGCTCTGCCAGCAAGCAGGTGTACAAGAAGCTGGGAGGGAGCATAGCCAGGACAGCTGACCCGAACTAGCCAAAGGGGTATTCCATACCATGGAGCATCATGCCCAGTATATAAACAGGGGGGAGTTGGCCGGGAGGGGCGGATCGCTGCTCGGGCATCGGTCAGTGGGTGGTGAGCAATTGCATTGTGCATCACTTGTCTTTTCTTGGGTTTTATTTCTCTCTTTTTTTTTTTATAATCCTTTTCATTACAATTATTATTATATTTTTATTATTCTTAGTATTATATTTTATTTTACTTTAGTTATTAAACTGTTCTTATCTCAACCCACAAGTTTTACTTTTTTCCAATCCTCCTCCTCACCTCACTGGGAGGGGGGAGGGGGGAGTGGCTGCGTGGTGCTTAGCTGCCAGCTGGGGTCAAACCATGACAGTCCTTTTTGGCGCCCAATGTGGGGCACGAAGGGTTGAGATAACGACAGATCTGATCAGAGTGTGTTAAAACAAATTTTTTGTAAGTATTCATTGTCACTGGTCACTATGTGGATTCTTTTGCTCTCAAACTTGATGTAGTTGTTCTTAAAATTATGTTATGTAATACCATACTTGCAATATATGCTCCCTATGCTGTTTATCACCTCTGGGAACTGGACTAGAGTTATCATTTTCTTGTTGTTTGTAACACTGGCTTATGATATGATAGAAGTGCAGGTCGTGAAACTAATTTGGTATTTGTACTCAACATCGCCGTCACCTCTGTACTTCGGGAGCCATCTATGGGAAACTATTAATAACTACACCTACCTTTTTGCCTCTGAGAGTAAATCTATGGAGGAGACATCTCTGTACTTCAGGTGCCATCTCCTGGAAAATATTAATAATTACACTTTTTACCTTTTCTCCTCGGGGAGCCAATCTATGGAGGAGGCAGCTTCCCACATCTTCCCCTTCTCTGCCAGGTTAATTACAATAGCGTTTGAGGAGTTTGCAAATTTTTAATAGCCTTGGGATGTTGAACCCACACACATGGTCCTATTGCTAGGAAGCAGAATGTTCCTGAATGTGGTTCAGGTCTTGTTTAGGGTTAAAGAACTATTTCAAAATACCACCAAGAGATCAACCCCGGCGAGAGGTACTGCGGCTACTCAGACCCCAGCGATGGGTAATGCAGCTGAACCAGAGAATCAACCAATGCCAGTATCAGTCGCCCCTACAGAGAAGAAGAAATATACAAAAAAATCAGACTGCTTAACAAAGGATGAAGGTGAACCAGGGTCATCACGAGAACAGGAGGAAGAGGCAGGACCACAGATAATCACCTGATCCCTATTCCCGACAGAGCTCCAAAATATACAAAAAGATTTCAGCCGTCATCCAGGCGAAATTGAAATTTCCAAAGTTGAAAACGTCCAGCGACTGCACCCACACAGAAGGTGCCAACACTGAATGCTGTTGCTACCCCTCACCTTTCCTTGGAAGCCCTTTCACAGGCCCAACAACACTAGGGCTCCGCACTTCCCTAGCCACCTAAAGTAATGGTCACTATCTCTCAGTCTCATAGAGATCGCCTCTGAAATTGAAAACATCCAGCAATTCCTCACACATGGAAAGTGCCAGGACTGAAAGCTGTTACTTGACCTCACCGTCCCTTGGCTACCCTTTCAGAGCCACACCAACCGTGGGGCTCTGCACGGGCCTAGCCACCTCATGTTATGCTCTCTCTCTCTCGCAGGCTAGGTAGAGCTCAGCTCCGAAATTTTAAATGTACAGAGACTGCTCCCACATGGAAGGTGCCAGCACTGAAAGCTCTTGCTAGCCCTCACCTGTCCTTGGAAGCCCTTTCACAGGCCCAGCAACACTGGGGATCTGCGCTTCTCTAGCCACCTAACATAATGGTCACTATCTCTCAGTCTCACAGAACTCAGCTCTGAAATGGAAAGCGTCCAGCAAGTCCTCACACATGGAAAGTGCCAGGACTGAAAGCTGCTGCTTGACCTCTCCGTCCCTTGGCTACCCTTTCAGAGCCACACCAACCGTAGGGCTCTGCACCTGCCTAGCCACCTCATGTTCTACTTTCTATCGCTCTCGCAGTCTAGGTAGAGCTCAGCTCCAAAAATGAAAACATCCAGCGACTGCTCCCACATGGAAGGTGCCAGCACTGAAAGCTCTTGCTAGCCCTCACCTTTCCTTGGAAGCCCTTTCACAGGCCCAGCAACACCGGGGCTTGGCGCTTCTCTAGCCACCTAACATAATGGTCACTATCTCTCAGTCTCGTAGAGCTCAGCTCTGAAATGGAAAGCGTCCAGCAAGTCCTCACACATGGAAAGTGCCAGGACTGAAAGCTGCTGATTGACCTCTCCATCCCTTGGCTACCCTTTCAGAGCCACACCAACCGTGGGGCTCTGCACCTGCCTAGCCACCTCATGTTCTGCTTTCTATATCTTACAGGCTAGGTAGAACTCAGTTCCAAAATTGAAAACATCCAGCAACTGCTCCCACATGGAAGGTGCCAGCACTGAAAGCTCTTGCTAGCCCTCACCTTTCCTTGGAAGCCCTTTCACAGGCCCAGCAACACTGGGGATCTGCGCTTCTCTAGCCACCTAACATAATGGTCACTATCTCTCAGTCTCGTAGAGCTCAGCTCTGAAATGGAAAGCGTCCAGGAAGTCCTCACACATGGGAAGTGCCAGGACTGAAAGCTGCTGCTTGACCTCTCTGTCCCTTGGCTACCCTTTCAGAGCCACACCAACCCTGGGGCTCTGCACGGGCCTAGCCACCTCATGTTCTACTCTCTATCTCTCTCTCGCAGGCTAGGTAGAGCTCAGCTCTGAAATTGAAAACATCCAGCGACTGCTCCCACAGGGAAGGTGCCAGCACTGAAAGCTCTTGCTAGCCCTCACCTTTCCTTGGAAGCCCTTTCACAGGCCCAGCAACACTGGGGATCTGTGCTTCTCTAGCCACCTAACATAATGGTCACTATCTCTCAGTCTCGCAGAACTCAGCTCTGAAATGGAAAGCGTCCAGGAAGTCCTCACACATGGAAAGTGCCAGGGCTGAAAGCTGCTGATTGACCTCTCCGTCCCTTGGCTACCCTTTCAAGAGCCACACCAACCGTGGGGCTCTGCACGGGCCTAGCCACCTCATGTTATGCTCTATCTCTCTCACAGGCTAGGTAGAGCTCAGCTCCAAAATTGAAAACATCCAGCGACTGCTCCCACATGGAAGGTGCCAGCACTGAAAGCTCTTGCTAGCCCTCACCTTTCCTTGGAAGCCCTTTCACAGGCCCAGCAACACTGGGGATCTGCGCTTCTCTAGCCACCTAACATAATGGTCACTATCTCTCAGTCTCGCAGAACTCAGCTCTGAAACGGAAAGTGTCCAGCAAGTCCTCACACATGGAAAGTGCCAGGACTGAAAGCTGCTGCTTGACCTCTCCGTCCCTTGGCTACCCTTTCAGAGCCACACCAACCGTGGGGCTCTGCATGGGCCTAGCCACCTCATGTTATGCGCTCTCTCTCTCTCTTACAGGCTAGTTAGAGCTCAGCTCCAAAAATGAAAACATCCAGCGACTGCTCCCACATGGAAGGTGCCAGCACTGAAAGCTCTTGCTAACCCTCACCTTTCCTTGGAAGCCCTTTCACAGGCCCAGCAACACTGGGGCTCTGTGCTCCTCTAGCCACCTAACCTTCTGCTCACCCTCTCTTGCAGTCGAAGGAGAGTTGATCTGAGAAATTGCAAACGTCCACCAATTCCTCAGACATGAGAAATGCCAGCACTGAAAGCTGCTGCTAGCCAGCGCCGTTCCGTGGAAGCGCTCTCACAGGCGCAGCAACACTGGGGCTCTGCGCTTCTCTAGCCACCTAACGTCACGGTCACTTTATCTCCGTCTCGCAGAGCTGAGCTGAGAAATTGCAAACATCCAGCAATTCCTCAGACATGAGAAATGCCAGCACTGAAAGCTGTTGCCAGACAGCGCCGTTCCTTGGAAGCGCTTTCACAGGTGAAGCAACACTGGGGCTCTGCGCTTCTCTAGCCACCTAACGTCACGGTCACTATCTCTCCGTCTCGCAGAGCTGAGCTGAGAAACTGCAAACGTCCAGCAATTCCTCACACATGAAAAGTGCCAGCACTGAAAGCTACTGCTTGATCTAACCAGGCCTTGGCTAGACTTTCAGAGCCACAAAAATGTTGGGGATCAGTGCTTCTCTAGCCACCTAATCTTCTGCTCACCCTCTCTCGCAGTCGAAGGAGACCTGAGCTGAGAAATTGCAAACGTCCACCAATTCCTCACACATGAGAAATGCCAGCACTGAAAGCTGTTGCCAGACAGCGCCGTTCCTTGGAAGCGCTTTCACAGGTGCAGCAACACTGGGGCTCTGCGCTTCTCTAGCCACCTAACGTCACGGTCACTATCTCTCCGTCTCACAGAGCTGAGCTGAGAAATTTCAAACGTCCAGCAATTCCTCACACATGAAAAGTGCCAGCACTGAAAGCTGCTGCTAGCAGGCACCGTTCCGTGGAAGCGCTCTCACAGGCGCAGCAACACTGGGGCTCTGAGCTTCTCTAGCCACCTAACATCACGGTCAATTTCTCTCCGTCTCGCAGAGCTGAGCTGAGAAATTGCAAACTTCCAGCAATTCCTCACACATGAAAAGTGCCAGCACTGAAAGCTACTGCTTGATCTAACCAGGCCTTGGCTAGCCCTTCAGAGCCACACAAAGGTTGGGGCTCTGTGCTCCTCTAGCCACCTACTCTTCTGCTCATCCTCTCTCACAGTCGAAGGAGACCTGAGCTGAGAAATTGCAAACTTCCAGCAATTCCTCACACATGAAAAGTGCCAGCACTGAAAGCTGCTGCTAGCAGGCACCGTTCCGTGGAAGTGCTCTCACAGGCGCAGCAACACTGGGGCTCTGCGCTTCTCTAGCCAGCTAATGTCACGGTCACTATCTCTCCGTCTTGCAGAGCTGAGCTAAGAAATTGCAAACGTCCACCAATTCCTCACACATGAGAAATGCCAGCACTGAAAGCTCTTGCCAGACAGCGCCGTTCCTTGGAAGCGCTCTCACAGGCGCAGCAACACTGGGGCTCTGCGCTTCTCTAGCCACCTAACGTCACGGTCACTTTCTCTCCGTCTCGCAGAGCTGAGCTGAGAAACTGCAAACGTCCAGCAATTCCTCACACATGAAAAGTGCCAGCACTGAAAGCTACTGCTTGATCTAACCAGGCCTTGGCTAGCCTTTCAGAGGCACACAAAGGTTGGGGCTCTGTGCTCCTCTAGCCACCTAATCTTCTGCTCACCCTCTCTCGCAGTCGAAGGAGAGCTGAGCTGAGAAATTGCAAACGTCCACCAATTCCTCACACATGAGAAATGCCAGCACTGAAAGCTGTTGCCAGACAGCGCCGTTCCTTGGAAGCGCTTTCACAGGCGCAGCAACACTGGGGCTCTGCGCTTCTCTAGCCACCTAACGTCACGGTCACTATCTCTCCGTCTCGCAGAGCTGAGCTGAGAAATTGCAAACGTCCAGCAATTCCTCACACATGAAAAGTGCCAGCACTGAAAGCTCTTGCTAGCAGGCACCGTTCCGTGGAATTGCTCTCACAGGCGCAGCAACACTGGGGCTCTGCACTTCTCTAGCCACCTAACGTCACGGTCACTTTATCTCCGTCTCGCAGAGCTGAGCTGAGAAATTGCAAACATCCAGCGATTGCTCACACATGAAAAGTGCCAGCACTGAAAGCTACTGCTTGATCTAACCAGGCCTTGGCTAGACTTTCAGAGCCACACAAATGTTGGGGCTCTGTGCTTCTCTAGTCACCTAACCCTCGGGTCATCCTCTCTCGCAGTCGAAGGAGAGCTGAGCTGACAAATTGCAAACGTCCAGCAATTCCTCACACATGAGAAATACCAGCACTGAAAGCTGCTGCTAGCAGGCACCGTTCCTTGGAAGCGCTTTCACAGGCGCAGCAACACTGGGGCTCTGCGCTTCTCTAGCCACCTAACGTCACAGTCACTTTCTCTCCGTCTCGCAGAGCTGAGCTGAGAAATTGCAAACATCCACCAATTCCTCACACATGAAAAGTGCCAGCACTGAAAGCTGCTGCTAGCCAGCACCGTTCCTTGGAATTGCTCTCACAGGCGCAGCAACACTGGGGCTCTGCACTTCTCTAGCCACCTAACGTCACGGTCACTTTATCTCCGTCTCGCAGAGCTGAGCTGAGAAATTGCAAACATCCAGCAATTCCTCACACATGAAAAGTGCCAGCACTGAAAGCTCTTACTAGCCAGCACCGTTCCTTGGAAGCGCTCTCACAGGCGCAGCAACACTGGGGCTCTGCGCTTCTCTAGCCACCTAACGTCACGGTCACTATCTCTCTGTCTCGCAGAGCTGAGCTGAGAAATTGCAAACGTCCAGCAATTCCTCACACATGAAAAGTGCCAGCACTGAAAGCTACTGCTTGATCTAACCAGGCCTTGGCTAGCCTTTCAGAGCCACAAAAAGGTTGGGGCTCTGTGCTTCTCTAGCCACCTAATCTTCTGCTCACCCTCTCTCGCAGTCGAAGGAGACCTGAGCTGAGAAATTGCAAACGTCCACCAATTCCTCACACATGAGAAATGCCAGCACTGAAAGCTGCTGCTAGCCAGCACTGTTCCTTGGAAGCGCTTTCACAGGCGCAGCAACACTGGGGCTCTGCGCTTCTCTAGCCACCTAACGTCACGGTCACTATCTCTCCGTCTCGCAGAGCTGAGCTGAGAAATTGCAAACATCCAGCAATTCCTCACACATGAAAAGTGCCAGCACTGAAAGCTGTTGCCAGACAGCACCGTTCCTTGGAAGTGCTTCCACAGGCGCAGCAACACTGGGGCTCTGCGCTGCTCTAGCCACCTAATCTTCTGCTCACCCTCTCTCGCAGTTGAAGGAGACCTGAGCTGAGAAATTGCAAACATCCAGCAATTCCTCAGACACGAGAAATGCCAGCACTGAAAGCTGTTGCCAGACAGCGCCGTTCCTTGGAAGCGCTCTCACAGGTGCAGCAACACTGGGGCTCTGCGCTTCTCTAGCCACCTAATGTCACGGTCACTCTCTCTCCGTCTCGCAGAGCTGAGCTGGGAAATTGCAAACGTCCAGCAATTCCTCACACATGAGAAGTGCCAGCACTGAATGCTACTGCTTGATCTAACCATGCCTTGGCTAGCCTTTCAGAGCCACAAAAAGGATGGGGCTCTGTGCTTCTCTAGCCACCTCATCTTCTGCTCATCCTCTCTCGCAGTCGAAGGAGAGCTGAACTGAGGAATTGCAAATGTCCAGCAATATCTCACACATAAGAAATGCCAGCACTGAAAGCTGTTCCTAGCCAGCACTGTTCCTTGGAAGCACTCTGACAGGCACAGCAACACTGGGGCTCTGCTCTTGTCTAGCCACCTAACGTCATGGTCACTCTTACGACCCAGACCGGACAGACCAGAGGGTCATAGAGCTTCTGGGATCCCCCCGGGCTAAATTAAGCTGAAACGACACGAAACATTCACTTTGAATGCTTTATTCCAACAATCCGAACTGTGGAAGGCGTAACGGTGGGCAGCGTGGGTTGCAGCAAAACGTTCACAAGAAGAGAGAAAAGAGAGGAATAAGAAAAAAAAGAAAGAGGGGGAAAAGAAAAGAGATAGTCACCACCCTTGGATCCTGTGGTGTCGGCGACGAGCGTGGCAATCCTCCGGTGATGGGCGGGCGCCGTGGCTCTTTGTAGTTGTGTCTTTTATAGTCTAAATCTCCGTCCACAGTCGCGCCTCTTGAAGACTTATACGGGTTCATTCCAGACGGTTCTCAACATATATAGTAGTGTTCCAGAGGGTTCTTTATCTACTGAGTATGTGCGATTTATTGGGGTGGTGGTCTTAGGGACTTGCCAAGGAGCTACAAGCCCCCTCCTCAGATAAGCTTTGTGTGGCCTCTGGCCATATGCAGTGGGTTACCAGGCTGGTTCTGCCACAACACGGGACTGCATAGCCTCCGGCACCTCCCCTGTGCCCATGCCAGCCAACTTCTTGCTAAAGGCCCTCTTTGGTATGCAGACCGCACCTTGGTTGCTACAATGTTTGAGACATTGACAGACATTAACTCTTCCAGTCCCTCACACCACCCCGTGGCTCAAACATTGTCCATACAATCCTCATCCAGGGTGGCGACTTCACAGACAGCAGAAGGAGGAAACACAAGGTAAGAGTAACAAGAATAGGCAAAGCAGGAACCCACAGCCCTAACATTACAACAATATTCAGAAGTCACCTTCCCTGAGGTCTTCCTCGACCGTTGTGATCCGTACATGACGAATAGATGTAATGGAGGAGAGCAAGCGAGAGATCATACATCTGCCTATTGCAAGGCCCATCATCAAAAATAAAAATCCACACAGTATCATGAGGCCAATGTTTACAAGCCATTTTCCCGAACCTGGAAGTCCCAGTGAGCTTGCAAGAGAGGTGAGCCAAGTTTTCGGATCCCAGCTGTTAAACCGATCCTTGGGCTGCATCGCTTGAAAAAGTTCTCCGGTTTTCTCTGTCACCTCTCTCATCTTCTCTCGCGCTTCTTCTATGGTGGTGGTTGCATTGCGCATGGTGAGACAACATTCTCCATTGGTGAGATTTAACATTCCACAGACACCTTGCTCCTTTAACCATAACATATCTAAAGCTAATCTGTTTTGCAAGACCATTGTAGACACTTGTTGAACCTGTAAATTTGTTTCCCCGAAAGCATAACGGGTCCAATTGCTTAGGACGTGTACTTGCCAGGTCAGATTTTCTAAAACGAATTGGTGCCTTTTAAGGGTCACATATGGGTTAAATATATTCTCCAACATCAGAGATGTTGTCATGCCCCAGGTGTAATAATCAGGCACCTGAACTCCATGCACTGCCCACTCAGGTCCATCGCTTTCCCGGCGCCTTCTGTTATGATGGGGCACTGAGAAATTGAACACTCTAGAAGGGCACATTGTTGGAACGCCGATGGTACAGCGTAAACCTGCCATTTCGTGTACATGCAGGTGTGAGTACATTTTCCCATTCGAACATGCCCAAAAGGTGCCCTGAGGGGATGGATATCTCATAGTGGAGCACGTTAATGGGTCATAGGATTTACTTACTCCGATTCCTCCTTTCCACACAAGGTTCCACTTGGCTTCGTGGGTAAGTGTGACTCCACATTTTAATGCAGTTTTTCGACTGGTAATGGGCCCTCTACACCTGGGGCTTCTATGTTTAAATCCTGGTACCGGAAAACCCCAACAAGTACGCATATCCCGAATGAAAGTTCGCAATTCTGAGACATACCATGTTTCTATAGGGTCCCATGTTAACGATTCACAACCAACGGTCCGTGAACAGGTCATTAAGGGGGTGTTCTTATAGGGTAGGGGATCTATCTCCCTCGCATCAATTATATTGTCTGGATCAAGTAAAGCCTGCTTAAGGACCAAGCGTATTCATAACAAGAACGATTCTGGTGGGCATAGCCACCCCATCTGCGAGGAATTTGAATACACCAACCTGGGGATAACGGAACATTATATTCATGTTGTAGGGGTTCACCGTGAGGGGGAGGGTCCCACCGACGTACCACATTACAAGGGATCTCCTCCTCCCGGGGACACCACTTCGAATTCAGTACAGACATGCAAGGGAGGTGCACTTCCTGGGGACATGCTGTCCAACCCTCTCGGGCTGCAAGGGTAGCACTCGTAGTTCCCGTACAGAGCTGTTGCTTCCAGCATGTAGCCTTCCGCATATCCCTCCAGGTCATGTTAACTGGAAACCTATAGGCTACCGGAGAGGGTATGTAGTCAGCTTCCCACCCTGGAGGAGGTGCGTAGTCAATTCCCCACAAACATTGTCCCTTCCAGAGAGTATTCTGAATACGCTTTTGGTTTAACATTTCTAATTTTGAATTTAACACTCGTGAGAGATTTAACCAAATAACGGCAAATTTCAGACCCTCTGACGCGGACGTAGGGAGGTCCACACAAAACCCTTGGTCTGTCCGATTCCAGATTCGGACGAAACCAGTAATCAATTCCCATGCCAGGTTGGGTCGGTTATTCAGATTCCCCGTTGATTGAGACAAGATTATACATTCACAAAGTAAGAATATAAACTTTCCCCACACCATCTTTTTCTTAATAAAGAACAGCAACAGGCCTAACAGGATCAGGCAAACAATGCAAAGAATGACCCGCTGAACAACTGAAACCCTAAGTCCCACGATGGGCTTCTGTCAACCTGTAATACATACACACCAGAAAACTAAGGATTAGAAAGATGGGATTATCCATCGGGTGTGAATGCGATGGTCTTTCCTGTGGGCGTCAGTAGCCACCCATGTGTAAAGATTCAGTGGGGTTTTTAGAGTGAGGGGTACTTCCCCTATAGTTGGCAGATCAGCCAAAACTGGCTGTCCTGGATAATGGAGGGGTTTTTCTGGGTCTTCGTCTTCCCTTTTTCCCGGCAGTGAAGAGGGGGGTTTCGGACAGAAAGCAGTGAGTTTGGGACATCCGTTCTTTCCCCACCTGTTGTTAACCTTTGCCACAGCGTCCGGGAGCCGTGCGGGCCACCCAGCACTGTGCAGCTTGAGAGCATGTTTTAATAACCCATTCGTTCTTTCTACTATCCCGTTAGCCTGGGGATAGTAGGGGGTATGAAATGTCCATTGAACTCCTTCATCCTTTGCCCATTCTTGGACCACCCCGGCAGTAAAGTGGCTGCCATTGTCAGATTGGATAGATTTAGGTTTGGGTAGGTAACTGAACCATTGCTTTAACACTTTTACCGTATTTTCCCCGGTAGCTCGTGCCACTGCTTCGGCTTGAACAAGGCCGGAGACGACTTCTACCCCAACCAAAATATACTGTTTTCCCTCTGATTTTTTAAAAGGACCTATGTAATCTACTTGCCAAGTTTCCCAGAGGCCCTTTCCATCCCGTAAGTGGAGAGGGGGTCCTTGCAAGGGATGCCGCTCTAATCTGGTGGGGCACTGACTGCAAGCAGAAATGATCGTGTTACACAGTTCCCGAGTTACTGGCCAGCCTCTGCTACCAGCCTCCCTGAAAAGGTCTTTAACTCCTGAATGACCGCGTCTCACATGTAACCACTCCAGCAGGCGCTCCCACTCTTTTTCTTCGGCTTCCACTGCTATTGGAGCTAAACGTGTCAGCGAATCTACCTGATTGTTCCAAATGTGGGCTGGGTGATCCCCCCTCTGGTGTGCGGCTACCCATCCCACCAAGAAAGTCCCCTGTTTAGCAATCTCTAATATTTCTTCCCACTTTTCCCTCTGCCACACGGGTATGCGATTAACCTCCCATTGATTCTGTTCCCAGAAAGGGAGCCACTCGGTACATCCTTTGAATACAGCGTATGAATCTGTGTAAATAAAAGTCAATTCTTTGTTCTCGGCTTCTCTTTTAATCACACTCCACACTGCCACCAACTCCCCCACCTGAGCACTTCCCTCCCCTTCCGTTATAATCCGCTCCCCCGAATCAACATGTAAGGCTACTGCCCGATATTTCCACACCTTTCCCTCCCTTTTTGAGGACGCATCAGTAAACCACACATTTTTCAAATGAGGTTCAAATGGAGGAGCTGGTTTTATAAGGGAAGGAGGGGTATCCTGGTTGGATTGGCTATCAGGTGATTCCTGTATTTGGAGTACCTTAAGTGCCCCTTCTTCTACCCTTCCTGCATGACAATAGTGATCTAATTGCGCATACCATTTCCTGACTGTTTCTTGCTGTGCAACCCCTGCCGGGGGTGGGGTCCCAGCCAGCACTGGCTTCAGGACCTTAAAGGGCCCTCTCAAAATAATCGGTTGTTGCTTTGTGATTTTTTCAGCCTCCTGTAGGGCTAGATTAACTACAAAAAGACCCTTCTCCCAAATTGAATATCGTTTTTCAGCATCTTTGAAGCTTCTCGAGTAGAACCCGACAGGGCGAGTTGGTCCTTCAGGTCCACGCTGCCACATGTGTATTGATAGGCCGTGGATGGCAAAGCCCCACTCAATATGGAGTGGATCAGTCGGGTGTATTGGCCCTAAAGCCTGGTATACCCCAGCCTCAAAGATCAATAGTTTTAAGGCTTCCTCATGGACAGGGGTCCACTCCCAAGAGGTTCTTTTCCTCGTCAGGTCATATAAAGGTCGAGCTATAATAGAAAAGTCCGGAATATGTTTTCTCCAGAATACCAGTAGGCCTAAAGCGTGTTGAAGCTCCCTTTTGTTACCAGGCGCTTTCACTTGCTGGAGGGTAGTTAAGGTCTCTGAGGGAATGCACACTGTTCCTCCCCTCCACCAGATGCCTAGAAATTTCACTTCAGGGGACGGGAGTTGTATTTTCCCTGTTGGAATCTGGAGTCCTAAATTTTCCAAATGGGTAATTATGTCTTCCTGAGTCCGTCCTACCACGGAAACATCAGGGCCACCGATTAGCACATCATCAATATACTGATATATTTTGACTCCTTCCCTGGGGGTAATTTGGGCAAGTTCCTGTGCTAAAGCGTAATGGGCAGTAGTCGGTGAATGACAATAGCCCTGGGGAAGGCGAGTGAATGTGTATTGTACACCTTCCCACGTGAAAGCAAAACGCTCTCTGTCTGAGTCCTGCAGGGGAACCATAAAGAACATATCTTTTACATCAATGGCTGCCAAGATCGGGTGTGCTTGTTCCTGGATGGTTGCGATTAGTTCTGCTATGTTTGGCACCGCGGCGGTTAAGGGTCCTGTATTGGCGTTTAGGTGCCGATAATCGACTGTTAGCTGCCATCTGCCGTCTGGCTTGCGGACAGGCCAAACGGGAGAATTATAGGGGGAATGTACAGGCATAATTATTCCCTTTTCTTTCAGGTCTGAAATCACAGGAGCAATCCCTTCTCTAGCTCCTAGAGGGAGAGGATAGGGTTTAACATTCACAACCTTAGACGGGGGTAATTCTGGCGCGGATTGTAGCAGTCGCACCGTGACTGTCGGTAAACCAAACACCCACTCTTTTCCCTTCGAGTCCACCCAAGCACGCCCTCGGAGCAAATCAAGTCCCACGATGTTCGTCGGCAACCTCCCCAATATCATCAAAACCTCTATCGGGGATTCGTCCCCAGGCAACCAGCATTTTACTCGAGCAGTCGGTTGGGGTCTGGAATTTCCAAACACATCAGGAACCCAAATTCGCTTTTTATCCGCCACTATCCCGTAGCGGTTAGCCACGTCCTCCCGGAGAGCCGACATCTGGGCTCCGGTATCTACTAAAAAGGTGACTGGAGTTTTAAAGGGACCCAGGGGAAAGGTAATTAACAAGTCCCCTTTGTCGTTTTCTGTGAGCCTCCTTAAATAGATCCACCGGCCATCCCCCGGCTCACCGACTGGGGATGGCGGAGGGGGTTTCCCGACTCCGGGACGCTCAGATCGATCAATGCAGTCTCCCGGGGGGGGGGCAGACGGGATTATTGTTTCTGGTTCCCGGGATGGGAGGACAAAATCCTTGGGGTTTGAGGGAGATGGGGATTCCTTTATTTTGTCCCAGCTTTTCACCAAACTTTCCAGATTGGGGGTGGGTAACCCATCCATCACCTCCCTGGGGATCCCCTTTGAGATGCCTTCTGTCCATAATGCATATCTTTTATTATCAGGGGGCCGCGTCGGCCTCGGGGGTGCAGCTTTTATTCGCCCATTACCTTCCACCCTCCTAAGGTCCGCCTTGGATTTTGTCTCTCCCTGGCCGGTAAATCCCATCCGTCTCCCATAATTAATCAATTCTTATGCCACCTCTCCCCATGTCGTCTCCGGGGGGCCTCCCCTCCTGCGGGGTCGGGGCGCCCTCAACCGATCTTGTAGTTGCACCGCATATAATTTCAAAGCATCAGGTAATCCTCTTATAAGGGGGTGCAACCTGTCGGGGTCTGCCACATATTGCATGGGAGAGGGCTGTTGCGGAACCAATAACCGGTCATGCATCAACTGGAGGCACGCAGTTTTCTGTACACTCTCTAAAATGTGCCCCGCTGTAGGCGTTTTAATCGAGAAGGGGTCTCCCCTTTCCATGGGATCCAATCCACCCGCCCAGTATGCCACTCTTTGGGTCAGGGACCAGGGTTCTCTATTGTCATTTGTGGTTAGAAAAACTCCCGGACCCCAATATCCTCTCGCCTCCTCCTCACTCAGCAAGATACGGTCACCCCCGGTAAGAGACACTCTCCACACATACTCAGTTTCAGTTTCTCGGGGGCCCCGGGAATATTTCTCCTGAATTTTACCCAAATCAGTGGGAGAATAGGGAATGATACGAGTGGTAACTTGTTGGGGCCCTCCTTGACCAACATCCACAGTCTCAGTTTTAATCAAAGGTCGCATTACAGCTCCCTCCCCGAGGGAAAATATTTCTTTTATAGGGTCTAGGTCTTTAAAAGGGTATAACGATTTTGGATTGTTCCCCTCGTCAAAATCGGCATACGAATTTTCTACAACAATTGGGGAGCGGATTTCATCTAATTGTTCCCGCAATATTCGCTCCCGCTCCAAAGCTTCCGTCAAAGCGGTGTGTAGCCGTTGGTTAGTCACCCGCTCGGCGGTAAGCTGATCAGAGAGATGTCTTGTCTCATTTCCTAATTGCTCCTGCAGAGCCCCCACCAGATCTTGAAGGGATTTTATTGTCTCCCCTTCCACGTGTTGGGCCATGTGTTTATTCTGTTGTGCTGCCACCAGAGCTGCTCCTAAAACCGCACAAACAACTGCCTTCCCCTTTCCTTGTTTCAGTTTTCGTTCTTTAGCCAAGCTGGAAATTCTGTCGGCTACCGCTTGTGGATTGTGCCGATTATTGTGGGCCCAAGTCATACCAGAGAGAGAAGGTCGGGCGTTATAGCCCTCTAACCTCTCCAGGAGAGGGGTGCAATCTACAATCCGTCCTCCCAGGGAGGCTATTATGAGTATACAATTATAGGGACCAGATCCCGTACTAGGCCTCAGAGGACTGTCTCCCCTGGTGTATGACTCCTCTCAGAGAGGGGCTTCGGTAAAAGCCGAGTCCCAGTGATCGCTTTAGCACCAATGAGGGAATCCTGCCGACTACGCCAAATTTGTTACGACCCGGACCGGACAGACCAGAGGGCCGTAGAGCTTCTGGGATCCCCCCGGGCTAAATTAAGCTGAAACGACACGAAACGATCACTTTGAACGCTTTATTCCAACAATCCAAACTGCGGAAGGCACAATGGTGGGCAGCGTGGGTTGCAGCAAAACGTTCACAAGAAGAGAGAAAAGAGAGGGATAAGGAAAAAAAAAGAAAGAAAGAGGGGGAAAAGAGAAGAGATAGTCACCACCCTTGGATCCCGCGATGTCGGCGACGAGCGTGGCAATCTTCCCGCGATGTCAGCGACGAGCGTGGCAATCCTCCGGTGATGGGCGCGCGCAAAACACTGGAGAAGGGTTCCCTTGTTTATAGTCCCCGCTTTCGTGTCGGCGTTGTGTGTGCGCTTGCGCCGGCAGTTGCTAGGTGGTCGTAGTCTGCCTCCTGGGGGTTGCTGGGATGAAGGCCGAAGTCTTCCTCAGCTGCCCTCTAGGTGACCTAGGTTCTTGTGGAATCGTCTTTCTTTTAGCCGTTACTCATTTGTTCATTCTACTGAACATTTGGCTGTCTCAAAGCCCCACATGTCTTTAGATAACTAGAGAATGTCTCCACACTTGCAAGCAGACCCCCACATGTCTCTAGATAACCAAAGAATGTCTCAAATCCCCACATTTCTTTAGATAACTAAAGAATGTTTCAGGGTCACACAGCACCTTGGTTGCTACAATGTTTGAGACATTAACAGACATTAACTCTTTCAGTCCCTCACACAGCGTAAACCTGCCATTTCGTGTACATGCAGGTGTGAGTACATTCTCCCATTCGAACATGCCCAAAAGGTGCCCTGAGGGGATGGATATCTAGTAGTGGAGCACGTTAATGGGTCATAGGATTTAGTTATTCCGACTTTTCCTTTCCACACGAGGTTCCACTTGGTTTCGTGGGTAAGTGTGACTCCACATTTTAACGCAGTTTTTCGACTGGTAATGGGCCCTCTACACCTGGGATCTCTAGGTTTAAATCCTGGTACCGGAAAACCCCAACAAGTACACGCATCCCGAATGAAAGTTCGCAATTCTGAGACATACCATGTTTCTATAGGGTCCCATGTTAACGATTCACAACCAACGGTCCGTGAACAGGTCATTAAGGGGGTGTTCTTATAGGGTAGGGGATCTATTTCCCGCGCATCAATTATATTGTCTGGATCAAGTAAAGCCTGCTTAAGGACCAAGCGTATTCATAACGAGAACGATTCTGGTGGGCATAGCCACCCCATCTGCGAGGAATTTGAATACACCAACCTGGGGATAACGGAACATTATATTCATGTTGTAGGGGTTCACCGTGAGGGGGAGGGTCCCACCGACGTACCACATTACAAGGGATCTCCTCCTCCCGGGGACACCACTTCGAATTCAGTACAGACATGCAAGGGAGGTGCACTTCCTGGGGACACGCTGTCCAACCCTCTCGGGCTGCAAGGGCAGCGCTCGTAGTTCCCGTACAGAGCTGTTGCTTCCAGCATGTAGCCTTCCGCATATCCCTCCAGGTCATGTTAACTGGAAACCTATAGGCTACCGGAGAGGGTATGTAGTCAGCTTCCCACCCTGGAGGAGCTGTGTAGTCAATTCCCCACAAACATTGTCCTTTCCAGAGAGTATTCTGAATACACTTTTGGTTTAACATTTCTAATTTTGAATTTAACACTCGTGAGAGATTTAACCAAATAACGGCAAATTTCAGACCCTCTGACGCGGACGCTGGGAGGTCCACACAAAACCCTTGGTCTGTTCGATTCCAGATTTGGACAAAACCAGTAATCAATTCCCATGCCAGGTTGGGTCGGTTATTCAGATTCCCCGTTGATTGAGACAAGATTATACATTCACAAAGTAAGAATATAACCTTTCCCCACACCATCTTTTCCCTAATAAAGAACAGCAACGGGCCTAACAGGATCAGGCAAACAATGCAAAGAATGACGCACTAAACAACTGAAACCCTAAGTCCCACGATGTTCGTCGGCAACCTCCCCAGTATCATCAAAACCTCTATCAGGGATTCGTCCCCAGGCAACCAGCATTTTACTCGAGCAGTCGGTTGGGGTCTGGAATTTCCAAACACATCAGGAACCCAAATTCGCTTTTTATCCGCCACTATCCCGTAGCGGTTAGCCACATCCTCCCGGAGAGCCGACATCTGGGCTCCGGTATCTACTAAAAAGGTGACCGGAGTTTTAAAGGGACCCAGGGGAAAGGTAATTAACAAGTCCCCTTTGTCGTTTTCTGTGAGCCTCCTTAAATAGATCCACCGGCCATCCCCCGGCTCACCGACTGGGGACGGCGGAGGAGGTTTCCCGCAATATTCGCTCCCGCTCCAAAGCTTCCGTCAAAGCAGTGTGTAGCCGTTGGTTAGTCACCCGCTCGGCGGTAAGCTGATCAGAGAGATGTCTTGCCTCATTTCCTAATTGCTCCTGCAGAGCCCCCACCAGATCTTGAAGGGATTTTGTTGTCTCCCCTTCTACATGTTGGGCCATGTGTTTATTCCGTTGTGCTGCCACCAGAGCTGCTCCTAAAACCGCACAAACTACTGCCTTCCCCTTTCCTTGTTTCAGTTTTTGTTCTTTAGCCAAGCTGGAAATTCTGTCGGCTACCGCTTGTGGATTGTGCCGATTATTGTGGGCCAAAGTCATACCAGAGGGAGAAGGTCGGGCGTTACAGCCCTCTAACCTCTCCAGGAGAGGGGTGCAATCTACAATCGGTCCTCCCAGGGAGGCCATTATGAGTATACAATTATAGGGACCAGATCCCGTACTAGGCCTCAGAGGACTGTCTCCCCTGGTGTATGACTCCTCTCAGAGAGGGGCTTCGGTAAAAGCCGAGTCCCAGTGATCGCTTTAGCACCAACAAGGGGATCCTGCCGACTACGCCAAATTTGTTACGACCCAGACCGGACAGACCAGAGGGTCGTAGAGCTTCTGGGATCCCCCGGGCTAAATTAAGCTGAAACGACACGAAACGATCACTTTGAACGCTTTATTCCAACAATCCAAACTGTGGAAGGCGTAACGGTGGGCAGCGTGGGTTGCAGCAAAACGTTCACAAGAAGAGAGAAAAGAGAGGAATAAGAAAAAAAAGAAAGAGGGGGAAAAGAAAAGAGATAGTCACCACCCTTGGATCCCGTGGTGTCGGCGACGAGCGTGGCAATCCTCCGGTGATGGGCGCGTGCCGTGGCTCTTTGCAGTTGTGTCTTTTATAGTCTAAATCTCCGTCCACAGTCGCGCCTCTTGAAGACTTATACGGGTTCATTCCAGACGGTTCTCAACATATATAGTAGTGTTCCAGAGGGTTCTTTATCTACTGAGTATGTGCGATTTATTGGGGTGGTGGTCTTAGGGACTTGCCAAGGAGCTACAAGCCCCCTCCTCAGATAAGCTTTGTGTGGCCTCTGGCCATATGCGGTGGGTTACCAGGCTGGTTCTGCCACAACACGGGACTGCGTACCCTCCGGCACCTCCCCTGTGCCCATGCCAGCCAACTTCTTGCTAAAGGCCCTCTTTGGTATGCAGACCGCACCTTGGTTGCTACAATGTTTGAGACATTGACAGACATTAACTCTTCCAGTCCCTCACACCACCCCGTGGCTCAAACATTGTCCATACAATCCTCATCCAGGGTGGCGACTTCACAGACAGCAGAAGGAGGAAACACAAGGTAAGAGTAACAAGAATAGGCAAAACAAGAACCCAACAGCCCTAACATTACAACAATATTCAAAAGTCACTTTCCCTGAGGTCTTCCTCGACCGTTGTGATCCGTACATGACAAATAGATGTAATGGAGGAGAGCAAGCGAGAGATCATACATCTGCCTATTGCAAGGCCCATCATCAAAAATAAAAATCCACACAGTATCACGAGGCCAATGTTTACAAGCCATTTTCCCCAACCTGGAAGTCCCAGTGAGCCTACAAGAGAGGTGAGCCAAGTTTTCGGATCCCAGCTGTTAAACCGATCCTTGGGCTGCATCGCTTGAAAAAGTTCTCCGGTTTTCTCTGTCACCTCTCTCATCTTCTCTCGCGCTTCTTCTATGGTGGTGGTTGCATTGCGCATGGTGAGACAACATTCTCCATCGGTGAGATTTAACATTCCACATACACCTTGCTCCTTTAACCATAACATAGCTAAAGCTAATCTGTTTTGCAAAGCCATTGTAGACACTTGTTGAACCTGTAAATTCATTTCCCCGAAGGCATAACGGGTCCAATTGCTTAGGACGTGTACTTGCCAGGTCAGATTTTCTAAAACGAATTGGTGCCTTTTAAGGGTCACATATGGGGTAAATATATTCTCCAACATCAGAGATGTTGTCATGCCCCAGGTATAATAATCAGGCACTCGAACTCCACGCACTGCCCACTCAGGTCGCGCCTCGGGTCCATCGCTTTCCCGGCGCCTTCTGTTATGATGGGGCACTGAGAAATTGAACACTCTAGAAGGGCACATTGTTGGAACGCCGATGGTACAGCGTAAACCTGCCATTTCGTGTACATGCAGGTGTGAGTACATTCTCCCATTCGAACATGCCCAAAAGGTGCCCTGAGGGGATGGATATCTCATAGTGGAGCACGTTAATGGGTCATAGGATTTAGTTATTCCAATTTTTCCTTTCCACACAAGGTTCCACTTGGTTTCGTGGGTAAGTGTGACTCCACATTTTAATGCAGTTTTTCGACTGAACTCTTAAGACATTAACTCTTCCAGTCCCTCACAGGTCACTATCTCTCCGTCTCGCAGAGGTGAGCTGAGACATTGCAAACGTCCAGCAATTGCTCACACATGAAAATTGCCAGCACTGAAAGCTACTGCTTGATCTAACCAGGCCTTGGCTAGCCTTTCAGAGCCACACAAAGGTTGGGGCTCTGTGCTCCATAGCCACCTAATCTTCTGCTCCTTCTCTCTAGCAGTCGAAGGAGACCTGAGCTGAGAGATTGCAAACGTCCAGCAATTCCTTACACATGAAAAGTGCCAGCACTGAAAGCTGTTGCTAGCAGGCACCGTTCCTTGGAAGCGCTCTCACAGGCGCAGCAACATTGGGGATCTGCGCTTCTCTAGCCACCTAACGTCACGGTCACTATCTCTCCGTCTCGCAGAGCTGAGCTGAGAAATTGCAAACGTCCAGCAATTCCTCACACATGAAAAGTGCCAGCACTGAAAGCTACTGCTTGATCTAACCAGGCCTTGGCTAGCCTTTCAGAGCCACACAAAGGTTGGGGCTCTGTGCTCCTCTAGCCACCTAATCTTCTGCTCATCCTCTCTCACAGTCGAAGGAGAGCTGAGCTGAGAAATTGCAAACGTCCAGCAATTCCTCACACATGATAAATGCCAGCACTGAAAGCTGCTGCTAGCCAGCACTGTTCCTTGGAAGCGCTCTCACAGGCGCAGCAACACTGGGGCTCTGCGCTTCTCTAGCCACCTAACATTACGGTCACTATCTCTCCGTCTCGCAGAGCTGAGCTGAGAAATTGCAAACGTCCAGCAATTCCTCACACATGAAAAGTGCCAGCACTGAAAGCTACTGCTTGATCTAACCAGGCCTTGGCTAGCCTTTCAGAGCCACACAAAGGTTGGGGCTCTCTGCTTCTCTAGCCACCTAATCTTCTGCTCATCCTCTCTCGCAGTCGAAGGAGAGCTGAGCTGAGAAATTGCAAACGTCCAGCAATTCCTCACACATGAAAAGTGCCAGCACTGAAAGCTGTTGCTAGCCAGCAGCGTTCATTAGAAGCGCTCTCACAGGCGCAGCAACACTGGGGCTCTGCGCTTCTCTAGCCACCTAACGTCACGGTCACTATCTCTCCGTCTCGCAGAGCTGAGCTGAGAAATTGCAAACGTCCAGCAATTCCTCACACATGAAAAGTGCCAGCACTGAAAGCTACTGCTTGATCTAACCATGCCTTGGCTAGCCTTTCAGAGCCACACAAAGGTTGGGGCTCTGTGCTCCTCTAGCCACCTAATCTTCTGCTCATCCTCTCTCGCAGTCGAAGGAGAGCTGAGCTGAGAAATTGCAAACGTCCAGCAATTCCTCACACATGAGAAATGCCAGCACTGAAAGCTGTTGCTAGCCAGCACTGTTCCTTGGAAGCGCTCTCACAGGTGCAGCAACACTGGGGCTCTGCGCTTCTCTAGCCACCTAACGTCACGGTCACTTTCTCTCCGTCTCGCAGAGCTGAGCTGAGAAATTGCAAACGTCCAGCAATTCCTCACACATGAAAAGTGTTAGCACTGAAAGCGACTGCTTGATCTAACCAGGCCTTGGCTAGCCTTTCAGAGCCACACAAAGGTTGGGGCTCTGTGCTTCTCTAGCCACCTAACCCTTGGGTCATCCTCTCTCGCAGTTGAAGGAGACCTGAGCTGAGAAATTGCAAACGTCCAGCAATTCCTCAGACATGAGAAATGCCAGCACTGAAAGCTGTTGCTAGCCAGCGCCGTTCCTTGGAAGCGGTCTCACAGGTACAGCAACACTGGGGCTCCGCGCTTCTCTAGCCACCTAACGTCACGGTCACTTTCTCTCCGTCTCGCAGAGCTGAGCTGAGAAATTGCAAACGTCCAGCAATTCCTCACACATGAAAAGTGCCAGCACTGAAAGCTGTTGCTAGCCAGCACCGTTCCTTGGAAGTGCTCTCACAGGCGCAGCAACACTGGGGCTCTGCGCTTCTCTAGCCACCTAACGTCACGGTCACTATCTCTCCGTCTCGCAGAGCTGAGCTGAGAAACTGCAAACGTCCAGCAATTCCTCACACATGAAAAGTGCCAGCACTGAAAGCTACTGCTTGATCTAACCATGCCTTGGCTAGCCTTTCAGAGCCACACAAAGGTTGGGGCTCTGTGCTCCTCTAGCCACCTAATCTTCTGCTCATCCTCTCTCGCAGTCGAAGGAGAGCTGAGCTGAGAAATTGCAAACGTCCAGCAATTCCTCACACATGAGAAATGCCAGCACTGAAAGCTGTTGCTAGCCAGCACTGTTCCTTGGAAGCGCTCTCACAGGCACAGCAACACTGGGGCTCTGCGCTTCTCTAGCCACCTAACGTCACGGTCACTTTCTCTCCGTCTCGCAGAGCTGAGCTGAGAAATTGCAAACGTCCAGCAATTCCTCACACATGAAAAGTGTTAGCACTGAAAGCTACTGCATGATCTAACCAGGCCTTGGCTAGCCTTTCAGAGCCACACAAAGGTTGGGGCTCTGTGCTTCTCTAGCCACCTAACCCTTGGGTCATCCTCTCTCGCAGTTGAAGGAGACCTGAGCTGAGAAATTGCAAACGTCCAGCAATTCCTCACACATGAGAAATGCCAGCACTGAAAGCTGTTGCTAGCCAGCGCCGTTCCTTGGAAGCGCTCTCACAGGTGCAGCAACACTGGGGCTCCGCGCTTCTCTAGCCACCTAACGTCACGGTCACTTTCTCTCCGTCTCGCAGAGCTGAGCTGAGAAATTGCAAACGTCCAGCAATTCCTCACACATGAAAAGTGCCAGCACTGAAAGCTGTTGCTAGCCAGCACCGTTCCTTGGAAGTGCTCTCACAGGCGCAGCAACACTGGGGCTCTGCGCTTCTCTACCCACCTAACGTCACGGTCACTATCTCTCCGTCTCGCAGAGCTGAGCTGAGAAACTGCAAACGTCCAGCAATTGCTCACACATGAAAAGTGTTAGCACTGACTGCTACTGCTTGATCTAACCATGCCTTGGCTAGCCTTTCAGAGCCACACCAACCGTGGGGCTCTGCACCTGCCTAGCCACCTCATGTTATGCTCTCTCTCTGTCTCGCAGGCTAGGTAGAGCTCAGGTCCAAAATTGAAACTTCCAGCGACTACTCCCACAGGGAAGGTGCCAGCACTGAAAGCTCTTGCTAGCCCTCACCTTTCCTTGGAAGCGCTCTCACAGGCCCAGCAATACTGGGGCTCTGCGCTTCTCTAGCCACCTAAAGTAATGGTCACTCTCTCTTAGTCTCGTAGAGCACAGCTCTGAAATGGAAAGCGTCCAGCAAGTCCTCAAACATGGAAAGTGCCAAGATTGAAAGCTGCCTCTTGACTTTATCCCTTGGCTACCCTTTCAGAGCAAAAACAACCGTGGGGCTCTGCACCTGCCTAGCCACCTCATGTTATGCTCTCTCTCTCGCAGGCTAGGGAGAGCTCAGCTCCGAGTTTTTAAATGTACAGCGACTACTCCCACAGGGAAGGGGCCAGCACTGAAAGCTCTTGCTAGCCCTCACCTTTCCATGGAAGCCCCTTCACAGGCCCAGCAACACTGGGGATCTGCGCTTTTCTAGCCACCTAACATAATGGTCAGTATCTCTCAGTCTTGTAGAGCTCAGCTCTGAAATGGAAAGTGTCCAGCAACTCCTTACACATGGAAAGTGCCAGGACTGAAAGCTGCTGCTTGACCTCTCTATCCCTTGGCTACCCTTTCAGAGCCACACCAACCGTGGGGCTCTGCACCTGCCTAGCCACCTCATGTTATGCTCTCTCTCTCTCACAGGCTAGGTAGAGCTCAGCTCCGAGTTTTTAAATGTACAGCGACTACTCCCACAGGGAAGGGGCCAGCACTGAAAGCTCTTGCTAGCCCTCACCTTTCCTTGGAAGCCCTTTCACAGGCCCAGCAACACTGGGGATCTGTGCTTTTCTAGCCATCTAATGTAATGGTTACTCTCTCTCAGTCTCGTAGAGCTCAGCTCTGAAATGGAAAGCGTCCAGGAAGTCCTCACACATGGAAAGTGCCAGGACTGAAAGCTGCTGCTTGACCTCTCTATCCCTTGGCTACCCTTTCAGAGCCACACCAACCGTGGGGCTCTGCACCTGCCTAGCCACCTCATGCTATGCTCTCTCTCTCTCTCACAGGCTAGGTAGAACTCAGCTCCGAAATTTTAAATATACAGCGACTGCTCCTACATGGAAGGGGCCAGCACTGAAAGCTCTTGCTAGCCATCACCTTTCCTTGGAAGCCCCTTCACAGGCCCAGCAACACTGGGGATCTGCACTTTTCTATCCACCTGAAGTAATGGTCACTCTGTCTCTGTCTCGTAGAGCTCAGCTCTGAAATGGAAAGCATCCAGCAAGTCCTCACACATGGAAAGTGCCAGGACTGAAAGCTGCTGCTTGACCTCTCTGTCCCTTGGCTACCCTTTCAGAGCCACACCAACCGTGGGGATCTGCACCTGCCTAGGCACCTCATGTTATGCTCTCTATCGCTCTCGCAGGCTAGGTAGAGCTCAGCTCTGAAATTGAAAACATCCAGCGACTGCTCCCACAGGGAAGGGGCCAGCACTGAAAGCTCTTGCTAGCCCTCACCTTTCCTTGGAAGCCCTTTCACAGGCCCAGCAACACTGGGGATCTGCGCTTCTCTAGCCATCTAATGTAATGATCACTGGTTGCAATGTGGACTCTTTTGCTCTCAAGTTTAGTGTGGTTGTTCTTAAAAGCGCATTATGTAATACCTTACTTTCAGTATATGGTCCTTCTTATTGTGCTATTTATTACCTCTGGGAACTGGACTACTGTTATCATGTTATTGTTGTTTGTAACACTGGTTTATGATATGATAGAAGTGCAGGTCGTGAAACTAATCGGGTGTTTGTACTCAGCATTTCTGTCACCTCTGTACTTCGGGAGCCACCTATGGGAGCTTATTAATAATTACACCTTTTACCTTTTCTCCTCTGAGAGCCAATCTATGGAGGAGACATCTTCGTAGTATGGGTGCTATCTCCTAGAGAATATTAATAACTACACTTTCTACCTTTTCTCCTGGGGGAGCCAACCTATTGGGGAGACATCTTCCAACATCTTCCCTTTCTCCACCAGGTTAATTACAATAGCATTGGAGGAGTTTGTAAACTTTGAATATCCTTGGGATGTTGAACTCAGCATGCTCCTATTGCTAGGAATCAGCCTGTTCCTGAATGTGATTCAGATCTTGTTTAGGGTTAAACAACTATTTAAAAACACCACCCAGAGATCAACTGCCATGACTGCAGCTACTCAAACCCTGGTGACAGGCACTGCGTCTACTCAAACTCTGACAACAGGCACTTGCTACGACCCAGACCGGACAGACCAGAGGGTCGTAGAGCTTCTGGGATCCCCCCGGGCTAAATTAAGGTGAAACCACACCAAATGATCACTTTGAACGCTTTATTCGAATAATCCAAACTGTGGAAGGCACAACGGTGGGCAGCGTGGGTTGCAGCAAAACGTTCACAAGAAGAGAGAAAAGAGAGGGGAAAGAAAAAGGGGAAAAGAAAAGAGATGATAGTAACCACCCTTGGGTCCCACAGCGTCGACGACGAGCGTGGTAATCCTCCGGTGATGGGGGCGCGCAACGTGGCTCTTTGCAGTTGTGTCTTTTATAGTCTAAATCTCCGTCTACAGTCGCGCCTCCTGAAGACTTATATGGGTTCATTCCAGACAGTTCTCAACATATATGGTAGTGTTCCAGAGGGTTCTTTATCTACTGAGCATGTGCGGCTTATTGGGGTGGTGGTCTTAGGGACTCACCAAGGAGCTACAAGCCCCCTCCTCAAACAAACTTTGTGTGGCCTCTGGCCATATGCGGTGGGTTACCAGGCTGGTTCTGCCACAACACAGGACTGCATACCCTCCGGCACGCCCCCTGTGTCCATGCCAACCAACTTCTTGCTAATGTATGTCCCTCCCTCTTTGTTATGCAGACTGTACCTTGGTTGCTACAATGTTTGAGACATTGACAGACATTAACTCTTTCAGTCCCTCACAGCACTGTGGCTAGTCTAACCCTGGTGACAGGTACTGCAGCTACTCTAACCCTGACGACAAGCGCTGCAGCTACTCTAACCCCTATGACAAGCACTGCGGCTACTCTAACCCCTATGACAAGCACTGCGGCTACTCAAACCCCTATGACAAGCACTGCGGCTACTCTAACCCCAGCAACAAGCACTGCAGCTACTCAAACCCCTACGACAAGCACTGTGCCTATTCAAACCCCAGTGATAAGCAGTGAAGCTATTCAGACCCTGGCGACAGGCACTGTGGCTACTCAAACCTTGGTGATGGGTGATGCAGCTGAACTAGAGAATCAACCGGTGCCAGTATCAATCACCTCTATACAGAAGAAGAAAAATACAAAAAAATCAGTTCACTTAGCGAAGGATGAAGGTGAACCAGGGTCATCACGAGAACAGGAGGAAGAGGCAGAACCAGAGATAATCACCCAGTCCTTGAGTGAGCTGCGAGATATGCAAAGACTTCAGCCGTAGTCCAGGTGAGCACATTATCACCTGGCTGCTCCGATGCTGGGATAAGAGGGCCAGTAGCTTGGAATTAGAGGCTAAGGAAGCCAAGCAATTGGTATCCCTTTCTAGGGAAGGGGGCATTGACAAGGCAATTGGGAAAAAGACACAAGCCCTCAGCCTCTGGAGGCGACTTCTGTTGGGTGTGAGGGAAAGGTACCCCTTCAAGGAAGATGTTGTATGTCACCCAGGCAAGAGGACCGCCACGGAGAGAGGTATCCAGTACCTGAGGGAATTAGCCATGCGGGAGATGGTTTATTATGACCCAGGCAATGTGCAATTACCCAGAGATCCAGATGAAGTCCAACGTGCATGATTCATGTGGCGGAAGTTTTTACGAAGCGCACCATTGTCATATGCCAATGCATTGGCAGTAATGGACTGGAAAGATGAAGAGGGACCAACAGTAGATGAATTGGTTTGCCAGCTCCGGCAATACTAAGTAAGTCTCACTTCCTCCTTCATCGCAGCTGTGGAGAGACTGCCAGACATGCTAGAACTTCAATGCGAATTGGAGTCAAAGGCAGCCAAGTGATATGCCACAATTGATATCGCTAATGCATTTTTTTCAATCCCTTTGGCAGCAGAGTGCAGGCCACAGTTTGCTTTCACTTGGAGGGGCGTCCAGTACACCTGGAATCGACTGCCCCAGGGGTGGAAACACAGCCCCACCATTTGCCATGGACTAATCCAGACTGCACTGGAAAAGGGTGAGGCTCCAGAACACCTGCAGTACATTGATGACATCATCGTATGGGGCAACACAGCAGAAGAAGTTTTTGAGAAAGGGGAGAAAATAGTTCAAATCCTTCTGAACGCAGGTTTTGCCATAAAACAGAGTAAGGTGAAGGGACCTGCACAGGAGATCCAGTTTTTAGGAATAAAATGGCAAGATAGACATCGTCACATCCCAATGGATGTGATCAACAAAATAGCAGCTATGTCTCCACCGACTAGTAAACAGGAAATGCAAGCTTTCTTAGGTGTTGTAGGTTCTTGGAGAATGCATATTCCAAATTACAGTATGATTGTAAGCCCTCTCTATCAAGTGACCTGGAAGAAGAACAATTTTAAATGGGGCCCTGAGCAACAACAAGCCTTTGAACAGATTAAACGGAAGATTGTTCATGCAGTAGCCCTTGGGCCAGTCCAGGCAGGACCAGATGTTAAAAATGTGCTCTACACCGCAGCCAGGGAGAATGGCCCTACCTGGAGCCTCTGGCAGAAGGCACCTGGGGAGACCCGAGGTCGACCTCTAGGGTTTTGGAGTCGAGGATCTGAGGCCCGCTATACTCCAACTGAAAAGGAGATATTAGCAGCATATGAAGGAGTTGGAGCTGCTTCAGAAGTGGTTGGTACTGAAACACAGCTCCTATTAGCACCCCGACTGCCAGCGCTCGGCTGGATGTTCAAAGGGAAGGTCCCTTCTACACATCATGCAACTGATGCTACGTGGAATAAGTGGGTTGCACTGATCACACAACAAAGTCGAATAGGAAACCCCTGTCGCCCAGGAATTTTGGAAGTGATCACGGACTGGCCAGAAGGCAAAGATTTTGGAATATTGCCAGAGGAGGAGGTGACGCATTCTGAAGAGGCCCCACTGTATAATAAACTGCCAGAAAATGAGAGGCAATATGCCCTGTTCATTGATGGGTCCTGTCGCATTGTAGGAAAGCATCGGAGGTGGAAGGCAGCTGTGTGGAGTCCTATACAACAAGTTGCAGAAACTGCTGAAGGAGAAGGTGAATCAAGTCAATTTGCAGAGGTGAAAGCCATCCAGCTGGCGGACGCTCAGTATATAAACAGGGGGGAGTTGGCCGGGAGGAGCAGATTGCTGCTTGGGCATCGGTCAGTGGGTGGTGAGCAATTGCATTGTGCGTCACTTGTCTTTTCTTGGGTGTTATTTCTTTTTTTTGTTATATTCCTCTTCATTACAATTATTATTATATTATTATTCTTAGTTATTAATGTATTTTATTTTACTTTATTTATTAAACCGTTCTTATCTCAACCCATGAGTTTTACTTCTTTTTTCCGATCCTCCTCCCCATCCCACTGGGAGGGGGGAGGGGGAAGCAGCTGCATGGTCTTTAGTTGCTGACTGGGGTTAAACCACAACAGTCCTTTTTGGCGCCCAACGTGGGGCATGAAGGGTTGAGATAACGACAGATCTGATCAGAGTGTGTTAAAACAAACTTGTTCTAAGTATTCATTGTATTGGTTTGATATTCACTGGTTACAATGTGGACTCTTTTGCTCTCAAGGTTGGTGTGGTTGTTCTTAAAGGTGCATTATGTAATATATTCCTTGCAGTATATGCTCCCTGTTGTGCTATTTATCACCTCTGGGAACTGGACTAGAGTTATCATGTTGTTGTTTGTAACACTGGCTTATGATAGAAGTGCAGGTCGTGAAACTAATTGGGTGTTTGTACTCAGCATTGTTGTCACCTCTGTACTTCGGGAGCCACCTATGGGTGGAGCCCAAAATACTTCAGCATGCTGTGCTCTCTGCTAGAGCTGAAAGAATACAGTGTAGCTTTGGTCTCTTCTTGACTAGAGGTCAGGAAGGTGAGGTAGTAGATGACTTACAATATTGTGTAGCATGCTCTACTTTTAACATGGGGGCTGCTTTTTTTAATGGTAATTGTGTTGATTTTGTGAGAAATGTGAATGTGATTCGTGTGAGTAAAAAACAGAATAGAAGAGGGAGGATTGGTTCATGTAGATATGAAGACATAGTTGAGTGAAAGCACCATTGTTTTAATGCAACTGCGGACCCTGACGGGGAAGATGATTGTGTAATCGCAAACTGCAGAAGTTCCTTTATCTATGGGGTTGTAAGTTTCTAAAAGTGGTACAAGCTTAAAACCGGTTGGGGGACGATTGGTTACCAGAAGGAATGACAGAAGGCACGCGCTGCACGAGATAAGAAGGCGAAGAGTTCAACCTTAAAAATCTGTATAAAGGTCGCTGAGGAAGACTCTTACTTCATCCCAAGACCCCCGCCCAAGACCACCAAGAGGCAGTGCGCATGTGAAAGGGACTTGCAAAACTCATTTTAATACGAAGCGAAGGACAATTTGCATATCGCATCACCCTGTTAAATACGTAAGAGTATAGACTATAAACGCTATATGCTGCTGTCTGTAGGTGTGCGTGTTGGTAGAGCCCAGGCTCCCCGCGCACCCAGCGCTGTTTGCTTGCCTTTTATTCGCTAATAAACCAAGTTCCTGTTAACGTATTATTTTGGGACTCGGTCATTTATCACAATTTGGGGGCTCGTCCGGGATGGTCTTGGTTCCTGAATTCTGACTTGATCTAGGAGGGGCGCCCCACCGTTTGGTGGCTCCTGTTCGGGTCAGGTCGGGACCAACGCCATCCTGAACCTGAATAGAGGCAAGCAAAGAATTCGATTTTTGGAGCTCCCTTGCCGGTTGCGGCAGTTGATTTTGCCCGTAATTCTGTGCGCAAAGAAGCAAACGAAGACGACGGAGTCGTGAGTATTAAAGGCGTATACCGTTCGGTTGGGTGGGATTCGGTTGCCTGTGTGTGAAGAGTGTGATTGAGACGGAACGTAGTTCCGAAGCGAGTGCAGAGGTCTTCTAACCGCGGTTCCAATCTCCCGCAAGGGACTTGGCCGGTGAAGGACCGAAGCGATTCCTATAGGATTCGTGGGTGGGTGATAGGTCCTAAGCCCCCTGCAAGACACTCTTGTTAAGGTAACCAAGGGCTGTAGGAATTGCCACGGTAAAATTCCTAGATGGGCCAAATAAAATCTAAGACCCAGGACCAGAAGAAAGGGAGCGAATTACCAGACATACTACTAGAATGTCCATTAGGGATAATGATTAGAAATTGGAATAATAGGGGCCCCAGAAAAGGAAAAAGCAAATTAAAAATGGTTCAATATTGTACGGTAGAGTGGCCGAAGGAGCCTTTAAAACCACATGTTTTTTGGCCTGTTTTTGGATCTTTTGAGGACTGGGTCTGCCAAGCCTTAAATATATATGTTAATACAAAGGAACCTTTTAGTCAAGAGGAAAGTGATTATGCAGGATTATGGATTAGGACTTCACATCCTTTTCCCGCCTCGATACTTGCATTAAAGGCAGATGAAAAGCCTGAGGAGGAAGAAAAAGAGAAAGAAAAAGGAAAAAATAATGATGAATGGGAGCCGCTAGATAACATACCACCACCGTATAATCCACCCCCGGCAGCTCCGCACCCGGGGATGGTACCACCCCCTCCTCCGGCTTCGACAGCTCCCAGATCAGATCTACCGCCAGCTGCATGTAAACGAAGTAGAATTGCCGCCTCTGAAGGAACTGTTTTATATCCCCTAAGGGAAGTACCCCTTGGAGGAAATCAGGGAGGCATTGGATTTGTAGCTGTACCACTAAGTACTACAGATATGAGAAACTTCAAAAAGGAAATGGGGACTTTATTAGATGATCCACTGGGAGTGGCCGAAAAACTAGATCAATTCCTAGGTCCTAATACCTATACCTGGGAAGAAATGCAGTCCATTTTAGGGATTTTATTTACTACTGAGGAAAAGGGAATGATCAGACAGGCAGGAATGAGAATTTGGGAAAGACAGAATCAGGCAGGACCCCCGGCGGACCAGAAATGGCCAAACGTGGGTCCTCACTGGGATGATCAACAACCCCAGGGGAGACAGAACATGAGGGATTTAAGAACGTTAATCATACAAGGAATAAGGGAGGCGGTTCCACGAGGACAAAACATCAATAAAGCATTTAGTGAACAGCAAAGGAAGGATGAATCTCCCACAGAGTGGTTGGAGAGATTAAGGAAGAGTCTGCAGATGTATTCAGGAATTGATCCGAATACAGTAGCTGGAACCGCACTCCTCAGAACACAATTTGTGGCCAAATCCTGGGGAGATATAAGAAGGAAATTAGAAAAGCTAGAAGATTGGCAAGAGAAGGGATTAGAGGAGTTACTCAGGGAAGCACAAAAAGTCTATGTCAGACGAGATGAAGAAAAACAAAAAGCAAAAGCAAAAATTTTCATAGCTGCTGTTCGAGAGAGTCAGAAAAATAAGAATTCATCTGGGGAAAGGAAAGAAAGAGGGGTGAACAGAATTCCCCAAGAACCACCCCGCCGAGAAAGAACAACTATTTCTGTTTGCTATTACTGTGGCAAAAAGGGACACATTCAGAAGAATTGCCGTAAGCGAAAACAGGATGAGCAAATGCTTAAAGAAGAATAGGGGTGTCAGGGGCTATATCTCTTGGGGACTTCAACATCAACAGAGCCCTTGATAAAATTGTTAATAGGACCCCATAAAGAGGAATACTCATTTTTAGTAGATACTGGGGCTGAGAAATCAACGATTCAAAAACTTCCAAAAGGCATAGAAAAAGGGAAAAATTACATGTCAGTAATTGGTGCAAAAGGGGAGCCTTTTAAGGTACCTATTCTAGAAGACGTAAAAATAGAATCGGAAAAGAAAATCTGCTTGAATGATTTACTTTTGCTTCCCGAAGCAGAATATAATCTGTTAGGAAGAGACTTAATTCTGAAATTAAATTTCAGTATTCAGAGTCAAGGGGACAAACTACAGGTTAAATTATACACTTTAACACAAGCAGATGAAGAAGTTATCAACCCCTCAGTATGGTATCAGGAAGGGGAAACTGGGAAGATAGATATGAATCCAATAGTTGTTCAAATAACAGATCCACATCGTCCGATTAGAATCAAACAATATCCCATACCGATGGAAGGTCGAAGAGGATTGAAACCTATAGTAGACAGGCTTTTAAAAAAAGGGACTTTAGAACCGTGTATGTCACCTCATAATACACCCATCCTACCTGTAAAGAAACCCGATGGGTCATATAGGATGGTACAAGATTTAAGGGCCGTAAATCAACGAACGATTACCAAATTCCCTGTGGTAACTAATCCTTATACTTTATTGAGTCATTTATCTCCCAAGCATATTTGGTATAGTGTAATAGATCTGAAAGATGCTTTTTGGGCTTGCCCCCTAGATAAAGGATCTAGAGATTATTTTGCCTTTGAATGGGAGGATCCTGAAACAGGGAGAAAACAACAATTGAGGTGGACCGTACTACCACAGGGGTTTACAGAATCACCTAATCTGTTTGGACAAACATTAGAAACAATTTTACAAGATTTCACTATACCCAGGGAGGTAAAGTTATTACAATATGTAGATGACCTATTGATAGCAGGGGAAACTGAGGAAGAAACCCAAAAGGCTACTATTGAACTATTAAATTTCCTGGGAGAAAAGGGATTAAAGGTGTCCCGGTCAAAATTGCAATTTACAGAACAAGAAGTGAGATATTTAGGGCATTGGTTAAGTGAAGGAAAAAAGAAATTAGACCCTGACAGAATATCTGGGATTTTATCCCTGAGACCCCCAAAAACTAAAAAGGAAATAAGACAAGTATTGGGATTATTAGGGTATTGCAGACCATGGCTTGAAGGCTATAGTGAAAAGGTAAAATTTCTATATGAGAAATTGACTAATAACCAGTTTAAGTGGTATGTGGAAGATGAAAAAAAGTTTGAAGAAATTAAAAGGACACTTGTGGAAGCACCTGTGTTGAGCCTTCCAGAGTTGGAAAAACCTTTTTATCTATTTGTAAATACATCCAATCAAACAGCATATGGAGTTCTCACTCAAGACTGGGCAGGGGTTAAAAAGCCTGTAGGATACTTGTCTAAATTACTTGATCCAGTAAGTAGAGGATGGCCTGCTTGTCTCCAGGCCTTGGTTGCTACAGCACTATTAACAGAAGAAGCTAGGAAAATTACTTTTAGCGCCCCTTTGAAGGTATTTACCCCACACAATGTTAGGGGAGTTCTCCAACAAAAAGCTGAAAAATGGCTAACGGATAGCAGAATTTTAAAGTATGAGACCATATTGATTAACTCTCCAGATTTAGAGCTAAAAGTTACTTCTGCTCAAAGTCCAGCACAATTTTTGTTCGGAGAACCGTCAGAAAAGTTGCAACATGATTGCTTAGAAGTAATCGAAGTTCAAACTAAAGTGAGACTGGATTTAAAGGAAACTGAACTAGAAAAAGGAGAAAAATTGTTTGTAGATGGATCTTCCCGAATAGTTGAAGGGAAGAGAAAATCAGGGTATGCAATAATAAATAAAGATTTAGAGATTGTTGAATCGGGACCTTTAAGTCCAGCATGGTCAGCTCAAGCTTGTGAGTTGTATGCTTCTATACAGAGCTTTAGAATTATTAAAGGGAAAAAGCGGAACAATATTCACGGACTCTAAATATGCATTTGGAGTGGTCCACACTTTTGGAAAAATCTGGGAAGAAAGAGGCCTAATTAATACTCAAGGGAAGAATCTAATACATCAAGAATTAATAATAAAAATTTTAAGAATGTTAAGGGAACCAAAAGAGATAGCAGTAGTACATATAAGAGGACATCAAAAAGGGTTAGATTATCAGACTAGGGGAAACAATCTCGCAGATAAAGAAGCCCAGGAGGCAGCTTTAAGGGCTCCGATTGTTCGGGTTAATATAATACAAACAAAAGAGGATACAAGTGAGGAGGAACGAGAAAGTGAAAAGAAGTATACCCCTGAGGAAATAACCAGACTTGAGAAAATAGGGGCAAACTTCGAACGAGGAAAATGGACACTGCCCGATGGCAGAGAAATGTTGCCAAAGGCTTATGCTAGACAGATTTTGGAGCGTTTACATGTACAAACACATTGGGGTACAAGAGCATTAAGCGATCATTTTCTTAAACAATTTGGCTGTATTGGAATCTTTGAAATAGCTAAACAGATTACACAAGGTTGCTTGACTTGTCACAAAGTAAACAAGAAAGTGTTCCGACAAGTGGCAGCAGGGGGAAGAAGAACAGCTTGTAGACCTTTTGAGAGAATACAAGTTGATTTTACCGAACTCCCTAAAGTCGGAAGGTTGAAATATCTATTGGTAATGGTAAACCATTTAACACAATGGGTAGAAGCCTACCCTGTGACACGAGCTACAGCACAAATGGTAGTGAAAATTTTATTAGAACACTTAATACCTAGATATGAGATAATCCAGTACATTGATTCTGACCAAGGCACTCATTTTACTTCCAAAATAATAGAGGTGCTATGTCAATCCTTAGGTATCAGGTGGGAACACCACACCCCATGGCATCCACAAAGCTCGGGAAAAGTAGAGAGAATGAATCAAACAATAAAACAACAACTGGCCAAGTTAATGATTGAAACACAGATGCCTTGGACAAAATGCCTATCATTGGCACTTCTAAATATAAGAACAAAACCCCATAGTGAGACTGGATTATCACCCTATGAAATGCTATATGGCACGCCCTACTCTCAGGGGATGCCACTTGGAAATAATATAGTAGAAGATCATGATGTTCAGAAACATATAATTATTTTGGGAAAAAACGTTGAAAAAAATTAAGAAAAATAGGAATGTTAGCTCAAACACCACCCCTGGGATTTGCAATCCATCAGTTGAAGCCTGGGGACAGGGTGTTGATAAAAACATGGAAAGAAGAAACTTTATCCCCTCTTTGGGAGGGACCTTATCTTGTTTTGTTAACCACAAATACCGCTGTCCGAACTGCGGAAAAAGGGTGGACCCACGTATCGCGAGTCAAGGGTCCAATAAAGGAGTGGAAGGTAACATCGGAGCCAGGAGAGACTAAGCTAACCATAAGACGAACCTGAAGATCCTGACAACGAAAAGAAGACTGGACCTATGGACAGCTTCCTTTAAACCAGGCAAACTCTGTCTGGATTAATTTATGTCAGTTGAAGTTAGAGAAAGTCTTTATACATGGTTCCAAATACCACGGGGATGTAAGGTGAAACAGGTATACTTTATTCCTTGGAGGGAAGAAAGAATACCTCAACTAACAGGGGGAGCAGGCTGTTATAAAATCACGGGAGTCCCAAAAATTTTTCCCTTGGCCTGTGATTTAAAAAAAGAAACCCCGGGATTTCCTAGATCAATAATCCCACCTGAAATCCCATGCATTGAACACCTTGATTTGGGTCATCTATGTTGGATAGTCTGTAGATGCTGGAATTGTAACCAAAAATGGTCTTGTGTATCGTTTAACAACCAACCATACTGCAAAAAGTGCAGAAACCCTAATTCACTCCCTACAAGGGAACAAATAAGACAAGTCGAAATTCTTAAACTGTTTTGCGGCTGGGAATTGCTTTTACCTGAAACATGGGAAGTATTTGAGAGCGATTGGTATCGGGTTTTGGCCAAGTGTGCTAAAGAATTTGCATGGAAGAGGGCCCAGCGAAAATATTAAATAACAGAATAAGAGCAGGGTCGATCTCTAAATTATAAATCAAAAATTAAACTAACTGTTGGAACATAGCATACAAGTGACTAAAGGGTTTGAGAAGCCCCAACTTTGGTCTCAAAGTAATCTAAAGGAGTCACCCGATACTAAAAGGAAAGAGGGCAAGACCGGAGTGGGAACTGGTATTGCGGCTGTAGAAGTCTGCCAAGGGCTGCAACCCCTTTGGGCTGTGACTGCCGAATACTATGGCCCTGTCCGGACCTCTTTTGATTATACTTGGGGTAAACTCCTTAACTTTGGCCACGACAAATAACTGCAGTCTATGTGTGACGACCACTAGGAGGGGGAAGATAAGCTCCCAAACCTTGGTTTATCACACTATCTATGACTGCAAAGGCAAAAAAAAATGGGAACTGTATTCATAATTCGACCCAGTATGCCCTATGTAACGAAGGAAATAGAACTGTATGCTATGATCCCACAGAACTCCCTTATCAATATTGGGTAGAAATGAAGACAAATTCAGAGGAAGGTAGATTAATCGGAACAAGTAAGGTCATAACCGATTTGAGTACTCCGGTTTCAATAGTTTTCGATGCATGTGACGTTATAGATGATGATCTAGATACTAATTGTGGAAGTTTAGAATGGAGACGATATTACAGTAATCAACCAAAATATATTTGCCCAGGTGCACATCAATGTCCAATAAATCCTGATTATGTACCAAGTCAAACAGCCAGGTACCAATCGTCACAACTATGTGGAAGGAGGGACTGGTCTTGCGTATGTTGGGATACTATAGGTTGGGGATATGATTATCAATGTAAGGATCTAAAAGCTTTAATAACGAGGATAGAAACAGGAAGTAATTGCACAACTCGTACCTGTAATCCGGTAAATCTAACCCTTATAAATTTGGAAAATTGGAAGCAGAAACAGGTAACCAAAATTGGACTTAAGATATATGGACCTGGAGAGGATCCAGGTGTAATAATTAAAAATAAAATTAAAGAAAAGACAAAAGAATCAGTACAACACAGATTATTATTTAACTCATTCTACCATGAAATGGAGACAGGGGTGAAATATGAAATCCCCACAGTAGCTAAAAATCTATTTGTAAATCTTGCTGAAAACATTGCTAAATCATTAAGTGTAACTAACTGTTATGTTTGCGGTGGAACAAATCAAGGTGAACGATGGCCATGGGAAGCTATGGAGAGCAACATAGGTGATTCCCAAGTATGGAACACAACGGGAACAGGTAACAGGAAACAACGATGGGTACTCCAAACGAGTATAATCGGAAGGAGTTGTTGGCAAAACCTAAAAGATAATGGAAAGCAAGTAGGTCACTTGGAATGTGAAGGAGGTTACCTATGGAATGAAACAACGAATAACTGGGATAAGTGGGGAAGCCCACTAAAAATGAATAATCAATTTACGAAATGGACTAGTGGGCGAGACATATCGAAGGGTTGGCCAAGCCCTGAAGGACATTATTGGATTTGTGGCAAACTAGCTTATGCATATTTGCCCAAAAATTGGACAGGATCATGTGTATTAGGAACTATAAGACCTAGTTTTTTCCTGTTACCCATAAGCCGAGGAGAACGATTGGGAGTCCGAGTGTATGCTGAAACGGATGAGTTAAGGCAAAGGCAGCAAAAAAGAAATCTACAAATAGGGAACTGGGCGGACAACGAATGGCCACCCGAAAGAATAATTGCCTACTATGGTCCTGCTACATGGGCAGAAGACGGGTCTTGGGGTTATAGAACTCCAATATATATGCTTAATAGAATTATAAGATTACAAGCTGTAGTAGAAATAGTTGTAAACAAGACTGGAGATGCATTAGGACTAATTGCAAAACAAAATACAAAAATGAGAACCGCTTTATATCAAAACCGCTTAGCTTTAGATTATTTGTTAGCACAGGAAAGAGGTGTGTGTGGAAAATTTAACCTCAGTAATTACTGTTTAGAAATTGATGATAAAAGGAAAGCTGTAAACGAACTTATAAGGGAAATGAAAAAATTGCACATGTCCCAGTTCAAACATGGAACGGGATAAATTTAGGGGGAATGTGGGGAAACCTCTTCAACAGTGATTGGCTCACCAGGACTGGAATAACAGTTTTGGGAATATTTGGCGGATTATTGATTATCCCGTGTTTAATACCGTGTTTTATTAGATTAATACACTCGATTATACAAAGAATACAAATATTGGCTGTGCCTATTGATCCCAAGGAGGGAAAAGGGAAAACACATTCCCTAATGGTAGTCAAAACAAAGGAAGATCCAGCGTTAATTCTAATAAAACAGGTATTAACAAGATTAGAAACCAAAACACGAATCAATGCAATCGAAAAGAAAATGGGGGATTGTGAGAAATGTGAATGTGATTCGTGTGAGTAAAAAAACAGAATAGAAGAGGGAGGATTGGTTCATGTAGATATGAAGACATAGTTGAGTGAAAGCACCATTGTTTTAATGCAACTGCGGACCCTGACGGGGAAGATGATTGTGTAATCGCAAACTGCAGAAGTTCCTTTATCTATGGGGTTGTAAGTTTCTAAAAGTGGTACAAGCTTAAAACCGGTTGGGGGACGATTGGTTACCAGAAGGAATGACAGAAGGCACGCGCTGCACGAGATAAGAAGGCGAAGAGTTCAACCTTAAAAATCTGTATAAAGGTCGCTGAGGAAGACTCTTACTTCATCCCAAGACCCCCGCCCAAGACCACCAAGAGGCAGTGCGCATGTGAAAGGGACTTGCAAAACTCATTTTAATACGAAGCGAAGGACAATTTGCATATCGCATCACCCTGTTAAATACGTAAGAGTATAGACTATAAACGCTATATGCTGCTGTCTGTAGGTGTGCGTGTTGGTAGAGCCCAGGTTCCCCGCGCACCCAGCGCTGTTTGCTTGCCTTTATTCGCTAATAAACCAAGTTCCTGTTAACGTATTATTTCGGGACTCGGTCATTTATCACAATTTGTTAACCTCATGAAGAGCAGAGCCATATGTAAAGTACATAAGTTGTATATACATCGTCAAAATTTTTGTTAACTTTAAACAGTCGTTATTACTTTAGTGGCCAGAGGTAGCAGCTTCTGGGGGGGGTGGAAATGAGTTTTTGGTGTCGTATGGAGGAGATGTACACATGCAGTAAACTCAGTCACAGCATTTCTGGTGTTTTCATGTATCCCCATTATTGGGGAGGGGAGAAATGGTGGTTTGAGTCTAAAGCAGGGAGACATCAGTACAGCAAACCTGTATTTTGTTCTGGTATGCACCACTGCCTTAAATGAGCAGTGCCGGTTCTTTCTTGGAGTAGCTGTCTCCTAAATTTCCCAAACTTAAGCAATTAATAAATCCATCATTTGCATAGCATTTAAAGTGACTGATTCAGTGTATGGTTAGCCTTCCTGGTTAATAAATACTTTAAACGGGACTCAGCAGTTGTGTAAGACCAGATGCTTCCAATATACCTAGAACAGAGTTAGTGTCAGATCTTATTGTGACAGGTACACCCGCCTTGATCGAGAGCGGAACTTCTCGGCCAGTGAAAAGAAAAAAAACTAGAAGCCTCAGTTTGGGGGTCAAGCCACCCCACCCGCATGGTGGAGTCGGGTTAGGACCACCAGGTACACACTTCAGTCAAGGAATAAGGAAGTGTTGGCCCTCGGCCAATGAGGACTAACATCACCTTATTTGACCACAGATCAGATTTGACTAGGGTATAAACGGAGCCCCCTCTGGGGGGGGCAAATTGAGTCAGTTCTCCTCGGAGCAGCGGGTCTGCAGTCGGGGACTCTCCCCTTGAGTCAGGATGCTGCCTAAGGTAACTCCTGCAGGTTGAGAGCCCTCATCTTTTAGGCGACATGTGCATTTTGGGTTATCATTTCTAAAGCTTAAGAATTCTTAAAAGTCGGTTGTGTAGTATTAATTTCCCCTTACATCATTGAACCTGTGGTTTACTAATGTTGTTGCAGTTCTGAACGATTTTGACTGAAGAATAAATTTTGTTGAGTTTAACACCTGTTTAATTTGATTGTGTGAGCCTCCGTGACACTTATCTAAGCTGCAAAATAAAAACAAGAAGGAAAACAATGTATGTTAATGTGTCCCATCCTTTTATGTATGGACAATGTTTCTAGTGTCCTAGTGTCTTTGTCAGCTGTGGAGAGGCATTTTAATCTTCTGCCTCTGTAGAACCCTGGTTCCGAAACTGTGTTAGACTTTGAAACAAAGATTGGCTTTACAAACAAGATCCAATTAGTGACTAAAGAGGAAACATTCCCCTTGGGGTAGATAAGTGTCTGGATTTGGTGAAGAACTGGAAACACTTCTGTGATAATTAGCAATATTCCTCAAGACAGTCTGTAAAGAGAAATTGTTTCCATAGTCTTTTGGGTCTTTTTTCATCTATTTCTCAGATTGATTAATTGAAGGGTTGGACAGGGTTGAGTAGAGAAGGCTTGTTGTAGTCCCGTGGTGCTGCCTTGTGCGCAGGGTTAGTGAAACTGCTGCTTATAGCTGTGGAAACTCTTAGCTGGCAAATACAGGTAAAGTAACTTGCAGCTCAATGTGTGCTTGCATATCTACTATGCATCACCCATTAATAAACCAATACATGCAAGCATGTGATCACATAGCTCCAGTTTTTTGGACTGTACAATTGTGTATCTGCCTGTTTGCTTCTCTAAGATGCTCCTTTTCATTTAAGTCAATAGTGAGATTTTTAGCTGCTATTCTGTACTGAGCATGACCAAACTTGCGTGGACCCCACAGTCCACTAGAACAATAGAAACCTTTGAATTGCATGTTCTTCCCTAGTGTGGCCCTCCCCTCGTTTTGGAAAGTGACTCACAGGCTAGGCCTGGCATAGTTGCCAGAAAATGATGTCATTTGGATAATGTAATATCCCACGTACAAACCAAAGGCTGTTTAGAAATTGGGCTGACAAGAACAAAAAGGAAATAGCTGCATATCAGATGCATATCTCAATTTTAAAATCAGTATAATTGTGTGTGTACTTATTAAATACAGAGGTAGTGCAAAAGGCATAAAGAAAAGCTGCAGTGTTCCTCAAACCATGTTTTCAGATGATCAGAGGGTGGGTGATCCTGTTCTGTCTGCCTTGTGCCAGCACTAGTTCACACAGCCAAGCTGTGTGTCAGACCAGGGAATTGATCCGGTCAAGCACTAACATGTATCTTGTGGTGTTGCATTAGTTCTCGGCAGGATCAGTTCCCCAGTCACACTCTCCTTGCAGCCCCTGGGGCACCAGCATGGCCAAAAGGTGGAGGGAAAATGCAGGCAAGAATGAGCAGCAAAGAATGGGAAGGGAAGAAGCATGTTAACTAGTCCAGTGGCCAATCTATTTGTACCTCACTGGAGTGAGTGGCTTGACATAATTTCAGATGCAAAGGTCTAATGTTTTGAAATGAGATGTTTCTTTGTGTCCCCTTCCCCACCCTGCCACATGGTCCAAAAAACCTGATGTTTGCCAATGGCCCTTGTGCTGTTGGTGGGACCTGGGGAAGGGCTGAACTGGGGAGTAATTTGCCATCCCTGGGCCTCCTTTGCCCCAGTGGCTTGGGGTGGTCTGTAACCCTGATACAGCAGCTGGGGTTCCTGGCCAGTGCCTGGCACGGGCAAGTGAAATGCTCTGAACCTGCATCAAATAAGACTGGGGCCAAAGTGGTGTCCCTTATAAAATGGCAAAGGCAGTGGAGGCCAACAGGTAAGACTTGATGGGAAAATAAACAGCCTTATAAGCTCTATTTTTTTTCTTCTCCTTTTATTCCTCTCCTGTCACTGGCTCTTGATTTAGCTGCTAGAAATGAGAATAATATCACAGAGCCAAAATACTTAAACCACCAATGTAAGAAAATTCTGGTCCAGTGATTAGGAGTGCACATCTTTTTCAGGAGTGCTTTGGTAGTATTTTCTCTTGGCTACTCAGTATAAACATACTGGATAATACGGTTTTATGTCTGTTACTGGCCTTCTGGACTGGTTATGTATTTAATAATTTCTGTTTTCTGTCTAATATCTATCACATCTAAATCTCAAAAATGTAACTAGTGGACTAGTAACCTTTGTATTGGGTTTGCATGGCAAGGTTTTGGTAGTGGGGGGGGCTACAGGGGTGGCTTCTGTGAGAAGATGCCAGAAGCTGTCCTCATGTCCGACAGAGCCAATGCCAGCAGGCTCCAAGATGGACCCGTCGCTGGCCAAGGCTGAGCCAATCAGCGACGGTGGTAGCGCCTCTGTGATAACATATTTAAGAAGGGGAAAAAGGCTGCTGAAAGATGTGCAGCAGAGAGAGGAGCGGGATGTGAGAGAAACAACTATGCAGACACCGAGGTCAGTGAAGAAGTAGAGGGAGGAGGTGCACCGGAGCAGAGGTTCCCCTGCAGCCCGTGGTGAGACGGCAGGCTGTCTCCCTGCAGCCCGTGGAGGTTTAACGGTGGAGCAGAGATTCCCCTGCAGCCCGTGGAGGACCCCACGCCGGAGCAGGTGGATGCGCCCAAAGGAGGCTGTGACCCCGTGGAGAGCCCGCGCTGGAGCAGGCTCCTGGCAGGACTTGTGACACTGTGGAGGGGAGCCCATGCTGGAGCAGTTCATTCCTGAAGGACTGCACCATGTGCAAAGGACCCATGCTGGAGCAGTTTGTGAAGAACTGCAGCCCATGGGAAGGACCTACATTGGAGAAGTTCGTGGAGGACTGTCTCCTGTGGGAGGGACCCCACGCTGGAGCAGGGGAAGAGTGTGAGGAGGAAGGAGTGGCAGAGACAACGTGTGACCCCATTCCCCTGTCCCCCTGTGCTGCTTGGAGGGGGGAGGAGGTAGAGAAATTGGGGGTTGTGGTTTAACCCCAGCCAGCAACTAAGCACCACGCAGCTGCTTCCCCATCCTCCCTCCCAGTGGGGTGGGGAGGAGGAAAGGAAAAAAGTAAAACTCATGGGCTGAGAAAAGAACAGTTTAATAACTAAAGTAAAAATACACTACTAACTAAGAATAATAATAATTGTAATGAAAAAGAATACAACAAAAAAAAGAAATAAGAAAAGACAAGTGATGCACAATGCAATTGCTCACCACCCACTGACCGATGCCAGAGCCGCGATTTGCCCTTCCTGGCCAACTCCCCCCTGTTTATATACTGGGCATGACATTCCATGGTACGGAATACCCCTTTGGCTAGTTCAGGTCAGCTGCCCCGGCTATGCTCCCTCCCAGCTTCTTGTACACCTGCTTGCTGGCAGAGCATGGGAAACTGAAAAGTCCTTGGCTTAAGATAAGCACTACTTAGCAACAACTAAAACATCAGAGTGTTATCATCAACATCATTCTCACACTAAATCCAAAACACAGCACTGTACCAGCTACTAAGAAGAGAGTTAACTCTGTCCCAGCCGAAACCAGGACAGGGGTGAAGTTGAGCCCGGGAAGGAGGGAGGGGTGGAGGTAAGGGGCTTTAAGATTTGTTTTTATTTCTCATTATCCTACTCTGATTTGATTGGCAATAAATTAAATTAATTTCCCCAAGTGGAGTCTGTTTTGTCTGTGATGGTAATTGGTGAGTGATATCCCTGTCCTTATCTTGACCCACAAGCCTTTTGTCGTATTTTTTCTCCCCCTGTCCAGCTGAGGAGGGGGAGCAATAGAGCAGCTTGGTGTGTTCCTGGCATCCAGCCAAGGTCAACCCACCACAACCTTGAAGGATTTAGTCACTGTTTGACAAGAAGCCATCCCACCTGATGGGCAGTGGGAATGTTTCAGCCAAGTCATTGCCAGGCAGACCTCAAATGTATAATGTATCTTGGGCTGTTTCAACAAAAAGCTTCACTCCTGTCAGTGCCAGCACCACGTGTTTCACAGGTGAACGTGGAGAGCTGCAGGAGGAGGATGAGCTGCAGGAATGCTCTGTATTGAGGAGATGCTGTGAGCTTGAGTCACGGTGCACCTTGGCTGCAGGAAATGACCTCACCCAGCGCACTGCTGGCCTCGATGCTCTTGGGGTTCAGCCCTGACATAGGCTATCACAGATTTCTTTTAGAATGGAAACATCAATAATACCTGTGTTTTCTTCTGGTTTCAACTTAAATTACTGTCTATTTAAAAGCCTTGTGCTGCTCAAAAGATCTGAGCATTTTCACACAGCGGTGTGAAAATGCAAAATAAATGAGACCCCTTAGGGGGTGTATACTTCAAAACATGTTGTTTGGTCACTACCGTGCAGTGCAGATATGGTTCTCTAGTCATTTTGATCTGCCGTGTGAATGAACACGAGAATTTTCTCCTTAATCTGTGCCTTTTTTCTTACTATGTTGTGATAGTGACTTTAGAAGTACGACGGTGTCCTGGTTTCGGCTAGGATAGAGTATATAGTGCAGTGTTTTTGATTTAGTAGGAAAATAATGTTGATAACACACTGATGTTTTTAGGTGTTGCTAAGCAGTGTTTATACTAAGAAGTCAAGGATTTTTCAGCTTCTCATGCCCAGCCAGCAAGAAGGCTGGAGGGGCACAAGAAGTTGGGAGGGGACACAGCCAGGACAGCTGACCCAAACTGGCCAAAGAGCTATTCCATACCATATGACATCATGCCCAGTATATAAACTGGGGGGAGTTGGCCGGGAGGGGCGGATCGCGGCTCGGGAACTAACTGGGCATTGGTCAGCGAGTGGTGAGCATTGTGCATCACTTGTTTTGTATAGTCTAATTCTTTTAGTATTATTATTGTCATATTATTATCACTGTCATTATTTTCCCTTCCTTTCTGTCCTATTAAACTGTCTTTATCTCAACCCACAAGTTTGGGGTTGTTTTCGATTCTCTCCCCCATCCCACTGGATGGAGGGAGTGAGCAAGCGGCTGCGTGGTGCTTAGTTGCTGGCTGGGGTTAAACCACGACAACATGTACAAATCTGGCTTGCATTACATAAAAGAATGAGTTGGACAGCATGGGGCTGTTGATGTGTTAGGCTGCTTCATTAATAGGATTGCGGCTGTGATGCTTTTGGTCTCCATGGTCAAATGAGGGAAAAGTCCCTGACCTTGACTTTAGGATATAAAATTGGGAAGCAACAGGAGGATCAATAATTAGAGAATTTGCTTTGCATTATTTTTATCATTTTTTCCTTCTTTGTTTCCAATAGAGATCAGGCCTTCATTTTTGGCACACTGACAGTACTGTGTAGTGGTTAAGAGCAATGGAGTCCATTGGTCTGCCTAAGGTAAGCCTTTAAATTTTAGCGAAGAAACTGGCTCAAGGCACTGACTCACTAAGATCCCCTTCCATCTGCTTGAGTATAAACGGTTGCTTACAGTAAGTCTACTGGGAAGGCTAGTTCAGGAAACAAATCTGAAGAGAAGGCAATGCTGAAAGCAGCGATAGTATCAGTTATGTGCTATTGCTGCCCGTGTGCTTGAGCTCCTGTGGATGACAAGTGCCATGAGTGGAAATGCTCAGGGTGTTTCTCCTGTGGGAATTCAAATGAGGACGCTAGCAGTGTTTTAGCTATATCTTATTGCTAGTACAGTCTCTGTGGGGGCCTGAAAGGAATATGATTTAAAATGGAAAACTGAAATATTTTCTTTCTTTATGTTACTACCTCTCATTATGTCTCTTGCCTCTTCCTCTTAATGTGTGTCCTAGTTTCTCTGCCTCTGCCCTGTTTCCAGACTGTCCTTGCACACTCCAGCATGGCTATGCTGCTCCTCTTCTGCCAGCTGCTTTTTGGGTCACCTTTCAAATTTATCTTCCTCCTTGTGGGTCTTTGCTTGTCATCTCCCCCCTCTGCTGCTGTTTCTGGGCACCAGTGAGTCTTGGATGAAAATCCTTTAAGAAAGGGCTGTGTGGAAACACCTACTCTGCTTGTGCAGACATCTCGGCACCCACGCACAGCCTGGGGCAAGTACTACCTCGCCAGCAGCTGCCCCAGGGTGCCTGGGTGGGGGTGGCCCTGGCGCTGCTGTGGGGTCAGGCACAGTGGGGATGCTCAGATGGCTGCCTGAAGGGCTGTAGGGGCTAGTGGCCAGTCACTGTGGGCAAACTCGTTGCAGGTGCCCATAAGCAGAAAAGGGCGCCCATGCCTGCCTTCAGAAATTGCCATAGAGACGGGGAGGGTCCTGCCTCTCCCAGGTCAGGTATTTCTTTTTGCTAACTTGAGTCCTCTGTTCAGCTGGCTGATTTCCACCCTGCCATTCCTTCTCCAAAAGGTTTTGCTTCTGCTGCTGCAGAGTATGCGGAGGGTCATGGCCAAAAGCTTTCCTGAGTCTCCCTCCCAAAGCTGTTGTGAGCAAATGATGAAGAGGTCACTGTGCTCCTGACTTGGTCTTGTCCTATTAACTGTGGGACGGCACAGCCCTGAGTGCCCAGCCTGGGCTGGAAGCACACTGCCAACTCTTATGGTTAGCCAAGTCTTATTTTATTTTTGTGGAGAAACAGTGTTTAGTGACTGGGACCAAGGCCAGGAACAAATTAATGGTAGAACCAGAACTGGAACTTATTGGCTTTTTGGCTAAACTGCTTAATATTCCTCTATCTGAATAGCTTTCTCTGTAAATGATGTATTTACACAGTTGGGGGTGTTGGCGATTAGAATTTTGCATTTTTAAAGAATACTTGGCAGGTTTGGCTCACAATGAGGATTTGCAAATTGTAACTGCATCCCAGGTTTTGGGTGTCTGTAGGAGGACAAACCCTACTGGCTGAGCTCGTGCCAAAGGACCTTTTCTAAATATCTTGATGGAATGCTCTCTATATTCCTTATTTTTCCTTTTATTAAGTAACTTTTACGCTTTATTAAACTCTCCTTATGAAAACTACTGATAAAGTTAAAATAACATTGGAAGAGACTTGATTCATAACTGTATAGAAATAACAGCTGAACTTCTAGAAGTCCAAGGTACGGTTCTGCAGAAGGCCCATTTTAGCTACTCTTCTGCCCAGTAATATGTCATCTTCTTTAACTGTGGATAAAAGATAAAAACCAAAAAACACAGAGACTACAGATGTCTACGATAAGAAAAACATCCCTAGGATGATATATTGCATTCATGCTCTAAGGTAACTGGTAACGGGAGTAAAAGTTAAAGTAACTGCCAAATCTAGGAGTGTAAGTCTTGAATGGCTTGAGGGTAACCAGTATGTCACAATCTGTCAGAATTTACAAGTTCATTAATTTAAAGTTGGAGACAAGTCCAACTTTGTCAGAAATATTGGGCAAATTATTTCCAAAATAGAAATGGACTACTGAATTTAGTGCAGGCATCTCCCCCTCAATGTGTACACCCCCTCACAAAGTACATGTATCATTTCAAAATACATACTAAGACAGAAACCAAATAAATGAACAAAACCTTAACAAAATATTAGCATAACAATGGGGCAGAGGTGCTGATCAGAGTGAAAAGGATGATGAACTGACATACTTCTGCCCCAAAAGAGGAGCAAATAATTACTGTATTCTGAGGTCATTTATGTGAAAATTAACATTTTTGCAAGCTTTTAAAGTTCTGAGCAACTTGATTTTGAACGTAGTCAGGAAGGCTTTGAGCACATCACTGAAGTAGAGCTTAAGATTTTCTGTCCTGCCTTAAGGATTTCCTTGACGTTTGGTACTTTTAGCGCTAAACATCTGTCTCATGCTGTCCCTGGTGTGAGGGGCAGTGGTGTTGGCAGACAGCTCCTCCCTCTTGTGGCTCTCCCAGCTCATTTCCTGCACATGGAGACCTTTTTCCTTTCATTACTTACGAGGCTTGCAGAGAATATAGTTAACTTTTACGCTCCAAACTCTCGTCTACGTTCCTAATGGCGTTCAAAGCCGCATCAGCTGCCCCAGGGCTTATAGGTCAGAAAATATTCAATACATGCTGTAATTGAAATTTTTTACAGTCTAATCCTTGAAATGATGTGTCCCACTCGTGCACTCTGCTATGTGCGCTTACTGCCAATAAACAGGGCATACCACCAAAATTCATGATATTTTTTCAAATGCTGGGTGTTTGGAGTTGGCAGCCCTGGTACTGTCTTGTCAGCTCTGACAAGTGTTGCCATTTGAAATTATTATGCCTGGTGTAATATTAACTGGACAGTATCACCAGGACTGTATGAGGGTAGCTCTCACCTAAAACTTTGTAGTGTGGTCTTTTCTGTCAGCATGTAAGCTTGAAGCGATTTCTTGAAGTAGATGCATGGGGCTCTAATGTTAACCAGCTGTCGTGGTTACACCTAGCCACATGTTATATAACGTGATTATACCCAGCTTCTTGCACACCTGCTTGCTGGCAGAGCATGGGAAACTGAAAAATCCTTAACTTAGGATAAGCGCTACTTAGCAACAACTAAAACATCAGCATGTTATCAACATTATTCTCACACTAAATCCAAAACACAGCACTGTACCAGCTATTAAGAAGAGAGTTAACTTTGTCCCAGCCGAAACCAGGACACCAGCTCAGGCTGAAACAGTGGGCTGTGTGCCCCTCTGGCCATGTTATGGGCCAGCTCAGATGTTTTGCAGGAGAACAGAATGAGGTTTTCCAATATTTGCTTACTCACGTATGGAGGACGACTTTATCAACTGTGGATTTGAATGCTACATGAACAATAAGCCATCCATTAGATACCTTAAGATCTGCCTAATCTTTGCAATGACAATAACCCTTCATCTTGAACTGAGTTTTGCAATGGGTTGACCTGTGGTAGTTTTCCTTTCTCCATCTTGACATGCCCCGGGATTTATGCTAGTATCAGAACTAGTCTGTGTTGTCTTGGCTTTCATTTCCAAGTTTTCTTGTTTAAATTACTTTTCCTTGCTGCATATCAACACAAAGCTATAACTCCATACTTATGAGCTGTTATTTTAGAAATGGACTTCATGTGCATCAAATGTGTCATGCCACACTGAAGGAGAATAGGCCTGCAATGTTTCAGCTTATAATGCTTTCCCATGGCAGCGTAGGGCCCTGCACCTGCATCACATGCAGGATGTAAGAATCAAAGAAACAATTGTTGAGCTTCATTTATTTCCATGCCTTTTCCTAAAATGCAAGTTTTAAGTGTCTTTCAAATCAGACTCCAGTGTCATTATTGAATTGCACACAGCCTACGTTGAAAGCAGGCTGGGAAACAACAGAATTAAGGACAGGGCGCTTGCTTGGCCAGCAGTGTTCCCCATTGGGTTGGTGTCAGAGGAACCCTGAGCTGCAGGAATACAGTTCTGTTCCCCTTCTGCCATTGCTGTAACCACTGACCTGCTGGCGTCTGTCCCCCTGGCTCTATGCCATGCACCCCACCTGCTCTGCTCTGGGTTTGTCAGAGCATCCTCTCCAGGGAATCAGTACAGAGTTCACTGACCCTAGAAAAGTCCATGTCCCTGTTGTTCTCAGGGTCCAGCACCACAGCATCTAGAAACACCAATTGCAAGCAAGCTTTTCCCTTTTGCAGTTGTAGCATATGCATGTGACAACTATATGAAGAATCACCATTGGGTTTAAATGCTAAATTCTAATACGTCTTGGAGCACGTGCTCAAGTTTCAAAGGCTTATAACTTGGGAAAATACTTTCTCCGAGAGGTGAGGGGTTGACCTGCTTTCCATTCTTTCTTAGTTGTTACCAGGTCATTACTCCAAAGCATCATGATTCTTGAGCTTTCCAACAAAACTATGTGAACTTAACACAGATAGGATATCCTATTTTATTCCCATTCTTGGAAATCCTGAAGCCATCTTCAGTTGAGATTTTTTCCTAAACGAATTCATTTAAGCACAGTCAGCGTGCATAATTTAAGTGCTTAAAACTGATAAGATTATAAATAATTGCCCCTTTAGTAAGAAGTATGAAATAACCTTAACTGTAAGTAGTGGGAGCAAAAAGCTCCATCTATCCAAAGGGTCTATTTGATGTCTGAAATGTTACCATTTCATAGGGAAAGTCTTTGGTTATTTGAGGTTTTGCTGATCTTTGAGCAGCTAGAGGGCCTGAAGATAGGATTTGACTCTAAGCAAAATGGTTTAAATATATTTTTAGGATATGCCCTTACAGTATGTGAAACAACTTGCACTGTCAAATACAGCACTGCTCTGGCCAGGAAGGAGTGACTTAGCAAACAATTTCTAGATTCCTGTTGAATATAATTACCCTCTTGCTTTTCTGCTGTTGAAACATCAATACTTAGCCAGACTTGAAAAATACAAAGGCATAGTTCTCATTTCTTGCACCATTTTTCTTATGAAAGCTGATATGAAAGCTGATTTGGATTTGGTCCTGGACTAAATGAGGTTAAGAACTGCTTCATTTAAATTAAAATATTAACAGTGATTCTTGTTCCTAAATAGCAGTGCTTATGAGATTCCCCCCCCCCCCCCCAAATATTTAGTTTTCATATGATCTTTGCAAGCAGATCACTGCTACATCCTGGACAAACTATCCCTCTGAAGTTGGACAACTTAAAAACATTGTCTTCCTAGGAAGCAGTGGAATAACAAGCATATGTTTTAAAAAAGCACACTATTTTCAGGTCTGTTTTTATGGTATGTTATACATGAGCTAAGCTTAAAACAAGACCCAGGAACCTCTGGTTGATATGAACTGCAGCTCTGCATGGGTGATGCAAAGAGAACTTCACCTGGGAACTGCCCTTTCCCCTTTGTTTATCCCCTGCTCCTGATGCCTCATATCCAGCTTTCTTAACCCCAGGCCCTCTGCTTTTGACTTTATGTGGGTTCCCTGAGGTTCGAGTTACATCTATAAAAGCATTAAGCAAGCTGTTTCAAGTGGAAATTATACCTTAATACAGAGTAGGAGTGTCTTTGTGTTCCCTGCGAGACTCAAAGCACATTTTCAGCACCACCTGGTGGTTAATAAGTTTATCCAAAGGAGTGTAGGCAGTAACGCACATGGCTCGACATCCTCCTGGAAGTGCTGAACAGCAAAAACATGAGTCTCTAATGTTCATACTTTTAATGCCCACTTTTTTTTCTGCATCTCCTTAGTGTGGTGACCCCCAAAAAACCAGTATAGCCCCGTGATACTGCTGATCTCCATAACTGTTGGTATGACACCCAGCACTTCAGCCAGGACTGCATCCCTGCCTTGAACTTAGAGTAAAATCTCTTTAAAAGCCTACAAGGAAAGACTGGCAGGCAGTTTAGGATAAAGGAGGGCGCTGGTTCATTACTACAGGCATGTGAGTTGTTTTCCTGCTATAGCTAACTTGCATTTAAGACTGCTTTGAAAGGTGAGAATGGCAGTGGCAATGATTTGAGGGGCTGCAGCAGTTGTCAAAAGAGTGTCAGTCTACATGAGATGTGCTGTTGTGTCAATCCAGGCTGTGATAAGGCAGAGGAGTAGCTGCGGTAGCATGGAAGATGAAATGCTGATTCTTTGTGCTCGGAAATAAATGACAGCTACAAATACTTGCTTTGAAATCTCATCCTGCAATTTGCTAGTACAAAAACCAAACAAACAACCCCACCTCCACAGAAAACAAAGGGAAATGTGCATTGCAGCTTGGGGTTTTTGTTTGAGGGGCATGTTTGCAATGTATGAAGTTGTAGGTGAAGTCATTTAAAAAAGAGGTGCAAAATAATCCTTTTGGAGGAACACGTTATTTGTCTTGTTTTTAAAATCTACCTGTTGAGAGTTGATTCCTGCTCACAACTCACTTGTTCATGGAGTTTCACTGATAAATTATAGAAGCACCAGTCTTTTGTAGATAAATACATGCCTTGTGTTTGGAAGATATTGAGAAAAATATGTATTTAGCTGTTTTTTCAGATACCACCCCAGAGCTCTATGAATAACGGGTATAGATTTTTCATGCTATATTAAAAAAAAAAAAAAATTTGTTTCTGGATAGCACTTTTACATTGAGCTTACTTCATTTTCCAAAAGCTAAAGAGTTAATGAATCAAGTATATTTGAGAGGGGCTTGGATGGGCTTTTACAGGTCCTTGGTCTTCTACACTTAGTAAGAAGGGTGTCAGTGATTTGTGTGTCTTACATTAGTACGTCCTTATAATTAATAGCTGAAGTCAAAACAGTACACAGATCCAAAGCTATAAGCAGTACTAAAGTGCATCTGCATCTTGATTTTTTTTCTTCCAATACTAGGTTTTGAATTTCTTTAATTATCTTCCACTAAGATTTTCTACTTGTTTACACTTTCCCTGTGATCTGATATACACTGACAGTGCCTCTTAGAGATGCTTCTTTGAAACATCAAGTCAAAAAAGACTTGTCTTTCTGTAAGACTTAAAATACAGCATAAAGAAATTTGTAGGGTTAAGTTTATTCTGTATCTGTCCATGAAAGTCAAGGGTTAAAGGACAAGCTTCACAGTGATAGTTATTCTAATAAAAACACTTTTCTCTTGTACAGAAAGCAAACACTTCAACAACATGCAGGACTTCAAATTCTAATATTTTTCTTTGCAGCTTATATCTGTTCAAACTAGGATTAGCACCACAGATCCAAGACCTACTGGGAAAAGTAGACTTTACAGGTAATAAACTGCTTATCTAATCATATGTTAGATAGTTTCTTCATCCAGTAAATCTGCTAACATTGTGCATATTTTCTATTATGATCTTTCTCCTCTCGCAAGGTTGTCCTGAACACATCCTAATTAAATAGGTGGGAGGCTGCTATTTTGTTAATGAATGTCAATCTTTGAAGGACAGAAAGGAGTGAATTTGCATGGAATACTTGTCATATCTTAGATTCCTTCAACATGGGGAGGAAAAACTGCTAAGAATTCCTGGCCACAAGCGCTTTCAAAAACATTGCACCCGTATTTGTAGGTATAGTGATTCATAATGAAATTCTTACGACTTTGTTCTGATAATATTTCTTTTATGTGAACAGAGGAAGAAATCAGCAACATGCAGAAGGAGCTAGAGAAGTACGGTATACAGAAGCCATCTTTTAGTAAAATTGGTAGGATTCTGGCCAGTGAATTATCAGTGGATGAAGCTGTGTGTAAGTGTGGCTCTTGTTCTGTTTTCTACTAATTAGACAGAACGCCAACAAAATATTTTCTGCCTGTGTTTTAATTCATCTAGTTTGCCACCTCTAAATAACAAGAAATGCAAGCAAGTTTTCATTGACTGTCACACTGCATTATTGTTACAAGGCCTTTTGCAATTTTTCAGTCTGAATTTTTGAGCATCTCCATGGATCCATAGGAAGTGCTACCAGAAACAGATTTCTTACCAGCTTTTACATGGGTTTAATGTTTTGGTAGCTAGTGCTCCTCTAGAATGACTAATTGAGCTCTGTGTGTGCCTCTGCACTATAGGGGGTACTGTGGAGACAGCCGTGGGAATAAGGTATCTTCTCTGTGCCCCCTTCCTGTATTGGACTCTTGCAGTTTTCCTCAAACACCAGATCAGGTTGCTGTGAGGACAAGGCACTGTTCCAGATATAGACAACTTTCTCGTGTATGGTGGTGCATACCAAGGAGGATCCACTTGCCTCCATTGGTAGCTTTCAATCTGTCTGACTGCTGGCATGTGACCCACAGCATGGGAAAACACTGCTGGAGGGCATGTCCTGCTGGTGCATCCAAAATAAGCTGTTCCTTTTTAGGGGGTTCGATGCACAGTTATGGTCCTTTTGAGTCTGTCTTGAACAGCTTCCACTCAAAAATGAAATTAAATGCTTTTTTGCTGCCCAAGCCTATCCATCTGTAAATCTGTTGTCTTTTCTTCATTTCAGTTTATTTGTGGAATGAAAAGATATATTTAAAAAGAAAAAAAATAAAATTGCTTGAACTTAAATGACATGAAATGAAGTATGTCCACTTAAATCCACACTTGAGCTCTAGTTATTTTGTTCTGAAAATCCTAGCCTTTTTCAGAGGGGCAAAATGAAGAACAGAAGGGCCGGCTTGAGCATGTTCAGTGGCACAGTGGGTCATTGATACAAATCAGTAACAGTACTGCAGACTAACCTTTAAACACGGGGGGGGGGAAGCTGCATTATAATTAAGTTCCATTGCAACTTTGTTAAACCCTACAAAGCAGCATAATTGAAACAAGCTGATTCATGACTTTTGTGCTGAAATTTCTAGACTTTAACTTAAAACATGCTTCCTCATGTTGATTCACATTGTCTGTGTTGTATATTTTGGAGCCTGCTATAGCTTAATATGTATATGCTTGTTGAAAGCTTGCTCTTAAAATACTGCCTTTGGAAGTGGGGGTAGTTTGTCTCCTTTTTTTAGCAAATTTTCATAGATTTAGCGACTACCAAGCACTTTTCTAGAGAGCTTCCTTCCCTGAAGATGAAAGGGCTGCAACTTCCTTCTCTGAAAGCTTTTTATAGTGTGTGTAGGTTTTCCTTTAACTTCTGAAGTGTTTTCAGTCTTCCATAGAAAAGCAGGGTTTCCTGATGCTGGTTCTGTCTCTTTGGGGAAGGAGTGTGCTGTAGATAACACGCCCTGCCCCAGAACAGGAAACATCTGCTATGGGATCCCTCATGCACTAGTGAGGTTGGGCGTGGAGATCCTGCCAGAGGAAAGGGTCTACCATCCTGCTTCCGAAATGGAGTAAGCAAAAGGAGATATGAAACAAAACAACTGCTGAGGACTCCTGCTGTGCTGTCAGCAATAGTAGAAATCAGTGTGCAAAGAGTAAGCTTAAGTGCTTTCAAAGCAAGCTTATTCTCCAAATAACCCTCTCCGTTATTCCATACCTCTAGGCTACTCTTGCAAGTCCATTCGGGTTTCTCACTGTTTCTCTTGGTAGATGGGTTCACAACATCCACCAATACATATTCACATATCTCCTAACCTTGAACCTATCTGTTGACTACTTTTTGCTAGCTCTACTTATGTCAATGAGGCCTCTTACACAACTGTGGAAGAGATTACATCCTTCCTATGTGTTTTGTTATATGAGGATGTGGGGGTGATATGTGTGTCTTAAGAACTGCAGTCTTCTTTTAGCCTCTTGAAGTTGATCTGGGTGTTCACAGAGTTCAACATCAGAGGAACCAATGTTGCTCTCTGCTTCTCCATCATGCCAACTGCTTACACTTGTCCTCTGATGCTGTGCTGAACTGAGCTAGAGGGAAATAATTTTAAAACAACTTTCTATCATGAATTTAATGCTAAGCAGTGGATGATCCACCAACAGCTAGGCAAGTCATTCCAGTAACTGCCCTCTCTGAGAATGTATGGCTTCATGCTTCATTTGCCCATGTTGAGTTTCCAGTGGTCTGCTCTTCTGTTCTACTTCCCTAAATTTGTACATCCCTTTGTCTTTCTAAAAACTCAAATTTCCTGGTCATTGACAAGCATCTTTCATTTCTTTCATATACTGAAAGAAACTGAAGGCTCTAAACTCAGATATATAGACCCTCAGTTAAACTTAATCCAAAAAAGTGCTTTTTACTGAATGCTTTTTTTCCAGTTTAGCAAAACCATGCAAGGCCACACAGCAAGTAAATATTGATAGAATAAGGAAAGATGGCATTCGTGTTTTCCCTCACACATCTCATTGGTGGCATGAAAGTAAATCCTAGACAAACTGCTGTGGTGATAAATGGGGAGCTGCTGTGTTCCTCCTTTGGGGTAGGATCTAGATAAAAATTTATCAGGAATTACCTTTTATATGATAATGTCTGTAAAATCTTTGAGACGAATGTGCCACCAGGGTTTTGTTTTTACAGGCATACCTGCCTTATAAAGGGTCATCAAGAAGGGTACGCCTATACCCTTGCATGCTCCTAAATATTATGTTTCTTAAACAAGTCTGAACACATTGAAAAAAGCAATAGAACAAGAAGAGCATAACAACCACGGGAAGTAAAATCAAGAAGGGTGGTAGTTGTTAGGTGGTAGAGTAAGTGCAGAGCCCCAGTGTTGGTGGGGCATTGAATAGAATACAAAGACAAAGGCGAAGGCTAGCAACAGCTTTCAGCCCAGGCCACTTGTGTGTGGAAGTCTAGGTAGTGACTTTACAACCTGTTGCAGGGTCTGGCGAAAGTGAGTGTTAGGGGGTAGAGCAAGCGCAGAGCCCCAGTGTTGGTGGGGCTGTGAAAGGGCTGCCAAGGGAATATGAGGGCCAGCATGAGCTTTCAGTCCTGGACAGATCTCTATAGGAGACGTAGCTGACACCTGTCTCTATCGAAGCTACCCTCTGGTTTACGTTGAGCAGGTAGCTGAGTGTGACGGTTACGTCGTATAGGAAGAGCAGAGCCCAGTCTTGGTGGGGCTCTTAAGGGGCTGCCAGGGAAAGATTACGGCCAGCAACAGCTTTCCTTCCTGGCACCTACTGTCCGAGATCCCTTGGTGGTGCTTCTGCGTTTGGGAACAGGGCTGTTATGAGGGTGAGTGCTAGGCAGTAGAGCAAGAGCAGAGCCCCAGTGTTGGTGGGTCTGTGAAAGGGCTGCCAAGGGAATATGAGGGCCAGCATTAGCTTTCAATCCAGGCCACTTCTGTGTCAAAGTCCTAGCATGTGAGTCTACATTTTGTTTCTGGGTCCAATGAATGTGAGTGTTAGGTGGTAGAGCAAGGGTAGAGCCACAGTTTTGGTGGGGCTCTGTGAGGGACTGAAAGAGTTAATGTCTGTTAATGTCTCAAACATTGTAGCAACCAAGGTGCTGTGTGACCCTGAAACATTCTTTAGTTATCTAAAGAAATGTGGGGATTTGAGACATTCTTTGGTTATCTAGAGACATGTGGGGGTCTGCTTGCAAGCGTGGAGACATTCTCTAGTTATCTAAAGACATGTGGGGCTTTGAGACAGCCAAATGTTCAGTAGAATGAACAAATGAGTAACGGCTAAAAGAAAGACGATTCCACAAGAACCTAGGTCACCTAGAGGGCAGCTGAGGAAGACTTCGGCCTTCATCCCAGCAACCCCCAGGAGGCAGACTACGACCACCTAGCAACTGCCGGCGCAAGCGCACACACAACGCCGACACGGAAGCGGGGACTATAAACAAGGGAACCCTTCTCCAGTGTTTTGCGCGCGCCCATCACCGGAGGATTGCCACGCTCGTCGCCGACATCGCGGGAAGATTGCCACGCTCGTCGCCGACATCGCGGGATCCAAGGGTGGTGACTATCTCTTCTCTTTTCCCCCTCTTTCTTTCTTTTTTTTCCTTATCCCTCTCTTTTCTCTCTTCTTGTGAACGTTTTGCTGCAACCCACGCTGCCCACCGTTGTGCCTTCCGCAGTTTGGATTGTTCGAATAAAGCGTTCAAAGTGATCGTTTGGTGTCGTTTCACCTTAATTTAGCCCGGGGGAATCCCAGAACCTCTACGGCCCTCTGGTCTGTCCGGTCCGGGTCGTAACAGGCTCTGAAAGGATAACCAAGGGAAGGTGAGGGCCAGGAAAAGCTTTCAGTCCTGGCACCTTCCATGTGGGAGTAGTCATTGGACATTTTTAGTTTCAGAGCTGAGCTGTACCGAGACTGAGAGAGAGCGAGCATAACATTAGGTGGCTAAGCAAGTGCAGAACCCCAGTGTTGGTGGGGCTGTGAAAGGGCTGCCAAGGGAAGGTGAGCTCCAGCAACAGCTTTCAGTCCAGGCCACTTATGTGTCGGAGTCCTACACAGTGATTTTACATTTTGTTGCTGGGTCTGGCGAGGGTGAGTGTTAGGTGGTAGAGCAAGCACTGAGCCCCAGTGTTGGTGGGTCTGTGAAGGGGGGGGTGGCCAAGAAGAATTGGAAGCTACAAACAGCTTTGAGACCTAGCAACATCTGTGTGGGAGCCCTTGCTGGATGTTTTCTCTTTTAGACATGGGCTCTGGCGAGATTGTATGTTAAGTGGTAGAGCAAGCACAGGTCCCCATTGTTGTTGGGGCTCTGAAAGGATAGCTAAGGGATGGTGAGGGCCAGGAACAGCTTTCTGTCCTGGCCACTTCTGTGCAGGATTACTAGGTCCTTAGTGTCCGTTTTGTTTCTGGGTTCAAACTGAATGGACTCTGGTGGTAAAGCAAGCACAGTGTTTCAGTGTTTGTGGGGTTGTGAAAGGGCTGGCAGGGGCAATTATGACCTGCAAACAGCTTGCAGTCCTGGCCACTTCTGTGTCTGAGTCCTATGTGGTTAGGGTCTGTTTTGGAGCTTGGCTCCAGCACTGGTAAGGGGGTAGGTGAGGTTTGCCTTCTCCTTCTCTTCCTCCTTCTTTGTCTCCTCCTCCTTCTCTTCCTCTGGTTGCCTCCTGTTGCCTCTTGATGCCTCCTCCTATTTGCACTTTTGAATTCTCCTTCTGTTGCCTCTTCATGCCTTCTGCTTCTGTTGCCTCCTGTTGCGTCATCCTCCTATTACCTCCTGTTCCCTCCTCGTTCTGTTCTTCCTCGTCTTGTCTTCTCCTAGTCTCTTCACTTCATTGCCTCCTGTTTCCTCCTCCTCCTCCTCATCCTGTTCTGCCTTTGCCTCCTCCTCCTGTTGCCTCCTGTTGCTCCCTCCTCCTCTCTCCTGTCGTTAACTCACTTGCTACCTGTAGCTGCCCTCTCCTGTTGCCTCCTCCTCTTGTTGCTGCCTTTTGCCTCATCCTCCTGCTCCTCCTGTTGCCTCCAGTTGCCTCCTTTTTCCTCTTTTTACCTCCTGTTGCTGTATTCTCCTCTTGCCTCCTTCTTCTCCTCCTTCTGTTGCCTGCTCTGGGCTCCTGTTGCCATTTGTTGTGTCCTCCTCTTTTTCCTCCTCTTGTTGCCTTGTCCTGCTCCTCCTGTTGCCGCCGCCTCCTCCTCTTCCCTCCTCTTGCATCGTGTTTCAGCTGGGATAGAGTTAATTTTCTTCTTAGTAGCTGGTACAGTGCTGTGTCTTGGATTTAGTGTGAGAATAATGTTGATGATAACACGCTGATGTTTTAGCTGTTGTAAGTAGCGCTTATCTTAAGCTAAGGACATTTCAGTTTCCCATGCTCTGCCAGCAAGCAGGTGTACAAGAAGCTGGGAGGGAGCATAGCCAGGACAGCTGACCCGAACTAGCCAAAGGGGTATTCCATACCATGGAGCATCATGCCCAGTATATAAACAGGGGGGAGTTGGCCGGGAGGGGCGGATCGCTGCTCGGGCATCGGTCAGTGGGTGGTGAGCAATTGCATTGTGCATCACTTGTCTTTTCTTGGGTTTTATTTCTCTCTTTTTTTTTTTATAATCCTTTTCATTACAATTATTATTATATTTTTATTATTCTTAGTATTATATTTTATTTTACTTTAGTTATTAAACTGTTCTTATCTCAACCCACAAGTTTTACTTTTTTCCAATCCTCCTCCTCACCTCACTGGGAGGGGGGAGGGGGGAGTGGCTGCGTGGTGCTTAGCTGCCAGCTGGGGTCAAACCATGACAGTCCTTTTTGGCGCCCAATGTGGGGCACGAAGGGTTGAGATAACGACAGATCTGATCAGAGTGTGTTAAAACAAATTTTTTGTAAGTATTCATTGTCACTGGTCACTATGTGGATTCTTTTGCTCTCAAACTTGATGTAGTTGTTCTTAAAATTATGTTATGTAATACCATACTTGCAATATATGCTCCCTATGCTGTTTATCACCTCTGGGAACTGGACTAGAGTTATCATTTTCTTGTTGTTTGTAACACTGGCTTATGATATGATAGAAGTGCAGGTCGTGAAACTAATTTGGTATTTGTACTCAACATCGCCGTCACCTCTGTACTTCGGGAGCCATCTATGGGAAACTATTAATAACTACACCTACCTTTTTGCCTCTGAGAGTAAATCTATGGAGGAGACATCTCTGTACTTCAGGTGCCATCTCCTGGAAAATATTAATAATTACACTTTTTACCTTTTCTCCTCGGGGAGCCAATCTATGGAGGAGGCAGCTTCCCACATCTTCCCCTTCTCTGCCAGGTTAATTACAATAGCGTTTGAGGAGTTTGCAAATTTTTAATAGCCTTGGGATGTTGAACCCACACACATGGTCCTATTGCTAGGAAGCAGAATGTTCCTGAATGTGGTTCAGGTCTTGTTTAGGGTTAAAAAACTATTTCAAAATACCACCAAGAGATCAACCCCGGCGAGAGGTACTGCGGCTACTCAGACCCCAGCGATGGGTAATGCAGCTGAACCAGAGAATCAACCAATGCCAGTATCAGTCGCCCCTACAGAGAAGAAGAAATATACAAAAAAATCAGACTGCTTAACAAAGGATGAAGGTGAACCAGGGTCATCACGAGAACAGGAGGAAGAGGCAGGACCACAGATAATCACCTGATCCCTATTCCCGACAGAGCTCCAAAATATACAAAAAGATTTCAGCCGTCATCCAGGCGAAATTGAAATTTCCAAAGTTGAAAACGTCCAGCGACTGCACCCACACAGAAGGTGCCAACACTGAATGCTGTTGCTACCCCTCACCTTTCCTTGGAAGCCCTTTCACAGGCCCAACAACACTAGGGCTCCGCACTTCCCTAGCCACCTAAAGTAATGGTCACTATCTCTCAGTCTCATAGAGATCGCCTCTGAAATTGAAAACATCCAGCAATTCCTCACACATGGAAAGTGCCAGGACTGAAAGCTGTTACCTGACCTCACCGTCCCTTGGCTACACTTTCAGAGCCACACCAACCGTGGGGCTCTGCACGGGCCTAGCCACCTCATGTTATGCTCTCTCTCTCTCGCAGGCTAGGTAGAGCTCAGCTCTGAAATTTTAAATGTACAGCGACTGCTCCCACATGGAAGGTGCCAGCACTGAAAGCTCTTGCTAGCCCTCACCTGTCCTTGGAAGCCCTTTCACAGGCCCAGCAACACTGGGGATCTGCGCTTCTCTAGCCACCTAACATAATGGTCACTATCTCTCAGTCTTGTAGAGCTCAGCTCTGAAATGGAAAGCGTCCAGGAAGTCCTCACACATGCAAAGTGCCAGGACTGAAAGCTGCTGCTTGACCTCTCTGTCCCTTGGCTACCCTTTCAGAGCCACACCAACCGTGGGGCTCTGCACCTGCCTAGCCACCTCATGTTCTGCTCTCTCTCTCTCGCAGGCTAGGTAGAGCTCAGCTCTGAAATTGAAAACATCCAGCAACTGCTCCCACATGGAAGGTGCCAGCACTGAAAGCTCTTGCTAGCCCTCACCTTTCCTTGGAAGCCCTTTCACAGGCCCAGCAACACTGGGGATCTGCGCTTCTCTAGCCACCTAACATAATGGTCACTATCTCTCAGTCTCATAGAGCACAGCTCTGAAATGGAAAGTGTCCAGCAAGTCCTCACACATGGAAAGTGCCAGGACTGAAAGCTGCTGCTTGACCTCACCATCCTTTGGCTACAATTTCAGAGCCACACCAACCCTGGGGCTCTGCACGGGCCTAGCCACCTCATGTTATGCTCTCTCTCTCTCTCGCAGGCTAGGTAGAGCTCAGCTCCGAAATTGAAAACATCCAGCGACTGCTCCCACATGGAAGGTGCCAGCACTGAAAGCTCTTGCTAGCCCTCACCTTTCCTTGAAAGCCCTTTCACAGGCTCAGCAACACTGGGGATCTGTGCTTCTCTAGCCACCTAACATAATGGTCACTATTTCTCAGTCTCGTAGAGCTCAGCTCTGAAATGGAAAGTGTCCAGGAAGTCCTCACACATGGAAAGTGCCAGGACTGAAAGCTGCTGCTTGACCTCTCTGTCCCTTGGCTACCCTTTCAGAGCCACACCAACCGTGGGGCTCTGCATGGGCCTAGCCACCTCATGTTCTGCTCTATCTCTCTCTCGCAGGCTAGGTAGAGCTCAGCACTGAAATTGAAAACATCCAGCGACTGCTCCCACATGGAAGGTGCCAGCACTGAAAGCTCTTGCTAGCCCTCACCTTTCCTTGGAAGCCCTTTCACAGGCCCAGCAACACTGGGGATCTGCACTTTTCTAGCCACCTAACATAATGGTCACTATCTCTCAGTCTCGCAGAACTCAGCTCTGAAATGGAAAGTGTCCAGCAAGTCCTCACACATGGAAAGTGCCAGGACTGAAAGCTGCTGCTTGACCTCTCCGTCCCTTGGCTACCCTTTCAGAGCCACACCAACCGTGGGGCTCTGCACCTGCCTAGCCACCTCATGTTCTGCTCTCTCTCTCTCTCTTACAGGCTAGGTAGAGCTCAGCTCCAAAAATGAAAACATCCAGCGACTGCTCCCACATGGAAGGTGCCAGCACTGAAAGCTCTTGCTAGCCCTCACCTTTCCTTGGAAGCCTTTTCACAGGCCCAGCAACACTAGTTCTCTGTGCTCCTCTAGCCACCTAACCTTCTGCTCACCCTCTCCTGCAGTCGAAGGAGAGTTGAGCTGAGAAATTGCAAACATCCAGCAATTCCTCATTCATGAAAAGTGCCAGCACTGAAAGCTGCTGCTAGCCAGCACCGTTCCTTGGAAGCGCTCTCACAGGCGCAGCAACACTGGGGCTCTGCACTTCTCTAGCCACCTAACGTCATGGTCACTATCTCTCCATCTCGCAGAGCTGAGCTGAGAAATTGCAAACGTCCAGCAATTCCTCACACATGAAAATTGCCAGCACTGAAAGCTACTGCTGGATCTAACCATGACTTGGCTAGCCTTTCAGAGCCACACAAAGGTTGGGGCTCTATGCTCCTCTAGCCACCTAATCTTCGGCTCATCCTCTCTCACAGTCGATGGAGACCTGAGCTGAGAAATTGCAAACGTCCAGCAATTCCTCACACATGAAAAGTGCCAGCACTGAAAGCTACTGCTTGATCTAACCAGGCCTTGGCTAGCCTTTCAAAGCCACACAAAGGTTGGGGCTCTGTGCTCCTCTAGCCACCTAATCTTCTGCTCATCCTCTCTCACAGTCATAGGAGACCTGAGCTGAGAAAGTGCAAACGTCCAGCAATTCCTCACACATGAAAAGTGCCAGCACTGAAAGCTGCTGCTAGCCAGCACCGTTCCTTGGAAGCCCTTTCACAGGCGCAGCAACACTGGGGCTCTGCGCTTCTCTAGCCACCTAACGTCACGGTCACTATCTCTCCGTCTCGCAGAGCTGAGCTGAGAAATTGCAAACGTCCAGCAATTCCTCACACATGAAAATTGCCAGCACTGAATGCTACTGCTTGATCTAACCAGGCCTTGGCTAGCCTTTCAGAGCCACACAAAGGTTGGGGCTCTGTGCTCCTCTAGCCACCTAATCTTCTGCTCATCCTCTCTCACAGTCATAGCAGACCTGAGCTGAGAAAATGCAAACGTCCAGCAATTCCTCACACATGAAAAGTGCCAGCACTGAAAGCTGCTGCTAGCCAGCACCGTTCCGTGGAAGTGCTCTCACAGGCGCAGCAACACTGGGGCTCTGTGCTTCTCTAGCCACCTAATGTCACGGTCAGTATCTCTCCGTCTCGCAGAGCTGAGCTGAGAAATTGCAAACATCCAGCAATTCCTCACACATGAGAAATGCCAGCACTGAAAGCTGTTGCTAGCAGGCACCGTTCCGTGGAAGCGCTCTCACAGGCGGAGCAACACTGGGGCTCTGCGCTTCTCTAGCCACCTAATGTCACGGTCACTATCTCTCCGTCTCGCAGAGCTGAGCTGAGAAATTGCAAACGTCCAGCAATTCCTCACACATGACAAGTGCCAACACTGAAAGCTACTCCTTGATCTAACCAGGCCTTGGCTAGCCTTTCAGAGCCACACAAAGGTTGGGGCTCTGTGCTCCTCTAGCCACTTAATATTCTGCTCATTTTCTCTCGCAGTCGAAGGAGACCTGAGCTGAGAAACTGCAAACGTCCAGCAATTCCTCACACATGAGAAATGCCAGCACTGAAAGCTGTTGCCAGACAGCTCCGTTCCTTGGAAGCGCTCTCACAGGTGCAGCAACACTGGGGCTCTGCGCTTCTCTAGCCACCTAACGTCACGGTCACTATCTCTCCGTCTCGCAGAGCTGAGCTGAGAAATTTCAAACGTCCAGCAATTCCTCACACATGAAAAGTGCCAGCACTGAATGCTACTGCTTGATCTAACCAGGCCTTGGCTAGCCTTTCAGAGCCACAAAAAGGTTGGGGCTCTGTGCTCCTCTAGCCACCTAATCTTCTGCTCACCCTCTCTCGCAGTTGAAGGAGACCTGAGCTGAGAAACTGCAAACGTCCAGCAATTCCTCACACATGAGAAATGTCAGCACTGAAAGCTGTTCTTAGCCAGCGCCGTTCCTTGGAAGCGCTCTCACAGGTACAGCAACACTGGGGCTCTGCACTTCTCTAGCCACCTAACGTCACGGTCACTATCTCTCCGTCTCGCAGAACTGAGCTGAGAAATTGCAAACGTCCAGCAATTCCTCACACATGAAAAGTTCCAGCACTGAAACCTGTTGCTAGCAGGCACCGTTCCGTGGAAGCGCTCTCACAGGCGCAGCAACACTGGGGCTCTGCACTTCTCTAGCCACCGAACGTCACGGTCACTTTCTCTCCGTCTCGCAGAGCTGAGCTGAGAAATTGCAAACGTCCAGCAATTCCTCAGACATGAGAAATGCCAGCACTGAATGCTACTGCTTGATCTAAGCATGCCTTGGCTAGCCTTTCAGAGCCACACAAAGGTTGGGGCTCTGTGCTCCGTAGCCACCTAATCTTCTGCTCACTCTCTCTCGCAGTCGAAGGAGAGCTGAGCTGAGAAACTGCAAACATCCAGCAATTCCTCACACATGACAAATGCCAGCACTGAAAGCTGTTGCCAGACAGCGCCGTTCCGTGGAAGCGCTTTCACAGGCGCAGCAACACTGGGGCTCTGCGCTTCTCTAGCCACCTAATGTCACGAACACTATCTCTCCGTCTCGCACAGCGGAGCTGAGAAACTGCAAACGTCCAGCAATTCCTCACACATGAAAAGTGCCAGCACAGAATGCTACTGCTTGATCTAAGCATGCCTTGGCTAGCCTTTCAGAGCCACAGAAAGGTTGGGGCTCTGTGCTTCTCTAGCCACCTAACCCTCGGCTCATCCTCTCTCGCAGTCGAAGGACAGCTGAGCTGAGAAATTGCAAACGTCCAGCAATTCCTTACACATGAAAAGAGCCAGCACTGAAAGCTGCTCCTAGCAGGCACCGTTCCGTGGAAGCGCTCTCACAGGCACAGCAACACTGGGGCTCTGCGCTTCTCTAGTCACCTAACGTCACGGTCACTATCTCTCCGTCTCGCAGAGCTGAGCTGAGAAATTGCAAACGTCCAGCAATTCCTCACACATGAAAAGTGCCAGCACTGAAAGCTACTGCTTGATCTAACCATGCCTTGGCTAGCCTTTCAGAGCCACACAAAGGTTGGGGCTCTGTGCTCCTCTAGCCACCTAATCTTCTGCTCATCCTCTCTCGCAGTCGAACGACAGCTGAGCTGAGAAATTGCAAACTTCCAGCAATTCCTCACACATGAAAAGTGCCAGCACTGAAAGCTACTGCTTGATCCAACCAGGCCTTGGCTAGCCTTTCAGAGCCACACAAAGGTTGGGGCTCTGTGCTTCTCTAGCCACCTAATCTTCTGCTCATCCTCTCTCGCAGTCAAAGGACAGCTGAGCTGAGAAATTGCAAACGTCCAGCAATTCCTCACACATGAAAAGTGCCAGCACTGAAAGCTGCTGCTAGCCAGCACCGTTCCTTGGAAGCCCTTTCACAGGCGCAGCAACACTGGGGCTCTGCGCTTCTCTAGCCACCTAATGTCACGGTCACTATCTCTTCGTCTCGCAGAGCTGAGCTGAGAAATTGCAAACGTCCAGCAATTCCTCACACATGAAAAGTGCCAGCACTGAAAGCTACTGCTTGATCTAAGCATGCCTTGGCTAGCCTTTCAGAGCCACACAAAGGTTGGGGCTCTGTGCTTCTCTAGCCACCTAACCCTCGGCTCATCCTCTCTCGCAGTCGAAGGAGACCTGAGCTGAGAAATTGCAAACTTCCTGCATTTCCTCACACATGAAAAGTGCCAGCACTGAAAGCTACTGCTTGATCTAACCATGACTTGGCTAGTCTTTCAGAGCCACACAAAGGTTGGGGCTCTGTGCTCCTCTAGCCACCTAATCTTCTGCTCATCCTCTCTCGCAGTCGAAGGAGAGCTGAGCTGAGAAATTGCAAACGTCCAGCAATTCCTCAGACATGAGAAATGCCAGCACTGAAAGCTGTTGCTAGCCAGCGCCGTTCCTTGGAAGCGCTCTCACAGGTGCAGCAACACTGGGGCTATGCACTTCTCTACCCACCTAACGTCACGGTCACTATCTCTCCGTCTCGCAGAGCTGAGCTGAGAAATTGCAAACTTCCTGCATTTCCTCACACATGAAAAGTGCCAGCACTGAAAGCTACTGCTTGATCTAAGCATGCCTTGGCTAGCCTTTCAGAGCCACACAAAGGTTGGGGCTCTGTGCTTCTCTAGCCACCTAATCTTCTGCTCAACCTCTCTCGCAGTCGAAGGAGAGCTGAGAAATTGCAAACGTCCAGCAATTCCTCACACATGAAAAGTGCCAGCACTGAAAGCTGCTGCTAGCAGGCACCGTTCCTTGGAAGTGCTCTCACAGGCGCAGCAACACTGGGGCTCTGCACTTCTCTAGCCACCTAATGTCACAGTCACTATCTCTCCGTCTCACAGAGCTGAGCTGAGAAATTGCAAACGTCCAGCAATTCCTCACACATGAAAAGTGCCAGCACTGAAAGCTACTGCTTGATCTAAGCATGCCTTGGCTAGCCTTTCAGAGCCACACAAAGGTTGGGGCTCTGTCCTCCTCTAGCCACCTAATCTTCTGCTCATCCTCTCTCGCAGTCGAAGGAGAGCTGAGCTGAGAAATTGCAAACATCCAGCAATTCCTCACACATGAAAAGTGCCAGCACTGAAGGCTACTGCTTGATCTAACCAGGCCTTGGCTAGCCTTTCAGAGCCACACAAAGGTTGGGGCTCTGTCCTTTTCTAGCCACCTAACATTCGGCTCATCCTCTCTCGCAGTCGAAGGAGAGCTGAGCTGAGAAATTGCAAACGTCCAGCAATTCCTTACACATGAAAACTGCCAGCACTGAAAGCTCTTGCTAGCCAGCACCGTTCCTTGGAAGCGCTCTCACAGGCGCAGCAACACTGGGGCTCTGCGCTTCTCTAGCCACCTAACGTCACGGTCACTATCTCTCCGTCTCGCACAGCTGAGCTGAGAAATTGCAAACGTCCAGCAGTTCCTCACACATGAAAAGTGCCAGCACTGAAAGCTACTGCTTGATCTAACCAGGCCTTGGCTAGCCTTTCAGAGCCACACAAAGGTTGGGGCTCTGTGCTTCTCTAGCCACCTAACCCTCGGCTCACCCTCTCTCGCAGTCGAAGGACAGCTGAGCTGAGAAATTGCAAACGTCCACCAATTCCTCAGACATGAGAAATGCCAGCACTGAAAGCTCTTGCTAGCCAGCACCGTTCCTTGGAACTGCTCTCACAGGCGCAGCAACACTGGGGCTCTGCGCTTCTCTAGCCACCTAATGTCACGGTCACTATCTCTCCGTCTCGCAGAGCTGAGCTGAGAAATTGCAAACGTCCAGCAATACCTCACACTTGAAAAGTGCCAGCACTGAAAGCTACTGCTTGATCTAACCATGCCTTGGCTAGCCTTTCAGAGCCACACAAAGGTTGGGGCTCTGTGCTCCTCTAGCCACCTAATCTTCTGCTCATCCTCTCTCGCAGTCGAAGGAGAGCTGAGCTGAGAAATTGCAAACGTCCAGCAATTCCTCACACATGAAAAGTGCCAGCACTGAAAGCTACTGCTTGATCTAACCATGCCTTGGCTAGCCTTTCAGAGCCACACAAAGGTTGGGGCTCTGTGCTTCTCTACCCACCTAACCCTCGGCTCATCCTCTCTCGCAGTCGAAGGACAGCTGAGCTGAGAAACTGCAAACATCCACCAATTCCTCAGACATGAAAAGTGCCAGCTCTGAAAGCTCTTGCTAGCCCTCACCTTTCCTTCGAAGCCCTTTCACAGGCACAGCAACACTGGGGCTCTGCGCTTCTCTAGCCACCTAATGTCACGGTCACTATCTCTCCGTCTCACAGAGCTGAGCTGAGAAATTGCAAACGTCCAGCAATTCCTCACACATGAAAAGTGCCAGCACTGAAAGCTACTGCTTGATCTAACCAGGCCTTGGCTAGCCTTTCAGAGCCACACAAAGGTTGGGGCTCTGTGCTCCTCTAGCCACCTAATCTTCTGCTCATCCTCTCTCGCAGTCGAAGGACAGCTGAGCTGAGAAATTGCAAACGTCCAGCAATTCCTCAGACATGAAAAGTGCCAGCACTGAAAGCTACTGCTTGATCTAAGCATGCCTTGGCTAGCCTTTCAGAGCCACACAAAGGTTGGGGCTCTGTGGTCCTCTAGCCACCTAATCTTCTGCTCATCCTCTCTCGCAGTCGAAGGAGAGCTGAGCTGAGAAATTGCAAACGTCCAGCAATCCCTCACACATGAAAAGTGTCAGCACTGAAAGCTCTTGCTAGCCAGCACCGTTCCTTGGAAGCGCTCTCACAGGCGCAGCAACACTGGGGCTCTGTGCTTCTCTAGCCACCTAATGTCACGGTCACTATCTCTCCGTCTTGCAGAGCTGAGCTGAGAAATTGCAAACGTCCAGCAATTCCTCACACATGAAAAGTGCCAGCACTGAAAGCTACTGCTTGATCTAACCAGGCCTTGGCTAGCCTTTCAGAGCCACACAAAGGTTGGGGCTCTGTGCTTCTCTAGCCACTTAACCCTCGGCTCATCCTCTCTCGCAGTCGAAGGACAGCTGAGCTGAGAAACTGCAAACATCCACCAATTCCTCAGACATGAAAAGTGCCAGCTCTGAAAGCTGTTGCTAGCCCTCACCTTTCCTTCGAAGCCCTTTCACAGGTGCAGCAACATTGGGGCTCTGTGCTTCTCTAGCCACCTAATCTTCTGCTCAACCTCTCTCGCAGTCGAAGGAGAGCTGAGCTGAGAAATTGCAAACATCCAGCAATTCCTCACACATGAAAAGTGCCAGCACTGAAAGCTACTGCTTGATCTAACCAGGCCTTGGCTAGCCTTTCAGAGCCACACAAAGGTTGGGGCTCTGTGCTCCTCTAGCCACCTAATCTTCTGCTCATCCTCTCTCGCAGTCGAAGGAGAGCTGAGCTGAGAAATTGCAAACGTCCAGCAATTCCTCAGACACGAAAAGTGCCAGCACTGAAAGCTACTGCTTGATCTAACCAGGCCTTGGCTAGCCTTTCAGAGCCACAGAAAGGTTGGGGCTCTGTGCTCCTCTAGCCACCTAATCTTCTGCTCATCCTCTCTCGTAGTCGAAGGAGAGCTGAGCTGAGAAATTGCAAACGTCCAGCAATCCCTCACACATGAAAAGTGCCAGCACTGAAAGCTCTTGCTAGCCACCACCGTTCCTTGGAAGTACTCTCACAGGCGCAGCAACACTGGGGCTCTGCACTTCTCTAGCCACCTAACGTCACGGTCACTATCTCTCCGTCTCGCAGAGCTGAGCTGAGAAATTGCAAACGTCCAGCAATTCCTCACACATGAAAAGTGCCAGCACTGAAAGCTACTGCTTGATCTAAGCATTCCTTGGCTAGCCTTTCAGAGCCACACAAAGGTTGGGGCTCTGTGCTTCTCTAGCCACCTAATCTTCTGCTCAACCGCTCTCGCAGTCGAAGGAGAGCTGAGCTGAGAAATTGCAAACGTCCAGCAATTCCTCACACATGAAAAGTGCCAGCACTGAAAGCTACTGCTTGATCTAATCAGGCCTTGGCTAGCCTTTCAGAGCCACACAAAGGTTGGGGCTCTGTGCTTCTCTAGCCACCTAATCTTCTGCTCAACCTCTCTCGCAGTCGAAGGAGAGCTGAGCTGAGAAATTGCAAACGTCCAGCAATTCCTCACACATGAAAAGTGCCAGCACTGAAAGCTACTGCTTGATCTAAGCATGCCTTGGCTAGCCTTTCAGAGCCACACAAAGGTTGGGGCTCTGTGCTCCTCTAGCCACCTAATCTTCTGCTCATCCTCTCTCGCAGTCGAAGGAGAGCTGAGCTGAGAAATTGCAAACTTCCAGCAATTCCTCAGACATGAAAAGTGCCAGCACTGAATGCTACTGCTTGATCTAACCAGGCCTTGGCTAGCCTTTCAGAGCCACACAAAGGTTGGGGCTCTGTGCTCCCCTAGCCACCTAATCTTCTGCTCATCCTCTCTCGCAGTCGAAGGAGAGCTGAGCTGAGAAATTGCAAACGTCCAGCAATTCCTCACACATGAAAAGTGCCAGCACTGAAAGCTCTTGCTAGCCAGCACCGTTCCTTGGAAGTGCTCTCACAGGTGCAGCAACTCTGGGGCTCTGCGCTTCTCTAGCCACCTAACGTCACGGTCACTATCTCTCCGTCTCGCAGAGCTGAGCTGAGAAATTGCAAATGTCCAGCAATTCCTCACACATGAAAAGTGCCAGCACTGAAAGCTACTGCTTGATCTAACCAGGCCTTGGCTAGCCTTTCAGAGCCACACAAAGGTTGGGGCTCTGTGCTCCTCTAGCCACCTAACCCTCGCCTCATCCTCTCTCGCAGTCGAAGGACAGCTGAGCTGAGAAATTGCAAACGTCCAGCAATTCCTCACACATGAAAAGTGCCAGCACTGAAAGCTGCTCCTAGCAGGCACCGTTCCTTGGAACTGCTCTCACAGGCGCAGCAACACTGGGGCTCTGCACTTCTCTAGCCACCTAACGTCACGGTCACTATCTGTCCGTCTCGCAGAGCTGAGCTGAGAAATTGCAAACATCCAGCAATTCCTCAGACATGAAAAGTGCCAGCACTGAAAGCTGTTGCTAGCAGGCACCGTTCCTTGGAAGCGCTCTCACAGGCGCAGCAACACTGGGGCTCTGCACTTCTCTAGCCACCAAACGTCACGGTCACTATCTGTCCGTCTCGCAGAGCTGAGCTGAGAAATTGCAAACATCCAGCAATTCCTCACACATGAAAAGTGCCAGCACTGAAAGCTACTGCTTGATCTAAGCATGCCTTGGCTAGACTTTCAGAGCAACAAAAAGGTTGGGGCTCTGTGCTCCTCTAGCCACCTAATCTTCTGCTCATCCTCTCTCGCAGTCGAAGGAGAGCTGAGCTGAGAAATTGCAAACGTCCAGCAATACCTCACACATGAAAAGTGCCAGCACTGAAAGCTACTGCTTGATCTAACCAGGCCTTGGCTAGCCTTTCAGAGCCACACAAAGGTTGGGGCTCTGTGCTCCTCTAGCCACCTAATCTTCTGCTCATCCTCTCTCGCAGTCGAAGGAGAGCTGAGCTGAGAAATTGCAAACGTCCAGCAATTCCTCAGACATGAAAAGTGCCAGCACTGAAAGCTACTGCTTGATCTAACCATGCCTTGGCTAGCCTTTCAGAGCCACACAAAGGTTGGGGCTCTGTGCTTCTCTAGCCACCTAACCCTCGGCTCATGCTCTCTCGCAGTCGAAGGACAGCTGAGCTGAGAAACTGCAAACATCCACCAATTCCTCACACATGAAAAGTGCCAGCACTGAAAGCTGTTGCTAGCCCTCACCTTTCCTTCGAAGCCCTTTCACAGGCCCAGCAACACTGGGGCTCTGTGCTTCTCTAGCCACCTAACGTCACGGTCACTATCTCTCCATCTCACAGAGCTGAGCTGAGAAATTGCAAACGTCCAGTAATTCCTCAGACATGAAAAGTGCCAGCACTGAAAGCTACTGCTTGATCTAACCAGGCCTTGGCTAGCCTTTCAGAGCCACACAAAGGTTGGGGCTCTGTGCTTCTCTAGCCACCTAACCCTCGGCTCATCCTCTCTCGCAGTCGAAGGACAGCTGAGCTGAGAAACTGCAAACATCCACCAATTCCTCAGACATGAAAAGTGCCAGCTCTGAAAGCTCTTGCTAGCCCTCACCTTTCCTTCGAAGCCCTTTCACAGGCACAGCAACACTGGGGCTCTGCGCTTCTCTAGCCACCTAATGTCACGGTCACTATCTCTCCGTCTCACAGAGCTGAGCTGAGAAATTGCAAACGTCCAGCAATTCCTCACACATGAAAAGTGCCAGCACTGAAAGCTACTGCTTGATCTAAGCATGCCTTGGCTAGCCTTTCAGAGCCACACAAAGGTTGGGGCTCTGTGCTCCTCTAGCCACCTAATCTGCTCATCCTCTCTCGCAGTCGAAGGACAGCTGAGCTGAGAAATTGCAAACGTCCAGCAATCCCTCACACATGAAAAGTGCCAGCACTGAAAGCTACTGCTTGATCTAACCAGGCCTTGGCTAGCCTTTCAGAGCCACACAAAGGTTGGGGCTCTGTGGTCCTCTAGCCACCTAATCTTCTGCTCATCCTCTCTCGCAGTCGAAGGAGAGCTGAGCTGAGAAATTGCAAACGTCCAGCAATTCCTCACACATGAAAAGTGTCAGCACTGAAAGCTCTTGCTAGCCAGCACCGTTCCTTGGAACTGCTCTCACAGGCGCAGCAACACTGGGGCTCTGCACTTCTCTAGCCACCTAACATCACGGTCACTATCTGTCCGTCTCGCAGAGCTGAGCTGAGAAATTGCAAACGTCCAGCAATTCCTCACACATGAAAAGTGCCAACACTGAAAGCTACTGCTTGATCTAACAAGGCCTTGGCTAGCCTTTCAAAGCCACACAAAGGTTGGGGCTCTGTGCTCCTCTAGCCACCTAATCTTCTGCTCATCCTCTCTCGCAGTCGAAGGAGAGCTGAGCTGAGAAATTGCAAACGTCCAGCAATTCCTCACACATGAAAAGTGCCAGCACAGAAAGCTACTGCTTGATCTAATCAGGCCTTGGCTAGCCTTTCAGAGCCACACAAAGGTTGGGGCTCTGAGCTTCTCTAGCCACCTAATCTTCTGCTCAACCTCTCTCGCAGTCGAAGGAGAGCTGAGCTGAGAAATTGCAAACGTCCAGCAATTCCTCACACATGAAAAGTGCCAGCACTGAAAGCTACTGCTTGATCTAAGCATGCCTTGGCTAGCCTTTCAGAGCCACACAAAGGTTGGGGCTCTGTGCTTCTCTAGCCACCTAATCTTCTGCTCATCCTCTCTCGCAGTCGAAGGAGAGCTGAGCTGAGAAATTGCAAACGTCCAGCAATTCCTCACACTTGAAAAGTGCCAGCACTGAAAGCTACTGCTTGATCTAACCAGGCCTTGGCTAGCCTTTCAGAGCCACACAAAGGTTGGGGCTCTGTGCTCCTCTAGCCACCTAATCTTCTGCTCATCCTCTGTCGCAGTCGAAGGAGAGTTGAGCTGAGAAATTGCAAACGTCCAGCAATCCCTCACACATGAAAAGTGCCAGCACTGAAAGCTCTTGCTAGCCAGCACCGTTCCTTGGAAGTGCTCTCACAGGTGCAGCAACACTGGGGCTCTGCACTTCTCTAGCCACCTAACGTCACGGTCACTATCTCTCCGTCTCGCAGAGCTGAGCTGAGAAATTGCAAACGTCCAGCAATTCCTCACACATGAAAAGTGCCAGCACTGAAAGCTACTGCTTGATCTAACCAGGCCTTGGCTAGCCTTTCAGAGCCACACAAAGGTTGGGGCTCTGTGCTCCTCTAGCCACCTAACCCACGGCTCATCCTCTCTCGCAGTTGAAGGACAGCTGAGCTGAGAAATTGCAAACGTCCAGCAATTCCTCAGACATGAAAAGTGCCAGCACTGAAAGCTGCTCCTAGCAGGCACCGTTCCTTGGAAGTGCTCTCACAGGTGCAGCAACACTGGGGCTCTGCACTTCTCTAGCCACCTAACGTCACGGTCACTATCTCTCCGTCTCACAGAGCTGAGCTGAGAAATTGCAAACATCCAGCAATTCCTCACACATGAAAAGTGCCAGCACTGAAAGCTGTTGCTAGGAGGCACCGTTCCTTGGAAGCGCTCTCACAGGCGCAGCAACACTGGGGCTCTGCGCTTCTCTAGCCACCTAACGTCATGGTCACTATCTCTCCGTCTCGCAGAGCTGAGCTGGGAAATTGCAAACGTCCAGCAGTTCCTCACACATGAAAAGTGCCAGCACTGAAAGCTACTGCTTGATCTAAGCATGCCTTGGCTAGCCTTTCAGAGCCACACAAAGGTTGGGGCTCTGTGCTCCTCTAGCCACCTAATCTTCTGCTCATCCTCTCTCGCAGTCGAAGGACAGCTGAACTGAGAAATTGCAAACGTCCAGCAATTCCTTATACATGAAAAGTGCCAGCACTGAATGCTACTGCTTGATCTAACCAGGCCTTGGCTAGCCTTTCAGAGCCACACAAAGGTTGGGGCTCTGTGCTCCTCTAGCCACCTAATCTTCTGCTCATCCTCTCTCGCAGTCGAAGGAGAGCTGAGCTGAGAAATTGCAAACGTCCAGCAATCCCTCACACATGAAAAGTGCCAGCACTGAAAGCTCTTGATAGCCAGCACCGTTCCTTGGAAGTGCTCTCACAGGCGCAGCAACACTGGGGCTCTGCGCTTGTCTAGCCACCTAATGTCACGGTCACTATCTCTCCGTCTCGCAGAGCTGAGCTGAGAAATTGCAAACGTCCAGCAATTCCTCACACATGAAAAGTGCCAGCACTGAAAGCTACTGCTTGATCTAACCAGGCCTTGGCTAGCCTTTCAGAGCCACACAAAGGTTGGGGCTCTGTGCTCCTCTAGCCACCTAACCCTCGGCTCATCCTCTCTCGCAGTCGAAGGACAGCTGAGCTGAGAAATTGCAAACGTCCAGCAATTCCTCACACATGAGAAATGCCAGCACTGAAAGCTGCTCCTAGCAGGCACCGTTCCTTGGAAGTGCTCTCACAGGTGCAGCAACACTGGGGCTCTGCGCTTCTCTAGCCACCTAATGTCACGGTCACTATCTCTCCGTCTCGCAGAGCTGAGCTGGGAAATTGCAAATGTCCAGCAGTTCCTCACACATGAAAAGTGCCAGCACTGAAAGCTACTGCTTGATCTAAGCATGCCTTGGCTAGCCTTTCAGAGCCACACAAAGGTTGGGGCTCTGTGCTCCTCTAGCCACCTAATCTTCTGCTCATCCTCTCTCGCAGTCGAAGGAGAGCTGAGCTGAGAAATTGCAAACGTCCAGCAATACCTCACACATGAAAAGTGCCAGCACTGAATGCTACTGCTTGATCTAAGCATGCCTTGGCTAGCCTTTCAGAGCCACACAAAGGTTGGGGCTCTGTGCTTCTCTACACACCTAACCCTCGGCTCATCCTCTCTCGCAGTCGAAGGACAGCTGAGCTGAGAAACTGCAAACATCCACCAATTCCTCAGACATGAAAAGTGCCAGCTCTGAAAGCTGTTGCTAGCCCTCACCTTTCCTTCGAAGCCCTTTCACAGGCCCAGCAACACTGGGGCTCTGTGCTTCTCTAGCCACCTAACGTCACGGTCACTATCTCTCCGTCTCACAGAGCTGAGCTGAGAAATTGCAAACATCCAGCAATTCCTCACACATGAAAAGTGCCAGCACTGAAAGCTACTGCTTGATCTAACCAGGCCTTGGCTAGCCTTTCAGAGCCACACAAAGGTTGGGGCTCTGTGCTCCTCTAGCCACCTAATCTTCTGCTCATCCTCTCTCGCAGTCGAAGGAGAGCTGAGCTGAGAAATTGCAAACGTCCAGCAATACCTCACACATGAAAAGTGCCAGCACTGAAAGCTACTGCTTGATCTAACCATGCCTTGGCTAGCCTTTCAGAGCCACACAAAGGTTGGGGCTCTGTGCTTCTCTAGCCACCTAACCCTCGGCTCATCCTCTCTCGCAGTCGAAGGACAGCTGAGCTGAGAAACTGCAAACATCCACCAATTCGTCAGACATGAAAAGTGCCAGCTCTGAAAGCTGTTGCTAGCCCTCACCTTTCCTTCGAAGCCCTTTCACAGGCCCAGCAACACTGGGGCTCTGCGCTTCTCTAGCCACCTAACGTCACGGTCACTATCTCTCCGTCTCACAGAGCTGAGCTGAGAAATTGCAAACATCCAGCAATTCCTCACACATGAAAAGTGCCAGCACTGAAAGCTACTGCTTGATCTAACCAGGCCTTGGCTAGCCTTTCAGAGCCACACAAAGGTTGGGGCTCTGTGCTCCTCTAGCTACCTAATCTTCGGCTCATCCTCTCTCGCAGTCGAAGGACAGCTGAGCTGAGAAATTGCAAACGTCCAGCAATTCCTCACACATGAAAAGTGCCAGCACTGAAAGCTGCTCCTAGCAGGCACCGTTCCTTGTAAGTGCTCTCACAGGCGCAGCAACACTGGGGCTCTGCACTTCTCTAGCCACCTAACGTCACGGTCACTATCTCTCCGTCTTGCAGAGCTGAGCTGAGAAATTGCAAACATCCAGCAATTCCTCACACATGAAAAGTGCCAGCACTGAAAGCTACTGCTTGATCTAAGCATGCCTTTGCTAGCCTTTCAGAGCCACACAAAGGTTGGGGCTCTGAGCTTCTCTAGCCACCTAATCTTCGGCTCAACCTCTCTCGCAGTCGAAGGAGAGCTGAGCTGAGAAATTGCAAACGTCCAGCAATTCCTCACACATGAAAAGTGCCAGCACTGAAAGCTACTGCTTGATCTAACCAGGCCTTGGCTAGCCTTTCAGAGCCACACAAAGGTTGGGGCTCTGTGCTCCTCTAGCCACCTAATCTTCTGCTCATCCTCTCTCGCAGTCGAAGGAGAGCTGAGCTGAGAAATTGCAAACGTCCAGCAATCCCTCACACATGAAAAGTGCCAGCACTGAAAGCTCTTGCTAGCCAGCACCGTTCCTTGGAAGTGCTCTCACAGGTGCAGCAAAACTGGGGCTCTGCACTTCTCTAGCCACCTAACGTCACGGTCACTATCTCTCCGTCTCGCAGAGCTGAGCTGAGAAATTGCAAACATCCAGCAATTCCTCACACATGAAAAGTGCCAGCACTGAAAGCTGTTGCTAGCCAGCACCGTTCCTTGGAAGCGCTCTCACAGGCGCAGCAACACTGGGGCTCTGCGCTTCTCTAGCCACCTAACGTCACGGTCACTATCTCTCCGTCTCGCAGAGCTGAGCTGGGAAATTGCAAACGTCCAGCAGTTCCTCACACATGAAAAGTGCCAGCACTGAAAGCTACTGCTTGATCTAAGCATGCCTTGGCTAGCCTTTCAGAGCCACACAAAGGTTGGGGCTCTGTGCTCCTCTAGCCACCTAATCTTCTGCTCATCCTCTCTCGCAGTCGAAGGACAGCTGAGCTGAGAAATTGCAAACGTCCAGCAATTCCTTATACATGAAAAGTGCCAGCACTGAATGCTACTGCTTGATCTAACCAGGCCTTGGCTAGCCTTTCAGAGCCACACAAAGGTTGGGGCTCTGTGCTCCTCTAGCCACCTAATCTTCTGCTCATCCTCTCTCGCAGTCGAAGGAGAGCTGAGCTGAGAAATTGCAAACGTCCAGCAATCCCTCACACATGAAAAGTGCCAGCACTGAAAGCTCTTGCTAGCCAGCACCGTTCCTTGGAAGTGCTCTCACAGGCGCAGCAACACTGGGGCTCTGCGCTTCTCTAGCCACCTAACGTCACGGTCACTATCTCTCCGTCTCGCAGAGCTGAGCTGGGAAATTGCAAACGTCCAGCAATTCCTCACACATGAAAAGTGCCAGCACTGAAAGCTACTGCTTGATCTAACCAGGCCTTGGCTAGCCTTTCAGAGCCACACAAAGGTTGGGGCTCTGTGCTCCTCTAGCCACCTAACCCTCGGCTCATCCTCTCTCGCAGTCGAAGGACAGCTGAGCTGAGAAATTGCAAACGTCCAGCAATTCCTCACACATGAGAAATGCCAGCACTGAAAGCTGCTCCTAGCAGGCACCGTTCCTTGGAACTGCTCTCACAGGTGCAGCAACACTGGGGCTCTGCACTTCTCTAGCCACCTAACGTCACGGTCACTATCTGTCCGTCTCGCAGAGCTGAGCTGAGAAATTGCAAACATCCAGCAATTCCTCACAAATGAAAAGTGCCAGCACTGAAAGCTGTTGCTAGCAGGCACCGTTCCTTGGAAGCGCTCTCACAGGCGCAGCAACACTGGGGCTCTGCGCTTCTCTAGCCACCTAACGTCACGGTCACTATCTCTCCGTCTCGCACAGCTGAGCTGAGAAATTGCAAATGTCCAGCAGTTCCTCACACATGAAAAGTGCCAGCACTGAAAGCTACTGCTTGATCTAAGCATGCCTTGGCTAGCCTTTCAGAGCCACACAAAGGTTGGGGCTCTGTGCTCCTCTAGCCACCTAATCTTCTGCTCAACCTCTCTCGCAGTCGAAGGAGAGCTGAGCTGAGAAATTGCAAACGTCCAGCAATACCTCACACATGAAAAGTGCCAGCACTGAAAGCTACTGCTTGATCTAACCATGCCTTGGCTAGCCTTTCAGAGCCACACAAAGGTTGGGGCTCTGTGCTCCTCTAGCCACCTAACCCTCGGCTCATCCTCTCTCGCAGTCGAAGGACAGCTGAGCTGAGAAATTGCAAACATCCACCAATTCCTCAGACATGAAAAGTGCCAGCTCTGAAAGCTGTTGCTAGCCCTCACCTTTCCTTCGAAGCCCTTTCACAGGCCCAGCAACACTGGGGCTCTGTGCTTCTCTAGCCACCTAACGTCACGGTCACTATCTCTCCGTCTCACAGAGCTGAGCTGAGAAATTGCAAACGCCCAGCAATTCCTCACACATGAAAAGTGCCAGCACTGAAAGCTACTGCTTGATCTAACCAGGCCTTGGCTAGCCTTTCAGAGCCACACAAAGGTTGGGGCTCTGTGCTTCTCTAGCCACCTAATCTTCGGCTCATCCTCTCTCGCAGTCGAAGGACAGCTGAGCTGAGAAATTGCAAACGTCCAGCAATTCCTCACACATGAAAAGTGCCAGCACTGAAAGCTGCTCCTAGCAGGCACCGTTCCTTGTAAGTGCTCTCACAGGCGCAGCAACACTGGGGCTCTGCACTTCTCTAGCCACCTAACGTCACGGTCACTATCTCTCCGTCTTGCAGAGCTGAGCTGAAAAATTGCAAACATCCAGCAATTCCTCACACATGAAAAGTGCCAGCACTGAAAGCTACTGCTTGATCTAAGCATGCCTTGGCTAGCCTTTCAGAGCCACACAAAGGTTGGGGCTCTGTGCTCCTCTAGCCACCTAATCTTCTGCTCATCCTCTCTCGCAGTCGAAGGAGAGCTGAGCTGAGAAATTGCAAACGTCCAGCAATTCCTCACACATGAAAAGTGCCAGCACTGAAAGCTACTGCTTGATCTAACCAGGCCTTGGCTAGCCTTTCAGAGCCACACAAAGGTTGGGGCTCTGTGCTCCTCTAGCCACTTAACCCTCGGCTCATCCTCTCTCGCAGTCGAAGGACAGCTGAGCTGAGAAATTGCAAACGTCCAGCAATCCCTCACACATGAAAAGTGCCAGCACTGAAAGCTCTTGCTAGCCAGCACCGTTCCTTGGAACTGCTCTCACAGGCGCAGCAACACTGGGGCTCTGCGCTTCTCTAGCCACCTAATGTCACGGTCACTATCTCTCCGTCTCGCAGAGCTGAGCTGAGAAATTGCAAACGTCCAGCAATTCCTCACACATGAAAAGTGCCAGCACTGAAAGCTACTGCTTGATCTAAGCATGCCTTGGCTAGCCTTTCAGAGCCACACAAAGGTTGGGGCTCTGTGCTTCTCTAGCCACCTAACCCTCGGCTCACCCTCTCTCGCAGTCGAAGGACAGCTGAGCTGAGAAATTGCAAACATCCACCAATTCCTCAGACATGAGAAATGCCAGCACTGAAAGCTGTTGCTAGCCAGCACCGTTCCTTGGAACTGCTCTCACAGGCGCAGCAACACTGGGGCTCTGCGCTTCTCTAGCCTCCTAATGTCACGGTCACTATCTCTCCGTCTCGCAGAGCTGAGCTGAGAAATTGCAAACGTCCAGCAATTCCTCACACATGAAAAGTGCCAGCACTGAAAGCTACTGCTTGATCTAACCATGCCTTGGCTAGCCTTTCAGAGCCACACAAAGGTTGGGGCTCTGTGCTCCTCTAGCCACCTAATCTTCTGCTCATCCTCTCTCGCAGTCGAAGGAGAGCTGAGCTGAGAAATTGCAAACGCCCAGCAATACCTCACACTTGAAAAGTGCCAGCACTGAAAGCTACTGCTTGATCTAACCATGCCTTGGCTAGCCTTTCAGAGCCACACAAAGGTTGGGGCTCTGTGCTCCTCTAGCCACCTAATCTTCTGCTCATCCTCTCTCGCAGTCGAAGGAGAGCTGAGCTGAGAAATTGCAAACGTCCAGCAATTCCTCACACATGAAAAGTGCCAGCACTGAATGCTACTGCTTGATCTAACCATGCCTTGGCTAGCCTTTCAGAGCCACACAAAGGTTGGGGCTCTGTGCTTCTCTACCCACCTAAGCCTCGGCTCATCCTCTCTCGCAGTCGAAGGACAGCTGAGCTGAGAAACTGCAAACGTCCAGCAATTCCTCACACATGAAAAGTGCCAGCACTGAAAGCTCTTGCTAGCCCTCACCTTTCCTTCGAAGCCCTTTCACAGGCCCAGCAACACTGGGGCTCTGTGCTTCTCTAGCCACCTAACGTCACGGTCACTATCTCTCCGTCTCACAGAGCTGAGCTGAGAAATTGCAAACGTCCAGCAATTCCTCACACATGAAAAGTGCCAGCACTGAAAGCTACTGCTTGATCTAACCAGGCCTTGGCTAGCCTTTCAGAGCCACACAAAGGTTGGGGCTCTGTGCTCCTCTAGCCACCTAATCTTCTGCTCATCCTCTCTCGCAGTCGAAGGAGAGCTGAGCTGAGAAATTGCAAACGTCCAGCAATTCCTCACACATGAAAAGTGCCAGCACTGAAAGCTACTGCTTGATCTAACCAGGCCTTGGCTAGCCTTTCAGAGCCACACAAAGGTTGGGGCTCTGTGGTCCTCTAGCCACCTAATCTTCTGCTCATCCTCTCTTGCAGTCGGAGGAGAGCTGAGCTGAGAAATTGCAAACGTCCAGCAATCCCTCACACATGAAAAGTGCCAGCACTGAAAGCTGCTCCTAGCAGGCACCGTTCCTTGGATGTGCTCTCACAGGCGCAGCAACACTGGGGCTATGCACTTCTCTAGCCACCTAACGTCACGGTCACTATCTCTCCGTCTCGCAGAGCTGAGCTGAGAAATTGCAAACGTCCAGCAATTCCTCACACATGAAAAGTGCCAGCACTGAAAGCTACTGCTTGATCTAACAAGGCCTTGGCTAGCCTTTCAAAGCCACACAAAGGTTGGGGCTCTGTGGTCCTCTAGCCACCTAATCTTCTGCTCATCCTCTCTCGCAGTCGAAGGAGAGCTGAGCTGAGAAATTGCAAACGTCCAGCAATTCCTCACACATGAAAAGTGCCAGCACTGAAAGCTACTGCTTGATCTAATCAGGCCTTGGCTAGCCTTTCAGAGCCACACAAAGGTTGGGGCTCTGAGCTTCTCTAGCCACCTAATCTTCTGCTCAACCTCTCTCGCAGTCGAAGGAGAGCTGAGCTGAGAAATTGCAAACTTCCAGCATTTCCTCACACATGAAAAGTGCCAGCACTGAAAGCTACTGCTTGATCTAAGCATGCCTTGGCTAGCCTTTCAGAGCCACACAAAGGTTGGGGCTCTGTGCTCCTCTAGGCACCTAATCTTCTGCTCATCCTCTCTCGCAGTCGAAGGAGAGCTGAGCTGAGAAATTGCAAACGTCCAGCAATTCCTCACACATGAAAAGTGCCAGCACTGAAAGCTACTGCTTGATCTAACCAGGCCTTGGCTAGCCTTTCAGAGCCACACAAAGGTTGGGGCTCTGTGGTCCTCTAGCCACCTAATCTTCTGCTCATCCTCTCTCGCAGTCGAAGGAGAGCTGAGCTGAGAAATTGCAAACGTCCAGCAATCCCTCACACATGAAAAGTGCCAGCACTAAAAGCTCTTGCTAGCCAGCACCGTTCCTTGGAACTGCTCTCACAGGTGCAGCAACACTGGGGCTCTGCGCTTGTCTAGCCACCTAACGTCACGGTCACTATCTCTCCGTCTCGCAGAGCTGAGCGGAGAAATTGCAAACGTCCAGCAATTCCTCACACATGAAAAGTGCCAGCTCTGAAAGCTACTGCTTGATCTAACCAGGCCTTGGCTAGCCTTTCAGAGCCACACAAAGGTTGGGGCTCTGTGCTCCTCTAGCCACCTAACCCACGGCTCATCCTCTCTCGCAGTCGAAGGACAGCTGAGCTGAGAAATTGCAAACGTCCAGCAATTCCTCACACATGAAAAGTGCCAGCACTGAAAGCTGCTCCTAGCAGGCACCGTTCCTTGGAAGTGCTCTCACAGGTGCAGCAACACTGGGGCTCTGCGCTTCTCTAGCCACCTAACGTCACGGTCACTATCTCTCCGTCTCGCAGAGCTGAGCTGGGAAATTGCAAATGTCCAGCAGTTCCTCACACATGAAAAGTGCCAGCACTGAAAGCTACTGCTTGATCTAAGCATGCCTTGGCTAGCCTTTCAGAGCCACACAAAGGTTGGGGCTCTGTGCTCCTCTAGCCACCTAATCTTCTGCTCATCCTCTCTCGCAGTCGAAGGAGAGCTGAGCTGAGAAATTGCAAACGTCCAGCAATACCTCACACATGAAAAGTGCCAGCACTGAAAGCTACTGCTTGATCTAACCATGCCTTGGCTAGCCTTTCAGAGCCAAACAAAGGTTGGGGCTCTGTGCTCCTCTAGCCACCTAATCTTCTGCTCATCCTCTCTCGCAGTCGAAGGAGAGCTGAGCTGAGAAATTGCAAACGTCCAGCAATTCCTCACACATGAAAAGTGCCAGCACTGAAAGCTACTGCTTGATCTAAGCATGCCTTGGCTAGCCTTTCAGAGCCACACAAAGGTTGGGGCTCTGTGCTTCTCTACACACCTAACCCTCGGCTCATCCTCTCTCGCAGTCGAAGGACAGCTGAGCTGAGAAACTGCAAACGTCCAGCAATTCGTCAGACATGAAAAGTGCCAGCTCTGAAAGCTGTTGCTAGCCCTCACCTTTCCTTCGAAGCCCTTTCACAGGCCCAGCAACACTGGGGCTCTGCGCTTCTCTAGCCACCTAACGTCACGGTCACTATCTCTCCGTCTCACAGAGCTGAGCTGAGAAATTGCAAACATCCAGCAATTCCTCACACATGAAAAGTGCCAGCACTGAAAGCTACTGCTTGATCTAACCAGGCCTTGGCTAGCCTTTCAGAGCCACACAAAGGTTGGGGCTCTGTGCTTCTCTAGCTACCTAATCTTCGGCTCATCCTCTCTCGCAGTCGAAGGACAGCTGAGCTGAGAAATTGCAAACGTCCAGCAATTCCTCACACATGAAAAGTGCCAGCACTGAAAGCTGCTCCTAGCAGGCACCGTTCCTTGTAAGTGCTCTCACAGGCGCAGCAACACTGGGGCTCTGCACTTCTCTAGCCACCTAACGTCACGGTCACTATCTCTCCGTCTTGCAGAGCTGAGCTGAGAAATTGCAAACATCCAGCAATTCCTCACACATGAAAAGTGCCAGCACTGAAAGCTACTGCTTGATCTAAGCATGCCTTTGCTAGCCTTTCAGAGCCACACAAAGGTTGGGGCTCTGAGCTTCTCTAGCCACCTAATCTTCGGCTCAACCTCTCTCGCAGTCGAAGGAGAGCTGAGCTGAGAAATTGCAAACGTCCAGCAATTCCTCACACATGAAAAGTGCCAGCACTGAAAGCTACTGCTTGATCTAACCAGGCCTTGGCTAGCCTTTCAGAGCCACACAAAGGTTGGGGCTCTGTGCTCCTCTAGCCACCTAATCTTCTGCTCATCCTCTCTCGCAGTCGAAGGAGAGCTGAGCTGAGAAATTGCAAACGTCCAGCAATTCCTCACACATGAAAAGTGCCAGCACTGAAAGCTACTGCTTGATCTAACCATGCCTTGGCTAGCCTTTCAGAGCCCCAAAAAGGTTGGGGCTCTGTGCTTCTCTACACACCTAACCCTCGGCTCATCCTCTCTCGCAGTCGAAGGACAGCTGAGCTGAGAAATTGCAAACTTCCACCAATTCCTCAGACATGAAAAGTGCCAGCACTGAAAGCTGTTGCTAGCCCTCACCTTTCCTTCGAAGCCCTTTCACAGGCCCAGCAACACTGGGGCTCTGTGCTTCTCTAGCCACCTAACGTCACGGTCACTATCTCTCCATCTCACAGAGCTGAGCTGAGAAATCGCAAACATCCAGCAATTCCTCACACATGAAAAGTGCCAGCACTGAAAGCTACTGCTTGATCTAACCAGGCCTTGGCTAGCCTTTCAGAGCCACACAAAGGTTGGGGCTCTGTGCTTCTCTAGCCACCTAATCTTCGGCTCATCCTCTCTCGCAGTCGAAGGAGAGCTGAGCTGAGAAATTGCAAACGTCCAGCAATTCCTCACACATGAAAAGTGCCAGCACTGAAAGCTACTGCTTGATCTAACCAGGCCTTGGCTAGCCTTTCAGAGCCACACAAAGGTTGGGGCTCTGTGGTCCTCTAGCCACCTAATCTTCTGCTCATCCTCTCTTGCAGTCGGAGGAGAGCTGAGCTGAGAAATTGCAAACGTCCAGCAATCCCTCACACATGAAAAGTGCCAGCACTGAAAGCTGCTCCTAGCAGGCACCGTTCCTTGGATGTGCTCTCACAGGCGCAGCAACACTGGGGCTATGCACTTCTCTAGCCACCTAACGTCACGGTCACTATCTCTCCGTCTCGCAGAGCTGAGCTGAGAAATTGCAAACGTCCAGCAATTCCTCACACATGAAAAGTGCCAGCACTGAAAGCTACTGCTTGATCTAACAAGGCCTTGGCTAGCCTTTCAAAGCCACACAAAGGTTGGGGCTCTGTGGTCCTCTAGCCACCTAATCTTCTGCTCATCCTCTCTCGCAGTCGAAGGAGAGCTGAGCTGAGAAATTGCAAACGTCCAGCAATTCCTCACACATGAAAAGTGCCAGCACTGAAAGCTACTGCTTGATCTAATCAGGCCTTGGCTAGCCTTTCAGAGCCACACAAAGGTTGGGGCTCTGAGCTTCTCTAGCCACCTAATCTTCTGCTCAACCTCTCTCGCAGTCGAAGGAGAGCTGAGCTGAGAAATTGCAAACTTCCAGCATTTCCTCACACATGAAAAGTGCCAGCACTGAAAGCTACTGCTTGATCTAAGCATGCCTTGGCTAGCCTTTCAGAGCCACACAAAGGTTGGGGCTCTGTGCTCCTCTAGGCACCTAATCTTCTGCTCATCCTCTCTCGCAGTCGAAGGAGAGCTGAGCTGAGAAATTGCAAACGTCCAGCAATTCCTCACACATGAAAAGTGCCAGCACTGAAAGCTACTGCTTGATCTAACCAGGCCTTGGCTAGCCTTTCAGAGCCACACAAAGGTTGGGGCTCTGTGGTCCTCTAGCCACCTAATCTTCTGCTCATCCTCTCTCGCAGTCGAAGGAGAGCTGAGCTGAGAAATTGCAAACGTCCAGCAATCCCTCACACATGAAAAGTGCCAGCACTAAAAGCTCTTGCTAGCCAGCACCGTTCCTTGGAACTGCTCTCACAGGTGCAGCAACACTGGGGCTCTGCGCTTGTCTAGCCACCTAACGTCACGGTCACTATCTCTCCGTCTCGCAGAGCTGAGCGGAGAAATTGCAAACGTCCAGCAATTCCTCACACATGAAAAGTGCCAGCTCTGAAAGCTACTGCTTGATCTAACCAGGCCTTGGCTAGCCTTTCAGAGCCACACAAAGGTTGGGGCTCTGTGCTCCTCTAGCCACCTAACCCACGGCTCATCCTCTCTCGCAGTCGAAGGACAGCTGAGCTGAGAAATTGCAAACGTCCAGCAATTCCTCACACATGAAAAGTGCCAGCACTGAAAGCTGCTCCTAGCAGGCACCGTTCCTTGGAAGTGCTCTCACAGGTGCAGCAACACTGGGGCTCTGCGCTTCTCTAGCCACCTAACGTCACGGTCACTATCTCTCCGTCTCGCAGAGCTGAGCTGGGAAATTGCAAATGTCCAGCAGTTCCTCACACATGAAAAGTGCCAGCACTGAAAGCTACTGTTTGATCTAAGCATGCCTTGGCTAGCCTTTCAGAGCCACACAAAGGTTGGGGCTCTGTGCTCCTCTAGCCACCTAATCTTCTGCTCATCCTCTCTCGCAGTCGAAGGAGAGCTGAGCTGAGAAATTGCAAACGTCCAGCAATACCTCACACATGAAAAGTGCCAGCACTGAAAGCTACTGCTTGATCTAACCATGCCTTGGCTAGCCTTTCAGAGCCAAACAAAGGTTGGGGCTCTGTGCTCCTCTAGCCACCTAATCTTCTGCTCATCCTCTCTCGCAGTCGAAGGAGAGCTGAGCTGAGAAATTGCAAACGTCCAGCAATTCCTCACACATGAAAAGTGCCAGCACTGAAAGCTACTGCTTGATCTAAGCATGCCTTGGCTAGCCTTTCAGAGCCACACAAAGGTTGGGGCTCTGTGCTTCTCTACACACCTAACCCTCGGCTCATCCTCTCTCGCAGTCGAAGGACAGCTGAGCTGAGAAACTGCAAACGTCCAGCAATTCGTCAGACATGAAAAGTGCCAGCTCTGAAAGCTGTTGCTAGCCCTCACCTTTCCTTCGAAGCCCTTTCACAGGCCCAGCAACACTGGGGCTCTGCGCTTCTCTAGCCACCTAACGTCACGGTCACTATCTCTCCGTCTCACAGAGCTGAGCTGAGAAATTGCAAACATCCAGCAATTCCTCACACATGAAAAGTGCCAGCACTGAAAGCTACTGCTTGATCTAACCAGGCCTTGGCTAGCCTTTCAGAGCCACACAAAGGTTGGGGCTCTGTGCTTCTCTAGCTACCTAATCTTCGGCTCATCCTCTCTCGCAGTCGAAGGACAGCTGAGCTGAGAAATTGCAAACGTCCAGCAATTCCTCACACATGAAAAGTGCCAGCACTGAAAGCTGCTCCTAGCAGGCACCGTTCCTTGTAAGTGCTCTCACAGGCGCAGCAACACTGGGGCTCTGCACTTCTCTAGCCACCTAACGTCACGGTCACTATCTCTCCGTCTTGCAGAGCTGAGCTGAGAAATTGCAAACATCCAGCAATTCCTCACACATGAAAAGTGCCAGCACTGAAAGCTACTGCTTGATCTAAGCATGCCTTTGCTAGCCTTTCAGAGCCACACAAAGGTTGGGGCTCTGAGCTTCTCTAGCCACCTAATCTTCGGCTCAACCTCTCTCGCAGTCGAAGGAGAGCTGAGCTGAGAAATTGCAAACGTCCAGCAATTCCTCACACATGAAAAGTGCCAGCACTGAAAGCTACTGCTTGATCTAACCAGGCCTTGGCTAGCCTTTCAGAGCCACACAAAGGTTGGGGCTCTGTGCTCCTCTAGCCACCTAATCTTCTGCTCATCCTCTCTCGCAGTCGAAGGAGAGCTGAGCTGAGAAATTGCAAACGTCCAGCAATTCCTCACACATGAAAAGTGCCAGCACTGAAAGCTACTGCTTGATCTAACCATGCCTTGGCTAGCCTTTCAGAGCCCCAAAAAGGTTGGGGCTCTGTGCTTCTCTACACACCTAACCCTCGGCTCATCCTCTCTCGCAGTCGAAGGACAGCTGAGCTGAGAAATTGCAAACTTCCACCAATTCCTCAGACATGAAAAGTGCCAGCACTGAAAGCTGTTGCTAGCCCTCACCTTTCCTTCGAAGCCCTTTCACAGGCCCAGCAACACTGGGGCTCTGTGCTTCTCTAGCCACCTAACGTCACGGTCACTATCTCTCCATCTCACAGAGCTGAGCTGAGAAATCGCAAACATCCAGCAATTCCTCACACATGAAAAGTGCCAGCACTGAAAGCTACTGCTTGATCTAACCAGGCCTTGGCTAGCCTTTCAGAGCCACACAAAGGTTGGGGCTCTGTGCTTCTCTAGCCACCTAATCTTCGGCTCATCCTCTCTCGCAGTCGAAGGACAGCTGAGCTGAGAAATTGCAAACGTCCAGCAATTCCTCAGACATGAAAAGTGCCAGCACTGAAAGCTACTGCTTGATCTAATCAGGCCTTGGCTAGCCTTTCAGAGCCACACAAAGCTTGGGGCTCTGAGCTTCTCTAGCCACCTAATCTTCTGCTCAACCTCTCTCGCAGTCGAAGGAGAGCTGAGCTGAGAAATTGCAAACGTCCAGCAATTCCTCACACATGAAAAGTGCCAGCACTGAAAGCTACTGCTTGATCTAAGCATGCCTTGGCTAGCCTTTCAGAGCCACACAAAGGTTGGGGCTCTGTGCTCCTCTAGCCACCTAATCTTCTGCTCATCCTCTCTCGCAGTCGAAGGAGAGCTGAGCTGAGAAATTGCAAACGTCCAGCAATTCCTCAGACATGAAAAGTGCCAGCACTGAATGCTACTGCTTGATCTAACCAGGCCTTGGCTAGCCTTTCAGAGCCACACAAAGGTTGGGGCTCTGTGCTCCTCTAGCCACCTAATCTTCTGCTCATCCTCTCTCGCAGTCGAAGGAGAGCTGAGCTGAGAAATTGCAAACGTCCAGCAATCCCTCACACATGAAAACTGCCAGCACTGAAAGCTCTTGCTAGCCAGCACCGTTCCTTGGAAGTGCTCTCACAGGTGCAGCAACACTGGGGCTCTGCGCTTGTCTAGCCACCTAACGTCACGGTCACTATCTCTCCGTCTCGCAGAGCTGAGCTGAGAAATTGCAAACGTCCAGCAATCCCTCACACATGAAAAGTGCCAGCACTGAAAGCTGCTCCTAGCAGGCACCGTTCCTTGGAAGTGCTCTCACAGGTGCAGCAACACTGGGGCTCTGCACTTCTCTAGCCACCTAACGTCACGGTCACTATCTCTCCGTCTCGCAGAGCTGAGCTGAGAAATTGCAAACATCCAGCAATTCCTCACACATGAAAAGTGCCAGCACTGAAAGCTGTTGCTAGCAGGCACCGTTCCTTGGAAGCGCTCTCACAGGTGCAGCAACACTGGGGCTCTGCGCTTCTCTAGCCACCTAACGTCACGGTCACTATCTCTCCGTCTCGCAGAGCTGAGCTGAGAAATTGCAAACGTCCAGCAGTTCCTCACACATGAAAAGTGCCAGCACTGAAAGCTACTGCTTGTTCTAAGCATGCCTTGGCTAGCCTTTCAGAGCCACACAAAGGTTGGGGCTCTGTGCTCCTCTAGCCACCTAATCTTCTGCTCATCCTCTCTCGCAGTCGAAGGAGAGCTGAGCTGAGAAATTGCAAACGTCCAGCAATACCTCACACATGAAAAGTGCCAGCACTGAAAGCTACTGCTTGATCTAACCAGGCCTTGGCTAGCCTTTCAGAGCCACACAAAGGTTGGGGCTCTGTGCTCCTCTAGCCACCTAATCTTCTGCTCATCCTCTCTCGCAGTCGAAGGAGAGCTGAGCTGAGAAATTGCAAACGTCCAGCAATTCCTCACACATGAAAAGTGCCAGCACTGAAAGCTACTGCTTGATCTAACCAGGCCTTGGCTAGCCTTTCAGAGCCACAAAAAGGTTGGGGCTCTGAGCTTCTCTAGCCACCTAACCCTCGGCTCATCCTCTCTCGCAGTCGAAGGACAGCTGAGCTGAGAAACTGCAAGCATCCAGCAATTCCTCACACATGAAAAGTGCCAGCTCTGAAAGCTGTTGCTAGCCCTCACCTTTCCTTCGAAGCCCTTTCACAGGCCCAGCAACACTGGGGCTCTGTGCTTCTCTAGCCACCTAACGTCACGGTCACTATCTCTCCGTCTCACAGAGCTGAGCTGAGAAATTGCAAACGTCCAGCAATTCCTCACACATGAAAAGTGCCAGCACTGAAAGCTACTGCTTGATCTAACCAGGCCTTGGCTAGCCTTTCAGAGCCACACAAAGGTTGGGGCTCTGTGGTCCTCTAGCCACCTAATCTTCAGCTCAACCGCTCTCGCAGTCGAAGGAGAGCTGAGCTGAGAAATTGCAAACGTCCAGCAATTCCTCAGACATGAAAAGTGCCAGCACTGAATGCTACTGCTTGATCTAACCAGGCCTTGGCTAGCCTTTCAGAGCCACACAAAGGTTGGGGCTCTGTGCTCCTCTAGCCACCTAATCTTCTGCTCATCCTCTCTCGCAGTCGAAGGAGAGCTGAGCTGAGAAATTGCAAACGTCCAGCAATCCCTCACACATGAAAACTGCCAGCACTGAAAGCTCTTGCTAGCCAGCACCGTTCCTTGGAAGTGCTCTCACAGGTGCAGCAACACTGGGGCTCTGCGCTTGTCTAGCCACCTAACGTCACGGTCACTATCTCTCCGTCCCGCAGAGCTGAGCTGAGAAATTGCAAACATCCAGCAATTCCTCACACATGAAAAGTGCCAGCACTGAAAGCTGTTGCTAGCAGGCACCGTTCCTTGGAAGCGCTCTCACAGGTGCAGCAACACTGGGGCTCTGCGCTTCTCTAGCCACCTAACGTCACGGTCACTATCTCTCCGTCTCGCAGAGCTGAGCTGGGAAATTGCAAATGTCCAGCAGTTCCTCACAAATGAAAAGTGCCAGCACTGAAAGCTACTGCTTGATCTAACCATGCCTTGGCTAGCCTTTCAGAGCCACACAAAGGTTGGGGCTCTGTGCTCCTCTAGCCACCTAATCTTCTGCTCATCCTCTCTCGCAGTCGAAGGAGAGCTGAGCTGAGAAATTGCAAACGTCCAGCAATACCTCACACATGAAAAGTGCCAGCACTGAAAGCTACTGCTTGATCTAACCATGCCTTGGCTAGCCTTTCAGAGCCACACAAAGGTTGGGGCTCTGTGCTCCTCTAGCCACCTAATCTTCTGCTCATCCTCTCTCGCAGTCGAAGGAGAGCTGAGCTGAGAAATTGCAAACGTCCAGCAATTCCTCACACATGAAAAGTGCCAGCACTGAAAGCTACTGCTTGATCTAACCAGGCCTTGGCTAGCCTTTCAGAGCCACAAAAAGGTTGGGGCTCTGTGCTTCTCTACACACCTAACCCTCGGCTCATCCTCTCTCGCAGTCGAAGGACAGCTGAGCTGAGAAACTGCAAACATCCACCAATTCCTCAGACATGAAAAGTGCCAGCTCTGAAAGCTGTTGCTAGCCCTCACCTTTCCTTCGAAGCCCTTTCACAGGCCCAGCAACACTGGGGCTCTGTGCTTCTCTAGCCACCTAACGTCACGGTCACTATCTCTCCGTCTCACAGAGCTGAGCTGAGAAATTGCAAACATCCAGCAATTCCTCACACATGAAAAGTGCCAGCACTGAAAGCTACTGCTTGATCTAACCAGGCCTTGGCTAGCCTTTCAGAGCCGCACAAAGGTTGGGGCTCTGTGCTTCTCTAGCCACCTAATCTTCGGCTCATCCTCTCTCGCAGTCGAAGGACAGCTGAGCTGAGAAATTGCAAACGTCCAGCAATTCCTCACACATGAAAAGTGCCAGCACTGAAAGCTACTGCTTGATCTAAGCATGCCTTGGCTAGCCTTTCAGAGCCACACAAAGGTTGGGGCTCTGTGCTCCTCTAGCCACCTAATCTTCTGCTCATCCTCTCTCGCAGTCGAAGGAGAGCTGAGCTGAGAAATTGCAAACATCCAGCAATTCCTCACACATGAAAAGTGCCAGCACTGAATGCTACTGCTTGATGTAACCAGGCCTTGGCTAGCCTTTCAGAGCCACACAAAGGTTGGGGCTCTGTGCTCCTCTAGCCACCTAATCTTCGGCTCATCCTCTCTCGCAGTCGAAGGAGAGCTGAGCTGAGAAATTGCAAACGTCCAGCAATTCCTCACACATGAAAAGTGCCAGCACTGAAAGCTCTTGCTAGCCAGCACCGTTCCTTGGAAGTGCTCTCACAGGCCAGCAACACTGGGGCTCTGCGCTTCTCTAGCCACCTAACGTCACAATCACTATCTCTCCGTCTCGCAGAGCTGAGCTGGGAAATTGCAAACATCCAGCAATTCCTCACACATGAAAAGTGCCAGCACTGAAAGCTGCTCCTAGCAGGCACCGTTCCTTGGAAGTGCTCTCACAGGTGCAGCAACACTGGGGCTCTGCACTTCTCTAGCCACCTAATGTCACGGTCACTATCTCTCCGTCTTGCAGAGCTGAGCTGAGAAATTGCAAACGTCCAGCAATTCCTCACACATGAAAAGTGCCAGCACTGAAAGCTACTGTTTGATCTAAGCATGCCTTGGCTAGCCTTTCAGAGCCACACAAAGGTTGGTGCTCTGTGCTCCTCTAGCCACCTAACCTTCTGCTCATCCTCTCTCGCAGTCGAAGGAGAGCTGAGCTGAGAAATTGCAAACATCCAGCAATTCCTCACACATGAAAAGTGCCAGCATTGAAAGCTACTGCTTGATCTAAGCATGCCTTGGCTAGCCTTTCAGAGCCACACAAAGGTTGGGGCTCTGTGCTTCTCTAGCCACCTAACCTTCGGCTCATCCTCTCTCGCAGTCGAAGGAGAGCTGAGCTGAGAAATTGCAAACGTCCAGCAATTCCTCAGACATGAGAAATGCCAGCACTGAAAGCTGTTGCTAGCCAGCGCCGTTCCATTGAAGCGCTCTCACAGGTGCAGCAACACTGGGGCTCTGCGCTTCTCTAGCCACCTAATGTCACGGTCACTATCTCTCCGTCTCGCAGAGCTGAGCTGAGAAATTGCAAACGTCCAGCAATTCCTCACACATGAAAAGTGCCAGCACTGAAAGCTCTTGCTAGCCAGCACCGTTCCTTGGAACTGCTCTCACAGGTGCAGCAACACTGGGGCTCTGCACTTCTCTAGCCACCTAACGTCACGGTCACTATCTCTCCGTCTCGCAGAGCTGAGCTGAGAAATTGCAAACGTCCAGCAATCCCTCACACATGAAAAGTGCCAGCACTGAAAGCTGCTCCTAGCAGGCACCGTTCCTTGGAAGTGCTCTCACAGGTGCAGCAACACTGGGGCTCTGCACTTCTCTAGCCACCTAACGTCACGGTCACTATCTGTCCGTCTCGCAGAGCTGAGCTGAGAAATTGCAAACATCCAGCAATTCCTCACACATGAAAAGTGCCAGCACTGAAAGCTGTTGCTAGCAGGCACCGTTCCTTGGAAGCGCTCTCACAGGCGCAGCAACACTGGGGCTCTGCGCTTCTCTAGCCACCTAACGTCACAGTCACTATCTCTCCGTCTCGCAGAGCTGAGCTGGGAAATTGCAAATGTCCAGCAGTTCCTCACACATGAAAAGTGCCAGCACTGAAAGCTACTGCTTGATCTAAGCATGCCTTGGCTAGCCTTTCAGAGCCACAAAAAGGTTGGGGCTCTGTGCTTCTCTAGCCACCTAACCCTCGGCTCATCCTCTCTCGCAGTCGAAGGACAGCTGAGCTGAGAAATTGCAAACGTCCAGCAATTCCTCAGACATGAAAAGTGCCAGCACTGAAAGCTGCTCCTAGCAGGCACCGTTCCTTGGAAGTGCTCTCACAGGTGCAGCAACACTGGGGCTCTGCACTTCTCTAGCCACCTAACGTCACAATCACTATCTCTCCGTCTCGCAGAGCTGAGCTGAGAAATTGCAAACATCCAGCAATTCCTCACACATGAAAAGTGCCAGCACTGAAAGCTGTTGCTAGCAGGCACCGTTCCTTGGAAGCGCTCTCACAGGTGCAGCAACACTGGGGCTCTGCGCTTCTCTAGCCACCTAACGTCACGGTCACTATCTCTCCGTCTCGCAGAGCTGAGCTGAGAAATTGCAAACGTCCAGCAGTTCCTCACACATGAAAAGTGCCAGCACTGAAAGCTACTGCTTGTTCTAAGCATGCCTTGGCTAGCCTTTCAGAGCCACACAAAGGTTGGGGCTCTGTGCTCCTCTAGCCACCTAATCTTCTGCTCATCCTCTCTCGCAGTCGAAGGAGAGCTGAGCTGAGAAATTGCAAACGTCCAGCAATACCTCACACATGAAAAGTGCCAGCACTGAAAGCTACTGCTTGATCTAACCAGGCCTTGGCTAGCCTTTCAGAGCCACACAAAGGTTGGGGCTCTGTGCTCCTCTAGCCACCTAATCTTCTGCTCATCCTCTCTCGCAGTCGAAGGAGAGCTGAGCTGAGAAATTGCAAACGTCCAGCAATTCCTCACACATGAAAAGTGCCAGCACTGAAAGCTACTGCTTGATCTAACCAGGCCTTGGCTAGCCTTTCAGAGCCACAAAAAGGTTGGGGCTCTGAGCTTCTCTAGCCACCTAACCCTCGGCTCATCCTCTCTCGCAGTCGAAGGACAGCTGAGCTGAGAAACTGCAAGCATCCAGCAATTCCTCACACATGAAAAGTGCCAGCTCTGAAAGCTGTTGCTAGCCCTCACCTTTCCTTCGAAGCCCTTTCACAGGCCCAGCAACACTGGGGCTCTGTGCTTCTCTAGCCACCTAACGTCACGGTCACTATCTCTCCGTCTCACAGAGCTGAGCTGAGAAATTGCAAACGTCCAGCAATTCCTCACACATGAAATTGCCAGCACTGAAAGCTACTGCTTGATCTAACCAGGCCTTGGCTAGCCTTTCAGAGCCACACAAAGGTTGGGGCTCTGTGGTCCTCTAGCCACCTAATCTTCAGCTCAACCGCTCTCGCAGTCGAAGGAGAGCTGAGCTGAGAAATTGCAAACGTCCAGCAATTCCTCAGACATGAAAAGTGCCAGCACTGAAAGCTACTGCTTGATCTAACCAGGCCTTGGCTAGCCTTTCAGAGCCACACAAAGCTTGGGGCTCTGAGCTTCTCTAGCCACCTAATCTTCTGCTCAACCTCTCTCGCAGTCGAAGGAGAGCTGAGCTGAGAAATTGCAAGCATCCAGCAATTCCTCACACATGAAAAGTGCCAGCACTGAAAGCTACTGCTTGATCTAAGCATGCCTTGGCTAGCCTTTCAGAGCCACACAAAGGTTGGGGCTCTGTGCTCCTCTAGCCACCTAATCTTCTGCTCATCCTCTCTCGCAGTCGAAGGAGAGCTGAGCTGAGAAATTGCAAACGTCCAGCAATTCCTCAGACATGAAAAGTGCCAGCACTGAATGCTACTGCTTGATCTAACCAGGCCTTGGCTAGCCTTTCAGAGCCACACAAAGGTTGGGGCTCTGTGCTCCTCTAGCCACCTAACCCTCGGCTCATCCTCTCTCGCAGTCGAAGGAGAGCTGAGCTGAGAAATTGCAAACGTCCAGCAATCCCTCACACATGAAAACTGCCAGCACTGAAAGCTCTTGCTAGCCAGCACCGTTCCTTGGAAGTGCTCTCACAGGTGCAGCAACACTGGGGCTCTGCGCTTGTCTAGCCACCTAACGTCACGGTCACTATCTCTCCGTCTCGCAGAGCTGAGCTGGGAAATTGCAAATGTCCAGCAGTTCCTCACAAATGAAAAGTGCCAGCACTGAAAGCTACTGCTTGATCTAACCATGCCTTGGCTAGCCTTTCAGAGCCACACAAAGGTTGGGGCTCTGTGCTCCTCTAGCCACCTAATCTTCTGCTCATCCTCTCTCGCAGTCGAAGGAGAGCTGAGCTGAGAAATTGCAAACGTCCAGCAATACCTCACACATGAAAAGTGCCAGCACTGAAAGCTACTGCTTGATCTAACCATGCCTTGGCTAGCCTTTCAGAGCCACACAAAGGTTGGGGCTCTGTGCTCCTCTAGCCACCTAATCTTCTGCTCATCCTCTCTCGCAGTCGAAGGAGAGCTGAGCTGAGAAATTGCAAACGTCCAGCAATTCCTCACACATGAAAAGTGCCAGCACTGAAAGCTACTGCTTGATCTAACCAGGCCTTGGCTAGCCTTTCAGAGCCACAAAAAGGTTGGGGCTCTGTGCTTCTCTACACACCTAACCCTCGGCTCATCCTCTCTCGCAGTCGAAGGACAGCTGAGCTGAGAAACTGCAAACATCCAGCAATTCCTCAGACATGAAAAGTGCCAGCTCTGAAAGCTGTTGCTAGCCCTCACCTTTCCTTCGAAGCCCTTTCACAGGCCCAGCAACACTGGGGCTCTGTGCTTCTCTAGCCACCTAACGTCACGGTCACTATCTCTCCGTCTCACAGAGCTGAGCTGAGAAATTGCAAACATCCAGCAATTCCTCACACATGAAAAGTGCGAGCACTGAAAGCTACTGCTTGATCTAACCAGGCCTTGGCTAGCCTTTCAGAGCCGCACAAAGGTTGGGGCTCTGTGCTTCTCTAGCCACCTAATCTTCGGCTCATCCTCTCTCGCAGTCGAAGGACAGCTGAGCTGAGAAATTGCAAACGTCCAGCAATTCCTCACACATGAAAAGTGCCAGCACTGAAAGCTACTGCTTGATCTAAGCATGCCTTGGCTAGCCTTTCAGAGCCACACAAAGGTTGGGGCTCTGTGCTCCTCTAGCCACCTAATCTTCTGCTCATCCTCTCTCGCAGTCGAAGGAGAGCTGAGCTGAGAAATTGCAAACATCCAGCAATTCCTCACACATGAAAAGTGCCAGCACTGAATGCTACTGCTTGATCTAACCAGGCCTTGGCTAGCCTTTCAGAGCCACACAAAGGTTGGGGCTCTGTGCTCCTCTAGCCACCTAATCTTCGGCTCATCCTCTCTCGCAGTCGAAGGAGAGCTGAGCTGAGAAATTGCAAACGTCCAGCAATTCCTCACACATGAAAAGTGCCAGCACTGAAAGCTCTTGCTAGCCAGCACCGTTCCTTGGAAGTGCTCTCACAGGCCAGCAACACTGGGGCTCTGCGCTTCTCTAGCCACCTAACGTCACGGTCACTATCTCTCCGTCTTGCAGAGCTGAGCTGGGAAATTGCAAACATCCAGCAATTCCTCACACATGAAAAGTGCCAGCACTGAAAGCTGCTCCTAGCAGGCACCGTTCCTTGGAAGTGCTCTCACAGGTGCAGCAACACTGGGGCTCTGCACTTCTCTAGCCACCTAATGTCACGGTCACTATCTCTCCGTCTTGCAGAGCTGAGCTGAGAAATTGCAAACGTCCAGCAATTCCTCACACATGAAAAGTGCCAGCACTGAAAGCTACTGTTTGATCTAAGCATGCCTTGGCTAGCCTTTCAGAGCCACACAAAGGTTGGTGCTCTGTGCTCCTCTAGCCACCTAACCTTCTGCTCATCCTCTCTCGCAGTCGAAGGAGAGCTGAGCTGAGAAATTGCAAACATCCAGCAATTCCTCACACATGAAAAGTGCCAGCATTGAAAGCTACTGCTTGATCTAAGCATGCCTTGGCTAGCCTTTCAGAGCCACACAAAGGTTGGGGCTCTGTGCTTCTCTAGCCACCTAACCTTCGGCTCATCCTCTCTCGCAGTCGAAGGAGAGCTGAGCTGAGAAATTGCAAACGTCCAGCAATTCCTCAGACATGAGAAATGCCAGCACTGAAAGCTGTTGCTAGCCAGCGCCGTTCCTTTGAAGCGCTCTCACAGGTGCAGCAACACTGGGGCTCTGCGCTTCTCTAGCCACCTAATGTCACGGTCACTATCTCTCCGTCTCGCAGAGCTGAGCTGAGAAATTGCAAACGTCCAGCAATTCCTCACACATGAAAAGTGCCAGCACTGAAAGCTCTTGCTAGCCAGCACCGTTCCTTGGAACTGCTCTCACAGGTGCAGCAACACTGGGGCTCTGCACTTCTCTAGCCACCTAACGTCACGGTCACTATCTCTCCGTCTTGCAGAGCTGAGCTGAGAAATTGCAAACATCCAGCAATTCCTCACACATGAAAAGTGCCAGCACTGAAAGCTACTGCTTGATCTAAGCATGCCTTGGCTAGCCTTTCAGAGCCACACAAAGGTTGGGGCTCTGTGCTCCTCTAGCCACCTAATCTTCTGCTCATCCTCTCTCGCAGTCGAAGGAGAGCTGAGCTGAGAAATTGCAAACATCCAGCAATTCCTCACACATGAAAAGTGCCAGCACTGAATGCTACTGCTTGATCTAACCAGGCCTTGGCTAGCCTTTCAGAGCCACACAAAGGTTGGGGCTCTGTGCTCCTCTAGCCACCTAATCTTCTGCTCATCCTCTCTCGCAGTCGAAGGAGAGCTGAGCTGAGAAATTGCAAACGTCCAGCAATTCCTCAGACATGAAAAGTGCCAGCACTGAAAGCTACTGCTTGATCTAACCAGGCCTTGGCTAGCCTTTCAGAGCCACACAAAGGTTGGGGCTCTGTGCTCCTCTAGCCACCTAACCTTCTGCTCATCCTCTCTCGCAGTCGAAGGAGAGCTGAGCTGAGAAATTGCAAACGTCCAGCAATTCCTCACACATGAGAAATGCCAGCACTGAAAGCTGTTGCTAGCCAGCGCCGTTCCTTTGAAGCGCTCTCACAGGTGCAGCAACACTGGGGCTCTGCGCTTCTCTAGCCACCTAACGTCACGGTCACTATCTCTCCGTCTCGCAGAGCTGAGCTGAGAAATTGCAAACGTCCAGCAATTCCTCACACATGAAAAGTGCCAGCACTGAAAGCTACTGCTTGATCTAACCATGCCTTGGCTAGCCTTTCAGAGCCACACAAAGTTTGGGGCTCTGTGCTTCTCTAGCCACTTAACCCTCGGCTCATCCTCTCTCGCAGTCGAAGGAGAGCTGAGCTGAGAAATTGCAAATGTCCAGCAATTCCTTACACATGAAAAGTGCCAGCACTGAAAGCTCTTGCTAGCCAGCACCGTTCCTTGGAACTGCTCTCACAGGTGCAGCAACACTGGGGCTCTGCGCTTCTCCAGCGACCTAACGTCACAATCACTATCTCTCCGTCTCGCAGAGCTGAGCTGAGAAATTGCAAACATCCAGCAATTCATCACACATGAAAAGTGCCAGCACTGAAAGCTGTTGCTAGCAGGCACCGTTCCTTGGAAGCGCTCTCACAGGCGCAGCAAGACTGGGGCTCTGCGCTTCTCTAGCCACCTAATGTCACGGTCACTATCTCTCCGTCTCGCAGAGCTGAGCTGAGAAATTGCAAACGTCCAGCAATTCCTCACACATGAAAAGTGCCAGCACTGAAAGCTCTTGCTAGCCAGCACCGTTCCTTGGAATTGCTCTCACAGGCGCAGCAACACTGGGGCTCTGTGATTCTCCAGCGACATAACGTCATGGTCACTATCTCTCCGTCTCGCAGAGCTGAGGTGAGAAATTGCAAACGTCCAGCAATACCTCAGACATGAAAAGTGCCAGCACTGAAAGCTGTTGCTAGCAGGCACCGTTCCTTGGAAGCGCTCTCACAGGCGCAGCAACACTGGGGCTCTGCGCTTCTCTAGCCACCTAACGTCACGGTCACTATCTCTCCGTCTCGCAGAGCTGAGCTGGGAAATTGCAAATGTCCAGCAGTTCCTCACACATGAAAAGTGCCAGCACTGAAAGCTACTGCTTGATCTAAGCATGCCTTGGCTAGCCTTTCAGAGCCACACAAAGGTTGGGGCTCTGTGCTCCTCTAGCCACCTAATCTTCTGCTCATCCTCTCTCGCAGTCGAAGGAGAGCTGAGCTGAGAAATTGCAAACGTCCAGCAATCCCTCACACATGAAAAGTGCCAGCACTGAAAGCTACTGCTTGATCTAACCATGCCTTGGCTAGCCTTTCAGAGCCACACAAAGGTTGGGGCTCTGTGCTCCTCTAGCCACCTAATCTTCTGCTCATCCTCTCTCGCAGTCGAAGGAGAGCTGAGCTGAGAAATTGCAAACGTCCAGCAATTCCTCACACATGAAAAGTGCCAGCACTGAAAGCTACTGCTTGATCTAAGCATGCCTTGGCTAGCCTTTCAGAGCCACAAAAAGGTTGGGGCTCTGTGCTTCTCTACACACCTAACCCTCGGCTCATCCTCTCTCGCAGTCGAAGGACAGCTGAGCTGAGAAACTGCAAACGTCCAGCAATTCGTCAGACATGAAAAGTGCCAGCTCTGAAAGCTGTTGCTAGCCCTCACCTTTCCTTCGAAGCCCTTTCACAGGCCCAGCAACACTGGGGCTCTGCGCTTCTCTAGCCACCTAACGTCACGGTCACTATCTCTCCGTCTCACAGAGCTGAGCTGAGAAATTGCAAACATCCAGCAATTCCTCACACATGAAAAGTGCCAGCACTGAAAGCTACTGCTTGATCTAACCAGGCCTTGGCTAGCCTTTCAGAGCCACACAAAGGTTGGGGCTCTGTGCTTCTCTAGCTACCTAATCTTCGGCTCATCCTCTCTCGCAGTCGAAGGACAGCTGAGCTGAGAAATTGCAAACGTCCAGCAATTCCTCACACATGAAAAGTGCCAGCACTGAAAGCTGCTCCTAGCAGGCACCGTTCCTTGTAAGTGCTCTCACAGGCGCAGCAACACTGGGGCTCTGCACTTCTCTAGCCACCTAACGTCACGGTCACTATCTCTCCGTCTTGCAGAGCTGAGCTGAGAAATTGCAAACGTCCAGCAATTCCTCACACATGAAAAGTGCCAGCACTGAAAGCTACTGCTTGATCTAAGCATGCCTTTGCTAGCCTTTCAGAGCCACACAAAGGTTGGGGCTCTGTGCTCCTCTAGCCACCTAATCTTCGGCTCAACCTCTCTCGCAGTCGAAGGAGAGCTGAGCTGAGAAATTGCAAACGTCCAGCAATTCCTCACACATGAAAAGTGCCAGCACTGAAAGCTACTGCTTGATCTAACCAGGCCTTGGCTAGCCTTTCAGAGCCACACAAAGGTTGGGGCTCTGTGCTCCTCTAGCCACCTAATCTTCTGCTCATCCTCTCTCGCAGTCGAAGGAGAGCTGAGCTGAGAAATTGCAAACGTCCAGCAATTCCTCACACATGAAAAGTGCCAGCACTGAAAGCTACTGCTTGATCTAACCATGCCTTGGCTAGCCTTTCAGAGCCACAAAAAGGTTGGGGCTCTGTGCTTCTCTACACACCTAACCCTCGGCTCATCCTCTCTCGCAGTCGAAGGACAGCTGAGCTGAGAAATTGCAAACTTCCACCAATTCCTCAGACATGAAAAGTGCCAGCACTGAAAGCTGTTGCTAGCCCTCACCTTTCCTTCGAAGCCCTTTCACAGGCCCAGCAACACTGGGGCTCTGTGCTTCTCTAGCCACCTAACGTCACGGTCACTATCTCTCCATCTCGCAGAGCTGAGCTGAGAAATTGCAAACATCCAGCAATTCCTCACACATGAAAAGTGCCAGCACTGAAAGCTACTGCTTGATCTAACCAGGCCTTGGCTAGCCTTTCAGAGCCACACAAAGGTTGGGGCTCTGTGCTTCTCTAGCCACCTAATCTTCGGCTCATCCTCTCTCGCAGTCGAAGGACAGCTGAGCTGAGAAATTGCAAACGTCCAGCAATTCCTCAGACATGAAAAGTGCCAGCACTGAAAGCTACTGCTTGATCTAATCAGGCCTTGGCTAGCCTTTCAGAGCCACACAAAGCTTGGGGCTCTGAGCTTCTCTAGCCACCTAATCTTCTGCTCAACCTCTCTCGCAGTCGAAGGAGAGCTGAGCTGAGAAATTGCAAACGTCCAGCAATTCCTCACACATGAAAAGTGCCAGCACTGAAAGCTACTGCTTGATCTAAGCATGCCTTGGCTAGCCTTTCAGAGCCACACAAAGGTTGGGGCTCTGTGCTCCTCTAGCCACCTAATCTTCTGCTCATCCTCTCTCGCAGTCGAAGGAGAGCTGAGCTGAGAAATTGCAAACGTCCAGCAATTCCTCAGACATGAAAAGTGCCAGCACTGAATGCTACTGCTTGATCTAACCAGGCCTTGGCTAGCCTTTCAGAGCCACACAAAGGTTGGGGCTCTGTGCTCCTCTAGCCACCTAATCTTCTGCTCATCCTCTCTCGCAGTCGAAGGAGAGCTGAGCTGAGAAATTGCAAACGTCCAGCAATCCCTCACACATGAAAACTGCCAGCACTGAAAGCTCTTGCTAGCCAGCACCGTTCCTTGGAAGTGCTCTCACAGGTGCAGCAACACTGGGGTTCTGCGCTTCTCTAGCCACCTAACGTCACGGTCACTATCTCTCCGTCTCGCAGAGCTGAGCTGAGAAATTGCAAACGTCCAGCAATTCCTCACACATGAAAAGTGCGAGCACTGAAAGCTACTGCTTGATCTAACCAGGCCTTGGCTAGCCTTTCAGAGCCGCACAAAGGTTGGGGCTCTGTGCTCCTCTAGCCACCTAATCTTCGGCTCATCCTCTCTCGCAGTCGAAGGACAGCTGAGCTGAGAAATTGCAAACGTCCAGCAATTCCTCACACATGAAAAGTGCCAGCACTGAAAGCTACTGCTTGATCTAAGCATGCCTTGGCTAGCCTTTCAGAGCCACACAAAGGTTGGGGCTCTGTGCTCCTCTAGCCACCTAATCTGCTCATCCTCTCTCGCAGTCGAAGGAGAGCTGAGCTGAGAAATTGCAAACATCCAGCAATTCCTCACACATGAAAAGTGCCAGCACTGAATGCTACTGCTTGATCTAACCAGGCCTTGGCTAGCCTTTCAGAGCCACACAAAGGTTGGGGCTCTGTGCTCCTCTAGCCACCTAATCTTCGGCTCATCCTCTCTCGCAGTCGAAGGAGAGCTGAGCTGAGAAATTGCAAACGTCCAGCAATTCCTCACACATGAAAAGTGCCAGCACTGAAAGCTCTTGCTAGCCAGCACCGTTCCTTGGAAGTGCTCTCACAGGCCAGCAACACTGGGGCTCTGCGCTTCTCTAGCCACCTAACGTCACGGTCACTATCTCTCCATCTTGCAGAGCTGAGCTGGGAAATTGCAAACATCCAGCAATTCCTCACACATGAAAAGTGCCAGCACTGAAAGCTGCTCCTAGCAGGCACCGTTCCTTGGAAGTGCTCTCACAGGTGCAGCAACACTGGGGCTCTGCACTTCTCTAGCCACCTAACGTCACGGTCACTATCTCTCCGTCTTGCAGAGCTGAGCTGAGAAATTGCAAACGTCCAGCAATTCCTCACACATGAAAAGTGCCAGCACTGAAAGCTACTGTTTGATCTAAGCATGCCTTGGCTAGCCTTTCAGAGCCACACAAAGGTTGGTGCTCTGTGCTCCTCTAGCCACCTAACCTTCTGCTCATCCTCTCTCGCAGTCGAAGGAGAGCTGAGCTGAGAAATTGCAAACATCCAGCAATTCCTCACACATGAAAAGTGCCAGCATTGAAAGCTACTGCTTGATCTAAGCATGCCTTGGCTAGCCTTTCAGAGCCACACAAAGGTTGGGGCTCTGTGCTTCTCTAGCCACCTAACCTTCGGCTCATCCTCTCTCGCAGTCGAAGGAGAGCTGAGCTGAGAAATTGCAAACGTCCAGCAATTCCTCAGACATGAGAAATGCCAGCACTGAAAGCTGTTGCTAGCCAGCGCCGTTCCTTTGAAGCGCTCTCACAGGTGCAGCAACACTGGGGCTCTGCGCTTCTCTAGCCACCTAATGTCACGGTCACTATCTCTCCGTCTCGCAGAGCTGAGCTGAGAAATTGCAAACGTCCAGCAATTCCTCACACATGAAAAGTGCCAGCACTGAAAGCTCTTGCTAGCCAGCACCGTTCCTTGGAACTGCTCTCACAGGTGCAGCAACACTGGGGCTCTGCGCTTCTCCAGCGACCTAACGTCACAATCACTATCTCTCCGTCTCGCAGAGCTGAGCTGAGAAATTGCAAACATCCAGCAATTCATCACACATGAAAAGTGCCAGCACTGAAAGCTGTTGCTAGCCAGCACCGTTCCTTGGAAGTGCTCTCACAGGCGCAGCAAGACTGGGGCTCTGCGCTTCTCTAGCCACCTAATGTCACGGTCACTATCTCTCCGTCTCGCAGAGCTGAGCTGAGAAATTGCAAACGTCCAGCAATTCCTCACACATGAAAAGTGCCAGCACTGAAAGCTCTTGCTAGCCAGCACCGTTCCTTGGAATTGCTCTCACAGGCGCAGCAACACTGGGGCTCTGTGATTCTCCAGCGACATAACGTCATGGTCGCTATCTCTCCGTCTCGCAGAGCTGAGGTGAGAAATTGCAAACGTCCAGCAATACCTCAGACATGAAAAGTGCCAGCACTGAAAGCTGTTGCTAGCAGGCACCGTTCCTTGGAAGCGCTCTCACAGGCGCAGCAACACTGGGGCTCTGCACTTCTCTAGCCACCTAACGTCACGGTCACTATCTCTCCGTCTCGCAGAGCTGAGCTGAGAAATTGCAAACGTCCAGCAATTCCTCACACATGAAAAGTGCCAGCACTGAAAGCTACTGCTTGATCTAACCAGGCCTTGGCTAGCCTTTCAGAGCCACACAAAGGTTGGGGCTCTGTGCTCCTCTAGCCACCTAATCTTCTGCTCAACCGCTCTCGCAGTCGAAGGAGAGCTGAGCTGAGAAATTGCAAACGTCCACCAATTCCTCACACATGAAAAGTGCCAGCACTGAAAGCTACTGCTTGATCTAATCAGGCCTTGGCTAGCCTTTCAGAGCCACACAAAGGTTGGGGCTCTGAGCTTCTCTAGCCACCTAATCTTCTGCTCAACCTCTCTCGCAGTCGAAGGAGAGCTGAGCTGAGAAATTGCAAACGTCCAGCAATTCCTCACACATGAAAAGTGCCAGCACTGAAAGCTACTGCTTGATCTAAGCATGCCTTGGCTAGCCTTTCAGAGCCACACAAAGGTTGGGGCTCTGTGCTCCTCTAGCCACCTAATCATCTGCTCATCCTCTCTCGCAGTCGAAGGAGAGCTGAGCTGAGAAATTGCAAACGTCCAGCAATCCCTCACACATGAAAAGTGCCAGCACTGAAAGCTACTGCTTGATCTAACCAGGCCTTGGCTAGCCTTTCAGAGCCACACAAAGGTTGGGGCTCTGTGCTCCTCTAGCCACCTAATCTTCTGCTCAACCTCTCTCGCAGTCGAAGGAGAGCTGAGCTGAGAAATTGCAAACGTCCAGCAATTCCTCACACATGAAAAGTGCCAGCATTGAAAGCTACTGCTTGATCTAATCAGGCCTTGGCTAGCCTTTCAGAGCCACACAAAGGTTGGGGCTCTGAGCTTCTCTAGCCACCTAATCTTCTGCTCATCCTCTCTCGCAGTCGAAGGAGAGCTGAGCTGAGAAATTGCAAACGTCCAGCAATTCCTCACACATGAAAAGTGCCAGCACTGAAAGCTACTGCTTGATCTAAGCATGCCTTGGCTAGCCTTTCAGAGCCACACAAAGGTTGGGGCTCTGTGCTCCTCTAGCCACCTAATCTTCTGCTCATCCTCTCTCGCAGTCGAAGGAGAGCTGAGCTGAGAAATTGCAAACGTCCAGCAATCCCTCACACATGAAAACTGCCAGCACTGAAAGCTCTTGCTAGCCAGCACCGTTCCTTGGAAGTGCTCTCACAGGTGCAGCAACACTGGGGTTCTGCGCTTCTCTAGCCACCTAACGTCACGGTCACTATCTCTCCGTCTCGCAGAGCTGAGCTGAGAAATTGCAAACGTCCAGCAATTCCTCACACATGAAAAGTGCCAGCACTGAAAGCTGCTCCTAGCAGGCACCGTTCCTTGGAAGTGCTCTCACAGGTGCAGCAACACTGGGGCTCTGCACTTCTCTAGCCACCTAACGTCACGGTCACTATCTGTCCGTCTCGCAGAGCTGAGCTGAGAAATTGCAAACATCCAGCAATTCCTCACACATGAAAAGTGCCAGCACTGAAAGCTGTTGCTAGCAGGCACCGTTCCTTGGAAGCGCTCTCACAGGCGCAGCAACACTGGGGCTCTGCGCTTCTCTAGCCACCTAACGTCACGGTCACTATCTCTCCGTCTCGCAGAGCTGAGCTGGGAAATTGCAAATGTCCAGCAGTTCCTCACACATGAAAAGTGCCAGCACTGAAAGCTACTGCTTGATCTAAGCATGCCTTGGCTAGCCTTTCAGAGCCACAAAAAGGTTGGGGCTCTGTGCTTCTCTAGCCACCTAACCCTCGGCTCATCCTCTCTCGCAGTCGAAGGACAGCTGAGCTGAGAAATTGCAAACGTCCAGCAATTCCTCAGACATGAAAAGTGCCAGCACTGAAAGCTGCTCCTAGCAGGCACCGTTCCTTGGAAGTGCTCTCACAGGTGCAGCAACACTGGGGCTCTGCACTTCTCTAGCCACCTAACGTCACGGTCACTATCTCTCCGTCTCGCAGAGCTGAGCTGAGAAATTGCAAACATCCAGCAATTCCTCACACATGAAAAGTGCCAGCACTGAAAGCTGTTGCTAGCAGGCACCGTTCCTTGGAAGCGCTCTCACAGGCGCAGCAACACTGGGGCTCTGCGCTTCTCTAGCCACCTAACATCACGGTCACTATCTCTCCGTCTCGCAGAGCTGAGCTGAGAAATTGCAAACGTCCAGCAATTCCTCACACATGAAAAGTGCCAGCACTGAAAGCTACTGCTTGTTCTAAGCATGCCTTGGCTAGCCTTTCAGAGCCACACAAAGGTTGGGGCTCTGTGCTCCTCTAGCCACCTAATCTTCTGCTCATCCTCTCTCGCAGTCGAAGGAGAGCTGAGCTGAGAAATTGCAAACGTCCAGCAATACCTCACACATGAAAAGTGCCAGCACTGAAAGCTACTGCTTGATCTAACCAGGCCTTGGCTAGCCTTTCAGAGCCACACAAAGGTTGGGGCTCTGTGCTCCTCTAGCCACCTAATCTTCTGCTCATCCTCTCTCGCAGTCGAAGGAGAGCTGAGCTGAGAAATTGCAAACGTCCAGCAATTCCTCACACATGAAAAGTGCCAGCACTGAAAGCTACTGCTTGATCTAACCAGGCCTTGGCTAGCCTTTCAGAGCCACAAAAAGGTTGGGGCTCTGAGCTTCTCTAGCCACCTAACCCTCGGCTCATCCTCTCTCGCAGTCGAAGGACAGCTGAGCTGAGAAACTGCAAGCATCCAGCAATTCCTCACACATGAAAAGTGCCAGCTCTGAAAGCTGTTGCTAGCCCTCACCTTTCCTTCGAAGCCCTTTCACAGGCCCAGCAACACTGGGGCTCTGTGCTTCTCTAGCCACCTAACGTCACGGTCACTATCTCTCCGTCTCACAGAGCTGAGCTGAGAAATTGCAAACATCCAGCAATTCCTCACACATGAAAAGTGCCAGCACTGAAAGCTACTGCTTGATCTAACCAGGCCTTGGCTAGCCTTTCAGAGCCACACAAAGGTTGGGGCTCTGTGGTCCTCTAGCCACCTAATCTTCAGCTCAACCGCTCTCGCAGTCGAAGGAGAGCTGAGCTGAGAAATTGCAAACGTCCAGCAATTCCTCAGACATGAAAAGTGCCAGCACTGAAAGCTACTGCTTGATCTAACCAGGCCTTGGCTAGCCTTTCAGAGCCACACAAAGCTTGGGGCTCTGAGCTTCTCTAGCCACCTAATCTTCTGCTCAACCTCTCTCGCAGTCGAAGGAGAGCTGAGCTGAGAAATTGCAAACGTCCAGCAATTCCTCACACATGAAAAGTGCCAGCACTGAAAGCTACTGCTTGATCTAAGCATGCCTTGGCTAGCCTTTCAGAGCCACACAAAGGTTGGGGCTCTGTGCTCCTCTAGCCACCTAATCTTCTGCTCATCCTCTCTCGCAGTCGAAGGAGAGCTGAGCTGAGAAATTGCAAACGTCCAGCAATTCCTCAGACATGAAAAGTGCCAGCACTGAATGCTACTGCTTGATCTAACCAGGCCTTGGCTAGCCTTTCAGAGCCACACAAAGGTTGGGGCTCTGTGCTCCTCTAGCCACCTAATCTTCTGCTCATCCTCTCTCGCAGTCGAAGGAGAGCTGAGCTGAGAAATTGCAAACGTCCAGCAATCCCTCACACATGAAAACTGCCAGCACTGAAAGCTCTTGCTAGCCAGCACCGTTCCTTGGAAGTGCTCTCACAGGTGCAGCAACACTGGGGCTCTGCGCTTGTCTAGCCACCTAACGTCACGGTCACTATCTCTCCGTCTCGCAGAGCTGAGCTGAGAAATTGCAAACATCCAGCAATTCCTCACACATGAAAAGTGCCAGCACTGAAAGCTGTTGCTAGCAGGCACCGTTCCTTGGAAGCGCTCTCACAGGCGCAGCAACACTGGGGCTCTGCGCTTCTCTAGCCACCTAACGTCACGGTCACTATCTCTCCGTCTCGCAGAGCTGAGCTGAGAAATTGCAAACGTCCAGCAATTCCTCACACATGAAAAGTGCCAGCACTGAAAGCTACTGCTTGTTCTAAGCATGCCTTGGCTAGCCTTTCAGAGCCACACAAAGGTTGGGGCTCTGTGCTCCTCTAGCCACCTAATCTTCTGCTCATCCTCTCTCGCAGTCGAAGGAGAGCTGAGCTGAGAAATTGCAAACGTCCAGCAATACCTCACACATGAAAAGTGCCAGCACTGAAAGCTACTGCTTGATCTAACCAGGCCTTGGCTAGCCTTTCAGAGCCACACAAAGGTTGGGGCTCTGTGCTCCTCTAGCCACCTAATCTTCTGCTCATCCTCTCTCGCAGTCGAAGGAGACCTGAGCTGAGAAATTGCAAACGTCCAGCAATTCCTCACACATGAAAAGTGCCAGCACTGAAAGCTACTGCTTGATCTAACCAGGCCTTGGCTAGCCTTTCAGAGCCACAAAAAGGTTGGGGCTCTGAGCTTCTCTAGCCACCTAACCCTCGGCTCATCCTCTCTCGCAGTCGAAGGACAGCTGAGCTGAGAAACTGCAAGCATCCAGCAATTCCTCACACATGAAAAGTGCCAGCACTGAAAGCTGTTGCTAGCCCTCACCTTTCCTTCGAAGCCCTTTCACAGGCCCAGCAACACTGGGGCTCTGTGCTTCTCTAGCCACCTAACGTCACGGTCACTATCTCTCCGTCTCACAGAGCTGAGCTGAGAAATTGCAAACATCCAGCAATTCCTCACACATGAAAAGTGCCAGCACTGAAAGCTACTGCTTGATCTAACCAGGCCTTGGCTAGCCTTTCAGAGCCACACAAAGGTTGGGGCTCTGTGGTCCTCTAGCCACCTAATCTTCTGCTCAACCTCTCTCGCAGTCGAAGGAGAGCTGAGCTGAGAAATTGCAAACGTCCAGCAATTCCTCACACATGAAAAGTGCCAGCACTGAAAGCTACTGCTTGATCTAAGCATGCCTTGGCTAGCCTTTCAGAGCCACACAAAGGTTGGGGCTCTGTGCTCCTCTAGCCACCTAATCTTCTGCTCATCCTCTCTCGCAGTCGAAGGAGAGCTGAGCTGAGAAATTGCAAACGTCCAGCAATCCCTCACACATGAAAACTGCCAGCACTGAAAGCTCTTGCTAGCCAGCACCGTTCCTTGGAAGTGCTCTCACAGGTGCAGCAACACTGGGGCTCTGCGCTTGTCTAGCCACCTAACGTCACGGTCACTATCTCTCCGTCTCGCAGAGCTGAGCTGAGAAATTGCAAACATCCAGCAATTCCTCACACATGAAAAGTGCCAGCACTGAAAGCTGTTGCTAGCAGGCACCGTTCCTTGGAAGCGCTCTCACAGGCGCAGCAACACTGGGGCTCTGCGCTTCTCTAGCCACCTAACGTCACGGTCACTATCTCTCCGTCTCGCAGAGCTGAGCTGGGAAATTGCAAACGTCCAGCAATTCCTCACACATGAAAAGTGCCAGCACTGAAAGCTACTGCTTGATCTAAGCATGCCTTGGCTAGCCTTTCAGAGCCACACAAAGGTTGGGGCTCTGTGCTTCTCTAGCCACCTAACCCTCGGCTCATCCTCTCTCGCAGTTGAAGGACAGCTGAGCTGAGAAATTGCAAACGTCCAGCAATTCCTCAGACATGAAAAGTGCCAGCACTGAAAGCTGCTCCTAGCAGGCACCGTTCCTTGGAAGTGCTCTCACAGGTGCAGCAACACTGGGGCTCTGCACTTCTCTAGCCACCTAACGTCACGGTCACTATCTGTCCGTCTCGCAGAGCTGAGCTGAGAAATTGCAAACATCCAGCAATTCCTCACACATGAAAAGTGCCAGCACTGAAAGCTCTTGCTAGCAGGCACCGTTCCTTGGAAGCGCTCTCACAGGTGCAGCAACACTGGGGCTCTGCGCTTCTCTAGCCACCTAACGTCACGGTCACTATCTCTCCGTCTCGCAGAGCTGAGCTGGGAAATTGCAAATGTCCAGCAGTTCCTCACAAATGAAAAGTGCCAGCACTGAAAGCTACTGCTTGATCTAACCATGCCTTGGCTAGCCTTTCAGAGCCACACAAAGGTTGGGGCTCTGTGCTCCTCTAGCCACCTAATCTTCTGCTCATCCTCTCTCGCAGTCGAAGGAGAGCTGAGCTGAGAAATTGCAAACGTCCAGCAATACCTCACACATGAAAAGTGCCAGCACTGAAAGCTACTGCTTGATCTAACCATGCCTTGGCTAGCCTTTCAGAGCCACACAAAGGTTGGGGCTCTGTGCTCCTCTAGCCACCTAATCTTCTGCTCATCCTCTCTCGCAGTCGAAGGAGAGCTGAGCTGAGAAATTGCAAACGTCCAGCAATTCCTCACACATGAAAAGTGCCAGCACTGAAAGCTACTGCTTGATCTAACCAGGCCTTGGCTAGCCTTTCAGAGCCACAAAAAGGTTGGGGCTCTGTGCTTCTCTACACACCTAACCCTCGGCTCATCCTCTCTCGCAGTCGAAGGACAGCTGAGCTGAGAAACTGCAAACATCCACCAATTCCTCAGACATGAAAAGTGCCAGCTCTGAAAGCTGTTGCTAGCCCTCACCTTTCCTTCGAAGCCCTTTCACAGGCCCAGCAACACTGGGGCTCTGTGCTTCTCTAGCCACCTAACGTCACGGTCACTATCTCTCCGTCTCACAGAGCTGAGCTGAGAAATTGCAAACATCCAGCAATTCCTCACACATGAAAAGTGCGAGCACTGAAAGCTACTGCTTGATCTAACCATGCCTTGGCTAGCCTTTCAGAGCCGCACAAAGGTTGGGGCTCTGTGCTTCTCTAGCCACCTAATCTTCGGCTCATCCTCTCTCGCAGTCGAAGGACAGCTGAGCTGAGAAATTGCAAACGTCCAGCAATTCCTCACACATGAAAAGTGCCAGCACTGAAAGCTACTGCTTGATCTAAGCATGCCTTGGCTAGCCTTTCAGAGCCACACAAAGGTTGGGGCTCTGTGCTCCTCTAGCCACCTAATCTTCTGCTCATCCTCTCTCGCAGTCGAAGGAGAGCTGAGCTGAGAAATTGCAAACATCCAGCAATTCCTCACACATGAAAAGTGCCAGCACTGAATGCTACTGCTTGATCTAACCAGGCCTTGGCTAGCCTTTCAGAGCCACACAAAGGTTGGGGCTCTGTGCTCCTCTAGCCACCTAATCTTCGGCTCATCCTCTCTCGCAGTCGAAGGAGAGCTGAGCTGAGAAATTGCAAACGTCCAGCAATTCCTCACACATGAAAAGTGCCAGCACTGAAAGCTCTTGCTAGCCAGCACCGTTCCTTGGAAGTGCTCTCACAGGCCAGCAACACTGGGGCTCTGCGCTTCTCTAGCCACCTAACGTCACGGTCACTATCTCTCCGTCTTGCAGAGCTGAGCTGGGAAATTGCAAACATCCAGCAATTCCTCACACATGAAAAGTGCCAGCACTGAAAGCTGCTCCTAGCAGGCACCGTTCCTTGGAAGTGCTCTCACAGGTGCAGCAACACTGGGGCTCTGCACTTCTCTAGCCACCTAACGTCACGGTCACTATCTCTCCGTCTTGCAGAGCTGAGCTGAGAAATTGCAAACGTCCAGCAATTCCTCACACATGAAAAGTGCCAGCACTGAAAGCTACTGTTTGATCTAAGCATGCCTTGGCTAGCCTTTCAGAGCCACACAAAGGTTGGTGCTCTGTGCTCCTCTAGCCACCTAACCTTCTGCTCATCCTCTCTCGCAGTCGAAGGAGAGCTGAGCTGAGAAATTGCAAACATCCAGCAATTCCTCACACATGAAAAGTGCCAGCATTGAAAGCTACTGCTTGATCTAAGCATGCCTTGGCTAGCCTTTCAGAGCCACACAAAGGTTGGGGCTCTGTGCTCCTCTAGCCACCTAATCTTCTGCTCATCCTCTCTCGCAGTCGAAGGAGAGCTGAGCTGAGAAATTGCAAACGTCCAGCAATCCCTCACACATGAAAACTGCCAGCACTGAAAGCTCTTGCTAGCCAGCACCGTTCCTTGGAAGTGCTCTCACAGGTGCAGCAACACTGGGGCTCTGCGCTTGTCTAGCCACCTAACGTCACGGTCACTATCTCTCCGTCTCGCAGAGCTGAGCTGAGAAATTGCAAACATCCAGCAATTCCTCACACATGAAAAGTGCCAGCACTGAAAGCTGTTGCTAGCAGGCACCGTTCCTTGGAAGCGCTCTCACAGGCGCAGCAACACTGGGGCTCTGCGCTTCTCTAGCCACCTAACGTCACGGTCACTATCTCTCCGTCTCGCAGAGCTGAGCTGGGAAATTGCAAACGTCCAGCAATTCCTCACACATGAAAAGTGCCAGCACTGAAAGCTACTGCTTGATCTAAGCATGCCTTGGCTAGCCTTTCAGAGCCACACAAAGGTTGGGGCTCTGTGCTTCTCTAGCCACCTAACCCTCGGCTCATCCTCTCTCGCAGTCGAAGGACAGCTGAGCTGAGAAATTGCAAACGTCCAGCAATTCCTCAGACATGAAAAGTGCCAGCACTGAAAGCTGCTCCTAGCAGGCACCGTTCCTTGGAAGTGCTCTCACAGGTGCAGCAACACTGGGGCTCTGCACTTCTCTAGCCACCTAACGTCACGGTCACTATCTGTCCGTCTCGCAGAGCTGAGCTGAGAAATTGCAAACATCCAGCAATTCCTCACACATGAAAAGTGCCAGCACTGAAAGCTCTTGCTAGCAGGCACCGTTCCTTGGAAGCGCTCTCACAGGTGCAGCAACACTGGGGCTCTGCGCTTCTCTAGCCACCTAACGTCACGGTCACTATCTCTCCGTCTCGCAGAGCTGAGCTGGGAAATTGCAAATGTCCAGCAGTTCCTCACAAATGAAAAGTGCCAGCACTGAAAGCTACTGCTTGATCTAACCATGCCTTGGCTAGCCTTTCAGAGCCACACAAAGGTTGGGGCTCTGTGCTCCTCTAGCCACCTAATCTTCTGCTCATCCTCTCTCGCAGTCGAAGGAGAGCTGAGCTGAGAAATTGCAAACGTCCAGCAATACCTCACACATGAAAAGTGCCAGCACTGAAAGCTACTGCTTGATCTAACCATGCCTTGGCTAGCCTTTCAGAGCCACACAAAGGTTGGGGCTCTGTGCTCCTCTAGCCACCTAATCTTCTGCTCATCCTCTCTCGCAGTCGAAGGAGAGCTGAGCTGAGAAATTGCAAACGTCCAGCAATTCCTCACACATGAAAAGTGCCAGCACTGAAAGCTACTGCTTGATCTAACCAGGCCTTGGCTAGCCTTTCAGAGCCACAAAAAGGTTGGGGCTCTGTGCTTCTCTACACACCTAACCCTCGGCTCATCCTCTCTCGCAGTCGAAGGACAGCTGAGCTGAGAAACTGCAAACATCCACCAATTCCTCAGACATGAAAAGTGCCAGCTCTGAAAGCTGTTGCTAGCCCTCACCTTTCCTTCGAAGCCCTTTCACAGGCCCAGCAACACTGGGGCTCTGTGCTTCTCTAGCCACCTAACGTCACGGTCACTATCTCTCCGTCTCACAGAGCTGAGCTGAGAAATTGCAAACATCCAGCAATTCCTCACACATGAAAAGTGCGAGCACTGAAAGCTACTGCTTGATCTAACCAGGCCTTGGCTAGCCTTTCAGAGCCGCACAAAGGTTGGGGCTCTGTGCTTCTCTAGCCACCTAATCTTCGGCTCATCCTCTCTCGCAGTCGAAGGACAGCTGAGCTGAGAAATTGCAAACGTCCAGCAATTCCTCACACATGAAAAGTGCCAGCACTGAAAGCTACTGCTTGATCTAATCAGGCCTTGGCTAGCCTTTCAGAGCCACACAAAGGTTGGGGCTCTGTGCTCCTCTAGCCACCTAATCTTCTGCTCATCCTCTCTCGCAGTCGAAGGAGAGCTGAGCTGAGAAATTGCAAACATCCAGCAATTCCTCACACATGAAAAGTGCCAGCACTGAATGCTACTGCTTGATCTAACCAGGCCTTGGCTAGCCTTTCAGAGCCACACAAAGGTTGGGGCTCTGTGCTCCTCTAGCCACCTAATCTTCGGCTCATCCTCTCTCGCAGTCGAAGGAGAGCTGAGCTGAGAAATTGCAAACGTCCAGCAATTCCTCACACATGAAAAGTGCCAGCACTGAAAGCTCTTGCTAGCCAGCACCGTTCCTTGGAAGTGCTCTCACAGGCCAGCAACACTGGGGCTCTGCGCTTCTCTAGCCACCTAACGTCACGGTCACTATCTCTCCGTCTTGCAGAGCTGAGCTGGGAAATTGCAAACATCCAGCAATTCCTCACACATGAAAAGTGCCAGCACTGAAAGCTGCTCCTAGCAGGCACCGTTCCTTGGAAGTGCTCTCACAGGTGCAGCAACACTGGGGCTCTGCACTTCTCTAGCCACCTAACGTCACGGTCACTATCTCTCCGTCTTGCAGAGCTGAGCTGAGAAATTGCAAACGTCCAGCAATTCCTCACACATGAAAAGTGCCAGCACTGAAAGCTACTGTTTGATCTAAGCATGCCTTGGCTAGCCTTTCAGAGCCACACAAAGGTTGGTGCTCTGTGCTCCTCTAGCCACCTAACCTTCTGCTCATCCTCTCTCGCAGTCGAAGGAGAGCTGAGCTGAGAAATTGCAAACGTCCAGCAATTCCTCACACATGAAAAGTGCCAGCACTGAAAGCTACTGTTTGATCTAAGCATGCCTTGGCTAGCCTTTCAGAGCCACACAAAGGTTGGGGCTCTGTGCTTCTCTAGCCACCTAACCTTCGGCTCATCCTCTCTCGCAGTCGAAGGAGAGCTGAGCTGAGAAATTGCAAACGTCCAGCAATTCCTCAGACATGAGAAATGCCAGCACTGAAAGCTGTTGCTAGCCAGCGCCGTTCCTTTGAAGCGCTCTCACAGGTGCAGCAACACTGGGGCTCTGCGCTTCTCTAGCCACCTAATGTCACGGTCACTATCTCTCCGTCTCGCAGAGCTGAGCTGAGAAATTGCAAACGTCCAGCAATTCCTCACACATGAAAAGTGCCAGCACTGAAAGCTCTTGCTAGCCAGCACCGTTCCTTGGAACTGCTCTCACAGGTGCAGCAACACTGGGGCTCTGCACTTCTCTAGCCACCTAACGTCACGGTCACTATCTCTCCGTCTTGCAGAGCTGAGCTGAGAAATTGCAAACATCCAGCAATTCCTCACACATGAAAAGTGCCAGCACTGAAAGCTACTGCTTGATCTAATCATGCCTTGGCTAGCCTTTCAGAGCCACACAAAGGTTGGGGCTCTGTGCTCCTCTAGCCACCTAATCTTCTGCTCATCCTCTCTCGCAGTCGAAGGAGAGCTGAGCTGAGAAATTGCAAACGTCCAGCAATTCCTCAGACATGAAAAGTGCCAGCACTGAAAGCTACTGCTTGATCTAACCAGGCCTTGGCTAGCCTTTCAGAGCCACACAAAGGTTGGGGCTCTGTGCTCCTCTAGCCACCTAACCTTCTGCTCATCCTCTCTCGCAGTCGAAGGAGAGCTGAGCTGAGAAATTGCAAACGTCCAGCAATTCCTCACACATGAGAAATGCCAGCACTGAAAGCTGTTGCTAGCCAGCGCCGTTCCTTTGAAGCGCTCTCACAGGTGCAGCAACACTGGGGCTCTGCGCTTCTCTAGCCACCTAACGTCACGGTCACTATCTCTCCGTCTCGCAGAGCTGAGCTGAGAAATTGCAAACGTCCAGCAATTCCTCACACATGAAAAGTGCCAGCACTGAAAGCTACTGCTTGATCTAACCATGCCTTGGCTAGCCTTTCAGAGCCACACAAAGTTTGGGGCTCTGTGCTTCTCTAGCCACTTAACCCTCGGCTCATCCTCTCTCGCAGTCGAAGGAGAGCTGAGCTGAGAAATTGCAAATGTCCAGCAATTCCTTACACATGAAAAGTGCCAGCACTGAAAGCTCTTGCTAGCCAGCACCGTTCCTTGGAACTGCTCTCACAGGTGCAGCAACACTGGGGCTCTGCGCTTCTCCAGCGACCTAACGTCACAATCACTATCTCTCCGTCTCGCAGAGCTGAGCTGAGAAATTGCAAACATCCAGCAATTCATCACACATGAAAAGTGCCAGCACTGAAAGCTGTTGCTAGCAGGCACCGTTCCTTGGAAGCGCTCTCACAGGCGCAGCAAGACTGGGGCTCTGCGCTTCTCTAGCCACCTAATGTCACGGTCACTATCTCTCCGTCTCGCAGAGCTGAGCTGAGAAATTGCAAACGTCCAGCAATTCCTCACACATGAAAAGTGCCAGCACTGAAAGCTCTTGCTAGCCAGCACCGTTCCTTGGAATTGCTCTCACAGGCGCAGCAACACTGGGGCTCTGTGATTCTCCAGCGACATAACGTCATGGTCACTATCTCTCCGTCTCGCAGAGCTGAGGTGAGAAATTGCAAACGTCCAGCAATACCTCAGACATGAAAAGTGCCAGCACTGAAAGCTGTTGCTAGCAGGCACCGTTCCTTGGAAGCGCTCTCACAGGCGCAGCAACACTGGGGCTCTGCACTTCTCTAGCCACCTAACGTCACGGTCACTATCTCTCCGTCTCGCAGAGCTGAGCTGAGAAATTGCAAACGTCCAGCAATTCCTCACACATGAAAAGTGCCAGCACTGAAAGCTACTGCTTGATCTAACCAGGCCTTGGCTAGCCTTTCAGAGCCACACAAAGGTTGGGGCTCTGTGCTCCTCTAGCCACCTAATCTTCTGCTCAACCGCTCTCGCAGTCGAAGGAGAGCTGAGCTGAGAAATTGCAAACGTCCACCAATTCCTCACACATGAAAAGTGCCAGCACTGAAAGCTACTGCTTGATCTAATCAGGCCTTGGCTAGCCTTTCAGAGCCACACAAAGGTTGGGGCTCTGAGCTTCTCTAGCCACCTAATCTTCTGCTCAACCTCTCTCGCAGTCGAAGGAGAGCTGAGCTGAGAAATTGCAAACGTCCAGCAATTCCTCACACATGAAAAGTGCCAGCACTGAAAGCTACTGCTTGATCTAAGCATGCCTTGGCTAGCCTTTCAGAGCCACACAAAGGTTGGGGCTCTGTGCTCCTCTAGCCACCTAATCTTCTGCTCATCCTCTCTCGCAGTCGAAGGAGAGCTGAGCTGAGAAATTGCAAACGTCCAGCAATCCCTCACACATGAAAAGTGCCAGCACTGAAAGCTACTGCTTGATCTAACCAGGCCTTGGCTAGCCTTTCAGAGCCACACAAAGGTTGGGGCTCTGTGCTCCTCTAGCCACCTAATCTTCTGCTCATCCTCTCTCGCAGTCGAAGGAGAGCTGAGCTGAGAAATTGCAAACGTCCAGCAATTCCTCACACATGAAAAGTGCCAGCACTGAAAGCTACTGCTTGATCTAATCAGGCCTTGGCTAGGCTTTCAGAGCCACACAAAGGTTGGGGCTCTGAGCTTCTCTAGCCACCTAATCTTCTGCTCATCCTCTCTCGCAGTCGAAGGAGAGCTGAGCTGAGAAATTGCAAACGTCCAGCAATTCCTCACACATGAAAAGTGCCAGCACTGAAAGCTACTGCTTGATCTAAGCATGCCTTGGCTAGCCGTTCAGAGCCACACAAAGGTTGGGGCTCTGTGCTCCTCTAGCCACCTAATCTTCTGCTCATCCTCTCTCGCAGTCGAAGGAGAGCTGAGCTGAGAAATTGCAAACGTCCAGCAATCCCTCACACATGAAAAGTGCCAGCACTGAAAGCTCTTGCTAGCCAGCACCGTTCCTTGGAAGTGCTCTCACAGGCCAGCAACACTGGGGCTCTGCGCTTCTCTAGCCACCTAACATCACGGTCACTATCTCTCCGTCTCGCAGAGCTGAGCTGAGAAATTGCAAACGTCCAGCAATTCCTCACACATGAAAAGTGCCAGCACTGAAAGCTACTGTTTGATCTAAGCATGCCTTGGCTAGCCTTTCAGAGCCACAGAAAGGTTGGGGCTCTGTGCTTCTCTAGCCACCTAACCCTCGGCTCATCCTCTCTCGCAGTCGAAGGACAGCTGAGCTGAGAAATTGCAAACGTCCAGCAATTCCTCACACATGAAAAGTGCCAGCACTGAAAGCTGCTCCTAGCAGGCACCGTTCCTTGGAAGTGCTCTCACAGGTGCAGCAACACTGGGGCTCTGCACTTCTCTAGCCACCTAACGTCACGGTCACTATCTCTCCGTCTCGCAGAGCTGAGCTGAGAAATTGCAAACATCCAGCAATTCCTCACACATGAAAAGTGCCAGCACTGAAAGCTACTGCTTGTTCTAAGCATGCCTTGGCTAGCCTTTCAAAGCCACACAAAGGTTGGGGCTCTGTGGTCCTCTACCCACCTAATCTTCTGCTCAACCGCTCTCGCAGTCGAAGGAGAGCTGAGCTGAGAAATTGCAAACGTCCAGCAATTCCTCAGACATGAAAAGTGCCAGCACTGAAAGCTACTGCTTGATCTAATCAGGCCTTGGCTAGCCTTTCAGAGCCACACAAAGCTTGGGGCTCTGAGCTTCTCTATCCACCTAATCTTCTGCTCAACCTCTCTCGCAGTCGAAGGAGAGCTGAGCTGAGAAATTGCAAACGTCCAGCAATTCCTCACACATGAAAAGTGCCAGCACTGAAAGCTACTGCTTGATCTAAGCATGCCTTGGCTAGCCTTTCAGAGCCACACAAAGGTTGGGGCTCTGTGCTCCTCTAGCCACCTAATCTTCTGCTCATCCTCTCTCGCAGTCGAAGGACAGCTGAGCTGAGAAATTGCAAACGTCCAGCAATTCCTCAGACATGAAAAGTGCCAGCAGTGAAAGCTACTGCTTGATCTAATCAGGCCTTGGCTAGCCTTTCAGGGCCACACAAAGGTTGGGGCTCTGTGCTCCTCTAGCCACCTAATCTTCTGCTCATCCTCTCTCGCAGTCGAAGGAGAGCTGAGCTGAGAAATTGCAAACGTCCAGCAATCCCTCACACATGAAAAGTGCCAGCACTGAAAGCTCTTGCTAGCCAGCACCGTTCCTTCGAACTGCTCTCACAGGTGCAGCAACACTGGGGCTCTGCGCTTCTCTAGCCACCTAACGTCACGGTCACTATCTCTCCGTTTCGCAGAGCTGAGCTGAGAAATTGCAAACGTCCAGCAATTCCTCACACATGAAAAGTGCCAGCACTGAAAGCTACTGCTTGATCTAACAAGGCCTTGGCTAGCCTTTCAAAGCCACACAAAGGTTGGGGCTCTGTGGTCCTCTAGCCACCTAATCTTCTGCTCATCCTCTCTCGCAGTCGAAGGAGAGCTGAGCTGAGAAATTGCAAACGTCCAGCAATTCCTCAGACATGAAAAGTGCCAGCACTGAATGCTACTGCTTGATCTAACCAGGCCTTGGCTAGCCTTTCAGAGCCACACAAAGGTTGGGGCTCTGTGCTTCTCTAGCCACCTAACCCTCGGCTCATCCTCTCTCGCAGTCGAAGGACAGCTGAGCTGAGAAATTGCAAACGTCGAGCAATTCCTCACACATGAAAAGTGCCAGCACTGAAAGCTGCTCCTAGCAGGCGCCGTTCCTTCTAGGTGCTCTCACAGGCGCAGCAACACTGGGGCTCTGCACTTCTCTAGCCACCTAACGTCACTGTCACTATCTCTCCATCTTGCAGAGCTGAGCTGAGAAATTGCAAACATCCAGCAATTCCTCACACATGAAAAGTGCCAGCACTGAAAGCTACTGCTTGTTCTAAGCATGCCTTGGCTAGCCTTTCAAAGCCACACAAAGGTTGGGGCTCTGTGGTCCTCTAGCCACCTAATCTTCTGCTCATCCTCTCTCGCAGTCGAAGGAGAGCTGAGCTGAGAAATTGCAAACGTCCAGCAATCCCTCACACATGAAAAGTGCCAGCACTGAAAGCTCTTGCTAGCCAGCACCGCTCCTTGGAAGTGCTCTCACAGGCCAGCAACACTGGGGCTCTGCGCTTGTCTAGCCACCTAACGTCACGGTCACTATCTCTCCGTCTCGCAGAGCTGAGCTGAGAAATTGCAAACGTCCAGCAATTCCTCACACATGAAAAGTGCCAGCACTGAAAGCTACTGCTTGATCTAACCAGGCCTTGGCTAGCCTTTCAGAGCCACAGAAAGGTTGGGGCTCTGTGCTCCTCTAGCCACCTAACCCTCGGCTCATCCTCTCTCGCAGTCGAAGGACAGCTGAGCTGAGAAATTGCAAACGTCCAGCAATTCCTCACACATGAGAAATGCCAGCACTGAAAGCTGCTCCTAGCAGGCACCGTTCCTTGGAAGTGCTCTCACAGGTGCAGCAACACTGGGGCTCTGCACTTCTCTAGCCACCTAACGTCACGGTCACTATCTCTCCGTCTTGCAGAGCTGAGCTGAGAAATTGCAAACATCCAGCAATTCCTCACACATGAAAAGTGCCAGCACTGAAAGCTACTGTTTGATCTAAGCATGCCTTGGCTAGCCTTTCAGAGCTATACAAAGGTTGGGGCTCTGTGGTCCTCTAGCCACCTAATCTTCTGCTCAACCTCTCTCGCAGTCGAAGGAGAGCTGAGCTGAGAAATTGCAAACGTCCAGCAATTCCTCACACATGAAAAGTGCCAGCATTGAAAGCTACTGCTTGATCTAATCAGGCCTTGGCTAGCCTTTCAGAGCCACACAAAGGTTGGGGCTCTGTGCTCCTCTAGCCACCTAACCTTCTGCTGAACCTCTCTCGCAGTCGAAGGAGAGCTGAGCTGGGAAATTGCAAACGTCCAGCAATTCCTCACACATGAAAAGTGCCAGCACTGAAAGCTACTGCTTGATCTAACCAGGCCTTGGCTAGCCTTTCAGAGCCACACAAAGGTTGGGGCTCTGTGCTTCTCTAGCCACCTAATCTTCTGCTCATCCTCTCTCGCAGTCAAAGGACAGCTGAGCTGAGAAATTGCAAACGTCCAGCAATTCCTCACACATGAAAAGTGCCAGCACTGAAAGCTACTGCTTGATCTAACCAGGCCTTGGCTAGCCTTTCAGAGCCACACAAAGGTTGGGGCTCTGTGCTCCTCTAGCCACCTAATCTTCTGCTCATCCTCTCTCGCAGTCGAAGGAGAGCTGAGCTGAGAAATTGCAAACGTCCAGCAATACCTCACACATGAAAAGTGCCAGCACTGAAAGCTACTGCTTGATCTAACCAGGCCTTGGCTAGCCTTTCAGAGCCACACAAAGGTTGGGGCTCTGTGCTCCTCTAGCCACCTAATCTTCTGCTCATCCTCTCTCGCAGTCGAAGGAGAGCTGAGCTGAGAAATTGCAAACGTCCAGCAATCCCTCACACATGAAAAGTGCCAGCACTGAAAGCTACTGCTTGATCTAACCATGCCTTGGCTAGCCTTTCAGAGCCACACAAAGGTTGGGGCTCTGTGCTCCTCTAGCCACCTAATCTTCTGCTCATCCTCTCTCGCAGTCGAAGGAGAGCTGAGCTGAGAAATTGCAAACGTCCAGCAATTCCTCACACATGAAAAGTGCCAGCACTGAAAGCTACTGCTTGATCTAACCAGGCCTTGGCTAGTCTTTCAGAGCCACACAAAGGTTAGGGCTCTGTGCTTCTCTACACACCTAACCCTCGGCTCATCCTCTCTCGCAGTCGAAGGACAGCTGAGCTGAGAAACTGCAAACATCCACCAATTCCTCAGACATGAAAAGTGCCAGCTCTGAAAGCTCTTGCTAGCCCTCACCTTTCCTTCGAAGCCCTTTCACAGGCCCAGCAACACTGGGGCTCTGCGCTTCTCTAGCCACCTAACGTCACGGTCACTATCTCTCCGTCTCGCAGAGCTGAGCTGAGAAATTGCAAACATCCAGCAATTCCTCACACATGAAAAGTGCCAGCACTGAAAGCTACTGCTTGATCTAACCAGGCCTTGGCTAGCCTTTCAGAGCCACACAAAGGTTGGGGCTCTGTGGTCCTCTAGCCACCTAATCTTCTGCTCATCCTCTCTCGCAGTCGAAGGACAGCTGAGCTGAGAAATTGCAAACGTCCAGCAATTCCTCACACATGAAAAGTGCCAGCACTGAAAGCTGCTCCTAGCAGGCGCCGTTCCTTGTAGGTGCTCTCACAGGCGCAGCAACACTGGGGCTCTGCACTTCTCTAGCCACCTAACGTCACTGTCACTATCTCTCCATCTTGCAGAGCTGAGCTGAGAAATTGCAAACATCCAGCAATTCCTCACACATGAAAAGTGCCAGCACTGAAAGCTACTGCTTGTTCTAAGCATGCCTTGGCTAGCCTTTCAGAGCCACACAAAGGTTGGGGCTCTGTGCTCCTCTAGCCACCTAATCTTCTGCTCATCCTCTCTAACAGTCGAAGGAGAGCTGAGCTGAGAAATTGCAAACGTCCAGCAATTCCTCAGACCTGAGAAATGCCAGCACTGAAAGCTCTTGCTAGCCAGCACCGCTCCTTGGAAGTGCTCTCACAGGCCAGCAACACTGGGGCTCTGCGCTTGTCTAGCCACCTAACGTCACGGTCACTATCTCTCCGTCTCGCAGAGCTGAGCTGAGAAATTGCAAACGTCCAGCAATTCCTCACACATGAAAAGTGCCAGCACTGAAAGCTACTGCTTGATCTAACCAGGCCTTGGCTAGCCTTTCAGAGCCACAGAAAGGTTGGGGCTCTGTGCTCCTCTAGCCACCTAACCCTCGGCTCATCCTCTCTCGCAGTCGAAGGAGAGCTGAGCTGAGAAATTGCAAACGTCCAGCAATTCCTCACACATGAGAAATGCCAGCACTGAAAGCTGCTCCTAGCAGGCACCGTTCCTTGGAAGTGCTCTCACAGGCGCAGCAACACTGGGGCTCTGCACTTCTCTAGCCACCTAACGTCACGGTCACTATCTCTCCGTCTTGCAGAGCTGAGCTGAGAAATTGCAAACATCCAGCAATTCCTCACACATGAAAAGTGCCAGCACTGAAAGCTACTGTTTGATCTAAGCATGCCTTGGCTAGCCTTTCAGAGCTATACAAAGGTTGGGGCTCTGTGGTCCTCTAGCCACCTAATCTTCTGCTCAACCTCTCTCGCAGTCGAAGGAGAGCTGAGCTGAGAAATTGCAAACGTCCAGCAATTCCTCACACATGAAAAGTGCCAGCATTGAAAGCTACTGCTTGATCTAATCAGGCCTTGGCTAGCCTTTCAGAGCCACAGAAAGGTTGGGGCTCTGAGCTTCTCTAGCCACCTAATCTTCTGCTGAACCTCTCTCGCAGTCGAAGGAGAGCTGAGCTGGGAAATTGCAAACGTCCAGCAATTCCTCACACATGAAAAGTGCCAGCACTGAAAGCTACTGCTTGATCTAACCAGGCCTTGGCTAGCCTTTCAGAGCCACACAAAGGTTGGGGCTCTGTGCTCCTCTAGCCACCTAATCTTCTGCTCATCCTCTCTCGCAGTCGAAGGAGAGCTGAGCTGAGAAATTGCAAACGTCCAGCAATTCCTCACACATGAGAAATGCCAGCATTGAAAGCTACTGCTTGATCTAATCAGGCCTTGGCTAGCCTTTCAGAGCCACACAAAGGTTGGGGCTCTGAGCTTCTCTAGCCACCTAATCTTCTGCTCAACCTCTCTCGCAGTCGAAGGAGAGCTGAGCTGAGAAATTGCAAACGTCCAGCAATTCCTCACACATGAAAAGTGCCAGCACTGAAAGCTACTGCTTGATCTAAGCATGCCTTGGCTAGCCTTTCAGAGCCACACAAAGGTTGGGGCTCTGTGCTCCTCTAGCCACCTAATCTTCTGCTCATCCTCTCTCGCAGTCGAAGGAGAGCTGAGCTGAGAAATTGCAAACGTCCAGCAATTCCTCACACATGAAAAGTGCCAGCACTGAAAGCTGCTCCTAGCAGGCACCGTTCCTTGTAGGTGCTCTCACAGGCGCAGCAACACTGGGGCTCTGCACTTCTCTAGCCACCTAACGTCACGGTCACTATCTCTCCATCTTGCAGAGCTGAGCTGAGAAATTGCAAACATCCAGCAATTCCTCACACATGAAAAGTGCCAGCACTGAAAGCTACTGCTTGATCTAACAAGGCATTGGCTAGCCTTTCAAAGCCACACAAAGGTTGGGGCTCTGTGCTCCTCTAGCCACCTAATCTTCTGCTCATCCTCTCTCGCAGTCGAAGGAGAGCTGAGCTGAGAAATTGCAAACGTCCAGCAATCCCTCACACATGAAAAGTGCCAGCACTGAAAGCTCTTGCTAGCAGGCACCGTTCCTTGGAACTGCTCTCACAGGTGCAGCAACACTGGGGCTCTGCGCTTCTCTAGCCACCTAACGTCACGGTCACTATCTCTCCGTCTCGCAGAGCTGAGCTGAGAAATTGCAAACGTCCAGCAATTCCTCAGACATGAAAAGTGCCAGCACTGAAAGCTACTGCTTGATCTAACCAGGCCTTGGCTAGCCTTTCAGAGCCACAGAAAGGTTGGGGCTCTGTGCTCCTCTAGCCACCTAATCTTCTGCTCATCCTCTCTCGCAGTCGAAGGAGAGCTGAGCTGAGAAATTGCAAACGTCCAGCAATCCCTCACACATGAAAAGTGCCAGCACTGAAAGCTCTTGCTAGCCAGCACCGCTCCTTGGAAGTGCTCTCACAGGCCAGCAACACTGGGGCTCTGCACTTCTCTAGCCACCTAACGTCACTGTCACTATCTCTCCGTCTCGCAGAGCTGAGCTGAGAAATTGCAAACGTCCAGCAATTCCTCACACATGAAAAGTGCCAGCACTGAAAGCTACTGCTTGATCTAACCAGGCCTTGGCTAGCCTTTCAGAGCCACAGAAAGGTCTGGGCTCTGTGCTCCTCTAGCCACCTAACCCTCGGCTCATCCTCTCTCGCAGTCGAAGGAGAGCTGAGCTGAGAAATTGCAAACGTCCAGCAATCCCTCACACATGAAAAGTGCCAGCACTGAAAGCTCTTGCTAGCAGGCACCGTTCCTTGGAACTGCTCTCACAGGTGCAGCAACACTGGGGCTCTGCGCTTCTCTAGCCACCTAACGTCACGGTCACTATCTCTCCGTCTCGCAGAGCTGAGCTGAGAAATTGCAAACGTCCAGCAATTCCTCACACATGAAAAGTGCCAGCACTGAAAGCTACTGCTTGATCTAACAAGGCCTTGGCTACCCTTTCAAAGCCACACAAAGGTTGGGGCTCTGTGCTCCTCTAGCCACCTAATCTTCTGCTCAACCGCTCTCGCAGTCGAAGGAGAGCTGAGCTGAGAAATTGCAAACGTCCAGCAATTCCTCACACATGAAAAGTGCCAGCATTGAAAGCTACTGCTTGATCTAATCAGGCCTTGGCTAGCCTTTCAGAGCCACACAAAGGTTGGGGCTCTGAGCTTCTCTAGCCACCTAATCTTCTGCTCAACCTCTCTCGCAGTCGAAGGAGAGCTGAGCTGAGAAATTGCAAACGTCCAGCAATTCCTCACACATGAAAAGTGCCAGCACTGAAAGCTACTGCTTGATCTAAGCATGCCTTGGCTAGCCTTTCAGAGCCACACAAAGGTTGGGGCTCTGTGCTCCTCTAGCCACCTAATCTTCTGCTCATCCTCTCTCGCAGTCGAAGGAGAGCTGAGCTGAGAAATTGCAAACGTCCAGCAATTCCTCAGACATGAAAAGTGCCAGCACTGAAAGCTACTGCTTGATCTAACCAGGCCTTGGCTAGCCTTTCAGAGCCACACAAAGGTTGGGGCTCTGTGCTCCTCTAGCCACCTAATCTTCTGCTCATCCTCTCTCGCAGTCGAAGGAGAGCTGAGCTGAGAAATTGCAAACGTCCAGCAATCCCTCACACATGAAAAGTGCCAGCACTGAAAGCTCTTGCTAGCCAGCACCGCTCCTTGGAAGTGCTCTCACAGGTGCAGCAACACTGGGGCTCTGCGCTTCTCTAGCCACCTAACGTCACAGTCACTATCTCTCCGTCTCGCAGAGCTGAGCTGAGAAATTGCAAACGTCCAGCAATTCCTCACACATGAAAAGTGCCAGCACTGAAAGCTACTGCTTGATCTAAGCATGCCTTGGCTAGCCTTTCAGAGCCACAGAAAGGTCTGGGCTCTGTGTTCCTCTAGCCACCTAACCCTCGGCTCATCCTCTCTCGCAGTCGAAGGAGAGCTGAGCTGAGAAATTGCAAACGTCCAGCAATTCCTCACACATGAGAAATGCCAGCACTGAAAGCTGTTGCTAGCAGGCACCGTTCCTTGGAAGTGCTCTCACAGGTGCAGCAACACTGGGGCTCTGCACTTCTCTAGCCACCTAACGTCACGGTCACTATCTCTCCGTCTTGCAGAGCTGAGCTGAGAAATTGCAAACGTCCAGCAATTCCTCAGACATGAAAAGTGCCAGCACTGAAAGCTACTGCTTGATCTAACCAGGCCTTGGCTAGCCTTTCAGAGCCACACAAAGGTTGGGGCTCTGTGCTCCTCTAGCCACCTAATCTTCTGCTCAACCTCTCTCGCAGTCGAAGGAGAGCTGAGCTGAGAAATTGCAAACGTCCAGCAATTCCTCACACATGAAAAGTGCCAGCATTGAAAGCTACTGCTTGATCTAATCAGGCCTTGGCTAGCCTTTCAGAGCCACACAAAGGTTGGGGCTCTGAGCTTCTCTAGCCACCTAATCTTCTGCTCAACCTCTCTCGCAGTCGAAGGAGAGCTGAGCTGAGAAATTGCAAACGTCCAGCAATTCCTCACACATGAAAAGTGCCAGCACTGAAAGCTACTGCTTGATCTAACCAGGCCTTGGCTAGCCTTTCAGAGCCACAGAAAGGTTGGGGCTCTGTGCTCCTCTAGCCACCTAATCTGCTCATCCTCTCTCGCAGTCGAAGGAGAGCTGAGCTGAGAAATTGCAAACGTCCAGCAATTCCTCACACATGAAAAGTGCCAGCATTGAAAGCTACTGCTTGATCTAACCAGGCCTTGGCTAGCCTTTCAGAGCCACACAAAGGTTGGGGCTCTGAGCTTCTCTAGCCACTTAATCTTCTGCTCATCCTCTCTCGCAGTCGAAGGAGAGCTGAGCTGAGAAATTGCAAACGTCCAGCAATTCCTCACACATGAAAAGTGCCAGCACTGAAAGCTACTGCTTGATCTAAGCATGCCTTGGCTAGCCTTTCAGAGCCACACAAAGGTTGGGGCTCTGTGCTCCTCTAGCCACCTAATCTTCTGCTCATCCTCTCTCGCAGTCGAAGGAGAGCTGAGCTGAGAAATTGCAAACGTCCAGCAATTCCTCAGACATGAAAAGTGCCAGCACTGAATGCTACTGCTTGATCTAACCAGGCCTTGGCTAGCCTTTCAGAGCCACACAAAGGTTGGGGCTCTGTGCTCCTCTAGCCACCTAATCTTCTGCTCATCCTCTCTCGCAGTCGAAGGAGAGCTGAGCTGAGAAATTGCAAACGTCCAGAAATCCCTCACACATGAAAAGTGCCAGCACTGAAAGCTCTTGCTAGCCAGCACCGTTCCTTGTAAGTGCTCTCACAGGTGCAGCAACACTGGGGCTCTGCGCTTCTCTAGCCACCTAACGTCACGGTCACTATCTCTCCGTCTCGCAGAGCTGAGCTGAGAAATTGCAAACGTCCAGCAATTCCTCACACATGAAAAGTGCCAGCACTGAAAGCTACTGCTTGATCTAACCAGGCCTTGGCTAGCCTTTCAGAGCCACACAAAGGTTGGGGCTCTGTGCTCCTCTAGCCACCTAACCCTCGGCTCATCCTCTCTCGCAGTCGAAGGACAGCTGAGCTGAGAAATTGCAAACGTCCAGCAATTCCTCACACATGAAAAGTGCCAGCACTGAAAGCTGCTCCTAGCAGGCACCGTTCCTTGGAAGTGCTCTCACAGGTGCAGCAACACTGGGGCTCTGCACTTCTCTAGCCACCTCACGTCACGGTCACTATCTCTCCGTCTCGCACAGCTGAGCTGAGAAATTGCAAACATCCAGCAATTCCTCACACATGAAAAGTGCCAGCACTGAAAGCTACTGTTTGATCTAAGCATGCCTTGGCTAGCCTTTCAGAGCTATACAAAGGTTGGGGCTCTGTGGTCCTCTAGCCACCTAATCTTCGGCTCAACCTCTCTCGCAGTCGAAGGAGAGCTGAGCTGAGAAATTGCAAACGTCCAGCAATTCCTCACACATGACAAGTGCCAGCATTGAAAGCTACTGCTTGATCTAATCAGGCCTTGGCTAGCCTTTCAGAGCCACACAAAGGTTGGGGCTCTGAGCTTCTCTAGCCACCTAATCTTCTGCTCAACCTCTCTCGCAGTCGAAGGAGAGCTGAGCTGAGAAATTGCAAACGTCCAGCAATTCCTCAGACATGAAAAGTGCCAGCACTGAAAGCTACTGCTTGATGTAACCAGGCCTTGGCTAGCCTTTCAGAGCCACACAAAGGTTGGGGCTCTGTGCTCCTCTAGCCACCTAATCTTCTGCTCATCCTCTCTCGCAGTCGAAGGAGAGCTGAGCTGAGAAATTGCAAACGTCCAGCAATTCCTCAGACATGAGAAATGCCAGCACTGAAAGCTACTGCTTGATCTAACCAGGCCTTGGCTAGCCTTTCAGAGCCACACAAAGGTTGGGGCTCTGTGCTCCTCTAGCCACCTAATCTTCTGCTCATCCTCTCTCGCAGTCGAAGGAGAGCTGAGCTGAGAAATTGCAAACGTCCAGCAATTCCTCACACATGAAAAGTGCCAGCACTGAAAGCTGCTCCTAGCAGGCACCGTTCCGTGGAAGTGCTCTCACAGGCTCAGCAACACTGGGGCTCTGCACTTCTCTAGCCACCTAACGTCACGGTCACTATCTCTCCATCTTGCAGAGCTGAGCTGAGAAATTGCAAACATCCACCAATTCCTCACACATGAAAAGTGCCAGCACTGAAAGCTACTGCTTGATCTAACAAGGCATTGGCTAGCCTTTCAAAGCCACACAAAGGTTGGGGCTCTGTGCTCCTCTAGCCACCTAATCTTCTGCTCATCCTCTCTCGCAGTCGAAGGACAGCTGAGCTGAGAAATTGCAAACGTCCAGCAATCCCTCACACATGAAAAGTGCCAGCACTGAAAGCTCTTGCTAGCAGGCACCGTTCCTTGGAACTGCTCTCACAGGTGCAGCAACACTGGGGCTCTGCGCTTCTCTAGCCACCTAACGTCACGGTCACTATCTCTCCGTCTCGCAGAGCTGAGCTGAGAAATTGCAAACGTCCAGCAATTCCTCACACATGAAAAGTGCCAGCACTGAAAGCTACTGCTTGATCTAACAAGGCCTTGGCTAGCCTTTCAAAGCCACACAAAGGTTGGGGCTCTGTGGTCCTCTAGCCACCTAATCTTCTGCTCAACCGCTCTCGCAGTCGAAGGAGAGCTGAGCTGAGAAATTGCAAACGTCCAGCAATTCCTCACACATGAAAAGTGCCAGCATTGAAAGCTACTGCTTGATCTAATCAGGCCTTGGCTAGCCTTTCAGAGCCACACAAAGGTTGGGGCTCTGTGCTTCTCTAGCCACCTAATCTTCTGCTCAACCTCTCTCGCAGTCGAAGGAGAACTGAGCTGAGAAATTGCAAACGTCCAGCAATTCCTCACACATGAAAAGTGCCAGCACTGAAAGCTACTGCTTGATCTAACCAGGCCTTGGCTAGCCTTTCAGAGCCACAGAAAGGTTGGGGCTCTGTGCTCCTCTAGCCACCTAATCTTCTGCTCATCCTCTCTCGCAGTCGAAGGAGAGCTGAGCTGAGAAATTGCAAACGTCCAGCAATCCCTCACACATGAAAAGTGCCAGCACTGAAAGCTCTTGCTAGCCAGCACCGCTCCTTGGAAGTGCTCTCACAGGCCAGCAACACTGGGGCTCTGCGCTTCTCTAGCCACCCAACGTCACTGTCACTATCTCTCCGTCTCGCAGAGCTGAGCTGAGAAATTGCAAACGTCCAGCAATTCCTCACACATGAAAAGTGCCAGCACTGAAAGCTACTGCTTGATCTAAGCATGCCTTGGCTAGCCTTTCAGAGCCACAGAAAGGTCTGGGCTCTGTGCTCCTCTAGCCACCTAACCCTCGGCTCATCCTCTCTCGCAGTCGAAGGAGAGCTGAGCTGAGAAATTGCAAACGTCCAGCAATCCCTCACACATGAAAAGTGCCAGCACTGAAAGCTCTTGCTAGCAGGCACCGTTCCTTGGAACTGCTCTCACAGGTGCAGCAACACTGGGGCTCTGCGCTTCTCTAGCCACCTAACGTCACGGTCACTATCTCTCCGTCTCGCAGAGCTGAGCTGAGAAATTGCAAACGTCCAGCAATTCCTCACACATGAAAAGTGCCAGCACTGAAAGCTACTGCTTGATCTAACAAGGCCTTGGCTACCCTTTCAAAGCCACACAAAGGTTGGGGCTCTGTGGTCCTCTAGCCACCTAATCTTCTGCTCAACCGCTCTCGCAGTCGAAGGAGAGCTGAGCTGAGAAATTGCAAACGTCCAGCAATTCCTCACACATGAAAAGTGCCAGCATTGAAAGCTACTGCTTGATCTAATCAGGCCTTGGCTAGCCTTTCAGAGCCACACAAAGGTTGGGGCTCTGAGCTTCTCTAGCCACCTAATCTTCTGCTCATCCTCTCTCGCAGTCGAAGGAGAGCTGAGCTGAGAAATTGCAAACGTCCAGCAATTCCTCACACATGAAAAGTGCCAGCACTGAAAGCTACTGCTTGATCTAAGCATGCCTTGGCTAGCCTTTCAGAGCCACACAAAGGTTGGGGCTCTGTGCTCCTCTAGCCACCTAATCTTCTGCTCATCCTCTCTCGCAGTCGAAGGACAGCTGAGCTGAGAAATTGCAAACGTCCAGCAATTCCTCAGACATGAAAAGTGCCAGCACTGAAAGCTACTGCTTGATGTAACCAGGCCTTGGCTAGCCTTTCAGAGCCACACAAAGGTTGGGGCTCTGTGCTCCTCTAGCCACCTAATCTTCTGCTCATCCTCTCTCGCAGTCGAAGGAGAGCTGAGCTGAGAAATTGCAAACGTCCAGCAATCCCTCACACATGAAAAGTGCCAGCACTGAAAGCTCTTGCTAGCCAGCACCGCTCCTTGGAAGTGCTCTCACAGGTGCAGCAACACTGGGGCTCTGCGCTTCTCTAGCCACCTAACGTCACGGTCACTATCTCTCCGTCTCGCAGAGCTGAGCTGAGAAATTGCAAACGTCCAGCAATTGCTCACACATGAAAAGTGCCAGCACTGAAAGCTACTGCTTGATCTAAGCATGCCTTGGCTAGCCTTTCAGAGCCACAGAAAGGTCTGGGCTCTGTGTTCCTCTAGCCACCTAACCCTCGGCTCATCCTCTCTCGCAGTCGAAGGAGAGCTGAGCTGAGAAATTGCAAACGTCCAGCAATTCCTCACACATGAGAAATGCCAGCACTGAAAGCTGTTGCTAGCAGGCACCGTTCCTTGGAAGTGCTCTCACAGGTGCAGCAACACTGGGGCTCTGCACTTCTCTAGCCACCTAACGTCACGGTCACTATCTCTCCGTCTTGCAGAGCTGAGCTGAGAAATTGCAAACGTCCAGCAATTCCTCAGACATGAAAAGTGCCAGCACTGAAAGCTACTGCTTGATCTAACCAGGCCTTGGCTAGCCTTTCAGAGCCACACAAAGGTTGGGGCTCTGTGCTCCTCTAGCCACCTAATCTTCTGCTCATCCTCTCTCGCAGTCGAAGGAGAGCTGAGCTGAGAAATTGCAAACATCCAGCAATTCCTCACACATGAAAAGTGCCAGCATTGAAAGCTACTGCTTGATCTAATCAGGCCTTGGCTAGCCTTTCAGAGCCACACAAAGGTTGGGGCTCTGAGCTTCTCTAGCCACCTAATCTTCTGCTCAACCTCTCTCGCAGTCGAAGGAGAGCTGAGCTGAGAAATTGCAAACGTCCAGCAATTCCTCACACATGAAAAGTGCCAGCACTGAAAGCTACTGCTTGATCTAACCAGGCCTTGGCTAGCCTTTCAGAGCCACACAAAGGTTGGGGCTCTGTGCTCCTCTAGCCACCTAATCTTCTGCTCATCCTCTCTCGCAGTCGAAGGAGAGCTGAGCTGAGAAATTGCAAACGTCCAGCAATTCCTCACACATGAAAAGTGCCAGCATTGAAAGCTACTGCTTGATCTAACCAGGCCTTGGCTAGCCTTTCAGAGCCACACAAAGGTTGGGGCTCTGAGCTTCTCTAGCCACTTAATCTTCTGCTCATCCTCTCTCGCAGTCGAAGGACAGCTGAACTGAGAAATTGCAAACGTCCAGCAATCCCTCACACATGAAAAGTGCCAGCACTGAAAGCTCTTGCTAGATCTAACCAGGCCATGGCTAGTCTTTCAGAGCCACAGAAAGGTCTGGGCTCTGTGCTCCTCTAGCCACCTAACCCTCGGCTCATCCTCTCTCGCAGTCGAAGGAGAGCTGAGCTGAGAAATTGCAAACGTCCAGCAATCCCTCACACATGAAAAGTGCCAGCACTGAAAGCTCTTGCTAGCAGGCACCGTTCCTTGGAACTGCTCTCACAGGTGCAGCAACACTGGGGCTCTGCGCTTCTCTAGCCACCTCACGTCACGGTCACTATCTCTCCGTCTCGCACAGCTGAGCTGAGAAATTGCAAACATCCAGCAATTCCTCACACATGAAAAGTGCCAGCACTGAAAGCTACTGCTTGATCTAACCATGCCTTGGCTAGCCTTTCAGAGCCACACAAAGGTTGGGGCTCTGTGCTCCTCTAGCCACCTAATCTTCTGCTCAACCTCTCTCGCAGTCGAAGGAGAGCTGAGCTGAGAAATTGCAAACGTCCAGCAATTCCTCACACATGAAAAGTGCCAGCACTGAAAGCTACTGCTTGATGTAACCATGACTTGGCTAGCCTTTCAGAGCCACACAAAGGTTGGGGCTCTGTGCTTCTCTAGCCACCTAACCTTCGGCTCATCCTCTCTCGCAGTCGAAGGAGAGCTGAGCTGAGAAATTGCAAACGTCCAGCAATTCCTCAGACATGAGAAATGCCAGCACTGAAAGCTGTTGCTAGCCAGCGCCGTTCCTTTGAAGCGCTCTCACAGGTGCAGCAACACTGGGGCTCTGCACTTCTCTAGCCACCTAACGTCACGGTCACTATCTCTCCGTCTCGCAGAGCTGAGCTGAGAAATTGCAAACGTCCAGCAATTCCTCACACATGAAAAGTGCCAGCACTGAAAGCTACTGCTGGATCTAACCATGCCTTGGCTAGCCTTTCAGAGCCACACAAAGGTTGGGGCTCTGTGCTTCTCTAGCCACCTAACCCTCGGCTCATCCTCTCTCACAGTCGAAGGAGAGCTGAGCTGAGAAATTGCAAACGTCCAGCAATTCCTCACACATGAAAAGGGCCAGCACTGAAAGCTCTTGCTAGCCAGCACCGTTCCTTGGAACTGCTCTCACAGGTGCAGCAACACTGGGGCTCTGCGCTTCTCTAGCCACCTAACGTCACAATCACTATCTCTCCATCTCGCAGAGCTGAGCTGAGAAATTGCAAACGTCCACCAATTCCTCACACATGAAAAGTGCCAGCACTCAAAGCTGTTGCTAGCCAGCACCGTTCCTTGGAAGCGCTCTCACAGGCGCAGCAAGACTGGGGCTCTGCGCTTCTCTAGCCACCTAATGTCACGGTCACTATCTCTCCGTCTCGCAGAGCTGAGCTGAGAAATTGCAAATGTCCAGCAATTCCTCACACATGAAAAGTGCCAGCACAGAATGCTACTGCTTGATCTAAGCATGCCTTGGCTAGCCTTTCAGAGCCACACAAAGGTTGGGGCTCTGTGGTCCTCTAGCCACCTAATCTTCTGCTCATCCTCTCTCACAGTCGAAGGAGAGCTGAGCTGAGAAATTGCAAACGTCCAGCAATTCCTTACACATGAAAAGTGCCAGCACTGAAAGCTACTGCTTGATCTAACCAGGCCTTGGCTAGCCTTTCAGAGCCACACAAAGGTTGGGGCTCTGTGCTCCTCTAGCCACCTAATCTTCTGCTCATCCTCTCTCGCAGTCGAAGGAGAGCTGAGCTGAGAAATTGCAAACATCCAGCAATTCCTCACACATGAGAAATGCCAGCACTGAAAGCTACTGCTTGATCTAATCAGGCCTTGGCTAGCCTTTCAGAGCCACAAAAAGGTTGGGGCTCTGTGCTTCTCTAGCCACATAACCCTCGGCTCATCCTCTCTCGCAGTCGAAGGAGAGCTGAGCTGACAAATTGCAAACATCCACCAATTCCTCACACATGAAAAGTGCCAGCACTGAAAGCTGTTGCTAGCCAGCACCGTTCCGTGGAAGTGCTCTCACAGGCACAGCAACACTGGGCCGCTGTACTTCTCTAGCCACCTAACGTCACAGTCACTATCTCTCCGTCTCGCAGAGCTGAGCTGAGACTTTGCAAACGTCCAGCAATTCCTCACACATGAAAAGTGCCAGCACTGAAAGCTACTGCTTGATCTAACCAGGCCTTGGCTAGTCTTTCAGAGCCACACAAAGGTTGGGGCTCTCTGCTTCTCTAGCCACCTAATCTTCGGCTCATCCTCTCTCGCAGTCGAAGGAGAGCTGAGCTGAGAAATTGCAAACGTCCAGCAATCCCTCACACATGAAAAGTGCCAGCACTGAAAGCTCTTGCTAGCCAGCACCGTTCCTTGGAAGCCCTCTCACAGGCGCAGTAACACTGGGGCTCTGCGCTTCTCTAGCCACCTAACGTCACGGTCACTATCTCTCCATCTCGCAGAGATGAGCTGAGAAATTGCAAACGTCCAGCAATTCCTCACACATGGAAAGTGCCAGCACTGAAAGCTGCTCCTAGCAGGCACCGTTCCTTGGAAGTGCTCTCACAGGTGCAGCAACACTGGGGCTCTGCACTTCTCTAGCCACCTAACGTCACGGTCACTATCTCTCCGTCTTGCAGAGCTGAGCTGAGAAATTGCAAACGTCCAGCAATTCCTCACACATGAAAAGTGCCAGCACTGAAAGCTACTGCTGGATCTAAGCATGCCTTGGCTAGCCTTTCAGAGCTACACAAAGGTTGGGGCTCTGTGCTCCTCTAGCCACCTAACCTTCTGCTCATCCTCTCTCGCAGTCGAAGGAGAGCTGAGCTGAGAAATTGCAAACATCCAGCAATTCCTCACACATGAAAAGTGCCAGCACTGAAAGCTACTTCTTGATCTAAGCATGCCTTGGCTAGCCTTTCAGAGCCACACAAAGTTTGGGGCTCTCTGCTTCTCTAGCCACCTAATCTTCTGCTCAACCTCTCTCGCAGTCGAAGGAGAGCTGAGCTGAGAAATTGCAAACGTCCAGCAATTCCTCACACATGAAAAGTGCCAGCACTGAAAGCTACTGCTTGATCTAAGCATGCCTTGGCTAGCCTTTCAGAGCCACACAAAGGTTGGGGCTCTGTGCTTCTCTAGCCACCTAACCTTCGGCTCATCCTCTCTCGCAGTCGAAGGAGAGCTGAGCTGAGAAATTGCAAACGTCCAGCAATTCCTCACACATGAGAAATGCCAGCACTGAAAGCTGTTGCTAGCCAGCGCCGTTCCTTTGAAGCGCTCTCACAGGTGCAGCAACACTGGGGTTCTGCGCTTCTCTAGCCACCTAACGTCACGGTCACTATCTCTCCGTCTCGCAGAGCTGAGCTGAGAAATTGCAAACGTCCAGCAATTCCTCACACATGAAAAGTGCCAGCACTGAAAGCTACTGCTTGATCTAACCAGGCCTTGGCTAGCCTTTCAGAGCCACACAAAGGTTGGGGCTCTGTGCTCCTCTAGCCACCTAGTCTTCTGCTCATCCTCTCTCGCAGTCGAAGGAGAGCTGAGCTGAGAAATTGCAAACGTCCACCAATTCCTCACACATGAAAAGTGCCAGCACTGAAAGCTCTTGCTAGCCCTCACCTTTCCTTGGAAGCGCTCTCACAGGCCCAGCAATACTGGGGCTCTGCGCTTCTCTAGCCACCTAAAGTAATGGTCACTCTCTCTTAGTCTCGTAGAGCACAGCTCTGAAATGGAAAGCGTCCAGCAAGTCCTCAAACATGGAAAGTGCCAAGATTGAAAGCTGCCTCTTGACTTTATCCCTTGGCTACCCTTTCAGAGCCACACCAACCGTGGGGCTCTGCACCTGCCTAGCCACCTCATGTTATGCTCTCTCTCTCTTACAGGCTAGGTAGAGCTCAGCTCCGAGTTTTTAAATGTACAGCGACTACTCCCACAGGGAAGGGGCCAGCACTGAAAGCTCTTGCTAGCCCTCACCTTTCCATGGAAGCCCCTTCACAGGCCCAGCAACACTGGGGATCTGCACTTTTCTAGCCACCTAACATAATGGTCAGTATCTCTCAGTCTTGTAGAGCTCAGCTCTGAAATGGAAAGTGTCCAGCAACTCCTTACACATGGAAAGTGCCAGGACTGAAAGCTGCTGCTTGACCTCTCTATCCCTTGGCTACCCTTTCAGAGCCACACCAACCGTGGGGCTCTGCACCTGCCTAGCCACCTCATGTTATGCTCTCTCTCTCTCGCAGGCTAGGTAGAGCTCAGCTCCGAGTTTTTAAATGTACAGCGACTACTCCCACATGGAAGGGGCCAGCACTGAAAGCTCTTGCTAGCCCTCACCTTTCCTTGGAAGCCCTTTCACAGGCCCAGCAACACTGGGGATCTGCACTTTTCTAGCCATCTAATGTAATGGTTACTCTCTCTCAGTCTCGTAGAGCTCAGCTCTGAAATGGAAAGTGTCCAGCAATTCCTCACACATGGAAAGTGCCAGGACTGAAAGCTGCTGCTTGACTTCTCTATCCCTTGGCTACCCTTTCAGAGCCACACCAACCGTGGGGATCTGCACCTGCCTAGCCACCTCATGTTATGCTCTCTCTCTCGCAGGCTAGGGAGAGCTCAGCTCTGAAATTGAAAACATCCAGCGACTACTCCCACAGGGAAGGGGCCAGCACTGAAAGCTCTTGCTAGCCCTCACCTTTCCATGGAAGCCCCTTCACAGGCCCAGCAACACTGGGGATCTGCACTTTTCTAGCCACCTAACATAATGGTCACTATCTCTCAGTCTCGTAGAGCTCAGCTCTGAAATGGAAAGTGTCCAGCAAGTCCTCACACATGGAAAGTGCCAAGACTGAAAGCTGCTGCTTGACCTCTCTATCCCTTGGCTACCCTTTCAGAGCCACACCAACCGTGGGGATCTTCAGCTGCCTAGCCACCTCATGCTATGCTCTCTCTCTCTCGCAGGCTAGGTAGAGCTCAGCTCCAAAATTGAAAACATCCAGCGACTACTCCCATAGGGAAGGTGCCAGCACTGAAAGCTCTTGCTAGCCCTCACCTTTCCTTGGAAGCCCTTTCACAGGCCCAGCAACACTGGGGATCTGCGCTTCTCTAGCCATCTAATGTAATGATCACTGGTTGCAATGTGGACTCTTTTGCTCTCAAGTTTAGTGTGGTTGTTCTTAAAAGCGCATTATGTAATACCTTACTTTCAGTATATGGTCCTTCTTATTGTGCTATTTATTACCTCTGGGAACTGGACTACTGTTATCATGTTATTGTTGTTTGTAACACTGGTTTATGATATGATAGAAGTGCAGGTCGTGAAACTAATCGGGTGTTTGTACTCAGCATTTCTGTCACCTCTGTACTTCGGGAGCCACCTATGGGAGCTTATTAATAATTATACCTTTTACCTTTTCTCCTCTGAGAGCCAATCTATGGAGGAGACATCTTCGTAGTATGGGTGCTATCTCCTAGAGAATATTAATAACTACACTTTCTACCTTTTCTCCTGGGGGAGCCAACCTATTGGGGAGACATCTTCCAACATCTTCCCTTTCTCCACCAGGTTAATTACAATAGCATTGGAGGAGTTTGTAAACTTTGAATATCCTTGGGATGTTGAACTCAGCATGCTCCTATTGCTAGGAATCAGCCTGTTCCTGAATGTGATTCAGATCTTGTTTAGGGTTAAACAACTATTTAAAAACACCACCCAGAGATCAACTGCCATGACTGCAGCTACTCAAACCCTGGTGACAGGCACTGCGTCTACTCAAACTCTGACAACAGGCACTTGTTACGACCCAGACCGGACAGACCAGAGGGTCGTAGAGCTTCTGGGATCCCCCCGGGCTAAATTAAGGTGAAACCACACCAAATGATCACTTTGAACGCTTTATTCGAATAATCCAAACTGTGGAAGGCACAACGGTGGGCAGCGTGGGTTGCAGCAAAACGTTCACAAGAAGAGAGAAAAGAGAGGGGAAAGAAAAAGGGGAAAAGAAAAGAGACAGTAACCACCCTTGGGTCCCACAGCGTCGACGACGAGCGTGGTAATCCTCCGGTGATGGGGGCGCGCAACGTGGCTCTTTGCAGTTGTCTTTTATAGTCTAAATCTCCGTCTACAGTCGCGCCTCCTGAAGACTTATATGGGTTCATTCCAGACAGTTCTCAACATATATGGTAGTGTTCCAGAGGGTTCTTTATCTACTGAGCATGTGCGGCTTATTGGGGTGGTGGTCTTAGGGACTCGCCAAGGAGCTACAAGCCCCCTCCTCAAACAAACTTTGTGTGGCCTCTGGCCATATGCGGTGGGTTACCAGGCTGGTTCTGCCACAACACAGGACTGCATACCCTCCGGCACGCCCCCTGTGTCCATGCCAACCAACTTCTTGCTAATGTATGTCCCTCCCTCTTTGTTATGCAGACTGTACCTTGGTTGCTACAATGTTTGAGACATTGACAGACATTAACTCTTTCAGTCCCTCACAGCACTGTGGCTAGTCTAACCCTGGTGACAGGTACTGCAGCTACTCTAACCCTGACGACAAGCGCTGCGGCTACTCTAACCCCTATGACAAGCACTGCGGCTACTCTAACCCCAGCAACAAGCACTGCAGCTACTCTAACCCCTATGACAAGCACTGCGGCTACTCTAACCCCAGCAACAAGCACTGCGGCTACTCTAACCCCTATGACAAGCACTGCGGCTACTCTAACCCCTATGACAAGCACTGCGGCTACTCAAACCCCTATGACAAGCACTGCGGCTACTCTAACCCCAGCAACAAGCACTGCAGCTACTCAAACCCCTACGACAAGCACTGTGCCTATTCAAACCCCAGTGATAAGCAGTGAAGCTATTCAGACCCTGGCGACAGGCACTGTGGCTACTCAAACCTTGGTGATGGGTGATGCAGCTGAACTAGAGAATCAACCGGTGCCAGTATCAATCACCTCTATACAGAAGAAGAAAAATACAAAAAAATCAGTTCACTTAGCGAAGGATGAAGGTGAACCAGGGTCATCACGAGAACAGGAGGAAGAGGCAGAACCAGAGATAATCACCCAGTCCTTGAGTGAGCTGCGAGATATGCAAAGACTTCAGCCGTAGTCCAGGTGAGCACATTATCACCTGGCTGCTCCAATGCTGGGATAAGAGGGCCAGTAGCTTGGAATTAGAGGCTAAGGAAGCCAAGCAATTGGTATCCCTTTCTAGGGAAGGGGGCATTGACAAGGCAATTGGGAAAAAGACACAAGCCCTCAGCCTCTGGAGGCGACTTCTGTTGGGTGTGAGGGAAAGGTACCCCTTCAAGGAAGATGTTGTATGTCACCCAGGCAAGAGGACCGCCACGGAGAGAGGTATCCAGTACCTGAGGGAATTAGCCATGCGGGAGATGGTTTATTATGACCCAGGCAATGCGCAATTACCCAGAGATCCAGATGAAGTCCAACGTGCATGATTCATGTGGCGGAAGTTTTTACGAAGCGCACCATTGTCATATGCCAATGCATTGGCAGTAATGGACTGGAAAGATGAAGAGGGACCAACAGTAGATGAATTGGTTTGCCAGCTCCGGCAATACTAAGTAAGTCTCACTTCCTCCTTCATCGCAGCTGTGGAGAGACTGCCAGACATGCTAGAACTTCAATGCGAATTGGAGTCAAAGGCAGCCAAGTGATACGCCACAATTGATATCGCTAATGCATTTTTTTCAATCCCTTTGGCAGCAGAGTGCAGGCCACAGTTTGCTTTCACTTGGAGGGGCGTCCAGTACACCTGGAATCGACTGCCCCAGGGGTGGAAACACAGCCCCACCATTTGCCATGGACTAATCCAGACTGCACTGGAAAAGGGTGAGGCTCCAGAACACCTGCAGTACATTGATGACATCATCGTATGGGGCAACACAGCAGAAGAAGTTTTTGAGAAAGGGGAGAAAATAGTTCAAATCCTTCTGAACGCAGGTTTTGCCATAAAACAGAGTAAGGTGAAGGGACCTGCACAGGAGATCCAGTTTTTAGGAATAAAATGGCAAGATAGACATCGTCACATCCCAATGGATGTGATCAACAAAATAGCAGCTATGTCCCCACCGACTAGTAAACAGGAAATGCAAGCTTTCTTAGGCGTTGTAGGTTTTTGGAGAATGCATATTCCAAATTACAGTATGATTGTAAGCCCTCTCTATCAAGTGACCTGGAAGAAGAACAATTTTAAATGGGGCCCTGAGCAACAACAAGCCTTTGAACAGATTAAACGGGAGATTGTTCATGCAGTAGCCCTTGGGCCAGTCCAGGCAGGACCAGATGTTAAAAATGTGCTCTACACCGCAGCCAGGGAGAATGGCCCTACCTGGAGCCTCTGGCAGAAGGCACCCAGGGGAGACCCGAGGTCGACCTCTAGGGTTTTGGAGTCGAGGATCTGAGGCCCGCTATACTCCAACTGAAAAGGAGATATTAGCAGCATATGAAGGAGTTGGAGCTGCTTCAGAAGTGGTTGGTACTGAAACACAGCTCCTATTAGCACCCCGACTGCCAGCGCTGGGCTGGATGTTCAAAGGGAAGGTCCCTTCTACACATCATGCAACTGATGCTACGTGGAATAAGTGGGTTGCACTGATCACACAACAAAGTCGAATAGGAAACCCCTGTCGCCCAGGAATTTTGGAAGTGATCACGGACTGGCCAGAAGGCAAAGATTTTGGAATATTGCCAGAGGAGGAGGTGACGCATTCTGAAGAGGCCCCACTGTATAATAAACTGCCAGAAAATGAGAGGCAATATGCCCTGTTCATTGATGGGTCCTGTCGCATTGTAGGAAAGCATCGGAGGTGGAAGGCAGCTGTGTGGAGTCCTATACAACAAGTTGCAGAAACTGCTGAAGGAGAAGGTGAATCAAGTCAATTTGCAGAGGTGAAAGCCATCCAGCTGGCGGACGCTCAGTATATAAACAGGGGGGAGTTGGCCGGGAGGAGCAGATTGCTGCTTGGGCATCGGTCAGTGGGTGGTGAGCAATTGCATTGTGCGTCACTTGTCTTTTCTTGGGTGTTATTTCTTTTTTTTGTTATATTCCTCTTCATTACAATTATTATTATATTATTATTCTTAGTTATTAATGTATTTTATTTTACTTTATTTATTAAACCGTTCTTATCTCAACCCATGAGTTTTACTTCTTTTTTCCGATCCTCCTCCCCATCCCACTGGGAGGGGGGAGGGGGAAGCAGCTGCATGGTCTTTAGTTGCTGACTGGGGTTAAACCACAACAGTCCTTTTTGGCGCCCAACGTGGGGCATGAAGGGTTGAGATAACGACAGATCTGATCAGAGTGTGTTAAAACAAACTTGTTCTAAGTATTCATTGTATTGGTTTGATATTCACTGGTTACAATGTGGACTCTTTTGCTCTCAAGGTTGGTGTGGTTGTTCTTAAAGGTGCATTATGTAATATATTCCTTGCAGTATATGCTCCCTGTTGTGCTATTTATCACCTCTGGGAACTGGACTAGAGTTATCATGTTGTTGTTTGTAACACTGGCTTATGATAGAAGTGCAGGTCGTGAAACTAATTGGGTGTTTGTACTCAGCATTGTTGTCACCTCTGTACTTCGGGAGCCACCTATGGGTGGAGCCCAAAATACTTCAGCATGCTGTGCTCTCTGCTAGAGCTGAAAGAATACAGTGTAGCTTTGGTCTCTTCTTGACTAGAGGTCAGGAAGGTGAGGTAGTAGATGACTTACAATATTGTGTAGCATGCTCTACTTTTAACATGGGGGCTGCTTTTTTTAATGGTAATTGTGTTGATTTTGTGAGAAATGTGAATGTGATTCGTGTGAGTAAAAAACAGAATAGAAGAGGGAGGATTGGTTCATGTAGATATGAAGACATAGTTGAGTGAAAGCACCATTGTTTTAATGCAACTGCGGACCCTGACGGGGAAGATGATTGTGTAATCGCAAACTGCAGAAGTTCCTTTATCTATGGGGTTGTAAGTTTCTAAGTGGTACAAGCTTAAAACCGGTTGGGGGACGATTGGTTACCAGAAGGAATGACAGAAGGCACGCGCTGCACGAGATAAGAAGGCGAAGAGTTCAACCTTAAAAATCTGTATAAAGGTCGCTGAGGAAGACTCTTACTTCATCCCAAGACCCCCGCCCAAGACCACTGTCGTGGTTTAACCCCAGCCGGCAGCTAAGCACCACGCAGCCGCTTGCTCACTGCCCCCCCCCACCCCTGGGATGGGGGAGAGAATCAGGGAAAAAAAAACAAAACTCGTGAGTTGAGATAAAGACAGTTTAATAGGACAGAAAGGAATGAAAAACAATGATAATGATAATAATAATATGACAATAGCAATACTAAAAGAATTAAACTATACAAAGCAAGTGGTGCACAATGCAATTGCTCACCACTCGTTGACCGATGCCCAGTTAGTTCCCGAGCCGCGATCCCCCTCCCAGTTAACTCCCCCCAGTTTATATACTGGACATGAAGTCATATGGTATGGAATAGCTCTTTGGCCAGTTTGGGTCAGCTGTCCTGATGGTGTCCCCTCCCAGCTTCTTGTGCCCCTCCAGCCTTCTTGCTGGCTGGGCATGAGAAGCTGAAAAATCCTTGACTTCTTAGTATAAACACTGCTTAGCAACACCTAAAAACATCAGTGTGTTATCAACATTCTTTTCCTACTAAATCCAAAACACAGCACTATACCAGCTACTAAGAAGAAAATTAACTCTGTCCTAGCCGAAACCAGGACAGTATCCACCCCTTATTCTATACCATCTACATCATGTCCAGGTCCCACACTTCCCAATGCATTTTCAATTAATCACCACCACTTTTGCTGCCTTTTAATACATATACACACAGATATCATTCCCTTAATGTATAAGCCTTTACAATGTCCATTTAAAATGTTCGTTGAGTTCATTCAGTCCATGACTTTGGACTCCATCTATCATAACAGTCTGTCTGGGCAGGAGGGATGGTGTGAAGTCCGCTCAGTCGGCAGAGCAGGATCCGGCTTTGGTGCAGTGCAGCGGGCGGATGACATTGGGCACAGCAGGAGGATGGTGTGTAGTGTTGGATTGTTGCATGCTGCAGTCAGTCCTGGTTCCATCACTACTGCACTTCGCTTGGTTTTATCAAAGTTCATTCTTTATTAATCTAGATAATTCTTACTGTAATACTGCTGATATAGCATATAACAACTATAGTAATGATGACATACAGTGGCAGGGTTATATAGCAATTAACATAATACAATTTAATTCACTGGCTATTCTCACCTAAAATCAAATCCCCTTGAGGCACACATCGGACTTCCCCGTCCTTCCGCATCACCCACCAAGTGCACCCAGGTCCTTGAGCAAAAGCGATCCCACGAATGGGTTTTCCTTTGCCTGAGGCAGGAGTAACCCAGACTGTCTTCCCTAGCATATTTTTTATGTGCACTACAGGGACCTTATCCCCTTCTACAGTACGTAAAAGTTCTGATTGGGCAGGGCCAGCCCGATTGGCAGATCCTCTAGTGTTGACTAACCAGGTGGCCTTTGCTAAATGTGTATCCCAATGTTTAAAAGTCCCACCACCCATTGCTTTCAATGTAGTCTTTAACAACCCATTGTATCGCTCGATTTTCCCGGAGGCTGGTGCATGATATGGGATGTGATACACCCACTCAGTGCCATGCTCTTTGGCCCAGGTGTCTATGAGGTTGTTCCGGAAATGAGTCCCGTTGTCTGACTCAATTCTTTCTGGGGTACCGTGTCGCCATAAGACTTGCTTCTCAAGGCCCAGGATAGTGTTCCGGGCGGTGGCATGGGGCACGGGATATGTTTCCAGCCATCCGGTGGTTGCTTCCACCATTGTAAGCACATAGCGCTTGCCTTGGCGGGTTTGTGGGAGTGTGATGTAGTCAATCTGCCAGGCCTCCCCATATTTATATTTCAGCCATCGTCCCCCATACCAAAGAGGCTTTAACCGCTTGGCTTGCTTAATTGCAGCGCATGTTTCACATTCATGGATGACCTGTGCGATAGTGTCCATGGTCAAATCCACCCCTCGATCACGAGCCCATCTATATGTTGCATCTCTTCCCTGATGCCCTGAGGTGTCATGTGCCCACCGAGCTAAAAATAATTCACCCTTATGTTGCCAGTCCAGATCCACCTGAGCTACTTCAATCCTAGCAGCCTTGTCTACGTGTTGATTGTTTTGATGTTCTTCAGTGGCCCGGCTCTTGGGTACATGGGCATCTACATGACGTACTTTCACAACCAGGTTCTCTAGCCGGGCAGCAATATCTTGCCACAATGCAGCAGCCCAGATGGGTTTACCTCTGCGTTGCCAGTTGCTCTGCTTCCATTGCTGCAACCACCCCCACAGAGCATTTGCCACCATCCATGAATCAGTATAGAGATAAAGTATTGGCCATTTTTCTCGTTCAGCAATGTCTAAAGCCAGCTGGATGGCTTTCACCTCTGCAAACTGACTCGATTCACCTTCTCCTTCTGCAGTTTCTGCAACTTGTCGTATAGGACTCCATACAGCCGCCTTCCACCTCCGATGCTTTCCTACAATGCGACAGGACCCATCAGTAAACAGGGCATATTGCCTCTCATTTTCTGGCAGTTTATTATACAATGGTGCCTCTTCAGCACGCGTTACCTCCTCCTCTGGTGATATTCCAAAATCTTTGCCTTCTGGCCAGTCTGTGATCACTTCCAGAATTCCTGGGCGACTAAGGTTTCCTATTCGACTTCACTGTGTGATCAGTGCAACCCACTTACTCCATGTAGCATCAGTTGCGTGATGTGTAGAAGGGACCTTCCCTTTGAACATCCAGCCTAGCACTGGCAGTCGGGGTGCCAACAGGAGCTGTGTTTCAGTACCAACCACTTCTGAAGCAGCTCGAACTCCTTCATATGCTGCTAATATCTCCTTTTCAGTTGGAGTATAGCGGGCCTCAGATCCTCGATATCCCCGACTCCAAAACCCTAGAGGTCGACCTCGGGTCTCCCCAGGTGCTTTCTGCCAGAGGCTCCAGGTAGGGCCATTCTCCCTGGCTGCGGTGTAGAGCACATTTTTAATATCTGGTCCTGCCCGGACTGGCCCAAGGGCTACTGCATGAACTATCTCCCGTTTAATCTGTTCAAAGGCTTGTTGTTGCTCAGGGCCCCATTTAAAATCGTTCTTCTTCCGGGTCACTTGATAGAGAGGGCTTACAATCAGACTATAATTTGGAATATGCATTCTCCAAAAACCTACAACACCTAAGAAAGCTTGCGTTTCCTGTTTACTAGTCGGTGGGGACATAGCTGCTATTTTGTTGATCACATCCATTGGGATATGACGACGTCCGTCTTGCCATTTTATTCCTAAAAACTGAATCTCCTGTGCGGGTCCCTTCACCTTACTTTGTTTTATGGCAAAACCGGCTTTCAGAAGGATTTGGATTATTTTCTCCCCTTTCTCAAAAACTTCTTCTGCTGTGTTGCCCCATACAATGATGTCATCAATGTACTGCAGGTGTTCTGGAGCTCCACCTTTTTCTAGTGCATTTTGGATCAGTCCATGGCAAATGGTGGGGCTGTGTTTCCACCCCTGGGGCAGTCGATTCCAGGTGTACTGGACGCCCCTCCAAGTGAAAGCAAACTGTGGCCGGCACTCTGCTGCCAAAGGGATTGAAAAAAATGCATTAGCGATATCAATTGTGGCGTATCACTTGGCTGCCTTTGACTCCAATTCGCATTGAAGTTCTAGCATGTCTGGCACAGCAGCACTCAGCGGTGGCGTGACTTCATTCAGGCCACGATAGTCTACTGTTAGTCTCCATTCTCCATTAGACTTTCGCACTGGCCATATGGGGCTGTTAAAGGGTGAGCGAGTCCTGCTGATCACTCCTTGGCTCTCCAGTCGATGAATCAGCGTATGGATGGGAATCAGGGAGTCTCGGTTGGTGCGATATTGCCGCCGGTGCACCGTTGTGGTAGCGATCGGCACCTGTTGTTCTTCAACCCTCAGCAACCCCACAACCGAAGGGTCCTCAGAGAGACCAGGTAAGGTGGACAACTGTTCAATTCCCTCTGTCTCCAAGGCAGCTATACCAAAAGCCCACCGATACCCCTTTGGGTCTTTAAAATACCCTCTCCTGAGAAAGTCTATGCCAAGGATGCATGGGGCCTCTGGGCCAGTCACAATGGGGTGTTTCTGCCACTCATTCCCAGTTAGGCTTATTTCAGCCTCCAATAGAGTTAGCTGTTGAGATCCCCCTGTCACACCAGAGATACAGATGGGTTCTGCCCCTTCATAACTTGATGGCATTAGAGTACACTGTGCACCAGTATCCACTAGAGCCTTATACTCCTGTGGGTCTGATGTGCCAGGCCATCGAATCCACACAGTCCAATAAACCCGGTTGTCCCTTTCCTCCACCTGGCTGGAGGCAGGGCCCCTCTAATCCTGGTCAGAGTATTTGTTACTCACTTCTTGTAAAAATGACTTAGAGGTCCCTTCAAGAGGGTCAGAAGCCCTTCTACTTTGTCTGGCAACCGGAGCGGCATCTTTCCTGGAAGAATCCCCTTTTCTGGTTGTTTTTCCTTTCAATTCACGTACCCGTGCATCTAGGACCGAGGTAGGTTTTCTATCCCACTTCCTCATGTCCTCTCCATGGTCACGCAGGTAAAACCACAGGGTACCCCGTGGTGTATACCTCCTATATTCTCTCTCTTGATCAGAGGAATGCTCACTCCTAATAGCTGAGATATTGGTCTGTACAGGTGGGGAGTAGGACTTTTCGATCAGTTCAATCAGTTTTTCGGACTTTTTGGACAGTTTTTCCACAGCCGAGACACAGGCTCGTAGGGATGAAGAGAGATTTTCTTCATATTGCCGGAGTTGGCGAGCCATTTCATCCACTGTCGGTGCCTCTTCGTCTTTCCAAGTTAGTACTGCCAATGGGTTGGCATACGATGATGGTGCGCTCCGTACAAACTTCCGCCACATGGGTCGTGTGCATTGAACTTCATCTGGATCTTTGGGTAATTGTAAACTATCCGGGTCATAATAAATCATCTCTAGCATGGCTAATTCCCTCAGGTACTGAATACCTCTTTCCATGGTAGTCCACTTGCCTGGTTGACATATAACATCTTCCTTGAAGGGATACCTTTCCTTCACACTTGACAGGAGTCGCCTCCAGAGGCTGAGGGCTTGTGTCCCTTTTCCAATCGCCTTATCAATGCCACCTTCCCTAGCAAGTGATCCCAGCTGCTTGGCTTCCTTACCCTCTAATTCCAGGCTACTAGCCCCATTGTCCCAGCATCGGAGCAGCCAGGTGATAATGTGCTCACCTGGACGACGGCTGAAATCTTTTCGCATATCCCACAGCTCACTCAGGGATAGAGATCAGGTGATTACTTCTGGTTCTGCCTCTTCCTCCTGTTCTCGTGATGGCCCTGGTTCATCTTCATCCTTCGCTAAACGAACTGATTTTTTTGTATATTTCTTCTTCTGTATAGGGGCGACTGATACTGGCACAGGTTGGTTCTCTGGTTCAGCTGCAGCGCCTGTCGCAGGGGTCGAAGTGGCTGCAGCGCCTGTCGCAGGGGTCGGAGTAGCCGCAGCACCTGTCGCAGGGGTCGGAGTAGCCGCAGCGCCTGTCGCAGGGGTCGGAGTAGCCGCAGTGTCTGTTGTCGGGGCTGGAGTAGCCGCCTTGCCTGTCGCTAGGGTTGCAGTAGCCGCTGTGTCTGTTGCAGGGGTTGGAGTAGCTGCAGTATCTGTTGGTCTGTTTTCCCTCCCTTCCCCCTGAGGGTGCTGCACAGTATCGAGCAGTGTTTGGTAGATACTAGCCAGGGCCCAGCACAGTGCGATAAGTTGTGCCTCTTTGGAATAGCCACAGCATTTTCCTCTCAGATAATCTATCACTTTATCAGGGTCCTGTAGTTGTTCAGGAGTGAAGTTCCAAACCATTGGAGGTGAGAAGTTCTCTAGATACCTGCCCATTTTCTCCCACATGCCATGCCACCCATGGCTATTAAGCCTCGGGGCAGATTTCCGAAAGGTATTCTTAAACAGTTGTTTAACCTTAAACAAGGCCTGGAACACATTCAGGAGACATAACAATAGGAACATGCTGGTTTGAACATCCCAAGGATATTCAAAATTCTCAAGAGCCACTGTAATTTGCCTGGAGGAGAAGGGGAAGGTGAAGAAATGTGTCTCCCCTGTGGCTTGGCTCTCCGATGAGAAAAGGTACAAGGTGTAATTATTAATAGTTTCTGATAGACGGCTCCCGAAGTACGGAGGTGACGGCAATGCTGAGTACAAATACCAGATTAGTTCCACGATCAGCAATTCTATCGTATCATAAGCCAGTGTTACAAAGTACAACAACATGATAACTCTGGCCCAGTTCCCACGGGTGATAAACAGCACAACAGGGAGCATATACTGCAAGTAAGGTATTACATAACGCACCTTTAAGAACAAGCGCACCAACTTTGAGAGTGAATACATCAACATTGTGACCAGCAACTATTGAACTAATATAATGTATGTTTATAACAAATTTGTTCTAACACATTCCAGTCAGATTTGTCGTTATCTCAACCCGTCGAGCCCCACGTTGGGCGCCAAAAAGGACTGTCGTGGTTTAACCCCAGCCGGCAGCTAAGCACCACGCAGCCGCTTGCTCACTGCCCCCCCCCACCCCTGGGATGGGGGAGAGAATCAGGGAAAAAAAAACAAAACTCGTGAGTTGAGATAAAGACAGTTTAATAGGACAGAAAGGAATGAAAAACAATGATAATGATAATAATAATATGACAATAGCAATACTAAAAGAATTAAACTATACAAAGCAAGTGGTGCACAATGCAATTGCTCACCACTCGTTGACCGATGCCCAGTTAGTTCCCGAGCCGCGATCCCCCTCCCAGTTAACTCCCCCCAGTTTATATACTGGACATGAAGTCATATGGTATGGAATAGCTCTTTGGCCAGTTTGGGTCAGCTGTCCTGGCGGTGTCCCCTCCCAGCTTCTTGTGCCCCTCCAGCCTTCTTGCTGGCTGGGCACGAGAAGCTGAAAAATCCTTGACTTAGTATAAACACTACTTAGCAACACCTAAAAACATCAGTGTGTTATCAACATTCTTTTCCTACTAAATCCAAAACACAGCACTATACCAGCTACTAAGAAGAAAATTAACTCTGTCCTAGCCGAAACCAGGACAACCACCAAGAGGCAGTGCGCATGTGAAAGGGACTTGCAAAACTCATTTTAATACGAAGCGAAGGACAATTTGCATATCGCATCACCCTGTTAAATACGTAAGAGTATAGACTATAAACGCTATATGCTGCTGTCTGTAGGTGTGCGTGTTAGTAGAGCCCAGGTTCCCCGCGCACCCAGCGCTGTTTGCTTGCCTTTATTCGCTAATAAACCAAGTTCCTGTTAACGTATTATTTTGGGACTCGGTCATTTATCACAATTTGGGGGCTCGTCCGGGATGGTCTTGGTTCCTGAATTCTGACTTGATCTAGGAGGGGCGCCCCACCGTTTGGTGGCTCCTGTTCGGGTCAGGTCGGGACCAACGCCATCCTGAACCTGAATAGAGGCAAGCAAAGAATTCGATTTTTGGAGCTCCCTTGCCGGTTGCGGCAGTTGATTTTGCCCGTAATTCTGTGCGCAAAGAAGCGAACGAAGACGACGGAGTCGTGAGTATTAAAGGCGTATACCGTTCGGTTGGGTGGGATTCGGTTGCCTGTGTGTGAAGAGTGTGATTGAGACGGAACGTAGTTCCGAAGCGAGTGCAGAGGTCTTCTAACCGCGGTTCCAATCTCCCGCAAGGGACTTGGCCGGTGAAGGACCGAAGCGATTCCTATAGGATTCGTGGGTGGGTGATAGGTCCTAAGCCCCCTGCAAGACACTCTTGTTAAGGTAACCAAGGGCTGTAGGAATTGCCACGGTAAAATTCCTAGATGGGCCAAATAAAATCTAAGACCCAGGACCAGAAGAAAGGGAGCGAATTACCAGACATACTACTAGAATGTCCATTAGGGATAATGATTAGAAATTGGAATAATAGGGGCCCCAGAAAAGGAAAAAGCAAATTAAAAATGGTTCAATATTGTACGGTAGAGTGGCCGAAGGAGCCTTTAAAACCACATGTTTTTTGGCCTGTTTTTGGATCTTTTGAGGACTGGGTCTGCCAAGCCTTAAATATATATGTTAATACAAAGGAACCTTTTAGTCAAGAGGAAAGTGATTATGCAGGATTATGGATTAGGACTTCACATCCTTTTCCCGCCTCGATACTTGCATTAAAGGCAGATGAAAAGCCTGAGGAGGAAGAAAAAGAGAAAGAAAAAGGAAAAAATAATGATGAATGGGAGCCGCTAGATAACATACCACCACCGTATAATCCACCCCCGGCAGCTCCGCACCCGGGGATGGTACCACCCCCTCCTCCGGCGCCGACAGCTCCCAGATCAGATCTACCGCCAGCTGCATGTAAACGAAGTAGAATTGCCGCCTCTGAAGGAACTGTTTTATATCCCCTAAGGGAAGTACCCCTTGGAGGAAATCAGGGAGGCATTGGATTTGTAGCTGTACCACTAAGTACTACAGATATGAGAAACTTCAAAAAGGAAATGGGGACTTTATTAGATGATCCACTGGGAGTGGCCGAAAAACTAGATCAATTCCTAGGTCCTAATACCTATACCTGGGAAGAAATGCAGTCCATTTTAGGGATTTTATTTACTACTGAGGAAAAGGGAATGATCAGACAGGCAGGAATGAGAATTTGGGAAAGACAGAATCAGGCAGGACCCCCGGCGGACCAGAAATGGCCAAACGTGGGTCCTCACTGGGATGATCAACAACCCCAGGGGAGACAGAACATGAGGGATTTAAGAACGTTAATCATACAAGGAATAAGGGAGGCGGTTCCACGAGGACAAAACATCAATAAAGCATTTAGTGAACAGCAAAGGAAGGATGAATCTCCCACAGAGTGGTTGGAGAGATTAAGGAAGAGTCTGCAGATGTATTCAGGAATTGATCCGAATACAGTAGCTGGAACCGCACTCCTCAGAACACAATTTGTGGCCAAATCCTGGGGAGATATAAGAAGGAAATTAGAAAAGCTAGAAGATTGGCAAGAGAAGGGATTAGAGGAGTTACTCAGGGAAGCACAAAAAGTCTATGTCAGACGAGATGAAGAAAAACAAAAAGCAAAAGCAAAAATTTTCGTAGCTGCTGTTCGAGAGAGTCAGAAAAATAAGAATTCATCTGGGGAAAGGAAAGAAAGAGGGGTGAACAGAATTCCCCAAGAACCACCCCGCCGAGAAAGAACAACTATTTCTGTTTGCTATTACTGTGGCAAAAAGGGACACATTCAGAAGAATTGCCGTAAGCGAAAACAGGATGAGCAAATGCTTAAAGAAGAATAGGGGTGTCAGGGGCTATATCTCTTGGGGACTTCAACATCAACAGAGCCCTTGATAAAATTGTTAATAGGACCCCATAAAGAGGAATACTCATTTTTAGTAGATACTGGGGCTGAGAAATCAACGATTCAAAAACTTCCAAAAGGCATAGAAAAAGGGAAAAATTACATGTCAGTAATTGGTGCAAAAGGGGAGCCTTTTAAGGTACCTATTCTAGAAGACGTAAAAATAGAATCGGAAAAGAAAATCTGCTTGAATGATTTACTTTTGCTTCCCGAAGCAGAATATAATCTGTTAGGAAGAGACTTAATTCTGAAATTAAATTTCAGTATTCAGAGTCAAGGGGACAAACTACAGGTTAAATTATACACTTTAACACAAGCAGATGAAGAAGTTATCAACCCCTCAGTATGGTATCAGGAAGGGGAAACTGGGAAGATAGATATGAATCCAATAGTTGTTCAAATAACAGATCCACATCGTCCGATTAGAATCAAACAATATCCCATACCGATGGAAGGTCGAAGAGGATTGAAACCTATAGTAGACAGGCTTTTAAAAAAAGGGACTTTAGAACCGTGTATGTCACCTCATAATACACCCATCCTACCTGTAAAGAAACCCGATGGGTCATATAGGATGGTACAAGATTTAAGGGCCGTAAATCAACGAACGATTACCAAATTCCCTGTGGTAACTAATCCTTATACTTTATTGAGTCATTTATCTCCCAAGCATATTTGGTATAGTGTAATAGATCTGAAAGATGCTTTTTGGGCTTGCCCCCTAGATAAAGGATCTAGAGATTATTTTGCCTTTGAATGGGAGGATCCTGAAACAGGGAGAAAACAACAATTGAGGTGGACCGTACTACCACAGGGGTTTACAGAATCACCTAATCTGTTTGGACAAACATTAGAAACAATTTTACAAGATTTCACTATACCCAGGGAGGTAAAGTTATTACAATATGTAGATGACCTATTGATAGCAGGGGAAACTGAGGAAGAAACCCAAAAGGCTACTATTGAACTATTAAATTTCCTGGGAGAAAAGGGATTAAAGGTGTCCCGGTCAAAATTGCAATTTACAGAACAAGAAGTGAGATATTTAGGGCATTGGTTAAGTGAAGGAAAAAAGAAATTAGACCCTGACAGAATATCTGGGATTTTATCCCTGAGACCCCCAAAAACTAAAAAGGAAATAAGACAAGTATTGGGATTATTAGGGTATTGCAGACCATGGCTTGAAGGCTATAGTGAAAAGGTAAAATTTCTATATGAGAAATTGACTAATAACCAGTTTAAGTGGTATGTGGAAGATGAAAAAAAGTTTGAAGAAATTAAAAGGACACTTGTGGAAGCACCTGTGTTGAGCCTTCCAGAGTTGGAAAAACCTTTTTATCTATTTGTAAATACATCCAATCAAACAGCATATGGAGTTCTCACTCAAGACTGGGCAGGGGTTAAAAAGCCTGTAGGATACTTGTCTAAATTACTTGATCCAGTAAGTAGAGGATGGCCTGCTTGTCTCCAGGCCTTGGTTGCTACAGCACTATTAATAGAAGAAGCTAGGAAAATTACTTTTAGCGCCCCTTTGAAGGTATTTACCCCACACAATGTTAGGGGAGTTCTCCAACAAAAAGCTGAAAAATGGCTAACGGATAGCAGAATTTTAAAGTATGAGACCATATTGATTAACTCTCCAGATTTAGAGCTAAAAGTTACTTCTGCTCAAAGTCCAGCACAATTTTTGTTCGGAGAACCGTCAGAAAAGTTGCAACATGATTGCTTAGAAGTAATCGAAGTTCAAACTAAAGTGAGACTGGATTTAAAGGAAACTGAACTAGAAAAAGGAGAAAAATTGTTTGTAGATGGATCTTCCCGAATAGTTGAAGGGAAGAGAAAATCAGGGTATGCAATAATAAATAAAGATTTAGAGATTGTTGAATCGGGACCTTTAAGTCCAGCATGGTCAGCTCAAGCTTGTGAGTTGTATGCTTCTATACAGAGCTTTAGAATTATTAAAGGGAAAAAGCGGAACAATATTCACGGACTCTAAATATGCATTTGGAGTGGTCCACACTTTTGGAAAAATCTGGGAAGAAAGAGGCCTAATTAATACTCAAGGGAAGAATCTAATACATCAAGAATTAATAATAAAAATTTTAAGAATGTTAAGGGAACCAAAAGAGATAGCAGTAGTACATATAAGAGGACATCAAAAAGGGTTAGATTATCAGACTAGGGGAAACAATCTCGCAGATAAAGAAGCCCAGGAGGCAGCTTTAAGGGCTCCGATTGTTCGGGTTAATATAATACAAACAAAAGAGGATACAAGTGAGGAGGAACGAGAAAGTGAAAAGAAGTATACCCCTGAGGAAATAACCAGACTTGAGAAAATAGGGGCAAAATTCGAACGAGGAAAATGGACACTGCCCGATGGCAGAGAAATGTTGCCAAAGGCTTATGCTAGACAGATTTTGGAGCGTTTACATGTACAAACACATTGGGGTACAAGAGCATTAAGCGATCATTTTCTTAAACAATTTGGCTGTATTGGAATCTTTGAAATAGCTAAACAGATTACACAAGGTTGCTTGACTTGTCACAAAGTAAACAAGAAAGTGTTCCGACAAGTGGCAGCAGGGGGAAGAAGAACAGCTTATAGACCTTTTGAGAGAATACAAGTTGATTTTACTGAACTCCCTAAAGTCGGAAGGTTGAAATATCTATTGGTAATGGTAAACCATTTAACACAATGGGTAGAAGCCTACCCTGTGACACGAGCTACAGCACAAATGGTAGTGAAAATTTTATTAGAACACTTAATACCTAGATATGAGATAATCCAGTACATTGATTCTGACCAAGGCACTCATTTTACTTCCAAAATAATAGAGGTGCTATGTCAATCCTTAGGTATCAGGTGGGAACACCACACCCCATGGCATCCACAAAGCTCGGGAAAAGTAGAGAGAATGAATCAAACAATAAAACAACAACTGGCCAAGTTAATGATTGAAACACAGATGCCTTGGACAAAATGCCTATCATTGGCACTTCTAAATATAAGAACAAAACCCCATAGTGAGACTGGATTATCACCCTATGAAATGCTATATGGCACGCCCTACTCTCAGGGGATGCCACTTGGAAATAATATAGTAGAAGATCATGATGTTCAGAAACATATAATTATTTTGGGAAAAAACGTTGAAAAAAATTAAGAAAAATAGGAATGTTAGCTCAAACACCACCCCTGGGATTTGCAATCCATCAGTTGAAGCCTGGGGACAGGGTGTTGATAAAAACATGGAAAGAAGAAACTTTATCCCCTCTTTGGGAGGGACCTTATCTTGTTTTGTTAACCACAAATACCGCTGTCCGAACTGCGGAAAAAGGGTGGACCCACGTATCGCGAGTCAAGGGTCCAATAAAGGAGTGGAAGGTAACATCGGAGCCAGGAGAGACTAAGCTAACCATAAGACGAACCTGAAGATCCTGACAACGAAAAGAAGACTGGACCTATGGACAGCTTCCTTTAAACCAGGCAAACTCTGTCTGGATTAATTTATGTCAGTTGAAGTTAGAGAAAGTCTTTATACATGGTTCCAAATACCACGGGGATGTAAGGTGAAACAGGTATACTTTATTCCTTGGAGGGAAGAAAGAATACCTCAACTAACAGGGGGAGCAGGCTGTTATAAAATCACGGGAGTCCCAAAAATTTTTCCCTTGGCCTGTGATTTAAAAAAAGAAACCCCGGGATTTCCTAGATCAATAATCCCACCTGAAATCCCATGCATTGAACACCTTGATTTGGGTCATCTATGTTGGATAGTCTGTAGATGCTGGAATTGTAACCAAAAATGGTCTTGTGTATCGTTTAACAAACAACCGTACTGCAAAAAGTGCAGAAACCCTAATTCACTCCCTACAAGGGAACAAATAAGACAAGTCGAAATTCTTAAACTGTTTTGCGGCTGGGAATTGCTTTTACCTGAAACATGGGAAGTATTTGAGAGCGATTGGTATCGGGTTTTGGCCAAGTGTGCTAAAGAATTTGCATGGAAGAGGGCCCAGCGAAAATATTAAATAACAGAATAAGAGCAGGGTCGATCTCTAAATTATAAATCAAAAATTAAACTAACTGTTGGAACATAGCATACAAGTGACTAAAGGGTTTGAGAAGCCCCAACTTTGGTCTCAAAGTAATCTAAAGGAGTCACCCGATACTAAAAGGAAAGAGGGCAAGACCGGAGTGGGAACTGGTATTGCGGCTGTAGAAGTCTGCCAAGGGCTGCAACCCCTTTGGGCTGTGACTGCCGAATACTATGGCCCTGTCCGGACCTCTTTTGATTATACTTGGGGTAAACTCCTTAACTTTGGCCACGACAAATAACTGCAGTCTATGTGTGACGACCACTAGGAGGGGGAAGATAAGCTCCCAAACCTTGGTTTATCACACTATCTATGACTGCAAAGGCAAAAAAAAATGGGAACTGTATTCATAATTCGACCCAGTATGCCCTATGTAACGAAGGAAATAGAACTGTATGCTATGATCCCACAGAACTCCCTTATCAATATTGGGTAGAAATGAAGACAAATTCAGAGGAAGGTAGATTAATCGGAACAAGTAAGGTCATAACCGATTTGAGTACTCCGGTTTCAATAGTTTTCGATGCATGTGACGTTATAGATGATGATCTAGATACTAATTGTGGAAGTTTAGAATGGAGACGATATTACAGTAATCAACCAAAATATATTTGCCCAGGTGCACATCAATGTCCAATAAATCCTGATTATGTACCAAGTCAAACAGCCAGGTACCAATCGTCACATCTATGTGGAAGGAGGGACTGGTCTTGCGTATGTTGGGATACTATAGGTTGGGGATATGATTATCAATGTAAGGATCTAAAAGCTTTAATAACGAGGATAGAAACAGGAAGTAATTGCACAACTCGTACCTGTAATCCGGTAAATCTAACCCTTATAAATTTGGAAAATTGGAAGCAGAAACAGGTAACCAAAATTGGACTTAAGATATATGGACCTGGAGAGGATCCAGGTGTAATAATTAAAAATAAAATTAAAGACAAGACAAAAGAATCAGTACAACACAGATTATTATTTAACTCATTCTACCATGAAATGGAGACAGGGGTGAAATATGAAATCCCCACAGTAGCTAAAAATCTATTTGTAAATCTTGCTGAAAACATTGCTAAATCATTAAGTGTAACTAACTGTTATGTTTGCGGTGGAACAAATCAAGGTGAACGATGGCCATGGGAAGCTATGGAGAGCAACATAGGTGATTCCCAAGTATGGAACACAACGGGAACAGGTAACAGGAAACAACGATGGGTACTCCAAACGAGTATAATCGGAAGGAGTTGTTGGCAAAACCTAAAAGATAATGGAAAGCAAGTAGGTCATTTGGAATGTGAAGGAGGTTACCTATGGAATGAAACAACGAATAACTGGGATAAGTGGGGAAGCCCACTAAAAATGAATAATCAATTTACGAAATGGACTAGTGGGCGAGACATATCGAAGGGTTGGCCAAGCCCTGAAGGACATTATTGGATTTGTGGCAAACTAGCTTATGCATATTTGCCCAAAAATTGGACAGGATCATGTGTATTAGGAACTATAAGACCTAGTTTTTTCCTGTTACCCATAAGCCGAGGAGAACGATTGGGAGTCCGAGTGTATGCTGAAACGGATGAGTTAAGGCAAAGGCAGCAAAAAAGAAATCTACAAATAGGGAACTGGGCGGACAACGAATGGCCACCCGAAAGAATAATTGCCTACTATGGTCCTGCTACATGGGCAGAAGACGGGTCTTGGGGTTATAGAACTCCAATATATATGCTTAATAGAATTATAAGATTACAAGCTGTAGTAGAAATAGTTGTAAACAAGACTGGAGATGCATTAGGACTAATTGCAAAACAAAATACAAAAATGAGAACCGCTTTATATCAAAACCGCTTAGCTTTAGATTATTTGTTAGCACAGGAAAGAGGTGTGTGTGGAAAATTTAACCTCAGTAATTACTGTTTAGAAATTGATGATAAAAGGAAAGCTGTAAACGAACTTATAAGGGAAATGAAAAAATTGCACATGTCCCAGTTCAAACATGGAACGGGATAAATTTAGGGGGAATGTGGGGAAACCTCTTCAACAGTGATTGGCTCACCAGGATTGGAATAATAGTTTTGGGAATATTTGGCGGATTATTGATTATCCCGTGTTTAATACCGTGTTTTATTAGATTAATACACTCGATTATACAAAGAATACAAATATTGGCTGTGCCTATTGATCCCAAGGAGGGAAAAGGGAAAACACATTCCCTAATGGTAGTCAAAACAAAGGAAGATCCAGCGTTAATTCTAATAAAACAGGTATTAACAAGATTAGAAACCAAAACACGAATCAATGCAATCGAAAAGAAAATGGGGGATTGTGAGAAATGTGAATGTGATTCGTGTGAGTAAAAAAACAGAATAGAAGAGGGAGGATTGGTTCATGTAGATATGAAGACATAGTTGAGTGAAAGCACCATTGTTTTAATGCAACTGCGGACCCTGACGGGGAAGATGATTGTGTAATCGCAAACTGCAGAAGTTCCTTTATCTATGGGGTTGTAAGTTTCTAAGTGGTACAAGCTTAAAACCGGTTGGGGGACGATTGGTTACCAGAAGGAATGACAGAAGGCACGCGCTGCACGAGATAAGAAGGCGAAGAGTTCAACCTTAAAAATCTGTATAAAGGTCGCTGAGGAAGACTCTTACTTCATCCCAAGACCCCCGCCCAAGACCACCAAGAGGCAGTGCGCATGTGAAAGGGACTTGCAAAACTCATTTTAATACGAAGCGAAGGACAATTTGCATATCGCATCACCCTGTTAAATACGTAAGAGTATAGACTATAAACGCTATATGCTGCTGTCTGTAGGTGTGCGTGTTGGTAGAGCCCAGGTTCCCCGCGCACCCAGCGCTGTTTGCTTGCCTTTATTCGCTAATAAACCAAGTTCCTGTTAACGTATTATTTCGGGACTCGGTCATTTATCACAATTTGTTAACCTCATGAAGAGCAGAGCCATATGTAAAGTACATAAGTTGTATATACATCGTCAAAATTTTTGTTAACTTTAAACAGTCGTTATTACTTTAGTGGCCAGAGGTAGCAGCTTCTGGGGGGGGTGGAAATGAGTTTTTGGTGTCGTATGGAGGAGATGTACACATGCAGTAAACTCAGTCACAGCATTTCTGGTGTTTTCATGTATCCCCATTATTGGGGAGGGGAGAAATGGTGGTTTGAGTCTAAAGCAGGGAGACATCAGTACAGCAAACCTGTATTTTGTTCTGGTATGCACCACTGCCTTAAATGAGCAGTGCCGGTTCTTTCTTGGAGTAGCTGTCTCCTAAATTTCCCAAACTTAAGCAATTAATAAATCCATCATTTGCATAGCATTTAAAGTGACTGATTCAGTGTATGGTTAGCCTTCCTGGTTAATAAATACTTTAAACGGGACTCAGCAGTTGTGTAAGACCAGATGCTTCCAATATACCTAGAACAGAGTTAGTGTCAGATCTTATTGTGACAGGTACACCCGCCTTGATCGAGAGCGGAACTTCTCGGCCAGTGAAAAGAAAAAAACTAGAAGCCTCAGTTTGGGGGTCAAGCCACCCCACCCGCATGGTGGAGTCGGGTTAGGACCACCAGGTACACACTTCAGTCAAGGAATAAGGAAGTGTTGGCCCTCGGCCAATGAGGACTAACATCACCTTATTTGACCACAGATCAGATTTGACTAGGGTATAAACGGAGCCCCCTCTGGGGGGGGCAAATTGAGTCAGTTCTCCTCGGAGCAGCGGGTCTGCAGTCGGGGACTCTCCCCTTGAGTCAGGATGCTGCCTAAGGTAACTCCTGCAGGTTGAGAGCCCTCATCTTTTAGGCGACATGTGCATTTTGGGTTATCATTTCTAAAGCTTAAGAATTCTTAAAAGTCGGTTGTGTAGTATTAATTTCCCCTTACATCATTGAACCTGTGGTTTACTAATGTTGTTGCAGTTCTGAACGATTTTGACTGAAGAATAAATTTTGTTGAGTTTAACACCTGTTTAATTTGATTGTGTGAGCCTCCGTGACACTTATCTAAGCTGCAAAATAAAAACAAGAAGGAAAACAATGTATGTTAATGTGTCCCATCCTTTTATGTATGGACAATGTTTCTAGTGTCCTAGTGTCTTTGTCAGCTGTGGAGAGGCATTTTAATCTTCTGCCTCTGTAGAACCCTGGTTCCGAAACTGTGTTAGACTTTGAAACAAAGATTGGCTTTACAAACAAGATCCAATTAGTGACTAAAGAGGAAACATTCCCCTTGGGGTAGATAAGTGTCTGGATTTGGTGAAGAACTGGAAACACTTCTGTGATAATTAGCAATATTCCTCAAGACAGTCTGTAAAGAGAAATTGTTTCCATAGTCTTTTGGGTCTTTTTTCATCTATTTCTCAGATTGATTAATTGAAGGGTTGGACAGGGTTGAGTAGAGAAGGCTTGTTGTAGTCCCGTGGTGCTGCCTTGTGCACAGGGTTAGTGAAACTGCTGCTTATAGCTGTGGAAACTCTTAGCTGGCAAATACAGGTAAAGTAACTTGCAGCTCAATGTGTGCTTGCATATCTACTATGCATCACCCATTAATAAACCAATACATGCAAGCATGTGATCACATAGCTCCAGTTTTTTGGACTGTACAATTGTGTATCTGCCTGTTTGCTTCTCTAAGATGCTCCTTTTCATTTAAGTCAATAGTGAGATTTTTAGCTGCTATTCTGTACTGAGCAGTGACCAAACTTGCGTGGACCCCACAGTCCACTAGAACAATAGAAACCTTTGAATTGCATGTTCTTCCCTAGTGTGGCCCTCCCCTCGTTTTGGAAAGTGACTCACAGGCTAGGCCTGGCATAGTTGCCAGAAAATGATGTCATTTGGATAATGTAATATCCCACGTACAAACCAAAGGCTGTTTAGAAATTGGGCTGACAAGAACAAAAAGGAAATAGCTGCATATCAGATGCATATCTCAATTTTAAAATCAGTATAATTGTGTGTGTACTTATTAAATACAGAGGTAGTGCAAAAGGCATAAAGAAAAGCTGCAGTGTTCCTCAAACCATGTTTTCAGATGATCAGAGGGTGGGTAATCCTGTTCTGTCTGCCTTGTGCCAGCACTAGTTCACACAGCCAAGCTGTGTGTCAGACCAGGGAATTGATCCGGTCAAGCACTAACATGTATCTTGTGGTGTTGCATTAGTTCTCGGCAGGATCAGTTCCCCAGTCACACTCTCCTTGCAGCCCCTGGGGCACCAGCATGGCCAAAAGGTGGAGGGAAAATGCAGGCAAGAATGAGCAGCAAAGAATGGGAAGGGAAGAAGCATGTTAACTAGTCCAGTGGCCAATCTATTTGTACCTCACTGGAGTGAGTGGCTTGACATAATTTCAGATGCAAAGGTCTAATGTTTTGAAATGAGATGTTTCTTTGTGTCCCCTTCCCCACCCTGCCACATGGTCCAAAAAACCTGATGTTTGCCAATGGCCCTTGTGCTGTTGGTGGGACCTGGGGAAGGGCTGAACTGGGGAGTAATTTGCCATCCCTGGGCCTCCTTTGCCCCAGTGGCTTGGGGTGGTCTGTAACCCTGATACAGCAGCTGGGGTTCCTGGCCAGTGCCTGGCACGGGCAAGTGAAATGCTCTGAACCTGCATCAAATAAGACTGGGGCCAAAGTGGTGTCCCTTATAAAATGGCAAAGGCAGTGGAGGCCAACAGGTAAGACTTGATGGGAAAATAAACAGTCTTATAAGCTCTATTTTTTTTCTTCTCCTTTTATTCCTCTCCTGTCACTGGCTCTTGATTTAGCTGCTAGAAATGAGAATAATATCACAGAGCCAAAATACTTAGACCACCAATGTAAGAAAATTCTGGTCCAGTGATTAGGAGTGCACATCTTTTTCAGGAGTGCTTTGGTAGTATTTTCTCTTGGCTACTCAGTATAAACATACTGGATAATACGGTTTTATGTCTGTTACTGGCCTTCTGGACTGGTTATGTATTTAATAATTTCTGTTTTCTGTCTAATATCTATCACATCTAAATCTCAAAAATGTAACTAGTGGACTAGTAACCTTTGTATTGGGTTTGCATGGCAAGGTTTTGGTAGTGGGGGGGGCTACAGGGGTGGCTTCTGTGAGAAGATGCCAGAAGCTGTCCTCATGTCCGACAGAGCCAATGCCAGCAGGCTCCAAGATGGACCCGTCGCTGGCCAAGGCTGAGCCAATCAGCGACGGTGGTAGCGCCTCTGTGATAACATATTTAAGAAGGGGAAAAAGGCTGCTGAAAGATGTGCAGCAGAGAGAGGAGCGGGATGTGAGAGAAACAACTATGCAGACACCGAGGTCAGTGAAGAAGTAGAGGGAGGAGGTGCACCGGAGCAGAGGTTCCCCTGCAGCCCGTGGTGAGACGGCAGGCTGTCTCCCTGCAGCCCGTGGAGGTTTAACGGTGGAGCAGAGATTCCCCTGCAGCCCGTGGAGGACCCCACGCCGGAGCAGGTGGATGCGCCCAAAGGAGGCTGTGACCCCGTGGAGAGCCCGCGCTGGAGCAGGCTCCTGGCAGGACTTGTGACACTGTGGAGGGGAGCCCATGCTGGAGCAGTTCATTCCTGAAGGACTGCACCATGTGCAAAGGACCCATGCTGGAGCAGTTTGTGAAGAACTGCAGCCCATGGGAAGGACCTACATTGGAGAAGTTCGTGGAGGACTGTCTCCTGTGGGAGGGACCCCACGCTGGAGCAGGGGAAGAGTGTGAGGAGGAAGGAGTGGCAGAGACAACGTGTGACCCCATTCCCCTGTCCCCCTGTGCTGCTTGGAGGGGGGAGGAGGTAGAGAAATTGGGGGTTGTGGTTTAACCCCAGCCAGCAACTAAGCACCACACAGCTGCTTCCCCATCCTCCCTCCCAGTGGGGTGGGGAGGAGGAAAGGAAAAAAGTAAAACTCATGGGTTGAGAAAAGAACAGTTTAATAACTAAAGTAAAAATACACTACTAACTAAGAATAATAATAATTGTAATGAAAAAGAATACAACAAAAAAAAGAAATAAGAAAAGACAAGTGATGCACAATGCAATTGCTCACCACCCACTGACCGATGCCAGAGCCGCGATTTGCCCTTCCTGGCCAACTCCCCCCTGTTTATATACTGGGCATGACATTCCATGGTACGGAATACCCCTTTGGCTAGTTCGGGTCAGCTGCCCCGGCTATGCTCCCTCCCAGCTTCTTGTACACCTGCTTGCTGGCAGAGCATGGGAAACTGAAAAGTCCTTGGCTTAAGATAAGCACTACTTAGCAACAACTAAAACATCAGAGTGTTATCATCAACATTATTCTCACACTAAATCCAAGACACAGCACTGTACCAGCTACTAAGAAGAGAGTTAACTCTGTCCCAGCCGAAACCAGGACAGGGGTGAAGTTGAGCCCGGGAAGGAGGGAGGGGTGGAGGTAAGGGGCTTTAAGATTTGTTTTTATTTCTCATTATCCTACTCTGATTTGATTGGCAATAAATTAAATTAATTTCCCCAAGTGGAGTCTGTTTTGTCTGTGATGGTAATTGGTGAGTGATATCCCTGTCCTTATCTTGACCCACAAGCCTTTTGTCGTATTTTTTCTCCCCCTGTCCAGCTGAGGAGGGGGAGCAATAGAGCAGCTTGGTGTGTTCCTGGCATCCAGCCAAGGTCAACCCACCACAACCTTGAAGGATTTAGTCACTGTTTGACAAGAAGCCATCCCACCTGATGGGCAGTGGGAATGTTTCAGCCAAGTCATTGCCAGGCAGACCTCAAATGTATAATGTATCTTGGGCTGTTTCAACAAAAAGCTTCACTCCTGTCAGTGCCAGCACCACGTGTTTCACAGGTGAACGTGGAGAGCTGCAGGAGGAGGATGAGCTGCAGGAATGCTCTGTATTGAGGAGATGCTGTGAGCTTGAGTCACGGTGCACCTTGGCTGCAGGAAATGACCTCACCCAGCGCACTGCTGGCCTCGATGCTCTTGGGGTTCAGCCCTGACATAGGCTATCACAGATTTCTTTTAGAATGGAAACATCAATAATACCTGTGTTTTCTTCTGGTTTCAACTTAAATTACTGTCTATTTAAAAGCCTTGTGCTGCTCAAAAGATCTGAGCATTTTCACACAGCGGTGTGAAAATGCAAAATAAATGAGACCCCTTAGGGGGTGTATACTTCAAAACATGTTGTTTGGTCACTACCGTGCAGTGCAGATATGGTTCTCTAGTCATTTTGATCTGCCGTGTGAATGAACACGAGAATTTTCTCCTTAATCTGTGCCTTTTTTCTTACTATGTTGTGATAGTGACTTTAGAAGTACGACGGTGTCCTGGTTTCGGCTAGGATAGAGTATATAGTGCAGTGTTTTTGATTTAGTAGGAAAATAATGTTGATAACACACTGATGTTTTTAGGTGTTGCTAAGCAGTGTTTATACTAAGAAGTCAAGGATTTTTCAGCTTCTCATGCCCAGCCAGCAAGAAGGCTGGAGGGGCACAAGAAGTTGGGAGGGGACACAGCCAGGACAGCTGACCCAAACTGGCCAAAGAGCTATTCCATACCATATGACATCATGCCCAGTATATAAACTGGGGGGAGTTGGCCGGGAGGGGCGGATCGCGGCTCGGGAACTAACTGGGCATTGGTCAGCGAGTGGTGAGCATTGTGCATCACTTGTTTTGTATAGTCTAATTCTTTTAGTATTATTATTGTCATATTATTATCACTGTCATTATTTTCCCTTCCTTTCTGTCCTATTAAACTGTCTTTATCTCAACCCACAAGTTTGGGGTTGTTTTCGATTCTCTCCCCCATCCCACTGGATGGAGGGAGTGAGCAAGCGGCTGCGTGGTGCTTAGTTGCTGGCTGGGGTTAAACCACGACAACATGTACAAATCTGGCTTGCATTACATAAAAGAATGAGTTGGACAGCATGGGGCTGTTGATGTGTTAGGCTGCTTCATTAATAGGATTGCGGCTGTGATGCTTTTGGTCTCCATGGTCAAATGAGGGAAAAGTCCCTGACCTTGACTTTAGGATATAAAATTGGGAAGCAACAGGAGGATCAATAATTAGAGAATTTGCTTTGCATTATTTTTATCATTTTTTCCTTCTTTGTTTCCAATAGAGATCAGGCCTTCATTTTTGGCACACTGACAGTACTGTGTAGTGGTTAAGAGCAATGGAGTCCATTGGTCTGCCTAAGGTAAGCCTTTAAATTTTAGCGAAGAAACTGGCTCAAGGCACTGACTCACTAAGATCCCCTTCCATCTGCTTGAGTATAAACGGTTGCTTACAGTAAGTCTACTGGGAAGGCTAGTTCAGGAAACAAATCTGAAGAGAAGGCAATGCTGAAAGCAGCGATAGTATCAGTTATGTGCTATTGCTGCCCGTGTGCTTGAGCTCCTGTGGATGACAAGTGCCATGAGTGGAAATGCTCAGGGTGTTTCTCCTGTGGGAATTCAAATGAGGACGCTAGCAGTGTTTTAGCTATATCTTATTGCTAGTACAGTCTCTGTGGGGGCCTGAAAGGAATATGATTTAAAATGGAAAACTGAAATATTTTCTTTCTTTATGTTACTACCTCTCATTATGTCTCTTGCCTCTTCCTCTTAATGTGTGTCCTAGTTTCTCTGCCTCTGCCCTGTTTCCAGACTGTCCTTGCACACTCCAGCATGGCTATGCTGCTCCTCTTCTGCCAGCTGCTTTTTGGGTCACCTTTCAAATTTATCTTCCTCCTTGTGGGTCTTTGCTTGTCATCTCCCCCCTCTGCTGCTGTTTCTGGGCACCAGTGAGTCTTGGATGAAAATCCTTTAAGAAAGGGCTGTGTGGAAACACCTACTCTGCTTGTGCAGACATCTCGGCACCCACGCACAGCCTGGGGCAAGTACTACCTCGCCAGCAGCTGCCCCAGGGTGCCTGGGTGGGGGTGGCCCTGGCGCTGCTGTGGGGTCAGGCACAGTGGGGATGCTCAGATGGCTGCCTGAAGGGCTGTAGGGGCTAGTGGCCAGTCACTGTGGGCAAACTCGTTGCAGGTGCCCATAAGCAGAAAAGGGCGCCCATGCCTGCCTTCAGAAATTGCCATAGAGACGGGGAGGGTCCTGCCTCTCCCAGGTCAGGTATTTCTTTTTGCTAACTTGAGTCCTCTGTTCAGCTGGCTGATTTCCACCCTGCCATTCCTTCTCCAAAAGGTTTTGCTTCTGCTGCTGCAGAGTATGCGGAGGGTCATGGCCAAAAGCTTTCCTGAGTCTCCCTCCCAAAGCTGTTGTGAGCAAATGATGAAGAGGTCACTGTGCTCCTGACTTGGTCTTGTCCTATTAACTGTGGGACGGCACAGCCCTGAGTGCCCAGCCTGGGCTGGAAGCACACTGCCAACTCTTATGGTTAGCCAAGTCTTATTTTATTTTTGTGGAGAAACAGTGTTTAGTGACTGGGACCAAGGCCAGGAACAAATTAATGGTAGAACCAGAACTGGAACTTATTGGCTTTTTGGCTAAACTGCTTAATATTCCTCTATCTGAATAGCTTTCTCTGTAAATGATGTATTTACACAGTTGGGGGTGTTGGCGATTAGAATTTTGCATTTTTAAAGAATACTTGGCAGGTTTGGCTCACAATGAGGATTTGCAAATTGTAACTGCATCCCAGGTTTTGGGTGTCTGTAGGAGGACAAACCCTACTGGCTGAGCTCGTGCCAAAGGACCTTTTCTAAATATCTTGATGGAATGCTCTCTATATTCCTTATTTTTCCTTTTATTAAGTAACTTTTACGCTTCATTAAACTCTCCTTATGAAAACTACTGATAAAGTTAAAATAACATTGGAAGAGACTTGATTCATAACTGTATAGAAATAACAGCTGAACTTCTAGAAGTCCAAGGTACGGTTCTGCAGAAGGCCCATTTTAGCTACTCTTCTGCCCAGTAATATGTCATCTTCTTTAACTGTGGATAAAAGATAAAAACCAAAAAACACAGACACTACAGATGTCTACGATAAGAAAAACATCCCTAGGATGATATATTGCATTCATGCTCTAAGGTAACTGGTAACGGGAGTAAAAGTTAAAGTAACTGCCAAATCTAGGAGTGTAAGTCTTGAATGGCTTGAGGGTAACCAGTATGTCACAATCTGTCAGAATTTACAAGTTCATTAATTTAAAGTTGGAGACAAGTCCAACTTTGTCAGAAATATTGGGCAAATTATTTCCAAAATAGAAATGGACTACTGAATTTAGTGCAGGCATCTCCCCCTCAATGTGTACACCCCCTCACAAAGTACATGTATCATTTCAAAATACATACTAAGACAGAAACCAAATAAATGAACAAAACCTTAACAAAATATTAGCATAACAATGGGGCAGAGGTGCTGATCAGAGTGAAAAGGATGATGAACTGACATACTTCTGCCCCAAAAGAGGAGCAAATAATTACTGTATTCTGAGGTCATTTATGTGAAAATTAACATTTTTGCAAGCTTTTAAAGTTCTGAGCAACTTGATTTTGAACGTAGTCAGGAAGGCTTTGAGCACATCACTGAAGTAGAGCTTAAGATTTTCTGTCCTGCCTTAAGGATTTCCTTGACGTTTGGTACTTTTAGCGCTAAACATCTGTCTCATGCTGTCCCTGGTGTGAGGGGCAGTGGTGTTGGCAGACAGCTCCTCCCTCTTGTGGCTCTCCCAGCTCATTTCCTGCACATGGAGACCTTTTTCCTTTCATTACTTACGAGGCTTGCAGAGAATGTAGTTAACTTTTACGCTCCAAACTCTCGTCTACGTTCCTAATGGCGTTCAAAGCCGCATCAGCTGCCCCAGGGCTTATAGGTCAGAAAATATTCAATACATGCTGTAATTGAAATTTTTTACAGTCTAATCCTTGAAATGATGTGTCCCACTCGTGCACTCTGCTATGTGCGCTTACTGCCAATAAACAGGGCATACCACCAAAATTCATGATATTTTTTCAAATGCTGGGTGTTTGGAGTTGGCAGCCCTGGTACTGTCTTGTCAGCTCTGACAAGTGTTGCCATTTGAAATTATTATGCCTGGTGTAATATTAACTGGACAGTATCACCAGGACTGTATGAGGGTAGCTCTCACCTAAAACTTTGTAGTGTGGTCTTTTCTGTCAGCATGTAAGCTTGAAGCGATTTCTTGAAGTAGATGCATGGGGCTCTAATGTTAACCAGCTGTCGTGGTTACACCTAGCCACATGTTATATAACGTGATTATACCCAGCTTCTTGCACACCTGCTTGCTGGCAGAGCATGGGAAACTGAAAAATCCTTAACTTAGGATAAGCGCTACTTAGCAACAACTAAAACATCAGCATGTTATCAACATTATTCTCACACTAAATCCAAAACACAGCACTGTACCAGCTATTAAGAAGAGAGTTAACTTTGTCCCAGCCGAAACCAGGACACCAGCTCAGGCTGAAACAGTGGGCTGTGTGCCCCTCTGGCCATGTTATGGGCCAGCTCAGATGTTTTGCAGGAGAACAGAATGAGGTTTTCCAATATTTGCTTACTCACGTATGGAGGACGACTTTATCAACTGTGGATTTGAATGCTGCATGAACAATAAGCCATCCATTAGATACCTTAAGATCTGCCTAATCTTTGCAATGACAATAACCCTTCATCTTGAACTGAGTTTTGCAATGGGTTGACCTGTGGTAGTTTTCCTTTCTCCATCTTGACATGCCCCGGGATTTATGCTAGTATCAGAACTAGTCTGTGTTGTCTTGGCTTTCATTTCCAAGTTTTCTTGTTTAAATTACTTTTCCTTGCTGCATATCAACACAAAGCTATAACTCCATACTTATGAGCTGTTATTTTAGAAATGGACTTCATGTGCATCAAATGTGTCATGCCACACTGAAGGAGAATAGGCCTGCAATGTTTCAGCTTATAATGCTTTCCCATGGCAGCGTAGGGCCCTGCACCTGCATCACATGCAGGATGTAAGAATCAAAGAAACAATTGTTGAGCTTCATTTATTTCCATGCCTTTTCCTAAAATGCAAGTTTTAAGTGTCTTTCAAATCAGACTCCAGTGTCGTTATTGAATTGCACACAGCCTACGTTGAAAGCAGGCTGGGAAACAACAGAATTAAGGACAGGGCGCTTGCTTGGCCAGCAGTGTTCCCCATTGGGTTGGTGTCAGAGGAACCCTGAGCTGCAGGAATACAGTTCTGTTCCCCTTCTGCCATTGCTGTAACCACTGACCTGCTGGCATCTGTCCCCCTGGCTCTATGCCATGCACCCCACCTGCTCTGCTCTGGGTTTGTCAGAGCATCCTCTCCAGGGAATCAGTACAGAGTTCACTGACCCTAGAAAAGTCCATGTCCCTGTTGTTCTCAGGGTCCAGCACCACAGCATCTAGAAACACCAATTGCAAGCAAGCTTTTCCCTTTTGCAGTTGTAGCATATGCATGTGACAACTATATGAAGAATCACCATTGGGTTTAAATGCTAAATTCTAATACGTCTTGGAGCACGTGCTCAAGTTTCAAAGGCTTATAACTTGGGAAAATACTTTCTCCGAGAGGTGAGGGGTTGACCTGCTTTCCATTCTTTCTTAGTTGTTACCAGGTCATTACTCCAAAGCATCATGATTCTTGAGCTTTCCAACAAAACTATGTGAACTTAACACAGATAGGATATCCTATTTTATTCCCATTCTTGGAAATCCTGAAGCCATCTTCAGTTGAGATTTTTTCCTAAACGAATTCATTTAAGCACAGTCAGCGTGCATAATTTAAGTGCTTAAAACTGATAAGATTATAAATAATTGCCCCTTTAGTAAGAAGTATGAAATAACCTTAACTGTAAGTAGTGGGAGCAAAAAGCTCCATCTATCCAAAGGGTCTATTTGATGTCTGAAATGTTACCATTTCATAGGGAAAGTCTTTGGTTATTTGAGGTTTTGCTGATCTTTGAGCAGCTAGAGGGCCTGAAGATAGGATTTGACTCTAAGCAAAATGGTTTAAATATATTTTTAGGATATGCCCTTACAGTATGTGAAACAACTTGCACTGTCAAATACAGCACTGCTCTGGCCAGGAAGGAGTGACTTAGCAAACAATTTCTAGATTCCTGTTGAATATAATTACCCTCTTGCTTTTCTGCTGTTGAAACATCAATACTTAGCCAGACTTGAAAAATACAAAGGCATAGTTCTCATTTCTTGCACCATTTTTCTTGTGAAAGCTGATATGAAAGCTGATTTGGATTTGGTCCTGGACTAAATGAGGTTAAGAACTGCTTCATTTAAATTAAAATATTAACAGTGATTCTTGTTCCTAAATAGCAGTGCTTATGAGATTCCCCCCCCCCCCCCCAAATATTTAGTTTTCATATGATCTTTGCAAGCAGATCACTGCTACATCCTGGACAAACTATCCCTCTGAAGTTGGACAACTTAAAAACATTGTCTTCCTAGGAAGCAGTGGAATAACAAGCATATGTTTTAAAAAAGCACACTATTTTCAGGTCTGTTTTTATGGTATGTTATACATGAGCTAAGCTTAAAACAAGACCCAGGAACCTCTGGTTGATATGAACTGCAGCTCTGCATGGGTGATGCAAAGAGAACTTCACCTGGGAACTGCCCTTTCCCCTTTGTTTATCCCCTGCTCCTGATGCCTCATATCCAGCTTTCTTAACCCCAGGCCCTCTGCTTTTGACTTTATGTGGGTTCCCTGAGGTTCGAGTTACATCTATAAAAGCATTAAGCAAGCTGTTTCAAGTGGAAATTATACCTTAATACAGAGTAGGAGTGTCTTTGTGTTCCCTGCGAGACTCAAAGCACATTTTCAGCACCACCTGGTGGTTAATAAGTTTATCCAAAGGAGTGTAGGCAGTAACGCACATGGCTCGACATCCTCCTGGAAGTGCTGAACAGCAAAAACATGAGTCTCTAATGTTCATACTTTTAATGCCCACTTTTTTTTCTGCATCTCCTTAGTGTGGTGACCCCCAAAAAACCAGTATAGCCCCGTGATACTGCTGATCTCCATAACTGTTGGTATGACACTCAGCACTTCAGCCAGGACTGCATCCCTGCCTTGAACTTAGAGTAAAATCTCTTTAAAAGCCTACAAGGAAAGACTGGCAGGCAGTTTAGGATAAAGGAGGGCGCTGGTTCATTACTACAGGCATGTGAGTTGTTTTCCTGCTATAGCTAACTTGCATTTAAGACTGCTTTGAAAGGTGAGAATGGCAGTGGCAATGATTTGAGGGGCTGCAGCAGTTGTCAAAAGAGTGTCAGTCTACATGAGATGTGCTGTTGTGTCAATCCAGGCTGTGATAAGGCAGAGGAGTAGCTGCGGTAGCATGGAAGATGAAATGCTGATTCTTTGTGCTCGGAAATAAATGACAGCTACAAATACTTGCTTTGAAATCTCATCCTGCAATTTGCTAGTACAAAAACCAAACAAACAACCCCACCTCCACAGAAAACAAAGGGAAATGTGCATTGCAGCTTGGGGTTTTTGTTTGAGGGGCATGTTTGCAATGTATGAAGTTGTAGGTGAAGTCATTTAAAAAAGAGGTGCAAAATAATCCTTTTGGAGGAACACGTTATTTGTCTTGTTTTTAAAATCTACCTGTTGAGAGTTGATTCCTGCTCACAACTCACTTGTTCATGGAGTTTCACTGATAAATTATAGAAGCACCAGTCTTTTGTAGATAAATACATGCCTTGTGTTTGGAAGATATTGAGAAAAATATGTATTTAGCTGTTTCTTCAGATACCACCCCAGAGCTCTATGAATAACGGGTATAGATTTTTCATGCTATATTAAAAAAAAAAAAATATTTGTTTCTGGATAGCACTTTTACATTGAGCTTACTTCATTTTCCAAAAGCTAAAGAGTTAATGAATCAAGTATATTTGAGAGGGGCTTGGATGGGCTTTTACAGGTCCTTGATCTTCTACACTTAGTAAGAAGGGTGTCAGTGATTTGTGTGTCTTACATTAGTACGTCCTTATAATTAATAGCTGAAGTCAAAACAGTACACAGATCCAAAGCTATAAGCAGTACTAAAGTGCATCTGCATCTTGATTTTTTTTCTTCCAATACTAGGTTTTGAATTTCTTTAATTATCTTCCACTAAGATTTTCTACTTGTTTACACTTTCCCTGTGATCTGATATACACTGACAGTGCCTCTTAGAGATGCTTCTTTGAAACATCAAGTCAGAAAAGACTTGTCTTTCTGTAAGACTTAAAATACAGCATAAAGAAATTTGTAGGGTTAAGTTTATTCTGTATCTGTCCATGAAAGTCAAGGGTTAAAGGACAAGCTTCACAGTGATAGTTATTCTAATAAAAACACTTTTCTCTTGTACAGAAAGCAAACACTTCAACAACATGCAGGACTTCAAATTCTAATATTTTTCTTTGCAGCTTATATCTGTTCAAACTAGGATTAGCACCACAGATCCAAGACCTACTGGGAAAAGTAGACTTTACAGGTAATAAACTGCTTATCTAATCATATGTTAGATAGTTTCTTCATCCAGTAAATCTGCTAACATTGTGCATATTTTCTATTATGATCTTTCTCCTCTCGCAAGGTTGTCCTGAACACATCCTAATTAAATAGGTGGGAGGCTGCTATTTTGTTAATGAATGTCAATCTTTGAAGGACAGAAAGGAGTGAATTTGCATGGAATACTTGTCATATCTTAGATTCCTTCAACATGGGGAGGAAAAACTGCTAAGAATTCCTGGCCACAAGCGCTTTCAAAAACATTGCACCCGTATTTGTAGGTATAGTGATTCATAATGAAATTCTTACGACTTTGTTCTGATAATATTTCTTTTATGTGAACAGAGGAAGAAATCAGCAACATGCAGAAGGAGCTAGAGAAGTACGGTATACAGAAGCCATCTTTTAGTAAAATTGGTAGGATTCTGGCCAGTGAATTATCAGTGGATGAAGCTGTGTGTAAGTGTGGCTCTTGTTCTGTTTTCTACTAATTAGACAGAACGCCAACAAAATATTTTCTGCCTGTGTTTTAATTCATCTAGTTTGCCACCTCTAAATAACAAGAAATGCAAGCAAGTTTTCATTGACTGTCACACTGCATTATTGTTACAAGGCCTTTTGCAATTTTTCAGTCTGAATTTTTGAGCATCTCCATGGATCCATAGGAAGTGCTACCAGAAACAGATTTCTTACCAGCTTTTACATGGGTTTAATGTTTTGGTAGCTAGTGCTCCTCTAGAATGACTAATTGAGCTCTGTGTGTGCCTCTGCACTATAGGGGGTACTGTGGAGACAGCCGTGGGAATAAGGTATCTTCTCTGTGCCCCCTTCCTGTATTGGACTCTTGCAGTTTTCCTCAAACACCAGATCAGGTTGCTGTGAGGACAAGGCACTGTTCCAGATATAGACAACTTTCTCGTGTATGGTGGTGCATACCAAGGAGGATCCACTTGCCTCCATTGGTAGCTTTCAATCTGTCTGACTGCTGGCATGTGACCCACAGCATGGGAAAACACTGCTGGAGGGCATGTCCTGCTGGTGCATCCAAAATAAGCTGTTCCTTTTTAGGGGGTTCGATGCACAGTTATGGTCCTTTTGAGTCTGTCTTGAACAGCTTCCACTCAAAAATGAAATTAAATGCTTTTTTGCTGCCCAAGCCTATCCATCTGTAAATCTGTTGTCTTTTCTTCATTTCAGTTTATTTGTGGAATGAAAAGATATATTTAAAAAGAAAAAAAATAAAATTGCTTGAACTTAAATGACATGAAATGAAGTATGTCCACTTAAATCCACACTTGAGCTCTAGTTATTTTGTTCTGAAAATCCTAGCCTTTTTCAGAGGGGCAAAATGAAGAACAGAAGGGCCGGCTTGAGCATGTTCAGTGGCACAGTGGGTCATTGATACAAATCAGTAACAGTACTGCAGACTAACCTTTAAACACGGGGGGGGGAAGCTGCATTATAATTAAGTTCCATTGCAACTTTGTTAAACCCTACAAAGCAGCATAATTGAAACAAGCTGATTCATGACTTTTGTGCTGAAATTTCTAGACTTTAACTTAAAACATGCTTCCTCATGTTGATTCACATTGTCTGTGTTGTATATTTTGGAGCCTGCTATAGCTTAATATGTATATGCTTGTTGAAAGCTTGCTCTTAAAATACTGCCTTTGGAAGTGGGGGTAGTTTGTCTCCTTTTTTTAGCAAATTTTCATAGATTTAGCGACTACCAAGCACTTTTCTAGAGAGCTTCCTTCCCTGAAGATGAAAGGGCTGCAACTTCCTTCTCTGAAAGCTTTTTATAGTGTGTGTAGGTTTTCCTTTAACTTCTGAAGTGTTTTCAGTCTTCCATAGAAAAGCAGGGTTTCCTGATGCTGGTTCTGTCTCTTTGGGGAAGGAGTGTGCTGTAGATAACACGCCCTGCCCCAGAACAGGAAACATCTGCTATGGGATCCCTCATGCACTAGTGAGGTTGGGCGTGGAGATCCTGCCAGAGGAAAGGGTCTACCATCCTGCTTCCGAAATGGAGTAAGCAAAAGGAGATATGAAACAAAACAACTGCTGAGGACTCCTGCTGTGCTGTCAGCAATAGTAGAAATCAGTGTGCAAAGAGTAAGCTTAAGTGCTTTCAAAGCAAGCTTATTCTCCAAATAACCCTCTCCGTTATTCCATACCTCTAGGCTACTCTTGCAAGTCCATTCGGGTTTCTCACTGTTTCTCTTGGTAGATGGGTTCACAACATCCACCAATACATATTCACATATCTCCTAACCTTGAACCTATCTGTTGACTACTTTTTGCTAGCTCTACTTATGTCAATGAGGCCTCTTACACAACTGTGGAAGAGATTACATCCTTCCTATGTGTTTTGTTATATGAGGATGTGGGGGTGATATGTGTGTCTTAAGAACTGCAGTCTTCTTTTAGCCTCTTGAAGTTGATCTGGGTGTTCACAGAGTTCAACATCAGAGGAACCAATGTTGCTCTCTGCTTCTCCATCATGCCAACTGCTTACACTTGTCCTCTGATGCTGTGCTGAACTGAGCTAGAGGGAAATAATTTTAAAACAACTTTCTATCATGAATTTAATGCTAAGCAGTGGATGATCCACCAACAGCTAGGCAAGTCATTCCAGTAACTGCCCTCTCTGAGAATGTATGGCTTCATGCTTCATTTGCCCATGTTGAGTTTCCAGTGGTCTGCTCTTCTGTTCTACTTCCCTAAATTTGTACATCCCTTTGTCTTTCTAAAAACTCAAATTTCCTGATCATTGACAAGCATCTTTCATTTCTTTCATATACTGAAAGAAACTGAAGGCTCTAAACTCAGATATATAGACCCTCAGTTAAACTTAATCCAAAAAAGTGCTTTTTACTGAATGCTTTTTTTCCAGTTTAGCAAAACCATGCAAGGCCACACAGCAAGTAAATATTGATAGAATAAGGAAAGATGGCATTCGTGTTTTCCCTCACACATCTCATTGGTGGCATGAAAGTAAATCCTAGACAAGCTGCTGTGGTGATAAATGGGGAGCTGCTGTGTTCCTCCTTTGGGGTAGGATCTAGATAAAAATTTATCAGGAATTACCTTTTATATGATAATGTCTGTAAAATCTTTGAGACGAATGTGCCACCAGGGTTTTGTTTTTACAGGCATACCTGCCTTATAAAGGGTCATCAAGAAGGGTACGCCTATACCCTTGCATGCTCCTAAATATTATGTTTCTTAAACAAGTCTGAACACATTGAAAAAAGCAATAGAACAAGAAGAGCATAACAACCACGGGAAGTAAAATCAAGAAGGGTGGTAGTTGTTAGGTGGTAGAGTAAGTGCAGAGCCCCAGTGTTGGTGGGGCATTGAATAGAATACAAAGACAAAGGCGAAGGCTAGCAACAGCTTTCAGCCCAGGCCACTTGTGTGTGGAAGTCTAGGTAGTGACTTTACAACCTGTTGCAGGGTCTGGCGAAAGTGAGTGTTAGGGGGTAGAGCAAGCGCAGAGCCCCAGTGTTGGTGGGGCTGTGAAAGGGCTGCCAAGGGAATATGAGGGCCAGCATGAGCTTTCAGTCCTGGACAGATCTCTATAGGAGACGTAGCTGACACCTGTCTCTATCGAAGCTACCCTCTGGTTTACGTTGAGCAGGTAGCTGAGTGTGACGGTTACGTCGTATAGGAAGAGCAGAGCCCAGTCTTGGTGGGGCTCTTAAGGGGCTGCCAGGGAAAGATTACGGCCAGCAACAGCTTTCCTTCCTGGCACCTACTGTCCGAGATCCCTTGGTGGTGCTTCTGCGTTTGGGAACAGGGCTGTTATGAGGGTGAGTGCTAGGCAGTAGAGCAAGAGCAGAGCCCCAGTGTTGGTGGGTCTGTGAAAGGGCTGCCAAGGGAATATGAGGGCCAGCATTAGCTTTCAATCCAGGCCACTTCTGTGTCAAAGTCCTAGCATGTGAGTCTACATTTTGTTTCTGGGTCCAATGAATGTGAGTGTTAGGTGGTAGAGCAAGGGTAGAGCCACAGTTTTGGTGGGGCTCTGTGAGGGACTGAAAGAGTTAATGTCTGTTAATGTCTCAAACATTGTAGCAACCAAGGTGCTGTGTGACCCTGAAACATTCTTTAGTTATCTAAAGAAATGTGGGGATTTGAGACATTCTTTGGTTATCTAGAGACATGTGGGGGTCTGCTTGCAAGCGTGGAGACATTCTCTAGTTATCTAAAGACATGTGGGGCTTTGAGACAGCCAAATGTTCAGTAGAATGAACAAATGAGTAACGGCTAAAAGAAAGACGATTCCACAAGAACCTAGGTCACCTAGAGGGCAGCTGAGGAAGACTTCGGCCTTCATCCCAGCAACCCCCAGGAGGCAGACTACGACCACCTAGCAACTGCCGGCGCAAGCGCACACACAACGCCGACACGAAAGCGGGGACTATAAACAAGGGAACCCTTCTCCAGTGTTTTGCGCGCGCCCATCACCGGAGGATTGCCACGCTCGTCGCCGACATCGCGGGAAGATTGCCACGCTCGTCGCCGACATCGCGGGATCCAAGGGTGGTGACTATCTCTTCTCTTTTCCCCCTCTTTCTTTCTTTTTTTTTCCTTATCCCTCTCTTTTCTCTCTTCTTGTGAACGTTTTGCTGCAACCCACGCTGCCCACCGTTGTGCCTTCCGCAGTTTGGATTGTTCGAATAAAGCGTTCAAAGTGATCGTTTGGTGTCGTTTCACCTTAATTTAGCCCGGGGGAATCCCAGAACCTCTACGGCCCTCTGGTCTGTCCGGTCCGGGTCGTAACAGGCTCTGAAAGGATAACCAAGGGAAGGTGAGGGCCAGGAAAAGCTTTCAGTCCTGGCACCTTCCTTGTGGGAGTAGTCATTGGACGTTTTTAGTTTCAGAGCTGAGCTGTACCGAGACTGAGAGAGAGCGAGCATAACATTAGGTGGCTAAGCAAGTGCAGAACCCCAGTGTTGGTGGGGCTGTGAAAGGGCTGCCAAGGGAAGGTGAGCTCCAGCAACAGCTTTCAGTCCAGGCCACTTATGTGTCGGAGTCCTACACAGTGATTTTACATTTTGTTGCTGGGTCTGGCGAGGGTGAGTGTTAGGTGGTAGAGCAAGCGCTGAGCCCCAGTGTTGGTGGGTCTGTGAAGGGGGGGGTGGCCAAGAAGAATTGGAAGCTACAAACAGCTTTGAGACCTAGCAACATCTGTGTGGGAGCCCTTGCTGGATGTTTTCTCTTTTAGACATGGGCTCTGGCGAGATTGTATGTTAAGTGGTAGAGCAAGCACAGGTCCCCATTGTTGTTGGGGCTCTGAAAGGATAGCTAAGGGATGGTGAGGGCCAGGAACAGCTTTCTGTCCTGGCCACTTCTGTGCAGGATTACTAGGTCCTTAGTGTCCGTTTTGTTTCTGGGTTCAAACTGAATGGACTCTGGTGGTAAAGCAAGCACAGTGTTTCAGTGTTTGTGGGGTTGTGAAAGGGCTGGCAGGGGCAATTATGACCTGCAAACAGCTTGCAGTCCTGGCCACTTCTGTGTCTGAGTCCTATGTGGTTAGGGTCTGTTTTGGAGCTTGGCTCCAGCACTGGTAAGGGGGTAGGTGAGGTTTGCCTTCTCCTTCTCTTCCTCCTTCTTTGTCTCCTCCTCCTCCTCCTCTTCCTCTGGTTGCCTCCTGTTGCCTCTTGATGCCTCCTCCTATTTGCACTTTTGAATTCTCCTTCTGTTGCCTCTTCATGCCTTCTGCTTCTGTTGCCTCCTGTTGCGTCATCCTCCTATTACCTCCTGTTCCCTCCTCGTTCTGTTCTTCCTCGTCTTGTCTTCTCCTAGTCTCTTCACTTCATTGCCTCCTGTTTCCTCCTCCTCCTCCTCATCCTGTTCTGCCTTTGCCTCCTCCTCCTGTTGCCTCCTGTTGCTCCCTCCTCCTCTCTCCTGTCGTTAACTCACTTGCTACCTGTAGCTGCCCTCTCCTGTTGCCTCCTCCTCTTGTTGCTGCCTTTTGCCTCATCCTCCTGCTCCTCCTGTTGCCTCCAGTTGCCTCCTTTTTCCTCTTTTTACCTCCTGTTGCTGTATTCTCCTCTTGCCTCCTTCTTCTCCTCCTTCTGTTGCCTGCTCTGGGCTCCTGTTGCCATTTGTTGTGTCCTCCTCTTTTTCCTCCTCTTGTTGCCTTGTCCTGCTCCTCCTCCTGTTGCCGCCCCCTCCTCCTCTTCCCTCCTCTTGCATCGTGTTTCAGCTGGGATAGAGTTAATTTTCTTCTTAGTAGCTGGTACAGTGCTGTGTCTTGGATTTAGTGTGAGAATAATGTTGATGATAACACGCTGATGTTTTAGCTGTTGTAAGTAGCGCTTATCTTAAGCTAAGGACATTTCAGTTTCCCATGCTCTGCCAGCAAGCAGGTGTACAAGAAGCTGGGAGGGAGCATAGCCAGGACAGCTGACCCGAACTAGCCAAAGGGGTATTCCATACCATGGAGCATCATGCCCAGTATATAAACAGGGGGGAGTTGGCCGGGAGGGGCGGATCGCTGCTCGGGCATCGGTCAGTGGGTGGTGAGCAATTGCATTGTGCATCACTTGTCTTTTCTTGGGTTTTATTTCTCTCTTTTTTTTTATAATCCTTTTCATTACAATTATTATTATATTTTTATTATTCTTAGTATTATATTTTATTTTACTTTAGTTATTAAACTGTTCTTATCTCAACCCACAAGTTTTACTTTTTTCCAATCCTCCTCCTCACCTCACTGGGAGGGGGGAGGGGGGAGTGGCTGCGTGGTGCTTAGCTGCCAGCTGGGGTCAAACCATGACAGTCCTTTTTGGCGCCCAATGTGGGGCACGAAGGGTTGAGATAACGACAGATCTGATCAGAGTGTGTTAAAACAAATTTTTTGTAAGTATTCATTGTCACTGGTCACTATGTGGATTCTTTTGCTCTCAAACTTGATGTAGTTGTTCTTAAAATTATGTTATGTAATACCATACTTGCAATATATGCTCCCTATGCTGTTTATCACCTCTGGGAACTGGACTAGAGTTATCATTTTCTTGTTGTTTGTAACACTGGCTTATGATATGATAGAAGTGCAGGTCGTGAAACTAATTTGGTATTTGTACTCAACATCGCCGTCACCTCTGTACTTCGGGAGCCATCTATGGGAAACTATTAATAACTACACCTACCTTTTTGCCTCTGAGAGTAAATCTATGGAGGAGACATCTCTGTACTTCAGGTGCCATCTCCTGGAAAATATTAATAATTACACTTTTTACCTTTTCTCCTTGGGGAGCCAATCTATGGAGGAGGCAGCTTCCCACATCTTCCCCTTCTCTGCCAGGTTAATTACAATAGCGTTTGAGGAGTTTGCAAATTTTTAATAGCCTTGGGATGTTGAACCCAGACACATGGTCCTATTGCTAGGAAGCAGAATGTTCCTGAATGTGGTTCAGGTCTTGTTTAGGGTTAAAGAACTATTTCAAAATACCACCAAGAGATCAACCCCGGCGAGAGGTACTGCGGCTACTCAGACCCCAGCGATGGGTAATGCAGCTGAACCAGAGAATCAACCAATGCCAGTATCAGTCGCCCCTACAGAGAAGAAGAAATATACAAAAAAATCAGACTGCTTAAAAAAGGATGAAGGTGAACCAGGGTCATCACGAGAACAGGAGGAAGAGGCAGGACCACAGATAATCACCTGATCCCTATTCCCGACAGAGCTCCAAAATATACAAAAAGATTTCAGCCGTCATCCAGGCGAAATTGAAATTTCCAAAGTTGAAAACGTCCAGCGACTGCACCCACACAGAAGGTGCCAACACTGAATGCTGTTGCTACCCCTCACCTTTCCTTGGAAGCCCTTTCACAGGCCCAACAACACTAGGGCTCCGCACTTCCCTAGCCACCTAAAGTAATGGTCACTATCTCTCAGTCTCATAGAGATCGCCTCTGAAATTGAAAACATCCAGCAATTCCTCACACATGGAAAGTGCCAGGACTGAAAGCTGTTACTTGACCTCACCGTCCCTTGGCTACCCTTTCAGAGCCACACCAACCGTGGGGCTCTGCACGGGCCTAGCCACCTCATTTTCTGCTCTCTCTCTCTCTCGCAGGCTAGGTAGAGCTCAGCTCTGAAATTTTAAATGTACAGCGACTGCTCCCACATGGAAGGTGCCAGCACTGAAAGCTCTTGCTAGCCCTCACCTTTCCTTGGAAGCCCTTTCACAGGCCCAGCAACACTGGGGATCTGTGCTTCTCTAGCCACCTAACATAATGGTCACTCTCAGTCTCGTAGAGAACAGCTCTGAAATGGAAAGTGTCCAGGAAGTCCTCACACATGGAAAGTGCCAGGACTGAAAGCTGCTGCTTGACCTCTCCGTCCCTTGGCTACCCTTTCAGAGCCACACCAACCCTGGGGCTCTGCATGGGCCTAGCCACCTCATGTTCTGCTCTCTCTCTCTCTCGCAGGCTAGGTAGAGCTCAGCTCCAAAATTGAAAACATCCAGCGACTGCTCCCACATGGAAGGTGCCAGCACTGAAAGCTCTTGCTAGCCCTCACCTTTCCTTGGAAGCCCTTTCACAGGCCCAGCAACACTGGGGATCTGTGCTTCTCTAGCCACCTAACATAATGGTCACTATCTCTCAGTCTCGTAGAGCTCAGCTCTGAAATGGAAAGCGTCCAGCAAGTCCTCACACATGGAAAGTGCCAGGACTGAAAGCTGCTGCTTGACCTCTCCGTCCCTTGGCTACCCTTTCAGAGCCACACCAACCGTGGGGCTCTGCACCTGCCTAGCCACCTCATGTTCTGCTCTCTCTCTCTCGCAGGCTAGGTAGAGCTCAGCTCCGAAATTGAAAACATACAGCGACTGCTCCCACATGGAAGGTGCCAGCACTGAAAGCTCTTGCTAGCCCTCACCTTTCCTTGGAAGCCCTTTCACAGGCCCAGCAACACTGGGGATCTGTGCTTCTCTAGCCACCCAAAGTAATGGTCACTCTCAGTCTCGTAGAGCTCAGCTCTGAAATGGAAAGTGTCCAGCAAGTCCTCACACATGGAAAGTGCCAGGACTGAAAGCTGCTGCTTGACCTCTCCGTCCCTTGGCTACCCTTTCAGAGCCACACCAACCGTGGGGCTCTGCACCTGCCTAGCCACCTCATGTTCTGCTCTCTCTCTCTCGCAGGCTAGGTAGAGCTCAGCTCCGAAATTGAAAACATACAGCGACTGCTCCCACATGGAAGGTGCCAGCACTGAAAGCTCTTGCTAGCCCTCACCTTTCCTTGGAAGCCCTTTCACAGGCCCAGCAACACTGGGGATCTGTGCTTCTCTAGCCACCCAAAGTAATGGTCACTCTCAGTCTCGTAGAGCTCAGCTCTGAAATGGAAAGTGTCCAGCAAGTCCTCACACATGGAAAGTGCCAGGACTGAAAGCTGCTGCTTGACCTCTCTGTCCCTTGGCTACCCTTTCAGAGCCACACCAACCCTGGGGCTCTGCATGGGCCTAGCCACCTCATGTTCTGCTCTCTCTCTCTCTCGCAGGCTAGGTAGAGCTCAGCTCCAAAATTGAAAACATCCAGCGACTGCTCCCACATGGAAGGTGCCAGCACTGAAAGCTCTTGCTAGCCCTCACCTTTCCTTGGAAGCCCTTTCACAGGCCCAGCAACACTGGGGATCTGTGCTTCTCTAGCCACCTAACATAATGGTCACTATCTCTCAGTCTCGTAGAGCTCAGCTCTGAAATGGAAAGCGTCCAGCAAGTCCTCACACATGGAAAGTGCCAGGACTGAAAGCTGCTGCTTGACCTCTCCGTCCCTTGGCTACCCTTTCAGAGCCACACCAACCGTGGGGCTCTGCACCTGCCTAGCCACCTCATGTTCTGCTCTCTCTCTCTCGCAGGCTAGGTAGAGCTCAGCTCCGAAATTGAAAACATACAGCGACTGCTCCCACATGGAAGGTGCCAGCACTGAAAGCTCTTGCTAGCCCTCACCTTTCCTTGGAAGCCCTTTCACAGGCCCAGCAACACTGGGGATCTGTGCTTCTCTAGCCACCTAACATAATGGTCACTATCTCTCAGTCTCGCAGAACTCAGCTCTGAAATGGAAAGCGTCCAGGAAGTCCTCACACATGGAAAGTGCCAGGACTGAAAGCTGCTGCTTGACCTCTCCGTCCCTTGGCTACCCTTTCAGAGCCACACCAACCCTGGGGCTCTGCACCTGCCTAGCCACCTCATGTTCTGCTCTCTCTCTCTCTCTTACAGGCTAGGTAGAGCTCAGCTCCAAAAATGAAAACATCCAGCGACTGCTCCCACATGGAAGGTGCCAGCACTGAAAGCTCTTGCTAGCCCTCACCTTTCCTTGGAAGCCCTTTCACAGGCCCAGCAACACTAGTTCTCTGTGCTCCTCTAGCCACCTAACCTTCTGCTCACCCTCTCCTGCAGTCGAAGGAGAGTTGAGCTGAGAAATTGCAAACATCCAGCAATTCCTCATTCATGAAAAGTGCCAGCACTGAAAGCTGCTGCTAGCCAGCACCGTTCCTTGGAAGCGCTCTCACAGGCGCAGCAACACTGGGGCTCTGTGCTTCTCTAGCCACCTAACGTCACGGTCACTATCTCTCCGTCTCGCAGAGCTGAGCTGAGAAATTGCAAACGTCCAGCAATTCCTCACACATGAGAAATGCCAGCACTGAAAGCTGTTGCCAGACAGCAGCGTTCCTTGGAAGTGCTTTCACAGGTGCAGCAACACTGGGGCTCTGCGCTTCTCTACCCACCTAACGTCACGATCACTATCTCTCCGTCTCGCAGAGCTGAGCTGAGAAATTGCAAACGTCCAGCAATTCCTCACACATGAAAAGTGCCAGCACTGAAAGCTACTGCTTGATCTAACCAGGCCTTGGCTAGCCTTTCAGAGCCACACAAAGGTTGGGGCTCTGTGCTCCTCTAGCCACCTAATCTTCGGCTCATCCTCTCTCGCAGTCGAAGGACACCTGAGCTGAGAAATTGCAAACGTCCAGCAATTCCTCACACATGAAAAGTGCCAGCACTGAAAGCTGCTGCTAGCCAGCACCGTTCCTTGGAAGCGCTCTCACAGGTGCAGCAACACTGGGGCTCTGCACTTCTCTAGCCACCTAACGTCACGGTCACTATCTCTCCGTCTCGCAGAGCTGAGCTGAGAAATTGCAAACGTCCACCAATTCCTCAGACATGAGAAATGCCAGCACTGAAAGCTCTTGCTAGCCAGCACCGTTCCTTGGAAGCGCTCTCACAGGCGCAGCAACACTGGGGCTCTGCGCTTCTCTACCCACCTAACGTCACGGTCACTATCTCTCCGTCTCGCAGAGCTGAGCTGAGAAATTGCAAACGTCCAGCAATTCCTCACACATGACAAGTGCCAGCACTGAAAGCTACTGCTTGATCTAAGCATGACTTGGCTAGCCTTTCAGAGCCACACAAAGGTTGGGGCTCTGTGCTCCTCTAGCCACCTAATCTTCTGCTCATCCTCTCTAACAGTCGAAGGAGAGCTGAGCTGAGAAATTGCAAACGTCCAGCAATTCCTCACACATGAAAAGTGCCAGCACTGAAAGCTGTTGCTAGCAGGCACCGTTCCGTGGAAGCGCTCTCACAGGCGCAGCAACACTGGGGCTCTGCGCTTCTCTAGCCACCTAATGTCACGGTCACTATCTCTCCGTCTCGCAGAGCGGAGCTGAGAAATTGCAAACGTCCAGCAATTCCTCACACATGAAAAGTGCCAGCACTGAAAGCTACTGCTTGATCTAAGCATGCCTTGGCTAGCCTTTCAGAGCCACACAAAGGTTGGGGCTCTGTGCTCCTCTAGCCACCTAATCTTCTGCTCATCCTCTCTCGCAGTCGAAGGAGACCTGAGCTGAGAAATTGCAAAAGTCCACCAATTACTCAGACACGAGAAACGCCAGCACTGAAAGCTGCTGCTAGCAGGCACCGTTCCGTGGAAGCGCTCTCACAGGCACAGCAACAGTGGGGCTCTGCGCTTCTCTAGCCACCTAATGTCACAGTCACTATCTCTCCGTCTCGCAGAGCTGAGCTGAGAAATTGCAAACGTCCAGCAATTCCTCAGACATGAAAAGTGCCAGCACTGAAAGCTTTTGCTAGCCAGCACCGTTCCTTGGAAGCGCTCTCACAGGCGCAGCAACACTGGGGCTCTGCGCTTCTCTAGCCACCTAATGTCACGGTCACTATCTCTCCGTCTCGCAGAGCTGAGCTGAGAAATTGCAAACGTCCAGCAATTCCTCAGACCTGAGAAATGCCAGCACTGAAAGCTGTTGCCAGACAGCGCCGTTCCTTGGAAGCGCTTTCACAGGTGCAGCAACACTGGGGCTCTGCGCTTCTCTAGCCACCTAACGTCACGGTCACTATCTCTCCGTCTCGCAGAGCTGAGCTGAGAAATTGCAAACGTCCAGCAATTCCTCACACATGAAAAGTGCCAGCACTGAAAGCTACTGCTTGATCTAACCAGGCCTTGGCTAGCCTTTCAGAGCCACAAAAAGGTTGGGGCTCTGTGCTCCTCTAGCCACCTAATCTTCTGCTCACCCTCTCTCGCAGTTGAAGGAGACCTGAGCTGAGAAATTGCAAACATCCAGCAATTCCTCACACATGAAAAGTGCCAGCACTGAAAGCTGTTGCTAGCCAGCGCCGTTCCGTGGAAGCGCTCTCACAGGTGCAGCAACACTGGGGCTCTGCGCTTCTCTAGCCACCTAACGTCACGGTCACTATCTCTCCGTCTCGCAGAGCTGAGCTGAGAAATTGCAAACGTCCAGCAATTCCTCACACATGAAAAGTGCCAGCACTGAAAGCTACTCCTTGATCTAACCATGCCTTGGCTAGCCTTTCAGAGCCACACAAAGGTTGGGGCTCTGTGCTCCTCTAGCCACCTAATCTTCGGCTCATCCTCTCTCGCAGTCGAAGGAGAGCTGAGCTGAGAAATTGAAAATGTCCAGCAATTCCTCACAGATGAAAAGTGCCAGCACTGAAAGCTGTTGCTAGCAGGCACCGTTCCGTGGAAGCGCTCTCACAGGCAGAGCAACAGTGGGGCTCTGCGCTTCTCTACCCACCTAACGTCACGGTCACTTTCTCTCCGTCTCGCAGAGCTGAGTTGAGAAATTGCAAACGTCCAGCAATTGCTCACACATGAAAAGTGCCAGCACTGAAAGCTACTGCATGATCTAACCAGGCCTTGGCTAGCCTTTCAGAGCCACACAAAGGTTGGGGCTCTGTGCTCCTCTAGCCACCTCATCTTCTGCTCATCCTCTCTTGCAGTCGAAGGAGACCTGAGCTGAGAAATTGCAAAAGTCCACCAATTCCTCAGACATGAAAATTTCCAGCAGTGAAAGCTCTTGATAGCCAGCACCGTTCCTTGGAAGCGCTCTCACAGGCGCAGCAACACTGGGGCTCTGCGCTTCTCTAGCCACCTAACGTCACGGTCACTATCTCTCCGTCTCGCAGAGCGGAGCTGAGAAATTGCAAACGTCCAGCAATTCCTCACACATGAAAAGTGTTAGCACTGAAAGCTACTGCTTGATCTAACCAGGCCTTGGCTAGCCTTTCAGAGCCACACAAAGGTTGGGGCTCTGTGCTCCTCTAGCCACCTAATCTTATGTTCATCCTCTCTCGCAGTTGAAGGAGAGCTGAGCTGAGAAACTGCAAATGTCCAGCAATTCCTCACACATGAGAAATGCCAGCACTGAAAGCTGTTCCTAGCCAGCACTGTTCCTTGGAAGTGCTCTGACAGGCGCAGCAACACTGGGGCTCTGCGCTTGTCTAGCCACCTAACGTCATGGTCACTCTTACGACCCAGACCGGACAGACCAGAGGGTCGTAGAGATTCTGGGATCCCCCGGGCTAAATTAAGGTGAAACGACATGAAACGATCACTTTGAACGCTTTATTCCAACAATCCAAACTGTGGAAGGCGTAACGGTGGGCAGCGTGGGTTGCAGCAAAACGTTCACAAGAAGAGAGAAAAGAGAGGAATAAGAAAAAAAAGAAAGAGGGGGACAAGAAAAGAGATAGTCACCACCCTTGGATCCCGCAGTGTCGGCGACGAGCGTGGCAATCCTCCGGTGATGGGCGCGCGCAAAACACTGGAGAAGGGTTCCCTTGTTTATAGTCCCCGCTTTCGTGTCGGCGTTGTGTGTGCGCTTGCGCCGGCAGTTGCTAGGTGGTCGTAGTCTGCCTCCTGGGGGTTGCTGGGATGAAGGCCGAAGTCTTCCTCAGCTGCCCTCTAGGTGACCTAGGTTCTTGTGGAATCGTCTTTCTTTTAGCCGTTACTCATTTGTTCATTCTACTGAACATTTGGCTGTCTCAAAGCCCCACATGTCTTTAGATAACTAGAGAATGTCTCCACACTTGCAAGCAGACCCCCACATGTCTCTAGATAACCAAAGAATGTCTCAAATCCCCACATTTCTTTAGATAACTAAAGAATGTTTCAGGGTCACACAGCACCTTGGTTGCTACAATGTTTGAGACATTAACAGACATTAACTCTTTCAGTCCCTCACACAGCGTAAACCTGCCATTTCGTGTACATGCAGGTGTGAGTACATTCTCCCATTCGAACATGCCCAAAAGGTGCCCTGAGGGGATGGATATCTCATAGTGGAGCACGTTAATGGGTCATAGGATTTAGTTACTCCGATTCCTCCTTTCCACACAAGGTTCCACTTGGCTTCGTGGGTAAGTGTGACTCCACATTTTAATGCAGTTTTTCGACTGGTAATGGGCCCTGTACACCTGGGGCTTCTATGTTTAAATCCTGGTACCGGAAAACCCCAACAAGTACACATATCCCGAATGAAAGTTCGCAATTCTGAGACATACCATGTTTCTATAGGGTCCCATGTTAACGATTCACAACCAACGGTCCGTGAACAGGTCATTAAGGGGGTGTTCTTATAGGGTAGGGGATCTATCTCCCTCGCATCAATTATATTGTCTGGATCACGTAAAGCATGTTTAAGGGACCAAGCGTATTCATAACGAGAACGATTCTGGTGGGCATAGCCACCCCATCTGCGAGGAATTTGAATACACCAACCTGGGGATAACGGAACATTATATTCATGTTGTAGGGGTTCACCGTGAGGGGGAGGGTCCCACCGACGTACCACATTACAAGGGATCTCCTCCTCCCGGGGACACCACTTCGAATTCAGTACAGACATGCAAGGGAGTTGCACTTCTTGGGGACATGCTGTCCAACCCTCTCGGGCTGCAAGGGTAGCACTCGTAGTTCCCGTACAGAGCTGTTGCTTCCAGCATGTAGCCTTCCGCATATCCCTCCAGGTCGTGTTAACTGGAAACCTATAGGCTACCGGAGAGGGTATGTAGTCAGCTTCCCACCCCGGAGGAGGTGCGTAGTCAATTCCCCACAAACATTGTCCCTTCCAGAGAGTATTCTGAATACACTTTTGGTTTAACATTTCTAATTTTGAATTTAACACTCGTGAGAGATTTAACCAAATAACGGCAAATTTGAGACCCTCTGACGCGGACGCTGGGAGGTCCACGCAAAACCCTTGGTCTGTCCGATTCCAGATTCGGACGAAACCAGTAATCAATTCCCATGCCAGGTTGGGTCGGTTATTCAGATTCCCCGTTGATTGAGACAAGATTATACATTCACAAAGTAAGAATATAAACTTTCCCCACACCATCTTTTTCTTAATAAAGAACAGCAACGGGCCTAACAGGATCAGGCAAACAATGCAAAGAATGACCCGCTGAACAACTGAAACCCTAAGTCCCACGATGGGCTTCTGTCAACCTGTAATACATACACACCAGAAAACTAAGGATTAGAAAGATGGGATTATCCATCGGGTGTGAATGCGATGGTCTTTCCCGTGGGCGTCAGTAGCCACCCATGTGTAAAGATTCAGTGGGGTTTTTAGAGTGAGGGGTACTTCCCCTATAGTTGGCAGATCAGCCAAAACTGGCTGTCCTGGATAATGGAGGGGTTTTTCTGGGTCTTCGTCTTCCCTTTTTCCCGGCAGTGAAGAGGGGGGTTTCGGACAGAAAGCAGTGAGTTTGGGACATCCGTTCTTTCCCCACCTGTTGTTAACCTTTGCCACAGCGTCCGGGAGCCGTGCGGGCCACCCAGCACTGTGCAGCTTGAGAGCATGTTTTAATAACCCATTCGTTCTTTCTACTATCCCGTTAGCCTGGGGATAGTAGGGGGTATGAAATGTCCATTGAACTCCTTCATCCTTTGCCCATTCTTGGACCACCCCGGCAGTAAAGTGGCTGCCATTGTCAGATTGGATAGATTTAGGTTTGGGTAGGTAACTGAACCATCGCTTTAACACTTTTACCGTATTTTCCCCGGTAGCTCGTGCCACTGCTTCGGCTTGAACAAGGCCGGAGACGACTTCTACCCCAACCAAAATATACTGTTTTCCCTCTGATTTTTTAAAAGGACCTATGTAATCTACTTGCCAAGTTTCCCAGAGGCCCTTTCCGTCCCGTAAGTGGAGAGGGGGTCCTTGCAAGGGATGCCGCTCTAATCGGGTGCGGCACTGACTGCAAGCAGAAATGATCGTGTTACACAGTTCCCGAGTTACTGGCCAGCCTCTGCTACCAGCCTCCCTGAAAAGGTCTTTAACTCCTGAATGACCGCGTCTCACGTGTAACCACTCCAGCAAGCGCTCCCACTCTTTTTCTTCGGCTTCCACTGCCATTGGAGCTAAACGTGTCAGCGAATCTACCTGATTGTTCCAAATGTGGGCTGGGTGATCCCCCCTCTGGTGTGCGGCTACCCATCCCACCAAGAAAGTCCCCTGTTTGGCAATCTCTAATATTTCTTCCCACTTTTCCCTCTGCCACACGGGTATGCGATTAACCTCCCATTGATTCTGTTCCCAGAAAGGGAGCCACTCGGTACATCCTTTGAATACAGCGTATGAATCTGTGTAAATAAAAGTCAATTCTTTGTTCTCGGCTTCTCTTTTAATCACACTCCACACTGCCACCAACTCCCCCACCTGAGCACTTCCCTCCCCTTCCGTTATAATCCGCTCCCCCGAATCAACATGTAAGGCTACTGCCCGATATTTCCACACCTTTCCCTCCCTTTTTGAGGACGCATCAGTAAACCACACATTTTTCAAATGAGGTTCAAATGGAGGAGCTGGTTTTATAAGGGAAGGAGGGGTATCCTGGTTGGATTGGCTATCAGGTGATTCCTGTATTTGGAGTACCTTAAGTGCCCCTTCTTCTACCCTTCGTGCATGACAATAGTGATCTAATTGCGCATACCATTTCCTGACTGTTTCTTGCTGTGCAACCCCTGCCGGGGGTGGGGTCCCAGCCAGCACTGGCTTCAGGACCTTAAAGGGCCCTCTCAAAATAATCGGTTGTTGCTTTGTGATTTTTTCAGCCTCCTGTAGGGCTAGATTAACTACAAAAAGACCCTTCTCCCAAATTGAATATCGTTTTTCAGCATCTTTGAAGCTTCTCGAGTAGAACCCGACAGGGCGAGTTGGTCCTTCAGGTCCACGCTGCCACATGTGTATTGATAGGCCGTGGATGGCAAAGCCCCACTCAATATGGAGTGGATCAGTCGGGTGTATTGGCCCTAAAGCCTGGTATACCCCAGCCTCAAAGATCAATAGTTTTAAGGCTTCCTCATGGACAGGGGTCCACTCCCAAGAGGTTCTTTTCCTCGTCAGGTCATATAAAGGTTGAGCTATAATAGAAAAGTCCGGAATATGTTTTCTCCAGAATACCAGTAGGCCTAAAGCGTGTTGAAGCTCCCTTTTGTTACCAGGCGCTTTCACTTGCTGGAGGGTAGTTAAGGTCTCTGAGGGAATGCACACTGTTCCTCCCCTCCACCAGATGCCTAGAAATTTCACTTCAGGGGACGGGAGTTGTATTTTCCCTGTTGGAATCTGGAGTCCTAAATTTTCCAAATGGGTAATTATGTCTTCCTGAGTCCGTCCTACCACGGAAACATCAGGGCCACCGATTAGCACATCATCAATATACTGATATATTTTGACTCCTTCCCTGGGGGTAATTTGGGCAAGTTCCTGTGCTAAAGCGTAATGGGCAGTAGTCGGTGAATGACAATAGCCCTGGGGAAGGCGAGTGAATGTGTATTGTACACCTTCCCACGTGAAAGCAAAACGCTCTCTGTCTGAGTCCTGCAGGGGAACCATAAAGAACATATCTTTTACATCAATGGCTGCCAAGATCGGGTGTGCTTGTTCCTGGATGGTTGCGATTAGTTCTGCTATGTTTGGCACCGCGGCGGTTAAGGGTCCTGTATTGGCGTTTAGGTGCCGATAATCGACTGTTAGCCGCCATCTGCCGTCTGGCTTGCGGACAGGCCAAACGGGAGAATTATAGGGGGAATGTACAGGCATAATTATTCCCTTTTCTTTCAGGTCTGAAATCACAGGAGCAATCCCTTCTCTAGCTCCTAGAGGGAGAGGATAGGGTTTAACATTCACAACCTTAGACGGGGGTAATTCCGGCGCGGATTGTAGCAGTCGCACCGTGACTGTCGGTAAACCAAACACCCACTCTTTTCCCTTCGAGTCCACCCAAGCACGCCCTCGGAGCAAATCAAGTCCCAAGATGTTCGTCGGCAACCTCCCCAATATCATCAAAACCTCTATCGGGGATTCGTCCCCAGGCAACCAGCATTTTACTCGAGCAGTCGGTTGGGGTCTGGAATTTCCAAACACATCAGGAACCCAAATTCGCTTTTTATCCGCCACTATCCCGTAGCGGTTAGCCACATCCTCCCGGAGAGCCGACATCTGGGCTCCGGTATCTACTAAAAAGGTGACTGGAGTTTTAAAGGGACCCAGGGGAAAGGTAATTAACAAGTCCCCTTTGTCGTTTTCTGTGAGCCTCCTTAAATAGATCCACCGGCCATCCCCCGGCTCACCGACTGGGGATGGCGGAGGGGGTTTCCTGACTCCGGGACGCTCAGATCGATCAATGCAGTCTCCCGGGGGGGGGGCAGACGGGATTATTGTTTCGGGTTCCCTGGATGGGAGGACAAAATCCTTGGGGTTTGAGGGAGATGGGGATTCCTTTATTTTGTCCCAGCTTTTCACCAAACTTTCCAGATTGGGGGTGGGTAACCCATCCATCACCTCCCTGGGGATCCCCTTTGAGATGCCTTCTGTCCATAATGCATATCTTTTATTATCAGGGGGCCGCGTCGGCCTCGGGGGTGCAGCTTTTATTCGCCCATTACCTTCCACCCTCCTAAGGTCCGCCTTGGATTTTGTCTCTCCCTGGCCGGTAAATCCCATCCGTCTCCCGTAATTAATCAATTCTTGTGCCACCTCTCCCCATGTCGTCTCCGGGGGGCCTCCCCTCCTGCGGGGTCGGGGCGCCCTCAACCGATCTTGTAGTTGCACCGCATATAATTTCAAAGCATCAGGTAATCCTCTTATAAGGGGGTGCAACCTGTCGGGGTCTGCCACATATTGCATGGGAGAGGGCTGTTGCGGAACCAATAACCGGTCATGCATCAACTGGAGGCACGCAGTTTTCTGTACACTCTCTAAAATGTGCCCCGCTGTAGGCGTTTTAATCGAGAAGGGGTCTCCCCTTTCCATGGGATCCAATCCACCCGCCCAGTATGCCACTCTTTGGGTCAGGGACCAGGGTTCTCTATTGTCATTTGTGGTTAGAAAAACTCCCGGACCCCAATATCCTCTCGCCTCCTCCTCACTCAGCAAGATACGGTCACCCCCGGTAAGAGACACTCTCCACACATACTCAGTTTCAGTTTCTCGGGGGCCCCGGGAATATTTCTCCTGAATTTTACCCAAATCAGTGGGAGAATAGGGAATGATACGAGTGGTAACTTGTTGGGGCCCTCCTTGACCAACATCCACAGTCTCAGTTTTAATCAAAGGTCGCAGTACAGCTCCCTCCCCGAGGGAAAATATTTCTTTTATAGGGTCTAGGTCTTTAAAAGGGTATAACGATTTTGGATTGTTCCCCTCGTCAAAATCGGCATACGAATTTTCTACAACAATTGGGGAGCGGATTTCATCTAATTGTTCCCGCAATATTCGCTCCCGCTCCAAAGCTTCCGTCAAAGCGGTGTGTAGCCGTTGGTTAGTCACCCGCTCGGCGGTAAGCTGATCAGAGAGATGTCTTGTCTCATTTCCTAATTGCTCCTGCAGAGCCCCCACCAGATCTTGAAGGGATTTTGTTGTCTCCCCTTCCACGTGTTGGGCCATGTGTTTATTCCGTTGTGCTGCCACCAGAGCTGCTCCTAAAACCGCACAAACTACTGCCTTCCCCTTTCCTTGTTTCAGTTTTCGTTCTTTAGCCAAGCTGGAAATTCTGTCGGCTACCGCTTGTGGATTGTGCCGATTATTGTGGGCCCAAGTCATACCAGAGAGAGAAGGTCGGGCGCTATAGCCCTCTAACCTCTCCAGGAGAGGGGTGCAATCTACAATCCGTCCTCCCAGGGAGGCCATTATGAGTATACAATTATAGGGACCAGATCCCGTACCGGTCCTCAGAGGACTGTCTCCCCTGGTGTATGACTCCTCTCAGAGAGGGGCTTTGGTAAAAGCCTAGTCCCAGTGATTGCTTTAGCACCAATGAGGGAATCCTGCCGACTACGCCAAATTTGTTACGACCCGGACCGGACAGACCAGAGGGCCGTAGAGGTTCTGGGATTCCCCCAGGCTAAATTAAGCTGAAACGACACCAAACGATCACTTTGAACGCTTTATTCGAACAATCCAAACTGCGGAAGGCACAACGGTGGGCAGCGTGGGTTGCAGCAAAACGTTCACAAGAAGAGAGAAAAGAGAGGGATAAGGAAAAAAAAAGAAAGAAAGAGGGGGAAAAGAAAAGAGATAGTCACCACCCTTGGATCCCGCGATGTCGGCGACGAGCGTGGCAATCTTCCCGCGATGTTGGCGACGAGCGTGGCAATCCTCCGGTGATGGGCACGCGCAAAACACTGGAGAAGGGTTCCCTTGTTTATAGTCCCCGCTTTCGTGTCGGCGTTGTGTGTGCGCTTGCGCCGGCAGTTGCTAGGTGGTCGTAGTCTGCCTCCTGGGTGTTGCTGGGATGAAGGCCGAAGTCTTCCTCAGCTGCCCTCTAGGTGACCTAGGTTCTTGTGGAATCGTCTTTCTTTTAGCCGTTACTCATTTGTTCATTCTACTGAACATTTGGCTGTCTCAAAGCCCCACATGTCTTTAGATAACTAGAGAATGTCTCCACACTTGCAAGCAGACCCCCACATGTCTCTAGATAACCAAAGAATGTCTCAAAATCCCAAATTTCTTTAGATAACTAAAGAATGTTTCAGGGTCACACAGCACCTTGGTTGCTACAATGTTTGAGACATTAACAGACATTAACTCTTTCAGTCCCTCACACAGCGTAAACCTGCCATTTCATGTACATGCAGGTGTGAGTACATTCTCCCATTCGAACATGCCCAAAAGGTGCCCTGAGGGGATGGATATCTAGTAGTGGAGCACGTTAATGGGTCATAGGATTTAGTTACTCCGATTCCTCCTTTCCACACAAGGTTCCACTTGGTTTCGTGGGTAAGTGTGACTCCACATTTTAATGCAGTTTTTCGACTGGTAATGGGCCCTCTACACCTGGGGCTTCTATGTTTAAATCCTGGTACCGGAAAACCCCAACAAGTACACGCATCCCGAATTAAAGTTCGCAATTCTGAGACATACCATGTTTCTATAGGGTCCCATGTTAACGATTCACAACCAACGGTCCGTGAACAGGTCATTAAGGGGGTGTTCTTATAGGGTAGGGGATCTATCTCCCTCGCATCAATTATATTGTCTGGATCACGTAAAGCATGTTTAAGGGACCAAGCGTATTCATAACGAGAACGATTCTGGTGGGCATAGCCACCCCATCTGCGAGGAATTTGAATACACCAACCTGGGGATAACGGAACATTATATTCATGTTGTAGGGGTTCACCGTGAGGGGGAGGGTCCCACCGACGTACCACATTACAAGGGATCTCCTCCTCCCGGGGACACCACTTCGAATTCAGTACAGACATGCAAGGGAGGTGCACTTCCTGGGGACACGCTGTCCAACCCTCTCGGGCTGCAAGGGCAGCGCTCGTAGTTCCCGTACAGAGCTGTTGCTTCCAGCATGTAGCCTTCCGCATATCCCTCCAGGTCATGTTAACTGGAAACCTATAGGCTACCGGAGAGGGTATGTAGTCAGCTTCCCACCCTGGAGGAGCTGTGTAGTCAATTCCCCACAAACATTGTCCTTTCCAGAGAGTATTCTGAATACGCTTTTGGTTTAACATTTCTAATTTTGAATTTAACACTCGTGAGAGATTTAACCAAATAACGGCAAATTTGAGACCCTCTGACGCGGACGTAGGGAGGTCCACACAAAACCCTTGGTCTGTTCGATTCCAGATTCGGACAAAACCAGTAATCAATTCCCATGCCAGGTTGGGTCGGTTATTCAGATTCCCCGTTGATTGAGACAAGATTATACATTAACAAAGTAAGAATATAAACTTTCCCCACACCATCTTTTCCCTAATAAAGAACAGCAACGGGCCTAACAGGATCAGGCAAACAATGCAAAGAATGACCCGCTGAACAACTGAAACCCTAAGTCCCACGATGTTCGTCGGCAACCTCCCCAGTATCATCAAAACCTCTATCGGGGATTCGTCCCCAGGCAACCAGCATTTTACTCGAGCAGTCGGTTGGGGTCTGGAATTTCCAAACACATCAGGAACCCAAATTCGCTTTTTATCCGCCACTATCCCGTAGCGGTTAGCCACATCCTCCCGGAGAGCCGACATCTGGGCTCCGGTATCTACTAAAAAGGTGACTGGAGTTTTAAAGGGACCCAGGGGAAAGGTAATTAACAAGTCCCCTTTGTCGTTTTCTGTGAGCCTCCTTAAATAGATCCACCGGCCATCCCCCGGCTCACCGACTGGGGACGGCGGAGGAGGTTTCCCGCAATATTCGCTCCCGCTCCAAAGCTTCCGTCAAAGCGGTGTGTAGCCGTTGGTTAGTCACCCGCTCGGCGGTAAGCTGATCAGAGAGATGTCTTGCCTCATTTCCTAATTGCTCCTGCAGAGCCCCCACCAGATCTTGAAGGGATTTTGTTGTCTCCCCTTCCACGTGTTGGGCCATGTGTTTATTCCGTTGTGCTGCCACCAGAGCTGCTCCTAAAACCGCACAAACTACTGCCTTCCCCTTTCCTTGTTTCAGTTTTCGTTCTTTAGCCAAGCTGGAAATTCTGTCGGCTACCGCTTGTGGATTGTGCCGATTATTGTGGGCCCAAGTCATACCAGAGAGAGAAGGTCGGGCGTTATAGCCCTCTAACCTCTCCAGGAGAGGGGTGCAATCTACAATCGGTCCTCCCAGGGAGGCCATTATGAGTATACAATTATAGGGACCAGATCCCGTACTAGGCCTCAGAGGACTGTCTCCCCTGGTGTATGACTCCTCTCAGAGAGGGGCTTCGGTAAAAGCCGAGTCCCAGTGATCGCTGTAGCACCAACGAGGGGATCCTGCCGACTACGCCAAATTTGTTACGACCCAGACCGGACAGACCAGAGGGTCGTAGAGCTTCTGGGATCCCCCCGGGCTAAATTAAGCTGAAACGACACGAAACGATCACTTTGAACGCTTTATTCCAACAATCCAAACTGTGGAAGGCGTAACGGTGGGCAGCGTGGGTTGCAGCAAAACGTTCACAAGAAGAGAGAAAAGAGAGGAATAAGAAAAAAAAGAAAGAGGGGGACAAGAAAAGAGATAGTCACCACCCTTGGATCCCGCGGTGTCGGCGACGAGCGTGGCAATCCTCCGGTGATGGGCGCGCGCCGTGGCTCTTTGCAGTTGTGTCTTTTATAGTCTAAATCTCCGTCCACAGTCGCGCCTCTTGAAGACTTATACGGGTTCATTCCAGACGGTTCTCAACATATATAGTAGTGTTCCAGAGGGTTCTTTATCTACTGAGTATGTGCGATTTATTGGGGTGGTGGTCTTAGGGACTTGCCAAGGAGCTACAAGCCCCCTCCTCAGATAAGCTTTGTGTGGCCTCTGGCCATATGCGGTGGGTTACCAGGCTGGTTCTGCCACAACACGGGACTGCATAGCCTCCGGCACCTCCCCTGTGCCCATGCCAGCCAACTTCTTGCTAAAGGCCCTCTTTGGTATGCAGACCGCACCTTGGTTGCTACAATGTTTGAGACATTGACAGACATTAACTCTTCCAGTCCCTCACACCACCCCGTGGCTCAAACATTGTCCATACAATCCTCGTCCAGGGTGGCGACTTCACAGACAGCAGAAGGAGGAAACACAAGGTAAGAGTAACAAGAATAGGCAAAACAAGAACCCACAGCCCTACATTACAACAATATTCAAAAGTCACTTTCCCTGAGGTCTTCCTCGACCGTTGTGATCCGTACATGACGAATAGATGTAATGGAGGAGAGCAAGCGAGAGATCATACATCTGCCTATTGCAAGGCCCATCATCAAAAACAAAAATCCACACAGTATCATGAGGCCAATGTTTACAAGCCATTTTCCCCAACCTGGAAGTCCCAGTGAGCCTACAAGAGAGGTGAGCCAAGTTTTCGGATCCCAGCTGTTAAACCGATCCTTGGGCTGCATCGCTTGAAAAAGTTCTCCGGTTTTCTCTGTCACCTCTCTCATCTTCTCTCGTGCTTCTTCTATGGTGGTGGTTGCGTTGCGTATGGTGAGACAACATTCTCCATCGGTGAGATTTAACGTTCCACAGACACCTTGCTCCTTTAACCATAACATATCTAAAGCTAATCTGTTTTGCAAAGCCATTGTAGACACTTGTTGAACCTGTAAATTCGTTTCCCCGAAAGCATAACGGGTCCAATTGCTTAGGACGTGTACTTGCCAGGTCAGATTTTCTAAAACGAATTGGTGCCTTTTAAGGGTCACATATGGGGTAAATATATTCTCCAACATCAGAGATGTTGTCATGCCCCAGGTATAATAATCAGGCACTTGAACTCCACGCACTGCCCACTCAGGTCGCGCCTCGGGTCCATCGCTTTCCCGGCGCCTTCTGTTATGATGGGGCACTGAGAAATTGAACACTCTAGAAGGGCACATTGTTGGAACGCCGATGGTACAGCGTAAACCTGCCATTTCGTGTACATGCAGGTGTGAGTACATTCTCCCATTCGAACATGCCCAAAAGGTGCCCTGAGGGGATGGATATCTAGTAGTGGAGCACGTTAATGGGTCATAGGATTTAGTTATTCCGACTTTTCCTTTCCACACGAGGTTCCACTTGGTTTCGTGGGTAAGTGTGACTCCACATTTTAACGCAGTTTTTCGACTGGTAATGGGCCCTCTACACCTGGGATCTCTAGGTTTAAATCCTGGTACCGGAAAACCCCAACAAGTACACGCATCCCGAATGAAAGTTCGCAATTCTGAGACATACCATGTTTCTATAGGGTCCCATGTTAACGATTCACAACCAACGGTCCGTGAACAGGTCATTAAGGGGGTGTTCTTATAGGGTAGGGGATCTATTTCCCGCGCATCAATTATATTGTCTGGATCAAGTAAAGCCTGCTTAAGGACCAAGCGTATTCATAACGAGAACGATTCTGGTGGGCATAGCCACCCCATCTGCGAGGAATTTGAATACACCAACCTGGGGATAACGGAACATTATATTCATGTTGTAGGGGTTCACCGTGAGGGGGAGGGTCCCACCGACGTACCACATTACAAGGGATCTCCTCCTCCCGGGGACACCACTTCGAATTCAGTACAGACATGCAAGGGAGGTGCACTTCCTGGGGACACGCTGTCCAACCCTCTCGGGCTGCAAGGGTAGCACTCGTAGTTCCCGTACAGAGCTGTTGCTTCCAGCATGTAGCCTTCCGCATATCCCTCCAGGTCGTGTTAACTGGAAACCTATAGGCTACCGGAGAGGGTATGTAGTCAGCTTCCCACCCTGGAGGAGCTGTGTAGTCAATTCCCCACAAACATTGTCCTTTCCAGAGAGTATTCTGAATACGCTTTTGGTTTAACATTTCTAATTTTGAATTTAACACTCGTGAGAGATTTAACCAAATAACGGCAAATTTGGGACCCTCTGACGCGGACGTAGGGAGGTCCACACAAAACCCTTGGTCTGTTCGATTCCAGATTCGGACAAAACCAGTAATCAATTCCCATGCCAGGTTGGGTCGGTTATTCAGATTCCCCGTTGATTGAGACAAGATTATATATTCACAAAGTAAGAATATAAACTTTCCCCACACCATCTTTTCCCTAATAAAGAACAGCAACGGGCCTAACAGGATCAGGCAAACAATGCAAAGAATGACCCGCTGAACAACTGAAACCCTAAGTCCCACGATGTTCGTCGGCAACCTCCCCAGTATCATCAAAACCTCTATCGGGGATTCGTCCCCAGGCAACCAGCATTTTACTCGAGCAGTCGGTTGGGGTCTGGAATTTCCAAACACATCAGGAACCCAAATTCGCTTTTTATCCGCCACTATCCCGTAGCGGTTAGCCACATCCTCCCGGAGAGCCGACATCTGGGCTCCGGTATCTACTAAAAAGGTGACCGGAGTTTTAAAGGGACCCAGGGGAAAGGTAATTAACAAGTCCCCTTTGTCGTTTTCTGTGAGCCTCCTTAAATAGATCCACCGGCCATCCCCCGGCTCACCGACTGGGGACGGCGGAGGAGGTTTCCCGCAATATTCGCTCCCGCTCCAAAGCTTCCGTCAAAGCAGTGTGTAGCCGTTGGTTAGTCACCCGCTCGGCGGTAAGCTGATCAGAGAGATGTCTTGCCTCATTTCCTAATTGCTCCTGCAGAGCCCCCACCAGATCTTGAAGGGATTTTGTTGTCTCCCCTTCTACGTGTTGGGCCATGTGTTTATTCCGTTGTGCTGCCACCAGAGCTGCTCCTAAAACCGCACAAACTACTGCCTTCCCCTTTCCTTGTTTCAGTTTTCGTTCATTAGCCAAGCTGGAAATTCTGTCGGCTACCGCTTGTGGATTGTGCCGATTATTGTGGGCCCAAGTCATACCAGAGAGAGAAGGTCGGGCGTTATAGCCCTCTAACCTCTCCAGGAAAGGGGTGCAATCTACAATCGGTCCTCCCAGGGAGGCCATTATGAGTATACAATTATAGGGACCGGATCCCGTACTAGGCCTCAGAGGACTGTCTCCCCTGGTGTATGACTCCTCTCAGAGAGGGGCTTCGGTAAAAGCCGAGTCCCAGTGATCGCTTTAGCACCAACGAGGGGATCCTGCCGACTACGCCAAATTTGTTACGACCCAGACCGGACAGACCAGAGGGTCGTAGAGCTTCTGGGATCCCCCCGGGCTAAATTAAGCTGAAACGACACGAAACGATCACTTTGAACGCTTTATTCCAACAATCCAAACTGTGGAAGGCGTAACGGTGGGCAGCGTGGGTTGCAGCAAAACGTTCACAAGAAGAGCGAAAAGAGAGGAATAAGAAAAAAAAGAAAGAGGGGGACAAGAAAAGAGATAGTCACCACCCTTGGATCCCGCGGTGTCGGCGACGAGCGTGGCAATCCTCCGGTGATGGGCGCGCGCCGTGGCTCTTTGCAGTTGTGTCTTTTATAGTCTAAATCTCCGTCCACAGTCGCGCCTCTTGAAGACTTATACGGGTTCATTCCAGACGGTTCTCAACATATATAGTAGTGTTCCAGAGGGTTCTTTATCTACTGAGTATGTGCGATTTATTGGGGTGGTGGTCTTAGGGACTTGCCAAGGAGCTACAAGCCCCCTCCTCAGATAAGCTTTGTGTGGCCTCTGGCCATATGCGGTGGGTTACCAGGCTGGTTCTGCCACAACACGGGACTGCATAGCCTCCGGCACCTCCCCTGTGCCCATGCCAGCCAACTTCTTGCTAAAGGCCCTCTTTGGTATGCAGACCGCACCTTGGTTGCTACAATGTTTGAGACATTGACAGACATTAACTCTTCCAGTCCCTCACACCACCCCGTGGCTCAAACATTGTCCATACAATCCTCATCCAGGGTGGCGACTTCACAGACAGCAGGAGGAGGAAACACAAGGTAAGAGTAACAAGAATAGGCAAAACAAGAACCCACAGCCCTACATTACAACAATATTCAAAAGTCACCTTCCCTGAGGTCTTCCTCGACCGTTGTGATCTGTACATGACGAATAGATGTAATGGAGGAGAGCAAGCGAGAGATCATACATCTGCCTATTGTAAGGCCCATTATCAAAACTAAAAATCCACACAGTATCACGAGGCCAATGTTTACAAGCCATTTTCCCCAACCTGGAAGTCCCAGTGAGCTTGCAAGAGAGGTGAGCCAAGTTTTCGGATCCCAGCTGTTAAACCGATCCTTGGGCTACATCGCTTGAAAAAGTTCTCCGGTTTTCTCTATTACCTCTCTCATCTTCTCTCGCGCTTCTTCTATGGTGGTGGTTGCGTTGTGTATGGTGAGACAACATTCTCCATCGGTGAGATTTAACATTCCACAGACACCTTGCTCCTTTAACAATAACATAGCTAAAGCTAATCTGTTTTGCAAGACCATTGTAGACACTTGTTGAACCTGTAAATTTGTTTCCCCGAAAGCATAACGGGTCCAATTGCTTAGGACGTGTACTTGCCAGGTCAGATTTTCTAAAACGAATTGGTGCCTTTTAAGGGTCACATATGGGGTAAATATATTCTCCAACATCAGAGATGTTGTCATGCCCCAGGTATAATAATCAGGCACTCGAACTCCACGCACTGCCCACTCAGGTCGCGCCTCGGGTCCATCGCTTTCCCGGCGCCTTCTGTTATGGTGGGGCACTGAGAAATTGAACACTCTAGAAGGGCACATTGTTGGAACGCCGATGGTACAGCGTAAACCTGCCATTTCGTGTACATGCAGGTGTGAGTACATTCTCCCATTCGAACATGCCCAAAAGTTGCCCTGAGGGGATGGATATCTCATAGTGGAGCACGTTAATGGGTCATAGGATTTAGTTACTCCGATTCCTCCTTTCCACACAAGGTTCCACTTGGCTTCGTGGGTAAGTGTGACTCCACATTTTAACGCAGTTTTTCGACTGGTAATGGGCCCTGTACACCTGGGGCTTCTATGTTTAAATCCTGGTACCGGAAAACCCCAACAAGTACACATATCCCGAATGAAAGTTCGCAATTCTGAGACATACCATGTTTCTATAGGGTCCCATGTTAACGATTCACAACCAACGGTCCGTGAACAGGTCATTAAGGGGGTGTTCTTATAGGGTAGGGGATCTATCTCCCTCGCATCAATTATATTGTCTGGATCACGTAAAGCATGTTTAAGGGACCAAGCGTATTCATAACGAGAACGATTCTGGTGGGCATAGCCACCCCATCTGCGAGGAATTTGAATACACCAACCTGGGGATAACGGAACATTATATTCATGTTGTAGGGGTTCACCGTGAGGGGGAGGGTCCCACCGACGTACCACATTACAAGGGATCTCCTCCTCCCGGGGACACCACTTCGAATTCAGTACAGACATGCAAGGGAGTTGCACTTCTTGGGGACATGCTGTCCAACCCTCTCGGGCTGCAAGGGTAGCACTCGTAGTTCCCGTACAGAGCTGTTGCTTCCAGCATGTAGCCTTCCGCATATCCCTCCAGGTCGTGTTAACTGGAAACCTATAGGCTACCGGAGAGGGTATGTAGTCAGCTTCCCACCCCAGAGGAGGTGCGTAGTCAATTCCCCACAAACATTGTCCCTTCCAGAGAGTATTCTGAATACACTTTTGGTTTAACATTTCTAATTTTGAATTTAACACTCGTGAGAGATTTAACCAAATAACGGCAAATTTGAGACCCTCTGACGCGGACGCTGGGAGGTCCACGCAAAACCCTTGGTCTGTCCGATTCCAGATTCGGACGAAACCAGTAATCAATTCCCATGCCAGGTTGGGTCGGTTATTCAGATTCCCCGTTGATTGAGACAAGATTATACATTCACAAAGTAAGAATATAAACTTTCCCCACACCATCTTTTTCTTAATAAAGAACAGCAACGGGCCTAACAGGATCAGGCAAACAATGCAAAGAATGACCCGCTGAACAACTGAAACCCTAAGTCCCACGATGGGCTTCTGTCAACCTGTAATACATACACACCAGAAAACTAAGGATTAGAAAGATGGGATTATCCATCGGGTGTGAATGCGATGGTCTTTCCCGTGGGCGTCAGTAGCCACCCATGTGTAAAGATTCAGTGGGGTTTTTAGAGTGAGGGGTACTTCCCCTATAGTTGGCAGATCAGCCAAAACTGGCTGTCCTGGATAATGGAGGGGTTTTTCTGGGTCTTCGTCTTCCCTTTTTCCCGGCAGTGAAGAGGGGGGTTTCGGACAGAAAGCAGTGAGTTTGGGACATCCGTTCTTTCCCCACCTGTTGTTAACCTTTGCCACAGCGTCCGGGAGCCGTGCGGGCCACCCAGCACTGTGCAGCTTGAGAGCATGTTTTAATAACCCATTCGTTCTTTCTACTATCCCGTTAGCCTGGGGATAGTAGGGGGTATGAAATGTCCATTGAACTCCTTCATCCTTTGCCCATTCTTGGACCACCCCGGCAGTAAAGTGGCTGCCATTGTCAGATTGGATAGATTTAGGTTTGGGTAGGTAACTGAACCATCGCTTTAACACTTTTACCGTATTTTCCCCGGTAGCTCGTGCCACTGCTTCGGCTTGAACAAGGCCGGAGACGACTTCTACCCCAACCAAAATATACTGTTTTCCCTCTGATTTTTTAAAAGGACCTATGTAATCTACTTGCCAAGTTTCCCAGAGGCCCTTTCCGTCCCGTAAGTGGAGAGGGGGTCCTTGCAAGGGATGCCGCTCTAATCGGGTGCGGCACTGACTGCAAGCAGAAATGATCGTGTTACACAGTTCCCGAGTTACTGGCCAGCCTCTGCTACCAGCCTCCCTGAAAAGGTCTTTAACTCCTGAATGACCGCGTCTCACATGTAACCACTCCAGCAAGCGCTCCCACTCTTTTTCTTCGGCTTCCACTGCCATTGGAGCTAAACGTGTCAGCGAATCTACCTGATTGTTCCAAATGTGGGCTGGGTGATCCCCCCTCTGGTGTGCGGCTACCCATCCCACCAAGAAAGTCCCCTGTTTGGCAATCTCTAATATTTCTTCCCACTTTTCCCTCTGCCACACGGGTATGCGATTAACCTCCCATTGATTCTGTTCCCAGAAAGGGAGCCACTCGGTACATCCTTTGAATACAGCGTATGAATCTGTGTAAATAAAAGTCAATTCTTTGTTCTCGGCTTCTCTTTTAATCACACTCCACACTGCCACCAACTCCCCCACCTGAGCACTTCCCTCCCCTTCCGTTATAATCCGCTCCCCCGAATCAACATGTAAGGCTACTGCCCGATATTTCCACACCTTTCCCTCCCTTTTTGAGGACGCATCAGTAAACCACACATTTTTCAAATGAGGTTCAAATGGAGGAGCTGGTTTTATAAGGGAAGGAGGGGTATCCTGGTTGGATTGGCTATCAGGTGATTCCTGTATTTGGAGTACCTTAAGTGCCCCTTCTTCTACCCTTCGTGCATGACAATAGTGATCTAATTGCGCATACCATTTCCTGACTGTTTCTTGCTGTGCAACCCCTGCCGGGGGTGGGGTCCCAGCCAGCACTGGCTTCAGGACCTTAAAGGGCCCTCTCAAAATAATCGGTTGTTGCTTTGTGATTTTTTCAGCCTCCTGTAGGGCTAGATTAACTACAAAAAGACCCTTCTCCCAAATTGAATATCGTTTTTCAGCATCTTTGAAGCTTCTCGAGTAGAACCCGACAGGGCGAGTTGGTCCTTCAGGTCCACGCTGCCACATGTGTATTGATAGGCCGTGGATGGCAAAGCCCCACTCAATATGGAGTGGATCAGTCGGGTGTATTGGCCCTAAAGCCTGGTATACCCCAGCCTCAAAGATCAATAGTTTTAAGGCTTCCTCATGGACAGGGGCCCACTCCCAAGAGGTTCTTTTCCTCGTCAGGTCATATAAAGGTTGAGCTATAATAGAAAAGTCCGGAATATGTTTTCTCCAGAATACCAGTAGGCCTAAAGCGTGTTGAAGCTCCCTTTTGTTACCAGGCGCTTTCACTTGCTGGAGGGTAGTTAAGGTCTCTGAGGGAATGCACACTGTTCCTCCCCTCCACCAGATGCCTAGAAATTTCACTTCAGGGGACGGGAGTTGTATTTTCCCTGTTGGAATCTGGAGTCCTAAATTTTCCAAATGGGTAATTATGTCTTCCTGAGTCCGTCCTACCACGGAAACATCAGGGCCACCGATTAGCACATCATCAATATACTGATATATTTTGACTCCTTCCCTGGGGGTAATTTGGGCAAGTTCCTGTGCTAAAGCGTAATGGGCAGTAGTCGGTGAATGACAATAGCCCTGGGGAAGGCGAGTGAATGTGTATTGTACACCTTCCCACGTGAAAGCAAAACGCTCTCTGTCTGAGTCCTGCAGGGGAACCATAAAGAACATATCTTTTACATCAATGGCTGCCAAGATCGGGTGTGCTTGTTCCTGGATGGTTGCGATTAGTTCTGCTATGTTTGGCACCGCGGCGGTTAAGGGTCCTGTATTGGCGTTTAGGTGCCGATAATCGACTGTTAGCCGCCATCTGCCGTCTGGCTTGCGGACAGGCCAAACGGGAGAATTATAGGGGGAATGTACAGGCATAATTATTCCCTTTTCTTTCAGGTCTGAAATCACAGGAGCAATCCCTTCTCTAGCTCCTAGAGGGAGAGGATAGGGTTTAACATTCACAACCTTAGACGGGGGTAATTCCGGCGCGGATTGTAGCAGTCACACCGTGACTGTCGGTAAACCAAACACCCACTCTTTTCCCTTCGAGTCCACCCAAGCACGCCCTCGGAGCAAATCAAGTCCCAAGATGTTCGTCGGCAACCTCCCCAATATCATCAAAACCTCTATCGGGGATTCGTCCCCAGGCAACCAGCATTTTACTCGAGCAGTCGGTTGGGGTCTGGAATTTCCAAACACATCAGGAACCCAAATTCGCTTTTTATCTGCCACTATCCCGTAGCGGTTAGCCACATCCTCCCGGAGAGCCGACATCTGGGCTCCGGTATCTACTAAAAAGGTGACCGGAGTTTTAAAGGGACCCAGGGGAAAGGTAATTAACAAGTCCCCTTTGTCGTTTTCTGTGAGCCTCCTTAAATAGATCCACCGGCCATCCCCCGGCTCACCGACTGGGGACGGCGGAGGAGGTTTCCCGCAATATTCGCTCCCGCTCCAAAGCTTCCGTCAAAGCGGTGTGTAGCCGTTGGTTAGTCACCCGCTCGGCGGTAAGCTGATCAGAGAGATGTCTTGCCTCATTTCCTAATTGCTCCTGCAGAGCCCCCACCAGATCTTGAAGGGATTTTGTTGTCTCCCCTTCTACGTGTTGGGCCATGTGTTTATTCCGTTGTGCTGCCACCAGAGCTGCTCCTAAAACCGCACAAACTACTGCCTTCCCCTTTCCTTGTTTCAGTTTTCGTTCTTTAGCCAAGCTGGAAATTCTGTCGGCTACCGCTTGTGGATTGTGCCGATTATTGTGGGCCCAAGTCATACCAGAGAGAGAAGGTCGGGCGCTATAGCCCTCTAACCTCTCCAGGAGAGGGGTGCAATCTACAATCGGTCCTCCCAGGGAGGCCATTATGAGTATACAATTATAGGGACCAGATCCCGTACTAGGCCTCAGAGGACTGTCTCCCCTGGTGTATGACTCCTCTCAGAGAGGGGCTTCGGTAAAAGCCGAGTCCCAGTGATCGCTGTAGCACCAACGAGGGGATCCTGCCGACTACGCCAAATTTGTTACGACCCAGACCGGACAGACCAGAGGGTCATAGAGCTTCTGGGATCCCCCCGGGCTAAATTAAGCTGAAACGACACGAAACATTCACTTTGAATGCTTTATTCCAACAATCCAAACTGTGGAAGGCGTAACGGTGGGCAGCGTGGGTTGCAGCAAAACGTTCACAAGAAGAGCGAAAAGAGAGGAATAAGAAAAAAAAGAAAGAGGGGGACAAGAAAAGAGATAGTCACCACCCTTGGATCCCGCGGTGTCGGCGACGAGCGTGGCAATCCTCCGGTGATGGGCGGGCGCCGTGGCTCTTTGCAGTTGTGTCTTTTATAGTCTAAATCTCCGTCCACAGTCGCGCCTCTTGAAGACTTATACGGGTTCATTCCAGACGGTTCTCAACATATATAGTAGTGTTCCAGAGGGTTCTTTATCTACTGAGTATGTGCGATTTATTGGGGTGGTGGTCTTAGGGACTTGCCAAGGAGCTACAAGCCCCCTCCTCAGATAAGCTTTGTGTGGCCTCTGGCCATATGCGGTGGGTTACCAGGCTGGTTCTGCCACAACACGGGACTGCATAGCCTCCGGCACCTCCCCTGTGCCCATGCCAGCCAACTTCTTGCTAAAGGCCCTCTTTGGTATGCAGACCGCACCTTGGTTGCTACAATGTTTGAGACATTGACAGACATTAACTCTTCCAGTCCCTCACACCACCCCGTGGCTCAAACATTGTCCATACAATCCTCGTCCAGGGTGGCGACTTCACAGACAGCAGAAGGAGGAAACACAAGGTAAGAGTAACAAGAATAGGCAAAACAAGAACCCACAGCCCTAACATTACAACAATATTCAAAAGTCACTTTCCCTGAGGTCTTCCTCGACCGTTGTGATCCGTACATGACGAATAGATGTAATGGAGGAGAGCAAGCGAGAGATCATACATCTGCCTATTGCAAGGCCCATCATCAAAAACAAAAATCCACACAGTATCATGAGGCCAATGTTTACAAGCCATTTTCCCCAACCTGGAAGTCCCAGTGAGCCTACAAGAGAGGTGAGCCAAGTTTTCGGATCCCAGCTGTTAAACCGATCCTTGGGCTGCATCGCTTGAAAAAGTTCTCCGGTTTTCTCTGTCACCTCTCTCATCTTCTCTCGTGCTTCTTCTATGGTGGTGGTTGCGTTGCGCATGGTGAGACAACATTCTCCATCGGTGAGATTTAACATTCCACATACACCTTGCTCCTTTAACCATAACATAGCTAAAGCTAATCTGTTTTGCAAGGCCATTGTAGACACTTGTTGAACCTGTAAATTCGTTTCCCCGAAGGCATAACGGGTCCAATTGCTTAGGACGTGTACTTGCCAGGTCAGATTTTCTAAAACGAATTGGTGCCTTTTAAGGGTCACATATGGGGTAAATATATTCTCCAACATCAGAGATGTTGTCATGCCCCAGGTATAATAATCAGGCACTCGAACTCCACGCACTGCCCACTCAGGTCGTGCCTCGGGTCCATCGCTTTCCCGGCGCCTTCTGTTATGATGGGGCACTGAGAAATTGAACACTCTAGAAGGGCACATTGTTGGAACGCCGATGGTACAGCGTAAACCTGCCATTTCGTGTACATGCAGGTGTGAGTACATTCTCCCATTCGAACATGCCCAAAAGGTGCCCTGAGGGGATGGATATCTAGTAGTGGAGCACGTTAATGGGTCATAGGATTTAGTTATTCCGATTTTTCCTTTCCACACAAGGTTCCACTTGGTTTCGTGGGTAAGTGTGACTCCACATTTTAATGCAGTTTTTCGACTGGTAATGGGCCCTCTACACCTGGGATCTCTAGGTTTAAATCCTGGTACCGGAAAACCCCAACAAGTACACGCATCCCGAATGAAAGTTCGCAATTCTGAGACATACCATGTTTCTATAGGGTCCCATGTTAACGATTCACAACCAACGGTCCGTGAACAGGTCATTAAGGGGGTGTTCTTATAGGGTAGGGGATCTATTTCCCGCGCATCAATTATATTGTCTGGATCAAGTAAAGCCTGCTTAAGGACCAAGCGTATTCATAACGAGAACGATTCTGGTGGGCATAGCCACCCCATCTGCGAGGAATTTGAATACACCAGCCTGGGGATAACGGAACATTATATTCATGTTGTAGGGGTTCACCGTGAGGGGGAGGGTCCCACCGACGTACCACATTACAAGGGATCTCCTCCTCCCGGGGACACCACTTCGAATTCAGTACAGACATGCAAGGGAGGTGCACTTCCTGGGGACACGCTGTCCAACCCTCTCGGGCTGCAAGGGCAGCGCTCGTAGTTCCCGTACAGAGCTGTTGCTTCCAGCATGTAGCCTTCCGCATATCCCTCCAGGTCATGTTAACTGGAAACCTATAGGCTACCGGAGAGGGTATGTAGTCAGCTTCCCACCCTGGAGGAGCTGTGTAGTCAATTCCCCACAAACATTGTCCTTTCCAGAGAGTATTCTGAATACACTTTTGGTTTAACATTTCTAATTTTGAATTTAACACTCGTGAGAGATTTAACCAAATAACGGCAAATTTGGGACCCTCTGACGCGGACGTAGGGAGGTCCACACAAAACCCTTGGTCTGTTCGATTCCAGATTCGGACAAAACCAGTAATCAATTCCCATGCCAGGTTGGGTCGGTTATTCAGATTCCCCGTTGATTGAGACAAGATTATACATTCACAAAGTAAGAATATAAACTTTCCCCACACCATCTTTTCCCTAATAAAGAACAGCAACGGGCCTAACAGGATCAGGCAAACAATGCAAAGAATGACCCGCTGAACAACTGAAACCCTAAGTCCCACGATGTTCGTCGGCAACCTCCCCAGTATCATCAAAACCTCTATCGGGGATTCGTCCCCAGGCAACCAGCATTTTACTCGAGCAGTCGGTTGGGGTCTGGAATTTCCAAACACATCAGGAACCCAAATTCGCTTTTTATCCGCCACTATCCCGTAGCGGTTAGCCACATCCTCCCGGAGAGCCGACATCTGGGCTCCGGTATCTACTAAAAAGGTGACCGGAGTTTTAAAGGGACCCAGGGGAAAGGTAATTAACAAGTCCCCTTTGTCGTTTTCTGTGAGCCTCCTTAAATAGATCCACCGGCCATCCCCCGGCTCACCGACTGGGGACGGCGGAGGAGGTTTCCCGCAATATTCGCTCCCGCTCCAAAGCTTCCGTCAAAGCAGTGTGTAGCCGTTGGTTAGTCACCCGCTCGGCGGTAAGCTGATCAGAGAGATGTCTTGCCTCATTTCCTAATTGCTCCTGCAGAGCCCCCACCAGATCTTGAAGGGATTTTGTTGTCTCCCCTTCTACGTGTTGGGCCATGTGTTTATTCCGTTGTGCTGCCACCAGAGCTGCTCCTAAAACCGCACAAACTACTGCCTTCCCCTTTCCTTGTTTCAGTTTTCGTTCATTAGCCAAGCTGGAAATTCTGTCGGCTACCGCTTGTGGATTGTGCCGATTATTGTGGGCCCAAGTCATACCAGAGAGAGAAGGTCGGGCGTTATAGCCCTCTAACCTCTCCAGGAGAGGGGTGCAATCTACAATCGGTCCTCCCAGGGAGGCCATTATGAGTATACAATTATAGGGACCAGATCCCGTACTAGGCCTCAGAGGACTGTCTCCCCTGGTGTATGACTCCTCTCAGAGAGGGGCTTCGGTAAAAGCCGAGTCCCAGTGATCGCTTTAGCACCAACGAGGGGATCCTGCCGACTACGCCAAATTTGTTACGACCCGGACCGGACAGACCAGAGGGTCGTAGAGCTTCTGGGATCCCCCCGGGCTAAATTAAGCTGAAACGACACGAAACGATCACTTTGAACGCTTTATTCCAACAATCCAAACTGTGGAAGGCGTAACGGTGGGCAGCGTGGGTTGCAGCAAAACGTTCACAAGAAGAGCGAAAAGAGAGGAATAAGAAAAAAAAGAAAGAGGGGGACAAGAAAAGAGATAGTCACCACCCTTGGATCCCGCGGTGTCGGCGACGAGCGTGGCAATCCTCCGGTGATGGGCGCGCGCCGTGGCTCTTTGCAGTTGTGTCTTTTATAGTCTAAATCTCCGTCCACAGTCGCGCCTCTTGAAGACTTATACGGGTTCATTCCAGACGGTTCTCAACATATATAGTAGTGTTCCAGAGGGTTCTTTATCTACTGAGTATGTGCGATTTATTGGGGTGGTGGTCTTAGGGACTTGCCAAGGAGCTACAAGCCCCCTCCTCAGATAAGCTTTGTGTGGCCTCTGGCCATATGCGGTGGGTTACCAGGCTGGTTCTGCCACAACACGGGACTGCATACCCTCCGGCACCTCCCCTGTGCCCATGCCAGCCAACTTCTTGCTAAAGGCCCTCTTTGGTATGCAGACCGCACCTTGGTTGCTACAATGTTTGAGACATTGACAGACATTAACTCTTCCAGTCCCTCACACCACCCCGTGGCTCAAACATTGTCCATACAATCCTCGTCCAGGGTGGCGACTTCACAGACAGCAGAAGGAGGAAACACAAGGTAAGAGTAACAAGAATAGGCAAAACAAGAACCCACAGCCCTAACATTACAACAATATTCAAAAGTCACTTTCCCTGAGGTCTTCCTCGACCGTTGTGATCCGTACATGACAAATAGATGTAATGGAGGAGAGCAAGCGAGAGATCATACATCTGCCTATTGCAAGGCCCATCATCAAAAATAAAAATCCACACAGTATCACGAGGCCAATGTTTACAAGCCATTTTCCCCAACCTGGAAGTCCCAGTGAGCCTACAAGAGAGGTGAGCCAAGTTTTCGGATCCCAGCTGTTAAACCGATCCTTGGGCTGCATCGCTTGAAAAAGTTCTCCGGGTTTCTCTGTCACCTCTCTCATCTTCTCTCGTGCTTCTTCTATGGTGGTGGTTGCGTTGCGTATGGTGAGACAACATTCTCCATCGGTGAGATTTAACATTCCACAGACACCTTGCTCCTTTAACCATAACATAGCTAAAGCTAATCTGTTTTGCAAAGCCATTGTAGACACTTGTTGAACCTGTAAATTCGTTTCCCCGAAGGCATAACGGGTCCAATTGCTTAGGACGTGTACTTGCCAGGTCAGATTTTCTAAAACGAATTGGTGCCTTTTAAGGGTCACATATGGGGTAAATATATTCTCCAACATCAGAGATGTTGTCATGCCCCAGGTATAATAATCAGGCACTCGAACTCCACGCACTGCCCACTCAGGTCGCGCCTCGGGTCCATCGCTTTCCCGGCGCCTTCTGTTATGATGGGGCACTGAGAAATTGAACACTCTAGAAGGGCACATTGTTGGAACGCCGATGGTACAGCGTAAACCTGCCATTTCGTGTACATGCAGGTGTGAGTACATTCTCCCATTCGAACATGCCCAAAAGGTGCCCTGAGGGGATGGATATCTAGTAGTGGAGCACGTTAATGGGTCATAGGATTTAGTTATTCCGATTTTTCCTTTCCACACGAGGTTCCACTTGGTTTCGTGGGTAAGCGTGACTCCACATTTTAACGCAGTTTTTCGACTGAACTCTTAAGACATTAACTCTTCCAGTCCCTCACAGGTCACTATCTCACTAGCCACCTAACCCTTGGGTCATCCTCTCTCGCAGTCGAAGGAGACCTGAGCTGAGAAATTGCAAACGTCCACCAATTCCTCACACATGAAAAGTGCCAGCACTGAAAGCTCTTGCTAGCCAGCACCGTTCCTTGGAACTGCTCTCACAGGTGCAGCAACACTGGGGCTCTGCGCTTCTCTAGCCACCTAACGTCACGGTCACTATCTCTCCGTCTCGCAGAGCTGAGCTGAGAAATTGTAAACGTCCAGCAATTCCTCACACATGAAAAGTGCCAGCACTGAAAGCTACTGCTTGATCTAACCAGGCCTTGGCTAGCCTTTCAGAGCCACACAAAGGTTGGGGCTCTGTGCTTCTCTAGCCACCTAATCTTCTGCTCACTCTCTCTCGCAGTCGAAGGACAGCTGAGCTGAGAAATTGCAAACGTCCAGCAATTCCTCACACATGAAAAGTGCCAGCAGTGAATGCTACTGCTTGATCTAACCAGGCCTTGGCTAGCCTTTCAGAGCCACAGAAAGGTTGGGGCTCTGTGCTTCTCTAGCCACCTAATCTTCTGCTCATCCTCTCTCGCAGTCGAAGGAGAGCTGAGCTGAGAAATTGCAAACGTCCAGCAATTCCTCACACATGAAAAGTGCCAGCACTGAAAGCTACTGCTTGATCTAACCAGGCCTTGGCTAGCCTTTCAGAGCCACACAAAGGTTGGGGCTCTGTGCTTCTCTAGCCACCTAACCCTCGGCTCATCCTCTCTCGCAGTCGAAGGACAGCTGAGCTGAGAAACTGCAAACGTCCACCAATTCCTCACACATGAAAAGTGCCAGCTCTGAAAGCTGTTGCTAGCCAGCAGCGTTCCTTGGAAGCGCTCTCACAGTCGCAGCAACACTGGGGCTCTGCGCTTCTCTAGCCACCTAACGTCACGGTCACTATCTCTCCGTCTCGCAGAGCTGAGCTGAGAAATTGCAAACGTCCAGCAATTCCTCACACATGAAAAGTGTTATCCCTGAATGCTACTGCTTGATCTAACCAGGCCTTGGCTAGCCTTTCAGAGCCACACAAAGGTTGGGGCTCTGTGCTTCTCTAGCCACCTAACCCTCGGCTCATCCTCTCTCGCAGTCGAAGGACAGCTGAGCTGAGAAATTGCAAAAGTCCACCAATTCATCAGACATGAGAAATGCCAGCACTGAAAGCTCTTGCTAGCCAGCACCGTTCCTTGGAACTGCTCTCACAGGCGCAGCAACACTGGGGCTCTGCGCTTCTCTAGCCACCTAACGTCACGGTCACTATCTCTCCGTCTCGCAGAGCTGAGCTGAGAAATTGCAAACGTCCAGCAATTCCTCACACATGAAAAGTGCCAGCACTGAATGCTACTGCTTGATCTAAGCATGCCTTGGCTAGCCTTTCAGAGCCACACAAAGGTTGGGGCTCTGTGCTCCTCTAGCCACCTAATCTTCTGCTCATCCTCTCTCGCAGTCGAAGGAGAGCTGAGCTGAGAAATTGCAAACGTCCAGCAATTCCTCACACATGAAAAGTGCCAGCACTGAAAGCTACTGCTTGATCTAACCAGGCCTTGGCTAGTCTTTCAGAGCCACACAAAGGTTGGGGCCCTGTGCTTCTCTAGCCACCTAACCCTCGGCTCATCCTCTCTCGCAGTCGAAGGACAGCTGAGCTGAGAAATTGCAAACGTCCAGCAATTCCTCACACATGAAAAGTGCCAGCACTGAAAGCTGTTGCTAGCCAGCAGCGTTCCTTGGAAGCGCTCTCACAGGCACAGCAACACTGGGGCTCTGCGCTTCTCTAGCCACCTAACATCACGGTCACTATCTCTCCGTCTCGCAGAGCTGAGCTGAGAAATTGCAAACGTCCAGCAATTCCTCACACATGAAAAGTGCCAGCACTGAAAGCTACTGCTTGATCTAACCAGGCCTTGGCTAGCCTTTCAGAGCCACACAAAGGTTGGGGCTCTGTGCTCCTCTAGCCACCTAATCTTCTGCTCATCCTCTCTCACAGTCGAAGGAGACCTGAGCTGAGAAATTGCAAACGTCCAGCAATTCCTCACACATGAGAAATGCCAGCACTGAAAGCTGTTGCTAGCCAGCGCCGTTCCTTGGAAGCGCTCTCACAGGTGCAGCAACACTGGGGCTCTGCACTTCTCTAGCCACCTAACGTCACGGTCACTATCTCTCCGTCTCACAGAGCTGAGCTGAGAAATTGCAAACGTCCAGCAATTCCTCACACATGAAAAGTGCCAGCACTGCAAGCTACTGCTTGATCTAACCATGCCTTGGCTAGCCTTTCAGAGCCACACAAAGGTTGGGGCTCTGTGCTTCTCTAGCCACCTAACCCTCGGCTCATCCTCTCTCGCAGTCGAAGGACAGCTGAGCTGAGAAATTGCAAACGTCCAGCAATTCCTCAGACATGAGAAATGCCAGCACTGAAAGCTCTTGCTAGCCAGCACCGTTCCTTGGAACTGCTCTCACAGGCGCAGAAACACTGGGCCTCTGCGCTTCTCTAGCCACGTAACATCACGGTCACTATCTGTCCGTCTCGCAGAGCTGAGCTGAGAAATTGCAAACGTCCAGCAATTCCTCAGACATGAGAAATGCCAGCACTGAAAGCTGCTGCTAGCCAGCACCGTTCCTTGGAAGCGCTCTCACAGGCGCAGCAACACTGGGGCTCTGCGCTTCTCTAGCCACCTAACGTCACGGTCACTATCTCTCCGTCTCGCAGAGCTGAGCTGAGAAACTGCAAACGTCCAGCAATTCCTCACACTTGAAAAGTGCCAGCACTGAATGCTACTGCTTGATCTAAGCATGCCTTGGCTAGCCTTTCAAAGCCACACAAAGGTTGGGGCTCTGTGGTCCTCTAGCCACCTAATCTTCTGCTCATCCTCTCTCGCAGTCGAAGGAGACCTGAGCTGAGAAATTGCAAACGTCCACCAATTCCTCACACATGAAAAGTGCCAGCACTGAAAGCTACTGCTTGATCTAATCAGGCCTTGGCTAGCCTTTCAGAGCCACACAAAGGTTGGGGCTCTGTGGTCCTCTAGCCACCTAATCTTCTGCTCATCCTCTCTCGCAGTCGAAGGAGAGCTGAGCTGAGAAATTGCAAACGTCCAGCAATTCCTCACACATGAAAAGTGCCAGCACTGAAAGCTCTTGCTAGCCACCACCGTTCCTTGGAAGTACTCTCACAGGCGCAGCAACACTGGGGCTCTGCACTTCTCTAGCCACCTAACGTCACGGTCACTATCTCTCCGTCTCGCAGAGCTGAGCTGAGAAATTGCAAACGTCCAGCAATTCCTCACACATGAAAAGTGCCAGCACTGAAAGCTACTGCTTGATCTAAGCATGCCTTGGCTAGCCTTTCAAAGCCACACAAAGGTTGGGGCTCTGTGGTCCTCTAGCCACCTAATCTTCTGCTCATCCTCTCTCGCAGTCGAAGGAGAGCTGAGCTGAGAAATTGCAAACGTCCAGCAATTCCTCACACATGAAAAGTGCCAGCACTGAAAGCTACTGCTTGATCTATCCAGGCCTTGGCTAGCCTTTCAGAGCCACACAAAGGTTGGGGCTCTGTGCTTCTCTAGCCACCTAACCCTCGGCTCGTCCTCTCTCGCAGTCGAAGGACAGCTGAGCTGAGAAATTGCAAACGTCCAGCAATTCCTCAGACATGAGAAATGCCAGCACTGAAAGCTGTTGCTAGCCAGCACCGTTCCTTGGAACTGCTCTCACAGGCGCAGAAACACTGGGCCTCTGTGCTTCTCTAGCCACGTAACATCACGGTCACTATCTGTCCGTCTCGCAGAGCTGAGCTGAGAAATTGCAAACGTCCAGCAATTCCTCAGACATGAGAAATGCCAGCACTGAAAGCTGCTGCTAGCCAGCACCGTTCCTTGGAAGCGCTCTCACAGGCGCAGCAACACTGGGGCTCTGCGCTTCTCTAGCCACCTAACGTCACGGTCACTTTCTCTCCGTCTCGCAGAGCTGAGCTGAGAAACTGCAAACGTCCAGCAATTCCTCACACTTGAAAAGTGCCAGCACTGAATGCTACTGCTTGATCTAAGCATGCCTTGGCTAGCCTTTCAAAGCCACACAAAGGTTGGGGCTCTGTGGTCCTCTAGCCACCTAATCTTCTGCTCATCCTCTCTCGCAGTCGAAGGAGACCTGAGCTGAGAAATTGCAAACGTCCACCAATTCCTCACACATGAAAAGTGCCAGCACTGAAAGCTACTGCTTGATCTAATCAGGCCTTGGCTAGCCTTTCAGAGCCACACAAAGGTTGGGGCTCTGTGGTCCTCTAGCCACCTAAACTTCTGCTCATCCTCTCTCGCAGTCGAAGGAGAGCTGAGCTGAGAAATTGCAAACGTCCAGCAATTCCTCACACATGAAAAGTGCCAGCACTGAAAGCTCTTGCTAGCCACCACCGTTCCTTGGAAGTACTCTCACAGGCGCAGCAACACTGGGGCTCTGCACTTCTCTAGCCACCTAACGTCACGGTCACTATCTCTCCGTCTCGCAGAGCTGAGCTGAGAAATTGCAAACGTCCAGCAATTCCTCACACTTGAAAAGTGCCAGCACTGAAAGCTACTGCTTGATCTAACCAGGCCTTGGCTAGACTTTCAGAGCCACACAAAGGTTGGGGCTCTGTGCTCCTCTAGCCACCTAATCTTCTGCTCATCCTCTCTCGCAGTCGAAGGAGAGCTGAGCTGAGAAATTGCAAACGTCCAGCAATTCCTCACACATGAAAAGTGCCAGCACTGAAAGCTACTGCTTGATCTAACCAGGCCTTGGCTAGTCTTTCAGAGCCACACAAAGGTTGGGGCTCTGTGCTTCTCTAGCCACCTAACCCTCGGCTCATCCTCTCTCGCAGTCAAAGGACAGCTGAGCTGAGAAACTGCAAACATCCACCAATTCCTCAGACATGAAAAGTGCCAGCTCTGAAAGCTGTTGCTAGCCAGCACCGTTCCGTGGAAGCGCTCTCACAGGCCCAGCAACACTGGGGCTCTGCGCTTCTCTAGCCACCTAACGTCACGGTCACTATCTCTCCGTCTCGCAGAGCTGAGCTGAGAAATTGCAAACGTCCAGCAATTCCACACACATGAAAAGTGCCAGCACTGAATGCTACTGCTTGATCTAAGCATGCCTTGGCTAGCCTTTCAGAGCCACACAAAGGTTGGGGCTCTGTGCTTCTCTAGCCACCTAATCTTCTGCTCATCCTCTCTCGCAGTCGAAGGACAGCTGAGCTGAGAAATTGCAAACGTCCAGCAATCCCTCACACATGAAAAGTGCCAGCACTGAAAGCTCTTGCTAGCCACCACCGTTCCTTGGAAGCGCTCTCACAGGCGCAGCAACACTGGGGCTCTGCACTTCTCTAGCCACCTAACGTCACGGTCACTATCTCTCCGTCTTGCAGAGCTGAGCTGAGAAATTGCAAATGTCCAGCAATTCCTCACACATGAAAAGTGCCAGCACTGAAAGCTACTGCTTGATCTAACCATGCCTTGGCTAGCCTTTGAGAGCCACACAAAGGTTGGGCTCTGTGGTCCTCTAGCCACCTAATCTTCTGCTCATCCTCTCTCGCAGTCGAAGGAGAGCTGAGCTGAGAAATTGCAAACGTCCAGCAATTGCTCACACATGAAAAGTGTTAGCACTGACTGCTACTGCTTGATCTAACCATGCCTTGGCTAGCCTTTCAGAGCCACACCAACCCTGGGGCTCTGCACCTGCCTAGCCACCTCATGTTATGCTCTCTGTCTATGTCGCAGGCTAGGTAGAGCTCAGCTCCAAAATTGAAACTTCCAGCGACTACTCCCACAGGGAAGGTGCCAGCACTGAAAGCTCTTGCTAGCCCTCACCTTTCCTTGGAAGCGCTCTCACAGGCCCAGCAATACTGGGGATCTGTGCTTCTCTAGCCACCTAAAGTAATGGTCACTCTCTCTTAGTCTCGTAGAGCACAGCTCTGAAATGGAAAGCGTCCAGCAAGTCCTCAAACATGGAAAGTGCCAAGATTGAAAGCTGCCTCTTGACTTTATCCCTTGGCTACCCTTTCAGAGCCACACCAACCCTGGGGCTCTGCACCTGCCTAGCCACCTCATGTTATGCTCTCTCTCTCGCAGGCTAGGGAGAGCTCAGCTCTGAAATTGAAAACATCCAGCGACTACTCCCACAGGGAAGGGGCCAGCACTGAAAGCTCTTGCTAGCCCTCACCTTTCCATGGAAGCCCCTTCACAGGCCCAGCAACACTGGGGATCTGCACTTTTCTAGCCACCTAACATAATGGTCACTATCTCTCAGTCTCGTAGAGCTCAGCTCTGAAATGGAAAGTGTCCAGCAAGTCCTCACACATGGAAAGTGCCAGGACTGAAAGCTGCTGCTTGACCTCTCTATCCCTTGGCTACCCTTTCAGAGCCACACCAACCGTGGGGATCTTCAGCTGCCTAGCCACCTCATGCTATGCTCTCTCTCTCTCGCAGGCTAGGTAGAGCTCAGCTCCAAAATTGAAAACATCCAGCGACTACTCCCATAGGGAAGGTGCCAGCACTGAAAGCTCTTGCTAGCCCTCACCTTTCCTTGGAAGCCCTTTCACAGGCCCAGCAACACTGGGGATCTGCGCTTCTCTAGCCATCTAATGTAATGATCACTGGTTGCAATGTGGACTCTTTTGCTCTCAAGTTTAGTGTGGTTGTTCTTAAAAGCGCATTATGTAATACCTTACTTTCAGTATATGGTCCTTCTTATTGTGCTATTTATTACCTCTGGGAACTGGACTACTGTTATCATGTTATTGTTGTTTGTAACACTGGTTTATGATATGATAGAAGTGCAGGTCGTGAAACTAATCGGATGTTTGTACTCAGCATTTCTGTCACCTCTGTACTTCGGGAGCCACCTATGGGAGCTTATTAATAATTATACCTTTTACCTTTTCTCCTCTGAGAGCCAATCTATGGAGGAGACATCTTCGTAGTATGGGTGCTATCTCCTAGAGAATATTAATAACTACACTTTCTACCTTTTCTCCTGGGGGAGCCAACCTATTGGGGAGACATCTTCCAACATCTTCCCTTTCTCCACCAGGTTAATTACAATAGCATTGGAGGAGTTTGTAAACTTTGAATATCCTTGGGATGTTGAACTCAGCATGCTCCTATTGCTAGGAATCAGCCTGTTCCTGAATGTGATTCAGATCTTGTTTAGGGTTAAACAACTATTTAAAAACACCACCCAGAGATCAACTGCCATGACTGCAGCTACTCAAACCCTGGTGACAGGCACTGCAGTCTACTCAAACTCTGACAACAGGCACTTGTTACGACCCAGACCGGACAGACCAGAGGGTCGTAGAGCTTCTGGGATCCCCCCGGGCTAAATTAAGGTGAAACCACACCAAACGATCACTTTGAACGCTTTATTCGAATAATCCAAACTGTGGAAGGCACAACGGTGGGCAGCGTGGGTTGCAGCAAAACGTTCACAAGAAGAGAGAAAAGAGAGGGGAAAGAAAAAGGGGAAAAGAAAAGAGATAGTAACCACCCTTGGGTCCCACAGCGTCGACGATGAGCGTGGTAATCCTCCGGTGATGGGGGCACGCAACGTGGCTCTTTGCAGTTGTCTTTTATAGTCTAAATCTCCGTCTACAGTCGCACCTCCTGAAGACTTATATGGGTTCATTCCAGACAGTTCTCAACATATATAGTAGTGTTCCAGAGGGTTCTTTATCTACTGAGTATGTGCGGCTTATTGGGGTGGTGGTCTTAGGGACTCGCCAAGGAGCTACAAGCCCCCTCCTCAAACAAACTTTGTGTGGCCTCTGGCCATATGCGGTGGGTTACCAGGCTGGTTCTGCCACAACACAGGACTGCATACCCTCCGGCACGCCCCCTGTGTCCATGCCAACCAACTTCTTGCTAATGTATGTCCCTCCCTCTTTGTTATGCAGACTGTACCTTGGTTGCTACAATGTTTGAGACATTGACAGACATTAACTCTTTCAGTCCCTCACAGCACTGTGGCTAGTCTAACCCTGGTGACAGGTACTGCAGCTACTCTAACCCTGACGACAAGCGCTGCAGCTACTCTAACCCCTATGACAAGCACTGCGGCTACTCTAACCCCAGCAACAAGCACTGCAGCTACTCTAACCCCTATGACAAGCACTGCGGCTACTCTAACCCCAGCAACAAGCACTGCAGCTACTCTAACCCCTATGACAAGCACTGCGGCTACTCAAACCCCTATGACAAGCACTGCGGCTACTCTAACCCCAGCAACAAGCACTGCAGCTACTCTAACCCCTATGACAAGCACTGCGGCTACTCAAACCCCTATGACAAGCACTGCGGCTACTCTAACCCCAGCAACAAGCACTGCAGCTACTCAAACCCCTACGACAAGCACTGTGCCTATTCAAACCCCAGTGATAAGCAGTGAAGCTATTCAGACCCTGGCGACAGGCACTGTGGCTACTCAAACCTTGGTGATGGGTGATGCAGCTGAACTAGAGAATCAACCGGTGCCAGTATCAATCACCTCTATACAGAAGAAGAAAAATACAAAAAAATCAGTTCACTTAGCGAAGGATGAAGGTGAACCAGGGTCATCACGAGAACAGGAGGAAGAGGCAGAACCAGAGATAATCACCCAGTCCTTGAGTGAGCTGCGAGATATGCAAAGACTTCAGCCATAGTCCAGGTGAGCACATTATCACCTGGCTGCTCCAATGCTGGGATAAGAGGGCCAGTAGCTTGGAATTAGAGGCTAAGGAAGCCAAGCAATTGGTATCCCTTTCTAGGGAAGGGGGCATTGACAAGGCAATTGGGAAAAAGACACAAGCCCTCAGCCTCTGGAGGCGACTTCTGTTGGGTGTGAGGGAAAGGTACCCCTTCAAGGAAGATGTTGTATGTCACCCAGGCAAGAGGACCGCCACGGAGAGAGGTATCCAGTACCTGAGGGAATTAGCCATGCGGGAGATGGTTTATTATGACCCAGGCAATGCGCAATTACCCAGAGATCCAGATGAAGTCCAACGTGCATGATTCATGTGGCGGAAGTTTTTACGAAGCGCACCATTGTCATATGCCAATGCATTGGCAGTAATGGACTGGAAAGATGAAGAGGGACCAACAGTAGATGAATTGGTTTGCCAGCTCCGGCAATACTAAGTAAGTCTCACTTCCTCCTTCATCGCAGCTGTGGAGAGACTGCCAGACATGCTAGAACTTCAATGCGAATTGGAGTCAAAGGCAGCCAAGTGATACGCCACAATTGATATCGCTAATGCATTTTTTTCAATCCCTTTGGCAGCAGAGTGCAGGCCACAGTTTGCTTTCACTTGGAGGGGCGTCCAGTACACCTGGAATCGACTGCCCCAGGGGTGGAAACACAGCCCCACCATTTGCCATGGACTAATCCAGACTGCACTGGAAAAGGGTGAGGCTCCAGAACACCTGCAGTACATTGATGACATCATCGTATGGGGCAACACAGCAGAAGAAGTTTTTGAGAAAGGGGAGAAAATAGTTCAAATCCTTCTGAACGCAGGTTTTGCCATAAAACAGAGTAAGGTGAAGGGACCTGCACAGGAGATCCAGTTTTTAGGACTAAAATGGCAAGATAGACATCGTCACATCCCAATGGATGTGATCAACAAAATAGCAGCTATGTCTCCACCGACTAGTAAACAGGAAATGCAAGCTTTCTTAGGCGTTGTAGGTTCTTGGAGAATGCATATTCCAAATTACAGTATGATTGTAAGCCCTCTCTATCAAGTGACCTGGAAGAAGAACAATTTTAAATGGGGCCCTGAGCAACAACAAGCCTTTGAACAGATTAAACGGAAGATTGTTCATGCAGTAGCCCTTGGGCCAGTCCAGGCAGGACCAGATGTTAAAAATGTGCTCTACACCGCAGCCAGGGAGAATGGCCCTACCTGGAGCCTCTGGCAGAAGGCACCCAGGGGAGACCCGAGGTCGACCTCTAGGGTTTTGGAGTCGAGGATCTGAGGCCCGCTATACTCCAACTGAAAAGGAGATATTAGCAGCATATGAAGGAGTTGGAGCTGCTTCAGAAGTGGTTGGTACTGAAACACAGCTCCTATTAGCACCCCGACTGCCAGCGCTGGGCTGGATGTTCAAAGGGAAGGTCCCTTCTACACATCATGCAACTGATGCTACGTGGAATAAGTGGGTTGCACTGATCACACAACAAAGTCGAATAGGAAACCCCTGTCGCCCAGGAATTTTGGAAGTGATCACGGACTGGCCAGAAGGCAAAGATTTTGGAATATTGCCAGAGGAGGAGGTGACGCATTCTGAAGAGGCCCCACTGTATAATAAACTGCCAGAAAATGAGAGGCAATATGCCCTGTTCATTGATGGGTCCTGTCGCATTGTAGGAAAGCATCGGAGGTGGAAGGCAGCTGTGTGGAGTCCTATACAACAAGTTGCAGAAACTGCTGAAGGAGAAGGTGAATCAAGTCAATTTGCAGAGGTGAAAGCCATCCAGCTGGCGGACGCTCAGTATATAAACAGGGGGGAGTTGGCCGGGAGGAGCAGATTGCTGCTTGGGCATCGGTCAGTGGGTGGTGAGCAATTGCATTGTGCGTCACTTGTCTTTTCTTGGGTGTTATTTCTTTTTTTTGTTATATTCCTCTTCATTACAATTATTATTATATTATTATTCTTAGTTATTAATGTATTTTATTTTACTTTATTTATTAAACCGTTCTTATCTCAACCCATGAGTTTTACTTCTTTTTTCCGATCCTCCTCCCCATCCCACTGGGAGGGGGGAGGGGGAAGCAGCTGCATGGTCTTTAGTTGCTGACTGGGGTTAAACCACAACAGTCCTTTTTGGCGCCCAACGTGGGGCATGAAGGGTTGAGATAACGACAGATCTGATCAGAGTGTGTTAAAACAAACTTGTTCTAAGTATTCATTGTATTGGTTTGATATTCACTGGTTACAATGTGGACTCTTTTGCTCTCAAGGTTGGTGTGGTTGTTCTTAAAGGTGCATTATGTAATATATTCCTTGCAGTATATGCTCCCTGTTGTGCTATTTATCACCTCTGGGAACTGGACTAGAGTTATCATGTTGTTGTTTGTAACACTGGCTTATGATAGAAGTGCAGGTCGTGAAACTAATTGGGTGTTTGTACTCAGCATTGTTGTCACCTCTGTACTTCGGGAGCCACCTATGGGTGGAGCCCAAAATACTTCAGCATGCTGTGCTCTCTGCTAGAGCTGAAAGAATACAGTGTAGCTTTGCTCTCTTCTTGACTAGAGGTCAGGAAGGTGAGGTAGTAGATGACTTACAATATTGTGTAGCATGCTCTACTTTTAACATGGGGGCTGCTTTTTTTAATGGTAATTGTGTTGATTTTGTGAGAAATGTGAATGTGATTCGTGTGAGTAAAAAACAGAATAGAAGAGGGAGGATTGGTTCATGTAGATATGAAGACATAGTTGAGTGAAAGCACCATTGTTTTAATGCAACTGCGGACCCTGACGGGGAAGATGATTGTGTAATCGCAAACTGCAGAAGTTCCTTTATCTATGGGGTTGTAAGTTTCTAAAAGTGGTACAAGCTTAAAACCGGTTGGGGGACGATTGGTTACCAGAAGGAATGACAGAAGGCACGCGCTGCACGAGATAAGAAGGCGAAGAGTTCAACCTTAAAAATCTGTATAAAGGTCGCTGAGGAAGACTCTTACTTCATCCCAAGACCCCCGCCCAAGACCACCAAGAGGCAGTGCGCATGTGAAAGGGACTTGCAAAACTCATTTTAATACGAAGCGAAGGACAATTTGCATATCGCATCACCCTGTTAAATACGTAAGAGTATAGACTATAAACGCTATATGCTGCTGTCTGTAGGTGTGCGTGTTGGTAGAGCCCAGGTTCCCCGCGCACCCAGCGCTGTTTGCTTGCCTTTTATTCGCTAATAAACCAAGTTCCTGTTAACGTATTATTTTGGGACTCGGTCATTTATCACAATTTGGGGGCTCGTCCGGGATGGTCTTGGTTCCTGAATTCTGACTTGATCTAGGAGGGGCGCCCCACCGTTTGGTGGCTCCTGTTCGGGTCAGGTCGGGACCAACGCCATCCTGAACCTGAATAGAGGCAAGCAAAGAATTCGATTTTTGGAGCTCCCTTGCCGGTTGCGGCAGTTGATTTTGCCCGTAATTCTGTGCGCAAAGAAGCGAACGAAGACGACGGAGTCGTGAGTATTAAAGGCGTATACCGTTCGGTTGGGTGGGATTCGGTTGCCTGTGTGTGAAGAGTGTGATTGAGACGGAACGTAGTTCCGAAGCGAGTGCAGAGGTCTTCTAACCGCGGTTCCAATCTCCCGCAAGGGACTTGGCCGGTGAAGGACCGAAGCGATTCCTATAGGATTCGTGGGTGGGTGATAGGTCCTAAGCCCCCTGCAAGACACTCTTGTTAAGGTAACCAAGGGCTGTAGGAATTGCCACGGTAAAATTCCTAGATGGGCCAAATAAAATCTAAGACCCAGGACCAGAAGAAAGGGAGCGAATTACCAGACATACTACTAGAATGTCCATTAGGGATAATGATTAGAAATTGGAATAATAGGGGCCCCAGAAAAGGAAAAAGCAAATTAAAAATGGTTCAATATTGTACGGTAGAGTGGCCGAAGGAGCCTTTAAAACCACATGTTTTTTGGCCTGTTTTTGGATCTTTTGAGGACTGGGTCTGCCAAGCCTTAAATATATATGTTAATACAAAGGAACCTTTTAGTCAAGAGGAAAGTGATTATGCAGGATTATGGATTAGGACTTCACATCCTTTTCCCGCCTCGATACTTGCATTAAAGGCAGATGAAAAGCCTGAGGAGGAAGAAAAAGAGAAAGAAAAAGGAAAAAATAATGATGAATGGGAGCCGCTAGATAACATACCACCACCGTATAATCCACCCCCGGCAGCTCCGCACCCGGGGATGGTACCACCCCCTCCTCCGGCGCCGACAGCTCCCAGATCAGATCTACCGCCAGCTGCATGTAAACGAAGTAGAATTGCCGCCTCTGAAGGAACTGTTTTATATCCCCTAAGGGAAGTACCCCTTGGAGGAAATCAGGGAGGCATTGGATTTGTAGCTGTACCACTAAGTACTACAGATATGAGAAACTTCAAAAAGGAAATGGGGACTTTATTAGATGATCCACTGGGAGTGGCCGAAAAACTAGATCAATTCCTAGGTCCTAATACCTATACCTGGGAAGAAATGCAGTCCATTTTAGGGATTTTATTTACTACTGAGGAAAAGGGAATGATCAGACAGGCAGGAATGAGAATTTGGGAAAGACAGAATCAGGCAGGACCCCCGGCGGACCAGAAATGGCCAAACGTGGGTCCTCACTGGGATGATCAACAACCCCAGGGGAGACAGAACATGAGGGATTTAAGAACGTTAATCATACAAGGAATAAGGGAGGCGGTTCCACGAGGACAAAACATCAATAAAGCATTTAGTGAACAGCAAAGGAAGGATGAATCTCCCACAGAGTGGTTGGAGAGATTAAGGAAGAGTCTGCAGATGTATTCAGGAATTGATCCGAATACAGTAGCTGGAACCGCACTCCTCAGAACACAATTTGTGGCCAAATCCTGGGGAGATATAAGAAGGAAATTAGAAAAGCTAGAAGATTGGCAAGAGAAGGGATTAGAGGAGTTACTCAGGGAAGCACAAAAAGTCTATGTCAGACGAGATGAAGAAAAACAAAAAGCAAAAGCAAAAATTTTCATAGCTGCTGTTCGAGAGAGTCAGAAAAATAAGAATTCATCTGGGGAAAGGAAAGAAAGAGGGGTGAACAGAATTCCCCAAGAACCACCCCGCCGAGAAAGAACAACTATTTCTGTTTGCTATTACTGTGGCAAAAAGGGACACATTCAGAAGAATTGCCGTAAGCGAAAACAGGATGAGCAAATGCTTAAAGAAGAATAGGGGTGTCAGGGGCTATATCTCTTGGGGACTTCAACATCAACAGAGCCCTTGATAAAATTGTTAATAGGACCCCATAAAGAGGAATACTCATTTTTAGTAGATACTGGGGCTGAGAAATCAACGATTCAAAAACTTCCAAAAGGCATAGAAAAAGGGAAAAATTACATGTCAGTAATTGGTGCAAAAGGGGAGCCTTTTAAGGTACCTATTCTAGAAGACGTAAAAATAGAATCGGAAAAGAAAATCTGCTTGAATGATTTACTTTTGCTTCCCGAAGCAGAATATAATCTGTTAGGAAGAGACTTAATTCTGAAATTAAATTTCAGTATTCAGAGTCAAGGGGACAAACTACAGGTTAAATTATACACTTTAACACAAGCAGATGAAGAAGTTATCAACCCCTCAGTATGGTATCAGGAAGGGGAAACTGGGAAGATAGATATGAATCCAATAGTTGTTCAAATAACAGATCCACATCGTCCGATTAGAATCAAACAATATCCCATACCGATGGAAGGTCGAAGAGGATTGAAACCTATAGTAGACAGGCTTTTAAAAAAAGGGACTTTAGAATCGTGTATGTCACCTCATAATACACCCATCCTACCTGTAAAGAAACCCGATGGGTCATATAGGATGGTACAAGATTTAAGGGCCGTAAATCAACGAACGATTACCAAATTCCCTGTGGTAACTAATCCTTATACTTTATTGAGTCATTTATCTCCCAAGCATATTTGGTATAGTGTAATAGATCTGAAAGATGCTTTTTGGGCTTGCCCCCTAGATAAAGGATCTAGAGATTATTTTGCCTTTGAATGGGAGGATCCTGAAACAGGGAGAAAACAACAATTGAGGTGGACCGTACTACCACAGGGGTTTACAGAATCACCTAATCTGTTTGGACAAACATTAGAAACAATTTTACAAGATTTCACTATACCCAGGGAGGTAAAGTTATTACAATATGTAGATGACCTATTGATAGCAGGGGAAACTGAGGAAGAAACCCAAAAGGCTACTATTGAACTATTAAATTTCCTGGGAGAAAAGGGATTAAAGGTGTCCCGGTCAAAATTGCAATTTACAGAACAAGAAGTGAGATATTTAGGGCATTGGTTAAGTGAAGGAAAAAAGAAATTAGACCCTGACAGAATATCTGGGATTTTATCCCTGAGACCCCCAAAAACTAAAAAGGAAATAAGACAAGTATTGGGATTATTAGGGTATTGCAGACCATGGCTTGAAGGCTATAGTGAAAAGGTAAAATTTCTATATGAGAAATTGACTAATAACCAGTTTAAGTGGTATGTGGAAGATGAAAAAAAGTTTGAAGAAATTAAAAGGACACTTGTGGAAGCACCTGTGTTGAGCCTTCCAGAGTTGGAAAAACCTTTTTATCTATTTGTAAATACATCCAATCAAACAGCATATGGAGTTCTCACTCAAGACTGGGCAGGGGTTAAAAAGCCTGTAGGATACTTGTCTAAATTACTTGATCCAGTAAGTAGAGGATGGCCTGCTTGTCTCCAGGCCTTGGTTGCTACAGCACTATTAATAGAAGAAGCTAGGAAAATTACTTTTAGCGCCCCTTTGAAGGTATTTACCCCACACAATGTTAGGGGAGTTCTCCAACAAAAAGCTGAAAAATGGCTAACGGATAGCAGAATTTTAAAGTATGAGACCATATTGATTAACTCTCCAGATTTAGAGCTAAAAGTTACTTCTGCTCAAAGTCCAGCACAATTTTTGTTCGGAGAACCGTCAGAAAAGTTGCAACATGATTGCTTAGAAGTAATCGAAGTTCAAACTAAAGTGAGACTGGATTTAAAGGAAACTGAACTAGAAAAAGGAGAAAAATTGTTTGTAGATGGATCTTCCCGAATAGTTGAAGGGAAGAGAAAATCAGGGTATGCAATAATAAATAAAGATTTAGAGATTGTTGAATCGGGACCTTTAAGTCCAGCATGGTCAGCTCAAGCTTGTGAGTTGTATGCTTCTATACAGAGCTTTAGAATTATTAAAGGGAAAAAGCGGAACAATATTCACGGACTCTAAATATGCATTTGGAGTGGTCCACACTTTTGGAAAAATCTGGGAAGAAAGAGGCCTAATTAATACTCAAGGGAAGAATCTAATACATCAAGAATTAATAATAAAAATTTTAAGAATGTTAAGGGAACCAAAAGAGATAGCAGTAGTACATATAAGAGGACATCAAAAAGGGTTAGATTATCAGACTAGGGGAAACAATCTCGCAGATAAAGAAGCCCAGGAGGCAGCTTTAAGGGCTCCGATTGTTCGGGTTAATATAATACAAACAAAAGAGGATACAAGTGAGGAGGAACGAGAAAGTGAAAAGAAGTATACCCCTGAGGAAATAACCAGACTTGAGAAAATAGGGGCAAACTTCGAACGAGGAAAATGGACACTGCCCGATGGCAGAGAAATGTTGCCAAAGGCTTATGCTAGACAGATTTTGGAGCGTTTACATGTACAAACACATTGGGGTACAAGAGCATTAAGCGATCATTTTCTTAAACAATTTGGCTGTATTGGAATCTTTGAAATAGCTAAACAGATTACACAAGGTTGCTTGACTTGTCACAAAGTAAACAAGAAAGTGTTCCGACAAGTGGCAGCAGGGGGAAGAAGAACAGCTTATAGACCTTTTGAGAGAATACAAGTTGATTTTACCGAACTCCCTAAAGTCGGAAGGTTGAAATATCTATTGGTAATGGTAAACCATTTAACACAATGGGTAGAAGCCTACCCTGTGACACGAGCTACAGCACAAATGGTAGTGAAAATTTTATTAGAACACTTAATACCTAGATATGAGATAATCCAGTACATTGATTCTGACCAAGGCACTCATTTTACTTCCAAAATAATAGAGGTGCTATGTCAATCCTTAGGTATCAGGTGGGAACACCACACCCCATGGCATCCACAAAGCTCGGGAAAAGTAGAGAGAATGAATCAAACAATAAAACAACAACTGGCCAAGTTAATGATTGAAACACAGATGCCTTGGACAAAATGCCTATCATTGGCACTTCTAAATATAAGAACAAAACCCCATAGTGAGACTGGATTATCACCCTATGAAATGCTATATGGCACGCCCTACTCTCAGGGGATGCCACTTGGAAATAATATAGTAGAAGATCATGATGTTCAGAAACATATAATTATTTTGGGAAAAAACGTTGAAAAAAATTAAGAAAAATAGGAATGTTAGCTCAAACACCACCCCTGGGATTTGCAATCCATCAGTTGAAGCCTGGGGACAGGGTGTTGATAAAAACATGGAAAGAAGAAACTTTATCCCCTCTTTGGGAGGGACCTTATCTTGTTTTGTTAACCACAAATACCGCTGTCCGAACTGCGGAAAAAGGGTGGACCCACGTATCGCGAGTCAAGGGTCCAATAAAGGAGTGGAAGGTAACATCGGAGCCAGGAGAGACTAAGCTAACCATAAGACGAACCTGAAGATCCTGACAACGAAAAGAAGACTGGACCTATGGACAGCTTCCTTTAAACCAGGCAAACTCTGTCTGGATTAATTTATGTCAGTTGAAGTTAGAGAAAGTCTTTATACATGGTTCCAAATACCACGGGGATGTAAGGTGAAACAGGTATACTTTATTCCTTGGAGGGAAGAAAGAATACCTCAACTAACAGGGGGAGCAGGCTGTTATAAAATCACGGGAGTCCCAAAAATTTTTCCCTTGGCCTGTGATTTAAAAAAAGAAACCCCGGGATTTCCTAGATCAATAATCCCACCTGAAATCCCATGCATTGAACACCTTGATTTGGGTCATCTATGTTGGATAGTCTGTAGATGCTGGAATTGTAACCAAAAATGGTCTTGTGTATCGTTTAACAAACAACCATACTGCAAAAAGTGCAGAAACCCTAATTCACTCCCTACAAGGGAACAAATAAGACAAGTCGAAATTCTTAAACTGTTTTGCGGCTGGGAATTGCTTTTACCTGAAACATGGGAAGTATTTGAGAGCGATTGGTATCGGGTTTTGGCCAAGTGTGCTAAAGAATTTGCATGGAAGAGGGCCCAGCGAAAATATTAAATAACAGAATAAGAGCAGGGTCGATCTCTAAATTATAAATCAAAAATTAAACTAACTGTTGGAACATAGCATACAAGTGACTAAAGGGTTTGAGAAGCCCCAACTTTGGTCTCAAAGTAATCTAAAGGAGTCACCCGATACTAAAAGGAAAGAGGGCAAGACCGGAGTGGGAACTGGTATTGCGGCTGTAGAAGTCTGCCAAGGGCTGCAACCCCTTTGGGCTGTGACTGCCGAATACTATGGCCCTGTCTGGACCTCTTTTGATTATACTTGGGGTAAACTCCTTAACTTTGGCCACGACAAATAACTGCAGTCTATGTGTGACGACCACTAGGAGGGGGAAGATAAGCTCCCAAACCTTGGTTTATCACACTATCTATGACTGCAAAGGCAAAAAAAAATGGGAACTGTATTCATAATTCGACCCAGTATGCCCTATGTAACGAAGGAAATAGAACTGTATGCTATGATCCCACAGAACTCCCTTATCAATATTGGGTAGAAATGAAGACAAATTCAGAGGAAGGTAGATTAATCGGAACAAGTAAGGTCATAACCGATTTGAGTACTCCGGTTTCAATAGTTTTTGATGCATGTGACGTTATAGATGATGATCTAGATACTAATTGTGGAAGTTTAGAATGGAGACGATATTACAGTAATCAACCAAAATATATTTGCCCAGGTGCACATCAATGTCCAATAAATCCTGATTATGTACCAAGTCAAACAGCCAGGTACCAATCGTCACATCTATGTGGAAGGAGGGACTGGTCTTGCGTATGTTGGGATACTATAGGTTGGGGATATGATTATCAATGTAAGGATCTAAAAGCTTTAATAACGAGGATAGAAACAGGAAGTAATTGCACAACTCGTACCTGTAATCCGGTAAATCTAACCCTTATAAATTTGGAAAATTGGAAGCAGAAACAGGTAACCAAAATTGGACTTAAGATATATGGACCTGGAGAGGATCCAGGTGTAATAATTAAAAATAAAATTAAAGAAAAGACAAAAGAATCAGTACAACACAGATTATTATTTAACTCATTCTACCATGAAATGGAGACAGGGGTGAAATATGAAATCCCCACAGTAGCTAAAAATCTATTTGTAAATCTTGCTGAAAACATTGCTAAATCATTAAGTGTAACTAACTGTTATGTTTGCGGTGGAACAAATCAAGGTGAACGATGGCCATGGGAAGCTATGGAGAGCAACATAGGTGATTCCCAAGTATGGAACACAACGGGAACAGGTAACAGGAAACAACGATGGGTACTCCAAACGAGTATAATCGGAAGGAGTTGTTGGCAAAACCTAAAAGATAATGGAAAGCAAGTAGGTCACTTGGAATGTGAAGGAGGTTACCTATGGAATGAAACAACGAATAACTGGGATAAGTGGGGAAGCCCACTAAAAATGAATAATCAATTTACGAAATGGACTAGTGGGCGAGACATATCGAAGGGTTGGCCAAGCCCTGAAGGACATTATTGGATTTGTGGCAAACTAGCTTATGCATATTTGCCCAAAAATTGGACAGGATCACGTGTATTAGGAACTATAAGACCTAGTTTTTTCCTGTTACCCATAAGCCGAGGAGAACGATTGGGAGTCCGAGTGTATGCTGAAACGGATGAGTTAAGGCAAAGGCAGCAAAAAAGAAATCTACAAATAGGGAACTGGGCGGACAACGAATGGCCACCCGAAAGAATAATTGCCTACTATGGTCCTGCTACATGGGCAGAAGACGGGTCTTGGGGTTATAGAACTCCAATATATATGCTTAATAGAATTATAAGATTACAAGCTGTAGTAGAAATAGTTGTAAACAAGACTGGAGATGCATTAGGACTAATTGCAAAACAAAATACAAAAATGAGAACCGCTTTATATCAAAACCGCTTAGCTTTAGATTATTTGTTAGCACAGGAAAGAGGTGTGTGTGGAAAATTTAACCTCAGTAATTACTGTTTAGAAATTGATGATAAAAGGAAAGCTGTAAACGAACTTATAAGGGAAAAGAAAAAATTGCACATGTCCCAGTTCAAACATGGAACGGGATAAATTTAGGGGGAATGTGGGGAAACCTCTTCAACAGTGATTGGCTCACCAGGATTGGAATAATAGTTTTGGGAATATTTGGCGGATTATTGATTATCCCGTGTTTAATACCGTGTTTTATTAGATTAATACACTCGATTATACAAAGAATACAAATATTGGCTGTGCCTATTGATCCCAAGGAGGGAAAAGGGAAAACACATTCCCTAATGGTAGTCAAAACAAAGGAAGATCCAGCGTTAATTCTAATAAAACAGGTATTAACAAGATTAGAAACCAAAACACGAATCAATGCAATCGAAAAGAAAATGGGGGATTGTGAGAAATGTGAATGTGATTCGTGTGAGTAAAAAAACAGAATAGAAGAGGGAGGATTGGTTCATGTAGATATGAAGACATAGTTGAGTGAAAGCACCATTGTTTTAATGCAACTGCGGACCCTGACGGGGAAGATGATTGTGTAATCGCAAACTGCAGAAGTTCCTTTATCTATGGGGTTGTAAGTTTCTAAAAGTGGTACAAGCTTAAAACCGGTTGGGGGACGATTGGTTACCAGAAGGAATGACAGAAGGCACGCGCTGCACGAGATAAGAAGGCGAAGAGTTCAACCTTAAAAATCTGTATAAAGGTCGCTGAGGAAGACTCTTACTTCATCCCAAGACCCCCGCCCAAGACCACCAAGAGGCAGTGCGCATGTGAAAGGGACTTGCAAAACTCATTTTAATACGAAGCGAAGGACAATTTGCATATCGCATCACCCTGTTAAATACGTAAGAGTATAGACTATAAACGCTATATGCTGCTGTCTGTAGGTGTGCATGTTGGTAGAGCCCAGGTTCCCCGCGCACCCAGCGCTGTTTGCTTGCCTTTATTCGCTAATAAACCAAGTTCCTGTTAACGTATTATTTCGGGACTCGGTCATTTATCACAATTTGTTAACCTCATGAAGAGCAGAGCCATATGTAAAGTACATAAGTTGTATATACATCGTCAAAATTTTTGTTAACTTTAAACAGTCGTTATTACTTTAGTGGCCAGAGGTAGCAGCTTCTGGGGGGGTGGAAATGAGTTTTTGGTGTCGTATGGAGGAGATGTACACATGCAGTAAACTCAGTCACAGCATTTCTGGTGTTTTCATGTATCCCCATTATTGGGGAGGGGAGAAATGGTGGTTTGAGTCTAAAGCAGGGAGACATCAGTACAGCAAACCTGTATTTTGTTCTGGTATGCACCACTGCCTTAAATGAGCAGTGCCGGTTCTTTCTTGGAGTAGCTGTCTCCTAAATTTCCCAAACTTAAGCAATTAATAAATCCATCATTTGCATAGCATTTAAAGTGACTGATTCAGTGTATGGTTAGCCTTCCTGGTTAATAAATACTTTAAACGGGACTCAGCAGTTGTGTAAGACCAGATGCTTCCAATATACCTAGAACAGAGTTAGTGTCAGATCTTATTGTGACAGGTACACCCGCCTTGATCGAGAGCGGAACTTCTCGGCCAGTGAAAAGAAAAAAAACTAGAAGCCTCAGTTTGGGGGTCAAGCCACCCCACCCGCATGGTGGAGTCGGGTTAGGACCACCAGGTACACACTTCAGTCAAGGAATAAGGAAGTGTTGGCCCTCGGCCAATGAGGACTAACATCACCTTATTTGACCACAGATCAGATTTGACTAGGGTATAAACGGAGCCCCCTCTGGGGGGGGCAAATTGAGTCAGTTCTCCTCGGAGCAGCGGGTCTGCAGTCGGGGACTCTCCCCTTGAGTCAGGATGCTGCCTAAGGTAACTCCTGCAGGTTGAGAGCCCTCATCTTTTAGGCGATATGTGCATTTTGGGTTATCATTTCTAAAGCTTAAGAATTCTTAAAAGTCGGTTGTGTAGTATTAATTTCCCCTTACATCATTGAACCTGTGGTTTACTAATGTTGTTGCAGTTCTGAACGATTTTGACTGAAGAATAAATTTTGTTGAGTTTAACACCTGTTTAATTTGATTGTGTGAGCCTCCGTGACACTTATCTAAGCTGCAAAATAAAAACAAGAAGGAAAACAATGTATGTTAATGTGTCCCATCCTTTTATGTATGGACAATGTTTCTAGTGTCCTAGTGTCTTTGTCAGCTGTGGAGAGGCATTTTAATCTTCTGCCTCTGTAGAACCCTGGTTCCGAAACTGTGTTAGACTTTGAAACAAAGATTGGCTTTACAAACAAGATCCAATTAGTGACTAAAGAGGAAACATTCCCCTTGGGGTAGATAAGTGTCTGGATTTGGTGAAGAACTGGAAACACTTCTGTGATAATTAGCAATATTCCTCAAGACAGTCTGTAAAGAGAAATTGTTTCCATAGTCTTTTGGGTCTTTTTTCATCTATTTCTCAGATTGATTAATTGAAGGGTTGGACAGGGTTGAGTAGAGAAGGCTTGTTGTAGTCCCGTGGTGCTGCCTTGTGCACAGGGTTAGTGAAACTGCTGCTTATAGCTGTGGAAACTCTTAGCTGGCAAATACAGGTAAAGTAACTTGCAGCTCAATGTGTGCTTGCATATCTACTATGCATCACCCATTAATAAACCAATACATGCAAGCATGTGATCACATAGCTCCAGTTTTTTGGACTGTACAATTGTGTATCTGCCTGTTTGCTTCTCTAAGATGCTCCTTTTCATTTAAGTCAATAGTGAGATTTTTAGCTGCTATTCTGTACTGAGCAGTGACCAAACTTGCGTGGACCCCACAGTCCACTAGAACAATAGAAACCTTTGAATTGCATGTTCTTCCCTAGTGTGGCCCTCCCCTCGTTTTGGAAAGTGACTCACAGGCTAGGCCTGGCATAGTTGCCAGAAAATGATGTCATTTGGATAATGTAATATCCCACGTACAAACCAAAGGCTGTTTAGAAATTGGGCTGACAAGAACAAAAAGGAAATAGCTGCATATCAGATGCATATCTCAATTTTAAAATCAGTATAATTGTGTGTGTACTTATTAAATACAGAGGTAGTGCAAAAGGCATAAAGAAAAGCTGCAGTGTTCCTCAAACCATGTTTTCAGATGATCAGAGGGTGGGTGATCCTGTTCTGTCTGCCTTGTGCCAGCACTAGTTCACACAGCCAAGCTGTGTGTCAGACCAGGGAATTGATCCGGTCAAGCACTAACATGTATCTTGTGGTGTTGCATTAGTTCTCGGCAGGATCAGTTCCCCAGTCACACTCTCCTTGCAGCCCCTGGGGCACCAGCATGGCCAAAAGGTGGAGGGAAAATGCAGGCAAGAATGAGCAGCAAAGAATGGGAAGGGAAGAAGCATGTTAACTAGTCCAGTGGCCAATCTATTTGTACCTCACTGGAGTGAGTGGCTTGACATAATTTCAGATGCAAAGGTCTAATGTTTTGAAATGAGATGTTTCTTTGTGTCCCCTTCCCCACCCTGCCACATGGTCCAAAAAACCTGATGTTTGCCAATGGCCCTTGTGCTGTTGGTGGGACCTGGGGAAGGGCTGAACTGGGGAGTAATTTGCCATCCCTGGGCCTCCTTTGCCCCAGTGGCTTGGGGTGGTCTGTAACCCTGATACAGCAGCTGGGGTTCCTGGCCAGTGCCTGGCACGGGCAAGTGAAATGCTCTGAACCTGCATCAAATAAGACTGGGGCCAAAGTGGTGTCCCTTATAAAATGGCAAAGGCAGTGGAGGCCAACAGGTAAGACTTGATGGGAAAATAAACAGTCTTATAAGCTCTATTTTTTTTCTTCTCCTTTTATTCCTCTCCTGTCACTGGCTCTTGATTTAGCTGCTAGAAATGAGAATAATATCACAGAGCCAAAATACTTAGACCACCAATGTAAGAAAATTCTGGTCCAGTGATTAGGAGTGCACATCTTTTTCAGGAGTGCTTTGGTAGTATTTTCTCTTGGCTACTCAGTATAAACATACTGGATAATACGGTTTTATGTCTGTTACTGGCCTTCTGGACTGGTTATGTATTTAATAATTTCTGTTTTCTGTCTAATATCTATCACATCTAAATCTCAAAAATGTAACTAGTGGACTAGTAACCTTTGTATTGGGTTTGCATGGCAAGGTTTTGGTAGTGGGGGGGGCTACAGGGGTGGCTTCTGTGAGAAGATGCCAGAAGCTGTCCTCACGTCCGACAGAGCCAATGCCAGCAGGCTCCAAGATGGACCTGCCCCTGGCCAAGGCTGAGCCAATCAGTGACGGTGGTAGCGCCTCTGTGATAACATATTTAAGAAGGGGAAAAAGGCTGCTGAAAGATGTGCAGCAGAGAGAGGAGCAGGATGTGAGAGAAACAACTATGCAGACACCGAGGTCAGTGAAGAAGTAGAGGGAGGAGGTGCACCGGAGCAGAGGTTCCCCTGCAGCCCGTGGTGAGACGGCAGGCTGTCTCCCTGCAGCCCGTGGAGGTTTAATGGTGGAGCAGAGATTCCCCTGCAGCCCGTGGAGGACCCCACGCCGGAGCAGGTGGATGCGCCCAAAGGAGGCTGTGACCCCGTGGAGAGCCCGCGCTGGAGCAGGCTCCTGGCAGGACTTGTGACACTGTGGAGGGGAGCCCATGCTGGAGCAGTTCATTCCTGAAGGACTGCACCATGTGCAAAGGACCCATGCTGGAGCAGTTTGTGAAGAACTGCAGCCCATGGGAAGGACCTACATTGGAGAAGTTCGTGGAGGACTGTCTCCTGTGGGAGGGACCCCACGCTGGAGCAGGGGAAGAGTGTGAGGAGGAAGGAGTGGCAGAGACAACGTGTGACCCCATTCCCCTGTCCCCCTGTGCTGCTTGGAGGGGGGAGGAGGTAGAGAAATTGGGGGTTGTGGTTTAACCCCAGCCAGCAACTAAGCACCACGCAGCTGCTTCCCCATCCTCCCTCCCAGTGGGGTGGGGAGGAGGAAAGGAAAAAAGTAAAACTCATGGGCTGAGAAAAGAACAGTTTAATAACTAAAGTAAAAATACACTACTAACTAAGAATAATAATAATTGTAATGAAAAAGAATACAACAAAAAAAAGAAATAAGAAAAGACAAGTGATGCACAATGCAATTGCTCACCACCCACTGACCGATGCCAGAGCCGCGATTTGCCCTTCCTGGCCAACTCCCCCCTGTTTATATACTGGGCATGACATTCCATGGTACAGAATACCCCTTTGGCTAGTTCAGGTCAGCTGCCCCGGCTATGCTCCCTCCCAGCTTCTTGTACACCTGCTTGCTGGCAGAGCATGGGAAACTGAAAAGTCCTTGGCTTAAGATAAGCACTACTTAGCAACAACTAAAACATCAGAGTGTTATCAACATTATTCTCACACTAAATCCAAGACACAGCACTGTACCAGCTACTAAGAAGAGAGTTAACTCTGTCCCAGCCGAAACCAGGACAGGGGTGAAGTTGAGCCCGGGAAGGAGGGAGGGGTGGAGGTAAGGGGCTTTAAGATTTGTTTTTATTTCTCATTATCCTACTCTGATTTGATTGGCAATAAATTAAATTAATTTCCCCAAGTGGAGTCTGTTTTGTCTGTGATGGTAATTGGTGAGTGATATCCCTGTCCTTATCTTGACCCACAAGCCTTTTGTCGTATTTTTTCTCCCCCTGTCCAGCTGAGGAGGGGGAGCAATAGAGCAGCTTGGTGTGTTCCTGGCATCCAGCCAAGGTCAACCCACCACAACCTTGAAGGATTTAGTCACTGTTTGACAAGAAGCCATCCCACCTGATGGGCAGTGGGAATGTTTCAGCCAAGTCATTGCCAGGCAGACCTCAAATGTATAATGTATCTTGGGCTGTTTCAACAAAAAGCTTCACTCCTGTCAGTGCCAGCACCACGTGTTTCACAGGTGAACGTGGAGAGCTGCAGGAGGAGGATGAGCTGCAGGAATGCTCTGTATTGAGGAGATGCTGTGAGCTTGAGTCACGGTGCACCTTGGCTGCAGGAAATGACCTCACCCAGCGCACTGCTGGCCTCGATGCTCTTGGGGTTCAGCCCTGACATAGGCTATCACAGATTTCTTTTAGAATGGAAACATCAATAATACCTGTGTTTTCTTCTGGTTTCAACTTAAATTACTGTCTATTTAAAAGCCTTGTGCTGCTCAAAAGATCTGAGCATTTTCACACAGCGGTGTGAAAATGCAAAATAAATGAGACCCCTTAGGGGGTGTATACTTCAAAACATGTTGTTTGGTCACTACCGTGCAGTGCAGATATGGTTCTCTAGTCATTTTGATCTGCCGTGTGAATGAACACGAGAATTTTCTCCTTAATCTGTGCCTTTTTTCTTACTATGTTGTGATAGTGACTTTAGAAGTACGACGGTGTCCTGGTTTCGGCTAGGATAGAGTATATAGTGCAGTGTTTTTGATTTAGTAGGAAAATAATGTTGATAACACACTGATGTTTTTAGGTGTTGCTAAGCAGTGTTTATACTAAGAAGTCAAGGATTTTTCAGCTTCTCATGCCCAGCCAGCAAGAAGGCTGGAGGGGCACAAGAAGTTGGGAGGGGACACAGCCAGGACAGCTGACCCAAACTGGCCAAAGAGCTATTCCATACCATATGACATCATGCCCAGTATATAAACTGGGGGGAGTTGGCCGGGAGGGGCGGATCGCGGCTCGGGAACTAACTGGGCATTGGTCAGCGAGTGGTGAGCATTGTGCATCACTTGTTTTGTATAGTCTAATTCTTTTAGTATTATTATTGTCATATTATTATCACTGTCATTATTTTTCCTTCCTTTCTGTCCTATTAAACTGTCTTTATCTCAACCCACAAGTTTGGGGTTGTTTTCGATTCTCTCCCCCATCCCACTGGATGGAGGGAGTGAGCAAGCGGCTGCGTGGTGCTTAGTTGCTGGGCTGGGGTTAAACCACGACAACATGTACAAATCTGGCTTGCATTACATAAAAGAATGAGTTGGACAGCATGGGGCTGTTGATGTGTTAGGCTGCTTCATTAATAGGATTGCGGCTGTGATGCTTTTGGTCTCCATGGTCAAATGAGGGAAAAGTCCCTGACCTTGACTTTAGGATATAAAATTGGGAAGCAACAGGAGGATCAATAATTAGAGAATTTGCTTTGCATTATTTTTATCATTTTTTCCTTCTTTGTTTCCAATAGAGATCAGGCCTTCATTTTTGGCACACTGACAGTACTGTGTAGTGGTTAAGAGCAATGGAGTCCATTGGTCTGCCTAAGGTAAGCCTTTAAATTTTAGCGAAGAAACTGGCTCAAGGCACTGACTCACTAAGATCCCCTTCCATCTGCTTGAGTATAAACGGTTGCTTACAGTAAGTCTACTGGGAAGGCTAGTTCAGGAAACAAATCTGAAGAGAAGGCAATGCTGAAAGCAGCGATAGTATCAGTTATGTGCTATTGCTGCCCGTGTGCTTGAGCTCCTGTGGATGACAAGTGCCATGAGTGGAAATGCTCAGGGTGTTTCTCCTGTGGGAATTCAAATGAGGACGCTAGCAGTGTTTTAGCTATATCTTATTGCTAGTACAGTCTCTGTGGGGGCCTGAAAGGAATATGATTTAAAATGGAAAACTGAAATATTTTCTTTCTTTATGTTACTACCTCTCATTATGTCTCTTGCCTCTTCCTCTTAATGCGTGTCCTAGTTTCTCTGCCTCTGCCCTGTTTCCAGACTGTCCTTGCACACTCCAGCATGGCTATGCTGCTCCTCTTCTGCCAGCTGCTTTTTGGGTCACCTTTCAAATTTATCTTCCTCCTTGTGGGTCTTTGCTTGTCATCTCCCCCCTCTGCTGCTGTTTCTGGGCACCAGTGAGTCTTGGATGAAAATCCTTTAAGAAAGGGCTGTGTGGAAACACCTACTCTGCTTGTGCAGACATCTCGGCACCCACGCACAGCCTGGGGCAAGTACTACCTCGCCAGCAGCTGCCCCAGGGTGCCTGGGTGGGGGTGGCCCTGGCGCTGCTGTGGGGTCAGGCACAGTGGGGATGCTCAGATGGCTGCCTGAAGGGCTGTAGGGGCTAGTGGCCAGTCACTGTGGGCAAACTCGTTGCAGGTGCCCATAAGCAGAAAAGGGCGCCCATGCCTGCCTTCAGAAATTGCCATAGAGACGGGGAGGGTCCTGCCTCTCCCAGGTCAGGTATTTCTTTTTGCTAACTTGAGTCCTCTGTTCAGCTGGCTGATTTCCACCCTGCCATTCCTTCTCCAAAAGGTTTTGCTTCTGCTGCTGCAGAGTATGCGGAGGGTCATGGCCAAAAGCTTTCCTGAGTCTCCCTCCCAAAGCTGTTGTGAGCAAATGATGAAGAGGTCACTGTGCTCCTGACTTGGTCTTGTCCTATTAACTGTGGGACGGCACAGCCCTGAGTGCCCAGCCTGGGCTGGAAGCACACTGCCAACTCTTATGGTTAGCCAAGTCTTATTTTATTTTTGTGGAGAAACAGTGTTTAGTGACTGGGACCAAGGCCAGGAACAAATTAATGGTAGAACCAGAACTGGAACTTATTGGCTTTTTGGCTAAACTGCTTAATATTCCTCTATCTGAATATCTTTCTCTGTAAATGATGTATTTACACAGTTGGGGGTGTTGGCGATTAGAATTTTGCATTTTTAAAGAATACTTGGCAGGTTTGGCTCACAATGAGGATTTGCAAATTGTAACTGCATCCCAGGTTTTGGGTGTCTGTAGGAGGACAAACCCTACTGGCTGAGCTCGTGCCAAAGGACCTTTTCTAAATATCTTGATGGAATGCTCTCTATATTCCTTATTTTTCCTTTTATTAAGTAACTTTTACGCTTTATTAAACTCTCCTTATGAAAACTACTGATAAAGTTAAAATAACATTGGAAGAGACTTGATTCATAACTGTATAGAAATAACAGCTGAACTTCTAGAAGTCCAAGGTACGGTTCTGCAGAAGGCCCATTTTAGCTACTCTTCTGCCCAGTAATATGTCATCTTCTTTAACTGTGGATAAAAGATAAAAACCAAAAAACACAGAGACTACAGATGTCTACGATAAGAAAAACATCCCTAGGATGATATATTGCATTCATGCTCTAAGGTAACTGGTAACGGGAGTAAAAGTTAAAGTAACTGCCAAATCTAGGAGTGTAAGTCTTGAATGGCTTGAGGGTAACCAGTATGTCACAATCTGTCAGAATTTACAAGTTCATTAATTTAAAGTTGGAGACAAGTCCAACTTTGTCAGAAATATTGGGCAAATTATTTCCAAAATAGAAATGGACTACTGAATTTAGTGCAGGCATCTCCCCCTCAATGTGTACACCCCCTCACAAAGTACATGTATCATTTCAAAATACATACTAAGACAGAAACCAAATAAATGAACAAAACCTTAACAAAATATTAGCATAACAATGGGGCAGAGGTGCTGATCAGAGTGAAAAGGATGATGAACTGACATACTTCTGCCCCAAAAGAGGAGCAAATAATTACTGTATTCTGAGGTCATTTATGTGAAAATTAACATTTTTGCAAGCTTTTAAAGTTCTGAGCAACTTGATTTTGAACGTAGTCAGGAAGGCTTTGAGCACATCACTGAAGTAGAGCTTAAGATTTTCTGTCCTGCCTTAAGGATTTCCTTGACGTTTGGTACTTTTAGCGCTAAACATCTGTCTCATGCTGTCCCTGGTGTGAGGGGCAGTGGTGTTGGCAGACAGCTCCTCCCTCTTGTGGCTCTCCCAGCTCATTTCCTGCACATGGAGACCTTTTTCCTTTCATTACTTACGAGGCTTGCAGAGAATGTAGTTAACTTTTACGCTCCAAACTCTCGTCTACGTTCCTAATGGCGTTCAAAGCCGCATCAGCTGCCCCAGGGCTTATAGGTCAGAAAATATTCAATACATGCTGTAATTGAAATTTTTTACAGTCTAATCCTTGAAATGATGTGTCCCACTCGTGCACTCTGCTATGTGCGCTTACTGCCAATAAACAGGGCATACCACCAAAATTCATGATATTTTTTCAAATGCTGGGTGTTTGGAGTTGGCAGCCCTGGTACTGTCTTGTCAGCTCTGACAAGTGTTGCCATTTGAAATTATTATGCCTGGTGTAATATTAACTGGACAGTATCACCAGGACTGTATGAGGGTAGCTCTCACCTAAAACTTTGTAGTGTGGTCTTTTCTGTCAGCATGTAAGCTTGAAGCGATTTCTTGAAGTAGATGCATGGGGCTCTAATGTTAACCAGCTGTCGTGGTTACACCTAGCCACATGTTATATAACGTGATTATACCCAGCTTCTTGCACACCTGCTTGCTGGCAGAGCATGGGAAACTGAAAAATCCTTAACTTAGGATAAGCGCTACTTAGCAACAACTAAAACATCAGCATGTTATCAACATTATTCTCACACTAAATCCAAAACACAGCACTGTACCAGCTATTAAGAAGAGAGTTAACTTTGTCCCAGCCGAAACCAGGACACCAGCTCAGGCTGAAACAGTGGGCTGTGTGCCCCTCTGGCCATGTTATGGGCCAGCTCAGATGTTTTGCAGGAGAACAGAATGAGGTTTTCCAATATTTGCTTACTCACGTATGGAGGACGACTTTATCAACTGTGGATTTGAATGCTACATGAACAATAAGCCATCCATTAGATACCTTAAGATCTGCCTAATCTTTGCAATGACAATAACCCTTCATCTTGAACTGAGTTTTGCAATGGGTTGACCTGTGGTAGTTTTCCTTTCTCCATCTTGACATGCCCCGGGATTTATGCTAGTATCAGAACTAGTCTGTGTTGTCTTGGCTTTCATTTCCAAGTTTTCTTGTTTAAATTACTTTTCCTTGCTGCATATCAACACAAAGCTATAACTCCATACTTATGAGCTGTTATTTTAGAAATGGACTTCATGTGCATCAAATGTGTCATGCCACACTGAAGGAGAATAGGCCTGCAATGTTTCAGCTTATAATGCTTTCCCATGGCAGCGTAGGGCCCTGCACCTGCATCACATGCAGGATGTAAGAATCAAAGAAACAATTGTTGAGCTTCATTTATTTCCATGCCTTTTCCTAAAATGCAAGTTTTAAGTGTCTTTCAAATCAGACTCCAGTGTCATTATTGAATTGCACACAGCCTACGTTGAAAGCAGGCTGGGAAACAACAGAATTAAGGACAGGGCGCTTGCTTGGCCAGCAGTGTTCCCCATTGGGTTGGTGTCAGAGGAACCCTGAGCTGCAGGAATACAGTTCTGTTCCCCTTCTGCCATTGCTGTAACCACTGACCTGCTGGCATCTGTCCCCCTGGCTCTATGCCATGCACCCCACCTGCTCTGCTCTGGGTTTGTCAGAGCATCCTCTCCAGGGAATCAGTACAGAGTTCACTGACCCTAGAAAAGTCCATGTCCCTGTTGTTCTCAGGGTCCAGCACCACAGCATCTAGAAACACCAATTGCAAGCAAGCTTTTCCCTTTTGCAGTTGTAGCATATGCATGTGACAACTATATGAAGAATCACCATTGGGTTTAAATGCTAAATTCTAATACGTCTTGGAGCACGTGCTCAAGTTTCAAAGGCTTATAACTTGGGAAAATACTTTCTCCGAGAGGTGAGGGGTTGACCTGCTTTCCATTCTTTCTTAGTTGTTACCAGGTCATTACTCCAAAGCATCATGATTCTTGAGCTTTCCAACAAAACTATGTGAACTTAACACAGATAGGATATCCTATTTTATTCCCATTCTTGGAAATCCTGAAGCCATCTTCAGTTGAGATTTTTTCCTAAACGAATTCATTTAAGCACAGTCAGCGTGCATAATTTAAGTGCTTAAAACTGATAAGATTATAAATAATTGCCCCTTTAGTAAGAAGTATGAAATAACCTTAACTGTAAGTAGTGGGAGCAAAAAGCTCCATCTATCCAAAGGGTCTATTTGATGTCTGAAATGTTACCATTTCATAGGGAAAGTCTTTGGTTATTTGAGGTTTTGCTGATCTTTGAGCAGCTAGAGGGCCTGAAGATAGGATTTGACTCTAAGCAAAATGGTTTAAATATATTTTTAGGATATGCCCTTACAGTATGTGAAACAACTTGCACTGTCAAATACAGCACTGCTCTGGCCAGGAAGGAGTGACTTAGCAAACAATTTCTAGATTCCTGTTGAATATAATTACCCTCTTGCTTTTCTGCTGTTGAAACATCAATACTTAGCCAGACTTGAAAAATACAAAGGCATAGTTCTCATTTCTTGCACCATTTTTCTTATGAAAGCTGATATGAAAGCTGATTTGGATTTGGTCCTGGACTAAATGAGGTTAAGAACTGCTTCATTTAAATTAAAATATTAACAGTGATTCTTGTTCCTAAATAGCAGTGCTTATGAGATTCCCCCCCCCCCCCCCAAATATTTAGTTTTCATATGATCTTTGCAAGCAGATCACTGCTACATCCTGGACAAACTATCCCTCTGAAGTTGGACAACTTAAAAACATTGTCTTCCTAGGAAGCAGTGGAATAACAAGCATATGTTTTAAAAAAGCACACTATTTTCAGGTCTGTTTTTATGGTATGTTATACATGAGCTAAGCTTAAAACAAGACCCAGGAACCTCTGGTTGATATGAACTGCAGCTCTGCATGGGTGATGCAAAGAGAACTTCACCTGGGAACTGCCCTTTCCCCTTTGTTTATCCCCTGCTCCTGATGCCTCATATCCAGCTTTCTTAACCCCAGGCCCTCTGCTTTTGACTTTATGTGGGTTCCCTGAGGTTCGAGTTACATCTATAAAAGCATTAAGCAAGCTGTTTCAAGTGGAAATTATACCTTAATACAGAGTAGGAGTGTCTTTGTGTTCCCTGCGAGACTCAAAGCACATTTTCAGCACCACCTGGTGGTTAATAAGTTTATCCAAAGGAGTGTAGGCAGTAACGCACATGGCTCGACATCCTCCTGGAAGTGCTGAACAGCAAAAACATGAGTCTCTAATGTTCATACTTTTAATGCCCACTTTTTTTTCTGCATCTCCTTAGTGTGGTGACCCCCAAAAAACCAGTATAGCCCCGTGATACTGCTGATCTCCATAACTGTTGGTATGACACCCAGCACTTCAGCCAGGACTGCATCCCTGCCTTGAACTTAGAGTAAAATCTCTTTAAAAGCCTACAAGGAAAGACTGGCAGGCAGTTTAGGATAAAGGAGGGCGCTGGTTCATTACTACAGGCATGTGAGTTGTTTTCCTGCTATAGCTAACTTGCATTTAAGACTGCTTTGAAAGGTGAGAATGGCAGTGGCAATGATTTGAGGGGCTGCAGCAGTTGTCAAAAGAGTGTCAGTCTACATGAGATGTGCTGTTGTGTCAATCCAGGCTGTGATAAGGCAGAGGAGTAGCTGCGGTAGCATGGAAGATGAAATGCTGATTCTTTGTGCTCTGAAATAAATGACAGCTACAAATACTTGCTTTGAAATCTCATCCTGCAATTTGCTAGTACAAAAACCAAACAAACAACCCCACCTCCACAGAAAACAAAGGGAAATGTGCATTGCAGCTTGGGGTTTTTGTTTGAGGGGCATGTTTGCAATGTATGAAGTTGTAGGTGAAGTCATTTAAAAAAGAGGTGCAAAATAATCCTTTTGGAGGAACACGTTATTTGTCTTGTTTTTAAAATCTACCTGTTGAGAGTTGATTCCTGCTCACAACTCACTTGTTCATGGAGTTTCACTGATAAATTATAGAAGCACCAGTCTTTTGTAGATAAATACATGCCTTGTGTTTGGAAGATATTGAGAAAAATATGTATTTAGCTGTTTTTTCAGATACCACCCCAGAGCTCTATGAATAACGGGTATAGATTTTTCATGCTATATTAAAAAAAAAAAAATATTTGTTTCTGGATAGCACTTTTACATTGAGCTTACTTCATTTTCCAAAAGCTAAAGAGTTAATGAATCAAGTATATTTGAGAGGGGCTTGGATGGGCTTTTACAGGTCCTTGGTCTTCTACACTTAGTAAGAAGGGTGTCAGTGATTTGTGTGTCTTACATTAGTACGTCCTTATAATTAATAGCTGAAGTCAAAACAGTACACAGATCCAAAGCTATAAGCAGTACTAAAGTGCATCTGCATCTTGATTTTTTTCTTCCAATACTAGGTTTTGAATTTCTTTAATTATCTTCCACTAAGATTTTCTACTTGTTTACACTTTCCCTGTGATCTGATATACACTGACAGTGCCTCTTAGAGATGCTTCTTTGAAACATCAAGTCAGAAAAGACTTGTCTTTCTGTAAGACTTAAAATACAGCATAAAGAAATTTGTAGGGTTAAGTTTATTCTGTATCTGTCCATGAAAGTCAAGGGTTAAAGGACAAGCTTCACAGTGATAGTTATTCTAATAAAAACACTTTTCTCTTGTACAGAAAGCAAACACTTCAACAACATGCAGGACTTCAAATTCTAATATTTTTCTTTGCAGCTTATATCTGTTCAAACTAGGATTAGCACCACAGATCCAAGACCTACTGGGAAAAGTAGACTTTACAGGTAATAAACTGCTTATCTAATCATATGTTAGATAGTTTCTTCATCCAGTAAATCTGCTAACATTGTGCATATTTTCTATTATGATCTTTCTCCTCTCGCAAGGTTGTCCTGAACACATCCTAATTAAATAGGTGGGAGGCTGCTATTTTGTTAATGAATGTCAATCTTTGAAGGACAGAAAGGAGTGAATTTGCATGGAATACTTGTCATATCTTAGATTCCTTCAACATGGGGAGGAAAAACTGCTAAGAATTCCTGGCCACAAGCGCTTTCAAAAACATTGCACCCGTATTTGTAGGTATAGTGATTCATAATGAAATTCTTACGACTTTGTTCTGATAATATTTCTTTTATGTGAACAGAGGAAGAAATCAGCAACATGCAGAAGGAGCTAGAGAAGTACGGTATACAGAAGCCATCTTTTAGTAAAATTGGTAGGATTCTGGCCAGTGAATTATCAGTGGATGAAGCTGTGTGTAAGTGTGGCTCTTGTTCTGTTTTCTACTAATTAGACAGAACGCCAACAAAATATTTTCTGCCTGTGTTTTAATTCATCTAGTTTGCCACCTCTAAATAACAAGAAATGCAAGCAAGTTTTCATTGACTGTCACACTGCATTATTGTTACAAGGCCTTTTGCAATTTTTCAGTCTGAATTTTTGAGCATCTCCATGGATCCATAGGAAGTGCTACCAGAAACAGATTTCTTACCAGCTTTTACATGGGTTTAATGTTTTGGTAGCTAGTGCTCCTCTAGAATGACTAATTGAGCTCTGTGTGTGCCTCTGCACTATAGGGGGTACTGTGGAGACAGCCGTGGGAATAAGGTATCTTCTCTGTGCCCCCTTCCTGTATTGGACTCTTGCAGTTTTCCTCAAACACCAGATCAGGTTGCTGTGAGGACAAGGCACTGTTCCAGATATAGACAACTTTCTCGTGTATGGTGGTGCATACCAAGGAGGAACCACTTGCCTCCATTGGTAGCTTTCAATCTGTCTGACTGCTGGCATGTGACCCACAGCATGGGAAAACACTGCTGGAGGGCATGTCCTGCTGGTGCATCCAAAATAAGCTGTTCCTTTTTAGGGGGTTCGATGCACAGTTATGGTCCTTTTGAGTCTGTCTTGAACAGCTTCCACTCAAAAATGAAATTAAATGCTTTTTTGCTGCCCAAGCCTATCCATCTGTAAATCTGTTGTCTTTTCTTCATTTCAGTTTATTTGTGGAATGAAAAGATATATTTAAAAAGAAAAAAAATAAAATTGCTTGAACTTAAATGACATGAAATGAAGTATGTCCACTTAAATCCACACTTGAGCTCTAGTTATTTTGTTCTGAAAATCCTAGCCTTTTTCAGAGGGGCAAAATGAAGAACAGAAGGGCCGGCTTGAGCATGTTCAGTGGCACAGTGGGTCATTGATACAAATCAGTAACAGTACTGCAGACTAACCTTTAAACACGGGGGGGGGAAGCTGCATTATAATTAAGTTCCATTGCAACTTTGTTAAACCCTACAAAGCAGCATAATTGAAACAAGCTGATTCATGACTTTTGTGCTGAAATTTCTAGACTTTAACTTAAAACATGCTTCCTCATGTTGATTCACATTGTCTGTGTTGTATATTTTGGAGCCTGCTATAGCTTAATATGTATATGCTTGTTGAAAGCTTGCTCTTAAAATACTGCCTTTGGAAGTGGGGGTAGTTTGTCTCCTTTTTTTAGCAAATTTTCATAGATTTAGCGACTACCAAGCACTTTTCTAGAGAGCTTCCTTCCCTGAAGATGAAAGGGCTGCAACTTCCTTCTCTGAAAGCTTTTTATAGTGTGTGTAGGTTTTCCTTTAACTTCTGAAGTGTTTTCAGTCTTCCATAGAAAAGCAGGGTTTCCTGATGCTGGTTCTGTCTCTTTGGGGAAGGAGTGTGCTGTAGATAACACGCCCTGCCCCAGAACAGGAAACATCTGCTATGGGATCCCTCATGCACTAGTGAGGTTGGGCGTGGAGATCCTGCCAGAGGAAAGGGTCTACCATCCTGCTTCCGAAATGGAGTAAGCAAAAGGAGATATGAAACAAAACAACTGCTGAGGACTCCTGCTGTGCTGTCAGCAATAGTAGAAATCAGTGTGCAAAGAGTAAGCTTAAGTGCTTTCAAAGCAAGCTTATTCTCCAAATAACCCTCTCCGTTATTCCATACCTCTAGGCTACTCTTGCAAGTCCATTCGGGTTTCTCACTGTTTCTCTTGGTAGATGGGTTCACAACATCCACCAATACATATTCACATATCTCCTAACCTTGAACCTATCTGTTGACTACTTTTTGCTAGCTCTACTTATGTCAATGAGGCCTCTTACACAACTGTGGAAGAGATTACATCCTTCCTATGTGTTTTGTTATATGAGGATGTGGGGGTGATATGTGTGTCTTAAGAACTGCAGTCTTCTTTTAGCCTCTTGAAGTTGATCTGGGTGTTCACAGAGTTCAACATCAGAGGAACCAATGTTGCTCTCTGCTTCTCCATCATGCCAACTGCTTACACTTGTCCTCTGATGCTGTGCTGAACTGAGCTAGAGGGAAATAATTTTAAAACAACTTTCTGTCATGAATTTAATGCTAAGCAGTGGATGATCCACCAACAGCTAGGCAAGTCATTCCAGTAACTGCCCTCTCTGAGAATGTATGGCTTCATGCTTCATTTGCCCATGTTGAGTTTCCAGTGGTCTGCTCTTCTGTTCTACTTCCCTAAATTTGTACATCCCTTTGTCTTTCTAAAAACTCAAATTTCCTGGTCATTGACAAGCATCTTTCATTTCTTTCATATACTGAAAGAAACTGAAGGCTCTAAACTCAGATATATAGACCCTCAGTTAAACTTAATCCAAAAAAGTGCTTTTTACTGAATGCTTTTTTTCCAGTTTAGCAAAACCATGCAAGGCCACACAGCAAGTAAATATTGATAGAATAAGGAAAGATGGCATTCGTGTTTTCCCTCACACATCTCATTGGTGGCATGAAAGTAAATCCTAGACAAGCTGCTGTGGTGATAAATGGGGAGCTGCTGTGTTCCTCCTTTGGGGTAGGATCTAGATAAAAATTTATCAGGAATTACCTTTTATATGATAATGTCTGTAAAATCTTTGAGACGAATGTGCCACCAGGGTTTTGTTTTTACAGGCATACCTGCCTTATAAAGGGTCATCAAGAAGGGTACGCCTATACCCTTGCATGCTCCTAAATATTATGTTTCTTAAACAAGTCTGAACACATTGAAAAAAGCAATAGAACAAGAAGAGCATAACAACCACGGGAAGTAAAATCAAGAAGGGTGGTAGTTGTTAGGTGGTAGAGTAAGTGCAGAGCCCCAGTGTTGGTGGGGCATTGAATAGAATACAAAGACAAAGGCGAAGGCTAGCAACAGCTTTCAGCCCAGGCCACTTGTGTGTGGAAGTCTAGGTAGTGACTTTACAACCTGTTGCAGGGTCTGGCGAAAGTGAGTGTTAGGGGGTAGAGCAAGCGCAGAGCCCCAGTGTTGGTGGGGCTGTGAAAGGGCTGCCAAGGGAATATGAGGGCCAGCATGAGCTTTCAGTCCTGGACAGATCTCTATAGGAGACGTAGCTGACACCTGTCTCTATCGAAGCTACCCTCTGGTTTACGTTGAGCAGGTAGCTGAGTGTGACGGTTACGTCGTATAGGAAGAGCAGAGCCCAGTCTTGGTGGGGCTCTTAAGGGGCTGCCAGGGAAAGATTACGGCCAGCAACAGCTTTCCTTCCTGGCACCTACTGTCCGAGATCCCTTGGTGGTGCTTCTGCGTTTGGGAACAGGGCTGTTATGAGGGTGAGTGCTAGGCAGTAGAGCAAGAGCAGAGCCCCAGTGTTGGTGGGTCTGTGAAAGGGCTGCCAAGGGAATATGAGGGCCAGCATTAGCTTTCAATTCAGGCCACTTCTGTGTCAAAGTCCTAGCATGTGAGTCTACATTTTGTTTCTGGGTCCAATGAATGTGAGTGTTAGGTGGTAGAGCAAGGGTAGAGCCACAGTTTTGGTGGGGCTCTGTGAGGGACTGAAAGAGTTAATGTCTGTTAATGTCTCAAACATTGTAGCAACCAAGGTGCTGTGTGACCCTGAAACATTCTTTAGTTATCTAAAGAAATGTGGGGATTTGAGACATTCTTTGGTTATCTAGAGACATGTGGGGGTCTGCTTGCAAGTGTGGAGACATTCTCTAGTTATCTAAAGACATGTGGGGGTTTGAGACAGCCAAATGTTCAGTAGAATGAACAAATGAGTAACGGCTAAAAGAAAGACGATTCCACAAGAACCTAGGTCACCTAGAGGGCAGCTGAGGAAGACTTCGGCCTTCATCCCAGCAACCCCCAGGAGGCAGACTACGACCACCTAGCAACTGCCGGCGCAAGCGCACACACAACGCCGACACGAAAGCGGGGACTATAAACAAGGGAACCCTTCTCCAGTGTTTTGCGCGCGCCCATCACCGGAGGATTGCCACGCTCGTCGCCGACATCGCGGGAAGATTGCCACGCTCGTCGCCGACATCGCGGGATCCAAGGGTGGTGACTATCTCTTCTCTTTTCCCCCTCTTTCTTTCTTTTTTTTCCTTATCCCTCTCTTTTCTCTCTTCTTGTGAACGTTTTGCTGCAACCCACGCTGCCCACCGTTGTGCCTTCCGCAGTTTGGATTGTTGGAATAAAGCGTTCAAAGTGATCGTTTGGTGTCGTTTCACCTTAATTTAGCCCGGGGGAATCCCAGAACCTCTACGGCCCTCTGGTCTGTCCGGTCCGGGTCGTAACAGGCTCTGAAAGGATAACCAAGGGAAGGTGAGGGCCAGGAAAAGCTTTCAGTCCTGGCACCTTCCTTGTGGGAGTAGTCATTGGACGTTTTTAGTTTCAGAGCTGAGCTGTACCGAGACTGAGAGAGAGCGAGCATAACATTAGGTGGCTAAGCAAGTGCAGAACCCCAGTGTTGGTGGGGCTGTGAAAGGGCTGCCAAGGGAAGGTGAGCTCCAGCAACAGCTTTCAGTCCAGGCCACTTATGTGTCGGAGTCCTACACAGTGATTTTACATTTTGTTGCTGGGTCTGGCGAGGGTGAGTGTTAGGTGGTAGAGCAAGCGCTGAGCCCCAGTGTTGGTGGGTCTGTGAAGGGGGGGGGTGGCCAAGAAGAATTGGAAGCTACAAACAGCTTTGAGACCTAGCAACATCTGTGTGGGAGCCCTTGCTGGATGTTTTCTCTTTTAGACATGGGCTCTGGCGAGATTGTATGTTAAGTGGTAGAGCAAGCACAGGTCCCCATTGTTGTTGGGGCTCTGAAAGGATAGCTAAGGGATGGTGAGGGCCAGGAACAGCTTTCTGTCCTGGCCACTTCTGTGCAGGATTACTAGGTCCTTAGTGTCCGTTTTGTTTCTGGGTTCAAACTGAATGGACTCTGGTGGTAAAGCAAGCACAGTGTTTCAGTGTTTGTGGGGTTGTGAAAGGGCTGGCAGGGGCAATTATGACCTGCAAACAGCTTGCAGTCCTGGCCACTTCTGTGTCTGAGTCCTATGTGGTTAGGGTCTGTTTTGGAGCTTGGCTCCAGCACTGGTAAGGGGGTAGGTGAGGTTTGCCTTCTCCTTCTCTTCCTCCTTCTTTGTCTCCTCCTCCTTCTCTTCCTCTGGTTGCCTCCTGTTGCCTCTTGATGCCTCCTCCTATTTGCACTTTTGAATTCTCCTTCTGTTGCCTCTTCATGCCTTCTGCTTCTGTTGCCTCCTGTTGCGTCATCCTCCTATTACCTCCTGTTCCCTCCTCGTTCTGTTCTTCCTCGTCTTGTCTTCTCCTAGTCTCTTCACTTCATTGCCTCCTGTTTCCTCCTCCTCCTCCTCATCCTGTTCTGCCTTTGCCTCCTCCTCCTGTTGCCTCCTGTTGCTCCCTCCTCCTCTCTCCTGTCGTTAACTCACTTGCTACCTGTAGCTGCCCTCTCCTGTTGCCTCCTCCTCTTGTTGCTGCCTTTTGCCTCATCCTCCTGCTCCTCCTGTTGCCTCCAGTTGCCTCCTTTTTCCTCTTTTTACCTCCTGTTGCTGTATTCTCCTCTTGCCTCCTTCTTCTCCTCCTTCTGTTGCCTGCTCTGGGCTCCTGTTGCCATTTGTTGTGTTCTCCTCTTTTTCCTCCTCTTGTTGCCTTGTCCTGCTCCTCCTCCTGTTGCCGCCCCCTCCTCCTCTTCCCTCCTCTTGCATCGTGTTTCAGCTGGGATAGAGTTAATTTTCTTCTTAGTAGCTGGTACAGTGCTGTGTCTTGGATTTAGTGTGAGAATAATGTTGATGATAACACGCTGATGTTTTAGCTGTTGTAAGTAGCGCTTATCTTAAGCTAAGGACATTTCAGTTTCCCATGCTCTGCCAGCAAGCAGGTGTACAAGAAGCTGGGAGGGAGCATAGCCAGGACAGCTGACCCGAACTAGCCAAAGGGGTATTCCATACCATGGAGCATCATGCCCAGTATATAAACAGGGGGGAGTTGGCCGGGAGGGGCGGATCGCTGCTCGGGCATCGGTCAGTGGGTGGTGAGCAATTGCATTGTGCATCACTTGTCTTTTCTTGGGTTTTATTTCTCTCTTTTTTTTTTATAATCCTTTTCATTACAATTATTATTATATTTTTATTATTCTTAGTATTATATTTTATTTTACTTTAGTTATTAAACTGTTCTTATCTCAACCCACAAGTTTTACTTTTTTCCAATCCTCCTCCTCACCTCACTGGGAGGGGGGAGGGGGGAGTGGCTGCGTGGTGCTTAGCTGCCAGCTGGGGTCAAACCATGACAGTCCTTTTTGGCGCCCAATGTGGGGCACGAAGGGTTGAGATAACGACAGATCTGATCAGAGTGTGTTAAAACAAATTTTTTGTAAGTATTCATTGTCACTGGTCACTATGTGGATTCTTTTGCTCTCAAACTTGATGTAGTTGTTCTTAAAATTATGTTATGTAATACCATACTTGCAATATATGCTCCCTATGCTGTTTATCACCTCTGGGAACTGGACTAGAGTTATCATTTTCTTGTTGTTTGTAACACTGGCTTATGATATGATAGAAGTGCAGGTCGTGAAACTAATTTGGTATTTGTACTCAACATCGCCGTCACCTCTGTACTTCGGGAGCCATCTATGGGAAACTATTAATAACTACACCTACCTTTTTGCCTCTGAGAGTAAATCTATGGAGGAGACATCTCTGTACTTCAGGTGCCATCTCCTGGAAAATATTAATAATTACACTTTTTACCTTTTCTCCTCGGGGAGCCAATCTATGGAGGAGGCAGCTTCCCACATCTTCCCCTTCTCTGCCAGGTTAATTACAATAGCGTTTGAGGAGTTTGCAAATTTTTAATAGCCTTGGGATGTTGAACCCAGACACATGGTCCTATTGCTAGGAAGCAGAATGTTCCTGAATGTGGTTCAGGTCTTGTTTAGGGTTAAAGAACTATTTCAAAATACCACCAAGAGATCAACCCCGGCGAGAGGTACTGCGGCTACTCAGACCCCAGCGATGGGTAATGCAGCTGAACCAGAGAATCAACCAATGCCAGTATCAGTCGCCCCTACAGAGAAGAAGAAATATACAAAAAAATCAGACTGCTTAACAAAGGATGAAGGTGAACCAGGGTCATCACGAGAACAGGAGGAAGAGGCAGGACCACAGATAATCACCTGATCCCTATTCCCGACAGAGCTCCAAAATATACAAAAAGATTTCAGCCGTCATCCAGGCGAAATTGAAATTTCCAAAGTTGAAAACGTCCAGCGACTGCACCCACACAGAAGGTGCCAACACTGAATGCTGTTGCTACCCCTCACCTTTCCTTGGAAGCCCTTTCACAGGCCCAACAACACTAGGGCTCCGCACTTCCCTAGCCACCTAAAGTAATGGTCACTATCTCTCAGTCTCATAGAGATCGCCTCTGAAATTGAAAACATCCAGCAATTCCTCACACATGGAAAGTGCCAGGACTGAAAGCTGTTACTTGACCTCACCGTCCCTTGGCTACCCTTTCAGAGCCACACCAACCGTGGGGCTCTGCACGGGCCTAGCCACCTCATGTTATGCTCTCTCTCTCTCGCAGGCTAGGTAGAGCTCAGCTCTGAAATTTTAAATGTACAGAGACTGCTCCCACATGGAAGGTGCCAGCACTGAAAGCTCTTGCTAGCCCTCACCTGTCCTTGGAAGCCCTTTCACAGGCCCAGCAACACTGGGGATCTGCACTATTCTAGCCACCCAAAGTAATGGTCACTCTCAGTCTCGTAGAGCTCAGCTCTGAAATGGAAAGTGTCCAGCAAGTCCTCACACATGGAAAGTGCCAGGACTGAAAGCTGCTGCTTGACTTCTCTATCCCTTGGCTACCCTTTCAGAGCCACACCACCTATGTGGCTCTGCACCTGCCTAGCCACCTCATGTTATGCTCTCTCTCTCTCTCGCAGTTTAGGTAGAGCTCAGCTCCAAAAATGAAAACATCCAGCGACTGCTCCCACATGGAAGGTGCCAGCACTGAAAGCTCTTGCTAGCCCTCACCTTTCCTTGGAAGCCCTTTCACAGGCCCAGCAACACTGGGGATCTGCGCTTCTCTAGCCACCTAACATAATGGTCACTATCTCTCAGTCTCGTAGAGAACAGCTCTGAAATGGAAAGTGTCCAGCAAGTCCTCACACATGGAAAGTGCCAGGACTGAAAGCTGCTGCTTGACCTCTCCGTCCCTTGGCTACCCTTTCAGAGCCACACCAACTCTGGGGCTCTGCATGGGCCTAGCCACCTCATGTTCTGCTGTCTCTCTCTCTCGCAGGCTAGGTAGAGCTCAGCTCCAAAATTGAAAACATCCAGCAACTGCTCCCACATGGAAGGTGCCAGCACTGAAAGCTCTTGCTAGCCCTCACCTTTCCTTGGAAGCCCTTTCACAGGCCCAGCAACACTGGGGATCTGTGCTTCTCTAGCCACCTAAAATAATGGTCACTATCTCTCAGTCTCGTAGAGCTCAGCTCTGAAATGGAAAGTGTCCAGGAAGTCCTCACACATGGAAAGTGCCAGGACTGAAAGCTGCTGCTTGACCTCTCCGTCCCTTGGCTACCCTTCCAGAGCCACACCAACCCTGGGGCTCTGCACGGGCCTAGCCACCTCATGTTCTGCTCTCTATCTCTCTCTCGCAGTCTAGGTAGAGCTCAGCTCTGAAATTGAAAACATCCAGCAACTGCTCCCACATGGAAGGTGCCAGCACTGAAAGCTCTTGCTAGCCCTCACCTTTCCTTGGAAGCCCTTTCAGAGGCAAAGCAACACTGGGGCTTGGCGCTTCTCTAGCCACCTAACATAATGGTCACTATCTCTCAGTTTCGAAGAGCTCAGCTCTGAAATGGAAAGCGTCCAGGAAGTCCTCACACATGGAAAGTGCCAGGACTGAAAGCTGCTGCTTGACCTCTCTGTCCCTTGGCTACCCTTTCAAGAGCCACACCAACCCTGGGGCTCTGCACGGGCCTAGCCACCTCATGTTATGCTTTCTCTCTCGCAGGCTAGGTAGAGCTCAGCTCTGAAACTGAAAACATCCAGCGACTGCTCCCACATGGAAGGTGCCAGCACTGAAAGCTCTTGCTAGCCCTCACCTTTCCATGGAAGCCCCTTCACAGGCCCAGCAACACTGGGGATCTGTGCTTCTCTAGCCACCTAACATAATGGTCAGTATCTCTCAGTCTCGTAGAGCTCAGCTCTGAAATGGAAAGCGTCCAGCAAGTCCTCACACATGGAAAGTGCCAGGACTGAAAGCTGCTGCTTGACCTCACCATCTCTTGGCTACCCTTTCAGAGCCACACCAACCGTGGGGCTCTGCACCTGCCTAGCCACCTCATGTTCTGCTCTCTCTCTCTCTCAGGCTAGGTAGAGCTCAGCTCTGAAATTGAAAACATCCAGCAACTGCTCCCACATGGAAGGTGCCAGCACTGAAAGCTCTTGCTAGCCCTCACCTTTCCTTGGAAGCCCTTTCACAGGCCCAGCAACACTGGGGATCCGCGCTTCTCTAGCCACCTAAAATAATGGTCACTATCTCTCAGTCTCACAGAACTCAGCTCTGAAATGGAAAGCGTCCAGCAAGTCCTCACACATGGAAAGTGCCAGGACTGAAAGCTGCTGCTTGACCTCTCCGTCCCTTGGCTACCCTTTCAGAGCCACACCAACCGTGGGGCTCTGCACGGGCCTAGCCACCTCATGTTATGCTTTCTCTCTCGCAGGCTAGGTAGAGCTCAGCTCCAAAAATGAAAACATCCAGCGACTGCTCCCACATGGAAGGTGCCAGCACTGAAAGCTCTTGCTAGCCATCACCTTTCCTTGGAAGCCCTTTCACAGGCCCAGCAACACTGGGGATCTGCGCTTCTCTAGCCACCTAAAATAATGGTCACTATCTCTCAGTCTCATAGAGCACAGCTCTGAAATGGAAAGTGTCCAGCAAGTCCTCACACATGGAAAGTGCCAGGACTGAAAGCTGCTGCTTGACCTCTCCATCCTTTGGCTACCATTTCAGAGCCACACCAACCCTGGGGCTCTGCACGGGCCTAGCCACCTCATGTTATGCTCTCTCTCTCTCACAGGCTAGGTAGAGCTCAGCTCCGAAATTGAAAACATCCAGTGACTGCTCCCACATGGAAGGTGCCAGCACTGAAAGCTCTTGCTAGCCCTCACCTTTCCTTGAAAGCCCTTTCACAGGCCCAGCAACACTGGGGATCTGTGCTTCTCTAGCCACCTAACATAATGGTCACTATTTCTCAGTCTCGTAGAGCTCAGCTCTGAAATGGAAAGTGTCCAGGAAGTCCTCACACATGGAAAGTGCCAGGACTGAAAGCTGCTGCTTGACCTCTCCGTCCCTTGGCTATCCTTTCAGAGCCACACCAACCCTGGGGCTCTGCACGGGCCTAGCCACCTCATGTTATGCTTTCTCTCTCGCAGGCTAGGTAGAGCTCAGCTCCAAAAATGAAAACATCCAGCGACTGCTCCCACATGGAAGGTGCCAGCACTGAAAGCTCTTGCTAGCCCTCACCTTTCCTTGGAAGCCCTTTCACAGGCCCAGCAACACTAGTTCTCTGTGCTCCTCTAGCCACCTAACCTTCTGCTCACCCTCTCCTGCAGTCGAAGGAGAGTTGAGCTGAGAAATTGCAAACATCCAGCAATTCCTCATTCATGAAAAGTGCCAGCACTGAAAGCTGCTGCGAGCCAGCACCGTTCCTTGGAAGCGCTCTCACAGGCGCAGCAACACTGGGGCTCTGCACTTCTCTAGCCACCTAATGTCATGGTCACTATCTCTCCATCTCGCAGAGCTGAGCTGAGAAATTGCAAACGTCCAGCAATTCCTCACACATGAAAATTGCCAGCACTGAAAGCTACTGCTGGATCTAAGCATGCCTTGGCTAGCCTTTCAGAGCCACACAAAGGTTGGGGCTCTATGCTCCTCTAGCCACCTAATCTTCGGCTCATCCTCTCTCACAGTCGATGGAGACCTGAGCTGAGAAATTGCAAACGTCCAGCAATTCCTCACACATGAAAAGTGCCAGCACTGAAAGCTACTGCTTGATCTAAGCATGCCTTGGCTAGCCTTTCAAAGCCACACAAAGGTTGGGGCTCTGTGCTTCTCTAGCCACCTAATCTTCTGCTCACACTCTCTCGCAGTCGAAGGAGACCTGAGCTGAGAAAGTGCAAACGTCCACCAATTCCTCACACATGAAAAGTGCCAGCACTGAAAGCTGCTGCTAGCCAGCACCGTTCCTTGGAAGTGCTTTCACAGGCGCAGCAACACTGGGGCTCTGCGCTTCTCTAGCCACCTAACGTCACGGTCACTATCTCTCCGTCTCGCAGAGCTGAGCTGAGAAATTGCAAACGTCCAGCAATTCCTCACACATGAAAAGTGCCAGCACTGAAAGCTACTGCTTGATCTAACCAGGCCTTGGCTAGCCTTTCAGAGCCACACAAAGGTTGGGGCTCTGTGCTTCTCTAGCCACCTAATCTTCTGCTCATCCTCTCTCACAGTCATAGGAGACCTGAGCTGAGAAAATGCAAACGTCCAGCAATTCCTCACACATGATAAGTGCCAGCACTGAAAGCTGCTGCTAGCCAGCACCGTTCCGTGGAAGTGCTCTCACAGGTGCAGCAACACTGGGGCTCTGTGCTTCTCTAGCCACCTAACGTCACGGTCACTATCTCTCCGTCTCGCAGAGCTGAGGTGAGAAATTGCAAACATCCAGCAATTCCTCACACATGAAAAGTGCCAGCACTGAAAGCTACTGCTTGATCTAACCAGGCCTTGGCTAGCCTTTCAGAGCCACACAAAGGTTGGGGCTCTGTGCTCCTCTAGCCACCTAATCTTCTGCTCATCCTCTCTCGCAGTCATAGGAGACCTGAGCTGAGAAATTGCAAACGTCCAGCAATCCCTCACACATGAGAAATGCCAGCACTGAAAGCTGTTGCTAGCCAGCACCGTTCCTTGGAAGCGCTCTCACAGGCGCAGCAACACTGGGGCTCTGCGCTTCTCTAGCCACCTAACATCACGGTCACTATCTCTCCGTCTCGCAGAGCTGAGCTGAGAAATTGCAAACGTCCAGCAATTCCTCACACATGAAAAGTGCCAGCACTGAAAGCTACTGCTTGATCTAACCAGGCCTTGGCTAGCCTTTCAGAGCCACACAAAGGTTGGGGCTCTCTGCTTCTCTAGCCACCTAACCCTCGGCTCATCCTCTCTCGCAGTTGAAGGACAGCTGAGCTGACAAATTGCAAACGTCCAGAATTCCTTACACATGAAAAGTTCCAGCACTGAAAGCTGTTGCTAGCCAGCACCGTTCCTTGGAAGCGCTCTCACAGGCACAGCAACACTGGGGCTCTGCGCTTCTCCAGCGACCTAACGTCACGGTCACTATCTCTCCGTATCGCAGAGCGGAGCTGAGAAATTGCAAACGTCCAGCAATTCCTCACACATGAAAAGTGCCAGCACTGAAAGCTACTGCTTGATCTAAGCATGCCTTGGCTAGCCTTTCAGAGCCACACAAAGGTTGGGGCTCTGTGCTTCTCTAGCCACCTAAACTTCTGCTCATCCTCTCTCGCAGTCGAAGGAGTTCTGAGCTGAGAAATTGCAAACGTCCAGCAATTCCTCACACATGAAAAGTGCCAGCACTGAAAGCTGCCGCTAGCAGGCACCGTTCCTTGGAAGTGCTCTCACAGGTGCAGCAACACTGGGGCTCTGCGCTTCTCTAGCCACCTAATGTCACGGTCACTATCTCTTCGTCTCGCAGAGCTGAGCTGAGAAATTGCAAACGTCCAGCAATTCCTCACACATGAAAAGCGCCAGCACTGAAAGCTACTGCTTGATCTAACCATGACTTGGCTAGCCTTTCAGAGCCACACAAAGGTTGGGGCTCTGTGCTCCTCTAGCCACCTAATCTTCTGCTCATCCTCTCTCGCAGTCGAAGGACAGCTGAGCTGAGAAATTGCAAACGTCCACCAATTCCTCACACATGAGAAATGCCAGCACTGAAAGCTGTTGCTAGCCAGTGCCGTTCCTTGGAAGCGCTCTCACAGGTGCAGCAACACTGGGGCTCTGCACTTCTCTAGCCACCTAACGTCACGGTCACTATCTCTCCGTCTCGCAGAGCTGAGCTGAGAAATTGCAAACGTCCAGCAATTCCTTACACATGAAAAGTGCCAGCACTGAAAGCTCTTGCTAGCCAGCACCGTTCCGTGGAACTGCTCTCACAGGCACAGCAACACTGGGGCTCTGCGCTTCTCTAGCCACCTAATGTCACGGTCACTATCTCTCCGTCTCGCAGAGCTGAGCTGAGAAATTGCAAACGTCCAGCAATTCCTCACACATGAAAAGTGCCAGCACTGAAAGCTACTGCTTGATCTAAGCATGCCTTGGCTAGCCTTTCAGAGCCACACAAAGGTTGGGGCTCTGTGCTCCTCTAGCCACCTAATCTTCTGCTCATCCTCTCTCGCAGTCGAAGGAGAGCTGAGCTGAGAAATTGCAAACGTCCAGCAATTCCTCACACATGAAAAGTGCCAGCACTGAAAGCTGTTGCTAGCCAGCGCCGTTCCTTGGAAGTACTCTCACAGGTGCAGCAACACTGGGGCTCTGCACTTCTCTAGCCACATAACGTCACGGTCACTATCTCTCCGTCTCGCAGAGCTGAGCTGAGAAATTGCAAACGTCCAGCAATTCCTCACACATGAAAATTGCCAGCACTGAAAGCTACTGCTTGATCTAACCAGGCCTTGGCTAGCCTTTCAGAGCCACACAAAGGTTGGGGCTCTGTGCTTCTCTAGCCACCTAACCCTCGGCTCATCCTCTCTCGCAGTCGAAGGAGAGCTGAGCTGAGAAATTGCAAACGTCCAGCAATTCCTCAGACATGAGAAATGCCAGCACTCAAAGCTCTTGCTAGCCAGCACCATTCCTTGGAAGTGCTCTCATAGGCGCAGCAACACTGGGGCTCTGCACTTCTCTAGCCACCTAATGTCACGGTCACTATCTCTCCGTCTCGCAGAGCTGAGCTGAGAAATTGCAAACGTCCAGCAATTCCTCACACATGAAAAGTGCCAGCACTGAAAGCTACTGCTTGATCTAACCATGACTTGGCTAGCCTTTCAGAGCCACACAAAGGTTGGGGCTCTGTGCTCCTCTAGCCACCTAATCTTCTGCTCATCTGCTCTCGCAGTCGAAGGACAGCTGAGCTGAGAAATTGCAAACGTCCAGCAATTCCTCACACATGAAAAGTGCCAGCACTGAAAGCTGCTGCTAGCAGGCACCGTTCCTTGGAAGTGCTCTCACAGGTGCAGCACCACTGGGGCTCTGCACTTCTCTAGCCACCTAACGTCACGGTCACTATCTGTCCGTCTCGCAGAGCTGAGCTGAGAAATTGCAAACATCCAGCAATTCCTCACACATGAAAAGTGCCAGCACTGAAAGCTGTTGCTAGCAGACACCGTTCCTTGGAAGCGCTCTCACAGGCTCAGCAACACTGGGGCTCTGCGCTTCTCTAGCCGCCTAACGTCACGGTCACTATCTCTCCGTCTCGCAGAGCTGAGCTGAGAAATTGCAAACGTCCAGCAGTTCCTCACACATGAAAAGTGCCAGCACTGAAAGCTACTGCTTGATCTAAGCATGCCTTGGCTAGCCTTTCAGAGCCACACAAAGTTTGGGGCTCTGTGCTTCTCTAGCCACCTAATCTTCTGCTCAACCTCTCTCGCAGTCGAAGGAGAGCTGAGCTGAGAAATTGCAAACGTCCAGCAATTCCTCACACATGAAAAGTGCCAGCATTGAAAGCTACTGCTTGATATAACCAGGCCTTGGCTAGCCTTTCAGAGCCACACAAAGGTTGGGGCTCTGTGCTCCTCTAGCCACCTAATCTTCTGCTCATCCTCTCTCGCAGTCGAAGGAGAGCTGAGCTGAGAAATTGCAAACGTCCAGCAATTCCTCAGACATGAAATGTGCCAGCACTGAAAGCTACTGCTTGATCTAACCAGGCCTTGGCTAGCCTTTCAGAGCCACACAAAGGTTGGGGCTCTGTGCTCCTCTAGCCACCTAATCTTCTGCTCATCCTCTCTCGCAGTCGAAGGAGAGCTGAGCTGAGAAATTGCAAACGTCCAGCAATCCCTCACACATGAAAAGTGCCAGCACTGAAAGCTCTTGCTAGCCAGCACCGTTCCTTGGAAGTGCTCTCACAGGTGCAGCAACACTGGGGCTCTGCGCTTCTCTAGCCACCTAACGTCACGGTCACTATCTCTCCGTCTCGCAGAGCTGAGCTGAGAAATTGCAAACGTCCAGCAATTCCTTACACATGAAAAGTGCCAGCACTGAAAGCTGTTGCTAGCCAGCACTGTTCCTTGGAAGCGCTCTCACAGGCGCAGCAACACTGGGGCTCTGAGCTTCTCTAGCCACCTAACGTCACGGTCACTATCTCTCCGTCTCGCAGAGCTGAGCTGAGAAACTGCAAACGTCCAGCAATTCCTCACACATGAAAAGTGCCAGCACTGAAAGCTACTGCTTGATCTAAGCATGCCTTGGCTAGTCTTTCAGAGCTACACAAAGGTTGGGGCTCTGTCCTCCTCTAGCCACCTAATCTTCTGCTCATCCTCTCTCGCAGTCGAAGGAGAGCTGAGCTGAGAAATTGCAAACGTCCAGCAATTCCTCACACATGAGAAATGCCAGCACTGAAAGCTCTTGCTAGCCAGCACCGTTCCTTGGAAGTGCTCTCACAGGCGCAGCAACACTGGGGCTCTGCGCTTCTCTAGCCACCTAACATCACGGTCACTATCTCTCCGTCTTGCAGAGCTGAGCAGAGAAATTGCAAATGTCCAGCAATTCCTCACACATGAAAAGTGCCAGCACTGAAAGCTACTGCTTGATCTAACCAGGCCTTGGCTAGCCTTTCAGAGCCACACAAAGGTTGGGGCTCTCTGCTTCTCTAGCCACTTAACCCTCGGCTCATCCTCTCTCGCAGTCGAAGGAGAGCTGAGCTGAAAAATTGCAAACTTCCAGCAATCCCTCACACATGAAAAGTGCCAGCACTGAAAGCTCTTGCTAGCCAGCACCGTTCCTTGGAAGTGCTCTCACAGGCACAGCAACACTGAGGCTCTGCGCTTCTCTAGCCACCTAACGTCACGGTCACTATCTCTCCGTCTCGCAGAGCTGAGCTGAGAAATTGCAAACGTCCAGCAATTCCTCACACATGAAAAGTGCCAGCACTGAAAGCTACTGCTTGATCTAACCAGGCCTTGGCTAGCCTTTCAGAGCCACACAAAGGTTGGGGCTCTGTGCTCCTCTAGCCACCTAACCCTCGGCTCATCCTCTCTCGCAGTCGAAGGACAGCTGAGCTGAGAAATTGCAAACGTCCAGCAATTCCTCACACATGAAAAGTGCCAGCACTGAAAGCTGCTGCTAGCAGGCACCGTTCCTTGGAAGTGCTCTCACAGGTGCAGCACCACTGGGGCTCTGCACTTCTCTAGCCACCTAACGTCACGGTCACTATCTGTCCGTCTCGCAGAGCTGAGCTGAGAAATGGCAAACATCCAGCAATTCCTCACACATGAAAAGTGCCAGCACTGAAAGCTGTTGCTAGCAGACACCGTTCCTTGGAAGCGCTCTCACAGGCGCAGCAACACTGGGGCTCTGCGCTTCTCTAGCCGCCTAACGTCACGGTCACTATCTCTCCGTCTCGCAGAGCTGAGCTGAGAAATTGCAAACGTCCAGCAGTTCCTCACACATGAAAAGTGCCAGCACTGAAAGCTACTGCTTGATCTAAGCATGCCTTGGCTAGCCTTTCAGAGCCACACAAAGTTTGGGGCTCTGTGCTTCTCTAGCCACCTAATCTTCTGCTCAACCTCTCTCGCAGTCGAAGGAGAGCTGAGCTGAGAAATTGCAAACGTCCAGCAATTCCTCACACATGAAAAGTGCCAGCATTGAAAGCTACTGCTTGATATAACCAGGCCTTGGCTAGCCTTTCAGAGCCACACAAAGGTTGGGGCTCTGTGCTCCTCTAGGCACCTAATCTTCTGCTCATCCTCTCTCGCAGTCGAAGGAGAGCTGAGCTGAGAAATTGCAAACGTCCAGCAATTCCTCAGACATGAAATGTGCCAGCACTGAAAGCTACTGCTTGATCTAACCAGGCCTTGGCTAGCCTTTCAGAGCCACACAAAGGTTGGGGCTCTGTGCTCCTCTAGCCACCTAATCTTCTGCTCATCCTCTCTCGCAGTCGAAGGAGAGCTGAGCTGAGAAATTGCAAACGTCCAGCAATCCCTCACACATGAAAAGTGCCAGCACTGAAAGCTCTTGCTAGCCAGCACCGTTCCTTGGAAGTGCTCTCACAGGCGCAGCAACACTGGGGCTCTGCGCTTCTCTAGCCACCTAACGTCACGGTCACTATCTCTCCGTCTCGCAGAGCTGAGCTGAGAAATTGCAAACGTCCAGCAATTCCTCACACATGAAAAGTGCCAGCACTGAAAGCTACTGCTTGATCTAACAAGGCCTTGGCTAGCCTTTCAAAGCCACACAAAGGTTGGGGCTCTGTGGTCCTCTAGCCACCTAATCTTCTGCTCAACCGCTCTCGCAGTCGAAGGAGAGCTGAGCTGAGAAACTGCAAACGTCCAGCAATTCCTCACACATGAAAAGTGCCAGCATTGAAAGCTACTGCTTGATCTAATCAGGCCTTGGCTAGCCTTTCAGAGCCACACAAAGGTTGGGGCTCTGCGCTTCTCTAGCCACCTAACGTCACAGTCACTATCTCTCCGTCTCGCAGAGCTGAGCTGAGAAATTGCAAACGTCCAGCAATTCCTCACACATGAAAAGTGCCAGCACTGAAAGCTACTGCTTAATCTAACAAGGCCTTGGCTAGCCTTTCAAAGCCACAAAAAGGTTGGGGCTCTGTGGTCCTCTAGCCACCTAATCTTCTGCTCAACCGCTCTCGCAGTCGAAGGAGAGCTGAGCTGAGAAATTGCAAACGTCCAGCAATTCCTCACACATGAAAAGTGCCAGCATTGAAAGCTACTGCTTGATCTAATCAGGCCTTGGCTAGCCTTTCAGAGCCACACAAAGGTTGGGGCTCTGAGCTTCTCTAGCCACCTAATCTTCTGCTCAACCTCTCTCGCAGTCAAAGGAGAGCTGAGCTGAGAAATTGCAAACGTCCAGCAATTCCTCACACATGAAAATTGCCAGCACTGAAAGCTACTGTTTGATCTAACAAGGCCTTGGCTAGCCTTTCAGAGCCACACAAAGGTTGGGGCTCTGTGCTCCTCTAGCCACCTAATCTTCTGCTCATCCTCTCTCGCAGTCGAAGGAGAGCTGAGCTGAGAAATTGCAAACGTCCAGCAATTCCTCAGACATGAAAAGTGCCAGCACTGAAAGCTCTTGCTAGCCAGCACCGTTCCTTGGAAGTGCTCTCACAGGCACAGCAACACTGGGGCTCTGCGCTTCTCTAGCCACCTAACGTCACGGTCACTATCTCTCCGTTTCGCAGAGCTGAGCTAAGACATTGCAAACGTCCAGCAATTCCTCACACATGAAAAGTGCCAGCACTGAAAGCTACTGTTTGATCTAACCAGGCCTTGGCTAGACTTTCAGAGCCACACAAAGGTTGGGGCTCTGTGGTCCTCTAGCCACCTAATCTTCTGCTCAACCGCTCTCGCAGTCGAAGGAGAGCTGAGCTGAGAAATTGCAAACGTCCAGCAATTCCTCACACATGAAAAGTGCCAGCATTGAAAGCTACTGCTTGATCTAACCAGGCCTTGGCTAGCCTTTCAGAGCCACACAAAGGTTGGGGCTCTGAGCTTCTCTAGCCACCTAATCTTCTGCTCAACCTCTCTCGCAGTCGAAGGAGAGCTGAGCTGAGAAATTGCAAACGTCCAGCAATTCCTCACACATGAAAAGTGCCAGCACTGAAAGCTACTGCTTGATCTAACCATGCCTTGGCTAGCCTTTCAGAGCCACACAAAGGTTGGGGCTCTGTGCTCCTCTAGCCACCTAATCTTCTGCTCATCCTCTCTCGCAGTCGAAGGAGAGCTGAGCTGAGAAATTGCAAACGTCCAGCAATTCCTCAGACATGAAAAGTGCCAGCACTGAATGCTACTGCTTGATCTAACCAGGCCTTGGCTAGCCTTTCAGAGCCACACAAAGGTTGGGGCTCTGTGCTCCTCTAGCCACCTAATCTTCTGCTCATCCTCTCTCGCAGTCGAAGGAGAGCTGAGCTGAGAAATTGCAAACGTCCAGCAATCCCTCACACATGAAAAGTGCCAGCACTGAAAGCTCTTGCTAGCCAGCACCGTTCCTTGGAAGTGCTCTCACAGGTGCAGCAACACTGGGGCTCTGCGCTTCTCTAGCCACCTAACGTCATGGTCACTATCTCTCCGTCTCGCAGAGCTGAGCTGAGAAATTGCAAACGTCCAGCAATTCCTCACACATGAAAAGTGCCAGCACTGAAAGCTACTGCTTGATCTAACCAGGCCTTGGCTAGCCTTTCAGAGCCACACAAAGGTTGGGGCTCTGTGCTCCTCTAGCCACCTAACCCTCGGCTCATCCTCTCTCGCAGTCGAAGGACAGCTGAGCTGAGAAATTGCAAACGTCCACCAATTCCTCACACATGAAAAGTGCCAGCACTGAAAGCTGATGCTAGCAGGCACCGTTCCTTGGAAGTGCTCTCACAGGTGCAGCAACACTGGGGCTCTGCGCTTCTCTAGCCACCTAATGTCACGGTCACTATCTCTCCGTCTTGCAGAGCTGAGCTGAGAAATTGCAAACATCCAGCAATTCCTCACACTTGAAAAGTGCCAGCACTGAAAGCTACTGCTTGATCTAAGCATGCCTTGGCTAGGCTTTCAGAGCCACACAAAGGTTGGGGCTCTGTGCTCCTCTAGCCACCTAATCTTCTGCTCATCCTCTCTCGCAGTCGAAGGAGAGCTGAGCTGAGAAATTGCAAACGTCCAGCAATTCCTCAGACATGAAAAGTGCCAGCACTGAAAGCTACTGCTTGATCTAACCAGGCCTTGGCTAGCCTTTCAGAGCCACACAAAGGTTGGGGCTCTGTGCTCCTCTAGCCACCTAATCTTCTGCTCATCCTCTCTCGCAGTCGAAGGAGAGCTGAGCTGAGAAATTGCAAACGTCCAGCAATTCCTCAGACATGAAAATTGCCAGCACTGAAAGCTACTGTTTGATCTAACAAGGCCTTGGCTAGCCTTTCAGAGCCACACAAAGGTTGGGGCTCTGTGGTCCTCTAGCCACCTAATCTTCTGCTCAACCTCTCTCGCAGTCGAAGGAGAGCTGAGCTGAGAAATTGCAAACGTCCAGCAATTCCTCACACATGAAAAGTGCCAGCATTGAAAGCTACTGCTTGATCTAATCAGGCCTTGGCTAGCCTTTCAGAGCCACACAAAGGTTGGGGCTCTGAGCTTCTCTAGCCACCTAATCTTCTGCTCATCCTCTCTCGCAGTCGAAGGAGAGCTGAGCTGAGAAATTGCAAACGTCCAGCAATTCCTCACGCATGAAAAGTGCCAGCACTGAAAGCTACTGCTTGATCTAAGCATGCCTTGGCTAGCCTTTCAGAGCCACACAAAGGTTGGGGCTCTGTGATCCTCTAGCCACCTAATCTTCTGCTCATCCTCTCTCGCAGTCGAAGGAGAGCTGAGCTGAGAAATTGCAAACGTCCAGCAATTCCTCAGACATGAAAAGTGCCAGCACTGAAAGCTCTTGCTAGCCAGCACCGTTCCTTGGAAGTGCTCTTACAGGCGCAGCAACACTGGGGCTCTGCGCTTCTCTAGCCACCTAACGTCACGGTCACTATCTCTCCGTCTCGCAGAGCTGAGCTGAGAAATTGCAAACGTCCAGCAATTCCTCACACATGAAAAGTGCCAGCACTGAAAGCTACTGCTTGATCTAATCAGGCCTTGGCTAGCCTTTCAAAGCCACACAAAGGTTGGGGCTCTGTGCTCCTCTAGCCACCTAATCTTCTGCTCATCCTCTCTCGCAGTCGAAGGAGAGCTGAGCTGAGAAATTGCAAACGTCCAGCAATTCCTCACACATGAAAAGTGCCAGCATTGAAAGCTACTGCTTGATCTAATCAGGCCTTGGCTAGCCTTTCAGAGCCACACAAAGGTTGGGGCTCTGAGCTTCTCTAGCCACCTAATCTTCTGCTCAACCTCTCTCGCAGTCGAAGGAGAGCTGAGCTGAGAAATTGCAAACGTCCAGCAATTCCTCACACATGAAAAGTGCCAGCACTGAAAGCTACTGCTTGATCTAAGCATGCCTTGGCTAGCCTTTCAGAGCCACACAAAGTTTGGGGCTCTGTGCTTCTCTAGCCACCTAATCTTCTGCTCAACCTCTCTCGCAGTCGAAGGAGAGCTGAGCTGAGAAATTGCAAACGTCCAGCAATTCCTCACACATGAAAAGTGCCAGCATTGAAAGCTACTGCTTGATATAACCAGGCCTTGGCTAGCCTTTCAGAGCCACACAAAGGTTGGGGCTCTGTGCTCCTCTAGCCACCTAATCTTCTGCTCATCCTCTCTCGCAGTCGAAGGAGAGCTGAGCTGAGAAATTGCAAACGTCCAGCAATTCCTCAGACATGAAATGTGCCAGCACTGAAAGCTACTGCTTGATCTAACCAGGCCTTGGCTAGCCTTTCAGAGCCACACAAAGGTTGGGGCTCTGTGCTCCTCTAGCCACCTAATCTTCTGCTCATCCTCTCTCGCAGTCGAAGGAGAGCTGAGCTGAGAAATTGCAAACGTCCAGCAATCCCTCACACATGAAAAGTGCCAGCACTGAAAGCTCTTGCTAGCCAGCACCGTTCCTTGGAAGTGCTCTCACAGGCGCAGCAACACTGGGGCTCTGCGCTTCTCTAGCCACCTAACGTCACGGTCACTATCTCTCCGTCTCGCAGAGCTGAGCTGAGAAATTGCAAACGTCCAGCAATTCCTCACACATGAAAAGTGCCAGCACTGAAAGCTACTGCTTGATCTAACAAGGCCTTGGCTAGCCTTTCAAAGCCACACAAAGGTTGGGGCTCTGTGGTCCTCTAGCCACCTAATCTTCTGCTCAACCGCTCTCGCAGTCGAAGGAGAGCTGAGCTGAGAAACTGCAAACGTCCAGCAATTCCTCACACATGAAAAGTGCCAGCATTGAAAGCTACTGCTTGATCTAATCAGGCCTTGGCTAGCCTTTCAGAGCCACACAAAGGTTGGGGCTCTGCGCTTCTCTAGCCACCTAACGTCACAGTCACTATCTCTCCGTCTCGCAGAGCTGAGCTGAGAAATTGCAAACGTCCAGCAATTCCTCACACATGAAAAGTGCCAGCACTGAAAGCTACTGCTTAATCTAACAAGGCCTTGGCTAGCCTTTCAAAGCCACAAAAAGGTTGGGGCTCTGTGGTCCTCTAGCCACCTAATCTTCTGCTCAACCTCTCTCGCAGTCGAAGGAGAGCTGAGCTGAGAAATTGCAAACGTCCAGCAATTCCTCACACATGAAAAGTGCCAGCATTGAAAGCTACTGCTTGATCTAATCAGGCCTTGGCTAGCCTTTCAGAGCCACACAAAGGTTGGGGCTCTGAGCTTCTCTAGCCACCTAATCTTCTGCTCAACCTCTCTCGCAGTCAAAGGAGAGCTGAGCTGAGAAATTGCAAACGTCCAGCAATTCCTCACACATGAAAAGTGCCAGCACTGAATGCTACTGCTTGATCTAAGCATGCCTTGGCTAGCCTTTCAGAGCCACACAAAGGTTGGGGCTCTGTGCTCCTCTAGCCACCTAATCTTCTGCTCATCCTCTCTCGCAGTCGAAGGAGAGCTGAGCTGAGAAATTGCAAACGTCCAGCAATTCCTCAGACATGAAAAGTGCCAGCACTGAAAGCTCTTGCTAGCCAGCACCGTTCCTTGGAAGTGCTCTCACAGGCACAGCAACACTGGGGCTCTGCGCTTCTCTAGCCACCTAACGTCACGGTCACTATCTCTCCGTCTCGCAGAGCTGAGCTAAGACATTGCAAACGTCCAGCAATTCCTCACACATGAAAAGTGCCAGCACTGAAAGCTACTGCTTGATCTAACCAGGCCTTGGCTAGACTTTCAGAGCCACACAAAGGTTGGGGCTCTGTGGTCCTCTAGCCACCTAATCTTCTGCTCAACCGCTCTCGCAGTCGAAGGAGAGCTGAGCTGAGAAATTGCAAACGTCCAGCAATTCCTCACACATGAAAAGTGCCAGCATTGAAAGCTACTGCTTGATCTAACCAGGCCTTGGCTAGCCTTTCAGAGCCACACAAAGGTTGGGGCTCTGAGCTTCTCTAGCCACCTAATCTTCTGCTCAACCTCTCTCGCAGTCGAAGGAGAGCTGAGCTGAGAAATTGCAAACGTCCAGCAATTCCTCACACATGAAAAGTGCCAGCACTGAAAGCTACTGCTTGATCTAACCATGCCTTGGCTAGCCTTTCAGAGCCACACAAAGGTTGGGGCTCTGTGCTCCTCTAGCCACCTAATCTTCTGCTCATCCTCTCTCGCAGTCGAAGGAGAGCTGAGCTGAGAAATTGCAAACGTCCAGCAATTCCTCAGACATGAAAAGTGCCAGCACTGAATGCTACTGCTTGATCTAACCAGGCCTTGGCTAGCCTTTCAGAGCCACACAAAGGTTGGGGCTCTGTGCTCCTCTAGCCACCTAATCTTCTGCTCATCCTCTCTCGCAGTCGAAGGAGAGCTGAGCTGAGAAATTGCAAACGTCCAGCAATCCCTCACACATGAAAAGTGCCAGCACTGAAAGCTCTTGCTAGCCAGCACCGTTCCTTGGAAGTGCTCTCACAGGTGCAGCAACACTGGGGCTCTGCGCTTCTCTAGCCACCTAACGTCACGGTCACTATCTCTCCGTCTCGCAGAGCTGAGCTGAGAAATTGCAAACGTCCAGCAATTCCTCACACATGAAAAGTGCCAGCACTGAAAGCTACTGCTTGATCTAACCAGGCCTTGGCTAGCCTTTCAGAGCCACACAAAGGTTGGGGCTCTGTGCTCCTCTAGCCACCTAACCCTCGGCTCATCCTCTCTCGCAGTCGAAGGAGAGCTGAGCTGAGAAATTGCAAACGTCCAGCAATTCCTCACACATGAAAAGTGCCAGCACTGAAAGCTGATGCTAGCAGGCACCGTTCCTTGGAAGTGCTCTCACAGGTGCAGCAACACTGGGGCTCTGCGCTTCTCTAGCCACCTAATGTCACGGTCACTATCTCTCCGTCTTGCAGAGCTGAGCTGAGAAATTGCAAACATCCAGCAATTCCTCACACTTGAAAAGTGCCAGCACTGAAAGCTACTGCTTGATCTAAGCATGCCTTGGCTAGGCTTTCAGAGCCACACAAAGGTTGGGGCTCTGTGCTCCTCTAGCCACCTAATCTTCTGCTCATCCTCTCTCGCAGTCGAAGGAGAGCTGAGCTGAGAAATTGCAAACGTCCAGCAATTCCTCAGACATGAAAAGTGCCAGCACTGAAAGCTACTGCTTGATCTAACCAGGCCTTGGCTAGCCTTTCAGAGCCACACAAAGGTTGGGGCTCTGTGCTCCTCTAGCCACCTAATCTTCTGCTCATCCTCTCTCGCAGTCGAAGGAGAGCTGAGCTGAGAAATTGCAAACGTCCAGCAATTCCTCAGACATGAAAATTGCCAGCACTGAAAGCTACTGTTTGATCTAACAAGGCCTTGGCTAGCCTTTCAGAGCCACACAAAGGTTGGGGCTCTGTGGTCCTCTAGCCACCTAATCTTCTGCTCAACCTCTCTCGCAGTCGAAGGAGAGCTGAGCTGAGAAATTGCAAACGTCCAGCAATTCCTCACACATGAAAAGTGCCAGCATTGAAAGCTACTGCTTGATCTAATCAGGCCTTGGCTAGCCTTTCAGAGCCACACAAAGGTTGGGGCTCTGAGCTTCTCTAGCCACCTAATCTTCTGCTCATCCTCTCTCGCAGTCGAAGGAGAGCTGAGCTGAGAAATTGCAAACGTCCAGCAATTCCTCACGCATGAAAAGTGCCAGCACTGAAAGCTACTGCTTGATCTAAGCATGCCTTGGCTAGCCTTTCAGAGCCACACAAAGGTTGGGCTCTGTGGTCCTCTAGCCACCTAATCTTCTGCTCATCCTCTCTCGCAGTCGAAGGAGAGCTGAGCTGAGAAATTGCAAACGTCCAGCAATTCCTCAGACATGAAAAGTGCCAGCACTGAAAGCTCTTGCTAGCCAGCACCGTTCCTTGGAAGTGCTCTTACAGGCGCAGCAACACTGGGGCTCTGCGCTTCTCTAGCCACCTAACGTCACGGTCACTATCTCTCCGTCTCGCAGAGCTGAGCTGAGAAATTGCAAACGTCCAGCAATTCCTCACACATGAAAAGTGCCAGCACTGAAAGCTACTGCTTGATCTAATCAGGCCTTGGCTAGCCTTTCAAAGCCACACAAAGGTTGGGGCTCTGTGCTCCTCTAGCCACCTAATCTTCTGCTCATCCTCTCTCGCAGTCGAAGGAGAGCTGAGCTGAGAAATTGCAAACGTCCAGCAATTCCTCACACATGAAAAGTGCCAGCATTGAAAGCTACTGCTTGATCTAATCAGGCCTTGGCTAGCCTTTCAGAGCCACACAAAGGTTGGGGCTCTGAGCTTCTCTAGCCACCTAATCTTCTGCTCATCCTCTCTCGCAGTCGAAGGAGAGCTGAGCTGAGAAATTGCAAACGTCCAGCAATTCCTCACACATGAAAAGTGCCAGCACTGAAAGCTACTGCTTGATCTAAGCATGCCTTGGCTAGCCTTTCAGAGCCACACAAAGGTTGGGGCTCTGTGCTCCTCTAGCCACCTAATCTTCTGCTCATCCTCTCTCGCAGTCGAAGGAGAGCTGAGCTGAGAAATTGCAAACGTCCAGCAATTCCTCAGACATGAAAAGTGCCAGCACTGAAAGCTACTGCTTGATCTAACCAGGCCTTGGCTAGCCTTTCAGAGCCACACAAAGGTTGGGGCTCTGTGCTCCTCTAGCCACCTAATCTTCTGCTCAACCTCTCTCGCAGTCGAAGGAGAGCTGAGCTGAGAAATTGCAAACGTCCAGCAATTCCTCACACATGAAAAGTGCCAGCACTGAAAGCTCTTGCTAGCCAGCACCGTTCCTTGGAAGTGCTCTCACAGGCCAGCAACACTGGGGCTCTGCGCTTCTCTAGCCACCTAACGTCACAGTCACTATCTCTTCGTCTCGCAGAGCTGAGCTGAGAAATTGCAAACGTCCAGCAATTCCTCACACATGAAAAGTGCCAGCACTGAAAGCTACTGCTTGATCTAACCAGGCCTTGGCTAGCCTTTCAGAGCCACACAAAGGTTGGGGCTCTGTGCTCCTCTAGGCACCTAATCTTCTGCTCATCCTCTCTCGCAGTCGAAGGACAGCTGAGCTGAGAAATTGCAAACGTCCAGCAATTCCTCACACATGAAAAGTGCCAGCACTGAAAGCTCTTGCTAGCCAGCACCGTTCCTTGGAAGTGCTCTCACAGGCCAGCAACACTGGGGCTCTGCGCTTCTCTAGCCACCTAATGTCACAGTCACTATCTCTTCGTCTCGCAGAGCTGAGCTGAGAAATTGCAAACGTCCAGCAATTCCTCACACATGAAAAGTGCCAGCACTGAAAGCTACTGCTTGATCTAACAAGGCCTTGGCTAGCCTTTCAGAGCCACACAAAGGTTGGGGCTCTGTGGTGCTCTAGCCACCTAATCTTCTGCTCAACCTCTCTCGCAGTCGAAGGAGAGCTGAGCTGAGAAATTGCAAACGTCCAGCAATTCCTCACACATGAAAAGTGCCAGCATTGAAAGCTACTGCTTGATCTAATCAGGCCTTGGCTAGCCTTTCAGAGCCACACAAAGGTTGGGGCTCTGAGCTTCTCTAGCCACCTAATCTTCTGCTCAACCTCTCTCGCAGTCGAAGGAGAGCTGAGCTGAGAAATTGCAAACGTCCAGCAATTCCTCACACATGAAAAGTGCCAGCACTGAAAGCTACTGCTTGATCTAAGCATGCCTTGGCTAGCCTTTCAGAGCCACACAAAGGTTGGGGCTCTGTGCTCCTCTAGCCACCTAATCTTCTGCTCATCCTCTCTCGCAGTCGAAGGAGAGCTGAGCTGAGAAATTGCAAACGTCCAGCAATTCCTCAGACATGAAAAGTGCCAGCACTGAAAGCTCTTGCTAGCCAGCACCGTTCCTTGGAAGTGCTCTCACAGGTGCAGCAACACTGGGGCTCTGCGCTTCTCTAGCCACCTAACGTCACGGTCACTATCTCTCCGTCTCGCAGAGCTGAGCTGAGAAATTGCAAACGTCCAGCAATTCCTCACACATGAAAAGTGCCAGCACTGAAAGCTACTGCTTGATCTAAGCATGCCTTGGCTAGCCTTTCAGAGCCACACAAAGGTTGGGGCTCTGTGCTCCTCTAGGCACCTAATCTTCTGCTCATCCTCTCTCGCAGTCGAAGGAGAGCTGAGCTGAGAAATTGCAAACGTCCAGCAATTCCTCACACATGAAAAGTGCCAGCACTGAAAGCTCTTGCTAGCCAGCACCGTTCCTTGGAAGTGCTCTCACAGGCCAGCAACACTGGGGCTCTGCGCTTCTCTAGCCACCTAACGTCACAGTCACTATCTCTTCGTCTCGCAGAGCTGAGCTGAGAAATTGCAAACGTCCAGCAATTCCTCACACATGAAAAGTGCCAGCACTGAAAGCTACTGCTTGATCTAACCAGGCCTTGGCTAGCCTTTCAGAGCCACACAAAGGTTGGGGCTCTGTCCTCCTCTAGCCACCTAATCTTCTGCTCATCCTCTCTCGCAGTCGAAGGAGAGCTGAGCAGAGAAATTGCAAACGTCCAGCAATTCCTCACACATGAAAAGTGCCAGCACTGAAAGCTACTGCTTGATCTAACCAGGCCTTGGCTAGCCTTTCAGAGCCACACAAAGGTTGGGGCTCTGTGCTTCTGTAGCCACCTGACCCTCGGCTCATCCTCTCTCGCAGTCGAAGGAGAGCTGAGCTGAAAAATTGCAAACTTCCAGCAATCCCTCACACATGAAAAGTGCCAGCACTGAAAGCTCTTGCTAGCCAGCACCGTTCCTTGGAAGTGCTCTCACAGGCACAGCAACACTGAGGCTCTGCGCTTCTCTAGCCACCTAACGTCACGGTCACTATCTGTCCGTCTCGCAGAGCTGAGCTGAGAAATTGCAAACGTCCAGCAATCCCTCACACATGAAAAGTGCCAGCACTGAAAGCTACTGCTTGATCTAACCAGGCCTTGGCTAGCCTTTCAGAGCCACACAAAGGTTGGGGCTCTGTGCTCCTCTAGCCACCTAACCCTCGGCTCATCCTCTCTCGCAGTCGAAGGACAGCTGAGCTGAGAAATTGCAAACGTCCAGCAATTCCTCACACATGAAAAGTGCCAGCACTGAAAGCTGCTGCTAGCAGGCACCGTTCCTTGGAAGTGCTCTCACAGGTGCAGCACCACTGGGGCTCTGCACTTCTCTAGCCACCTAACGTCACGGTCACTATCTGTCCGTCTCGCAGAGCTGAGCTGAGAAATGGCAAACATCCAGCAATTCCTCACACATGAAAAGTGCCAGCACTGAAAGCTGTTGCTAGCAGACACCGTTCCTTGGAAGCGCTCTCACAGGCGCAGCAACACTGGGGCTCTGCGCTTCTCTAGCCGCCTAACGTCACGGTCACTATCTCTCCGTCTCGCAGAGCTGAGCTGAGAAATTGCAAACGTCCAGCAGTTCCTCACACATGAAAAGTGCCAGCACTGAAAGCTACTGCTTGATCTAAGCATGCCTTGGCTAGCCTTTCAGAGCCACACAAAGTTTGGGGCTCTGTGCTTCTCTAGCCACCTAATCTTCTGCTCAACCTCTCTCGCAGTCGAAGGAGAGCTGAGCTGAGAAATTGCAAACGTCCAGCAATTCCTCACACATGAAAAGTGCCAGCATTGAAAGCTACTGCTTGATATAACCAGGCCTTGGCTAGCCTTTCAGAGCCACACAAAGGTTGGGGCTCTGTGCTCCTCTAGCCACCTAATCTTCTGCTCATCCTCTCTCGCAGTCGAAGGAGAGCTGAGCTGAGAAATTGCAAACGTCCAGCAATTCCTCAGACATGAAATGTGCCAGCACTGAAAGCTACTGCTTGATCTAACCAGGCCTTGGCTAGCCTTTCAGAGCCACACAAAGGTTGGGGCTCTGTGCTCCTCTAGCCACCTAATCTTCTGCTCATCCTCTCTCGCAGTCGAAGGAGAGCTGAGCTGAGAAATTGCAAACGTCCAGCAATCCCTCACACATGAAAAGTGCCAGCACTGAAAGCTCTTGCTAGCCAGCACCGTTCCTTGGAAGTGCTCTCACAGGCGCAGCAACACTGGGGCTCTGCGCTTCTCTAGCCACCTAACGTCACGGTCACTATCTCTCCGTCTCGCAGAGCTGAGCTGAGAAATTGCAAACGTCCAGCAATTCCTCACACATGAAAAGTGCCAGCACTGAAAGCTACTGCTTGATCTAACAAGGCCTTGGCTAGCCTTTCAAAGCCACACAAAGGTTGGGGCTCTGTGGTCTTCTAGCCACCTAATCTTCTGCTCAACCGCTCTCGCAGTCGAAGGAGAGCTGAGCTGAGAAACTGCAAACGTCCAGCAATTCCTCACACATGAAAAGTGCCAGCATTGAAAGCTACTGCTTGATCTAATCAGGCCTTGGCTAGCCTTTCAGAGCCACACAAAGGTTGGGGCTCTGCGCTTCTCTAGCCACCTAACGTCACAGTCACTATCTCTCCGTCTCGCAGAGCTGAGCTGAGAAATTGCAAACGTCCAGCAATTCCTCACACATGAAAAGTGCCAGCACTGAAAGCTACTGCTTAATCTAACAAGGCCTTGGCTAGCCTTTCAAAGCCACAAAAAGGTTGGGGCTCTGTGGTCCTCTAGCCACCTAATCTTCTGCTCAACCGCTCTCGCAGTCGAAGGAGAGCTGAGCTGAGAAATTGCAAACGTCCAGCAATTCCTCACACATGAAAAGTGCCAGCACTGAAAGCTACTGCTTGATCTAATCAGGCCTTGGCTAGCCTTTCAGAGCCACACAAAGGTTGGGGCTCTGAGCTTCTCTAGCCACCTAATCTTCTGCTCAACCTCTCTCGCAGTCAAAGGAGAGCTGAGCTGAGAAATTGCAAACGTCCAGCAATTCCTCACACATGAAAAGTGCCAGCACTGAATGCTACTGCTTGATCTAAGCATGCCTTGGCTAGCCTTTCAGAGCCACACAAAGGTTGGGGCTCTGTGCTCCTCTAGCCACCTAATCTTCTGCTCATCCTCTCTCGCAGTCGAAGGAGAGCTGAGCTGAGAAATTGCAAACGTCCAGCAATTCCTCAGACATGAAAAGTGCCAGCACTGAAAGCTCTTGCTAGCCAGCACCGTTCCTTGGAAGTGCTCTCACAGGCACAGCAACACTGGGGCTCTGCGCTTCTCTAGCCACCTAACGTCACGGTCACTATCTCTCCGTTTCGCAGAGCTGAGCTAAGACATTGCAAACGTCCAGCAATTCCTCACACATGAAAAGTGCCAGCACTGAAAGCTACTGTTTGATCTAACCAGGCCTTGGCTAGACTTTCAGAGCCACACAAAGGTTGGGGCTCTGTGGTCCTCTAGCCACCTAATCTTCTGCTCAACCGCTCTCGCAGTCGAAGGAGAGCTGAGCTGAGAAATTGCAAACGTCCAGCAATTCCTCACACATGAAAAGTGCCAGCATTGAAAGCTACTGCTTGATCTAACCAGGCCTTGGCTAGCCTTTCAGAGCCACACAAAGGTTGGGGCTCTGAGCTTCTCTAGCCACCTAATCTTCTGCTCATCCTCTCTCGCAGTCGAAGGAGAGCTGAGCTGAGAAATTGCAAACGTCCAGCAATTCCTCAGACATGAAAAGTGCCAGCACTGAATGCTACTGCTTGATCTAACCAGGCCTTGGCTAGCCTTTCAGAGCCACACAAAGGTTGGGGCTCTGTGCTTCTGTAGCCACCTAACCCTCGGCTCATCCTCTCTCGCAGTCGAAGGAGAGCTGAGCTGAGAAATTGCAAACGTCCAGCAATCCCTCACACATGAAAAGTGCCAGCACTGAAAGCTCTTGCTAGCCAGCACCGTTCCTTGGAAGTGCTCTCACAGGTGCAGCAACACTGGGGCTCTGCGCTTCTCTAGCCACCTAACGTCATGGACACTATCTCTCCGTCTCGCAGAGCTGAGCTGAGAAATTGCAAACGTCCAGCAATTCCTCACACATGAAAAGTGCCAGCACTGAAAGCTACTGCTTGATCTAACCAGGCCTTGGCTAGCCTTTCAGAGCCACACAAAGGTTGGGGCTCTGTGCTCCTCTAGCCACCTAACCCTCGGCTCATCCTCTCTCGCAGTCGAAGGACAGCTGAGCTGAGAAATTGCAAACGTCCACCAATTCCTCACACATGAAAAGTGCCAGCACTGAAAGCTGATGCTAGCAGGCACCGTTCCTTGGAACTGCTCTCACAGGTGCAGCAACACTGGGGCTCTGCGCTTCTCTAGCCACCTAATGTCACGGTCACTATCTCTCCGTCTTGCAGAGCTGAGCTGAGAAATTGCAAACGTCCAGCAATTCCTCACACATGAAAAGTGCCAGCACTGAAAGCTACTGCTTGATCTAAGCATGCCTTGGCTAGGCTTTCAGAGCCACACAAAGGTTGGGGCTCTGTGCTCCTCTAGCCACCTAATCTTCTGCTCATCCTCTCTCGCAGTCGAAGGAGAGCTGAGCTGAGAAATTGCAAACGTCCAGCAATTCCTCAGACATGAAAAGTGCCAGCACTGAAAGCTACTGCTTGATCTAACCAGGCCTTGGCTAGCCTTTCAGAGCCACACAAAGGTTGGGGCTCTGTGCTCCTCTAGCCACCTAATCTTCTGCTCATCCTCTCTCGCAGTCGAAGGAGAGCTGAGCTGAGAAATTGCAAACGTCCAGCAATTCCTCAGACATGAAAATTGCCAGCACTGAAAGCTACTGTTTGATCTAACAAGGCCTTGGCTAGCCTTTCAGAGCCACACAAAGGTTGGGGCTCTGTGGTCCTCTAGCCACCTAATCTTCTGCTCAACCTCTCTCGCAGTCGAAGGAGAGCTGAGCTGAGAAATTGCAAACGTCCAGCAATTCCTCACACATGAAAAGTGCCAGCATTGAAAGCTACTGCTTGATCTAATCAGGCCTTGGCTAGCCTTTCAGAGCCACACAAAGGTTGGGGCTCTGAGCTTCTCTAGCCACCTAATCTTCTGCTCATCCTCTCTCGCAGTCGAAGGAGAGCTGAGCTGAGAAATTGCAAACGTCCAGCAATTCCTCAGACATGAAAAGTGCCAGCACTGAAAGCTCTTGCTAGCCAGCACCGTTCCTTGGAAGTGCTCTTACAGGCGCAGCAACACTGGGGCTCTGCGCTTCTCTAGCCACCTAACGTCACGGTCACTATCTCTCCGTCTCGCAGAGCTGAGCTGAGAAATTGCAAACGTCCAGCAATTCCTCACACATGAAAAGTGCCAGCACTGAAAGCTACTGCTTGATCTAATCAGGCCTTGGCTAGCCTTTCAAAGCCACACAAAGGTTGGGGCTCTGTGCTCCTCTAGCCACCTAATCTTCTGCTCATCCTCTCTCGCAGTCGAAGGAGAGCTGAGCTGAGAAATTGCAAACGTCCAGCAATTCCTCACACATGAAAAGTGCCAGCATTGAAAGCTACTGCTTGATCTAATCAGGCCTTGGCTAGCCTTTCAGAGCCACACAAAGGTTGGGGCTCTGAGCTTCTCTAGCCACCTAATCTTCTGCTCAACCTCTCTCGCAGTCGAAGGAGAGCTGAGCTGAGAAATTGCAAACGTCCAGCAATTCCTCACACATGAAAAGTGCCAGCACTGAAAGCTACTGCTTGATCTAAGCATGCCTTGGCTAGCCTTTCAGAGCCACACAAAGGTTGGGGCTCTGTGCTCCTCTAGCCACCTAATCTTCTGCTCATCCTCTCTCGCAGTCGAAGGAGAGCTGAGCTGAGAAATTGCAAACGTCCAGCAATTCCTCAGACATGAAAAGTGCCAGCACTGAATGCTACTGCTTGATCTAAGCATGCCTTGGCTAGCCTTTCAGAGCCACACAAAGGTTGGGGCTCTGTGCTCCTCTAGCCACCTAATCTTCTGCTCATCCTCTCTCGCAGTCGAAGGAGAGCTGAGCTGAGAAATTGCAAACGTCCAGCAATTCCTCACACATGAAAAGTGCCAGCACTGAAAGCTCTTGCTAGCCAGCACCGTTCCTTGGAAGTGCTCTCACAGGCCAGCAACACTGGGGCTCTGCGCTTCTCTAGCCACCTAACGTCACAGTCACTATCTCTCCGTCTCGCAGAGCTGAGCTGAGAAATTGCAAACGTCCAGCAATTCCTCACACATGAAAAGTGCCAGCACTGAAAGCTACTGCTTGATCTAACCAGGCCTTGGCTAGCCTTTCAGAGCCACACAAAGGTTGGGGCTCTGTGCTCCTCTAGGCACCTAATCTTCTGCTCATCCTCTCTCGCAGTCGAAGGACAGCTGAGCTGAGAAATTGCAAACGTCCAGCAATTCCTCACACATGAAAAGTGCCAGCACTGAAAGCTCTTGCTAGCCAGCACCGTTCCTTGGAAGTGCTCTCACAGGCCAGCAACACTGGGGCTCTGCGCTTCTCTAGCCACCTAATGTCACAGTCACTATCTCTTCGTCTCGCAGAGCTGAGCTGAGAAATTGCAAACGTCCAGCAATTCCTCACACATGAAAAGTGCCAGCACTGAAAGCTACTGCTTGATCTAACAAGGCCTTGGCTAGCCTTTCAGAGCCACACAAAGGTTGGGGCTCTGTGGTGCTCTAGCCACCTAATCTTCTGCTCAACCTCTCTCGCAGTCGAAGGAGAGCTGAGCTGAGAAATTGCAAACGTCCAGCAATTCCTCACACATGAAAAGTGCCAGCATTGAAAGCTACTGCTTGATCTAACCAGGCCTTGGCTAGCCTTTCAGAGCCACACAAAGGTTGGGGCTCTGAGCTTCTCTAGCCACCTAATCTTCTGCTCAACCTCTCTCGCAGTCGAAGGAGAGCTGAGCTGAGAAATTGCAAACGTCCAGCAATTCCTCACACATGAAAAGTGCCAGCACTGAAAGCTACTGCTTGATCTAAGCATGCCTTGGCTAGCCTTTCAGAGCCACACAAAGGTTGGGGCTCTGTGCTCCTCTAGCCACCTAATCTTCTGCTCATCCTCTCTCGCAGTCGAAGGAGAGCTGAGCTGAGAAATTGCAAACGTCCAGCAATTCCTCAGACATGAAAAGTGCCAGCACTGAAAGCTCTTGCTAGCCAGCACCGTTCCTTGGAAGTGCTCTCACAGGTGCAGCAACACTGGGGCTCTGCGCTTCTCTAGCCACCTAACGTCACGGTCACTATCTCTCCGTCTCGCAGAGCTGAGCTGAGAAATTGCAAACGTCCAGCAATTCCTCACACATGAAAAGTGCCAGCACTGAAAGCTACTGCTTGATCTAACCAGGCCTTGGCTAGCCTTTCAGAGCCACAGAAAGGTTGATGCTCTGTGCTCCTCTAGCCACCTAACCCTCGGCTCATCCTCTCTCGCAGTCGAAGGACAGCTGAGCTGAGAAATTGCAAACGTCCACCAATTCCTCACACATGAAAAGTGCCAGCACTGAAAGCTGTTGCTAGCAGGCACCGTTCCTTGGAAGTGCTCTCACAGGTGCAGCAACACTGGGGCTCTGCGCTTCTCTAGCCACCTAACGTCACGGTCACTATCTCTCCGTCTCGCAGAGCTGAGCTGAGAAATTGCAAACGTCCAGCAATTCCTCACACATGAAAAGTGCCAGCACTGAAAGCTACTGCTTGATCTAACCAGGCCTTGGCTAGCCTTTCAGAGCCACACAAAGGTTGGGGCTCTGTGCTCCTCTAGGCACCTAATCTTCTGCTCATCCTCTCTCGCAGTCGAAGGAGAGCTGAGCTGAGAAATTGCAAACGTCCAGCAATTCCTCACACATGAAAAGTGCCAGCACTGAAAGCTCTTGCTAGCCAGCACCGTTCCTTGGAAGTGCTCTCACAGGCCAGCAACACTGGGGCTCTGCGCTTCTCTAGCCACCTAATGTCACAGTCACTATCTCTTCGTCTCGCAGAGCTGAGCTGAGAAATTGCAAACGTCCAGCAATTCCTCACACATGAAAAGTGCCAGCACTGAAAGCTACTGCTTGATCTAACAAGGCCTTGGCTAGCCTTTCAGAGCCACACAAAGGTTGGGGCTCTGTGGTGCTCTAGCCACCTAATCTTCTGCTCAACCTCTCTCGCAGTCGAAGGAGAGCTGAGCTGAGAAATTGCAAACGTCCACCAATTCCTCACACATGAAAAGTGCCAGCATTGAAAGCTACTGCTTGATCTAATCAGGCCTTGGCTAGCCTTTCAGAGCCACACAAAGGTTGGGGCTCTGAGCTTCTCTAGCCACCTAATCTTCTGCTCAACCTCTCTCGCAGTCGAAGGAGAGCTGAGCTGAGAAATTGCAAACGTCCAGCAATTCCTCACACATGAAAAGTGCCAGCACTGAAAGCTACTGCTTGATCTAAGCATGCCTTGGCTAGCCTTTCAGAGCCACACAAAGGTTGGGGCTCTGTGCTCCTCTAGCCACCTAATCTTCTGCTCATCCTCTCTCGCAGTCGAAGGAGAGCTGAGCTGAGAAATTGCAAACGTCCAGCAATTCCTCAGACATGAAAAGTGCCAGCACTGAAAGCTCTTGCTAGCCAGCACCGTTCCTTGGAAGTGCTCTCACAGGTGCAGCAACACTGGGGCTCTGCGCTTCTCTAGCCACCTAATGTCACGGTCACTATCTCTCCGTCTCGCAGAGCTGAGCTGAGAAATTGCAAACGTCCAGCAATTCCTCACACATGAAAAGTGCCAGCACTGAAAGCTACTGCTTGATCTAACCATGCCTTGGCTAGCCTTTCAGAGCCACACAAAGGTTGGGGCTCTGTGCTCCTCTAGCCACCTAATCTTCTGCTCATCCTCTCTCGCAGTCGAAGGAGAGCTGAGCTGAGAAATTGCAAACGTCCAGCAATTCCTCAGACATGAAAAGTGCCAGCACTGAAAGCTACTGCTTGATCTAACCAGGCCTTGGCTAGCCTTTCAGAGCCACACAAAGGTTGGGGCTCTGTGCTCCTCTAGCCACCTAATCTTCTGCTCATCCTCTCTCGCAGTCGAAGGAGAGCTGAGCTGAGAAATTGCAAACGTCCAGCAATTCCTCACACATGAAAAGTGCCAGCACTGAAAGCTCTTGCTAGCCAGCACCGTTCCTTGGAAGTGCTCTCACAGGCCAGCAACACTGGGGCTCTGCGCTTCTCTAGCCACCTAACGTCACAGTCACTATCTCTTCGTCTCGCAGAGCTGAGCTGAGAAATTGCAAACGTCCAGCAATTCCTCACACATGAAAAGTGCCAGCACTGAAAGCTACTGCTTGATCTAACCAGGCCTTGGCTAGCCTTTCAGAGCCACACAAAGGTTGGGGCTCTGTGGTCCTCTAGCCACCTAATCTTCTGCTCATCCTCTCTCGCAGTCGAAGGAGAGCTGAGCTGAGAAATTGCAAACGTCCAGCAATTCCTCACACATGAAAAGTGCCAGCACTGAAAGCTACTGCTTGATCTAACCAGGCCTTGGCTAGCCTTTCAGAGCCACACAAAGGTTGGGGCTCTGTGCTCCTCTAGGCACCTAATCTTCTGCTCATCCTCTCTCGCAGTCGAAGGACAGCTGAGCTGAGAAATTGCAAACGTCCAGCAATTCCTCACACATGAAAAGTGCCAGCACTGAAAGCTGTTGCTAGCCAGCACCGTTCCTTGGAAGTGCTCTCACAGGCCAGCAACACTGGGGCTCTGCGCTTCTCTAGCCACCTAATGTCACAGTCACTATCTCTTCGTCTCGCAGAGCTGAGCTGAGAAATTGCAAACGTCCAGCAATTCCTCACACATGAAAAGTGCCAGCACTGAAAGCTACTGCTTGATCTAACCAGGCCTTGGCTAGCCTTTCAGAGCCACACAAAGGTTGGGGCTCTGTCCTCCTCTAGCCACCTAATCTTCTGCTCATCCTCTCTCGCAGTCGAAGGAGAGCTGAGCAGAGAAATTGCAAACGTCCAGCAATTCCTCACACATGAAAAGTGCCAGCACTGAAAGCTACTGCTTGATCTAACCAGGCCTTGGCTAGCCTTTCAGAGCCACACAAAGGTTGGGGCTCTGTGCTTCTGTAGCCACCTAACCCTCGGCTCATCCTCTCTCGCAGTCGAAGGAGAGCTGAGCTGAAAAATTGCAAACTTCCAGCAATCCCTCACACATGAAAAGTGCCAGCACTGAAAGCTCTTGCTAGCCAGCACCGTTCCTTGGAAGTGCTCTCACAGGCACAGCAACACTGAGGCTCTGCGCTTCTCTAGCCACCTAACGTCACGGTCACTATCTGTCCGTCTCGCAGAGCTGAGCTGAGAAATTGCAAACGTCCAGCAATTCCTCACACATGAAAAGTGCCAGCACTGAAAGCTACTGCTTGATCTAACCAGGCCTTGGCTAGCCTTTCAGAGCCACACAAAGGTTGGGGCTCTGTGCTCCTCTAGCCACCTAACCCTCGGCTCATCCTCTCTCGCAGTCGAAGGACAGCTGAGCTGAGAAATTGCAAACGTCCAGCAATTCCTCACACATGAAAAGTGCCAGCACTGAAAGCTGCTGCTAGCAGGCACCGTTCCTTGGAAGTGCTCTCACAGGTGCAGCACCACTGGGGCTCTGCACTTCTCTAGCCACCTAACGTCACGGTCACTATCTGTCCGTCTCGCAGAGCTGAGCTGAGAAATGGCAAACATCCAGCAATTCCTCACACATGAAAAGTGCCAGCACTGAAAGCTGTTGCTAGCAGACACCGTTCCTTGGAAGCGCTCTCACAGGCGCAGCAACACTGGGGCTCTGCGCTTCTCTAGCCGCCTAACGTCACGGTCACTATCTCTCCGTCTCGCAGAGCTGAGCTGAGAAATTGCAAACGTCCAGCAGTTCCTCACACATGAAAAGTGCCAGCACTGAAAGCTACTGCTTGATCTAAGCATGCCTTGGCTAGCCTTTCAGAGCCACACAAAGTTTGGGGCTCTGTGCTTCTCTAGCCACCTAATCTTCTGCTCAACCTCTCTCGCAGTCGAAGGAGAGCTGAGCTGAGAATTTGCAAACGTCCAGCAATTCCTCACACATGAAAAGTGCCAGCATTGAAAGCTACTGCTTGATATAACCAGGCCTTGGCTAGCCTTTCAGAGCCACACAAAGGTTGGGGCTCTGTGCTCCTCTAGCCACCTAATCTTCTGCTCATCCTCTCTCGCAGTCGAAGGAGAGCTGAGCTGAGAAATTGCAAACATCCAGCAATTCCTCAGACATGAAATGTGCCAGCACTGAAAGCTACTGCTTGATCTAACCAGGCCTTGGCTAGCCTTTCAGAGCCACACAAAGGTTGGGGCTCTGTGCTCCTCTAGCCACCTAATCTTCTGCTCATCCTCTCTCGCAGTCGAAGGAGAGCTGAGCTGAGAAATTGCAAACGTCCAGCAATCCCTCACACATGAAAAGTGCCAGCACTGAAAGCTCTTGCTAGCCAGCACCGTTCCTTGGAAGTGCTCTCACAGGCGCAGCAACACTGGGGCTCTGCGCTTCTCTAGCCACCTAACGTCACGGTCACTATCTCTCCGTCTCGCAGAGCTGAGCTGAGAAATTGCAAACGTCCAGCAATTCCTCACACATGAAAAGTGCCAGCACTGAAAGCTACTGCTTGATCTAACAAGGCCTTGGCTAGCCTTTCAAAGCCACACAAAGGTTGGGGCTCTGTGGTCCTCTAGCCACCTAATCTTCTGCTCAACCGCTCTCGCAGTCGAAGGAGAGCTGAGCTGAGAAACTGCAAACGTCCAGCAATTCCTCACACATGAAAAGTGCCAGCATTGAAAGCTACTGCTTGATCTAATCAGGCCTTGGCTAGCCTTTCAGAGCCACACAAAGGTTGGGGCTCTGCGCTTCTCTAGCCACCTAACGTCACAGTCACTATCTCTCCGTCTCGCAGAGCTGAGCTGAGAAATTGCAAACGTCCAGCAATTCCTCACACATGAAAAGTGCCAGCACTGAAAGCTACTGCTTGATCTAACCAGGCCTTGGCTAGCCTTTCAGAGCCACACAAAGGTTGGGGCTCTGTGCTCCTCTAGGCACCTAATCTTCTGCTCATCCTCTCTCGCAGTCGAAGGACAGCTGAGCTGAGAAATTGCAAACGTCCAGCAATTCCTCACACATGAAAAGTGCCAGCACTGAAAGCTCTTGCTAGCCAGCACCGTTCCTTGGAAGTGCTCTCACAGGCCAGCAACACTGGGGCTCTGCGCTTCTCTAGCCACCTAATGTCACAGTCACTATCTCTTCGTCTCGCAGAGCTGAGCTGAGAAATTGCAAACGTCCAGCAATTCCTCACACATGAAAAGTGCCAGCACTGAAAGCTACTGCTTGATCTAACAAGGCCTTGGCTAGCCTTTCAGAGCCACACAAAGGTTGGGGCTCTGTGGTGCTCTAGCCACCTAATCTTCTGCTCAACCTCTCTCGCAGTCGAAGGAGAGCTGAGCTGAGAAATTGCAAACGTCCAGCAATTCCTCACACATGAAAAGTGCCAGCATTGAAAGCTACTGCTTGATCTAACCAGGCCTTGGCTAGCCTTTCAGAGCCACACAAAGGTTGGGGCTCTGAGCTTCTCTAGCCACCTAATCTTCTGCTCAACCTCTCTCGCAGTCGAAGGAGAGCTGAGCTGAGAAATTGCAAACGTCCAGCAATTCCTCACACATGAAAAGTGCCAGCACTGAAAGCTACTGCTTGATCTAAGCATGCCTTGGCTAGCCTTTCAGAGCCACACAAAGGTTGGGGCTCTGTGCTCCTCTAGCCACCTAATCTTCTGCTCATCCTCTCTCGCAGTCGAAGGAGAGCTGAGCTGAGAAATTGCAAACGTCCAGCAATTCCTCAGACATGAAAAGTGCCAGCACTGAAAGCTCTTGCTAGCCAGCACCGTTCCTTGGAAGTGCTCTCACAGGTGCAGCAACACTGGGGCTCTGCGCTTCTCTAGCCACCTAACGTCACGGTCACTATCTCTCCGTCTCGCAGAGCTGAGCTGAGAAATTGCAAACGTCCAGCAATTCCTCACACATGAAAAGTGCCAGCACTGAAAGCTACTGCTTGATCTAACCAGGCCTTGGCTAGCCTTTCAGAGCCACAGAAAGGTTGATGCTCTGTGCTCCTCTAGCCACCTAACCCTCGGCTCATCCTCTCTCGCAGTCGAAGGACAGCTGAGCTGAGAAATTGCAAACGTCCACCAATTCCTCACACATGAAAAGTGCCAGCACTGAAAGCTGTTGCTAGCAGGCACCGTTCCTTGGAAGTGCTCTCACAGGTGCAGCAACACTGGGGCTCTGCGCTTCTCTAGCCACCTAACGTCACGGTCACTATCTCTCCGTCTCGCAGAGCTGAGCTGAGAAATTGCAAACGTCCAGCAATTCCTCACACATGAAAAGTGCCAGCACTGAAAGCTACTGCTTGATCTAACCAGGCCTTGGCTAGCCTTTCAGAGCCACACAAAGGTTGGGGCTCTGTGCTCCTCTAGGCACCTAATCTTCTGCTCATCCTCTCTCGCAGTCGAAGGAGAGCTGAGCTGAGAAATTGCAAACGTCCAGCAATTCCTCACACATGAAAAGTGCCAGCACTGAAAGCTCTTGCTAGCCAGCACCGTTCCTTGGAAGTGCTCTCACAGGCCAGCAACACTGGGGCTCTGCGCTTCTCTAGCCACCTAATGTCACAGTCACTATCTCTTCGTCTCGCAGAGCTGAGCTGAGAAATTGCAAACGTCCAGCAATTCCTCACACATGAAAAGTGCCAGCACTGAAAGCTACTGCTTGATCTAACAAGGCCTTGGCTAGCCTTTCAGAGCCACACAAAGGTTGGGGCTCTGTGGTGCTCTAGCCACCTAATCTTCTGCTCAACCTCTCTCGCAGTCGAAGGAGAGCTGAGCTGAGAAATTGCAAACGTCCACCAATTCCTCACACATGAAAAGTGCCAGCATTGAAAGCTACTGCTTGATCTAATCAGGCCTTGGCTAGCCTTTCAGAGCCACACAAAGGTTGGGGCTCTGAGCTTCTCTAGCCACCTAATCTTCTGCTCAACCTCTCTCGCAGTCGAAGGAGAGCTGAGCTGAGAAATTGCAAACGTCCAGCAATTCCTCACACATGAAAAGTGCCAGCACTGAAAGCTACTGCTTGATCTAAGCATGCCTTGGCTAGCCTTTCAGAGCCACACAAAGGTTGGGGCTCTGTGCTCCTCTAGCCACCTAATCTTCTGCTCATCCTCTCTCGCAGTCGAAGGAGAGCTGAGCTGAGAAATTGCAAACGTCCAGCAATTCCTCAGACATGAAAAGTGCCAGCACTGAAAGCTCTTGCTAGCCAGCACCGTTCCTTGGAAGTGCTCTCACAGGTGCAGCAACACTGGGGCTCTGCGCTTCTCTAGCCACCTAATGTCACGGTCACTATCTCTCCGTCTCGCAGAGCTGAGCTGAGAAATTGCAAACGTCCAGCAATTCCTCACACATGAAAAGTGCCAGCACTGAAAGCTACTGCTTGATCTAACCATGCCTTGGCTAGCCTTTCAGAGCCACACAAAGGTTGGGGCTCTGTGCTCCTCTAGCCACCTAATCTTCTGCTCATCCTCTCTCGCAGTCGAAGGAGAGCTGAGCTGAGAAATTGCAAACGTCCAGCAATTCCTCAGACATGAAAAGTGCCAGCACTGAAAGCTACTGCTTGATCTAACCAGGCCTTGGCTAGCCTTTCAGAGCCACACAAAGGTTGGGGCTCTGTGCTCCTCTAGCCACCTAATCTTCTGCTCATCCTCTCTCGCAGTCGAAGGAGAGCTGAGCTGAGAAATTGCAAACGTCCAGCAATTCCTCACACATGAAAAGTGCCAGCACTGAAAGCTCTTGCTAGCCAGCACCGTTCCTTGGAAGTGCTCTCACAGGCCAGCAACACTGGGGCTCTGCGCTTCTCTAGCCACCTAACGTCACAGTCACTATCTCTTCGTCTCGCAGAGCTGAGCTGAGAAATTGCAAACGTCCAGCAATTCCTCACACATGAAAAGTGCCAGCACTGAAAGCTACTGCTTGATCTAACCAGGCCTTGGCTAGCCTTTCAGAGCCACACAAAGGTTGGGGCTCTGTGGTCCTCTAGCCACCTAATCTTCTGCTCATCCTCTCTCGCAGTCGAAGGAGAGCTGAGCTGAGAAATTGCAAACGTCCAGCAATTCCTCACACATGAAAAGTGCCAGCACTGAAAGCTACTGCTTGATCTAACCAGGCCTTGGCTAGCCTTTCAGAGCCACACAAAGGTTGGGGCTCTGTGCTCCTCTAGGCACCTAATCTTCTGCTCATCCTCTCTCGCAGTCGAAGGACAGCTGAGCTGAGAAATTGCAAACGTCCAGCAATTCCTCACACATGAAAAGTGCCAGCACTGAAAGCTGTTGCTAGCCAGCACCGTTCCTTGGAAGTGCTCTCACAGGCCAGCAACACTGGGGCTCTGCGCTTCTCTAGCCACCTAATGTCACAGTCACTATCTCTTCGTCTCGCAGAGCTGAGCTGAGAAATTGCAAACGTCCAGCAATTCCTCACACATGAAAAGTGCCAGCACTGAAAGCTACTGCTTGATCTAACCAGGCCTTGGCTAGCCTTTCAGAGCCACACAAAGGTTGGGGCTCTGTCCTCCTCTAGCCACCTAATCTTCTGCTCATCCTCTCTCGCAGTCGAAGGAGAGCTGAGCAGAGAAATTGCAAACGTCCAGCAATTCCTCACACATGAAAAGTGCCAGCACTGAAAGCTACTGCTTGATCTAACCAGGCCTTGGCTAGCCTTTCAGAGCCACACAAAGGTTGGGGCTCTGTGCTTCTGTAGCCACCTAACCCTCGGCTCATCCTCTCTCGCAGTCGAAGGAGAGCTGAGCTGAAAAATTGCAAACTTCCAGCAATCCCTCACACATGAAAAGTGCCAGCACTGAAAGCTCTTGCTAGCCAGCACCGTTCCTTGGAAGTGCTCTCACAGGCACAGCAACACTGAGGCTCTGCGCTTCTCTAGCCACCTAACGTCACGGTCACTATCTGTCCGTCTCGCAGAGCTGAGCTGAGAAATTGCAAACGTCCAGCAATTCCTCACACATGAAAAGTGCCAGCACTGAAAGCTACTGCTTGATCTAACCAGGCCTTGGCTAGCCTTTCAGAGCCACACAAAGGTTGGGGCTCTGTGCTCCTCTAGCCACCTAACCCTCGGCTCATCCTCTCTCGCAGTCGAAGGACAGCTGAGCTGAGAAATTGCAAACGTCCAGCAATTCCTCACACATGAAAAGTGCCAGCACTGAAAGCTGCTGCTAGCAGGCACCGTTCCTTGGAAGTGCTCTCACAGGTGCAGCACCACTGGGGCTCTGCACTTCTCTAGCCACCTAACGTCACGGTCACTATCTGTCCGTCTCGCAGAGCTGAGCTGAGAAATGGCAAACATCCAGCAATTCCTCACACATGAAAAGTGCCAGCACTGAAAGCTGTTGCTAGCAGACACCGTTCCTTGGAAGCGCTCTCACAGGCGCAGCAACACTGGGGCTCTGCGCTTCTCTAGCCGCCTAACGTCACGGTCACTATCTCTCCGTCTCGCAGAGCTGAGCTGAGAAATTGCAAACGTCCAGCAGTTCCTCACACATGAAAAGTGCCAGCACTGAAAGCTACTGCTTGATCTAAGCATGCCTTGGCTAGCCTTTCAGAGCCACACAAAGTTTGGGGCTCTGTGCTTCTCTAGCCACCTAATCTTCTGCTCAACCTCTCTCGCAGTCGAAGGAGAGCTGAGCTGAGAATTTGCAAACGTCCAGCAATTCCTCACACATGAAAAGTGCCAGCATTGAAAGCTACTGCTTGATATAACCAGGCCTTGGCTAGCCTTTCAGAGCCACACAAAGGTTGGGGCTCTGTGCTCCTCTAGCCACCTAATCTTCTGCTCATCCTCTCTCGCAGTCGAAGGAGAGCTGAGCTGAGAAATTGCAAACATCCAGCAATTCCTCAGACATGAAATGTGCCAGCACTGAAAGCTACTGCTTGATCTAACCAGGCCTTGGCTAGCCTTTCAGAGCCACACAAAGGTTGGGGCTCTGTGCTCCTCTAGCCACCTAATCTTCTGCTCATCCTCTCTCGCAGTCGAAGGAGAGCTGAGCTGAGAAATTGCAAACGTCCAGCAATCCCTCACACATGAAAAGTGCCAGCACTGAAAGCTCTTGCTAGCCAGCACCGTTCCTTGGAAGTGCTCTCACAGGCGCAGCAACACTGGGGCTCTGCGCTTCTCTAGCCACCTAACGTCACGGTCACTATCTCTCCGTCTCGCAGAGCTGAGCTGAGAAATTGCAAACGTCCAGCAATTCCTCACACATGAAAAGTGCCAGCACTGAAAGCTACTGCTTGATCTAACAAGGCCTTGGCTAGCCTTTCAAAGCCACACAAAGGTTGGGGCTCTGTGGTCCTCTAGCCACCTAATCTTCTGCTCAACCGCTCTCGCAGTCGAAGGAGAGCTGAGCTGAGAAACTGCAAACGTCCAGCAATTCCTCACACATGAAAAGTGCCAGCATTGAAAGCTACTGCTTGATCTAATCAGGCCTTGGCTAGCCTTTCAGAGCCACACAAAGGTTGGGGCTCTGCGCTTCTCTAGCCACCTAACGTCACAGTCACTATCTCTCCGTCTCGCAGAGCTGAGCTGAGAAATTGCAAACGTCCAGCAATTCCTCACACATGAAAAGTGCCAGCACTGAAAGCTACTGCTTAATCTAACAAGGCCTTGGCTAGCCTTTCAAAGCCACACAAAGGTTGGGGCTCTGTGGTCCTCTAGCCACCTAATCTTCTGCTCAACCGCTCTCGCAGTCGAAGGAGAGCTGAGCTGAGAAATTGCAAACGTCCAGCAATTCCTCACACATGAAAAGTGCCAGCATTGAAAGCTACTGCTTGATCTAATCAGGCCTTGGCTAGCCTTTCAGAGCCACACAAAGGTTGGGGCTCTGAGCTTCTCTAGCCACCTAATCTTCTGCTCAACCTCTCTCGCAGTCAAAGGAGAGCTGAGCTGAGAAATTGCAAACGTCCAGCAATTCCTCACACATGAAAAGTGCCAGCACTGAATGCTACTGCTTGATCTAAGCATGCCTTGGCTAGCCTTTCAGAGCCACACAAAGGTTGGGGCTCTGTGCTCCTCTAGCCACCTAATCTTCTGCTCATCCTCTCTCGCAGTCGAAGGAGAGCTGAGCTGAGAAATTGCAAACGTCCAGCAATTCCTCAGACATGAAAAGTGCCAGCACTGAAAGCTCTTGCTAGCCAGCACCGTTCCTTGGAAGTGCTCTCACAGGCACAGCAACACTGGGGCTCTGCGCTTCTCTAGCCACCTAACGTCACGGTCACTATCTCTCCGTTTCGCAGAGCTGAGCTAAGACATTGAAAACGTCCAGCAATTCCTCACACATGAAAAGTGCCAGCACTGAAAGCTACTGTTTGATCTAACCAGGCCTTGGCTAGACTTTCAGAGCCACACAAAGGTTGGGGCTCTGTGGTCCTCTAGCCACCTAATCTTCTGCTCAACCGCTCTCGCAGTCGAAGGAGAGCTGAGCTGAGAAATTGCAAACGTCCAGCAATTCCTCACACATGAAAAGTGCCAGCATTGAAAGCTACTGCTTGATCTAACCAGGCCTTGGCTAGCCTTTCAGAGCCACACAAAGGTTGGGGCTCTGAGCTTCTCTAGCCACCTAATCTTCTGCTCAACCTCTCTCGCAGTCGAAGGAGAGCTGAGCTGAGAAATTGCAAACGTCCAGCAATTCCTCACACATGAAAAGTGCCAGCACTGAAAGCTACTGCTTGATCTAACCATGCCTTGGCTAGCCTTTCAGAGCCACACAAAGGTTGGGGCTCTGTGCTCCTCTAGCCACCTAATCTTCTGCTCATCCTCTCTCGCAGTCGAAGGAGAGCTGAGCTGAGAAATTGCAAACGTCCAGCAATTCCTCAGACATGAAAAGTGCCAGCACTGAATGCTACTGCTTGATCTAACCAGGCCTTGGCTAGCCTTTCAGAGCCACACAAAGGTTGGGGCTCTGTGCTCCTCTAGCCACCTAATCTTCTGCTCATCCTCTCTCGCAGTCGAAGGAGAGCTGAGCTGAGAAATTGCAAACGTCCAGCAATCCCTCACACATGAAAAGTGCCAGCACTGAAAGCTCTTGCTAGCCAGCACCGTTCCTTGGAAGTGCTCTCACAGGTGCAGCAACACTGGGGCTCTGCGCTTCTCTAGCCACCTAACGTCATGGTCACTATCTCTCCGTCTCGCAGAGCTGAGCTGAGAAATTGCAAACGTCCAGCAATTCCTCACACATGAAAAGTGCCAGCACTGAAAGCTACTGCTTGATCTAACCAGGCCTTGGCTAGCCTTTCAGAGCCACACAAAGGTTGGGGCTCTGTGCTCCTCTAGCCACCTAACCCTCGGCTCATCCTCTCTCGCAGTCGAAGGACAGCTGAGCTGAGAAATTGCAAACGTCCACCAATTCCTCACACATGAAAAGTGCCAGCACTGAAAGCTGATGCTAGCAGGCACCGTTCCTTGGAAGTGCTCTCACAGGTGCAGCAACACTGGGGCTCTGCGCTTCTCTAGCCACCTAATGTCACGGTCACTATCTGTCCGTCTCGCAGAGCTGAGCTGAGAAATTGCAAACATCCAGCAATTCCTCACACTTGAAAAGTGCCAGCACTGAAAGCTACTGCTTGATCTAAGCATGCCTTGGCTAGGCTTTCAGAGCCACACAAAGGTTGGGGCTCTGTGCTCCTCTAGCCACCTAATCTTCTGCTCATCCTCTCTCGCAGTCGAAGGAGAGCTGAGCTGAGAAATTGCAAACGTCCAGCAATTCCTCAGACATGAAAAGTGCCAGCACTGAAAGCTACTGCTTGATCTAACCAGGCCTTGGCTAGCCTTTCAGAGCCACACAAAGGTTGGGGCTCTGTGCTCCTCTAGCCACCTAATCTTCTGCTCATCCTCTCTCGCAGTCGAAGGAGAGCTGAGCTGAGAAATTGCAAACGTCCAGCAATTCCTCAGACATGAAAATTGCCAGCACTGAAAGCTACTGTTTGATCTAACAAGGCCTTGGCTAGCCTTTCAGAGCCACACAAAGGTTGGGGCTCTGTGGTCCTCTAGCCACCTAATCTTCTGCTCAACCTCTCTCGCAGTCGAAGGAGAGCTGAGCTGAGAAATTGCAAACGTCCAGCAATTCCTCACACATGAAAAGTGCCAGCATTGAAAGCTACTGCTTGATCTAATCAGGCCTTGGCTAGCCTTTCAGAGCCACACAAAGGTTGGGGCTCTGAGCTTCTCTAGCCACCTAATCTTCTGCTCATCCTCTCTCGCAGTCGAAGGAGAGCTGAGCTGAGAAATTGCAAACGTCCAGCAATTCCTCACGCATGAAAAGTGCCAGCACTGAAAGCTACTGCTTGATCTAAGCATGCCTTGGCTAGCCTTTCAGAGCCACACAAAGGTTGGGGCTCTGTGCTCCTCTAGCCACCTAATCTTCTGCTCATCCTCTCTCGCAGTCGAAGGAGAGCTGAGCTGAGAAATTGCAAACGTCCAGCAATTCCTCACACATGAAAAGTGCCAGCACTGAAAGCTCTTGCTAGCCAGCACCGTTCCTTGGAAGTGCTCTTACAGGCGCAGCAACACTGGGGCTCTGCGCTTCTCTAGCCACCTAACGTCACGGTCACTATCTCTCCGTCTCGCAGAGCTGAGCTGAGAAATTGCAAACGTCCAGCAATTCCTCACACATGAAAAGTGCCAGCACTGAAAGCTACTGCTTGATCTAATCAGGCCTTGGCTAGCCTTTCAAAGCCACACAAAGGTTGGGGCTCTGTGCTCCTCTAGCCACCTAATCTTCTGCTCATCCTCTCTCGCAGTCGAAGGAGAGCTGAGCTGAGAAATTGCAAACGTCCAGCAATTCCTCACACATGAAAAGTGCCAGCATTGAAAGCTACTGCTTGATCTAATCAGGCCTTGGCTAGCCTTTCAGAGCCACACAAAGGTTGGGGCTCTGAGCTTCTCTAGCCACCTAATCTTCTGCTCAACCTCTCTCGCAGTCGAAGGAGAGCTGAGCTGAGAAATTGCAAACGTCCAGCAATTCCTCACACATGAAAAGTGCCAGCACTGAAAGCTACTGCTTGATCTAAGCATGCCTTGGCTAGCCTTTCAGAGCCACACAAAGGTTGGGGCTCTGTGCTCCTCTAGCCACCTAATCTTCTGCTCATCCTCTCTCGCAGTCGAAGGAGAGCTGAGCTGAGAAATTGCAAACGTCCAGCAATTCCTCAGACATGAAAAGTGCCAGCACTGAAAGCTACTGCTTGATCTAACCAGGCCTTGGCTAGCCTTTCAGAGCCACACAAAGGTTGGGGCTCTGTGCTCCTCTAGCCACCTAATCTTCTGCTCATCCTCTCTCGCAGTCGAAGGAGAGCTGAGCTGAGAAATTGCAAACGTCCAGCAATTCCTCACACATGAAAAGTGCCAGCACTGAAAGCTCTTGCTAGCCAGCACCGTTCCTTGGAAGTGCTCTCACAGGCCAGCAACACTGGGGCTCTGCGCTTCTCTAGCCACCTAATGTCACAGTCACTATCTCTTCGTCTCGCAGAGCTGAGCTGAGAAATTGCAAACGTCCAGCAATTCCTCACACATGAAAAGTGCCAGCACTGAAAGCTACTGCTTGATCTAACAAGGCCTTGGCTAGCCTTTCAGAGCCACACAAAGGTTGGGGCTCTGTGGTGCTCTAGCCACCTAATCTTCTGCTCAACCTCTCTCGCAGTCGAAGGAGAGCTGAGCTGAGAAATTGCAAACGTCCAGCAATTCCTCACACATGAAAAGTGCCAGCATTGAAAGCTACTGCTTGATCTAATCAGGCCTTGGCTAGCCTTTCAGAGCCACACAGAGGTTGGGGCTCTGAGCTTCTCTAGCCACCTAATCTTCTGCTCATCCTCTCTCGCAGTCGAAGGAGAGCTGAGCTGAGAAATTGCAAACGTCCAGCAATCCCTCACACATGAAAAGTGCCAGCACTGAAAGCTACTGCTTGATCTAAGCATGCCTTGGCTAGCCTTTCAGAGCCACACAAAGGTTGGGGCTCTGTGCTCCTCTAGCCACCTAATCTTCTGCTCATCCTCTCTCGCAGTCGAAGGAGAGCTGAGCTGAGAAATTGCAAACGTCCAGCAATTCCTCAGACATGAAAAGTGCCAGCACTGAAAGCTCTTGCTAGCCAGCACCGTTCCTTGGAAGTGCTCTCACAGGTGCAGCAACACTGGGGCTCTGCGCTTCTCTAGCCACCTAACGTCACGGTCACTATCTCTCCGTCTCGCAGAGCTGAGCTGAGAAATTGCAAACGTCCAGCAATTCCTCACACATGAAAAGTGCCAGCACTGAAAGCTACTGCTTGATCTAACCAGGCCTTGGCTAGCCTTTCAGAGCCACAGAAAGGTTGATGCTCTGTGCTCCTCTAGCCACCTAACCCTCGGCTCATCCTCTCTCGCAGTCGAAGGACAGCTGAGCTGAGAAATTGCAAACGTCCACCAATTCCTCACACATGAAAAGTGCCAGCACTGAAAGCTGCTCCTAGCAGGCACCGTTCCTTGGAAGTGCTCTCACAGGTGCAGCAACACTGGGGCTCTGCGCTTCTCTAGCCACCTAACGTCACGGTCACTATCTCTCCGTCTCGCAGAGCTGAGCTGAGAAATTGCAAACGTCCAGCAATACCTCACACATGAAAAGTGCCAGCACTGAAAGCTACTGCTTGATCTAAGCATGCCTTGGCTAGCCTTTCAGAGCCACACAAAGGTTGGGGCTCTGTGCTCCTCTAGCCACCTAATCTTCTGCTCATCCTCTCTCGCAGTCGAAGGAGAGCTGAGCTGAGAAATTGCAAACATCCAGCAATTCCTCACACATGAAAAGTGCCAGCACTGAAAGCTCTTGCTAGCCAGCACCGTTCCTTGGAAGTGCTCTCACAGGCCAGCAACACTGGGGCTCTGAGCTTCTCTAGCCACCTAACGTCACGGTCACTATCTCTCCGTTTCGCAGAGCTGAGCTGAGAAATTGCAAACGTCCAGCAATTCCTCACACATGAAAAGTGCCAGCACTGAAAGCTACTGTTTGATCTAACCAGGCCTTGGCTAGCCTTTCAGAGCCACAGAAAGGTTGGGGCTCTGTGCTCCTCTAGCCACCTAATCTTCTGCTCAACCGCTCTCGCAGTCGAAGGAGAGCTGAGCTGAGAAATTGCAAACGTCCAGCAATTCCTCACACATGAAAAGTGCCAGCATTGAAAGCTACTGCTTGATCTAATCAGGCCTTGGCTAGCCTTTCAGAGCCACACAAAGGTTGGGGCTCTGAGCTTCTCTAGCCACCTAATCTTCTGCTCAACCTCTCTCGCAGTCGAAGGAGAGCTGAGCTGAGAAATTGCAAACGTCCAGCAATTCCTCACACATGAAAAGTGCCAGCACTGAAAGCTACTGCTTGATCTAACCAGGCCTTGGCTAGCCTTTCAGAGCCACACAAAGGTTGGGGCTCTGTGCTCCTCTAGCCACCTAATCTTCTGCTCATCCTCTCTCGCAGTCGAAGGAGAGCTGAGCTGAGAAATTGCAAACGTCCAGCAATCCCTCACACATGAAAAGTGCCAGCACTGAAAGCTCTTGCTAGCCAGCACCGTTCCTTGGAAGTGCTCTCACAGGTGCAGCAACACTGGGGCTCTGCGCTTCTCTAGCCACCTAACGTCACGGTCACTATCTCTCCGTCTCGCAGAGCTGAGCTGGGAAATTGCAAACGTCCAGCAGTTCCTCACACATGAAAAGTGTTAGCACTGAAAGCTACTGCTTGATCTAACCAGGCCTTGGCTAGCCTTTCAGAGCCACACAAAGGTTGGGGCTCTGTGCTCCTCTAGCCACCTAACCCTCGGCTCATCCTCTCTCGCAGTCGAAGGAGAGCTGAGCTGAGAAATTGCAAACGTCCACCAATTCCTCACACATGAAAAGTGCCAGCACTGAAAGCTGCTCCTAGCAGGCACCGTTCCTTGGAAGTGCTCTCACAGGTGCAGCAACACTGGGGCTCTGCGCTTCTCTAGCCACCTAACGTCACGGTCACTATCTCTCCGTCTTGCAGAGCTGAGCTGAGAAATTGCAAACGTCCAGCAATACCTCACACATGAAAAGTGCCAGCACTGAAAACTACTGCTTGATCTAAGCATGCCTTGGCTAGCCTTTCAGAGCCACACAAAGGTTGGGGCTCTGTGCTCCTCTAGCCACCTAATCTTCGGCTCATCCTCTCTCACAGTCGAAGGAGAGCTGAGCTGAGAAATTGCAAACGTCCAGCAATTCCTCAGACATGAAAAGTGCCAGCACTGAAAGCTACTGCTTGATCTAACCAGGCCTTGGCTAGCCTTTCAGAGCCACAAAAAGGTTGGGGCTCTGTGCTTCTTTACACACCTAACCCTCGGCTCATCCTCTCTCGCAGTCGAAGGACAGCTGAGCTGAGAAATTGCAAACATCCACCAATTCCTCAGACATGAAAAGTGCCAGCACTGAAAGCTCTTGCTAGCCCTCACCTTTCCTTCGAAGCCCTTTCACAGGCCCAGCAACACTGGGGCTCTGTGCTTCTCTAGCCACCTAACGTCACGGTCACTATCTCTCCGTCTCACAGAGCTGAGCTGAGAAATTGCAAACATCCAGCAATTCCTCACACATGAAAAGTGCCAGCACTGAAAGCTACTGCTTGATCTAACCAGGCCTTGGCTAGCCTTTCAGAGCCACACAAAGGTTGGGGCTCTGTGCTTCTCTAGCCACCTAATCTTCGGCTCATCCTCTCTCGCAGTCGAAGGACAGCTGAGCTGAGAAATTGCAAACGTCCAGCAATTCCTCACACATGAAAAGTGCCAGCACTGAAAGCTGCTCCTAGCAGGCACCGTTCCTTGGAAGTGCTCTCACAGGCGCAGCAACACTGGGGCTCTGCACTTCTCTAGCCACCTAATGTCACGGTCACTATCTCTCCGTCTTGCAGAGCTGAGCTGAGAAATTGCAAACGTCCAGCAATTCCTCACACTTGAAAAGTGCCAGCACTGAAAGCTACTGCTTGATCTAACCAGGCCTTGGCTAGCCTTTCAGAGCCACACAAAAGTTGGGGCTCTGTGCTCCTCTAGTCACCTAATCTTCTGCTCATCCTCTCTCGCAGTCGAAGGAGAGCTGAGCTGAGAAATTGCAAACGTCCAGCAATCCCTCACACATGAAAAGTGCCAGCAGTGAAAGCTCTTGCTAGCCAGCAGCGTTCCTTGGAACTGCTCTCACAGGTGCAGCAACACTGGGGCTCTGCGCTTCTCTAGCCACCTATCGTCACGGTCACTATCTCTCCGTCTCGCAGAGCTGAGCTGAGAAATTGCAAACGTCCAGCAATTCCTCACACATGAAAAGTGCCAGCACTGAAAGCTACTGCTTGATCTAACAAGGCCTTGGCTAGCCTTTCAGAGCCACACAAAGGTTGGGGCTCTGTGGTCCTCTAGCCACCTAATCTTCTGCTCAACCGCTCTCGCAGTCGAAGGAGAGCTGAGCTGAGAAATTGCAAACGTCCAGCAATTCCTCACACATGAAAAGTGCCAGCTCTGAAAGCTACTGCTTGATCTAATCAGGCCTTGGCTAGCCTTTCAGAGCCACACAAAGGTTGGGGCTCTGTGCTCCTCTAGCCACCTAATCTTCTGCTCATCCTCTCTCGCAGTCGAAGGACAGCTGAGCTGAGAAATTGCAAACGTCCAGCAATCCCTCACACATGAAAAGTGCCAGCACTGAAAGCTCTTGCTAGGCAGCACCGCTCCTTGGAATTGCTCTCACAGGCCAGCAACACTGGGGCTCTGCGCTTCTCTAGCCACCTAACGTCACGGTCACTATCTCTCCGTCTCGCAGAGCTGAGCTGAGAAATTGCAAACGTCCAGCAATTCCTCACACATGAAAAGTGCCAGCACTGAAAGCTACTGCTTGATCTAACCAGGCCTTGGCTAGCCTTTCAGAGCCACAGAAAGGTTGGGGCTCTGTGCCTCTCTAGCCACTTAACCCTCGGCTCATCCTCTCTCGCAGTCGAAGGACAGCTGAGCTGAGAAATTGCAAACATCCAGCAATTCCTCACACATGAGAAATGCCAGCACTGAAAGCTGCTCCTAGCAGGCACCGTTCCTTGGAAGTGCTCTCACAGGTACAGCAACACTGGGGCTCTGCACTTCTCTAGCCACCTAACGTCACAGTCACTATCTCTCCATCTTGCAGAGCTGAGCTGAGAAATTGCAAACGTCCAGCAATTCCTCACACATGAAAAGTGCCAGCACTGAAAGCTACTGCTGGATCTAAGCATGCCTTGGCTAGCCTTTCAGAGCCACACAAAGGTTGGGGCTCTGAGCTTCTCTAGCCACCTAACCTTCTGCTCATCCTCTCTCGCAGTCGAAGGAGAGCTGAGCTGAGAAATTGCAAACGTCCAGCAATTCCTCACACATGAAAAGTGCCAGCACTGAATGCTACTGCTTGATCTAAGCATGCCTTGGCTAGCCTTTCAGAGCCACACAAAGGTTGGGGCTCTGTGCTCCTCTAGCCACCTAACCTTCGGCTCATCCTCTCTCACAGTCGAAGGAGAGCTGAGCTGAGAAATTGCAAACGTCCAGCAATTCCTCACACATGAGAAATGCCAGCACTGAAAGCTGTTGCTAGCCAGCGCCGTTCCTTTGAAGCGCTCTCACAGGTGCAGCAACACTGGGGCTCTGCACTTCTCTAGCCACCTAACGTCACGGTCACTATCTCTCCGTCTCGCAGAGCTGAGCTGAGAAATTGCAAACGTCCACCAATTCCTCACACATGAAAAGTGCCAGCACTGAAAGCTACTGCTTGATCTAACAAGGCCTTGGCTAGCCTTTCAGAGCCACACAAAGGTTGGGGCTCTGTGCTCCTCTAGCCACCTAATCTTCTGCTCATCCTCTCTCGCAGTCGAAGGAGAGCTGAGCTGAGAAATTGCAAACGTCCAGCAATTCCTTACACATGAAAAGTGCCAGCACTGAAAGCTACTGCTTGATCTAACCAGGCCTTGGCTAGCCTTTCAGAGCCACAAAAAGGTTGGGGCTCTGTGCTTCTCTACCCACATAACCCTCGGCTCATCCTCTCTCGCAGTCGAAGGAGAGCTGAGCTGAGAAACTGCAAACATCCACCAATTCCTCAGACATGAAAAGTGCCAGCACTGAAAGCTGTTGCTAGCAGGCACCGTTCCGTGGAAGTGCTCTCACAGGCACAGCAACACTGGGGCTCTGCACTTCTCTAGCCACCTAATGTCACAGTCACTATCTCTCCGTCTCGCAGAGCTGAGCTAAGACATTGCAAACGTCCAGCAATTCCTCACACATGAAAAGTGCCAGCACTGAAAGCTACTGCTTGATCTAAGCAGGCCTTGGCTAGCCTTTCAGAGCCACAGAATGGTTGGGGCTCTGTGCTCCTCTAGCCACCTAACCCTCGGGTCATCCTCTCTCGCAGTCGAAGGAGAGCTGAGCTGAGAAATTGCAAACGTCCAGCAATTCCTCACACATGAAAAATGCCAGCACTGAAAGCTACTGCTTGATCTAACCAGGCCATGGCTAGTCTTTCAGAGCCACACAAAGGTTGGGGCTCTGTGCTTCTCTAGCCACCTAATCTTCTGCTCATCCTCTCTCGCAGTCGAAGGAGAGCTGAGCTGAGAAATTGCAAACGTCCAGCAATCCCTCACACGTGAAAAGTGCCAGCACTGAAAGCTCTTGCTAGCCAGCACCGTTCCTTGGAAGCGCTCTCACAGGCCAGCAACACTGGGGCTCTGCGCTTCTCTAGCCACCTAACGTCACAGTCACTATCTCTCCGTCTCGCAGAGCTGAGCTGAGAAATTGCAAACGTCCAGCAATTCCTCACACATGGAAAGTGCCAGCACTGAAAGCTACTGCTTGATCTAACCAGGCCTTGGCTAGCCTTTCAGAGCCACAGAAAGGTTGGGGCTCTGTGCTCCTCTAGCCACCTAACCCTCGGCTCATCCTCTCTCGCAGTCGAAGGACAGCTGAGCTGAGAAATTGCAAACGTCCAGCAATTCCTCAGACATGAAAAGTGCCAGCACTGAAAGCTACTGCTTGATCTAACCAGGCCTTGGCTAGTCTTTCAGAGCCACACAAAGGTTGGGGCTCTGTGCTTCTCTAGCCACCTAATCTTCTGCTCACCCTCTCTCGCAGTCGAAGGAGAGCTGAACTGAGAAATTGCAAATGTCCACCAATTCCTCAGACATGAAAAGTGCCAGCTCTGAAAGCTGTTGCTAGCCAGCACCGTTCCGTGGAAGCGCTCTCACAGTCACAGCAACACTGGGGCTCTGCGCTTCTCTAGCCACCTAACGTCACGGTCACTATCTCTCCGTCTCGCAGAGCTGAGCTGAGAAATTGCAAACGTCCAGCAATTCCTCACACATGAGAAGTGCCAGCACTGAAAGCTACTGCTTGATCTAACCATGCCTTGGCTAGCCTTTCAGAGCCACACAAAGGTTGGGGCTCTGTGCTTCTGTAGCCACCTAACCCTCGGCTCATCCTCTCTCGCAGTCGAAGGAGAGCTGAGCTGAGAAATTGCAAACGTCCAGCAATTCCTCACACATGAAAAGTGCCAGCACTGAAAGCTACTGCTTGATCTAACCAGGCCTTGGCTAGCCTTTCAGAGCCACACAAAGGTTGGGGCTCTGTGCTCCTCTAGCCACCTAATCTTCTGCTCATCCTCTCTCGCAGTCGAAGGAGAGCTGAGCTGAGAAATTGCAAACGTCCAGCAATCCCTCACACATGAAAAGTGCCAGCACTGAAAGCTCTTGCTAGTCAGCACTGTTCCTTGGAAGCGCTCTCACAGGCGCAGCAACACTGGGGCTCTGCGCTTCTTTAGCCACCTAACGTCACGGTCACTATCTCTCCGTCTCGCAGAGCTGAGCTGAGAAACTGCAAACGTCCAGCAATTCCTCACACATGGAAAGTGCCAGCACTGAAAGCTACTGTTTGATCTAACCATGCCTTGGCTAGCCTTTCAGAACCACAGAAAGGTTGGGGCTCTGTGCTCCTCTAGCCACCTAACCCTCGGCTCATCCTCTCTCGCAGTCGAAGGACAGCTGAGCTGAGAAATTGCAAACGTCCAGCAATTCCTCACACATGAAAAGTGCCAGCACTGAAAGCTGCTCCTAGCAGGCACCGTTCCGTGGAAGTGCTCTCACAGGTGCAGCAACACTGGGGCTCTGCACTTCTCTAGCCACCTAACGTCACGGTCACTATCTCTCCGTCTTGCAGAGCTGAGCTGAGAAATTGCAAACATCCAGCAATTCCTCACACATGAAAAGTGCCAGCACTGAAAGCTACTGCTTGATCTAACCAGGCCTTGGCTAGCCTTTCAGAGCTACACAAAGGTTGGGGCTCTGTGCTCCTCTAGCCACCTAATCTTCTGCTCATCCTCTCTCGCAGTCGAAGGACAGCTGAGCTGAGAAACTGCAAACGTCCAGCAATTCCTCACACATGAAAAGTGCCAGCACTGAAAGCTCTTGCTAGCCAGCACCGTTCCTTGGAACTGCTCTCACACGTGCAGCAACACTGGGGCTCTGCACTTCTCCAGCGACCTAACGTCACAATCACTATCTCTCCGTCTCGCAGAGCTGAGCTGAGAAATTGCAAACGTCCACCAATTCCTCACACATGAAAAGTGCCAGCACTGAAAGCTGTTGCTAGCCAGCACCGTTCCTTGGAAGCGCTCTCACAGGCGCAGCAACACTGGGGCTCTGCGCTTCTCTACCACCTAATGTCACGGTCACTATCTCTCCGTCTCGCAGAGCTGAGCTGAGAAATTGCAAACGTCCACCAATTCCTCACACATGAAAAGTGCCAGCACTGAAAGCTACTGCTGATCTAATCAGGCCTTGGCTAGCCTTTCAGAGCCACAAAAAGGTTGGGGCTCTGTGCTTCTCTAGCCACATAACCCTCGGCTCATCCTCTCTCGCAGTCGAAGGAGAGCTGAGCTGAGAAACTGCAAACATCCACCAATTCCTCAGACATGAAAAGTGCCAGCACTGAAAGCTGTTGCTAGCCAGCACCGTTCCGTGGAAGCGCTCTCACAGGCACAGCAACACTGGGCCGCTGTGCTTCTCTAGCCACCTAACGTCACAGTCACTATCTCTCCGTCTCGCAGAGCTGAGCTAAGACATTGCAAACGTCCAGCAATTCCTCACACATGAAAAGTGCCAGCACTGAAAGCTACTGCTTGATCTAATCAGGCCTTGGCTAGACTTTCAGAGCCACACAAAGGTTGGGGCTCTGTGCTTCTCTAGCCACCTAATCTTCTGCTCATCCTCTCTCGCAGTCGAAGGAGAGCTGAGCTGAGAAATTGCAAACGTCCAGCAATTCCTCACACATGAAAAGTGCCAGCACTGAAAGCTACTGCTTGATCTAACCAGGCCATGGCTAGTCTTTCAGAGCCACACAAAGGTTGGGGCTCTCTGCTTCTCTAGCCACCTAATCTTCTGCTCATCCTCTCTCGCAGTCGAAGGAGAGCTGAGCTGAGAAATTGCAAACGTCCAGCAATCCCTCACACATGAAAAGTGCCAGCACTGAAAGCTCTTGCTAGCCAGCACCGTTCCTTGGAACTGCTCTCACAGGCCAGCAACACTGGGGCTCTGCGCTTCTCTAGCCACCTAACGTCACGGTCACTATCTCTCCGTCTCGCAGAGCTGAGCTGAGAAATTGCAAACGTCCAGCAATTCCTCACACATGAAAAGTGCCAGCACTGAAAGCTACTGCTTGATCTAACAAGGCCTTGGCTAGCCTTTCAGAGCCACAGAAAGGTTGGGGCTCTGTGCTCCTCTAGCCACCTAATCTTCTGCTCAACCGCTCTCGCAGTCGAAGGAGAGCTGAGCTGAGAAATTGCAAACGTCCAGCAATTCCTCACACATGAAAAGTGCCAGCATTGAAAGCTACTGCTTGATCTAATCAGGCCTTGGCTAGCCTTTCAGAGCCACACAAATGTTGGGGCTCTGAGCTTCTCTAGCCACCTAATCTTCTGCTCAACCTCTCTCGCAGTCGAAGGAGAGCTGAGATGAGAAATTGCAAACGTCCAGCAATTCCTCACACATGAAAAGTGCCAGCACTGAAAGCTACTGCTTGATCTAAGCATGCCTTGGCTAGCCTTTCAGAGCCACACAAAGGTTGGGGCTCTGTGCTCCTCTAGCCACCTAATCTTCTGCTCATCCTCTCTCGCAGTCGAAGGAGAGCTGAGCTGAGAAATTGCAAACGTCCAGCAATTCCTCACACATGAAAAGTGCCAGCACTGAAAGCTACTGCTTGATCTAACCAGGCCTTGGCTAGCCTTTCAGAGCCACACAAAGGTTGGGGCTCTGTGCTTCTCTAGCCACCTAATCTTCTGCTCATCCTCTCTCGCAGTCGAAGGAGAGCTGAGCTGAGAAATTGCAAACGTCCAGCAATCCCTCACACATGAAAAGTGCCAGCACTGAAAGCTCTTGCTAGCCAGCACCGTTCCTTGGAAGCGCTCTCACAGGCCAGCAACACTGGGGCTCTGCGCTTCTCTAGCCACCTAACGTCATGGTCACTATCTCTCCGTCTCGCAGAGCTGAGCTGAGAAATTGCAAACGTCCAGCAATTCCTCACACATGGAAAGTGCCAGCACTGAAAGCTACTGCTTGATCTAACCAGGCCTTCGCTAGCCTTTCAGAGCCACAGAAACGTTGGGGCTCTGTGCTCCTCTAGCCACCTAACCCTCGGCTCATCCTCTCTCGCAGTCGAAGGACAGCTGAGCTGAGAAATTGCAAAAGTCCACCAATTCCTCACACATGAAAAGTGCCAGCACTGAAAGCTGCTGCTAGCAGGCACCGTTCCTTGGAAGTGCTTTCACAGGCGCAGCAACACTGGGGCTCTGCACTTCTCTAGCCACCTAACGTCACGGTCACTATCTCTCCGTCTGGCAGAGCTAAGCTGAGAAATTGCAAACGTCCAGCAATTCCTCACACATGAAAAGTGCCAGCACTGAAAGCTACTGCTTGATCTAACCAGGCCTTGGCTAGCCTTTCAGAGCCACACAAAGGTTGGGGCTCTGTGCTTCTCTAGCCACCTAACCCTCGGGTCATCCTCTCTCGCAGTCGAAGGAGAGCTGAGCTGAGAAATTGCAAACGTCCAGCAATTCCTCACACATGAAAAGTGCCAGCACTGAAAGCTACTGCTTGATCTAACCATGCCTTGGCTAGCCTTTCAGAGCCACACAAAGGTTGGGGCTCTGTGCTTCTCTAGCCACCTAACCCTCGGCTCATCCTCTCTCGCAGTCGAAGGAGAGCTGAGCTGAGAAATTGCAAACGTCCAGCAATTCCTCACACATGAAAAGTGCCAGCACTGAAAGCTCTTGCTAGCCAGCACCGTTCCTTGGAACTGCTCTCACAGGCGCAGCAACACTGGGGCTCTGCGCTTCTCTAGCCACCTAATGTCACGGTCACTATCTCTCTGTCTCGTAGAGCTGAGCTGAGAAATTGCAAACGTCCAGCAATTCCTCACACATGAGAAGTGCCAGCACTGAAAGCTACTGCTTGATCTAAGCATGCCTTGGCTACCCTTTCAGAGTCACACCAACCGTGGAGCTCTGCACCTGCCTAGCCACCTCATGTTATGCTCTCTCTCTCTTACAGGCTAGGTAGAGCTCAGCTCCGAGTTTTTAAATGTACAGCGACTACTCCCACAGGGAAGGGGCCAGCACTGAAAGCTCTTGCTAGCCCTCACCTTTCCATGGAAGCCCCTTCACAGGCCCAGCAACACTGGGGATCTGCACTTTTCTAGCCACCTAACATAATGGTCAGTATCTCTCAGTCTTGTAGAGCTCAGCTCTGAAATGGAAAGTGTCCAGCAACTCCTTACACATGGAAAGTGCCAGGACTGAAAGCTGCTGCTTGACCTCTCTATCCCTTGGCTACCCTTTCAGAGCCACACCAACCGTGGGGATCTGCACCTGCCTAGCCACCTCATGTTATGCTCTCTCTCTCTCGCAGGCTAGGTAGAGCTCAGCTCCGAGTTTTTAAATGTACAGCGACTACTCCCACAGGGAAGGGGCCAGCACTGAAAGCTCTTGCTAGCCCTCACCTTTCCTTGGAAGCCCTTTCACAGGCCCAGCAACACTGGGGATCTGCACTTTTCTAGCCATCTAATGTAATGGTTACTCTCTCTCAGTCTCGTAGAGCTCAGCTCTGAAATGGAAAGTGTCCAGCAATTCCTCACACATGGAAAGTGCCAGGACTGAAAGCTGCTGCTTGACCTCTCTATCCCTTGGCTACCCTTTCAGAGCCACACCAACCGTGGGGATCTGCACCTGCCTAGCCACCTCATGCTATGCTCTCTCTCTCTCGCAGGCTAGGTAGAACTCAGCTCTGAAATTTTAAATATACAGCGACTGCTCCTACATGGAAGGTGCCAGCACTGAAAGCTCTTGCTAGCCATCACCTTTCCTTGGAAGCCCTTTCACAGGCCCAGCAACACTGGGGATCTGCACTTTTCTATCCACCTGAAGTAATGGTCACTCTGTCTCTGTCTCGTAGAGCTCAGCTCTGAAATGGAAAGTGTCCAGCAAGTCCTCACACATGGAAAGTGCCAGGACTGAAAGCTGCTGCTTGACCTCTCTGTCCCTTGGCTACCCTTTCAGAGCCACACCAACCGTGGGGATCTGCACCTGCCTAGCCACCTCATGTTATGCTCTCTATCGCTCTCGCAGGCTAGGTAGAGCTCAGCTCTGAAATTGAAAACATCCAGCAACTGCTCCCACAGGGAAGGGGCCAGCACTGAAAGCTCTTGCTAGCCCTCACCTTTCCTTGGAAGCCCTTTCACAGGCCCAGCAACACTGGGGATCTGCGCTTCTCTAGCCATCTAATGTAATGATCACTGGTTGCAATGTGGACTCTTTTGCTCTCAAGTTTAGTGTGGTTGTTCTTAAAAGCGCGTTATGTAATACCTTACTTTCAGTATATGGTCGTTATTGTGCTATTTATTACCTCTGGGAACTGGACTACTGTTATCATGTTATTGTTGTTTGTAACACTGGTTTATGATATGATAGAAGTGCAGGTCGTGAAACTAATTGGATGTTTGTACTCAGCATTTCTGTCACCTCTGTACTTCGGGAGCCACCTATGGGAGCTTATTAATAATTATACCTTTTACCTTTTCTCCTCTGAGAGCCAATCTATGGAGGAGACATCTTCGTAGTATGGGTGCTATCTCCTAGAGAATATTAATAACTACACTTTCTACCTTTTCTCCTGGGGGAGCCAACCTATTGGGGAGACATCTTCCAACATCTTCCCTTTCTCCACCAGGTTAATTACAATAGCATTGGAGGAGTTTGTAAACTTTGAATATCCTTGGGATGTTGAACTCAGCATGCTCCTATTGCTAGGAATCAGCCTGTTCCTGAATGTGATTCAGATCTTGTTTAGGGTTAAACAACTATTTAAAAACACCACCCAGAGATCAACTGCCATGACTGCAGCTACTCAAACCCTGGTGACAGGCACTGCGTCTACTCAAACTCTGACAACAGGCACTTGTTACGACCCAGACCGGACAGACCAGAGGGTCGTAGAGCTTCTGGGATCCCCCCAGGCTAAATTAAGGTGAAACCACACCAAATGATCACTTTGAACGCTTTATTCGAATAATCCAAACTGTGGAAGGCACAACGGTGGGCAGCGTGGGTTGCAGCAAAACGTTCACAAGAAGAGAGAAAAGAGAGGGGAAAGAAAAAGGGGAAAAGAAAAGAGACAGTAACCACCCTTGGGTCCCACAGCGTCGACGACGAGCGTGGTAATCCTCCGGTGATGGGGGCGCGCAACGTGGCTCTTTGCAGTTGTCTTTTATAGTCTAAATCTCCGTCTACAGTCGCGCCTCCTGAAGACTTATATGGGTTCATTCCAGACAGTTCTCAACATATATGGTAGTGTTCCAGAGGGTTCTTTATCTACTGAGCATGTGCGGCTTATTGGGGTGGTGGTCTTAGGGACTCGCCAAGGAGCTACAAGCCCCCTCCTCAAACAAACTTTGTGTGGCCTCTGGCCATATGCGGTGGGTTACCAGGCTGGTTCTGCCACAACACAGGACTGCATACCCTCCGGCACGCCCCCTGTGTCCATGCCAACCAACTTCTTGCTAATGTATGTCCCTCCCTCTTTGTTATGCAGACAGTACCTTGGTTGCTACAATGTTTGAGACATTGACAGACATTAACTCTTTCAGTCCCTCACAGCACTGTGGCTAGTCTAACCCTGGTGACAGGTACTGCAGCTACTCTAACCCTGACGACAAGCGCTGCAGCTACTCAAATCCCTATGATAAGCACTGCGGCTACTCTAACCCCAGCAACAAGCACTGCAGCTACTCTAACCCCTATGACAAGCACTGCGGCTACTCTAACCCCAGCAACAAGCACTGCAGCTACTCTAACCCCTATGACAAGCACTGCGGCTACTCAAACCCCTATGACAAGCACTGCGGCTACTCTAACCCCAGCAACAAGCACTGCAGCTACTCTAACCCCTATGACAAGCACTGCGGCTACTCAAACCCCTATGACAAGCACTGCGGCTACTCTAACCCCAGCAACAAGCACTGCAGCTACTCAAACCCCTACGACAAGCACTGTGCCTATTCAAACCCCAGTGATAAGCAGTGAAGCTATTCAGACCCTGGCGACAGGCACTGTGGCTACTCAAACCTTGGTGATGGGTGATGCAGCTGAACTAGAGAATCAACCGGTGCCAGTATCAATCACCTCTATACAGAAGAAGAAAAATACAAAAAAATCAGTTCACTTAGCGAAGGATGAAGGTGAACCAGGGTCATCACGAGAACAGGAGGAAGAGGCAGAACCAGAGATAATCACCCAGTCCTTGAGTGAGCTGCGAGATATGCAAAGACTTCAGCCATAGTCCAGGTGAGCACATTATCACCTGGCTGCTCCGATGCTGGGATAAGAGGGCCAGTAGCTTGGAATTAGAGGCTAAGGAAGCCAAGCAATTGGTATCCCTTTCTAGGGAAGGGGGCATTGACAAGGCAATTGGGAAAAAGACACAAGCCCTCAGCCTCTGGAGGCGACTTCTGTTGGGTGTGAGGGAAAGGTACCCCTTCAAGGAAGATGTTGTATGTCACCCAGGCAAGAGGACCGCCACGGAGAGAGGTATCCAGTACCTGAGGGAATTAGCCATGCGGGAGATGGTTTATTATGACCCAGGCAATGCGCAATTACCCAGAGATCCAGATGAAGTCCAACGTGCATGATTCATGTGGCGGAAGTTTTTACGAAGCGCACCATTGTCATATGCCAATGCATTGGCAGTAATGGACTGGAAAGATGAAGAGGGACCAACAGTAGATGAATTGGTTTGCCAGCTCCGGCAATACTAAGTAAGTCTCACTTCCTCCTTCATCGCAGCTGTGGAGAGACTGCCAGACATGCTAGAACTTCAATGCGAATTGGAGTCAAAGGCAGCCAAGTGATACGCCACAATTGATATCGCTAATGCATTTTTTTCAATCCCTTTGGCAGCAGAGTGCAGGCCACAGTTTGCTTTCACTTGGAGGGGCGTCCAGTACACCTGGAATCGACTGCCCCAGGGGTGGAAACACAGCCCCACCATTTGCCATGGACTAATCCAGACTGCACTGGAAAAGGGTGAGGCTCCAGAACACCTGCAGTACATTGATGACATCATCGTATGGGGCAACACAGCAGAAGAAGTTTTTGAGAAAGGGGAGAAAATAGTTCAAATCCTTCTGAACGCAGGTTTTGCCATAAAACAGAGTAAGGTGAAGGGACCTGCACAGGAGATCCAGTTTTTAGGAATAAAATGGCAAGATAGACATCGTCACATCCCAATGGATGTGATCAACAAAATAGCAGCTATGTCTCCACCGACTAGTAAACAGGAAATGCAAGCTTTCTTAGGCGTTGTAGGTTCTTGGAGAATGCATATTCCAAATTACGGTATGATTGTAAGCCCTCTCTATCAAGTGACCTGGAAGAAGAACAATTTTAAATGGGGCCCTGAGCAACAACAAGCCTTTGAACAGATTAAACGGAAGATTGTTCATGCAGTAGCCCTTGGGCCAGTCCAGGCAGGACCAGATGTTAAAAATGTGCTCTACACCGCAGCCAGGGAGAATGGCCCTACCTGGAGCCTCTGGCAGAAGGCACCCAGGGGAGACCCGAGGTCGACCTCTAGGGTTTTGGAGTCGAGGATCTGAGGCCCGCTATACTCCAACTGAAAAGGAGATATTAGCAGCATATGAAGGAGTTGGAGCTGCTTCAGAAGTGGTTGGTACTGAAACACAGCTCCTATTAGCACCCCGACTGCCAGCGCTCGGCTGGATGTTCAAAGGGAAGGTCCCTTCTACACATCATGCAACTGATGCTACGTGGAATAAGTGGGTTGCACTGATCACACAACAAAGTCGAATAGGAAACCCCTGTCGCCCAGGAATTTTGGAAGTGATCACGGACTGGCCAGAAGGCAAAGATTTTGGAATATTGCCAGAGGAGGAGGTGACGCATTCTGAAGAGGCCCCACTGTATAATAAACTGCCAGAAAATGAGAGGCAATATGCCCTGTTCATTGATGGGTCCTGTCGCATTGTAGGAAAGCATCGGAGGTGGAAGGCAGCTGTGTGGAGTCCTATACAACAAGTTGCAGAAACTGCAGAAGGAGAAGGTGAATCAAGTCAATTTGCAGAGGTGAAAGCCATCCAGCTGGCGGACGCTCAGTATATAAACAGGGGGGAGTTGGCCGGGAGGAGCAGATTGCTGCTTGGGCATCGGTCAGTGGGTGGTGAGCAATTGCATTGTGCGTCACTTGTCTTTTCTTGGGTGTTATTTCTTTTTTTTGTTATATTCCTCTTCATTACAATTATTATTATATTATTATTCTTAGTTATTAATGTATTTTATTTTACTTTATTTATTAAACCGTTCTTATCTCAACCCATGAGTTTTACTTCTTTTTTCCGATCCTCCTCCCCATCCCACTGGGAGGGGGGAGGGGGAAGCAGCTGCATGGTCTTTAGTTGCTGACTGGGGTTAAACCACAACAGTCCTTTTTGGCGCCCAACGTGGGGCATGAAGGGTTGAGATAACGACAGATCTGATCAGAGTGTGTTAAAACAAACTTGTTCTAAGTATTCATTGTATTGGTTTGATATTCACTGGTTACAATGTGGACTCTTTTGCTCTCAAGGTTGGTGTGGTTGTTCTTAAAGGTGCATTATGTAATATATTCCTTGCAGTATATGCTCCCTGTTGTGCTATTTATCACCTCTGGGAACTGGACTAGAGTTATCATGTTGTTGTTTGTAACACTGGCTTATGATAGAAGTGCAGGTCGTGAAACTAATTGGGTGTTTGTACTCAGCATTGTTGTCACCTCTGTACTTCGGGAGCCACCTATGGGTGGAGCCCAAAATACTTCAGCATGCTGTGCTCTCTGCTAGAGCTGAAAGAATACAGTGTAGCTTTGCTCTCTTCTTGACTAGAGGTCAGGAAGGTGAGGTAGTAGATGACTTACAATATTGTGTAGCATGCTCTACTTTTAACATGGGGGCTGCTTTTTTTAATGGTAATTGTGTTGATTTTGTGAGAAATGTGAATGTGATTCGTGTGAGTAAAAAACAGAATAGAAGAGGGAGGATTGGTTCATGTAGATATGAAGACATAGTTGAGTGAAAGCACCATTGTTTTAATGCAACTGCGGACCCTGACGGGGAAGATGATTGTGTAATCGCAAACTGCAGAAGTTCCTTTATCTATGGGGTTGTAAGTTTCTAAAAGTGGTACAAGCTTAAAACCGGTTGGGGGACGATTGGTTACCAGAAGGAATGACAGAAGGCACGCGCTGCACGAGATAAGAAGGCGAAGAGTTCAACCTTAAAAATCTGTATAAAGGTCGCTGAGGAAGACTCTTACTTCATCCCAAGACCCCCGCCCAAGACCACTGTCGTGGTTTAACCCCAGCCGGCAGCTAAGCACCACGCAGCCGCTTGCTCACTGCCCCCCCCCACCCCTGGGATGGGGGAGAGAATCAGGGAAAAAAAACAAAACTCGTGAGTTGAGATAAAGACAGTTTAATAGGACAGAAAGGAATGAAAAACAATGATAATGATAATAATAATATGACAATAGCAATACTAAAAGAATTAAACTATACAAAGCAAGTGGTGCACAATGCAATTGCTCACCACTCGTTGACCGATGCCCAGTTAGTTCCCGAGCCGCGATCCCCCTCCCAGTTAACTCCCCCCAGTTTATATACTGGACATGAAGTCATATGGTATGGAATAGCTCTTTGGCCAGTTTGGGTCAGCTGTCCTGATGGTGTCCCCTCCCAGCTTCTTGTGCCCCTCCAGCCTTCTTGCTGGCTGGGCATGAGAAGCTGAAAAATCCTTGACTTCTTAGTATAAACACTGCTTAGCAACACCTAAAAACATCAGTGTGTTATCAACATTCTTTTCCTACTAAATCCAAAACACAGCACTATACCAGCTACTAAGAAGAAAATTAACTCTGTCCTAGCCGAAACCAGGACAGTATCCACCCCTTATTCTATACCATCTACATCATGTCCAGGTCCCACACTTCCCAATGCATTTTCAATTAATCACCACCACTTTTGCTGCCTTTTAATACATATACACACAGATATCATTCCCTTAATGTATAAGCCTTTACAATGTCCATTTAAAATGTTCGTTGAGTTCATTCAGTCCATGACTTTGGACTCCATCTATCATAACAGTCTGTCTGGGCAGGAGGGATGGTGTGAAGTCCGCTCAGTCGGCAGAGCAGGATCCGGCTTTGGTGCAGTGCAGCGGGCGGATGACATTGGGCACAGCAGGAGGATGGTGTGTAGTGTTGGATTGTTGCATGCTGCAGTCAGTCCTGGTTCCATCACTACTGCACTTCGCTTGGTTTTATCAAAGTTCATTCTTTATAAACTAGATAATTCTTACTGTAATACTGCTGATATAGCATATAACAACTATAGTAATGATGACATACAGTGGCAGGGTTATATAGCAATTAACATAATACAATTTAATTCACTGGCTATTCTCACCTAAAATCAAATCCCCTTGAGGCACACATCGGACTTCCCCGTCCTTCCGCATCACCCACCAAGTGCACCCAGGTCCTTGAGCAAAAGCGATCCCACGAATGGGTTTTCCTTTGCCTGAGGCAGGAGTAACCCAGACTGTCTTCCCTAGCATATTTTTTATGTGCACTACAGGGACCTTATCCCCTTCTACAGTACGTAAAAGTTCTGATTGGGCAGGGCCAGCCCGATTGGCAGATCCTCTAGTGTTGACTAACCAGGTGGCCTTTGCTAAATGTGTATCCCAATGTTTAAAAGTCCCACCACCCATTGCTTTCAATGTAGTCTTTAACAACCCATTGTATCGCTCGATTTTCCCGGAGGCTGGTGCATGATATGGGATGTGATACACCCAGTCAGTGCCATGCTCTTTGGCCCAGGTGTCTATGAGGTTGTTCCGGAAATGAGTCCCGTTGTCTGACTCAATTCTTTCTGGGGTACCGTGTCGCCATAAGACTTGCTTCTCAAGGCCCAGGATAGTGTTCCGGGCGGTGGCATGGGGCACGGGATATGTTTCCAGCCATCCGGTGGTTGCTTCCACCATTGTAAGCACATAGCGCTTGCCTTGGCGGGTTTGTGGGAGTGTGATGTAGTCAATCTGCCAGGCCTCCCCATATTTATATTTCAGCCATCGTCCCCCATACCAAAGAGGCTTTAACCGCTTGGCTTGCTTAATTGCAGCGCATGTTTCACATTCATGGATGACCTGTGCGATAGTGTCCATGGTCAAATCCACCCCTCGATCACGAGCCCATCTATATGTTGCATCTCTTCCCTGATGCCCTGAGGTGTCATGTGCCCACCGAGCTAAAAATAATTCACCCTTATGTTGCCAGTCCAGATCCACCTGAGCTACTTCAATCCTAGCAGCCTTGTCTACGTGTTGATTGTTTTGATGTTCTTCAGTGGCCCGGCTCTTGGGTACATGGGCATCTACATGACGTACTTTCACAACCAGGTTCTCTAGCCGGGCAGCAATATCTTGCCACAATGCAGCAGCCCAGATGGGTTTACCTCTGCGTTGCCAGTTGCTCTGCTTCCATTGCTGCAACCACCCCCACAGAGCATTTGCCACCATCCATGAATCAGTATAGAGATAAAGTATTGGCCATTTTTCTCGTTCAGCAATGTCTAAAGCCAGCTGGATGGCTTTCACCTCTGCAAACTGACTCGATTCACCTTCTCCTTCTGCAGTTTCTGCAACTTGTCGTATAGGACTCCATACAGCCGCCTTCCACCTCCGATGCTTTCCTACAATGCGACAGGACCCATCAGTAAACAGGGCATATTGCCTCTCATTTTCTGGCAGTTTATTATACAATGGTGCCTCTTCAGCACGCGTTACCTCCTCCTCTGGTGATATTCCAAAATCTTTGCCTTCTGGCCAGTCTGTGATCACTTCCAGAATTCCTGGGCGACTAAGGTTTCCTATTCGACTTCACTGTGTGATCAGTGCAACCCACTTACTCCATGTAGCATCAGTTGCGTGATGTGTAGAAGGGACCTTCCCTTTGAACATCCAGCCTAGCACTGGCAGTCGGGGTGCCAACAGGAGCTGTGTTTCAGTACCAACCACTTCTGAAGCAGCTCGAACTCCTTCATATGCTGCTAATATCTCCTTTTCAGTTGGAGTATAGCGGGCCTCAGATCCTCGATATCCCTGACTCCAAAACCCTAGAGGTCGACCTCGGGTCTCCCCAGGTGCTTTCTGCCAGAGGCTCCAGGTAGGGCCATTCTCCCTGGCTGCGGTGTAGAGCACATTTTTAATATCTGGTCCTGCCCGGACTGGCCCAAGGGCTACTGCATGAACTATCTCCCGTTTAATCTGTTCAAAGGCTTGTTGTTGCTCAGGGCCCCATTTAAAATCGTTCTTCTTCCGGGTCACTTGATAGAGAGGGCTTACAATCAGACTATAATTTGGAATATGCATTCTCCAAAAACCTACAACACCTAAGAAAGCTTGCGTTTCCTGTTTACTAGTCGGTGGGGACATAGCTGCTATTTTGTTGATCACATCCATTGGGATATGACGACGTCCGTCTTGCCATTTTATTCCTAAAAACTGAATCTCCTGTGCGGGTCCCTTCACCTTACTTTGTTTTATGGCAAAACCGGCTTTCAGAAGGATTTGGATTATTTTCTCCCCTTTCTCAAAAACTTCTTCTGCTGTGTTGCCCCATACAATGATGTCATCAATGTACTGCAGGTGTTCTGGAGCTCCACCTTTTTCTAGTGCATTTTGGATCAGTCCATGGCAAATGGTGGGGCTGTGTTTCCACCCCTGGGGCAGTCGATTCCAGGTGTACTGGACGCCCCTCCAAGTGAAAGCAAACTGTGGCCGGCACTCTGCTGCCAAAGGGATTGAAAAAAATGCATTAGCGATATCAATTGTGGCGTATCACTTGGCTGCCTTTGACTCCAATTCGCATTGAAGTTCTAGCATGTCTGGCACAGCAGCACTCAGCGGTGGCGTGACTTCATTCAGGCCACGATAGTCTACTGTTAGTCTCCATTCTCCATTAGACTTTCGCACTGGCCATATGGGGCTGTTAAAGGGTGAGCGAGTCCTGCTGATCACTCCTTGGCTCTCCAGTCGATGAATCAGCGTATGGATGGGAATCAGGGAGTCTCGGTTGGTGCGATATTGCCGCCGGTGCACCGTTGTGGTAGCGATCGGCACCTGTTGTTCTTCAACCCTCAGCAACCCCACAACCGAAGGGTCCTCAGAGAGACCAGGTAAGGTGGACAACTGTTCAATTCCCTCTGTCTCCAAGGCAGCTATACCAAAAGCCCACCGATACCCCTTTGGGTCTTTAAAATACCCTCTCCTGAGAAAGTCTATGCCAAGGATGCATGGGGCCTCTGGGCCAGTCACAATGGGGTGTTTCTGCCACTCATTCCCAGTTAGGCTTATTTCAGCCTCCAATAGAGTTAGCTGTTGAGATCCCCCTGTCACACCAGAGATACAGATGGGTTCTGCCCCTTCATAACTTGATGGCATTAGAGTACACTGTGCACCAGTATCCACTAGAGCCTTATACTCCTGTGGGTCTGATGTGCCAGGCCATCGAATCCACACAGTCCAATAAACCCGGTTGTCCCTTTCCTCCACCTGGCTGGAGGCAGGGCCCCTCTAATCCTGGTCAGAGTATTTGTTACTCACTTCTTGTAAAAATGACTTAGAGGTCCCTTCAAGAGGGTCAGAAGCCCTTCTACTTTGTCTGGCAACCGGAGCGGCATCTTTCCTGGAAGAATCCCCTTTTCTGGTTGTTTTTCCTTTCAATTCACGTACCCGTGCATCTAGGACCGAGGTAGGTTTTCTATCCCACTTCCTCATGTCCTCTCCATGGTCACGCAGGTAAAACCACAGGGTACCCCGTGGTGTATACCTCCTATATTCTCTCTCTTGATCAGAGGAATGCTCACTCCTAATAGCTGAGATATTGGTCTGTACAGGTGGGGAGTAGGACTTTTCGATCAGTTCAATCAGTTTTTCGGACTTTTTGGACAGTTTTTCCACAGCCGAGACACAGGCTCGTAGGGATGAAGAGAGATTTTCTTCATATTGCCGGAGTTGGCGAGCCATTTCATCCACTGTCGGTGCCTCTTCGTCTTTCCAAGTTAGTACTGCCAATGGGTTGGCATACGATGATGGTGCGCTCCGTACAAACTTCCGCCACATGGGTCGTGTGCATTGAACTTCATCTGGATCTTTGGGTAATTGTAAACTATCCGGGTCATAATAAATCATCTCTAGCACGGCTAATTCCCTCAGGTACTGAATACCTCTTTCCATGGTAGTCCACTTGCCTGGTTGACATATAACATCTTCCTTGAAGGGATACCTTTCCTTCACACTTGACAGGAGTCGCCTCCAGAGGCTGAGGGCTTGTGTCCCTTTTCCAATCGCCTTATCAATGCCACCTTCCCTAGCAAGTGATCCCAGCTGCTTGGCTTCCTTACCCTCTAATTCCAGGCTACTAGCCCCATTGTCCCAGCATCGGAGCAGCCAGGTGATAATGTGCTCACCTGGACGACGGCTGAAATCTTTTCGCATATCCCGCAGCTCACTCAGGGATAGAGATCGGGTGATTACTTCTGGTTCTGCCTCTTCCTCCTGTTCTCGTGATGGCCCTGGTTCATCTTCATCCTTCGCTAAACGAACTGATTTTTTTGTATATTTCTTCTTCTGTATAGGGGCGACTGATACTGGCACAGGTTGGTTCTCTGGTTCAGCCGCAGCGCCTGTCGCAGGGGTCGAAGTGGCTGCAGCGCCTGTCGCAGGGGTCGGAGTAGCCGCAGCACCTGTCGCAGGGGTCGGAGTAGCCGCAGCGCCTGTCGCAGGGGTCGGAGTAGCCGCAGCGCCTGTCGCAGGGGTCGGAGTAGCCGCAGTGTCTGTTGTCGGGGCTGGAGTAGCCGCCTTGCCTGTCGCTAGGGTTGCAGTAGCCGCTGTGTCTGTTGCAGGGGTTGGAGTAGCTGCAGTATCTGTTGGTCTGTTTTCCCTCCCTTCCCCCTGAGGGTGCTGCACAGTATCGAGCAGTGTTTGGTAGATACTAGCCAGGGCCCAGCACAGTGCGATAAGTTGTGCCTCTTTGGAATAGCCACAGCATTTTCCTCTCAGATAATCTATCACTTTATCAGGGTCCTGTAGTTGTTCAGGAGTGAAGTTCCAAACCATTGGAGGTGAGAAGTTCTCTAGATACCTGCCCATTTTCTCCCACATGCCATGCCACCCATGGCTATTAAGCCTCGGGGCAGATTTCCGAAAGGTATTCTTAAACAGTTGTTTAACCTTAAACAAGGCCTGGAACACATTCAGGAGACATAACAATAGGAACATGCTGGTTTGAACATCCCAAGGATATTCAAAATTCTCAAGAGCCACTGTAATTTGCCTGGAGGAGAAGGGGAAGGTGAAGAAATGTGTCTCCCCTGTGGCTTGGCTCTCCGATGAGAAAAGGTACAAGGTGTAATTATTAATAGTTTCTGATAGACGGCTCCCGAAGTACGGAGGTGACGGCAATGCTGAGTACAAATACCAGATTAGTTCCACGATCAGCAATTCTATCGTATCATAAGCCAGTGTTACAAAGTACAACAACATGATAACTCTGGCCCAGTTCCCATGGGTGATAAACAGCACAACAGGGAGCATATACTGCAAGTAAGGTATTACATAACGCACCTTTAAGAACAAGCGCACCAACTTTGAGAGCGAATACATCAACATTGTGACCAGCAACTATTGAACTAATATAATGTATGTTTATAACAAATTTGTTCTAACACATTCCAGTCAGATTTGTCGTTATCTCAACCCGTCGAGCCCCACGTTGGGCGCCAAAAAGGACTGTCGTGGTTTAACCCCAGCCGGCAGCTAAGCACCACGCAGCCGCTTGCTCACTGCCCCCCCCCACCCCTGGGATGGGGGAGAGAATCAGGGAAAAAAAACCAAAACTCGTGAGTTGAGATAAAGACAGTTTAATAGGACAGAAAGGAATGAAAAACAATGATAATGATAATAATAATATGACAATAGCAATACTAAAAGAATTAAACTATACAAAGCAAGTGGTGCACAATGCAATTGCTCACCACTCGTTGACCGATGCCCAGTTAGTTCCCGAGCCGCGATCCCCCTCCCAGTTAACTCCCCCCAGTTTATATACTGGACATGAAGTCATATGGTATGGAATAGCTCTTTGGCCAGTTTGGGTCAGCTGTCCTGATGGTGTCCCCTCCCAGCTTCTTGTGCCCCTCCAGCCTTCTTGCTGGCTGGGCACGAGAAGCTGAAAAATCCTTGACTTAGTATAAACACTACTTAGCAACAACTAAAAACATCAGTGTGTTATCAACATTCTTTTCCTACTAAATCCAAAACACAGCACTATACCAGCTACTAAGAAGAAAATTAACTCTGTCCTAGCCGAAACCAGGACAACCACCAAGAGGCAGTGCGCATGTGAAAGGGACTTGCAAAACTCATTTTAATACGAAGCGAAGGACAATTTGCATATCGCATCACCCTGTTAAATACGTAAGAGTATAGACTATAAACGCTATATGCTGCTGTCTGTAGGTGTGCGTGTTGGTAGAGCCCAGGTTCCCCGCGCACCCAGCGCTGTTTGCTTGCCTTTATTCGCTAATAAACCAAGTTCCTGTTAACGTATTATTTTGGGACTCGGTCATTTATCACAATTTGGGGGCTCGTCCGGGATGGTCTTGGTTCCTGAATTCTGACTTGATCTAGGAGGGGCGCCCCACCGTTTGGTGGCTCCTGTTCGGGTCAGGTCGGGACCAACGCCATCCTGAACCTGAATAGAGGCAAGCAAAGAATTCAATTTTTGGAGCTCCCTTGCCGGTTGCGGCAGTTGATTTTGCCCGTAATTCTGTGCGCAAAGAAGCGAACGAAGACGACGGAGTCGTGAGTATTAAAGGCGTATACCGTTCGGTTGGGTGGGATTCGGTTGCCTGTGTGTGAAGAGTGTGATTGAGACGGAACGTAGTTCCGAAGCGAGTGCAGAGGTCTTCTAACCGCGGTTCCAATCTCCCGCAAGGGACTTGGCCGGTGAAGGACCGAAGCGATTCCTATAGGATTCGTGGGTGGGTGATAGGTCCTAAGCCCCCTGCAAGACACTCTTGTTAAGGTAACCAAGGGCTGTAGGAATTGCCACGGTAAAATTCCTAGATGGGCCAAATAAAATCTAAGACCCAGGACCAGAAGAAAGGGAGCGAATTACCAGACATACTACTAGAATGTCCATTAGGGATAATGATTAGAAATTGGAATAATAGGGGCCCCAGAAAAGGAAAAAGCAAATTAAAAATGGTTCAATATTGTACGGTAGAGTGGCCGAAGGAGCCTTTAAAACCACATGTTTTTTGGCCTGTTTTTGGATCTTTTGAGGACTGGGTCTGCCAAGCCTTAAATATATATGTTAATACAAAGGAACCTTTTAGTCAAGAGGAAAGTGATTATGCAGGATTATGGATTAGGACTTCACATCCTTTTCCCGCCTCGATACTTGCATTAAAGGCAGATGAAAAGCCTGAGGAGGAAGAAAAAGAGAAAGAAAAAGGAAAAAATAATGATGAATGGGAGCCGCTAGATAACATACCACCACCGTATAATCCACCCCCGGCAGCTCCGCACCCGGGGATGGTACCACCCCCTCCTCCGGCGCCGACAGCTCCCAGATCAGATCTACCGCCAGCTGCATGTAAACGAAGTAGAATTGCCGCCTCTGAAGGAACTGTTTTATATCCCCTAAGGGAAGTACCCCTTGGAGGAAATCAGGGAGGCATTGGATTTGTAGCTGTACCACTAAGTACTACAGATATGAGAAACTTCAAAAAGGAAATGGGGACTTTATTAGATGATCCACTGGGAGTGGCCGAAAAACTAGATCAATTCCTAGGTCCTAATACCTATACCTGGGAAGAAATGCAGTCCATTTTAGGGATTTTATTTACTACTGAGGAAAAGGGAATGATCAGACAGGCAGGAATGAGAATTTGGGAAAGACAGAATCAGGCAGGACCCCCGGCGGACCAGAAATGGCCAAACGTGGGTCCTCACTGGGATGATCAACAACCCCAGGGGAGACAGAACATGAGGGATTTAAGAACGTTAATCATACAAGGAATAAGGGAGGCGGTTCCACGAGGACAAAACATCAATAAAGCATTTAGTGAACAGCAAAGGAAGGATGAATCTCCCACAGAGTGGTTGGAGAGATTAAGGAAGAGTCTGCAGATGTATTCAGGAATTGATCCGAATACAGTAGCTGGAACCGCACTCCTCAGAACACAATTTGTGGCCAAATCCTGGGGAGATATAAGAAGGAAATTAGAAAAGCTAGAAGATTGGCAAGAGAAGGGATTAGAGGAGTTACTCAGGGAAGCACAAAAAGTCTATGTCAGACGAGATGAAGAAAAACAAAAAGCAAAAGCAAAAATTTTCGTAGCTGCTGTTCGAGAGAGTCAGAAAAATAAGAATTCATCTGGGGAAAGGAAAGAAAGAGGGGTGAACAGAATTCCCCAAGAACCACCCCGCTGAGAAAGAACAACTATTTCTGTTTGCTATTACTGTGGCAAAAAGGGACACATTCAGAAGAATTGCCGTAAGCGAAAACAGGATGAGCAAATGCTTAAAGAAGAATAGGGGTGTCAGGGGCTATATCTCTTGGGGACTTCAACATCAACAGAGCCCTTGATAAAATTGTTAATAGGACCCCATAAAGAGGAATACTCATTTTTAGTAGATACTGGGGCTGAGAAATCAACGATTCAAAAACTTCCAAAAGGCATAGAAAAAGGGAAAAATTACATGTCAGTAATTGGTGCAAAAGGGGAGCCTTTTAAGGTACCTATTCTAGAAGACGTAAAAATAGAATCGGAAAAGAAAATCTGCTTGAATGATTTACTTTTGCTTCCCAAAGCAGAATATAATCTGTTAGGAAGAGACTTAATTCTGAAATTAAATTTCAGTATTCAGAGTCAAGGGGACAAACTACAGGTTAAATTATACACTTTAACACAAGCAGATGAAGAAGTTATCAACCCCTCAGTATGGTATCAGGAAGGGGAAACTGGGAAGATAGATATGAATCCAATAGTTGTTCAAATAACAGATCCACATCGTCCGATTAGAATCAAACAATATCCCATACCGATGGAAGGTCGAAGAGGATTGAAACCTATAGTAGACAGGCTTTTAAAAAAAGGGACTTTAGAACCGTGTATGTCACCTCATAATACACCCATCCTACCTGTAAAGAAACCCGATGGGTCATATAGGATGGTACAAGATTTAAGGGCCGTAAATCAACGAACGATTACCAAATTCCCTGTGGTAACTAATCCTTATACTTTATTGAGTCATTTATCTCCCAAGCATATTTGGTATAGTGTAATAGATCTGAAAGATGCTTTTTGGGCTTGCCCCCTAGATAAAGGATCTAGAGATTATTTTGCCTTTGAATGGGAGGATCCTGAAACAGGGAGAAAACAACAATTGAGGTGGACCGTACTACCACAGGGGTTTACAGAATCACCTAATCTGTTTGGACAAACATTAGAAACAATTTTACAAGATTTCACTATACCCAGGGAGGTAAAGTTATTACAATATGTAGATGACCTATTGATAGCAGGGGAAACTGAGGAAGAAACCCAAAAGGCTACTATTGAACTATTAAATTTCCTGGGAGAAAAGGGATTAAAGGTGTCCCGGTCAAAATTGCAATTTACAGAACAAGAAGTGAGATATTTAGGGCATTGGTTAAGTGAAGGAAAAAAGAAATTAGACCCTGACAGAATATCTGGGATTTTATCCCTGAGACCCCCAAAAACTAAAAAGGAAATAAGACAAGTATTGGGATTATTAGGGTATTGCAGACCATGGCTTGAAGGCTATAGTGAAAAGGTAAAATTTCTATATGAGAAATTGACTAATAACCAGTTTAAGTGGTATGTGGAAGATGAAAAAAAGTTTGAAGAAATTAAAAGGACACTTGTGGAAGCACCTGTGTTGAGCCTTCCAGAGTTGGAAAAACCTTTTTATCTATTTGTAAATACATCCAATCAAACAGCATATGGAGTTCTCACTCAAGACTGGGCAGGGGTTAAAAAGCCTGTAGGATACTTGTCTAAATTACTTGATCCAGTAAGTAGAGGATGGCCTGCTTGTCTCCAGGCCTTGGTTGCTACAGCACTATTAACAGAAGAAGCTAGGAAAATTACTTTTAGCGCCCCTTTGAAGGTATTTACCCCACACAATGTTAGGGGAGTTCTCCAACAAAAAGCTGAAAAATGGCTAACGGATAGCAGAATTTTAAAGTATGAGACCATATTGATTAACTCTCCAGATTTAGAGCTAAAAGTTACTTCTGCTCAAAGTCCAGCACAATTTTTGTTCGGAGAACCGTCAGAAAAGTTGCAACATGATTGCTTAGAAGTAATCGAAGTTCAAACTAAAGTGAGACTGGATTTAAAGGAAACTGAACTAGAAAAAGGAGAAAAATTGTTTGTAGATGGATCTTCCCGAATAGTTGAAGGGAAGAGAAAATCAGGGTATGCAATAATAAATAAAGATTTAGAGATTGTTGAATCGGGACCTTTAAGTCCAGCATGGTCAGCTCAAGCTTGTGAGTTGTATGCTTCTATACAGAGCTTTAGAATTATTAAAGGGAAAAAGCGGAACAATATTCACGGACTCTAAATATGCATTTGGAGTGGTCCACACTTTTGGAAAAATCTGGGAAGAAAGAGGCCTAATTAATACTCAAGGGAAGAATCTAATACATCAAGAATTAATAATAAAAATTTTAAGAATGTTAAGGGAACCAAAAGAGATAGCAGTAGTACATATAAGAGGACATCAAAAAGGGTTAGATTATCAGACTAGGGGAAACAATCTCGCAGATAAAGAAGCCCAGGAGGCAGCTTTAAGGGCTCCGATTGTTCGGGTTAATATAATACAAACAAAAGAGGATACAAGTGAGGAGGAACGAGAAAGTGAAAAGAAGTATACCCCTGAGGAAATAACCAGACTTGAGAAAATAGGGGCAAACTTCGAACGAGGAAAATGGACACTGCCCGATGGCAGAGAAATGTTGCCAAAGGCTTATGCTAGACAGATTTTGGAGCGTTTACATGTACAAACACATTGGGGTACAAGAGCATTAAGCGATCATTTTCTTAAACAATTTGGCTGTATTGGAATCTTTGAAATAGCTAAACAGATTACACAAGGTTGCTTGACTTGTCACAAAGTAAACAAGAAAGTGTTCCGACAAGTGGCAGCAGGGGGAAGAAGAACAGCTTATAGACCTTTTGAGAGAATACAAGTTGATTTTACTGAACTCCCTAAAGTCGGAAGGTTGAAATATCTATTGGTAATGGTAAACCATTTAACACAATGGGTAGAAGCCTACCCTGTGACACGAGCTACAGCACAAATGGTAGTGAAAATTTTATTAGAACACTTAATACCTAGATATGAGATAATCCAGTACATTGATTCTGACCAAGGCACTCATTTTACTTCCAAAATAATAGAGGTGCTATGTCAATCCTTAGGTATCAGGTGGGAACACCACACCCCATGGCATCCACAAAGCTCGGGAAAAGTAGAGAGAATGAATCAAACAATAAAACAACAACTGGCCAAGTTAATGATTGAAACACAGATGCCTTGGACAAAATGCCTATCATTGGCACTTCTAAATATAAGAACAAAACCCCATAGTGAGACTGGATTATCACCCTATGAAATGCTATATGGCACGCCCTACTCTCAGGGGATGCCACTTGGAAATAATATAGTAGAAGATCATGATGTTCAGAAACATATAATTATTTTGGGAAAAAACGTTGAAAAAAATTAAGAAAAATAGGAATGTTAGCTCAAACACCACCCCTGGGATTTGCAATCCATCAGTTGAAGCCTGGGGACAGGGTGTTGATAAAAACATGGAAAGAAGAAACTTTATCCCCTCTTTGGGAGGGACCTTATCTTGTTTTGTTAACCACAAATACCGCTGTCCGAACTGCGGAAAAAGGGTGGACCCACGTATCGCGAGTCAAGGGTCCAATAAAGGAGTGGAAGGTAACATCGGAGCCAGGAGAGACTAAGCTAACCATAAGACGAACCTGAAGATCCTGACAACGAAAAGAAGACTGGACCTATGGACAGCTTCCTTTAAACCAGGCAAACTCTGTCTGGATTAATTTATGTCAGTTGAAGTTAGAGAAAGTCTTTATACATGGTTCCAAATACCACGGGGATGTAAGGTGAAACAGGTATACTTTATTCCTTGGAGGGAAGAAAGAATACCTCAACTAACAGGGGGAGCAGGCTGTTATAAAATCACGGGAGTCCCAAAAATTTTTCCCTTGGCCTGTGATTTAAAAAAAGAAACCCCGGGATTTCCTAGATCAATAATCCCACCTGAAATCCCATGCATTGAACACCTTGATTTGGGTCATCTATGTTGGATAGTCTGTAGATGCTGGAATTGTAACCAAAAATGGTCTTGTGTATCGTTTAACAAACAACCGTACTGCAAAAAGTGCAGAAACCCTAATTCACTCCCTACAAGGGAACAAATAAGACAAGTCGAAATTCTTAAACTGTTTTGCGGCTGGGAATTGCTTTTACCTGAAACATGGGAAGTATTTGAGAGCGATTGGTATCGGGTTTTGGCCAAGTGTGCTAAAGAATTTGCATGGAAGAGGGCCCAGCGAAAATATTAAATAACAGAATAAGAGCAGGGTCAATCTCTAAATTATAAATCAAAAATTAAACTAACTGTTGGAACATAGCATACAAGTGACTAAAGGGTTTGAGAAGCCCCAACTTTGGTCTCAAAGTAATCTAAAGGAGTCACCCGATACTAAAAGGAAAGAGGGCAAGACCGGAGTGGGAACTGGTATTGCGGCTGTAGAAGTCTGCCAAGGGCTGCAACCCCTTTGGGCTGTGACTGCCGAATACTATGGCCCTGTCCGGACCTCTTTTGATTATACTTGGGGTAAACTCCTTAACTTTGGCCACGACAAATAACTGCAGTCTATGTGTGACGACCACTAGGAGGGGGAAGATAAGCTCCCAAACCTTGGTTTATCACACTATCTATGACTGCAAAGGCAAAAAAAAATGGGAACTGTATTCATAATTCGACCCAGTATGCCCTATGTAACGAAGGAAATAGAACTGTATGCTATGATCCCACAGAACTCCCTTATCAATATTGGGTAGAAATGAAGACAAATTCAGAGGAAGGTAGATTAATCGGAACAAGTAAGGTCATAACCGATTTGAGTACTCCGGTTTCAATAGTTTTTGATGCATGTGACGTTATAGATGATGATCTAGATACTAATTGTGGAAGTTTAGAATGGAGACGATATTACAGTAATCAACCAAAATATATTTGCCCAGGTGCACATCAATGTCCAATAAATCCTGATTATGTACCAAGTCAAACAGCCAGGTACCAATCGTCACATCTATGTGGAAGGAGGGACTGGTCTTGCGTATGTTGGGATACTATAGGTTGGGGATATGATTATCAATGTAAGGATCTAAAAGCTTTAATAACGAGGATAGAAACAGGAAGTAATTGCACAACTCGTACCTGTAATCCGGTAAATCTAACCCTTATAAATTTGGAAAATTGGAAGCAGAAACAGGTAACCAAAATTGGACTTAAGATATATGGACCTGGAGAGGATCCAGGTGTAATAATTAAAAATAAAATTAAAGAAAAGACAAAAGAATCAGTACAACACAGATTATTATTTAACTCATTCTACCATGAAATGGAGACAGGGGTGAAATATGAAATCCCCACAGTAGCTAAAAATCTATTTGTAAATCTTGCTGAAAACATTGCTAAATCATTAAGTGTAACTAACTGTTATGTTTGCGGTGGAACAAATCAAGGTGAACGATGGCCATGGGAAGCTATGGAGAGCAACATAGGTGATTCCCAAGTATGGAACACAACGGGAACAGGTAACAGGAAACAACGATGGGTACTCCAAACGAGTATAATCGGAAGGAGTTGTTGGCAAAACCTAAAAGATAATGGAAAGCAAGTAGGTCACTTGGAATGTGAAGGAGGTTACCTATGGAATGAAACAACGAATAACTGGGATAAGTGGGGAAGCCCACTAAAAATGAATAATCAATTTACGAAATGGACTAGTGGGCGAGACATATCGAAGGGTTGGCCAAGCCCTGAAGGACATTATTGGATTTGTGGCAAACTAGCTTATGCATATTTGCCCAAAAATTGGACAGGATCATGTGTATTAGGAACTATAAGACCTAGTTTTTTCCTGTTACCCATAAGCCGAGGAGAACGATTGGGAGTCCGAGTGTATGCTGAAACGGATGAGTTAAGGCAAAGGCAGCAAAAAAGAAATCTACAAATAGGGAACTGGGCGGACAACGAATGGCCACCCGAAAGAATAATTGCCTACTATGGTCCTGCTACATGGGCAGAAGACGGGTCTTGGGGTTATAGAACTCCAATATATATGCTTAATAGAATTATAAGATTACAAGCTGTAGTAGAAATAGTTGTAAACAAGACTGGAGATGCATTAGGACTAATTGCAAAACAAAATACAAAAATGAGAACCGCTTTATATCAAAACCGCTTAGCTTTAGGTTATTTGTTAGCACAGGAAAGAGGTGTGTGTGGAAAATTTAACCTCAGTAATTACTGTTTAGAAATTGATGATAAAAGGAAAGCTGTAAACGAACTTATAAGGGAAATGAAAAAATTGCACATGTCCCAGTTCAAACATGGAACGGGATAAATTTAGGGGGAATGTGGGGAAACCTCTTCAACAGTGATTGGCTCACCAGGATTGGAATAATAGTTTTGGGAATATTTGGCGGATTATTGATTATCCCGTGTTTAATACCGTGTTTTATTAGATTAATACACTCGATTATACAAAGAATACAAATATTGGCTGTGCCTATTGATCCCAAGGAGGGAAAAGGGAAAACACATTCCCTAATGGTAGTCAAAACAAAGGAAGATCCAGCGTTAATTCTAATAAAACAGGTATTAACAAGATTAGAAACCAAAACACGAATCAATGCAATCGAAAAGAAAATGGGGGATTGTGAGAAATGTGAATGTGATTCGTGTGAGTAAAAAAACAGAATAGAAGAGGGAGGATTGGTTCATGTAGATATGAAGACATAGTTGAGTGAAAGCGCCATTGTTTTAATGCAACTGCGGACCCTGACGGGGAAGATGATTGTGTAATCGCAAACTGCAGAAGTTCCTTTATCTATGGGGTTGTAAGTTTCTAAAAGTGGTACAAGCTTAAAACCGGTTGGGGGACGATTGGTTACCAGAAGGAATGACAGAAGGCACGCGCTGCACGAGATAAGAAGGCGAAGAGTTCAACCTTAAAAATCTGTATAAAGGTCGCTGAGGAAGACTCTTACTTCATCCCAAGACCCCCGCCCAAGACCACCAAGAGGCAGTGCGCATGTGAAAGGGACTTGCAAAACTCATTTTAATACGAAGCGAAGGACAATTTGCATATCGCATCACCCTGTTAAATACGTAAGAGTATAGACTATAAACGCTATATGCTGCTGTCTGTAGGTGTGCGTGTTGGTAGAGCCCAGGTTCCCCGCGCACCCAGCGCTGTTTGCTTGCCTTTATTCGCTAATAAACCAAGTTCCTGTTAACGTATTATTTCGGGACTCGGTCATTTATCACAATTTGTTAACCTCATGAAGAGCAGAGCCATATGTAAAGTACATAAGTTGTATATACATCGTCAAAATTTTTGTTAACTTTAAACAGTCGTTATTACTTTAGTGGCCAGAGGTAGCAGCTTCTGGGGGGGGTGGAAATGAGTTTTTGGTGTCGTATGGAGGAGATGTACACATGCAGTAAACTCAGTCACAGCATTTCTGGTGTTTTCATGTATCCCCATTATTGGGGAGGGGAGAAATGGTGGTTTGAGTCTAAAGCAGGGAGACATCAGTACAGCAAACCTGTATTTTGTTCTGGTATGCACCACTGCCTTAAATGAGCAGTGCCGGTTCTTTCTTGGAGTAGCTGTCTCCTAAATTTCCCAAACTTAAGCAATTAATAAATCCATCATTTGCATAGCATTTAAAGTGACTGATTCAGTGTATGGTTAGCCTTCCTGGTTAATAAATACTTTAAACGGGACTCAGCAGTTGTGTAAGACCAGATGCTTCCAATATACCTAGAACAGAGTTAGTGTCAGATCTTATTGTGACAGGTACACCCGCCTTGATCGAGAGCGGAACTTCTCGGCCAGTGAAAAGAAAAAAAACTAGAAGCCTCAGTTTGGGGGTCAAGCCACCCCACCCGCATGGTGGAGTCGGGTTAGGACCACCAGGTACACACTTCAGTCAAGGAATAAGGAAGTGTTGGCCCTCGGCCAATGAGGACTAACATCACCTTATTTGACCACAGATCAGATTTGACTAGGGTATAAACGGAGCCCCCTCTGGGGGGGGCAAATTGAGTCAGTTCTCCTCGGAGCAGCGGGTCTGCAGTCGGGGACTCTCCCCTTGAGTCAGGATGCTGCCTAAGGTAACTCCTGCAGGTTGAGAGCCCTCATCTTTTAGGCGATATGTGCATTTTGGGTTATCATTTCTAAAGCTTAAGAATTCTTAAAAGTCGGTTGTGTAGTATTAATTTCCCCTTACATCATTGAACCTGTGGTTTACTAATGTTGTTGCAGTTCTGAACGATTTTGACTGAAGAATAAATTTTGTTGAGTTTAACACCTGTTTAATTTGATTGTGTGAGCCTCCGTGACACTTATCTAAGCTGCAAAATAAAAACAAGAAGGAAAACAATGTATGTTAATGTGTCCCATCCTTTTATGTATGGACAATGTTTCTAGTGTCCTAGTGTCTTTGTCAGCTGTGGAGAGGCATTTTAATCTTCTGCCTCTGTAGAACCCTGGTTCCGAAACTGTGTTAGACTTTGAAACAAAGATTGGCTTTACAAACAAGATCCAATTAGTGACTAAAGAGGAAACATTCCCCTTGGGGTAGATAAGTGTCTGGATTTGGTGAAGAACTGGAAACACTTCTGTGATAATTAGCAATATTCCTCAAGACAGTCTGTAAAGAGAAATTGTTTCCATAGTCTTTTGGGTCTTTTTTCATCTATTTCTCAGATTGATTAATTGAAGGGTTGGACAGGGTTGAGTAGAGAAGGCTTGTTGTAGTCCCGTGGTGCTGCCTTGTGCACAGGGTTAGTGAAACTGCTGCTTATAGCTGTGGAAACTCTTAGCTGGCAAATACAGGTAAAGTAACTTGCAGCTCAATGTGTGCTTGCATATCTACTATGCATCACCCATTAATAAACCAATACATGCAAGCATGTGATCACATAGCTCCAGTTTTTTGGACTGTACAATTGTGTATCTGCCTGTTTGCTTCTCTAAGATGCTCCTTTTCATTTAAGTCAATAGTGAGATTTTTAGCTGCTATTCTGTACTGAGCAGTGACCAAACTTGCGTGGACCCCACAGTCCACTAGAACAATAGAAACCTTTGAATTGCATGTTCTTCCCTAGTGTGGCCCTCCCCTCGTTTTGGAAAGTGACTCACAGGCTAGGCCTGGCATAGTTGCCAGAAAATGATGTCATTTGGATAATGTAATATCCCACGTACAAACCAAAGGCTGTTTAGAAATTGGGCTGACAAGAACAAAAAGGAAATAGCTGCATATCAGATGCATATCTCAATTTTAAAATCAGTATAATTGTGTGTGTACTTATTAAATACAGAGGTAGTGCAAAAGGCATAAAGAAAAGCTGCAGTGTTCCTCAAACCATGTTTTCAGATGATCAGAGGGTGGGTGATCCTGTTCTGTCTGCCTTGTGCCAGCACTAGTTCACACAGCCAAGCTGTGTGTCAGACCAGGGAATTGATCCGGTCAAGCACTAACATGTATCTTGTGGTGTTGCATTAGTTCTCGGCAGGATCAGTTCCCCAGTCACACTCTCCTTGCAGCCCCTGGGGCACCAGCATGGCCAAAAGGTGGAGGGAAAATGCAGGCAAGAATGAGCAGCAAAGAATGGGAAGGGAAGAAGCATGTTAACTAGTCCAGTGGCCAATCTATTTGTACCTCACTGGAGTGAGTGGCTTGACATAATTTCAGATGCAAAGGTCTAATGTTTTGAAATGAGATGTTTCTTTGTGTCCCCTTCCCCACCCTGCCACATGGTCCAAAAAACCTGATGTTTGCCAATGGCCCTTGTGCTGTTGGTGGGACCTGGGGAAGGGCTGAACTGGGGAGTAATTTGCCATCCCTGGGCCTCCTTTGCCCCAGTGGCTTGGGGTGGTCTGTAACCCTGATACAGCAGCTGGGGTTCCTGGCCAGTGCCTGGCACGGGCAAGTGAAATGCTCTGAACCTGCATCAAATAAGACTGGGGCCAAAGTGGTGTCCCTTATAAAATGGCAAAGGCAGTGGAGGCCAACAGGTAAGACTTGATGGGAAAATAAACAGCCTTATAAGCTCTATTTTTTTTCTTCTCCTTTTATTCCTCTCCTGTCACTGGCTCTTGATTTAGCTGCTAGAAATGAGAATAATATCACAGAGCCAAAATACTTAGACCACCAATGTAAGAAAATTCTGGTCCAGTGATTAGGAGTGCACATCTTTTTCAGGAGTGCTTTGGTAGTATTTTCTCTTGGCTACTCAGTATAAACATACTGGATAATACGGTTTTATGTCTGTTACTGGCCTTCTGGACTGGTTATGTATTTAATAATTTCTGTTTTCTGTCTAATATCTATCACATCTAAATCTCAAAAATGTAACTAGTGGACTAGTAACCTTTGTATTGGGTTTGCATGGCAAGGTTTTGGTAGTGGGGGGGGCTACAGGGGTGGCTTCTGTGAGAAGATGCCAGAAGCTGTCCTCATGTCCGACAGAGCCAATGCCAGCAGGCTCCAAGATGGACCCGTCGCTGGCCAAGGCTGAGCCAATCAGCGACGGTGGTAGCGCCTCTGTGATAACATATTTAAGAAGGGGAAAAAGGCTGCTGAAAGATGTGCAGCAGAGAGAGGAGCGGGATGTGAGAGAAACAACTATGCAGACACCGAGGTCAGTGAAGAAGTAGAGGGAGGAGGTGCACCGGAGCAGAGGTTCCCCTGCAGCCCGTGGTGAGACGGCAGGCTGTCTCCCTGCAGCCCGTGGAGGTTTAACGGTGGAGCAGAGATTCCCCTGCAGCCCGTGGAGGACCCCACGCCGGAGCAGGTGGATGCGCCCAAAGGAGGCTGTGACCCCGTGGAGAGCCCGCGCTGGAGCAGGCTCCTGGCAGGACTTGTGACACTGTGGAGGGGAGCCCATGCTGGAGCAGTTCATTCCTGAAGGACTGCACCATGTGCAAAGGACCCATGCTGGAGCAGTTTGTGAAGAACTGCAGCCCATGGGAAGGACCTACATTGGAGAAGTTCGTGGAGGACTGTCTCCTGTGGGAGGGACCCCACGCTGGAGCAGGGGAAGAGTGTGAGGAGGAAGGAGTGGCAGAGACAACGTGTGACCCCATTCCCCTGTCCCCCTGTGCTGCTTGGAGGGGGGAGGAGGTAGAGAAATTGGGGGTTGTGGTTTAACCCCAGCCAGCAACTAAGCACCACGCAGCTGCTTCCCCATCCTCCCTCCCAGTGGGGTGGGGAGGAGGAAAGGAAAAAAGTAAAACTCATGGGCTGAGAAAAGAACAGTTTAATAACTAAAGTAAAAATACACTACTAACTAAGAATAATAATAATTGTAATGAAAAAGAATACAACAAAAAAAAGAAATAAGAAAAGACAAGTGATGCACAATGCAATTGCTCACCACCCACTGACCGATGCCAGAGCCGCGATTTGCCCTTCCTGGCCAACTCCCCCCTGTTTATATACTGGGCATGACATTCCATGGTACGGAATACCCCTTTGGCTAGTTCAGGTCAGCTGCCCCGGCTATGCTCCCTCCCAGCTTCTTGTACACCTGCTTGCTGGCAGAGCATGGGAAACTGAAAAGTCCTTGGCTTAAGATAAGCACTACTTAGCAACAACTAAAACATCAGAGTGTTATCATCAACATTATTCTCACACTAAATCCAAAACACAGCACTGTACCAGCTACTAAGAAGAGAGTTAACTCTGTCCCAGCCGAAACCAGGACAGGGGTGAAGTTGAGCCCGGGAAGGAGGGAGGGGTGGAGGTAAGGGGCTTTAAGATTTGTTTTTATTTCTCATTATCCTACTCTGATTTGATTGGCAATAAATTAAATTAATTTCCCCAAGTGGAGTCTGTTTTGTCTGTGATGGTAATTGGTGAGTGATATCCCTGTCCTTATCTTGACCCACAAGCCTTTTGTCGTATTTTTTCTCCCCCTGTCCAGCTGAGGAGGGGGAGCAATAGAGCAGCTTGGTGTGTTCCTGGCATCCAGCCAAGGTCAACCCACCACAACCTTGAAGGATTTAGTCACTGTTTGACAAGAAGCCATCCCACCTGATGGGCAGTGGGAATGTTTCAGCCAAGTCATTGCCAGGCAGACCTCAAATGTATAATGTATCTTGGGCTGTTTCAACAAAAAGCTTCACTCCTGTCAGTGCCAGCACCACGTGTTTCACAGGTGAACGTGGAGAGCTGCAGGAGGAGGATGAGCTGCAGGAATGCTCTGTATTGAGGAGATGCTGTGAGCTTGAGTCACGGTGCACCTTGGCTGCAGGAAATGACCTCACCCAGCGCACTGCTGGCCTCGATGCTCTTGGGGTTCAGCCCTGACATAGGCTATCACAGATTTCTTTTAGAATGGAAACATCAATAATACCTGTGTTTTCTTCTGGTTTCAACTTAAATTACTGTCTATTTAAAAGCCTTGTGCTGCTCAAAAGATCTGAGCATTTTCACACAGCGGTGTGAAAATGCAAAATAAATGAGACCCCTTAGGGGGTGTATACTTCAAAACATGTTGTTTGGTCACTACCGTGCAGTGCAGATATGGTTCTCTAGTCATTTTGATCTGCCGTGTGAATGAACACGAGAATTTTCTCCTTAATCTGTGCCTTTTTTCTTACTATGTTGTGATAGTGACTTTAGAAGTACGACGGTGTCCTGGTTTCGGCTAGGATAGAGTATATAGTGCAGTGTTTTTGATTTAGTAGGAAAATAATGTTGATAACACACTGATGTTTTTAGGTGTTGCTAAGCAGTGTTTATACTAAGAAGTCAAGGATTTTTCAGCTTCTCATGCCCAGCCAGCAAGAAGGCTGGAGGGGCACAAGAAGTTGGGAGGGGACACAGCCAGGACAGCTGACCCAAACTGGCCAAAGAGCTATTCCATACCATATGACATCATGCCCAGTATATAAACTGGGGGGAGTTGGCCGGGAGGGGCGGATCGCGGCTCGGGAACTAACTGGGCATTGGTCAGCGAGTGGTGAGCATTGTGCATCACTTGTTTTGTATAGTCTAATTCTTTTAGTATTATTATTGTCATATTATTATCACTGTCATTATTTTTCCTTCCTTTCTGTCCTATTAAACTGTCTTTATCTCAACCCACAAGTTTGGGGTTGTTTTCGATTCTCTCCCCCATCCCACTGGATGGAGGGAGTGAGCAAGCGGCTGCGTGGTGCTTAGTTGCTGGCTGGGGTTAAACCACGACAACATGTACAAATCTGGCTTGCATTACATAAAAGAATGAGTTGGACAGCATGGGGCTGTTGATGTGTTAGGCTGCTTCATTAATAGGATTGCGGCTGTGATGCTTTTGGTCTCCATGGTCAAATGAGGGAAAAGTCCCTGACCTTGACTTTAGGATATAAAATTGGGAAGCAACAGGAGGATCAATAATTAGAGAATTTGCTTTGCATTATTTTTATCATTTTTTCCTTCTTTGTTTCCAATAGAGATCAGGCCTTCATTTTTGGCACACTGACAGTACTGTGTAGTGGTTAAGAGCAATGGAGTCCATTGGTCTGCCTAAGGTAAGCCTTTAAATTTTAGCGAAGAAACTGGCTCAAGGCACTGACTCACTAAGATCCCCTTCCATCTGCTTGAGTATAAACGGTTGCTTACAGTAAGTCTACTGGGAAGGCTAGTTCAGGAAACAAATCTGAAGAGAAGGCAATGCTGAAAGCAGCGATAGTATCAGTTATGTGCTATTGCTGCCCGTGTGCTTGAGCTCCTGTGGATGACAAGTGCCATGAGTGGAAATGCTCAGGGTGTTTCTCCTGTGGGAATTCAAATGAGGACGCTAGCAGTGTTTTAGCTATATCTTATTGCTAGTACAGTCTCTGTGGGGGCCTGAAAGGAATATGATTTAAAATGGAAAACTGAAATATTTTCTTTCTTTATGTTACTACCTCTCATTATGTCTCTTGCCTCTTCCTCTTAATGTGTGTCCTAGTTTCTCTGCCTCTGCCCTGTTTCCAGACTGTCCTTGCACACTCCAGCATGGCTATGCTGCTCCTCTTCTGCCAGCTGCTTTTTGGGTCACCTTTCAAATTTATCTTCCTCCTTGTGGGTCTTTGCTTGTCATCTCCCCCCTCTGCTGCTGTTTCTGGGCACCAGTGAGTCTTGGATGAAAATCCTTTAAGAAAGGGCTGTGTGGAAACACCTACTCTGCTTGTGCAGACATCTCGGCACCCACGCACAGCCTGGGGCAAGTACTACCTCGCCAGCAGCTGCCCCAGGGTGCCTGGGTGGGGGTGGCCCTGGCGCTGCTGTGGGGTCAGGCACAGTGGGGATGCTCAGATGGCTGCCTGAAGGGCTGTAGGGGCTAGTGGCCAGTCACTGTGGGCAAACTCGTTGCAGGTGCCCATAAGCAGAAAAGGGCGCCCATGCCTGCCTTCAGAAATTGCCATAGAGACGGGGAGGGTCCTGCCTCTCCCAGGTCAGGTATTTCTTTTTGCTAACTTGAGTCCTCTGTTCAGCTGGCTGATTTCCACCCTGCCATTCCTTCTCCAAAAGGTTTTGCTTCTGCTGCTGCAGAGTATGCGGAGGGTCATGGCCAAAAGCTTTCCTGAGTCTCCCTCCCAAAGCTGTTGTGAGCAAATGATGAAGAGGTCACTGTGCTCCTGACTTGGTCTTGTCCTATTAACTGTGGGACGGCACAGCCCTGAGTGCCCAGCCTGGGCTGGAAGCACACTGCCAACTCTTATGGTTAGCCAAGTCTTATTTTATTTTTGTGGAGAAACAGTGTTTAGTGACTGGGACCAAGGCCAGGAACAAATTAATGGTAGAACCAGAACTGGAACTTATTGGCTTTTTGGCTAAACTGCTTAATATTCCTCTATCTGAATAGCTTTCTCTGTAAATGATGTATTTACACAGTTGGGGGTGTTGGCGATTAGAATTTTGCATTTTTAAAGAATACTTGGCAGGTTTGGCTCACAATGAGGATTTGCAAATTGTAACTGCATCCCAGGTTTTGGGTGTCTGTAGGAGGACAAACCCTACTGGCTGAGCTCGTGCCAAAGGACCTTTTCTAAATATCTTGATGGAATGCTCTCTATATTCCTTATTTTTCCTTTTATTAAGTAACTTTTACGCTTTATTAAACTCTCCTTATGAAAACTACTGATAAAGTTAAAATAACATTGGAAGAGACTTGATTCATAACTGTATAGAAATAACAGCTGAACTTCTAGAAGTCCAAGGTACGGTTCTGCAGAAGGCCCATTTTAGCTACTCTTCTGCCCAGTAATATGTCATCTTCTTTAACTGTGGATAAAAGATAAAAACCAAAAAACACAGACACTACAGATGTCTACGATAAGAAAAACATCCCTAGGATGATATATTGCATTCATGCTCTAAGGTAACTGGTAACGGGAGTAAAAGTTAAAGTAACTGCCAAATCTAGGAGTGTAAGTCTTGAATGGCTTGAGGGTAACCAGTATGTCACAATCTGTCAGAATTTACAAGTTCATTAATTTAAAGTTGGAGACAAGTCCAACTTTGTCAGAAATATTGGGCAAATTATTTCCAAAATAGAAATGGACTACTGAATTTAGTGCAGGCATCTCCCCCTCAATGTGTACACCCCCTCACAAAGTACATGTATCATTTCAAAATACATACTAAGACAGAAACCAAATAAATGAACAAAACCTTAACAAAATATTAGCATAACAATGGGGCAGAGGTGCTGATCAGAGTGAAAAGGATGATGAACTGACATACTTCTGCCCCAAAAGAGGAGCAAATAATTACTGTATTCTGAGGTCATTTATGTGAAAATTAACATTTTTGCAAGCTTTTAAAGTTCTGAGCAACTTGATTTTGAACGTAGTCAGGAAGGCTTTGAGCACATCACTGAAGTAGAGCTTAAGATTTTCTGTCCTGCCTTAAGGATTTCCTTGACGTTTGGTACTTTTAGCGCTAAACATCTGTCTCATGCTGTCCCTGGTGTGAGGGGCAGTGGTGTTGGCAGACAGCTCCTCCCTCTTGTGGCTCTCCCAGCTCATTTCCTGCACATGGAGACCTTTTTCCTTTCATTACTTACGAGGCTTGCAGAGAATATAGTTAACTTTTACGCTCCAAACTCTCGTCTACGTTCCTAATGGCGTTCAAAGCCGCATCAGCTGCCCCAGGGCTTATAGGTCAGAAAATATTCAATACATGCTGTAATTGAAATTTTTTACAGTCTAATCCTTGAAATGATGTGTCCCACTCGTGCACTCTGCTATGTGCGCTTACTGCCAATAAACAGGGCATACCACCAAAATTCATGATATTTTTTCAAATGCTGGGTGTTTGGAGTTGGCAGCCCTGGTACTGTCTTGTCAGCTCTGACAAGTGTTGCCATTTGAAATTATTATGCCTGGTGTAATATTAACTGGACAGTATCACCAGGACTGTATGAGGGTAGCTCTCACCTAAAACTTTGTAGTGTGGTCTTTTCTGTCAGCATGTAAGCTTGAAGCGATTTCTTGAAGTAGATGCATGGGGCTCTAATGTTAACCAGCTGTCGTGGTTACACCTAGCCACATGTTATATAACGTGATTATACCCAGCTTCTTGCACACCTGCTTGCTGGCAGAGCATGGGAAACTGAAAAATCCTTAACTTAGGATAAGCGCTACTTAGCAACAACTAAAACATCAGCATGTTATCAACATTATTCTCACACTAAATCCAAAACACAGCACTGTACCAGCTATTAAGAAGAGAGTTAACTTTGTCCCAGCCGAAACCAGGACACCAGCTCAGGCTGAAACAGTGGGCTGTGTGCCCCTCTGGCCATGTTATGGGCCAGCTCAGATGTTTTGCAGGAGAACAGAATGAGGTTTTCCAATATTTGCTTACTCACGTATGGAGGACGACTTTATCAACTGTGGATTTGAATGCTGCATGAACAATAAGCCATCCATTAGATACCTTAAGATCTGCCTAATCTTTGCAATGACAATAACCCTTCATCTTGAACTGAGTTTTGCAATGGGTTGACCTGTGGTAGTTTTCCTTTCTCCATCTTGACATGCCCCGGGATTTATGCTAGTATCAGAACTAGTCTGTGTTGTCTTGGCTTTCATTTCCAAGTTTTCTTGTTTAAATTACTTTTCCTTGCTGCATATCAACACAAAGCTATAACTCCATACTTATGAGCTGTTATTTTAGAAATGGACTTCATGTGCATCAAATGTGTCATGCCACACTGAAGGAGAATAGGCCTGCAATGTTTCAGCTTATAATGCTTTCCCATGGCAGCGTAGGGCCCTGCACCTGCATCACATGCAGGATGTAAGAATCAAAGAAACAATTGTTGAGCTTCATTTATTTCCATGCCTTTTCCTAAAATGCAAGTTTTAAGTGTCTTTCAAATCAGACTCCAGTGTCGTTATTGAATTGCACACAGCCTACGTTGAAAGCAGGCTGGGAAACAACAGAATTAAGGACAGGGCGCTTGCTTGGCCAGCAGTGTTCCCCATTGGGTTGGTGTCAGAGGAACCCTGAGCTGCAGGAATACAGTTCTGTTCCCCTTCTGCCATTGCTGTAACCACTGACCTGCTGGCATCTGTCCCCCTGGCTCTATGCCATGCACCCCACCTGCTCTGCTCTGGGTTTGTCAGAGCATCCTCTCCAGGGAATCAGTACAGAGTTCACTGACCCTAGAAAAGTCCATGTCCCTGTTGTTCTCAGGGTCCAGCACCACAGCATCTAGAAACACCAATTGCAAGCAAGCTTTTCCCTTTTGCAGTTGTAGCATATGCATGTGACAACTATATGAAGAATCACCATTGGGTTTAAATGCTAAATTCTAATACGTCTTGGAGCACGTGCTCAAGTTTCAAAGGCTTATAACTTGGGAAAATACTTTCTCCGAGAGGTGAGGGGTTGACCTGCTTTCCATTCTTTCTTAGTTGTTACCAGGTCATTACTCCAAAGCATCATGATTCTTGAGCTTTCCAACAAAACTATGTGAACTTAACACAGATAGGATATCCTATTTTATTCCCATTCTTGGAAATCCTGAAGCCATCTTCAGTTGAGATTTTTTCCTAAACGAATTCATTTAAGCACAGTCAGCGTGCATAATTTAAGTGCTTAAAACTGATAAGATTATAAATAATTGCCCCTTTAGTAAGAAGTATGAAATAACCTTAACTGTAAGTAGTGGGAGCAAAAAGCTCCATCTATCCAAAGGGTCTATTTGATGTCTGAAATGTTACCATTTCATAGGGAAAGTCTTTGGTTATTTGAGGTTTTGCTGATCTTTGAGCAGCTAGAGGGCCTGAAGATAGGATTTGACTCTAAGCAAAATGGTTTAAATATATTTTTAGGATATGCCCTTACAGTATGTGAAACAACTTGCACTGTCAAATACAGCACTGCTCTGGCCAGGAAGGAGTGACTTAGCAAACAATTTCTAGATTCCTGTTGAATATAATTACCCTCTTGCTTTTCTGCTGTTGAAACATCAATACTTAGCCAGACTTGAAAAATACAAAGGCATAGTTCTCATTTCTTGCAACATTTTTCTTGTGAAAGCTGATATGAAAGCTGATTTGGATTTGGTCCTGGACTAAATGAGGTTAAGAACTGCTTCATTTAAATTAAAATATTAACAGTGATTCTTGTTCCTAAATAGCAGTGCTTATGAGATTCCCCCCCCCCCCCCAAATATTTAGTTTTCATATGATCTTTGCAAGCAGATCACTGCTACATCCTGGACAAACTATCCCTCTGAAGTTGGACAACTTAAAAACATTGTCTTCCTAGGAAGCAGTGGAATAACAAGCATATGTTTTAAAAAAGCACACTATTTTCAGGTCTGTTTTTATGGTATGTTATACATGAGCTAAGCTTAAAACAAGACCCAGGAACCTCTGGTTGATATGAACTGCAGCTCTGCATGGGTGATGCAAAGAGAACTTCACCTGGGAACTGCCCTTTCCCCTTTGTTTATCCCCTGCTCCTGATGCCTCATATCCAGCTTTCTTAACCCCAGGCCCTCTGCTTTTGACTTTATGTGGGTTCCCTGAGGTTCGAGTTACATCTATAAAAGCATTAAGCAAGCTGTTTCAAGTGGAAATTATACCTTAATACAGAGTAGGAGTGTCTTTGTGTTCCCTGCGAGACTCAAAGCACATTTTCAGCACCACCTGGTGGTTAATAAGTTTATCCAAAGGAGTGTAGGCAGTAACGCACATGGCTCGACATCCTCCTGGAAGTGCTGAACAGCAAAAACATGAGTCTCTAATGTTCATACTTTTAATGCCCACTTTTTTTTCTGCATCTCCTTAGTGTGGTGACCCCCAAAAAACCAGTATAGCCCCGTGATACTGCTGATCTCCATAACTGTTGGTATGACACCCAGCACTTCAGCCAGGACTGCATCCCTGCCTTGAACTTAGAGTAAAATCTCTTTAAAAGCCTACAAGGAAAGACTGGCAGGCAGTTTAGGATAAAGGAGGGCGCTGGTTCATTACTACAGGCATGTGAGTTGTTTTCCTGCTATAGCTAACTTGCATTTAAGACTGCTTTGAAAGGTGAGAATGGCAGTGGCAATGATTTGAGGGGCTGCAGCAGTTGTCAAAAGAGTGTCAGTCTACATGAGATGTGCTGTTGTGTCAATCCAGGCTGTGATAAGGCAGAGGAGTAGCTGCGGTAGCATGGAAGATGAAATGCTGATTCTTTGTGCTCGGAAATAAATGACAGCTACAAATACTTGCTTTGAAATCTCATCCTGCAATTTGCTAGTACAAAAACCAAACAAACAACCCCACCTCCACAGAAAACAAAGGGAAATGTGCATTGCAGCTTGGGGTTTTTGTTTGAGGGGCATGTTTGCAATGTATGAAGTTGTAGGTGAAGTCATTTAAAAAAGAGGTGCAAAATAATCCTTTTGGAGGAACACGTTATTTGTCTTGTTTTTAAAATCTACCTGTTGAGAGTTGATTCCTGCTCACAACTCACTTGTTCATGGAGTTTCACTGATAAATTATAGAAGCACCAGTCTTTTGTAGATAAATACATGCCTTGTGTTTGGAAGATATTGAGAAAAATATGTATTTAGCTGTTTCTTCAGATACCACCCCAGAGCTCTATGAATAACGGGTATAGATTTTTCATGCTATATTAAAAAAAAAAAAATATTTGTTTCTGGATAGCACTTTTACATTGAGCTTACTTCATTTTCCAAAAGCTAAAGAGTTAATGAATCAAGTATATTTGAGAGGGGCTTGGATGGGCTTTTACAGGTCCTTGATCTTCTACACTTAGTAAGAAGGGTGTCAGTGATTTGTGTGTCTTACATTAGTACGTCCTTATAATTAATAGCTGAAGTCAAAACAGTACACAGATCCAAAGCTATAAGCAGTACTAAAGTGCATCTGCATCTTGATTTTTTTTCTTCCAATACTAGGTTTTGAATTTCTTTAATTATCTTCCACTAAGATTTTCTACTTGTTTACACTTTCCCTGTGATCTGATATACACTGACAGTGCCTCTTAGAGATGCTTCTTTGAAACATCAAGTCAGAAAAGACTTGTCTTTCTGTAAGACTTAAAATACAGCATAAAGAAATTTGTAGGGTTAAGTTTATTCTGTATCTGTCCATGAAAGTCAAGGGTTAAAGGACAAGCTTCACAGTGATAGTTATTCTAATAAAAACACTTTTCTCTTGTACAGAAAGCAAACACTTCAACAACATGCAGGACTTCAAATTCTAATATTTTTCTTTGCAGCTTATATCTGTTCAAACTAGGATTAGCACCACAGATCCAAGACCTACTGGGAAAAGTAGACTTTACAGGTAATAAACTGCTTATCTAATCATATGTTAGATAGTTTCTTCATCCAGTAAATCTGCTAACATTGTGCATATTTTCTATTGCATATCTTTCTCCTCTCGCAAGGTTGTCCTGAACACATCCTAATTAAATAGGTGGGAGGCTGCTATTTTGTTAATGAATGTCAATCTTTGAAGGACAGAAAGGAGTGAATTTGCATGGAATACTTGTCATATCTTAGATTCCTTCAACATGGGGAGGAAAAACTGCTAAGAATTCCTGGCCACAAGCGCTTTCAAAAACATTGCACCCGTATTTGTAGGTATAGTGATTCATAATGAAATTCTTACGACTTTGTTCTGATAATATTTCTTTTATGTGAACAGAGGAAGAAATCAGCAACATGCAGAAGGAGCTAGAGAAGTACGGTATACAGAAGCCATCTTTTAGTAAAATTGGTAGGATTCTGGCCAGTGAATTATCAGTGGATGAAGCTGTGTGTAAGTGTGGCTCTTGTTCTGTTTTCTACTAATTAGACAGAACGCCAACAAAATATTTTCTGCCTGTGTTTTAATTCATCTAGTTTGCCACCTCTAAATAACAAGAAATGCAAGCAAGTTTTCATTGACTGTCACACTGCATTATTGTTACAAGGCCTTTTGCAATTTTTCAGTCTGAATTTTTGAGCATCTCCATGGATCCATAGGAAGTGCTACCAGAAACAGATTTCTTACCAGCTTTTACATGGGTTTAATGTTTTGGTAGCTAGTGCTCCTCTAGAATGACTAATTGAGCTCTGTGTGTGCCTCTGCACTATAGGGGGTACTGTGGAGACAGCCGTGGGAATAAGGTATCTTCTCTGTGCCCCCTTCCTGTATTGGACTCTTGCAGTTTTCCTCAAACACCAGATCAGGTTGCTGTGAGGACAAGGCACTGTTCCAGATATAGACAACTTTCTCGTGTATGGTGGTGCATACCAAGGAGGAACCACTTGCCTCCATTGGTAGCTTTCAATCTGTCTGACTGCTGGCATGTGACCCACAGCATGGGAAAACACTGCTGGAGGGCATGTCCTGCTGGTGCATCCAAAATAAGCTGTTCCTTTTTAGGGGGTTCGATGCACAGTTATGGTCCTTTTGAGTCTGTCTTGAACAGCTTCCACTCAAAAATGAAATTAAATGCTTTTTTGCTGCCCAAGCCTATCCATCTGTAAATCTGTTGTCTTTTCTTCATTTCAGTTTATTTGTGGAATGAAAAGATATATTTAAAAAGAAAAAAAATAAAATTGCTTGAACTTAAATGACATGAAATGAAGTATGTCCACTTAAATCCACACTTGAGCTCTAGTTATTTTGTTCTGAAAATCCTAGCCTTTTTCAGAGGGGCAAAATGAAGAACAGAAGGGCCGGCTTGAGCATGTTCAGTGGCACAGTGGGTCATTGATACAAATCAGTAACAGTACTGCAGACTAACCTTTAAACACGGGGGGGGGAAGCTGCATTATAATTAAGTTCCATTGCAACTTTGTTAAACCCTACAAAGCAGCATAATTGAAACAAGCTGATTCATGACTTTTGTGCTGAAATTTCTAGACTTTAACTTAAAACATGCTTCCTCATGTTGATTCACATTGTCTGTGTTGTATATTTTGGAGCCTGCTATAGCTTAATATGTATATGCTTGTTGAAAGCTTGCTCTTAAAATACTGCCTTTGGAAGTGGGGGTAGTTTGTCTCCTTTTTTTAGCAAATTTTCATAGATTTAGCGACTACCAAGCACTTTTCTAGAGAGCTTCCTTCCCTGAAGATGAAAGGGCTGCAACTTCCTTCTCTGAAAGCTTTTTATAGTGTGTGTAGGTTTTCCTTTAACTTCTGAAGTGTTTTCAGTCTTCCATAGAAAAGCAGGGTTTCCTGATGCTGGTTCTGTCTCTTTGGGGAAGGAGTGTGCTGTAGATAACACGCCCTGCCCCAGAACAGGAAACATCTGCTATGGGATCCCTCATGCACTAGTGAGGTTGGGCGTGGAGATCCTGCCAGAGGAAAGGGTCTACCATCCTGCTTCCGAAATGGAGTAAGCAAAAGGAGATATGAAACAAAACAACTGCTGAGGACTCCTGCTGTGCTGTCAGCAATAGTAGAAATCAGTGTGCAAAGAGTAAGCTTAAGTGCTTTCAAAGCAAGCTTATTCTCCAAATAACCCTCTCCGTTATTCCATACCTCTAGGCTACTCTTGCAAGTCCATTCGGGTTTCTCACTGTTTCTCTTGGTAGATGGGTTCACAACATCCACCAATACATATTCACATATCTCCTAACCTTGAACCTATCTGTTGACTACTTTTTGCTAGCTCTACTTATGTCAATGAGGCCTCTTACACAACTGTGGAAGAGATTACATCCTTCCTATGTGTTTTGTTATATGAGGATGTGGGGGTGATATGTGTGTCTTAAGAACTGCAGTCTTCTTTTAGCCTCTTGAAGTTGATCTGGGTGTTCACAGAGTTCAACATCAGAGGAACCAATGTTGCTCTCTGCTTCTCCATCATGCCAACTGCTTACACTTGTCCTCTGATGCTGTGCTGAACTGAGCTAGAGGGAAATAATTTTAAAACAACTTTCTGTCATGAATTTAATGCTAAGCAGTGGATGATCCACCAACAGCTAGGCAAGTCATTCCAGTAACTGCCCTCTCTGAGAATGTATGGCTTCATGCTTCATTTGCCCATGTTGAGTTTCCAGTGGTCTGCTCTTCTGTTCTACTTCCCTAAATTTGTACATCCCTTTGTCTTTCTAAAAACTCAAATTTCCTGGTCATTGACAAGCATCTTTCATTTCTTTCATATACTGAAAGAAACTGAAGGCTCTAAACTCAGATATATAGACCCTCAGTTAAACTTAATCCAAAAAAGTGCTTTTTACTGAATGCTTTTTTTCCAGTTTAGCAAAACCATGCAAGGCCACACAGCAAGTAAATATTGATAGAATAAGGAAAGATGGCATTCGTGTTTTCCCTCACACATCTCATTGGTGGCATGAAAGTAAATCCTAGACAAGCTGCTGTGGTGATAAATGGGGAGCTGCTGTGTTCCTCCTTTGGGGTAGGATCTAGATAAAAATTTATCAGGAATTACCTTTTATATGATAATGTCTGTAAAATCTTTGAGACGAATGTGCCACCAGGGTTTTGTTTTTACAGGCATACCTGCCTTATAAAGGGTCATCAAGAAGGGTACGCCTATACCCTTGCATGCTCCTAAATATTATGTTTCTTAAACAAGTCTGAACACATTGAAAAAAGCAATAGAACAAGAAGAGCATAACAACCACGGGAAGTAAAATCAAGAAGGGTGGTAGTTGTTAGGTGGTAGAGTAAGTGCAGAGCCCCAGTGTTGGTGGGGCATTGAATAGAATACAAAGACAAAGGCGAAGGCTAGCAACAGCTTTCAGCCCAGGCCACTTGTGTGTGGAAGTCTAGGTAGTGACTTTACAACCTGTTGCAGGGTCTGGCGAAAGTGAGTGTTAGGGGGTAGAGCAAGCGCAGAGCCCCAGTGTTGGTGGGGCTGTGAAAGGGCTGCCAAGGGAATATGAGGGCCAGCATGAGCTTTCAGTCCTGGACAGATCTCTATAGGAGACGTAGCTGACACCTGTCTCTATCGAAGCTACCCTCTGGTTTACGTTGAGCAGGTAGCTGAGTGTGACGGTTACGTCGTATAGGAAGAGCAGAGCCCAGTCTTGGTGGGGCTCTTAAGGGGCTGCCAGGGAAAGATTACGGCCAGCAACAGCTTTCCTTCCTGGCACCTACTGTCCGAGATCCCTTGGTGGTGCTTCTGCGTTTGGGAACAGGGCTGTTATGAGGGTGAGTGCTAGGCAGTAGAGCAAGAGCAGAGCCCCAGTGTTGGTGGGTCTGTGAAAGGGCTGCCAAGGGAATATGAGGGCCAGCATTAGCTTTCAATCCAGGCCACTTCTGTGTCAAAGTCCTAGCATGTGAGTCTACATTTTGTTTCTGGGTCCAATGAATGTGAGTGTTAGGTGGTAGAGCAAGGGTAGAGCCACAGTTTTGGTGGGGCTCTGTGAGGGACTGAAAGAGTTAATGTCTGTTAATGTCTCAAACATTGTAGCAACCAAGGTGCTGTGTGACCCTGAAACATTCTTTAGTTATCTAAAGAAATGTGGGGATTTGAGACATTCTTTGGTTATCTAGAGACATGTGGGGGTCTGCTTGCAAGCGTGGAGACATTCTCTAGTTATCTAAAGACATGTGGGGCTTTGAGACAGCCAAATGTTCAGTAGAATGAACAAATGAGTAACGGCTAAAAGAAAGACGATTCCACAAGAACCTAGGTCACCTAGAGGGCAGCTGAGGAAGACTTCGGCCTTCATCCCAGCAACCCCCAGGAGGCAGACTACGACCACCTAGCAACTGCCGGCGCAAGCGCACACACAACGCCGACACGAAAGCGGGGACTATAAACAAGGGAACCCTTCTCCAGTGTTTTGCGCGCGCCCATCACCGGAGGATTGCCACGCTCGTCGCCGACATCGCGGGAAGATTGCCACGCTCGTCGCCGACATCGCGGGATCCAAGGGTGGTGACTATCTCTTCTCTTTTCCCCCTCTTTCTTTCTTTTTTTTTCCTTATCCCTCTCTTTTCTCTCTTCTTGTGAACGTTTTGCTGCAACCCACGCTGCCCACCGTTGTGCCTTCCGCAGTTTGGATTGTTCGAATAAAGCGTTCAAAGTGATCGTTTGGTGTCGTTTCACCTTAATTTAGCCCGGGGGGATCCCAGAACCTCTACGGCCCTCTGGTCTGTCCGGTCCGGGTCGTAACAGGCTCTGAAAGGATAACCAAGGGAAGGTGAGGGCCAGGAAAAGCTTTCAGTCCTGGCACCTTCCTTGTGGGAGTAGTCATTGGACGTTTTTAGTTTCAGAGCTGAGCTGTACCGAGACTGAGAGAGAGCGAGCATAACATTAGGTGGCTAAGCAAGTGCAGAACCCCAGTGTTGGTGGGGCTGTGAAAGGGCTGCCAAGGGAAGGTGAGCTCCAGCAACAGCTTTCAGTCCAGGCCACTTATGTGTCGGAGTCCTACACAGTGATTTTACATTTTGTTGCTGGGTCTGGCGAGGGTGAGTGTTAGGTGGTAGAGCAAGCGCTGAGCCCCAGTGTTGGTGGGTCTGTGAAGGGGGGGGTGGCCAAGAAGAATTGGAAGCTACAAACAGCTTTGAGACCTAGCAACATCTGTGTGGGAGCCCTTGCTGGATGTTTTCTCTTTTAGACATGGGCTCTGGCGAGATTGTATGTTAAGTGGTAGAGCAAGCACAGGTCCCCATTGTTGTTGGGGCTCTGAAAGGATAGCTAAGGGATGGTGAGGGCCAGGAACAGCTTTCTGTCCTGGCCACTTCTGTGCAGGATTACTAGGTCCTTAGTGTCCGTTTTGTTTCTGGGTTCAAACTGAATGGACTCTGGTGGTAAAGCAAGCACAGTGTTTCAGTGTTTGTGGGGTTGTGAAAGGGCTGGCAGGGGCAATTATGACCTGCAAACAGCTTGCAGTCCTGGCCACTTCTGTGTCTGAGTCCTATGTGGTTAGGGTCTGTTTTGGAGCTTGGCTCCAGCACTGGTAAGGGGGTAGGTGAGGTTTGCCTTCTCCTTCTCTTCCTCCTTCTTTGTCTCCTCCTCCTTCTCTTCCTCTGGTTGCCTCCTGTTGCCTCTTGATGCCTCCTCCTATTTGCACTTTTGAATTCTCCTTCTGTTGCCTCTTCATGCCTTCTGCTTCTGTTGCCTCCTGTTGCGTCATCCTCCTATTACCTCCTGTTCCCTCCTCGTTCTGTTCTTCCTCGTCTTGTCTTCTCCTAGTCTCTTCACTTCATTGCCTCCTGTTTCCTCCTCCTCCTCCTCATCCTGTTCTGCCTTTGCCTCCTCCTCCTGTTGCCTCCTGTTGCTCCCTCCTCCTCTCTCCTGTCGTTAACTCACTTGCTACCTGTAGCTGCCCTCTCCTGTTGCCTCCTCCTCTTGTTGCTGCCTTTTGCCTCATCCTCCTGCTCCTCCTGTTGCCTCCAGTTGCCTCCTTTTTCCTCTTTTTACCTCCTGTTGCTGTATTCTCCTCTTGCCTCCTTCTTCTCCTCCTTCTGTTGCCTGCTCTGGGCTCCTGTTGCCATTTGTTGTGTCCTCCTCTTTTTCCTCCTCTTGTTGCCTTGTCCTGCTCCTCCTCCTGTTGCCGCCGCCTCCTCCTCTTCCCTCCTCTTGCATCGTGTTTCAGCTGGGATAGAGTTAATTTTCTTCTTAGTAGCTGGTACAGTGCTGTGTCTTGGATTTAGTGTGAGAATAATGTTGATGATAACACGCTGATGTTTTAGTTGTTGTAAGTAGCGCTTATCTTAAGCTAAGGACATTTCAGTTTCCCATGCTCTGCCAGCAAGCAGGTGTACAAGAAGCTGGGAGGGAGCATAGCCAGGACAGCTGACCCGAACTAGCCAAAGGGGTATTCCATACCATGGAGCATCATGCCCAGTATATAAACAGGGGGGAGTTGGCCGGGAGGGGCGGATCGCTGCTCGGGCATCGGTCAGTGGGTGGTGAGCAATTGCATTGTGCATCACTTGTCTTTTCTTGGGTTTTATTTCTCTCTTTTTTTTTATAATCCTTTTCATTACAATTATTATTATATTTTTATTATTCTTAGTATTATATTTTATTTTACTTTAGTTATTAAACTGTTCTTATCTCAACCCACAAGTTTTACTTTTTTCCAATCCTCCTCCTCACCTCACTGGGAGGGGGGAGGGGGGAGTGGCTGCGTGGTGCTTAGCTGCCAGCTGGGGTCAAACCATGACAGTCCTTTTTGGCGCCCAATGTGGGGCACGAAGGGTTGAGATAACGACAGATCTGATCAGAGTGTGTTAAAACAAATTTTTTGTAAGTATTCATTGTCACTGGTCACTATGTGGATTCTTTTGCTCTCAAACTTGATGTAGTTGTTCTTAAAATTATGTTATGTAATACCATACTTGCAATATATGCTCCCTATGCTGTTTATCACCTCTGGGAACTGGACTAGAGTTATCATTTTCTTGTTGTTTGTAACACTGGCTTATGATATGATAGAAGTGCAGGTCGTGAAACTAATTTGGTATTTGTACTCAACATCGCCGTCACCTCTGTACTTCGGGAGCCATCTATGGGAAACTATTAATAACTACACCTACCTTTTTGCCTCTGAGAGTAAATCTATGGAGGAGACATCTCTGTACTTCAGGTGCCATCTCCTGGAAAATATTAATAATTACACTTTTTACCTTTTCTCCTCGGGGAGCCAATCTATGGAGGAGGCAGCTTCCCACATCTTCCCCTTCTCTGCCAGGTTAATTACAATAGCGTTTGAGGAGTTTGCAAATTTTTAATAGCCTTGGGATGTTGAACCCACACACATGGTCCTATTGCTAGGAAGCAGAATGTTCCTGAATGTGGTTCAGGTCTTGTTTAGGGTTAAAGAACTATTTCAAAATACCACCAAGAGATCAACCCCGGCGAGAGGTACTGCGGCTACTCAGACCCCAGCGATGGGTAATGCAGCTGAACCAGAGAATCAACCAATGCCAGTATCAGTCGCCCCTACAGAGAAGAAGAAATATACAAAAAAATCAGACTGCTTAACAAAGGATGAAGGTGAACCAGGGTCATCACGAGAACAGGAGGAAGAGGCAGGACCACAGATAATCACCTGATCCCTATTCCCGACAGAGCTCCAAAATATACAAAAAGATTTCAGCCGTCATCCAGGCGAAATTGAAATTTCCAAAGTTGAAAACGTCCAGCGACTGCACCCACACAGAAGGTGCCAACACTGAATGCTGTTGCTACCCCTCACCTTTCCTTGGAAGCCCTTTCACAGGCCCAACAACACTAGGGCTCCGCACTTCCCTAGCCACCTAAAGTAATGGTCACTATCTCTCAGTCTCATAGAGATCGCCTCTGAAATTGAAAACATCCAGCAAGTCCTCACACATGGAAAGTGCCAGGACTGAAAGCTGCTGCTTGACCTCTCCGTCCCTTGGCTACCCTTTCAGAGCCACACCAACCGTGGGGCTCTGCACCTGCCTAGCCACCTCATGTTATGCTTTCTCTCTCTTACAGGCTAGGTAGAGCTCAGCTCCAAAAATGAAAACATCCAGCGAATGCTCCCACAGGGAAGGTGCCAGCACTGAAAGCTCTTGCTAGCCCTCACCTTTCCTTGGAAGCCCTTTCACAGGCCAAGCAACACTGGGGATCTGTGCTTCTCTAGCCACCTAACATAATGGTCAGTATCTCTCAGTCTCGTAGAGCTCAGCTCTGAAATGGAAAGTGTCCAGGAAGTCCTCACACATGGAAAGTGCCAGGACTGAAAGCTGCTGCTTGACCTCTCTGTCCCTTGGCTACCCTTTCAGAGCCACACCAACCATGGGGCTCTGCACCTGCCTAGCCACCCCATGTTCTGCTCTATCTCTCTCTCGCAGGCTAGGTAGAGCTCAGCTCTGAAATTGAAAACATCCAGCGACTGCTCCCACAGGGAAGGTGCCAGCACTGAAAGCTCTTGCTAGCCCTCACCTTTCCTTGGAAGCCCTTTCACAGGCAAAGCAACACTGCGGATCTGCGCTTCTCTAGCCACCTAACATAATGGTCACTATCTCTCAGTCTCGCAGAACTCAGCTCTGAAATGGAAAGTGTCCAGCAAGTCCTCACACATGGAAAGTGCCAGGACTGAAAGCTGCTGCTTGACCTCTCTGTCCCTTGGCTACCCTTTCAGAGCCACACCAACCGTGGGGCTCTGCACCTGCCTAGCCACCTCATGTTCTGCTCTCTCTCTCTCGCAGGCTAGGTAGAGCTCAGCTCCGAAATAGAAAACATCCAGCAACTGCTCCCACATGGAAGGTGCCAGCACTGAAAGCTCTTGCTAGCCATCACCTTTCCTTGGAAGCCCTTTCACAAGCCCAACAACACTGGGGATCTGCGCTTCTCTAGCCACCTAACATAATGGTCACTATCTCTCAGTCTCGCAGAACTCAGCTCTGAAATGGAAAGTGTCCAGCAATTCCTCACACATGGAAAGTGCCAGGACTGAAAGCTGCTGCTTGACCTCTCCGTCCCTTGCCTACCCTTTCAGAGCCACACCAACCCTGGGGCTCTGCATGGGCCTAGCCACCTCATGTTCTGCTCTCTATCTCTCTCGCAGGCTAGGTAGAGCTCAGCTCCAAAAATGAAAACATCCAGCGACTGCTCCCACATGGAAGGTGCCAGCACTGAAAGCTCTTGCTAGCCCTCACCTTTCCTTGGAAGCCCTTTCACAGGCCCAGCAACACTGGGGATCTGTGCTCCTCTAGCCACCTAACCTTCTGCTCACCCTCTCCTGCAGTCGAAGGAGAGCTGAGCTGAGAAATTGCAAACGTCCAGCAATTCCTCATTCATGAAAAGTGCCAGCTCTGAAAGCTGCTGCTAGCCAGCACCGTTCCTTGGAAGCGCTCTCACAGGTGCAGCAACACTGGGGCTCTGCACTTCTCTAGCCACATAACATCACGGTCACTATCTCTCCGTCTCGCAGAGCTGAGCTGAGAAATTGCAAACGTCCAGCAATTCCTCACACATGAAAATTGCCAGCACTGAAAGCTACTGCTGGATCTAACCATGACTTGGCTAGCCTTTCAGAGCCACACAAAGGTTGGGGCTCTATGCTCCTCTAGCCACCTAATCTTCGGCTCATCCTCTCTCACAGTCGATGGAGACCTGAGCTGAGAAATTGCAAACGTCCAGCAATTCCTCACACATGAAAATTTCCAGCACTGAAAGCTGTTGCTAGCCAGCACGGTTCCTTGGAAGCGCTCTCACAGGTGCAGCAACACTGGGGCTCTGCGCTTCTCTAGCCACATAACATCACGGTCACTATCTCTCCGTCTCGCAGAGCTGAGCTGAGAAATTGCAAACGTCCAGCAATTCCTCACACATGAAAAGTGCCAGCACTGAAAGCTGCTGCTAGCCAGCACCGTTCCTTGGAAGTGCTTTCACAGGCGCAGCAACACTGGGGCTCTGCGCTTCTCTAGCCACCTAATGTCACGGTCACTATCTCTCCGTCTCGCAGAGCTGAGCTGAGAAATTGCAAACGTCCAGCAATTCCTCACACATGAAAAGTGCCAGCACTGAAAGCTGTTGCTAGCCTGCACCGTTCCTTGGAAGCGCTCTCACAGGCAGGGCAACACTGGGGCTCTGCGCTTCTCTAGCCACCTAATGTCACGGTCACTATCTCTCCGTCTCGCAGAGCTGAGCTGAGAAATTGCAAACGTCCAGCAATTCCTCACACATGAGAAATGCCAGCACTGAAAGCTGTTGCTAGCCAGCACTGTTCCTTGGAACTGCTCTCACAGGCGCAGCAACACTGGGGCTCTGCGCTTCTCTAGCCACCTAACGTCACAGTCACTATCTCTCCGTCTCGCAGAGCTGAGCTGAGAAATTGGAAATGTCCAGCAATTCCTCACACATGAAAAGTGCCAGCACTGAAAGCTACTGCTTGATCTCATCAGGCCTTGGCTAGCCTTTCAGAGCCACAAAAAGGTGGGGCTCTGTGCTTCTGTAGCCACCTAATCTTCTGCTCATCCTCTCTCGCAGTTGAAGGAGAGCTGAGCTGAGAAATTGCAAACGTCCAGAATTCCTTACACATGAAAAGTTCCAGCACTGAAAGCTGTTGCTAGCCAGCACCGTGCCTTGGAACTGCTCTCACAGCCACAGCAACACTGGGGCTCTGCACTTCTCTAGCCACCTAACGTCACGGTCACTATCTCTCCGTCTCGCAGAGCTGAGCTGAGAAACTGCAAACATCCACCAATTCCTCACACATGAAAACTGCCAGCACTGAAAGCTGCTGCTAGCCAGCACCGTTCCTTGGAACTGCTCTCACAGGCGCAGCAACACTGGGGCTCTGCGCTTCTCCAGCGACCTAACGTCACGGTCACTATCTCTCCGTATCGCAGAGCGGAGCTGAGAAATTGCAAACGTCCAGCAATTCCTCACACTTGAAAAGTGCCAGCACTGAAAGCTACTGCTTGATCTAAGCATGCCTTGGCTAGCCTTTCAGAGCCACACAAAGTTTGGGGCTCTGTGGTCCTCTAGCCACCTAATCTTCTGCTCATCTGCTCTCGCAGTCGAAGGAGAGCTGAGAAATTGCAAACGTCCAGCAATTCCTTACACATGAAAACTGCCAGCACTGAAAGCTCTTGCTAGCCAGCACTGTTCCTTGGAAGCGCTCTCACAGGCGCAGCAACACTGGGGCTCTGCGCTTCTCTAGCCACCTAACGTCACGGTCACTATCTCTCCGTCTCGCAGAGCTGAGCTGACAAATTGCAAACGTCCAGCAATTCCTCACACATGAAAAGTGCCAGCACTGAAAGCTACTGCTTGATCTAACCAGGCCTTGGCTAGCCTTTCAGAGCCACACAAAGGTTGGGGCTCTGAGCTTCTCTAGCCACCTAATCTTCTGCTCATCCTCTCTCGCAGTCGAAGGAGAGCTCAGCTGAGAAATTGCAAACGTCCAGCAATTCCTCAGACATGAGAAATGCCAGCACTGAAAGCTCTTGCTAGCCAGCACCGTTCCTTGGAAGTGCTCTCACAGGTGCAGCAACACTGGGGCTCTGCGCTTCTCTAGCCACCTAACATCACGGTCACTATCTCTCCGTCTCGCAGAGCTGAGCTGAGAAATTGCAAACGTCCAGCAATTCCTCACACATAAAAAGTGCCAGCGCTGAAAGCTACTGCTTGATCTAACCAGGCCTTGGCTAGCCTTTCAGAGCCACACAAAGGTTGGGGCTCTGTGCTTCTCTAGCCACCTAATCTTCGGCTCATCCTCTCTCGCAGTCGAAGGAGAGCTGAGCTGAGAAATTGTAAACGTCCAGCAATTCCTCACACATGAGAAATGCCAGCACTGAAAGCTGTCGCTAGCCAGCACTGTTCCTTGGAACTGCTCTCACAGGCGCAGCAACACTGGGGCTCTGCGCTTCTCTAGCCACCTAACGTCACAGTCACTATCTCTCCGTCTCGCAGAGCTGAGCTGAGAAATTGGAAATGTCCAGCAATTCCTCACACATGAAAAGTGCCAGCACTGAAAGCTACTGCTTGATCTAACCAGGCCTTGGCTAGCCTTTCAGAGCCACAAAAAGGTGGGGCTCTGTGCTTCTCTAGCCACCTAATCTTCTGCTCATCCTCTCTCGCAGTTGAAGGAGAGCTGAGCTGAGAAATTGCAAACGTCCAGAATTCCTTACACATGAAAAGTTCCAGCACTGAAAGCTGTTGCTAGCCAGCACCGTGCCTTGGAACTGCTCTCACAGCCACAGCAACACTGGGGCTCTGCACTTCTCTAGCCACCTAACGTCATGGTCACTATCTCTCCGTCTCGCAGAGCTGAGCTGAGAAACTGCAAACATCCACCAATTCCTCACACATGAAAACTGCCAGCACTGAAAGCTGCTGCTAGCCAGCACCGTTCCTTGGAACTGCTCTCACAGGCGCAGCAACACTGGGGCTCTGCGCTTCTCCAGCGACCTAACGTCACGGTCACTATCTCTCCGTCTCGCAGAGCGGAGCTGAGAAATTGCAAACGTCCAGCAATTCCTCACACTTGAAAAGTGCCAGCACTGAAAGCTACTGCTTGATCTAACCATGACTTGGCTAGCCTTTCAGAGCCACACAAAGGTTGGGGCTCTGTGGTCCTCTAGCCACCTAATCTTCTGCTCATCTGCTCTCGCAGTCGAAGGAGAGCTGAGAAATTGCAAACGTCCAGCAATTCCTTACACATGAAAACTGCCAGCACTGAAAGCTCTTGCTAGCCAGCACTGTTCCTTGGAAGCGCTCTCACAGGTGCAGCAACACTGGGGCTCTGCGCTTCTCTAGCCACCTAACGTCACGGTCACTATCTCTCCGTCTCGCAGAGCTGAGCTGACAAATTGCAAACGTCCAGCAATTCCTCACACATGAAAAGTGCCAGCACTGAATGCTACTGCTTGATCTAAGCATGCCTTGGCTAGCCTTTCAGAGCCACACAAAGGTTGGGGCTCTGAGCTTCTCTAGCCACCTAATCTTCTGCTCATCCTCTCTCGCAGTCGAAGGAGAGCTCAGCTGAGAAATTGCAAACGTCCAGCAATTCCTCAGACATGAGAAATGCCAGCACTGAAAGCTCTCGCTAGCCAGCACCGTTCCTTGGAAGTGCTCTCACAGGCGCAGCAACACTGGGGCTCTGCGCTTCTCTAGATACCTAACATCACGGTCACTATCTCTCCGTCTCGCAGAGCTGAGCTGAGAAATTGCAAACGTCCAGCAATTCCTCACACATGAAAAGTGCCAGCACTGAAAGCTACTGCTTGATCTAAGCATGCCTTGGCTAGCCTTTCAGAGCCACACAAAGGTTGGGGCTCTGTGCTCCTCTAGCCACCTAATCTTCTGCTCATCCTCTCTCGCAGTCGAAGGAGAGCTGAGCTGAGAAATTGCAAACGTCCAGCAATTCCTCACACATGAAAAGTGCCAGCACTGAAAGCTCTTGCTAGCAGGCACCGTTCCTTGGAAGCGCTCTCACAGGCGCAGCAACACTGGGGCTCTGCGCTTCTCTAGCCACCTAACGTCACGGTCACTATCTCTCCGTCTCGCAGAGCTGAGCTGAGAAATTGCAAACGTCCAGCAATTCCTCACACATGAAAAGTGCCAGCACTGAAAGCTACTGCTTGATCTAACAAGGCCTTGGCTAGGCTTTCAAAGCCACACAAAGGTTGGGGCTCTGTGGTCCTCTAGCCACCTAATCTTCTGCTCAACCGCTCTCGCAGTCGAAGGAGAGCTGAGCTGAGAAATTGCAAACGTCCAGCAATTCCTCACACATGAAAAGTGCCAGCATTGAAAGCTACTGCTTGATCTAATCAGGCCTTGGCTAGCCTTTCAGAGCCACACAAAGGTTGGGGCTCTGTGCTTCTCTAGCCACCTAATCTTCTGCTCATCCTCTCTCGCAGTCGAAGGAGAGCTGAGCTGAGAAATTGCAAACGTCCAGCAATTCCTTACACATGAAAAGTGCCAGCACTGAAAGCTCTTGCTAGCCAGCACTGTTCCTTGGAAGCGCTCTCACAGGCGGAGCAACGCTGGGGCTCTGCACTTCTCTAGCCACCTAATGTCACGGTCACTATCTCTCCGTCTTGCAGAGCTGAGCTGAGAAATTGCAAACGTCCAGCAATTCCTCACACATGAAAAGTGCCAGCACTGAAAGCTACTGCTTGATCTAACCATGCCTTGGCTAGCCTTTCAGAGCCACACAAAGGTTGGGGCTCTGTGCTCCTCTAGCCACCTAATCTTCTGCTCAACCTCTCTAGCAGTCGAAGGAGAGCTGAGCTGAGAAATTGCAAACATCCACCAATTCCTCACACATGAAAAGTGCCAGCACTGAAAGCTACTGCTTGATCTAATCAGGCCTTGGCTAGCCTTTCAGAGCCACACAAAGGTTGGGGCTCTGTGCTTCTCTAGCCACCTAATCTTCTGCTCATCCTCTCTCGCAGTCGAAGGAGAGCTGAGCTGAGAAATTGCAAACGTCCAGCAATTCCTCACACATGAAAAGTGCCAGCACTGAAAGCTGCTCCTAGCAGGCACCGTTCCTTGGAAGTGCTCTCACAGGTGCAGCAACACTGGGGCTCTGCACTTCTCTAGCCACCTAATGTCACGGTCACTCTCTCTCCGTCTTGCAGAGCTGAGCTGAGAAATTGCAAACATCCAGCAATTCCTCACACATGAAAAGTGCCAGCAGTGAATGCTACTGTTTGATCTATGCATGCCTTGGCTAGCCTTTCAGAGCCACACAAAGGTTGGGGCTCTGTGCTCCTCTAGCCACCTAATCTTCTGCTCATCCTCTCTCGCAGTCGAAGGAGAGCTGAGCTGAGAAATTGCAAACGTCCAGCAATTCCTCACACATGAAAAGTGCCAGCACTGAAAGCTACTGCTTGATCTAACCAGGCCTTGGCTAGCCTTTCAGAGCCACACAAAGGTTGGGGCTCTGTGCTCCTCTAGCCACCTAATCTTCTGCTCATCCTCTCTCGCAGTCGAAGGAGAGCTGAGCTGAGAAATTGCAAACGTCCAGCAATTCCTCACACATGAAAAGTGCCAGCACTGAAAGCTACTGCTTGATCTAACCATGCCTTGGCTAGCCTTTCAGAGCCACACAAAGGTTGGGGCTCTGTGCTTCTCTAGCCACCTAACCCTCGGCTCATCCTCTCTCGCAGTCGAAGGAGAGCTGAGCTGAGAAATTGCAAACGTTCACCAATTCCTCACACATGAAAAGTGCCAGCACTGAAAGCTACTGCTTGATCTAATCAGGCCTTGGCTAGCCTTTCAGAGCCACACAAAGGTTGGGGCTCTGTGCTCCTCTAGCCACCTAATCTTCTGCTCATCCTCTCTCGCAGTCGAAGGAGAGCTGAGCTGAGAAATTGCAAACGTCCAGCAATTCCTCACACATGAAAAGTGCCAGCACTGAAAGCTACTGCTTGATCTAACCAGGCCTTGGCTAGCCTTTCAGAGCCACACAAAGGTTGGGGCTCTCTGCTTCTCTAGCCACCTAACCCTCGGCTCATCCTCTCTCGCAGTCGAAGGACAGCTGAGCTGAGAAACTGCAAACGTCTACCAATTCCTCAGACATGAAAAGTGCCAGCTCTGAAAGCTGTTGCTAGCCAGCACCGTTCCGTGGAAGCGCTCTCACAGGCACAGCAACACTGGGGCTCTGCACTTCTCTAGCCACCTAATGTCACGGTCACTATCTCTCCGTCTCGCAGAGCTGAGCTGAGAAATTGCAAACATCCAGCAATTCCTCACACATGAAAAGTGCCAGCACTGAAAGCTACTGCTTGATCTAACCATGCCTTGGCTAGCCTTTCAGAGCCACACAAAGGTTGGGGCTCTGTGCTCCTCTAGCCACCTAACCTTCGGCTCATCCTCTCTCGCAGTCGAAGGAGAGCTGAGCTGAGAAATTGCAAACGTCCAGCAATTCCTCAGACATGAAAAGTGCCAGCACTGAATGCTACTGCTTGATCTAACCAGGCCTTGGCTAGTCTTTCAGAGCCACACAAAGGTTGGGGCTCTGTGCTTCTCTAGCCACCTAATCTTCTGCTCAACCTCTCTCGCAGTCGAAGGAGAGCTGAGCTGAGAAATTGCAAACGTCCAGCAATTCCTCACACATGAGAAATGCCAGCACTGAAAGCTGTTGCTAGCCAGCGCCGTTCCTTTGAAGCGCTCTCACAGGTGCAGCAACACTGGGGCTCTGCGCTTCTCTAGCCACCTAACGTCACGGTCACTATCTCTCCGTCTTGCAGAGCTGAGCTGAGAAATTGCAAACATCCAGCAATTCCTCACACATGAAAAGTGCCAGCACTGAAAGCTGTTGCTAGCAGGCACCGTTCCTTGGAAGCGCTCTCACAGGCGCAGCAACACTGGGGCTCTGCGCTTCTCTAGCCACCTAACGTCACGGTCACTATCTCTCCGTCTCGCAGAGCTGAGCTGGGAAATTGCAAACGTCCAGCAATTCCTCACACATGAAAAGTGCCAGCACTGAAAGCTACTGCTTGATCTAACAAGGCCTTGGCTAGCCTTTCAGAGCCACACAAAGGTTGGGGCTCTGTGCTCCTCTAGCCACCTAATCTTCTGCTCATCCTCTCTCGCAGTCGAAGGAGAGCTGAGCTGAGAAATTGCAAACGTCCAGCAATACCTCACACATGAAAAGTGCCAGCACTGAAAGCTACTGCTTGATCTAAGCATGCCTTGGCTAGCCTTTCAGAGCCACACAAAGGTTGGGGCTCTGAGCTTCTCTAGCCACCTAATCTTCTGCTCAACCTCTCTCGCAGTCGAAGGAGAGCTGAGCTGAGAAATTGCAAACGTCCAGCAATTCCTCACACATGAAAAGTGCCAGCACTGAAAGCTACTGCTTGATCTAACCAGGCCTTGGCTAGCCTTTCAGAGCCACACAAAGTTTGGGGCTCTGAGCTTCTCTAGCCACCTAATCTTCTGCTCAACCTCTCTCGCAGTCGAAGGAGAGCTGAGCTGACAAATTGCAAACGTCCAGCAATTCCTCACACATGAAAAGTGCCAGCACTGAAAGCTACTGCTTGATCTAACCAGGCCTTGGCTAGCCTTTCAGAGCCACACAAAGTTTGGGGCTCTGTGCTCCTCTAGCCACCTAATCTTCTGCTCAACCTCTCTCGCAGTCGAAGGAGAGCTGAGCTGAGAAATTGCAAACGTCCAGCAATTCCTCACACATGAAAAGTGCCAGCACTGAAAGCTACTGCTTGATCTAACCAGGCCTTGGCTAGCCTTTCAGAGCTACACAAAGGTTGGGGCTCTGTGGTCCTCTAGCCACCTAACCTTCTGCTCATCCTCTCTCGCAGTCGAAGGAGAGCTGAGCTGAGAAATTGCAAACGTCCAGCAATTCCTCAGACATGAAAAGTGCCAGCACTGAAAGCTACTGCTTGATCTAACCAGGCCTTGGCTAGCCTTTCAGAGCCACACAAAGGTTGGGGCTCTGAGCTTCTCTAGCCACCTAATCTTCTGCTCAACCTCTCTCGCAGTCGAAGGAGAGCTGAGGTGAGAAATTGCAAACGTTCACCAATTCCTCACACATGAAAAGTGCCAGCTCTGAAAGCTACTGCTTGATCTAACCATGCCTTGGCTAGCCTTTCAGAGCCACAAAAAGGTTGGGGCTCTGTGCTTCTCTAGCCACCTAACCTTCGGCTCATCCTCTCTCGCAGTCGAAGGACAGCTGAGCTGAGAAATTGCAAACGTCCAGCAATTCCTCACACATGAGAAATGCCAGCACTGAAAGCTCTTGCTAGCCAGCGCCGTTCCTTTGAAGCGCTCTCACAGGTGCAGCAACACTGGGGCTCTGCGCTTCTCCAGCGGCCTAACGTCACAATCACTATCTCTCCGTCTCGCAGAGCTGAGCTGAGAAATTGCAATCGTCCAGCAATTCCTCACACATGAAAAGTGCCAGCACTGAAAGCTACTGCTTGATCTAACCATGCCTTGGCTAGCCTTTCAGAGCCACACAAAGTTTGGGGCTCTGTGCTTCTCTAGCCACCTAATCTTCGGCTCATCCTCTCTCGCAGTCGAAGGAGAGCTGAGCTGAGAAATTGCAAACGTCCAGCAATTCCTTACACATGAAAAGTGCCAGCACTGAAAGCTCTTGCTAGCCAGCACCGTTCCTTGGAACTGCTCTCACAGGTGCAGCAACACTGGGGCTCTGCGCTTCTCCAGCGACCTAACGTCACAATCACTATCTCTCCGTCTCGCAGAGCTGAGCTGAGAAATTGCAAACGTCCAGCAATTCCTCACACATGAAAAGTGCCAGCACTGAAAGCTCTTGCTAGCCACCACCGTTCCTTGGAAGCGCTCTCACAGGCACAGCAACACTGGGCCGCTGTGCTTCTGTAGCCACCTAACGTCACAGTCACTATCTCTTCGTCTCGCAGAGCTGAGCTGAGACATTGCAAACGTCCAGCAATTCCTCACACATGAGAAATGCCAGCACTGAAAGCTACTGCTTGATCTAATCAGGCCTTGGCTAGCCTTTCAGAGCCACACAAAGGTTGGGGCTCTGTGCTTCTCTAGCCACCTAATCTTCTGCTCATCCTCTCTCGCAGTCGAAGGAGAGCTGAGCTGAGAAATTGCAAACGTCCAGCAATTCCTCACACATGAAAAGTGCCAACACTGAAAGCTACTGCTTGATCTAACCAGGCCATGGCTAGTCTTTCAGAGCCACACAAAGGTTGGGGCTCTCTGCTTCTCTAGCCACCTAATCTTCTGCTCACCCTCTCTCGCAGTCGAAGGACAGCTGAACTGAGAAACTGCAAATGTCCACCAATTCCTCACACATGAAAAGTGCCAGCTCTGAAAGCTGTTGCTAGCAGGCACCGTTCCGTGGAAGCGCTCTCACAGTCACAGCAACACTGGGGCTCTGCGCTTCTCTAGCCACCTAACGTCACGGTCACTATCTCTCCGTCTCGCAGAGCTGAGCTGAGAAATTGCAAACGTCCAGCAATTCCTCACACATGAAAAGTGCCAGCACTGAATGCTACTGTTTGATCTATGCATGCCTTGGCTAGCCTTTCAGAGCTACACAAAGGTTGGGGCTCTGTGCTCCTCTAGCCACCTAACCTTCTGCTCATCCTCTCTCGCAGTCGAAGGAGAGCTGAGCTGAGAAATTGCAAACGTCCAGCAATTCCTCAGACATGAGAAGTGCCAGCACTGAAAGCTACTGCTTGATCTAACCAGGCCTTGGCTAGCCTTTCAGAGCCACACAAAGGTTGGGGCTCTGAGCTTCTCTAGCCACCTAATCTTCTGCTCAACCTCTCTAGCAGTCGAAGGAGAGCTGAGGTGAGAAATTGCAAACGTTCACCAATTCCTCACACATGAAAAGTGCCAGCTCTGAAAGCTACTGCTTGATCTAACCATGCCTTGGCTAGCCTTTCAGAGCCACACAAAGGTTGGGGCTCTGTGCTTCTCTAGCCACCTAACCTTCGGCTCATCCTCTCTCGCAGTCGAAGGAGAGCTCAGCTGAGAAATTGCAAACGTCCAGCAATTCCTCACACATGAGAAATGCCAGCACTGAAAGCTCTTGCTAGCCAGCGCCGTTCCTTTGAAGCGCTCTCACAGGTGCAGCAACACTGGGGCTCTGCGCTTCTCCAGCGACCTAACGTCACAATCACTATCTCTCCGTCTCGCAGAGCTGAGCTGAGAAATTGCAAACGTCCAGCAATTCCTCACACATGAAAAGTGCCAGCACTGAAAGCTACTGCTTGATCTAACCATGCCTTGGCTAGACTTTCAGAGCCACACAAAGGTTGGGGCTCTCTGCTTCTCTAGCCACCTAATCTTCTGCTCACCCTCTCTCGCAGTCAAAGGACAGCTGAACTGCGAAACTGCAAATGTCCACCAATTCCTCACACATGAAAAGTGCCAGCTCTGAAAGCTCTTGCTAGCCAGCACCGTTCCGTGGAAGCGCTCTCACAGGCGCAGCAACACTGGGGCTCTGCGCTTCTCTAGCCACCTAACGTCACGGTCACTATCTCTCCGTCTCGCAGAGCTGAGCTGACAAATTGCAAACGTCCAGCAATTCCTCACACATGAAAAGTGCCAGCACTGAAAGCTACTGCTTGATCTAACCAGGCCTTGGCTAGCCTTTCAGAGCCACACAAAGGTTGGGGCTCTGTGCTTCTCTAGCCACCTAACCCTCGGGTCATCCTCTCTCGCAGTCGAAGGAGAGCTGAGCTGAGAAATTGCAAACGTCCAGCAATTCCTCACACATGAAAAGTGCCAGCACTGAAAGCTACTGCTTGATCTAATCAGGCCTTGGCTAGCCTTTCAGAGCCACACAAAGGTTGGGGCTCTGTGCTCCTCTAGCCACCTAATCTTCTGCTCATCCTCTCTCGCAGTCGATGGAGACCTGAGCTGAGAAATTGCAAACGTCCAGCAATTCCTCACACATGAAAAGTGCCAGCTCTGAAAGCTACTGCTTGATCTAACCAGGCCTTGGCTAGCCTATCAGAGCCACACAAAGGTTGGGGCTCTGTGCTTCTCTAGCCACCTAACCTTCGGCTCATCCTCTCTCGCAGTCGAAGGAGAGCTGAGCTGAGAAATTGCAAACGTCCAGCAATTCCTCACACATGAGAAATGCCAGCACTGAAAGCTCTTGCTAGCCAGCGCCGTTCCTTTGAAGCGCTCTCACAGGTGCAGCAACACTGGGGCTCTGCGCTTCTCCAGCGACCTAACGTCACAATCACTATCTCTCCGTCTCGCAGAGCTGAGCTGAGAAATTGCAAACGTCCAGCAATTCCTCACACATGAAAAGTGCCAGCACTGAAAGCTACTGCTTGATCTAATCAGGCCTTGGCTAGCCTTTCAGAGCTACACAAAGGTTGGGGCTCTGTGCTCCTCTAGCCACCTAACCTTCTGCTCATCCTCTCTCGCAGTCGAAGGAGAGCTGAGCTGAGAAATCGCAAACGTCCAGCAATTCCTCAGACATGAAAAGTGCCAGCACTGAAAGCTACTGCTTGATCTAACCAGGCCTTGGCTAGCCTTTCAGAGCCACACAAAGGTTGGGGCTCTGAGCTTCTCTAGCCACCTAATCTTCTGCTCAACCTCTCTAGCAGTCGAAGGAGAGCTGAGGTGAGAAATTGCAAACATCCACCAATTCCTCACACATGAAAAGTGCCAGCTCTGAAAGCTACTGCTTGATCTAACCATGCCTTGGCTAGCCTTTCAGAGCCACAAAAAGGTTGGGGCTCTGTGCTTCTCTAGCCACCTAACCTTCGGCTCATCCTCTCTCGCAGTCGAAGGAGAGCTGAGCTGAGAAATTGCAAACGTCCAGCAATTCCTCACACATGAGAAATGCCAGCACTGAAAGCTCTTGCTAGCCAGCGCCGTTCCTTTGAAGCGCTCTCACAGGTGCAGCAACACTGGGGCTCTGCGCTTCTCCAGCGACCTAACGTCACAATCACTATCTCTCCGTCTCGCAGAGCTGAGCTGAGAAATTGCAAACGTCCAGCAATTCCTCACACATGAAAAGTGCCAGCACTGAAAGCTACTGCTTGATCTAACCATGCCTTGGCTAGCCTTTCAGAGCCACACAAAGTTTGGGGCTCTGTGCTTCTCTAGCCACCTAATCTTCGGCTCATCCTCTCTCGCAGTCGAAGGAGAGCTGAGCTGAGAAATTGCAAACGTCCACCAATTCCTTACACATGAAAAGTGCCAGCACTGAAAGCTCCTGCTAGCCAGCACCGTTCCTTGGAACTGCTCTCACAGGTGCAGCAACACTGGGGCTCTGCGCTTCTCCAGCGACCTAACGTCACAATCACTATCTCTCCGTCTCGCAGAGCTGAGCTGAGAAATTGCAAACGTCCAGCAATTCCTCACACATGAAAAGTGCCAGCACTGAAAGCTCTTGCTAGCCACCACCGTTCCTTGGAAGCGCTCTCACAGGCACAGCAACACTGGGCCGCTGTGCTTCTGTAGCCACCTAACGTCACAGTCACTATCTCTCCGTCTCGCAGAGCTGAGCTGAGACATTGCAAACGTCCAGCAATTCCTCACACATGAAAAGTGCCAGCACTGAAAGCTACTGCTTGATCTAATCAGGCCTTGGCTAGCCTTTCAGAGCCACACAAAGGTTGGGGCTCTGTGCTTCTCTAGCCACCTAATCTTCTGCTCATCCTCTCTCGCAGTCGAAGGAGAGCTGAGCTGAGAAATTGCAAACGTCCAGCAATTCCTCACACATGAAAAGTGCCAACACTGAAAGCTACTGCTTGATCTAACCAGGCCATGGCTAGTCTTTCAGAGCCACACAAAGGTTGGGGCTCTCTGCTTCTCTAGCCACCTAATCTTCTGCTCAACCTCTCTCGCAGTCGAAGGACAGCTGAACTGAAACTGAAAATGTCCACCAATTCCTCACACATGAAAAGTGCCAGCTCTGAAAGCTGTTGCTAGCCAGCACCGTTCCGTGGAAGCGCTCTCACAGGCGCAGCAACACTGGGGCTCTGCGCTTCTCTAGCCACCTAACGTCACAGTCACTATCTCTCCGTCTCGCAGAGCTGAGCTGAGAAATTGCAAACATCCAGCAATTCCTCACACATGAAAAGTGCCAGCACTGAAAGCTACTGCTTGATCTAACCAGGCCTTGGCTAGCCTTTCAGAGCCACACAAAGGTTGGGGCTCTGTGCTCCTCTAGCCACCTAACCCTCGGGTCATCCTCTCTCGCAGTCGAAGGAGAGCTGAGCTGAGAAATTGCAAACGTTCACCAATTCCTCACACATGAAAAGTGCCAGCACTGAAAGCTACTGCTTGATCTAATCAGGCCTTGGCTAGCCTTTCAGAGCCACACAAAGGTTGGGGCTCTGTGCTCCTCTAGCCACCTAATCTTCTGCTCATCCTCTCTCGCAGTCGAAGGACAGCTGAGCTGAGAAATTGCAAACGTCCAGCAATTCCTCACACATGAAAAGTGCCAGCACTGAAAGCTACTGCTTGATCTAACCATGCCTTGGCTAGCCTTTCAGAGCCACACAAAGGTTGGGGCTCTGTGCTTCTCTAGCCACCTAACCCTCGGGTCATCTTCTCTCGCAGTCGAAGGAGAGCTGAGCTGAGAAATTGCAAACGTTCACCAATTCCTCACACATGAAAAGTGCCAGCACTGAAAGCTACTGCTTGATCTAATCAGGCCTTGGCTAGCCTTTCAGAGCCACAAAAAGGTTGGGACTCTGTGCTTCTCTAGCCACCTAATCTTCTGCTCATCCTCTCTCGCAGTCGAAGGAGAGCTGAGCTGAGAAATTGCAAACGTCCAGCAATTCCTCACACATGAAAAGTGCCAGCACTGAAAGCTACTGCTTGATCTAACCATGCCTTGGCTAGCCTTTCAGAGCCACACAAAGGTTGGGGCTCTGTGCTTCTCTAGCCACCTAACCCTCGGATCATCCTCTCTCGCAGTCGAAGGAGAGCTGAGCTGAGAAATTGCAAACATCCACCAATTCCTCACACATGAAAAGTGCCAGCACTGAAAGCTACTGCTTGATCTAATCAGGCCTTGGCTAGCCTTTCAGAGCCACACAAAGGTTGGGGCTCTGTGCTCCTCTAGCCACCTAATCATCTGCTCATCCTCTCTCGCAGTCGAAGGAGAGCTGAGCTGAGAAATTGCAAACGTCCAGCAATTCCTCACACATGAAAAGTGCCAGCACTGAAAGCTACTGCTTGATCTAACCAGGCCTTGGCTAGCCTTTCAGAGCCACACAAAGGTTGGGGCTCTGTGCTTCTCTAGCCACCTAATCTTCTGCTCATCCTCTCTCGCAGTCGAAGGAGAGCTGAGCTGAGAAATTGCAAACATCCACCAATTCCTCACACATGAAAAGTGCCAGCACTGAAAGCTATTGCTTGATCTAACCAGGCCTTGGCTAGCCTTTCAGAGCCACACAAAGGTTGGGGCTCTGTGCTTCTCTAGCCACCTAATCTTCTGCTCATCCTCTCTCGCAGTCGAAGGAGAGCTGAGCTGAGAAATTGCAAACGTCCAGCAATTCCTCACACATGAAAAGTGCCAGCACTGCAAGCTACTGCTTGATCTAACCAGGCCTTGGCTAGCCTTTCAGAGCCACACAAAGGTTGGGGCTCTGTGCTCCTCTAGCCACCTAACCCTCGGCTCATCCTCTCTCGCAGTCGAAGGAGAGCTGAGCTGAGAAATTGCAAACGTCCAGCAATTCCTCACACATGAGAAATGCCAGCACTGAAAGCTGTTGCTAGCCAGCACTGTTCCGTGGAAGCGCTCTCACAGTCGCAGCAACACTGGGGCTCTGCGCTTCTCTAGCCACCTAACGTCACGGTCACTATCTCTCCGTCTCGCAGAGCTGAGCTGAGAAATTGCAAACGTCCAGCAATTCCTCACACATGAAAAGTGCCAGCACTGAAAGCTACTGCTTGATCTAACCATGCCTTGGCTAGCCTTTCAGAGCCACACAAAGTTTGGGGCTCTGAGCTTCTCTAGCCACCTAACCCTCGGGTCATCCTCTCTCGCAGTCGAAGGAGAGCTGAGCTGAGAAATTGCAAACGTTCACCAATTCCTCACACATGAAAGTGCCAGCACTGAAAGCTACTGCTTGATCTAATCAGGCCTTGGCTAGCCTTTCAGAGCCACACAAAGGTTGGGGCTCTGTGCTCCTCTAGCCACCTAATCTTCTGCTCATCCTCTCTCGCAGTCGAAGGAGAGCTGAGCTGAGAAATTGCAAACGTCCAGCAATTCCTCACACATGAAAAGTGCCAGCACTGAAAGCTACTGCTTGATCTAACCAGGCCTTGGCTAGTCTTTCAGAGCCACACAAAGGTTGGGGCTCTCTGCTTCTCTACCCACCTAACCCTCGGCTCATCCTCTCTCGCAGTCGAAGGACAGCTGAGCTGAGAAACTGCAAACGTCTACCAATTCCTCAGACATGAAAAGTGCCAGCTCTGAAAGCTGTTGCTAGCCAGCACCGTTCCGTGGAAGCGCTCTCACAGGCACAGCAACACTGGGGCTCTGCGCTTCTCTAGCCACCTAACGTCACGGTCACTATCTCTCCGTCTCGCAGAGCTGAGCTGAGAAATTGCAAACGTCCAGCAATTGCTCACACATGAAAAGTGCCAGCACTGAAAGCTACTGCTTGATCTAATCAGGCCTTGGCTAGCCTTTCAGAGCCACACAAAGGTTGGGGCTCTGTGCTCCTCTAGCCACCTAACCCTCGGCTCATCCTCTCTCGCAGTCGAAGGAGAGTTGAGCTGAGAAATTGCAAACGTCCAGCAATTCCTCACACATGAGAAATGCCAGCACTGAAAGCTCTTGCTAGATCTAATCAGGCCTTGGCTAGCCTTTCAGAGCCACACAAAGGTTGGGGCTCTGTGCTCCTCTAGCCACCTAACCCTCGGCTCATCCTCTCTCGCAGTCGAAGGACAGCTGAGCTGAGAAATTGCAAACGTCCAGCAATTCCTCACACATGAGAAATGCCAGAACTGAAAGCTGTTGCTAGCCAGCACCGTTCCGTGGAAGCGCTCTCACAGGTGCAGCAACACTGGGGCTCTGCGCTTCTCTAGCCACCTAACGTCACGGTCACTATCTCTCCGTCTCGCAGAGCTGAGCTGAGAAATTGCAAACGTCCAGCAATTCCTCACACATGAAAAGTGCCAGCACTGAAAGCTACTGCTTGATCTAACCATGCCTTGGCTAGCCTTTCAGAGCCACACAAAGGTTGGGGCTCTGTGCTCCTCTAGCCACCTAATCTTCTGCTCATCCTCTCTCGCAGTCGAAGGAGAGCTGAGCTGAGAAATTGCAAACGTCCAGCAATTCCTCACACATGAAAAGTGCCAGCACTGAAAGCTACTGCTTGATCTAACCAGGCCTTGGCTAGCCTTTCAGAGCCACACAAAGGTTGGGGCTCTGTGCTCCTCTAGCCACCTAACCCTCGGCTCATCCTCTCTCGCAGTCGAAGGAGAGCTGAGCTGAGAAATTGCAAACGTCCAGCAATTCCTCACACATGAAAAGTGCCAGCACTGAAAGCTGCTCCTAGCAGGCACCGTTCCTTGGAAGCGCTCTCACAGGTGCAGCAACACTGGGGCTCTGCACTTCTCTAGCCACCTAATGTCACGGTCACTATCTCTCCGTCTTGCAGAGCTGAGCTGAGAAATTGCAAACATCCAGCAATTCCTCACACATGAAAAGTGCCAGCACTGAATGCTACTGTTTGATCTATGCATGCCTTGGCTAGCCTTTCACAGCTACACAAAGGTTGGGGCTCTGTGCTCCTCTAGCCACCTAACCTTCTGCTCAACCTCTCTTGCAGTCGAAGGAGAGCTGAGCTGAGAAATTGCAAACGTCCAGCAATTCCTCACACATGAGAAATGCCAGCACTGAAAGCTGTTGCTAGCCAGCGCCGTTCCTTTGAAGCGCTCTCACAGGTGCAGCAACACTGGGGCTCTGCGCTTCTCTAGCCACCTAACATCACGGTAACTATCTCTCCGTCTTGCAGAGCTGAGCTGAGAAATTGCAAACATCCAGCAATTCCTCACACATGAAAAGTGCCAGCACTGAAAGCTGTTGCTAGCCAGCACCGTTCCTTGGAAGTGCTCTCACAGGCACAGCAACACTGGGCCGCTGTGCTTCTGTAGCCACCTAACGTCACAGTCACTATCTCTCCGTCTCGCAGAGCTGAGCTGAGACATTGCAAACGTCCAGCAATTCCTCACACATGAAAAGTGCCAGCACTGAAAGCTACTGCTTGATCTAACCATGCCTTGGCTAGCCTTTCAGAGCCACACAAAGGTTGGGGCTCTGTGCTTCTCTAGCCACCTAACCTTTGGCTCATCCTCTCTCGCAGTCGAAGGACAGCTGAGCTGAGAAATTGCAAACGTCCAGCAATTCCTCACACATGAGAAATGCCAGCACTGAAAGCTCTTGCTAGCCAGCGCCGTTCCTTTGAAGCGCTCTCACAGGTGCAGCAACACTGGGGCTCTGCGCTTCTCCAGCGACCTAATGTCACAATCACTATCTCTCCGTCTCGCAGAGCTGAGCTGAGAAATTGCAAACGTCCAGCAATCCCTCACACATGAAAAGTGCCAGCACTGAAAGCTACTGCTTGATCTAACCAGGCCTTGGCTAGCCTTTCAGAGCCACACAAAGGTTGGGGCTCTGTGCTCCTCTAGCCACCTAACATTCTGCTCAACCTCTCTCGCAGTCGAACGACAGCTGAGCTGAGAAATTGCAAACGTCCAGCAATTCCTCACACATGAAAAGTGCCAGCACTGAAAGCTGTTGCTAGCAGGCACCGTTCCTTGGAAGTGCTCTCACAGGCACAGCAACACTGGGCCGCTGTGCTTCTGTAGCCACCTAACGTCACAGTCACTATCTCTCCGTCTCGCAGAGCTGAGCTGAGACATTGCAAACGTCCAGCAATTCCTCACACATGAAAAGTGCCAGCACTGAAAGCTACTGCTTGATCTAACCAGGCCTTGGCTAGCCTTTCAGAGCCACACAAAGGTTGGGGCTCTGTGCTTCTCTAGCCACCTAATCTTCTGCTCATCCTCTCTCGCAGTCGAAGGAGAGCTGAGCTGAGAAATTGCAAACGTCCAGCAATTCCTCACACATGAAAAGTGCCAACACTGAAAGCTACTGCTTGATCTAACCAGGCCATGGCTAGTCTTTCAGAGCCACACAAAGGTTGGGGCTCTCTGCTTCTCTAGCCACCTAATCTTCTGCTCACCCTCTCTCGCAGTCGAAGGACAGCTGAACTGAAAAACTGCAAATGTCCACCAATTCCTCACACATGAAAAGTGCCAGCTCTGAAAGCTCTTGCTAGCCAGCACCGTTCCTTGGAAGCGCTTTCACAGGCACAGCAACACTGGGGCTCTGCGCTTCTCTAGCCACCTAATGTCACGGTCACTATCTGTCCGTCTCGCAGAGCTGAGCTGAGAAATTGCAAACGTCCAGCAATTCCTCACACATGAAAAGTGCCAGCACTGAAAGCTACTGCTTGATCTAACCAGGCCTTGGCTAGCCTTTCAGAGCCACACAAAGGTTGGGGCTCTGTGCTTCTCTAGCCACCTAACCCTCGGGTCATCCTCTCTCGCAGTCGAAGGAGAGCTGAGCTGAGAAATTGCAAACATCCAGCAATTCCTCATTCATGAAAAGTGCCAGCACTGAAAGCTACTGCTTGATCTCATCAGGCCTTGGCTAGCCTTTCAGAGCCACACAAAGGTTGGGGCTCTGTGCTCCTCTAGCCACCTAATCTTCTGCTCATCCTCTCTCGCAGTCGAAGGAGAGCTGAGCTGAGAAATTGCAAACGTCCAGCAATTCCTCACACATGAAAAGTGCCAGCACTGAAAGCTACTGCTTGATCTAACCATGCCTTGGCTAGCCTTTCAGAGCCACACAAAGGTTGGGGCTCTGAGCTTCTCTAGCCACCTAACCCTCGGCTCATCCTCTCTCGCAGTCGAAGGAGAGCTGAGCTGAGAAATTGCAAACGTCCAGCAATTCCTCACACGTGAAAAGTGCCAGCACTGAAAGCTACTGCTTGATCTAACCAGGCCATGGCTAGTCTTTCAGAGCCACACAAAGGTTGGGGCTCTCTGCTTCTCTAGCCACCTAATCTTCTGCTCACCCTCTCTCGCAGTCGAAGGACAGCTGAGCTGAGAAACTGCAAATGTCCACCAATTCCTCAGACATGAAAAGTGCCAGCTCTGAAAGCTCTTGCTAGCCAGCACCGTTCCTTGGAAGCGCTTTCACAGGCACAGCAACACTGGGGCTCTGCGCTTCTCTAGCCACCTAATGTCACGGTCACTATCTCTCCGTCTCGCAGAGCTGAGCTGAGAAATTGCAAACGTCCAGCAATTCCTCACACATGAAAAGTGCCAGCACTGAAAGCTACTGCTTGATCTAACCAGGCCTTGGCTAGCCTTTCAGAGCCACACAAAGGTTGGGGCTCTGTGCTTCTCTAGCCACCTAACCCTCGGGTCATCCTCTCTCGCAGTCGAAGGAGAGCTGAGCTGAGAAATTGCAAACATCCAGCAATTCCTCATTCATGAAAAGTGCCAGCACTGAAAGCTACTGCTTGATCTCATCAGGCCTTGGCTAGCCTTTCAGAGCCACACAAAGGTTGGGGCTCTGTGCTCCTCTAGCCACCTAATCTTCTGCTCATCCTCTCTCGCAGTCGAAGGAGAGCTGAGCTGAGAAATTGCAAACGTCCAGCAATTCCTCACACATGAAAAGTGCCAGCACTGAAAGCTACTGCTTGATCTAACCATGCCTTGGCTAGCCTTTCAGAGCCACACAAAGGTTGGGGCTCTGTGCTTCTCTAGCCACCTAACCCTCGGCTCATCCTCTCTCGCAGTCGAAGGAGAGCTGAGCTGAGAAATTGCAAACGTCCAGCAATTCCTCACACATGAAAAGTGCCAGCACTGAAAGCTACTGCTTGATCTAACCAGGCCTTGGCTAGCCTTTCAGAGCCACACAAAGGTTGGGGCTCTGTGCTCCTCTAGCCACCTAACCCTCGGCTCATCCTCTCTCGCAGTCGAAGGAGAGCTGAGCTGAGAAATTGCAAACGTCCAGCAATTCCTCAGACATGAAAAGTGCCAGCTCTGAAAGCTACTGCTTGATCTAACCAGGCCTTGGCTAGCCTTTCAGAGCCACACAAAGGTTGGGGCTCTGTGCTTCTCTAGCCACCTAACCCTCGCCTCATCCTCTCTCGCAGTCGAAGGAGAGCTGAGCTGAGAAATTGCAAACGTCCAGCAATCCCTCACACATGAAAAGTGCCAGCACTGAAAGCTACTGCTTGATCTAACCAGGCCTTGGCTAGCCTTTCAGAGCCACACAAAGGTTGGGGCTCTGTGGTCCTCTAGCCACCTAATCTTCTGCTCATCCTCTCTCGCAGTCGAAGGAGAGCTGAGCTGAGAAATTGCAAACGTCCAGCAATTCCTCAGACATGAAAAGTGCCAGCTCTGAAAGCTACTGCTTGATCTAACCAGGCCTTGGCTAGCCTTTCAGAGCCACACAAAGGTTGGGGCTCTGTGCTTCTCTAGCCACCTAACCCTCGGCTCATCCTCTCTCGCAGTCGAAGGACAGCTGAGCTGAGAAATTGCAAATGTCCACCAATTCCTCACACATGAAAAGTGCCAGCTCTGAAAGCTGTTGCTAGCCAGCACCGTTCCTTGGAAGCGCTCTCACAGGCACAGCAACACTGGGGCTCTGCACTTCTCTAGCCACCTAACGTCACGGTCACTATCTCTCCGTCTCGCAGAGCTGAGCTGAGAAATTGCAAACGTCCAGCAATTCCTCACACATGAGAAGTGCCAGCACTGAAAGCTACTGCTTGATCTAACCAGGCCTTGGCTAGTCTTTCAGAGCCACACAAAGGTTGGGGCTCTGTGCTTCTCTAGCCACCTAATCTTCTGCTCATCCTCTCTCGCAGTCGAAGGAGAGCTGAGCTGAGAAATTGCAAACGTCCAGCAATTCCTCACACATGAAAAGTGCCAGCACTCAAAGCTGCTGCTAGCCAGCACCGTTCCTTGGAAGCGCTCTCACAGGCGCAGCAACACTGGGGCTCTGCACTTCTATAGCCACCTAATGTCACGGTCACTATCTCTCCGTCTCGCAGAGCTGAGCTGAGAAATTGCAAACGTCCAGCAATTCCTCACACATGAAAAGTGCCAGCACTGAAAGCTACTGCTTGATCTAACCATGCCTTGGCTAGCCTTTCAGAGCCACACAAAGGTTGGAGCTCTGTGCTCCTCTAGCCACCTAATCTTCTGCTCAACCTCTCTAGCAGTCGAAGGAGAGCTGAGCTGAGAAATTGCAAACATCCACCAATTCCTCACACATGAAAAGTGCCAGCACTGAAAACTACTGCTTGATCTAATCAGGCCTTGGCTAGCCTTTCAAAGCCACACAAAGGTTGGGGCTCTGTGCATCTCTAGCCACCTAATCTTCTGCTCATCCTCTCTCGCAGTCGAAGGAGAGCTGAGCTGAGAAATTGCAAACGTCCAGCAATTCCTCACACATGAAAAGTGCCAGCACTGAAAGCTACTGCTTGATCTAACCAGGCCTTGGCTAGCCTTTCAGAGCCACACAAAGGTTGGGGCTCTGTGCTCCTCTAGCCACCTAATCTTCTGCTCATCCTCTCTCGCAGTCGAAGGAGAGCTGAGCTGAGAAATTGCAAACGTCCAGCAATTCCTCAGACATGAAAAGTGCCAGCTCTGAAAGCTACTGCTTGATCTAACCAGGCCTTGGCTAGCCTTTCAGAGCCACACAAAGGTTGGGGCTCTGTGCTTCTCTAGCCACCTAACCTTTGGCTCATCCTCTCTCGCAGTCGAAGGACAGCTGAGCTGAGAAATTGCAAACGTCCAGCAATTCCTCACACATGAGAAATGCCAGCACTGAAAGCTCTTGCTAGCCAGCGCCGTTCCTTTGAAGCGCTCTCACAGGTGCAGCAACACTGGGGCTCTGCGCTTCTCCAGCGACCTAATGTCACAATCACTATCTCTCCGTCTCGCAGAGCTGAGCTGAGAAATTGCAAACGTCCAGCAATTCCTCAGACATGAGAAGTGCCAGCACTGAAAGCTACTGCTTGATCTAACCAGGCCTTGGCTAGCCTTTCAGAGCCACACAAAGTTTGGGGCTCTGTGCTCCTCTAGCCACCTAATCTTCGGCTCATCCTCTCTCGCAGTCGAAGGAGAGCTGAGCTGAGAAATTGCAAACGTCCACCAATTCCTTACACATGAAAAGTGCCAGCACTGAAAGCTCTTGCTAGCCAGCACCGTTCCTTGGAACTGCTCTCACAGGTGCAGCAACACTGGGGCTCTGCGCTTCTCCAGCGACCTAACGTCACAATCACTATCTCTCCGTCTCGCAGAGCTGAGCTGAGAAATTGCAAACGTCCAGCAATTCCTCACACATGAAAAGTGCCAGCACTGAAAGCTGTTGCTAGCCAGCACCGTTCCTTGGAAGCGCTCTCACAGGCACAGCAACACTGGGCCGCTGTGCTTCTGTAGCCACCTAACGTCACAGTCACTATCTCTCCGTCTCGCAGAGCTGAGCTGAGACATTGCAAACGTCCAGCAATTCCTCACACATGAAAAGTGCCAGCACTGAAAGCTACTGCTTGATCTAACCAGGCCTTGGCTAGCCTTTCAGAGCCACACAAAGGTTGGGGCTCTGTGCTTCTCTAGCCACCTAATCTTCTGCTCATCCTCTCTCGCAGTCGAAGGAGAGCTGAGCTGAGAAATTGCAAACGTCCAGCAATTCCTCACACATGAAAAGTGCCAGCACTGAAAGCTACTGCTTGATCTAACCAGGCCATGGCTAGTCTTTCAGAGCCACACAAAGGTTGGGGCTCTGTGCTTCTCTAGCCACCTAATCTTCTGCTCACCCTCTCTCGCAGTCGAAGGACAGCTGAGCTGAGAAATTGCAAACGTCCACCAATTCCTCACACATGAAAAGTGCCAGCTCTGAAAGCTGTTGCTAGCCAGCACCGTTCCGTGGAAGCGCTCTCACAGGCACAGCAACACTGGGGCTCTGCACTTCTCTAGCCACCTAACGTCACGGTCACTATCTCTCCGTCTCGCAGAGCTGAGCTGAGAAATTGCAAACGTCCAGCAATTCCTCACACATGAAAAGTGCCAGCACTGAAAGCTACTGCTTGATCTAACCATGCCTTGGCTAGCCTTTCAGAGCCACACAAAGGTTGGGGCTCTGTGCTCCTCTAGCCACCTAATCTTCTGCTCAACCTCTCTAGCAGTCGAAGGAGAGCTGAGCTGAGAAATTGCAAACATCCACCAATTCCTCACACATGAAAAGTGCCAGCACTGAAAGCTACTGCTTGATCTAATCAGGCCTTGGCTAGCCTTTCAGAGCCACACAAAGGTTGGGGCTCTGTGCTTCTCTAGCCACCTAATCTTCTGCTCATCCTCTCTCGCAGTCGAAGGAGAGCTGAGCTGAGAAATTGCAAACGTCCAGCAATTCCTCACACATGAAAAGTGCCAGCACTGAAAGCTACTGCTTGATCTAACCAGGCCTTGGCTAGCCTTTCAGAGCCACACAAAGGTTGGGGCTCTGTGCTCCTCTAGCCACCTAATCTTCTGCTCATCCTCTCTCGCAGTCGAAGGAGAGCTGAGCTGAGAAATTGCAAACGTCCAGCAATACCTCACACATGAAAAGTGCCAGCACTGAAAGCTACTGCTTGATCTAACCATGCCTTGGCTAGCCTTTCAGAGCCACACAAAGGTTGGGGCTCTGTGCTCCTCTAGCCACCTAATCTTCTGCTCATCCTCTCTCGCAGTCGAAGGAGAGCTGAGCTGAGAAATTGCAAACGTCCAGCAATTCCTCAGACATGAAAAGTGCCAGCTCTGAAAGCTACTGCTTGATCTAACCAGGCCTTGGCTAGCCTTTCAGAGCCACACAAAGGTTGGGGCTCTGTGCTTCTCTAGCCACCTAACCCTCGGCTCATCCTCTCTCGCAGTCGAAGGAGAGCTGAGCTGAGAAATTGCAAACGTCCAGCAATCCCTCACACATGAAAAGTGCCAGCACTGAAAGCTACTGCTTGATCTAACCAGGCCTTGGCTAGCCTTTCAGAGCCACACAAAGGTTGGGGCTCTGTGGTCCTCTAGCCACCTAATCTTCTGCTCATCCTCTCTCGCAGTCGAAGGAGAGCTGAGCTGAGAAATTGCAAACGTCCAGCAATTCCTCAGACATGAAAAGTGCCAGCTCTGAAAGCTACTGCTTGATCTAACCAGGCCTTGGCTAGCCTTTCAGAGCCACACAAAGGTTGGGGCTCTGTGCTTCTCTAGCCACCTAACCCTCGGCTCATCCTCTCTCGCAGTCGAAGGACAGCTGAGCTGAGAAATTGCAAATGTCCACCAATTCCTCACACATGAAAAGTGCCAGCTCTGAAAGCTGTTGCTAGCCAGCACCGTTCCTTGGAAGCGCTCTCACAGGCACAGCAACACTGGGGCTCTGCACTTCTCTAGCCACCTAACGTCACGGTCACTATCTCTCCGTCTCGCAGAGCTGAGCTGAGAAATTGCAAACGTCCAGCAATTCCTCACACATGAGAAGTGCCAGCACTGAAAGCTACTGCTTGATCTAACCAGGCCTTGGCTAGTCTTTCAGAGCCACACAAAGGTTGGGGCTCTGTGCTTCTCTAGCCACCTAATCTTCTGCTCATCCTCTCTCGCAGTCGAAGGAGAGCTGAGCTGAGAAATTGCAAACGTCCAGCAATTCCTCACACATGAAAAGTGCCAGCACTCAAAGCTGCTGCTAGCCAGCACCGTTCCTTGGAAGCGCTCTCACAGGCGCAGCAACACTGGGGCTCTGCACTTCTATAGCCACCTAATGTCACGGTCACTATCTCTCCGTCTCGCAGAGCTGAGCTGAGAAATTGCAAACGTCCAGCAATTCCTCACACATGAAAAGTGCCAGCACTGAAAGCTACTGCTTGATCTAACCAGGCCTTGGCTAGCCTTTCAGAGCCACACAAAGGTTGGAGCTCTGTGCTCCTCTAGCCACCTAATCTTCTGCTCAACCTCTCTAGCAGTCGAAGGAGAGCTGAGCTGAGAAATTGCAAACATCCACCAATTCCTCACACATGAAAAGTGCCAGCACTGAAAGCTACTGCTTGATCTAATCAGGCCTTGGCTAGCCTTTCAAAGCCACACAAAGGTTGGGGCTCTGTGCATCTCTAGCCACCTAATCTTCTGCTCATCCTCTCTCGCAGTCGAAGGAGAGCTGAGCTGAGAAATTGCAAACGTCCAGCAATTCCTCACACATGAAAAGTGCCAGCACTGAAAGCTACTGCTTGATCTAACCAGGCCTTGGCTAGCCTTTCAGAGCCACACAAAGGTTGGGGCTCTGTGCTTCTCTAGCCACCTAACCTTTGGCTCATCCTCTCTCGCAGTCGAAGGACAGCTGAGCTGAGAAATTGCAAACGTCCAGCAATTCCTCACACATGAGAAATGCCAGCACTGAAAGCTCTTGCTAGCCAGCGCCGTTCCTTTGAAGCGCTCTCACAGGTGCAGCAACACTGGGGCTCTGCGCTTCTCCAGCGACCTAATGTCACAATCACTATCTCTCCGTCTCGCAGAGCTGAGCTGAGAAATTGCAAACGTCCAGCAATTCCTCAGACATGAGAAGTGCCAGCACTGAAAGCTACTGCTTGATCTAACCAGGCCTTGGCTAGCCTTTCAGAGCCACACAAAGTTTGGGGCTCTGTGCTCCTCTAGCCACCTAATCTTCGGCTCATCCTCTCTCGCAGTCGAAGGAGAGCTGAGCTGAGAAATTGCAAACGTCCACCAATTCCTTACACATGAAAAGTGCCAGCACTGAAAGCTCTTGCTAGCCAGCACCGTTCCTTGGAACTGCTCTCACAGGTGCAGCAACACTGGGGCTCTGCGCTTCTCCAGCGACCTAACGTCACAATCACTATCTCTCCGTCTCGCAGAGCTGAGCTGAGAAATTGCAAACGTCCAGCAATTCCTCACACATGAAAAGTGCCAGCACTGAAAGCTGTTGCTAGCCAGCACCGTTCCTTGGAAGCGCTCTCACAGGCACAGCAACACTGGGCCGCTGTGCTTCTGTAGCCACCTAACGTCACAGTCACTATCTCTCCGTCTCGCAGAGCTGAGCTGAGACATTGCAAACGTCCAGCAATTCCTCACACATGAAAAGTGCCAGCACTGAAAGCTACTGCTTGATCTAACCAGGCCTTGGCTAGCCTTTCAGAGCCACACAAAGGTTGGGGCTCTGTGCTTCTCTAGCCACCTAATCTTCTGCTCATCCTCTCTCGCAGTCGAAGGAGAGCTGAGCTGAGAAATTGCAAACGTCCAGCAATTCCTCACACATGAAAAGTGCCAGCACTGAAAGCTACTGCTTGATCTAACCAGGCCATGGCTAGTCTTTCAGAGCCACACAAAGGTTGGGGCTCTGTGCTTCTCTAGCCACCTAATCTTCTGCTCACCCTCTCTCGCAGTCGAAGGACAGCTGAGCTGAGAAATTGCAAACGTCCACCAATTCCTCACACATGAAAAGTGCCAGCTCTGAAAGCTGTTGCTAGCCAGCACCGTTCCGTGGAAGCGCTCTCACAGGCACAGCAACACTGGGGCTCTGCACTTCTCTAGCCACCTAACGTCACGGTCACTATCTCTCCGTCTCGCAGAGCTGAGCTGAGAAATTGCAAACGTCCAGCAATTCCTCACACATGAAAAGTGCCAGCACTGAAAGCTACTGCTTGATCTAACCATGCCTTGGCTAGCCTTTCAGAGCCACACAAAGGTTGGGGCTCTGTGCTCCTCTAGCCACCTAATCTTCTGCTCAACCTCTCTAGCAGTCGAAGGAGAGCTGAGCTGAGAAATTGCAAACATCCACCAATTCCTCACACATGAAAAGTGCCAGCACTGAAAGCTACTGCTTGATCTAATCAGGCCTTGGCTAGCCTTTCAGAGCCACACAAAGGTTGGGGCTCTGTGCTTCTCTAGCCACCTAATCTTCTGCTCATCCTCTCTCGCAGTCGAAGGAGAGCTGAGCTGAGAAATTGCAAACGTCCAGCAATTCCTCACACATGAAAAGTGCCAGCACTGAAAGCTACTGCTTGATCTAACCAGGCCTTGGCTAGCCTTTCAGAGCCACACAAAGGTTGGGGCTCTGTGCTCCTCTAGCCACCTAATCTTCTGCTCATCCTCTCTCGCAGTCGAAGGAGAGCTGAGCTGAGAAATTGCAAACGTCCAGCAATACCTCACACATGAAAAGTGCCAGCACTGAAAGCTACTGCTTGATCTAACCATGCCTTGGCTAGCCTTTCAGAGCCACACAAAGGTTGGGGCTCTGTGCTCCTCTAGCCACCTAATCTTCTGCTCATCCTCTCTCGCAGTCGAAGGAGAGCTGAGCTGAGAAATTGCAAACGTCCAGCAATCCCTCACACATGAAAAGTGCCAGCACTGAAAGCTACTGCTTGATCTAACCAGGCCTTGGCTAGCCTTTCAGAGCCACACAAAGGTTGGGGCTCTGTGCTCCTCTAGCCACCTAACATTCTGCTCATCCTCTCTCGCAGTCGAAGGAGAGCTGAGCTGAGAAATTGCAAACGTCCAGCAATTCCTCAGACATGAAAAGTGCCAGCACTGAAAGCTACTGCTTGATCTAACCAGGCCTTGGCTAGCCTTTCAGAGCCACACAAAGGTTGGGGCTCTGTGCTTCTCTAGCCACCTAATCTTCTGCTCATCCTCTCTCGCAGTCGAAGGAGAGCTGAGCTGAGAAATTGCAAACGTCCAGCAATTCCTCAGACATGAAAAGTGCCAGCTCTGAAAGCTACTGCTTGATCTAACCAGGCCTTGGCTAGCCTTTCAGAGCCACAAAAATGTTGGGGCTCTGAGCTTCTCTAGCCACCTAACCTTCGGCTCATCCTCTCTCGCAGTCGAAGGACAGCTGAGCTGAGAAATTGCAAACGTCCAGCAATTCCTCACACATGAGAAATGCCAGCACTGAAAGCTCTTGCTAGCCAGCGCCGTTCCTTTGAAGCGCTCTCACAGGTGCAGCAACACTGGGGCTCTGCGCTTCTCCAGCGACCTAATGTCACAATCACTATCTCTCCGTCTCGCAGAGCTGAGCTGAGAAATTGCAAACGTCCAGCAATTCCTCAGACATGAGAAGTGCCAGCACTGAAAGCTACTGCTTGATCTAACCAGGCCTTGGCTAGCCTTTCAGAGCCACACAAAGTTTGGGGCTCTGTGCTTCTCTAGCCACCTAATCTTCGGCTCATCCTCTCTCGCAGTCGAAGGAGAGCTGAGCTGAGAAATTGCAAACGTCCACCAATTCCTTACACATGAAAACTGCCAGCACTGAAAGCTGTTGCTAGCCAGCACCGTTCCTTGGAACTGCTCTCACAGGTGCAGCAACACTGGGGCTCTGCGCTTCTCCAGCGACCTAACGTCACAATCACTATCTCTCCGTCTCGCAGAGCTGAGCTGAGAAATTGCAAACGTCCAGCAATTCCTCACACATGAAAAGTGCCAGCACTGAAAGCTGTTGCTAGCCAGCACCGTTCCTTGGAAGCGCTCTCACAGGCACAGCAACACTGGGCCGCTGTGCTTCTGTAGCCACCTAACGTCACAGTCACTATCTCTTCGTCTCGCAGAGCTGAGCTGAGACATTGCAAACGTCCAGCAATTCCTCACACATGAAAAGTGCCAGCACTGAAAGCTACTGCTTGATCTAACCAGGCCTTGGCTAGCCTTTCAGAGCCACACAAAGGTTGGGGCTCTGTGCTTCTCTAGCCACCTAATCTTCTGCTCATCCTCTCTCGCAGTCGAAGGAGAGCTGAGCTGAGAAATTGCAAACGTCCAGCAATTCCTCACACATGAAAAGTGCCAACACTGAAAGCTACTGCTTGATCTAACCAGGCCATGGCTAGTCTTTCAGAGCCACACAAAGGTTGGGGCTCTCTGCTTCTCTAGCCACCTAATCTTCTGCTCATCCTCTCTCGCAGTCGAAGGACAGCTGAACTGAGAAACTGCAAATGTCCACCAATTCCTCACACATGAAAAGTGCCAGCTCTGAAAGCTCTTGCTAGCCAGCACCGTTCCTTGGAAGCGCTTTCACAGGCACAGCAACACTGGGGCTCTGCGCTTCTCTAGCCACCTAACGTCACGGTCACTATCTCTCCGTCTCGCAGAGCTGAGCTGAGAAATTGCAAACGTCCAGCAATTCCTCACACATGAAAAGTGCCAGCACTGAAAGCTACTGCTTGATCTAACCAGGCCTTGGCTAGCCTTTCAGAGCCACACAAAGGTTGGGGCTCTGTGCTTCTCTAGCCACCTAACCCTCGGGTCATCCTCTCTCGCAGTCGAAGGAGAGCTGAGCTGAGAAATTGCAAACATCCAGCAATTCCTCATTCATGAAAAGTGCCAGCACTGAAAGCTACTGCTTGATCTCATCAGGCCTTGGCTAGCCTTTCAGAGCCACACAAAGGTTGGGGCTCTGTGCTCCTCTAGCCACCTAATCTTCTGCTCATCCTCTCTCGCAGTCGAAGGAGAGCTGAGCTGAGAAATTGCAAACGTCCAGCAATTCCTCACACATGAAAAGTGCCAGCACTGAAAGCTACTGCTTGATCTAACCATGCCTTGGCTAGCCTTTCAGAGCCACACAAAGGTTGGGGCTCTGTGCTTCTCTAGCCACCTAACCCTCGGCTCATCCTCTCTCGCAGTCGAAGGAGAGCTGAGCTGAGAAATTGCAAACGTCCAGCAATTCCTCACACATGAAAAGTGCCAGCACTGAAAGCTACTGCTTGATCTAACCAGGCCTTGGCTAGCCTTTCAGAGCCACACAAAGGTTGGGGCTCTCTGCTTCTCTAGCCACCTAACCCTCGGCTCATCCTCTCTCGCAGTCGAAGGACAGCTGAGCTGAGAAACTGCAAATGTCTACCAATTCCTCAGACTTGAAAAGTGCCAGCTCTGAAAGCTGTTGCTAGCCAGCACCGTTCCGTGGAAGCGCTCTCACAGGCACAGCAACACTGGGGCTCTGCGCTTCTCTAGCCACCTAACGTCACGGTCACTATCTCTCCGTCTCGCAGAGCTGAGCTGAGAAATTGCAAACGTCCAGCAATTGCTCACACATGAAAAGTGCCAGCACTGAAAGCTACTGCTTGATCTAATCAGGCCTTGGCTAGCCTTTCAGAGCCACACAAAGGTTGGGGCTCTGTGCTCCTCTAGCCACCTAATCTTCTGCTCATCCTCTCTCGCAGTCGAAGGAGAGCTGAGCTGAGAAATTGCAAACGTCCAGCAATTCCTCACACATGAGAAATGCCAGCACTGAAAGCTGTTGCTAGCCAGCACCGTTCCTTGGAAGCGCTCTCACAGGTGCAGCAACACTGGGGCTCTGCACTTCTCTAGCCACCTAACGTCACGGTCACTATCTCTCCGTCTTGCAGAGCTGAGCTGAGAAATTGCAAACGTCCAGCAATTCCTCACACATGAAAAGTGCCAGCACTGAAAGCTACTGCTTGATCTAACCAGGCCTTGGCTAGCCTTTCAGAGCCACACAAAGGTTGGGGCTCTGTGGTCCTCTAGCCACCTAATCTTCTGCTCAACCTCTCTCGCAGTCGAAGGAGAGCTGAGCTGAGAAATTGCAAACGTCCAGCAATTCCTCACACATGAGAAGTGCCAGCACTGAAAGCTACTGCTTGATCTAACCAGGCCTTGGCTAGCCTTTCAGAGCCACACAAAGGTTGGGGCTCTGTGCTTCTCTAGCCACCTAACCCTCGGCTCATCCTCTCTCGCAGTCGAAGGAGAGCTGAGCTGAGAAATTGCAAACGTCCACCAATTCCTCACACATGAAAAGTGCCAGCTCTGAAAGCTGTTGCTAGCCAGCACCGTTCCGTGGAAGCGCTCTCACAGGCACAGCAACACTGGGGCTCTGCACTTCTCTAGCCACCTAATGTCACGGTCACTATCTCTCCGTCTCGCAGAGCTGAGCTGAGAAATTGCAAACGTCCAGCAATTCCTCACACATGAGAAGTGCCAGCACTGAAAGCTACTGCTTGATCTAACCAGGCCTTGGCTAGTCTTTCAGAGCCACACAAAGGTTGGGGCTCTGTGCTTCTCTAGCCACCTAATCTTCTGCTCATCCTCTCTCGCAGTCGAAGGAGAGCTGAGCTGAGAAATTGCAAACGTCCAGCAATTCCTCACACATGAAAAGTGCCAGCACTCCAAGCTGCTGCTAGCCAGCACCGTTCCTTGGAAGCGCTCTCACAGGCACAGCAACACTGGGGCTCTGCACTTCTATAGCCACCTAATGTCACGGTCACTATCTCTCCGTCTCGCAGAGCTGAGCTGAGAAATTGCAAACGTCCAGCAATTCCTCACACATGAAAAGTGCCAGCACTGAAAGCTACTGCTTGATCTAACCATGCCTTGGCTAGCCTTTCAGAGCCACACAAAGGTTGGGGCTCTGTGCTCCTCTAGCCACCTAATCTTCTGCTCAACCTCTCTAGCAGTCGAAGGAGAGCTGAGCTGAGAAATTGCAAACATCCACCAATTCCTCACACATGAAAAGTGCCAGCACTGAAAGCTACTGCTTGATCTCATCAGGCCTTGGCTAGCCTTTCAGAGCCACACAAAGGTTGGGGCTCTGTGCTTCTCTAGCCACCTAATCTTCTGCTCATCCTCTCTCGCAGTCGAAGGAGAGCTGAGCTGAGAAATTGCAAACGTCCAGCAATTCCTCACACATGAAAAGTGCCAGCACTGAAAGCTACTGCTTGATCTAACCAGGCCTTGGCTAGCCTTTCAGAGCCACACAAAGGTTGGGGCTCTGTGCTTCTCTAGCCACCTAATCTTCTGCTCAACCTCTCTAGCAGTCGAAGGAGAGCTGAGCTGAGAAATTGCAAACGTCCAGCAATTCCTCACACATGAAAAGTGCCAGCACTGAAAGCTACTGCTTGATCTAATCAGGCCTTGGCTAGCCTTTCAGAGCCACACAAAGGTTGGGGCTCTGAGCTTCTCTAGCCACCTAATCTTCTGCTCATCCTCTCTCGCAGTCGAAGGAGAGCTGAGCTGAGAAATTGCAAACGTCCAGCAATTCCTCACACATGAAAAGTGCCAGCACTGAAAGCTACTGCTTGATCTAACCAGGCCTTGGCTAGACTTTCAGAGCCACAGAAAGGTTGGGGCTCTGTGCTCCTCTAGCCACCTAACCCTCGGCTCATCCTCTCTCGCAGTCGAAGGAGAGCTGAGCTGAGAAATTGCAAACGTCCAGCAATTCCTCACACATGAAAAGTGCCAGCACTGAAAGCTGCTCCTAGCAGGCACCGTTCCTTGGAAGTGCTCTCACAGGTGCAGCAACACTGGGGCTCTGCACTTCTCTAGCCACCTAACATCACGGTCACTATCTCTCCGTCTTGCAGAGCTGAGCTGAGAAATTGCAAACATCCAGCAATTCCTCACACATGAAAAGTGCCAGCACTGAATGCTACTGTTTGATCTATGCATGCCTTGGCTAGCCTTTCAGAGCTACACAAAGGTTGGGGCTCTGTGCTCCTCTAGCCACCTAACCTTCTGCTCATCCTCTCTCGCAGTCGAAGGAGAGCTGAGCTGAGAAATTGCAAACGTCCAGCAATTCCTCACACATGAAAAGTGCCAGCACTGAAAGCTCTTGCTAGCCAGCACCGTTCCTTGGAACTGCTCTCACAGGTCAGCAACACTGGGGCTCTGCGCTTCTCTAGCCACCTAATGTCACAATCACTATCTCTCCGTCTCGCAGAGCTGAGCTGAGAAATTGCAAACGTCCAGCAATTCCTCACACATGAAAAGTGCCAGCACTGAAAGCTGTTGCTAGCCAGCACCGTTCCGTGGAAGCGCTCTCACAGGCACAGCAACACTGGGGCTCTGCGCTTCTCTAGCCACCTAACGTCACGGTCACTATCTCTCCGTCTCGCAGAGCTGAGCTGAGAAATTGCAAACGTCCAGCAATTCCTCACACATGAAAAGTGCCAGCACTGAAAGCTACTGCTTGATCTAACCAGGCCTTGGCTAGCCTTTCAGAGCCACACAAAGGTTGGGGCTCTGTGCTTCTCTAGCCACCTAACCCTCGGGTCATCCTCTCTCGCAGTCGAAGGAGAGCTGAGCTGAGAAATTGCAAACATCCAGCAATTCCTCATTCATGAAAAGTGCCAGCACTGAAAGCTACTGCTTGATCTCATCAGGCCTTGGCTAGCCTTTCAGAGCCACACAAAGGTTGGGGCTCTGTGCTTCTCTAGCCACCTAACCCTCGGCTCATCCTCTCTCGCAGTCGAAGGAGAGCTGAGCTGAGAAATTGCAAACGTCCAGCAATTCCTCACACATGAAAAGTGCCAGCACTGAAAGCTACTGCTTGATCTAACCATGCTTTGGCTAGCCTTTCAGAGCCACACAAAGGTTGGGGCTCTGTGCTTCTCTAGCCACCTAACCCTCGGCTCATCCTCTCTCGCAGTCGAAGGAGAGCTGAGCTGAGAAATTGCAAACGTTCACCAATTCCTCACACATGAAAAGTGCCAGCACTGAAAGCTACTGCTTGATCTAACCAGGCCTTGGCTAGCCTTTCAGAGCCACACAAAGGTTGGGGCTCTGTGCTCCTCTAGCCACTAATCATCTGCTCATCCTCTCTCGCAGTCGAAGGAGAGCTGAGCTGAGAAATTGCAAACGTCCAGCAATTCCTCACACATGAAAAGTGCCAGCACTGAAAGCTACTGCTTGATCTAACCAGGCCTTGGCTAGCCTTTCAGAGCCACACAAAGGTTGGGGCTCTCTGCTTCTCTAGCCACCTAACCCTCGGCTCATCCTCTCTCGCAGTCGAAGGACAGCTGAGCTGAGAAACTGCAAACGTCCAGCAATTCCTCAGACTTGAAAAGTGCCAGCTCTGAAAGCTGTTGCTAGCCAGCACCGTTCCATGGAAGCGCTCTCACAGGCACAGCAACACTGGGGCTCTGCGCTTCTCTAGCCACCTAACGTCACGGTCACTATCTCTCCGTCTCGCAGAGCTGAGCTGAGAAATTGCAAACGTCCAGCAATTCCTCACACATGAAAAGTGCCAGCACTGAAAGCTACTGCTTGATCTAATCAGGCCTTGGCTAGCCTTTCAGAGCCACACAAAGGTTGGGGCTCTGTGCTCCTCTAGCCACCTAATCTTCTGCTCATCCTCTCTCGCAGTCGAAGGAGAGTTGAGCTGAGAAATTGCAAACGTCCAGCAATTCCTCACACATGAGAAGTGCCAGCACTGAAAGCTACTGCTTGATCTAACCAGGCCTTGGCTAGCCTTTCAGAGCCACACAAAGGTTGGGGCTCTGTGCTTCTCTAGCCACCTAACCCTCGGGTCATCCTCTCTCGCAGTCGAAGGAGAGCTGAGCTGAGAAATTGCAAACGTCCAGCAATTCCTCACACATGAAAAGTGCCAGCACTGAAAGCTACTGCTTGATCTCATCAGGCCTTGGCTAGCCTTTCAGAGCCACACAAAGGTTGGGGCTCTGTGCTTCTCTAGCCACCTAACCCTCGGCTCATCCTCTCTAGCAGTCGAAGGACAGCTGAGCTGAGAAACTGCAAACGTCCAGCAATTCCTCAGACATGAAAAGTGCCAGCACTGAAAGCTGTTTCTAGCCAGCACCGTTCCGTGGAAGCGCTCTCACAGTCACAGCAACACTGGGGCTCTGCGCTTCTCTAGCCACCTAACGTCACGGTCACTATCTCTCCGTCTCGCAGAGCTGAGCTGAGAAATTGCAAACGTCCAGCAATTCCTCACACATGAAAAGTGCCAGCACTGAAAGCTACTGCTTGTTCTAAGCATGCCTTGGCTAGCCTTTCAGAGCCACAAAAAGGTTGGGGCTCTGTGCTTCTCTAGCCACCTAACCCTCGGCTCATCCTCTCTCGCAGTCGAAGGACAGCTGAGCTGAGAAATTGCAAACGTCCACCAATTCCTCACACATGAAAAGTGCCAGCTCTGAAAGCTGTTGCTAGCCAGCACCGTTCCTTGGAAGCGCTTTCACAGGTGCAGCAACACTGGGGCTCTGCGCTTCTCTAGCCACCTAACATAATGGTCACTATCTCTCCGTCTCGCAGAGCTGAGCTGAGAAATTGCAAACGTCCAGCAATTCCTCACACATGAAAAGTGCCAGCACTGAAAGCTGCTGCTTGACCTCTCTATCCCTTGGCTACCCTTTCAGAGCCACACCAACTGTGGGGATCTGCACCTGCCTAGCCACCTCATGCTATGCTCTCTCTCTCTCGCAGGCTAGGTAGAACTCAGCTCCGAAATTTTAAATATACAGCGACTGCTCCTACATGGAAGGGGCCAGCACTGAAAGCTCTTGCTAGCCATCACCTTTCCTTGGAAGCCCCTTCACAGGCCCAGCAACACTGGGGATCTGCACTTTTCTATCCACCTGAAGTAATGGTCACTCTGTCTCTGTCTCGTAGAGCTCAGCTCTGAAATGGAAAGCATCCAGCATGTCCTCACACATGGAAAGTGCCAGGACTGAAAGCTGCTGCTTGACCTCTCTGTCCCTTGGCTACCCTTTCAGAGCCACACCAACCGTGGGGATCTGCACCTGCCTAGGCACCTCATGTTATGCTCTCTATCGCTCTCGCAGGCTAGGTAGAGCTCAGCTCTGAAATTGAAAACATCCAGCGACTGCTCCCACAGGGAAGGGGCCAGCACTGAAAGCTCTTGCTAGCCCTCACCTTTCCTTGGAAGCCCTTTCACAGGCCCAGCAACACTGGGGATCTGCGCTTCTCTAGCCATCTAATGTAATGATCACTGGTTGCAATGTGGACTCTTTTGCTCTCAAGTTTAGTGTGGTTGTTCTTAAAAGCGCGTTATGTAATACCTTACTTTCAATATATGGTCCTTCTTATTGTGCTATTTATTACCTCTGGGAACTGGACTACTGTTATCATGTTATTGTTGTTTGTAACACTGGTTTATGATATGATAGAAGTGCAGGTCGTGAAACTAATCGGGTGTTTGTACTCAGCATTTCTGTCACCTCTGTACTTCGGGAGCCACCTATGGGAGCTTATTAATAATTATACCTTTTACCTTTTCTCCTCTGAGAGCCAATCTATGGAGGAGACATCTTCGTAGTATGGGTGCTATCTCCTAGAGAATATTAATAACTACACTTTCTACCTTTTCTCCTGGGGGAGCCAACCTATTGGGGAGACATCTTCCAACATCTTCCCTTTCTCCACCAGGTTAATTACAATAGCATTGGAGGAGTTTGTAAACTTTGAATATCCTTGGGATGTTGAACTCAGCATGCTCCTATTGCTAGGAATCAGCCTGTTCCTGAATGTGATTCAGATCTTGTTTAGGGTTAAACAACTATTTAAAAACACCACCCAGAGATCAACTGCCATGACTGCAGCTACTCAAACCCTGGTGACAGGCACTGCGTCTACTCAAACTCTGACAACAGGCACTTGTTACGACCCAGACCGGACAGACCAGAGGGTCGTAGAGCTTCTGGGATCCCCCCGGGCTAAATTAAGGTGAAACCACACCAAATGATCACTTTGAACGCTTTATTCGAATAATCCAAACTGTGGAAGGCACAACGGTGGGCAGCGTGGGTTGCAGCAAAACGTTCACAAGAAGAGAGAAAAGAGAGGGGAAAGAAAAAGGGGAAAAGAAAAGAGATGATAGTAACCACCCTTGGGTCCCACAGCGTCGACGACGAGCGTGGTAATCCTCCGGTGATGGGGGCGCGCAACGTGGCTCTTTGCAGTTGTCTTTTATAGTCTAAATCTCCGTCTACAGTCGCGCCTCCTGAAGACTTATATGGGTTCATTCCAGACAGTTCTCAACATATATGGTAGTGTTCCAGAGGGTTCTTTATCTACTGAGCATGTGCGGCTTATTGGGGTGGTGGTCTTAGGGACTCGCCAAGGAGCTACAAGCCCCCTCCTCAAACAAACTTTGTGTGGCCTCTGGCCATATGCGGTGGGTTACCAGGCTGGTTCTGCCACAACACAGGACTGCATACCCTCTGGCACGCCCCCTGTGTCCATGCCAACCAACTTCTTGCTAATGTATGTCCCTCCCTCTTTGTTATGCAGACTGTACCTTGGTTGCTACAATGTTTGAGACATTGACAGACATTAACTCTTTCAGTCCCTCACAGCACTGTGGCTAGTCTAACCCTGGTGACAGGTACTGCAGCTACTCTAACCCCAGCAACAAGCACTGCAGCTACTCAAACCCCTACGACAAGCACTGTGCCTATTCAAACCCCAGTGATAAGCAGTGAAGCTATTCAGACCCTGGCGACAGGCACTGTGGCTACTCAAACCTTGGTGATGGGTGATGCAGCTGAACTAGAGAATCAACCGGTGCCAGTATCAATCACCTCTATACAGAAGAAGAAAAATACAAAAAAATCAGTTCACTTAGCGAAGGATGAAGGTGAACCAGGGTCATCACGAGAACAGGAGGAAGAGGCAGAACCAGAGATAATCACCCAGTCCTTGAGTGAGCTGCGAGATATGCAAAGACTTCAGCCATAGTCCAGGTGAGCACATTATCACCTGGCTGCTCCGATGCTGGGATAAGAGGGCCAGTAGCTTGGAATTAGAGGCTAAGGAAGCCAAGCAATTGGTATCCCTTTCTAGGGAAGGGGGCATTGACAAGGCAATTGGGAAAAAGACACAAGCCCTCAGCCTCTGGAGGCGACTTCTGTTGGGTGTGAGGGAAAGGTACCCCTTCAAGGAAGATGTTGTATGTCACCCAGGCAAGAGGACCGCCACGGAGAGAGGTATCCAGTACCTGAGGGAATTAGCCATGCGGGAGATGGTTTATTATGACCCAGGCAATGTGCAATTACCCAGAGATCCAGATGAAGTCCAACGTGCATGATTCATGTGGCGGAAGTTTTTACGAAGCGCACCATTGTCATATGCCAATGCATTGGCAGTAATGGACTGGAAAGATGAAGAGGGACCAACAGTAGATGAATTGGTTTGCCAGCTCCGGCAATACTAAGTAAGTCTCACTTCCTCCTTCATCGCAGCTGTGGAGAGACTGCCAGACATGCTAGAACTTCAATGCGAATTGGAGTCAAAGGCAGCCAAGTGATACGCCACAATTGATATCGCTAATGCATTTTTTTCAATCCCTTTGGCAGCAGAGTGCAGGCCACAGTTTGCTTTCACTTGGAGGGGCGTCCAGTACACCTGGAATCGACTGCCCCAGGGGTGGAAACACAGCCCCACCATTTGCCATGGACTAATCCAGACTGCACTGGAAAAGGGTGAGGCTCCAGAACACCTGCAGTACATTGATGACATCATTGTATGGGGCAACACAGCAGAAGAAGTTTTTGAGAAAGGGGAGAAAATAGTTCAAATCCTTCTGAACGCAGGTTTTGCCATAAAACAGAGTAAGGTGAAGGGACCTGCACAGGAGATCCAGTTTTTAGGAATAAAATGGCAAGATAGACATCGTCACATCCCAATGGATGTGATCAACAAAATAGCAGCTATGTCTCCACCGACTAGTAAACAGGAAATGCAAGCTTTCTTAGGCGTTGTAGGTTCTTGGAGAATGCATATTCCAAATTACAGTATGATTGTAAGCCCTCTCTATCAAGTGACCTGGAAGAAGAACAATTTTAAATGGGGCCCTGAGCAACAACAAGCCTTTGAACAGATTAAACGGGAGATTGTTCATGCAGTAGCCCTTGGGCCAGTCCAGGCAGGACCAGATGTTAAAAATGTGCTCTACACCGCAGCCAGGGAGAATGGCCCTACCTGGAGCCTCTGGCAGAAGGCACCTGGGGAGACCCGAGGTCGACCTCTAGGGTTTTGGAGTCGAGGATCTGAGGCCCGCTATACTCCAACTGAAAAGGAGATATTAGCAGCATATGAAGGAGTTGGAGCTGCTTCAGAAGTGGTTGGTACTGAAACACAGCTCCTATTAGCACCCCGACTGCCAGTGCTGGGCTGGATGTTCAAAGGGAAGGTCCCTTCTACACATCATGCAACTGATGCTACGTGGAATAAGTGGGTTGCACTGATCACACAACAAAGTCGAATAGGAAACCCCTGTCGCCCAGGAATTTTGGAAGTGATCACGGACTGGCCAGAAGGCAAAGATTTTGGAATATTGCCAGAGGAGGAGGTGACGCATTCTGAAGAGGCCCCACTGTATAATAAACTGCCAGAAAATGAGAGGCAATATGCCCTGTTCATTGATGGGTCCTGTCGCATTGTAGGAAAGCATCGGAGGTGGAAGGCAGCTGTGTGGAGTCCTATACAACAAGTTGCAGAAACTGCTGAAGGAGAAGGTGAATCAAGTCAATTTGCAGAGGTGAAAGCCATCCAGCTGGCGGACGCTCAGTATATAAACAGGGGGGAGTTGGCCGGGAGGAGCAGATTGCTGCTTGGGCATCGGTCAGTGGGTGGTGAGCAATTGCATTGTGCGTCACTTGTCTTTTCTTGGGTGTTATTTCTTTTTTTTGTTATATTCCTCTTCATTACAATTATTATTATATTATTATTCTTAGTTATTAATGTATTTTATTTTACTTTATTTATTAAACCGTTCTTATCTCAACCCATGAGTTTTACTTCTTTTTTCCGATCCTCCTCCCCATCCCACTGGGAGGGGGGAGGGGGAAGCAGCTGCATGGTCTTTAGTTGCTGACTGGGGTTAAACCACAACAGTCCTTTTTGGCGCCCAACGTGGGGCATGAAGGGTTGAGATAACGACAGATCTGATCAGAGTGTGTTAAAACAAACTTGTTCTAAGTATTCATTGTATTGGTTTGATATTCACTGGTTACAATGTGGACTCTTTTGCTCTCAAGGTTGGTGTGGTTGTTCTTAAAGGTGCATTATGTAATATATTCCTTGCAGTATATGCTCCCTGTTGTGCTATTTATCACCTCTGGGAACTGGACTAGAGTTATCATGTTGTTGTTTGTAACACTGGCTTATGATAGAAGTGCAGGTCGTGAAACTAATTGGGTGTTTGTACTCAGCATTGTTGTCACCTCTGTACTTCGGGAGCCACCTATGGGTGGAGCCCAAAATACTTCAGCATGCTGTGCTCTCTGCTAGAGCTGAAAGAATACAGTGTAGCTTTGCTCTCTTCTTGACTAGAGGTCAGGAAGGTGAGGTAGTAGATGACTTACAATATTGTGTAGCATGCTCTACTTTTAACATGGGGGCTGCTTTTTTTAATGGTAATTGTGTTGATTTTGTGAGAAATGTGAATGTGATTCGTGTGAGTAAAAAACAGAATAGAAGAGGGAGGATTGGTTCATGTAGATATGAAGACATAGTTGAGTGAAAGCACCATTGTTTTAATGCAACTGCGGACCCTGACGGGGAAGATGATTGTGTAATCGCAAACTGCAGAAGTTCCTTTATCTATGGGGTTGTAAGTTTCTAAAAGTGGTACAAGCTTAAAACCGGTTGGGGGACGATTGGTTACCAGAAGGAATGACAGAAGGCACGCGCTGCACGAGATAAGAAGGCGAAGAGTTCAACCTTAAAAATCTGTATAAAGGTCGCTGAGGAAGACTCTTACTTCATCCCAAGACCCCCGCCCAAGACCACTGTCGTGGTTTAACCCCAGCCGGCAGCTAAGCACCACGCAGCCGCTTGCTCACTGCCCCCCCCCACCCCTGGGATGGGGGAGAGAATCAGGGAAAAAAAACCAAACTCGTGAGTTGAGATAAAGACAGTTTAATAGGACAGAAAGGAATGAAAAACAATGATAATGATAATAATAATATGACAATAGCAATACTAAAAGAATTAAACTATACAAAGCAAGTGGTGCACAATGCAATTGCTCACCACTCGTTGACCAGTTAGTTCCCGAGCCGCGATCCCCCTCCCAGTTAACTCCCCCCAGTTTATATACTGGACATGAAGTCATATGGTATGGAATAGCTCTTTGGCCAGTTTGGGTCAGCTGTCCTGATGGTGTCCCCTCCCAGCTTCTTGTGCCCCTCCAGCCTTCTTGCTGGCTGGGCATGAGAAGCTGAAAAATCCTTGACTTCTTAGTATAAACACTGCTTAGCAACACCTAAAAACATCAGTGTGTTATCAACATTCTTTTCCTACTAAATCCAAAACACAGCACTATACCAGCTACTAAGAAGAAAATTAACTCTGTCCTAGCCGAAACCAGGACAGTATCCACCCCTTATTCTATACCATCTACATCATGTCCAGGTCCCACACTTCCCAATGCATTTTCAATTAATCACCACCACTTTTGCTGCCTTTATATATACACACAGATATCATTCCCTTAATGTATAAGCCTTTACAATGTCCATTTAAAATGTTCGTTGAGTTCATTCAGTCCATGACTTTGGACTCCATCTATCATAACAGTCTGTCTGGGCAGGAGGGATGGTGTGAAGTCCGCTCAGTCGGCAGAGCAGGATCCGGCTTTGGTGCAGTGCAGCGGGCGGATGACATTGGGCGCAGCAGGAGGATGGTGTGTAGTGTTGGATTGTTGCATGCTGCAGTCAGTCCTGGTTCCATCACTACTGCACTTCGCTTGGTTTTATCAAAGTTCATTCTTTATAAACTAGATAATTCTTACTGTAATACTGCTGATATAGCATATAACAACTATAGTAATGATGACATACAGTGGCAGGGTTATATAGCAATTAACATAATACAATTTAATTCACTGGCTATTCTCACCTAAAATCAAATCCCCTTGAGGCACACATCGGACTTCCCCGTCCTTCCGCATCACCCACCAAGTGCACCCAGGTCCTTGAGCAAAAGCGATCCCACGAATGGGTTTTCCTTTGCCTGAGGCAGGAGTAACCCAGACTGTCTTCCCTAGCATATTTTTTATGTGCACTACAGGGACCTTATCCCCTTCTACAGTACGTAAAAGTTCTGATTGGGCAGGGCCAGCCCGATTGGCAGATCCTCTAGTGTTGACTAACCAGGTGGCCTTTGCTAAATGTGTATCCCAATGTTTAAAAGTCCCACCACCCATTGCTTTCAATGTAGTCTTTAACAACCCATTGTATCGCTCGATTTTCCCGGAGGCTGGTGCATGATATGGGATGTGATACACCCAGTCAGTGCCATGCTCTTTGGCCCAGGTGTCTATGAGGTTGTTCCGGAAATGAGTCCCGTTGTCTGACTCAATTCTTTCTGGGGTACCGTGTCGCCATAAGACTTGCTTCTCAAGGCCCAGGATAGTGTTCCGGGCGGTGGCATGGGGCACGGGATATGTTTCCAGCCATCCGGTGGTTGCTTCCACCATTGTAAGCACATAGCGCTTGCCTTGGCGGGTTTGTGGGAGTGTGATGTAGTCAATCTGCCAGGCCTCCCCATATTTATATTTCAGCCATCGTCCCCCATACCAAAGAGGCTTTAACCGCTTGGCTTGCTTAATTGCAGCGCATGTTTCACATTCATGGATGACCTGTGCGATAGTGTCCATGGTCAAATCCACCCCTCGATCACGAGCCCATCTATATGTTGCATCTCTTCCCTGATGCCCTGAGGTGTCATGTGCCCACCGAGCTAAAAATAATTCACCCTTATGTTGCCAGTCCAGATCCACCTGAGCTACTTCAATCCTAGCAGCCTTGTCTACGTGTTGATTGTTTTGATGTTCTTCAGTGGCCCGGCTCTTGGGTACATGGGCATCTACATGACGTACTTTCACAACCAGGTTCTCTAGCCAGGCAGCAATATCTTGCCACAATGCAGCAGCCCAGATGGGTTTACCTCTGCGTTGCCAGTTGCTCTGCTTCCATTGCTGCAACCACCCCCACAGAGCATTTGCCACCATCCATGAATCAGTATAGAGATAAAGTATTGGCCATTTTTCTCGTTCAGCAATGTCTAAAGCCAGCTGGATGGCTTTCACCTCTGCAAACTGACTCGATTCACCTTCTCCTTCTGCAGTTTCTGCAACTTGTCGTATAGGACTCCATACAGCCGCCTTCCACCTCCGATGCTTTCCTACAATGCGACAGGACCCATCAGTAAACAGGGCATATTGCCTCTCATTTTCTGGCAGTTTATTATACAATGGTGCCTCTTCAGCACGCGTTACCTCCTCCTCTGGTGATATTCCAAAATCTTTGCCTTCTGGCCAGTCTGTGATCACTTCCAGAATTCCTGGGCGACTAAGGTTTCCTATTCGACTTCACTGTGTGATCAGTGCAACCCACTTACTCCATGTAGCATCAGTTGCGTGATGTGTAGAAGGGACCTTCCCTTTGAACATCCAGCCTAGCACTGGCAGTCGGGGTGCCAACAGGAGCTGTGTTTCAGTACCAACCACTTCTGAAGCAGCTCGAACTCCTTCATATGCTGCTAATATCTCCTTTTCAGTTGGAGTATAGCGGGCCTCAGATCCTCGATATCCCCGACTCCAAAACCCTAGAGGTCGACCTCGGGTCTCCCCAGGTGCTTTCTGCCAGAGGCTCCAGGTAGGGCCATTCTCCCTGGCTGCGGTGTAGAGCACATTTTTAATATCTGGTCCTGCCCGGACTGGCCCAAGGGCTACTGCATGAACTATCTCCCGTTTAATCTGTTCAAAGGCTTGTTGTTGCTCAGGGCCCCATTTAAAATCGTTCTTCTTCCGGGTCACTTGATAGAGAGGGCTTACAATCAGACTATAATTTGGAATATGCATTCTCCAAAAACCTACAACACCTAAGAAAGCTTGCGTTTCCTGTTTACTAGTCGGTGGGGACATAGCTGCTATTTTGTTGATCACATCCATTGGGATATGACGACGTCCGTCTTGCCATTTTATTCCTAAAAACTGAATCTCCTGTGCGGGTCCCTTCACCTTACTTTGTTTTATGGCAAAACCGGCTTTCAGAAGGATTTGGATTATTTTCTCCCCTTTCTCAAAAACTTCTTCTGCTGTGTTGCCCCATACAATGATGTCATCAATGTACTGCAGGTGTTCTGGAGCTCCACCTTTTTCTAGTGCATTTTGGATCAGTCCATGGCAAATGGTGGGGCTGTGTTTCCACCCCTGGGGCAGTCGATTCCAGGTGTACTGGACGCCCCTCCAAGTGAAAGCAAACTGTGGCCGGCACTCTGCTGCCAAAGGGATTGAAAAAAATGCATTAGCGATATCAATTGTGGCGTATCACTTGGCTGCCTTTGACTCCAATTCGCATTGAAGTTCTAGCATGTCTGGCACAGCAGCACTCAGCGGTGGCGTGACTTCATTCAGGCCACGATAGTCTACTGTTAGTCTCCATTCTCCATTAGACTTTCGCACTGGCCATATGGGGCTGTTAAAGGGTGAGCGAGTCCTGCTGATCACTCCTTGGCTCTCCAGTCGATGAATCAGCGTATGGATGGGAATCAGGGAGTCTCGGTTGGTGCGATATTGCCGCCGGTGCACCGTTGTGGTAGCGATCGGCACCTGTTGTTCTTCAACCCTCAGCAACCCCACAACCGAAGGGTCCTCAGAGAGACCAGGTAAGGTGGACAACTGTTCAATTCCCTCTGTCTCCAAGGCAGCTATACCAAAAGCCCACCGATACCCCTTTGGGTCTTTAAAATACCCTCTCCTGAGAAAGTCTATGCCAAGGATGCATGGGGCCTCTGGGCCAGTCACAATGGGGTGTTTCTGCCACTCATTCCCAGTTAGGCTTATTTCAGCCTCCAATAGAGTTAGCTGTTGAGATCCCCCTGTCACACCAGAGATACAGATGGGTTCTGCCCCTTCATAACTTGATGGCATTAGAGTACACTGTGCACCAGTATCCACTAGGGCCTCATACTCCTGTGGGTCTGATGTGCCAGGCCATCGAATCCACACAGTCCAATAAACCCGGTTGTCCCTTTCCTCCACCTGGCTGGAGGCAGGGCCCCTCTAATCCTGGTCAGAGTATTTGTTACTCACTTCTTGTAAAAATGACTTAGAGGTCCCTTCAAGAGGGTCAGAAGCCCTTCTACTTTGTCTGGCAACCGGAGCGGCATCTTTCCTGGAAGAATCCCCTTTTCTGGTTGTTTTTCCTTTCAATTCACGTACCCGTGCATCTAGGACCGAGGTAGGTTTTCTATCCCACTTCCTCATGTCCTCTCCGTGGTCACGCAGGTAAAACCACAGGGTACCCCGTGGTGTATACCTCCTATATTCTCTCTCTTGATCAGAGGAATGCTCACTCCTAATAGCTGAGATATTGGTCTGTACAGGTGGGGAGTAGGACTTTTCGATCAGTTCAATCAGTTTTTCAGACTTTTTGGACAGTTTTTCCACAGCCGAGACACAGGCTCGTAGGGATGAAGAGAGATTTTCTTCATATTGCCGGAGTTGGCGAGCCATTTCATCCACTGTCGGTGCCTCTTCGTCTTTCCAAGTTAGTACTGCCAATGGGTTGGCATACGATGATGGTGCGCTCCGTACAAACTTCCGCCACATGGGTCGTGTGCATTGAACTTCGTCTGGATCTTTGGGTAATTGTAAACTATCCGGGTCATAATAAATCATCTCTAGCATGGCTAATTCCCTCAGGTACTGAATACCTCTTTCCATGGTAGTCCACTTGCCTGGTTGACATATAACATCTTCCTTGAAGGGATACCTTTCCTTCACACTTGACAGGAGTCGCCTCCAGAGGCTGAGGGCTTGTGTCCCTTTTCCAATCGCCTTATCAATGCCACCTTCCCTAGCAAGTGATCCCAGCTGCTTGGCTTCCTTACCCTCTAATTCCAGGCTACTAGCCCCATTGTCCCAGCATCGGAGCAGCCAGGTGATAATGTGCTCACCTGGACGACGGCTGAAATCTTTTCGCATATCCCACAGCTCACTCAGGGATAGAGATCAGGTGATTACTTCTGGTTCTGCCTCTTCCTCCTGTTCTCGTGATGGCCCTGGTTCATCTTCATCCTTCGCTAAACGAACTGATTTTTTTGTATATTTCTTCTTCTGTATAGGGGCGACTGATACTGGCACAGGTTGGTTCTCTGGTTCAGCCGCAGCGCCTGTCGCAGGGGTCGAAGTGGCTGCAGCGCTTGTCGCAGGGGTCGGAGTAGCCGCAGCACCTGTCGCAGGGGTCGGAGTAGCCGCAGCGCCTGTCGCAGGGGTCGGAGTAGCCGCAGTGTCTGTTGTCGGGGCTGGAGTAGCCGCCTTGCCTGTCGCTAGGGTTGCAGTAGCCGCTGTGTCTGTTGCAGGGGTTGGAGTAGCTGCAGTATCTGTTGGTCTGTTTTCCCTCCCTTCCCCCTGAGGGTGCTGCACAGTATCAAGCAGTGTTTGGTAGATACTAGCCAGGGCCCAGCACAGTGCGATAAGTTGTGCCTCTTTGGAATAGCCACAGCATTTTCCTCTCAGATAATCTATCACTTTATCAGGGTCCTGTAGTTGTTCAGGAGTGAAGTTCCAAACCATTGGAGGTGAGAAGTTCTCTAGATACCTGCCCATTTTCTCCCACATGCCATGCCACCCATGGCTATTAAGCCTCGGGGCAGATTTCCGAAAGGTATTCTTAAACAGTTGTTTAACCTTAAACAAGGCCTGGAACACATTCAGGAGACATAACAATAGGAACATGCTGGTTTGAACATCCCAAGGATATTCAAAATTCTCAAGAGCCACTGTAATTTGCCTGGAGGAGAAGGGGAAGGTGAAGAAATGTGTCTCCCCTGTGGCTTGGCTCTCCGATGAGAAAAGGTACAAGGTGTAATTATTAATAGTTTCTGATAGACGGCTCCCGAAGTACGGAGGTGACGGCAATGCTGAGTACAAATACCAGATTAGTTCCACGATCAGCAATTCTATCGTATCATAAGCCAGTGTTACAAAGTACAACAACATGATAACTCTGGCCCAGTTCCCACGGGTGATAAACAGCACAACAGGGAGCATATACTGCAAGTAAGGTATTACATAACGCACCTTTAAGAACAAGCGCACCAACTTTGAGAGCAAATACATCAACATTGTGACCAGCAACTATTGAACTAATATAATGTATGTTTATAACAAATTTGTTCTAACACATTCCAGTCAGATTTGTCGTTATCTCAACTCGTCGAGCCCCAGGTTGGGCGCCAAAAAGGACTGTCGTGGTTTAACCCCAGCCGGCAGCTAAGCACCACGCAGCCGCTTGCTCACTGCCCCCCCCCACCCCTGGGATGGGGGAGAGAATCAGGGAAAAAAAAACAAAACTCGTGAGTTGAGATAAAGACAGTTTAATAGGACAGAAAGGAATGAAAAACAATGATAATGATAATAATAATATGACAATAGCAATACTAAAAGAATTAAACTATACAAAGCAAGTGGTGCACAATGCAATTGCTCACCACTCGTTGACCGATGCCCAGTTAGTTCCCGAGCCGCGATCCCCCTCCCAGTTAACTCCCCCCAGTTTATATACTGGACATGAAGTCATATGGTATGGAATAGCTCTTTGGCCAGTTTGGGTCAGCTGTCCTGATGGTGTCCCCTCCCAGCTTCTTGTGCCCCTCCAGCCTTCTTGCTGGCTGGGCACGAGAAGCTGAAAAATCCTTGACTTAGTATAAACACTACTTAGCAACAACTAAAAACATCAGTGTGTTATCAACATTCTTTTCCTACTAAATCCAAAACACAGCACTATACCAGCTACTAAGAAGAAAATTAACTCTGTCCTAGCCGAAACCAGGACAACCACCAAGAGGCAGTGCGCATGTGAAAGGGACTTGCAAAACTCATTTTAATACGAAGCGAAGGACAATTTGCATATCGCATCACCCTGTTAAATACGTAAGAGTATAGACTATAAACGCTATATGCTGCTGTCTGTAGGTGTGCGTGTTGGTAGAGCCCAGGTTCCCCGCGCACCCAGCGCTGTTTGCTTGCCTTTATTCGCTAATAAACCAAGTTCCTGTTAACGTATTATTTTGGGACTCGGTCATTTATCACAATTTGGGGGCTCGTCCGGGATGGTCTTGGTTCCTGAATTCTGACTTGATCTAGGAGGGGCGCCCCACCGTTTGGTGGCTCCTGTTCGGGTCAGGTCGGGACCAACGCCATCCTGAACCTGAATAGAGGCAAGCAAAGAATTCGATTTTTGGAGCTCCCTTGCCGGTTGCGGCAGTTGATTTTGCCCGTAATTCTGTGCGCAAAGAAGCGAATGAAGACGACGGAGTCGTGAGTATTAAAGGCGTATACCGTTCGGTTGGGTGGGATTCGGTTGCCTGTGTGTGAAGAGTGTGATTGAGACGGAACGTAGTTCCGAAGCGAGTGCAGAGGTCTTCTAACCGCGGTTCCAATCTCCCGCAAGGGACTTGGCCGGTGAAGGACCGAAGCGATTCCTATAGGATTCGTGGGTGGGTGATAGGTCCTAAGCCCCCTGCAAGACACTCTTGTTAAGGTAACCAAGGGCTGTAGGAATTGCCACGGTAAAATTCCTAGATGGGCCAAATAAAATCTAAGACCCAGGACCAGAAGAAAGGGAGCGAATTACCAGACATACTACTAGAATGTCCATTAGGGATAATGATTAGAAATTGGAATAATAGGGGCCCCAGAAAAGGAAAAAGCAAATTAAAAATGGTTCAATATTGTACGGTAGAGTGGCCGAAGGAGCCTTTAAAACCACATGTTTTTTGGCCTGTTTTTGGATCTTTTGAGGACTGGGTCTGCCAAGCCTTAAATATATATGTTAATACAAAGGAACCTTTTAGTCAAGAGGAAAGTGATTATGCAGGATTATGGATTAGGACTTCACATCCTTTTCCCGCCTCGATACTTGCATTAAAGGCAGATGAAAAGCCTGAGGAGGAAGAAAAAGAGAAAGAAAAAGGAAAAAATAATGATGAATGGGAGCCGCTAGATAACATACCACCACCGTATAATCCACCCCCGGCAGCTCCGCACCCGGGGATGGTACCACCCCCTCCTCCGGCGCCGACAGCTCCCAGATCAGATCTACCGCCAGCTGCATGTAAACGAAGTAGAATTGCCGCCTCTGAAGGAACTGTTTTATATCCCCTAAGGGAAGTACCCCTTGGAGGAAATCAGGGAGGCATTGGATTTGTAGCTGTACCACTAAGTACTACAGATATGAGAAACTTCAAAAAGGAAATGGGGACTTTATTAGATGATCCACTGGGAGTGGCCGAAAAACTAGATCAATTCCTAGGTCCTAATACCTATACCTGGGAAGAAATGCAGTCCATTTTAGGGATTTTATTTACTACTGAGGAAAAGGGAATGATCAGACAGGCAGGAATGAGAATTTGGGAAAGACAGAATCAGGCAGGACCCCCGGCGGACCAGAAATGGCCAAACGTGGGTCCTCACTGGGATGATCAACAACCCCAGGGGAGACAGAACATGAGGGATTTAAGAACGTTAATCATACAAGGAATAAGGGAGGCGGTTCCACGAGGACAAAACATCAATAAAGCATTTAGTGAACAGCAAAGGAAGGATGAATCTCCCACAGAGTGGTTGGAGAGATTAAGGAAGAGTCTGCAGATGTATTCAGGAATTGATCCGAATACAGTAGCTGGAACCGCACTCCTCAGAACACAATTTGTGGCCAAATCCTGGGGAGATATAAGAAGGAAATTAGAAAAGCTAGAAGATTGGCAAGAGAAGGGATTAGAGGAGTTACTCAGGGAAGCACAAAAAGTCTATGTCAGACGAGATGAAGAAAAACAAAAAGCAAAAGCAAAAATTTTCATAGCTGCTGTTCGAGAGAGTCAGAAAAATAAGAATTCATCTGGGGAAAGGAAAGAAAGAGGGGTGAACAGAATTCCCCAAGAACCACCCCGCCGAGAAAGAACAACTATTTCTGTTTGCTATTACTGTGGCAAAAAGGGACACATTCAGAAGAATTGCCGTAAGCGAAAACAGGATGAGCAAATGCTTAAAGAAGAATAGGGGTGTCAGGGGCTATATCTCTTGGGGACTTCAACATCAACAGAGCCCTTGATAAAATTGTTAATAGGACCCCATAAAGAGGAATACTCATTTTTAGTAGATACTGGGGCTGAGAAATCAACGATTCAAAAACTTCCAAAAGGCATAGAAAAAGGGAAAAATTACATGTCAGTAATTGGTGCAAAAGGGGAGCCTTTTAAGGTACCTATTCTAGAAGACGTAAAAATAGAATCGGAAAAGAAAATCTGCTTGAATGATTTACTTTTGCTTCCCGAAGCAGAATATAATCTGTTAGGAAGAGACTTAATTCTGAAATTAAATTTCAGTATTCAGAGTCAAGGGGACAAACTACAGGTTAAATTATACACTTTAACACAAGCAGATGAAGAAGTTATCAACCCCTCAGTATGGTATCAGGAAGGGGAAACTGGGAAGATAGATATGAATCCAATAGTTGTTCAAATAACAGATCCACATCGTCCGATTAGAATCAAACAATATCCCATACCGATGGAAGGTCGAAGAGGATTGAAACCTATAGTAGACAGGCTTTTAAAAAAAGGGACTTTAGAACCGTGTATGTCACCTCATAATACACCCATCCTACCTGTAAAGAAACCCGATGGGTCATATAGGATGGTACAAGATTTAAGGGCCGTAAATCAACGAACGATTACCAAATTCCCTGTGGTAACTAATCCTTATACTTTATTGAGTCATTTATCTCCCAAGCATATTTGGTATAGTGTAATAGATCTGAAAGATGCTTTTTGGGCTTGCCCCCTAGATAAAGGATCTAGAGATTATTTTGCCTTTGAATGGGAGGATCCTGAAACAGGGAGAAAACAACAATTGAGGTGGACCGTACTACCACAGGGGTTTACAGAATCACCTAATCTGTTTGGACAAACATTAGAAACAATTTTACAAGATTTCACTATACCCAGGGAGGTAAAGTTATTACAATATGTAGATGACCTATTGATAGCAGGGGAAACTGAGGAAGAAACCCAAAAGGCTACTATTGAACTATTAAATTTCCTGGGAGAAAAGGGATTAAAGGTGTCCCGGTCAAAATTGCAATTTACAGAACAAGAAGTGAGATATTTAGGGCATTGGTTAAGTGAAGGAAAAAAGAAATTAGACCCTGACAGAATATCTGGGATTTTATCCCTGAGACCCCCAAAAACTAAAAAGGAAATAAGACAAGTATTGGGATTATTAGGGTATTGCAGACCATGGCTTGAAGGCTATAGTGAAAAGGTAAAATTTCTATATGAGAAATTGACTAATAACCAGTTTAAGTGGTATGTGGAAGATGAAAAAAAGTTTGAAGAAATTAAAAGGACACTTGTGGAAGCACCTGTGTTGAGCCTTCCAGAGTTGGAAAAACCTTTTTATCTATTTGTAAATACATCCAATCAAACAGCATATGGAGTTCTCACTCAAGACTGGGCAGGGGTTAAAAAGCCTGTAGGATACTTGTCTAAATTACTTGATCCAGTAAGTAGAGGATGGCCTGCTTGTCTCCAGGCCTTGGTTGCTACAGCACTATTAACAGAAGAAGCTAGGAAAATTACTTTTAGCGCCCCTTTGAAGGTATTTACCCCACACAATGTTAGGGGAGTTCTCCAACAAAAAGCTGAAAAATGGCTAACGGATAGCAGAATTTTAAAGTATGAGACCATATTGATTAACTCTCCAGATTTAGAGCTAAAAGTTACTTCTGCTCAAAGTCCAGCACAATTTTTGTTCGGAGAACCGTCAGAAAAGTTGCAACATGATTGCTTAGAAGTAATCGAAGTTCAAACTAAAGTGAGACTGGATTTAAAGGAAACTGAACTAGAAAAAGGAGAAAAATTGTTTGTAGATGGATCTTCCCGAATAGTTGAAGGGAAGAGAAAATCAGGGTATGCAATAATAAATAAAGATTTAGAGATTGTTGAATCGGGACCTTTAAGTCCAGCATGGTCAGCTCAAGCTTGTGAGTTGTATGCTTCTATACAGAGCTTTAGAATTATTAAAGGGAAAAAGCGGAACAATATTCACGGACTCTAAATATGCATTTGGAGTGGTCCACACTTTTGGAAAAATCTGGGAAGAAAGAGGCCTAATTAATACTCAAGGGAAGAATCTAATACATCAAGAATTAATAATAAAAATTTTAAGAATGTTAAGGGAACCAAAAGAGATAGCAGTAGTACATATAAGAGGACATCAAAAAGGGTTAGATTATCAGACTAGGGGAAACAATCTCGCAGATAAAGAAGCCCAGGAGGCAGCTTTAAGGGCTCCGATTGTTCGGGTTAATATAATACAAACAAAAGAGGATACAAGTGAGGAGGAACGAGAAAGTGAAAAGAAGTATACCCCTGAGGAAATAACCAGACTTGAGAAAATAGGGGCAAACTTCGAACGAGGAAAATGGACACTGCCCGATGGCAGAGAAATGTTGCCAAAGGCTTATGCTAGACAGATTTTGGAGCGTTTACATGTACAAACACATTGGAGTACAAGAGCATTAAGCGATCATTTTCTTAAACAATTTGGCTGTATTGGAATCTTTGAAATAGCTAAACAGATTACACAAGGTTGCTTGACTTGTCACAAAGTAAACAAGAAAGTGTTCCGACAAGTGGCAGCAGGGGGAAGAAGAACAGCTTGTAGACCTTTTGAGAGAATACAAGTTGATTTTACCGAACTCCCTAAAGTCGGAAGGTTGAAATATCTATTGGTAATGGTAAACCATTTAACACAATGGGTAGAAGCCTACCCTGTGACACGAGCTACAGCACAAATGGTAGTGAAAATTTTATTAGAACACTTAATACCTAGATATGAGATAATCCAGTACATTGATTCTGACCAAGGCACTCATTTTACTTCCAAAATAATAGAGGTGCTATGTCAATCCTTAGGTATCAGGTGGGAACACCACACCCCATGGCATCCACAAAGCTCGGGAAAAGTAGAGAGAATGAATCAAACAATAAAACAACAACTGGCCAAGTTAATGATTGAAACACAGATGCCTTGGACAAAATGCCTATCATTGGCACTTCTAAATATAAGAACAAAACCCCATAGTGAGACTGGATTATCACCCTATGAAATGCTATATGGCACGCCCTACTCTCAGGGGATGCCACTTGGAAATAATATAGTAGAAGATCATGATGTTCAGAAACATATAATTATTTTGGGAAAAAACGTTGAAAAAAATTAAGAAAAATAGGAATGTTAGCTCAAACACCACCCCTGGGATTTGCAATCCATCAGTTGAAGCCTGGGGACAGGGTGTTGATAAAAACATGGAAAGAAGAAACTTTATCCCCTCTTTGGGAGGGACCTTATCTTGTTTTGTTAACCACAAATACCGCTGTCCGAACTGCGGAAAAAGGGTGGACCCACGTATCGCGAGTCAAGGGTCCAATAAAGGAGTGGAAGGTAACATCGGAGCCAGGAGAGACTAAGCTAACCATAAGACGAACCTGAAGATCCTGACAACGAAAAGAAGACTGGACCTATGGACAGCTTCCTTTAAACCAGGCAAACTCTGTCTGGATTAATTTATGTCAGTTGAAGTTAGAGAAAGTCTTTATACATGGTTCCAAATACCACGGGGATGTAAGGTGAAACAGGTATACTTTATTCCTTGGAGGGAAGAAAGAATACCTCAACTAACAGGGGGAGCAGGCTGTTATAAAATCACGGGAGTCCCAAAAATTTTTCCCTTGGCCTGTGATTTAAAAAAAGAAACCCCGGGATTTCCTAGATCAATAATCCCACCTGAAATCCCATGCATTGAACACCTTGATTTGGGTCATCTATGTTGGATAGTCTGTAGATGCTGGAATTGTAACCAAAAATGGTCTTGTGTATCGTTTAACAAACAACCATACTGCAAAAAGTGCAGAAACCCTAATTCACTCCCTACAAGGGAACAAATAAGACAAGTCGAAATTCTTAAACTGTTTTGCGGCTGGGAATTGCTTTTACCTGAAACATGGGAAGTATTTGAGAGCGATTGGTATCGGGTTTTGGCCAAGTGTGCTAAAGAATTTGCATGGAAGAGGGCCCAGCGAAAATATTAAATAACAGAATAAGAGCAGGGTCGATCTCTAAATTATAAATCAAAAATTAAACTAACTGTTGGAACATAGCATACAAGTGACTAAAGGGTTTGAGAAGCCCCAACTTTGGTCTCAAAGTAATCTAAAGGAGTCACCCGATACTAAAAGGAAAGAGGGCAAGACCGGAGTGGGAACTGGTATTGCGGCTGTAGAAGTCTGCCAAGGGCTGCAACCCCTTTGGGCTGTGACTGCCGAATACTATGGCCCTGTCCGGACCTCTTTTGATTATACTTGGGGTAAACTCCTTAACTTTGGCCACGACAAATAACTGCAGTCTATGTGTGACGACCACTAGGAGGGGGAAGATAAGCTCCCAAACCTTGGTTTATCACACTATCTATGACTGCAAAGGCAAAAAAAAATGGGAACTGTATTCATAATTCGACCCAGTATGCCCTATGTAACGAAGGAAATAGAACTGTATGCTATGATCCCACAGAACTCCCTTATCAATATTGGGTAGAAATGAAGACAAATTCAGAGGAAGGTAGATTAATCGGAACAAGTAAGGTCATAACCGATTTGAGTACTCCGGTTTCAATAGTTTTTGATGCATGTGACGTTATAGATGATGATCTAGATACTAATTGTGGAAGTTTAGAATGGAGACGATATTACAGTAATCAACCAAAATATATTTGCCCAGGTGCACATCAATGTCCAATAAATCCTGATTATGTACCAAGTCAAACAGCCAGGTACCAATCGTCACATCTATGTGGAAGGAGGGACTGGTCTTGCGTATGTTGGGATACTATAGGTTGGGGATATGATTATCAATGTAAGGATCTAAAAGCTTTAATAACGAGGATAGAAACAGGAAGTAATTGCACAACTCGTACCTGTAATCCGGTAAATCTAACCCTTATAAATTTGGAAAATTGGAAGCAGAAACAGGTAACCAAAATTGGACTTAAGATATATGGACCTGGAGAGGATCCAGGTGTAATAATTAAAAATAAAATTAAAGAAAAGACAAAAGAATCAGTACAACACAGATTATTATTTAACTCATTCTACCATGAAATGGAGACAGGGGTGAAATATGAAATCCCCACAGTAGCTAAAAATCTATTTGTAAATCTTGCTGAAAACATTGCTAAATCATTAAGTGTAACTAACTGTTATGTTTGCGGTGGAACAAATCAAGGTGAACGATGGCCATGGGAAGCTATGGAGAGCAACATAGGTGATTCCCAAGTATGGAACACAACGGGAACAGGTAACAGGAAACAACGATGGGTACTCCAAACGAGTATAATCGGAAGGAGTTGTTGGCAAAACCTAAAAGATAATGGAAAGCAAGTAGGTCACTTGGAATGTGAAGGAGGTTACCTATGGAATGAAACAACGAATAACTGGGATAAGTGGGGAAGCCCACTAAAAATGAATAATCAATTTACGAAATGGACTAGTGGGCGAGACATATCGAAGGGTTGGCCAAGCCCTGAAGGACATTATTGGATTTGTGGCAAACTAGCTTATGCATATTTGCCCAAAAATTGGACAGGATCATGTGTATTAGGAACTATAAGACCTAGTTTTTTCCTGTTACCCATAAGCCGAGGAGAACGATTGGGAGTCCGAGTGTATGCTGAAACGGATGAGTTAAGGCAAAGGCAGCAAAAAAGAAATCTACAAATAGGGAACTGGGCGGACAACGAATGGCCACCCGAAAGAATAATTGCCTACTATGGTCCTGCTACATGGGCAGAAGACGGGTCTTGGGGTTATAGAACTCCAATATATATGCTTAATAGAATTATAAGATTACAAGCTGTAGTAGAAATAGTTGTAAACAAGACTGGAGATGCATTAGGACTAATTGCAAAACAAAATACAAAAATGAGAACCGCTTTATATCAAAACCGCTTAGCTTTAGATTATTTGTTAGCACAGGAAAGAGGTGTGTGTGGAAAATTTAACCTCAGTAATTACTGTTTAGAAATTGATGATAAAAGGAAAGCTGTAAACGAACTTATAAGGGAAATGAAAAAATTGCACATGTCCCAGTTCAAACATGGAACGGGATAAATTTAGGGGGAATGTGGGGAAACCTCTTCAACAGTGATTGGCTCACCAGGATTGGAATAATAGTTTTGGGAATATTTGGCGGATTATTGATTATCCCGTGTTTAATACCGTGTTTTATTAGATTAATACACTCGATTATACAAAGAATACAAATATTGGCTGTGCCTATTGATCCCAAGGAGGGAAAAGGGAAAACACATTCCCTAATGGTAGTCAAAACAAAGGAAGATCCAGCGTTAATTCTAATAAAACAGGTATTAACAAGATTAGAAACCAAAACACGAATCAATGCAATCGAAAAGAAAATGGGGGATTGTGAGAAATGTGAATGTGATTCGTGTGAGTAAAAAAACAGAATAGAAGAGGGAGGATTGGTTCATGTAGATATGAAGACATAGTTGAGTGAAAGCGCCATTGTTTTAATGCAACTGCGGACCCTGACGGGGAAGATGATTGTGTAATCGCAAACTGCAGAAGTTCCTTTATCTATGGGGTTGTAAGTTTCTAAAAGTGGTACAAGCTTAAAACCGGTTGGGGGACGATTGGTTACCAGAAGGAATGACAGAAGGCACGCGCTGCACGAGATAAGAAGGCGAAGAGTTCAACCTTAAAAATCTGTATAAAGGTCGCTGAGGAAGACTCTTACTTCATCCCAAGACCCCCGCCCAAGACCACCAAGAGGCAGTGCGCATGTGAAAGGGACTTGCAAAACTCATTTTAATACGAAGCGAAGGACAATTTGCATATCGCATCACCCTGTTAAATACGTAAGAGTATAGACTATAAACGCTATATGCTGCTGTCTGTAGGTGTGCGTGTTGGTAGAGCCCAGGTTCCCCGCGCACCCAGCGCTGTTTGCTTGCCTTTATTCGCTAATAAACCAAGTTCCTGTTAACGTATTATTTCGGGACTCGGTCATTTATCACAATTTGTTAACCTCATGAAGAGCAGAGCCATATGTAAAGTACATAAGTTGTATATACATCGTCAAAATTTTTGTTAACTTTAAACAGTCGTTATTACTTTAGTGGCCAGAGGTAGCAGCTTCTGGGGGGGTGGAAATGAGTTTTTGGTGTCGTATGGAGGAGATGTACACATGCAGTAAACTCAGTCACAGCATTTCTGGTGTTTTCATGTATCCCCATTATTGGGGAGGGGAGAAATGGTGGTTTGAGTCTAAAGCAGGGAGACATCAGTACAGCAAACCTGTATTTTGTTCTGGTATGCACCACTGCCTTAAATGAGCAGTGCCGGTTCTTTCTTGGAGTAGCTGTCTCCTAAATTTCCCAAACTTAAGCAATTAATAAATCCATCATTTGCATAGCATTTAAAGTGACTGATTCAGTGTATGGTTAGCCTTCCTGGTTAATAAATACTTTAAACGGGACTCAGCAGTTGTGTAAGACCAGATGCTTCCAATATACCTAGAACAGAGTTAGTGTCAGATCTTATTGTGACAGGTACACCCGCCTTGATCGAGAGCGGAACTTCTCGGCCAGTGAAAAGAAAAAAAACTAGAAGCCTCAGTTTGGGGGTCAAGCCACCCCACCCGCATGGTGGAGTCGGGTTAGGACCACCAGGTACACACTTCAGTCAAGGAATAAGGAAGTGTTGGCCCTCGGCCAATGAGGACTAACATCACCTTATTTGACCACAGATCAGATTTGACTAGGGTATAAACGGAGCCCCCTCTGGGGGGGGCAAATTGAGTCAGTTCTCCTCGGAGCAGCGGGTCTGCAGTCGGGGACTCTCCCCTTGAGTCAGGATGCTGCCTAAGGTAACTCCTGCAGGTTGAGAGCCCTCATCTTTTAGGCGACATGTGCATTTTGGGTTATCATTTCTAAAGCTTAAGAATTCTTAAAAGTCGGTTGTGTAGTATTAATTTCCCCTTACATCATTGAACCTGTGGTTTACTAATGTTGTTGCAGTTCTGAACGATTTTGACTGAAGAATAAATTTTGTTGAGTTTAACACCTGTTTAATTTGATTGTGTGAGCCTCCGTGACACTTATCTAAGCTGCAAAATAAAAACAAGAAGGAAAACAATGTATGTTAATGTGTCCCATCCTTTTATGTATGGACAATGTTTCTAGTGTCCTAGTGTCTTTGTCAGCTGTGGAGAGGCATTTTAATCTTCTGCCTCTGTAGAACCCTGGTTCCGAAACTGTGTTAGACTTTGAAACAAAGATTGGCTTTACAAACAAGATCCAATTAGTGACTAAAGAGGAAACATTCCCCTTGGGGTAGATAAGTGTCTGGATTTGGTGAAGAACTGGAAACACTTCTGTGATAATTAGCAATATTCCTCAAGACAGTCTGTAAAGAGAAATTGTTTCCATAGTCTTTTGGGTCTTTTTTCATCTATTTCTCAGATTGATTAATTGAAGGGTTGGACAGGGTTGAGTAGAGAAGGCTTGTTGTAGTCCCGTGGTGCTGCCTTGTGCACAGGGTTAGTGAAACTGCTGCTTATAGCTGTGGAAACTCTTAGCTGGCAAATACAGGTAAAGTAACTTGCAGCTCAATGTGTGCTTGCATATCTACTATGCATCACCCATTAATAAACCAATACATGCAAGCATGTGATCACATAGCTCCAGTTTTTTGGACTGTACAATTGTGTATCTGCCTGTTTGCTTCTCTAAGATGCTCCTTTTCATTTAAGTCAATAGTGAGATTTTTAGCTGCTATTCTGTACTGAGCAGTGACCAAACTTGCGTGGACCCCACAGTCCACTAGAACAATAGAAACCTTTGAATTGCATGTTCTTCCCTAGTGTGGCCCTCCCCTCGTTTTGGAAAGTGACTCACAGGCTAGGCCTGGCATAGTTGCCAGAAAATGATGTCATTTGGATAATGTAATATCCCACGTACAAACCAAAGGCTGTTTAGAAATTGGGCTGACAAGAACAAAAAGGAAATAGCTGCATATCAGATGCATATCTCAATTTTAAAATCAGTATAATTGTGTGTGTACTTATTAAATACAGAGGTAGTGCAAAAGGCATAAAGAAAAGCTGCAGTGTTCCTCAAACCATGTTTTCAGATGATCAGAGGGTGGGTGATCCTGTTCTGTCTGCCTTGTGCCAGCACTAGTTCACACAGCCAAGCTGTGTGTCAGACCAGGGAATTGATCCGGTCAAGCACTAACATGTATCTTGTGGTGTTGCATTAGTTCTCGGCAGGATCAGTTCCCCAGTCACACTCTCCTTGCAGCCCCTGGGGCACCAGCATGGCCAAAAGGTGGAGGGAAAATGCAGGCAAGAATGAGCAGCAAAGAATGGGAAGGGAAGAAGCATGTTAACTAGTCCAGTGGCCAATCTATTTGTACCTCACTGGAGTGAGTGGCTTGACATAATTTCAGATGCAAAGGTCTAATGTTTTGAAATGAGATGTTTCTTTGTGTCCCCTTCCCCACCCTGCCACATGGTCCAAAAAACCTGATGTTTGCCAATGGCCCTTGTGCTGTTGGTGGGACCTGGGGAAGGGCTGAACTGGGGAGTAATTTGCCATCCCTGGGCCTCCTTTGCCCCAGTGGCTTGGGGTGGTCTGTAACCCTGATACAGCAGCTGGGGTTCCTGGCCAGTGCCTGGCACGGGCAAGTGAAATGCTCTGAACCTGCATCAAATAAGACTGGGGCCAAAGTGGTGTCCCTTATAAAATGGCAAAGGCAGTGGAGGCCAACAGGTAAGACTTGATGGGAAAATAAACAGTCTTATAAGCTCTATTTTTTTTCTTCTCCTTTTATTCCTCTCCTGTCACTGGCTCTTGATTTAGCTGCTAGAAATGAGAATAATATCACAGAGCCAAAATACTTAGACCACCAATGTAAGAAAATTCTGGTCCAGTGATTAGGAGTGCACATCTTTTTCAGGAGTGCTTTGGTAGTATTTTCTCTTGGCTACTCAGTATAAACATACTGGATAATACGGTTTTATGTCTGTTACTGGCCTTCTGGACTGGTTATGTATTTAATAATTTCTGTTTTCTGTCTAATATCTATCACATCTAAATCTCAAAAATGTAACTAGTGGACTAGTAACCTTTGTATTGGGTTTGCATGGCAAGGTTTTGGTAGTGGGGGGGGCTACAGGGGTGGCTTCTGTGAGAAGATGCCAGAAGCTGTCCTCATGTCCGACAGAGCCAATGCCAGCAGGCTCCAAGATGGACCCGTCGCTGGCCAAGGCTGAGCCAATCAGCGACGGTGGTAGCGCCTCTGTGATAACATATTTAAGAAGGGGAAAAAGGCTGCTGAAAGATGTGCAGCAGAGAGAGGAGCGGGATGTGAGAGAAACAACTATGCAGACACCGAGGTCAGTGAAGAAGTAGAGGGAGGAGGTGCACCGGAGCAGAGGTTCCCCTGCAGCCCGTGGTGAGACGGCAGGCTGTCTCCCTGCAGCCCGTGGAGGTTTAACGGTGGAGCAGAGATTCCCCTGCAGCCCGTGGAGGACCCCACGCCGGAGCAGGTGGATGCGCCCAAAGGAGGCTGTGACCCCGTGGAGAGCCCGCGCTGGAGCAGGCTCCTGGCAGGACTTGTGACACTGTGGAGGGGAGCCCATGCTGGAGCAGTTCATTCCTGAAGGACTGCACCATGTGCAAAGGACCCATGCTGGAGCAGTTTGTGAAGAACTGCAGCCCATGGGAAGGACCTACATTGGAGAAGTTCGTGGAGGACTGTCTCCTGTGGGAGGGACCCCACGCTGGAGCAGGGGAAGAGTGTGAGGAGGAAGGAGTGGCAGAGACAACGTGTGACCCCATTCCCCTGTCCCCCTGTGCTGCTTGGAGGGGGGAGGAGGTAGAGAAATTGGGGGTTGTGGTTTAACCCCAGCCAGCAACTAAGCACCACGCAGCTGCTTCCCCATCCTCCCTCCCAGTGGGGTGGGGAGGAGGAAAGGAAAAAAATAAAACTCATGGGCTGAGAAAAGAACAGTTTAATAACTAAAGTAAAAATACACTACTAACTAAGAATAATAATAATTGTAATGAAAAAGAATACAACAAAAAAAAGAAATAAGAAAAGACAAGTGATGCACAATGCAATTGCTCACCACCCACTGACCGATGCCAGAGCCGCGATTTGCCCTTCCTGGCCAACTCCCCCCTGTTTATATACTGGGCATGACATTCCATGGTACGGAATACCCCTTTGGCTAGTTCAGGTCAGCTGCCCCGGCTATGCTCCCTCCCAGCTTCTTGTACACCTGCTTGCTGGCAGAGCATGGGAAACTGAAAAGTCCTTGGCTTAAGATAAGCACTACTTAGCAACAACTAAAACATCAGAGTGTTATCATCAACATCATTCTCACACTAAATCCAAGACACAGCACTGTACCAGCTACTAAGAAGAGAGTTAACTCTGTCCCAGCCGAAACCAGGACAGGGGTGAAGTTGAGCCCGGGAAGGAGGGAGGGGTGGAGGGAAGGGGCTTTAAGATTTGTTTTTATTTCTCATTATCCTACTCTGATTTGATTGGCAATAAATTAAATTAATTTCCCCAAGTGGAGTCTGTTTTGTCTGTGATGGTAATTGGTGAGTGATATCCCTGTCCTTATCTTGACCCACAAGCCTTTTGTCGTATTTTTTCTCCCCCTGTCCAGCTGAGGAGGGGGAGCAATAGAGCAGCTTGGTGTGTTCCTGGCATCCAGCCAAGGTCAACCCACCACAACCTTGAAGGATTTAGTCACTGTTTGACAAGAAGCCATCCCACCTGATGGGCAGTGGGAATGTTTCAGCCAAGTCATTGCCAGGCAGACCTCAAATGTATAATGTATCTTGGGCTGTTTCAACAAAAAGCTTCACTCCTGTCAGTGCCAGCACCACGTGTTTCACAGGTGAACGTGGAGAGCTGCAGGAGGAGGATGAGCTGCAGGAATGCTCTGTATTGAGGAGATGCTGTGAGCTTGAGTCACGGTGCACCTTGGCTGCAGGAAATGACCTCACCCAGCGCACTGCTGGCCTCGATGCTCTTGGGGTTCAGCCCTGACATAGGCTATCACAGATTTCTTTTAGAATGGAAACATCAATAATACCTGTGTTTTCTTCTGGTTTCAACTTAAATTACTGTCTATTTAAAAGCCTTGTGCTGCTCAAAAGATCTGAGCATTTTCACACAGCGGTGTGAAAATGCAAAATAAATGAGACCCCTTAGGGGGTGTATACTTCAAAACATGTTGTTTGGTCACTACCGTGCAGTGCAGATATGGTTCTCTAGTCATTTTGATCTGCCGTGTGAATGAACACGAGAATTTTCTCCTTAATCTGTGCCTTTTTTCTTACTATGTTGTGATAGTGACTTTAGAAGTACGACGGTGTCCTGGTTTCGGCTAGGATAGAGTATATAGTGCAGTGTTTTTGATTTAGTAGGAAAATAATGTTGATAACACACTGATGTTTTTAGGTGTTGCTAAGCAGTGTTTATACTAAGAAGTCAAGGATTTTTCAGCTTCTCATGCCCAGCCAGCAAGAAGGCTGGAGGGGCACAAGAAGTTGGGAGGGGACACAGCCAGGACAGCTGACCCAAACTGGCCAAAGAGCTATTCCATACCATATGACATCATGCCCAGTATATAAACTGGGGGGAGTTGGCCGGGAGGGGCGGATCGCGGCTCGGGAACTAACTGGGCATTGGTCAGCGAGTGGTGAGCATTGTGCATCACTTGTTTTGTATAGTCTAATTCTTTTAGTATTATTATTGTCATATTATTATCACTGTCATTATTTTTCCTTCCTTTCTGTCCTATTAAACTGTCTTTATCTCAACCCACAAGTTTGGGGTTGTTTTCGATTCTCTCCCCCATCCCACTGGATGGAGGGAGTGAGCAAGCGGCTGCGTGGTGCTTAGTTGCTGGCTGGGGTTAAACCACGACAACATGTACAAATCTGGCTTGCATTACATAAAAGAATGAGTTGGACAGCATGGGGCTGTTGATGTGTTAGGCTGCTTCATTAATAGGATTGCGGCTGTGATGCTTTTGGTCTCCATGGTCAAATGAGGGAAAAGTCCCTGACCTTGACTTTAGGATATAAAATTGGGAAGCAACAGGAGGATCAATAATTCGAGAATTTGCTTTGCATTATTTTTATCATTTTTTCCTTCTTTGTTTCCAATAGAGATCAGGCCTTCATTTTTGGCACACTGACAGTACTGTGTAGTGGTTAAGAGCAATGGAGTCCATTGGTCTGCCTAAGGTAAGCCTTTAAATTTTAGCGAAGAAACTGGCTCAAGGCACTGACTCACTAAGATCCCCTTCCATCTGCTTGAGTATAAACGGTTGCTTACAGTAAGTCTACTGGGAAGGCTAGTTCAGGAAACAAATCTGAAGAGAAGGCAATGCTGAAAGCAGCGATAGTATCAGTTATGTGCTATTGCTGCCCGTGTGCTTGAGCTCCTGTGGATGACAAGTGCCATGAGTGGAAATGCTCAGGGTGTTTCTCCTGTGGGAATTCAAATGAGGACGCTAGCAGTGTTTTAGCTATATCTTATTGCTAGTACAGTCTCTGTGGGGGCCTGAAAGGAATATGATTTAAAATGGAAAACTGAAATATTTTCTTTCTTTATGTTACTACCTCTCATTATGTCTCTTGCCTCTTCCTCTTAATGTGTGTCCTAGTTTCTCTGCCTCTGCCCTGTTTCCAGACTGTCCTTGCACACTCCAGCATGGCTATGCTGCTCCTCTTCTGCCAGCTGCTTTTTGGGTCACCTTTCAAATTTATCTTCCTCCTTGTGGGTCTTTGCTTGTCATCTCCCCCCTCTGCTGCTGTTTCTGGGCACCAGTGAGTCTTGGATGAAAATCCTTTAAGAAAGGGCTGTGTGGAAACACCTACTCTGCTTGTGCAGACATCTCGGCACCCACGCACAGCCTGGGGCAAGTACTACCTCGCCAGCAGCTGCCCCAGGGTGCCTGGGTGGGGGTGGCCCTGGCGCTGCTGTGGGGTCAGGCACAGTGGGGATGCTCAGATGGCTGCCTGAAGGGCTGTAGGGGCTAGTGGCCAGTCACTGTGGGCAAACTCGTTGCAGGTGCCCATAAGCAGAAAAGGGCGCCCATGCCTGCCTTCAGAAATTGCCATAGAGACGGGGAGGGTCCTGCCTCTCCCAGGTCAGGTATTTCTTTTTGCTAACTTGAGTCCTCTGTTCAGCTGGCTGATTTCCACCCTGCCATTCCTTCTCCAAAAGGTTTTGCTTCTGCTGCTGCAGAGTATGCGGAGGGTCATGGCCAAAAGCTTTCCTGAGTCTCCCTCCCAAAGCTGTTGTGAGCAAATGATGAAGAGGTCACTGTGCTCCTGACTTGGTCTTGTCCTATTAACTGTGGGACGGCACAGCCCTGAGTGCCCAGCCTGGGCTGGAAGCACACTGCCAACTCTTATGGTTAGCCAAGTCTTATTTTATTTTTGTGGAGAAACAGTGTTTAGTGACTGGGACCAAGGCCAGGAACAAATTAATGGTAGAACCAGAATTGGAACTTATTGGCTTTTTGACTAAACTGCTTAATATTCCTCTATCTGAATATCTTTCTCTGTAAATGATGTATTTACACAGTTGGGGGTGTTGGCGATTAGAATTTTGCATTTTTAAAGAATACTTGGCAGGTTTGGCTCACAATGAGGATTTGCAAATTGTAACTGCATCCCAGGTTTTGGGTGTCTGTAGGAGGACAAACCCTACTGGCTGAGCTCGTGCCAAAGGACCTTTTCTAAATATCTTGATGGAATGCTCTCTATATTCCTTATTTTTCCTTTTATTAAGTAACTTTTACGCTTTATTAAACTCTCCTTATGAAAACTACTGATAAAGTTAAAATAACATTGGAAGAGACTTGATTCATAACTGTATAGAAATAACAGCTGAACTTCTAGAAGTCCAAGGTACGGTTCTGCAGAAGGCCCATTTTAGCTACTCTTCTGCCCAGTAATATGTCATCTTCTTTAACTGTGGATAAAAGATAAAAACCAAAAAACACAGAGACTACAGATGTCTACGATAAGAAAAACATCCCTAGGATGATATATTGCATTCATGCTCTAAGGTAACTGGTAACGGGAGTAAAAGTTAAAGTAACTGCCAAATCTAGGAGTGTAAGTCTTGAATGGCTTGAGGGTAACCAGTATGTCACAATCTGTCAGAATTTACAAGTTCATTAATTTAAAGTTGGAGACAAGTCCAACTTTGTCAGAAATATTGGGCAAATTATTTCCAAAATAGAAATGGACTACTGAATTTAGTGCAGGCATCTCCCCCTCAATGTGTACACCCCCTCACAAAGTACATGTATCATTTCAAAATACATACTAAGACAGAAACCAAATAAATGAACAAAACCTTAACAAAATATTAGCATAACAATGGGGCAGAGGTGCTGATCAGAGTGAAAAGGATGATGAACTGACATACTTCTGCCCCAAAAGAGGAGCAAATAATTACTGTATTCTGAGGTCATTTATGTGAAAATTAACATTTTTGCAAGCTTTTAAAGTTCTGAGCAACTTGATTTTGAACGTAGTCAGGAAGGCTTTGAGCACATCACTGAAGTAGAGCTTAAGATTTTCTGTCCTGCCTTAAGGATTTCCTTGACGTTTGGTACTTTTAGCGCTAAACATCTGTCTCATGCTGTCCCTGGTGTGAGGGGCAGTGGTGTTGGCAGACAGCTCCTCCCTCTTGTGGCTCTCCCAGCTCATTTCCTGCACATGGAGACCTTTTTCCTTTCATTACTTACGAGGCTTGCAGAGAATATAGTTAACTTTTACGCTCCAAACTCTCGTCTACGTTCCTAATGGCGTTCAAAGCCGCATCAGCTGCCCCAGGGCTTATAGGTCAGAAAATATTCAATACATGCTGTAATTGAAATTTTTTACAGTCTAATCCTTGAAATGATGTGTCCCACTCGTGCACTCTGCTATGTGCGCTTACTGCCAATAAACAGGGCATACCACCAAAATTCATGATATTTTTTCAAATGCTGGGTGTTTGGAGTTGGCAGCCCTGGTACTGTCTTGTCAGCTCTGACAAGTGTTGCCATTTGAAATTATTATGCCTGGTGTAATATTAACTGGACAGTATCACCAGGACTGTATGAGGGTAGCTCTCACCTAAAACTTTGTAGTGTGGTCTTTTCTGTCAGCATGTAAGCTTGAAGCGATTTCTTGAAGTAGATGCATGGGGCTCTAATGTTAACCAGCTGTCGTGGTTACACCTAGCCACATGTTATATAACGTGATTATACCCAGCTTCTTGCACACCTGCTTGCTGGCAGAGCATGGGAAACTGAAAAATCCTTAACTTAGGATAAGCGCTACTTAGCAACAACTAAAACATCAGCATGTTATCAACATTATTCTCACACTAAATCCAAAACACAGCACTGTACCAGCTATTAAGAAGAGAGTTAACTTTGTCCCAGCCGAAACCAGGACACCAGCTCAGGCTGAAACAGTGGGCTGTGTGCCCCTCTGGCCATGTTATGGGCCAGCTCAGATGTTTTGCAGGAGAACAGAATGAGGTTTTCCAATATTTGCTTACTCACGTATGGAGGACGACTTTATCAACTGTGGATTTGAATGCTACATGAACAATAAGCCATCCATTAGATACCTTAAGATCTGCCTAATCTTTGCAATGACAATAACCCTTCATCTTGAACTGAGTTTTGCAATGGGTTGACCTGTGGTAGTTTTCCTTTCTCCATCTTGACATGCCCCGGGATTTATGCTAGTATCAGAACTAGTCTGTGTTGTCTTGGCTTTCATTTCCAAGTTTTCTTGTTTAAATTACTTTTCCTTGCTGCATATCAACACAAAGCTATAACTCCATACTTATGAGCTGTTATTTTAGAAATGGACTTCATGTGCATCAAATGTGTCATGCCACACTGAAGGAGAATAGGCCTGCAATGTTTCAGCTTATAATGCTTTCCCATGGCAGCGTAGGGCCCTGCACCTGCATCACATGCAGGATGTAAGAATCAAAGAAACAATTGTTGAGCTTCATTTATTTCCATGCCTTTTCCTAAAATGCAAGTTTTAAGTGTCTTTCAAATCAGACTCCAGTGTCGTTATTGAATTGCACACAGCCTACGTTGAAAGCAGGCTGGGAAACAACAGAATTAAGGACAGGGCGCTTGCTTGGCCAGCAGTGTTCCCCATTGGGTTGGTGTCAGAGGAACCCTGAGCTGCAGGAATACAGTTCTGTTCCCCTTCTGCCATTGCTGTAACCACTGACCTGCTGGCGTCTGTCCCCCTGGCTCTATGCCATGCACCCCACCTGCTCTGCTCTGGGTTTGTCAGAGCATCCTCTCCAGGGAATCAGTACAGAGTTCACTGACCCTAGAAAAGTCCATGTCCCTGTTGTTCTCAGGGTCCAGCACCACAGCATCTAGAAACACCAATTGCAAGCAAGCTTTTCCCTTTTGCAGTTGTAGCATATGCATGTGACAACTATATGAAGAATCACCATTGGGTTTAAATGCTAAATTCTAATACGTCTTGGAGCACGTGCTCAAGTTTCAAAGGCTTATAACTTGGGAAAATACTTTCTCCGAGAGGTGAGGGGTTGACCTGCTTTCCATTCTTTCTTAGTTGTTACCAGGTCATTACTCCAAAGCATCATGATTCTTGAGCTTTCCAACAAAACTATGTGAACTTAACACAGATAGGATATCCTATTTTATTCCCATTCTTGGAAATCCTGAAGCCATCTTCAGTTGAGATTTTTTCCTAAACGAATTCATTTAAGCACAGTCAGCGTGCATAATTTAAGTGCTTAAAACTGATAAGATTATAAATAATTGCCCCTTTAGTAAGAAGTATGAAATAACCTTAACTGTAAGTAGTGGGAGCAAAAAGCTCCATCTATCCAAAGGGTCTATTTGATGTCTGAAATGTTACCATTTCATAGGGAAAGTCTTTGGTTATTTGAGGTTTTGCTGATCTTTGAGCAGCTAGAGGGCCTGAAGATAGGATTTGACTCTAAGCAAAATGGTTTAAATATATTTTTAGGATATGCCCTTACAGTATGTGAAACAACTTGCACTGTCAAATACAGCACTGCTCTGGCCAGGAAGGAGTGACTTAGCAAACAATTTCTAGATTCCTGTTGAATATAATTACCCTCTTGCTTTTCTGCTGTTGAAACATCAATACTTAGCCAGACTTGAAAAATACAAAGGCATAGTTCTCATTTCTTGCACCATTTTTCTTATGAAAGCTGATATGAAAGCTGATTTGGATTTGGTCCTGGACTAAATGAGGTTAAGAACTGCTTCATTTAAATTAAAATATTAACAGTGATTCTTGTTCCTAAATAGCAGTGCTTATGAGATTCCGCCCCCCCCCCCCCAAATATTTAGTTTTCATATGATCTTTGCAAGCAGATCACTGCTACATCCTGGACAAACTATCCCTCTGAAGTTGGACAACTTAAAAACATTGTCTTCCTAGGAAGCAGTGGAATAACAAGCATATGTTTTAAAAAAGCACACTATTTTCAGGTCTGTTTTTATGGTATGTTATACATGAGCTAAGCTTAAAACAAGACCCAGGAACCTCTGGTTGATATGAACTGCAGCTCTGCATGGGTGATGCAAAGAGAACTTCACCTGGGAACTGCCCTTTCCCCTTTGTTTATCCCCTGCTCCTGATGCCTCATATCCAGCTTTCTTAACCCCAGGCCCTCTGCTTTTGACTTTATGTGGGTTCCCTGAGGTTCGAGTTACATCTATAAAAGCATTAAGCAAGCTGTTTCAAGTGGAAATTATACCTTAATACAGAGTAGGAGTGTCTTTGTGTTCCCTGCGAGACTCAAAGCACATTTTCAGCACCACCTGGTGGTTAATAAGTTTATCCAAAGGAGTGTAGGCAGTAACGCACATGGCTCGACATCCTCCTGGAAGTGCTGAACAGCAAAAACATGAGTCTCTAATGTTCATACTTTTAATGCCCACTTTTTTTTCTGCATCTCCTTAGTGTGGTGACCCCCAAAAAACCAGTATAGCCCCGTGATACTGCTGATCTCCATAACTGTTGGTATGACACCCAGCACTTCAGCCAGGACTGCATCCCTGCCTTGAACTTAGAGTAAAATCTCTTTAAAAGCCTACAAGGAAAGACTGGCAGGCAGTTTAGGATAAAGGAGGGCGCTGGTTCATTACTACAGGCATGTGAGTTGTTTTCCTGCTATAGCTAACTTGCATTTAAGACTGCTTTGAAAGGTGAGAATGGCAGTGGCAATGATTTGAGGGGCTGCAGCAGTTGTCAAAAGAGTGTCAGTCTACATGAGATGTGCTGTTGTGTCAATCCAGGCTGTGATAAGGCAGAGGAGTAGCTGCGGTAGCATGGAAGATGAAATGCTGATTCTTTGTGCTCGGAAATAAATGACAGCTACAAATACTTGCTTTGAAATCTCATCCTGCAATTTGCTAGTACAAAAACCAAACAAACAACCCCACCTCCACAGAAAACAAAGGGAAATGTGCATTGCAGCTTGGGGTTTTTGTTTGAGGGGCATGTTTGCAATGTATGAAGTTGTAGGTGAAGTCATTTAAAAAAGAGGTGCAAAATAATCCTTTTGGAGGAACACGTTATTTGTCTTGTTTTTAAAATCTACCTGTTGAGAGTTGATTCCTGCTCACAACTCACTTGTTCATGGAGTTTCACTGATAAATTATAGAAGCACCAGTCTTTTGTAGATAAATACATGCCTTGTGTTTGGAAGATATTGAGAAAAATATGTATTTAGCTGTTTCTTCAGATACCACCCCAGAGCTCTATGAATAACGGGTATAGATTTTTCATGCTATATTAAAAAAAAAAAAATATTTGTTTCTGGATAGCACTTTTACATTGAGCTTACTTCATTTTCCAAAAGCTAAAGAGTTAATGAATCAAGTATATTTGAGAGGGGCTTGGATGGGCTTTTACAGGTCCTTGGTCTTCTACACTTAGTAAGAAGGGTGTCAGTGATTTGTGTGTCTTACATTAGTACGTCCTTATAATTAATAGCTGAAGTCAAAACAGTACACAGATCCAAAGCTATAAGCAGTACTAAAGTGCATCTGCATCTTGATTTTTTTTCTTCCAATACTAGGTTTTGAATTTCTTTAATTATCTTCCACTAAGATTTTCTACTTGTTTACACTTTCCCTGTGATCTGATATACACTGACAGTGCCTCTTAGAGATGCTTCTTTGAAACATCAAGTCAGAAAAGACTTGTCTTTCTGTAAGACTTAAAATACAGCATAAAGAAATTTGTAGGGTTAAGTTTATTCTGTATCTGTCCATGAAAGTCAAGGGTTAAAGGACAAGCTTCACAGTGATAGTTATTCTAATAAAAACACTTTTCTCTTGTACAGAAAGCAAACACTTCAACAACATGCAGGACTTCAAATTCTAATATTTTTCTTTGCAGCTTATATCTGTTCAAACTAGGATTAGCACCACAGATCCAAGACCTACTGGGAAAAGTAGACTTTACAGGTAATAAACTGCTTATCTAATCATATGTTAGATAGTTTCTTCATCCAGTAAATCTGCTAACATTGTGCATATTTTCTATTATGATCTTTCTCCTCTCGCAAGGTTGTCCTGAACACATCCTAATTAAATAGGTGGGAGGCTGCTATTTTGTTAATGAATGTCAATCTTTGAAGGACAGAAAGGAGTGAATTTGCATGGAATACTTGTCATATCTTAGATTCCTTCAACATGGGGAGGAAAAACTGCTAAGAATTCCTGGCCACAAGCGCTTTCAAAAACATTGCACCCGTATTTGTAGGTATAGTGATTCATAATGAAATTCTTACGACTTTGTTCTGATAATATTTCTTTTATGTGAACAGAGGAAGAAATCAGCAACATGCAGAAGGAGCTAGAGAAGTACGGTATACAGAAGCCATCTTTTAGTAAAATTGGTAGGATTCTGGCCAGTGAATTATCAGTGGATGAAGCTGTGTGTAAGTGTGGCTCTTGTTCTGTTTTCTACTAATTAGACAGAACGCCAACAAAATATTTTCTGCCTGTGTTTTAATTCATCTAGTTTGCCACCTCTAAATAACAAGAAATGCAAGCAAGTTTTCATTGACTGTCACACTGCATTATTGTTACAAGGCCTTTTGCAATTTTTCAGTCTGAATTTTTGAGCATCTCCATGGATCCATAGGAAGTGCTACCAGAAACAGATTTCTTACCAGCTTTTACATGGGTTTAATGTTTTGGTAGCTAGTGCTCCTCTAGAATGACTAATTGAGCTCTGTGTGTGCCTCTGCACTATAGGGGGTACTGTGGAGACAGCCGTGGGAATAAGGTATCTTCTCTGTGCCCCCTTCCTGTATTGGACTCTTGCAGTTTTCCTCAAACACCAGATCAGGTTGCTGTGAGGACAAGGCACTGTTCCAGATATAGACAACTTTCTCGTGTATGGTGGTGCATACCAAGGAGGAACCACTTGCCTCCATTGGTAGCTTTCAATCTGTCTGACTGCTGGCATGTGACCCACAGCATGGGAAAACACTGCTGGAGGGCATGTCCTGCTGGTGCATCCAAAATAAGCTGTTCCTTTTTAGGGGGTTCGATGCACAGTTATGGTCCTTTTGAGTCTGTCTTGAACAGCTTCCACTCAAAAATGAAATTAAATGCTTTTTTGCTGCCCAAGCCTATCCATCTGTAAATCTGTTGTCTTTTCTTCATTTCAGTTTATTTGTGGAATGAAAAGATATATTTAAAAAGAAAAAAAATAAAATTGCTTGAACTTAAATGACATGAAATGAAGTATGTCCACTTAAATCCACACTTGAGCTCTAGTTATTTTGTTCTGAAAATCCTAGCCTTTTTCAGAGGGGCAAAATGAAGAACAGAAGGGCCGGCTTGAGCATGTTCAGTGGCACAGTGGGTCATTGATACAAATCAGTAACAGTACTGCAGACTAACCTTTAAACACGGGGGGGGGGAAGCTGCATTATAATTAAGTTCCATTGCAACTTTGTTAAACCCTACAAAGCAGCATAATTGAAACAAGCTGATTCATGACTTTTGTGCTGAAATTTCTAGACTTTAACTTAAAACATGCTTCCTCATGTTGATTCACATTGTCTGTGTTGTATATTTTGGAGCCTGCTATAGCTTAATATGTATATGCTTGTTGAAAGCTTGCTCTTAAAATACTGCCTTTGGAAGTGGGGGTAGTTTGTCTCCTTTTTTTAGCAAATTTTCATAGATTTAGCGACTACCAAGCACTTTTCTAGAGAGCTTCCTTCCCTGAAGATGAAAGGGCTGCAACTTCCTTCTCTGAAAGCTTTTTATAGTGTGTGTAGGTTTTCCTTTAACTTCTGAAGTGTTTTCAGTCTTCCATAGAAAAGCAGGGTTTCCTGATGCTGGTTCTGTCTCTTTGGGGAAGGAGTGTGCTGTAGATAACACGCCCTGCCCCAGAACAGGAAACATCTGCTATGGGATCCCTCATGCACTAGTGAGGTTGGGCGTGGAGATCCTGCCAGAGGAAAGGGTCTACCATCCTGCTTCCGAAATGGAGTAAGCAAAAGGAGATATGAAACAAAACAACTGCTGAGGACTCCTGCTGTGCTGTCAGCAATAGTAGAAATCAGTGTGCAAAGAGTAAGCTTAAGTGCTTTCAAAGCAAGCTTATTCTCCAAATAACCCTCTCCGTTATTCCATACCTCTAGGCTACTCTTGCAAGTCCATTCGGGTTTCTCACTGTTTCTCTTGGTAGATGGGTTCACAACATCCACCAATACATATTCACATATCTCCTAACCTTGAACCTATCTGTTGACTACTTTTTGCTAGCTCTACTTATGTCAATGAGGCCTCTTACACAACTGTGGAAGAGATTACATCCTTCCTATGTGTTTTGTTATATGAGGATGTGGGGGTGATATGTGTGTCTTAAGAACTGCAGTCTTCTTTTAGCCTCTTGAAGTTGATCTGGGTGTTCACAGAGTTCAACATCAGAGGAACCAATGTTGCTCTCTGCTTCTCCATCATGCCAACTGCTTACACTTGTCCTCTGATGCTGTGCTGAACTGAGCTAGAGGGAAATAATTTTAAAACAACTTTCTGTCATGAATTTAATGCTAAGCAGTGGATGATCCACCAACAGCTAGGCAAGTCATTCCAGTAACTGCCCTCTCTGAGAATGTATGGCTTCATGCTTCATTTGCCCATGTTGAGTTTCCAGTGGTCTGCTCTTCTGTTCTACTTCCCTAAATTTGTACATCCCTTTGTCTTTCTAAAAACTCAAATTTCCTGGTCATTGACAAGCATCTTTCATTTCTTTCATATACTGAAAGAAACTGAAGGCTCTAAACTCAGATATATAGACCCTCAGTTAAACTTAATCCAAAAAAGTGCTTTTTACTGAATGCTTTTTTTCCAGTTTAGCAAAACCATGCAGCGCCACACAGCAAGTAAATATTGATAGAATAAGGAAAGATGGCATTCGTGTTTTCCCTCACACATCTCATTGGTGGCATGAAAGTAAATCCTAGACAAGCTGCTGTGGTGATAAATGGGGAGCTGCTGTGTTCCTCCTTTGGGGTAGGATCTAGATAAAAATTTATCAGGAATTACCTTTTATATGATAATGTCTGTAAAATCTTTGAGACGAATGTGCCACCAGGGTTTTGTTTTTACAGGCATACCTGCCTTATAAAGGGTCATCAAGAAGGGTACGCCTATACCCTTGCATGCTCCTAAATATTATGTTTCTTAAACAAGTCTGAACACATTGAAAAAAGCAATAGAACAAGAAGAGCATAACAACCACGGGAAGTAAAATCAAGAAGGGTGGTAGTTGTTAGGTGGTAGAGTAAGTGCAGAGCCCCAGTGTTGGTGGGGCATTGAATAGAATACAAAGACAAAGGCGAAGGCTAGCAACAGCTTTCAGCCCAGGCCACTTGTGTGTGGAAGTCTAGGTAGTGACTTTACAACCTGTTGCAGGGTCTGGCGAAAGTGAGTGTTAGGGGGTAGAGCAAGCGCAGAGCCCCAGTGTTGGTGGGGCTGTGAAAGGGCTGCCAAGGGAATATGAGGGCCAGCATGAGCTTTCAGTCCTGGACAGATCTCTATAGGAGACGTAGCTGACACCTGTCTCTATCGAAGCTACCCTCTGGTTTACGTTGAGCAGGTAGCTGAGTGTGACGGTTACGTCGTATAGGAAGAGCAGAGCCCAGTCTTGGTGGGGCTCTTAAGGGGCTGCCAGGGAAAGATTACGGCCAGCAACAGCTTTCCTTCCTGGCACCTACTGTCCGAGATCCCTTGGTGGTGCTTCTGCGTTTGGGAACAGGGCTGTTATGAGGGTGAGTGCTAGGCAGTAGAGCAAGAGCAGAGCCCCAGTGTTGGTGGGTCTGTGAAAGGGCTGCCAAGGGAATATGAGGGCCAGCATTAGCTTTCAATTCAGGCCACTTCTGTGTCAAAGTCCTAGCATGTGAGTCTACATTTTGTTTCTGGGTCCAATGAATGTGAGTGTTAGGTGGTAGAGCAAGGGTAGAGCCACAGTTTTGGTGGGGCTCTGTGAGGGACTGAAAGAGTTAATGTCTGTTAATGTCTCAAACATTGTAGCAACCAAGGTGCTGTGTGACCCTGAAACATTCTTTAGTTATCTAAAGAAATGTGGGGATTTGAGACATTCTTTGGTTATCTAGAGACATGTGGGGGTCTGCTTGCAAGCGTGGAGACATTCTCTAGTTATCTAAAGACATGTGGGGCTTTGAGACAGCCAAATGTTCAGTAGAATGAACAAATGAGTAACGGCTAAAAGAAAGACGATTCCACAAGAACCTAGGTCACCTAGAGGGCAGCTGAGGAAGACTTCGGCCTTCATCCCAGCAACCCCCAGGAGGCAGACTACGACCACCTAGCAACTGCCGGCGCAAGCGCACACACAACGCCGACACGGAAGCGGGGACTATAAACAAGGGAACCCTTCTCCAGTGTTTTGCGCGCGCCCATCACCGGAGGATTGCCACGCTCGTCGCCGACATCGCGGGAAGATTGCCACGCTCGTCGCCGACATCGCGGGATCCAAGGGTGGTGACTATCTCTTCTCTTTTCCCCCTCTTTCTTTCTTTTTTTTTCCTTATCCCTCTCTTTTCTCTCTTCTTGTGAACGTTTTGCTGCAACCCACGCTGCCCACCGTTGTGCCTTCCGCAGTTTGGATTGTTCGAATAAAGCGTTCAAAGTGATCGTTTGGTGTCGTTTCACCTTAATTTAGCCCGGGGGGATCCCAGAACCTCTACGGCCCTCTGGTCTGTCCGGTCCGGGTCGTAACAGGCTCTGAAAGGATAACCAAGGGAAGGTGAGGGCCAGGAAAAGCTTTCAGTCCTGGCACCTTCCTTGTGGGAGTAGTCATTGGACGTTTTTAGTTTCAGAGCTGAGCTGTACCGAGACTGAGAGAGAGCGAGCATAACATTAGGTGGCTAAGCAAGTGCAGAACCCCAGTGTTGGTGGGGCTGTGAAAGGGCTGCCAAGGGAAGGTGAGCTCCAGCAACAGCTTTCAGTCCAGGCCACTTATGTGTCGGAGTCCTACACAGTGATTTTACATTTTGTTGCTGGGTCTGGCGAGGGTGAGTGTTAGGTGGTAGAGCAAGCGCTGAGCCCCAGTGTTGGTGGGTCTGTGAAGGGGGGGGGTGGCCAAGAAGAATTGGAAGCTACAAACAGCTTTGAGACCTAGCAACATCTGTGTGGGAGCCCTTGCTGGATGTTTTCTCTTTTAGACATGGGCTCTGGCGAGATTGTATGTTAAGTGGTAGAGCAAGCACAGGTCCCCATTGTTGTTGGGGCTCTGAAAGGATAGCTAAGGGATGGTGAGGGCCAGGAACAGCTTTCTGTCCTGGCCACTTCTGTGCAGGATTACTAGGTCCTTAGTGTCCGTTTTGTTTCTGGGTTCAAACTGAATGGACTCTGGTGGTAAAGCAAGCACAGTGTTTCAGTGTTTGTGGGGTTGTGAAAGGGCTGGCAGGGGCAATTATGACCTGCAAACAGCTTGCAGTCCTGGCCACTTCTGTGTCTGAGTCCTATGTGGTTAGGGTCTGTTTTGGAGCTTGGCTCCAGCACTGGTAAGGGGGTAGGTGAGGTTTGCCTTCTCCTTCTCTTCCTCCTTCTTTGTCTCCTCCTCCTTCTCTTCCTCTGGTTGCCTCCTGTTGCCTCTTGATGCCTCCTCCTATTTGCACTTTTGAATTCTCCTTCTGTTGCCTCTTCATGCCTTCTGCTTCTGTTGCCTCCTGTTGCGTCATCCTCCTATTACCTCCTGTTCCCTCCTCGTTCTGTTCTTCCTCGTCTTGTCTTCTCCTAGTCTCTTCACTTCATTGCCTCCTGTTTCCTCCTCCTCCTCCTCATCCTGTTCTGCCTTTGCCTCCTCCTCCTGTTGCCTCCTGTTGCTCCCTCCTCCTCTCTCCTGTCGTTAACTCACTTGCTACCTGTAGCTGCCCTCTCCTGTTGCCTCCTCCTCTTGTTGCTGCCTTTTGCCTCATCCTCCTGCTCCTCCTGTTGCCTCCAGTTGCCTCCTTTTTCCTCTTTTTACCTCCTGTTGCTGTATTCTCCTCTTGCCTCCTTCTTCTCCTCCTTCTGTTGCCTGCTCTGGGCTCCTGTTGCCATTTGTTGTGTCCTCCTCTTTTTCCTCCTCTTGTTGCCTTGTCCTGCTCCTCCTCCTGTTGCCGCCGCCTCCTCCTCTTCCCTCCTCTTGCATCGTGTTTCAGCTGGGATAGAGTTAATTTTCTTCTTAGTAGCTGGTACAGTGCTGTGTCTTGGATTTAGCGTGAGAATAATGTTGATGATAACACGCTGATGTTTTAGCTGTTGTAAGTAGCGCTTATCTTAAGCTAAGGACATTTCAGTTTCCCATGCTCTGCCAGCAAGCAGGTGTACAAGAAGCTGGGAGGGAGCATAGCCAGGACAGCTGACCCGAACTAGCCAAAGGGGTATTCCATACCATGGAGCATCATGCCCAGTATATAAACAGGGGGGAGTTGGCCGGGAGGGGCGGATCGCTGCTCGGGCATCGGTCAGTGGGTGGTGAGCAATTGCATTGTGCATCACTTGTCTTTTCTTGGGTTTTATTTCTCTCTTTTTTTTTATAATCCTTTTCATTACAATTATTATTATATTTTTATTATTCTTAGTATTATATTTTATTTTACTTTAGTTATTAAACTGTTCTTATCTCAACCCACAAGTTTTACTTTTTTCCAATCCTCCTCCTCACCTCACTGGGAGGGGGGAGGGGGGAGTGGCTGCGTGGTGCTTAGCTGCCAGCTGGGGTCAAACCATGACAGTCCTTTTTGGCGCCCAATGTGGGGCACGAAGGGTTGAGATAACGACAGATCTGATCAGAGTGTGTTAAAACAAATTTTTTGTAAGTATTCATTGTCACTGGTCACTATGTGGATTCTTTTGCTCTCAAACTTGATGTAGTTGTTCTTAAAATTATGTTATGTAATACCATACTTGCAATATATGCTCCCTATGCTGTTTATCACCTCTGGGAACTGGACTAGAGTTATCATTTTCTTGTTGTTTGTAACACTGGCTTATGATATGATAGAAGTGCAGGTCGTGAAACTAATTTGGTATTTGTACTCAACATCGCCGTCACCTCTGTACTTCGGGAGCCATCTATGGGAAACTATTAATAACTACACCTACCTTTTTGCCTCTGAGAGTAAATCTATGGAGGAGACATCTCTGTACTTCAGGTGCCATCTCCTGGAAAATATTAATAATTACACTTTTTACCTTTTCTCCTCGGGGAGCCAATCTATGGAGGAGGCAGCTTCCCACATCTTCCCCTTCTCTGCCAGGTTAATTACAATAGCGTTTGAGGAGTTTGCAAATTTTTAATAGCCTTGGGATGTTGAACCCACACACATGGTCCTATTGCTAGGAAGCAGAATGTTCCTGAATGTGGTTCAGGTCTTGTTTAGGGTTAAAGAACTATTTCAAAATACCACCAAGAGATCAACCCCGGCGAGAGGTACTGCGGCTACTCAGACCCCAGCGATGGGTAATGCAGCTGAACCAGAGAATCAACCAATGCCAGTATCAGTCGCCCCTACAGAGAAGAAGAAATATACAAAAAAATCAGACTGCTAAACAAAGGATGAAGGTGAACCAGGGTCATCACGAGAACAGGAGGAAGAGGCAGGACCACAGATAATCACCTGATCCCTATTCCCGACAGAGCTCCAAAATATACAAAAAGATTTCAGCCGTCATCCAGGCGAAATTGAAATTTCCAAAGTTGAAAACGTCCAGCGACTGCACCCACACAGAAGGTGCCAACACTGAATGCTGTTGCTACCCCTCACCTTTCCTTGGAAGCCCTTTCACAGGCCCAACAACACTAGGGCTCCGCACTTCCCTAGCCACCTAAAGTAATGGTCACTATCTCTCAGTCTCATAGAGATCGCCTCTGAAATTGAAAACATCCAGCAATTCCTCACACATGGAAAGTGCCAGGACTGAAAGCTACTGCTTGATCTAAGCATGCCTTGGCTAGCCTTTCAGAGCCACACAAAGGTTGGGGCTCTGTGCTCCTCTAGCCACCTAATCTTCTGCTCATCCTCTCTCGCAGTCGAAGGAGAGCTGAGCTGAGAAATTGCAAACGTCCAGCAATTCCTCAGACATGAAAAGTGCCAGCACTGAATGCTACTGCTTGATCTAACCAGGCCTTGGCTAGCCTTTCAGAGCCACACAAAGGTTGGGGCTCTGTGCTCCTCTAGCCACCTAATCTTCTGCTCATCCTCTCTCGCAGTCGAAGGACAGCTGAGCTGAGAAATTGCAAACGTCCAGCAATCCCTCACACATGAAAAGTGCCAGCACTGAAAGCTCTTGCTAGCCAGCACCGTTCCTTGGAAGTGCTCTCACAGGTGCAGCAACACTGGGGCTCTGCGCTTCTCTAGCCACCTAACGTCACGGTCACTATCTCTCCGTCTCACAGAGCTGAGCTGAGAAATTGCAAACGTCCAGCAATTCCTCACACATGAAAAGTGCCAGCACTGAAAGCTACTGCTTGATCTAACCAGGCCTTGGCTAGCCTTTCAGAGCCACACAAAGGTTGGGGCTCTGTGCTCCTCTAGCCACCTAACCCTCGGCTCATCCTCTCTCGCAGTCGAAGGACAGCTGAGCTGAGAAATTGCAAACGTCCACCAATTCCTCACACATGAAAAGTGCCAGCACTGAAAGCTGATGCTAGCAGGCACCGTTCCTTGGAAGTGCTTTCACAGGTGCAGCAACACTGGGGCTCTGCGCTTCTCTAGCCACCTAACGTCACGGTCACTATCTCTCCGTCTTGCAGAGCTGAGCTGAGAAATTGCAAACATCCAGCAATTCCTCACACTTGAAAAGTGCCAGCACTGAAAGCTACTGCTTGATCTAAGCATGCCTTGGCTAGCCTTTCAGAGCCACACAAAGGTTGGGGCTCTGTGCTCCTCTAGCCACCTAATCTTCTGCTCATCCTCTCTCGCAGTCGAAGGAGAGCTGAGCTGAGAAATTGCAAACGTCCAGCAATTCCTCAGACATGAAAAGTGCCAGCACTGAAAGCTACTGCTTGATCTAACCAGGCCTTGGCTAGCCTTTCAGAGCCACACAAAGGTTGGGGCTCTGTGCTCCTCTAGCCACCTAATCTTCTGCTCATCCTCTCTCGCAGTCGAAGGAGAGCTGAGCTGAGAAATTGCAAACGTCCAGCAATTCCTCAGACATGAAAATTGCCAGCACTGAAAGCTACTGCTTGATCTAACAAGGCCTTGGCTAGCCTTTCAGAGCCACACAAAGATTGGGGCTCTGTGGTCCTCTAGCCACCTAATCTTCTGCTCAACCTCTCTCGCAGTCGAAGGAGAGCTGAGCTGAGAAATTGCAAACGTCCAGCAATTCCTCACACATGAAAAGTGCCAGCATTGAAAGCTACTGCTTGATCTAATCAGGCCTTGGCTAGCCTTTCAGAGCCACACAAAGGTTGGGGCTCTGAGCTTCTCTAGCCACCTAATCTTCTGCTCAACCTCTCTCGCAGTCGAAGGAGAGCTGAGCTGAGAAATTGCAAACGTCCAGCAATTCCTCACACATGAAAAGTGCCAGCACTGAAAGCTACTGCTTGATCTAAGCATGCCTTGGCTAGCCTTTCAGAGCCACACAAAGGTTGGGGCTCTGTGCTCCTCTAGCCACCTAATCTTCTGCTCATCCTCTCTCGCAGTCGAAGGAGAGCTGAGCTGAGAAATTGCAAACGTCCAGCAATTCCTCAGACATGAAAAGTGCCAGCACTGAAAGCTCTTGCTAGCCAGCACCTTTCCTTGGAAGTGCTCTCACAGGCGCAGCAACACTGGGGCTCTGCGCTTCTCTAGCCACCTAACGTCACGGTCACTATCTCTCCGTCTCGCAGAGCTGAGCTGAGAAATTGCAAACGTCCAGCAATTCCTCACACATGAAAAGTGCCAGCACTGAAAGCTACTGCTTGATCTAATCAGGCCTTGGCTAGCCTTTCAAAGCCACACAAAGGTTGGGGCTCTGTGCTCCTCTAGCCACCTAATCTTCTGCTCAACCGCTCTCGCAGTCGAAGGAGAGCTGAGCTGAGAAATTGCAAACGTCCAGCAATTCCTCACACATGAAAAGTGCCAGCATTGAAAGCTACTGCTTGATCTAATCAGGCCTTGGCTAGCCTTTCAGAGCCACACAAAGGTTGGGGCTCTGAGCTTCTCTAGCCACCTAATCTTCTGCTCATCCTCTCTCGCAGTCGAAGGAGAGCTGAGCTGAGAAATTGCAAACGTCCAGCAATTCCTCACACATGAAAAGTGCCAGCACTGAAAGCTACTGCTTGATCTAACCATGCCTTGGCTAGCCTTTCAGAGCCACACAAAGGTTGGGGCTCTGTGCTCCTCTAGCCACCTAATCTTCTGCTCATCCTCTCTCGCAGTCGAAGGAGAGCTGAGCTGAGAAATTGCAAACGTCCAGCAATTCCTCAGACATGAAAAGTGCCAGCACTGAAAGCTACTGCTTGATCTAACCAGGCCTTGGCTAGCCTTTCAGAGCCACACAAAGGTTGGGGCTCTGTGCTCCTCTACGCACCTAATCTTCTGCTCATCCTCTCTCGCAGTCGAAGGAGAGCTGAGCTGAGAAATTGCAAACGTCCAGCAATTCCTCACACATGAAAAGTGCCAGCACTGAAAGCTCTTGCTAGCCAGCACCGTTCCTTGGAAGTGCTCTCACAGGCCAGCAACACTGGGGCTCTGCGCTTCTCTAGCCACCTAACGTCACAGTCACTATCTCTTCGTCTCGCAGAGCTGAGCTGAGAAATTGCAAACGTCCAGCAATTCCTCACACATGAAAAGTGCCAGCACTGAAAGCTACTGCTTGATCTAACCATGCCTTGGGTAGCCTTTCAGAGCCACACAAAGGTTGGGGCTCTGTGCTCCTCTAGCCACCTAATCTTCTGCTCATCCTCTCTCGCAGTCGAAGGAGAGCTGAGCTGAGAAATTGCAAACGTCCAGCAATTCCTCAGACATGAAAAGTGCCAGCACTGAAAGCTACTGCTTGATCTAACCAGGCCTTGGCTAGCCTTTCAGAGCCACACAAAGGTTGGGGCTCTGTGCTCCTCTACGCACCTAATCTTCTGCTCATCCTCTCTCGCAGTCGAAGGACAGCTGAGCTGAGAAATTGCAAACGTCCAGCAATTCCTCACACATGAAAAGTGCCAGCACTGAAAGCTCTTGCTAGCCAGCACCGTTCCTTGGAAGTGCTCTCACAGGCCAGCAACACTGGGGCTCTGCGCTTCTCTAGCCACCTAATGTCACGGTCACTATCTCTTCGTCTCGCAGAGCTGAGCTGAGAAATTGCAAACGTCCAGCAATTCCTCACACATGAAAAGTGCCAGCACTGAAAGCTACTGCTTGATCTAACAAGGCCTTGGCTAGCCTTTCAGAGCCACACAAAGGTTGGGGCTCTGTGGTCCTCTAGCCACCTAATCTTCTGCTCAACCTCTCTCGCAGTCGAAGGAGAGCTGAGCTGAGAAATTGCAAACGTCCAGCAATTCCTCACACATGAAAAGTGCCAGCATTGAAAGCTACTGCTTGACCTAATCAGGCCTTGGCTAGCCTTTCAGAGCCACACAAAGGTTGGGGCTCTGAGCTTCTCTAGCCACCTAATCTTCTGCTCAACCTCTCTCGCAGTCGAAGGAGAGCTGAGCTGAGAAATTGCAAACGTCCAGCAATTCCTCACACATGAAAAGTGCCAGCACTGAAAGCTACTGCTTGATCTAAGCATGCCTTGGCTAGCCTTTCAGAGCCACACAAAGGTTGGGGCTCTGTGCTCCTCTAGCCACCTAATCTTCTGCTCATCCTCTCTCGCAGTCGAAGGAGAGCTCAGCTGAGAAATTGCAAAAGTCCAGCAATTCCTCAGACATGAAAAGTGCCAGCACTGAAAGCTCTTGCTAGCCAGCACCTTTCCTTGGAAGTGCTCTCACAGGCGCAGCAACACTGGGGCTCTGCGCTTCTCTAGCCACCTAACGTCACAGTCACTATCTCTCCGTCTCGCAGAGCTGAGCTGAGAAATTGCAAACGTCCAGCAATTCCTCACACATGAAAAGTGCCAGCACTGAAAGCTACTGCTTGATCTAATCAGGCCTTGGCTAGCCTTTCAAAGCCACACAAAGGTTGGGGCTCTGTGGTCCTCTAGCCACCTAATCTTCTGCTCAACCGCTCTCGCAGTCGAAGGAGAGCTGAGCTGAGAAATTGCAAACGTCCAGCAATTCCTCACACATGAAAAGTGCCAGCACTGAAAGCTACTGCTTGATCTAACCAGGCCTTGGCTAGCCTTTCAGAGCCACACAAAGGTTGGGGCTCTGTCCTCCTCTAGGCACCTAATCTTCTGCTCATCCTCTCTCGCAGTCGAAGGAGAGCTGAGCTGAGAAATTGCAAACGTCCAGCAATTCCTCACACATGAAAAGTGCCAGCACTGAAAGCTCTTGCTAGCCAGCACCGTTCCTTGGAAGTGCTCTCACAGGCCAGCAACACTGGCGCTCTGCGCTTCTCTAGCCACCTAATGTCACGGTCACTATCTCTCTGTCTCGCAGAGCTGAGCTGAGAAATTGCAAACGTCCAGCAATTCCTCACACATGAAAAGTGCCAGCACTGAAAGCTACTGTTTGATCTAATCAGGCCTTGGCTAGCCTTTCAAAGCCACACAAAGGTTGGGGCTCTGTGCTCCTCTAGCCACCTAATCTTCTGCTCAACCGCTCTCGCAGTCGAAGGAGAGCTGAGCTGAGAAATTGCAAACGTCCAGCAATTCCTCACACATGAAAAGTGCCAGCATTGAAAGCTACTGCTTGATCTAATCAGGCCTTGGCTAGCCTTTCAGAGCCACACAAAGGTTGGGGCTCTGAGCTTCTCTAGCCACCTAATCTTCTGCTCATCCTCTCTCGCAGTCGAAGGAGAGCTGAGCTGAGAAATTGCAAACGTCCAGCAATTCCTCACACATGAAAAGTGCCAGCACTGAAAGCTACTGCTTGATCTAACCATGCCTTGGCTAGCCTTTCAGAGCCACACAAAGGTTGGGGCTCTGTGCTCCTCTAGCCACCTAATCTTCTGCTCATCCTCTCTCGCAGTCGAAGGAGAGCTGAGCTGAGAAATTGCAAACGTCCAGCAATTCCTCAGACATGAAAAGTGCCAGCACTGAAAGCTACTGCTTGATCTAACCAGGCCTTGGCTAGCCTTTCAGAGCCACACAAAGGTTGGGGCTCTGTGCTCCTCTAGGCACCTAATCTTCTGCTCATCCTCTCTCGCAGTCGAAGGAGAGCTGAGCTGAGAAATTGCAAACGTCCAGCAATTCCTCACACATGAAAAGTGCCAGCACTGAAAGCTCTTGCTAGCCAGCACCGTTCCTTGGAAGTGCTCTCACAGGCCAGCAACACTGGGGCTCTGCGCTTCTCTAGCCACCTAACGTCACAGTCACTATCTCTTCGTCTCGCAGAGCTGAGCTGAGAAATTGCAAACGTCCAGCAATTCCTCACACATGAAAAGTGCCAGCACTGAAAGCTACTGCTTGATCTAACCATGCCTTGGGTAGCCTTTCAGAGCCACACAAAGGTTGGGGCTCTGTGCTCCTCTAGCCACCTAATCTTCTGCTCAACCTCTCTCGCAGTCGAAGGAGAGCTGAGCTGAGAAATTGCAAACGTCCAGCAATTCCTCACACATGAAAAGTGCCAGCACTGAAAGCTACTGCTTGATCTAACCAGGCCTTGGCTAGCCTTTCAGAGCCACACAAAGGTTGGGGCTCTGTGCTCCTCTAGCCACCTAATCTTCTGCTCATCCTCTCTCGCAGTCGAAGGAGAGCTCAGCTGAGAAATTGCAAAAGTCCAGCAATTCCTCAGACATGAAAAGTGCCAGCACTGAAAGCTCTTGCTAGCCAGCACCTTTCCTTGGAAGTGCTCTCACAGGCGCAGCAACACTGGGGCTCTGCGCTTCTCTAGCCACCTATCATCACGGTCACTATCTCTCCGTCTCGCAGAGCTGAGCTGAGAAATTGCAAACGTCCAGCAATTCCTCACACATGAAAAGTGCCAGCACTGAAAGCTACTGCTTGATCTAATCAGGCCTTGGCTAGCCTTTCAGAGCCACACAAAGGTTGGGGCTCTGTGGTCCTCTAGCCACCTAATCTTCTGCTCAACCGCTCTCGCAGTCGAAGGAGAGCTGAGCTGAGAAATTGCAAACGTCCAGCAATTCCTCACACATGAAAAGTGCCAGCACTGAAAGCTACTGCTTGATCTAACCAGGCCTTGGCTAGCCTTTCAGAGCCACACAAAGGTTGGGGCTCTGTCCTCCTCTAGCCACCTAATCTTCTGCTCATCCTCTCTCGCAGTCGAAGGAGAGCTGAGCTGAGAAATTGCAAACGTCCAGCAATTCCTCACACATGAAAAGTGCCAGCACTGAAAGCTCTTGCTAGCCAGCACCGTTCCTTGGAAGTGCTCTCACAGGCCAGCAACACTGGGGCTCTGCGCTTCTCTAGCCACCTAATGTCACGGTCACTATCTCTCTGTCTCGCAGAGCTGAGCTGAGAAATTGCAAACGTCCAGCAATTCCTCACACATGAAAAGTGCCAGCACTGAAAGCTACTGTTTGATCTAACCAGGCCTTGCCTAGCCTTTCAGAGCCACACAAAGGTTGGGGCTCTGTGGTCCTCTAGCCACCTAATCTTCTGCTCAACCGCTCTCGCAGTCGAAGGAGAGCTGAGCTGAGAAATTGCAAACGTCCAGCAATTCCTCACACATGAAAAGTGCCAGCATTGAAAGCTACTGCTTGATCTAATCAGGCCTTGGCTAGCCTTTCAGAGCCACACAAAGGTTGGGGCTCTGAGCTTCTCTAGCCACCTAATCTTCTGCTCAACCTCTCTCGCAGTCGAAGGAGAGCTGAGCTGAGAAATTGCAAACGTCCAGCAATTCCTCACACATGAAAAGTGCCAGCACTGAAAGCTACTGCTTGATCTAAGCATGCCTTGGCTAGCCTTTCAGAGCCACACAAAGGTTGGGGCTCTGTGCTCCTCTAGCCACCTAATCTTCTGCTCATCCTCTCTCGCAGTCGAAGGAGAGCTGAGCTGAGAAATTGCAAACGTCCAGCAATTCCTCACACATGAAAAGTGCCAGCACTGAATGCTACTGCTTGATCTAACCAGGCCTTGGCTAGCCTTTCAGAGCCACACAAAGGTTGGGGCTCTGTGCTCCTCTAGCCACCTAATCTTCTGCTCATCCTCTCTCGCAGTCGAAGGACAGCTGAGCTGAGAAATTGCAAACGTCCAGCAATCCCTCACACATGAAAAGTGCCAGCACTGAAAGCTCTTGCTAGCCAGCACCGTTCCTTGGAAGTGCTCTCACAGGTGCAGCAACACTGGGGCTCTGCGCTTCTCTAGCCACCTAACGTCACAGTCACTATCTCTCCGTCTCGCAGAGCTGAGCTGAGAAATTGCAAACGTCCAGCAATTCCTCACACATGAAAAGTGCCAGCACTGAAAGCTACTGTTTGATCTAACCAGGCCTTGGCTAGCCTTTCAGAGCCACAGAAAGGTTGATGCTCTGTGCTCCTCTAGCCACCTAACCCTCGGCTCATCCTCTCTCGCAGTCGAAGGACAGCTGAGCTGAGAAATTGCAAACGTCCACCAATTCCTCACACATGAAAAGTGCCAGCACTGAAAGCTGCTCCTAGCAGGCACCGTTCCTTGGAAGTGCTCTCACAGGTGCAGCAACACTGGGGCTCTGCGCTTCTCTAGCCACCTAACGTCACGGTCACTATCTCTCCGTCTTGCAGAGCTGAGCTGAGAAATTGCAAACGTCCAGCAATTCCTCACACATGAAAAGTGCCAGCACTGAAAGCTACTGTTTGATCTAACCAGGCCTTGGCTAGCCTTTCAGAGCCACAGAAAGGTTGGGGCTCTGTGGTCCTCTAGCCACCTAATCTTCTGCTCATCCTCTCTCGCAGTCGAAGGAGACCTGAGCTGAGAAATTGCAAACGTCCAGCAATTCCTCACACATGAAAAGTGCCAGCTCTGAAAGCTACTGCTTGATCTAATCAGGCCTTGGCTAGCCTTTCAGAGCCACACAAAGGTTGGGGCTCTGAGCTTCTCTAGCCACCTAATCTTCTGCTCAACCTCTCTCGCAGTCGAAGGAGAGCTGAGCTGAGAAATTGCAAACGTCCAGCAATTCCTCACACATGAAAAGTGCCAGCACTGAAAGCTACTGCTGGATCTAAGCATGCCTTGGCTAGCCTTTCAGAGCCACACAAAGGTTGGGGCTCTGTGCTCCTCTAGCCACCTAATCTTCTGCTCATCCTCTCTCGCAGTCGAAGGAGAGCTGAGCTGAGAAATTGCAAACGTCCAGCAATTCCTCACACATGAAAAGTGCCAGCACTGAATGCTACTGCTTGATCTAACCAGGCCTTGGCTAGCCTTTCAGAGCCACACAAAGGTTGGGGCTCTGTGCTCCTCTAGCCACCTAATCTTCTGCTCATCCTCTCTCACAGTCGAAGGAGAGCTGAGCTGAGAAATTGCAAACGTCCAGCAATCCCTCACACATGAAAAGTGCCAGCACTGAAAGCTCTTGCTAGCCAGCACCGTTCCTTGGAAGTGCTCTCACAGGTGCAGCAACACTGGGGCTCTGCGCTTCTCTAGCCACCTAACGTCACAGTCACTATCTCTCCGTCTCGCAGAGCTGAGCTGAGAAATTGCAAACGTCCAGCAATTCCTCACACATGAAAAGTGCCAGCACTGAAAGCTACTGCTTGATCTAACCAGGCCTTGCCTAGCCTTTCAGAGCCACACAAAGGTTGGGGCTCTGTGCTCCTCTAGCCACCTAACCCTCGGCTCATCCTCTCTCGCAGTCGAAGGACAGCTGAGCTGAGAAATTGAAAACGTCCACCAATTCCTCACACATGAAAAGTGCCAGCACTGAAAGCTGCTCCTAGCAGGCACCGTTCCTTGGAAGTGCTCTCACAGGTGCAGCAACACTGGGGCTCTGCGCTTCTCTAGCCACCTAACGTCACGGTCACTATCTCTCCGTCTTGCAGAGCTGAGCTGAGAAATTGCAAACGTCCAGCAATACCTCACACATGAAAAGTGCCAGCACTGAAAGCTACTGCTTGATCTAAGCATGCCTTGGCTAGCCTTTCAGAGCCACACAAAGGTTGGGGCTCTGTGCTCCTCTAGCCACCTAATCTTCGGCTCATCCTCTCTCACAGTCGAAGGAGAGCTGAGCTGAGAAATTGCAAACGTCCAGCAATTCCTCACACATGAAAAGTGCCAGCACTGAAAGCTACTGCTTGATCTAACCAGGCCTTGGCTAGCCTTTCAGAGCCACAAAAAGGTTGGGGCTCTGTGCTTCTCTACACACCTAACCCTCGGCTCATCCTCTCTCGCAGTCGAAGGACAGCTGAGCTGAGAAATTGCAAACATCCACCAATTCCTCAGACATGAAAAGTGCCAGCACTGAAAGCTCTTGCTAGCCCTCACCTTTCCTTCGAAGCCCTTTCACAGGCCCAGCAACACTGGGGCTCTGTGCTTCTCTAGCCACCTAACGTCACGGTCACTATCTCTCCGTCTCACAGAGCTGAGCTGAGAAATTGCAAACATCCAGCAATTCCTCACACATGAAAAGTGCCAGCACTGAAAGCTACTGCTTGATCTAACCAGGCCTTGGCTAGCCTTTCAGAGCCACACAAAAGTTGGGGCTCTGTGCTTCTCTAGTCACCTAATCTTCTGCTCATCCTCTCTCGCAGTCGAAGGAGAGCTGAGCTGAGAAATTGCAAACGTCCAGCAATCCCTCACACATGAAAAGTGCCAGCAGTGAAAGCTCTTGCTAGCCAGCAGCGTTCCTTGGAACTGCTCTCACAGGCGCAGCAACACTGGGGCTCTGCACTTCTCTAGCCACCTATCGTCACGGTCACTATCTCTCCGTCTCGCAGAGCTGAGCTGAGAAATTGCAAACGTCCAGCAATTCCTCACACATGAAAAGTGCCAGCACTGAAAGCTACTGCTTGATCTAACAAGGCCTTGGCTAGCCTTTCAGAGCCACACAAAGGTTGGGGCTCTGTGGTCCTCTAGCCACCTAATCTTCTGCTCAACCGCTCTCGCAGTCGAAGGAGAGCTGAGCTGAGAAATTGCAAACGTCCAGCAATTCCTCACACATGAAAAGTGCCAGCTCTGAAAGCTACTGCTTGATCTAATCAGGCCTTGGCTAGCCTTTCAGAGCCACACAAAGGTTGGGGCTCTGTGCTCCTCTAGCCACCTAATCTTCTGCTCAACCTCTCTCGCAGTCGAAGGAGAGCTGAGCTGAGAAATTGCAAACGTCCAGCAATTCCTCACACATGAAAAGTGCCAGCACTGAAAGCTACTGCTTGATCTAAGCATGCCTTGGCTAGCCTTTCAGAGCCACACAAAGGTTGGGGCTCTGTGCTCCTCTAGCCACCTAATCTTCTGCTCATCCTCTCTCGCAGTCGAAGGAGAGCTGAGCTGAGAAATTGCAAATGTCCAGCAATTCCTCACACATGAAAAGTACCAGCACTGAAAGCTACTGCTTGATCTAACCAGGCCTTGGCTAGCCTTTCAAAGCCACACAAAGTTTGGGGCTCTGTGCTTCTCTAGCCACCTAATCTTCTGCTCATCCTCTCTCGCAGTCGAAGGAGAGCTGAGCTGAGAAATTGCAAACGTCCAGCAATCCCTCACACATGAAAAGTGCCAGCACTGAAAGCTCTTGCTAGGCAGCACCGTTCCTTGGAAGTGCTCTCACAGGCCAGCAACACTGGGGCTCTGCGCTTCTCTAGCCACCTAACGTCACGGTCACTATCTCTCTGTCTCGCAGAGCTGAGCTGAGAAATTGCAAATGTCCAGCAATTCCTCACACATGAAAAGTGCCAGCACTGAAAGCTACTGCTTGATCTAACCAGGCCTTGGCTAGCCTTTCAGAGCCACAGAAAGGTTGGGGCTCTGTGCCTCTCTAGCCACTTAACCCTCGGCTCATCCTCTCTCGCAGTCGAAGGAGAGCTGAGCTGAGAAATTGCAAACATCCAGCAATTCCTCACACATGAGAAATGCCAGCACTGAAAGCTGCTCCTAGCAGGCACCGTTCCTTGGAAGTGCTCTCACAGGTGCAGCAACACTGGGGCTCTGCACTTCTCTAGCCACCTAACGTCACAGTCACTATCTCTCCATCTTGTAGAGCTGAGCTGAGAAATTGCAAACGTCCAGCAATTCCTCACACATGAAAAGTGCCAGCACTGAAAGCTACTGCTGGATCTAAGCATGCCTTGGCTAGCCTTTCAGAGCCACACAAAGGTTGGGGCTCTGAGCTTCTCTAGCCACCTAACCTTCTGCTCATCCTCTCTCGCAGTCGAAGGAGAGCTGAGCTGAGAAATTGCAAACGTCCAGCAATTCCTCACACATGAAAAGTGCCAGCACTGAAAGCTACTGCTTGATCTAAGCATGCCTTGGCTAGCCTTTCAGAGCCACACAAAGGTTGGGGCTCTGTGCTCCTCTAGCCACCTAACCTTCGGCTCATCCTCTCTCGCAGTCGAAGGAGAGCTGAGCTGAGAAATTGCAAACGTCCAGCAATTCCTCACACATGAAAAGTGCCAGCACTGAATGCTACTGCTTGATCTAACCAGGCCTTGGCTAGCCTTTCAGAGCCACACAAAGGTTGGGGCTCTGTGCTCCTCTAGCCACCTAATCTTCTGCTCATCCTCTCTCGCAGTCGAAGGAGAGCTGAGCTGAGAAATTGCAAACGTCCAGCAATCCCTCACACATGAAAAGTGCCAGCACTGAAAGCTGTTGCTAGCCAGCACCGTTCCTTGGAAGTTTTCTCACAGGTGCAGCAACACTGGGGCTCTGCGCTTCTCTAGCCACCTAACGTCACAGTCACTATCTCTCCGTCTCGCAGAGCTGAGCTGAGAAATTGCAAACGTCCAGCAATTCCTCACACATGAAAAGTGCCAGCACTGAAAGCTACTGCTTGATCTAACCAGGCCTTGCCTAGCCTTTCAGAGCCACACAAAGGTTGGGGCTCTGTGCTCCTCTAGCCACCTAACCCTCGGCTCATCCTCTCTCGCAGTCGAAGGACAGCTGAGCTGAGAAATTGAAAACGTCCACCAATTCCTCACACATGAAAAGTGCCAGCACTGAAAGCTGCTCCTAGCAGGCACCGTTCCTTGGAAGTGCTCTCACAGGTGCAGCAACACTGGGGCTCTGCGCTTCTCTAGCCACCTAACGTCACGGTCACTATCTCTCCGTCTTGCAGAGCTGAGCTGAGAAATTGCAAACGTCCAGCAATACCTCACACATGAAAAGTGCCAGCACTGAAAGCTACTGCTTGATCTAAGCATGCCTTGGCTAGCCTTTGAGAGCCACACAAAGGTTGGGCCTCTGTGCTCCTCTAGCCACCTAATCTTCGGCTCATCCTCTCTCACAGTCGAAGGAGAGCTGAGCTGAGAAATTGCAAACGTCCAGCAATTCCTCACACATGAAAAGTGCCAGCACTGAAAGCTACTGCTTGATCTAACCAGGCCTTGGCTAGCCTTTCAGAGCCACACAAAGGTTGGGGCTCTGTGCTTCTCTACACACCTAACCCTCGGCTCATCCTCTCTCGCAGTCGAAGGACAGCTGAGCTGAGAAATTGCAAACATCCACCAATTCCTCAGACATGAAAAGTGCCAGCACTGAAAGCTCTTGCTAGCCCTCACCTTTCCTTCGAAGCCCTTTCACAGGCCCAGCAACACTGGGGCTCTGTGCTTCTCTAGCCACCTAACGTCACGGTCACTATCTCTCCGTCTCACAGAGCTGAGCTGAGAAATTGCAAACATCCAGCAATTCCTCACACATGAAAAGTGCCAGCACTGAAAGCTACTGCTTGATCTAACCAGGCCTTGGCTAGCCTTTCAGAGCCACACAAAAGTTGGGGCTCTGTGCTTCTCTAGTCACCTAATCTTCTGCTCATCCTCTCTCGCAGTCGAAGGACAGCTGAGCTGAGAAATTGCAAACGTCCAGCAATCCCTCACACATGAAAAGTGCCAGCAGTGAAAGCTCTTGCTAGCCAGCAGCGTTCCTTGGAACTGCTCTCACAGGCGCAGCAACACTGGGGCTCTGCACTTCTCTAGCCACCTATCGTCACGGTCACTATCTCTCCGTCTCGCAGAGCTGAGCTGAGAAATTGCAAACGTCCAGCAATTCCTCACACATGAAAAGTGCCAGCACTGAAAGCTACTGCTTGATCTAACAAGGCCTTGGCTAGCCTTTCAGAGCCACACAAAGGTTGGGGCTCTGTGGTCCTCTAGCCACCTAATCTTCTGCTCAACCGCTCTCGCAGTCGAAGGAGAGCTGAGCTGAGAAATTGCAAACGTCCAGCAATTCCTCACACATGAAAAGTGCCAGCTCTGAAAGCTACTGCTTGATCTAATCAGGCCTTGGCTAGCCTTTCAGAGCCACACAAAGGTTGGGGCTCTGTGCTCCTCTAGCCACCTAATCTTCTGCTCAACCTCTCTCGCAGTCGAAGGAGAGCTGAGCTGAGAAATTGCAAACGTCCAGCAATTCCTCACACATGAAAAGTGCCAGCACTGAAAGCTACTGCTTGATCTAAGCATGCCTTGGCTAGCCTTTCAGAGCCACACAAAGGTTGGGGCTCTGTGCTCCTCTAGCCACCTAATCTTCTGCTCATCCTCTCTCGCAGTCGAAGGAGAGCTGAGCTGAGAAATTGCAAACGTCCAGCAATTCCTCAGACATGAAAAGTACCAGCACTGAAAGCTACTGCTTGATCTAACCAGGCCTTGGCTAGCCTTTCAGAGCCACACAAAGGTTGGGGCTCTGTGCTCCTCTAGCCACCTAATCTTCTGCTCATCCTCTCTCGCAGTCGAAGGACAGCTGAGCTGAGAAATTGCAAACGTCCAGCAATCCCTCACACATGAAAAGTGCCAGCACTGAAAGCTCTTGCTAGGCAGCACCGCTCCTTGGAAGTGCTCTCACAGGCCAGCAACACTGGGGCTCTGCGCTTCTCTAGCCACCTAACGTCACGGTCACTATCTCTCCGTCTCGCAGAGCTGAGCTGAGAAATTGCAAACGTCCAGCAATTCCTCACACATGGAAAGTGCCAGCACTGAATGCTACTGCTTGATCTAACCAGGCCTTGGCTAGCCTTTCAGAGCCACAGAAAGGTTGGGGCTCTGTGCCTCTCTAGCCACTTAACCCTCGGCTCATCCTCTCTCGCAGTCGAAGGACAGCTGAGCTGAGAAATTGCAAACATCCAGCAATTCCTCACACATGAGAAATGCCAGCACTGAAAGCTGCTCCTAGCAGGCACCGTTCCTTGGAAGTGCTCTCACAGGTGCAGCAACACTGGGGCTCTGCACTTCTCTAGCCACCTAACGTCACAGTCACTATCTCTCCATCTTGTAGAGCTGAGCTGAGAAATTGCAAACGTCCAGCAATTCCTCACACATGACAAATGCCAGCACTGAAAGCTCTTGCTAGCCAGCACCGTTCCTTTGAAGCGCTCTCACAGGTGCAGCAACACTGGGGCTCTGCACTTCTCTAGCCACCTAACGTCACGGTCACTATCTCTCCGTCTCGCAGAGCTGAGCTGAGAAATTGCAAACGTCCAGCAATTCCTCACACATGAAAAGTGCCAGCACTGAAAGCTACTGCTTGATCTAACCAGGCCTTGGCTAGCCTTTCAGAGCCACACAAAGGTTGGGGCTCTGTGCCTCTCTAGCCGCTTAACCCTCGGCTCATCCTCTCTCGCAGTCGAAGGAGAGCTGAGCTGAGAAATTGCAAACGTCCAGCAATTCCTTACACATGAAAAGTGCCAGCACTGAAAGCTCTTGCTAGCCAGCACCGTTCCTTGGAACTGCTCTCACAGGCGCAGCAAGACTGGGGCTGTGCGCTTCTCTAGCCACCTAATGTCACGGTCACTATCTCTCCGTCTCGCAGAGCTGAGCTGAGAAATTGCAAATGTCCAGCAATTCCTCACACATGAAAAGTGCCAGCACAGAATGCTACTGCTTGATCTAAGCATGCCTTGGCTAGCCTTTCAGAGCCACACAAAGGTTGGGGCTCTGTGCTCCTCTAGCCACCTAATCTTCTGCTCATCCTCTCTCGCAGTCGAAGGAGAGCTGAGCTGAGAAATTGCAAACGTCCAGCAATTCCTTACACCTGAAAAGTGTTAGCACAGAATGCTACTGCTTGATCTAACCAGGCCTTGGCTAGCCTTTCAGAGCCACACAAAGGTTGGGGCTCTGTGCTCCTCTAGCCACCTAATCTTCTGCTCATCCTCTCTCGCAGTCGAAGGAGAGCTGAGCTGAGAAATTGCAAACGTCCACCAATTCCTCACACATGAAAAGTGCCAGCACTGAAAGCTACTGCTGATCTAATCAGGCCTTGGCTAGCCTTTCAGAGCCACAAAAAGGTTGGGGCTCTGTGCTTCTCTACCCACATAACCCTCGGCTCATCCTCTCTCGCAGTCGAAGGAGAGCTGAGCTGAGAAACTGCAAACATCCACCAATTCCTCAGACATGAAAAGTGCCAGCACTGAAAGCTGTTGCTAGCCAGCACCGTTCCGTGGAAGTGCTCTCACAGGCACAGCAACACTGGGGCTCTGCACTTCTCTAGCCACCTAACGTCACAGTCACTATCTCTCCGTCTCGCAGAGCTGAGCTAAGACATTGCAAACGTCCAGCAATTCCTCACACATGAAAAGTGCCAGCACTGAAAGCTACTGCTTGATCTAAGCAGGCCTTGGCTAGCCTTTCAGAGCCACAGAATGGTTGGGGCTCTGTGCTCCTCTAGCCACCTAACCTTCTGCTCATCCTCTCTCGCAGTTGAAGGAGAGCTGAGCTGAGAAATTGCAAACGTCCAGCAATTCCTCAGACATGAAAAGTGCCAGCACTGAAAGCTACTGCTTGATCTAACCAGGCCATGGCTAGTCTTTCAGAGCCACACAAAGGTTGGGGCTCTGTGCTTCTCTAGCCACCTAATCTTCTGCTCATCCTCTCTCGCAGTCGAAGGAGAGCTGAGCTGAGAAATTGCAAATGTCCAGCAATTCCTCACACATGAAAAGTGCCAGCACTGAAAGCTCTTGCTAGCCAGCACCGTTCCTTGGAAGCGCTCTCACAGGCCAGCAACACTGGGGCTCTGCGCTTCTCTAGCCACCTAACGTCACGGTCACTATCTCTCCGTCTCGCAGAGCTGAGCTGAGAAATTGCAAACGTCCAGCAATTCCTCACACATGGAAAGTGCCAGCACTGAAAGCTACTGCTTGATCTAACCAGGCCTTCGCTAGCCTTTCAGAGCCACAGAAAGGTTGGGGCTCTGTGCTCCTCTAGCCACCTAACCCTCGGCTCATCCTCTCTCGCAGTCGAAGGACAGCTGAGCTGAGAAATTGCAAACGTCCAGCAATTCCTCACACATGAAAAGTGCCAGCACTGAAAGCTGCTCCTAGCAGGCACCGTTCCTTGGAAGTGCTCTCACAGGTGCAGCAACACTGGGGCTCTGCACTTCTCTAGCCACCTAACGTCACGGTCACTATCTCTCCGTCTTGCAGAGCTGAGCTGAGAAATTGCAAACGTCCAGCAATTCCTCACACATGAAAAGTGCCAGCACTGAATGCTACTGTTTGATCTAAGCATGCCTTGGCTAGCCTTTCAGAGCCACACAAAGGTTGGGGCTCTGTGCTCCTCTAGCCACCTAATCTTCTGCTCATCCTCTCTCGCAGTCGAAGGAGAGCTGAGCTGAGAAATTGCAAACGTCCAGCAATTCCTCACACATGAAAAGTGCCAGCACTGAAAGCTACTGCTTGATCTAACCAGGCCATGGCTAGTCTTTCAGAGCCACACAAAGGTTGGGGCTCTGTGCTCCTCTAGCCACCTAATCTTCTGCTCACCCTCTCTCGCAGTCGAAGGAGAGCTGAACTGAGAAATTGCAAATGTCCACCAATTCCTCAGACATGAAAAGTGCCAGCTCTGAAAGCTGTTGCTAGCCAGCACCGTTCCTTGGAAGTGCTCTCACAGGCACAGCAACACTGGGGCTCTGCGCTTCTCTAGCCACCTAACGTCACGGTCACTATCTCTCCGTCTCGCAGAGCTGAGCTGAGAAATTGCAAACGTCCAGCAATTCCTCACACATGAGAAGTGCCAGCTCTGAAAGCTACTGCTTGATCTAACCATGCCTTGGCTAGCCTTTCAGAGCCACACAAAGGTTGGGGCTCTGTGCTTCTGTAGCCACCTAACCCTCGGCTCATCCTCTCTCGCAGTCGAAGGAGAGCTGAGCTGAGAAATTGCAAACGTCCAGCAATTCCTCACACATGAAAAGTGCCAGCACTGAAAGCTACTGCTTGATCTAACCAGGCCTTGGCTAGCCTTTCAGAGCCACACAAAGGTTGGGGCTCTGTGCTTCCCTAGCCACCTAATCTTCTGCTCATCCTCTCTCGCAGTCGAAGGACAGCTGAGCTGAGAAATTGCAAACGTCCAGCAATCCCTCACACATGAAAAGTGCCAGCACTGAAAGCTCTTGCTAGCCAGCACCGTTCCTTGGAAGCGCTCTCACAGGCGCAGCAACACTGGGGCTCTGCGCTTCTTTAGCCACCTAACGTCACGGTCACTATCTCTCCGTCTCGCAGAGCTGAGCTGAGAAATTGCAAACGTCCAGCAATTCCTCACACATGAAAAGTGCCAGCACTGAAAGCTGCTCCTAGCAGGCACCGTTCCGTGGAAGTGCTCTCACAGGTGCAGCAACACTGGGGCTCTGCGCTTCTCTAGCCATCTAACGTCACGGTCACTATCTCTCCGTCTTGCAGAGCTGAGCTGAGAAATTGCAAACATCCAGCAATTCCTCACACATGAAAAGTGCCAGCACTGAAAGCTACTGTTTGATCTAACCAGGCCTTGGCTAGCCTTTCAGAGCCACACAAAGGTTGGGGCTCTGTGCTCCTCTAGCCACCTAACCTTCGGCTCATCCTCTCTCGCAGTCGAAGGAGAGCTGAGCTGAGAAATTGCAAACGTCCAGCAATTCCTCACACATGAAAAGTGCCAGCACTGAATGCTACTGCTTGATCTAACCAGGCCTTGGCTAGCCTTTCAGAGCCACACAAAGGTTGGGGCTCTGTGCTCCTCTAGCCACCTAATCTTCTGCTCATCCTCTCTCGCAGTCGAAGGAGAGCTGAGCTGAGAAATTGCAAACGTCCAGCAATCCCTCACACATGAAAAGTGCCAGCACTGAAAGCTGTTGCTAGCCAGCACCGTTCCTTGGAAGTTTTCTCACAGGTGCAGCAACACTGGGGCTCTGCGCTTCTCTAGCCACCTAACGTCACAGTCACTATCTCTCCGTCTCGCAGAGCTGAGCTGAGAAATTGCAAACGTCCAGCAATTCCTCACACATGAAAAGTGCCAGCACTGAAAGCTACTGCTTGATCTAACCAGGCCTTGCCTAGCCTTTCAGAGCCACACAAAGGTTGGGGCTCTGTGCTCCTCTAGCCACCTAACCCTCGCCTCATCCTCTCTCGCAGTCGAAGGACAGCTGAGCTGAGAAATTGCAAACGTCCAGCAATTCCTCAGACATGAAAAGTGCCAGCACTGAAAGCTGCTCCTAGCTGGCACCGTTCCTTGGAAGTGCTCTCACAGGTGCAGCAACACTGGGGCTCTGCGCTTCTCTAGCCACCTAACGTCACGGTCACTATCTCTCCGTCTTGCAGAGCTGAGCTGAGAAATTGCAAACGTCCAGCAATACCTCACACATGAAAAGTGCCAGCACTGAAAGCTACTGCTTGATCTAAGCATGCCTTGGCTAGCCTTTGAGAGCCACACAAAGGTTGGGGCTCTGTGCTCCTCTAGCCACCTAATCTTCGGCTCATCCTCTCTCACAGTCGAAGGAGAGCTGAGCTGAGAAATTGCAAACGTCCAGCAATTCCTCACACATGAAAAGTGCCAGCACTGAAAGCTACTGCTTGATCTAAGCATGCCTTGGCTAGCCTTTGAGAGCCACACAAAGGTTGGGGCTCTGTGCTTCTCTACACACCTAACCCTCGGCTCATCCTCTCTCGCAGTCGAAGGACAGCTGAGCTGAGAAATTGCAAACATCCACCAATTCCTCAGACATGAAAAGTGCCAGCTCTGAAAGCTCTTGCTAGCCCTCACCTTTCCTTCGAAGCCCTTTCACAGGCCCAGCAACACTGGGGCTCTGTGCTTCTCTAGCCACCTAACGTCACGGTCACTATCTCTCCGTCTCACAGAGCTGAGCTGAGAAATTGCAAACATCCAGCAATTCCTCACACATGAAAAGTGCCAGCACTGAAAGCTACTGCTTGATCTAACCAGGCCTTGGCTAGCCTTTCAGAGCCACACAAAAGTTGGGGCTCTGTGCTTCTCTAGTCACCTAATCTTCTGCTCATCCTCTCTCGCAGTCGAAGGAGAGCTGAGCTGAGAAATTGCAAACGTCCAGCAATCCCTCACACATGAAAAGTGCCAGCAGTGAAAGCTCTTGCTAGCCAGCAGCGTTCCTTGGAACTGCTCTCACAGGCGCAGCAACACTGGGGCTCTGCACTTCTCTAGCCACCTATCGTCACGGTCACTATCTCTCCGTCTCGCAGAGCTGAGCTGAGAAATTGCAAACGTCCAGCAATTCCTCACACATGAAAAGTGCCAGCACTGAAAGCTACTGCTTGATCTAACAAGGCCTTGGCTAGCCTTTCAGAGCCACACAAAGGTTGGGGCTCTGTGGTCCTCTAGCCACCTAATCTTCTGCTCAACCGCTCTCGCAGTCGAAGGAGAGCTGAGCTGAGAAATTGCAAACGTCCAGCAATTCCTTATACATGAAAAGTGCCAGCTCTGAAAGCTACTGCTTGATCTAATCAGGCCTTGGCTAGCCTTTCAGAGCCACACAAAGGTTGGGGCTCTGTGCTCCTCTAGCCACCTAATCTTCTGCTCATCCTCTCTCGCAGTCGAAGGACAGCTGAGCTGAGAAATTGCAAACGTCCAGCAATCCCTCACACATGAAAAGTGCCAGCACTGAAAGCTCTTGCTAGGCAGCACCGTTCCTTGGAAGTGCTCTCACAGGCCAGCAACACTGGGGCTCTGCGCTTCTCTAGCCACCTAACGTCACGGTCACTATCTCTCCGTCTCGCAGAGCTGAGCTGAGAAATTGCAAATGTCCAGCAATTCCTCACACATGAAAAGTGCCAGCACTGAAAGCTACTGCTTGATCTAACCAGGCCTTGGCTAGCCTTTCAGAGCCACAGAAAGGTTGGGGCTCTGTGCCTCTCTAGCCACTTAACCCTCGGCTCATCCTCTCTCGCAGTCGAAGGACAGCTGAGCTGAGAAATTGCAAACATCCAGCAATTCCTCACACATGAGAAATGCCAGCACTGAAAGCTGCTCCTAGCAGGCACCGTTCCTTGGAAGTGCTCTCACAGGTGCAGCAACACTGGGGCTCTGCGCTTCTCTAGCCACCTAACGTCACGGTCACTATCTCTCCATCTTGTAGAGCTGAGCTGAGAAATTGCAAACGTCCAGCAATTCCTCACACATGAAAAGTGCCAGCACTGAAAGCTCTTGCTAGCCAGCACCGTTCCGTGGAAGTGCTCTCACAGGCGCAGCAAGACTGGGGCTGTGCGCTTCTCTAGCCACCTAATGTCACGGTCACTATCTCTCCGTCTCGCAGAGCTGAGCTGAGAAATTGCAAATGCCCCGCAATTCCTCACACATGAAAAGTGCCAGCACAGAATGCTACTGCTTGATCTAAGCATGCCTTGGCTAGCCTTTCAGAGCCACAGAAAGGTTGATGCTCTGTGCTCCTCTAGCCACCTAATCTTCTGCTCATCCTCTCTCGCAGTCGAAGGAGAGCTGAGCTGAGAAATTGCAAACGTCCAGCAATTCCTGACACATGAAAAGTGCCAGCACTGAAAGCTACTGCTTGATCTAACCAGGCCTTGGCTAGCCTTTCGGAGCCACACAAAGGTTGGGGCTCTGTGCTCCTCTAGCCACCTAATCTTCTGCTCATCCTCTCTCGCAGTCGAAGGAGAGCTGAGCTGAGAAATTGCAAACGTCCACCAATTCCTCACACATGAAAAGTGCCAGCACTGAAAGCTACTGCTGATCTAATCAGGCCTTGGCTAGCCTTTCAGAGCCACAAAAAGGTTGGGGCTCTGTGCTTCTCTACCCACATAACCCTCGGCTCATCCTCTCTCGCAGTCGAAGGAGAGCTGAGCTGAGAAACTGCAAACATCCACCAATTCCTCACACATGAAAAGTGCCAGCACTGAAAGCTGGGCTAGCCAGCACCGTTCCGTGGAAGTGCTCTCACAGGCTCAGCAACACTGGGGCTCTGCACTTCTCTAGCCACCTAACGTCACAGTCACTATCTCTCCGTCTCGCAGAGCTGAGCTAAGACATTGCAAACGTCCAGCAATTCCTCACACATGAAAAGTGCCAGCACTGAAAGCTACTGCTTGATCTAAGCAGGCCTTGGCTAGCCTTTCAGAGCCACAGAATGGTTGGGGCTCTGTGCTCCTCTAGCCACCTAACCTTCTGCTCATCCTCTCTCGCAGTCGAAGGAGAGCTGAGCTGAGAAATTGCAAACGTCCAGCAATTCCTCAGACATGAAAAGTGCCAGCACTGAAAGCTACTGCTTGATCTAACCAGGCCATGGCTAGTCTTTCAGAGCCACACAAAGGTTGGGGCTCTGTGCTTCTCTAGCCACCTAATCTTCTGCTCATCCTCTCTCGCAGTCGAAGGAGAGCTGAGCTGAGAAATTGCAAATGTCCAGCAATTCCTCACACATGAAAAGTGCCAGCACTGAAAGCTCTTGCTAGCCAGCACCGTTCCTTGGAAGCGCTCTCACAGGCACAGCAACACTGGGGCTCTGCGCTTCTCTAGCCACCTAACGTCACGGTCACTATCTCTCCGTCTCGCAGAGCTGAGCTGAGAAATTGCAAACGTCCAGCAATTCCTCACACGTGGAAAGTGCCAGCACTGAAAGCTACTGCTTGATCTAACCAGGCCTTCGCTAGCCTTTCAGAGCCACAGAAAGGTTGGGGCTCTGTGCTCCTCTAGCCACCTAACCCTCGGCTCATCCTCTCTCGCAGTCGAAGGACAGCTGAGCTGAGAAATTGCAAACGTCCAGCAATTCCTCACACATGAAAAGTGCCAGCACTGAAAGCTGCTCCTAGCAGGCACCGTTCCTTGGAAGTGCTCTCACAGGTGCAGCAACACTGGGGCTCTGCACTTCTCTAGCCACCTAAAGTCACGGTCACTATCTCTCCGTCTTGCAGAGCTGAGCTGAGAAATTGCAAACGTCCAGCAATTCCTCACACATGAAAAGTGCCAGCACTGAATGCTACTGTTTGATCTAAGCATGCCTTGGCTAGCCTTTCAGAGCCACACAAAGGTTGGGGCTCTGTGCTCCTCTAGCCACCTAACCTTCTGCTCATCCTCTCTCGCAGTCGAAGGAGAGCTGAGCTGAGAAATTGCAAACGTCCAGCAATTCCTCACACATGAAAAGTGCCAGCACTGAAAGCTACTGCTTGATCTAACCAGGCCATGGCTAGTCTTTCAGAGCCACACAAAGGTTGGGGCTCTGTGCTCCTCTAGCCACCTAATCTTCTGCTCACCCTCTCTCGCAGTCGAAGGAGAGCTGAACTGAGAAATTGCAAATGTCCACCAATTCCTCAGACATGAAAAGTGCCAGCTCTGAAAGCTGTTGCTAGCCAGCACCGTTCCGTGGAAGCGCTCTCACAGTCACAGCAACACTGGGGCTCTGCGCTTCTCTAGCCACCTAACGTCACGGTCACTATCTCTCCGTCTCGCAGAGCTGAGCTGAGAAATTGCAAACGTCCAGCAATTCCTCACACATGAGAAGTGCCAGCTCTGAAAGCTACTGCTTGATCTAACCATGCCTTGGCTAGCCTTTCAGAGCCACACAAAGGTTGGGGCTCTGTGCTTCTGTAGGCACCTAACCCTCGGCTCATCCTCTCTCGCAGTCGAAGGAGAGCTGAGCTGAGAAATTGCAAACGTCCAGCAATTCCTCACACATGAAAAGTGCCAGCACTGAAAGCTACTGCTTGATCTAACCAGGCCTTGGCTAGCCTTTCAGAGCCACACAAAGGTTGGGGCTCTGTGCTTCCCTAGCCACCTAATCTTCTGCTCATCCTCTCTTGCAGTCGAAGGACAGCTGAGCTGAGAAATTGCAAACGTCCAGCAATCCCTCACACATGAAAAGTGCCAGCACTGAAAGCTCTTGCTAGCCAGCACCGTTCCTTGGAAGCGCTCTCACAGGCGCAGCAACACTGGGGCTCTGCGCTTCTTTAGCCACCTAACGTCACGGTCACTATCTCTCCTTCTTGCAGAGCTGAGCTGAGAAATTGCAAACATCCAGCAATTCCTCACACATGAAAAGTGCCAGCACTGAAAGCTACTGTTTGATCTAACCAGGCCTTGGCTAGCCTTTCAGAGCTACACAAAGGTTGGGGCTCTGTGCTCCTCTAGCCACCTAATCTTCTGCTCAACCTCTCTCGCAGTCGAAGGACAGCTGAGCTGAGAAATTGCAAACGTCCAGCAATTCCTCACACATGAAAAGTGCCAGCACTGAAAGCTCTTGCTAGCCAGCACCGTTCCTTGGAACTGCTCTCACACGTGCAGCAACACTGGGGCTCTGCGCTTCTCCAGCGACCTAACGTCACAATCACTATCTCTCCGTCTCGCAGAGCTGAGCTGAGAAATTGCAAACGTCCACCAATTCCTCACACATGAAAAGTGCCAGCACTGAAAGCTCTTGCTAGCCAGCACCGTTCCTTGGAAGCGCTCTCACAGGCGCAGCAACACTGGGGCTCTGCGCTTCTCTAGCCACCTAATGTCACGGTCACTATCTCTCCGTCTCGCAGAGCTGAGCTGAGAAATTGCAAACGTCCAGCAATTCCTCACACATGAAAAGTGCCAGCACTGAAAGCTACTGCTTGATCTAACCAGGCCTTGGCTAGACTTTCAGAGCCACACAAAGGTTGGGGCTCTGTGCTCCTCTAGCCACCTAATCTTCTGCTCAACCGCTCTCGCAGTCGAAGGAGAGCTGAGCTGAGAAATTGCAAACGTCCAGCAATTCCTCACACTTGAAAAGTGCCAGCTTTGAAAGCTACTGCTTGATCTAATCAGGCCTTGGCTAGCCTTTCAGAGCCACACAAAGGTTGGGGCTCTGAGCTTCTCTAGCCACCTAATCTTCTGCTCAACCTCTCTCGCAGTCGAAGGAGAGCTGAGCTGAGAAATTGCAAAAGCCCACCAATTCCTCACACATGAAAAGTGCCAGCACTGAATGCTACTGTTTGATCTATGCATGCCTTGGCTAGCCTTTCAGAGCCACACAAAGGTTGGGGCTCTGTGCTCCTCTAGCCACCTAATCTTCTGCTCATCCTCTCTCGGAGTCGAAGGAGAGCTGAGCTGAGAAATTGCAAACGTCCAGCAATTCCTCACACATGAAAAGTGCCAGCACTGAAAGCTACTGCTTGATCTAACCAGGCCTTGGCTAGCCTTTCAGAGCCACACAAAGGTTGGGGCTCTGTGCTCCTCTAGCCACCTAATCTTCTGCTCATCCTCTCTCGCAGTCGAAGGAGAGCTGAGCTGAGAAATTGCAAACGTCCAGCAATCCCTCACACATGAAAAGTGCCAGCACTGAAAGCTCTTGCTAGCCAGCACCGTTCCGTGGAAGTGCTCTCACAGGCCAGCAACACTGGGGCTCTGCGCTTCTCTAGCCACCTAACGTCACGGTCACTATCTCTCCGTCTCGCAGAGCTGAGCTGAGAAATTGCAAACGTCCAGCAATTCCTCACACATGAAAAGTGCCAGCACTGAAAGCTACTGCTTGATCTAACCATGCCTTGGCTAGCCTTTCAGAGCCACACAAAGGTTGGGGCTCTGTGCTTCTCTAGCCACCTAATCTTCTGCTCATCCTCTCTCGCAGTCGAAGGAGAGCTGAGCTGAGAAATTGCAAATGTCCAGCAATTCCTCACACATGAAAAGTGCCAGCACTGAAAGCTCTTGCTAGCCAGCACCGTTCCTTGGAAGCGCTCTCACAGGCCAGCAACACTGGGGCTCTGCGCTTCTCTAGCCACCTAACGTCATGGTCACTATCTCTCCGTCTCGCAGAGCTGAGCTGAGAAATTGCAAACGTCCAGCAATTCCTCACACATGGAAAGTGCCAGCACTGAAAGCTACTGCTTGATCTAACCAGGCCTTGGCTAGCCTTTCAGAGCCACAGAAACGTTGGGGCTCTGTGCTCCTCTAGCCACCTAACCCTCGGCTCATCCTCTCTCGCAGTCGAAGGAGAGCTGAGCTGAGAAATTGCAAAAGTCCACCAATTCCTCACACATGAAAAGTGCCAGCACTGAAAGCTGCTCCTAGCAGGCACCGTTCCTTGGAAGTGCTTTCACAGGTGCAGCAACACTGGGGCTCTGCACTTCTATAGCCACCTAATGTCACGGTCACTATCTCTCCGTCTTGCAGAGCTAAGCTGAGAAATTGCAAACGTCCAGCAATTCCTCACACATGAAAAGTGCCAGCACTGAAAGCTACTGTTTGATCTAACCAGGCCTTGGCTACCCTTTCAGAGCCACACAAAGGTTGGGGCTCTGTGCTTCTCTAGCCACCTAACCCTCGGGTCATCCTCTCTCGCAGTCGAAGGAGAGCTGAGCTGAGAAATTGCAAACGTCCAGCAATTCCTCACACATGAAAAGTGCCAGCACTGAAAGCTACTGCTTGATCTAACCATGCCTTGGCTAGCCTTTCAGAGCCACACAAAGGTTGGGGCTCTGTGCTTCTGTAGCCACCTAACCCTCGGCTCATCCTCTCTCGCAGTCGAAGGAGAGCTGAGCTGAGAAATTGCAAACGTCCAGCAATTCCTCAGACATGAAAAGTGCCAGCACTGAAAGCTCTTGCTAGCCAGCACCGTTCCTTGGAAGTGCTCTCACAGGCACAGCAACACTGGGGCTCTGCGCTTCTCCAGCGACCTAACGTCACAATCACTATCCCTCCGTCTCGCAGAGCTGAGCTGAGAAATTGCAAACGTCCAGCAATTCCTCACACATGAAAAGTGCCAGCACTGAAAGCTACTGCTTGATCTAACCAGGCCTTGGCTAGCCTTTCAGAGCCACACAAAGGTTGGGGCTCTGTGCTTCTCTAGCCACCTAACCCTCGGGTCATCCTCTCTCGCAGTCGAAGGAGAGCTGAGCTGAGAAATTGCAAACGTTCACCAATTCCTCACACATGAAAAGTGCCAGCACTGAAAGCTACTGCTTGATCTAATCAGGCCTTAGCTAGCCTTTCAGAGCCACACAAAGGTTGGGGCTCTGTGCTCCTCTAGCCACCTAATCTTCTGCTCATCCTCTCTCGCAGTCGAAGGAGAGCTGAGCTGAGAAATTGCAAACGTCCAGCAATTCCTCACACATGAAAAGTGCCAGCACTGAAAGCTACTGCTTGATGTAACCAGGCCTTGGCTAGCCTTTTAGAGCCACACAAAGGTTGGGGCTCTGTGCTCCTCTAGCCACCTAATCTTCTGCTCATCCTCTCTCACAGTCGAAGGACAGCTGAGCTGAGAAATTGCAAACGTCCACCAATTCGTCACACATGAAAAGTGCCAGCTCTGAAAGCTGTTGCTAGCCAGCACCGTTCCTTGGAAGCGCTTTCACAGGCGCAGCAACACTGGGGCTCTGCGCTTCTCTAGCCACCTAATGTCACGGTCACTATCTCTCCGTCTCGCAGAGCTGAGCTGAGAAATTGCAAACGTCCAGCAATACCTCACACATGAAAAGTGCCAGCACAGAATGCTACTGCTTGATCTAAGCATGCTTTGGCTAGCCTTTCAGAGCCACACAAAGGTTGGGGCTCTGTGCTCCTCTAGCCACCTAATCTTCTGCTCAACCTCTCTCGCAGTCGAAGGAGAGCTGAGCTGAGAAATTGCAAACGTCCAGCAATTCCTTATACATGAAAAGTGCCAGCACTGAAAGCTACTGCTTGATCTAACCATGCCTTGGCTAGCCTTTCAGAGCCACACAAAGGTTGGGGCTCTGTGCTCCTCTAGCCACCTAATCTTCTGCTCATCCTCTCTCGCAGTCGAAGGACAGCTGAGCTGAGAAATTGCAAACGTCCAGCAATTCCTCACACATGAAAAGTGCCAGCACTGAAAGCTACTGCTTGATCTAATCAGGCCTTGGCTAGTCCTTCAGAGCCACACAAAGTTTGGGGCTCTGTGCTTCTCTAGCCACCTAACCCTCGGCTCATCCTCTCTCGCAGTCGAAGGAGAGCTGAGCTGAGAAATTGCAAACATCCACCAATTCCTCAGACATGAAAAGTGCCAGCACTGAAAGCTGCTGCTAGCCAGCACCGTTCCGTGGAAGCGCTCTCACAGGCACAGCAACACTGGGGCTCTGCGCTTCTCTAGCCACCTAATGTCACGGTCACTATCTCTCCGTCTCGCAGAGCTGAGCTGAGAAATTGCAAACGTCCAGCAATTCCTCACACATGAAAAGTGCCAGCACTGAAAGCTACTGCTTGATCTAAGCATGCCTTGGCTAGTCTTTCAGAGCCACACAAAGGTTGGGGCTCTGTGCTCCTCTAGCCACCTAATCTTCTGCTCATCCTCTCTCACAGTCGAAGGAGAGCTGAGCTGAGAAATTGCAAACGTCCAGCAATTCCTCACACATGAAAAGTGCCAGCACTCAAAGCTGCTCCTAGCAGGCACCGTTCCTTGGAAGCGCTCTCACAGGCTCAGCAACACTGGGGCTCTGCACTTCTCTAGCCACCTAACGTCACGGTCACTTTATCTCCGTCTTGCAGAGCTGAGCTGAGAAATTGCAAACGTCCAGCAATTCCTCACACATGAAAAGTGCCAGCACTGAAAGCTACTGCTTGATCTGATCAGGCCTTGGCTAGCCTTTCAAAGCCACACAAAGGTTGGGGCTCTGTGCTTCTCTAGCCACCTAATCTTCTGCTCATCCTCTCTCGCAGTCGAAGGAGAGCTGAACTGAGAAATTGCAAATGTCCACAAATTCCTCACACATGAAAAGTGCCAGCTCTGAAAGCTGTTGCTAGCCAGCACCGTTCCGTGGAAGCGCTCTCACAGGCACAGCAACACTGGGGCTCTGCGCTTCTCTAGCCACCTAACGTCACGGTCACTATCTCTCCGTCTCGCAGAGCTGAGCTGAGAAATTGCAAACGTCCAGCAATTCCTCACACATGAAAAGTGCCAGCTCTGAAAGCTACTGCTTGATCTAACCATGCCATGGCTAGCCTTTCAGAGCCACACAAAGGTTGGGGCTCTGTGCTTCTCTAGCCACCTAACCCTCGGCTCATCCTCTCTCGCAGTCGAAGGACAGCTGAGCTGAGAAATTGCAAACGTCCAGCAATTCCTCAGACATGAAAAGTGCCAGCACTGAAAGCTACTGCTTGATCTAACCAGGCCTTGGCTAGCCTTTCAGAGCCACACAAAGGTTGGGGCTCTGTGCTTCTCTAGCCACCTAATCTTCTGCTCATCCTCTCTCGCAGTCGAAGGAGAGCTGAGCTGAGAAATTGCAAACGTCCAGCAATCCCTCACACATGAAAAGTGCCAGCACTGAAAGCTCTTGCTAGCCAGCACCGTTCCTTGGAAGCACTCTCACAGGCCAGCAACACTGGGGCTCTGCGCTTCTCTAGCCACCTAACATCACGGTCACTATCTCTCCGTCTCGCAGAGCTGAGCTGAGAAATTGCAAACGTCCAGCAATTCCTCACACATGAAAAGTGCCAGCACTGAAAGCTACTGCTTGATCTAACCAGGCCTTGGCTAGCCTTTCAGAGCCACAAAAAGGTTGGGGCTCTGTGCTTCTCTAGCCACCTAACCCTCGCCTCATCCTCTCTCGCAGTCGAAGGAGAGTTGAGCTGAGAAACTGCAAACGTCCACCAATTCCTCACACATGAAAAGTGCCAGCTCTGAAAGCTGATGCTAGCCAGCACCGTTCCTTGGAAGCGCTCTCACAGGCACAGCAACACTGCGGCTCTGCGCTTCTCTAGCCACCTAACGTCACGGTCACTATCTCTCCGTCTTGCAGAGCTGAGCTGAGAAATTGCAAACGTCCAGCAATTCCTCACACATGAAAAGTGCCAGCACTGAAAGCTACTGCTTGATCTAACCAGGCCTTGGCTAGCCTTTCAGAGCCACACAAAGGTTGGGGCTCTGTGCTCCTCTAGCCACCTAACCCTCGGCTCATCCTCTCTCGCAGTCGAAGGACAGCTGAGCTGAGAAATTGCAAACGTCCACCAATTCCTCACACATGAGAAATGCCAGCACTGAAAGCTCTTGCTAGCCAGCACCGTTCCGTGGAAGTGCTCTCACAGGCACAGCAACACTGGGCCGCTGTGCTTCTCTAGCCACCTAATGTCACGGTCACTATCTCTCTGTCTCGCAGAGCTGAGCTGAGAAATTGCAAACGTCCAGCAATTCCTCACACATGAAAAGTGCCAGCACTGAAAGCTACTGCTTGATCTAACCATGCCTTGGCTAGCCTTTCAGAGCCACACAAAGGTTGGGGCTCTGTGCTCCTCTAGCCACCTAATCTTCTGCTCATCCTCTCTCGCAGTCGAAGGAGAGCTGAGCTGAGAAACTGCAAACGTCCAGCAATTCCTCACACATAAGAAATGCCAGCACTGAAAGCTGTTGCTAGCCAGCACCGTTCCTTGGAAGCGCTCTCACAGGTGCAGCAACACTGGGGCTCTGCGCTTCTCTAGCCACCTAACGTCACGGTCACTATCTCTCCGTCTCGCAGAGCTGAGCTGAGAAATTGCAAACGTCCAGCAATTCCTCACACATGAAAAGTGCCAGCACTGAAAGCTACTGCTTGATCTAACCAGGCCTTGGCTAGCCTTTCAGAGCCACACAAGGTTGGGGCTCTGTGCTTCTCTAGTCACCTAATCTTCTGCTCATCCTCTCTCGCAGTCGAACGACAGCTGAGCTGAGAAATTGCAAACGTCCAGCAATTCCTCACACATGAAAAGTGCCAGCACTGAAAGCTACTGCTTGATCTAATCAGGCCTTGGCTAGCCTTTCAGAGCCACACAAAGGTTGGGGCTCTGTGCTTCTCTAGCCACCTAATCTTCTGCTCATCCTCTCTCGCAGTCGAAGGAGAGCTGAGCTGAGAAATTGCAAACGTCCAGCAATTCCTCACACATGAAAAGTGCCAGCACTGAAAGCTACTGCTTGATCTAACCAGGCCTTGGCTAGCCTTTCAGAGCCACACAAAGGTTGGGGCTCTGTGCTCCTCTAGCCACCTATCCCTTGGCTCATCCTCTCTCGCAGTCGAAGGAGAGCTGAGCTGAGAAATTGCAAACGTCCACCAATTCCTCACACATGAAAAGTGCCAGCACTGAAAGCTACTGCTTGATCTAAGCATGCCTTGGCTAGCCTTTCAGAGCCACAAAAAGGTGGGGCTCTGTGCTTCTGTAGCCACCTAGCCCTCGCCTCATCCTCTCTCGCAGTCGAAGGAGAGCTGAGCTGAGAAATTGCAAACGTCCAGCAATTCCTCACACATGAAAAGTGCCAGCACTGAAAGCTGTTGCTAGCCAGCACTGTTCCTTGGAAGCGCTCTCACAGGCGCAGCAACACTGGGGCTCTGCGCTTCTCTAGCCACCTAACGTCACGGTCACTATCTCTCCGTGTCGCAGAGCTGAGCTGAGAAATTGCAAACGTCCAGCAATTCCTCACACATGAAAAGTGCCAGCACTGAAAGCTACTGCTAGATCTAACCATGCCTTGGCTAGCCTTTCAGAGCCACACAAAGGTTGGGGCTCTGTGCTCCTCTAGCCACCTAATCTTCTGCTCATCCTCTCTCGCAGTCGAAGGACAGCTGAGTTGAGAAATTGCAAACGTCCAGCAATTCCTCACACATGAGAAATGCCAGCACTGAAAGCTGTTGCTAGCCAGCACCGTTCCGTGGAAGTGCTCTCACAGGCGCAGCAACACTGGGGCTCTGCGCTTCTCTAGCCACGTAACGTCACGGTCACTATCTCTCCGTCTCGCAGAGCTGAGCTGAGAAATTGCAAACGATCAGCAATTCCTCACACATGAAAAGTGCCAGCACTGAAAGCTACTGCTTGATCTAAGCATGCCTTGGCTAGCCTTTCAGAGCCACAAAAAGGTTGGGGCTCTGTGCTTCTCTAGCCACCTAACCCTCGCCTCATCCTCTCTCGCAGTCGAAGGACAGCTGAGCTGAGAAATTGCAAACGTCCAGCAATTCGTTACACATGAAAAGTGCCAGCACTGAAAGCTGTTGCTAGCCAGCACCGTTCCTTGGAAGCGCTTTCACAGGCGCAGCAACACTGGGGCTCTGCGCTTCTCTAGCCACCTAACGTCACGGTCACTTTATCTCCGTCTTGCAGAGCTGAGCTGAGAAATTGCAAACGTCCAGCAATTCCTCACACATGAAAAGTGCCAGCACTGAAAGCTACTGCTTGATCTAATCAGGCCTTGGCTAGCCTTTCAAAGCCACACAAAGGTTGGGGCTCTGTGCTCCTCTAGCCACCTAACCCTCGCCTCATCCTCTCTCGCAGTCGAAGGAGAGCTGAACTGAGAAATTGCAAATGTCCACAAATTCCTCACACATGAAAAGTGCCAGCTCTGAAAGCTGTTGCTAGCCAGCACCGTTCCGTGGAAGCGCTCTCACAGGCACAGCAACACTGGGGCTCTGCGCTTCTCTAGCCACCTAACGTCACGGTCACTATCTCTCCGTCTCGCAGAGCTGAGCTGAGAAATTGCAAACGTCCAGCAATTCCTCACACATGAAAAGTGCCAGCTCTGAAAGCTACTGCTTGATCTAACCATGCCTTGGCTAGCCTTTCAGAGCCACACAAAGGTTGGGGCTCTGTGCTTCTCTAGCCACCTAACCCTCGGCTCATCCTCTCTCGCAGTCGAAGGACAGCTGAGCTGAGAAATTGCAAACGTCCAGCAATTCCTCACACATGAAAAGTGCCAGCACTGAAAGCTACTGCTTGATCTAACCAGGCCTTGGCTAGCCTTTCAGAGCCACACAAAGGTTGGGGCTCTGTGCTTCTCTAGCCACCTAATCTTCTGCTCATCCTCTCTCGCAGTCGAAGGAGAGCTGAGCTGAGAAATTGCAAACGTCCAGCAATCCCTCACACATGAAAAGTGCCAGCACTGAAAGCTCTTGCTAGCCAGCACCGTTCCTTGGAAGCGCTCTCACAGGCCAGCAACACTGGGGCTCTGCGCTTCTCTAGCCACCTAACATCACGGTCACTATCTCTCCGTCTCGCAGAGCGGAGCTGAGAAATTGCAAACGTCCAGCAATTCCTCACACATGAAAAGTGCCAGCACTGAAAGCTACTGCTTGATCTAACCAGGCCTTGGCTAGCCTTTCAGAGCCACACAAAGGTTGGGGCTCTGTGCTTCTCTAGCCACCTAACCCTCGCCTCATCCTCTCTCGCAGTCGAAGGAGAGTTGAGCTGAGAAACTGCAAACGTCCACCAATTCCTCACACATGAAAAGTGCCAGCTCTGAAAGCTGATGCTAGCCAGCACCGTTCCGTGGAAGCGCTCTCACAGGCACAGCAACACTGCGGCTCTGCGCTTCTCTAGCCACCTAACGTCACGGTCACTATCTCTCCGTCTTGCAGAGCTGAGCTGAGAAATTGCAAACGTCCAGCAATTCCTCACACATGAAAAGTGCCAGCACTGAAAGCTACTGCTTGATCTAACCAGGCTTTGGCTAGCCTTTCAGAGCCACACAAAGGTTGGGGCTCTGTGCTCCTCTAGCCACCTAACCCTCGGCTCATCCTCTCTCGCAGTCGAAGGACAGCTGAGCTGAGAAATTGCAAACGTCCAGCAATTCCTCACACATGAGAAATGCCAGCACTGAAAGCTCTTGCTAGCCAGCACCGTTCCGTGGAAGTGCTCTCACAGGCACAGCAACACTGGGCCGCTGTGCTTCTCTAGCCACCTAATGTCACGGTCACTATCTCTCTGTCTCGCAGAGCTGAGCTGAGAAATTGCAAACGTCCAGCAATTCCTCACACATGAAAAGTGCCAGCACTGAAAGCTACTGCTTGATCTAACCATGCCTTGGCTAGCCTTTCAGAGCCACACAAAGGTTGGGGCTCTGTGCCCCTCTAGCCACCTAATCTTCTGCTCATCCTCTCTCGCAGTCGAAGGAGAGCTGAGCTGAGAAACTGCAAACGTCCAGCAATTCCTCACACATAAGAAATGCCAGCACTGAAAGCTGTTGCTAGCCAGCACCGTTCCTTGGAAGCGCTCTCACAGGTGCAGCAACACTGGGGCTCTGCGCTTCTCTAGCCACCTAACGTCACGGTCACTATCTCTCCGTCTCGCAGAGCTGAGCTGAGAAATTGCAAACGTCCAGCAATTCCTCAGACATGAAAAGTGCCAGCACTGAAAGCTACTGCTTGATCTAACCAGGCCTTGGCTAGCCTTTCAGAGCCACACAAAGGTTGGGGCTCTGTGCTCCTCTAGCCACCTAATCTTCTGCTCATCCTCTCTCGCAGTCGAACGACAGCTGAGCTGAGAAATTGCAAACGTCCAGCAATTCCTCACACATGAAAAGTGCCAGCACTGAAAGCTACTGCTTGATCTAATCAGGCCTTGGCTAGCCTTTCAGAGCCACACAAAGCTTGGGGCTCTGAGCTTCTCTATCCACCTAATCTTCTGCTCATCCTCTCTCGCAGTCGAAGGAGAGCTGAGCTGAGAAATTGCAAACGTCCACCAATTCCTCACACATGAAAAGTGCCAGCACTGAAAGCTACTGCTTGATCTAACCAGGCCTTGGCTAGCCTTTCAGAGCCACACAAAGGTTGGGGCTCTGTGCTCCTCTAGCCACCTATCCCTCGGCTCATCCTCTCTCGCAGTCGAAGGAGAGCTGAGCTGAGAAATTGCAAACGTCCAGCAATTCCTCACACATGAAAAGTGCCAGCACTGAAAGCTGTTGCTAGCCAGCACCGTTCCTTGGAAGCGCTCTCACAGGCGCAGCAACACTGGGGCTCTGCACTTCTCTAGCCACCTAACGTCACGGTCACTATCTCTCCGTCTCGCAGAGCTGAGCTGAGAAATTGCAAACGTCCAGCAATTCCTCACACATGAAAAGTGCCAGCACTGAAAGCTACTGCTAGATCTAACCAGGCCTTGGCTAGCCTTTCAGAGCCACACAAAGGTTGGGGCTCTGTGCTCCTCTAGCCACCTAATCTTCTGCTCATCCTCTCTCGCAGTCGAAGGAGAGCTGAGCTGAGAAATTGCAAACGTCCAGCAATTCCTCACACATGAGAAATGCCAGCACTGAAAGCTGTTGCTAGCCAGCACCGTTCCGTGGAAGCGCTCTCACAGGCGCAGCAACATTGGGGCTCTGCGCTTCTCTAGCCACCTAATGTCACGGTCACTATCTCTCCGTCTCGCAGAGCTGAGCTGAGAAATTGCAAACGTCCAGCAATCCCTCACACATGAATAGTGCCAGCACTGAAAGCTGCTGCTATCCAGCACCGTTCCTTGGAAGCGCTCTCACAGGCGCAGCAACACTGGGGCTCTGCGCTTCTCTAGCCACCTAACGTCACGGTCACTATGTCTCCGTCTCGCAGAGCTGAGCTGAGAAATTGCAAACGATCAGCAATTCCTCACACATGAAAAGTGCCAGCACTGAAAGCTACTGCTTGATCTAACCAGGCCTTGGCTAGCCTTTCAGAGCCACACAAAGGTTGGGGCTCTGTGCTTCTCTAGCCACCTAACCCTCGCCTCATCCTCTCTCGCAGTCGAAGGACAGCTGAGCTGAGAAATTGCAAACGTCCAGCAATTCCTCACACATGAAAAGTGCCAGCACTGAAAGCTGTTGCTAGCCAGCACCGTTCCGTGGAAGCGCTCTCACAGGCGCAGCAACACTGGGGCTCTGCGCTTCTCTAGCCACCTAATGTCACGGTCACTATCTCTCCGTCTCGCAGAGCTGAGCTGAGAAATTGCAAACGTCCAGCAATTCCTCACACATGAAAAGTGCCAGCACTGAAAGCTACTGCTTGATCTAACCAGGCCTTGGCTAGCCTTTCAGAGCCACAAAAAGGTTGGGGCTCTGTGCTCCTCTAGCCACCTAACCCTCGGCTCATCCTCTCTCGCAGTCGAAGGACAGCTGAGCTGAGAAATTGCAAACGTCCAGCAATTCCTCACACATGAGAAATGCCAGCACTGAAAGCTGTTGCTAGCCAGCACCGTTCCGTGGAAGTGCTCTCACAGGCGCAGCAACACTGGGCCGCTGTGCTTCTCTAGCCACCTAATGTCACGGTCACTATCTCTCTGTCTCGCAGAGCTGAGCTGAGAAATTGCAAACGTCCAGCAATTCCTCACACATGAGAAGTGCCAGCACTGAAAGCTACTGCTTGATCTAACCATGCCTTGGCTAGCCTTTCAGAGCCACACAAAGGTTGGGGCTCTGTGCTCCTCTAGCCACCTAAACTTCTGCTCATCCTCTCTCGCAGTCGAAGGAGAGCTGAGCTGAGAAACTGCAAACGTCCAGCAATTCCTCACACATGAGAAATGCCAGCACTGAAAGCTGTTGCTAGCCAGCACCGTTCCTTGGAAGCGCTCTCACAGGTGCAGCAACACTGGGGATCTGCGCTTCTCTAGCCACCTAATGTCATGGTCACTATCTCTCCGTCTCGCAGAGCTGAGCTGAGAAATTGCAAACGTCCAGCAATTCCTCACACATGAAAAGTGCCAGCACTGAAAGCTACTGCTTGATCTAACCATGCCTTGGCTAGCCTTTCAGAGCCACACAAAGGTTGGGGCTCTGTGGTCCTCTAGCCACCTAACCCTCGCCTCATCCTCTCTCGCAGTCGAAGGAGAGCTGAGCTGAGAAATTGCAAACGTCCAGCAATTCCTCATTCATGAAAAGTGCCAGCACTGAAAGCTGTTGCTAGCCAGCACCTTTCCTTGGAAGCGCTCTCACAGGTGCAGCAACACTGGGGCTCTGCGCTTCTCTAGCCACCTAACGTCACGGTCACTATCTCTCCGTCTCGCAGAGCTGAGCTGAGAAATTGCAAACGTCCAGCAATTCCTCACACATGAAAAGTGCCAGCACTGAAAGCTACTGCTAGATCTAAGCATGCCTTGGCTAGCCTTTCAGAGCCACACAAAGGTTGGGGCTCTGTGCTCCTCTAGCCACCTAATCTTCTGCTCATCCTCTCTCGCAGTCGAAGGACAGCTGAGTTGAGAAATTGCAAACGTCCAGCAATTCCTCACACATGAGAAATGCCAGCACTGAAAGCTGTTGCTAGCCAGCACCGTTCCGTGGAAGCGCTCTCACAGGTGCAGCAACACTGGGGCTCTGCGCTTCTCTAGCCACCTAATGTCACGGTCACTATCTCTCCGTCTCGCAGAGCTGAGCTGGGAAATTGCAAACGTCCAGCAATTCCTCACACATGAATAGTGCCAGCACTGAAAGCTGCTGCTATCCAGCACCGTTCCTTGGAAGCGCTCTCACAGGCGCAGCAACACTGGGGCTCTGCGCTTCTCTAGCCACCTAACGTCACGGTCACTATCTCTCCGTCTTGCAGAGCTGAGCTGAGAAATTGCAAACGTCCAGCAATTCCTCACACATGAAAAGTGCCAGCACTGAAAGCTACTGCTTGATCTAAGCATGCCTTGGCTAGCCTTTCAGAGCCACAAAAAGGTGGGGCTCTGTGCTTCTCTAGCCACCTAACCCTCGCCTCATCCTCTCTCGCAGTCGAAGGAGAGCTGAGCTGAGAAATTGCAAACGTCCAGCAATTCCTCACACATGAAAAGTGCCAGCACTGAAAGCTGTTGCTAGCCAGCACCGTTCCGTGGAAGCGCTCTCACAGGCACAGCAACACTGGGGCTCTGCGCTTCTCTAGCCACCTAACGTCACGGTCACTATCTCTCCGTCTCGCAGAGCTGAGCTGAGAAATTGCAAACGTCCAGCAATTCCTCACACATGAAAAGTGCCAGCACTGAAAGCTACTGCTTGATCTAATCAGGCCTTGGCTAGCCTTTCAGAGCCACAAAAAGGTTGGGGCTCTGTGCTTCTCTAGCCACCTAACCCTCGCCTCATCCTCTCTCGCAGTCGAAGGACAGCTGAGCTGAGAAATTGCAAACGTCCAGCAATTCCTCACACATGAAAAGTGCCAGCTCTGAAAGCTGTTGCTAGCCAGCACCGTTCCGTGGAAGCGCTCTCACAGGCACAGCAACACTGGGGCTCTGCGCTTCTCTAGCCACCTAACGTCACGGTCACTATCTCTCCGTCTCGCAGAGCTGAGCTGAGAAATTGCAAACGTCCAGCAATTCCTCACACATGAAAAGTGCCAGCACTGAAAGCTACTGCTTGATCTAACCAGGCCTTGGCTAGCCTTTCAGAGCCACACAAAGGTTGGGGCTCTGTGCTCCTCTAGCCACCTAACCCTCGGCTCATCCTCTCTCGCAGTCGAAGGACAGCTGAGCTGAGAAATTGCAAACGTCCAGCAATTCCTCACACATGAGAAATGCCAGCACTGAAAGCTCTTGCTAGCCAGCACCGTTCCTTGGAAGTGCTCTCACAGGCGCAGCAACACTGGGCCGCTGTGCTTCTCTAGCCACCTAATGTCACAGTCACTATCTCTCCGTCTCGCAGAGCTGAGCTGAGAAATTGCAAACGTCCAGCAATTGCTCACACATGAAAAGTGCCAGCACTGAATGCTACTGCTTGATCTAACCAGGCCTTGGCTAGCCTTTCAGAGCCACAAAAAGGTTGGGGCTCTGTGCTCCTCTAGCCACCTAAACTTCTGCTCATCCTCTCTCGCAGTCGAAGGAGAGCTGAGCTGAGAAATTTCAAACATCCACCAATTACTCACACATGAGAAATGCCAGCACTGAAAGCTGTTGCTAGCCAGCGCCGTTCCTTGGAAGTGCTCTCACAGGTGCAGCAACACTGGGGCTCTGCACTTCTCTAGCCACCTAATGTCACGGTCACTATCTCTCCGTCTCGCAGAGCTGAGCTGAGAAATTGCAAACGTCCAGCAATTCCTCACACATGAGAAGTGCCAGCACTGAAAGCTACTGCTTGATCTAAGCATGCCTTGGCTAGCCTTTCAGAGCCACACAAAGGTTGGGGCTCTGTGCTCCTCTAGCCACCTAACCTTCTGCTCATCCTCTCTCGCAGTCGAAGGAGACCTGAGCTGAGAAATTGCAAACATCCACCAATTCCTCACACATGTAAAGTGCCAGCACTGAAAGCTGTTGCTAGCCAGCGCCGTTCCTTGGAAGTGCTCTCACAGGTGCAGCAACACTGGGGCTCTGCGCTTCTCTAGCCACCTAATGTCATGGTCACTATCTCTCCGTCTCGCAGAGCTGAGCTGAGAAATTGCAAACGTCCAGCAATTCCTCACACATGAGAAGTGCCAGCACTGAAAGCTACTGCTTGATCTAAGCATGCCTTGGCTACCCTTTCAGAGTCACACCAACCGTGGGGCTCTGCACCTGCCTAGCCACCTCATGTTATGCTCTCTCTCTCTTACAGGCTAGGTAGAGCTCAGCTCCGAGTTTTTAAATGTACAGCGACTACTCCCACAGGGAAGGGGCCAGCACTGAAAGCTCTTGCTAGCCCTCACCTTTCCATGGAAGCCCCTTCACAGGCCCAGCAACACTGGGGATCTGCACTTTTCTAGCCACCTAACATAATGGTCAGTATCTCTCAGTCTTGTAGAGCTCAGCTCTGAAATGGAAAGTGTCCAGCAACTCCTTACACATGGAAAGTGCCAGGACTGAAAGCTGCTGCTTGACCTCTCTATCCCTTGGCTACCCTTTCAGAGCCACACCAACCGTGGGGCTCTGCACCTGCCTAGCCACCTCATGTTATGCTCTCTCTCTCTCGCAGGCTAGGTAGAGCTCAGCTCCGAGTTTTTAAATGTGCAGCGACTACTCCCATAGGGAAGGGGCCAGCACTGAAAGCTCTTGCTAGCCCTCACCTTTCCTTGGAAGCCCTTTCACAGGCCCAGCAGCACTGGGGATCTGCACTTTTCTAGCCATCTAATGTAATGGTTACTCTCTCTCAGTCTCGTAGAGCTCAGCTCTGAAATGGAAAGCGTCCAGCAAGTCCTCACACATGGAAAGTGCCAGGACTGAAAGCTGCTGCTTGACCTCTCTATCCCTTGGCTACCCTTTCAGAGCCACACCAACCGTGGGGATCTGCACCTGCCTAGCCACCTCATGCTATGCTCTCTCTCTCTCGCAGGCTAGGTAGAACTCAGCTCTGAAATTTTAAATATACAGCGACTGCTCCTACATGGAAGGTGCCAGCACTGAAAGCTCTTGCTAGCCATCACCTTTCCTTGGAAGCCCTTTCACAGGCCCAGCAACACTGGGGATCTGCACTTTTCTATCCACCTGAAGTAATGGTCACTCTGTCTCTGTCTCGTAGAGCTCAGCTCTGAAATGGAAAGTGTCCAGCAAGTCCTCACACATGGAAAGTGCCAGGACTGAAAGCTGCTGCTTGACCTCTCTGTCCCTTGGCTACCCTTTCAGAGCCACACCAACCGTGGGGATCTGCACCTGCCTAGCCACCTCATGTTATGCTCTCTATCGCTCTCGCAGGCTAGGTAGAGCTCAGCTCTGAAATTGAAAACATCCAGCGACTGCTCCCACAGGGAAGGGGCCAGCACTGAAAGCTCTTGCTAGCCCTCACCTTTCCTTGGAAGCCCTTTCACAGGCCCAGCAACACTGGGGATCTGCGCTTCTCTAGCCATCTAATGTAATGATCACTGGTTGCAATGTGGACTCTTTTGCTCTCAAGTTTAGTGTGGTTGTTCTTAAAAGCGCGTTATGTAATACCTTACTTTCAGTATATGGTCCTTATTGTGCTATTTATTACCTCTGGGAACTGGACTACTGTTATCATGTTATTGTTGTTTGTAACACTGGTTTATGATATGATAGAAGTGCAGGTCGTGAAACTAATCGGATGTTTGTACTCAGCATTTCTGTCACCTCTGTACTTCGGGAGCCACCTATGGGAGCTTATTAATAATTATACCTTTTACCTTTTCTCCTCTGAGAGCCAATCTATGGAGGAGACATCTTCGTAGTATGGGTGCTATCTCCTAGAGAATATTAATAACTACACTTTCTACCTTTTCTCCTGGGGGAGCCAACCTATTGGGGAGACATCTTCCAACATCTTCCCTTTCTCCACCAGGTTAATTACAATAGCATTGGAGGAGTTTGTAAACTTTGAATATCCTTGGGATGTTGAACTCAGCATGCTCCTATTGCTAGGAATCAGCCTGTTCCTGAATGTGATTCAGATCTTGTTTAGGGTTAAACAACTATTTAAAAACACCACCCAGAGATCAACTGCCATGACTGCAGCTACTCAAACCCTGGTGACAGGCACTGCGTCTACTCAAACTCTGACAACAGGCACTTGTTACGACCCAGACCGGACAGACCAGAGGGTCGTAGAGCTTCTGGGATCCCCCCGGGCTAAATTAAGGTGAAACCACACCAAATGATCACTTTGAACGCTTTATTCGAATAATCCAAACTGTGGAAGGCACAACGGTGGGCAGCGTGGGTTGCAGCAAAACGTTCACAAGAAGAGAGAAAAGAGAGGGGAAAGAAAAAGGGGAAAAGAAAAGAGACAGTAACCACCCTTGGGTCCCACAGCGTCGACGACGAGCGTGGTAATCCTCCGGTGATGGGGGCGCGCAACGTGGCTCTTTGCAGTTGTGTCTTTTATAGTCTAAATCTCCGTCTACAGTCGCGCCTCCTGAAGACTTATATGGGTTCATTCCAGACAGTTCTCAACATATATGGTAGTGTTCCAGAGGGTTCTTTATCTACTGAGCATGTGCGGCTTATTGGGGTGGTGGTCTTAGGGACTCGCCAAGGAGCTACAAGCCCCCTCCTCAAACAAACTTTGTGTGGCCTCTGGCCATATGCGGTGGGTTACCAGGCTGGTTCTGCCACAACACAGGACTGCATACCCTCCGGCACGCCCCCTGTGTCCATGCCAACCAACTTCTTGCTAATGTATGTCCCTCCCTCTTTGTTATGCAGACAGTACCTTGGTTGCTACAATGTTTGAGACATTGACAGACATTAACTCTTTCAGTCCCTCACAGCACTGTGGCTAGTCTAACCCTGGTGACAGGTACTGCAGCTACTCTAACCCTGACGACAAGCGCTGCAGCTACTCAAATCCCTATGATAAGCACTGCGGCTACTCTAACCCCAGCAACAAGCACTGCAGCTACTCTAACCCCTATGACAAGCACTGCGGCTACTCAAACCCCTATGACAAGCACTGCGGCTACTCTAACCCCAGCAACAAGCACTGCAGCTACTCTAACCCCTATGACAAGCACTGCGGCTACTCAAACCCCTATGACAAGCACTGCGGCTACTCTAACCCCAGCAACAAGCACTGCAGCTACTCAAACCCCTACGACAAGCACTGTGCCTATTCAAACCCCAGTGATAAGCAGTGAAGCTATTCAGACCCTGGCGACAGGCACTGTGGCTACTCAAACCTTGGTGATGGGTGATGCAGCTGAACTAGAGAATCAACCGGTGCCAGTATCAATCACCTCTATACAGAAGAAGAAAAATACAAAAAAATCAGTTCACTTAGCGAAGGATGAAGGTGAACCAGGGTCATCACGAGAACAGGAGGAAGAGGCAGAACCAGAGATAATCACCCAGTCCTTGAGTGAGCTGCGAGATATGCAAAGACTTCAGCCGTAGTCCAGGTGAGCACATTATCACCTGGCTGCTCCGATGCTGGGATAAGAGGGCCAGTAGCTTGGAATTAGAGGCTAAGGAAGCCAAGCAATTGGTATCCCTTTCTAGGGAAGGGGGCATTGACAAGGCAATTGGGAAAAAGACACAAGCCCTCAGCCTCTGGAGGCGACTTCTGTTGGGTGTGAGGGAAAGGTACCCCTTCAAGGAAGATGTTGTATGTCACCCAGGCAAGAGGACCGCCACGGAGAGAGGTATCCAGTACCTGAGGGAATTAGCCATGCGGGAGATGGTTTATTATGACCCAGGCAATGCGCAATTACCCAGAGATCCAGATGAAGTCCAACGTGCATGATTCATGTGGCGGAAGTTTTTACGAAGCGCACCATTGTCATATGCCAATGCATTGGCAGTAATGGACTGGAAAGATGAAGAGGGACCAACAGTAGATGAATTGGTTTGCCAGCTCCGGCAATACTAAGTAAGTCTCACTTCCTCCTTCATCGCAGCTGTGGAGAGACTGCCAGACATGCTAGAACTTCAATGCGAATTGGAGTCAAAGGCAGCCAAGTGATACGCCACAATTGATATCGCTAATGCATTTTTTTCAATCCCTTTGGCAGCAGAGTGCAGGCCACAGTTTGCTTTCACTTGGAGGGGCGTCCAGTACACCTGGAATCGACTGCCCCAGGGGTGGAAACACAGCCCCACCATTTGCCATGGACTAATCCAGACTGCACTGGAAAAGGGTGAGGCTCCAGAACACCTGCAGTACATTGATGACATCATTGTATGGGGCAACACAGCAGAAGAAGTTTTTGAGAAAGGGGAGAAAATAGTTCAAATCCTTCTGAACGCAGGTTTTGCCATAAAACAGAGTAAGGTGAAGGGACCTGCACAGGAGATCCAGTTTTTAGGAATAAAATGGCAAGATAGACATCGTCACATCCCAATGGATGTGATCAACAAAATAGCAGCTATGTCTCCACCGACTAGTAAACAGGAAATGCAAGCTTTCTTAGGCGTTGTAGGTTCTTGGAGAATGCATATTCCAAATTACAGTATGATTGTAAGCCCTCTCTATCAAGTGACCTGGAAGAAGAACAATTTTAAATGGGGCCCTGAGCAACAACAAGCCTTTGAACAGATTAAACGGAAGATTGTTCATGCAGTAGCCCTTGGGCCAGTCCAGGCAGGACCAGATGTTAAAAATGTGCTCTACACCGCAGCCAGGGAGAATGGCCCTACCTGGAGCCTCTGGCAGAAGGCACCCAGGGGAGACCCGAGGTCGACCTCTAGGGTTTTGGAGTCGAGGATCTGAGGCCCGCTATACTCCAACTGAAAAGGAGATATTAGCAGCATATGAAGGAGTTGGAGCTGCTTCAGAAGTGGTTGGTACTGAAACACAGCTCCTATTAGCACCCCGACTGCCAGTGCTGGGCTGGATGTTCAAAGGGAAGGTCCCTTCTACACATCATGCAACTGATGCTACGTGGAATAAGTGGGTTGCACTGATCACACAACAAAGTCGAATAGGAAACCCCTGTCGCCCAGGAATTTTGGAAGTGATCACGGACTGGCCAGAAGGCAAAGATTTTGGAATATTGCCAGAGGAGGAGGTGACGCATTCTGAAGAGGCCCCACTGTATAATAAACTGCCAGAAAATGAGAGGCAATATGCCCTGTTCATTGATGGGTCCTGTCGCATTGTAGGAAAGCATCGGAGGTGGAAGGCAGCTGTGTGGAGTCCTATACAACAAGTTGCAGAAACTGCTGAAGGAGAAGGTGAATCAAGTCAATTTGCAGAGGTGAAAGCCATCCAGCTGGCGGACGCTCAGTATATAAACAGGGGGGAGTTGGCCGGGAGGAGCAGATTGCTGCTTGGGCATCGGTCAGTGGGTGGTGAGCAATTGCATTGTGCGTCACTTGTCTTTTCTTGGGTGTTATTTCTTTTTTTTGTTATATTCCTCTTCATTACAATTATTATTATATTATTATTCTTAGTTATTAATGTATTTTATTTTACTTTATTTATTAAACCGTTCTTATCTCAACCCATGAGTTTTACTTCTTTTTTCCGATCCTCCTCCCCATCCCACTGGGAGGGGGGAGGGGGAAGCAGCTGCATGGTCTTTAGTTGCTGACTGGGGTTAAACCACAACAGTCCTTTTTGGCGCCCAACGTGGGGCATGAAGGGTTGAGATAACGACAGATCTGATCAGAGTGTGTTAAAACAAACTTGTTCTAAGTATTCATTGTATTGGTTTGATATTCACTGGTTACAATGTGGACTCTTTTGCTCTCAAGGTTGGTGTGGTTGTTCTTAAAGGTGCATTATGTAATATATTCCTTGCAGTATATGCTCCCTGTTGTGCTATTTATCACCTCTGGGAACTGGACTAGAGTTATCATGTTGTTGTTTGTAACACTGGCTTATGATAGAAGTGCAGGTCGTGAAACTAATTGGGTGTTTGTACTCAGCATTGTTGTCACCTCTATACTTCGGGAGCCACCTATGGGTGGAGCCCAAAATACTTCAGCATGCTGTGCTCTCTGCTAGAGCTGAAAGAATACAGTGTAGCTTTGCTCTCTTCTTGACTAGAGGTCAGGAAGGTGAGGTAGTAGATGACTTACAATATTGTGTAGCATGCTCTACTTTTAACATGGGGGCTGCTTTTTTTAATGGTAATTGTGTTGATTTTGTGAGAAATGTGAATGTGATTCGTGTGAGTAAAAAACAGAATAGAAGAGGGAGGATTGGTTCATGTAGATATGAAGACATAGTTGAGTGAAAGCACCATTGTTTTAATGCAACTGCGGACCCTGACGGGGAAGATGATTGTGTAATCGCAAACTGCAGAAGTTCCTTTATCTATGGGGTTGTAAGTTTCTAAGTGGTACAAGCTTAAAACCGGTTGGGGGACGATTGGTTACCAGAAGGAATGACAGAAGGCACGCGCTGCACGAGATAAGAAGGCGAAGAGTTCAACCTTAAAAATCTGTATAAAGGTCGCTGAGGAAGACTCTTACTTCATCCCAAGACCCCCGCCCAAGACCACTGTCGTGGTTTAACCCCAGCCGGCAGCTAAGCACCACGCAGCCGCTTGCTCACTGCCCCCCCCCACCCCTGGGATGGGGGAGAGAATCAGGGAAAAAAAACCAAACTCGTGAGTTGAGATAAAGACAGTTTAATAGGACAGAAAGGAATGAAAAACAATGATAATGATAATAATAATATGACAATAGCAATACTAAAAGAATTAAACTATACAAAGCAAGTGGTGCACAATGCAATTGCTCACCACTCGTTGACCGATGCCCAGTTAGTTCCCGAGCCGCGATCCCCCTCCCAGTTAACTCCCCCCAGTTTATATACTGGACATGAAGTCATATGGTATGGAATAGCTCTTTGGCCAGTTTGGGTCAGCTGTCCTGATGGTGTCCCCTCCCAGCTTCTTGTGCCCCTCCAGCCTTCTTGCTGGCTGGGCATGAGAAGCTGAAAAATCCTTGACTTCTTAGTATAAACACTGCTTAGCAACACCTAAAAACATCAGTGTGTTATCAACATTCTTTTCCTACTAAATCCAAAACACAGCACTATACCAGCTACTAAGAAGAAAATTAACTCTGTCCTAGCCGAAACCAGGACAGTATCCACCCCTTATTCTATACCATCTACATCATGTCCAGGTCCCACACTTCCCAATGCATTTTCAATTAATCACCACCACTTTTGCTGCCTTTTAATACATATACACACAGATATCATTCCCTTAATGTATAAGCCTTTACAATGTCCATTTAAAATGTTCGTTGAGTTCATTCAGTCCATGACTTTGGACTCCATCTATCATAACAGTCTGTCTGGGCAGGAGGGATGGTGTGAAGTCCGCTCAGTCGGCAGAGCAGGATCCGGCTTTGGTGCAGTGCAGCGGGCGGATGACATTGGGCACAGCAGGAGGATGGTGTGTAGTGTTGGATTGTTGCATGCTGCAGTCAGTCCTGGTTCCATCACTACTGCACTTCGCTTGGTTTTATCAAAGTTCATTCTTTATTAATTTAGATAATTCTTACTGTAATACTGCTGATATAGCATATAACAACTATAGTAATGATGACATACAGTGGCAGGGTTATATAGCAATTAACATAATACAATTTAATTCACTGGCTATTCTCACCTAAAATCAAATCCCCTTGAGGCACACATCGGACTTCCCCGTCCTTCCGCATCACCCACCAAGTGCACCCAGGTCCTTGAGCAAAAGCGATCCCACGAATGGGTTTTCCTTTGCCTGAGGCAGGAGTAACCCAGACTGTCTTCCCTAGCATATTTTTTATGTGCACTACAGGGACCTTATCCCCTTCTACAGTACGTAAAAGTTCTGATTGGGCAGGGCCAGCCCGATTGGCAGATCCTCTAGTGTTGACTAACCAGGTGGCCTTTGCTAAATGTGTATCCCAATGTTTAAAAGTCCCACCACCCATTGCTTTCAATGTAGTCTTTAACAACCCATTGTATCGCTCGATTTTCCCGGAGGCTGGTGCATGATATGGGATGTGATACACCCAGTCAGTGCCATGCTCTTTGGCCCAGGTGTCTATGAGGTTGTTCCGGAAATGAGTCCCGTTGTCTGACTCAATTCTTTCTGGGGTACCGTGTCGCCATAAGACTTGCTTCTCAAGGCCCAGGATAGTGTTCCGGGCGGTGGCATGGGGCACGGGATATGTTTCCAGCCATCCGGTGGTTGCTTCCACCATTGTAAGCACATAGCGCTTGCCTTGGCGGGTTTGTGGGAGTGTGATGTAGTCAATCTGCCAGGCCTCCCCATATTTATATTTCAGCCATCGTCCCCCATACCAAAGAAGCTTTAACCGCTTGGCTTGCTTAATTGCAGCGCATGTTTCACATTCATGGATGACCTGTGCGATAGTGTCCATGGTCAAATCCACCCCTCGATCACGAGCCCATCTATATGTTGCATCTCTTCCCTGATGCCCTGAGGTGTCATGTGCCCACCGAGCTAAAAATAATTCACCCTTATGTTGCCAGTCCAGATCCACCTGAGCTACTTCAATCCTAGCAGCCTTGTCTACGTGTTGATTGTTTTGATGTTCTTCAGTGGCCCGGCTCTTGGGTACATGGGCATCTACATGACGTACTTTCACAACCAGGTTCTCTAGCCGGGCAGCAATATCTTGCCACAATGCAGCAGCCCAGATGGGTTTACCTCTGCGTTGCCAGTTGCTCTGCTTCCATTGCTGCAACCACCCCCACAGAGCATTTGCCACCATCCATGAATCAGTATAGAGATAAAGTATTGGCCATTTTTCTCGTTCAGCAATGTCTAAAGCCAGCTGGATGGCTTTCACCTCTGCAAACTGACTCGATTCACCTTCTCCTTCTGCAGTTTCTGCAACTTGTCGTATAGGACTCCATACAGCCGCCTTCCACCTCCGATGCTTTCCTACAATGCGACAGGACCCATCAGTAAACAGGGCATATTGCCTCTCATTTTCTGGCAGTTTATTATACAATGGTGCCTCTTCAGCACGCGTTACCTCCTCCTCTGGCGATATTCCAAAATCTTTGCCTTCTGGCCAGTCTGTGATCACTTCCAGAATTCCTGGGCGACTAAGGTTTCCTATTCGACTTCACTGTGTGATCAGTGCAACCCACTTACTCCATGTAGCATCAGTTGCGTGATGTGTAGAAGGGACCTTCCCTTTGAACATCCAGCCTAGCACTGGCAGTCGGGGTGCCAACAGGAGCTGTGTTTCAGTACCAACCACTTCTGAAGCAGCTCCAACTCCTTCATATGCTGCTAATATCTCCTTTTCAGTTGGAGTATAGCGGGCCTCAGATCCTCGATATCCCTGACTCCAAAACCCTAGAGGTCGACCTCGGGTCTCCCCAGGTGCTTTCTGCCAGAGGCTCCAGGTAGGGCCATTCTCCCTGGCTGCGGTGTAGAGCACATTTTTAATATCTGGTCCTGCCCGGACTGGCCCAAGGGCTACTGCATGAACTATCTCCCGTTTAATCTGTTCAAAGGCTTGTTGTTGCTCAGGGCCCCATTTAAAATCGTTCTTCTTCCGGGTCACTTGATAGAGAGGGCTTACAATCAGACTATAATTTGGAATATGCATTCTCCAAAAACCTACAACACCTAAGAAAGCTTGCGTTTCCTGTTTACTAGTCGGTGGGGACATAGCTGCTATTTTGTTGATCACATCCATTGGGATATGACGACGTCCGTCTTGCCATTTTATTCCTAAAAACTGAATCTCCTGTGCGGGTCCCTTCACCTTACTTTGTTTTATGGCAAAACCGGCTTTCAGAAGGATTTGGATTATTTTCTCCCCTTTCTCAAAAACTTCTTCTGCTGTGTTGCCCCATACAATGATGTCATCAATGTACTGCAGGTGTTCTGGAGCTCCACCTTTTTCTAGTGCATTTTGGATCAGTCCATGGCAAATGGTGGGGCTGTGTTTCCACCCCTGGGGCAGTCGATTCCAGGTGTACTGGACGCCCCTCCAAGTGAAAGCAAACTGTGGCCGGCACTCTGCTGCCAAAGGGATTGAAAAAAATGCATTAGCGATATCAATTGTGGCGTATCACTTGGCTGCCTTTGACTCCAATTCGCATTGAAGTTCTAGCATGTCTGGCACAGCAGCACTCAGCGGTGGCGTGACTTCATTCAGGCCACGATAGTCTACTGTTAGTCTCCATTCTCCATTAGACTTTCGCACTGGCCATATGGGGCTGTTAAAGGGTGAGCGAGTCCTGCTGATCACTCCTTGGCTCTCCAGTCGATGAATCAGCGTATGGATGGGAATCAGGGAGTCTCGGTTGGTGCGATATTGCCGCCGGTGCACCGTTGTGGTAGCGATCGGCACCTGTTGTTCTTCAACCCTCAGCAACCCCACAACCGAAGGGTCCTCAGAGAGACCAGGTAAGGTGGACAACTGTTCAATTCCCTCTGTCTCCAAGGCAGCTATACCAAAAGCCCACCGATACCCCTTTGGGTCTTTAAAATACCCTCTCCTGAGAAAGTCTATGCCAAGGATGCATGGGGCCTCTGGGCCAGTCACAATGGGGTGTTTCTGCCACTCATTCCCAGTTAGGCTTATTTCAGCCTCCAATAGAGTTAGCTGTTGAGATCCCCCTGTCACACCAGAGATACAGATGGGTTCTGCCCCTTCATAACTTGATGGCATTAGAGTACACTGTGCACCAGTATCCACTAGGGCCTCATACTCCTGTGGGTCTGATGTGCCAGGCCATCGAATCCACACAGTCCAATAAACCCGGTTGTCCCTTTCCTCCACCTGGCTGGAGGCAGGGCCCCTCTAATCCTGGTCAGAGTATTTGTTACTCACTTCTTGTAAAAATGACTTAGAGGTCCCTTCAAGAGGGTCAGAAGCCCTTCTACTTTGTCTGGCAACCGGAGCGGCATCTTTCCTGGAAGAATCCCCTTTTCTGGTTGTTTTTCCTTTCAATTCACGTACCCGTGCATCTAGGACCGAGGTAGGTTTTCTATCCCACTTCCTCATGTCCTCTCCGTGGTCACGCAGGTAAAACCACAGGGTACCCCGTGGTGTATACCTCCTATATTCTCTCTCTTGATCAGAGGAATGCTCACTCCTAATAGCTGAGATATTGGTCTGTACAGGTGGGGAGTAGGACTTTTCGATCAGTTCAATCAGTTTTTCGGACTTTTTGGACAGTTTTTCCACAGCCGAGACACAGGCTCGTAGGGATGAAGAGAGATTTTCTTCATATTGCCGGAGTTGGCGAGCCATTTCATCCACTGTCGGTGCCTCTTCGTCTTTCCAAGTTAGTACTGCCAATGGGTTGGCATACGATGATGGTGCGCTCCGTACAAACTTCCGCCACATGGGTCGTGTGCATTGAACTTCATCTGGATCTTTGGGTAATTGTAAACTATCCGGGTCATAATAAATCATCTCTAGCATGGCTAATTCCCTCAGGTACTGAATACCTCTTTCCATGGTAGTCCACTTGCCTGGTTGACATATAACGTCTTCCTTGAAGGGATACCTTTCCTTCACACTTGACAGGAGTCGCCTCCAGAGGCTGAGGGCTTGTGTCCCTTTTCCAATCGCCTTATCAATGCCACCTTCCCTAGCAAGTGATCCCAGCTGCTTGGCTTCCTTACCCTCTAATTCCAGGCTACTAGCCCCATTGTCCCAGCATCGGAGCAGCCAGGTGATAATGTGCTCACCTGGACGACGGCTGAAATCTTTTCGCATATCCCGCAGCTCACTCAGGGATAGAGATCGGGTGATTACTTCTGGTTCTGCCTCTTCCTCCTGTTCTCGTGATGGCCCTGGTTCATCTTCATCCTTCGCTAAACGAACTGATTTTTTTGTATATTTCTTCTTCTGTATAGGGGCGACTGATACTGGCACAGGTTGGTTCTCTGGTTCAGCCGCAGCGCCTGTCGCAGGGGTCGAAGTGGCTGCAGCGCCTGTCGCAGGGGTCGGAGTAGCCGCAGCACCTGTCGCAGGGGTCGGAGTAGCCGCAGCGCCTGTCGCAGGGGTCGGAGTAGCCGCAGCGCCTGTCGCAGGGGTCGGAGTAGCCGCAGTGTCTGTTGTCGGGGCTGGAGTAGCCGCCTTGCCTGTCGCTAGGGTTGCAGTAGCCGCTGTGTCTGTTGCAGGGGTTGGAGTAGCTGCAGTATCTGTTGGTCTGTTTTCCCTCCCTTCCCCCTGAGGGTGCTGCACAGTATCGAGCAGTGTTTGGTAGATACTAGCCAGGGCCCAGCACAGTGCGATAAGTTGTGCCTCTTTGGAATAGCCACAGCATTTTCCTCTCAGATAATCTATCACTTTATCAGGGTCCTGTAGTTGTTCAGGAGTGAAGTTCCAAACCATTGGAGGTGAGAAGTTCTCTAGATACCTGCCCATTTTCTCCCACATGCCATGCCACCCATGGCTATTAAGCCTCGGGGCAGATTTCCGAAAGGTATTCTTAAACAGTTGTTTAACCTTAAACAAGGCCTGGAACACATTCAGGAGACATAACAATAGGAACATGCTGGTTTGAACATCCCAAGGATATTCAAAATTCTCAAGAGCCACTGTAATTTGCCTGGAGGAGAAGGGGAAGGTGAAGAAATGTGTCTCCCCCGTGGCTTGGCTCTCCGATGAGAAAAGGTACAAGGTGTAATTATTAATAGTTTCTGATAGACGGCTCCCGAAGTACGGAGGTGACGGCAATGCTGAGTACAAATACCAGATTAGTTCCACGATCAGCAATTCTATCGTATCATAAGCCAGTGTTACAAAGTACAACAACATGATAACTCTGGCCCAGTTCCCACGGGTGATAAACAGCACAACAGGGAGCATATACTGCAAGTAAGGTATCACATAACGCACCTTTAAGAACAAGCGCACCAACTTTGAGAGTGAATACATCAACATTGTGACCAGCAACTATTGAACTAATATAATGTATGTTTATAACAAATTTGTTCTAACACATTCCAGTCAGATTTGTCGTTATCTCAACCCGTCGAGCCCCACGTTGGGCGCCAAAAAGGACTGTCGTGGTTTAACCCCAGCCGGCAGCTAAGCACCACGCAGCCGCTTGCTCACTGCCCCCCCCCACCCCTGGGATGGGGGAGAGAATCAGGGAAAAAAAACCAAAACTCATGAGTTGAGATAAAGACAGTTTAATAGGACAGAAAGGAATGAAAAACAATGATAATGATAATAATAATATGACAATAGCAATACTAAAAGAATTAAACTATACAAAGCAAGTGGTGCACAATGCAATTGCTCACCACTCGTTGACCGATGCCCAGTTAGTTCCCGAGCCGCGATCCCCCTCCCAGTTAACTCCCCCCAGTTTATATACTGGACATGAAGTCATATGGTATGGAATAGCTCTTTGGCCAGTTTGGGTCAGCTGTCCTGATGGTGTCCCCTCCCAGCTTCTTGTGCCCCTCCAGCCTTCTTGCTGGCTGGGCACGAGAAGCTGAAAAATCCTTGACTTAGTATAAACACTACTTAGCAACAACTAAAAACATCAGTGTGTTATCAACATTCTTTTCCTACTAAATCCAAAACACAGCACTATACCAGCTACTAAGAAGAAAATTAACTCTGTCCTAGCCGAAACCAGGACAACCACCAAGAGGCAGTGCGCATGTGAAAGGGACTTGCAAAACTCATTTTAATACGAAGCGAAGGACAATTTGCATATCGCATCACCCTGTTAAATACGTAAGAGTATAGACTATAAACGCTATATGCTGCTGTCTGTAGGTGTGCGTGTTGGTAGAGCCCAGGTTCCCCGCGCACCCAGCGCTGTTTGCTTGCCTTTATTCGCTAATAAACCAAGTTCCTGTTAACGTATTATTTTGGGACTCGGTCATTTATCACAATTTGGGGGCTCGTCCGGGATGGTCTTGGTTCCTGAATTCTGACTTGATCTAGGAGGGGCGCCCCACCGTTTGGTGGCTCCTGTTCGGGTCAGGTCGGGACCAACGCCATCCTGAACCTGAATAGAGGCAAGCAAAGAATTCGATTTTTGGAGCTCCCTTGCCGGTTGCGGCAGTTGATTTTGCCCGTAATTCTGTGCGCAAAGAAGCGAACGAAGACGACGGAGTCGTGAGTATTAAAGGCGTATACCGTTCGGTTGGGTGGGATTCGGTTGCCTGTGTGTGAAGAGTGTGATTGAGACGGAACGTAGTTCCGAAGCGAGTGCAGAGGTCTTCTAACCGCGGTTCCAATCTCCCGCAAGGGACTTGGCCGGTGAAGGACCGAAGCGATTCCTATAGGATTCGTGGGTGGGTGATAGGTCCTAAGCCCCCTGCAAGACACTCTTGTTAAAGTAACCAAGGGCTGTAGGAATTGCCACGGTAAAATTCCTAGATGGGCCAAATAAAATCTAAGACCCAGGACCAGAAGAAAGGGAGCGAATTACCAGACATACTACTAGAATGTCCATTAGGGATAATGATTAGAAATTGGAATAATAGGGGCCCCAGAAAAGGAAAAAGCAAATTAAAAATGGTTCAATATTGTATGGTAGAGTGGCCGAAGGAGCCTTTAAAACCACATGTTTTTTGGCCTGTTTTTGGATCTTTTGAGGACTGGGTCTGCCAAGCCTTAAATATATATGTTAATACAAAGGAACCTTTTAGTCAAGAGGAAAGTGATTATGCAGGATTATGGATTAGGACTTCACATCCTTTTCCCGCCTCGATACTTGCATTAAAGGCAGATGAAAAGCCTGAGGAGGAAGAAAAAGAGAAAGAAAAAGGAAAAAATAATGATGAATGGGAGCCGCTAGATAACATACCACCACCGTATAATCCACCCCCGGCAGCTCCGCACCCGGGGATGGTACCACCCCCTCCTCCGGCGCCGACAGCTCCCAGATCAGATCTACCGCCAGCTGCATGTAAACGAAGTAGAATTGCCGCCTCTGAAGGAACTGTTTTATATCCCCTAAGGGAAGTACCCCTTGGAGGAAATCAGGGAGGCATTGGATTTGTAGCTGTACCACTAAGTACTACAGATATGAGAAACTTCAAAAAGGAAATGGGGACTTTATTAGATGATCCACTGGGAGTGGCCGAAAAACTAGATCAATTCCTAGGTCCTAATACCTATACCTGGGAAGAAATGCAGTCCATTTTAGGGATTTTATTTACTACTGAGGAAAAGGGAATGATCAGACAGGCAGGAATGAGAATTTGGGAAAGACAGAATCAGGCAGGACCCCCGGCGGACCAGAAATGGCCAAACGTGGGTCCTCACTGGGATGATCAACAACCCCAGGGGAGACAGAACATGAGGGATTTAAGAACGTTAATCATACAAGGAATAAGGGAGGCGGTTCCACGAGGACAAAACATCAATAAAGCATTTAGTGAACAGCAAAGGAAGGATGAATCTCCCACAGAGTGGTTGGAGAGATTAAGGAAGAGTCTGCAGATGTATTCAGGAATTGATCCGAATACAGTAGCTGGAACCGCACTCCTCAGAACACAATTTGTGGCCAAATCCTGGGGAGATATAAGAAGGAAATTAGAAAAGCTAGAAGATTGGCAAGAGAAGGGATTAGAGGAGTTACTCAGGGAAGCACAAAAAGTCTATGTCAGACGAGATGAAGAAAAACAAAAAGCAAAAGCAAAAATTTTCGTAGCTGCTGTTCGAGAGAGTCAGAAAAATAAGAATTCATCTGGGGAAAGGAAAGAAAGAGGGGTGAACAGAATTCCCCAAGAACCACCCCGCCGAGAAAGAACAACTATTTCTGTTTGCTATTACTGTGGCAAAAAGGGACACATTCAGAAGAATTGCCGTAAGCGAAAACAGGATGAGCAAATGCTTAAAGAAGAATAGGGGTGTCAGGGGCTATATCTCTTGGGGACTTCAACATCAACAGAGCCCTTGATAAAATTGTTAATAGGACCCCATAAAGAGGAATACTCATTTTTAGTAGATACTGGGGCTGAGAAATCAACGATTCAAAAACTTCCAAAAGGCATAGAAAAAGGGAAAAATTACATGTCAGTAATTGGTGCAAAAGGGGAGCCTTTTAAGGTACCTATTCTAGAAGACGTAAAAATAGAATCGGAAAAGAAAATCTGCTTGAATGATTTACTTTTGCTTCCCGAAGCAGAATATAATCTGTTAGGAAGAGACTTAATTCTGAAATTAAATTTCAGTATTCAGAGTCAAGGGGACAAACTACAGGTTAAATTATACACTTTAACACAAGCAGATGAAGAAGTTATCAACCCCTCAGTATGGTATCAGGAAGGGGAAACTGGGAAGATAGATATGAATCCAATAGTTGTTCAAATAACAGATCCACATCGTCCGATTAGAATCAAACAATATCCCATACCGATGGAAGGTCGAAGAGGATTGAAACCTATAGTAGACAGGCTTTTAAAAAAAGGGACTTTAGAACCGTGTATGTCACCTCATAATACACCCATCCTACCTGTAAAGAAACCCGATGGGTCATATAGGATGGTACAAGATTTAAGGGCCGTAAATCAACGAACGATTACCAAATTCCCTGTGGTAACTAATCCTTATACTTTATTGAGTCATTTATCTCCCAAGCATATTTGGTATAGTGTAATAGATCTGAAAGATGCTTTTTGGGCTTGCCCCCTAGATAAAGGATCTAGAGATTATTTTGCCTTTGAATGGGAGGATCCTGAAACAGGGAGAAAACAACAATTGAGGTGGACCGTACTACCACAGGGGTTTACAGAATCACCTAATCTGTTTGGACAAACATTAGAAACAATTTTACAAGATTTCACTATACCCAGGGAGGTAAAGTTATTACAATATGTAGATGACCTATTGATAGCAGGGGAAACTGAGGAAGAAACCCAAAAGGCTACTATTGAACTATTAAATTTCCTGGGAGAAAAGGGATTAAAGGTGTCCCGGTCAAAATTGCAATTTACAGAACAAGAAGTGAGATATTTAGGGCATTGGTTAAGTGAAGGAAAAAAGAAATTAGACCCTGACAGAATATCTGGGATTTTATCCCTGAGACCCCCAAAAACTAAAAAGGAAATAAGACAAGTATTGGGATTATTAGGGTATTGCAGACCATGGCTTGAAGGCTATAGTGAAAAGGTAAAATTTCTATATGAGAAATTGACTAATAACCAGTTTAAGTGGTATGTGGAAGATGAAAAAAAGTTTGAAGAAATTAAAAGGACACTTGTGGAAGCACCTGTGTTGAGCCTTCCAGAGTTGGAAAAACCTTTTTATCTATTTGTAAATACATCCAATCAAACAGCATATGGAGTTCTCACTCAAGACTGGGCAGGGGTTAAAAAGCCTGTAGGATACTTGTCTAAATTACTTGATCCAGTAAGTAGAGGATGGCCTGCTTGTCTCCAGGCCTTGGTTGCTACAGCACTATTAACAGAAGAAGCTAGGAAAATTACTTTTAGCGCCCCTTTGAAGGTATTTACCCCACACAATGTTAGGGGAGTTCTCCAACAAAAAGCTGAAAAATGGCTAACGGATAGCAGAATTTTAAAGTATGAGACCATATTGATTAACTCTCCAGATTTAGAGCTAAAAGTTACTTCTGCTCAAAGTCCAGCACAATTTTTGTTCGGAGAACCGTCAGAAAAGTTGCAACATGATTGCTTAGAAGTAATCGAAGTTCAAACTAAAGTGAGACTGGATTTAAAGGAAACTGAACTAGAAAAAGGAGAAAAATTGTTTGTAGATGGATCTTCCCGAATAGTTGAAGGGAAGAGAAAATCAGGGTATGCAATAATAAATAAAGATTTAGAGATTGTTGAATCGGGACCTTTAAGTCCAGCATGGTCAGCTCAAGCTTGTGAGTTGTATGCTTCTATACAGAGCTTTAGAATTATTAAAGGGAAAAAGCGGAACAATATTCACGGACTCTAAATATGCATTTGGAGTGGTCCACACTTTTGGAAAAATCTGGGAAGAAAGAGGCCTAATTAATACTCAAGGGAAGAATCTAATACATCAAGAATTAATAATAAAAATTTTAAGAATGTTAAGGGAACCAAAAGAGATAGCAGTAGTACATATAAGAGGACATCAAAAAGGGTTAGATTATCAGACTAGGGGAAACAATCTCGCAGATAAAGAAGCCCAGGAGGCAGCTTTAAGGGCTCCGATTGTTCGGGTTAATATAATACAAACAAAAGAGGATACAAGTGAGGAGGAACGAGAAAGTGAAAAGAAGTATACCCCTGAGGAAATAACCAGACTTGAGAAAATAGGGGCAAACTTCGAACGAGGAAAATGGACACTGCCCGATGGCAGAGAAATGTTGCCAAAGGCTTATGCTAGACAGATTTTGGAGCGTTTACATGTACAAACACATTGGGGTACAAGAGCATTAAGCGATCATTTTCTTAAACAATTTGGCTGTATTGGAATCTTTGAAATAGCTAAACAGATTACACAAGGTTGCTTGACTTGTCACAAAGTAAACAAGAAAGTGTTCCGACAAGTGGCAGCAGGGGGAAGAAGAACAGCTTATAGACCTTTTGAGAGAATACAAGTTGATTTTACTGAACTCCCTAAAGTCGGAAGGTTGAAATATCTATTGGTAATGGTAAACCATTTAACACAATGGGTAGAAGCCTACCCTGTGACACGAGCTACAGCACAAATGGTAGTGAAAATTTTATTAGAACACTTAATACCTAGATATGAGATAATCCAGTACATTGATTCTGACCAAGGCACTCATTTTACTTCCAAAATAATAGAGGTGCTATGTCAATCCTTAGGTATCAGGTGGGAACACCACACCCCATGGCATCCACAAAGCTCGGGAAAAGTAGAGAGAATGAATCAAACAATAAAACAACAACTGGCCAAGTTAATGATTGAAACACAGATGCCTTGGACAAAATGCCTATCATTGGCACTTCTAAATATAAGAACAAAACCCCATAGTGAGACTGGATTATCACCCTATGAAATGCTATATGGCACGCCCTACTCTCAGGGGATGCCACTTGGAAATAATATAGTAGAAGATCATGATGTTCAGAAACATATAATTATTTTGGGAAAAAACGTTGAAAAAAATTAAGAAAAATAGGAATGTTAGCTCAAACACCACCCCTGGGATTTGCAATCCATCAGTTGAAGCCTGGGGACAGGGTGTTGATAAAAACATGGAAAGAAGAAACTTTATCCCCTCTTTGGGAGGGACCTTATCTTGTTTTGTTAACCACAAATACCGCTGTCCGAACTGCGGAAAAAGGGTGGACCCACGTATCGCGAGTCAAGGGTCCAATAAAGGAGTGGAAGGTAACATCGGAGCCAGGAGAGACTAAGCTAACCATAAGACGAACCTGAAGATCCTGACAACGAAAAGAAGACTGGACCTATGGACAGCTTCCTTTAAACCAGGCAAACTCTGTCTGGATTAATTTATGTCAGTTGAAGTTAGAGAAAGTCTTTATACATGGTTCCAAATACCACGGGGATGTAAGGTGAAACAGGTATACTTTATTCCTTGGAGGGAAGAAAGAATACCTCAACTAACAGGGGGAGCAGGCTGTTATAAAATCACGGGAGTCCCAAAAATTTTTCCCTTGGCCTGTGATTTAAAAAAAGAAACCCCGGGATTTCCTAGATCAATAATCCCACCTGAAATCCCATGCATTGAACACCTTGATTTGGGTCATCTATGTTGGATAGTCTGTAGATGCTGGAATTGTAACCAAAAATGGTCTTGTGTATCGTTTAACAACCAACCATACTGCAAAAAGTGCAGAAACCCTAATTCACTCCCTACAAGGGAACAAATAAGACAAGTCGAAATTCTTAAACTGTTTTGCGGCTGGGAATTGCTTTTACCTGAAACATGGGAAGTATTTGAGAGCGATTGGTATCGGGTTTTGGCCAAGTGTGCTAAAGAATTTGCATGGAAGAGGGCCCAGCGAAAATATTAAATAACAGAATAAGAGCAGGGTCGATCTCTAAATTATAAATCAAAAATTAAACTAACTGTTGGAACATAGCATACAAGTGACTAAAGGGTTTGAGAAGCCCCAACTTTGGTCTCAAAGTAATCTAAAGGAGTCACCCGATACTAAAAGGAAAGAGGGCAAGACCGGAGTGGGAACTGGTATTGCGGCTGTAGAAGTCTGCCAAGGGCTGCAACCCCTTTGGGCTGTGACTGCCGAATACTATGGCCCTGTCCGGACCTCTTTTGATTATACTTGGGGTAAACTCCTTAACTTTGGCCACGACAAATAACTGCAGTCTATGTGTGACGACCACTAGGAGGGGGAAGATAAGCTCCCAAACCTTGGTTTATCACACTATCTATGACTGCAAAGGCAAAAAAAAATGGGAACTGTATTCATAATTCGACCCAGTATGCCCTATGTAACGAAGGAAATAGAACTGTATGCTATGATCCCACAGAACTCCCTTATCAATATTGGGTAGAAATGAAGACAAATTCAGAGGAAGGTAGATTAATCGGAACAAGTAAGGTCATAACCGATTTGAGTACTCCGGTTTCAATAGTTTTCGATGCATGTGACGTTATAGATGATGATCTAGATACTAATTGTGGAAGTTTAGAATGGAGACGATATTACAGTAATCAACCAAAATATATTTGCCCAGGTGCACATCAATGTCCAATAAATCCTGATTATGTACCAAGTCAAACAGCCAGGTACCAATCGTCACATCTATGTGGAAGGAGGGACTGGTCTTGCATATGTTGGGATACTATAGGTTGGGGATATGATTATCAATGTAAGGATCTAAAAGCTTTAATAACGAGGATAGAAACAGGAAGTAATTGCACAACTCGTACCTGTAATCCGGTAAATCTAACCCTTATAAATTTGGAAAATTGGAAGCAGAAACAGGTAACCAAAATTGGACTTAAGATATATGGACCTGGAGAGGATCCAGGTGTAATAATTAAAAATAAAATTAAAGAAAAGACAAAAGAATCAGTACAACACAGATTATTATTTAACTCATTCTACCATGAAATGGAGACAGGGGTGAAATATGAAATCCCCACAGTAGCTAAAAATCTATTTGTAAATCTTGCTGAAAACATTGCTAAATCATTAAGTGTAACTAACTGTTATGTTTGCGGTGGAACAAATCAAGGTGAACGATGGCCATGGGAAGCTATGGAGAGCAACATAGGTGATTCCCAAGTATGGAACACAACGGGAACAGGTAACAGGAAACAACGATGGGTACTCCAAACGAGTATAATCGGAAGGAGTTGTTGGCAAAACCTAAAAGATAATGGAAAGCAAGTAGGTCACTTGGAATGTGAAGGAGGTTACCTATGGAATGAAACAACGAATAACTGGGATAAGTGGGGAAGCCCACTAAAAATGAATAATCAATTTACGAAATGGACTAGTGGGCGAGACATATCGAAGGGTTGGCCAAGCCCTGAAGGACATTATTGGATTTGTGGCAAACTAGCTTATGCATATTTGCCCAAAAATTGGACAGGATCATGTGTATTAGGAACTATAAGACCTAGTTTTTTCCTGTTACCCATAAGCCGAGGAGAACGATTGGGAGTCCGAGTGTATGCTGAAACGGATGAGTTAAGGCAAAGGCAGCAAAAAAGAAATCTACAAATAGGGAACTGGGCGGACAACGAATGGCCACCCGAAAGAATAATTGCCTACTATGGTCCTGCTACATGGGCAGAAGACGGGTCTTGGGGTTATAGAACTCCAATATATATGCTTAATAGAATTATAAGATTACAAGCTGTAGTAGAAATAGTTGTAAACAAGACTGGAGATGCATTAGGACTAATTGCAAAACAAAATACAAAAATGAGAACCGCTTTATATCAAAACCGCTTAGCTTTAGATTATTTGTTAGCACAGGAAAGAGGTGTGTGTGGAAAATTTAACCTCAGTAATTACTGTTTAGAAATTGATGATAAAAGGAAAGCTGTAAACGAACTTATAAGGGAAATGAAAAAATTGCACATGTCCCAGTTCAAACATGGAACGGGATAAATTTAGGGGGAATGTGGGGAAACCTCTTCAACAGTGATTGGCTCACCAGGATTGGAATAACAGTTTTGGGAATATTTGGCGGATTATTGATTATCCCGTGTTTAATACCGTGTTTTATTAGATTAATACACTCGATTATACAAAGAATACAAATATTGGCTGTGCCTATTGATCCCAAGGAGGGAAAAGGGAAAACACATTCCCTAATGGTAGTCAAAACAAAGGAAGATCCAGCGTTAATTCTAATAAAACAGGTATTAACAAGATTAGAAACCAAAACACGAATCAATGCAATCGAAAAGAAAATGGGGGATTGTGAGAAATGTGAATGTGATTCGTGTGAGTAAAAAAACAGAATAGAAGAGGGAGGATTGGTTCATGTAGATATGAAGACATAGTTGAGTGAAAGCACCATTGTTTTAATGCAACTGCGGACCCTGACGGGGAAGATGATTGTGTAATCGCAAACTGCAGAAGTTCCTTTATCTATGGGGTTGTAAGTTTCTAAGTGGTACAAGCTTAAAACCGGTTGGGGGACGATTGGTTACCAGAAGGAATGACAGAAGGCACGCGCTGCACGAGATAAGAAGGCGAAGAGTTCAACCTTAAAAATCTGTATAAAGGTCGCTGAGGAAGACTCTTACTTCATCCCAAGACCCCCGCCCAAGACCACCAAGAGGCAGTGCGCATGTGAAAGGGACTTGCAAAACTCATTTTAATACGAAGCGAAGGACAATTTGCATATCGCATCACCCTGTTAAATACGTAAGAGTATAGACTATAAACGCTATATGCTGCTGTCTGTAGGTGTGCGTGTTGGTAGAGCCCAGGTTCCCCGCGCACCCAGCGCTGTTTGCTTGCCTTTATTCGCTAATAAACCAAGTTCCTGTTAACGTATTATTTCGGGACTCGGTCATTTATCACAATTTGTTAACCTCATGAAGAGCAGAGCCATATGTAAAGTACATAAGTTGTATATACATCGTCAAAATTTTTGTTAACTTTAAACAGTCGTTATTACTTTAGTGGCCAGAGGTAGCAGCTTCTGGGGGGGGTGGAAATGAGTTTTTGGTGTCGTATGGAGGAGATGTACACATGCAGTAAACTCAGTCACAGCATTTCTGGTGTTTTCATGTATCCCCATTATTGGGGAGGGGAGAAATGGTGGTTTGAGTCTAAAGCAGGGAGACATCAGTACAGCAAACCTGTATTTTGTTCTGGTATGCACCACTGCCTTAAATGAGCAGTGCCGGTTCTTTCTTGGAGTAGCTGTCTCCTAAATTTCCCAAACTTAAGCAATTAATAAATCCATCATTTGCATAGCATTTAAAGTGACTGATTCAGTGTATGGTTAGCCTTCCTGGTTAATAAATACTTTAAACGGGACTCAGCAGTTGTGTAAGACCAGATGCTTCCAATATACCTAGAACAGAGTTAGTGTCAGATCTTATTGTGACAGGTACACCCGCCTTGATCGAGAGCGGAACTTCTCGGCCAGTGAAAAGAAAAAAAACTAGAAGCCTCAGTTTGGGGGTCAAGCCACCCCACCCGCATGGTGGAGTCGGGTTAGGACCACCAGGTACACACTTCAGTCAAGGAATAAGGAAGTGTTGGCCCTCGGCCAATGAGGACTAACATCACCTTATTTGACCACAGATCAGATTTGACTAGGGTATAAACGGAGCCCCCTCTGGGGGGGGCAAATTGAGTCAGTTCTCCTCGGAGCAGCGGGTCTGCAGTCGGGGACTCTCCCCTTGAGTCAGGATGCTGCCTAAGGTAACTCCTGCAGGTTGAGAGCCCTCATCTTTTAGGCGATATGTGCATTTTGGGTTATCATTTCTAAAGCTTAAGAATTCTTAAAAGTCGGTTGTGTAGTATTAATTTCCCCTTACATCATTGAACCTGTGGTTTACTAATGTTGTTGCAGTTCTGAACGATTTTGACTGAAGAATAAATTTTGTTGAGTTTAACACCTGTTTAATTTGATTGTGTGAGCCTCCGTGACACTTATCTAAGCTGCAAAATAAAAACAAGAAGGAAAACAATGTATGTTAATGTGTCCCATCCTTTTATGTATGGACAATGTTTCTAGTGTCCTAGTGTCTTTGTCAGCTGTGGAGAGGCATTTTAATCTTCTGCCTCTGTAGAACCCTGGTTCCGAAACTGTGTTAGACTTTGAAACAAAGATTGGCTTTACAAACAAGATCCAATTAGTGACTAAAGAGGAAACATTCCCCTTGGGGTAGATAAGTGTCTGGATTTGGTGAAGAACTGGAAACACTTCTGTGATAATTAGCAATATTCCTCAAGACAGTCTGTAAAGAGAAATTGTTTCCATAGTCTTTTGGGTCTTTTTTCATCTATTTCTCAGATTGATTAATTGAAGGGTTGGACAGGGTTGAGTAGAGAAGGCTTGTTGTAGTCCCGTGGTGCTGCCTTGTGCACAGGGTTAGTGAAACTGCTGCTTATAGCTGTGGAAACTCTTAGCTGGCAAATACAGGTAAAGTAACTTGCAGCTCAATGTGTGCTTGCATATCTACTATGCATCACCCATTAATAAACCAATACATGCAAGCATGTGATCACATAGCTCCAGTTTTTTGGACTGTACAATTGTGTATCTGCCTGTTTGCTTCTCTAAGATGCTCCTTTTCATTTAAGTCAATAGTGAGATTTTTAGCTGCTATTCTGTACTGAGCAGTGACCAAACTTGCGTGGACCCCACAGTCCACTAGAACAATAGAAACCTTTGAATTGCATGTTCTTCCCTAGTGTGGCCCTCCCCTCGTTTTGGAAAGTGACTCACAGGCTAGGCCTGGCATAGTTGCCAGAAAATGATGTCATTTGGATAATGTAATATCCCACGTACAAACCAAAGGCTGTTTAGAAATTGGGCTGACAAGAACAAAAAGGAAATAGCTGCATATCAGATGCATATCTCAATTTTAAAATCAGTATAATTGTGTGTGTACTTATTAAATACAGAGGTAGTGCAAAAGGCATAAAGAAAAGCTGCAGTGTTCCTCAAACCATGTTTTCAGATGATCAGAGGGTGGGTGATCCTGTTCTGTCTGCCTTGTGCCAGCACTAGTTCACACAGCCAAGCTGTGTGTCAGACCAGGGAATTGATCCGGTCAAGCACTAACATGTATCTTGTGGTGTTGCATTAGTTCTCGGCAGGATCAGTTCCCCAGTCACACTCTCCTTGCAGCCCCTGGGGCACCAGCATGGCCAAAAGGTGGAGGGAAAATGCAGGCAAGAATGAGCAGCAAAGAATGGGAAGGGAAGAAGCATGTTAACTAGTCCAGTGGCCAATCTATTTGTACCTCACTGGAGTGAGTGGCTTGACATAATTTCAGATGCAAAGGTCTAATGTTTTGAAATGAGATGTTTCTTTGTGTCCCCTTCCCCACCCTGCCACATGGTCCAAAAAACCTGATGTTTGCCAATGGCCCTTGTGCTGTTGGTGGGACCTGGGGAAGGGCTGAACTGGGGAGTAATTTGCCATCCCTGGGCCTCCTTTGCCCCAGTGGCTTGGGGTGGTCTGTAACCCTGATACAGCAGCTGGGGTTCCTGGCCAGTGCCTGGCACGGGCAAGTGAAATGCTCTGAACCTGCATCAAATAAGACTGGGGCCAAAGTGGTGTCCCTTATAAAATGGCAAAGGCAGTGGAGGCCAACAGGTAAGACTTGATGGGAAAATAAACAGCCTTATAAGCTCTATTTTTTTTCTTCTCCTTTTATTCCTCTCCTGTCACTGGCTCTTGATTTAGCTGCTAGAAATGAGAATAATATCACAGAGCCAAAATACTTAGACCACCAATGTAAGAAAATTCTGGTCCAGTGATTAGGAGTGCACATCTTTTTCAGGAGTGCTTTGGTAGTATTTTCTCTTGGCTACTCAGTATAAACATACTGGATAATACGGTTTTATGTCTGTTACTGGCCTTCTGGACTGGTTATGTATTTAATAATTTCTGTTTTCTGTCTAATATCTATCACATCTAAATCTCAAAAATGTAACTAGTGGACTAGTAACCTTTGTATTGGGTTTGCATGGCAAGGTTTTGGTAGTGGGGGGGGCTACAGGGGTGGCTTCTGTGAGAAGATGCCAGAAGCTGTCCTCATGTCCGACAGAGCCAATGCCAGCAGGCTCCAAGATGGACCCGTCGCTGGCCAAGGCTGAGCCAATCAGCGACGGTGGTAGCGCCTCTGTGATAACATATTTAAGAAGGGGAAAAAGGCTGCTGAAAGATGTGCAGCAGAGAGAGGAGCGGGATGTGAGAGAAACAACTATGCAGACACCGAGGTCAGTGAAGAAGTAGAGGGAGGAGGTGCACCGGAGCAGAGGTTCCCCTGCAGCCCGTGGTGAGACGGCAGGCTGTCTCCCTGCAGCCCGTGGAGGTTTAACGGTGGAGCAGAGATTCCCCTGCAGCCCGTGGAGGACCCCACGCCGGAGCAGGTGGATGCGCCCAAAGGAGGCTGTGACCCCGTGGAGAGCCCGCGCTGGAGCAGGCTCCTGGCAGGACTTGTGACACTGTGGAGGGGAGCCCATGCTGGAGCAGTTCATTCCTGAAGGACTGCACCATGTGCAAAGGACCCATGCTGGAGCAGTTTGTGAAGAACTGCAGCCCATGGGAAGGACCTACATTGGAGAAGTTCGTGGAGGACTGTCTCCTGTGGGAGGGACCCCACGCTGGAGCAGGGGAAGAGTGTGAGGAGGAAGGAGTGGCAGAGACAACGTGTGACCCCATTCCCCTGTCCCCCTGTGCTGCTTGGAGGGGGGAGGAGGTAGAGAAATTGGGGGTTGTGGTTTAACCCCAGCCAGCAACTAAGCACCACGCAGCTGCTTCCCCATCCTCCCTCCCAGTGGGGTGGGGAGGAGGAAAGGAAAAAAATAAAACTCATGGGCTGAGAAAAGAACAGTTTAATAACTAAAGTAAAAATACACTACTAACTAAGAATAATAATAATTGTAATGAAAAAGAATACAACAAAAAAAAGAAATAAGAAAAGACAAGTGATGCACAATGCAATTGCTCACCACCCACTGACCGATGCCAGAGCCGCGATTTGCCCTTCCTGGCCAACTCCCCCCTGTTTATATACTGGGCATGACATTCCATGGTACGGAATACCCCTTTGGCTAGTTCAGGTCAGCTGCCCCGGCTATGCTCCCTCCCAGCTTCTTGTACACCTGCTTGCTGGCAGAGCATGGGAAACTGAAAAGTCCTTGGCTTAAGATAAGCACTACTTAGCAACAACTAAAACATCAGAGTGTTATCATCAACATCATTCTCACACTAAATCCAAGACACAGCACTGTACCAGCTACTAAGAAGAGAGTTAACTCTGTCCCAGCCGAAACCAGGACAGGGGTGAAGTTGAGCCCGGGAAGGAGGGAGGGGTGGAGGGAAGGGGCTTTAAGATTTGTTTTTATTTCTCATTATCCTACTCTGATTTGATTGGCAATAAATTAAATTAATTTCCCCAAGTGGAGTCTGTTTTGTCTGTGATGGTAATTGGTGAGTGATATCCCTGTCCTTATCTTGACCCACAAGCCTTTTGTCGTATTTTTTCTCCCCCTGTCCAGCTGAGGAGGGGGAGCAATAGAGCAGCTTGGTGTGTTCCTGGCATCCAGCCAAGGTCAACCCACCACAACCTTGAAGGATTTAGTCACTGTTTGACAAGAAGCCATCCCACCTGATGGGCAGTGGGAATGTTTCAGCCAAGTCATTGCCAGGCAGACCTCAAATGTATAATGTATCTTGGGCTGTTTCAACAAAAAGCTTCACTCCTGTCAGTGCCAGCACCACGTGTTTCACAGGTGAACGTGGAGAGCTGCAGGAGGAGGATGAGCTGCAGGAATGCTCTGTATTGAGGAGATGCTGTGAGCTTGAGTCACGGTGCACCTTGGCTGCAGGAAATGACCTCACCCAGCGCACTGCTGGCCTCGATGCTCTTGGGGTTCAGCCCTGACATAGGCTATCACAGATTTCTTTTAGAATGGAAACATCAATAATACCTGTGTTTTCTTCTGGTTTCAACTTAAATTACTGTCTATTTAAAAGCCTTGTGCTGCTCAAAAGATCTGAGCATTTTCACACAGCGGTGTGAAAATGCAAAATAAATGAGACCCCTTAGGGGGTGTATACTTCAAAACATGTTGTTTGGTCACTACCGTGCAGTGCAGATATGGTTCTCTAGTCATTTTGATCTGCCGTGTGAATGAACACGAGAATTTTCTCCTTAATCTGTGCCTTTTTTCTTACTATGTTGTGATAGTGACTTTAGAAGTACGACGGTGTCCTGGTTTCGGCTAGGATAGAGTATATAGTGCAGTGTTTTTGATTTAGTAGGAAAATAATGTTGATAACACACTGATGTTTTTAGGTGTTGCTAAGCAGTGTTTATACTAAGAAGTCAAGGATTTTTCAGCTTCTCATGCCCAGCCAGCAAGAAGGCTGGAGGGGCACAAGAAGTTGGGAGGGGACACAGCCAGGACAGCTGACCCAAACTGGCCAAAGAGCTATTCCATACCATATGACATCATGCCCAGTATATAAACTGGGGGGAGTTGGCCGGGAGGGGCGGATCGCGGCTCGGGAACTAACTGGGCATTGGTCAGCGAGTGGTGAGCATTGTGCATCACTTGTTTTGTATAGTCTAATTCTTTTAGTATTATTATTGTCATATTATTATCACTGTCATTATTTTTCCTTCCTTTCTGTCCTATTAAACTGTCTTTATCTCAACCCACAAGTTTGGGGTTGTTTTCGATTCTCTCCCCCATCCCACTGGATGGAGGGAGTGAGCAAGCGGCTGCGTGGTGCTTAGTTGCTGGCTGGGGTTAAACCACGACAACATGTACAAATCTGGCTTGCATTACATAAAAGAATGAGTTGGACAGCATGGGGCTGTTGATGTGTTAGGCTGCTTCATTAATAGGATTGCGGCTGTGATGCTTTTGGTCTCCATGGTCAAATGAGGGAAAAGTCCCTGACCTTGACTTTAGGATATAAAATTGGGAAGCAACAGGAGGATCAATAATTAGAGAATTTGCTTTGCATTATTTTTATCATTTTTTCCTTCTTTGTTTCCAATAGAGATCAGGCCTTCATTTTTGGCACACTGACAGTACTGTGTAGTGGTTAAGAGCAATGGAGTCCATTGGTCTGCCTAAGGTAAGCCTTTAAATTTTAGCGAAGAAACTGGCTCAAGGCACTGACTCACTAAGATCCCCTTCCATCTGCTTGAGTATAAACGGTTGCTTACAGTAAGTCTACTGGGAAGGCTAGTTCAGGAAACAAATCTGAAGAGAAGGCAATGCTGAAAGCAGCGATAGTATCAGTTATGTGCTATTGCTGCCCGTGTGCTTGAGCTCCTGTGGATGACAAGTGCCATGAGTGGAAATGCTCAGGGTGTTTCTCCTGTGGGAATTCAAATGAGGACGCTAGCAGTGTTTTAGCTATATCTTATTGCTAGTACAGTCTCTGTGGGGGCCTGAAAGGAATATGATTTAAAATGGAAAACTGAAATATTTTCTTTCTTTATGTTACTACCTCTCATTATGTCTCTTGCCTCTTCCTCTTAATGTGTGTCCTAGTTTCTCTGCCTCTGCCCTGTTTCCAGACTGTCCTTGCACACTCCAGCATGGCTATGCTGCTCCTCTTCTGCCAGCTGCTTTTTGGGTCACCTTTCAAATTTATCTTCCTCCTTGTGGGTCTTTGCTTGTCATCTCCCCCCTCTGCTGCTGTTTCTGGGCACCAGTGAGTCTTGGATGAAAATCCTTTAAGAAAGGGCTGTGTGGAAACACCTACTCTGCTTGTGCAGACATCTCGGCACCCACGCACAGCCTGGGGCAAGTACTACCTCGCCAGCAGCTGCCCCAGGGTGCCTGGGTGGGGGTGGCCCTGGCGCTGCTGTGGGGTCAGGCACAGTGGGGATGCTCAGATGGCTGCCTGAAGGGCTGTAGGGGCTAGTGGCCAGTCACTGTGGGCAAACTCGTTGCAGGTGCCCATAAGCAGAAAAGGGCGCCCATGCCTGCCTTCAGAAATTGCCATAGAGACGGGGAGGGTCCTGCCTCTCCCAGGTCAGGTATTTCTTTTTGCTAACTTGAGTCCTCTGTTCAGCTGGCTGATTTCCACCCTGCCATTCCTTCTCCAAAAGGTTTTGCTTCTGCTGCTGCAGAGTATGCGGAGGGTCATGGCCAAAAGCTTTCCTGAGTCTCCCTCCCAAAGCTGTTGTGAGCAAATGATGAAGAGGTCACTGTGCTCCTGACTTGGTCTTGTCCTATTAACTGTGGGACGGCACAGCCCTGAGTGCCCAGCCTGGGCTGGAAGCACACTGCCAACTCTTATGGTTAGCCAAGTCTTATTTTATTTTTGTGGAGAAACAGTGTTTAGTGACTGGGACCAAGGCCAGGAACAAATTAATGGTAGAACCAGAACTGGAACTTATTGGCTTTTTGGCTAAACTGCTTAATATTCCTCTATCTGAATAGCTTTCTCTGTAAATGATGTATTTACACAGTTGGGGGTGTTGGCGATTAGAATTTTGCATTTTTAAAGAATACTTGGCAGGTTTGGCTCACAATGAGGATTTGCAAATTGTAACTGCATCCCAGGTTTTGGGTGTCTGTAGGAGGACAAACCCTACTGGCTGAGCTCGTGCCAAAGGACCTTTTCTAAATATCTTGATGGAATGCTCTCTATATTCCTTATTTTTCCTTTTATTAAGTAACTTTTACGCTTCATTAAACTCTCCTTATGAAAACTACTGATAAAGTTAAAATAACATTGGAAGAGACTTGATTCATAACTGTATAGAAATAACAGCTGAACTTCTAGAAGTCCAAGGTACGGTTCTGCAGAAGGCCCATTTTAGCTACTCTTCTGCCCAGTAATATGTCATCTTCTTTAACTGTGGATAAAAGATAAAAACCAAAAAACACAGACACTACAGATGTCTACGATAAGAAAAACATCCCTAGGATGATATATTGCATTCATGCTCTAAGGTAACTGGTAACGGGAGTAAAAGTTAAAGTAACTGCCAAATCTAGGAGTGTAAGTCTTGAATGGCTTGAGGGTAACCAGTATGTCACAATCTGTCAGAATTTACAAGTTCATTAATTTAAAGTTGGAGACAAGTCCAACTTTGTCAGAAATATTGGGCAAATTATTTCCAAAATAGAAATGGACTACTGAATTTAGTGCAGGCATCTCCCCCTCAATGTGTACACCCCCTCACAAAGTACATGTATCATTTCAAAATACATACTAAGACAGAAACCAAATAAATGAACAAAACCTTAACAAAATATTAGCATAACAATGGGGCAGAGGTGCTGATCAGAGTGAAAAGGATGATGAACTGACATACTTCTGCCCCAAAAGAGGAGCAAATAATTACTGTATTCTGAGGTCATTTATGTGAAAATTAACATTTTTGCAAGCTTTTAAAGTTCTGAGCAACTTGATTTTGAACGTAGTCAGGAAGGCTTTGAGCACATCACTGAAGTAGAGCTTAAGATTTTCTGTCCTGCCTTAAGGATTTCCTTGACGTTTGGTACTTTTAGCGCTAAACATCTGTCTCATGCTGTCCCTGGTGTGAGGGGCAGTGGTGTTGGCAGACAGCTCCTCCCTCTTGTGGCTCTCCCAGCTCATTTCCTGCACATGGAGACCTTTTTCCTTTCATTACTTACGAGGCTTGCAGAGAATGTAGTTAACTTTTACGCTCCAAACTCTCGTCTACGTTCCTAATGGCGTTCAAAGCCGCATCAGCTGCCCCAGGGCTTATAGGTCAGAAAATATTCAATACATGCTGTAATTGAAATTTTTTACAGTCTAATCCTTGAAATGATGTGTCCCACTCGTGCACTCTGCTATGTGCGCTTACTGCCAATAAACAGGGCATACCACCAAAATTCATGATATTTTTTCAAATGCTGGGTGTTTGGAGTTGGCAGCCCTGGTACTGTCTTGTCAGCTCTGACAAGTGTTGCCATTTGAAATTATTATGCCTGGTGTAATATTAACTGGACAGTATCACCAGGACTGTATGAGGGTAGCTCTCACCTAAAACTTTGTAGTGTGGTCTTTTCTGTCAGCATGTAAGCTTGAAGCGATTTCTTGAAGTAGATGCATGGGGCTCTAATGTTAACCAGCTGTCGTGGTTACACCTAGCCACATGTTATATAACGTGATTATACCCAGCTTCTTGCACACCTGCTTGCTGGCAGAGCATGGGAAACTGAAAAATCCTTAACTTAGGATAAGCGCTACTTAGCAACAACTAAAACATCAGCATGTTATCAACATTATTCTCACACTAAATCCAAAACACAGCACTGTACCAGCTATTAAGAAGAGAGTTAACTTTGTCCCAGCCGAAACCAGGACACCAGCTCAGGCTGAAACAGTGGGCTGTGTGCCCCTCTGGCCATGTTATGGGCCAGCTCAGATGTTTTGCAGGAGAACAGAATGAGGTTTTCCAATATTTGCTTACTCACGTATGGAGGACGACTTTATCAACTGTGGATTTGAATGCTGCATGAACAATAAGCCATCCATTAGATACCTTAAGATCTGCCTAATCTTTGCAATGACAATAACCCTTCATCTTGAACTGAGTTTTGCAATGGGTTGACCTGTGGTAGTTTTCCTTTCTCCATCTTGACATGCCCCGGGATTTATGCTAGTATCAGAACTAGTCTGTGTTGTCTTGGCTTTCATTTCCAAGTTTTCTTGTTTAAATTACTTTTCCTTGCTGCATATCAACACAAAGCTATAACTCCATACTTATGAGCTGTTATTTTAGAAATGGACTTCATGTGCATCAAATGTGTCATGCCACACTGAAGGAGAATAGGCCTGCAATGTTTCAGCTTATAATGCTTTCCCATGGCAGCGTAGGGCCCTGCACCTGCATCACATGCAGGATGTAAGAATCAAAGAAACAATTGTTGAGCTTCATTTATTTCCATGCCTTTTCCTAAAATGCAAGTTTTAAGTGTCTTTCAAATCAGACTCCAGTGTCATTATTGAATTGCACACAGCCTACGTTGAAAGCAGGCTGGGAAACAACAGAATTAAGGACAGGGCGCTTGCTTGGCCAGCAGTGTTCCCCATTGGGTTGGTGTCAGAGGAACCCTGAGCTGCAGGAATACAGTTCTGTTCCCCTTCTGCCATTGCTGTAACCACTGACCTGCTGGCGTCTGTCCCCCTGGCTCTATGCCATGCACCCCACCTGCTCTGCTCTGGGTTTGTCAGAGCATCCTCTCCAGGGAATCAGTACAGAGTTCACTGACCCTAGAAAAGTCCATGTCCCTGTTGTTCTCAGGGTCCAGCACCACAGCATCTAGAAACACCAATTGCAAGCAAGCTTTTCCCTTTTGCAGTTGTAGCATATGCATGTGACAACTATATGAAGAATCACCATTGGGTTTAAATGCTAAATTCTAATACGTCTTGGAGCACGTGCTCAAGTTTCAAAGGCTTATAACTTGGGAAAATACTTTCTCCGAGAGGTGAGGGGTTGACCTGCTTTCCATTCTTTCTTAGTTGTTACCAGGTCATTACTCCAAAGCATCATGATTCTTGAGCTTTCCAACAAAACTATGTGAACTTAACACAGATAGGATATCCTATTTTATTCCCATTCTTGGAAATCCTGAAGCCATCTTCAGTTGAGATTTTTTCCTAAACGAATTCATTTAAGCACAGTCAGCGTGCATAATTTAAGTGCTTAAAACTGATAAGATTATAAATAATTGCCCCTTTAGTAAGAAGTATGAAATAACCTTAACTGTAAGTAGTGGGAGCAAAAAGCTCCATCTATCCAAAGGGTCTATTTGATGTCTGAAATGTTACCATTTCATAGGGAAAGTCTTTGGTTATTTGAGGTTTTGCTGATCTTTGAGCAGCTAGAGGGCCTGAAGATAGGATTTGACTCTAAGCAAAATGGTTTAAATATATTTTTAGGATATGCCCTTACAGTATGTGAAACAACTTGCACTGTCAAATACAGCACTGCTCTGGCCAGGAAGGAGTGACTTAGCAAACAATTTCTAGATTCCTGTTGAATATAATTACCCTCTTGCTTTTCTGCTGTTGAAACATCAATACTTAGCCAGACTTGAAAAATACAAAGGCATAGTTCTCATTTCTTGCACCATTTTTCTTATGAAAGCTGATATGAAAGCTGATTTGGATTTGGTCCTGGACTAAATGAGGTTAAGAACTGCTTCATTTAAATTAAAATATTAACAGTGATTCTTGTTCCTAAATAGCAGTGCTTATGAGATTCCCCCCCCCCCCCAAATATTTAGTTTTCATATGATCTTTGCAAGCAGATCACTGCTACATCCTGGACAAACTATCCCTCTGAAGTTGGACAACTTAAAAACATTGTCTTCCTAGGAAGCAGTGGAATAACAAGCATATGTTTTAAAAAAGCACACTATTTTCAGGTCTGTTTTTATGGTATGTTATACATGAGCTAAGCTTAAAACAAGACCCAGGAACCTCTGGTTGATATGAACTGCAGCTCTGCATGGGTGATGCAAAGAGAACTTCACCTGGGAACTGCCCTTTCCCCTTTGTTTATCCCCTGCTCCTGATGCCTCATATCCAGCTTTCTTAACCCCAGGCCCTCTGCTTTTGACTTTATGTGGGTTCCCTGAGGTTCGAGTTACATCTATAAAAGCATTAAGCAAGCTGTTTCAAGTGGAAATTATACCTTAATACAGAGTAGGAGTGTCTTTGTGTTCCCTGCGAGACTCAAAGCACATTTTCAGCACCACCTGGTGGTTAATAAGTTTATCCAAAGGAGTGTAGGCAGTAACGCACATGGCTCGACATCCTCCTGGAAGTGCTGAACAGCAAAAACATGAGTCTCTAATGTTCATACTTTTAATGCCCACTTTTTTTTCTGCATCTCCTTAGTGTGGTGACCCCCAAAAAACCAGTATAGCCCCGTGATACTGCTGATCTCCATAACTGTTGGTATGACACCCAGCACTTCAGCCAGGACTGCATCCCTGCCTTGAACTTAGAGTAAAATCTCTTTAAAAGCCTACAAGGAAAGACTGGCAGGCAGTTTAGGATAAAGGAGGGCGCTGGTTCATTACTACAGGCATGTGAGTTGTTTTCCTGCTATAGCTAACTTGCATTTAAGACTGCTTTGAAAGGTGAGAATGGCAGTGGCAATGATTTGAGGGGCTGCAGCAGTTGTCAAAAGAGTGTCAGTCTACATGAGATGTGCTGTTGTGTCAATCCAGGCTGTGATAAGGCAGAGGAGTAGCTGCGGTAGCATGGAAGATGAAATGCTGATTCTTTGTGCTCGGAAATAAATGACAGCTACAAATACTTGCTTTGAAATCTCATCCTGCAATTTGCTAGTACAAAAACCAAACAAACAACCCCACCTCCACAGAAAACAAAGGGAAATGTGCATTGCAGCTTGGGGTTTTTGTTTGAGGGGCATGTTTGCAATGTATGAAGTTGTAGGTGAAGTCATTTAAAAAAGAGGTGCAAAATAATCCTTTTGGAGGAACACGTTATTTGTCTTGTTTTTAAAATCTACCTGTTGAGAGTTGATTCCTGCTCACAACTCACTTGTTCATGGAGTTTCACTGATAAATTATAGAAGCACCAGTCTTTTGTAGATAAATACATGCCTTGTGTTTGGAAGATATTGAGAAAAATATGTATTTAGCTGTTTCTTCAGATACCACCCCAGAGCTCTATGAATAACGGGTATAGATTTTTCATGCTATATTAAAAAAAAAAAAATATTTGTTTCTGGATAGCACTTTTACATTGAGCTTACTTCATTTTCCAAAAGCTAAAGAGTTAATGAATCAAGTATATTTGAGAGGGGCTTGGATGGGCTTTTACAGGTCCTTGGTCTTCTACACTTAGTAAGAAGGGTGTCAGTGATTTGTGTGTCTTACATTAGTACGTCCTTATAATTAATAGCTGAAGTCAAAACAGTACACAGATCCAAAGCTATAAGCAGTACTAAAGTGCATCTGCATCTTGATTTTTTTTCTTCCAATACTAGGTTTTGAATTTCTTTAATTATCTTCCACTAAGATTTTCTACTTGTTTACACTTTCCCTGTGATCTGATATACACTGACAGTGCCTCTTAGAGATGCTTCTTTGAAACATCAAGTCAGAAAAGACTTGTCTTTCTGTAAGACTTAAAATACAGCATAAAGAAATTTGTAGGGTTAAGTTTATTCTGTATCTGTCCATGAAAGTCAAGGGTTAAAGGACAAGCTTCACAGTGATAGTTATTCTAATAAAAACACTTTTCTCTTGTACAGAAAGCAAACACTTCAACAACATGCAGGACTTCAAATTCTAATATTTTTCTTTGCAGCTTATATCTGTTCAAACTAGGATTAGCACCACAGATCCAAGACCTACTGGGAAAAGTAGACTTTACAGGTAATAAACTGCTTATCTAATCATATGTTAGATAGTTTCTTCATCCAGTAAATCTGCTAACATTGTGCATATTTTCTATTATGATCTTTCTCCTCTCGCAAGGTTGTCCTGAACACATCCTAATTAAATAGGTGGGAGGCTGCTATTTTGTTAATGAATGTCAATCTTTGAAGGACAGAAAGGAGTGAATTTGCATGGAATACTTGTCATATCTTAGATTCCTTCAACATGGGGAGGAAAAACTGCTAAGAATTCCTGGCCACAAGCGCTTTCAAAAACATTGCACCCGTATTTGTAGGTATAGTGATTCATAATGAAATTCTTACGACTTTGTTCTGATAATATTTCTTTTATGTGAACAGAGGAAGAAATCAGCAACATGCAGAAGGAGCTAGAGAAGTACGGTATACAGAAGCCATCTTTTAGTAAAATTGGTAGGATTCTGGCCAGTGAATTATCAGTGGATGAAGCTGTGTGTAAGTGTGGCTCTTGTTCTGTTTTCTACTAATTAGACAGAACGCCAACAAAATATTTTCTGCCTGTGTTTTAATTCATCTAGTTTGCCACCTCTAAATAACAAGAAATGCAAGCAAGTTTTCATTGACTGTCACACTGCATTATTGTTACAAGGCCTTTTGCAATTTTTCAGTCTGAATTTTTGAGCATCTCCATGGATCCATAGGAAGTGCTACCAGAAACAGATTTCTTACCAGCTTTTACATGGGTTTAATGTTTTGGTAGCTAGTGCTCCTCTAGAATGACTAATTGAGCTCTGTGTGTGCCTCTGCACTATAGGGGGTACTGTGGAGACAGCCGTGGGAATAAGGTATCTTCTCTGTGCCCCCTTCCTGTATTGGACTCTTGCAGTTTTCCTCAAACACCAGATCAGGTTGCTGTGAGGACAAGGCACTGTTCCAGATATAGACAACTTTCTCGTGTATGGTGGTGCATACCAAGGAGGATCCACTTGCCTCCATTGGTAGCTTTCAATCTGTCTGACTGCTGGCATGTGACCCACAGCATGGGAAAACACTGCTGGAGGGCATGTCCTGCTGGTGCATCCAAAATAAGCTGTTCCTTTTTAGGGGGTTCGATGCACAGTTATGGTCCTTTTGAGTCTGTCTTGAACAGCTTCCACTCAAAAATGAAATTAAATGCTTTTTTGCTGCCCAAGCCTATCCATCTGTAAATCTGTTGTCTTTTCTTCATTTCAGTTTATTTGTGGAATGAAAAGATATATTTAAAAAGAAAAAAAATAAAATTGCTTGAACTTAAATGACATGAAATGAAGTATGTCCACTTAAATCCACACTTGAGCTCTAGTTATTTTGTTCTGAAAATCCTAGCCTTTTTCAGAGGGGCAAAATGAAGAACAGAAGGGCCGGCTTGAGCATGTTCAGTGGCACAGTGGGTCATTGATACAAATCAGTAACAGTACTGCAGACTAACCTTTAAACACGGGGGGGGGGAAGCTGCATTATAATTAAGTTCCATTGCAACTTTGTTAAACCCTACAAAGCAGCATAATTGAAACAAGCTGATTCATGACTTTTGTGCTGAAATTTCTAGACTTTAACTTAAAACATGCTTCCTCATGTTGATTCACATTGTCTGTGTTGTATATTTTGGAGCCTGCTATAGCTTAATATGTATATGCTTGTTGAAAGCTTGCTCTTAAAATACTGCCTTTGGAAGTGGGGGTAGTTTGTCTCCTTTTTTTAGCAAATTTTCATAGATTTAGCGACTACCAAGCACTTTTCTAGAGAGCTTCCTTCCCTGAAGATGAAAGGGCTGCAACTTCCTTCTCTGAAAGCTTTTTATAGTGTGTGTAGGTTTTCCTTTAACTTCTGAAGTGTTTTCAGTCTTCCATAGAAAAGCAGGGTTTCCTGATGCTGGTTCTGTCTCTTTGGGGAAGGAGTGTGCTGTAGATAACACGCCCTGCCCCAGAACAGGAAACATCTGCTATGGGATCCCTCATGCACTAGTGAGGTTGGGCGTGGAGATCCTGCCAGAGGAAAGGGTCTACCATCCTGCTTCCGAAATGGAGTAAGCAAAAGGAGATATGAAACAAAACAACTGCTGAGGACTCCTGCTGTGCTGTCAGCAATAGTAGAAATCAGTGTGCAAAGAGTAAGCTTAAGTGCTTTCAAAGCAAGCTTATTCTCCAAATAACCCTCTCCGTTATTCCATACCTCTAGGCTACTCTTGCAAGTCCATTCGGGTTTCTCACTGTTTCTCTTGGTAGATGGGTTCACAACATCCACCAATACATATTCACATATCTCCTAACCTTGAACCTATCTGTTGACTACTTTTTGCTAGCTCTACTTATGTCAATGAGGCCTCTTACACAACTGTGGAAGAGATTACATCCTTCCTATGTGTTTTGTTATATGAGGATGTGGGGGTGATATGTGTGTCTTAAGAACTGCAGTCTTCTTTTAGCCTCTTGAAGTTGATCTGGGTGTTCACAGAGTTCAACATCAGAGGAACCAATGTTGCTCTCTGCTTCTCCATCATGCCAACTGCTTACACTTGTCCTCTGATGCTGTGCTGAACTGAGCTAGAGGGAAATAATTTTAAAACAACTTTCTGTCATGAATTTAATGCTAAGCAGTGGATGATCCACCAACAGCTAGGCAAGTCATTCCAGTAACTGCCCTCTCTGAGAATGTATGGCTTCATGCTTCATTTGCCCATGTTGAGTTTCCAGTGGTCTGCTCTTCTGTTCTACTTCCCTAAATTTGTACATCCCTTTGTCTTTCTAAAAACTCAAATTTCCTGGTCATTGACAAGCATCTTTCATTTCTTTCATATACTGAAAGAAACTGAAGGCTCTAAACTCAGATATATAGACCCTCAGTTAAACTTAATCCAAAAAAGTGCTTTTTACTGAATGCTTTTTTTCCAGTTTAGCAAAACCATGCAGCGCCACACAGCAAGTAAATATTGATAGAATAAGGAAAGATGGCATTCGTGTTTTCCCTCACACATCTCATTGGTGGCATGAAAGTAAATCCTAGACAAGCTGCTGTGGTGATAAATGGGGAGCTGCTGTGTTCCTCCTTTGGGGTAGGATCTAGATAAAAATTTATCAGGAATTACCTTTTATATGATAATGTCTGTAAAATCTTTGAGACGAATGTGCCACCAGGGTTTTGTTTTTACAGGCATACCTGCCTTATAAAGGGTCATCAAGAAGGGTACGCCTATACCCTTGCATGCTCCTAAATATTATGTTTCTTAAACAAGTCTGAACACATTGAAAAAAGCAATAGAACAAGAAGAGCATAACAACCACGGGAAGTAAAATCAAGAAGGGTGGTAGTTGTTAGGTGGTAGAGTAAGTGCAGAGCCCCAGTGTTGGTGGGGCATTGAATAGAATACAAAGACAAAGGCGAAGGCTAGCAACAGCTTTCAGCCCAGGCCACTTGTGTGTGGAAGTCTAGGTAGTGACTTTACAACCTGTTGCAGGGTCTGGCGAAAGTGAGTGTTAGGGGGTAGAGCAAGCGCAGAGCCCCAGTGTTGGTGGGGCTGTGAAAGGGCTGCCAAGGGAATATGAGGGCCAGCATGAGCTTTCAGTCCTGGACAGATCTCTATAGGAGACGTAGCTGACACCTGTCTCTATCGAAGCTACCCTCTGGTTTACGTTGAGCAGGTAGCTGAGTGTGACGGTTACGTCGTATAGGAAGAGCAGAGCCCAGTCTTGGTGGGGCTCTTAAGGGGCTGCCAGGGAAAGATTACGGCCAGCAACAGCTTTCCTTCCTGGCACCTACTGTCCGAGATCCCTTGGTGGTGCTTCTGCGTTTGGGAACAGGGCTGTTATGAGGGTGAGTGCTAGGCAGTAGAGCAAGAGCAGAGCCCCAGTGTTGGTGGGTCTGTGAAAGGGCTGCCAAGGGAATATGAGGGCCAGCATTAGCTTTCAATCCAGGCCACTTCTGTGTCAAAGTCCTAGCATGTGAGTCTACATTTTGTTTCTGGGTCCAATGAATGTGAGTGTTAGGTGGTAGAGCAAGGGTAGAGCCACAGTTTTGGTGGGGCTCTGTGAGGGACTGAAAGAGTTAATGTCTGTTAATGTCTCAAACATTGTAGCAACCAAGGTGCTGTGTGACCCTGAAACATTCTTTAGTTATCTAAAGAAATGTGGGGATTTGAGACATTCTTTGGTTATCTAGAGACATGTGGGGGTCTGCTTGCAAGCGTGGAGACATTCTCTAGTTATCTAAAGACATGTGGGGCTTTGAGACAGCCAAATGTTCAGTAGAATGAACAAATGAGTAACGGCTAAAAGAAAGACGATTCCACAAGAACCTAGGTCACCTAGAGGGCAGCTGAGGAAGACTTCGGCCTTCATCCCAGCAACCCCCAGGAGGCAGACTACGACCACCTAGCAACTGCCGGCGCAAGCGCACACACAACGCCGACACGGAAGCGGGGACTATAAACAAGGGAACCCTTCTCCAGTGTTTTGCGCGCGCCCATCACCGGAGGATTGCCACGCTCGTCGCCGACATCGCGGGAAGATTGCCACGCTCGTCGCCGACATCGCGGGATCCAAGGGTGGTGACTATCTCTTCTCTTTTCCCCCTCTTTCTTTCTTTTTTTTTCCTTATCCCTCTCTTTTCTCTCTTCTTGTGAACGTTTTGCTGCAACCCACGCTGCCCACCGTTGTGCCTTCCGCAGTTTGGATTGTTCGAATAAAGCGTTCAAAGTGATTGTTTGGTGTCGTTTCAGCTTAATTTAGCCCGGGGGGATCCCAGAACCTCTACGGCCCTCTGGTCTGTCCGGTCCGGGTCGTAACAGGCTCTGAAAGGATAACCAAGGGAAGGTGAGGGCCAGGAAAAGCTTTCAGTCCTGGCACCTTCCTTGTGGGAGTAGTCATTGGACGTTTTTAGTTTCAGAGCTGAGCTGTACCGAGACTGAGAGAGAGCGAGCATAACATTAGGTGGCTAAGCAAGTGCAGAACCCCAGTGTTGGTGGGGCTGTGAAAGGGCTGCCAAGGGAAGGTGAGCTCCAGCAACAGCTTTCAGTCCAGGCCACTTATGTGTCGGAGTCCTACACAGTGATTTTACATTTTGTTGCTGGGTCTGGCGAGGGTGAGTGTTAGGTGGTAGAGCAAGCGCTGAGCCCCAGTGTTGGTGGGTCTGTGAAGGGGGGGGGTGGCCAAGAAGAATTGGAAGCTACAAACAGCTTTGAGACCTAGCAACATCTGTGTGGGAGCCCTTGCTGGATGTTTTCTCTTTTAGACATGGGCTCTGGCGAGATTGTATGTTAAGTGGTAGAGCAAGCACAGGTCCCCATTGTTGTTGGGGCTCTGAAAGGATAGCTAAGGGATGGTGAGGGCCAGGAACAGCTTTCTGTCCTGGCCACTTCTGTGCAGGATTACTAGGTCCTTAGTGTCCGTTTTGTTTCTGGGTTCAAACTGAATGGACTCTGGTGGTAAAGCAAGCACAGTGTTTCAGTGTTTGTGGGGTTGTGAAAGGGCTGGCAGGGGCAATTATGACCTGCAAACAGCTTGCAGTCCTGGCCACTTCTGTGTCTGAGTCCTATGTGGTTAGGGTCTGTTTTGGAGCTTGGCTCCAGCACTGGTAAGGGGGTAGGTGAGGTTTGCCTTCTCCTTCTCTTCCTCCTTCTTTGTCTCCTCCTCCTTCTCTTCCTCTGGTTGCCTCCTGTTGCCTCTTGATGCCTCCTCCTATTTGCACTTTTGAATTCTCCTTCTGTTGCCTCTTCATGCCTTCTGCTTCTGTTGCCTCCTGTTGCGTCATCCTCCTATTACCTCCTGTTCCCTCCTCGTTCTGTTCTTCCTCGTCTTGTCTTCTCCTAGTCTCTTCACTTCATTGCCTCCTGTTTCCTCCTCCTCCTCCTCATCCTGTTCTGCCTTTGCCTCCTCCTCCTGTTGCCTCCTGTTGCTCCCTCCTCCTCTCTCCTGTCGTTAACTCACTTGCTACCTGTAGCTGCCCTCTCCTGTTGCCTCCTCCTCTTGTTGCTGCCTTTTGCCTCATCCTCCTGCTCCTCCTGTTGCCTCCAGTTGCCTCCTTTTTCCTCTTTTTACCTCCTGTTGCTGTATTCTCCTCTTGCCTCCTTCTTCTCCTCCTTCTGTTGCCTGCTCTGGGCTCCTGTTGCCATTTGTTGTGTCCTCCTCTTTTTCCTCCTCTTGTTGCCTTGTCCTGCTCCTCCTCCTGTTGCCGCCCCCTCCTCCTCTTCCCTCCTCTTGCATCGTGTTTCAGCTGGGATAGAGTTAATTTTCTTCTTAGTAGCTGGTACAGTGCTGTGTCTTGGATTTAGCGTGAGAATAATGTTGATGATAACACGCTGATGTTTCAGTTGTTGTAAGTAGCGCTTATCTTAAGCTAAGGACATTTCAGTTTCCCATGCTCTGCCAGCAAGCAGGTGTACAAGAAGCTGGGAGGGAGCATAGCCAGGACAGCTGACCCGAACTAGCCAAAGGGGTATTCCATACCATGGAGCATCATGCCCAGTATATAAACAGGGGGGAGTTGGCCGGGAGGGGCGGATCGCTGCTCGGGCATCGGTCAGTGGGTGGTGAGCAATTGCATTGTGCATCACTTGTCTTTTCTTGGGTTTTATTTCTCTCTTTTTTTTTTATAATCCTTTTCATTACAATTATTATTATATTTTTATTATTCTTAGTATTATATTTTATTTTACTTTAGTTATTAAACTGTTCTTATCTCAACCCACAAGTTTTACTTTTTTCCAATCCTCCTCCTCACCTCACTGGGAGGGGGGAGGGGGGAGTGGCTGCGTGGTGCTTAGCTGCCAGCTGGGGTCAAACCATGACAGTCCTTTTTGGCGCCCAATGTGGGGCACGAAGGGTTGAGATAATGACAGATCTGATCAGAGTGTGTTAAAACAAATTTTTTGTAAGTATTCATTGTCACTGGTCACTATGTGGATTCTTTTGCTCTCAAACTTGATGTAGTTGTTCTTAAAATTATGTTATGTAATACCATACTTGCAATATATGCTCCCTATGCTGTTTATCACCTCTGGGAACTGGACTAGAGTTATCATTTTCTTGTTGTTTGTAACACTGGCTTATGATATGATAGAAGTGCAGGTCGTGAAACTAATTTGGTATTTGTACTCAACATCGCCGTCACCTCTGTACTTCGGGAGCCATCTATGGGAAACTATTAATAACTACACCTACCTTTTTGCCTCTGAGAGTAAATCTATGGAGGAGACATCTCTGTACTTCAGGTGCCATCTCCTGGAAAATATTAATAATTACACTTTTTACCTTTTCTCCTCGGGGAGCCAATCTATGGAGGAGGCAGCTTCCCACATCTTCCCCTTCTCTGCCAGGTTAATTACAATAGCGTTTGAGGAGTTTGCAAATTTTTAATAGCCTTGGGATGTTGAACCCACACACATGGTCCTATTGCTAGGAAGCAGAATGTTCCTGAATGTGGTTCAGGTCTTGTTTAGGGTTAAAGAACTATTTCAAAATACCACCAAGAGATCAACCCCGGCGAGAGGTACTGCGGCTACTCAGACCCCAGCGATGGGTAATGCAGCTGAACCAGAGAATCAACCAATGCCAGTATCAGTCGTCCCTACAGAGAAGAAGAAATATACAAAAAAATCAGACTGCTTAACAAAGGATGAAGGTGAACCAGGGTCATCACGAGAACAGGAGGAAGAGGCAGGACCACAGATAATCACCTGATCCCTATTCCCGACAGAGCTCCAAAATATACAAAAAGATTTCAGCCGTCATCCAGGCGAAATTGAAATTTCCAAAGTTGAAAACGTCCAGCGACTGCACCCACACAGAAGGTGCCAACACTGAATGCTGTTGCTACCCCTCACCTTTCCTTGGAAGCCCTTTCACAGGCCCAACAACACTAGGGCTCCGCACTTCCCTAGCCACCTAAAGTAATGGTCACTATCTCTCAGTCTCATAGAGATCGCCTCTGAAATTGAAAACATCCAGCAAGTCCTCACACATGGAAAGTGCCAGGACTGAAAGCTGCTGCTTGACCTCTCCGTCCCTTGGCTACCCTTTCAGAGCCACACCAACCGTGGGGCTCTGCACCTGCCTAGCCACCTCATGTTATGCTTTCTCTCTCGCAGGCTAGGTAGAGCTCAGCTCCAAAAATGAAAACATCCAGCGACTGCTCCCACATGGAAGGTGCCAGCACTGAAAGCTCTTGCTAGCCCTCACCTTTCCTTGGAAGCCCTTTCACAGGCCCAGCAACACTGGGGATCTGTGCTTCTCTAGCCACCTAAAATAATGGTCACTATCTCTCAGTCTCATAGAGCACAGCTCTGAAATGGAAAGTGTCCAGCAAGTCCTCACACATGGAAAGTGCCAGGACTGAAAGCTGCTGCTTGACCTCTCTGTCCCTTGGCTACCCTTTCAGAGCCACACCAACCCTGGGGCTCTGCACGGGCCTAGCCACCTCATGTTATGCTCTCTCTCTCACAGGCTAGGTAGAGCTCAGCTCCGAAATTGAAAACATCCAGCAACTGCTCCCACATGGAAGGTGCCAGCACTGAAAGCTCTTGCTAGCCCTCACCTTTCCTTGGAAGCCCTTTCACAGGCCCAGCAACACTGGGGATCTGTGCTTCTCTAGCCACCTAAAATAATGGTCACTATCTCTCAGTCTCATAGAGCTCAGCTCTGAAATGGAAAGTGTCCAGCAAGTCCTCACACATGGAAAGTGCCAGGACTGAAAGCTGCTGCTTGACCTCTCTGTCCCTTGGCTACCCTTTCAGAGCCACACCAACCCTGGGGCTCTGCACGGGCCTAGCCACCTCATGTTATGCTCTCTCTCTCACAGGCTAGGTAGAGCTCAGCTCCGAAATTGAAAACATCCAGCGACTGCTCCCACATGGAAGGTGCCAGCACTGAAAGCTCTTGCTAGCCCTCACCTTTCCTTGAAAGCCCTTTCACAGGCCCAGCAACACTGGGGATCTGTGCTTCTCTAGCCACCTAACATAATGGTCACTATCTCTCAGTCTCGTAGAGCTCAGCTCTGAAATGGAAAGTGTCCAGGAAGTCCTCACACATGGAAAGTGCCAGGACTGAAAGCTGCTGCTTGACCTCTCTGTCCCTTGGCTACCCTTTCAGAGCCACACCAACCGTGGGGCTCTGCACCTGCCTAGCCACCCCATGTTCTGCTCTATCTCTCTCTCGCAGGCTAGGTAGAGCTCAGCTCTGAAATTGAAAACATCCAGCGACTGCTCCCACAGGGAAGGTGCCAGCACTGAAAGATCTTGCTAGCCCTCACCTTTCCTTGGAAGCCCTTTCACAGGCAAAGCAACACTGCGGATCTGCGCTTCTCTAGCCACCTAACATAATGGTCACTATCTCTCAGTCTCGCAGAACTCAGCTCTGAAATGGAAAGTGTCCAGCAAGTCCTCACACATGGAAAGTGCCAGGACTGAAAGCTGCTGCTTGACCTCTCCGTCCCTTGGCTACCCTTTCAGAGCCACACCAACCGTGGGGCTCTGCACCTGCCTAGCCACCTCATGTTCTGCTCTCTCTCTCTCTCTTACAGGCTAGGTAGAGCTCATCTCCGAAATAGAAAACATCCAGCAACTGCTCCCACATGGAAGGGGCCAGCACTGAAAGCTCTTGCTAGCCATCACCTTTCCTTGGAAGCCCTTTCACAGGCCCAGCAACACTGGGGATCTGCGCTTCTCTAGCCACCTAACATAATGGTCACTATCTCTCAGTCTCGCAGAACTCAGCTCTGAAATGGAAAGTGTCCAGCAAGTCCTCACACATGGAAAGTGCCAGGACTGAAAGCTGCTGCTTGACCTCTCCGTCCCTTGCATACCCTTTCAGAGCCACACCAACCCTGGGGCTCTGCATGGGCCTAGCCACCTCATGTTCTGCTCTCTATCTCTCTCGCAGGCTAGGTAGAGCTCAGCTCCAAAAATGAAAACATCCAGCGACTGCTCCCACATGGAAGGTGCCAGCACTGAAAGCTCTTGCTAGCCCTCACCTTTCCTTGGAAGCCCTTTCACAGGCCCAGCAACACTAGTTCTCTGTGCTCCTCTAGCCACCTAACCTTCTGCTCACCCTCTCCTGCAGTCGAAGGAGAGTTGAGCTGAGAAATTGCAAATGTCCAGCAATTCCTCATTCATGAAAAGTGCCAGCACTGAAAGCTGCTGCTAGCCAGCACCGTTCCTTGGAAGCGCTCTCACAGGTGCAGCAACACTGGGGCTCTGCACTTCTCTAGCCACCTAATGTCACGGTCACTATCTCTCCGTCTCGCAGAGCTGAGCTGAGAAATTGCAAACGTCCAGCAATTCCTCACACATGAAAATTGCCAGCACTGAAAGCTACTGCTGGATCTAACCATGACTTGGCTAGCCTTTCAGAGCCACACAAAGGTTGGGGCTCTATGCTCCTCTAGCCACCTAATCTTCGGCTCATCCTCTCTCACAGTCGAAGGAGAGCTGAGCTGAGAAATTGCAAACGTCCACCAATTCCTCACACATGAAAATTTCCAGCACTGAAAGCTGTTGCTAGCCAGCACGGTTCCTTGGAAGCGCTCTCACAGGTGCAGCAACACTGGGGCTCTGCGCTTCTCTAGCCACCTAACATCACGGTCACTATCTCTCCGTCTCGCAGAGCTGAGCTGAGAAATTGCAAACGTCCAGCAATTCCTCACACATGAAAAGTGCCAGCACTGAAAGCTGCTGCTAGCCAGCACCGTTCCTTGGAAGTGCTTTCACAGGCGCAGCAACACTGGGGCTCTGCGCTTCTCTAGCCACCTAAGGTCACGGTCACTATCTCTCCGTCTCGCAGAGCTGAGCTGAGAAATTGCAAACGTCCAGCAATTCCTCACACATGAAAAGTGCCAGCACTGAAAGCTACTGCTTGATCTAACCAGGCCTTGGCTAGCCTTTCAGAGCCACACAAAGGTTGGGGCTCTGTGCTCCTCTAGCCACCTAATCTTCTGCTCATCCTCTCGCGCAGTCATAGGAGACCTGAGCTGAGAAACTGCAAACGTCCAGCAATTCCTCAGACATGAAAATTTCCAGCACTGAAAGCTGTTGCTAGCCAGCACGGTTCCTTGGAAGCGCTCTCACAGGTGCAGCAACACTGGGGCTCTGCGCTTCTCTAGCCACCTAACATCACGGTCACTTTCTCTCCGTCTCGCAGAGCTGAGCTGAGAAATTGCAAACGTCCAGCAATTCCTCACACATGAAAAGTGCCAGCACTGAAAGCTGTTGCTAGCCTGCACCGTTCCTTGGAAGCGCTCTCACAGGCAGGGCAACACTGGGGCTCTGCGCTTCTCTAGCCACCGATTGTCACGGTCACTATCTCTCCGTCTCGCAGAGCTGAGCTGAGAAATTGCAAACATCCAGCAATTCCTCACACATGAGAAATGCCAGCACTGAAAGCTGTTGCTAGCCAGCACTGTTCCTTGGAACTGCTCTCACAGGCGCAGCAACACTGGGGCTCTGCGCTTCTCTAGCCACCTAACGTCACAGTCACTATCTCTCCGTCTCGCAGAGCTGAGCTGAGAAATTGGAAATGTCCAGCAATTCCTCACACATGAAAAGTGCCAGCACTGAAAGCTACTGCTTGATCTAACCATGCCTTGGCTAGCCTTTCAGAGCCACAAAAAGGTGGGGCTCTGTGCTTCTCTAGCCACCTAACACTCGGGTCATCCTCTCTCGCAGTTGAAGGAGAGCTGAGCTGAGAAATTGCAAACGTCCAGCAATTCCTCAGACATGAAAAGTTCCAGCACTGAAAGCTGTTGCTAGCCAGCACCGTTCCTTGGAACTGCTCTCACAGCCACAGCAACACTGGGGCTCTGCACTTATCTACCCACCTAACGTCACAGTCACTTTCTCTCCGTCTCGCAGAGCTGAGCTGAGAAATTGCAAACGTCCAGCAATTCCTCACACATGAAAAGTGCCAGCACAGAATGCTACTGCTTGATCTAACCAGGCCTTGGCTAGCCTTTCAGAGCCACACAAAGGTTGGGGCTCTGTGCTTCTCTAGCCACCTAACCCTCGGCTCATCCTCTCTCGCAGTCGAAGGACAGCTGAGCTGAGAAATTGCAAACGTCCAGCAATTCCTCACACATGAAAAGTGCCAGCACTGAAAGCTCTTGCTAGCCAGCACCGTTCCTTGGAATTGCTCTCACAGGCGCAGCAACACTGGGGCTCTGCACTTCTCTAGCCACCTAACGTCACGGTCACTATCTCTCCGTCTCGCAGAGCTGAGCTGAGAAATTGCAAACGTCCAGCAATTCCTCACACATGAAAAGTGCCAGCACAGAATGCTAATGCTTGATCTAAGCATGCCTTGGCTAGCCTTTCAGAGCCACACAAAGGTTGGGGCTCTGTGCTCCTCTATCCACCTAATCTTCTGCTCAACCTCTCTCGCAGTCGAAGGAGAGCTGAGCTGAGAAATTGCAAACGTCCAGCAATTCCTCACACATGAAAAGTGCCAGCACTGAAAGCTACTGCTTGATCTAAGCATGCCTTGGCTAGCCTTTCAGAGCCACACAAAGGTTGGGGCTCTGAGCTTCTGTAGCCACCTAATCTTCTGCTCATCCTCTCTCGCAGTCGAAGGACAGCTGAGCTGAGAAATTGCAAACGTCCACCAATTCCTCACACATGAAAAGTGCCAGCACTGAAAGCTACTGCTTGATCTAACCAGGCCTTGGCTAGCCTTTCAGAGCCACACAAAGGTTGGGCTCTGTGCTCCTCTAGCCACCTAATCTTCTGCTCATCCTCTCTCGCAGTCGAAGGAGAGCTGAGCTGAGAAATTGCAAACGTCCAGCAATCCCTCACACATGAAAACTGCCAGCACTGAAAGCTCTTGCTAGCCAGCACCGTTCCTTGGAACTGCTCTCACAGGCGCAGCAACACTGGGGCTCTGCGCTTCTCTAGCCACCTAATGTCACAATCACTATCTCTCCATCTCGCAGAGCTGAGCTGAGAAATTGCAAACGTCCAGCAATTCCTCACACATGAAAAGTGCCAGCATTGAAAGCTACTGCTTGATCTAATCAGGCCTTGGCTAGCCTTTCAGAGCCACACAAAGGTTGGGGCTCTGAGCTTCTCTAGCCACCTAATCTTCTGCTCAACCTCTCTCGCAGTCGAAGGAGAGCTGAGCTGAGAAATTGCAAACGTCCAGCAATTCTTCAGACATGAAAAGTGCCAGCACTGAAAGCTACTGCTTGATCTAATCAGGCCTTGGCTAGCCTTTCAGAGCCACACAAAGGTTGGGGCTCTGTGCTCCTCTAGCCACCTAATCTTCTGCTCATCCTCTCTCGCAGTCGAAGGAGAGCTGAGCTGAGAAATTGCAAACGTCCAGCAATTCCTCACACATGAAAAGTGCCAGCACTGAAAGCTACTGCTTGATCTAATCTGGCCTTGGCTAGCCTTTCAGAGCCACACAAAGGTTGGGGCTCTGAGCTTCTCTAGCCACGTAATCTTCTGCTCATCCTCTCTCGCAGTCGAAGGAGAGCTGAGCTGAGAAATTGCAAACGTCCAGCAATTCCTCACACATGAAAAGTGCCAGCACTAAAAGCTACTGCTTGATCTAACCAGGCCTTGGCTAGTCTTTCAGAGCCACAAAAAGGTTGGGGCTCTGTGCTCCTCTAGCCACCTAATCTTCTGCTCATCCTCTCTCGCAGTCGAAGGAGAGCTGAGCTGAGAAATTGCAAACGTCCAGCAATTCCTCACACATGAAAACTGCCAGCACTGAAAGCTCTTGCTAGCCAGCACCGTTCCTTGGAACTGCTCTCACAGGCGCAGCAACACTGGGGCTCTGCGCTTCTCTAGCCACCTAACATCACGGTCACTATCTCTCCGTCTCGCAGAGCTGAGCTGAGAAATTGCAAACGTCCAGCAATTCCTCACACATGAAAAGTGCCAGCACTGAAAGCTGCTGCTAGCCAGCACCGTTCCTTGGAAGTGCTTTCACAGGCGCAGCAACACTGGGGCTCTGCGCTTCTCTAGCCACCTAAGGTCACGGTCACTATCTCTCCGTCTCGCAGAGCTGAGCTGAGAAATTGCAAACGTCCAGCAATTCCTCACACATGAAAAGTGCCAGCACTGAAAGCTACTGCTTGATCTAACCAGGCCTTGGCTAGCCTTTCAGAGCCACACAAAGGTTGGGGCTCTGTGCTCCTCTAGCCACCTAATCTTCTGCTCATCCTCTCGCGCAGTCATAGGAGACCTGAGCTGAGAAACTGCAAACGTCCAGCAATTCCTCAGACATGAAAATTTCCAGCACTGAAAGCTGTTGCTAGCCAGCACGGTTCCTTGGAAGCGCTCTCACAGGTGCAGCAACACTGGGGCTCTGCGCTTCTCTAGCCACCTAACATCACGGTCACTTTCTCTCCGTCTCGCAGAGCTGAGCTGAGAAATTGCAAACGTCCAGCAATTCCTCACACATGAAAAGTGCCAGCACTGAAAGCTGTTGCTAGCCTGCACCGTTCCTTGGAAGCGCTCTCACAGGCAGGGCAACACTGGGGCTCTGCGCTTCTCTAGCCACCGATTGTCACGGTCACTATCTCTCCGTCTCGCAGAGCTGAGCTGAGAAATTGCAAACATCCAGCAATTCCTCACACATGAGAAATGCCAGCACTGAAAGCTGTTGCTAGCCAGCACTGTTCCTTGGAACTGCTCTCACAGGCGCAGCAACACTGGGGCTCTGCGCTTCTCTAGCCACCTAACGTCACAGTCACTATCTCTCCGTCTCGCAGAGCTGAGCTGAGAAATTGGAAATGTCCAGCAATTCCTCACACATGAAAAGTGCCAGCACTGAAAGCTACTGCTTGATCTAACCATGCCTTGGCTAGCCTTTCAGAGCCACAAAAAGGTGGGGCTCTGTGCTTCTCTAGCCACCTAACACTCGGGTCATCCTCTCTCGCAGTTGAAGGAGAGCTGAGCTGAGAAATTGCAAACGTCCAGCAATTCCTCAGACATGAAAAGTTCCAGCACTGAAAGCTGTTGCTAGCCAGCACCGTTCCTTGGAACTGCTCTCACAGCCACAGCAACACTGGGGCTCTGCACTTATCTACCCACCTAACGTCACAGTCACTTTCTCTCCGTCTCGCAGAGCTGAGCTGAGAAATTGCAAACGTCCAGCAATTCCTCACACATGAAAAGTGCCAGCACAGAATGCTACTGCTTGATCTAACCAGGCCTTGGCTAGCCTTTCAGAGCCACACAAAGGTTGGGGCTCTGTGCTTCTCTAGCCACCTAACCCTCGGCTCATCCTCTCTCGCAGTCGAAGGACAGCTGAGCTGAGAAATTGCAAACGTCCAGCAATTCCTCACACATGAAAAGTGCCAGCACTGAAAGCTCTTGCTAGCCAGCACCGTTCCTTGGAATTGCTCTCACAGGCGCAGCAACACTGGGGCTCTGCACTTCTCTAGCCACCTAACGTCACGGTCACTATCTCTCCGTCTCGCAGAGCTGAGCTGAGAAATTGCAAACGTCCAGCAATTCCTCACACATGAAAAGTGCCAGCACAGAATGCTAATGCTTGATCTAAGCATGCCTTGGCTAGCCTTTCAGAGCCACACAAAGGTTGGGGCTCTGTGCTCCTCTATCCACCTAATCTTCTGCTCAACCTCTCTCGCAGTCGAAGGAGAGCTGAGCTGAGAAATTGCAAACGTCCAGCAATTCCTCACACATGAAAAGTGCCAGCACTGAAAGCTACTGCTTGATCTAAGCATGCCTTGGCTAGCCTTTCAGAGCCACACAAAGGTTGGGGCTCTGAGCTTCTGTAGCCACCTAATCTTCTGCTCATCCTCTCTCGCAGTCGAAGGACAGCTGAGCTGAGAAATTGCAAACGTCCACCAATTCCTCACACATGAAAAGTGCCAGCACTGAAAGCTACTGCTTGATCTAACCAGGCCTTGGCTAGCCTTTCAGAGCCACACAAAGGTTGGGCTCTGTGCTCCTCTAGCCACCTAATCTTCTGCTCATCCTCTCTCGCAGTCGAAGGAGAGCTGAGCTGAGAAATTGCAAACGTCCAGCAATCCCTCACACATGAAAACTGCCAGCACTGAAAGCTCTTGCTAGCCAGCACCGTTCCTTGGAACTGCTCTCACAGGCGCAGCAACACTGGGGCTCTGCGCTTCTCTAGCCACCTAATGTCACAATCACTATCTCTCCATCTCGCAGAGCTGAGCTGAGAAATTGCAAACGTCCAGCAATTCCTCACACATGAAAAGTGCCAGCATTGAAAGCTACTGCTTGATCTAATCAGGCCTTGGCTAGCCTTTCAGAGCCACACAAAGGTTGGGGCTCTGAGCTTCTCTAGCCACCTAATCTTCTGCTCAACCTCTCTCGCAGTCGAAGGAGAGCTGAGCTGAGAAATTGCAAACGTCCAGCAATTCTTCAGACATGAAAAGTGCCAGCACTGAAAGCTACTGCTTGATCTAATCAGGCCTTGGCTAGCCTTTCAGAGCCACACAAAGGTTGGGGCTCTGTGCTCCTCTAGCCACCTAATCTTCTGCTCATCCTCTCTCGCAGTCGAAGGAGAGCTGAGCTGAGAAATTGCAAACGTCCAGCAATTCCTCACACATGAAAAGTGCCAGCACTGAAAGCTACTGCTTGATCTAATCTGGCCTTGGCTAGCCTTTCAGAGCCACACAAAGGTTGGGGCTCTGAGCTTCTCTAGCCACGTAATCTTCTGCTCATCCTCTCTCGCAGTCGAAGGAGAGCTGAGCTGAGAAATTGCAAACGTCCAGCAATTCCTCACACATGAAAAGTGCCAGCACTAAAAGCTACTGCTTGATCTAACCAGGCCTTGGCTAGTCTTTCAGAGCCACAAAAAGGTTGGGGCTCTGTGCTCCTCTAGCCACCTAATCTTCTGCTCATCCTCTCTCGCAGTCGAAGGAGAGCTGAGCTGAGAAATTGCAAACGTCCAGCAATTCCTCACACATGAAAACTGCCAGCACTGAAAGCTCTTGCTAGCCAGCACCGTTCCTTGGAACTGCTCTCACAGGCGCAGCAACACTGGGGCTCTGCGCTTCTCTAGCCACCTAATGTCACGGTCACTATCTCTCCGTCTCGCAGAGCTGAGCTGAGAAATTGCAAACGTCCAGCAATTCCTCACACATGAAAAGTGCCAGCATTGAAAGCTACTGCTTGATCTAATCAGGCCTTGGCTAGCCTTTCAGAGCCACACAAAGGTTGGGGCTCTGAGCTTCTCTAGCCACCTAATCTTCTGCTCAACCTCTCTCGCAGTCGAAGGAGAGCTGAGCTGAGAAATTGCAAACGTCCAGCAATTCCTCACACATGAAAAGTGCCAGCACTGAAAGCTACTGCTTGATCTAATCAGGCCTTGGCTAGCCTTTCAGAGCCACACAAAGGTTGGGGCTCTGTGCTCCTCTAGCCACCTAATCTTCTGCTCATCCTCTCTCGCAGTCGAAGGAGAGCTGAGCTGAGAAATTGCAAACGTCCAGCAATCCCTCACACATGAAAAGTGCCAGCACTGAAAGCTGTTGCTAGCCAGCACCGTTCCTTGGAAGTGCTCTCACAGGTGCAGCAACACTGGGGCTCTGCGCTTCTCTAGCCACCTAATATTACGGTCACTATCTCTCCGTCTCGCAGAGCTGAGCTGAGAAATTGCAAACGTCCAGCAATTCCTCACACATGAAAAGTGCCAGCACTGAAAGCTACTGCTTGATCTAACCAGGCCTTGGCTAGCCTTTCAGAGCCACAGAAAGGTTGGGGCTCTGTGCTCCTCTAGCCACCTAATCATCTGCTCATCCTCTCTCGCAGTCGAAGGAGAGCTGAGCTGAGAAATTGCAAACGTCCAGCAATTCCTCACACATGAAAAGTGCCAGCTCTGAATGCTACTGCTTGATCTAACCAGGTCTTGGCTAGCCTTTCAGAGCCACACAAAGGTTGGGGCTCTGTCCTTCTCTAGCCACCTAACCTTCGGCTCATCCTCTCTCGCAGTCGAAGGAGAGCTCAGCTGAGAAATTGCAAATGTCCACCAATTCCTCACACATGAAAACTGCCAGCACTGAAAGCTCTTGCTAGCCAGCACTGTTCCTTGGAAGCGCTCTCACAGGCGCAGCAACACTGGGGCTCTGCACTTCTCTAGCCACCTAACGTCACGGTCACTATCTCTCCGTCTCGCAGAGCTGAGCTGAGAAATTGCAAACGTCCAGCAATTCTTCAGACATGAAAAGTGCCAGCACTGAAAGCTACTGCTTGATCTAATCAGGCCTTGGCTAGCCTTTCAGAGCCACACAAAGGTTGGGGCTCTGTGCTCCTCTAGCCACCTAATCTTCTGCTCATCCTCTCTCGCAGTCGAAGGAGAGCTGAGCTGAGAAATTGCAAACGTCCAGCAATTCCTCACACATGAAAAGTGCCAGCACTGAAAGCTACTGCTTGATCTAATCTGGCCTTGGCTAGCCTTTCAGAGCCACACAAAGGTTGGGGCTCTGAGCTTCTCTAGCCACGTAATCTTCTGCTCATCCTCTCTCGCAGTCGAAGGAGAGCTGAGCTGAGAAATTGCAAACGTCCAGCAATTCCTCACACATGAAAAGTGCCAGCACTAAAAGCTACTGCTTGATCTAACCAGGCCTTGGCTAGTCTTTCAGAGCCACAAAAAGGTTGGGCTCTGTGCTCCTCTAGCCACCTAATCTTCTGCTCATCCTCTCTCGCAGTCGAAGGAGAGCTGAGCTGAGAAATTGCAAACGTTCACCAATTCCTCACACATGAAAACTGCCAGCACTGAAAGCTCTTGCTAGCCAGCACCGTTCCTTGGAACTGCTCTCACAGGCGCAGCAACACTGGGGCTCTGCGCTTCTCTAGCCACCTAATGTCACGGTCACTATCTCTCCGTCTCGCAGAGCTGAGCTGAGAAATTGCAAACGTCCAGCAATTCCTCACACATGAAAAGTGCCAGCATTGAAAGCTACTGCTTGATCTAATCAGGCCTTGGCTAGCCTTTCAGAGCCACACAAAGGTTGGGGCTCTGTGCTCCTCTAGCCACCTAATCTTCTGCTCATCCTCTCTCGCAGTCGAAGGAGAGCTGAGCTGAGAAATTGCAAACGTCCAGCAATCCCTCACACATGAAAAGTGCCAGCACTGAAAGCTCTTGCTAGCCAGTACCGTTCCTTGGAAGTGCTCTCACAAGTGCAGCAACACTGGGGCTCTGCGCTTCTCTAGCCACCTAACATTACGGTCACTATCTCTCCGTCTCGCAGAGCTGAGCTGAGAAATTGCAAACGTCCAGCAATTCCTCACACATGAAAAGTGCCAGCACAGAATGCTACTGCTTGATCTAACCAGGCCTTGGCTAGCCTTTCAGAGCCACAGAAAGGTTGGGGCTCTGTGCTCCTCTAGCCACCTAATCATCTGCTCATCCTCTCTCGCAGTCGAAGGAGAGCTGAGCTGAGAAATTGCAAACGTCCAGCAATTCCTCACACATGAGAAGTGCCAGCACTGAAAGCTGCTCCTAGCAGGCACCGTTCCTTGGAAGTGCTCTCACAGGTGCAGCAACACTGGGGCTCTGCACTTCTCTAGCCACCTAACGTCACGGTCACTATCTCTCCGTCTTGCAGAGCTGAGCTGAGAAATTGCAAACATCCAGCAATTCCTCACACATGAAAAGTGCCAGCACTGAAAGCTCTTGCTAGCCAGCACCGTTCCTTGGAACTGCTCTCACAGGCGCAGCAACACTGGGGCTCTGCGCTTCTCTAGCCACCTAACGTCACGGTCACTATCTCTCCGTCTCGCAGAGCTGAGCTGAGAAATTGCAAACGTCCAGCAATTCCTCACACATGAAAAGTGCCAGCATTGAAAGCTACTGCTTGATCTAAGCATGCCTTGGCTAGCCTTTCAGAGCCACACAAAGGTTGGGGCTCTGTGGTCCTCTAGCCACCTAATCTTCTGCTCATCCTCTCTCGCAGTCGAAGGAGAGCTGAGCTGAGAAATTGCAAACGTCCAGCAATTCCTCACACATGAAAAGTGCCAGCACTGAAAGCTACTGCTTGATCTAAGCATGCCTTGGCTAGCCTTTCAGAGCCACACAAAGGTTGGGGCTCTGTGCTCCTCTAGCCACCTAATCTTCTGCTCATCCTCTCTCGCAGTCGAAGGACAGCTGAGCTGAGAAATTGCAAACGTCCAGCAATTCCTCACACATGAAAAGTGCCAGCACTGAAAGCTCTTGCTAGCCAGCACCGTTCCTTGGAACTGCTCTCACAGGCGCAGCAACACTGGGGCTCTGAGCTTCTCTAGCCACCTAACGTCACGGTCACTATCTCTCCGTCTCGCAGAGCTGAGCTGAGAAATTGCAAACGTCCAGCAATTCCTCACACATGAAAAGTGCCAGCACTGAAAGCTACTGCTTGATCTAAGAAGGCCTTGGCTAGCCTTTCAGAGCCACACAAAGGTTGGGGCTCTGTGCTCCTCTAGCCACCTAATCTTCTGCTCATCCTCTCTCGCAGTCGAAGGAGAGCTGAGCTGAGAAATTGCAAACGTCCAGCAATTCCTCAGACATGAAAAGTGCCAGCATTGAAAGCTACTGCTTGATCTAATCAAGCCTTGGCTAGCCTTTCAGAGCCACACAAAGGTTGGGGCTCTGAGCTTCTCTAGCCACCTAATCTTCTGCTCAACCTCTCTCGCAGTCGAAGGAGAGCTGAGCTGAGAAATTGCAAACGTCCAGCAATTCCTCAGACATGAAAAGTGCCAGCACTGAAAGCTACTGCTTGATCTAATCATGCCTTGGCTAGCCTTTCAGAGCCACACAAAGGTTGGGGCTCTGTGCTCCTCTAGCCACCTAATCTTCTGCTCATCCTCTCTCGCAGTCGAAGGAGAGCTGAGCTGAGAAATTGCAAACGTCCAGCAATTCCTCACACATGAAAAGTGCCAGCACTGAAAGCTCTTGCTAGCCAGCACCGTTCCTTGGAAGTGCTCTCACAGGTGCAGCAACACTGGGGCTCTGCGCTTCTCTAGCCACCTAACGTCATGGTCACTATCTCTCCGTCTCGCAGAGCTGAGCTGAGAAATTGCAAACGTCCAGCAATTCCTCAGACATGAAAAGTGCCAGCACTGAAAGCTACTGCTTGATCTAAGCATGCCTTGGCTAGCCTTTCAGAGCCACACAAAGGTTGGGGCTCTGTGCTTCTCTAGCCACCTAATCTTCTGCTCATCCTCTCTCACAGTCGATGGAGACCTGAGCTGAGAAATTGCAAACGTCCACCAATTCCTCACACATGAAAATTTCCAGCACTGAAAGCTACTGCTTCATCTAACCATGCCTTGGCTAGCCTTTCAGAGCCACACAAAGGTTGGGGCTCTGTGCTTCTCTACACACCTAACCCTCGGCTCATCCTCTCTCGCAGTCGAAGGACAGCTGAGCTGAGAAACTGCAAACGTCCACCAAATCCTCAGACATGAAAAGTGCCAGCACTGAAAGCTGTTGCTAGCCCTCACCTTTCCTTCGAAGCCCTTTCACAGGCCCAGCAACACTGGGGCTCTGCGCTTCTCTAGCCACCTAACGTCATGGTCACTATCTCTCCGTCTCGCAGAGCTGAGCTGAGAAATTGCAAACGTCCAGCAATTCCTCACACATGAAAAGTGCCAGCACTGAAAGCTACTGCTTGATCTAACCATGACTTGGCTAGCCTTTCAGAGCCACACAAAGGTTGGGGCTCTGTGCTCCTCTAGTCACCTAATCTTCTGCTCAACCTCTCTAGCAGTCGAAGGAGAGCTGAGCTGAGAAATTGCAAACGTCCAGCAATTCCTCACACATGAAAAGTGCCAGCACTGAAAGCTACTGCTTGATCTAACCAGGCCTTGGCTAGCCTTTCAGAGCCACACAAAGGTTGGGGCTCTGTGCTCCTCTAGCCACCTAATCTTCTGCTCATCCTCTCTCGCAGTCGAAGGAGAGCTGAGCTGAGAAATTGCAAACGTCCAGCAATTCCTCACACATGAAAAGTGCCAGCACTGAAAGCTCTTGCTAGCAGGCACCGTTCCTTGGAAGCGCTCTCACAGGCGCAGCAACACTGGGGCTCTGCGCTTCTCTAGCCACCTAATGTCACGGTCACTATCTCTCCGTCTCGCAGAGCTGAGCTGAGAAATTGCAAACGTCCAGCAATTCCTCACACATGAAAAGTGCCAGCACTGAAAGCTACTGCTTGATCTAACAAGGCCTTGGCTAGGCTTTCAAAGCCACACAAAGGTTGGGGCTCTGTGCTCCTCTAGCCACCTAATCTTCTGCTCAACCTCTCTCGCAGTCGAAGGAGAGCTGAGCTGAGAAATTGCAAACGTCCAGCAATTCCTCACACATGAAAAGTGCCAGCATTGAAAGCTACTGCTTGATCTAATCAGGCCTTGGCTAGCCTTTCAGAGCCACACAAAGGTTGGGGCTCTGTGCTTCTCTAGCCACCTAATCTTCTGCTCATCCTCTCTCGCAGTCGAAGGAGAGCTGAGCTGAGAAATTGCAAACGTCCAGCAATTCCTTACACATGAAAAGTGCCAGCACTGAAAGCTCTTGCTAGCCAGCACTGTTCCTTGGAAGCGCTCTCACAGGCGCAGCAACACTGGGGCTCTGCACTTCTCTAGCCACCTAACGTCACGGTCACTATCTCTCCGTCTTGCAGAGCTGAGCTGAGAAATTGCAAACGTCCAGCAATTCCTCACACATGAAAAGTGCCAGCACTGAAAGCTACTGCTTGATCTAACAAGGCCTTGGCTAGCCTTTCAGAGCCACACAAAGGTTGGGGCTCTGTGCTCCTCTAGCCACCTAATCTTCTGCTCAACCTCTCTAGCAGTCGAAGGAGAGCTGAGCTGAGAAATTGCAAACATCCACCAATTCCTCACACATGAAAAGTGCCAGCACTGAAAGCTACTGCTTGATCTAATCAGGCCTTGGCTAGCCTTTCAGAGCCACACAAAGGTTGGGGCTCTGTGCTTCTCTAGCCACCTAATCTTCTGCTCATCCTCTCTCGCAGTCGAAGGAGAGCTGAGCTGAGAAATTGCAAACGTCCAGCAATTCCTCACACATGAAAAGTGCCAGCACTGAAAGCTGCTCCTAGCAGGCACCGTTCCTTGGAAGTGCTCTCACAGGTGCAGCAACACTGGGGCTCTGCACTTCTCTAGCCACCTAATGTCACGGTCACTATCTCTCCGTCTTGCAGAGCTGAGCTGAGAAATTGCAAACATCCAGCAATTCCTCACACATGAAAAGTGCCAGCAGTGAATGCTACTGTTTGATCTAACCATGCCTTGGCTAGCCTTTCAGAGCTACACAAAGGTTGGGGCTCTGTGCTTCTCTAGCCACCTAATCTTCTGCTCATCCTCTCTCGCAGTCGAAGGAGAGCTGAGCTGAGAAATTGCAAACGTCCAGCAATTCCTCAGACATGAAAAGTGCCAGCACTGAAAGCTACTGCTTGATCTAAGCATGCCTTGGCTAGCCTTTCAGAGCCACACAAAGGCTGGGGCTCTGTGGTCCTCTAGCCACCTAATCTTCTGCTCATCCTCTCTCGCAGTCAAAGGAGAGCTGAGCTGAGAAATTGCAAACGTCCAGCAATTCCTCACACATGAAAATTGCCAGCACTGAAAGCTACTGCTTGATCTAACCATGCCTTGGCTAGCCTTTCAGAGCCACACAAAGGTTGGGGCTCTGTGGTCCTCTAGCCACCTAATCTTCTGCTCATCCTCTCTCGCAGTCGAAGGAGAGCTGAGCTGAGAAATTGCAAACGTCCAGCAATTCCTCACACATGAAAAGTGCCAGCACTGAAAGCTACTGCTTGATCTAATCAGGCCTTGGCTAGCCTTTCAGAGCCACACAAAGGTTGGGGCTCTGTGCTCCTCTAGCCACCTAATCTTCTGCTCATCCTCTCTCGCAGTCGAAGGAGAGCTGAGCTGAGAAATTGCAAACGTCCAGCAATTCCTCACACATGAAAAGTGCCAGCACTGAAAGCTACTGCTTGATCTAACCAGGCCTTGGCTAGCCTTTCAGAGCCACACAAAGGTTGGGGCTCTCTGCTTCTCTAGCCACCTAACCCTCGGCTCATCCTCTCTCGCAGTCGAAGGACAGCTGAGCTGAGAAAGTGCAAACGTCTACAAATTCCTCAGACATGAAAAGTGCCAGCTCTGAAAGCTGTTGCTAGCCAGCACCGTTCCGTGGAAGCGCTCTCACAGGCACAGCAACACTGGGGCTCTGCGCTTCTCTAGCCACCTAACATCACGGTCACTATCTCTCCGTCTCGCAGAGCTGAGCTGAGAAATTGCAAACGTCCAGCAATTGCTCACACATGAAAAGTGCCAGCACTGAAAGCTACTGTTTGATCTAACCAGGCCTTGGCTAGGCTTTCAGAGCCACACAAAGGTTGGGGCTCTGTGCTCCTCTAGCCACCTAACCCTCGGCTCGTCCTCTCTCGCAGTCGAAGGAGAGTTGAGCTGAGAAATTGCAAACGTCCAGCAATTCCTCACACATGAGAAATGCCAGCACTGAAAGCTCTTGCTAGCCAGCACCGTGGAAGCGCTCTCACAGGTGCAGCAACACTGGGGCTCTGCGCTTCTCTAGCCACCTAACGTCACGGTCACTATCTCTCCGTCTCGCAGAGCTGAGCTGAGAAATTGGAAACGTCCAGCAATTCCTCACACATGAAAAGTGCCAGCACTGAAAGCTACTGCTTGATCTAACCATGCCTTGGCTAGCCTTTCAGAGCCACACAAAGGTTGGGGCTCTGTGCTCCTCTAGCCACCTAATCTTCTGCTCAACCTCTCTCGCAGTCGAAGGAGAGCTGAGCTGAGAAATTGCAAACGTCCAGCAATTCCTCACACATGAAAAGTGCCAGCACTGAAAGCTACTGCTTGATCTAACCATGCCTTGGCTAGCCTTTCAGAGCCACACAAAGGTTGGGGCTCTGTGCTTCTCTAGCCACCTAATCTTCTGCTCATCCTCTCTCGCAGTCGAAGGAGAGCTGAGCTGAGAAATTGCAAACGTCCAGCAATTCCTCACACATGAAAAGTGCCAGCACTGAAAGCTACTGCTTGATCTAACCATGCCTTGGCTAGCCTTTCAGAGCCACAAAAAGGTTGGGGCTCTGTGCTCCTCTAGCCACCTAACCCTCGGCTCATCCTCTCTCGCAGTCGAAGGAGAGCTGAGCTGAGAAATTGCAAACGTCCAGCAATTCCTCAGACATGAAAAGTGCCAGCACTGAAAGCTGCTCCTAGCAGGCACCGTTCCTTGGAAGTGCTCTCACAGGCGCAGCAACACTGGGGCTCTGCACTTCTCTAGCCACCTAACGTCACGGTCACTATCTCTCCGTCTTGCAGAGCTGAGCTGAGAAATTGCAAACATCCAGCAATTCCTCACACATGAAAAGTGCCAGCACTGAAAGCTACTGCTTGATCTAAGCATGCCTTGGCTAGCCTTTCAGAGCCACACAAAGGTTGGGGCTCTGTGCTCCTCTAGCCACCTAACCTTCTGCTCATCCTCTCTCGCAGTCGAAGGAGAGCTGAGCTGAGAAATTGCAAACGTCCAGCAATTCCTCACACATGAAAAGTGCCAGCACTGAAAGCTACTGCTTGATCTAACCATGCCTTGGCTAGTCTTTCAGAGCCACACAAAGGTTGGGGCTCTGTGCTTCTCTAGCCACCTAATCTTCTGCTCAACCTCTCTCGCAGTCGAAGGAGAGCTGAGCTGAGAAATTGCAAACGTCCAGCAATTCCTCACACATGAGAAATGCCAGCACTGAAAGCTGTTGCTAGCCAGCACCGTTCCTTTGAAGCGCTCTCACAGGTGCAGCAACACTGGGGCTCTGCGCTTCTCTAGCCACCTAACGTCACGGTCACTATCTCTCCATCTTGCAGAGCTGAGCTGAGAAATTGCAAACATCCAGCAATTCCTCACACATGAAAAGTGCCAGCACTGAAAGCTCTTGCTAGCAGGCACCGTTCCTTGGAAGCGCTCTCACAGGCGCAGCAACACTGGGGCTCTGCCCTTCTCTAGCCACCTAACGTCACGGTCACTATCTCTCCGTCTCGCAGAGCTGAGCTGGGAAATTGCAAACATCCAGCAGTTCCTCACACATGAAAAGTGCCAGCACTGAAAGCTACTGCTTGATCTAACAAGGCCTTGGCTACCCTTTCAGAGCCACACAAAGGTTGGGGCTCTGTGCTCCTCTAGCCACCTAATCTTCTGCTCATCCTCTCTCGCAGTCGAAGGAGAGCTGAGCTGAGAAATTGCAAACGTCCACCAATTCCTCACACATGAAAAGTGCCAGCACTGAAAGCTACTGCTTGATCTAAGCATGCCTTGGCTAGCCTTTCAGAGCCACACAAAGGTTGGGGCTCTGTGCTCCTCTAGCCACCTAATCTTCTGCTCATCCTCTCTCGCAGTCGAAGGAGAGCTGAGCTGAGAAATTGCAAACGTCCAGCAATTCCTCACACATGAAAAGTGCCAGCACTGAAAGCTACTGCTTGATCTAACCAGGCCTTGGCTAGCCTTTCAGAGCCACAGAAAGGTTGGGGCTCTGTGCTCCTCTAGCCACCTAATCTTCTGCTCATCCTCTCTCGCAGTCGAAGGAGAGCTGAGCTGAGAAATTGCAAACGTCCAGCAATCCCTCACACATGAAAAGTGCCAGCACTGAAAGCTCTTGCTAGCCAGCACCGTTCCTTGGAAGTGCTCTCACAGGTGCAGCAACACTGGGGCTCTGCGCTTCTCTAGCCACCTAACGTCATGGTCACTATCTCTCCGTCTCGCAGAGCTGAGCTGAGAAATTGCAAACGTCCAGCAATTCCTCACACATGAAAAGTGCCAGCACTGAAAGCTACTGCTTGATCTAACCATGACTTGGCTAGCCTTTCAGAGCCACACAAAGGTTGGGGCTCTGTGCTCCTCTAGCCACCTAATCTTCTGCTCAACCTCTCTCGCAGTCGAAGGAGAGCTGAGCTGAGAAATTGCAAACGTCCAGCAATTTCTCACACATGAAAAGTGCCAGCACTGAAAGCTACTGCTTGATCTAAGCATGCCTTGGCTAGCCTTTCAGAGCCACACAAAGGTTGGGGCTCTGTGCTCCTCTAGCCACCTAATCTTCTGCTCAGCCTCTCTCTCCGTCTCGCAGAGCTGAGCTGAGAAATTGCAAACGTCCAGCAATTCCTCACACATGAAAAGTGCCAGCACTGAAAGCTACTGCTTGATCTAACCATGCCTTGGCTAGCCTTTCAGAGCCACACAAAGGTTGGGGCTCTGTGCTTCTCTACACACCTAATCTTCTGCTCATCCTCTCTCGCAGTCGAAGGACAGCTGAGCTGAGAAACTGCAAACATCCAGCAATTCCTCAGACATGAAAAGTGCCAGCACTGAAAGCTGTTGCTAGCCCTCACCTTTCCTTCGAAGCCCTTTCACAGGCCCAGCAACACTGGGGCTCTGCGCTTCTCTAGCCACCTAAAGTCATGGTCACTATCTCTCCGTCTCGCAGAGCTGAGCTGAGAAATTGCAAACGTCCAGCAATTCCTCACACATGAAAAGTGCCAGCACTGAAAGCTACTGCTTGATCTAACCAGGCCTTGGCTAGCCTTTCAGAGCCACACAAAGGTTGGGGCTCTGTGCTCCTCTAGCCACCTAATCTTCTGCTCATCCTCTCTCGCAGTCGAAGGAGAGCTGAGCTGAGAAATTGCAAACGTCCAGCAATTCCTCACACATGGAAAGTGCCAGCACTGAAAGCTCTTGCTAGCAGGCACCGTTCCTTGGAAGCGCTCTCACAGGTGCAGCAACACTGGGGCTCTGCGCTTCTCTAGCCACCTAATGTCACGGTCACTATCTCTCCGTCTCGCAGAGCTGAGCTGAGAAATTGCAAACGTCCAGCAATTCCTCACACATGAAAAGTGCCAGCACTGAAAGCTACTGCTTGATCTAACAAGGCCTTGGCTAGGCTTTCAAAGCCACACAAAGGTTGGGGCTCTGTGCTCCTCTAGCCACCTAATCTTCTGCTCAACCGCTCTCGCAGTCGAAGGAGAGCTGAGCTGAGAAATTGCAAACGTCCAGCAATTCCTCACACATGAAAAGTGCCAGCATTGAAAGCTACTGCTTGATCTAATCAGGCCTTGGCTAGCCTTTCAGAGCCACACAAAGGTTGGGGCTCTGTGCTTCTCTAGCCACCTAATCTTCTGCTCATCCTCTCTCGCAGTCGAAGGAGAGCTGAGCTGAGAAATTGCAAACGTCCAGCAATTCCTTACACATGAAAAGTGCCAGCACTGAAAGCTCTTGCTAGCCAGCACTGTTCCTTGGAAGCGCTCTCACAGGCGCAGCAACACTGGGGCTCTGCACTTCTCTAGCCACCTAACGTCACGGTCACTATCTCTCCGTCTTGCAGAGCTGAGCTGAGAAATTGCAAACGTCCAGCAATTCCTCACACATGAAAAGTGCCAGCACTGAAAGCTACTGCTTGATCTAACCAGGCCTTGGCTAGCCTTTCAGAGCCACACAAAGGTTGGGGCTCTGTGCTCCTCTAGCCACCTAATCTTCTGCTCAACCTCTCTAGCAGTCGAAGGAGAGCTGAGCTGAGAAATTGCAAACATCCACCAATTCCTCACACATGAAAAGTGCCAGCACTGAAAGCTACTGCTTGATCTAATCAGGCCTTGGCTAGCCTTTCAGAGCCACACAAAGGTTGGGGCTCTGTGCTCCTCTAGCCACCTAATCTTCTGCTCATCCTCTCTCGCAGTCGAAGGAGAGCTGAGCTGAGAAATTGCAAACGTCCAGCAATTCCTCACACATGAAAAGTGCCAGCACTGAAAGCTCTTGCTAGCAGGCACCGTTCCTTGGAAGCGCTCTCACAGGCGCAGCAACACTGGGGCTCTGCACTTCTCTAGCCACCTAACGTCACGGTCACTATCTCTCCGTCTCGCAGAGCTGAGCTGAGAAATTGCAAACGTCCAGCAATTCCTCACACATGAAAAGTGCCAGCACTGAAAGCTACTGCTTGATCTAACAAGGCCTTGGCTAGGCTTTCAAAGCCACACAAAGGTTGGGGCTCTGTGCTCCTCTAGCCACCTAATCTTCTGCTCAACCGCTCTCGCAGTCGAAGGAGAGCTGAGCTGAGAAATTGCAAACGTCCAGCAATTCCTCACACATGAGAAATGCCAGCACTGAAAGCTCTTGCTAGCCAGCACCGTTCCGTGGAAGCGCTCTCACAGGTGCAGCAACACTGGGGCTCTGCGCTTCTCTAGCCACCTAACGTCACGGTCACTATCTCTCCGTCTCGCAGAGCTGAGCTGAGAAATTGCAAACGTCCAGCAATTCCTCACACATGAAAAGTGCCAGCACTGAAAGCTACTGCTTGATCTAACCATGCCTTGGCTAGCCTTTCAGAGCCACACAAAGGTTGGGGCTCTGTGCTCCTCTAGCCACCTAATCTTCTGCTCATCCTCTCTCGCAGTCGAAGGAGAGCTGAGCTGAGAAATTGCAAACGTCCAGCAATTCCTCACACATGAAAAGTGCCAGCACTGAAAGCTACTGCTTGATCTAACCAGGCCTTGGCTAGCCTTTCAGAGCCACAGAAAGGTTGGGGCTCTGTGCTCCTCTAGCCACCTAACCCTCGGCTCATCCTCTCTCGCAGTCGAAGGAGAGCTGAGCTGAGAAATTGCAAACGTCCAGCAATTCCTCAGACATGAAAAGTGCCAGCACTGAAAGCTGCTCCTAGCAGGCACCGTTCCTTGGAAGTGCTCTCACAGGCGCAGCAACACTGGGGCTCTGCACTTCTCTAGCCACCTAACGTCACGGTCACTATCTCTCCGTCTTGCAGAGCTGAGCTGAGAAATTGCAAACATCCAGCAATTCCTCACACATGAAAAGTGCCAGCACTGAAAGCTACTGCTTGATCTAAGCATGCCTTGGCTAGCCTTTCAGAGCTACACAAAGGTTGGGGCTCTGTGCTCCTCTAGCCACCTAACCTTCTGCTCATCCTCTCTCGCAGTCGAAGGAGAGCTGAGCTGAGAAATTGCAAACGTCCAGCAATTCCTCACACATGAAAAGTGCCAGCACTGAAAGCTACTGCTTGATCTAACCAGGCCTTGGCTAGTCTTTCAGAGCCACACAAAGGTTGGGGCTCTGTGCTTCTCTAGCCACCTAATCTTCTGCTCAACCTCTCTCGCAGTCGAAGGAGAGCTGAGCTGAGAAATTGCAAACGTCCAGCAATTCCTCACACATGAGAAATGCCAGCACTGAAAGCTGTTGCTAGCCAGCACCGTTCCTTTGAAGCGCTCTCACAGGTGCAGCAACACTGGGGCTCTGCGCTTCTCTAGCCACCTAACGTCACGGTCACTATCTCTCCATCTTGCAGAGCTGAGCTGAGAAATTGCAAACATCCAGCAATTCCTCACACATGAAAAGTGCCAGCACTGAAAGCTGTTGCTAGCAGGCACCGTTCCTTGGAAGCGCTCTCACAGGCGCAGCAACACTGGGGCTCTGCGCTTCTCTAGCCACCTAACGTCACGGTCACTATCTCTCCGTCTCGCAGAGCTGAGCTGGGAAATTGCAAACATCCAGCAGTTCCTCACACATGAAAAGTGCCAGCACTGAAAGCTACTGCTTGATCTAACAAGGCCTTGGCTAGCCTTTCAGAGCCACACAAAGGTTGGGGCTCTGTGCTCCTCTAGCCACCTAATCTTCTGCTCATCCTCTCTCGCAGTCGAAGGAGAGCTGAGCTGAGAAATTGCAAACGTCCAGCAATACCTCACACATGAAAAGTGCCAGCACTGAAAGCTACTGCTTGATCTAAGCATGCCTTGGCTAGCCTTTCAGAGCCACACAAAGGTTGGGGCTCTGTGCTCCTCTAGCCACCTAATCTTCTGCTCATCCTCTCTCGCAGTCGAAGGAGAGCTGAGCTGAGAAATTGCAAACGTCCAGCAATTCCTCACACATGAAAAGTGCCAGCACTGAAAGCTACTGCTTGATCTAACCAGGCCTTGGCTAGCCTTTCAGAGCCACACAAAGGTTGGGGCTCTGTGCTCCTCTAGCCACCTAATCTTCTGCTCATCCTCTCTCGCAGTCGAAGGAGAGCTGAGCTGAGAAATTGCAAACGTCCAGCAATCCCTCACACATGAAAAGTGCCAGCACTGAAAGCTCTTGCTAGCCAGCACCGTTCCTTGGAAGTGCTCTCACAGGTGCAGCAACACTGGGGCTCTGCGCTTCTCTAGCCACCTAACGTCATGGTCACTATCTCTCCGTCTCGCAGAGCTGAGCTGAGAAATTGCAAACGTCCAGCAATTCCTCACACATGAAAAGTGCCAGCACTGAAAGCTACTGCTTGATCTAACCATGACTTGGCTAGCCTTTCAGAGCCACACAAAGGTTGGGGCTCTGTGCTCCTCTAGCCACCTAATCTTCTGCTCAACCTCTCTCGCAGTCGAAGGAGAGCTGAGCTGAGAAATTGCAAACGTCCAGCAATTTCTCACACATGAAAAGTGCCAGCACTGAAAGCTACTGCTTGATCTAAGCATGCCTTGGCTAGCCTTTCAGAGCCACACAAAGGTTGGGGCTCTGTGCTCCTCTAGCCACCTAATCTTCTGCTCAGCCTCTCTCTCCGTCTCGCAGAGCTGAGCTGAGAAATTGCAAACGTCCAGCAATTCCTCACACATGAAAAGTGCCAGCACTGAAAGCTACTGCTTGATCTAACCATGCCTTGGCTAGCCTTTCAGAGCCACACAAAGGTTGGGGCTCTGTGCTTCTCTACACACATAACCCTCGGCTCATCCTCTCTCGCAGTCGAAGGACAGCTGAGCTGAGAAACTGCAAACATCCACCAAATCCTCAGACATGAAAAGTGCCAGCACTGAAAGCTGTTGCTAGCCCTCACCTTTCCTTCGAAGCCCTTTCACAGGCCCAGCAACACTGGGGCTCTGCGCTTCTCTAGCCACCTAACGTCATGGTCACTATCTCTCCGTCTCGCAGAGCTGAGCTGAGAAATTGCAAACGTCCAGCAATTCCTCACACATGAAAAGTGCCAGCACTGAAAGCTACTGCTTGATCTAACCATGACTTGGCTAGCCTTTCAGAGCCACACAAAGGTTGGGGCTCTGTGCTCCTCTAGCCACCTAATCTTCTGCTCAACCTCTCTCGCAGTCGAAGGAGAGCTGAGCTGAGAAATTGCAAACGTCCAGCAATTCCTCACACATGAAAAGTGCCAGCACTGAAAGCTACTGCTTGATCTAACCAGGCCTTGGCTAGCCTTTCAGAGCCACACAAAGGTTGGGGCTCTGTGCTCCTCTAGCCACCTAATCTTCTGCTCATCCTCTCTCGCAGTCGACGGAGAGCTGAGCTGAGAAATTGCAAACGTCCAGCAATTCCTCACACATGAAAAGTGCCAGCACTGAAAGCTCTTGCTAGCAGGCACCGTTCCTTGGAAGCGCTCTCACAGGCGCAGCAACACTGGGGCTCTGCGCTTCTCTAGCCACCTAACGTCACGGTCACTATCTCTCCGTCTCGCAGAGCTGAGCTGAGAAATTGCAAACGTCCAGCAATTCCTCACACATGAAAAGTGCCAGCACTGAAAGCTACTGCTTGATCTAACCATGACTTGGCTAGCCTTTCAGAGCCACACAAAGGTTGGGGCTCTGTGGTCCTCTAGCCACCTAATCTTCTGCTCAACCTCTCTAGCAGTCGAAGGAGAGCTGAGCTGAGAAATTGCAAACATCCACCAATTCCTCACACATGAAAAGTGCCAGCACTGAAAGCTACTGCTTGATCTAACCAGGCCTTGGCTAGCCTTTCAGAGCCACACAAAGGTTGGGGCTCTGTGCTTCTCTAGCCACCTAATCTTCTGCTCATCCTCTCTCGCAGTCGAAGGAGAGCTGAGCTGAGAAATTGCAAACGTCCAGCAATTCCTCACACATGAAAAGTGCCAGCACTGAAAGCTCTTGCTAGCCAGCACCGTTCCTTGGAAGTGCTCTCACAGGTGCAGCAACACTGGGGCTCTGCGCTTCTCTAGCCACCTAATGTCACGGTCACTATCTCTCCGTCTCGCAGAGCTGAGCTGAGAAATTGCAAACATCCAGCAATTCCTCACACATGAAAAGTGCCAGAAGTGAATGCTACTGTTTGATCTAACCATGCCTTGGCTAGCCTTTCAGAGCTACACAAAGGTTGGGGCTCTGTGCTTCTCTAGCCACCTAATCTTCTGCTCATCCTCTCTCGCAGTCGAAGGAGAGCTGAGCTGAGAAATTGCAAACGTCCAGCAATTCCTCACACATGAAAAGTGCCAGCACTGAAAGCTACTGCTTGATCTAACCAGGCCTTGGTTAGCCTTTCAGAGCCACACAAAGGTTGGGGCTCTCTGATTCTCTAGCCACCTAACCCTCGGCTCATCCTCTCTCGCAGTCGAAGGACAGCTGAGCTGAGAAACTGCAAACGTCTACCAATTCCTCAGACATGAAAAGTGCCAGCTCTGAAAGCTGTTGCTAGCCAGCACCGTTCCGTGGAAGCGCTCTCACAGGCACAGCAACACTGGGGCTCTGCGCTTCTCTAGCCACCTAACATCACGGTCACTATCTCTCCGTCTCGCAGAGCTGAGCTGAGAAATTGCAAACGTCCAGCAATTGCTCACACATGAAAAGTGCCAGCACTGAAAGCTACTGTTTGATCTAACCAGGCCTTGGCTAGCCTTTCAGAGCCACACAAAGGTTGGGGCTCTGTGCTCCTCTAGCCACCTAACCCTCGGCTCGTCCTCTCTCGCAGTCGAAGGACAGCTGAGCTGAGAAATTGCAAACATCCAGCAATTCCTCACACATGAGAAATGCCAGCACTGAAAGCTCTTGCTAGCCAGCACCGTTCCGTGGAAGCGCTCTCACAGGTGCAGCAACACTGGGGCTCTGCGCTTCTCTAGCCACCTAACGTCACGGTCACTATCTCTCCGTCTCGCAGAGCTGAGCTGAGAAATTGCAAACGTCCAGCAATTCCTCAGACATGAAAAGTGCCAGCACTGAAAGCTACTGCTTGATCTAACCATGCCTTGGCTAGCCTTTCAGAGCCACACAAAGGTTGGGGCTCTGTGCTCCTCTAGCCACCTAATCTTCTGCTCAACCTCTCTAGCAGTCGAAGGAGAGCTGAGCTGAGAAATTGCAAACGTCCAGCAATTCCTCACACATGAAAAGTGCCAGCACTGAAAGCTACTGCTTGATCTAACCATGCCTTGGCTAGCCTTTCAGAGCCACACAAAGGTTGGGGCTCTGTGCTTCTCTAGCCACCTAATCTTCTGCTCATCCTCTCTCGCAGTCGAAGGAGAGCTGAGCTGAGAAATTGCAAACGTCCAGCAATTCCTCACACATGAAAAGTGCCAGCACTGAAAGCTACTGCTTGATCTAATCAGGCCTTGGCTAGCCTTTCAGAGCCACACAAAGGTTGGGGCTCTGTGCTCCTCTAGCCACCTAACCCTCGGCTCATCCTCTCTCGCAGTCGAAGGAGAGCTGAGCTGAGAAATTGCAAACGTCCAGCAATTCCTCAGACATGAAAAGTGCCAGCACTGAAAGCTGCTCCTAGCAGGCACCGTTCCTTGGAAGTGCTCTCACAGGTGCAGCAACACTGGGGCTCTGCACTTCTCTAGCCACCTAACGTCACGGTCACTATCTCTCCGTCTCGCAGAGCTGAGCTGAGAAATTGCAAACATCCAGCAATTCCTCACACATGAAAAGTGCCAGCACTGAAAGCTACTGCTTGATCTAAGCATGCCTTGGCTAGCCTTTCAGAGCTACACAAAGGTTGGGGCTCTGTGCTTCTCTAGCCACCTAATCTTCTGCTCATCCTCTCTCGCAGTCGAAGGAGAGCTGAGCTGAGAAATTGCAAACGTCCAGCAATTCCTCACACATGAAAAGTGCCAGCACTGAAAGCTACTGCTTGATCTAACCAGGCCTTGGCTAGCCTTTCAGAGCCACACAAAGGTTGGGGCTCTCTGCTTCTCTAGCCACCTAACCCTCGGCTCATCCTCTCTCGCAGTCGAAGGACAGCTGAGCTGAGAAACTGCAAACGTCTACCAATTCCTCAGACATGAAAAGTGCCAGCTCTGAAAGCTGTTGCTAGCCAGCACCGTTCCGTGGAAGCGCTCTCACAGGCACAGCAACACTGGGGCTCTGCGCTTCTCTAGCCACCTAACATCACGGTCACTATCTCTCCGTCTCGCAGAGCTGAGCTGAGAAATTGCAAACGTCCAGCAATTGCTCACACATGAAAAGTGCCAGCACTGAAAGCTACTGTTTGATCTAACCAGGCCTTGGCTAGCCTTTCAGAGCCACACAAAGGTTGGGGCTCTGTGCTCCTCTAGCCACCTAACCCTCGGCTCGTCCTCTCTCGCAGTCGAAGGAGAGTTGAGCTGAGAAATTGCAAACGTCCAGCAATTCCTCACACATGAGAAATGCCAGCACTGAAAGCTCTTGCTAGCCAGCACCGTTCCGTGGAAGCGCTCTCACAGGTGCAGCAGCACTGGGGCTCTGCGCTTCTCTAGCCACCTAACGTCACGGTCACTATCTCTCCATCTCGCAGAGCTGAGCTGAGAAATTGCAAACGTCCAGCAATTCCTCAGACATGAAAAGTGCCAGCACTGAAAGCTACTGCTTGATCTAACCATGCCTTGGCTAGCCTTTCAGAGCCACACAAAGGTTGGGGCTCTGTGCTCCTCTAGCCACCTAATCTTCTGCTCAACCTCTCTAGCAGTCGAAGGAGAGCTGAGCTGAGAAATTGCAAACGTCCAGCAATTCCTCACACATGAAAAGTGCCAGCACTGAAAGCTACTGCTTGATCTAACCATGCCTTGGCTAGCCTTTCAGAGCCACAGAAAGGTTGGGGCTCTGTGCTCCTCTAGCCACCTAATCTTCTGCTCATCCTCTCTCGCAGTCGAAGGAGAGCTGAGCTGAGAAATTGCAAACGTTCAGCAATTCCTCAGACATGAAAAGTGCCAGCACTGAAAGCTACTGCTTGATCTAACCAGGCCTTGGCTAGCCTTTCAGAGCCACACAAAGGTTGGGGCTCTGTGCTCCTCTAGCCACCTAATCTTCTGCTCATCCTCTCTCGCAGTCGAAGGAGAGCTGAGCTGAGAAATTGCAAACGTCCACCAATTCCTCACACATGAGAAATGCCACCACTGAAAGCTCTTGCTAGCCAGCGCCGTTCCTTTGAAGCGCTCTCACAGGTGCAGCAACACTGGGGCTCTGCGCTTCTCCAGCGACCTAATGTCACGGTCACTATCTCTCCGTCTCGCAGAGCTGAGCTGAGAAATTGCAAACGTCCAGCAATTCCTCACACATGAAAAGTGCCAGCACTGAAAGCTACTGCTTGATCTAAGCATGCCTTGGCTAGCCTTTCAGAGCCACACAAAGTTTGGGGCTCTGTGCTTCTCTAGCCACCTAATCTTCGGCTCATCCTCTCTCGCAGTCGAAGGAGAGCTGAGCTGAGAAACTGCAAACGTCCACCAATTCCTTACACATGAAAAGTGCCAGCACTGAAAGCTCTTGCTAGCCAGCACCGTTCCTTGGAACTGCTCTCACAGGTGCAGCAACACTGGGGCTCTGCGCTTCTCCAGCGACCTAACGTCACAATCACTATCTCTCCGTCTCGCAGAGCTGAGCTGAGAAATTGCAAACGTCCAGCAATTCCTCACACATGAAAAGTGCCAGCACTGAAAGCTCTTGCTAGCCACCACCGTTCCTTGGAAGCGCTCTCACAGGCACAGCAACACTGGGCCGCTGTGCTTCTGTAGCCACCTAACGTCACAGTCACTATCTCTTCGTCTCGCAGAGCTGAGCTGAGACATTGCAAACGTCCAGCAATTCCTCACACATGAAAAGTGCCAGCACTGAAAGCTACTGCTTGATCTAATCAGGCCTTGGCTAGCCTTTCAGAGCCACACAAAGGTTGGGGCTCTGTGCTTCTCTAGCCACCTAATCTTCTGCTCATCCTCTCTCGCAGTCGAAGGAGAGCTGAGCTGAGAAATTGCAAACGTCCAGCAATTCCTCACACATGAAAAGTGCCAGCACTGAAAGCTACTGCTTGATCTAACCAGGCCATGGCTAGTCTTTCAGAGCCACACAAAGGTTGGGGCTCTCTGCTTCTCTAGCCACCTAATCTTCTGCTCACCCTCTCTCGCAGTCGAAGGACAGCTGAACTGAGAAACTGCAAATGTCCACCAATTCCTCACACATGAAAAGTGCCAGCTCTGAAAGCTGTTGCTAGCCAGCACCGTTCCGTGGAAGCGCTCTCACAGGTGCAGCAACACTGGGGCTCTGCACTTCTCTAGCCACCTAACGTCACGGTCACTATCTCTCCGTCTTGCAGAGCTGAGCTGAGAAATTGCAAACATCCAGCAATTCCTCACACATGAAAAGTGCCAGCACTGAAAGCTGTTGCTAGCAGGCACCGTTCCTTGGAAGCGCTCTCACAGGCGCAGCAACACTGGGGCTCTGCGCTTCTCTAGCCACCTAACGTCACGGTCACTATCTCTCCGTCTCGCAGAGCTGAGCTGGGAAATTGCAAACATCCAGCAGTTCCTCACACATGAAAAGTGCCAGCACTGAAAGCTACTGCTTGATCTAACAAGGCCTTGGCTAGCCTTTCAGAGCTACACAAAGGTTGGGGCTCTGTGCTCCTCTAGCCACCTAATCTTCTGCTCATCCTCTCTCGCAGTCGAAGGAGAGCTGAGCTGAGAAATTGCAAACGTCCAGCAATACCTCACACATGAAAAGTGCCAGCACTGAAAGCTACTGCTTGATCTAAGCATGCCTTGGCTAGCCTTTCAGAGCCACACAAAGGTTGGGGCTCTGTGCTCCTCTAGCCACCTAATCTTCTGCTCATCCTCTCTCGCAGTCGAAGGAGAGCTGAGCTGAGAAATTGCAAACGTCCAGCAATTCCTCACACATGAAAAGTGCCAGCACTGAAAGCTACTGCTTGATCTAACCAGGCCTTGGCTAGCCTTTCAGAGCCACACAAAGGTTGGGGCTCTGTGCTCCTCTAGCCACCTAATCTTCTGCTCATCCTCTCTCGCAGTCGAAGGAGAGCTGAGCTGAGAAATTGCAAACGTCCAGCAATCCCTCACACATGAAAAGTGCCAGCACTGAAAGCTCTTGCTAGCCAGCACCGTTCCTTGGAAGTGCTCTCACAGGTGCAGCAACACTGGGGCTCTGCGCTTCTCTAGCCACCTAACGTCATGGTCACTATCTCTCCGTCTCGCAGAGCTGAGCTGAGAAATTGCAAACGTCCAGCAATTCCTCACACATGAAAAGTGCCAGCACTGAAAGCTACTGCTTGATCTAACCATGACTTGGCTAGCCTTTCAGAGCCACACAAAGGTTGGGGCTCTGTGCTCCTCTAGCCACCTAATCTTCTGCTCAACCTCTCTCGCAGTCGAAGGAGAGCTGAGCTGAGAAATTGCAAACGTCCAGCAATTTCTCACACATGAAAAGTGCCAGCACTGAAAGCTACTGCTTGATCTAAGCATGCCTTGGCTAGCCTTTCAGAGCCACACAAAGGTTGGGGCTCTGTGCTCCTCTAGCCACCTAATCTTCTGCTCAGCCTCTCTCTCCGTCTCGCAGAGCTGAGCTGAGAAATTGCAAACGTCCAGCAATTCCTCACACATGAAAAGTGCCAGCACTGAAAGCTACTGCTTGATCTAACCATGCCTTGGCTAGCCTTTCAGAGCCACACAAAGGTTGGGGCTCTGTGCTTCTCTACACACCTAACCCTCGGCTCATCCTCTCTCGCAGTCGAAGGACAGCTGAGCTGAGAAACTGCAAACATCCAGCAATTCCTCAGACATGAAAAGTGCCAGCACTGAAAGCTGTTGCTAGCCCTCACCTTTCCTTCGAAGCCCTTTCACAGGCCCAGCAACACTGGGGCTCTGCGCTTCTCTAGCCACCTAACGTCATGGTCACTATCTCTCCGTCTCGCAGAGCTGAGCTGAGAAATTGCAAACGTCCAGCAATTGCTCACACATGAAAAGTGCCAGCACTGAAAGCTACTGCTTGATCTAACCATGACTTGGCTAGCCTTTCAGAGCCACACAAAGGTTGGGGCTCTGTGCTCCTCTAGCCACCTAATCTTCTGCTCAACCTCTCTCGCAGTCGAAGGACAGCTGAGCTGAGAAACTGCAAACGTCCAGCAATTCCTCACACATGAAAAGTGCCAGCACTGAAAGCTACTGCTTGATCTAACCAGGCCTTGGCTAGCCTTTCAGAGCCACACAAAGGTTGGGGCTCTGTGCTCCTCTAGCCACCTAATCTTCTGCTCATCCTCTCTCGCAGTCGAAGGAGAGCTGAGCTGAGAAATTGCAAACGTCCAGCAATTCCTCACACATGAAAAGTGCCAGCACTGAAAGCTCTTGCTAGCAGGCACCGTTCCTTGGAAGCGCTCTCACAGGCGCAGCAACACTGGGGCTCTGCACTTCTCTAGCCACCTAACGTCACGGTCACTATCTCTCCGTCTCGCAGAGCTGAGCTGAGAAATTGCAAACGTCCAGCAATTCCTCACACATGAAAAGTGCCAGCACTGAAAGCTACTGCTTGATCTAACAAGGCCTTGGCTAGGCTTTCAAAGCCACACAAAGGTTGGGGCTCTGTGCTCCTCTAGCCACCTAATCTTCTGCTCAACCGCTCTCGCAGTCGAAGGAGAGCTGAGCTGAGAAATTGCAAACGTCCAGCAATTCCTCACACATGAAAAGTGCCAGCATTGAAAGCTACTGCTTGATCTAATCAGGCCTTGGCTAGCCTTTCAGAGCCACACAAAGGTTGGGGCTCTGTGCTTCTCTAGCCACCTAACCCTCGGCTCATCCTCTCTCGCAGTTGAAGGACAGCTGAGCTGAGAAACTGCAAACGTCTACAAATTCCTCAGACATGAAAAGTGCCAGCACTGAAAGCTCTTGCTAGCCAGCACCGTTCCGTGGAAGCGCTCTCACAGGCACAGCAACACTGGGGCTCTGCGCTTCTCTAGCCACCTAACATCACGGTCACTATCTCTCCGTCTCGCAGAGCTGAGCTGAGAAATTGCAAACGTCCAGCAATTGCTCACACATGAAAAGTGCCAGCACTGAAAGCTACTGTTTGATCTAACCAGGCCTTGGCTAGGCTTTCAGAGCCACACAAAGGTTGGGGCTCTGTGCTCCTCTAGCCACCTAACCCTCGGCTCGTCCTCTCTCGCAGTCGAAGGAGAGTTGAGCTGAGAAATTGCAAACGTCCAGCAATTCCTCACACATGAGAAATGCCAGCACTGAAAGCTCTTGCTAGCCAGCACCGTTCCGTGGAAGCGCTCTCACAGGTGCAGCAACACTGGGGCTCTGCGCTTCTCTAGCCACCTAACGTCACGGTCACTATCTCTCCGTCTCGCAGAGCTGAGCTGAGAAATTGCAAACGTCCAGCAATTCCTCACACATGAAAAGTGCCAGCACTGAAAGCTACTGCTTGATCTAACCATGCCTTGGCTAGCCTTTCAGAGCCACACAAAGGTTGGGGCTCTGTGCTCCTCTAGCCACCTAATCTTCTGCTCAACCTCTCTCGCAGTCGAAGGAGAGCTGAGCTGAGAAATTGCAAACGTCCAGCAATTCCTCACACATGAAAAGTGCCAGCACTGAAAGCTACTGCTTGATCTAACCATGCCTTGGCTAGCCTTTCAGAGCCACACAAAGGTTGGGGCTCTGTGCTTCTCTAGCCACCTAATCTTCTGCTCATCCTCTCTCGCAGTCGAAGGAGAGCTGAGCTGAGAAATTGCAAACGTCCAGCAATTCCTCACACATGAAAAGTGCCAGCACTGAAAGCTACTGCTTGATCTAACCAGGCCTTGGCTAGCCTTTCAGAGCCACAGAAAGGTTGGGGCTGTGTGCTCCTCTAGCCACCTAACCCTCGGCTCATCCTCTCTCGCAGTCGAAGGAGAGCTGAGCTGAGAAATTGCAAACGTCCAGCAATTCCTCAGACATGAAAAGTGCCAGCACTGAAAGCTGCTCCTAGCAGGCACCGTTCCTTGGAAGCCCTTTCACAGGCCCAGCAACACTGGGGCTCTGCGCTTCTCTAGCCACCTAACGTCATGGTCACTATCTCTCCGTCTTGCAGAGCTGAGCTGAGAAATTGCAAACGTCCAGCAATTCCTCACACATGAAAAGTGCCAGCACTGAAAGCTACTGCTTGATCTAACCATGACTTGGCTAGCCTTTCAGAGCCACACAAAGGTTGGGGCTCTGTGCTCCTCTAGCCACCTAACCTTCTGCTCATCCTCTCTCGCAGTCGAAGGAGAGCTGAGCTGAGAAATTGCAAACGTCCAGCAATTCCTCACACATGAAAAGTGCCAGCACTGAAAGCTACTGCTTGATCTAACCAGGCCTTGGCTAGCCTTTCAGAGCCACACAAAGGTTGGGGCTCTGTGCTCCTCTAGCCACCTAATCTTCTGCTCATCCTCTCTCGCAGTCGAAGGACAGCTGAGCTGAGAAATTGCAAACGTCCAGCAATTCCTCACACATGAAAAGTGCCAGCACTGAAAGCTCTTGCTAGCAGGCACCGTTCCTTGGAAGCGCTCTCACAGGCGCAGCAACACTGGGGCTCTGCGCTTCTCTAGCCACCTAACGTCACGGTCACTATCTCTCCGTCTCGCAGAGCTGAGCTGAGAAATTGCAAACGTCCAGCAATTCCTCACACATGAAAAGTGCCAGCACTGAAAGCTACTGCTTGATCTAACAAGGCCTTGGCTAGCCTTTCAGAGCCACACAAAGGTTGGGGCTCTGTGCTTCTCTAGCCACCTAACCCTCGGCTCATCCTCTCTCGCAGTCGAAGGAGAGCTGAGCTGAGAAACTGCAAATGTCCACCAATTCCTCACACATGAAAAGTGCCAGCTCTGAAAGCTCTTGCTAGCCAGCACTGTTCCTTGGAAGCGCTCTCACAGGCGCAGCAACACTGGGGCTCTGCACTTCTCTAGCCACCTAATGTCACGGTCACTATCTCTCCGTCTTGCAGAGCTGAGCTGAGAAATTGCAAACGTCCAGCAATTCCTCACACATGAAAAGTGCCATCACTGAAAGCTACTGCTTGATCTAACCAGGCCTTGGCTAGCCTTTCAGAGCCACACAAAGGTTGGGGCTCTGTGGTCCTCTAGCCACCTAATCTTCTGCTCAACCTCTCTAGCAGTCGAAGGAGAGCTGAGCTGAGAAATTGCAAACATCCACCAATTCCTCACACATGAAAAGTGCCAGCACTGAAAGCTACTGCTTGATCTAACCAGGCCTTGGCTAGCCTTTCAGAGCCACACAAAGGTTGGGGCTCTGTGCTTCTCTAGCCACCTAATCTTCTGCTCATCCTCTCTCGCAGTCGAAGGAGAGCTGAGCTGAGAAATTGCAAACGTCCAGCAATTCCTCACACATGAAAAGTGCCAGCACTGAAAGCTCTTGCTAGCCAGCACCGTTCCTTGGAAGTGCTCTCACAGGTGCAGCAACACTGGGGCTCTGCGCTTCTCTAGCCACCTAATGTCACGGTCACTATCTCTCCGTCTCGCAGAGCTGAGCTGAGAAATTGCAAACATCCAGCAATTCCTCACACATGAAAAGTGCCAGAAGTGAATGCTACTGTTTGATCTAACCATGCCTTGGCTAGCCTTTCAGAGCTACACAAAGGTTGGGGCTCTGTGCTTCTCTAGCCACCTAATCTTCTGCTCATCCTCTCTCGCAGTCGAAGGAGAGCTGAGCTGAGAAATTGCAAACGTCCAGCAATTCCTCACACATGAAAAGTGCCAGCACTGAAAGCTACTGCTTGATCTAACCAGGCCTTGGCTAGCCTTTCAGAGCCACACAAAGGTTGGGGCTCTCTGCTTCTCTAGCCACCTAACCCTCGGCTCATCCTCTCTCGCAGTCGAAGGACAGCTGAGCTGAGAAACTGCAAACGTCTACCAATTCCTCAGACATGAAAAGTGCCAGCTCTGAAAGCTGTTGCTAGCCAGCACCGTTCCGTGGAAGCGCTCTCACAGGCACAGCAACACTGGGGCTCTGCGCTTCTCTAGCCACCTAACATCACGGTCACTATCTCTCCGTCTCGCAGAGCTGAGCTGAGAAATTGCAAACGTCCAGCAATTGCTCACACATGAAAAGTGCCAGCACTGAAAGCTACTGTTTGATCTAACCAGGCCTTGGCTAGCCTTTCAGAGCCACACAAAGGTTGGGGCTCTGTGCTCCTCTAGCCACCTAACCCTCGGCTCGTCCTCTCTCGCAGTCGAAGGAGAGTTGAGCTGAGAAATTGCAAACATCCAGCAATTCCTCACACATGAGAAATGCCAGCACTGAAAGCTCTTGCTAGCCAGCACCGTTCCGTGGAAGCGCTCTCACAGGTGCAGCAACACTGGGGCTCTGCGCTTCTCTAGCCACCTAACGTCACGGTCACTATCTCTCCGTCTCGCAGAGCTGAGCTGAGAAATTGCAAACGTCCAGCAATTCCTCAGACATGAAAAGTGCCAGCACTGAAAGCTACTGCTTGATCTAACCATGCCTTGGCTAGCCTTTCAGAGCCACACAAAGGTTGGGGCTCTGTGCTCCTCTAGCCACCTAATCTTCTGCTCAACCTCTCTAGCAGTCGAAGGAGAGCTGAGCTGAGAAATTGCAAACGTCCAGCAATTCCTCACACATGAAAAGTGCCAGCACTGAAAGCTACTGCTTGATCTAACCATGCCTTGGCTAGCCTTTCAGAGCCACACAAAGGTTGGGGCTCTGTGCTTCTCTAGCCACCTAATCTTCTGCTCATCCTCTCTCGCAGTCGAAGGAGAGCTGAGCTGAGAAATTGCAAACGTCCAGCAATTCCTCACACATGAAAAGTGCCAGCACTGAAAGCTACTGCTTGATCTAACCAGGCCTTGGCTAGCCTTTCAGAGCCACACAAAGGTTGGGGCTCTGTGCTCCTCTAGCCACCTAACCCTCGGCTCATCCTCTCTCGCAGTCGAAGGAGAGCTGAGCTGAGAAATTGCAAACGTCCAGCAATTCCTCAGACATGAAAAGTGCCAGCACTGAAAGCTGCTCCTAGCAGGCACCGTTCCTTGGAAGTGCTCTCACAGGTGCAGCAACACTGGGGCTCTGCACTTCTCTAGCCACCTAACGTCACGGTCACTATCTCTCCGTCTCGCAGAGCTGAGCTGAGAAATTGCAAACATCCAGCAATTCCTCACACATGAAAAGTGCCAGCACTGAAAGCTACTGCTTGATCTAAGCATGCCTTGGCTAGCCTTTCAGAGCTACACAAAGGTTGGGGCTCTGTGCTCCTCTAGCCACCTAACCTTCTGCTCATCCTCTCTCGCAGTCGAAGGAGACCTGAGCTGAGAAATTGCAAACGTCCAGCAATTCCTCAGACATGAAAAGTGCCAGCACTGAAAGCTACTGCTTGATCTAACCAGGCCTTGGCTAGTCTTTCAGAGCCACACAAAGGTTGGGGCTCTGTGCTTCTCTAGCCACCTAATCTTCTGCTCAACCTCTCTCGCAGTCGAAGGAGAGCTGAGCTGAGAAATTGCAAACGTCCAGCAATTCCTCACACATGAGAAATGCCAGCACTGAAAGCTGTTGCTAGCCAGCACCGTTCCTTTGAAGCGCTCTCACAGGTGCAGCAACACTGGGGCTCTGCGCTTCTCTAGCCACCTAACGTCACGGTCACTATCTCTCCATCTTGCAGAGCTGAGCTGAGAAATTGCAAACATCCAGCAATTCCTCACACATGAAAAGTGCCAGCACTGAAAGCTGTTGCTAGCAGGCACCGTTCCTTGGAAGCGCTCTCACAGGCGCAGCAACACTGGGGCTCTGCGCTTCTCTAGCCACCTAACGTCACGGTCACTATCTCTCCGTCTCGCAGAGCTGAGCTGGGAAATTGCAAACGTCCAGCAATTCCTCACACATGAAAAGTGCCAGCACTGAAAGCTACTGCTTGATCTAACAAGGCCTTGGCTAGCCTTTCAGAGCCACACAAAGGTTGGGGCTCTGTGCTCCTCTAGCCACCTAATCTTCTGCTCATCCTCTCTCGCAGTCGAAGGAGAGCTGAGCTGAGAAATTGCAAACGTCCACCAATTCCTCACACATGAAAAGTGCCAGCACTGAAAGCTACTGTTTGATCTAACCATGCCTTGGCTAGCCTTTCAGAGCTACACAAAGGTTGGGGCTCTGTGCTTCTCTAGCCACCTAATCTTCTGCTCATCCTCTCTCGCAGTCGAAGGAGAGCTGAGCTGAGAAATTGCAAACGTCCAGCAATTCCTCACACATGAAAAGTGCCAGCACTGAAAGCTACTGCTTGATCTAACCAGGCCTTGGCTAGCCTTTCAGAGCCACAGAAAGGTTGGGGCTCTGTGCTCCTCTAGCCACCTAACCCTCGGCTCATCCTCTCTCGCAGTCGAAGGAGAGCTGAGCTGAGAAATTGCAAACGTCCAGCAATTCCTCAGACATGAAAAGTGCCAGCACTGAAAGCTGCTCCTAGCAGGCACCGTTCCTTGGAAGTGCTCTCACAGGTGCAGCAACACTGGGGTTCTGCACTTCTCTAGCCACCTAACGTCACGGTCACTATCTCTCCGTCTTGCAGAGCTGAGCTGAGAAATTGCAAACATCCAGCAATTCCTCACACATGAAAAGTGCCAGCACTGAAAGCTACTGCTTGATCTAAGCATGCCTTGGCTAGCCTTTCAGAGCCACACAAAGGTTGGGGCTCTGTGCTCCTCTAGCCACCTAACCTTCTGCTCATCCTCTCTCGCAGTCGAAGGAGAGCTGAGCTGAGAAATTGCAAACGTCCAGCAATTCCTCAGACATGAAAAGTGCCAGCACTGAAAGCTACTGCTTGATCTAACCAGGCCTTGGCTAGTCTTTCAGAGCCACACAAAGGTTGGGGCTCTGTGCTTCTCTAGCCACCTAATCTTCTGCTCAACCTCTCTCGCAGTCGAAGGAGAGCTGAGCTGAGAAATTGCAAACGTCCAGCAATTCCTCACACATGAGAAATGCCAGCACTGAAAGCTCTTGCTAGCCAGCACCGTTCCTTTGAAGCGCTCTCACAGGTGCAGCAACACTGGGGCTCTGCGCTTCTCTAGCCACCTAACGTCACGGTCACTATCTCTCTATCTTGCAGAGCTGAGCTGAGAAATTGAAAATGTCCAGCAATTCCTCACACATGAAAAGTGCCAGCACTGAAAGCTGTTGCTAGCAGGCACCGTTCCTTGGAAGCGCTCTCACAGGCGCAGCAACACTGGGGCTCTGCGCTTCTCTAGCCACCTAACGTCACGGTCACTATCTCTCCGTCTCGCAGAGCTGAGCTGGGAAATTGCAAACGTCCAGCAGTTCCTCACACATGAAAAGTGCCAGCACTGAAAGCTACTGCTTGATCTAACAAGGCCTTGGCTAGCCTTTCAGAGCCACACAAAGGTTGGGGCTCTGTGCTCCTCTAGCCACCTAATCTTCTGCTCATCCTCTCTCGCAGTCGAAGGAGAGCTGAGCTGAGAAATTGCAAACGTCCAGCAATACCTCACACATGAAAAGTGCCAGCACTGAAAGCTACTGCTTGATCTAAGCATGCCTTGGCTAGCCTTTCAGAGCCACACAAAGGTTGGGGCTCTGTGCTCCTCTAGCCACCTAATCTTCTGCTCATCCTCTCTCGCAGTCGAAGGAGAGCTGAGCTGAGAAATTGCAAACGTCCAGCAATTCCTCACACATGAAAAGTGCCAGCACTGAAAGCTACTGCTTGATCTAACCAGGCCTTGGCTAGCCTTTCAGAGCCACACAAAGGCTGGGGCTCTGTGCTCCTCTAGCCACCTAATCTTCTGCTCATCCTCTGTCGCAGTCGAACGACAGCTGAGCTGAGAAATTGCAAACGTTCAGCAATTCCTCAGACATGAAAAGTGCCAGCACTGAAAGCTACTGCTTGATCTAACCAGGCCTTGGCTAGCCTTTCAGAGCCACACAAAGGTTGGGGCTCTGTGCTCCTCTAGCCACCTAATCTTCTGCTCATCCTCTCTCGCAGTCGAAGGAGAGCTGAGCTGAGAAATTGCAAACGTCCACCAATTCCTCACACATGAGAAATGCCAGCACTGAAAGCTGTTGCTAGCCAGCGCCGTTCCTTTGAAGCGCTCTCACAGGTGCAGCAACACTGGGGCTCTGCGCTTCTCTAGCCACCTAACGTCACGGTCACTATCTCTCCGTCTCGCAGAGCTGAGCTGAGAAATTGCAAACGTCCACCAATTCCTCACACATGAAAAGTGCCAGCACTCAAAGCTGCTGCTAGCCAGCACCGTTCCTTGGAAGCGCTCTCACAGGCGCAGCAACACTGGGGCTCTGCACTTCTATAGCCACCTAATATCACGGTCACTATCTCTCCGTCTCGCAGAGCTGAGCTGAGAAATTGCAAACGTCCAGCAATTCCTCACACATGAAAAGTGCCAGCACTGAAAGCTACTGCTTGATCTAACCATGCCTTGGCTAGCCTTTCAGAGCCACACAAAGGTTGGGGCTCTGTGCTCCTCTAGCCACCTAATCTTCTGCTCAACCTCTCTAGCAGTCGAAGGAGAGCTGAGCTGAGAAATTGCAAACATCCACCAATTCCTCACACATGAAAAGTGCCAGCACTGAAAGCTACTGCTTGATCTAATCAGGCCTTGGCTAGCCTTTCAGAGCCACACAAAGGTTGGGGCTCTGTGCTCCTCTAGCCACCTAATCTTCTGCTCATCCTCTCTAGCAGTCGAAGGAGAGCTGAGGTGAGAAATTGCAAACGTCCAGCAATTCCTCACACATGAAAAGTGCCAGCTCTGAAAGCTACTGCTTGATCTAACCAGGCCTTGGCTAGCCTATCAGAGCCACACAAAGGTTGGGGCTCTGTGCTTCTCTAGCCACCTAACCTTCGGCTCATCCTCTCTCGCAGTCGAAGGACAGCTGAGCTGAGAAATTGCAAACGTCCAGCAATTCCTCACACATGAAAAGTGCCAGCTCTGAAAGCTGTTGCTAGCCAGCACCGTTCCTTTGAAGCGCTCTCACAGGTGCAGCAACACTGGGGCTCTGCGCTTCTCTAGCCACCTAACGTCACAATCACTATCTCTCCGTCTCGCAGAGCTGAGCTGAGAAATTGCAAACGTCCAGCAATTCCTCACACATGAAAAGTGCCAGCACTGAATGCTACTGTTTGATCTATGCATGCCTTGGCTAGCCTTTCAGAGCTACACAAAGGTTGGGGCTCTGTGCTCCTCTAGCCACCTAACCTTTGGCTCATCCTCTCTCGCAGTCGAAGGAGAGCTGAGCTGAGAAATTGCAAACGTCCAGCAATTCCTCAGACATGAAAAGTGCCAGCACTGAAAGCTACTGCTTGATCTAACCAGGCCTTGGCTAGCCTTTCAGAGCCACACAAAGGTTGGGGCTCTGAGCTTCTCTAGCCACCTAATCTTCTGCTCAACCTCTCTAGCAGTCGAAGGAGAGCTGAGCTGAGAAATTGCAAACGTTCACCAATTCCTCACACATGAAAAGTGCCAGCTCTGAAAGCTACTGCTTGATCTAACCATGCCTTGGCTAGCCTTTCAGAGCCACAAAAAGGTTGGGGCTCTGTGCTTCTCTAGCCACCTAACCTTCGGCTCATCCTCTCTCGCAGTCGAAGGACAGCTGAGCTGAGAAATTGCAAACGTCCAGCAATTCCTCACACATGAGAAATGCCAGCACTGAAAGCTCTTGCTAGCCAGCGCCGTTCCTTTGAAGCGCTCTCACAGGTGCAGCAACACTGGGGCTCTGCGCTTCTCCAGCGACCTAATGTCACGGTCACTATCTCTCCGTCTCGCAGAGCTGAGCTGAGAAATTGCAAACGTCCAGCAATTCCTCACACATGAAAAGTGCCAGCACTGAAAGCTACTGCTTGATCTAAGCATGCCTTGGCTAGCCTTTCAGAGCCACACAAAGTTTGGGGCTCTGTGCTTCTCTAGCCACCTAATCTTCGGCTCATCCTCTCTCGCAGTCGAAGGAGAGCTGAGCTGAGAAACTGCAAACGTCCACCAATTCCTTACACATGAAAAGTGCCAGCACTGAAAGCTCTTGCTAGCCAGCACCGTTCCTTGGAACTGCTCTCACAGGTGCAGCAACACTGGGGCTCTGCGCTTCTCCAGCGACCTAACGTCACAATCACTATCTCTCCGTCTCGCAGAGCTGAGCTGAGAAATTGCAAACGTCCAGCAATTCCTCACACATGAAAAGTGCCAGCACTGAAAGCTCTTGCTAGCCACCACCGTTCCTTGGAAGCGCTCTCACAGGCACAGCAACACTGGGCCGCTGTGCTTCTGTAGCCACCTAACGTCACAGTCACTATCTCTTCGTCTCGCAGAGCTGAGCTGAGACATTGCAAACGTCCAGCAATTCCTCACACATGAAAAGTGCCAGCACTGAAAGCTACTGCTTGATCTAATCAGGCCTTGGCTAGCCTTTCAGAGCCACACAAAGGTTGGGGCTCTGTGCTTCTCTAGCCACCTAATCTTCTGCTCATCCTCTCTCGCAGTCGAAGGAGAGCTGAGCTGAGAAATTGCAAACGTCCAGCAATTCCTCACACATGAAAAGTGCCAGCACTGAAAGCTACTGCTTGATCTAACCAGGCCATGGCTAGTCTTTCAGAGCCACACAAAGGTTGGGGCTCTCTGCTTCTCTAGCCACCTAATCTTCTGCTCACCCTCTCTCGCAGTCGAAGGACAGCTGAACTGAGAAACTGCAAATGTCCACCAATTCCTCACACATGAAAAGTGCCAGCTCTGAAAGCTGTTGCTAGCCAGCACCGTTCCGTGGAAGCGCTCTCACAGGTGCAGCAACACTGGGGCTCTGCGCTTCTCTAGCCACCTAACGTCACAGTCACTATCTCTCCGTCTCGCAGAGCTGAGCTGAGAAATTGCAAACGTCCAGCAATTCCTCACACATGAAAAGTGCCAGCACTGAAAGCTACTGCTTGATCTAACCAGGCCTTGGCTAGCCTTTCAGAGCCACACAAAGGTTGGGGCTCTGTGCTTCTCTAGCCACCTAACCCTCGGGTCATCCTCTCTCGCAGTCGAAGGAGAGCTGAGCTGAGAAATTGCAAACGTCCAGCAATTCCTCAGACATGAAAAGTGCCAGCACTGAAAGCTACTGCTTGATCTAACCAGGCCTTGGCTAGCCTTTCAGAGCCACACAAAGGTTGGGGCTCTGAGCTTCTCTAGCCACCTAATCTTCTGCTCAACCTCTCTAGCAGTCGAAGGAGAGCTGAGGTGAGAAATTGCAAACGTTCACCAATTCCTCACACATGAAAAGTGCCAGCTCTGAAAGCTACTGCTTGATCTAACCATGCCTTGGCTAGCCTTTCAGAGCCACAAAAAGGTTGGGGCTCTGTGCTTCTCTAGCCACCTAACCTTCGGCTCATCCTCTCTCGCAGTCGAAGGACAGCTGAGCTGAGAAATTGCAAACGTCCAGCAATTCCTCACACATGAGAAATGCCAGCACTGAAAGCTCTTGCTAGCCAGCGCCGTTCCTTTGAAGCGCTCTCACAGGTGCAGCAACACTGGGGCTCTGCGCTTCTCTAGACACCTAACGTCACGGTCACTATCTCTCCGTCTCGCAGAGCTGAGCTGAGAAATTGCAAACGTCCAGCAATTCCTCACACATGAAAAGTGCCAGCACTGAAAGCTACTGCTTGATCTAACCATGCCTTGGCTAGCCTTTCAGAGCCACACAAAGGTTGGGGCTCTGTGCTTCTCTAGCCACCTAATCTTCTGCTCACCCTCTCTCGCAGTCGAAGGACAGCTGAACTGAGAAACTGCAAATGTCCACCAATTCCTCACACATGAAAAGTGCCAGCTCTGAAAGCTGTTGCTAGCCAGCACCGTTCCGTGGAAGCGCTCTCACAGGCGCAGCAACACTGGGGCTCTGCGCTTCTCTAGCCACCTAACGTCACGGTCACTATCTCTCCGTCTCGCAGAGCTGAGCTGAGAAATTGCAAACGTCCAGCAATTCCTCACACATGAAAAGTGCCAGCACTGAAAGCTACTGCTTGATCTAACCAGGCCTTGGCTAGCCTTTCAGAGCCACACAAAGGTTGGGGCTCTGTGCTTCTCTAGCCACCTAACCCTCGGCTCATCCTCTCTCGCAGTCGAAGGAGAGCTGAGCTGAGAAATTGCAAACGTCCAGCAATTCCTCACACATGAAAAGTGCCAACACTGAAAGCTACTGCTTGATCTAACCAGGCCATGGCTAGTCTTTCAGAGCCACACAAAGGTTGGGGCTCTCTGCTTCTCTAGCCACCTAATCTTCTGCTCATCCTCTCTCGCAGTCGAAGGAGAGCTGAGCTGAGAAATTGCAAACGTCCAGCAATTCCTCACACATGAAAAGTGCCAGCACTGAAAGCTACTGCTTGATCTAACCAGGCCTTGGCTAGCCTTTCAGAGCCACACAAAGGTTGGGGCTCTCTGCTTCTCTAGCCACCTAACCCTCGGCTCATCCTCTCTCGCAGTCGAAGGACAGCTGAGCTGAGAAACTGCAAACGTCCACCAATTCCTCAGACATGAAAAGTGCCAGCTCTGAAAGCTATTGCTAGCCAGCACCGTTCCGTGGAAGCGCTCTCACAGGCACAGCAACACTGGGGCTCTGCGCTTCTCTAGCCACCTAACATCACGGTCACTATCTCTCCGTCTCGCAGAGCTGAGCTGAGAAATTGCAAACGTCCAGCAATTGCTCACACATGAAAAGTGCCAGCACTGAAAGCTACTGTTTGATCTAACCAGGCCTTGGCTAGTCTTTCAGAGCCACACAAAGGTTGGGGCTCTGTGCTCCTCTAGCCACCTAACCCTCGGCTCATCCTCTCTCGCAGTCGAAGGAGAGTTGAGCTGAGAAATTGCAAACGTCCAGCAATTCCTCACACATGAGAAATGCCAGCACTGAAAGCTCTTGCTAGCCAGCACTGTTCCGTGGAAGCGCTCTCACAGGTGCAGCAACACTGGGGCTCTGCGCTTCTCTAGCCACCTAACGTCACGGTCACTATCTCTCCGTCTCGCAGAGCTGAGCTGAGAAATTGCAAACGTCCAGCAATTCCTCACACATGAAAAGTGCCAGCACTGAAAGCTACTGCTTGATCTAACCATGCCTTGGCTAGCCTTTCAGAGCCACACAAAGGTTGGGGCTCTGTGCTCCTCTAGCCACCTAATCTTCTGCTCAACCTCTCTCGCAGTCGAAGGAGAGCTGAGCTGAGAAATTGCAAACGTCCAGCAATTCCTCACACATGAAAAGTGCCAGCACTGAAAGCTGCTCCTAGCAGGCACCGTTCCTTGGAAGTGCTCTCACAGGTGCGGCAACACTGGGGCTCTGCACTTCTCTAGCCACCTAACGTCACGGTCACTATCTCTCCGTCTTGCAGAGCTGAGCTGAGAAATTGCAAACATCCAGCAATTCCTCACACATGAAAAGTGCCAGCACTGAAAGCTACTGCTTGATCTAACCAGGCCTTGGCTAGCCTTTCAGAGCCACACAAAGGTTGGGGCTCTGTGCTCCTCTATCCACCTAATCTTCTGCTCAACCTCTCTCGCAGTCGAAGGAGAGCTGAGCTGAGAAATTGCAAACGTCCAGCAATTCCTCACACATGAAAAGTGCCAGCACTGAAAGCTACTGCTTGATCTAACCAGGCCTTGGCTAGCCTTTCAGAGCCACACAAAGGTTGGGGCTCTGTGCTTCTCTAGCCACCTAATCATCTGCTCATCCTCTCTCGCAGTCGAAGGAGAGCTGAGCTGAGAAATTGCAAACGTCCAGCAATTCCTCACACATGAAAAGTGCCAGCACTGAAAGCTACTGCTTGATCTAACCAGGCCTTGGCTAGCCTTTCAGAGCCACAGAAAGGTTGGGGCTCTGTGCTCCTCTAGCCACCTAACCCTCGGCTCATCCTCTCTCGCAGTCGAAGGAGAGCTGAGCTGAGAAATTGCAAACGTCCAGCAATTCCTCAGACATGAAAAGTGCCAGCACTGAAAGCTGCTCCTAGCAGGCACCATTCCTTGGAAGTGCTCTCACACGTGCAGCAACACTGGGGCTCTGCACTTCTCTAGCCACCTAACGTCACGGTCACTATCTCTCCGTCTTGCAGAGCTGAGCTGAGAAATTGCAAACATCCAGCAATTCCTCACACATGAAAAGTGCCAGCACTGAAAGCTACTGCTTGATCTAAGCATGCCTTGGCTAGCCTTTCAGAGCTACACAAAGGTTGGGGCTCTGTGCTCCTCTAGCCACCTAACCTTCTGCTCATCCTCTCTCGCAGTCGAAGGAGAGCTGAGCTGAGAAATTGCAAACGTCCAGCAATTCCTCAGACATGAAAAGTGCCAGCACTGAAAGCTACTGCTTGATCTAACCAGGCCTTGGCTAGCCTTTCAGAGCCACACAAAGGTTGGGGCTCTGTGCTCCTCTAGCCACCTAATCTTCTGCTCAACCTCTCTCGCAGTCGAAGGAGAGCTGAGCTGAGAAATTGCAAACGTCCAGCAATTCCTCACACATGAGAAATGCCAGCACTGAAAGCTGTTGCTAGCCAGCGCCGTTCCTTTGAAGCGCTCTCACAGGTGCAGCAACACTGGGGCTCTGCGCTTCTCTAGCCACCTAACGTCACGGTCACTATCTCTCCATCTTGCAGAGCTGAGCTGAGAAATTGCAAACGTCCAGCAATTCCTCACACATGAGAAATGCCAGCACTGAAAGCTCTTGCTAGCCAGCGCCGTTCCTTTGAAGCGCTCTCACAGGTGCAGCAACACTGGGGCTCTGCGCTTCTCCAGCGACCTAATGTCACAATCACTATCTCTCCGTCTCGCAGAGCTGAGCTGAGAAATTGCAAACGTCCAGCAATCCCTCACACATGAAAAGTGCCAGCACTGAAAGCTACTGCTTGATCTAACCATGCCTTGGCTAGCCTTTCAGAGCCACACAAAGGTTGGGGCTCTGTGCTCCTCTAGCCACCTAATCTTCTGCTCAACCTCTCTAGCAGTCGAAGGAGAGCTGAGCTGAGAAATTGCAAACGTCCACCAATTCCTCACACATGAAAAGTGCCAGCACTGAAAGCTACTGCTTGATCTAATCAGGCCTTGGCTAGCCTTTCAGAGCCACACAAAGGTTGGGGCTCTGTGCTCCTCTAGCCACCTAACCTTCTGCTCATCCTCTCTAGCAGTCGAAGGAGAGCTGAGGTGAGAAACTGCAAATGTCCACCAATTCCTCACACATGAAAAGTGCCAGCTCTGAAAGCTGTTGCTAGCCAGCACCGTTCCGTGGAAGCGCTCTCACAGGTGCAGCAACACTGGGGCTCTGCGCTTCTCTAGCCACCTAACGTCACAATCACTATCTCTCCGTCTCGCAGAGCTGAGCTGAGAAATTGCAAACGTCCAGCAATTCCTCACACATGAAAAGTGCCAGCTCTGAAAGCTACTGCTTGATCTAACCAGGCCTTGGCTAGCCTATCAGAGCCACACAAAGGTTGGGGCTCTGTGCTTCTCTAGCCACCTAACCTTCGGCTCATCCTCTCTCGCAGTCGAAGGACAGCTGAGTTGAGAAATTGCAAACGTCCAGCAATTCCTCACACATGAGAAATGCCAGCACTGAAAGCTCTTGCTAGCCAGCGCCGTTCCTTTGAAGCGCTCTCACAGGTGCAGCAACACTGGGGCTCTGCGCTTCTCTAGCCACCTAACGTCACGGTCACTATCTCTCCGTCTCGCAGAGCTGAGCTGAGAAATTGCAAACGTCCAGCAGTTCCTCACACATGAAAAGTGCCAGCACTGAATGCTACTGTTTGATCTATGCATGCCTTGGCTAGGCTTTCAGAGCTACACAAAGGTTGGGGCTCTGTGCTCCTCTAGCCACCTAATCTTCTGCTCATCCTCTCTCGCAGTCGAAGGAGAGCTGAGCTGAGAAAGTGCAAACGTCCAGCAATTCCTCAGACATGAAAAGTGCCAGCACTGAAAGCTACTGCTTGATCTAACCAGGCCTTGGCTAGCCTTTCAGAGCCACACAAAGGTTGGGGCTCTGAGCTTCTCTAGCCACCTAATCTTCTGCTCAACCTCTCTAGCAGTCGAAGGAGAGCTGAGCTGAGAAATTGCAAACGTCCAGCAATTCCTCACACATGAAAAGTGCCAGCACTGAAAGCTCTTGCTAGCCAGCGCCGTTCCTTTGAAGCGCTCTCACAGGTGCAGCAACACTGGGGCTCTGCGCTTCTCCAGCGACCTAACGTCACAATCACTATCTCTCCGTCTCGCAGAGCTGAGCTGAGAAATTGCAAACGTCCAGCAATTCCTCACACATGAAAAGTGCCAGCACTGAAAGCTCTTGCTAGCCACCACCGTTCCTTGGAAGTGCTCTCACAGGCACAGCAACACTGGGCCGCTGTGCTTCTGTAGCCACCTAACGTCACAGTCACTATCTCTTCGTCTCGCAGAGCTGAGCTGAGACATTGCAAACGTCCAGCAATTCCTCACACATGAAAAGTGCCAGCACTGAAAGCTACTGCTTGATCTAATCAGGCCTTGGCTAGCCTTTCAGAGCCACACAAAGGTTGGGGCTCTGTGCTTCTCTAGCCACCTAATCTTCTGCTCATCCTCTCTCGCAGTCGAAGGAGAGCTGAGCTGAGAAATTGCAAACGTCCAGCAATTCCTCACACATGAAAAGTGCCAACACTGAAAGCTACTGCTTGATCTAACCAGGCCATGGCTAGTCTTTCAGAGCCACACAAAGGTTGGGGCTCTCTGCTTCTCTAGCCACCTAATCTTCTGCTCACCCTCTCTCGCAGTCGAAGGACAGCTGAACTGAGAAACTGCAAATGTCCACCAATTCCTCACACATGAAAAGTGCCAGCTCTGAAAGCTGTTGCTAGCCAGCACCGTTCCGTGGAAGCGCTCTCACAGGCGCAGCAACACTGGGGCTCTGCACTTCTCTAGCCACCTAACGTCACGGTCACTATCTCTCCGTCTCGCAGAGCTGAGCTGAGAAATTGCAAACGTCCAGCAATTCCTCACACATGAAAAGTGCCAGCACTGAAAGCTACTGCTTGATCTAACCAGGCCTTGGCTAGCCTTTCAGAGCCACACAAAGGTTGGGGCTCTGTGCTTCTCTAGCCACCTAACCCTCTGGTCATCCTCTCTCGCAGTCGAAGGAGAGCTGAGCTGAGAAATTGCAAATGTCCACCAATTCCTCACACATGAAAAGTGCCAGCACTGAAAGCTACTGCTTGATCTAATCAGGCCTTGGCTAGCCTTTCAGAGCCACACAAAGGTTGGGGCTCTGTGCTCCTCTAGCCACCTAATCTTCTGCTCATCCTCTCTCGCAGTTGAAGGAGAGCTGAGCTGACAAATTGCAAACGTCCAGCAATTCCTCACACATGAAAAGTGCCAGCTCTGAAAGCTACTGCTTGATCTAACCAGGCCTTGGCTAGCCTATCAGAGCCACACAAAGGTTGGGGCTCTGTGCTTCTCTAGCCACCTAACCTTCGGCTCATCCTCTCTCGCAGTCGAAGGACAGCTGAGCTGAGAAATTGCAAACGTCCACCAATTCCTCACACATGAAAAGTGCCAGCACTGAAAGCTCTTGCTAGCCAGCGCCGTTCCTTTGAAGCGCTCTCACAGGCGCAGCAACACTGGGGCTCTGCGCTTCTCTAGCCACCTAACGTCACGGTCACTATCTCTCCGTCTCGCAGAGCTGAGCTGAGAAATTGCAAACGTTCACCAATTCCTCACACATGAAAAGTGCCAGCACTGAACGCTACTGCTTGATCTAATCAGGCCTTGGCTAGCCTTTCAGAGCCACACAAAGTTTGGGGCTCTGTGCTCCTCTAGCCACCTAATCTTCTGCTCATCCTCTCTCGCAGTCGAAGGAGAGCTGAGCTGACAAATTGCAAACGTCCAGCAATTCCTCACACATGAAAAGTGCCAGCACTGAAAGCTACTGCTTGATCTAACCAGGCCTTGGCTAGCCTATCAGAGCCACACAAAGGTTGGGGCTCTGTGCTTCTCTAGCCACCTAACCCTCGGCTCATCCTCTCTCGCAGTCGAAGGACAGCTGAGCTGAGAAACTGCAAACGTCTACCAATTCCTCAGACATGAAAAGTGCCAGCTCTGAAAGCTGTTGCTAGCCAGCACCGTTCCGTGGAAGCGCTCTCACAGGCGCAGCAACACTGGGGCTCTGCGCTTCTCTAGCCACCTAACGTCACGGTCACTATCTCTCCGTCTCGCAGAGCTGAGCTGAGAAATTGCAAACGTCCAGCAATTCCTCACACATGAAAAGTGCCAGCACTGAAAGCTACTGCTTGATCTAACCAGGCCTTGGCTAGCCTTTCAGAGCCACACAAAGGTTGGGGCTCTGTGCTTCTCTAGCCACCTAATCTTCTGCTCATCCTCTCTCGCAGTCGAAGGACAGCTGAGCTGAGAAATTGCAAACGTTCAGCAATTCCTCAGACATGAAAAGTGCCAGCTCTGAAAGCTACTGCTTGATCTAACCAGGCCTTGGCTAGCCTTTCAGAGCCACACAAAGGTTGGGGCTCTGTGCTTCTCTAGCCACCTAACCTTTGGCTCATCCTCTCTCGCAGTCGAAGGACAGCTGAGCTGAGAAATTGCAAACGTCCACCAATTCCTCAGACATGAGAAATGCCAGCACTGAAAGCTCTTGCTAGCCAGCGCCGTTCCTTTGAAGCGCTCTCACAGGTGCAGCAACACTGGGGCTCTGCGCTTCTCCAGCGACCTAATGTCACAATCACTATCTCTCCGTCTCGCAGAGCTGAGCTGAGAAATTGCAAACGTCCAGCAATTCCTCAGACATGAGAAGTGCCAGCACTGAAAGCTACTGCTTGATCTAACCAGGCCTTGGCTAGCCTTTCAGAGCCACACAAAGGTTGGGGCTCTGTGCTTCTCTAGCCACCTAATCTTCGGCTCATCCTCTCTCGCAGTCGAAGGAGAGCTGAGCTGAGAAATTGCAAACGTCCACCAATTCCTTACACATGAAAAGTGCCAGCACTGAAAGCTCTTGCTAGCCAGCACCGTTCCTTGGAACTGCTCTCACAGGTGCAGCAACACTGGGGCTCTGCGCTTCTCCAGCGACCTAACGTCACAATCACTATCTCTCCGTCTCGCAGAGCTGAGCTGAGAAATTGCAAACGTCCAGCAATTCCTCACACATGAAAAGTGCCAGCACTGAAAGCTGTTGCTAGCCAGCACCGTTCCTTGGAAGCGCTCTCACAGGTGCAGCAACACTGGGCCGCTGTGCTTCTGTAGCCACCTAACGTCACAGTCACTATCTCTCCGTCTCGCAGAGCTGAGCTGAGACATTGCAAACGTCCAGCAATTCCTCACACATGAAAAGTGCCAACACTGAAAGCTACTGCTTGATCTAACCAGGCCATGGCTAGTCTTTCAGAGCCACACAAAGGTTGGGGCTCTCTGCTTCTCTAGCCACCTAATCTTCTGCTCACCCTCTCTCGCAGTCGAAGGACAGCTGAACTGAGAAACTGCAAATGTCCACCAATTCCTCACACATGAAAAGTGCCAGCACTGAAAGCTACTGCTTGATCTAACCAGGCCTTGGCTAGCCTTTCAGAGCCACACAAAGGTTGGGGCTCTGTGCTTCTCTAGCCACCTAACCCTCGGGTCATCCTCTCTCGCAGTCGAAGGAGAGCTGAGCTGAGAAATTGCAAACATCCAGCAATTCCTCATTCATGAAAAGTGCCAGCACTGAAAGCTACTGCTTGATCTCATCAGGCCTTGGCTAGCCTTTCAGAGCCACACAAAGGTTGGGGCTCTGTGCTTCTCTAGCCACCTAACCCTCGGGTCATCCTCTCTCGCAGTCGAAGGAGAGCTGAGCTGAGAAATTGCAAACATCCAGCAATTCCTCATTCATGAAAAGTGCCAGCACTGAAAGCTACTGCTTGATCTCATCAGGCCTTGGCTAGCCTTTCAGAGCCACACAAAGGTTGGGGCTCTGTGCTCCTCTAGCCACCTAATCTTCTGCTCATCCTCTCTCGCAGTCGAAGGAGAGCTGAGCTGAGAAATTGCAAACGTCCAGCAATTCCTCACACATGAAAAGTGCCAGCACTGAAAGCTACTGCTTGATCTAACCATGCCTTGGCTAGCCTTTCAGAGCCACACAAAGGTTGGGGCTCTGTGCTTCTCTAGCCACCTAACCCTCGGCTCATCCTCTCTCGCAGTCGAAGGAGAGCTGAGCTGAGAAATTGCAAACGTCCAGCAATTCCTCACACATGAAAAGTGCCAGCACTGAAAGCTACTGCTTGATCTAACCAGGCCTTGGCTAGCCTTTCAGAGCCACACAAAGGTTGGGGCTCTCTGCTTCTCTAGCCACCTAACCCTCGGCTCATCCTCTCTCGCAGTCGAAGGACAGCTGAGCTGAGAAATTGCAAACGTCTACCAATTCCTCAGACTTGAAAAGTGCCAGCTCTGAAAGCTGTTGCTAGCCAGCACCGTTCCGTGGAAGCGCTCTCACAGGCACAGCAACACTGGGGCTCTGCGCTTCTCTAGCCACCTAACGTCACGGTCACTATCTCTCCGTCTCGCAGAGCTGAGCTGAGAAATTGCAAACGTCCAGCAATTGCTCACACATGAAAGGTGCCAGCACTGAAAGCTACTGCTTGATCTAATCAGGCCTTGGCTAGCCTTTCAGAGCCACACAAAGGTTGGGGCTCTGTGCTCCTCTAGCCACCTAATCTTCTGCTCATCCTCTCTCGCAGTCGAAGGAGAGTTGAGCTGAGAAATTGCAAACGTCCAGCAATTCCTCACACATGAGAAATGCCAGCACTGAAAGCTCTTGCTAGCCAGCACCGTTCCGTGGAAGCGCTCTCACAGGTGCAGCAACACTGGGGCTCTGCACTTCTCTAGCCACCTAACGTCACGGTCACTATCTCTCCGTCTCGCAGAGCTGAGCTGAGAAATTGCAAACGTCCAGCAATTCCTCACACATGAAAAGTGCCAGCAATGAAAGCTACTGCTTGATCTAACCAGGCCTTGGCTAGCCTTTCAGAGCCACACAAAGGTTGGGGCTCTGTGGTCCTCTAGCCACCTAATCTTCTGCTCAACCTCTCTCGCAGTCGAAGGAGAGCTGAGCTGAGAAATTGCAAACGTCCAGCAATTCCTCACACATGAGAAGTGCCAGCACTGAAAGCTACTGCTTGATCTAACCAGGCCTTGGCTAGTCTTTCAGAGCCACACAAAGGTTGGGGCTCTGTGCTCCTCTAGCCACCTAATCTTCTGCTCATCCTCTCTCGCAGTCGAAGGACAGCTGAGCTGAGAAATTGCAAACATCCAGCAATTCCTCACACATGAAAAGTGCCAGCACTCAAAGCTGCTGCTAGCCAGCACCGTTCCTTGGAAGCGCTCTCACAGGCGCAGCAAGACTGGGGCTCTGCACTTCTATAGCCACCTAATGTCACGGTCACTATCTCTCCGTCTCGCAGAGCTGAGCTGAGAAATTGCAAACGTCCAGCAATTCCTCACACATGAAAAGTGCCAGCACTGAAAGCTACTGCTTGATCTAATCAGGCCTTGGCTAGCCTTTCAGAGCCACACAAAGGTTGGGGCTCTGTGCTTCTCTAGCCACCTAATCTTCTGCTCATCCTCTCTCGCAGTCGAAGGAGAGCTGAGCTGAGAAATTGCAAACATCCACCAATTCCTCACACATGAAAAGTGCCAGCACTGAAAGCTACTGCTTGATCTAATCAGGCCTTGGCTAGCCTTTCAGAGCCACACAAAGGTTGGGGCTCTGTGCTTCTCTAGCCACCTAATCTTCTGCTCATCCTCTCTCGCAGTCGAAGGAGAGCTGAGCTGAGAAATTGCAAACGTCCAGCAATTCCTCACACATGAAAAGTGCCAGCACTGAAAGGTACTGCTTGATCTAACCAGGCCTTGGCTAGCCTTTCAGAGCCACAGAAAGGTTGGGGCTCTGTGCTCCTCTAGCCACCTAACCCTCGGCTCATCCTCTCTCGCAGTTGAAGGAGAGCTGAGCTGAGAAATTGCAAACGTCCAGCAATTCCTCACACATGAAAAGTGCCAGCACTGAAAGCTGCTCCTAGCAGGCACCGTTCCTTGGAAGTGCTCTCACAGGTGCAGCAACACTGGGGCTCTGCACTTCTCTAGCCACCTAATGTCACGGTCACTATCTCTCCGTCTTGCAGAGCTGAGCTGAGAAATTGCAAACATCCAGCAATTCCTCACACTTGAAAAGTGCCAGCACTGAATGCTACTGTTTGATCTATGCATACCTTGGCTAGCCTTTCAGAGCTACACAAAGGTTGGGGCTCTGTGCTCCTCTAGCCACCTAATCTTCTGCTCATCCTCTCTCGCAGTCGAAGGAGAGCTGAGCTGAGAAATTGCAAACGTCCAGCAATACCTCACACATGAAAAGTGCCAGCACTGAAAGCTACTGCTTGATCTAACCAGGCCTTGGCTAGACTTTCAGAGCCACACAAAGGTTGGGGCTCTGTGCTTCTCTAGCCACCTAACCCTCGGGTCATCCTCTCTCGCAGTCGAAGGAGAGCTGAGCTGAGAAATTGCAAACATCCAGCAATTCCTCATTCATGAAAAGTGCCAGCACTGAAAGCTACTGCTTGATCTCATCAGGCCTTGGCTAGCCTTTCAGAGCCACACAAAGGTTGGGGCTCTGTGCTCCTCTAGCCACCTAATCTTCTGCTCATCCTCTCTCGCAGTCGAAGGAGAGCTGAGCTGAGAAATTGCAAACGTCCAGCAATTCCTCACACATGAAAAGTGCCAGCACTGAAAGCTACTGCTTGATCTAACCATGCCTTGGCTAGCCTTTCAGAGCCACACAAAGGTTGGGGCTCTGTGCTTCTCTAGCCACCTAACCCTCGGCTCATCCTCTCTCGCAGTCGAAGGAGAGTTGAGCTGAGAAATTGCAAACGTCCAGCAATTCCTCACACATGAAAAGTGCCAGCACTGAAAGCTACTGCTTGATCTAACCAGGCCTTGGCTAGCCTTTCAGAGCCACAAAAAGGTTGGGGCTCTCTGCTTCTCTAGCCACCTAACCCTCGGCTCATCCTCTCTCGCAGTCGAAGGACAGCTGAGCTGAGAAACTGCAAACGTCTACCAATTCCTCAGACTTGAAAAGTGCCAGCTCTGAAAGCTGTTGCTAGCCAGCACCGTTCCGTGGAAGCGCTCTCACAGGCACAGCAACACTGGGGCTCTGCGCTTCTCTAGCCACCTAACGTCACGGTCACTATCTCTCCGTCTCGCAGAGCTGAGCTGAGAAATTGCAAACGTCCAGCAATTCCTCACACATGAAAAGTGCCAGCACTGAAAGCTACTGCTTGATCTAATCAGGCCTTGGCTAGCCTTTCAGAGCCACACAAAGGTTGGGGCTCTGTGCTCCTCTAGCCACCTAACCCTCGGCTCATCCTCTCTCGCAGTCGAAGGAGACCTGAGCTGAGAAATTGCAAACGTCCAGCAATTCCTCACACATGAGAAATGCCAGCACTGAAAGCTCTTGCTAGCCAGCACCGTTCCGTGGAAGCGCTCTCACAGGTGCAGCAACACTGGGGCTCTGCGCTTCTCTAGCCACCTAACGTCACGGTCACTATCTCTCCGTCTCGCAGAGCTGAGCTGAGAAATTGCAAACGTCCAGCAATTCCTCACACATGAAAAGTGCCAGCACTGAATGCTACTGCTTGATCTAACCATGCCTTGGCTAGCCTTTCAGAGCCACACAAAGGTTGGGGCTCTGTGCTCCTCTAGCCACCTAATCTTCTGCTCAACCTCTCTCGCAGTCGAAGGAGAGCTGAGCTGAGAAATTGCAAACGTCCAGCAATTCCTCACACATGAAAAGTGCCAGCACTGAAAGCTACTGCTTGATCTAATCTGGCCTTGGCTAGCCTTTCAGAGCCACACAAAGGTTGGGGCTCTGTGCTCCTCTAGCCACCTAATCTTCTGCTCATCCTCTCTCGCAGTCGAAGGAGAGCTGAGCTGAGAAATTGCAAACGTCCAGCAATTCCTCACACATGAAAAGTGCCAGCACTGAAAGCTGCTCCTAGCAGGCACCGTTCCTTGGAAGTGCTCTCACAGGTGCAGCAACACTGGCGCTCTGCACTTCTCTAGCCACCTAATGTCACGGTCACTATCTCTCTGTCTTGCAGAGCTGAGCTGAGAAATTGCAAACATCCAGCAATTCCTCACACATGAAAAGTGCCAGCACTGAATGCTACTGTTTGATCTATGCATGCCTTGGCTAGCCTTTCAGAGCTACACAAAGGTTGGGGCTCTGTGCTCCTCTAGCCACCTAACCTTCTGCTCATCCTCTCTCGCAGTCGAAGGAGAGCTGAGCTGAGAAATTGCAAACGTCCAGCAATTCCTCACACATGAAAAGTGCCAGCACTGAAAGCTACTGCTTGATCTAACCAGGCCTTGGCTTGCCTTTCAGAGCCACACAAAGGTTGGGGCTCTGAGCTTCTCTAGCCACCTAATCTTCTGCTCAACCTCTCTTGCAGTCGAAGGAGAGCTGAGCTGAGAAATTGCAAACGTCCAGCAATTCCTCACACATGAGAAATGCCAGCACTGAAAGCTGTTGCTAGCCAGCACCGTTCCTTTGAAGCGCTCTCACAGGTGCAGCAACACTGGGGCTCTGCGCTTCTCTAGCCACCTAACGTCACGGTCACTATCTCTCCGTCTTGCAGAGCTGAGCTGAGAAATTGCAAACATCCAGCAATTCCCCACACATGAAAAGTGCCAGCACTGAAAGCTGTTGCTAGCAGGCACCGTTCCTTGGAAGCGCTCTCACAGGCGCAGCAACACTGGGGCTCTGCGCTTCTCTAGCCACCTAACGTCACGGTCACTATCTCTCCGTCTCGCAGAGCTGAGCTGGGAAATTGCAAACGTCCAGCAGTTCCTCACACATGAAAAGTGCCAGCACTGAAAGCTACTGCTTGATCTAACAAGGCCTTGGCTAGCCTTTCAGAGCCACACAAAGGTTGGGGCTCTGTGCTCCTCTAGCCACCTAATCTTCTGCTCATCCTCTCTCGCAGTCGAAGGAGAGCTGAGCTGAGAAATTGCAAACGTCCAGCAATACCTCACACATGAAAAGTGCCAGCACTGAAAGCTACTGCTTGATCTAACCATGCCTTGGCTAGCCTTTCAGAGCCACACAAAGGTTGGGGCTCTGTGCTCCTCTAGCCACCTAATCTTCTGCTCATCCTCTCTCGCAGTCGAAGGAGAGCTGAGCTGAGAAATTGCAAACGTCCAGCAATCCCTCACACATGAAAAGTGCCAGCACTGAAAGCTACTGCTTGATCTAACCAGGCCTTGGCTAGCCTTTCAGAGCCACACAAAGGTTGGGGCTCTGTGCTCCTCTAGCCACCTAACATTCTGCTCATCCTCTCTCGCAGTCGAAGGAGAGCTGAGCTGAGAAATTGCAAACGTCCAGCAATTCCTCACACATGAAAAGTGCCAGCACTGAAAGCTACTGCTTGATCTAAGCATGCCTTGGCTAGCCTTTCAGAGCCACAAAAAGGTTGGGGCTCTGTGCTCCTCTAGCCACCTAATCTTCTGCTCATCCTCTCTCGCAGTCGAAGGACAGCTGAGCTGAGAAATTGCAAACGTTCAGCAATTCCTCAGACATGAAAAGTGCCAGCTCTGAAAGCTACTGCTTGATCTAACCAGGCCTTGGCTAGCCTTTCAGAGCCACACAAAGGTTGGGGCTCTGTGCTTCTCTAGCCACCTAACCTTTGGCTCATCCTCTCTCGCAGTCGAAGGACAGCTCAGCTGAGAAATTGCAAACGTCCACCAATTCCTCAGACATGAGAAATGCCAGCACTGAAAGCTCTTGCTAGCCAGCGCCGTTCCTTTGAAGCGCTCTCACAGGCACAGCAACACTGGGGCTCTGCGCTTCTCTAGCCACCTAACGTCACGGTCACTATCTCTCCGTCTCGCAGAGCTGAGCTGAGAAATTGCAAACGTCCAGCAATTGCTCACACATGAAAGGTGCCAGCACTGAAAGCTACTGCTTGATCTAATCAGGCCTTGGCTAGCCTTTCAGAGCCACACAAAGTTTGGGGCTCTGTGCTCCTCTAGCCACCTAATCTTCTGCTCATCCTCTCTCGCAGTCGAAGGAGAGTTGAGCTGAGAAATTGCAAACGTCCAGCAATTCCTCACACATGAGAAATGCCAGCACTGAAAGCTCTTGCTAGCCAGCACCGTTCCGTGGAAGCGCTCTCACAGGTGCAGCAACACTGGGGCTCTGCACTTCTCTAGCCACCTAACGTCACGGTCACTATCTCTCCGTCTCGCAGAGCTGAGCTGAGAAATTGCAAACGTCCAGCAATTCCTCACACATGAAAAGTGCCAGCAATGAAAGCTACTGCTTGATCTAACCAGGCCTTGGCTAGCCTTTCAGAGCCACACAAAGGTTGGGGCTCTGTGGTCCTCTAGCCACCTAATCTTCTGCTCAACCTCTCTCGCAGTCGAAGGAGAGCTGAGCTGAGAAATTGCAAACGTCCAGCAATTCCTCACACATGAGAAGTGCCAGCACTGAAAGCTACTGCTTGATCTAACCAGGCCTTGGCTAGTCTTTCAGAGCCACACAAAGGTTGGGGCTCTGTGCTCCTCTAGCCACCTAATCTTCTGCTCATCCTCTCTCGCAGTCGAAGGACAGCTGAGCTGAGAAATTGCAAACATCCAGCAATTCCTCACACATGAAAAGTGCCAGCACTCAAAGCTGCTGCTAGCCAGCACCGTTCCTTGGAAGCGCTCTCACAGGCGCAGCAAGACTGGGGCTCTGCACTTCTATAGCCACCTAATGTCACGGTCACTATCTCTCCGTCTCGCAGAGCTGAGCTGAGAAATTGCAAACGTCCAGCAATTCCTCACACATGAAAAGTGCCAGCACTGAAAGCTACTGCTTGATCTAATCAGGCCTTGGCTAGCCTTTCAGAGCCACACAAAGGTTGGGGCTCTGTGCTTCTCTAGCCACCTAATCTTCTGCTCATCCTCTCTCGCAGTCGAAGGAGAGCTGAGCTGAGAAATTGCAAACATCCACCAATTCCTCACACATGAAAAGTGCCAGCACTGAAAGCTACTGCTTGATCTAATCAGGCCTTGGCTAGCCTTTCAGAGCCACACAAAGGTTGGGGCTCTGTGCTTCTCTAGCCACCTAATCTTCTGCTCATCCTCTCTCGCAGTCGAAGGAGAGCTGAGCTGAGAAATTGCAAACGTCCAGCAATTCCTCACACATGAAAAGTGCCAGCACTGAAAGGTACTGCTTGATCTAACCAGGCCTTGGCTAGCCTTTCAGAGCCACAGAAAGGTTGGGGCTCTGTGCTCCTCTAGCCACCTAACCCTCGGCTCATCCTCTCTCGCAGTTGAAGGAGAGCTGAGCTGAGAAATTGCAAACGTCCAGCAATTCCTCACACATGAAAAGTGCCAGCACTGAAAGCTGCTCCTAGCAGGCACCGTTCCTTGGAAGTGCTCTCACAGGTGCAGCAACACTGGGGCTCTGCACTTCTCTAGCCACCTAATGTCACGGTCACTATCTCTCCGTCTTGCAGAGCTGAGCTGAGAAATTGCAAACATCCAGCAATTCCTCACACTTGAAAAGTGCCAGCACTGAATGCTACTGTTTGATCTATGCATGCCTTGGCTAGCCTTTCAGAGCTACACAAAGGTTGGGGCTCTGTGCTCCTCTAGCCACCTAATCTTCTGCTCATCCTCTCTCGCAGTCGAAGGAGAGCTGAGCTGAGAAATTGCAAACGTCCAGCAATACCTCACACATGAAAAGTGCCAGCACTGAAAGCTACTGCTTGATCTAACCAGGCCTTGGCTAGACTTTCAGAGCCACACAAAGGTTGGGGCTCTGTGCTTCTCTAGCCACCTAACCCTCGGGTCATCCTCTCTCGCAGTCGAAGGAGAGCTGAGCTGAGAAATTGCAAACATCCAGCAATTCCTCATTCATGAAAAGTGCCAGCACTGAAAGCTACTGCTTGATCTCATCAGGCCTTGGCTAGCCTTTCAGAGCCACACAAAGGTTGGGGCTCTGTGCTCCTCTAGCCACCTAATCTTCTGCTCATCCTCTCTCGCAGTCGAAGGAGAGCTGAGCTGAGAAATTGCAAACGTCCAGCAATTCCTCACACATGAAAAGTGCCAGCACTGAAAGCTACTGCTTGATCTAACCATGCCTTGGCTAGCCTTTCAGAGCCACACAAAGGTTGGGGCTCTGTGCTTCTCTAGCCACCTAACCCTCGGCTCATCCTCTCTCGCAGTCGAAGGAGAGTTGAGCTGAGAAATTGCAAACGTCCAGCAATTCCTCACACATGAAAAGTGCCAGCACTGAAAGCTACTGCTTGATCTAACCAGGCCTTGGCTAGCCTTTCAGAGCCACAAAAAGGTTGGGGCTCTCTGCTTCTCTAGCCACCTAACCCTCGGCTCATCCTCTCTCGCAGTCGAAGGACAGCTGAGCTGAGAAACTGCAAACGTCTACCAATTCCTCAGACTTGAAAAGTGCCAGCTCTGAAAGCTGTTGCTAGCCAGCACCGTTCCGTGGAAGCGCTCTCACAGGCACAGCAACACTGGGGCTCTGCGCTTCTCTAGCCACCTAACGTCACGGTCACTATCTCTCCGTCTCGCAGAGCTGAGCTGAGAAATTGCAAACGTCCAGCAATTCCTCACACATGAAAAGTGCCAGCACTGAAAGCTACTGCTTGATCTAATCAGGCCTTGGCTAGCCTTTCAGAGCCACACAAAGGTTGGGGCTCTGTGCTCCTCTAGCCACCTAACCCTCGGCTCATCCTCTCTCGCAGTCGAAGGAGACCTGAGCTGAGAAATTGCAAACGTCCAGCAATTCCTCACACATGAGAAATGCCAGCACTGAAAGCTCTTGCTAGCCAGCACCGTTCCGTGGAAGCGCTCTCACAGGTGCAGCAACACTGGGGCTCTGCGCTTCTCTAGCCACCTAACGTCACGGTCACTATCTCTCCGTCTCGCAGAGCTGAGCTGAGAAATTGCAAACGTCCAGCAATTCCTCACACATGAAAAGTGCCAGCACTGAATGCTACTGCTTGATCTAACCATGCCTTGGCTAGCCTTTCAGAGCCACACAAAGGTTGGGGCTCTGTGCTCCTCTAGCCACCTAATCTTCTGCTCAACCTCTCTCGCAGTCGAAGGAGAGCTGAGCTGAGAAATTGCAAACGTCCAGCAATTCCTCACACATGAAAAGTGCCAGCACTGAAAGCTACTGCTTGATCTAATCTGGCCTTGGCTAGCCTTTCAGAGCCACACAAAGGTTGGGGCTCTGTGCTCCTCTAGCCACCTAATCTTCTGCTCATCCTCTCTCGCAGTCGAAGGAGAGCTGAGCTGAGAAATTGCAAACGTCCAGCAATTCCTCACACATGAAAAGTGCCAGCACTGAAAGCTGCTCCTAGCAGGCACCGTTCCTTGGAAGTGCTCTCACAGGTGCAGCAACACTGGCGCTCTGCACTTCTCTAGCCACCTAATGTCACGGTCACTATCTCTCTGTCTTGCAGAGCTGAGCTGAGAAATTGCAAACATCCAGCAATTCCTCACACATGAAAAGTGCCAGCACTGAATGCTACTGTTTGATCTATGCATGCCTTGGCTAGCCTTTCAGAGCTACACAAAGGTTGGGGCTCTGTGCTCCTCTAGCCACCTAACCTTCTGCTCATCCTCTCTCGCAGTCGAAGGAGAGCTGAGCTGAGAAATTGCAAACGTCCAGCAATTCCTCACACATGAAAAGTGCCAGCACTGAAAGCTACTGCTTGATCTAACCAGGCCTTGGCTTGCCTTTCAGAGCCACACAAAGGTTGGGGCTCTGAGCTTCTCTAGCCACCTAATCTTCTGCTCAACCTCTCTTGCAGTCGAAGGAGAGCTGAGCTGAGAAATTGCAAACGTCCAGCAATTCCTCACACATGAGAAATGCCAGCACTGAAAGCTGTTGCTAGCCAGCACCGTTCCTTTGAAGCGCTCTCACAGGTGCAGCAACACTGGGGCTCTGCGCTTCTCTAGCCACCTAACGTCACGGTCACTATCTCTCCGTCTTGCAGAGCTGAGCTGAGAAATTGCAAACATCCAGCAATTCCCCACACATGAAAAGTGCCAGCACTGAAAGCTGTTGCTAGCAGGCACCGTTCCTTGGAAGCGCTCTCACAGGCGCAGCAACACTGGGGCTCTGCGCTTCTCTAGCCACCTAACGTCACGGTCACTATCTCTCCGTCTCGCAGAGCTGAGCTGGGAAATTGCAAACGTCCAGCAGTTCCTCACACATGAAAAGTGCCAGCACTGAAAGCTACTGCTTGATCTAACAAGGCCTTGGCTAGCCTTTCAGAGCCACACAAAGGTTGGGGCTCTGTGCTCCTCTAGCCACCTAATCTTCTGCTCATCCTCTCTCGCAGTCGAAGGAGAGCTGAGCTGAGAAATTGCAAACGTCCAGCAATACCTCACACATGAAAAGTGCCAGCACTGAAAGCTACTGCTTGATCTAACCATGCCTTGGCTAGCCTTTCAGAGCCACACAAAGGTTGGGGCTCTGTGCTCCTCTAGCCACCTAATCTTCTGCTCATCCTCTCTCGCAGTCGAAGGAGAGCTGAGCTGAGAAATTGCAAACGTCCAGCAATCCCTCACACATGAAAAGTGCCAGCACTGAAAGCTACTGCTTGATCTAACCAGGCCTTGGCTAGCCTTTCAGAGCCACACAAAGGTTGGGGCTCTGTGCTCCTCTAGCCACCTAACATTCTGCTCATCCTCTCTCGCAGTCGAAGGAGAGCTGAGCTGAGAAATTGCAAACGTCCAGCAATTCCTCACACATGAAAAGTGCCAGCACTGAAAGCTACTGCTTGATCTAAGCATGCCTTGGCTAGCCTTTCAGAGCCACAAAAAGGTTGGGGCTCTGTGCTCCTCTAGCCACCTAATCTTCTGCTCATCCTCTCTCGCAGTCGAAGGACAGCTGAGCTGAGAAATTGCAAACGTTCAGCAATTCCTCAGACATGAAAAGTGCCAGCTCTGAAAGCTACTGCTTGATCTAACCAGGCCTTGGCTAGCCTTTCAGAGCCACACAAAGGTTGGGGCTCTGTGCTTCTCTAGCCACCTAACCTTTGGCTCATCCTCTCTCGCAGTCGAAGGACAGCTGAGCTGAGAAATTGCAAACGTCCACCAATTCCTCAGACATGAGAAATGCCAGCACTGAAAGCTCTTGCTAGCCAGCGCCGTTCCTTTGAAGCGCTCTCACAGGTGCAGCAACACTGGGGCTCTGCGCTTCTCCAGCGACCTAATGTCACAATCACTATCTCTCCGTCTCGCAGAGCTGAGCTGAGAAATTGCAAACGTCCAGCAATTCCTCAGACATGAAAAGTGCCAGCACTGAAAGCTACTGCTTGATCTAACCAGGCCTTGGCTAGCCTTTCAGAGCCACACAAAGGTTGGGGCTCTGTGCTTCTCTAGCCACCTAATCTTCGGCTCATCCTCTCTCGCAGTCGAAGGAGAGCTGAGCTGAGAAATTGCAAACGTCCAGCAATTCCTCACACATGAAAAGTGCCAGCACTGAAAGCTACTGCTTGATCTAACCATGCCTTGGCTAGCCTTTCAGAGCCACACAAAGGTTGGGGCTCTGTGCTTCTCTAGCCACCTAACCCTCGGCTCATCCTCTCTCGCAGTCGAAGGAGAGCTGAGCTGAGAAATTGCAAACGTCCAGCAATTCCTCACACATGAAAAGTGCCAGCACTGAAAGCTACTGCTTGATCTAACCAGGCCTTGGCTAGCCTTTCAGAGCCACAAAAAGGTTGGGGCTCTCTGCTTCTCTAGCCACCTAACCCTCGGCTCATCCTCTCTCGCAGTCGAAGGACAGCTGAGCTGAGAAACTGCAAACGTCTACCAATTCCTTAGACTTGAAAAGTGCCAGCTCTGAAAGCTGTTGCTAGCCAGCACCGTTCCGTGGAAGCGCTCTCACAGGCACAGCAACACTGGGGCTCTGCGCTTCTCTAGCCACCTAACGTCACGGTCACTATCTCTCCGTCTCGCAGAGCTGAGCTGAGAAATTGCAAACGTCCAGCAATTCCTCACACATGAAAAGTGCCAGCACTGAAAGCTACTGCTTGATCTAATCAGGCCTTGGCTAGCCTTTCAGAGCCACACAAAGGTTGGGGCTCTGTGCTCCTCTAGCCACCTAACCCTCGGCTCATCCTCTCTCGCAGTCGAAGGAGACCTGAGCTGAGAAATTGCAAACGTCCAGCAATTCCTCACACATGAGAAATGCCAGCACTGAAAGCTCTTGCTAGCCAGCACCGTTCCGTGGAAGCGCTCTCACAGGTGCAGCAACACTGGGGCTCTGCGCTTCTCTAGCCACCTAACGTCACGGTCACTATCTCTCCGTCTCGCAGAGCTGAGCTGAGAAATTGCAAACGTCCAGCAATTCCTCACACATGAAAAGTGCCAGCACTGAAAGCTACTGCTTGATCTAACCAGGCCTTGGCTAGCCTTTCAGAGCCACACAAAGGTTGGGGCTCTGTGCTCCTCTAGCCACCTAATCTTCTGCTCAACCTCTCTCGCAGTCGAAGGAGAGCTGAGCTGAGAAATTGCAAACGTCCAGCAATTCCTCACACATGAAAAGTGCCAGCACTGAAAGCTGCTCCTAGCAGGCACCGTTCCTTGGAAGTGCTCTCACAGGTGCAGCAACACTGGGGCTCTGCACTTCTCTAGCCACCTAATGTCACGGTCACTATCTCTCTGTCTTGCAGAGCTGAGCTGAGAAATTGCAAACATCCAGCAATTCCTCACACATGAAAAGTGCCAGCACTGAATGCTACTGTTTGATCTATGCATGCCTTGGCTAGCCTTTCAGAGCTACACAAAGGTTGGGGCTCTGTGCTCCTCTAGCCACCTAACCTTCTGCTCATCCTCTCTCGCAGTCGAAGGAGAGCTGAGCTGAGAAATTGCAAACGTCCAGCAATTCCTCACACATGAAAAGTGCCAGCACTGAAAGCTACTGCTTGATCTAACCAGGCCTTGGCTTGCCTTTCAGAGCCACACAAAGGTTGGGGCTCTGAGCTTCTCTAGCCACCTAATCTTCTGCTCATCCTCTCTCGCAGTCGAAGGAGAGCTGAGCTGAGAAATTGCAAACGTCCAGCAATTCCTCACACATGAGAAATGCCAGCACTGAAAGCTGTTGCTAGCCAGCACCGTTCCTTTGAAGCGCTCTCACAGGTGCAGCAACACTGGGGCTCTGCGCTTCTCTAGCCACCTAACGTCACGGTCACTATCTCTCCGTCTTGCAGAGCTGAGCTGAGAAATTGCAAACATCCAGCAATTCCCCACACATGAAAAGTGCCAGCACTGAAAGCTGTTGCTAGCAGGCACCGTTCCTTGGAAGCGCTCTCACAGGCGCAGCAACACTGGGGCTCTGCGCTTCTCTAGCCACCTAACGTCACGGTCACTATCTCTCCGTCTCGCAGAGCTGAGCTGGGAAATTGCAAACGTCCAGCAATTCCTCACACATGAAAAGTGCCAGCACTGAAAGCTACTGCTTGATCTAACAAGGCCTTGGCTAGCCTTTCAGAGCCACACAAAGGTTGGGGCTCTGTGCTCCTCTAGCCACCTAATCTTCTGCTCATCCTCTCTCGCAGTCGAAGGAGAGCTGAGCTGAGAAATTGCAAACGTCCAGCAATTCCTCAGACCTGAGAAATGCCAGCACTGAAAGCTACTGCTTGATCTAACCATGCCTTGGCTAGCCTTTCAGAGCCACACAAAGGTTGGGGCTCTGTGCTCCTCTAGCCACCTAATCTTCTGCTCATCCTCTCTAGCAGTCGAAGGAGAGCTGAGCTGAGAAATTGCAAACGTCCAGCAATCCCTCACACATGAAAAGTGCCAGCACTGAAAGCTACTGCTTGATCTAACCAGGCCTTGGCTAGCCTTTCAGAGCCACACAAAGGTTGGGGCTCTGTGCTCCTCTAGCCACCTAACATTCTGCTCATCCTCTCTCGCAGTCGAAGGAGAGCTGAGCTGAGAAATTGCAAACGTCCAGCAATTCCTCACACATGAAAAGTGCCAGCACTGAAAGCTACTGCTTGATCTAACCAGGCCTTGGCTAGCCTTTCAGAACCACACAAAGGTTGGGGCTCTGTGCTCCTCTAGCCACCTAATCTTCTGCTCATCCTCTCTCGCAGTCGAAGGACAGCTGAGCTGAGAAATTGCAAACGTTCAGCAATTCCTCAGACATGAAAAGTGCCAGCTCTGAAAGCTACTGCTTGATCTAACCAGGCCTTGGCTAGCCTTTCAGAGCCACACAAAGGTTGGGGCTCTGTGCTTCTCTAGCCACCTAACCTTTGGCTCATCCTCTCTCGCAGTCGAAGGACAGCTGAGCTGAGAAATTGCAAACGTCCACCAATTCCTCAGACATGAGAAATGCCAGCACTGAAAGCTCTTGCTAGCCAGCGCCGTTCCTTTGAAGCGCTCTCACAGGTGCAGCAACACTGGGGCTCTGCGCTTCTCCAGCGACCTAATGTCACAATCACTATCTCTCCGTCTCGCAGAGCTGAGCTGAGAAATTGCAAACGTCCAGCAATTCCTCAGACATGAGAAGTGCCAGCACTGAAAGCTACTGCTTGATCTAACCAGGCCTTGGCTAGCCTTTCAGAGCCACACAAAGGTTGGGGCTCTGTGCTCCTCTAGCCACCTAATCTTCTGCTCATCCTCTCTCGCAGTCGAAGGAGAGCTGAGCTGAGAAATTGCAAACGTCCAGCAATTCCTCACACATGAAAAGTGCCAGCACTGAAAGCTACTGCTTGATCTAACCATGCTTTGGCTAGCCTTTCAGAGCCACACAAAGGTTGGGGCTCTGTGCTTCTCTAGCCACCTAACCCTCGGCTCATCCTCTCTCGCAGTCGAAGGAGAGCTGAGCTGAGAAATTGCAAACGTTCACCAATTCCTCACACATGAAAAGTGCCAGCACTGAAAGCTACTGCTTGATCTAATCAGGCCTTGGCTAGCCTTTCAGAGCCACACAAAGGTTGGGGCTCTGTGCTCCTCTAGCCACCTAATCTTCTGCTCATCCTCTCTCGCAGTCGAAGGACAGCTGAGCTGAGAAATTGCAAACGTCCAGCAATTCCTCACACATGAAAAGTGCCAGCACTGAAAGCTACTGCTTGATCTAACCAGGCCTTGGCTAGCCTTTCAGAGCCACACAAAGGTTGGGGCTCTCTGCTTCTCTAGCCACCTAACCCTCGGCTCATCCTCTCTCGCAGTCGAAGGACAGCTGAGCTGAGAAACTGCAAACGTCCAGCAATTCCTCAGACTTGAAAAGTGCCAGCTCTGAAAGCTGTTGCTAGCCAGCACCGTTCCGTGGAAGCGCTCTCACAGGCACAGCAACACTGGGGCTCTGCGCTTCTCTAGCCACCTAACGTCACGGTCACTATCTCTCCGTCTCGCAGAGCTGAGCTGAGAAATTGCAAACGTCCAGCAATTGCTCACACATGAAAAGTGCCAGCACTGAAAGCTACTGCTTGATCTAATCAGGCCTTGGCTAGCCTTTCAGAGCCACACAAAGGTTGGGGCTCTGTGCTCCTCTAGCCACCTAATCTTCTGCTCATCCTCTCTCGCAGTCGAAGGAGAGTTGAGCTGAGAAATTGCAAACGTCCAGCAATTCCTCACACATGAGAAATGCCAGCACTGAAAGCTCTTGCTAGCCAGCACCGTTCCGTGGAAGCGCTCTCACAGGTGCAGCAACACTGGGGCTCTGCGCTTCTCTAGCCACCTAACGTCACAGTCACTATCTCTCCGTCTCGCAGAGCTGAGCTGAGAAATTGCAAACGTCCAGCAATTCCTCACACATGAAAAGTGCCAGCACTGAAAGCTACTGCTTGATCTAACCAGGCCTTGGCTAGCCTTTCAGAGCCACACAAAGGTTGGGGCTCTGTGGTCCTCTAGCCACCTAATCTTCTGCTCAACCTCTCTCGCAGTCGAAGGAGAGCTGAGCTGAGAAATTGCAAACGTCCAGCAATTCCTCACACATGAGAAGTGCCAGCACTGAAAGCTACTGCTTGATCTAACCAGGCCTTGGCTAGCCTTTCAGAGCCACACAAAGGTTGGGGCTCTGTGCTCCTCTAGCCACCTAATCTTCTGCTCATCCTCTCTCGCAGTCGAAGGAGAGCTGAGCTGAGAAATTGCAAACGTCCAGCAATTCCTCACACATGAAAAGTGCCAGCACTGAAAGCTACTGCTTGATCTATTCAGGCCTTGGCTAGCCTTTCAGAGCCACACAAAGGTTGGGGCTCTGTGCTTCTCTAGCCACCTAACCCTCGGGTCATCCTCTCTCGCAGTCGAAGGAGAGCTGAGCTGAGAAACTGCAAACGTCCACCAATTCCTCAGACATGAAAAGTGCCAGCACTGAAAGCTCTTGCTAGCCATCACCTTTCCTTGGAAGCCCCTTCACAGGCCCAGCAACACTGGGGATCTGCACTTTTCTATCCACCTGAAGTAATGGTCACTCTGTCTCTGTCTCGTAGAGCTCAGCTCTGAAATGGAAAGCATCCAGCATGTCCTCACACATGGAAAGTGCCAGGACTGAAAGCTGCTGCTTGACCTCTCTGTCCCTTGGCTACCCTTTCAGAGCCACACCAACCGTGGGGATCTGCACCTGCCTAGGCACCTCATGTTATGCTCTCTATCGCTCTCGCAGGCTAGGTAGAGCTCAGCTCTGAAATTGAAAACATCCAGCGACTGCTCCCACAGGGAAGGGGCCAGCACTGAAAGCTCTTGCTAGCCCTCACCTTTCCTTGGAAGCCCTTTCACAGGCCCAGCAACACTGGGGATCTGCGCTTCTCTAGCCATCTAATGTAATGATCACTGGTTGCAATGTGGACTCTTTTGCTCTCAAGTTTAGTGTGGTTGTTCTTAAAAGCGCGTTATGTAATACCTTACTTTCAGTATATGGTCCTTCTTATTGTGCTATTTATTACCTCTGGGAACTGGACTACTGTTATCATGTTATTGTTGTTTGTAACACTGGTTTATGATATGATAGAAGTGCAGGTCGTGAAACTAATTGGATGTTTGTACTCAGCATTTCTGTCACCTCTGTACTTCGGGAGCCGCCTATGGGAGCTTATTAATAATTATACCTTTTACCTTTTCTCCTCTGAGAGCCAATCTATGGAGGAGACATCTTCGTAGTATGGGTGCTATCTCCTAGAGAATATTAATAACTACACTTTCTACCTTTTCTCCTGGGGGAGCCAACCTATTGGGGAGACATCTTCCAACATCTTCCCTTTCTCCACCAGGTTAATTACAATAGCATTGGAGGAGTTTGTAAACTTTGAATATCCTTGGGATGTTGAACTCAGCATGCTCCTATTGCTAGGAATCAGCCTGTTCCTGAATGTGATTCAGATCTTGTTTAGGGTTAAACAACTATTTAAAAACACCACCCAGAGATCAACTGCCATGACTGCAGCTACTCAAACCCTGGTGACAGGCACTGCGTCTACTCAAACTCTGACAACAGGCACTTGTTACGACCCAGACCGGACAGACCAGAGGGTCGTAGAGCTTCTGGGATCCCCCCGGGCTAAATTAAGGTGAAACCACACCAAATGATCACTTTGAACGCTTTATTCGAATAATCCAAACTGTGGAAGGCACAACGGTGGGCAGCGTGGGTTGCAGCAAAACGTTCACAAGAAGAGAGAAAAGAGAGGGGAAAGAAAAAGGGGAAAAGAAAAGAGATGATAGTAACCACCCTTGGGTCCCACAGCGTCGACGACGAGCGTGGTAATCCTCCGGTGATGGGGGCGCGCAACGTGGCTCTTTGCAGTTGTCTTTTATAGTCTAAATCTCCGTCTACAGTCGCGCCTCCTGAAGACTTATATGGGTTCATTCCAGACAGTTCTCAACATATATGGTAGTGTTCCAGAGGGTTCTTTATCTACTGAGCATGTGCGGCTTATTGGGGTGGTGGTCTTAGGGACTCGCCAAGGAGCTACAAGCCCCCTCCTCAAACAAACTTTGTGTGGCCTCTGGCCATATGCGGTGGGTTACCAGGCTGGTTCTGCCACAACACAGGACTGCATACCCTCTGGCACGCCCCCTGTGTCCATGCCAACCACCTTCTTGCTAATGTATGTCCCTCCCTCTTTGTTATGCAGACTGTACCTTGGTTGCTACAATGTTTGAGACATTGACAGACATTAACTCTTTCAGTCCTTCACAGCACTGTGGCTAGTCTAACCCTGGTGACAGGTACTGCAGCTACTCTAACCCCAGCAACAAGCACTGCAGCTACTCAAACCCCTACGACAAGCACTGTGCCTATTCAAACCCCAGTGATAAGCAGTGAAGCTATTCAGACCCTGGCGACAGGCACTGTGGCTACTCAAACCTTGGTGATGGGTGATGCAGCTGAACTAGAGAATCAACCGGTGCCAGTATCAATCACCTCTATACAGAAGAAGAAAAATACAAAAAAATCAGTTCACTTAGCGAAGGATGAAGGTGAACCAGGGTCATCACGAGAACAGGAGGAAGAGGCAGAACCAGAGATAATCACCCAGTCCTTGAGTGAGCTGCGAGATATGCAAAGACTTCAGCCGTAGTCCAGGTGAGCACATTATCACCTGGCTGCTCCAATGCTGGGATAAGAGGGCCAGTAGCTTGGAATTAGAGGCTAAGGAAGCCAAGCAATTGGTATCCCTTTCTAGGGAAGGGGGCATTGACAAGGCAATTGGGAAAAAGACACAAGCCCTCAGCCTCTGGAGGCGACTTCTGTTGGGTGTGAGGGAAAGGTACCCCTTCAAGGAAGATGTTGTATGTCACCCAGGCAAGAGGACCGCCACGGAGAGAGGTATCCAGTACCTGAGGGAATTAGCCATGCGGGAGATGGTTTATTATGACCCAGGCAATGTGCAATTACCCAGAGATCCAGATGAAGTCCAACGTGCATGATTCATGTGGCGGAAGTTTTTACGAAGCGCACCATTGTCATATGCCAATGCATTGGCAGTAATGGACTGGAAAGATGAAGAGGGACCAACAGTAGATGAATTGGTTTGCCAGCTCCGGCAATACTAAGTAAGTCTCACTTCCTCCTTCATCGCAGCTGTGGAGAGACTGCCAGACATGCTAGAACTTCAATGCGAATTGGAGTCAAAGGCAGCCAAGTGATACGCCACAATTGATATCGCTAATGCATTTTTTTCAATCCCTTTGGCAGCAGAGTGCAGGCCACAGTTTGCTTTCACTTGGAGGGGCGTCCAGTACACCTGGAATCGACTGCCCCAGGGGTGGAAACACAGCCCCACCATTTGCCATGGACTAATCCAGACTGCACTGGAAAAGGGTGAGGCTCCAGAACACCTGCAGTACATTGATGACATCATCGTATGGGGCAACACAGCAGAAGAAGTTTTTGAGAAAGGGGAGAAAATAGTTCAAATCCTTCTGAACGCAGGTTTTGCCATAAAACAGAGTAAGGTGAAGGGACCTGCACAGGAGATCCAGTTTTTAGGAATAAAATGGCAAGATAGACATCGTCACATCCCAATGGATGTGATCAACAAAATAGCAGCTATGTCTCCACCGACTAGTAAACAGGAAATGCAAGCTTTCTTAGGCGTTGTAGGTTTTTGGAGAATGCATATTCCAAATTACAGTATGATTGTAAGCCCTCTCTATCAAGTGACCTGGAAGAAGAACAATTTTAAATGGGGCCCTGAGCAACAACAAGCCTTTGAACAGATTAAACGGGAGATTGTTCATGCAGTAGCCCTTGGGCCAGTCTGGGCAGGACCAGATGTTAAAAATGTGCTCTACACCGCAGCCGGGGAGAATGGCCCTACCTGGAGCCTCTGGCAGAAGGCACCTGGGGAGACCCGAGGTCGACCTCTAGGGTTTTGGAGTCCAGGATCTGAGGCCCGCTATACTCCAACTGAAAAGGAGATATTAGCAGCATATGAAGGAGTTGGAGCTGCTTCAGAAGTGGTTGGTACTGAAACACAGCTCCTATTAGCACCCCGACTGCCAGTGCTGGGCTGGATGTTCAAAGGGAAGGTCCCTTCTACACATCATGCAACTGATGCTACGTGGAATAAGTGGGTTGCACTGATCACACAACAAAGTCGAATAGGAAACCCCTGTCGCCCAGGAATTTTGGAAGTGATCACGGACTGGCCAGAAGGCAAAGATTTTGGAATATTGCCAGAGGAGGAGGTGACGCATTCTGAAGAGGCCCCACTGTATAATAAACTGCCAGAAAATGAGAGGCAATATGCCCTGTTCATTGATGGGTCCTGTCGCATTGTAGGAAAGCATCGGAGGTGGAAGGCAGCTGTGTGGAGTCCTATACAACAAGTTGCAGAAACTGCTGAAGGAGAAGGTGAATCAAGTCAATTTGCAGAGGTGAAAGCCATCCAGCTGGCGGACGCTCAGTATATAAACAGGGGGGAGTTGGCCGGGAGGAGCAGATTGCTGCTTGGGCATCGGTCAGTGGGTGGTGAGCAATTGCATTGTGCGTCACTTGTCTTTTCTTGGGTGTTATTTCTTTTTTTTGTTATATTCCTCTTCATTACAATTATTATATTATTATTCTTAGTTATTAATGTATTTTATTTTACTTTATTTATTAAACCGTTCTTATCTCAACCCATGAGTTTTACTTCTTTTTTCCGATCCTCCTCCCCATCCCACTGGGAGGGGGGAGGGGGAAGCAGCTGCATGGTCTTTAGTTGCTGACTGGGGTTAAACCACAACAGTCCTTTTTGGCGCCCAACGTGGGGCATGAAGGGTTGAGATAACGACAGATCTGATCAGAGTGTGTTAAAACAAACTTGTTCTAAGTATTCATTGTATTGGTTTGATATTCACTGGTTACAATGTGGACTCTTTTGCTCTCAAGGTTGGTGTGGTTGTTCTTAAAGGTGCATTATGTAATATATTCCTTGCAGTATATGCTCCCTGTTGTGCTATTTATCACCTCTGGGAACTGGACTAGAGTTATCATGTTGTTGTTTGTAACACTGGCTTATGATAGAAGTGCAGGTCGTGAAACTAATTGGGTGTTTGTACTCAGCATTGTTGTCACCTCTGTACTTCGGGAGCCACCTATGGGTGGAGCCCAAAATACTTCAGCATGCTGTGCTCTCTGCTAGAGCTGAAAGAATACAGTGTAGCTTTGCTCTCTTCTTGACTAGAGGTCAGGAAGGTGAGGTAGTAGATGACTTACAATATTGTGTAGCATGCTCTACTTTTAACATGGGGGCTGCTTTTTTTAATGGTAATTGTGTTGATTTTGTGAGAAATGTGAATGTGATTCGTGTGAGTAAAAAACAGAATAGAAGAGGGAGGATTGGTTCATGTAGATATGAAGACATAGTTGAGTGAAAGCACCATTGTTTTAATGCAACTGCGGACCCTGACGGGGAAGATGATTGTGTAATCGCAAACTGCAGAAGTTCCTTTATCTATGGGGTTGTAAGTTTCTAAGTGGTACAAGCTTAAAACCGGTTGGGGGACGATTGGTTACCAGAAGGAATGACAGAAGGCACGCGCTGCACGAGATAAGAAGGCGAAGAGTTCAACCTTAAAAATCTGTATAAAGGTCGCTGAGGAAGACTCTTACTTCATCCCAAGACCCCCGCCCAAGACCACTGTCGTGGTTTAACCCCAGCCGGCAGCTAAGCACCACGCAGCCGCTTGCTCACTGCCCCCCCCCACCCCTGGGATGGGGGAGAGAATCAGGGAAAAAAAACAAAACTCGTGAGTTGAGATAAAGACAGTTTAATAGGACAGAAAGGAATGAAAAACAATGATAATGATAATAATAATATGACAATAGCAATACTAAAAGAATTAAACTATACAAAGCAAGTGGTGCACAATGCAATTGCTCACCACTCGTTGACCGATGCCCAGTTAGTTCCCGAGCCGCGATCCCCCTCCCAGTTAACTCCCCCCAGTTTATATACTGGACATGATGTCATATGGTATGGAATAGCTCTTTGGCCAGTTTGGGTCAGCTGTCCTGATGGTGTCCCCTCCCAGCTTCTTGTGCCCCTCCAGCCTTCTTGCTGGCTGGGCATGAGAAGCTGAAAAATCCTTGACTTCTTAGTATAAACACTGCTTAGCAACACCTAAAAACATCAGTGTGTTATCAACATTCTTTTCCTACTAAATCCAAAACACAGCACTATACCAGCTACTAAGAAGAAAATTAACTCTGTCCTAGCCGAAACCAGGACAGTATCCACCCCTTATTCTATACCATCTACATCATGTCCAGGTCCCACACTTCCCAATGCATTTTCAATTAATCACCACCACTTTTGCTGCCTTTTAATACATATACACACAGATATCATTCCCTTAATGTATAAGCCTTTACAATGTCCATTTAAAATGTTCGTTGAGTTCATTCAGTCCATGACTTTGGACTCCATCTATCATAACAGTCTGTCTGGGCAGGAGGGATGGTGTGAAGTCCGCTCAGTCGGCAGAGCAGGATCCGGCTTTGGTGCAGTGCAGCGGGCGGATGACATTGGGCGCAGCAGGAGGATGGTGTGTAGTGTTGGATTGTTGCATGCTGCAGTCAGTCCTGGTTCCATCACTACTGCACTTCGCTTGGTTTTATCAAAGTTCATTCTTTATAAACTAGATAATTCTTACTGTAATACTGCTGATATAGCATATAACAACTATAGTAATGATGACATACAGTGGCAGGGTTATATAGCAATTAACATAATACAATTTAATTCACTGGCTATTCTCACCTAAAATCAAATCCCCTTGAGGCACACATCGGACTTCCCCGTCCTTCCGCATCACCCACCAAGTGCACCCAGGTCCTTGAGCAAAAGCGATCCCACGAATGGGTTTTCCTTTGCTTGAGGCAGGAGTAACCCAGACTGTCTTCCCTAGCATATTTTTTATGTGCACTACAGGGACCTTATCCCCTTCTACAGTACGTAAAAGTTCTGATTGGGCAGGGCCAGCCCGATTGGCAGATCCTCTAGTGTTGACTAACCAGGTGGCCTTTGCTAAATGTGTATCCCAATGTTTAAAAGTCCCACCACCCATTGCTTTCAATGTAGTCTTTAACAACCCATTGTATCGCTCGATTTTCCCGGAGGCTGGTGCATGATATGGGATGTGATACACCCAGTCAGTGCCATGCTCTTTGGCCCAGGTGTCTATGAGGTTGTTCCGGAAATGAGTCCCGTTGTCTGACTCAATTCTTTCTGGGGTACCGTGTCGCCATAAGACTTGCTTCTCAAGGCCCAGGATAGTGTTCCGGGCGGTGGCATGGGGCACGGGATATGTTTCCAGCCATCCGGTGGTTGCTTCCACCATTGTAAGCACATAGCGCTTGCCTTGGCGGGTTTGTGGGAGTGTGATGCAGTCAATCTGCCAGGCCTCCCCATATTTATATTTCAGCCATCGTCCCCCATACCAAAGAGGCTTTAACCGCTTGGCTTGCTTAATTGCAGCGCATGTTTCACATTCATGGATGACCTGTGCGATAGTGTCCATGGTCAAATCCACCCCTCGATCACGAGCCCATCTATATGTTGCATCTCTTCCCTGATGCCCTGAGGTGTCATGGGCCCACCGAGCTAAAAATAATTCACCCTTATGTTGCCAGTCCAGATCCACCTGAGCTACTTCAATCCTAGCAGCCTTGTCTACGTGTTGATTGTTTTGATGTTCTTCAGTGGCCCGGCTCTTGGGTACATGGGCATCTACATGACATACTTTCACAACCAGGTTCTCTAGCCGGGCAGCAATATCTTGCCACAATGCAGCAGCCCAGATGGGTTTACCTCTGCGTTGCCAGTTGCTCTGCTTCCATTGCTGCAACCACCCCCACAGAGCATTTGCCACCATCCATGAATCAGTATAGAGATAAAGTATTGGCCATTTTTCTCGTTCAGCAATGTCTAAAGCCAGCTGGATGGCTTTCACCTCTGCAAACTGACTCGATTCACCTTCTCCTTCTGCAGTTTCTGCAACTTGTCGTATAGGACTCCATACAGCCGCCTTCCACCTCCGATGCTTTCCTACAATGCGACAGGACCCATCAGTAAACAGGGCATATTGCCTCTCATTTTCTGGCAGTTTATTATACAATGGTGCCTCTTCAGCACGCGTTACCTCCTCCTCTGGTGATATTCCAAAATCTTTGCCTTCTGGCCAGTCTGTGATCACTTCCAGAATTCCTGGGCGACTAAGGTTTCCTATTCGACTTCACTGTGTGATCAGTGCAACCCACTTACTCCATGTAGCATCAGTTGCGTGATGTGTAGAAGGGACCTTCCCTTTGAACATCCAGCCTAGCACTGGCAGTCGGGGTGCCAACAGGAGCTGTGTTTCAGTACCAACCACTTCTGAAGCAGCTCGAACTCCTTCATATGCTGCTAATATCTCCTTTTCAGTTGGAGTATAGCGGGCCTCAGATCCTCGATATCCCCGACTCCAAAACCCTAGAGGTCGACCTCGGGTCTCCCCAGGTGCTTTCTGCCAGAGGCTCCAGGTAGGGCCATTCTCCCTGGCTGCGGTGTAGAGCACATTTTTAATATCTGGTCCTGCCCGGACTGGCCCAAGGGCTACTGCATGAACTATCTCCCGTTTAATCTGTTCAAAGGCTTGTTGTTGCTCAGGGCCCCATTTAAAATCGTTCTTCTTCCGGGTCACTTGATAGAGAGGGCTTACAATCAGACTATAATTTGGAATATGCATTCTCCAAAAACCTACAACACCTAAGAAAGCTTGCGTTTCCTGTTTACTAGTCGGTGGGGACATAGCTGCTATTTTGTTGATCACATCCATTGGGATATGACGACGTCCGTCTTGCCATTTTATTCCTAAAAACTGAATCTCCTGTGCGGGTCCCTTCACCTTACTTTGTTTTATGGCAAAACCGGCTTTCAGAAGGATTTGGATTATTTTCTCCCCTTTCTCAAAAACTTCTTCTGCTGTGTTGCCCCATACAATGATGTCATCAATGTACTGCAGGTGTTCTGGAGCTCCACCTTTTTCTAGTGCATTTTGGATCAGTCCATGGCAAATGGTGGGGCTGTGTTTCCACCCCTGGGGCAGTCGATTCCAGGTGTACTGGACGCCCCTCCAAGTGAAAGCAAACTGTGGCCGGCACTCTGCTGCCAAAGGGATTGAAAAAAATGCATTAGCGATATCAATTGTGGCGTATCACTTGGCTGCCTTTGACTCCAATTCGCATTGAAGTTCTAGCATGTCTGGCACAGCAGCACTCAGCGGTGGCGTGACTTCATTCAGGCCACGATAGTCTACTGTTAGTCTCCATTCTCCATTAGACTTTCGCACTGGCCATATGGGGCTGTTAAAGGGTGAGCGAGTCCTGCTGATCACTCCTTGGCTCTCCAGTCGATGAATCAGCGTATGGATGGGAATCAGGGAGTCTCGGTTGGTGCGATATTGCCGCCGGTGCACCGTTGTGGTAGCGATCGGCACCTGTTGTTCTTCAACCCTCAGCAACCCCACAACCGAAGGGTCCTCAGAGAGACCAGGTAAGGTGGACAACTGTTCAATTCCCTCTGTCTCCAAGGCAGCTATACCAAAAGCCCACCGATACCCCTTTGGGTCTTTAAAATACCCTCTCCTGAGAAAGTCTATGCCAAGGATGCATGGGGCCTCTGGGCCAGTCACAATGGGGTGTTTCTGCCACTCATTCCCAGTTAGGCTTATTTCAGCCTCCAATAGAGTTAGCTGTTGAGATCCCCCTGTCACACCAGAGATACAGATGGGTTCTGCCCCTTCATAACTTGATGGCATTAGAGTACACTGTGCACCAGTATCCACTAGGGCCTCATACTCCTGTGGGTCTGATGTGCCAGGCCATCGAATCCACACAGTCCAATAAACCCGGTTGTCCCTTTCCTCCACCTGGCTGGAGGCAGGGCCCCTCTAATCCTGGTCAGAGTATTTGTTACTCACTTCTTGTAAAAATGACTTAGAGGTCCCTTCAAGAGGGTCAGAAGCCCTTCTACTTTGTCTGGCAACCGGAGCGGCATCTTTCCTGGAAGAATCCCCTTTTCTGGTTGTTTTTCCTTTCAATTCACGTACCCGTGCATCTAGGACCGAGGTAGGTTTTCTATCCCACTTCCTCATGTCCTCTCCGTGGTCACGCAGGTAAAACCACAGGGTACCCCGTGGTGTATACCTCCTATATTCTCTCTCTTGATCAGAGGAATGCTCACTCCTAATAGCTGAGATATTGGTCTGTACAGGTGGGGAGTAGGACTTTTCGATCAGTTCAATCAGTTTTTCGGACTTTTTGGACAGTTTTTCCACAGCCGAGACACAGGCTCGTAGGGATGAAGAGAGATTTTCTTCATATTGCCGGAGTTGGCGAGCCATTTCATCCACTGTCGGTGCCTCTTCGTCTTTCCAAGTTAGTACTGCCAATGGGTTGGCATACGATGATGGTGCGCTCCGTACAAACTTCCGCCACATGGGTCGTGTGCATTGAACTTCGTCTGGATCTTTGGGTAATTGTAAACTATCCGGGTCATAATAAATCATCTCTAGCATGGCTAATTCCCTCAGGTACTGAATACCTCTTTCCATGGTAGTCCACTTGCCTGGTTGACATATAACATCTTCCTTGAAGGGATACCTTTCCTTCACACTTGACAGGAGTCGCCTCCAGAGGCTGAGGGCTTGTGTCCCTTTTCCAATCGCCTTATCAATGCCACCTTCCCTAGCAAGTGATCCCAGCTGCTTGGCTTCCTTACCCTCTAATTCCAGGCTACTAGCCCCATTGTCCCAGCATCGGAGCAGCCAGGTGATAATGTGCTCACCTGGACGACGGCTGAAATCTTTTCGCATATCCCACAGCTCACTCAGGGATAGAGATCAGGTGATTACTTCTGGTTCTGCCTCTTCCTCCTGTTCTCGTGATGGCCCTGGTTCATCTTCATCCTTCGCTAAACGAACTGATTTTTTTGTATATTTCTTCTTCTGTATAGGGGCGACTGATACTGGCACAGGTTGGTTCTCTGGTTCAGCCGCAGCGCCTGTCGCAGGGGTCGAAGTGGCTGCAGCGCTTGTCGCAGGGGTCGGAGTAGCCGCAGCACCTGTCGCAGGGGTCGGAGTAGCCGCAGCGCCTGTCGCAGGGGTCGGAGTAGCCGCAGTGTCTGTTGTCGGGGCTGGAGTAGCCGCCTTGCCTGTCGCTAGGGTTGCAGTAGCCGCTGCGTCTGTTGCAGGGGTTGGAGTAGCTGCAGTATCTGTTGGTCTGTTTTCCCTCCCTTCCCCCTGAGGGTGCTGCACAGTATCAAGCAGTGTTTGGTAGATACTAGCCAGGGCCCAGCACAGTGCGATAAGTTGTGCCTCTTTGGAATAGCCACAGCATTTTCCTCTCAGATAATCTATCACTTTATCAGGGTCCTGTAGTTGTTCAGGAGTGAAGTTCCAAACCATTGGAGGTGAGAAGTTCTCTAGATACCTGCCCATTTTCTCCCACATGCCATGCCACCCATGGCTATTAAGCCTCGGGGCAGATTTCCGAAAGGTATTCTTAAACAGTTGTTTAACCTTAAACAAGGCCTGGAACACATTCAGGAGACATAACAATAGGAACATGCTGGTTTGAACATCCCAAGGATATTCAAAATTCTCAAGAGCCACTGTAATTTGCCTGGAGGAGAAGGGGAAGGTGAAGAAATGTGTCTCCCCTGTGGCTTGGCTCTCCGATGAGAAAAGGTACAAGGTGTAATTATTAATAGTTTCTGATAGACGGCTCCCGAAGTACGGAGGTGACGGCAATGCTGAGTACAAATACCAGATTAGTTCCACGATCAGCAATTCTATCGTATCATAAGCCAGTGTTACAAAGTACAACAACATGATAACTCTGGCCCAGTTCCCACGGGTGATAAACAGCACAACAGGGAGCATATACTGCAAGTAAGGTATCACATAACGCACCTTTAAGAACAAGCGCACCAACTTTGAGAGTGAATACATCAACATTGTGACCAGCAACTATTGAACTAATATAATGTATGTTTATAACAAATTTGTTCTAACACATTCCAGTCAGATTTGTCGTTATCTCAACCCGTCGAGCCCCACGTTGGGCGCCAAAAAGGACTGTCGTGGTTTAACCCCAGCCGGCAGCTAAGCACCACGCAGCCGCTTGCTCACTGCCCCCCCCCACCCCTGGGATGGGGGAGAGAATCAGGGAAAAAAAAACAAAACTCGTGAGTTGAGATAAAGACAGTTTAATAGGACAGAAAGGAATGAAAAACAATGATAATGATAATAATAATATGACAATAGCAATACTAAAAGAATTAAACTATACAAAGCAAGTGGTGCACAATGCAATTGCTCACCACTCGTTGACCGATGCCCAGTTAGTTCCCGAGCCGCGATCCCCCTCCCAGTTAACTCCCCCCAGTTTATATACTGGACATGAAGTCATATGGTATGGAATAGCTCTTTGGCCAGTTTGGGTCAGCTGTCCTGATGGTGTCCCCTCCCAGCTTCTTGTGCCCCTCCAGCCTTCTTGCTGGCTGGGCACGAGAAGCTGAAAAATCCTTGACTTAGTATAAACACTACTTAGCAACAACTAAAAACATCAGTGTGTTATCAACATTCTTTTCCTACTAAATCCAAAACACAGCACTATACCAGCTACTAAGAAGAAAATTAACTCTGTCCTAGCCGAAACCAGGACAACCACCAAGAGGCAGTGCGCATGTGAAAGGGACTTGCAAAACTCATTTTAATACGAAGCGAAGGACAATTTGCATATCGCATCACCCTGTTAAATACGTAAGAGTATAGACTATAAACGCTATATGCTGCTGTCTGTAGGTGTGCGTGTTGGTAGAGCCCAGGTTCCCCGCGCACCCAGCGCTGTTTGCTTGCCTTTATTCGCTAATAAACCAAGTTCCTGTTAACGTATTATTTTGGGACTCGGTCATTTATCACAATTTGGGGGCTCGTCCGGGATGGTCTTGGTTCCTGAATTCTGACTTGATCTAGGAGGGGCGCCCCACCGTTTGGTGGCTCCTGTTCGGGTCAGGTCGGGACCAACGCCATCCTGAACCTGAATAGAGGCAAGCAAAGAATTCGATTTTTGGAGCTCCCTTGCCGGTTGCGGCAGTTGATTTTGCCCGTAATTCTGTGCGCAAAGAAGCGAACGAAGACGACGGAGTCGTGAGTATTAAAGGCGTATACCGTTCGGTTGGGTGGGATTCGGTTGCCTGTGTGTGAAGAGTGTGATTGAGACGGAACGTAGTTCCGAAGCGAGTGCAGAGGTCTTCTAACCGCGGTTCCAATCTCCCGCAAGGGACTTGGCCGGTGAAGGACCGAAGCGATTCCTATAGGATTCGTGGGTGGGTGATAGGTCCTAAGCCCCCTGCAAGACACTCTTGTTAAGGTAACCAAGGGCTGTAGGAATTGCCACGGTAAAATTCCTAGATGGGCCAAATAAAATCTAAGACCCAGGACCAGAAGAAAGGGAGCGAATTACCAGACATACTACTAGAATGTCCATTAGGGATAATGATTAGAAATTGGAATAATAGGGGCCCCAGAAAAGGAAAAAGCAAATTAAAAATGGTTCAATATTGTACGGTAGAGTGGCCGAAGGAGCCTTTAAAACCACATGTTTTTTGGCCTGTTTTTGGATCTTTTGAGGACTGGGTCTGCCAAGCCTTAAATATATATGTTAATACAAAGGAACCTTTTAGTCAAGAGGAAAGTGATTATGCAGGATTATGGATTAGGACTTCACATCCTTTTCCCGCCTCGATACTTGCATTAAAGGCAGATGAAAAGCCTGAGGAGGAAGAAAAAGAGAAAGAAAAAGGAAAAAATAATGATGAATGGGAGCCGCTAGATAACATACCACCACCGTATAATCCACCCCCGGCAGCTCCGCACCCGGGGATGGTACCACCCCCTCCTCCGGCGCCGACAGCTCCCAGATCAGATCTACCGCCAGCTGCATGTAAACGAAGTAGAATTGCCGCCTCTGAAGGAACTGTTTTATATCCCCTAAGGGAAGTACCCCTTGGAGGAAATCAGGGAGGCATTGGATTTGTAGCTGTACCACTAAGTACTACAGATATGAGAAACTTCAAAAAGGAAATGGGGACTTTATTAGATGATCCACTGGGAGTGGCCGAAAAACTAGATCAATTCCTAGGTCCTAATACCTATACCTGGGAAGAAATGCAGTCCATTTTAGGGATTTTATTTACTACTGAGGAAAAGGGAATGATCAGACAGGCAGGAATGAGAATTTGGGAAAGACAGAATCAGGCAGGACCCCCGGCGGACCAGAAATGGCCAAACGTGGGTCCTCACTGGGATGATCAACAACCCCAGGGGAGACAGAACATGAGGGATTTAAGAACGTTAATCATACAAGGAATAAGGGAGGCGGTTCCACGAGGACAAAACATCAATAAAGCATTTAGTGAACAGCAAAGGAAGGATGAATCTCCCACAGAGTGGTTGGAGAGATTAAGGAAGAGTCTGCAGATGTATTCAGGAATTGATCCGAATACAGTAGCTGGAACCGCACTCCTCAGAACACAATTTGTGGCCAAATCCTGGGGAGATATAAGAAGGAAATTAGAAAAGCTAGAAGATTGGCAAGAGAAGGGATTAGAGGAGTTACTCAGGGAAGCACAAAAAGTCTATGTCAGACGAGATGAAGAAAAACAAAAAGCAAAAGCAAAAATTTTCATAGCTGCTGTTCGAGAGAGTCAGAAAAATAAGAATTCATCTGGGGAAAGGAAAGAAAGAGGGGTGAACAGAATTCCCCAAGAACCACCCCGCCGAGAAAGAACAACTATTTCTGTTTGCTATTACTGTGGCAAAAAGGGACACATTCAGAAGAATTGCCGTAAGCGAAAACAGGATGAGCAAATGCTTAAAGAAGAATAGGGGTGTCAGGGGCTATATCTCTTGGGGACTTCAACATCAACAGAGCCCTTGATAAAATTGTTAATAGGACCCCATAAAGAGGAATACTCATTTTTAGTAGATACTGGGGCTGAGAAATCAACGATTCAAAAACTTCCAAAAGGCATAGAAAAAGGGAAAAATTACATGTCAGTAATTGGTGCAAAAGGGGAGCCTTTTAAGGTACCTATTCTAGAAGACGTAAAAATAGAATCGGAAAAGAAAATCTGCTTGAATGATTTACTTTTGCTTCCCGAAGCAGAATATAATCTGTTAGGAAGAGACTTAATTCTGAAATTAAATTTCAGTATTCAGAGTCAAGGGGACAAACTACAGGTTAAATTATACACTTTAACACAAGCAGATGAAGAAGTTATCAACCCCTCAGTATGGTATCAGGAAGGGGAAACTGGGAAGATAGATATGAATCCAATAGTTGTTCAAATAACAGATCCACATCGTCCGATTAGAATCAAACAATATCCCATACCGATGGGAGGTCGAAGAGGATTGAAACCTATAGTAGACAGGCTTTTAAAAAAAGGGACTTTAGAACCGTGTATGTCACCTCATAATACACCCATCCTACCTGTAAAGAAACCCGATGGGTCATATAGGATGGTACAAGATTTAAGGGCCGTAAATCAACGAACGATTACCAAATTCCCTGTGGTAACTAATCCTTATACTTTATTGAGTCATTTATCTCCCAAGCATATTTGGTATAGTGTAATAGATCTGAAAGATGCTTTTTGGGCTTGCCCCCTAGATAAAGGATCTAGAGATTATTTTGCCTTTGAATGGGAGGATCCTGAAACAGGGAGAAAACAACAATTGAGGTGGACCGTACTACCACAGGGGTTTACAGAATCACCTAATCTGTTTGGACAAACATTAGAAACAATTTTACAAGATTTCACTATACCCAGGGAGGTAAAGTTATTACAATATGTAGATGACCTATTGATAGCAGGGGAAACTGAGGAAGAAACCCAAAAGGCTACTATTGAACTATTAAATTTCCTGGGAGAAAAGGGATTAAAGGTGTCCCGGTCAAAATTGCAATTTACAGAACAAGAAGTGAGATATTTAGGGCATTGGTTAAGTGAAGGAAAAAAGAAATTAGACCCTGACAGAATATCTGGGATTTTATCCCTGAGACCCCCAAAAACTAAAAAGGAAATAAGACAAGTATTGGGATTATTAGGGTATTGCAGACCATGGCTTGAAGGCTATAGTGAAAAGGTAAAATTTCTATATGAGAAATTGACTAATAACCAGTTTAAGTGGTATGTGGAAGATGAAAAAAAGTTTGAAGAAATTAAAAGGACACTTGTGGAAGCACCTGTGTTGAGCCTTCCAGAGTTGGAAAAACCTTTTTATCTATTTGTAAATACATCCAATCAAACAGCATATGGAGTTCTCACTCAAGACTGGGCAGGGGTTAAAAAGCCTGTAGGATACTTGTCTAAATTACTTGATCCAGTAAGTAGAGGATGGCCTGCTTGTCTCCAGGCCTTGGTTGCTACAGCACTATTAACAGAAGAAGCTAGGAAAATTACTTTTAGCGCCCCTTTGAAGGTATTTACCCCACACAATGTTAGGGGAGTTCTCCAACAAAAAGCTGAAAAATGGCTAACGGATAGCAGAATTTTAAAGTATGAGACCATATTGATTAACTCTCCAGATTTAGAGCTAAAAGTTACTTCTGCTCAAAGTCCAGCACAATTTTTGTTCGGAGAACCGTCAGAAAAGTTGCAACATGATTGCTTAGAAGTAATCGAAGTTCAAACTAAAGTGAGACTGGATTTAAAGGAAACTGAACTAGAAAAAGGAGAAAAATTGTTTGTAGATGGATCTTCCCGAATAGTTGAAGGGAAGAGAAAATCAGGGTATGCAATAATAAATAAAGATTTAGAGATTGTTGAATCGGGACCTTTAAGTCCAGCATGGTCAGCTCAAGCTTGTGAGTTGTATGCTTCTATACAGAGCTTTAGAATTATTAAAGGGAAAAAGCGGAACAATATTCACGGACTCTAAATATGCATTTGGAGTGGTCCACACTTTTGGAAAAATCTGGGAAGAAAGAGGCCTAATTAATACTCAAGGGAAGAATCTAATACATCAAGAATTAATAATAAAAATTTTAAGAATGTGAAGGGAACCAAAAGAGATAGCAGTAGTACATATAAGAGGACATCAAAAAGGGTTAGATTATCAGACTAGGGGAAACAATCTCGCAGATAAAGAAGCCCAGGAGGCAGCTTTAAGGGCTCCGATTGTTCGGGTTAATATAATACAAACAAAAGAGGATACAAGTGAGGAGGAACGAGAAAGTGAAAAGAAGTATACCCCTGAGGAAATAACCAGACTTGAGAAAATAGGGGCAAAATTCGAACGAGGAAAATGGACACTGCCCGATGGCAGAGAAATGTTGCCAAAGGCTTATGCTAGACAGATTTTGGAGCGTTTACATGTACAAACACATTGGGGTACAAGAGCATTAAGCGATCATTTTCTTAAACAATTTGGCTGTATTGGAATCTTTGAAATAGCTAAACAGATTACACAAGGTTGCTTGACTTGTCACAAAGTAAACAAGAAAGTGTTCCGACAAGTGGCAGCAGGGGGAAGAAGAACAGCTTGTAGACCTTTTGAGAGAATACAAGTTGATTTTACCGAACTCCCTAAAGTCGGAAGGTTGAAATATCTATTGGTAATGGTAAACCATTTAACACAATGGGTAGAAGCCTACCCTGTGACACGAGCTACAGCACAAATGGTAGTGAAAATTTTATTAGAACACTTAATACCTAGATATGAGATAATCCAGTACATTGATTCTGACCAAGGCACTCATTTTACTTCCAAAATAATAGAGGTGCTATGTCAATCCTTAGGTATCAGGTGGGAACACCACACCCCATGGCATCCACAAAGCTCGGGAAAAGTAGAGAGAATGAATCAAACAATAAAACAACAACTGGCCAAGTTAATGATTGAAACACAGATGCCTTGGACAAAATGCCTATCATTGGCACTTCTAAATATAAGAACAAAACCCCATAGTGAGACTGGATTATCACCCTATGAAATGCTATATGGCACGCCCTACTCTCAGGGGATGCCACTTGGAAATAATATAGTAGAAGATCATGATGTTCAGAAACATATAATTATTTTGGGAAAAAACGTTGAAAAAAATTAAGAAAAATAGGAATGTTAGCTCAAACACCACCCCTGGGATTTGCAATCCATCAGTTGAAGCCTGGGGACAGGGTGTTGATAAAAACATGGAAAGAAGAAACTTTATCCCCTCTTTGGGAGGGACCTTATCTTGTTTTGTTAACCACAAATACCGCTGTCCGAACTGCGGAAAAAGGGTGGACCCACGTATCGCGAGTCAAGGGTCCAATAAAGGAGTGGAAGGTAACATCGGAGCCAGGAGAGACTAAGCTAACCATAAGACGAACCTGAAGATCCTGACAACGAAAAGAAGACTGGACCTATGGACAGCTTCCTTTAAACCAGGCAAACTCTGTCTGGATTAATTTATGTCAGTTGAAGTTAGAGAAAGTCTTTATACATGGTTCCAAATACCACGGGGATGTAAGGTGAAACAGGTATACTTTATTCCTTGGAGGGAAGAAAGAATACCTCAACTAACAGGGGGAGCAGGCTGTTATAAAATCACGGGAGTCCCAAAAATTTTTCCCTTGGCCTGTGATTTAAAAAAAGAAACCCCGGGATTTCCTAGATCAATAATCCCACCTGAAATCCCATGCATTGAACACCTTGATTTGGGTCATCTATGTTGGATAGTCTGTAGATGCTGGAATTGTAACCAAAAATGGTCTTGTGTATCGTTTAACAAACAACCGTACTGCAAAAAGTGCAGAAACCCTAATTCACTCCCTACAAGGGAACAAATAAGACAAGTCGAAATTCTTAAACTGTTTTGCGGCTGGGAATTGCTTTTACCTGAAACATGGGAAGTATTTGAGAGCGATTGGTATCGGGTTTTGGCCAAGTGTGCTAAAGAATTTGCATGGAAGAGGGCCCAGCGAAAATATTAAATAACAGAATAAGAGCAGGGTCGATCTCTAAATTATAAATCAAAAATTAAACTAACTGTTGGAACATAGCATACAAGTGACTAAAGGGTTTGAGAAGCCCCAACTTTGGTCTCAAAGTAATCTAAAGGAGTCACCCGATACTAAAAGGAAAGAGGGCAAGACCGGAGTGGGAACTGGTATTGCGGCTGTAGAAGTCTGCCAAGGGCTGCAACCCCTTTGGGCTGTGACTGCCGAATACTATGGCCCTGTCCGGACCTCTTTTGATTATACTTGGGGTAAACTCCTTAACTTTGGCCACGACAAATAACTGCAGTCTATGTGTGACGACCACTAGGAGGGGGAAGATAAGCTCCCAAACCTTGGTTTATCACACTATCTATGACTGCAAAGGCAAAAAAAAATGGGAACTGTATTCATAATTCGACCCAGTATGCCCTATGTAACGAAGGAAATAGAACTGTATGCTATGATCCCACAGAACTCCCTTATCAATATTGGGTAGAAATGAAGACAAATTCAGAGGAAGGTAGATTAATCGGAACAAGTAAGGTCATAACCGATTTGAGTACTCCGGTTTCAATAGTTTTCGATGCATGTGACGTTATAGATGATGATCTAGATACTAATTGTGGAAGTTTAGAATGGAGACGATATTACAGTAATCAACCAAAATATATTTGCCCAGGTGCACATCAATGTCCAATAAATCCTGATTATGTACCAAGTCAAACAGCCAGGTACCAATCGTCACATCTATGTGGAAGGAGGGACTGGTCTTGCGTATGTTGGGATACTATAGGTTGGGGATATGATTATCAATGTAAGGATCTAAAAGCTTTAATAACGAGGATAGAAACAGGAAGTAATTGCACAACTCGTACCTGTAATCCGGTAAATCTAACCCTTATAAATTTGGAAAATTGGAAGCAGAAACAGGTAACCAAAATTGGACTTAAGATATATGGACCTGGAGAGGATCCAGGTGTAATAATTAAAAATAAAATTAAAGAAAAGACAAAAGAATCAGTACAACACAGATTATTATTTAACTCATTCTACCATGAAATGGAGACAGGGGTGAAATATGAAATCCCCACAGTAGCTAAAAATCTATTTGTAAATCTTGCTGAAAACATTGCTAAATCATTAAGTGTAACTAACTGTTATGTTTGCGGTGGAACAAATCAAGGTGAACGATGGCCATGGGAAGCTATGGAGAGCAACATAGGTGATTCCCAAGTATGGAACACAACGGGAACAGGTAACAGGAAACAACGATGGGTACTCCAAACGAGTATAATCGGAAGGAGTTGTTGGCAAAACCTAAAAGATAATGGAAAGCAAGTAGGTCACTTGGAATGTGAAGGAGGTTACCTATGGAATGAAACAACGAATAACTGGGATAAGTGGGGAAGCCCACTAAAAATGAATAATCAATTTACGAAATGGACTAGTGGGCGAGACATATCGAAGGGTTGGCCAAGCCCTGAAGGACATTATTGGATTTGTGGCAAACTAGCTTATGCATATTTGCCCAAAAATTGGACAGGATCATGTGTATTAGGAACTATAAGACCTAGTTTTTTCCTGTTACCCATAAGCCGAGGAGAACGATTGGGAGTCCGAGTGTATGCTGAAACGGATGAGTTAAGGCAAAGGCAGCAAAAAAGAAATCTACAAATAGGGAACTGGGCGGACAACGAATGGCCACCCGAAAGAATAATTGCCTACTATGGTCCTGCTACATGGGCAGAAGACGGGTCTTGGGGTTATAGAACTCCAATATATATGCTTAATAGAATTATAAGATTACAAGCTGTAGTAGAAATAGTTGTAAACAAGACTGGAGATGCATTAGGACTAATTGCAAAACAAAATACAAAAATGAGAACCGCTTTATATCAAAACCGCTTAGCTTTAGATTATTTGTTAGCACAGGAAAGAGGTGTGTGTGGAAAATTTAACCTCAGTAATTACTGTTTAGAAATTGATGATAAAAGGAAAGCTGTAAACGAACTTATAAGGGAAATGAAAAAATTGCACATGTCCCAGTTCAAACATGGAACGGGATAAATTTAGGGGGAATGTGGGGAAACCTCTTCAACAGTGATTGGCTCACCAGGATTGGAATAACAGTTTTGGGAATATTTGGCGGATTATTGATTATCCCGTGTTTAATACCGTGTTTTATTAGATTAATACACTCGATTATACAAAGAATACAAATATTGGCTGTGCCTATTGATCCCAAGGAGGGAAAAGGGAAAACACATTCCCTAATGGTAGTCAAAACAAAGGAAGATCCAGCGTTAATTCTAATAAAACAGGTATTAACAAGATTAGAAACCAAAACACGAATCAATGCAATCGAAAAGAAAATGGGGGATTGTGAGAAATGTGAATGTGATTCGTGTGAGTAAAAAAACAGAATAGAAGAGGGAGGATTGGTTCATGTAGATATGAAGACATAGTTGAGTGAAAGCACCATTGTTTTAATGCAACTGCGGACCCTGACGGGGAAGATGATTGTGTAATCGCAAACTGCAGAAGTTCCTTTATCTATGGGGTTGTAAGTTTCTAAAAGTGGTACAAGCTTAAAACCGGTTGGGGGACGATTGGTTACCAGAAGGAATGACAGAAGGCACGCGCTGCACGAGATAAGAAGGCGAAGAGTTCAACCTTAAAAATCTGTATAAAGGTCGCTGAGGAAGACTCTTACTTCATCCCAAGACCCCCGCCCAAGACCACCAAGAGGCAGTGCGCATGTGAAAGGGACTTGCAAAACTCATTTTAATACGAAGCGAAGGACAATTTGCATATCGCATCACCCTGTTAAATACGTAAGAGTATAGACTATAAACGCTATATGCTGCTGTCTGTAGGTGTGCGTGTTGGTAGAGCCCAGGTTCCCCGCGCACCCAGCGCTGTTTGCTTGCCTTTATTCGCTAATAAACCAAGTTCCTGTTAACGTATTATTTCGGGACTCGGTCATTTATCACAATTTGTTAACCTCATGAAGAGCAGAGCCATATGTAAAGTACATAAGTTGTATATACATCGTCAAAATTTTTGTTAACTTTAAACAGTCGTTATTACTTTAGTGGCCAGAGGTAGCAGCTTCTGGGGGGGGTGGAAATGAGTTTTTGGTGTCGTATGGAGGAGATGTACACATGCAGTAAACTCAGTCACAGCATTTCTGGTGTTTTCATGTATCCCCATTATTGGGGAGGGGAGAAATGGTGGTTTGAGTCTAAAGCAGGGAGACATCAGTACAGCAAACCTGTATTTTGTTCTGGTATGCACCACTGCCTTAAATGAGCAGTGCCGGTTCTTTCTTGGAGTAGCTGTCTCCTAAATTTCCCAAACTTAAGCAATTAATAAATCCATCATTTGCATAGCATTTAAAGTGACTGATTCAGTGTATGGTTAGCCTTCCTGGTTAATAAATACTTTAAACGGGACTCAGCAGTTGTGTAAGACCAGATGCTTCCAATATACCTAGAACAGAGTTAGTGTCAGATCTTATTGTGACAGGTACACCCGCCTTGATCGAGAGCGGAACTTCTCGGCCAGTGAAAAGAAAAAAAACTAGAAGCCTCAGTTTGGGGGTCAAGCCACCCCACCCGCATGGTGGAGTCGGGTTAGGACCACCAGGTACACACTTCAGTCAAGGAATAAGGAAGTGTTGGCCCTCGGCCAATGAGGACTAACATCACCTTATTTGACCACAGATCAGATTTGACTAGGGTATAAACGGAGCCCCCTCTGGGGGGGGCAAATTGAGTCAGTTCTCCTCGGAGCAGCGGGTCTGCAGTCGGGGACTCTCCCCTTGAGTCAGGATGCTGCCTAAGGTAACTCCTGCAGGTTGAGAGCCCTCATCTTTTAGGCGACATGTGCATTTTGGGTTATCATTTCTAAAGCTTAAGAATTCTTAAAAGTCGGTTGTGTAGTATTAATTTCCCCTTACATCATTGAACCTGTGGTTTACTAATGTTGTTGCAGTTCTGAACGATTTTGACTGAAGAATAAATTTTGTTGAGTTTAACACCTGTTTAATTTGATTGTGTGAGCCTCCGTGACACTTATCTAAGCTGCAAAATAAAAACAAGAAGGAAAACAATGTATGTTAATGTGTCCCATCCTTTTATGTATGGACAATGTTTCTAGTGTCCTAGTGTCTTTGTCAGCTGTGGAGAGGCATTTTAATCTTCTGCCTCTGTAGAACCCTGGTTCCGAAACTGTGTTAGACTTTGAAACAAAGATTGGCTTTACAAACAAGATCCAATTAGTGACTAAAGAGGAAACATTCCCCTTGGGGTAGATAAGTGTCTGGATTTGGTGAAGAACTGGAAACACTTCTGTGATAATTAGCAATATTCCTCAAGACAGTCTGTAAAGAGAAATTGTTTCCATAGTCTTTTGGGTCTTTTTTCATCTATTTCTCAGATTGATTAATTGAAGGGTTGGACAGGGTTGAGTAGAGAAGGCTTGTTGTAGTCCCGTGGTGCTGCCTTGTGCGCAGGGTTAGTGAAACTGCTGCTTATAGCTGTGGAAACTCTTAGCTGGCAAATACAGGTAAAGTAACTTGCAGCTCAATGTGTGCTTGCATATCTACTATGCATCACCCATTAATAAACCAATACATGCAAGCATGTGATCACATAGCTCCAGTTTTTTGGACTGTACAATTGTGTATCTGCCTGTTTGCTTCTCTAAGATGCTCCTTTTCATTTAAGTCAATAGTGAGATTTTTAGCTGCTATTCTGTACTGAGCATGACCAAACTTGCGTGGACCCCACAGTCCACTAGAACAATAGAAACCTTTGAATTGCATGTTCTTCCCTAGTGTGGCCCTCCCCTCGTTTTGGAAAGTGACTCACAGGCTAGGCCTGGCATAGTTGCCAGAAAATGATGTCATTTGGATAATGTAATATCCCACGTACAAACCAAAGGCTGTTTAGAAATTGGGCTGACAAGAACAAAAAGGAAATAGCTGCATATCAGATGCATATCTCAATTTTAAAATCAGTATAATTGTGTGTGTACTTATTAAATACAGAGGTAGTGCAAAAGGCATAAAGAAAAGCTGCAGTGTTCCTCAAACCATGTTTTCAGATGATCAGAGGGTGGGTGATCCTGTTCTGTCTGCCTTGTGCCAGCACTAGTTCACACAGCCAAGCTGTGTGTCAGACCAGGGAATTGATCCGGTCAAGCACTAACATGTATCTTGTGGTGTTGCATTAGTTCTCGGCAGGATCAGTTCCCCAGTCACACTCTCCTTGCAGCCCCTGGGGCACCAGCATGGCCAAAAGGTGGAGGGAAAATGCAGGCAAGAATGAGCAGCAAAGAATGGGAAGGGAAGAAGCATGTTAACTAGTCCAGTGGCCAATCTATTTGTACCTCACTGGAGTGAGTGGCTTGACATAATTTCAGATGCAAAGGTCTAATGTTTTGAAATGAGATGTTTCTTTGTGTCCCCTTCCCCACCCTGCCACATGGTCCAAAAAACCTGATGTTTGCCAATGGCCCTTGTGCTGTTGGTGGGACCTGGGGAAGGGCTGAACTGGGGAGTAATTTGCCATCCCTGGGCCTCCTTTGCCCCAGTGGCTTGGGGTGGTCTGTAACCCTGATACAGCAGCTGGGGTTCCTGGCCAGTGCCTGGCACGGGCAAGTGAAATGCTCTGAACCTGCATCAAATAAGACTGGGGCCAAAGTGGTGTCCCTTATAAAATGGCAAAGGCAGTGGAGGCCAACAGGTAAGACTTGATGGGAAAATAAACAGCCTTATAAGCTCTATTTTTTTTCTTCTCCTTTTATTCCTCTCCTGTCACTGGCTCTTGATTTAGCTGCTAGAAATGAGAATAATATCACAGAGCCAAAATACTTAAACCACCAATGTAAGAAAATTCTGGTCCAGTGATTAGGAGTGCACATCTTTTTCAGGAGTGCTTTGGTAGTATTTTCTCTTGGCTACTCAGTATAAACATACTGGATAATACGGTTTTATGTCTGTTACTGGCCTTCTGGACTGGTTATGTATTTAATAATTTCTGTTTTCTGTCTAATATCTATCACATCTAAATCTCAAAAATGTAACTAGTGGACTAGTAACCTTTGTATTGCGTTTGCATGGCAAGGTTTTGGTAGTGGGGGGGGCTACAGGGGTGGCTTCTGTGAGAAGATGCCAGAAGCTGTCCTCATGTCCGACAGAGCCAATGCCAGCAGGCTCCAAGATGGACCCGTCGCTGGCCAAGGCTGAGCCAATCAGCGACGGTGGTAGCGCCTCTGTGATAACATATTTAAGAAGGGGAAAAAGGCTGCTGAAAGATGTGCAGCAGAGAGAGGAGCGGGATGTGAGAGAAACAACTATGCAGACACCGAGGTCAGTGAAGAAGTAGAGGGAGGAGGTGCACCGGAGCAGAGGTTCCCCTGCAGCCCGTGGTGAGACGGCAGGCTGTCTCCCTGCAGCCCGTGGAGGTTTAACGGTGGAGCAGAGATTCCCCTGCAGCCCGTGGAGGACCCCACGCCGGAGCAGGTGGATGCGCCCAAAGGAGGCTGTGACCCCGTGGAGAGCCCGCGCTGGAGCAGGCTCCTGGCAGGACTTGTGACACTGTGGAGGGGAGCCCATGCTGGAGCAGTTCATTCCTGAAGGACTGCACCATGTGCAAAGGACCCATGCTGGAGCAGTTTGTGAAGAACTGCAGCCCATGGGAAGGACCTACATTGGAGAAGTTCGTGGAGGACTGTCTCCTGTGGGAGGGACCCCACGCTGGAGCAGGGGAAGAGTGTGAGGAGGAAGGAGTGGCAGAGACAACGTGTGACCCCATTCCCCTGTCCCCCAGTGCTGCTTGGAGGGGGGAGGAGGTAGAGAAATTGGGGGTTGTGGTTTAACCCCAGCCAGCAACTAAGCACCACGCAGCTGCTTCCCCATCCTCCCTCCCAGTGGGGTGGGGAGGAGGAAAGGAAAAAAGTAAAACTCATGGGCTGAGAAAAGAACAGTTTAATAACTAAAGTAAAAATACACTACTAACTAAGAATAATAATAATTGTAATGAAAAAGAATACAACAAAAAAAAGAAATAAGAAAAGACAAGTGATGCACAATGCAATTGCTCACCACCCACTGACCGATGCCAGAGCCGCGATTTGCCCTTCCTGGCCAACTCCCCCCTGTTTATATACTGGGCATGACATTCCATGGTACGGAATACCCCTTTGGCTAGTTCAGGTCAGCTGCCCCGGCTATGCTCCCTCCCAGCTTCTTGTACACCTGCTTGCTGGCAGAGCATGGGAAACTGAAAAGTCCTTGGCTTAAGATAAGCACTACTTAGCAACAACTAAAACATCAGAGTGTTATCATCAACATCATTCTCACACTAAATCCAAAACACAGCACTGTACCAGCTACTAAGAAGAGAGTTAACTCTGTCCCAGCCGAAACCAGGACAGGGGTGAAGTTGAGCCCGGGAAGGAGGGAGGGGTGGAGGTAAGGGGCTTTAAGATTTGTTTTTATTTCTCATTATCCTACTCTGATTTGATTGGCAATAAATTAAATTAATTTCCCCAAGTGGAGTCTGTTTTGTCTGTGATGGTAATTGGTGAGTGATATCCCTGTCCTTATCTTGACCCACAAGCCTTTTGTCGTATTTTTTCTCCCCCTGTCCAGCTGAGGAGGGGGAGCAATAGAGCAGCTTGGTGTGTTCCTGGCATCCAGCCAAGGTCAACCCACCACAACCTTGAAGGATTTAGTCACTGTTTGACAAGAAGCCATCCCACCTGATGGGCAGTGGGAATGTTTCAGCCAAGTCATTGCCAGGCAGACCTCAAATGTATAATGTATCTTGGGCTGTTTCAACAAAAAGCTTCACTCCTGTCAGTGCCAGCACCACGTGTTTCACAGGTGAACGTGGAGAGCTGCAGGAGGAGGATGAGCTGCAGGAATGCTCTGTATTGAGGAGATGCTGTGAGCTTGAGTCACGGTGCACCTTGGCTGCAGGAAATGACCTCACCCAGCGCACTGCTGGCCTCGATGCTCTTGGGGTTCAGCCCTGACATAGGCTATCACAGATTTCTTTTAGAATGGAAACATCAATAATACCTGTGTTTTCTTCTGGTTTCAACTTAAATTACTGTCTATTTAAAAGCCTTGTGCTGCTCAAAAGATCTGAGCATTTTCACACAGCGGTGTGAAAATGCAAAATAAATGAGACCCCTTAGGGGGTGTATACTTCAAAACATGTTGTTTGGTCACTACCGTGCAGTGCAGATATGGTTCTCTAGTCATTTTGATCTGCCGTGTGAATGAACACGAGAATTTTCTCCTTAATCTGTGCCTTTTTTCTTACTATGTTGTGATAGTGACTTTAGAAGTACGACGGTGTCCTGGTTTCGGCTAGGATAGAGTATATAGTGCAGTGTTTTTGATTTAGTAGGAAAATAATGTTGATAACACACTGATGTTTTTAGGTGTTGCTAAGCAGTGTTTATACTAAGAAGTCAAGGATTTTTCAGCTTCTCATGCCCAGCCAGCAAGAAGGCTGGAGGGGCACAAGAAGTTGGGAGGGGACACAGCCAGGACAGCTGACCCAAACTGGCCAAAGAGCTATTCCATACCATATGACATCATGCCCAGTATATAAACTGGGGGGAGTTGGCCGGGAGGGGCGGATCGTGGCTCGGGAACTAACTGGGCATTGGTCAGCGAGTGGTGAGCATTGTGCATCACTTGTTTTGTATAGTCTAATTCTTTTAGTATTATTATTGTCATATTATTATCACTGTCATTATTTTCCCTTCCTTTCTGTCCTATTAAACTGTCTTTATCTCAACCCACAAGTTTGGGGTTGTTTTCGATTCTCTCCCCCATCCCACTGGATGGAGGGAGTGAGCAAGCGGCTGCGTGGTGCTTAGTTGCTGGCTGGGGTTAAACCACGACAACATGTACAAATCTGGCTTGCATTACATAAAAGAATGAGTTGGACAGCATGGGGCTGTTGATGTGTTAGGCTGCTTCATTAATAGGATTGCGGCTGTGATGCTTTTGGTCTCCATGGTCAAATGAGGGAAAAGTCCCTGACCTTGACTTTAGGATATAAAATTGGGAAGCAACAGGAGGATCAATAATTAGAGAATTTGCTTTGCATTATTTTTATCATTTTTTCCTTCTTTGTTTCCAATAGAGATCAGGCCTTCATTTTTGGCACACTGACAGTACTGTGTAGTGGTTAAGAGCAATGGAGTCCATTGGTCTGCCTAAGGTAAGCCTTTAAATTTTAGCGAAGAAACTGGCTCAAGGCACTGACTCACTAAGATCCCCTTCCATCTGCTTGAGTATAAACGGTTGCTTACAGTAAGTCTACTGGGAAGGCTAGTTCAGGAAACAAATCTGAAGAGAAGGCAATGCTGAAAGCAGCGATAGTATCAGTTATGTGCTATTGCTGCCCGTGTGCTTGAGCTCCTGTGGATGACAAGTGCCATGAGTGGAAATGCTCAGGGTGTTTCTCCTGTGGGAATTCAAATGAGGACGCTAGCAGTGTTTTAGCTATATCTTATTGCTAGTACAGTCTCTGTGGGGGCCTGAAAGGAATATGATTTAAAATGGAAAACTGAAATATTTTCTTTCTTTATGTTACTACCTCTCATTATGTCTCTTGCCTCTTCCTCTTAATGTGTGTCCTAGTTTCTCTGCCTCTGCCCTGTTTCCAGACTGTCCTTGCACACTCCAGCATGGCTATGCTGCTCCTCTTCTGCCAGCTGCTTTTTGGGTCACCTTTCAAATTTATCTTCCTCCTTGTGGGTCTTTGCTTGTCATCTCCCCCCTCTGCTGCTGTTTCTGGGCACCAGTGAGTCTTGGATGAAAATCCTTTAAGAAAGGGCTGTGTGGAAACACCTACTCTGCTTGTGCAGACATCTCGGCACCCACGCACAGCCTGGGGCAAGTACTACCTCGCCAGCAGCTGCCCCAGGGTGCCTGGGTGGGGGTGGCCCTGGCGCTGCTGTGGGGTCAGGCACAGTGGGGATGCTCAGATGGCTGCCTGAAGGGCTGTAGGGGCTAGTGGCCAGTCACTGTGGGCAAACTCGTTGCAGGTGCCCATAAGCAGAAAAGGGCGCCCATGCCTGCCTTCAGAAATTGCCATAGAGACGGGGAGGGTCCTGCCTCTCCCAGGTCAGGTATTTCTTTTTGCTAACTTGAGTCCTCTGTTCAGCTGGCTGATTTCCACCCTGCCATTCCTTCTCCAAAAGGTTTTGCTTCTGCTGCTGCAGAGTATGCGGAGGGTCATGGCCAAAAGCTTTCCTGAGTCTCCCTCCCAAAGCTGTTGTGAGCAAATGATGAAGAGGTCACTGTGCTCCTGACTTGGTCTTGTCCTATTAACTGTGGGACGGCACAGCCCTGAGTGCCCAGCCTGGGCTGGAAGCACACTGCCAACTCTTATGGTTAGCCAAGTCTTATTTTATTTTTGTGGAGAAACAGTGTTTAGTGACTGGGACCAAGGCCAGGAACAAATTAATGGTAGAACCAGAACTGGAACTTATTGGCTTTTTGGCTAAACTGCTTAATATTCCTCTATCTGAATAGCTTTCTCTGTAAATGATGTATTTACACAGTTGGGGGTGTTGGCGATTAGAATTTTGCATTTTTAAAGAATACTTGGCAGGTTTGGCTCACAATGAGGATTTGCAAATTGTAACTGCATCCCAGGTTTTGGGTGTCTGTAGGAGGACAAACCCTACTGGCTGAGCTCGTGCCAAAGGACCTTTTCTAAATATCTTGATGGAATGCTCTCTATATTCCTTATTTTTCCTTTTATTAAGTAACTTTTACGCTTTATTAAACTCTCCTTATGAAAACTACTGATAAAGTTAAAATAACATTGGAAGAGACTTGATTCATAACTGTATAGAAATAACAGCTGAACTTCTAGAAGTCCAAGGTACGGTTCTGCAGAAGGCCCATTTTAGCTACTCTTCTGCCCAGTAATATGTCATCTTCTTTAACTGTGGATAAAAGATAAAAACCAAAAAACACAGAGACTACAGATGTCTACGATAAGAAAAACATCCCTAGGATGATATATTGCATTCATGCTCTAAGGTAACTGGTAACGGGAGTAAAAGTTAAAGTAACTGCCAAATCTAGGAGTGTAAGTCTTGAATGGCTTGAGGGTAACCAGTATGTCACAATCTGTCAGAATTTACAAGTTCATTAATTTAAAGTTGGAGACAAGTCCAACTTTGTCAGAAATATTGGGCAAATTATTTCCAAAATAGAAATGGACTACTGAATTTAGTGCAGGCATCTCCCCCTCAATGTGTACACCCCCTCACAAAGTACATGTATCATTTCAAAATACATACTAAGACAGAAACCAAATAAATGAACAAAACCTTAACAAAATATTAGCATAACAATGGGGCAGAGGTGCTGATCAGAGTGAAAAGGATGATGAACTGACATACTTCTGCCCCAAAAGAGGAGCAAATAATTACTGTATTCTGAGGTCATTTATGTGAAAATTAACATTTTTGCAAGCTTTTAAAGTTCTGAGCAACTTGATTTTGAACGTAGTCAGGAAGGCTTTGAGCACATCACTGAAGTAGAGCTTAAGATTTTCTGTCCTGCCTTAAGGATTTCCTTGACGTTTGGTACTTTTAGCGCTAAACATCTGTCTCATGCTGTCCCTGGTGTGAGGGGCAGTGGTGTTGGCAGACAGCTCCTCCCTCTTGTGGCTCTCCCAGCTCATTTCCTGCACATGGAGACCTTTTTCCTTTCATTACTTACGAGGCTTGCAGAGAATATAGTTAACTTTTACGCTCCAAACTCTCGTCTACGTTCCTAATGGCGTTCAAAGCCGCATCAGCTGCCCCAGGGCTTATAGGTCAGAAAATATTCAATACATGCTGTAATTGAAATTTTTTACAGTCTAATCCTTGAAATGATGTGTCCCACTCGTGCACTCTGCTATGTGCGCTTACTGCCAATAAACAGGGCATACCACCAAAATTCATGATATTTTTTCAAATGCTGGGTGTTTGGAGTTGGCAGCCCTGGTACTGTCTTGTCAGCTCTGACAAGTGTTGCCATTTGAAATTATTATGCCTGGTGTAATATTAACTGGACAGTATCACCAGGACTGTATGAGGGTAGCTCTCACCTAAAACTTTGTAGTGTGGTCTTTTCTGTCAGCATGTAAGCTTGAAGCGATTTCTTGAAGTAGATGCATGGGGCTCTAATGTTAACCAGCTGTCGTGGTTACACCTAGCCACATGTTATATAACGTGATTATACCCAGCTTCTTGCACACCTGCTTGCTGGCAGAGCATGGGAAACTGAAAAATCCTTAACTTAGGATAAGCGCTACTTAGCAACAACTAAAACATCAGCATGTTATCAACATTATTCTCACACTAAATCCAAAACACAGCACTGTACCAGCTATTAAGAAGAGAGTTAACTTTGTCCCAGCCGAAACCAGGACACCAGCTCAGGCTGAAACAGTGGGCTGTGTGCCCCTCTGGCCATGTTATGGGCCAGCTCAGATGTTTTGCAGGAGAACAGAATGAGGTTTTCCAATATTTGCTTACTCACGTATGGAGGACGACTTTATCAACTGTGGATTTGAATGCTGCATGAACAATAAGCCATCCATTAGATACCTTAAGATCTGCCTAATCTTTGCAATGACAATAACCCTTCATCTTGAACTGAGTTTTGCAATGGGTTGACCTGTGGTAGTTTTCCTTTCTCCATCTTGACATGCCCCAGGATTTATGCTAGTATCAGAACTAGTCTGTGTTGTCTTGGCTTTCATTTCCAAGTTTTCTTGTTTAAATTACTTTTCCTTGCTGCATATCAACACAAAGCTATAACTCCATACTTATGAGCTGTTATTTTAGAAATGGACTTCATGTGCATCAAATGTGTCATGCCACACTGAAGGAGAATAGGCCTGCAATGTTTCAGCTTATAATGCTTTCCCATGGCAGCGTAGGGCCCTGCACCTGCATCACATGCAGGATGTAAGAATCAAAGAAACAATTGTTGAGCTTCATTTATTTCCATGCCTTTTCCTAAAATGCAAGTTTTAAGTGTCTTTCAAATCAGACTCCAGTGTCGTTATTGAATTGCACACAGCCTACGTTGAAAGCAGGCTGGGAAACAACAGAATTAAGGACAGGGCGCTTGCTTGGCCAGCAGTGTTCCCCATTGGGTTGGTGTCAGAGGAACCCTGAGCTGCAGGAATACAGTTCTGTTCCCCTTCTGCCATTGCTGTAACCACTGACCTGCTGGCGTCTGTCCCCCTGGCTCTATGCCATGCACCCCACCTGCTCTGCTCTGGGTTTGTCAGAGCATCCTCTCCAGGGAATCAGTACAGAGTTCACTGACCCTAGAAAAGTCCATGTCCCTGTTGTTCTCAGGGTCCAGCACCACAGCATCTAGAAACACCAATTGCAAGCAAGCTTTTCCCTTTTGCAGTTGTAGCATATGCATGTGACAACTATATGAAGAATCACCATTGGGTTTAAATGCTAAATTCTAATACGTCTTGGAGCACGTGCTCAAGTTTCAAAGGCTTATAACTTGGGAAAATACTTTCTCCGAGAGGTGAGGGGTTGACCTGCTTTCCATTCTTTCTTAGTTGTTACCAGGTCATTACTCCAAAGCATCATGATTCTTGAGCTTTCCAACAAAACTATGTGAACTTAACACAGATAGGATATCCTATTTTATTCCCATTCTTGGAAATCCTGAAGCCATCTTCAGTTGAGATTTTTTCCTAAACGAATTCATTTAAGCACAGTCAGCGTGCATAATTTAAGTGCTTAAAACTGATAAGATTATAAATAATTGCCCCTTTAGTAAGAAGTATGAAATAACCTTAACTGTAAGTAGTGGGAGCAAAAAGCTCCATCTATCCAAAGGGTCTATTTGATGTCTGAAATGTTACCATTTCATAGGGAAAGTCTTTGGTTATTTGAGGTTTTGCTGATCTTTGAGCAGCTAGAGGGCCTGAAGATAGGATTTGACTCTAAGCAAAATGGTTTAAATATATTTTTAGGATATGCCCTTACAGTATGTGAAACAACTTGCACTGTCAAATACAGCACTGCTCTGGCCAGGAAGGAGTGACTTAGCAAACAATTTCTAGATTCCTGTTGAATATAATTACCCTCTTGCTTTTCTGCTGTTGAAACATCAATACTTAGCCAGACTTGAAAAATACAAAGGCATAGTTCTCATTTCTTGCACCATTTTTCTTATGAAAGCTGATATGAAAGCTGATTTGGATTTGGTCCTGGACTAAATGAGGTTAAGAACTGCTTCATTTAAATTAAAATATTAACAGTGATTCTTGTTCCTAAATAGCAGTGCTTATGAGATTCCCCCCCCCCCCCCAAATATTTAGTTTTCATATGATCTTTGCAAGCAGATCACTGCTACATCCTGGACAAACTATCCCTCTGAAGTTGGACAACTTAAAAACATTGTCTTCCTAGGAAGCAGTGGAATAACAAGCATATGTTTTAAAAAAGCACACTATTTTCAGGTCTGTTTTTATGGTATGTTATACATGAGCTAAGCTTAAAACAAGACCCAGGAACCTCTGGTTGATATGAACTGCAGCTCTGCATGGGTGATGCAAAGAGAACTTCACCTGGGAACTGCCCTTTCCCCTTTGTTTATCCCCTGCTCCTGATGCCTCATATCCAGCTTTCTTAACCCCAGGCCCTCTGCTTTTGACTTTATGTGGGTTCCCTGAGGTTCGAGTTACATCTATAAAAGCATTAAGCAAGCTGTTTCAAGTGGAAATTATACCTTAATACAGAGTAGGAGTGTCTTTGTGTTCCCTGCGAGACTCAAAGCACATTTTCAGCACCACCTGGTGGTTAATAAGTTTATCCAAAGGAGTGTAGGCAGTAACGCACATGGCTCGACATCCTCCTGGAAGTGCTGAACAGCAAAAACATGAGTCTCTAATGTTCATACTTTTAATGCCCACTTTTTTTTCTGCATCTCCTTAGTGTGGTGACCCCCAAAAAACCAGTATAGCCCCGTGATACTGCTGATCTCCATAACTGTTGGTATGACACCCAGCACTTCAGCCAGGACTGCATCCCTGCCTTGAACTTAGAGTAAAATCTCTTTAAAAGCCTACAAGGAAAGACTGGCAGGCAGTTTAGGATAAAGGAGGGCGCTGGTTCATTACTACAGGCATGTGAGTTGTTTTCCTGCTATAGCTAACTTGCATTTAAGACTGCTTTGAAAGGTGAGAATGGCAGTGGCAATGATTTGAGGGGCTGCAGCAGTTGTCAAAAGAGTGTCAGTCTACATGAGATGTGCTGTTGTGTCAATCCAGGCTGTGATAAGGCAGAGGAGTAGCTGCGGTAGCATGGAAGATGAAATGCTGATTCTTTGTGCTCGGAAATAAATGACAGCTACAAATACTTGCTTTGAAATCTCATCCTGCAATTTGCTAGTACAAAAACCAAACAAACAACCCCACCTCCACAGAAAACAAAGGGAAATGTGCATTGCAGCTTGGGGTTTTTGTTTGAGGGGCATGTTTGCAATGTATGAAGTTGTAGGTGAAGTCATTTAAAAAAGAGGTGCAAAATAATCCTTTTGGAGGAACACGTTATTTGTCTTGTTTTTAAAATCTACCTGTTGAGAGTTGATTCCTGCTCACAACTCACTTGTTCATGGAGTTTCACTGATAAATTATAGAAGCACCAGTCTTTTGTAGATAAATACATGCCTTGTGTTTGGAAGATATTGAGAAAAATATGTATTTAGCTGTTTCTTCAGATACCACCCCAGAGCTCTATGAATAACAGGTATAGATTTTTCATGCTATATTAAAAAAAAAAAAATATTTGTTTCTGGATAGCACTTTTACATTGAGCTTACTTCATTTTCCAAAAGCTAAAGAGTTAATGAATCAAGTATATTTGAGAGGGGCTTGGATGGGCTTTTACAGGTCCTTGGTCTTCTACACTTAGTAAGAAGGGTGTCAGTGATTTGTGTGTCTTACATTAGTACGTCCTTATAATTAATAGCTGAAGTCAAAACAGTACACAGATCCAAAGCTATAAGCAGTACTAAAGTGCATCTGCATCTTGATTTTTTTTCTTCCAATACTAGGTTTTGAATTTCTTTAATTATCTTCCACTAAGATTTTCTACTTGTTTACACTTTCCCTGTGATCTGATATACACTGACAGTGCCTCTTAGAGATGCTTCTTTGAAACATCAAGTCAGAAAAGACTTGTCTTTCTGTAAGACTTAAAATACAGCATAAAGAAATTTGTAGGGTTAAGTTTATTCTGTATCTGTCCATGAAAGTCAAGGGTTAAAGGACAAGCTTCACAGTGATAGTTATTCTAATAAAAACACTTTTCTCTTGTACAGAAAGCAAACACTTCAACAACATGCAGGACTTCAAATTCTAATATTTTTCTTTGCAGCTTATATCTGTTCAAACTAGGATTAGCACCACAGATCCAAGACCTACTGGGAAAAGTAGACTTTACAGGTAATAAACTGCTTATCTAATCATATGTTAGATAGTTTCTTCATCCAGTAAATCTGCTAACATTGTGCATATTTTCTATTATGATCTTTCTCCTCTCGCAAGGTTGTCCTGAACACATCCTAATTAAATAGGTGGGAGGCTGCTATTTTGTTAATGAATGTCAATCTTTGAAGGACAGAAAGGAGTGAATTTGCATGGAATACTTGTCATATCTTAGATTCCTTCAACATGGGGAGGAAAAACTGCTAAGAATTCCTGGCCACAAGCGCTTTCAAAAACATTGCACCCGTATTTGTAGGTATAGTGATTCATAATGAAATTCTTACGACTTTGTTCTGATAATATTTCTTTTATGTGAACAGAGGAAGAAATCAGCAACATGCAGAAGGAGCTAGAGAAGTACGGTATACAGAAGCCATCTTTTAGTAAAATTGGTAGGATTCTGGCCAGTGAATTATCAGTGGATGAAGCTGTGTGTAAGTGTGGCTCTTGTTCTGTTTTCTACTAATTAGACAGAACGCCAACAAAATATTTTCTGCCTGTGTTTTAATTCATCTAGTTTGCCACCTCTAAATAACAAGAAATGCAAGCAAGTTTTCATTGACTGTCACACTGCATTATTGTTACAAGGCCTTTTGCAATTTTTCAGTCTGAATTTTTGAGCATCTCCATGGATCCATAGGAAGTGCTACCAGAAACAGATTTCTTACCAGCTTTTACATGGGTTTAATGTTTTGGTAGCTAGTGCTCCTCTAGAATGACTAATTGAGCTCTGTGTGTGCCTCTGCACTATAGGGGGTACTGTGGAGACAGCCGTGGGAATAAGGTATCTTCTCTGTGCCCCCTTCCTGTATTGGACTCTTGCAGTTTTCCTCAAACACCAGATCAGGTTGCTGTGAGGACAAGGCACTGTTCCAGATATAGACAACTTTCTCGTGTATGGTGGTACATACCAAGGAGGATCCACTTGCCTCCATTGGTAGCTTTCAATCTGTCTGACTGCTGGCATGTGACCCACAGCATGGGAAAACACTGCTGGAGGGCATGTCCTGCTGGTGCATCCAAAATAAGCTGTTCCTTTTTAGGGGGTTCGATGCACAGTTATGGTCCTTTTGAGTCTGTCTTGAACAGCTTCCACTCAAAAATGAAATTAAATGCTTTTTTGCTGCCCAAGCCTATCCATCTGTAAATCTGTTGTCTTTTCTTCATTTCAGTTTATTTGTGGAATGAAAAGATATATTTAAAAAGAAAAAAAATAAAATTGCTTGAACTTAAATGACATGAAATGAAGTATGTCCACTTAAATCCACACTTGAGCTCTAGTTATTTTGTTCTGAAAATCCTAGCCTTTTTCAGAGGGGCAAAATGAAGAACAGAAGGGCCGGCTTGAGCATGTTCAGTGGCACAGTGGGTCATTGATACAAATCAGTAACAGTACTGCAGACTAACCTTTAAACACGGGGGGGGGGAAGCTGCATTATAATTAAGTTCCATTGCAACTTTGTTAAACCCTACAAAGCAGCATAATTGAAACAAGCTGATTCATGACTTTTGTGCTGAAATTTCTAGACTTTAACTTAAAACATGCTTCCTCATGTTGATTCACATTGTCTGTGTTGTATATTTTGGAGCCTGCTATAGCTTAATATGTATATGCTTGTTGAAAGCTTGCTCTTAAAATACTGCCTTTGGAAGTGGGGGTAGTTTGTCTCCTTTTTTTAGCAAATTTTCATAGATTTAGCGACTACCAAGCACTTTTCTAGAGAGCTTCCTTCCCTGAAGATGAAAGGGCTGCAACTTCCTTCTCTGAAAGCTTTTTATAGTGTGTGTAGGTTTTCCTTTAACTTCTGAAGTGTTTTCAGTCTTCCATAGAAAAGCAGGGTTTCCTGATGCTGGTTCTGTCTCTTTGGGGAAGGAGTGTGCTGTAGATAACACGCCCTGCCCCAGAACAGGAAACATCTGCTATGGGATCCCTCATGCACTAGTGAGGTTGGGCATGGAGATCCTGCCAGAGGAAAGGGTCTACCATCCTGCTTCCGAAATGGAGTAAGCAAAAGGAGATATGAAACAAAACAACTGCTGAGGACTCCTGCTGTGCTGTCAGCAATAGTAGAAATCAGTGTGCAAAGAGTAAGCTTAAGTGCTTTCAAAGCAAGCTTATTCTCCAAATAACCCTCTCCGTTATTCCATACCTCTAGGCTACTCTTGCAAGTCCATTCGGGTTTCTCACTGTTTCTCTTGGTAGATGGGTTCACAACATCCACCAATACATATTCACATATCTCCTAACCTTGAACCTATCTGTTGACTACTTTTTGCTAGCTCTACTTATGTCAATGAGGCCTCTTACACAACTGTGGAAGAGATTACATCCTTCCTATGTGTTTTGTTATATGAGGATGTGGGGGTGATATGTGTGTCTTAAGAACTGCAGTCTTCTTTTAGCCTCTTGAAGTTGATCTGGGTGTTCACAGAGTTCAACATCAGAGGAACCAATGTTGCTCTCTGCTTCTCCATCATGCCAACTGCTTACACTTGTCCTCTGATGCTGTGCTGAACTGAGCTAGAGGGAAATAATTTTAAAACAACTTTCTATCATGAATTTAATGCTAAGCAGTGGATGATCCACCAACAGCTAGGCAAGTCATTCCAGTAACTGCCCTCTCTGAGAATGTATGGCTTCATGCTTCATTTGCCCATGTTGAGTTTCCAGTGGTCTGCTCTTCTGTTCTACTTCCCTAAATTTGTACATCCCTTTGTCTTTCTAAAAACTCAAATTTCCTGATCATTGACAAGCATCTTTCATTTCTTTCATATACTGAAAGAAACTGAAGGCTCTAAACTCAGATATATAGACCCTCAGTTAAACTTAATCCAAAAAAGTGCTTTTTACTGAATGCTTTTTTTCCAGTTTAGCAAAACCATGCAAGGCCACACAGCAAGTAAATATTGATAGAATAAGGAAAGATGGCATTCGTGTTTTCCCTCACACATCTCATTGGTGGCATGAAAGTAAATCCTAGACAAGCTGCTGTGGTGATAAATGGGGAGCTGCTGTGTTCCTCCTTTGGGGTAGGATCTAGATAAAAATTTATCAGGAATTACCTTTTATATGATAATGTCTGTAAAATCTTTGAGACGAATGTGCCACCAGGGTTTTGTTTTTACAGGCATACCTGCCTTATAAAGGGTCATCAAGAAGGGTACGCCTATACCCTTGCATGCTCCTAAATATTATGTTTCTTAAACAAGTCTGAACACATTGAAAAAAGCAATAGAACAAGAAGAGCATAACAACCACGGGAAGTAAAATCAAGAAGGGTGGTAGTTGTTAGGTGGTAGAGTAAGTGCAGAGCCCCAGTGTTGGTGGGGCATTGAATAGAATACAAAGACAAAGGCGAAGGCTAGCAACAGCTTTCAGCCCAGGCCACTTGTGTGTGGAAGTCTAGGTAGTGACTTTACAACCTGTTGCAGGGTCTGGCGAAAGTGAGTGTTAGGGGGTAGAGCAAGCGCAGAGCCCCAGTGTTGGTGGGGCTGTGAAAGGGCTGCCAAGGGAATATGAGGGCCAGCATGAGCTTTCAGTCCTGGACAGATCTCTATAGGAGACGTAGCTGACACCTGTCTCTATCGAAGCTACCCTCTGGTTTACGTTGAGCAGGTAGCTGAGTGTGACGGTTACGTCGTATAGGAAGAGCAGAGCCCAGTCTTGGTGGGGCTCTTAAGGGGCTGCCAGGGAAAGATTACGGCCAGCAACAGCTTTCCTTCCTGGCACCTACTGTCCGAGATCCCTTGGTGGTGCTTCTGCGTTTGGGAACAGGGCTGTTATGAGGGTGAGTGCTAGGCAGTAGAGCAAGAGCAGAGCCCCAGTGTTGGTGGGTCTGTGAAAGGGCTGCCAAGGGAATATGAGGGCCAGCATTAGCTTTCAATCCAGGCCACTTCTGTGTCAAAGTCCTAGCATGTGAGTCTACATTTTGTTTCTGGGTCCAATGAATGTGAGTGTTAGGTGGTAGAGCAAGGGTAGAGCCACAGTTTTGGTGGGGCTCTGTGAGGGACTGAAAGAGTTAATGTCTGTTAATGTCTCAAACATTGTAGCAACCAAGGTGCTGTGTGACCCTGAAACATTCTTTAGTTATCTAAAGAAATGTGGGGATTTGAGACATTCTTTGGTTATCTAGAGACATGTGGGGGTCTGCTTGCAAGTGTGGAGACATTCTCTAGTTATCTAAAGACATGTGGGGCTTTGAGACAGCCAAATGTTCAGTAGAATGAACAAATGAGTAACGGCTAAAAGAAAGACGATTCCACAAGAACCTAGGTCACCTAGAGGGCAGCTGAGGAAGACTTCGGCCTTCATCCCAGCAACCCCCAGGAGGCAGACTACGACCACCTAGCAACTGCCGGCGCAAGCGCACACACAACGCCGACACGAAAGCGGGGACTATAAACAAGGGAACCCTTCTCCAGTGTTTTGCGCGCGCCCATCACCGGAGGATTGCCACGCTCGTCGCCGACATCGCGGGAAGATTGCCACGCTCGTCGCCGACATCGCGGGATCCAAGGGTGGTGACTATCTCTTCTCTTTTCCCCCTCTTTCTTTCTTTTTTTTTCCTTATCCCTCTCTTTTCTCTCTTCTTGTGAACGTTTTGCTGCAACCCACGCTGCCCACCGTTGTGCCTTCCGCAGTTTGGATTGTTCGAATAAAGCGTTCAAAGTGATCGTTTGGTGTCGTTTCACCTTAATTTAGCCCGGGGGGATCCCAGAAGCTCTACGGCCCTCTGGTCTGTCCGGTCCGGGTCGTAACAGGCTCTGAAAGGATAACCAAGGGAAGGTGAGGGCCAGGAAAAGCTTTCAGTCCTGGCACCTTCCTTGTGGGAGTAGTCATTGGACGTTTTTAGTTTCAGAGCTGAGCTGTACCGAGACTGAGAGAGAGCGAGCATAACATTAGGTGGCTAAGCAAGTGCAGAACCCCAGTGTTGGTGGGGCTGTGAAAGGGCTGCCAAGGGAAGGTGAGCTCCAGCAACAGCTTTCAGTCCAGGCCACTTATGTGTCGGAGTCCTACACAGTGATTTTACATTTTGTTGCTGGGTCTGGCGAGGGTGAGTGTTAGGTGGTAGAGCAAGCGCTGAGCCCCAGTGTTGGTGGGTCTGTGAAGGGGGGGGTGGCCAAGAAGAATTGGAAGCTACAAACAGCTTTGAGACCTAGCAACATCTGTGTGGGAGCCCTTGCTGGATGTTTTCTCTTTTAGACATGGGCTCTGGCGAGATTGTATGTTAAGTGGTAGAGCAAGCACAGGTCCCCATTGTTGTTGGGGCTCTGAAAGGATAGCTAAGGGATGGTGAGGGCCAGGAACAGCTTTCTGTCCTGGCCACTTCTGTGCAGGATTACTAGGTCCTTAGTGTCCGTTTTGTTTCTGGGTTCAAACTGAATGGACTCTGGTGGTAAAGCAAGCACAGTGTTTCAGTGTTTGTGGGGTTGTGAAAGGGCTGGCAGGGGCAATTATGACCTGCAAACAGCTTGCAGTCCTGGCCACTTCTGTGTCTGAGTCCTATGTGGTTAGGGTCTGTTTTGGAGCTTGGCTCCAGCACTGGTAAGGGGGTAGGTGAGGTTTGCCTTCTCCTTCTCTTCCTCCTTCTTTGTCTCCTCCTCCTTCTCTTCCTCTGGTTGCCTCCTGTTGCCTCTTGATGCCTCCTCCTATTTGCACTTTTGAATTCTCCTTCTGTTGCCTCTTCATGCCTTCTGCTTCTGTTGCCTCCTGTTGCGTCATCCTCCTATTACCTCCTGTTCCCTCCTCGTTCTGTTCTTCCTCGTCTTGTCTTCTCCTAGTCTCTTCACTTCATTGCCTCCTGTTTCCTCCTCCTCCTCCTCATCCTGTTCTGCCTTTGCCTCCTCCTCCTGTTGCCTCCTGTTGCTCCCTCCTCCTCTCTCCTGTCGTTAACTCACTTGCTACCTGTAGCTGCCCTCTCCTGTTGCCTCCTCCTCTTGTTGCTGCCTTTTGCCTCATCCTCCTGCTCCTCCTGTTGCCTCCAGTTGCCTCCTTTTTCCTCTTTTTACCTCCTGTTGCTGTATTCTCCTCTTGCCTCCTTCTTCTCCTCCTTCTGTTGCCTGCTCTGGGCTCCTGTTGCCATTTGTTGTGTCCTCCTCTTTTTCCTCCTCTTGTTGCCTTGTCCTGCTCCTCCTGTTGCCGCCCCCTCCTCCTCTTCCCTCCTCTTGCATCGTGTTTCAGCTGGGATAGAGTTAATTTTCTTCTTAGTAGCTGGTACAGTGCTGTGTCTTGGATTTAGTGTGAGAATAATGTTGATGATAACATGCTGATGTTTCAGCTGTTGTAAGTAGCGCTTATCTTAAGCTAAGGACATTTCAGTTTCCCATGCTCTGCCAGCAAGCAGGTGTACAAGAAGCTGGGAGGGAGCATAGCCAGGACAGCTGACCCGAACTAGCCAAAGGGGTATTCCATACCATGGAGCATCATGCCCAGTATATAAACAGGGGGGAGTTGGCCGGGAGGGGCGGATCGCTGCTCGGGCATCGGTCAGTGGGTGGTGAGCAATTGCATTGTGCATCACTTGTCTTTTCTTGGGTTTTATTTCTCTCTTTTTTTTTATAATCCTTTTCATTACAATTATTATTATATTTTTATTATTCTTAGTATTATATTTTATTTTACTTTAGTTATTAAACTGTTCTTATCTCAACCCACAAGTTTTACTTTTTTCCAATCCTCCTCCTCACCTCACTGGGAGGGGGGAGGGGGGAGTGGCTGCGTGGTGCTTAGCTGCCAGCTGGGGTCAAACCATGACAGTCCTTTTTGGCGCCCAATGTGGGGCACGAAGGGTTGAGATAACGACAGATCTGATCAGAGTGTGTTAAAACAAATTTTTTGTAAGTATTCATTGTCACTGGTCACTATGTGGATTCTTTTGCTCTCAAACTTGATGTAGTTGTTCTTAAAATTATGTTATGTAATACCATACTTGCAATATATGCTCCCTATGCTGTTTATCACCTCTGGGAACTGGACTAGAGTTATCATTTTCTTGTTGTTTGTAACACTGGCTTATGATATGATAGAAGTGCAGGTCGTGAAACTAATTTGGTATTTGTACTCAACATCGCCGTCACCTCTGTACTTCGGGAGCCATCTATGGGAAACTATTAATAACTACACCTACCTTTTTGCCTCTGAGAGTAAATCTATGGAGGAGACATCTCTGTACTTCAGGTGCCATCTCCTGGAAAATATTAATAATTACACTTTTTACCTTTTCTCCTCGGGGAGCCAATCTATGGAGGAGGCAGCTTCCCACATCTTCCCCTTCTCTGCCAGGTTAATTACAATAGCGTTTGAGGAGTTTGCAAATTTTTAATAGCCTTGGGATGTTGAACCCACACACATGGTCCTATTGCTAGGAAGCAGAATGTTCCTGAATGTGGTTCAGGTCTTGTTTAGGGTTAAAGAACTATTTCAAAATACCACCAAGAGATCAACCCCGGCGAGAGGTACTGCGGCTACTCAGACCCCAGCGATGGGTAATGCAGCTGAACCAGAGAATCAACCAATGCCAGTATCAGTCGCCCCTACAGAGAAGAAGAAATATACAAAAAAATCAGACTGCTTAACAAAGGATGAAGGTGAACCAGGGTCATCACGAGAACAGGAGGAAGAGGCAGGACCACAGATAATCACCTGATCCCTATTCCCGACAGAGCTCCAAAATATACAAAAAGATTTCAGCCGTCATCCAGGCGAAATTGAAATTTCCAAAGTTGAAAACGTCCAGCGACTGCACCCACACAGAAGGTGCCAACACTGAATGCTGTTGCTACCCCTCACCTTTCCTTGGAAGCCCTTTCACAGGCCCAACAACACTAGGGCTCCGCACTTCCCTAGCCACCTAAAGTAATGGTCACTATCTCTCAGTCTCATAGAGATCGCCTCTGAAATTGAAAACATCCAGCAAGTCCTCACACATGGAAAGTGCCAGGACTGAAAGCTGCTGCTTGACCTCTCCGTCCCTTGGCTACCCTTTCAGAGCCACACCAACCGTGGGGCTCTGCACGGGCCTAGCCACCTCATGTTATGCTCTCTCTCTCTCTCGCAGGCTAGGTAGAGCTCAGCTCTGAAATTTTAAATGTACAGCGACTGCTCCCACATGGAAGGTGCCAGCACTGAAAGCTCTTGCTAGCCCTCACCTTTCCTTGGAAGCCCTTTCACAGGCCCAGCAACACTGGAGATCTGCGCTTCTCTAGCCACCCAAAGTAATGGTCACTCTCAGTCTCGTAGAGCTCAGCTCTGAAATGGAAAGCATCCAGCAAGTCCTCACACATGGAAAGTGCCAGGACTGAAAGCTGCTGCTTGACTTCTCTATCCCTTGGCTACCCTTTCAGAGCCACACCACCTATGTGGTTCTGCACCTGCCTAGCCACCTCATGTTATGCTCTCTATCTCTCTCTCGCAGTCTAGGTAGAGCTCAGCTCTGAAATTGAAAACATCCAGCGACTGCTCCCACATGGAAGGTGCCAGCACTGAAAGCTCTTGCTAGCCCTCACCTTTCCTTGGAAGCCCTTTCACAGGCCCAGCAACACTGGGGATCTGTGCTTCTCTAGCCACCTAACATAATGGTCACTATCTCTCAGTCTCGTAGAGCTCAGCTCTGAAATGGAAAGTGTCCAGGAAGTCCTCACACATGGAAAGTGCCAGGACTGAAAGCTGCTGCTTGACCTCTCCGTCCCTTGGCTACCCTTTCAGAGCCACACCAACCCTGGGGCTCTGCATGGGCCTAGCCACCTCATGTTCTGCTCTCTCTCTCTCTCGCAGGCTAGGTAGAGCTCAGCTCCAAAATTGAAAACATCCAGCGACTGCTCCCACATGGAAGGTGCCAGCACTGAAAGCTCTTGCTAGCCCTCACCTTTCCTTGGAAGCCCTTTCACAGGCCCAGCAACACTGGGGATCTGCGCTTCTCTAGCCACCTAACATAATGGTCACTATCTCTCAGTCTCACAGACCTCAGCTCTGAAATGGAAAGCGTCCAGCAAGTCCTCACACATGGAAAGTGCCAGGACTGAAAGCTGCTGCTTGACCTCTCTGTCCCTTGGCTACCCTTTCAGAGCCACACCAACCGTGGGGCTCTGCACGGGCCTAGCCACCTCATGTTATGCTTTCTCTCTCGCAGGCTAGGTAGAGCTCAGCTCCAAAAATGAAAACATCCAGCGACTGCTCCCACATGGAAGGTGCCAGCACTGAAAGCTCTTGCTAGCCCTCACCTTTCCTTGGAAGCCCTTTCACAGGCCCAGCAACACTGGGGATCTGTGCTTCTCTAGCCACCCAAAGTAATGGTCACTATCTCTCAGTCTCACAGACCTCAGCTCTGAAATGGAAAGCGTCCAGCAAGTCCTCACACATGGAAAGTGCCAGGACTGAAAGCTGCTGCTTGACCTCTCTGTCCCTTGGCTACCCTTTCAGAGCCACACCAACCGTGGGGCTCTGCACGGGCCTAGCCACCTCATGTTATGCTTTCTCTCTCGCAGGCTAGGTAGAGCTCAGCTCCAAAAATGAAAACATCCAGCGACTGCTCCCACATGGAAGGTGCCAGCACTGAAAGCTCTTGCTAGCCCTCACCTTTCCTTGGAAGCCCTTTCACAGGCCCAGCAACACTGGGGATCTGTGCTTCTCTAGCCACCCAAAGTAATGGTCACTATCTCTCAGTCTCGTAGAGCACAGCTCTGAAATGGAAAGTGTCCAGCAAGTCCTCACACATGGAAAGTGCCAGGACTGAAAGCTGCTGCTTGACCTCTCCGTCCCTTGGCTACCCTTTCAGAGCCACACCAACCGTGGGGCTCTGCACCTGCCTAGCCACCTCATGTTCTGCTCTCTATCGCTCTCGCAGGCTAGGTAGAGCTCAGCTCTGAAATTGAAAACATCCAGCGACTGCTCCCACATGGAAGGTGCCAGCACTGAAAGCTCTTGCTAGCCCTCACCTTTCCTTGGAAGCCCTTTCACAGGCCCAGCAACACTGGGGATCTGCGCTTCTCTAGCCACCTAACATAATGGTCACTATCTCTCAGTCTCGCAGAACTCAGCTCTGAAATGGAAAGTGTCCAGCAAGTCCTCACACATGGAAAGTGCCAGGACTGAAAGCTGCTGCTTGACCTCTCCGTCCCTTGGCTACCCTTTCAGAGCCACACCAACCGTGGGGCTCTGCACCTGCCTAGCCACCTCATGTTCTGCTCTCTCTCTCTCTCTTACAGGCTAGGTAGAGCTCAGCTCCAAAAATGAAAACATCCAGCGACTGCTCCCACATGGAAGGTGCCAGCAATGAAAGCTCTTGCAAGCCCTCACCTTTCCTTGGAAGCCCTTTCACAGGCCCAGCAACACTAGTTCTCTGTGCTCCTCTAGCCACCTAACCTTCTGCTCACCCTCTCCTGCAGTCGAAGGAGAGTTGAGCTGAGAAATTGCAAACATCCAGCAATTCCTCATTCATGAAAAGTGCCAGCACTGAAAGCTGCTGCTAGCCAGCACCGTTCCTTGGAAGCGCTCTCACAGGTGCAGCAACACTGGGGCTCTGCACTTCTCTAGCCACCTAACGTCATGGTCACTATCTCTCCGTCTCGCAGAGCTGAGCTGAGAAATTGCAAACGTCCAGCAATTCCTCACACATGAAAATTGCCAGCACTGAAAGCTACTGCTGGATCTAACCATGACTTGGCTAGCCTTTCAGAGCCACACAAAGGTTGGGGCTCTGTGCTTCTCTAGCCACCTAATCTTCTGCTCATCCTCTCTCGCAGTCGAAGGAGAGCTGAGCTGAGAAACTGAAAATGTCCAGCAATTCCTCACACATGAAAAGTGCCAGCACTGAAAGCTCTTGCTAGCAGGCACCGTTCCTTGGAAGCGCTTTCACAGGTGCAGCAACATTGGGGCTCTGCGCTTCTCCAGCGACCTAACGTCACGGTCACTATCTCTCCGTCTCGCAGAGCTGAGCTGAGAAATTGCAAACGTCCAGCAATTCCTCACACATGAAAAGTGCCAGCACTGAAAGCTGCTGCTAGCCAGCACCGTGCCTTGGAAGCGCTCTCACAGGCGCAGCAACACTGGGGCTCTGTGCTTCTCTAGCCATCTACTGTCACGGTCACTATCTCTCCGTCTCGCAGAGCTGAGCTGAGAAATTGCAAACGTCCAGCAATTCCTCAGACCTGAGAAATGCCAGCACTGAAAGCTGTTGCCAGACAGCGCCGTTCCTTGGAAGCGCTCTCACAGGTGCAGCAACACTGGGGCTCTGCGCTTCTCTAGCCACCTAACGTCACGGTCACTATCTCTCCGTCTCGCAGAGCTGAGCTGAGAAATTGCAAACGTCCAGCAATTCCTCACACATGAAAAGTGCCAGCACTGAAAGCTACTGCTTGATCTAAGCATGCCTTGGCTAGCCTTTCAGAGCCACAAAAAGGTTGGGGCTCTGTGCTCCTCTAGCCACCTAATCTTCTGCTCACCCTCTCTCGCAGTTGAAGGAGACCTGAGCTGAGAAATTGCAAACTTCCAGCAATTCCTCACACATGAAAAGTACCAGCACTGAAAGCTGTTGCTAGCCAGCGCCGTTCCGTGGAAGCGCTCTCACAGGCGCAGCAACACTGGGGCTCTGTGCTTCTCTAGCCACCTAACGTCACGGTCACTATCTCTCCGTCTCGCAGAGCTGAGCTGAGAAATTGCAAACGTCCAGCAATTCCTCAGACCTGAGAAATGCCAGCACTGAAAGCTACTGCTTGATCTAACCAGGCCTTGGCTAGCCTTTCAGAGCCACACAAATGTTGGGGCTCTGTGCTCCTCTAGCCACCTAATCTTCTGCTCATCCTCTCTCGCAGTCGAAGGAGAGCTGAGCTGAGAAATTGAAAATGTCCAGCAATTCCTCACACATGAAAAGTGCCAGCACTGAAAGCTGTTGCTAGCAGGCACCGTTCCGTGGAAGCGCTCTCACAGGCACAGCAACACTGGGGCTCTGCGCTTCTCTAGCCACCTAACGTCACGGTCACTATCTCTCCGTCTCGCAGAGCTGAGTTGAGAAATTGCAAACGTCCAGCAATTCCTCACACATGAAAAGTGCCAGCACTGAAAGCTACTGCATGATCTAACCAAGCCTTGGCTAGCCTTTCAGAGCCACACAAAGGTTGGGGCTCTGTGCTTCTCTAGCCACCTAATCTTCTGCTCATCCTCTCTTGCAGTCGAAGGAGACCTGAGCTGAGAAATTGCAAACGTCCAGCAATTCCTCACACATGAAAAGTGCCAGCACTGAAAGCTGCTGCTAGCCAGCGCCGTTCCGTGGAAGCGCTCTCACAGGCGCAGCAACACTGGGGCTCTGCGCTTCTCTAGCCACCTAACGTCACGGTCACTATCTCTCCGTCTCACAGAGCTGAGCTGAGAAATTGCAAACGTCCACCAATTCCTCAGACATGAGAAATGCCAGCACTGAAAGCTCTTGCTAGCCAGCACCGTTCCTTGGAAGCGCTCTCACAGGTGCAGCAACACTGGGGCTCTGCGCTTCTCTAGCCACCTAATGTCACGGTCACTATCTCTCCGTCTCGCAGAGCTGAGCTGAGAAATTGCAAACGTCCAGCAATTCCTCACACATGAAAAGTGCCAGCACTGAAAGCTACTGCTTGATCTAAGCATGCCTTGGCTAGCCTTTCAGAGCCACAAAAAGGTTGGGGCTCTGTGCTCCTCTAGCCACCTAATCTTCTGCTCACCCTCTCTCGCAGTTGAAGGAGACCTGAGCTGAGAAATTGCAAACTTCCAGCAATTCCTCACACATGAAAAGTGCCAGCACTGAAAGCTGTTGCTAGCCAGCACCGTTCCGTGGAAGCGCTCTCACAGGCGCAGCAACACTGGGGCTCTGTGCTTCTCTAGCCACCTAACGTCACGGTCACTATCTCTCCGTCTCGCAGAGCTGAGCTGAGAAATTGCAAACGTCCAGCAATTCCTCACACATGAAAAGTGCCAGCACTGAAAGCTACTGCTTGATGTAACCAGGCCTTGGCTAGCCTTTCAGAGCCACACAAATGTTGGGGCTCTGTGCTCCTCTAGCCACCTAATCTTCTGCTCATCCTCTCTCGCAGTCGAAGGAGAGCTGAGCTGAGAAATTGAAAATGTCCAGCAATTCGTCAGACATGAAAAGTGCCAGCACTGAAAGCTCTTGCTAGCCAGCACCATTCCTTGGAAGCGCTCTCACAGGTGCAGCAACACTGGGGCTCTGTGCTTCTCTAGCCACCTAGTGTCACGGTCACTATCTCTCCGTCTCGCAGAGCTGAGCTGAGAAATTGCAAACGTCCAGCAATTCCTCAGACCTGAGAAATGCCAGCACTGAAAGCTGTTGCCAGACAGCGCCGTTCCTTGGAAGCGCTCTCACAGGTGCAGCAACACTGGGGCTCTGTGCTTCTCTAGCCACCTAACGTCACGGTCACTATCTCTCCGTCTCGCAGAGCTGAGCTGAGAAATTGCAAACGTCCAGCAATTCCTCACACATGAAAAGTGCCAGCACTGAAAGCTACTGCTTGATCTAACCAGGCCTTGGCTAGCCTTTCAGAGCCACACAAATGTTGGGGCTCTGTGCTCCTCTAGCCACCTAGCCACCTTCTGCTCATCCTCTCTCGCAGTCGAAGGAGAGCTGAGCTGAGAAATTGAAAATGTCCAGCAACTCCTCACACATGAAAAGTGCCAGCACTGAAAGCTGTTGCTAGCAGGCACCGTTCCGTGGAAGCGCTCTCACAGGCACAGCAACACTGGGGCTCTGCGCTTCTCTAGCCACCTAACATCACGGTCACTATCTCTCCGTCTCGCAGAGCTGAGTTGAGAAATTGCAAACGTCCAGCAATTGCTCACACATGAAAAGTGCCAGCACTGAAAGCTACTGCTTGATCTAACCAGGCCTTGGCTAGCCTTTCAGAGCCACACAAAGGTTGGGGCTCTGTGCTCCTCTACCCACCTAATATTCTGCTCATCCTCTCTTGCAGTCGAAGGAGACCTGAGCTGAGAAATTGCAAAAGTCCACCAATTCCTCAGACATGAAAATTTCCAGCAGTGAAAGCTCTTGCTAGCCAGCACCGTTCCTTGGAAGCGCTCTCACAGGCGCAGCAACACTGGGGCTCTGCACTTCTCTAGCCACCTAACGTCACGGTCACTATCTCTCCGTCTCGCAGAGCGGAGCTGAGAAATTGCAAACGTCCAGCAATTCCTCACACATGAAAAGTGCCAGCACTGAAAGCTACTGCATGATCTAACCAGGCCTTGGCTAGCCTTTCAGAGCCACACAAAGGTTGGGGCTCTGTGCTTCTCTAGCCACCTAATCTTCTGCTCATCCTCTCTCGCAGTCGAAGGAGACCTGAGGTGAGAAATTGCAAACGTCCAGCAATTCCTCACACATGAAAAGTGCCAGCACTGAAAGCTGCTGCTAGCCAGCGCCGTTCCATGGAAGCGCTCTCACAGGCGCAGCAACACTGGGGCTCTGTGCTTCTCTAGCCACCTAACGTCACGGTCACTTTCTCTCCGTCTCACAGAGCTGAGCTGAGAAATTGCAAATGTCCACCAATTCCTCAGACATGAGAAATGCCAGCACTGAAAGCTCTTGCTAGCCAGCACCATTCCTTGGAAGCGCTCTCACAGGCACAGCAACACTGGGGCTCTGAGCTTCTCTAGCCACCTAACGTCACGGTCACTATCTCTCCGTCTCGCAGAGCTGAGCTGAGACACTGCAAACGTCCAGCAATTCCTCAGACATGAAAAGTGCCAGCACTGAAAGCTGCTGCTAGCCAGCTCCGCTCCGTGGAAGCGCTCTCACAGGCGCAGCAACACTGGGGCTCTGCGCTTCTCTAGCCACCTAACGTCACGGTCACTATCTCTCCGTCTCACAGAGCTGAGCTGACAAATTGCAAACGTCCACCAGTTCCTCAGACATGAGAAATGCCAGCACTGAAAGCTGCTGCTAGCCAGCGCCGTTCCGTGGAAGTGCTCTCACAGGCGCAGCAACACTGGGTCTCTGCGCTTCTCTAGCCACCAAATCTTCTGCTCACCCTCTCTCGCAGTTGAAGGAGACCTGAGCTGAGAAATTGCAAACGTCCACCAATTCCTCACACATGAGAAATGCCAGCACTGAAAGCTGCTGCTAGCCAGCTCCGCTCCGTGGAAGCGCTCTCACAGGCGCAGCAACACTGGGGCTCTGCGCTTATCTAGCCACCTAACGTCACGGTCACTATCTCTCCGTCTCGCAGAGCTGAGCTGAGAAATTGCAAACGTCCAGCAATTCCTCAGACATGAAAAGTGCCAGCACTGAAAGCTCTTGCTAGCCAGCACCGTTCCTTGGAAGCGCTCTCACAGGCGCAGCAACACTGGGGCTCTGCGCTTCTCTAGCCACCTAATGTCACGGTCACTATCTCTCCGTCTCGCAGAGCTGAGCTGAGAAATTGCAAACGTCCAGCAATTCCTCAGACCTGAGAAATGCCAGCACTGAAAGCTGTTGCCAGACAGCGCCGTTCCTTGGAAGCGCTTTCACAGGTGCAGCAACACTGGGGCTCTGCGCTTCTCTAGCCACCTAACGTCACGGTCACTATCTCTCCGTCTCGCAGAGCTGAGCTGAGAAATTGCAAACGTCCAGCAATTCCTCACACATGAAAAGTGCCAGCACTGAAAGCTACTGCTTGATCTAACCAGGCCTTGGCTAGCCTTTCAGAGCCACAAAAAGGTTGGGGCTCTGTGCTCCTCTAGCCACCTAATCTTCTGCTCACCCTCTCTCGCAGTTGAAGGAGACCTGAGCTGAGAAATTGCAAACTTCCAGCAATTCCTCACACATGAAAAGTGCCAGCACTGAAAGCTGTTGCTAGCAGACACCGTTCCGTGGAAGCGCTCTCACAGGCGCAGCAACACTGGGGCTCTGCGCTTCTCTAGCCACCTAACGTCACGGTCACTATCTCTCCGTCTCGCAGAGCTGAGCTGAGAAATTGCAAACGTCCAGCAATTCCTCACACATGAAAAGTGCCAGCACTGAAAGCTACTGCTTGATCTAACCAGGCCTTGGCTAGCCTTTCAGAGCCACACAAATGTTGGGGCTCTGTGCTCCTCTAGCCACCTAATCTTCGGCTCATCCTCTCTCGCAGTCGAAGGAGAGCTGAGCTGAGAAATTGAAAATGTCCAGCAATTCCTCACACATGAAAAGTGCCAGCACTGAAAGCTGTTGCTAGCAGGCACCGTTCCGTGGAAGCGCTCTCACAGGCACAGCAACACTGGGGCTCTGCGCTTCTCTAGCCACCTAACGTCACAGTCACTATCTCTCCGTCTCGCAGAGCTGAGTTGAGAAATTGCAAACGTCCAGCAATTGCTCACACATGAAAAGTGCCAGCACTGAAAGCTACTGCATGATCTAACCAGGCCTTGGCTAGCCTTTCAGAGCCACACAAAGGTTGGGGCTCTGTGCTCCTCTAGCCACCTAATATTCTGCTCACCCTCTCTCGCAGTCGAAGGAGACCTGAGCTGAGAAATTGCAAAAGTCCACCAATTCCTCAGACATGAAAATTTCCAGCAGTGAAAGCTCTTGCTAGCCAGCACGGTTCCTTGGAAGCGCTCTCACAGGCACAGCAACACTGGGGCTCTGCGCTTCTCTAGCCACCTAACGTCACGGTCACTATCTCTCCGTCTCGCAGAGCTGAGCTGGGAAATTGCAAACGTCCAGCAATTGCTCACACTTGAAAAGTGCCAGCACTGAAAGCTACTGCATGATCTAACCAGGCCTTGGCTAGCCTTTCAGAGCCACACAAAGGTTGGGGCTCTGTGCTTCTCTAGCCACCTAATCTTCTGCTCATCCTCTCTCGCAGTCGAAGGAGAGCTGAGCTGAGAAATTGCAAACGTCCAGCAATTCCTCACACATGAAAAGTGCCAGCACTGAAAGCTGCTGCTAGCCAGCGCCGTTCCTTGGAAGCGCTCTCACAGGCGCAGCAACACTGGGGCTCTGCGCTTCTCTAGCCACCTAACGTCACGGTCACTTTCTCTCCGTCTCACAGAGCTGAGCTGAGAAATTGCAAATGTCCACCAATTCCTCAGACATGAGAAATGCCAGCACTGAAAGCTCTTGCTAGCCAGCACCATTCCTTGGAAGCGCTCTCACAGGCGCAGCAACACTGGGGCTCTGAGCTTCTCTAGCCACCTAATGTCACGGTCACTATCTCTCCGTCTCGCAGAGCTGAGCTGAGACACTGCAAACGTCCAGCAATTCCTCAGACATGAAAAGTGCCAGCACTGAAAGCTCTTGCTAGCCAGCTCCGCTCCGTGGAAGCGCTTTCACAGGCGCAGCAACACTGGGGCTCTGTGCTTCTCTAGCCACCTAACGTCACGGTCACTATCTCTCCGTCTCGCAGAGCTGAGCTGAGAAATTGCAAACGTCCAGTAATTCCTCACACATGAAAAGTGCCAGCACTGAAAGCTACTGCTTGATCTAAGCATGCCTTGGCTAGCCTTTCAGAGCCACACAAATGTTGGGGCTCTGTGCTTCTCTACCCACCTAATCTTCTGCTCATCCTCTCTCGCAGTCATAGGAGACCTGAGCTGAGAAACTGCAAACATCCAGCTATTCCTCACACATGAAAAGTGCCAGCACTGAAAGCTGCTGCTAGCCAGCGCCGTTCCGTGGAAGCGCTTTCACAGGCGCAGCAACACTGGGGCTCTGCGCTTCTCTAGCCACCTAACGTCACGGTCACTATCTCTCCGTCTCGCAGAGCTGAGCTGAGAAATTGCAAACGTCCACCAATTCCTCAGACATGAGAAATGCCAGCACTGAAAGCTGCTGCTAGCCAGCGCCGTTCCGTGGAAGCGCTCTCACAGGCGCAGCAACACTGGGGCTCTGCGCTTCTCTAGCCACCAAATCTTCTGCTCACCCTCTCTCGCAGTTGAAGGAGACCTGAGCTGAGAAATTGCAAACGTCCAGCAATTCCTCACACATGAGAAATGCCAGCACTGAAAGCTGTTGCCAGACAGCGCCGTTCCTTGGAAGCGCTTTCACAGGTGCAGCAACACTGGGGTTCTGCGCTTCTCTAGCCACCTAACGTCACGGTCACTATCTCTCCGTCTCGCAGAGCTGAGCTGAGAAATTGCAAACGTCCACCAATTCCTCAGACATGAGAAATGCCAGCACTGAAAGCTGTTGCTAGCCAGCACCGTTCCTTGGAAGTGCTCTCACAGGCGCAGCAACACTGGGGCTCTGCTCTTCTCTAGCCACCTAACGTCACGGTCACTATCTCTCCGTCTCGCAGAGCTGAGCTGAGAAATTGCAAACATCCAGCAATTCCACACACATGAAAAGTGCCAGCACTGAAAGCTACTGCTTGATCTAAGCATGCCTTGGCTAGCCTTTCAGAGCCACACAAAGGTTGAAGCTCTGTGCGGCTAGCCTTTCAGAGCCACACAAAGGTTGAAGCTCTGTGCTTCTCTACCCACCTAATCTTCGGCTCATCCTCTCTCGCAGTCGAAGGAGACCTGAGCTGAGAAATTGCAAAAGTCCAGCAATTAATCAGACATGAGAAATGCCAGCACTGAAAGCTGCTGCTAGCAGGCACCGTTCCATGGAAGTGCTCTCACAGGCGCAGCAACACTGGGGCTCTGCACTTCTCTAGCCAACAAATCTTCTGCTCACCCTCTTTCGCAGTTGAAGGAGACCTGAGCTGAGAAATTGCAAACGTCCAGCAATTCCTCACACATGAAAAGTGCCAGCACTGAAAGCTGTTGCCAGACAGCGCCGTTCCTTGGAAGCGCTTTCACAGGCGCAGCAACACTGGGGTTCTGCGCTTCTCTAGCCACCTAACATCACGGTCACTATCTCTCCGTCTCGCAGAGCTGAGGTGAGAAATTGCAAACGTCCACCAATTCCTCAGACATGAGAAATGCCAGCACTGAAAGCTGTTGCCAGACAGCACCGTTCCTTGGAAGCGCTCTCACAGGCGCAGCAACACTGGGGCTCTGCGCTTCTCTAGCCACCTAACGTCACGGTCGCTATCTCTCCGTCTCGCAGAGCTGAGCTGAGAAATTGCAAACGTCCAGCAATTCCACACACATGAAAAGTGCCAGCACTGAATGCTACTGTTTGATCTATGCATGCCTTGGCTAGCCTTTCAGAGCCACACAAATGTTGGGGCTCTGTGCTTCTCTACCCACCTAATCTTCTGCTCATCCTCTCTCGCAGTCATTAGAGACCTGAGCTGAGAAACTGCAAACATCCAGCAATTCCTCACACATGAAAAGTGCCAGCACTGAAAGCTGCTGCTAGCTAGGGCCGTTCCTTGGAAGCGCTTTCACAGGCGCAGCAACACTGGGGCTCTGCGCTTCTCTAGCCACCTAACGTCACGGTCATTATCTCTCCGTCTCGCAGAGCTGAGCTGAGAAATTGCAAACGTCCAGCAATTCCTCACACATGAAAAGTGCCCACACTGAAAGCTGCTGCTAGCCAGCACCGTTCCTTGGAAGCGCTTTCACAGGCGCAGCAACACTGGGGCTCTGTGCTTCTCTAGCCACCTAACGTCACGGTCACTATCTCTCCGTCTCGCAGAGCTGAGCTGAGAAATTGCAAACGTCCACCAATTCCTCAGACATGAGAAATGCCAGCACTGAAAGCTGTTGCTAGCCAGCACCGTGCCGTGGAAGTGCTCTCACAGGCGCAGCAACACTGGGGCTCTGCGCTTCTCTAGACACCTAATGTCACGGTCACTATCTCTCCGTCTCGCAGAGCTGAGCTGAGAAATTGCAAACGTCCAGCAATTCCACACACATGAAAAGTGCCAGCACTGAAAGCTACTGCTTGATCTAAGCATGCCTTGGCTAGCCTTTCAGAGCCACACAAAGGTTGGGGCTCTGTGCTCCTCTAGCCACCTAATCTTCTGCTCATCCTCTCTCGCAGTCGAAGGAGAGCTGAGGTGAGAAATTGCAAACGTCCAGCAATTCCTCAGACATGAAAAGTGCCAGCACTGAAAGCTTTTGCTAGCCAGCACCGTTCCTTGGAAGCGCTCTCACAGGCGCAGCAACACTGGGGCTCTGCGCTTCTCTAGCCACCTAACATCACGGTCACTATCTCTCCGTCTCGCAGAGCTGAGTTGAAAAATTGCAAACGTCCAGCAATTCCTCACACATGAAAAGTGTTAGCACTGAAAGCTACTGCTTGATCTAACCAGGCCTTGGCTAGCCTTTCAGAGCCACACAAAGGTTGGAGCTCTGTGCTCCTCTAGCCACCTAATCTTATGTTCATCCTCTCTCGCAGTTGAAGGAGAGCTGAGCTGAGAAACTGCAAATGTCCAGCAATTCCTCACACATGAGAAATGCCAGCACTGAAAGCTGTTCCTAGCCAGCACCGTTCCTTGGAAGCGCTCTGACAGGCGCAGCAACACTGGGGCTCTGCGCTTGTCTAGCCACCTAACGTCATGGTCACTCTTACGACCCAGACCGGACAGACCAGAGGGTCGTAGAGATTCTGGGATCCCCCGGGCTAAATTAAGGTGAAACGACACGAAACGATCACTTTGAACGCTTTATTCCAACAATCCAAACTGTGGAAGGCACAACGGTGGGCAGCGTGGGTTGCAGCAAAACGTTCACAAGAAGAGAGAAAAGAGAGGAATAAGAAAAAAAAGAAAGAGGGGGACAAGAAAAGAGATAGTCACCACCCTTGGATCCCGCAGTGTCGGCGACGAGCGTGGCAATCCTCCGGTGATGGGCGCGCGCAAAACACTGGAGAAGGGTTCCCTTGTTTATAGTCCCCGCTTTCGTGTCGGCGTTGTGTGTGCGCTTGCGCCGGCAGTTGCTAGGTGGTCGTAGTCTGCCTCCTGGGGGTTGCTGGGATGAAGGCCGAAGTCTTCCTCAGCTGCCCTCTAGGTGACCTAGGTTCTTGTGGAATCGTCTTTCTTTTAGCCGTTACTCATTTGTTCATTCTACTGAACATTTGGCTGTCTCAAAGCCCCACATGTCTTTAGATAACTAGAGAATGTCTCCACACTTGCAAGCAGACCCCCACATGTCTCTAGATAACCAAAGAATGTCTCAAATCCCCACATTTCTTTAGATAACTAAAGAATGTTTCAGGGTCACACAGCACCTTGGTTGCTACAATGTTTGAGACATTAACAGACATTAACTCTTTCAGTCCCTCACACAGCGTAAACCTGCCATTTCGTGTACATGCAGGTGTGAGTACATTCTCCCATTCGAACATGCCCAAAAGGTGCCCTGAGGGGATGGATATCTAGTAGTGGAGCACGTTAATGGGTCATAGGATTTAGTTATTCCGACTTTTCCTTTCCACACGAGGTTCCACTTGGCTTCGTGGGTAAGTGTGACTCCACATTTTAACGCAGTTTTTCGACTGGTAATGGGCCCTGTACACCTGGGGCTTCTATGTTTAAATCCTGGTACCGGAAAACCCCAACAAGTACACATATCCCGAATGAAAGTTCACAATTCTGAGACATACCATGTTTCTATAGGGTCCCATGTTAACGATTCACAACCAACGGTCCGTGAACAGGTCATTAAGGGGGTGTTCTTATAGGGTAGGGGATCTATTTCCCGCGCATCAATTATATTGTCTGGATCAAGTAAAGCATGTTTAAGGGACCAAGCGTATTCATAACGAGAACGATTCTGGTGGGCATAGCCACCCCATCTGCGAGGAATTTGAATACACCAGCCTGGGGATAACGGAACATTATATTCATGTTGTAGGGGTTCACTGTGAGGGGGAGGGTCCCACCGACGTACCACATTACAAGGGATCTCCTCCTCCCGGGGACACCACTTCGAATTCAGTACAGACATGCAAGGGAGGTGCACTTCCTGGGGACATGCTGTCCAACCCTCTCGGGCTGCAAGGGTAGCACTCGTAGTTCCCGTACAGAGCTGTTGCTTCCAGCATGTAGCCTTCCGCATATCCCTCCAGGTCATGTTAACTGGAAACCTATAGGCTACCGGAGAGGGTATGTAGTCAGCTTCCCACCCTGGAGGAGCTGTGTAGTCAATTCCCCACAAACATTGTCCTTTCCAGAGAGTATTCTGAATACACTTTTTGGTTTAACATTTCTAATTTTGAATTTAACACTCGTGAGAGATTTAACCAAATAACGGCAAATTTGAGACCCTCTGACGCGGACGTAGGGAGGTCCACACAAAACCCTTGGTCTGTTCGATTCCAGATTCGGACGAAACCAGTAATCAATTCCCATGCCAGGTTTGGTAGGTTATTCAGATTCCCCGTTGATTGAGACAAGGTTATACATTCACAAAGTAAGAATATAAACTTTCCCCACACCATCTTTTTCTTAATAAAGAACAGCAACAGGCCTAACAGGATCAGGCAAACAATGCAAAGAATGACCCGCTGAACAACTGAAACCCTAAGTCCCACGATGGGCTTCTGTCAACCTGTAATACATACACACCAGAAAACTAAGGATTAGAAAGATGGGATTATCCATCGGGTGTGAATGCGATGGTCTTTCCCGTGGGCGTCAGTAGTCACCCATGTGTAAAGATTCAGTGGGGTTTTTAGAGTGAGGGGTACTTCCCCTATAGTTGGCAGATCAGCCAAAACTGGCTGTCCTGGATAATGGAGGGGTTTTTCTGGGTCTTCGTCTTCCCTTTTTCCCGGCAGTGAAGAGGGGGGTTTCGGACAGAAAGCAGTGAGTTTGGGACATCCGTTCTTTCCCCACCTGTTGTTAACCTTTGCCACAGCGTCCGGGAGCCGTGCGGGCCACCCAGCACTGTGCAGCTTGAGAGCATGTTTTAATAACCCATTCGTTCTTTCTACTATCCCGTTAGCCTGGGGATAGTAGGGGGTATGAAATGTCCATTGAACTCCTTCATCCTTTGCCCATTCTTGGACCACCCCGGCAGTAAAGTGGCTGCCATTGTCAGATTGGATAGATTTAGGTTTGGGTAGGTAACTGAACCATCGCTTTAACACTTTTACCGTATTTTCCCCGGTAGCTCGTGCCACTGCTTCGGCTTGAACAAGGCCGGAGACGACTTCTACCCCAACCAAAATATACTGTTTTCCCTCTGATTTTTTAAAAGGACCTATGTAATCTACTTGCCAAGTTTCCCAGAGGCCCTTTCCATCCCGTAAGTGGAGAGGGGGTCCTTGCAAGGGATGCCGCTCTAATCGGGTGCGGCACTGACTGCAAGCAGAAATGATCGTGTTACACAGTTCCCGAGTTACTGGCCAGCCTCTGCTACCAGCCTCCCTGAAAAGGTCTTTAACTCCTGAATGACCGCGTCTCACGTGTAACCACTCCAGCAGGCGCTCCCACTCTTTTTCTTCGGCTTCCACTGCTATTGGAGCTAAACGTGTCAGCGAATCTACCTGATTGTTCCAAATGTGGGCTGGGTGATCCCCCCTCTGGTGTGCGGCTACCCATCCCACCAAGAAAGTCCCCTGTTTGGCAATCTCTAATATTTCTTCCCACTTTTCCCTCTGCCACACGGGTATGCGATTAACCTCCCATTGATTCTGTTCCCAGAAAGGGAGCCACTCGGTACATCCTTTGAATACAGCGTATGAATCTGTGTAAATAAAAGTCAATTCTTTGTTCTCGGCTTCTCTTTTAATCACACTCCACACTGCCACCAACTCCCCCACCTGAGCACTTCCCTCCCCTTCCGTTATAATCCGCTCCCCCGAATCAACATGTAAGGCTACTGCCCGATATTTCCACACCTTTCCCTCCCTTTTTGAGGACGCATCAGTAAACCACACATTTTTCAAATGAGGTTCAAATGGAGGAGCTGGTTTTATAAGGGAAGGAGGGGTATCCTGGTTGGATTGGCTATCAGGTGATTCCTGTATTTGGAGTACCTTAAGTGCCCCTTCTTCTACCCTTCGTGCATGACAATAGTGATCTAATTGCGCATACCATTTCCTGACTGTTTCTTGCTGTGCAACCCCTGCCGGGGGTGGGGTCCCAGCCAGCACTGGCTTCAGGACCTTAAAGGGCCCTCTCAAAATAATCGGTTGTTGCTTTGTGATTTTTTCAGCCTCCTGTAGGGCTAGATTAACTACAAAAAGACCCTTCTCCCAAATTGAATATCGTTTTTCAGCATCTTTGAAGCTTCTCGAGTAGAACCCGACAGGGCGAGTTGGTCCTTCAGGTCCACGCTGCCACATGTGTATTGATAGGCCGTGGATGGCAAAGCCCCACTCAATATGGAGTGGATCAGTCGGGTGTATTGGCCCTAAAGCCTGGTATACCCCAGCCTCAAAGATCAATAGTTTTAAGGCTTCCTCATGGACAGGGGTCCACTCCCAAGAGGTTCTTTTCCTCGTCAGGTCATATAAAGGTCGAGCTATAATAGAAAAGTCCGGAATATGTTTTCTCCAGAATACCAGTAGGCCTAAAGCGTGTTGAAGCTCCCTTTTGTTACCAGGCGCTTTCACTTGCTGGAGGGTAGTTAAGGTCTCTGAGGGAATGCACACTGTTCCTCCCCTCCACCAGATGCCTAGAAATTTCACTTCAGGGGACGGGAGTTGTATTTTCCCTGTTGGAATCTGGAGTCCTAAATTTTCCAAATGGGTAATTATGTCTTCCTGAGTCCGTCCTACTACGGAAACATCAGGGCCACCGATTAGCACATCATCAATATACTGATATATTTTGACTCCTTCCCTGGGGGTAATTTGGGCAAGTTCCTGTGCTAAAGCCTAATGGGCAGTAGTCGGTGAATGACAATAGCCCTGGGGAAGGCGAGTGAATGTGTATTGTACACCTTCCCACGTGAAAGCAAAACGCTCTCTGTCTGAGTCCTGCAGGGGAACCATAAAGAACATATCTTTTACATCAATGGCTGCCAAGATCGGGTGTGCTTGTTCCTGGATGGTTGCGATTAGTTCTGCTATGTTTGGCACCGCGGCGGTTAAGGGTCCTGTATTGGCGTTTAGGTGCCGATAATCGACTGTTAGCCGCCATCTGCCGTCTGGCTTGCGGACAGGCCAAACGGGAGAATTATAGGGGGAATGTACAGGCATAATTATTCCCTTTTCTTTCAGGTCTGAAATCACAGGAGCAATCCCTTCTCTAGCTCCTAGAGGGAGAGGATAGGGTTTAACATTCACAACCTTAGACGGGGGTAATTCCGGCGCGGATTGTAGCAGTCACACCGTGACTGTCGGTAAACCAAACACCCACTCTTTTCCCTTCGAGTCCACCCAAGCACGCCCTCGGAGCAAATCAAGTCCCAAGATGTTCGTCGGCAACCTCCCCAATATCATCAAAACCTCTATCGGGGATTCGTCCCCAGGCAACCAGCATTTTACTCGAGCAGTCGGTTGGGGTCTGGAATTTCCAAACACATCAGGAACCCAAATTCGCTTTTTATCCGCCACTATCCCGTAGCGGTTAGCCACGTCCTCCCGGAGAGCCGACATCTGGGCTCCGGTATCTACTAAAAAGGTGACCGGAGTTTTAAAGGGACCCAGGGGAAAGGTAATTAACAAGTCCCCTTTGTCGTTTTCTGTGAGCCTCCTTAAATAGATCCACCGGCCATCCCCCGGCTCACCGACTGGGGATGGCGGAGGGGGTTTCCCGACTCCGGGACGCTCAGATCGATCAATGCAGTCTCCCGGGGGGGGGGCGGACGGGATTATTGTTTCGGGTTCCCGGGATGGGAGGACAAAATCCTTGGGGTTTGAGGGAGATGGGGATTCCTTTATTTTGTCCCAGCTTTTCACCAAACTTTCCAGATTGGGGGTGGGTAACCCATCCATCACCTCCCTGGGGATCCCCTTTGAGATGCCTTCTGTCCATAATGCATATCTTTTATTATCAGGGGGCCGCGTCGGCCTCGGGGGTGCAGCTTTTATTCGCCCATTACCTTCCACCCTCCTAAGGTCCGCCTTGGATTTTGTCTCTCCCTGGCCGGTAAATCCCATCCGTCTCCCGTAATTAATCAATTCTTGTGCCACCTCTCCCCATGTCGTCTCCGGGGGGCCTCCCCTCCTGCGGGGTCGGGGCGCCCTCAACCGATCTTGTAGTTGCACCGCATATAATTTCAAAGCATCAGGTAATCCTCTTATAAGGGGGTGCAACCTGTCGGGGTCTGCCACATATTGCATGGGAGAGGGCTGTTGCGGAACCAATAACCGGTCATGCATCAACTGGAGGCACGCAGTTTTCTGTACACTCTCTAAAATGTGCCCCGCTGTAGGCGTTTTAATCGAGAAGGGGTCTCCCCTTTCCATGGGATCCAATCTACCCGCCCAGTATGCCACTCTTTGGGTCAGGGACCAGGGTTCTCTATTGTCATTTGTGGTTAGAAAAACTCCCGGACCCCAATATCCTCTCGCCTCCTCCTCACTCAGCAAGATACGGTCACCCCCGGTAAGAGACACTCTCCACACATACTCAGTTTCAGTTTCTCGGGGGCCCCGGGAATATTTCTCCTGAATTTTACCCAAATCAGTGGGAGAATAGGGAATGATACGAGTGGTAACTTGTTGGGGCCCTCCTTGACCACCATCCACAGTCTCAGTTTTAATCAAAGGTCGCAGTACAGCTCCCTCCCCGAGGGAAAATATTTCTTTTATAGGGTCTAGGTCTTTAAAAGGGTATAACGATTTTGGATTGTTCCCCTCGTCAAAATCGGCATCCGAATTTTCTACAACAATTGGGGAGCGGATTTCATCTAATTGTTCCCGCAATATTCGCTCCCGCTCCAAAGCTTCCGTCAAAGTGGTGTGTAGCCGTTGGTTAGTCACCCGCTCGGCGGTAAGCTGATCAGAGAGATGTCTTGCCTCATTTCCTAATTGCTCCTGCAGAGCCCCCACCAGATCTTGAAGGGATTTTGTTGTCTCCCCTTCCACGTGTTGGGCCATGTGTTTATTCCGTTGTGCTGCCACCAGAGCTGCTCCTAAAACCGCACAAACTACTGCCTTCCCCTTTCCTTGTTTCAGTTTTCGTTCTTTAGCCAAGCTGGAAATTCTGTCGGCTACCGCTTGTGGATTGTGCCGATTATTGTGGGCCCAAGTCATACCAGAGAGAGAAGGTCGGGCGCTATAGCCCTCTAACCTCTCCAGGAGAGGGGTGCAATCTACAATCGGTCCTCCCAGGGAGGCCATTATGAGTATACAATTATAGGGACCAGATCCCGTACCGGTCCTCAGAGGACTGTCTCCCCTGGTGTATGACTCCTCTCAGAGAGGGGCTTTGGTAAAAGCCTAGTCCCAGTGATTGCTTTAGCACCAATGAGGGAATCCTGCCGACTACGCCAAATTTGTTACGACCCGGACCGGACAGACCAGAGGGCCGTAGAGGTTCTGGGATCCCCCCGGGCTAAATTAAGCTGAAACGACACCAAACGATCACTTTGAACGCTTTATTCGAACAATCCAAACTGCGGAAGGCACAACGGTGGGCAGCGTGGGTTGCAGCAAAACGTTCACAAGAAGAGAGAAAAGAGAGGGATAAGGAAAAAAAAAGAAAGAAAGAGGGGGAAAAGAAAAGAGATAGTCACCACCCTTGGATCCCGCGATGTCGGCGACGAGCGTGGCAATCTTCCCGCGATGTCGGCGACGAGCGTGGCAATCCTCCGGTGATGGGCGCGCGCAAAACACTGGAGAAGGGTTCCCTTGTTTATAGTCCCCGCTTTCGTGTCGGCGTTGTGTGTGCGCTTGCGCCGGCAGTTGCTAGGTGGTCGTAGTCTGCCTCCTGGGGGTTGCTGGGATGAAGGCCGAAGTCTTCCTCAGCTGCCCTCTAGGTGACCTAGGTTCTTGTGGAATCGTCTTTCTTTTAGCCGTTACTCATTTGTTCATTCTACTGAACATTTGGCTGTCTCAAAGCCCCACATGTCTTTAGATAACTAGAGAATGTCTCCACACTTGCAAGCAGACCCCCACATGTCTCTAGATAACCAAAGAATGTCTCAAATCCCCACATTTCTTTAGATAACTAAAGAATGTTTCAGGGTCACACAGCACCTTGGTTGCTACAATGTTTGAGACATTAACAGACATTAACTCTTTCAGTCCCTCACACAGCGTAAACCTGCCATTTCGTGTACATGCAGGTGTGAGTACATTCTCCCATTCGAACATGCCCAAAAGGTGCCCTGAGGGGATGGATATCTAGTAGTGGAGCACGTTAATGGGTCATAGGATTTAGTTATTCCGACTTTTCCTTTCCACACGAGGTTCCACTTGGCTTCGTGGGTAAGTGTGACTCCACATTTTAACGCAGTTTTTCGACTGGTAATGGGCCCTCTACACCTGGGATCTCTAGGTTTAAATCCTGGTACCGGAAAACCCCAACAAGTACACGCATCCCGAATTAAAGTTCGCAATTCTGAGACATACCATGTTTCTATAGGGTCCCATGTTAACGATTCACAACCAACGGTCCGTGAACAGGTCATTAAGGGGGTGTTCTTATAGGGTAGGGGATCTATTTCCCGCGCATCAATTATATTGTCTGGATCAAGTAAAGCATGTTTAAGGGACCAAGCGTATTCATAACGAGAACGATTCTGGTGGGCATAGCCACCCCATCTGCGAGGAATTTGAATACACCAGCCTGGGGATAACGGAACATTATATTCATGTTGTAGGGGTTCACTGTGAGGGGGAGGGTCCCACCGACGTACCACATTACAAGGGATCTCCTCCTCCCGGGGACACCACTTCGAATTCAGTACAGACATGCAAGGGAGGTGCACTTCCTGGGGACATGCTGTCCAACCCTCTCGGGCTGCAAGGGTAGCACTCGTAGTTCCCGTACAGAGCTGTTGCTTCCAGCATGTAGCCTTCCGCATATCCCTCCAGGTCATGTTAACTGGAAACCTATAGGCTACCGGAGAGGGTATGTAGTCAGCTTCCCACCCTGGAGGAGCTGTGTAGTCAATTCCCCACAAACATTGTCCTTTCCAGAGAGTATTCTGAATACACTTTTTGGTTTAACATTTCTAATTTTGAATTTAACACTCGTGAGAGATTTAACCAAATAACGGCAAATTTGAGACCCTCTGACGCGGACGTAGGGAGGTCCACACAAAACCCTTGGTCTGTTCGATTCCAGATTCGGACGAAACCAGTAATCAATTCCCATGCCAGGTTTGGTAGGTTATTCAGATTCCCCGTTGATTGAGACAAGGTTATACATTCACAAAGTAAGAATATAAACTTTCCCCACACCATCTTTTTCTTAATAAAGAACAGCAACAGGCCTAACAGGATCAGGCAAACAATGCAAAGAATGACCCGCTGAACAACTGAAACCCTAAGTCCCACGATGGGCTTCTGTCAACCTGTAATACATACACACCAGAAAACTAAGGATTAGAAAGATGGGATTATCCATCGGGTGTGAATGCGATGGTCTTTCCCGTGGGCGTCAGTAGTCACCCATGTGTAAAGATTCAGTGGGGTTTTTAGAGTGAGGGGTACTTCCCCTATAGTTGGCAGATCAGCCAAAACTGGCTGTCCTGGATAATGGAGGGGTTTTTCTGGGTCTTCGTCTTCCCTTTTTCCCGGCAGTGAAGAGGGGGGTTTCGGACAGAAAGCAGTGAGTTTGGGACATCCGTTCTTTCCCCACCTGTTGTTAACCTTTGCCACAGCGTCCGGGAGCCGTGCGGGCCACCCAGCACTGTGCAGCTTGAGAGCATGTTTTAATAACCCATTCGTTCTTTCTACTATCCCGTTAGCCTGGGGATAGTAGGGGGTATGAAATGTCCATTGAACTCCTTCATCCTTTGCCCATTCTTGGACCACCCCGGCAGTAAAGTGGCTGCCATTGTCAGATTGGATAGATTTAGGTTTGGGTAGGTAACTGAACCATCGCTTTAACACTTTTACCGTATTTTCCCCGGTAGCTCGTGCCACTGCTTCGGCTTGAACAAGGCCGGAGACGACTTCTACCCCAACCAAAATATACTGTTTTCCCTCTGATTTTTTAAAAGGACCTATGTAATCTACTTGCCAAGTTTCCCAGAGGCCCTTTCCATCCCGTAAGTGGAGAGGGGGTCCTTGCAAGGGATGCCGCTCTAATCGGGTGCGGCACTGACTGCAAGCAGAAATGATCGTGTTACACAGTTCCCGAGTTACTGGCCAGCCTCTGCTACCAGCCTCCCTGAAAAGGTCTTTAACTCCTGAATGACCGCGTCTCACGTGTAACCACTCCAGCAGGCGCTCCCACTCTTTTTCTTCGGCTTCCACTGCTATTGGAGCTAAACGTGTCAGCGAATCTACCTGATTGTTCCAAATGTGGGCTGGGTGATCCCCCCTCTGGTGTGCGGCTACCCATCCCACCAAGAAAGTCCCCTGTTTGGCAATCTCTAATATTTCTTCCCACTTTTCCCTCTGCCACACGGGTATGCGATTAACCTCCCATTGATTCTGTTCCCAGAAAGGGAGCCACTCGGTACATCCTTTGAATACAGCGTATGAATCTGTGTAAATAAAAGTCAATTCTTTGTTCTCGGCTTCTCTTTTAATCACACTCCACACTGCCACCAACTCCCCCACCTGAGCACTTCCCTCCCCTTCCGTTATAATCCGCTCCCCCGAATCAACATGTAAGGCTACTGCCCGATATTTCCACACCTTTCCCTCCCTTTTTGAGGACGCATCAGTAAACCACACATTTTTCAAATGAGGTTCAAATGGAGGAGCTGGTTTTATAAGGGAAGGAGGGGTATCCTGGTTGGATTGGCTATCAGGTGATTCCTGTATTTGGAGTACCTTAAGTGCCCCTTCTTCTACCCTTCGTGCATGACAATAGTGATCTAATTGCGCATACCATTTCCTGACTGTTTCTTGCTGTGCAACCCCTGCCGGGGGTGGGGTCCCAGCCAGCACTGGCTTCAGGACCTTAAAGGGCCCTCTCAAAATAATCGGTTGTTGCTTTGTGATTTTTTCAGCCTCCTGTAGGGCTAGATTAACTACAAAAAGACCCTTCTCCCAAATTGAATATCGTTTTTCAGCATCTTTGAAGCTTCTCGAGTAGAACCCGACAGGGCGAGTTGGTCCTTCAGGTCCACGCTGCCACATGTGTATTGATAGGCCGTGGATGGCAAAGCCCCACTCAATATGGAGTGGATCAGTCGGGTGTATTGGCCCTAAAGCCTGGTATACCCCAGCCTCAAAGATCAATAGTTTTAAGGCTTCCTCATGGACAGGGGTCCACTCCCAAGAGGTTCTTTTCCTCGTCAGGTCATATAAAGGTCGAGCTATAATAGAAAAGTCCGGAATATGTTTTCTCCAGAATACCAGTAGGCCTAAAGCGTGTTGAAGCTCCCTTTTGTTACCAGGCGCTTTCACTTGCTGGAGGGTAGTTAAGGTCTCTGAGGGAATGCACACTGTTCCTCCCCTCCACCAGATGCCTAGAAATTTCACTTCAGGGGACGGGAGTTGTATTTTCCCTGTTGGAATCTGGAGTCCTAAATTTTCCAAATGGGTAATTATGTCTTCCTGAGTCCGTCCTACTACGGAAACATCAGGGCCACCGATTAGCACATCATCAATATACTGATATATTTTGACTCCTTCCCTGGGGGTAATTTGGGCAAGTTCCTGTGCTAAAGCCTAATGGGCAGTAGTCGGTGAATGACAATAGCCCTGGGGAAGGCGAGTGAATGTGTATTGTACACCTTCCCACGTGAAAGCAAAACGCTCTCTGTCTGAGTCCTGCAGGGGAACCATAAAGAACATATCTTTTACATCAATGGCTGCCAAGATCGGGTGTGCTTGTTCCTGGATGGTTGCGATTAGTTCTGCTATGTTTGGCACCGCGGCGGTTAAGGGTCCTGTATTGGCGTTTAGGTGCCGATAATCGACTGTTAGCCGCCATCTGCCGTCTGGCTTGCGGACAGGCCAAACGGGAGAATTATAGGGGGAATGTACAGGCATAATTATTCCCTTTTCTTTCAGGTCTGAAATCACAGGAGCAATCCCTTCTCTAGCTCCTAGAGGGAGAGGATAGGGTTTAACATTCACAACCTTAGACGGGGGTAATTCCGGCGCGGATTGTAGCAGTCACACCGTGACTGTCGGTAAACCAAACACCCACTCTTTTCCCTTCGAGTCCACCCAAGCACGCCCTCGGAGCAAATCAAGTCCCAAGATGTTCGTCGGCAACCTCCCCAATATCATCAAAACCTCTATCGGGGATTCGTCCCCAGGCAACCAGCATTTTACTCGAGCAGTCGGTTGGGGTCTGGAATTTCCAAACACATCAGGAACCCAAATTCGCTTTTTATCCGCCACTATCCCGTAGCGGTTAGCCACGTCCTCCCGGAGAGCCGACATCTGGGCTCCGGTATCTACTAAAAAGGTGACCGGAGTTTTAAAGGGACCCAGGGGAAAGGTAATTAACAAGTCCCCTTTGTCGTTTTCTGTGAGCCTCCTTAAATAGATCCACCGGCCATCCCCCGGCTCACCGACTGGGGATGGCGGAGGGGGTTTCCCGACTCCGGGACGCTCAGATCGATCAATGCAGTCTCCCGGGGGGGGGGCGGACGGGATTATTGTTTCGGGTTCCCGGGATGGGAGGACAAAATCCTTGGGGTTTGAGGGAGATGGGGATTCCTTTATTTTGTCCCAGCTTTTCACCAAACTTTCCAGATTGGGGGTGGGTAACCCATCCATCACCTCCCTGGGGATCCCCTTTGAGATGCCTTCTGTCCATAATGCATATCTTTTATTATCAGGGGGCCGCGTCGGCCTCGGGGGTGCAGCTTTTATTCGCCCATTACCTTCCACCCTCCTAAGGTCCGCCTTGGATTTTGTCTCTCCCTGGCCGGTAAATCCCATCCGTCTCCCGTAATTAATCAATTCTTGTGCCACCTCTCCCCATGTCGTCTCCGGGGGGCCTCCCCTCCTGCGGGGTCGGGGCGCCCTCAACCGATCTTGTAGTTGCACCGCATATAATTTCAAAGCATCAGGTAATCCTCTTATAAGGGGGTGCAACCTGTCGGGGTCTGCCACATATTGCATGGGAGAGGGCTGTTGCGGAACCAATAACCGGTCATGCATCAACTGGAGGCACGCAGTTTTCTGTACACTCTCTAAAATGTGCCCCGCTGTAGGCGTTTTAATCGAGAAGGGGTCTCCCCTTTCCATGGGATCCAATCTACCCGCCCAGTATGCCACTCTTTGGGTCAGGGACCAGGGTTCTCTATTGTCATTTGTGGTTAGAAAAACTCCCGGACCCCAATATCCTCTCGCCTCCTCCTCACTCAGCAAGATACGGTCACCCCCGGTAAGAGACACTCTCCACACATACTCAGTTTCAGTTTCTCGGGGGCCCCGGGAATATTTCTCCTGAATTTTACCCAAATCAGTGGGAGAATAGGGAATGATACGAGTGGTAACTTGTTGGGGCCCTCCTTGACCACCATCCACAGTCTCAGTTTTAATCAAAGGTCGCAGTACAGCTCCCTCCCCGAGGGAAAATATTTCTTTTATAGGGTCTAGGTCTTTAAAAGGGTATAACGATTTTGGATTGTTCCCCTCGTCAAAATCGGCATCCGAATTTTCTACAACAATTGGGGAGCGGATTTCATCTAATTGTTCCCGCAATATTCGCTCCCGCTCCAAAGCTTCCGTCAAAGTGGTGTGTAGCCGTTGGTTAGTCACCCGCTCGGCGGTAAGCTGATCAGAGAGATGTCTTGCCTCATTTCCTAATTGCTCCTGCAGAGCCCCCACCAGATCTTGAAGGGATTTTGTTGTCTCCCCTTCCACGTGTTGGGCCATGTGTTTATTCCGTTGTGCTGCCACCAGAGCTGCTCCTAAAACCGCACAAACTACTGCCTTCCCCTTTCCTTGTTTCAGTTTTCGTTCTTTAGCCAAGCTGGAAATTCTGTCGGCTACCGCTTGTGGATTGTGCCGATTATTGTGGGCCCAAGTCATACCAGAGAGAGAAGGTCGGGCGCTATAGCCCTCTAACCTCTCCAGGAGAGGGGTGCAATCTACAATCGGTCCTCCCAGGGAGGCCATTATGAGTATACAATTATAGGGACCAGATCCCGTACCGGTCCTCAGAGGACTGTCTCCCCTGGTGTATGACTCCTCTCAGAGAGGGGCTTTGGTAAAAGCCTAGTCCCAGTGATTGCTTTAGCACCAATGAGGGAATCCTGCCGACTACGCCAAATTTGTTACGACCCGGACCGGACAGACCAGAGGGCCGTAGAGGTTCTGGGATCCCCCCGGGCTAAATTAAGGTGAAACGACACCAAACGATCACTTTGAACGCTTTATTCGAACAATCCAAACTGCGGAAGGCACAACGGTGGGCAGCGTGGGTTGCAGCAAAACGTTCACAAGAAGAGAGAAAAGAGAGGGATAAGGAAAAAAAAAGAAAGAAAGAGGGGGAAAAGAAAAGAGATAGTCACCACCCTTGGATCCCGCGATGTCGGCGACGAGCGTGGCAATCTTCCCGCGATGTCGGCGACGAGCGTGGCAATCCTCCGGTGATGGGCGCGCGCAAAACACTGGAGAAGGGTTCCCTTGTTTATAGTCCCCGCTTTCGTGTCGGCGTTGTGTGTGCGCTTGCGCCGGCAGTTGCTAGGTGGTCGTAGTCTGCCTCCTGGGGGTTGCTGGGATGAAGGCCGAAGTCTTCCTCAGCTGCCCTCTAGGTGACCTAGGTTCTTGTGGAATCGTCTTTCTTTTAGCCGTTACTCATTTGTTCATTCTACTGAACATTTGGCTGTCTCAAAGCCCCACATGTCTTTAGATAACTAGAGAATGTCTCCACACTTGCAAGCAGACCCCCACATGTCTCTAGATAACCAAAGAATGTCTCAAATCCCCACATTTCTTTAGATAACTAAAGAATGTTTCAGGGTCACACAGCACCTTGGTTGCTACAATGTTTGAGACATTAACAGACATTAACTCTTTCAGTCCCTCACACAGCGTAAACCTGCCATTTCGTGTACATGCAGGTGTGAGTACATTCTCCCATTCGAACATGCCCAAAAGGTGCCCTGAGGGGATGGATATCTAGTAGTGGAGCACGTTAATGGGTCATAGGATTTAGTTATTCCGACTTTTCCTTTCCACACGAGGTTCCACTTGGCTTCGTGGGTAAGTGTGACTCCACATTTTAACGCAGTTTTTCGACTGGTAATGGGCCCTCTACACCTGGGATCTCTAGGTTTAAATCCTGGTACCGGAAAACCCCAACAAGTACACGCATCCCGAATTAAAGTTCGCAATTCTGAGACATACCATGTTTCTATAGGGTCCCATGTTAACGATTCACAACCAACGGTCCGTGAACAGGTCATTAAGGGGGTGTTCTTATAGGGTAGGGGATCTATTTCCCGCGCATCAATTATATTGTCTGGATCAAGTAAAGCATGTTTAAGGGACCAAGCGTATTCATAACGAGAACGATTCTGGTGGGCATAGCCACCCCATCTGCGAGGAATTTGAATACACCAGCCTGGGGATAACGGAACATTATATTCATGTTGTAGGGGTTCACTGTGAGGGGGAGGGTCCCACCGACGTACCACATTACAAGGGATCTCCTCCTCCCGGGGACACCACTTCGAATTCAGTACAGACATGCAAGGGAGGTGCACTTCCTGGGGACATGCTGTCCAACCCTCTCGGGCTGCAAGGGTAGCACTCGTAGTTCCCGTACAGAGCTGTTGCTTCCAGCATGTAGCCTTCCGCATATCCCTCCAGGTCATGTTAACTGGAAACCTATAGGCTACCGGAGAGGGTATGTAGTCAGCTTCCCACCCTGGAGGAGCTGTGTAGTCAATTCCCCACAAACATTGTCCTTTCCAGAGAGTATTCTGAATACACTTTTTGGTTTAACATTTCTAATTTTGAATTTAACACTCGTGAGAGATTTAACCAAATAACGGCAAATTTGAGACCCTCTGACGCGGACGTAGGGAGGTCCACACAAAACCCTTGGTCTGTTCGATTCCAGATTCGGACGAAACCAGTAATCAATTCCCATGCCAGGTTTGGTAGGTTATTCAGATTCCCCGTTGATTGAGACAAGGTTATACATTCACAAAGTAAGAATATAAACTTTCCCCACACCATCTTTTTCTTAATAAAGAACAGCAACAGGCCTAACAGGATCAGGCAAACAATGCAAAGAATGACCCGCTGAACAACTGAAACCCTAAGTCCCACGATGGGCTTCTGTCAACCTGTAATACATACACACCAGAAAACTAAGGATTAGAAAGATGGGATTATCCATCGGGTGTGAATGCGATGGTCTTTCCCGTGGGCGTCAGTAGTCACCCATGTGTAAAGATTCAGTGGGGTTTTTAGAGTGAGGGGTACTTCCCCTATAGTTGGCAGATCAGCCAAAACTGGCTGTCCTGGATAATGGAGGGGTTTTTCTGGGTCTTCGTCTTCCCTTTTTCCCGGCAGTGAAGAGGGGGGTTTCGGACAGAAAGCAGTGAGTTTGGGACATCCGTTCTTTCCCCACCTGTTGTTAACCTTTGCCACAGCGTCCGGGAGCCGTGCGGGCCACCCAGCACTGTGCAGCTTGAGAGCATGTTTTAATAACCCATTCGTTCTTTCTACTATCCCGTTAGCCTGGGGATAGTAGGGGGTATGAAATGTCCATTGAACTCCTTCATCCTTTGCCCATTCTTGGACCACCCCGGCAGTAAAGTGGCTGCCATTGTCAGATTGGATAGATTTAGGTTTGGGTAGGTAACTGAACCATCGCTTTAACACTTTTACCGTATTTTCCCCGGTAGCTCGTGCCACTGCTTCGGCTTGAACAAGGCCGGAGACGACTTCTACCCCAACCAAAATATACTGTTTTCCCTCTGATTTTTTAAAAGGACCTATGTAATCTACTTGCCAAGTTTCCCAGAGGCCCTTTCCATCCCGTAAGTGGAGAGGGGGTCCTTGCAAGGGATGCCGCTCTAATCGGGTGCGGCACTGACTGCAAGCAGAAATGATCGTGTTACACAGTTCCCGAGTTACTGGCCAGCCTCTGCTACCAGCCTCCCTGAAAAGGTCTTTAACTCCTGAATGACCGCGTCTCACGTGTAACCACTCCAGCAGGCGCTCCCACTCTTTTTCTTCGGCTTCCACTGCTATTGGAGCTAAACGTGTCAGCGAATCTACCTGATTGTTCCAAATGTGGGCTGGGTGATCCCCCCTCTGGTGTGCGGCTACCCATCCCACCAAGAAAGTCCCCTGTTTGGCAATCTCTAATATTTCTTCCCACTTTTCCCTCTGCCACACGGGTATGCGATTAACCTCCCATTGATTCTGTTCCCAGAAAGGGAGCCACTCGGTACATCCTTTGAATACAGCGTATGAATCTGTGTAAATAAAAGTCAATTCTTTGTTCTCGGCTTCTCTTTTAATCACACTCCACACTGCCACCAACTCCCCCACCTGAGCACTTCCCTCCCCTTCCGTTATAATCCGCTCCCCCGAATCAACATGTAAGGCTACTGCCCGATATTTCCACACCTTTCCCTCCCTTTTTGAGGACGCATCAGTAAACCACACATTTTTCAAATGAGGTTCAAATGGAGGAGCTGGTTTTATAAGGGAAGGAGGGGTATCCTGGTTGGATTGGCTATCAGGTGATTCCTGTATTTGGAGTACCTTAAGTGCCCCTTCTTCTACCCTTCGTGCATGACAATAGTGATCTAATTGCGCATACCATTTCCTGACTGTTTCTTGCTGTGCAACCCCTGCCGGGGGTGGGGTCCCAGCCAGCACTGGCTTCAGGACCTTAAAGGGCCCTCTCAAAATAATCGGTTGTTGCTTTGTGATTTTTTCAGCCTCCTGTAGGGCTAGATTAACTACAAAAAGACCCTTCTCCCAAATTGAATATCGTTTTTCAGCATCTTTGAAGCTTCTCGAGTAGAACCCGACAGGGCGAGTTGGTCCTTCAGGTCCACGCTGCCACATGTGTATTGATAGGCCGTGGATGGCAAAGCCCCACTCAATATGGAGTGGATCAGTCGGGTGTATTGGCCCTAAAGCCTGGTATACCCCAGCCTCAAAGATCAATAGTTTTAAGGCTTCCTCATGGACAGGGGTCCACTCCCAAGAGGTTCTTTTCCTCGTCAGGTCATATAAAGGTCGAGCTATAATAGAAAAGTCCGGAATATGTTTTCTCCAGAATACCAGTAGGCCTAAAGCGTGTTGAAGCTCCCTTTTGTTACCAGGCGCTTTCACTTGCTGGAGGGTAGTTAAGGTCTCTGAGGGAATGCACACTGTTCCTCCCCTCCACCAGATGCCTAGAAATTTCACTTCAGGGGACGGGAGTTGTATTTTCCCTGTTGGAATCTGGAGTCCTAAATTTTCCAAATGGGTAATTATGTCTTCCTGAGTCCGTCCTACTACGGAAACATCAGGGCCACCGATTAGCACATCATCAATATACTGATATATTTTGACTCCTTCCCTGGGGGTAATTTGGGCAAGTTCCTGTGCTAAAGCCTAATGGGCAGTAGTCGGTGAATGACAATAGCCCTGGGGAAGGCGAGTGAATGTGTATTGTACACCTTCCCACGTGAAAGCAAAACGCTCTCTGTCTGAGTCCTGCAGGGGAACCATAAAGAACATATCTTTTACATCAATGGCTGCCAAGATCGGGTGTGCTTGTTCCTGGATGGTTGCGATTAGTTCTGCTATGTTTGGCACCGCGGCGGTTAAGGGTCCTGTATTGGCGTTTAGGTGCCGATAATCGACTGTTAGCCGCCATCTGCCGTCTGGCTTGCGGACAGGCCAAACGGGAGAATTATAGGGGGAATGTACAGGCATAATTATTCCCTTTTCTTTCAGGTCTGAAATCACAGGAGCAATCCCTTCTCTAGCTCCTAGAGGGAGAGGATAGGGTTTAACATTCACAACCTTAGACGGGGGTAATTCCGGCGCGGATTGTAGCAGTCACACCGTGACTGTCGGTAAACCAAACACCCACTCTTTTCCCTTCGAGTCCACCCAAGCACGCCCTCGGAGCAAATCAAGTCCCAAGATGTTCGTCGGCAACCTCCCCAATATCATCAAAACCTCTATCGGGGATTCGTCCCCAGGCAACCAGCATTTTACTCGAGCAGTCGGTTGGGGTCTGGAATTTCCAAACACATCAGGAACCCAAATTCGCTTTTTATCCGCCACTATCCCGTAGCGGTTAGCCACGTCCTCCCGGAGAGCCGACATCTGGGCTCCGGTATCTACTAAAAAGGTGACCGGAGTTTTAAAGGGACCCAGGGGAAAGGTAATTAACAAGTCCCCTTTGTCGTTTTCTGTGAGCCTCCTTAAATAGATCCACCGGCCATCCCCCGGCTCACCGACTGGGGATGGCGGAGGGGGTTTCCCGACTCCGGGACGCTCAGATCGATCAATGCAGTCTCCCGGGGGGGGGGCGGACGGGATTATTGTTTCGGGTTCCCGGGATGGGAGGACAAAATCCTTGGGGTTTGAGGGAGATGGGGATTCCTTTATTTTGTCCCAGCTTTTCACCAAACTTTCCAGATTGGGGGTGGGTAACCCATCCATCACCTCCCTGGGGATCCCCTTTGAGATGCCTTCTGTCCATAATGCATATCTTTTATTATCAGGGGGCCGCGTCGGCCTCGGGGGTGCAGCTTTTATTCGCCCATTACCTTCCACCCTCCTAAGGTCCGCCTTGGATTTTGTCTCTCCCTGGCCGGTAAATCCCATCCGTCTCCCGTAATTAATCAATTCTTGTGCCACCTCTCCCCATGTCGTCTCCGGGGGGCCTCCCCTCCTGCGGGGTCGGGGCGCCCTCAACCGATCTTGTAGTTGCACCGCATATAATTTCAAAGCATCAGGTAATCCTCTTATAAGGGGGTGCAACCTGTCGGGGTCTGCCACATATTGCATGGGAGAGGGCTGTTGCGGAACCAATAACCGGTCATGCATCAACTGGAGGCACGCAGTTTTCTGTACACTCTCTAAAATGTGCCCCGCTGTAGGCGTTTTAATCGAGAAGGGGTCTCCCCTTTCCATGGGATCCAATCTACCCGCCCAGTATGCCACTCTTTGGGTCAGGGACCAGGGTTCTCTATTGTCATTTGTGGTTAGAAAAACTCCCGGACCCCAATATCCTCTCGCCTCCTCCTCACTCAGCAAGATACGGTCACCCCCGGTAAGAGACACTCTCCACACATACTCAGTTTCAGTTTCTCGGGGGCCCCGGGAATATTTCTCCTGAATTTTACCCAAATCAGTGGGAGAATAGGGAATGATACGAGTGGTAACTTGTTGGGGCCCTCCTTGACCACCATCCACAGTCTCAGTTTTAATCAAAGGTCGCAGTACAGCTCCCTCCCCGAGGGAAAATATTTCTTTTATAGGGTCTAGGTCTTTAAAAGGGTATAACGATTTTGGATTGTTCCCCTCGTCAAAATCGGCATCCGAATTTTCTACAACAATTGGGGAGCGGATTTCATCTAATTGTTCCCGCAATATTCGCTCCCGCTCCAAAGCTTCCGTCAAAGTGGTGTGTAGCCGTTGGTTAGTCACCCGCTCGGCGGTAAGCTGATCAGAGAGATGTCTTGCCTCATTTCCTAATTGCTCCTGCAGAGCCCCCACCAGATCTTGAAGGGATTTTGTTGTCTCCCCTTCCACGTGTTGGGCCATGTGTTTATTCCGTTGTGCTGCCACCAGAGCTGCTCCTAAAACCGCACAAACTACTGCCTTCCCCTTTCCTTGTTTCAGTTTTCGTTCTTTAGCCAAGCTGGAAATTCTGTCGGCTACCGCTTGTGGATTGTGCCGATTATTGTGGGCCCAAGTCATACCAGAGAGAGAAGGTCGGGCGCTATAGCCCTCTAACCTCTCCAGGAGAGGGGTGCAATCTACAATCGGTCCTCCCAGGGAGGCCATTATGAGTATACAATTATAGGGACCAGATCCCGTACCGGTCCTCAGAGGACTGTCTCCCCTGGTGTATGACTCCTCTCAGAGAGGGGCTTTGGTAAAAGCCTAGTCCCAGTGATTGCTTTAGCACCAATGAGGGAATCCTGCCGACTACGCCAAATTTGTTACGACCCGGACCGGACAGACCAGAGGGCCGTAGAGGTTCTGGGATCCCCCCGGGCTAAATTAAGCTGAAACGACACCAAACGATCACTTTGAACGCTTTATTCGAACAATCCAAACTGCGGAAGGCACAACGGTGGGCAGCGTGGGTTGCAGCAAAACGTTCACAAGAAGAGAGAAAAGAGAGGGATAAGGAAAAAAAAAGAAAGAAAGAGGGGGAAAAGAAAAGAGATAGTCACCACCCTTGGATCCCGCGATGTCGGCGACGAGCGTGGCAATCTTCCCGCGATGTCGGCGACGAGCGTGGCAATCCTCCGGTGATGGGCGCGCGCAAAACACTGGAGAAGGGTTCCCTTGTTTATAGTCCCCGCTTTCGTGTCGGCGTTGTGTGTGCGCTTGCGCCGGCAGTTGCTAGGTGGTCGTAGTCTGCCTCCTGGGGGTTGCTGGGATGAAGGCCGAAGTCTTCCTCAGCTGCCCTCTAGGTGACCTAGGTTCTTGTGGAATCGTCTTTCTTTTAGCCGTTACTCATTTGTTCATTCTACTGAACATTTGGCTGTCTCAAAGCCCCACATGTCTTTAGATAACTAGAGAATGTCTCCACACTTGCAAGCAGACCCCCACATGTCTCTAGATAACCAAAGAATGTCTCAAATCCCCACATTTCTTTAGATAACTAAAGAATGTTTCAGGGTCACACAGCACCTTGGTTGCTACAATGTTTGAGACATTAACAGACATTAACTCTTTCAGTCCCTCACACAGCGTAAACCTGCCATTTCGTGTACATGCAGGTGTGAGTACATTCTCCCATTCGAACATGCCCAAAAGGTGCCCTGAGGGGATGGATATCTAGTAGTGGAGCACGTTAATGGGTCATAGGATTTAGTTATTCCGACTTTTCCTTTCCACACGAGGTTCCACTTGGCTTCGTGGGTAAGTGTGACTCCACATTTTAACGCAGTTTTTCGACTGGTAATGGGCCTCTACACCTGGGATCTCTAGGTTTAAATCCTGGTACCGGAAAACCCCAACAAGTACACGCATCCCGAATTAAAGTTCGCAATTCTGAGACATACCATGTTTCTATAGGGTCCCATGTTAACGATTCACAACCAACGGTCCGTGAACAGGTCATTAAGGGGGTGTTCTTATAGGGTAGGGGATCTATTTCCCGCGCATCAATTATATTGTCTGGATCAAGTAAAGCATGTTTAAGGGACCAAGCGTATTCATAACGAGAACGATTCTGGTGGGCATAGCCACCCCATCTGCGAGGAATTTGAATACACCAGCCTGGGGATAACGGAACATTATATTCATGTTGTAGGGGTTCACTGTGAGGGGGAGGGTCCCACCGACGTACCACATTACAAGGGATCTCCTCCTCCCGGGGACACCACTTCGAATTCAGTACAGACATGCCAAGGGAGGTGCACTTCCTGGGGACATGCTGTCCAACCCTCTCGGGCTGCAAGGGTAGCACTCGTAGTTCCCGTACAGAGCTGTTGCTTCCAGCATGTAGCCTTCCGCATATCCCTCCCAGGTCATGTTAACTGGAAACCTATAGGCTACCGGAGAGGGTATGTAGTCAGCTTCCACCCTGGAGGAGCTGTGTAGTCAATTCCCCAC